>JASWHV010000017.1:20502223-23002223 GCA_030760725.1 Neostapfia colusana | reverse complement strand
ACGCCCAATACCGGAGGTACGAGGTCCTGCAAAGCATGCACCTCGTCCATAGCCTGGTTGTAATCCTCTTCCCAGCCTTGTCCTTCCTCAATCGCGTCGTCCCGCTCTTGATCAAGGTCCTCATTCTGCTGGGTTAGGGTCTGCACCAGCTCTTGCAACGCCGCGATGTCAACACGGCTCTTCTTCTTTGCCTTCTTCAGACGACGCAACTGATTGTGTTGTTCATTTAATCGCTTGATCGTCGGAAGGAGCACATTGCGGAGTGCGCTGTGAGCACTCTCAAAATGATCTCCATGGCTTGTGCTCTCCTTGAGCTTTGTGGCGAGATGCTCCGTATGAACAGCTTGGCTGTCCATCACGGCGTTTCCCGCCCTCATCTGGAGGCTGAGATTTGCCTCCGCGGGGTTGTACCTTGGGCAACTCGGATCCGTTGCCTCCAGGTACCTCTCTTCCCACACATGCTGAGCTCGTCCCTCCACCGGAACGAGTGCGTATGGAGTGCCCTCCATAGCCTGCACGTGTAGTTGGCAGAAATGTGACATAGTGTCACGGCCTGCCACTTGCCACATCCCTTCCGGTTGTCTTCCTCTCACCGTGACGGTGAACGGCACCCAACCGGGTGGCGTAGGTCCTGCAGGAACCTCGACATGGATTGTCCACGTCTTATTCTACTCTTCGCCTTCTTCCTTGGCGAAGTATTGCGGCATCTGATTGTACCCGAAATATTGGAGCATTTGCCACAATGCTTCCGGGTAGCCGCTACGGTCAGAACAGTGGGAAACCACCCACCCGTTCTCCAACCGTTTATCTGCTGTCATCTGTAAAAATATATTTGAGAAATGTCAAATATTTATTTAAACAGTAAACCATTGAGTTATAACATAAGACATGTCATTGAACCCACAAAACTTGGAAACATAGTTCAAATTTTAAATAAATTTGACTGCTGATCTGCTGTTCCCATGACAGCCCTGACCAGTTTCCATATCAACCTGATTTAGACCATGTTAAAGGCAAAACTAATTCTGGAGCTCAACATCAAAGTTAAAGCTAACTACAATAGCTTTCCAGAAAGTATTTGCTTGGCCTAAGATCTGTCCTGGTTCAAAAGTTATGAGATGTCAAAATTAACAGAATTTCTGGAAACAATTGGACAGCACCTCCCTGCCTTAGGTACTGATTTGATCCAAGAATCCCAGTTAATTCTGTTCCTAATCTGACAAAACTTTCTGTTACAAGGTTGTAACCCATCTCATAAGATTTCCAGAACTACCTCATTTTCTATTTTTGGATTTTTAAGCAGGAAGTTATGTTTAATTTACAGAGAGTTTACGACCCCAACCTCAAAAGAACTCAACCTCTAACCTCTGATTAACTTCAGCCTTGATTCAGCTGAAAACAGAGTGCTCTGTCCTTAACAACCTATAAGTTGAAAACTTTTTAACTTTGAATATCCTGTTCAAGGAAAGGAATTACCTCAAGTTTTACTACTTTGGATCAAAACTTTCAAGTTTTTAAATAATTTTTTTTCATTTAGTTGGGTGTGACGTCGATGCGTCACCAGATTATGTCGGTACTACGTCCTCACAAAGAAAAACCTATACTGGACTTAGCCGGCTTCGTTATTTCAGTGGCACTAAACGTCACTCGCACACGGATGCTACACGTCTACCGTTTCGTGGTCAGGCTACCTGCAGAAACTCAAACAATCATCAGACTCGGCTGCACACCGAGCCCGGAATCCATACAGTTCGTACACCCGGCCGTCATCACTCGCCCGGATGTTCTCAAGCCAAACACGCCTTGAGTTACGTGTTCACGTTTCAGACCACGTGACAGGGTCTCCCATGTTGCACCACGCACGCCAGGGACAGACGTTGCTCGAATACCCCAAACGACATGAAGAGTCGTAGAGGATACTAAAGCGGGTCGGGTTACCTGCCACCCGTGGGGCTCCACCCTTCAGCTTGTGCGCACTGGTAGACAGTGCTTACGTGCACCCCCCAAGACATAAACGTCCCGAGATGCACGATTTTCCGACATAACAAATAGGTTAATATGCCACTTTCTATATGCTAATAACATCCTTATACGGGCTACTAACTCGTTCCTCACTGGATTTTTGAAAAAGAAGACCTTTGTGCTGTGTTAAACCTCAAGCAAGCTCTGATACCACGCTGACACGACCCCACCGGTCTTGTCGAGCCAGGATCACGCTGAGGGGTGCTGCGTTGCACAGCACCGTATAACACACGTCAAAGGTACAAAGCGGAAGCGGAAATTTTATTACATAAACAAGTTTATGAACATGTTTACATCAAAATACGTTCAGTCCACACTCGCGGGCGTAGACTAAGCATCAAGTGCACGTTCAGCCCTCGAACGTGTCCTTGCTAGAACACACGCACACTAACTCTGCGGCGTGCACGACTCCCACTCGACGGGGTTCCCCTCCTGGGGTTTCGTCTCCTCTTCGGGAGTCCCTTCCTCATAGAACCCTGCAAAAGCTTCAAACACAAGCAGTGAGCACGAAGGCTCAGCAAGTCTGACCCGTCTCACCTAAACATGGAACTTCTACATGAGGGTAATGGGTTACATGAGGTAAAAATCAGTTGCAAGGACCCGCCTAATTAGTAGAACCTTACTTTCAAGTTTTAGCAGCAGGTTGTGGAGAACCTTACGCTAAGGTACATGAGAGAGCCGCAATCAAACAAGAAACGCATTTCTCTCATGTACGTTGCCCAAAGTTGAAAAGAACTTTAATTAGCTCTAAGCTACAGCATATCATTAACAATCAATGTCCAGCTTTCAATCAGCAACATTTTAACATGTAACTAGCCTGTTCTTTCTACGTCACGGTACAGTGAACAAGTGGTACTCACTGACCGCGAGGGACGGCGATTATAATCGATTTACACCTGCAGGGTTACCCGAACAACCCGTCACGTACGCCCGTACTCGATGTTGCCTACAACAACCATCACGGACGCCGTACGTGACTACCTTTCACCCGTTAGCCAAATGTTGAACCGGTCCAATCGTCCCGAGCAAGAGGTCTCTGCACGCGCATCTCAGTGCCGCCAGCCGATTTACACCTCGAGCTCTGAACCTACCCTCTGAACGACCAGCTATGCCTCAACACCCAGCTACCCGAGTTACATCAGTTTCCCGGTTCCCATATAGCCGGTAGGTCTTCGGTACTGTTCTATCTTGTTCAACAGGCCCGCACACGGCTCGGTCCTCAATCGACACAAGCGGAGCTACAGCACACAGGCCCCAAAGTCCTGCTGCCCTTACTCTCCGCTTGGTCTCATTTTCTTGCCATGTGTTTCATGTGCTAACACTACCCGAGTCGAGTGCCTCTAGCCTATGCTCGCGAGTAGTTCCAACTACTCGACTTGTACCGAATCCTACACTATCTTAGCATTGCAGTAGCTAACGGGGTTTGCAATCCTAAACCCAACCCATGGTTCTCTTGGCTATGCAGTGGGGCTTCCAAACAAGACTCTAATGCAAAGAATACAGTAAACAAGTATGTGCTCAAAACAATAAAAATTTTATAAAAAGGTTAATGCAAACCGGAGCTTGCCTTGCTGCTCTTGGTCGTAGGCTAGCTGTTCCTCCGGAGTAACGAAGTCTAGGACTTCGGGTTCCTCCTCGACCTTAGCGACTACATGATAGAAATAATACATGTATTAATTTAATGCATTTGTATTAAGTTTGAAGTTGTGAAGTCTATAACCTTTGCTAAACAGACCTAATGACTGTGAAACTTTTATTGTGGCTTGGTTACAACCTAAACAGAGAATTGGTCAAGTTTTAGTTGCAGCAAAGCTCATTTGAGCCCTCCACAATTAATTATGTCCTTGACCTTAATTGGAACTCTTAGGGTGTTCTAGGAATTTTCATGAAGCAAACTATGACTTTCTGAAAACTAGATTTTCAGAGGGTTCTAATGGATTTGGTCTCACTTAATTCGAAGGTTCCTAGCTAAAGTTATGAGCTAAACAATTTCAGAGAAAATTCTGAAAATGTTTCTAAACATTTTCTATTTTCTCTGGAACAGTTTCACTAATCACACCATTAGGTGGATCAGATGAGCTCCAATGGGTCTGAAATTTTTATGGTAGTTCAGGGATATTTGTTGAACATGCTAGCAAAATTTCAGGATTTTCCTCCAAAGGATTCTCCAGTTAAAATACCTAACAGTTTAAACTTTGAGGAATTAATTCTGGAGAATTAAGGGTTTTCATGAAGTGAAACTTGATTTGCTGGACAGTACTCAGAGAGCTGAATCCAACAAAATTTGGTTCACTCGATTTGGAGCTTTCTAGCCAAAGTTATAAGGTTTTGAAGTTTGAAGGAAATCTGAAAATCGAGAAAAAGTTTAAACCCGCGCGTGGGCCTAGGGGACACGCGTCGCACGCCGAGGCGACAGCACACCGCGGCCCACAATGATTTTGCGTGCCAGCACACCCGATCCCGGCCGCAGCCCGATCCCGATTTAAAATATCTCCCGCTGACAGCTGGGGTCCACCCCCCTTCTTCAACCTCGTGACGCCCGCGCTCCGCCGCCGAGGGACCTCGCCGGAGAGCTCGCCGCCGGCTTCTGTACAGCTCCAAACTTCTCGATTCTGGCCGCCCCTGCCTACTTTTACTCGGGGAACAGGATTCTAGGGTCAGCTGCTCATGACAATGGCCGGAGCATGGTCGGCGACGAGCCGCCACCTCGGAACGACTTCGGCCATGTCGGCTGAGTTCCCTAGCACCTCAACTACTTGGGAAATCGGTCGGGGATCATCAGTGGACCTCAGAGAAGGTCGACATGAGCTCGAGGCAGCTCGGGGAAGGCCCGAAATAGGTCCTCACCGTGCGCCCGATGCCGCCCGTTCATCCCTCCATTGATAGACATCAAATTACGCCGGGTACAGAGGTTCTCCGGCCCAGAGTTGTGAAGGCAACTGGTGCGTTACCGTGTCTAGCTTGTGTGAGAGCGGCTTGAGGCCCTATAATCCTTTCTAGAGCACGAATTAAACAGAATCGTACCCGAAGGTCGTTCTGCACGCAGAAAGGGGAAAAGTGGAAATTCGCCGCCGGTGAGCAACCACTCGAGCTGTGGCTCGGGGATGAGCAACACCGGTCACCAGCGCGTCCACGAGTGCCTTGGCTCGGGCGTGACAACGCCATGGTTGGGCTGTCCACGAGAGCCCGAGGTGCGGCGGTTCCAAGTCCCGAATTTGATCTTTCGGCACAGCCGATATCAATCGGTTTCAACCGAATTCTAGCAACGGGGAGGACGGAGGAAGGTCTCTAGTACCTTGCTGGGGCTCTGGAGTGGACGGAGGGAGCTGCGATCGGCGTTCTCTGATCGATTCCGAGCTGCGGAAATTTTCGGCCGGCGCTGAATTCTTGCGGGGAAGAACGGCAGTGCCTCGGCCGAGGAGGGGGGCAGGCGCCTTAAGAAGGCTCTGCACCGCCTCACGCCCGCGCGTGGGCAAGCAGCTGCTGGCGCGGCGACTGCCCTGGGTGGCGATCACCGCTGCGGCTCGGCGACCCGAGTGAAAAAGTCTCAGTCGGTTTGATCTGAGCAGTGGCAGACATGTGGGTCCCACTTCCAGTTTTAACCTCTGAAATTTACTCCTAATCACTGTTGTAAACAGTGAACCCCATACTACCCTTGGCAATTCAAATTATTCACCCATGAGCCATTTGAATTGATCAAAGTTCAAATGAGGTTTGGTTTGAATGAATTTCAGCACAAGTTTAGTTTGAAATTCAAATAAAGTTTGAATTTCTCCCACTTAGCTCATGTCAAGATCAACTCCAAATGGAGTGAAAATTGGTGTGTGAGCTCACAAAAATGTGCTGAGTAAGAATATGCCTCCCACTTTTAAATTCATGGGGATAAAAACAGTTTGAATTTGAATATGGTTTCAAACTGCCCTCTTCCTAACTATACCCAAAATGACCTCAAAAAGTTTTTGAATTTGGGTGAAATTTGGCATGGGCATCCTTAGTAAAGTGTAGGAGTTTTCATATGTCCAGCCCATCTATATCACATGTGGGAAATACCACTTTTGCAATGTGTGAGTTTGTTCTCTAATGAGCATGTTGATAATTGTTACTTTCTCTTCATTTGTGTTCATCATCCTTCCTCAAATGAGGTGTGTGGTGTGGTGATGAACACTGCAAATGTGTGTCAAAAACTGAGGCCCTTAAAAGTTCCTGTAGTTTCCCTCGCCCTGAGAGAGGAGAACCGTTCGGTGACGTACCACTCCTACGGATTGGCAGTAGGAGGCTTGTTGCGCCGTCTACGGTGTATGCTCCACGCTGCCGGCAATACTGGCAAGCTAATCATACACTACAGCTCCACCCGGACCATCCGTGAGAAGCGGGAAGAATGGAGTTCAGAAATAAGGATTATCCATGAAAACCAGCTGCTCAAGATCAACCGCTCTCCAGCTTGTCGGGCGACACAGGTCGATGCTGAGAAGGATGTCACCTGGGAGGCCATCACCTGCCAGAGTCACATCAACTGTCGCCACCTGGACAGGACTGAGTACTTGTATGTCCTCCAGCGTGAGAGTGGTACAGCGGAGTACAAGTACCCGCCAGTGCAGCAGGGAACTTCCCATGAGCACATGGACCTGTGCTTGGAGGATGCTGCTATGCTCAGCACTCGACTGCAGGAGTGTCAGCAGGAGCTTTAGGGTGTTCGTGACACCCTGAAGGAGACTGAGGTGTTTCTTCGAGCCAGCTTGAGGGCGAGAGAAAGAGGAGATGGGAATGAACTGTGTGCCACCGTGAATGACACATGGACTCCAGACTCCCCAGACCGCCGGGCGAGCAGGCGTCGCCGCACTTCTCCACCAGCACCTTCCCCACCCAAAGCGGAATCAGAGGGCAGCCGCAATAATGAGGAAGACCCCGAAGAGCCAGCTCAGTGATACGAGTCGTTTAGAGTCCTTCCCCTTATTTTAGCAGGTTACCGAGTAGTCGAGTCAATACCTTAGCTATTTGTGTGTTAATGTTTGGTGTGTGACGTGAGTTGTGGAAGCCATGGGCAATTGTCCACAACCTCGTCTTTAGGTTGCTTTGCTTTGAGGTGTGAACCCCTATGAATTAAGAGTGCATTTATTTTCGCGTGAGACGTGACTCCCAAAAATCTACGTGAAACCCTCAGAAAATGTGAATATATTAAGGCCTCAAAAGTTTAAGTTTAAACAAGCAATTTGGGAAGTTAATATGTAATGCTTTAAGTTAACATTTGGTTGATCATGATAGATGGCTGGAATAGGAAAGGGTCGTGGTGCCAACCCCACCAACAACAACGATGACGTCGGCAACCCTCATCTTTCTGGAGGACAAGACAGGGGTGGTCGCCATGAAGGAGCTGATCCTATCCACCAGATGCTTGAAAATCAGAATCAGCTCATGCAGAGCCTAACTCAAGTGGTGGCCAACTTGCACCAAGTCCCACCCCCACAAGCTGCACCACGCCAACCAAGGTTGAGTGAGTTTCTGGGAACTCAACCTCCAAAGTTTGCAAGTGCTGCTGAACCTCTGGAGGCAGATGACTGGCTAAAGACCATTGAGAGCAAGAAGAGGATCATACAATGCCAAGGGTATGAGAGGGTGTTGTTTGCCTCTCACCAATTGCATGGACCTGCTGCTGATTGGTGGACCGCTTACGTGGCAGCCCATCATGACCCCGAGAACATCACTTGGGAAGAGATCAAGCGCAGTTTCCGCAACCATTACATACCAAGGGGTGAACTCAAAAACAAGAGAAAGGAGTTCTTGGGACTGCAGCAAGGAAACATGACTGTGAGGGAATATCTCACTAAGTTCACCCAACTATCCTGTTATGCACCACGGGATATCGAAACTGATGAGCAGAAACAGGACTGTTTTGTGGAAGGACTCACTATGGAAATGCAGTGTGCAATGTCCTCCAACAAGTATGAAAGCTTCCAAAAGATGGTAGACAGAGCGTTTGTCGTGGAGAGGAAGCTGAAGGCCATGGAAAATGAAAACAAGAGGAAGGCGGGATGGTCACACCAAGCCTCAAGTAGCAACACACGCCCACGTCTGATGCAGCAACCCGCAGGGCAGACGAGCCATGCTGTGGTACCCTACTCAGCACCCATAGGGTACAACCCGAACTTCAGGCTTCCGTCAGCACCAGCACAGCCGCAGCGTCAGTTCGTACAGCAGCCTCGCCCCACATATCAACTTCGACCAGCAGGACAAGGACCACCGAGCCAACCCCAAGACAACAAAGGCCAGGCACCTAAAGTTGGGGTACAATGCTTCAACTGTGGTGAAGTGGGGCACTACGCCCATAAGTGCCCAAAGAAAAAGCCCATGCAGCCACAACAGCAGAATGTGATGCGAGGACGGCTGAACCACGTGACCATGGAGGAAGCGCAAGAGGCACCTGACGTGGTAATTGGTAAGTTTCCTACCAATTTACACATTGCAACCCTGTTGTTTGATTCTGGTACTACCCACTCGTTCATTGCTCAAGGGTTTGTTAAGAAGCATGATCTAGCAACAACACAAATGAACCATATGCTAGCAGTGAACTCTCCAGGGGGAGAAATAAGGACAAGACAAGTGTGTCCCAAGGTAGATCTAGACATTAATGGGTAGTATTTACTGCAAATCTCATAGTGATAGATTCACAAGGGATAGATATTATTTTGGGTATGGATTGGTTGACCAAACATAAGGGAATCATCCATTGTTCGACAAGAACTGTGGAAGTAACTCACCCTAGTGGCACAAGAGTGAAGTTCATAACTGTACAAGAACCTAGGAGGGACCTTAAACTCAATCACGTTGAGGTGGAAGTGGAAGAGATCAGGATCATCAGGGAATATCCAGATGTTTTCCGGAGGAGTTGCCAGGTATGCCCCCCGATCGTGAAGTGGAATTCATGATTGAGCTAGTGCCTGGAACAGCTCCAATATACAAGAGGCCTTATCGGATGGACTCCAAACATCTGGAAGATCTCAAGGAGCATATAAGGGAATTGACGGAGAAGGGGTATATTCGTCCTAGTTCCTCACCATGGGGAGCTCCAGTGATATTTGTGCCCAAGAAGGACGGGACCCAAAGGTTATGCGTAGACTACCGTGCGTTGAATAAAGTAACCATCAAGAACAAGTACCCATTAGCCCGAATTGAAGACTTATTTGATCAGTTGAATGGAGCCTATGTGTTCTCAAAAATTGATCTCAGGTCAGGATACCACCAACTTAAGATAAGGCAAACCGACATACCAAAGACAACTTTCGTATCTCGGTACGGGCTGTATGAATACACCGTCATGCCTTTCGGGCTAACTAATGCCCCGGGATACTTCATGTATCTCATGAACAAGGTATTCATGGAATATCTGGACAAGTTTGTGGTGGTTTTCATTGATGACATTCTCGTCTTCTCCAAAGATGAAGAAGAACATGAGGGACATTTATGGTTGGTGTTGCAAAAGCTGAGAGAACACGAACTATATGCCAAGCTGAGCAAGTGTGAATTTCGGTTGAAGAGAGTTCCCTTCTTAGGACATATAATCTCGGAGGGAGGAATCTCTGTAGATCCCACCAAGATCGAGGATGTGCAGAAGTGGAAGACCCCTGAAAATGTCGGGGAAGTTCGAAACTTCTTAGGATTGGCTGGGTATTATCGACGGTTTATCGAGGGTTTCTCCAAGATTTTGAGACCCCTCACCAAATTTTCAGATATGCCAGATATGCAGAAGAACTTTTCAGTGTACTGCGATGCCTCTGGAAACGGGTTGGGATGTGTTCTCATGCAAGAGGGGCATGTCGTGGCGTATGCATCCCGGCAGCTCCGAAAACATGAGAAGAACTATCCTACACATGACCTAGAGCTAGCCGCGGTGGTACACGCATTGAAGATTTGGCGGCATAACTTGATGGGGAAAAGGACAGAGATATATACGGACCATAAGAGCTTAAAGTACATTTTCACACAGCCAGATCTCAACCTCAGACAAAGGAGATGGTTAGAGCTGATCAACGACTTTGATGTGGGCATCAACTATCATCCTGGGAAAGCGAACGTCATGGCAGATGCTTTAAGACAGAAGGTTCAGGTCAATAGGTTGAGCTTAAAGGACATGCCTACATAATTGAAGGAAGAGGTTGTAAAACTCAATCTATGTCTGGTGAATAGTGGTGTGGCCATCGCCATGGAAGTGGACTCCACATTAGATCAAGGCATACGCAATGGTCAGAAGAATGACGAGAAGATACAAGAGATTAGAGAACTCATCAAGGATAATAAAGCTCCTGGGTTCAGAGAGGATGAACAAGGTACGGTGTGTTACGGGAAAAGAATCTGTGTGCCTGATGTGAATGAGATCCGTGAATTGATTTTGAAGGAGGCTCATGATTCTAACTATTCCATTCATCCTGGGAGTATGAAGATGTATCATGACCTCAAGAGCAGGTATTGGTGGTATGGCATGAAGCGAGATGTCGCGGAACATGTTGCCCTATGTGACACATGTCAGTTGGTGAAAGCAGAACATCAACGACCCACGGGATTATTGCAACCACTCAAAGTACCTGAATGGAATTGGGAAGAAATAGGTATGGACTTCATAGTGGGACTACCCAGGACCCAATCGGGATATGATTCGATATCGGTCATCATCGACAGGATAACCAAGGTAGCTCATTTCATCCCTGTGAAAGAAAGCTACAGCGGATCCAAGTTGGCAGAATTGTACATGTCAAGGATCGTGTGTTTCCATGGAGTGCCAAAAAAGATAGTGTCAGATCGAGAGACACAGTTCACCTCAAGGTTCTGGCAGAAGTTACATGAAACCATGGGAACCCATCTAAATTTCAGTTCTGCCTATCACCCCCAGACTGACGGGTAGACGAAAAGAACCAATCAGATCCTTGAGGATATGCTGAGAGCGTGTGCGCTCAAGAACAATAGGAGTTGGGATAAGAACTTACCGTATGCAGAGTTCTCCTATAACAACAGCTATCAGGCTAGTATGAAGATGTCACCATTTGAGGCTTTGTATGGGAAGAAGTGCAGAACTCCACTATTTTGGAACCAAACAGGGGAAAGTAAAGTGTTTGGGCCCGAGGTACTACAAGAAGCCGAGGCGAAAATGAGGGAAGTCCGCAACAACTTGAGGATAGCATAGACCACAAAAGAGCTATGCCGATGTACGTAGAAGAGAGCTCGTTGTCAACGTGGGGGACTATGTCTATCTCAAGGTGTCCCCTATCCGAGGACTTCGTCGGTTCAATGTGTAAGGGAAGTTATCACCTCGATACATCGGACCCTTTCATATTTTGGAGAGGAAAGGCGAAGTGGCATATCAACTCGAACTACTGGCATGCCTATCGGATGTGCATGACGTATTCCATGTGTCACAACTCAAGAAATGTCTGAGGACGCCTGAAGAGATGTTACCCATGAATGAGGTTGACGTAGGAGAGGATCTGTCTTATGCCAAGCAACCGGTCAAGGTTTTGGAGACAATGGAACGCCACACAAGAAATAAAAGAATCCGGATGTGCAAGGTGCAGTGGAAGCATCACTCGGAAGAGGAAGCTACATGGGAGCGAGAAGACGAACTTAAGTCACAGTTTCCGGAATTGTTTTCCTAGAACCACCAATCTCGAGGACGAGATTTCTTTTAAGGGGGGTAGAGCTGTAACACCCCAAAACCTGCAAAAGAGGGGAATTTAAAATTTTTTGGACGTATTTCATGTGGTGCAGAAATTCAAATTCAAACTGGAATTCAAATTCAAATCAAAACAGAAAAGAAAAGGAAAAAAAAAAGAAAAACTCCAACCGGCCAGTGGGCCGAAACCCGCCAGCCGGCCCATTCCCCTGCGCCAGCCCAAGACCGCGCGCCCCCTCTCTCCCTCTCACTGACACGCGGGGCCCGCGTGTCATCTCCTTCCTCCCGCGCGCCAACCGACCCGGACTCTTCCCCCGTGCCCGATCGCAACTGAACTCTAGAAACCCGTGCCCCCAGCCATATTTCCGGTCCCGGACGCCCCCAACTCGATCTCAACAGACCGCCGCCCTCCCTCGCCTATTTAAACGCCGACAATCGCCCTGTTCCCCCCCCCCCCCCCCCGATCGGCCGTTCTTCTCTCCGGTGAGAACCGAAACTTCGATCACCGTTTTCTTTCGATCCTTGCTCAGATTTTCTGATCTAACGCGCTGATCATGCTCCACCGCCCCCAGGGAGCCCTGCACGTGAAGGAAGCGACAAGTTTCATGCCTTAGCATCAGTTCCGACGAGCACCGAGGAGCAGCTTCAATCATCGTCGTCGCAGAGCCGAATTCCGACCTCCCCAAGCCCGAGAAACCCCTAGGTGAGCTCCCCTACCCCTCTGCAGTCAATCCATGTGAAAAACTGCAGGTTTTAACGTATAGCGGCAAGGAACCGAAGCTGTGCCGGCGAGATCGCCACCCCCGCCGCCGCGCGCCCGGGCTGGTTCCGGCAAGGGCGACGTGGCCCCTTGAGGGCCGTGCATTTTAAATCGCACGGTAGAAATAAAACCCAAGCGTACCGGTTCGGCGATCTAATCTGAGCCGTCTGTTTTAAATCGGATGGTCCACGTCAGCCCCGCGTTATAAAGGCCAGGATTCTTACGCACTACCCCCTGGGGATCTCGGAAAACACGAGCTAACCCCGGAAACTTCTGATCTAGCCGCTGGAACTTCGGATATTCGTTTAAATTCATTTAAAAATCAGTTTTAGCCCCTGGACTTAATAAAAATTAGGAAAACCCCTCCGTTATGTGTAGTTAGACCCCTGGAAATTTATGAAATAGTAAATTAGACCCTGCAGTGGGGTGGATTTACCTTTTTGACCCTATATGATGTTAAATTCAGAAATTTGAATATGTGACTAGGATTTAAATTTAAAAGGTTAAGGCAAATACATGTGCAAATTCAAATTTCAACTCTCCTAGCACTTGGAAAACTTTAGAATGAGTTAAAAATAGATTTTAGGTTGAAATGAAATCTGCCTAAGTGTTGTTCATATTTATTAGTTCTAGAAACACATTTTTAGGCTAGCAAATAATTCTGAAAACTGATAAAATAAATTTAAATTAGTTCACATCAGAGGAGAAGTTCAAAAATATATTATTTAATATTTTAGATCAGAACCTATTCTGTTTAGATGATATGTCCTACTATTTAATATTAAAACTCACTTTTAGGCATAGAAAATAAATCTGAAAAATATAGGAAAATAGGTATGCATAATTAGAAAATGATAAATGAAGTCTCCAAATCCAAAAACTTCAGTTTAGGATTTGGTAGAAGATCTGAAAACCTATTTGGAGTAGGAAATTACATTTCATGCAAACTTGGTAGCTAAGAAGTGAATTAATTAAATATAAAGAATTTGTTCAAATTGGAAATTCATATATAGTGTGCAAACAGAAATCTGAATACAAAAGTTAGAAATCATATACATAGTTAAATGTGCATGTAGGCCAAAAATCAACACACGTAGAGTAACCACAACCCTTAGAAATGTGAATGACTTTCATAGGTATGTATGTGTGGTTTGCATGAAGTGAAAGTGTGAACTATGTCTTATGGATTATGTTTTCTTTCGCTATGTGTATTGGCATGAGTAGAACCTGCCCCAGAGCAAGTTCTCCCCTTCCAAGACCAAGACTTTCCATTCCTAGAGCAGCAGGAAGAAGGCAAGTGTCCTTGACCACTTTGATCCTATACTAGGATGTGTAGATAGAATTATTTGCATTGTCAATTGAAATATGAAACCCATGCTAGGAAGTTTTCCTAGAATTGCATTACCTTGTTTCCTTGTAGCTTGGGTTGGGATTTATTTTATCATATCATTTATTTATTATGCTTATGCTTAGCCATGCTTAGATTGGGATAATTGGGATATGAGATCATCAATTTATTTACGATATTATGAGTTATGTAGAGGTAGGGATCGAGGCAAGTTGGATGATTTGGTTGGTGCTGGGTGCACAAGACTCAGGTTTGTGTTTAGTACTTGCTTGGATCCTAAGGACCGGTTCATGGAGCATGTAACCTGGCTTTACCGTGCCAACCACATGCTGAGATGGGGCAGCTTGGCCAATTAATTAGGTGTATCCCCGGCGTAGTATGGGTGTTTTGGATGGTGCGGGGAATAGGTGTCAGCTGGACTACCATATGAACCGCAAGGCTCAAGAGGGGGCCACTGCAGCGGGGTTGGAGCCTCTTGTATGCTGCTAGGGGTGAAACCTCAGTGGGCCCACGCTCGTCGGGAATCCGATTGTAAAGGCCTTGTAGTGATCTCCTGGCTACACACCTGGGAAGTGTGAATGTGGTTCACGGCCACTGGCATAATGGAGGTTCTTTTAGTCCACCCGACAACGCGGGATGAAATCACTACATGTGAGTACAGTGGTGCAAACTCTGCAGAGTCAAAACTGTCATGACAGTCGTGCTCACGGTCAAGAGCGGCTTGGACTTATTCATGATTAGAGGATGATGAGTTGGGAAGTTGTGGATGTTAAGCGGGAAGCTTAACATTGGAGATGAGACTATGTTTATTTGATAATGATGATGGGTTGAGGGATTGGGATCCATTTCACCGGTGTAGTAATGTAGGTGCTTAATAAGCTAAGGTGATAGGTATTTATTGCGTAGTGCTTTAACCATGAGTTCAACCTCTCCTTGCTCAAGCCATGCATGACATAACCTTCCCACACTTGTTGAGTACCAATGGTACTCAAACTTGCTTTTCTGTTGGTTTATATTGCTGCTCAGGTCAAGAGAATGATGTGGTGTTTAATGACCAAGACTTTGGTCCCGAGGAAGGATTCTAGGTTCACGGAGTCCCCCGGGCAACGCCTGTGACGGAGCCCACAAGATTTATATTCCGCTGCTGTTTTATTTACATGTTCTGAACTTATTATCGTCCATCGAGACGTATGCTATGTAAGACTTATTTATATTCAACACCTGGCTTGTAATAAATGATGCTTCACTATTTGTCATCACATGTATGAGAGAATGATCCTGGCATACATGTGATATTCACTCGGTTGTTTTTCGGGACAAACCGGGTGTGACACCACTGCACGGCATGGCCAGCCAGACGTTAGGCGACATAGTTCGCCCACCACGCACCAACGGCACCGTGAATGTGCTGCGCTGCGAACAGAGTCTTCTGCCGCTCCGTACATTGGAGCAGCCCGAACTTGGACTCGATGGTCCGCAGCCAGTTGTCGGCCTCTAGAGGTTCTTTAGCTTCTATGAACACTGGAGGGTGCGTACTCATGAAGTCCGAGTACGACACTTCACGGGGCTCACGAGGCCCTATGTCTTGACGCCCCCCCACCCCCCCCCCCCCCGCCTGGGACGTATTCTGCACGATCGTGCGGAGCAGGTTGGTCTGCTCCTCACGACCCCCCACCAATGCCGCTATCACATCCGCTAGAGTAAGCGGAGGCGGCGGTGGTGGCTGCTGCTGCGGGGTGCTGTCGTAGGCCGGTGGCTGGGAGTCATCGCCTCCCTGGTGGCTAGAGCCACCAACCTCGTGCGTGGTCCTAGTGCGAACCATCTGCAACCATACGACAATAGACATCAGTCCCGCAACATATTGCATGCAGTCCAATAAAAATAGGCGTAAAAACATAATGACAATAAAACATGCGATACATCTCGTATGTAGATAATGTAATAACATTGCACAAGCTATACCATTAACAGACCAAACACAAGCTAGTTTAATCCAACTTGATGAACCTCCTCTTTGTAAGCTCACCATAACTAGGTTTGGTCACTACGAGACATTACTATCGCGTTGTCATCACGTATACTACCCTTTTATCTTCAATACGACACAAACATGGTCTCTAGTAAAAGAAACTTGAGTGAGACCTATACTCAAATCTTTCACTAGTTGAAGATAACCTCTCAGGAGTATGTTCTACCCCATTGGAAGTACTCAAATCCCCTTTAGGGTACAACAACCTCTCAACTGAGTTCAACTCTCATTCCTCTGTCAGAATGACCAGTTTCTACATATCCCAGATTATGGTCTGGTTCTGGGCATTTTCATGACTCAGGCTGAATAGCAAAGTTAAAGGTAACTTCAGTATATTTCCAACGTGTACTTATTTGCCCTCAGATAAGCTCTGGTTAAAAAGTTATGGTAACTCAAAGTCAGCAGAATTTCTGGAAGAATTTCAACAGCACCTCCTTTGGGAAATTGCTGTTTTCAACTCTGGTTTCCACTGAATTCTGTGCTGAAATTTCAGAAACTTTGAATTGCAAAGATGTAACACATCTTCTACCCTTTATAAAGATGTATCATATGACAATTTCTGATTTTTCTACTGAGAGTTATCTTTGAAAAAAAGAACAGTCCAGAGAGTGTTTAACTCTGTCCTGATTCTGGACAGTTTACATTCCTCTGGAATTTAAGCCATCTTAAGGTGTGTTTCAGCTCTGGAAGTCTACAACAAGGTTGTAGAGTACTCAAATACCTTTCCAGAACTATATACCACACCTCCCTGGGCTAAAGGACCTGTGAGTTATGCCCTGTTGAAGATCAGCAAACTTGCTGCCCAAAACAGAGCACTCTGTTTTTCAGTCTTTGAGAACTACACTCATCCCCCTCCAATTTTTCTACCCAACCAGGCCCTAAATGTTGAACCTAGTGATTTTAATTCCTTGTTATCATTATTTTGCATGCATATGCCTATGATATCTCGGTACTACGTGTAAAATCCCCAGAAGTGGTAGCAAGAAAATCCAGCTCATATACACTTATGAAAAATGAGGGGAATTTAAAACTTTGAATTATAATAAGTGTGAGTTCAAAGTGAGGGTTTAGACTTCCCAAAACTTCCAAACATGGGGATCTAAATGCACAACTTGTATCTTTATAGTCCAAATATTCAACCTTCCAAATTTCAGCTCATTTGGAGGGGTTTTAATATTTGTTTGGGATTAAAAGGAGAAGCCCTCTAATCTGAATTTCAAATTCAGTTTCAAATTCCAATTCCCTCAATTTGAAAATTTGGTTTTAGAAAGGTGTTCTCCACCTTTTAATAAGCAGCCATGCCAAAAATTGGGAACTTTGGAGCTGGTTTGCTATATTTTTGAGGCAATACAAAGTGGAGAATTCAAACTCCTTTTCAAATTCAAATGATCAATCCACATCCAATTTTCACACCCGAATTCAAACTATTTGAATTCACCAAATTAAAACTATGACTTGGGGTTGAAGTCAAGTCTTTAATGTTGAGTTGCTGGTGGGAAAATATCAGAAAAAGTTGATTAAACAAAGAGGGGAGGTGGGGGCCATTTGTCAGCCACCCACAGGAGCTACCGCCTTTGCTCCATTCGGTCGAACAGCAGGGGCGCGACAGCTCCCGTATCCGACCCCCGCCCGAGGTGTGCCGTGCCACTTCCTGTTTCTGCCGCCTACTTGATCGTCCGTGCGTGCCACAGTCCCAGCACAACCCCCTTGCTCTCTCGCCCGTTCACCGACGTGTTTTTCCTGTTCCCTGCTCAGTTCGCGTAGCCTCGGCCGCCGCTCGGTTGATCCGCGTCGCCGTCCATCATCGACACCACTCCGACGTTGTCACGACTGGTTGAGGTCGTAGGAAGGTGCGCAAGGCCCTCTAGTTTCTCTCTGATGACAGCCTCTGTCGTTCCTACGAGCTGGTCCTGAGAGCTGAGCCTAAGTTCATCGTTCCACTTTCCAGCTTGCCGCGAAGACGCCGCACCGTCGACCGGCCACCTCTGGCTCGTTCACGCTCGTCCAACCGGTGTTCTAGGTGCGTTGTCGACCCTTCTTGCTGTCCTCCCGGTTTGGAGCTAGGTCATCGTCTAGGTTGGCCGGAATTCAAGGTTTGTCACCGGTGGTTCCTCAGAACCTAGTTGAAAGAAAACGGGAAATTCCAGGGCCATATTGGGTTGGGGCTCACAAGAGTCTAGGCATAGGTTCTCCAAGCCATGACGACCCTTCTCGAGCAAACGGCAAGCAAATCCATGCAGAGTCCGAAGAGTTCTTCGTGTTTTTCCTCACGGCGGGGAAGAACCACTTCGTTCGCACGGTGACGTCATGTTTCTGGCCGTTTTCCGAGGGATCAGGGTAGTGTTCCGAGCTCCCCAGGTCACGGTGGTGCTGTAGGACCCAACCGCGGTCGGTTTCCGAGCTTGCCGGGCGAACACCACGTCGCCGGAGTCGCCCGAGTTACTGCCACCGTCGGGGAGGTATTTCCGGCCAGTTAGCGCCGCCACCGAGCTCACCAAAGTGTTCCTCATCGGGTTTTAGGCACAGGCGGCAATGGTTGAGCCGTTTGAGGCACGGGACAGCCGTTCCGGCGAGGCACGGTCACTTCTCCGGCGAGGAGGCCGGCCGGGCGCGAGGTTGAAGAAGGTGGGGGCCTGCCCCACCTGTCAGTGGCACCAGGAAGGCGCCGGATTGGCTTGTCGCGCCGGGTCTGGTGCGGCTGCGCGGGAATGACCCCGTAGCCCTCGGTGTTGCTAAAATCTGACTGGTCCAAATTAAACCAGTGGGCCCAGCCCAATTATTTGAAGTTTCTATTAGGGAAATAATTCCAGAAATTAGCTGATCTATACAAGGCCATAACTTTGTGTAGAAAATTCCAAAAAGAGTGAGACCAATTTGTTGGATTCCTCATGAGTAGTACTTCACAGAGAAACCAAACTTTGGCTATGAAAATGCCCAGGGATTTCTTTAGAATTGTTTTTATTAAATCTTTCAGGGATTTATTACAGGAGCAATTCTTTATGAAATATTCCCAAATTTGGGTAGCAAATCCTCTTCATAGATACTGATCTCCAGTAAAAATTTGGGATTCATTGGAGGTCATTTGCTAGGTCAAATTACCTTCTCAAGTCCAGCCTTTATTTGAAAATTCAAATTTAAACAGAAGCTTTTTCAGAACTCCTGTCTAAGTTCAAAAATTCATATCTCTCTGATGGTAGCTGCAAAAATGGTGAAACAAATTTTTTTAGAACCATGGAGACTTACCCTAATCAGATCTTCCACCATTAGCTATGTCAAAGCTCCTGAAGTGGGCTCAAAATTCAGAGAAGCATTGGACTTGTAGGAATTTTAAATACTACATTGTGCAATGACATATCTCCAAATTTGGCTCAAATCATCCTTAGAGAGTCTAGTATCCACTGTAAAAATCCCAAAGCCAATTAAGGATTATAAATAGCAGTAGCTATGAATAGTAGTTCAATTCTTATAAAGCCTTAATATTTATACATGTATCTTATTACATTTCATAATAGTGACCGAAGTTGAGGATACGCCGGAGCCCTTGGACGTCCTGCCACCGGAAGCTGACTTTCCATTTAACTCGCAACCAGGCAAGCCCCGGTTTGCACTTAAGTACCTTTTATAAAGTTTTCATTTGTATCATTTATGTCTAGGTTGAATGTTTGCATTAGAGATAGGGTGATTGAAACCCCACTTGCATAGCCTCTTTAAATCCTATAAAGGGTTGGGTAGTTTACAAACCGACGAGTAGAGAACGCCATGCTAATGTATAGGATCTCGGTAGAAGTCGAGTGGTTGGAAGCTACTCGCGAGATAGTACTTATCACACGGGAAGAAAAGAGGTAGATAATGGCTTGAGTTATGAAAATGAGACCCAGCAGGGGGGATAGGAAGCAGTGAGCAGAGGTCTCACGTGCGTAGCCCTGTTGGTGTCGGTTGAGGACTGTCCGTGTGCGGCCCTGCTGGACAAGTATCGAACAGTACCGGATGCATACTGGCATATGGGAACCAGGAAACCGATGTAATTGGTTAACCTGGGTGTCGAGGCTTACCCAACCGTAAATAGGAGTGGGTTGAGGGTAGCAAGGTGTAAATCTGCCGGTGAGCACAGTCACGCTCCACGCGGGGACCTCCTACCCGTTACGGATGGACCGGTTCGACATTTGGGTTGCCTTTGAAAGGTTGTTGCATACAACAGAGTAGGAAGGGGTGTGGAATCACGCTTCTGAAAGTGGGTGTATGTGACGTGTTATCCGGGTGTGTCTTGATTGCAATCACCGTCCCTCGCCGTTATTTGAGTACCCGCTTGTTCACTGCGCTGTGACGTAGTAAGAAGTGAAATAAGCCAGCTGAAAATGCTGTATTGATCTTAATGTCTTAAATACCTTGATTGCTGTATATATAGAGCTAATTAAGTTTACATTCCACTTTGGGCATCACCACATCGGAGGAATGCGTTTCTTGTTTGATTGTGGACTTCCGATGTGAGGGCTGCCTAAGGCATATGAATCTGCTGCTATAAAACTGAAAGTAAGGACCAACTTATAGGCGTGTCTTTATTGCAAAATCCTTTCCTATCTTACATACCCTTGCACGTAGAGTTCCATGCCTAGGGTTGACGGTTAAGACTTGCTGAGCCTTCGTGCTCACGGTTGCACTATTGAGCTGTGTGCAGGTGAGAGTTATGAGGAAGGTTCTGAGGACGAGGCGATGCCCCCGTCGGGGTACACGGCCGAGCTGGAGCCCTGCACGCCGCCGTGATTCTCCGGTTCCATGCTGCTAGTGTGTAGCGTCCCCGGGCTGGACGGCTGCACTTTTGCATAGCTAGGATGAGAGGCCTTATATGTATATTACTTCCGCTGTATGAATAGGTTTTGTAAAAAGATTTCCGCTGTTTTATATCAAATAAAAGTTTGTATGTTATCCTTTATTCTTTTCGTGTGTGCTGTTGGGTGCCGCATCGCACGGCACCACCCTATGCGATCCTGGAGTGGGTGAACCACAGGGTGGTCCCCACAGCCGTGGTATCAGAGCCGCATTGGGAATAGCACGCTCGAAAAGAGCTTATTTTGAGAACTTAGAAGTAGTCGAGTGAGGATTAGTCATTAAGCCCACATAAGGTCTATGATAGTTCTAGTTATGATGGTGGAAAGCTAACTTATATGTTATACATTCTGTAACGATGCTCCGACGTCAGGTAAGAGGTAAGGTATGCCACCGTAGGCGGATCAATTACGGTAACTCCCCATACGAGTAATTGTATGGAAGGTTATACCGTGGCTTGGCACGGTAGTTAATATGAGTCTCTGGATCTCTCTATGGTTCTGAGAGCATATGAAAACGCTGATCTCCAGCGTGCTTTAGGCAAAAGTGAGAATACCCCATCGTGTGGTAAGCAACACGATAGTATGCAACTCTTGAACGTTCAATGTTCAAAGGGCCATACGCAGCGCTCGCCATCGGCGTGCCTCAACGGTCATGAGGCAGTAGGTGGTATCCGTTGGGTTGATAAAATTCCCAACCGTGACGACCCGTTCGCTCTACTCGGGTTCCCCGTCGTGTGGTGTGAAAACACGACCATGTACCTTGAGACGTGGCTTGACTCAAGGACGATCCGTATGGCAATGATACGGACCGTATGTTTTTACTATGATATGGAACTGCCTGCAATGTTAAAACCTTTGTGTGCATCATTATTGTGTGTTCTTCTGCAGGTACATTAACCACGTTAGGGCATGACGTGTAGAAACCGTTTGTGAGTGACGACTTTAGTTCCACCATTTGACACGTATATGCCGGAATACCGGTTTAGGATTTTTCTTTGGTGAGGAAACGTAGTACCGACTGCATAAAAGTTTATTTTCAAAGAAAAGAGTCAAAATGAAGTTTAGGAATCCATTTAGGGATTAGTAAACTCCTATATTGAACTAAGAGTCAATTGGGAGTATAGATTCAATCTCAAAAACTTAGGAACAATCTCCCCTGTTTTTGGCAGAAATTTTTGCTGAACTTGAACAGGGCATAACTTAAGATTGGTTGAACCAATGGAGGTGTGGGATACCATTCTGGAAAGGTTTTGAAGTTCTCTACAACTTTTCTGTAGAGTTCCAGAACAAAATCTCCCTCCAAAAGGATGAAAATCTCAGATGAAAAGGTACTGTCCAAAAACAGGACAGACCAAATGCTCTCTGGAATTTCTGTATTCCAACCAAAACACTTAGTTTCACCGTTCGGCGTCCAGTGGATGTTGTAAAACAGCGAGTTGGAGTCGAAGGGTTTATGCATTTGACATATCACTTCGAGTTAGTACATGTTTGGGTCCAATACAATAGCGAGGAATTACGCATGCTAACACACTTAACATCCCGTGGTGACCCCGATGGTCAAAATGAACTTTTAAACCCCTAAAGTTCAATACTTTGGAACTCGATCGTATGACATGGTCCAGGGATGTATATGGTGCATAAAGTGTATACTTTATCCATATGTGTGATTGTTATGCGTATTGTTTATCCCATTCTCGCATTACTATTGTATAGGCTGGATGAGCTAAACCCACATGTGCTGATCATTTGAATGATCTGAATGCAGAATGGTGCGGACACGCTCAACGCAAGAGGAGGGAGGTCCGAGTCAGGTTCGTGGTGATGAGTCTCCACCTCCGGAGCAAACCACGACGCAGCAGCAACCACCTCCTCCACCGCCAGAACTTCCAAGGAATCTTGCGGAGGTTCTCGCCGCAGAGCTCGGCTCGTGCGACGAGCAAACCGAGCTGCTGCGGAGGTTGGTGCAGCAGAATGCGTCCGATAAGGGAGGACGCCAAGACAATGGGCAACACCAGCCCCAACAAAGTTCGTATTCAGAATTCATGGCGACCCATCCACCGGTCTTCACGGAGGCCGAAGAACCTTTGGAGGCGGACAGCTTTATCCGCACTCTGGAGGCAAAGTTCGGGCTGCTACGATGCACCGAACATCAGAAGGCGCTGTACGCAGCGCAACAGCTTCAAGGAGAAGCCGGTATCTGGTGGGCGAACTACACCGCCTCCTTACCGGCTGGCCATGCCGTCACATGGACGGAGTTCCGGGAGGCATTCCGCGCCTATCACATACCTCCCGGTGTGATGGAGATGAAGCTCCAGGAGTTCCTGGCGCTACGGCAAGGCGAGAGGAGTGCTCATGAGTACTCCAGGTTGTTCAACCGGCTGGCGCAGTATGCGCCAGGATTTGTGGGGATGGAAGACAACAAGCGTAATGCTTTCTTCCGGGGCCTGAATTCCAAGATGAAGGTCCATCTCGCCCAGAACAATCGCGGCACCTTCAACGACCTAGTTAATGCCGCGATTCTACAGGAGAAGATGGCAGCCACCGGCGCGACCGCCTCAGTTTCGCGGTCGGCAATATAATGCGCCGGGCTTTCAACCGACATATCCACCACAGCAACAGCAGCAGCAAAGGATGGTTCCGCGTGCGCCCCAGTTTCAACAGCGTGCACCGGGATTCCGTCCTCAAGTCGGCGGGACCCCGACACCTTACACGTGCTATACGTGTGGCCGTGTCGGGCACATTTCGAGGGATTGCCCCGAGTCGTGACAGGGCAGGGGTGCAGCACCATATCGGGGTGCTAATCAGCCCCGCAATCAGCCCAAGAAACCAGCACCAAAACCCGGCAACGTCCACCACTTAGCCCTCGAAGATGTGCCGGAAGGCGAACCCGTCCTCGCGGGTACGTTCTCTTACCTAGATCATCCCGTAGTCATACTTTTTGACTCCGGTGCCACCCATAATTTCATAAGTCAGTCTTATGTTATTAAATATCAACTGCCTATCATTCCCACAAATAATTCATATTTGATATGTTCTCCGTGTGGGAAAATAACAGCTGATAGAATGGTCTATAGAGAACCATTACAATTGGGTGGGAATCTATATCCGACTTCTCTAATCATGTTAGAGAGTCAAAAACTTGATGTCATTTTAGGAATGTCATGGCTACATCGCCATGGTGCTGTTCTTGACATCATTCCACGTGTGGTTCATTTAAACTCTCCACTTCATGAACCACATGTTCTTCTTCTTGACCGTTTGGATCAAGAAACCCCATCCACATATAACACGGAAGCCACGAAACTTGAGGATATTCGTGTGGTCCGTGAATACCCGGATGTCTTTCCGGATGATCTTCCGGGCATGCCACCCGAAAGAGATGTCGAGTTCAAGATTGAACTTGTACCTGGGACGACACCAATCTCACGGAGACCATATAAGATGGCTCCGAATGAGCTGGCTGAACTAAAGGAGCAGCTCAACGATTTGATGAAGAAGGGTTTCATTCGACCGAGTTCCTCGGCATGGGGATGCTCGGCGCTGTTTGTGAAGAAGAAGGATGAAACCTTTAGGTTGTGTGTGGATTACCGACCTCTCAACGCCGTCACCATCAAGAATAAATATCCACTGCCCCGCATCGATATCTTATTCGATCAACTTGTGGGTGCAAGTGTGTTTTCAAAGATGGATCTTCGCTCAGGGTATCATCAAATCAAGATCCGAGCGGAAGATATTCCAAAGACGGCCTTCTCGACGAGATATGGGTTGTATGAATACCTCGTCATGTCCTTTGGTCTCACCAACGCCCCGGCACACTTC
The DNA here is from genome assembly GCA_030760725.1 of Neostapfia colusana. Classification (NCBI taxonomy): domain Eukaryota; kingdom Viridiplantae; phylum Streptophyta; class Magnoliopsida; order Poales; family Poaceae; genus Neostapfia; species Neostapfia colusana. Next base: position 22,977,761 of record JASWHV010000017.1, on the reverse strand, counting down.
CTGTATCTCATGAACTCAGTGTTCATGCCGGAGTTGGACAAGTTTGTTGTGGTGTTCATAGACGACATCTTGATTTACTCCAAGACTGAAGAAGAACACGCCAAACACTTGCATATCGTACTTCAGCGATTAAGAGACCATAAGCTTTATGCTAAGTTCAGCAAGTGTGAGTTTTGGATCAGCCAAGTGCCATTCCTTGGTCACATTATTTCGGCAGAAGGTATTGCAGTTGATCCAAGCAAAATCGAACAAGTGCTGAAATGGAAATCCCCCACATCAGTCCATGAAGTCAGGAGTTTCCTCGGGTTAGCAGGATATTATCGGAGATTCATACCAAATTTCTCCAAACTTGCTAAGCCGATGACTGAACTGTTGAAGAAGGGGATCAAATATGTTTGGAGCCCAGCTTGTGAAGAAGCTTTCCATGCATTAGTGAAGCATCTTACAACAGCCCCGGTGTTAGCTCAACCGGATACAACCAAGCCCTTTGACGTATATTGTGATGCGTCTGGCATCGGGCTTGGCTGTGTATTGATAAAGGAGGAAGAGTGGTCGCCTATGGCTCACGTCAACTTCGTAACCACGAGCAGCACTATCCGACACATGATCTTGAGCTCGCTGCTGTGGTATTGGCCTTGAAGATGTGGAGGCACTACTTACTTGGAAACTTAGTGCACCTCTACACCGACCACAAAAGTCTGAAATATATATTCACTCAAAAGGAGTTGAATATGCGGCAACGGAGATGGCTAGAACTGATCAAAGACTATGAGATCGAGATTCACTACCATCCCGGGAAAGCAAACGTGGTTGCCGATGCCTTAAGCCGCAAATCCCATGTCAACAATCTGTCCATCACCCCAATTGAAGAGGAGAAGCCAAGTCTGTACTTGACTCCATATGGGGTGTTATATAATCTTGCTCTCATCCCAACCATAAGAGAGGAGATTATGAAAGCCCAGAAGAAGGACATGGGAATGTCGCACATTCGGAGAAGGATGGAGAATGGCGAAATGAAATGCTTCCGAAGAGATGAACACGACACGCTATGGTTTAAAGACCGTATAGTGGTACCCCGTGACATGAAGCTTCGGTAGAAAATCTTGGACGAGGCTCATTTGTCCAAGTATTCTATTCATCCGGGCAGCAACAAGATGTACCAGGATCTGAAAACTAGGTTTTGGTGGACACGGATGAATAGAGAAATCGAAAAATACGTATCCGAATGTGATACGTGTCGGCGTGTGAAGGCCGACCATATGCGTAAAGCCGGACAGCTGCAACCATTGAACATTCCGGCGTGGAAGTGGGAGGATATCAGCATGGACTTCATTGTTGGTTTACCTCTCACGTCTCACAAGCATGACTCGATTTGGGTGATAGTCGATCGACTAACCAAGTCGGCTCATTTTATCCCCGTACATACAAAGTACGTGGCCAAGCAATATGCGGAGCTGTACATTGCAAAGATCTTATGTTTGCACGGTGTCCCCTGCTCTATCATTTCAGATCGCGGTGCGCTGTTCGTCTCTCGGTTCTGCGAACAGCTGCACGCATCCTTGGGGACCAAACTGATCCGGAGCTCCGCGTATCACCCGCAGACAGATGGTCAAACTGAACGGGTGAATCAAGTGCTTGAAGACATGCTACGCGCTTGTGCCATCCACCACGGCAAGAATTGGGACGATCATTTGCCGTTGGCGGAGTTTTCTTACAACAATGGCTATCAAGCTAGCATCAAGATGGCGCCGTATGAAGCTCTCTACGGCCGGAAATGCCGCACACCACTCAACTGGTGCGAGTCCGGCGAGCGAGTCATCTACGGCATTGAACTTGTGAATGAAGCTGAAGAACGAGTGCGAGTAATACAAGCCAATCTTAAGGCTGCTCAATCTCGTCAGAAAAGCTATGCGGATAAGAGACGCCACCCTCTCCACTTCGACATCGGGGACCATGTTTATGTCCGTGTGTCTCCGATGAAGGGAGTTCACCGTTTCGGAGTGAAGGGTAAACTTGCGCCGCGGTTCATTGGTCCGTTCACCGTCATTGAAAGATGCGGACCCGTGGCCTATCGCCTAGAGTTACCAGCGTCGCTCGCAGGCATTCACAACGTCCTCCACATCTCTCAGCTGAGAAAGTGCCTCAAGCCCTCGGCTGAGGTCCGCACAGAAGACATAGAAGTTCTTCAACCGGACCTCACATACACGGAGTATCCAACCCGGATCATCAATGAAAAGACTCGTGCCACAAGAAACCGGACCTTAGGGTTCTACAAGGTCTTGTGGAGTAACCATACCGCTGATGAGGCGACATGGGAAAGCGAGGATTATCTACGAACGTATTATCCGGACTTGCTATCATCCTATACCCGGTAAAGTTTTTCCCCACATTGCCTTTCCTTTAGAATCTCGGGACGAGATTCTTTTTAATGGGGAAGGGATGTAAAATTCCCAGAAGTGGTAGCAAGAAAATCCAGCTCATATACACTTATGAAAAATGAGGGGAATTTAAAACTTTGAATTATAATAAGTGTGAGTTCAAAGTGAGGGTTTAGACTTCCCAAAACTTCCAAACATGGGGATCTAAATGCACAACTTGGATCTTTATAGTCCAAATATTCAACCTTCCAAATTTCAGCTCATTTGGAGGGGTTTTAATATTTGTTTGGGATTAAAAGGAGAAGCCCTCTAATCTGAATTTCAAATTCAGTTTCAAATTCCGATTCCCTCAATTTGAAAATTTGGTTTTACAAAGGTGTTCTCCACCTTTTAATAAGCAGCCATGCCAAAAATTGGGAACTTTGGAGTTGGTTTGCTATATTTTTGAGGCAATACAAAGTGGAGAATTCAAATTCCTTTTCAAATTCAAATGATCAATCCACATCCAATTTTCACACCCGAATTCAAACTATTTGAATTCACCAAATTCAAACTATGACTTGGGGTTGAAGTCAAGTCTTTAATGTTGAGTTTCTGGTGGGAAAATATCAGAAAAAGTTGATTAAACAAAGAGGGGAGGTGGGGCCCATTTGTCAGCCACCCACAGGAGCTACCGCCTTTGCTCCATTCGGTCGAACAGCAGGGGCGCGACAGCTCCCGTCTCTGACCCCCGCCCGAGGTGTGTCGCGCCACCTCCTGTTTCTGCCGCCTACTTGATCGTCCGTGCGTGCCACAGTCCCAGCACAACCCCCCTTGCTCTCTCGCCCGTTCACCGACGTGTTTTCCCTGTTCCCTGCTCAGTTCGCGTAGCCTCGGCCGCCGCTCGGTTGATCCGCGTCGCCGTCCATCATCGACACCACTCCGACGTTGTCACGACTGGTTGAGGTCGTAGGAAGGTGCACAAGGCCCTCTAGTTTCTCTCTGATGACAGCCTCTGTCGTTCCTACGAGCTGGTCCCGAGAGCTGAGCCTAAGTTCATCGTTCCACTTTCCAGCTTGCCGCCAAGACGCCGCACCGTCGACCGGCCACCTCTGGCTCGTTAACACTCGTCCAACCGGTGTTCTAGGTGCGTTGTCGACCCTTCTTGCTGTCCTCCCGGTTTGGAGCTAGGTCATCGTCTAGGTTGGCCGGAATTCGAGGTTTGTCACCGGCGGTTCCTCGGAACCTAGTTGAAAGAAAACGGGAAATTCCAGGGCCATATTGGGTTGGGGCTCACAAGAGTCTAGGCATAGGTTCTCCAAGCCATGACGACCCTTCTCGAGCAAACGGCAAGCAAATCCATGCAGAGTCCGAAGAGTTCTTCGTGTTTTTCCTCACGGCGGGGAAGAACCACTTCGGTCGCACGGTGAAGTCATGTTTCCGGCCGTTTTCCGAGGGATCAGGGTAGTTTTCCGAGCTCCCCAGGTCACGGTGGTTCTGTAGGACCCAACCGCGGTCGGTTTCCGAGCTTGCCGGGCGAACACCACGTCGCCGGAGTCGCCCGAGTTACTGCCACCGTCGGGGAGGTATTTCCGGCCAGTTAGCGCCGCCACCGAGCTCACCAAGGTGTTCCTCGTCGGGTTTTAGGCACAGGAGGCGAGGGTTGAGCCGTTTGAGGCACGGGACAGCCGTTCCGGCGAGGCACGGTCACTTCTCCGGCGAGGAGGCCGGCCGGGCGCGAGGTTGAAGAAGGTGGGGGCCTGCCCCACCTGTCAGTGGCACCAGGAAGGCGCCGGATCGGCTTGTGGCGCCGGATCTGGTGCGGCTGCGCGGGAATGACCCCGTAGCCCTCGGTGTTGCTAAAATCTGACTGGTCCAAATTAAACCAGTGGACCCAGCCCAATTATTTGAAGTTTCTATTAGGGAAATAATTCCAGAAATTAGCTGATCTTTACAAGGCCATATCTTTATGTAGAAAACTCCAAAAAGAGTGAGACCAATTTTGTTGGATTCCTCATGAGGAGTACTTCACAGAGAAACCAAATTTTGGCTATGAAAATGCCCAGGGATTTCTTTAGAATTGTTTTTAGTAAATCTTTTAGGGATTTATTACAGGAGCAATTCTTTATGAAATATTCCCAAATTTGGGTAGCAAATCCTCTTCATAGATACTGATCTCCAGTAAAAATTTGGGCTTCATTGGAGGTAATTTGCTAGGTCAAATTACCTTCTCAAGTTCAGCCTTTATTTGAAAATTCAAATTTAAACAGAAGCTTTTTCAGAACTCCTGTCTAAGTTCAAAAATTCATATCTCTCTGATGGTAGCTCCAAAAATGGTGAAACAAATTTTGTTAGAACCATGGAGACTTACCCTAATCAGATCTTCCACCATTAGCTATGTCAAAGCTCCTGAAGTGGGCTCAAAATTCAGAGAAGCATTGTACTTGTAGGAATTTTAAATACTACATTGTGCAATGACATATCTCCAAATTTGGCTCAAATCATCCTTAGAGAGTCTAGTATCCACTGTAAAAATCCCAAAGCCAATTAAGGATTATAAATAGCAGTAGCTATGAATAGTAGTTCAATTATTATAAAGCCTTAATATTTATACATGTATCTTATTACATTTCATAATAGTGACCGAAGTTGAGGATACGCCGGAGCCCTTGGACGTCCTGCCACCGGAAGCTGATATTCCATTTAACTCGCAACCAGGCAAGCCCCGGTTTGCACTTAAGTACCTTTTATCAAGTTTTCATTTGTATCATTTATGTCTAGGTTGAATATTTGCATTAGAGATAGGGTGATTGAAACCCCACTTGCATAGCCTCTTTAAATCCTATAAAGGGTTGGGTAGTTTACAAAACGACGAGTAGAGAACGCCATGCTAATGTATAGGATCTCGGTAGAAGTCGAGTGGTTGGAAGCTACTCGCGAGATAGTACTTATCACACGGGAAGAAAAGAGGTAGATAATGGCTTGAGTTATGAAAATGAGACCCAGCAGGGGGGATAGGAAGCAGTGAGCAGAGGTCTCACGTGCGTAGCCCTGTTGGTGTCCGTTGAGGACCGTCCGTGTGCGGCCCTGCTGGACAAGTATCGAACAGTACCGGATGCATACTGGCATATGGGAACCAGGAAACCGATGTAATTGGTAAACCTGGGTGTCGAGGCTTACCCAACCGTCAATAGGAGTGGGTTGAGGGTAGCAAGGTGTAAATCTGCCGGTGGGCACAGTCACGCTCCACGCGGGGACCTCCTACCCGTTACGGATGGACCAGTTCGACATTTGGGTTGCCTTTGAAAGGTTGTTGCATACAACAGAGTAGGAAGGGGTGTGGAATCACGCTTCTGAAAGTGGGTGTATGTGACGTGTTATCCGGGTGTGTCTTGATTGCAATCACCGTCCCTCGCGGTTATTTGAGTACCCGCTTGTTCACTGTGCTGTGACGTAGTAAGAAGTGAAATAAGCCAACTGAAAATGCTGTATTGATCTTAATGTCTTAAATACCTTGATTGCTGTAGATATAGAGCTAATTAAGTTTACATTCCACTTTGGGCATCACCACATCGGAGGAAAGCGTTTCTTGTTTGATTGTGGACTTCCGATGTGAGGGCTGCCTAAGGCATATGAATCTGCTGCTATAAAACTGAAAGTAAGGACCAACTTATAAGCCTGTCTTTATTGCAAAATCCTTTCCTATCTTACATACCCTTGCACGTAGAGTTCCATGCCTAGGGTTGACGGTTAAGACTTGCTGAGCCTTCGTGCTCACGGTTACACTATTGATCTGTGTGCAGGTGAGAGTTATGAGGAAGGTTCTGAGGATGAGGCGATGCCCCCGTCGGGGTACACGGCCGAGCTGGAGCCCTGCACGCCGCCGTGATTCTCCGGTTCCATGCTGCTAGTGTGTAGCATCCCCGGGCTGGACGGCTGCACTTTTGCATAGCTAGGATGAGAGGCCTTATATGTATATTACTTCCGCTGTATGAATAGGTTTTGTAAAAAGATTTCCGCTGTTTTATATCAAATAAAAGTTTGTATGTTATCCTTTATTCTTTTCGTGTGTGCTGTTGGGTGCCGCATCGCACGGCACCACCCTATGCGATCCTGGAGTGGGTGAACCACGGGGTGGTCCCCACACTACGTTCCTCACAAAAGAAAATCCTAACCGGATTATACCGGCATATATGTCTCAAGTGTGGCACTAAACGGTCTCTCGCACACGTTTACTACACGGATACATACGTGGTTAGTACCTGCAGAAGACCACACAATAGTGATGCACTCAATGGTTGTTCATTTCAGGCAGGACCATATTTAAAAGTAAATACAAACGCCCGTATCATTGCCATATGTCCGTCCTTGAGTTAGGTCACGTCTCAAGGCACGTGATCGTGTTTCAACACCACACGACGGGGAACCCGAGTATGTCATGAACGGGTCGTCACGGTTGGGAATGTTATCAACCCAACAGATACCACCTACTGCCCTGCAGGGCACGCCGATGGCAAGCGCTGCGTATGTCCTCCTGGGCTATTTCCAGACGAACACACTCTCGCGTTACTGACCACGCGATGGGGTCTCCACTTACTTGCCTAATGCACGCTAGGGATCAGCGTTTCATATGAACTCAGGAACATGAAGAGTCAAAGAGTTTCATATTGGCATCTCACACCAAGCTGTGAGACCTATCCCTGAACCACGTTCCTCGTCAGGGGAGCTAAACGAAATTGAACCGCTTTCGGTGGCGTTCCTTACCATACTTACCAAAGCGTAGGTGCGTCATTACATAATTAAAATTCAGAATTATAACACATAGGTTAGTCTTTGCCACTTTAAGTAACTATGCTAATATAGTCCTTACTTGGGCAACTACCGAATCCTCACCGTAAACCTAAGTTTTCCAATAATACAGTCCTTAAGTACTGTGCTATCCCCAATGCAGCTCTGATACAAGGCTGTGGCGGACCGGAATCCACTCATCCAGGATCGCAGAGGGTGGTGCCGCACGATGCGACACCCGACAGAACAAGTCATAAGGACACCTTATATTACATGGGAAAACAAACTGAATGTACAAACAGGTACAAACTGTCTTTATATTACACAGCGGAAGTTTCTTTTATACAACTCACGCCCGCCTATCTAGCAAAAGTTGGTTGCCCAGCCCTAGGGCAACCGACACTAGCTACACTCCTCAGCTCAGCGCGGCGTGTATGGCTCCCACTCAGCCGTAGTCCCCGACGGAGGGTAACCCTCGCCGGTGGACTCGTACTCCGAGTCCGTGGGTGGCTCCTCACCTGAAAAACACTTAAGCAGCAACCGTGAGCACGATGGCTCAACAAGACTTAACCGACTCAACTAAGCATGAAACTCTACATGAGGTGTACAATGAACATTGGATAGCAACATTGCAGCAAAAGGACACGCCTACAAGTTCATCCTTAGTTCATCTTTTAGCAACAAGTTAACAGTTCGGGAATCTGAAATTTAGTAAGCAATATTTGGTGGCACACATGTAGCAATACAATTATGTCATAACAGCAATATTAGATCATCACGCTTCATACATTAGCCTACGTCACGACTCAGTGACCAAGTGGTACTCTTCACCGCGAGGGATGGCGAATCGACTCGATATACACCTGCAGGGACGCCCAAAGAGCACGTCACGTACGCCCACCCGTGGAGCTGCACAGCACGCTCACTCGATGTCGTACGAGACAACCTTTCGCCCAACAGCCCAAACGTCGAACCGGTCGCACCGAAACGAGCAGGAGGTTCCCTACACGGAGCATCTCTCTATGCCCGTTAGCAGATTTCCACCTTGCTGCCCTCAGCCTACACCTATAAATCGGTGCGTTATGCCTCAATGCCCGGAGGTTTAGGTTACATTGGTTTATCGGGGCCCATATATCCGATATGCCTTCGGTACGTTCAAACTTGATCAGCGTGGGCCGCACACGGATCGGTCCTCAATCGACACGGACAGGGCTGCGCACACAAGACTCCCTCTTGCTGCGCCCTAGCCCCTGCCAAGTCTCATTTTCATTACTAAGGTGATCTCGCATCACTCGAACCAATCCCGTGTGCCCAAGCCTAACTCGCGAGTAGATTCCAACTACTTGACTTGTACCGAAGTCCTATGAATCATTAAGCATAGCCTGTCTATTCGAGGCCCTAGACACTACCCTTACTCTTATGGAAGAATTCTGGTCATGCAAGTGGGGTTCCATCCACCCTATACCTAATGCACATTCATACTTCATACGACACATGTAAACAAAGTAAAACTTTATAAAAAGGGTTAATGCAAACCGGGGCTTGCCTTGTTGCTGCTGGTTAGTAGTTAGATCTTCTTCCAGAAAGAGGAAGTCAAGTACTTCCGGAGCCTCCTCGCCTTCAGCGACTACACGTTAATAAAATACTACATGTTAATGAATATGAACATGAGTTTATTGTAATGTTTCTGCTACATGTTCTAATAACAAGTTTTTAACAACTGGAACTCTGTTCAAGAATTTAAAATGGAACTGGGGCTAGTGGTTTGGGCTTGGACCTAAGCACATCATTAAGTGCTAAGTGGTTTTCCCCCTCTCTATATTGATCACCTCAAGTGGTTAAACAGGACAGGGGTGATCCAGAGCTCCAATGGAATTGAGAATTTTTGTGTGAGTTCCTTGTCACAAGAAAACCCTCTGGACCAAATATTTGCACTTTTTATTGTGTGGTTTGTACAGAATAATTTTCTAAGCAAATAAGCAAAGAAGAATTAATTCTGAGATAACACCCATGTTCATGCCAAACTTAGTGAACTACAATTTCAATTATAGCTCATAGAGTTTGCATAAATTTTCCTAGTATTTTTGGAGCTAAGGTTTGTCCAGAACTGAATTTCCAAGTTTTGGAAATTCTCTGAAAATGTTTCTGTACTCAATTGAACACAGCACCTTCAAACCTGAATTGTCATGATCAAATCAACTCCAATTGGTCTGAAACGTTTACAGGGGTTAACTAACCTCCTAAGGAATATTCTGGCAAAATTAGAGGATTTTTGGATGAACCAAACTCCCTCTAAAATTCTTTTGCTGAAAAGCTTTAAAGAATTTTCCAGAATTAGCTAATGGGTTTCATACAAATTGGGTTTCATATTTGGATTGTACTATATTAGAGGAATCCAACAAAATTTGTTTCACAATTTTTGGATTCTCCTACCCCAAGTTGTGGCCCTCTAAAGTTTAAACTAGAACTGAAAATCCCAAATTGTTTAAATGTCTGCCAGGGGGTCCCACCCGGCAGGCCTTCTCCTTCCTCGCGCCAAACAGGGGTCCGTGGCGGCGCCCTCCGGCGAGCGTCGCTGGAACCGCTTTCCCGGCCATCTCCCGACTCCAGACTCGCCGCCCCACCCAAACTCGCGACGCTGAACTCGGCTCGGGGGTCGCCGGCGGCCGTAGCTCACCGGAACAGGGCGCCCGATGGCGGCAGCGGCTGTTAGGGTTCCGGCGTGGTCGAGAATACGATACACCACATCAAAACGATCAGAAAATGATCAGAGAGCACCGCTGGAGCTCGAGGGTGTCAAAAATGGCCGCCTAACCCCGTGAAAAGGTCGGCAACATAGAGCTCCACGGTGACCCGAGCTGTTATTCCATGGCGGCCCGAAAAACAACAAGAACCCGGTCATTTCTGGACCATACCACTTGATTCTTGGTCGAGGAGGGCTGCTAGGAAGTGAGAAAGGTGTGTGCAAGCTTACCCGAGCTGGGTTTGGACTGTGCCGCGAGAATTTTGGGGTAGACCGACCCCTACCCGTATGCACTAGCTTTCAGGAATCTTAGGGATTCTCTGCGCTTGGTCTATCAATTGCTATGAGGGTTGCAGATACACGATTTGGAGACTAAGGCGCACCTCTTTTGTGTAGAGATCAGGCTGTGAAAGTGGCCGTGGTGTGCTGTCCACAGAGAGCAACCTCGGTTCTCGGCGGCGATCGTTGATTTGTGGCTGAAGGAAGCGCCAACGCCATGAAGTACCGGGGTGGTTGGCTAGAGCACGCACTGGTGCTCCCTTTTTGTGTTGGAGGCTCGGGAAAAGGCCGAGCAGCGCTGGTGTACGGTGGAGAGTCGAGGAGCGGCGCCGATGTGCGAGCAGAGCCCGGTGCGCTTGCTGATCGGGAGAAGAAAGGCAACACGCTCGGCCCAGCTGCGTGGAGAGGGGGTCACGTAGTGGAGGGGCGAGCTACTGCCCGGTTGCCAGCATGAGAGAGGGAATCAGGAGGTGGCCTCCCGGGCAGTGGCGCGCGCGGCAGCTGGCTGTTCGACCGAAGGTCTTCGGTTGACTGAGAGACAAAGTGAAAACTTGGGGGTTAAGTCTATTCCACCCAATGACACGTGGGCCCCATTGGTCAGTACCCCCTCATCTCTCAAAAGATCCCAAAAATCTGGCAAGTGAACAATTCAAATGTTTGGAGTCTCAAAATGAGCTACATTTGTATAGTTGGACAAATTTCCCCTAAATTCAAAATTCTTTGCACATTTGGATCCCTTTTGGAAAAATGGGTAGCAAACCTTTTCAAAAATTACTGAAACTTTGCCTACCCACTAATTTGGACCCAAGGAATCCAATTATGCACTTTGATTCTTGTGTTAGCTGCTGCAACCATGAGTTTTAATACAACAGTTTTGAATCACCATTATGTCCTCCCCTTATTTGAATTCTGAGTTGGACATTAGTTCAAATTCTGCTTTTCAAACCCTCCCATTGCACTTGAGTACTTCAACTCAGTGGTCTTAATCCAACTAGGGTCCAAACATGTGAATGACTCTAAGTTGGTTTTAGAATCACCTCTCATGTGTTATCCCATGTGTGGAGAGTTTGAACCAACATCCTTTTGATGGAGGTTCATTGCTCTTCACAATATATTCACAAAAAAACTGTGGTGTTGTGAGGTGATAAAAAGTTTTTGCAAGTCCCTTTTTCTTGGGCTTTTACATAGGCTAGGCGAGTGGGGTTGTATCAGAGGAAGCGTGCACGGGCGCGTGACAGCGAGCACACGGCAGTGGTCGATAGAAGGCGGGGCAACGGCTTGGATCGGAAGGCTCAGTGCAAGGGAGGCTCGACACACAGGCAAGCGGCGACAAGGACATAGTGCCTAGAGAAGTGATGCACAAGGCAAGCACGCACGGCAAACAAGGCCCTCAACGACGTGACAGGAGGTCGTCAACATGAAACAAGTGCAAGCATCAAAGTTAAGGGGGAGAACATCGTATAATCCTAATGGGTTGCGGCATGGGCCAGGCATCGACTGCAGGCTGGTTGGGCCTACGATACGTCTCTAGAAATAAGGCAGTAGATTCAAAGATGAGGCAGGTCCTAGAGATGGGAAAGGTTGTCGCCATTTATATTTGGTAAGGAGAGTCCTAGTAGATTAGAAAAGGGGAGTGGTAGATGTGGGGAACCCCTTCCGGGATACACACTCCAGGATACACATTAGGTGGTGCCGTGCGATGCGGCACCCAACAGCATACACGAAAAGAACCATAAAGTACAAAGTCTTTTATTTCTCAAGATAGTTTCATTTACAAAATAATATACCACAAAGGTACACGCAGCGGAATATACATACACACTTACTCTCGGTCCTAACTATGCAAAAGAGAAGACGTCCAGCCCGCGGATGCTTCTTACTAGCATCCACAAAGACAAGTGCAGCGGGGTTTCAGGTGAGTCTCCGATGGCTCACCGAACAACCATCTTCATAGCAAATTTTATAACCTGCAAAACACTAATAATGCAACCGTGAGCACGATGGCTCAGCAAGACTTAACCGACACTCCTAAACATGGAACTCTACATGCAGGGATTACTAACATAGGAAAAGTATGATACAATAACGACAAGCCTACATGTTAATCCTTACTTTCAGTTTAATGGCAGCAGATTATTATGCCTTAGGCCGTCCTCACATTGGAAGTCCACAATCAAACAAGAAACGCTTTCCTCCGATGTGGTGATTCCCAAAGAGGAAAATAAACTTAATGAGCTCTACAACTACAGCATACATGGTTGGCAATGCAGTGAATTTAAGAACTTCACATCAGCAATGATTCGTCACACTCTATCTGGAATTTATTACAACGTCACAACTCAGTGAACAAGTGGTACTCATATAACCGCGAGGGACGGTGATTGCAATCAGGACACACCCGGAATACACGACACATACACCCGCCTCGAAAGACTCACACTAGAGCTCTTTCTTACGTTGTATGCAGCAACCTTTCACCCGTCACTCTAATGCCGAACCAGTTCTTCCGACCCATCAGAAGGGCCACTAACACGTTGAAGTTGCTCCGCTAGTGTGTTTACACCTCTGACGCCAACCCCCAAAGGACGGCCGTATAAGTTTCGTCACAAGAGTACCCGAGTTACATCGGTTTCCTAGACCCCATAATTCCAGTATGCATCTGGTACTGTTCAAACTTGCTCAGCAGGGCGGCATACGCATCAGTCCTTAATCGACACAAACAGATCTATAGCCACACAGGCCCAACATCCTGCTGCTCCTCTCTGCTCGGTCTCATTTTTCATTCCAGAACTTTCATTCTCTAGAATCATACCCCGCTAAACTAACATTCTAACCTCGCGAGTAGCTTCCAACTACCCGACTTGTACCGGATCCTATACAACTTAAGCCTAGCCAAAGCTACACGAAGGTAACCTGTTCTACCCTGTAACTCCAAGGGTTTGTGGGTCATGCATTTGGAGTATCAATCACTTTGACCTAATGCACAATACATGCTAGACCAATAAAAGTGATACAAAGTAAAATGTAAGTAAAAGCTGTTAAATGCAAACCAGGGCTTGCCTTATTTTGCTGCAGGTTTATTTATACTTTATAGTCAGTATCTTGGCGATGATTAAATCTTCAACTTGCTGATCCGAGTCGAGTTCCTCGTCGAACTACTTCGTGGTGTTTCCTACCGATATGAATATGCACAGTTTTAATACGAGTAACTGAATTATAAAACAAATGTGTTTTAGGAACTAAGAATGGTTTAGACCAACTCTAAAGTGAGTGAAGAGCTCTGTTATGGACAAAAACAGAGAACTTTAGCTGGGCAGTAGATGTTGGTTGAAGTAAAGTTCAAAAAGTGACATATAAGGAACATAAGAAAGATATTGGAAAAATCAGCAGAAAACTGGAGAAGATGATCTCAACTTGCTATGAAATTTTTACAGTTGTCCATAGATCATACAGAGGTATGTCTTGCAAAATTTCAGACAAAGTCGATTGAAGATGTGTCCTAGGGAATTTTCTTACTATTTGACTTCTCTGAATTCCTATGGCAATTATATTGTCTTGGCATGCTCCAAATAAGTTTTTTCAGAAACTTAATAGTCTCATGAGTCCATAGGACTTTGTTTCACCATTTTTGGAGCTTCCTACACAGAGATATGGAATTTAGAAGTTGGAGCTAAAAACTGAAAATCTTTCTGCTATTTTTCCTAATTTTCAGAGACATACAAGATTGAATCAACATTTGGACAAGAAAATGAAGTCCAATGCCTCTGAAAACTTTACTGGAGTTCACGGATTTTTGGAAGAGTGTCCTGCCCAAATTTGGGAATTTTCAGATAAACATAACTCCTGTAAAAATTCCTACAAGATTTTCCTCAAATGAATTAATGAGCAAAATCCAGGGATTTTCATAAATATTGGACTGCACCACTGGATAGTACTCTTCGAGAGGAATCCAAAAAAATTTATTTCACAATTTTTGGAGGTTCCTACACAAAGTTATGGGTCTCCAAAGTTTGAACCAAATTAGGAAAATCTAGAAAAGTTTAAACACTGCCCGTGGGTCCCACCTGTCATCCCTAACCTTCAGCCTCGCGCCAAACAGGGCAGTGGCGGCTCCCTCCAGCGAGGGTCGCCGGAAAGGACCTTCCCGGCCACCTCCAGTCCCCCTGCTGCCCGCCCCCCCCCCCCCCCCCCCCCATTTTCCCCCACGCTGAACCTGTTGGTGAGGTCGCCGGCGGCTGAAACTCAACGGAAAACTGGGAGCACCGACAACAGCAAACCCTAGGGCTCCAGCGAGGTCGTGCACGGTGAATTCTCCATCAAATGGTCGGTTCTTGGGCTCTATAGCACCGTGGGGGATCCCTCATCACCAGCGTGAGCTCAATTCGGCTCAAGAATGGCTGCAAAGAGGAACTCATCGGCGACCTAGGGCAAAAATCGGTGCCGGCCTGAAATTCTCGAAGAACAGCGCCAAATCTTGATGATTTTCGATGATTTTTTATCCTAGAGGGGCGTGGGAGTGTCTAGATCATGTTTGTAGCTTGGCACACGTGATGGTGGACTGATCACGACGAATTTTGAAGATTGGTGAGCTCGGTTCTAGGCATAACGAAGCAAAGAATTGCAAAATTCATCCACGGTGATGCATGAGAAGAGAAACGGTTTGCACGGTCGGTTTGCACACCTGAGGGCGCTCCTTTTTCGTGTAGAACGTCGGCCATGAGGAAGACCGTAGAGCTCGGGCACCGGGGGAACAGAGAGAGTTGGTTGGTTGCTTTTCTTCGGGACTTAGAGAAGAAAACTGTGAGGAGCGCACGAGAGGGAACTCTTTCACGTGGAGGGAGCGCTGTGCTCTTATCCTTCGGACGCCAGATGAAGCAAGCAGGAGGTGGCACTGTGGGGAGTCGGTGGTTGCCGGCGAGCAGGAGGTGGCGCCCGCCCGTGAAGGAAAAACAGAGCACAGCGTGGAAATTTCAATTGAGTCTCTGTCTAGTGGGGTCCACACAGCCACAATTCTTCCTCTTATCCCTCAATTCGATTTAAAATAACAAATGAGCTCCAAATTTGATCAAACTTCGAGGATAGGCCAAAAGAAATTTGAGAAACACAATGGTGCACTCAAATTTGAATTTCGGTGAAGTCGGAATTTGAAACTGAGATTTAAATTCAAATACGAATTTTCTCCCGTTTAAATTCCAACAATTAAGAAATCCTTTTCAAATGCTCTGAAAATTTGCCGAGCTACCTGTGAATGTGTAGAGAACCAAATGATAGCTCCATATCTCCGTGTTCGGGAATTTTTGCAAGTTCAAGTTTAGATTTGGAGCTCACACCTTTAAATTCAAGAGTTTAAATTCCCTCTCATTTTCTCGTTGTGATTTGCAGCTCAACTTGCTAGAATTTTCGGGATTTCACAGTAGAAGAAAACAAAATCATGGTGTATCCGTCTATATAAGCCATGCATATCATTGAAATGAATCAATCCCTCCTTATTGCTGATTTCCTGAGCATGGAGTTCCAACACAATCTTTGGAAAGAAACTGAAGATATAGTTGTCAGGTATCGTTCCATGTAGCCCATGTTAGGGAAAAAACTGAAGTTTCAGTTTGTTTGTTTTTTTTGGAAAAAGAGAGAGCAAATATTATACAACCAGGAACTTATGATCTCTAGATTCTCTACAACAACAACAAAGCTTTGTCCATAGCATGTTGTGATAGGGTAGATATGAAAAGTTAGCGAAGTGCAGCACAAAAAATCATTAGTGCCCTTGTGGGATTTTTTGCACAAATTATGAGGAATAACCGGGGAACATGTACAATTTATATTTTTGGAGGAACATAGCAAGTCTTAATTGCAACCAAGCCAATGAATGGATTATGCATATATGTCCTCTCGAAAAGCTTAATTGTGTTAGAGTTTAGGCACTCCACACTCTGAAAGTCTTAATGCTCTTGCTATTTTACATATCTTTGGGAGAGTGGGAGGAACCTTCTCTGTATTATAGTTTATTAGGCACTTCACACTCTGAATGTCTTAGTGTTATCACTTGCAATTTACATACCCTGGGAGAGTGGTAGGAAGCTTCTCAAGGTCAAGTGTTATTTTCTAATTAGACCGAAATCATGGGTGCAAAAGTGAAGAACAATAGACCATTTATGTAGTTTAATGTTGCAGCATTCAAAAGGAAACCAGTTCCAAGTTTCCACAAGGAAATAATTGAAGTGGAACTTGCACTAGAACACTAAATAATACAAGTCCCTTCAAACATGATCAGGATGGAGACAGGCCAAATGAAAAATGGCCATGTTTGAACAGAAATAGTTATACTGGATAATAACAGATCTGATAATAAGTAAGAACATGAGGGAATGATAATGTGGTCGTATACCGGCAGGCAATGTAGACACAAACAGCTGCAACATGAGTTGTTCGACAGCCCCTTGTAAAATTTTGTTCAACAGCTAGCTACACTTCGAAAACAGAGATAAGAAAATCATAGTGTAGCATTTCACTAAAACACACGAACAATGAACATTGATCGGTAACAAAAATTACACCTTATAGAATCTATGAGCCTTATCGATGATAGTGTCTCCGCCACCTACATGTAAGTTATGGACAATCAGACTAATTTCGTCCCTTCCTGATAATAGAACAGAAAAGTTAGTTCACAAAGCAGCATAAACAGCAAGATAAAGAAGTGCCCAAAAAACCATACCTTTAGCTAAGGTTCTTTCATGGGATATGGAATATCCGCTCTCTATGCTTAGCAAAATATTTCCAGCCAAGCGACTCTATTAGTTCAAAATGTGTATGTATATAAGAAATTGGTAAACAACTAAACAAAACCCCCAAATATTACAAAGCATAGGAAAGCAACCTGTCCTGAGCTTTCCTTAATAAAAGTAGGCTCATCAGTGTAAACCTCCTCATCAAGAACCTTGCCACACAAACCACGACATCTGAATACCAAACATGAGAAATAATGCATCAAATCACATGCACAACCAGCTCATAGAAATCTGTTGGTCAACAATTAGACTGCCATATTCATACCAATCATACTGGCTAGTTTTGCATTTAAATCAAATGATGAAGAGCGAGATCCCACATATATCCTTTGTCAGGGTCCTTTAGGGAGGGGCAGTAATCAGCGCAGTGATCGCAGTAAACCATTGCTGAAGTAGCAGCACTGCAGATGATTGTCTGCTCAGATCAACCTGTGAAGTCTTGAGTGCACTCCCCTTTTCAGTTACATGTAAATAATGTTTCATTCAGATTCACTTTTAAAACATATGCAGAAGAAAAAAACATTCCTTTACATTCAGGTTACACATCTCCATTTTACTAAATCAAATATTCTTTGAATCAAATACGAAAAAGCAAAATGGAGAAAATTGTTGAAATCATAGTGAGAAACTCTAGAAGCATATTCTATCTGAAGGAGTATGGTATTAAGATTGTGATTCACTAGCCGGATGTTAAGTCATTTTTTCAGTTGATGCATCTCAATTGTCCTACTGTATCGTGTCGGTGTGGCTAGAGTCATTTGCTATTATAGAACCCGTATCGAGTGGCTTCGACAAAATACCACTTATGTCGTGGGCTTCGATAAAATGACATTTATTTCAGTCATATGTTCAACATCTGTTTCAGTCATATGTTCTTCTCCACTCATGAGTGAAGAAAGCATACATCTTCCTAGTACGCGAATAACATCCATCTTCCTAAAACTGCAAATCATGTTTGACATCCCTAACAAGCAATCATCATTAACCAAAAATGCTTTCTGCCAATAATAAAACAGCAAGTGACAGCTACAGTTGGGCAATGGAAAATACAACCATGTCCTGAGATCTCAACTTCTATGACCCAACTCATAGCTACAAGTCATAAAACATGAAGACATGAACATTCTACACATACATTCAAAAGATCTCAAATTATTGTGCTGACGAATATCCACAACACATGTGACAAACATAAAACTGATGAAAAGCATAAACTTTTTTATCAAATTTTGACCAACTGTGATCTTCAAGTAATATATGTTGTAATTCATGCAGTATAAGGTTGAAGTCTTTGTTTCTCATCTCGAGGAGCAGCTGCGCGAAGTGTGCCGCTCTTAATTCGGTTCTCACCCAGTGCGCGGCGCCCGGCGGGGCCACGGGGCAGGCCGCGGGCAGGGAGTCGCACGCGGTGGGGGAAAATACAACCATGTCCTGAGATCTCAATTCCTATGACCCAACTCATAGCTACAAGTCATAAAACATGAATACATGAACATTCTACACATACATTGAAAAGATCTCAAATTATTGTGCTGACTAATATCCACAACACATGTGACAAACATAAAACTGATAAAAAGCATAAACTTTTTTATCAAATTTTGACCAACTGTGATCTTCAAGTAATATGTGTTGTAATTCATGCAGTATAAGGTTGAAGTCTTCGTTTCTCACCTCGAGGAGCAGCTGCGCGAAGTGTGCCGCACTTAATTCGGTTCTCACTAAGTGCACGGCGGCCGACGGGGGCAGGCGGCGGGCAGGGAGTCGCACGCGGTGGGGGCGCGGCCAGGGGGTCGCACGCGGCGGGGCGCCGCCAGGGAGTCGCACGCGGGGAAGGGAGTTGCACGTCGGGGGAGCGACCAAGAGGTGGCAGCGGCAGGGGCAGGCAGTTGCAGCGCCGGGGGCGCGCGGCAGGGTGCTGCAGGCGACAGGGGAGCGCGGCGGGTGCTGCAGGCGGTGGGAAGCGGCTGGGCTGGCTGGCAGCGGGGTATTGAGAGATGGGAGAGTAGGGTAAAGTAAAAATTAAATAAAGGGTACTTTGGTCATTTCATATTCTATAAGAATTAGAAAAGAAAAATATTAAAAGGAGGTAAAATAGACTACAATTCTATTTTAGAGCGTCATTTTACCAAAGCACACGATTTAAGTGTTATTTTATCAAAGTTGTTCGATACGGGTTCTATAATAGCAATTGATTAGTGTGTTTATCTTCTTTTTCTCTTCATCCAAACTCACCGTGCCCTCTCTTTCTCTTTTGCGGCAAGCGACCTATGACATCCAGATTTTCCACCCTCCTGTCTCTAGAGATGAAAACGAATGGATATGGACAGATAAAATGCTTTTTTCATATCCATATCCATATAAAAATTTTGAACAGATGTTGTTGAAAATGGATATGGTATCAAATATGTCGGATGTATCGGAAATGGATTCATCTGATCAGAAAATTACGGATATCGGACGGATTCAGATATTCATTTTAGGAAAAACAATTCACAAGTAACATGTAATTCATAGTTCATACACATAATCCATAACACATCCGCATCAAATGCATACATAGTTCATACATGAAACACACAAATAGTTCATACATAGTGCAAATATGGTTCAAACACATAAATATATAGTTTGTCATAGTTCATACACATTCAACACTAAGACAGCAAAAAAAACAGAACATATGCAGCAACAAGAAAACAACAAAACAGCACACATGCAGCATGGGACTCGGCCAGAAGTCGCTGAGTCGGGGAGACGGCTACGGAAACAGGATTCGAGACTGGATGTCTGGATCGGGACCGGACGGTTAGGGTTAACCGGTTTGGGCCACACCGTCGGTGTACAATGGGCCTAAAACCATTCGGATATTTTTCAGATTATGATTCGGATATATCCGACGAAATATGGATATCAGATCATTCGGTTGGAAATTAAGCCATACCGTTTCCGATCCATATCCGATTGAGATCCGATAAAAATAGATATGGACCAGATATTTTTGAATCGAAAACCCAGACTGATCAAAAAATATCAGATCCGTTTTCGTCTGTACCTGTCTCCATCACCAACGGGACGGGGCGGGCGACGGGGGCGGTGTGCGTCCAAGGCCGAGGCGGAGGGCGTTGAGGGCTGGTGCAAAGCGCGCGGAAGCCGGGGAGCACGTGGCCGACAGAGCCGGACCTCACCCCCTCCGCAGGGGTGAGCTCCGAAGGCGCCACGTGTCCAGCAAGGCCAGACCTCCCCTCTCCTCAGAGGTGAGCCCCAGGCCTGCCACGTGGCCGACAGAGCCGGACCTCGTCCCCTCCGCAGGGGTGAGCTCCGAAGGCACCACGTGTCCAGCGGGGCCAGACCTCCCCTCTCCTTAGAGGTGCACCCTGGGCCTGCCGCGTGGCCACGTACAGCGCTACCCGCCATGGCGCGGTAGGCAGCAGAAGTAAAAGCACGCCATGCCTTGTCTAATCAAGACAGTCAGGACTCACACCTTCCCAAGGCACGGCGACGCCGCGTGCGCCTTCCCAAGGCGCGGGGATGTGGCGCACGCCTCTGTTAGAAGACACTGTGACCAGTCCCATCACGGTTAAGACAGGCACGCCATGTCAGGAGCCGCAGACCGATAGACGCGGCGACAAGACATGCCCTGCCGTCCTTGCCATCATCAGCCGCTACGCCTAGCTTGCGGCACAGGCAGGACGACAGGACGGTGACTAAGAAGTCCGTGCCAGAGACAACTACTAGCATAATTGCAAGATATGGTAGATGGCAGGAAGATCACCCCGGGGCCACCTGTTGGGCTCCGGGGCCCACCTTGTAAGCCACCCGAGCCTTGGAGTATAAAAGGCTCGGGTAGGCAACGTTACAAGTGGTTCGGATCCCTTGGCATTTAACCCTGTAGACTTAGTTCATCCCCAAGCTTAGAACTCCGGTTCTAAGCCTCAAGCAATACATCGAGCAACTCTGCTCCCGTGGACATAGGGTTTTATGCTCCGACGGTCTAAACCACGTAAAAATCCTTTGTGTTCATCTCCTTCATCTTTCAACTCACGTGAGACCCTCCGAGAGAGATCTAGCCCGTCCGAAAAAGAACCTCCGTGGGCTGCCCAGAGCAGGCCCGGGGGAAGTGTCGACCGCAGACGCTTCGAGATTTGGCGCGCCAGGTAGGGAACTTTTTCCCTCTTGCGACGGGTCCGCTGTGCCGATGAAGATGACGAAGCTTCCTTCACCGGCAAGCTCTCCTTGCCCTCGTTCCCGGTGGTCGATGACCAGCAAGGCTTACGTCTCGATGCACTCAGGGAGGAGTGTGTCGGGACAGGCAGGGAGCCCGCCTCCGACTCCAACAATGCGGACTCCAGCAAGCCCAAGATCTGCTGCGGTGCAGAGTGCTACTCATGGGAGTACACTAGCTGCAGCACGGGCGCTTTTGCACAATCCACCTGCTGTGGACGCTCCCCAGGGGGCTACCCAGCAGTGGTTTCGCGACGTTGAACGCCTCATCGTCGCCACCGCCAACCCTCCGCTACGACAGGGACGACGCCCAGTCAACTAGATGTGTCACTGTCGCGCACACCAGTGGTTGACGGGCAGACGGCAGACTCTCGCTCTACCAGGCTCCCAACGACGGACCTGTGGTCAGAGCTGGAGCGACGTCACCTGGCCGAGGATGCTCGCGTGACCATCGAGCGACGGCGGGAAAGGTGACGCAACCACAAGGCCGACTACAGCATGTCGACCGCCTCAACTCAGCCTGGGCCGCAGACGTTCGCCAAGCGACCTCTTCCCTACTCGTATGCCACGCAGCATATGCAGCAGCCATATGCCCTGCAGACCGCGCCCCTGGTTTACGGTGCATGTTTGCCCATGCCGGGGTACACCGTGCCTATAGCGGACCAAGGGTTCGCGACACCAGGATCTGCAGCAGCAGGAGCAGGATGTGCGGCCCTGGCGCCCCACCTTCGCTTCACAAGATGGCCGCACAAGTTCCGGCCACACCTACCGAAGAAATACGATGGCAGCGTCAACCCGGGTGGAGTTTCTGCAGATCTACTCCTCCGCCATCCTCGCAGCAGGGGGGGATGAGGCCGTCATGACCAACTACTTCCCCGTCGCCTTGACCGGCCAGCACGGTCATGGCTCATGAACCTCCCCAGGGTTCCATAACCTCCTGGGGAGAGCTGTGCCAACAGTTCATGGCGAACATCGGCAGCTCCTACACGCGCCCCGACATGGAGCTGGACCTCCATGCCGTGCGACAACAACCGGGAGAATCCCTGCGCTCCTTCATCCAGCGGTTCTCCCAGGTGCGCAACACCACCCCCACATCCAGAATGCATCAGTGGTGGTAGCATTCCGACAGGGTGTGCGGGACGAAAAGATGCTCGAGAAGTTGGCCACCAGGGAGGTGCGTGACGTCTCAAAGCTCTTCAGCCTGGCGGACAAGTGCGCCAGAGCAGCAGAAGGGCGCAGCTGGCACTCACAGCCAGCCTCCTCAGCAGGAGGGCAGCCCAGAGCTAGTGCTGCATCCCAAGGGAGCAGCAAGAAGAACAAGAAGAAGGGCAGTGGCAAGTTCAAGCCGCCGGCCGGAGCTTCTGTTTCTGCAACAGCAACACCAAGCGGAGCTCGAGGGCCAACGCCGAGATCGTTTGGGGCCTCAAGACTCGCACCTATGCCAGCTTGGAGAAGCATGGTACCAAGTGGGTGGACGAGCTTCCGTGCGCAATATGGGCTAGCCGGACATCCTAGAGCCGGGCCACCGGGGAGACTCCCTTCTTCATGGTCTACGGGGCCGAAGCTGTGCTTCCCCCAGAAGTTATCATGGGGTCCCCCCGTGTCCGAGCTTACGACGAGGCCGCACAGGACCAGCTCCGGCGTGAGGACATTGACCTCATCGACGAGGCTCGACTGCAAGCAACGCTCCGCAACGCACAGTACCGGAAGGCGCTCCGACGCTACCACTAGAGGTCCGTGCGTGTCCGGGAGCTCAAGGAAGGTGACCTGGTGCTGCGGTGCATACTTTCTCGAGAAGGGACCAACAAACTCTCCCCCAGCTGGGAAGGTCCCTACCGAGTCATGAAAGTTTGCCGCCTCGGAGTGTGCACCTTGCTACGGAGGACGGGGATCCACTCCCAAACCCTTGGAACATAGAACACCTCCGTAAGTTCTATCCCTAGAGCAGTAGTAGGACAAGTTTTTTCTTTTTTCTGTAAGACCCCATAGAGTCCAAGAGCAGCGCTCGGAGCAACGAAGCCCCAAGGGGCGGTCCAGGGCTACTTCCAGCTTAGCCCGGTTCCATACCCTAAGCACGTACGCCCTGCCCCCCTTCTCAATGGGGTGGGTCATTGCCTCCATGTACAGCCTGTCCTCCTCCTATGGACGTATATGAATGAATAGAACCCTATCCTACCACGCTCTCTCACGTGTTCATTTAAATTACGCATTAATTTTTATGATCACCTCCCTGTGCTCAAGATAGTATACGCTCATCGTATACTCGGCTCTCCTTTCCCACTCTTACCCCTAGTCGGCATTTGCTATCCTACAGAAGGCGGTCGTGCTTGAGGTACCTGCCGATGGCCAGGGGGCCTCTCGGACCTCCCCCAGTTGGGTACTATGACGCCAGTTGGTCACCTCCAGGAAAAACCTACGCCAGTCAAGGGGGGGTCTAGGGTGCGTAGCCTGCTTTGCCTGGTTCTATACCCAAAGCGTGCCCACTCTGCCCTTCGGGAGGTCCAGGGTGTGTAGCCTGCTTTGCCTGGTTCCGTACCCAAAGCGTGTGCACTCTGCCTCCCCAACGCTACGGTCTAGTACTAGGGGCCGGACGGTTGCTCCCCGACCTAGGAGGGAGCCGGACCCCCAGTGCCGGGCGCACTAAATTGCCCAAGCCCTGTATACTGGTCCAGGACTGTAAGCCAAATAAGACTAAGAGACAGGGGAGGGAGAGCCCCCGAGCAGAATTACCGTTTCCCTTCTTGTGTGCAGGAACTCTCGAGAAGCCTCTCGGACCTCTGGCGTGCTCCGGACGGTCAGGGGGCCCCTGGCTTTAGCTCCCCCACAGGAATGTGGTAGGTGTGCCCGAAGCATTGGCCACACCTACCAGGGGGCCACTACGGGGACTGCGCAAGGGAAGGCCGGAGCACCCGGCGGTACTGAAGCCCCAAGGCTCCTCAAGACTGGAGCTCCAGACTCCAACCCAAGACCAGAAGAGTCGGACCTCTTCTCCCCCGTGGGGGTGAGCTCCGAAGGCGCCACGTGTTCAGCGGGGCCGGAGCTCCTCTCTCCTCAGAGGTGAGCTCCAGGCCCGCCACGTGGCCGGCAGAGCCGGATCTCCCCCCTCCGCGGGAGTGAGCTCCGAAGGCTCCACGTGCCCAGTGGGGCCGGACCTCCCCTCTCCTAAGAGGGGAGCACCGGGCCTTCCACGTGGCCATCAGAGCCGGACCTCCCCCTCCACAGGGGCAATCTCCGAAGACCCCTTGGGTCCTTATGTCAACTAGGGCCCAAGAGAGGTGTATGTGCAAAGCTTGAGATCGGTGGAGACCTCCCGGGACCCTTACGGAGCTAAGGGCTCGGGCAGGGCAAGCCAAGAACAGAAAGCAAGAAGCACAGACACACGAGACAACAAGTCTGTTCATTCAAAAGCTGCATGAGCTGTTCTACAGACAAAAAAACACAAGATACAAAAGCCCTTCAACTACAAGGGCGAGCGCCTAGGAGCCCCCGGCCTTCCGCTGGAACCTAGACGCGACAAGGGCGACGACCTCTCCAACTCTGGCCCTGGTGACCTCCTCCCGCTCAGCGACGGGGCCCTGCACCACTGGCTCCAGAGAGACGGAGGAGTCCGAGCTCCAGAAGCACGTCAGCATGTGCGCAGCGACCTCCATCGCCAAGCCCCTTCCCTCGGCCTTGAGCTCATCAGCGATCACCACCTCCAGCCTCTCCATCTTGGCGCCAATGGACTCGAGTGCTGGGAGCGCCTGGACCACCTCTTGCGCTGGTGCCCTCGTCCTCACAGGGCTGAAGCCGAGAGGATCAAGAGCAGACTCCACCTGGCCAATGAAGTTCAAGACTGCTCGGGCCTCGACGGTCCGCGAAAGCTCGAAGCTGCTCCACCTCCTGGCGAGCCGCCAGCAGGGCGCCGGGTCCTCCCTCAGCGAACCCCCTCTCCTTGGCCGCCAGAGCATTCTCTCGGAGCTGGAGGTCCCGGGTGAGCCTCTCCAACTCCGACGCTCAGAAGTCGGTAGAAAGTTCCCGGTTTAGCATCACCTGGCGGTCCCGGGCGATCTGCCCCTCCCTTTCAGCCAAGGCAGCCTCCCGGAGTTCCAGCTCTCTGGACCTGGCCTTCAGGTCGCCTTCTCCCGCATTCAGCTGCTCGGCGACCTCCTTCTCCTTGGCCGCCACGATGCACTCCCGCTCTGCGATGGAGCACTAGCGTCGCACCAGCTGCAGCCGCATCTCCTCATTGGCATTGGAGCGGGCCCGAACGCTGTCGTAGGCCTCACGGGCCTCCTTCATGATCCTCCTGGTTTTGGCCACCAGGCGGTTGACGGATTTCCTCTGCACGTCAAGGAGCTTCTCCTCAGCATCGAGGCTCGCCCTCTTAGTGTCGAGCTTCGCCTTGACCTCCCTGGTCCGCTGCTTCAAGAGCCGCCCCCGCCCGCGGAGGCGGTCCCTCTCATCCGCCAAGACTTCCCGCTCGCGCTCGAGCGCATCCTGAACCTGCCGGATACCAGATTGGGCAAGTTCCACAGCGTCCGGCAGGGACAGCGGAGCAGCAGAGGCTGAAGCCGCGCTGCGGACCTCCTCCATGGTGTCCCCATCTGATGCAGGAGATGCCAGTGCCGCAAGACTCGGGGGAGCCATGACGACGCGCCACTCAGGAGAAGATGGTACTAAGGCAGGGCAGGCCCGGGAATGCTCCTGCTCATTGTCAGCCTGAGGGCCTGCATCAGCTCCTCCAGCACCAGCACCAGAAGGCTGGTCGCCACCAGCCTGCTTCGCCGAGTCTTCATCAGCAGCCAGCTCCCGAGCTGGCGAAGGAGGAGGAGCAGGCGCTGCCGTCGCCGCAGGAGACGATCCCGCCGGACCAGAAGGAGGATACATCTGGGCCTGCACGGGGGCCGGCGAAGCTGCCGCGGTGCCCGGACGCTGCAGCACAGGGCCCCTACCAACTGAAGATGGCTGGGGAACAGACGCGTCTATGGCAGCCGACGAGCCCCTAAAAGCACAGGGAGCTCTCAAGACAAGAAAAGAAGAATTAATGTATGGAAGTACTAAGATCTGGTGAGTGCAAACTTACAGAGGAACACGAACATTCAAGCGGGCGTGAAGCCCTGGCTTCGGAGCCGGGGCAGGGCCGCCAGAACCTGCTGCCGCCGCTGGGGCCTGTGCCGAAGGCACCTGGACTGGCGGAGCCAGGGGTGCACCCGAAGCCCCCCTGGGAGATAGAGCAGAAGAGCTCCCGCCACAGCACTTCTGGCGCCGCTCGCTGCTTCAGCCCTTGAAGCACCTGAAGGCCGGAGCGCCTGCGGCCCGGGCCGGGACCCATACACCGTGGCACCGGCGTCCCTCCTCGGAGCTCCACATGTGGAAGGAGAGTGGGACGCCCGGGGCTCCTCCAACTGCCGCTGTCCAAGAGGGGTCCCGTCAGCGCGGAAGATGCGAGGTCTCTTAGGGTCGCTGCCCGACAAGCCGACGCCCCCTGATGAAGGGTGCGGAGACACTCCGGTCCCCTGACCCGGTGCGAATGACACCCTTGGTTGAGACCGGGTGAAACAGCCCTGATACCACTCTGTGAGGAACAGGACCTCGTTGGGTGGTGCCATGATATGCGGCACCCAACAGCACACGGGTCGAAGAAACACATCATATTGCATAAATAGTTTGCGGAAACGTACAAGAACGTTTTACAAATAATTATATCAAAGTAAGCTACAGCGGAAGACTATCACTCTCACGATTCATTTCTAACTAGCAACAAAGAAACAGTCCAGCCCGCGGACGTTCCTTACTAGCAACACGAAGAGCAATCTGCAGCGGCGAGGATACACTTTGAGTAAGCACCCGGAGGTTTCCGAGTCTCATCGGCATCCCTTCTCATAAGCATGAAGTCAAATACCTGCAAAACAACTCGTATAGCATCCGTGAGCATGACGCTCAGCAAGACTTAACCGTCACCCTAAACATGAAACTCTATGTGAGGTTATGAACCTAAAGTAGGATGGCATAATGCATAAGAAACTCGCCTAAAAGTGTATCCTTATTTTTAGGTATTAATTGCAGCAATTTTAAGTAACCTTGGGCACGCCACATCGGGAGTCCACAAACAAGAAACGCTTTCCCCCGATGTAAATTTCTCATGGAATAAAAGAATAAAGTTTGCTCTAGCCTATTCATCAAGATTCAATAGAAAACTAGTATGAAATTTCAAACCAATGTGATTAGTTTCTTTCTCATGCAAGTTCTTACTACGTCACGACTGTGAGAACAAGAATGCTCGGTCCATTCCGTGAGCGACGGTGATTCGAATCAATAACACCCGGACTACACGACACGTACGCCCGTACTCGACATTGCCTACAGCAACCATCACTGACGTCGTACGCGGCAACCTTTCCCCTGTATCACCCCCATTGGATCGACCAAGTCACCCGTATAGTAGCCACTCTCATGGTGCACCTTCCGACATGAGAATTCAAGAGAATGTTCACCACATACTGCACACCGGCCATCCGCCTGAGGCGACCTGAAAAGTCCCAACGACAGCTTCCTGAGGTACGTCGGTTTACTGGGTCCCATAATACTAGCATGAGTCCGGTATGCAACTCAAACTTGTTCAACAGGGCCGCATACGGATCGGTCCTTGACCGACACATACAGGTCTACAGAACCCAGACCCCTATGTCCTTCTGCCCCTACCACCTTCCGGTCTCAACTTTAACTTGCTAATTCATTTATGAACCAATCCCGTATGCCACTGTTGTTCCTGAATATGCCATCTCACCACTCGACTTCTACCGAACCGTACTTAAGCATGGCAGTTCTACACGGTGCAATACACCTACCCAATACTCTGTGGGTCATTTGGCTATGCAAGAGGAGTATCAAACACTAGACCTAATGCACAATTCATATCTTAACCGAAAGTGAATACGAAAATAAAAACTTAACAGCTGTTAAATGCAAACCGGAGCTTGCCTGGTTTGCAGGGTAGTCATATATAACCAGTTAGTATCCTTGCTGATCCACCCTTGATTCTCCGGAGCTCGATCCACTTCAATGAATCACTCCTTTGAATCCCCTTCGTTATGGTTCCTATTGAGATGCATATGCATATGTTTTATAGAATGTAATGGAAAGAAGCTATAGAATTAATTTCTTAGGAACAGAGGTTGTGTGGAAAAGCCCAGAATGGCTTGGTTTGCCTCTGTTGTGCAAAGAAATAGAAATAATCTACTTGACAGTAATGTTTTAACTATACACTAACTATTTTCCTTAATGAACATAATAGACGAGCTGAAAAGAATTGGATGCACTGAAGAACAAGAACTCCAATGGCCTCAAAAGTTTCATAGCAGATTCTATACTACCTAGGGATTTAGCTTGCCAAATTGCAGGTAATGTGGAGTCAAATTGTGTTCTCCATAATTCTTACAATGTCTCTTATGTATTTCCACATATACATAAGTATGGAAAATAAGAACAGGGAGTTCTAGGGCTCAACCTGAACTGATAATTTACATGTGAGTTCTTGGTCACATGAAAGTAATCTGGTCCAAAATTTAGCCCTTTTACTTGAGTAGTCCTCCGAGAACAATTCTTTAAGCATTTCTAATTAAAAGAATTATTTCTGGAGTACTGTGCATTTTCATGCCCAATTTAGTGAACTACAATTTAAAGTA
Source organism: Neostapfia colusana (assembly GCA_030760725.1). Lineage (NCBI taxonomy): Eukaryota > Viridiplantae > Streptophyta > Magnoliopsida > Poales > Poaceae > Neostapfia > Neostapfia colusana. The sequence goes on along the minus strand of JASWHV010000017.1, from coordinate 22,948,915 downwards.
TGTCTCAGAGATCTTGCCTAAATTTTTCTATGATTTTCGGAGCTATGGATTGCCCAGAATAGATTTTTGAAGTGGGAAACATTTTCTGAAAATGTTTCTGGACTCTTATGAACACAGCAGTTTGCATTTAGCAAATTCCTACTCAAATGATCTTCAAATGAGCTGAAACTTTGCTAAAGGTCAACAAGATGCTAAAGAATATTCTGGCAAAATTTGAGGATTTCTGGATAAACCAAACTGCCTCAATAATTCTTTTTCAGAAAAGCTTCAAAGAATTTTCCAGAACACAATATTGACTATCATACAAATCTGAATTCATATTCGGATAGAACTCTAAAAGATGAATCTAACCCAATTGGAATCACTTAATTTGGAGGTTTCTACAAGGAGCTATGATTTTCCAAAGTTTGAGCCATCACTGGAATTGTTTTCCTACTGAAAATTCTACTCGGCCCTCTTATTTAAATGCCAGCCAATCGGAACTAGGCCATACCGGGGCCACAGCTTTTCACCGTGCCAGCACACAGGATCCAAGCCACACCCGATCACGGATTTAAATTCTGAGCTGCTGACAGCCGGGCTCCACACTTTCTTCTTCCTCCCGCCATCTCTCTCGCGCCCGCGCGCTCCCTCTCGCCGGAGCAAACGGCTGCTCGCCGGACCGGCCTTTCCGGCCGCCGCCAGCTAGAGGCTCACCGGCAGGGGGTTTTGGACGTCGAGAAACACGATTGTGGGTTGTGCTCGGGCTGCTGGTGGTCGGAACTAGCTCGGCGTCGTGCGGCGGCTACGAAATGAGTTCGGCGTCGTCTGACAACCTTCCTAGACTCTCAACCGCTCGCCCAACTAGCTCTACAGCACCAGTGGGTCATAGGAAGAACCGACATGGTCTCAAACTAGTTCGGAAACTGCGGTAAAGGGATCGGCACCGTGCGCCCGATTGGTTCCGCGAAGAACACGCTCGGGAGACTTCAAAATTCTCTGCTCCGAGGTGATTTCGTGCTACGGATGCTGAAAGGAAAATGACCGCCGGCTAGTTCAGCTCGTGTGTGCCAAGTTAGAAGGCCTAAAGAGGATCAGAGAGCGGGAATTCTAAGAAACCGTACCGGATGCTCGGGTTGAAGCCGCCGGAGCAAGATCTGGAAATTCTCGGTCGATGCTTCACGGTTGGCTCCACAAATTGGAGGAGAGCAGCACGGTGGCCGTGCGCTCCCGTTTCCGCCCTCGCTTGGCCGTGAAAACTTCTGTAGCAAGCTTCCCTCGTGGACCCGTTCGTCGGTCGAAGCTAGGTCGCCGCTGTGGCAGCGGTTCTCGAGCACAGGAGGCCGGAGCTCGCTCGTGTCCCGGTCAGGGAGGTGGAGGCTGAGCTCATGTTGTTGTTTAGCTGCTCGTGGAGGGAAGAGCGCGGTTGTTTCCTCGGTTTCCCAAGCAAGCCGAGGCAGCGGAGGTGAGGCACTCGGTTCTGTGCGTGCGCTTGCGAGGAGGAGAAAGCAATCGTGTCTTTGCTCGGGCCGAGGAGAGGATCACGTTGAAGAAGCAAGTGGAAATGATCTGGGTGCCAGCGCGTGGAAAAATTGAAGCAGCTGGTGGTGCTGCCGATGCCCCTGGTGGCTCCACGGTGAAAACTCTCGGTGAGCTGAAAACAGAGGCAGTCAACAGTTTGCTTCACATGCAAGTTTCTCCCAATTTCAGTCTATGACATGTGGGTCCCTCCCCACCTTTTTCCTCCCAAATATCTCCTTATGTTAATCCTCCCAACTCCCAAAATTCTGAGTTTAAAAGGTGGGCTAGAATTTGAATTCTCCAAATTCAGTTTGAGTTTGCATGACAAATTTGAATTTGGTTCGAATTTGCAAATGCTTCTTTTTAACTTCTTTTTGAGCCCACCCTACAAATGAAAAGTTTGTGATCCAGCTTTCCCACAATTTCCATCTATAGGGCTGCATGTTTATTCAAAGTTTTGGCCACCATAAGTGTGAACTTTGAATTTCAAATCTGATTTTTAAACTTGCATGCAAGGAGGCATTTAAATCCTTGTTGGTTCAACACTTTTAAATAAAAGTGTGAGCCTCATTTTTGGATGCTCATTCATGTATTACTTTGCATGAAGAAAAGTTTTAGCAAGCCCCATTTTTCATGTCTCTGCCACACATATGAACTCAAACCTCGGTTTTTGTTCATACACGTTTTTGGGACTTTTACATTCCTCCCCCCTTAAAAGAATCTCGTCCCGAGATTACAAAAGAAGAACGAGACGGGAGAGGTAATTACAAACTGTACAATGCTAAAAGTTCCGTATAGTTGGTGCGGAGGTAATCTTCACTTTCCCACGTCGCCTCTTCCGCTGTATGATTACTCCACAGCACCTTGTAAAATTTGATCGTCCGGTTCCGTGTTACCCAGGTCTTTTCATCCAAAATCTGAACCGGTCGCTCGGTGTATGTAAGGTCCGGTTTCAATTCGTTGATTTCCTCGATGCGGACTGCAGCAGTGAATTTGAGGCACTTCCGCAGCTGTGACACATGAAATACATCATGAACACCCGCTAGACTTGCCGGTAATTCTATCCGGTAGGCTACGGGTCCGCACTTCTCCGTGATAGCAAAAGGACCAAAAAAACGGGGAGCGAGTTTCCCCATTACACCGAACCGGTGAATTCCTTTCATCGGAGACACACGAAGATACACGTGTTCTCCGACGTCAAAATGCAATGGCCTACGCCGTTGATCAGCGTAGCTCTTCTGTCGGGATTGTGCAGCCTTCAAGTTCTCTTGTATCAACCGAACTCGGTCTTCGGCTTCGTTGACAAGATCAACCCCGAACAGAACTCTTTCGCCGGACTCACAACAATTCGGTGGTGTGCGACACTTCCGGCCATAGAGAGCTTCATATGGTGCCATTTTAATACTCGCTTGATATCCGTTGTTGTATGAAAACTCCGCCAATGGTAAGTGATCATCCCAATTCTTACCGTGGTGGATGGCACACACCCTCAACATATCTTCCAGCTCATGGTTCAACCTCTCAGTTTGTCCATCGGTTTGAGGGTGATATGCGGAGCTTCTAAACAGCTTGGTGCCCAGCGAGGCATGCAGCTGCTCCCAAAAACGAGCAACAAAAAGCGCACCTCAATCTGAGATGATGGTCTTCGGGACACCATATGAGCATATAATTCTGGAGAGGTATAACTCCGCATATTGCTTGGCTCGAAAATGAGTGTTCACCGGTATGAAATGAGCCGACTTCGTCAACTGGTTGACGATCACCCATATCGAGTCATGCTTCCGGGATGTGAGCGGTAATCTGACGATGAAGTCCATACTCACATCCTCCCATTTCCATGCCGGTATCTTCAAAGGTTGTAGCGGTCCAGCTTTCCGCATATGATCAGCCTTGACCCGTCTACACGTCTCACACTCGAATACGTATTTAGCAATCTCCCTCTTCATCCTCGTCCACCAAAATTTCTGTTTCAAATCTTGGTACATCTTGTTACTTCCGGGATGAATGGAAAACTTAGACAGATGGGCTTCATCCAAGATCTTCTTCCGGAGTTTCATATTGCGCGGTACCACTATACGGTCGTTAAACCATATCGTACCGTTCTCATCCTTCCGGAAATATTTCACTTCTCCGTTGTCTAGTCTTCTCCATATGTGAAACATACCTCTGTCTCTTCTTTGAGCCTCAGCAATCTCTTCATGGATCGTTGGAATGAGCGTGAGATTATAAAGCACGCCATACGGAATGACACGGAGACTTGGTTCTTCACCTTCCAACTCAGCAGCCGCCTAGTTGTGAACGTGGGCTTTCCGTCTAAGCGCGTCGGCAACCACGTTTGCTTTCCCCGGATGATAGTGGATCTCAATTTCATAATCTTTGATGAGCTCCAACCATCTCCGTTGTCTCATATTCATCTCCTTCTGCATGAAGATATACTTCAGGCTTTTATGGTCGGTGTAGAGGTGAACAAGATTACCAAGTAGGTAATGCCTCCACATCTTCAACGCCAACACCACAGCAGCAAGCTCAAGATCGTGAGTAGGATAATGCTGCTCATGGTTCCGCAGTTGACGAGACCCATAGGCGACTACACGCCCCTCTTGCATCAAAACACAACCGAGACCGATGCCATATGCATCGCAATATACATCAAATGGCTTCGTCGTGTCCGGCTGAGCAAGAACTGGAGCTGTTGTAAGATGTTTCACCAAAATTTTGAATGCGGCTTCACATGCTGCATTCCACAGGTATTTAGTGCCCTTCTTCAGAAGCTCCGTCATTGGTTTAGCAATTTTTTAGAAGCTCGGAATAAACCTCCGATAATATCCCGCTAAACCTAGGAAACTTCGTACCTCGTGGACTGACCTGGGAGATTCCCACTTCAGCACTTGTTCAATTTTGCTGGGATCCATGGCAATGCCCTCTGCTGAAACAATATGGCCTAGGAAAGGCACTTGATCAATCCAGAATTCGCACTTGCTGAACTTGGCATACAATTGGTGCTCCCGCAACCGTTGTAGCACGATACGCAGATGTTCAGCGTGCTCTTCTTCAGATTTGGAGTAAACCAATATGTCGTCCATGAATACCACGACAAACTTGTCTAACTCCGGCATGAATACAGAATTCATCAAGTACATGAAGTGTGCCGGAGTGTTGGTTAATCCAAATGACATGACGAGGTACTCATAGAGTCCGTATCTCATCGAGAAAGCTGTCTTCGGTATATCCTCTGGTTGGATCTTGATTTGATGATACCCCGACCGAAGATCCATCTTCAAAAATACCATTGCACCCACAAGTTGATCCAACAGGATGTCGATGCGGGGCAAAGGATACTTGTTCTTGATCGTGACAGCATTCAGAGGACGGTAATCCACACATAGCTGCAGTGTTTCATCCTTCTTCTTAACGAACAGCGCAGAGCAACCCCAAGGTGAAGAACTTGGCCGTATGAAACCCTTGCTCATGAGTTCATTCAGTTGCTCTTTCAACTCCGCTAGCTCGTTAGGTGCCATCTTGTAAGGCATTCGTGAGATAAAAGTTGTTCCCGGTGCCAGTTCAATCTTGAACTCGACGTTCCGTTCGGGCGGCATGCCCGGTAAGTCATCGGGAAATACGTCGGGATAATCACGTACCACCAGAATATCGTCAAGCTTCAGCGCTTCTGTGTGGTAGGCCTCTACCATATCTGGGTCTTCGCTAAGAACAGTGTGTGCTGTCCATGAATCGGTGAGTCAATCTGGATAGTCCGGTTACCGATACTGAGAACGGCACCGTGATGATTTAACCAAGACATCCCCAATATTATGTCTATCTTCTGCCTATCCAACATAATCAGCGATGTTGGGTAAATTTTTCCGCCCAAACACAAAGCTGCTCGGGACACAATCTGATTAGCAGAGATATTTCCTCCGGGTGAACGGGTAAGATAACTCGTTGTGGGATTATTGGTGGATAGATGGTGTTGATCCACGCATATTTTGCTGATAAAATTGTGGGTTGCACCGGAATCAAAAAGTACCAACACGGGCACGTCTTTGAGAGTAAACATGCCCGCTAACACCGGTGCTCCCTCCGGGACATCCTCAATAGCAAGATGTTGCACACTCCCAGATTGCAATGCTGTTATGTTGACTTGAGCAGGTGGCGGCATACCACCTGATGATGATGGCTGTCTGGTGTTCACCAACTTCTCCCGGCATTCCTGCCAAAAATGCCCCAAAACAGTGGCAATAAGAACACAGAGGTTTCCCCGGTTCTTCGTTGACTTGTGGTTGAGGAGTTGATGCACTTGGTTGCAGCAATGATGCAACATGTGTCACTCGTTGCTGCGGCAAAGGTGTTACTTCAAGACATGATTCTTGAGCAAGCAATCTGTCTCACTGGTGCTTGCCATACATCATCGGATGGTGTGTGATACACCACACGGTATTTACGAGGAACAACTGGTGTGTCTTCTTGCACGTCATCCCGGTTCCTCTTCTCTGCATGACACTCAAGTTTCGCTTGTTCTTGCAGCAGAGCAGCACTGATCAACTCAGTGTAACTGCCTTGATTGAACAAGGCTAACTTCTCTTTTAGTATGGCAATCAGGCCATAGAAAAAGTAGTCACACATTGCAGCTTCGCTCGTCGCATAAGCAGGAGCATATTGTGCCAAAAGGTTGAACCGTTTGACATAATCGAGGACACTCATGTCCCCCTGCTTCAAGTTCCTAAATTCTTGCTGTTGGGCCTTCAAAAAACCCATAGGAATGTGACGAGCACGGAATGCTTCACGAAATTCCGTCCATTACACTTGATGGCCTTCCGGAACGGTGGCGAGATAAGCAAACCACCAATTTCCAGTGGCTCCATGGAGCTGTTGAGCGGCAAATAATGTCTTCTGATACTCATCGCACTCAAACACTCCAAACTTTGACTCCATAACTCGAAGCCACTGATCAGCTTCCACTGGTTCATTGGCTTCCATGAAAATTGGCGGTTGTGTTGCCAAGAAATCCAAATAGGCGTTCCGAGGTGGAACGTCCTGTTGCGCACGTTGGAGTAAGCCCTGTTGTACCAAGGCTTGGAGTAGTCTTGTGTTCTCTTGACTTGAGTCGACCATCTGAGCCATGACACCCGCCCATACCGTTGATGGCGGTGCCCGTGGTGGAGTCGAGTCATCATCGTCTTGGTGATAACCTTCAGCCCTACTCAGCGAATGATTACGCACCATACTGCAAAAGCATAATTTTGAGGGGAGCCAAAACTTGATCTCAGCAGTATGTGAAAGTATATAAAAACATGAACATGCTAAAACTTTATGAAAGCATAACAATACTCCATGTTTACACATATTTCTAAAGCCAACATAAACAATCCCCCTATTCTGTACAGAACTGACCCTTCTGTACTTAACCCAGATTTTGATCAGGTTAGAAACATTTTCATAACTCAAGTTGAATACCAAAGTTAAAGTTAACTTCAGTATATTTCCAACAAGTCCTCACATGCCTAAGGATTACCTCTGGACCAGAAGTTATGATTGTTCAAAGTTGACAGAATTTCTGGATAAAATTTGCCAGCATCTCCTTTGTATGTGGCTGTTTTCATCACAGTTGTACATAAAAAGGGAGTACAATTCTGAACAAACTATGAACTACAAAGTTGTTGCAAATTTCATAACCTTTTACATGGTATATCATATGACCCTCAGAGATTCTTCTACAGACTGTTATGTCTGATTTACAGAAACATCCAGGGAGTGTTGCAGCTGTTCTGTTTTCTGAACAGCTTGCATTCACCTGGACATTCAACAAAGTTGGCGTGTAATTCTGCTCTGGAGGTCTACAGAAAAGTTGTGGAGCACTTAAAAACCTTTCCAGAACTGTATCATAAACCTCCATTGGGTCAATCTACTCAGAGTTGTGCTCTGTCAAAGTCCAGAAAAAGTTTCTGCCAGAACAGAGCACTTCTGTTTTTGGATCTAAAGAAGCCTAGCAAGTCTCTTCTTTGAAACTTAGTTCAAATGATGAGCTCAGTAACTACTATGTGTTTTCCAACATCCATTTTCAGTTTGAAGGTTAGTCATGAATGATTTCTTCATAGGAAAGAAGACTATCCAGTGTAGTACGGCGGCGATGCACCGTAAGACATATGACGGTACTACGTTGCCTCACCAAAGAAAAACTTAACCGGATTACACTGGCATATACGTATCCTTAGGTGGCACTAAAATGATCACTCGCAAACGTGTTCTACATGTACTATGGTTTTCGTGGTTAGTACCTACATAAAACACACTCAATCATCAGGTTCGGCTGCACACCGAACCCGGTATCCATACAGTTTGTACACCCGTCCGTCATCACTCGCACAGGTGTTCTCAAGCCAAACACGCCTTGAGCTACGTGTTCACGTTACTGACCACGTGACGGGGTCTCCCAAACTTGCCCAAAGCACGCTAGGGAAAAGCATTGCTCGAATACCCCAAACGACATGAAGAGTCGTAGAGGATACTAAAGCGGGTCTGGTTACCTGCCACCCATGGGGCTTCACCCTTCAGCTTGTGCGCACTGGTGGACAGCGCATACGTGCACCCCCCAAGACATAGAAGTCCCGAGATGCACGATTTTCCGACATAACAAATAGGTTAGGTTGCCACCTTCATAATATGCTAATAATAGTCCTTATGTGGGCCTAGTACCGTTATCTCACCGTATCCTAAGTTTTTAACGTAATATGATGCTCAATCCATGTGTTATTCCCAACGCAGCTCTGATACCAGCTGAAACAACGCTGATACCACGCTGTGAGGGACAGGACCTCGTTGGGTGGTGCCGTGATATGCGGCACCCAACAGCACACGGGTCGAAGAAACACATCATATTACATAAATAGTTTGCGGAAATGCACAAGAAAGTTTTACAAATAATTATATCAAAGTAAGCTACAGCGGAAGACTATCACTCTCACGATTCATTTCTAACTAGCAACAAAGAAGAGGTCCAGCCCGCGGACGTTCCTTACTAGCAACACGAAGAAATTTCTGCAGCGGCGAGGATGCTCTTTGAGTAAGCACCCGGAGGTTTCTGAGTCTCATCGGCATCCCTTCTCATAAGCATGAAGTCAAATACCTGCAAAACAACTCGGATAGCATCCGTGAGACTTGACCGTCACCCTAAACATGAAACTCTATGTGAGGTTATGAACCTAAAGTAGGATGGAATAATGCATAAGAAACTCGCCGAAAAGTGGATCCTTACTTTCAGGTATTAATTGCAGCAATTTTAAGTAACCTTGGGCACGCCACATCGGGAGTCCACAATCAAACAAGAAACGCTTTTCCCCTGATGTAAATTGCTCATGGCATAAAAGAATCGAGTTTGCTCTAGCCTATTCATCAAGATTCAATACAAAACTAGTATTAAATTTCAAACCAAGGTGATTAGTTTCTTTCCCAAGCAAGTTCTTACTACGTCACGACTGTGAGAACAAGTATGCTCGGTCCATTCCGCGAGCGACGGTGATTCGAATCAATAACACAGGGACTACACGACACGTTCGCCCGTACTCGACGTTACCTACAGCAACCATCACTGACGTCGTACGCGGCAGCCTTTCTCCCGTTTCACCCCCATTGAATCGATCAAGTCGCCCCGTACAGTAGCCACTCTCATGGTGCACCTGCAGACATGAGATGCCATGAGAATGTTCCCCACATATTGCACACCGGCCGTCCGCCTGAGGCGACCCGAAAAGTCCCAACGACAGCTTCCCGAGGTACATCGGTCTACTGGGTCCCATAATACCAGCATGACTCCGGTACACAACTCAAACTTGTTCAACAGGGCCGCATACAGATCGGTCCTTGACCGACACAGACAGGTCTACAGCATCCAGGCCCCTATGTCCTGCTACCCCTACCACCTTCCGGTCTCAACTTTAACTTGCTAATTCATTTATGAACCAATCCCGCATGCCCCTGTTGTTCCTGAATATGCGAGTAGCATCTCACCACTCAACTTATACCGAACCGTACTTAAGCATGGCAGTTCTACACGGTGCAATACACCTACCTAGTACTCCGTGGGTCATTTGGCTAAGCAAGAGGAGTATCAAACACTAGACCTAATGCAGAATTCATATCTTAACCGAAAGTGAATACGAAAATAAAAACTTAACAGCTGTTAAATGCAAACCGGAGCTTGCCTGTTTTGCAGGGTAGTCGTATATAACCAGTTAGTGTCCTTGCTGATCCACCCTTGATTCTCCGGAGCTTGATCCACTTCAATGAATCACTCCTTTGAATCCCCTTCGTTGTGGTTCCTATTGAGATGCATATGCATATGTTTTATAGAATGTAATGGAAAGAAGCTATAGAATTAATTTCTTAGGAACAGAGGTTGTGTGGAAAAGCCCAGAATGGCTTGGTTTGCCTCTTTTGTGCAAAGAAACAGAAATAATATAATTGACCGTAATGTTTTAACTATACACTAACTATTTTCCTTAATGAACATTATAGATGAGCTGAAAAGAATTGGATGCACTGAAGAACAAGAACTCCAATGGCCTCAACACTTTTATAGCAGATTCTATACTACTTAGGGATTTAGCTTGCCAAATTGCAGCTAATGTGGAGTCAAATTGTGTTCTCCATAATTCTCACAATGTCTCTTATGTATTACCACATATACATAAGTATGGAGAATAAGAACAGGGAGTTCTAGGGCTAAACCTGAGCTGATAATTTACATGTGAGTTCTTGGTCACATGAAAGTAATGTGGTCCAAAATTTAGCGCTTTTACTTGAGTAGTCCTCCCAGAACAATTCTTTAAGCATTTCTAATTAAAAGAATTAATTCTGGAGTACTGTGCATTTTCATGCCCAATTTAGTGAACTACAATTTAAAGAATGTCTCAGAGATCTTGCCTAATTTTTTCTATGATTTTTGGAACTATGGATTGCCCAGAATAGATTTTTGAAGTGGGAAAAACTTTCTGAAAATGTTTCTGGACTCTTATGAACACAGCAGTTTGCATTTAGCAAATTCCTACACAAATGATCTTCAAATGAGCTGAAACATTTCTAGAAGGTCAACAAGATGCTAAAGAATATTCTGGCAAAATTTGAGGATTTTTGGATAAACCAAACTCCCTCAATAATTCTAGTTCAGAAAACCTTCAAAGAATTTTCCAGAATACAATATTGATTTTCATACAAATCTGAGTTCATATTCGGATAGAACTCTAAAAGATGAATCTAACCCTATTGGAATCACTTAATTTGGAGGTTTCTACAAGGAGCTATGATTTTCCAAAGATTGAGCCATCACTGGAATTGTTTTCCTACTGAAAATTCTACTGGGCCCGCTTATTTAAATGCCAGCCAATCGGAACTGGGCCACACCGGGGCCATAGCTTTTCAGCGTGCCAGGACACGGGATCCCAGCCACACCCGATCACGGATTTAAATTCTGAGCTGCTGACAGCCAGGCCCCACACTTTCTTCTTCCTCCCGCCATCTCTCTCGTGCCCGCGCGCTCCCCCTTGCCGGAGCAAACGGCTGCTCGCAGGACCGGCGTTTCCGGCCGCCGCCCAGCTAGAGGATCGCCGCCAGGGGTTTTTGGACGTCGAGAAACACGATGGTGGGTTGTGCTCGGGCTTCCGGTGGTCGGAACTAGCTCGGCGTCGTGCGGCGTCTACGAAATGAGTTCGGCATCGTCTGACGACCTTCCTAGACCGTCAACCGCTCGCCCAACTAGCTCTACAGCACCAGTGGGTCTTAGGAAGAACTGACATGGTCTCAAACTAGCTCGGAAACTGCGGTAAAGCGATCGGCACCGTGCACCCGATTGGTTCCGTGAAGAACACGCTCGGGAGACTTCAAAATTCTCTGCTCCGAGGTGATAACGTGCTAGGGATGCTGAAAGGAAACTGACCGCCGGCTAGTCCACCTCGTGTGTGCCAAGTTTGAAGACCTAAAGAGGATCAGAGAGCGGGAATTCTAAGAAACCATACCGGATGCTCGGGTTGAAGCCGCCGGAGCAAAATCTGGAAATTCTCGGTCCATGCTTCACGCTTGGCTCCACAAATTGGAGGAGAGCAGCACGGTGGCCGTGCGCTCCCGTTTCCGCCCTTGCTTGGCCGTGAAAACTGCTGTAGCAAGCTGCCCTCGTGCACCCGGTCGTCGGTCGAAGCTAGGTCGCCGCTGTGGCGGTGGTTCTCGGGCACAGGAGGCCGGAGCTCGCTCGTTTCCGGGTCAGGGAAGTGGAGGCTGAGCTCGTGTTGTTGTTTAGCCACTTGTGGAGGGAAGAGCGCAGTTGTTTCCTCGGTTTCCAGAGCAAGCCGAGGCAGCGGAGGTGAGGCACTCGGTTCTGTGCGTGCGCTTGCGAGGAGGAGAAAGCAATCGTGTCTTTGCTCGGGCTGAGGAGAGGATCACGTTGAAGAAGCTAGTGGAAATGATCTGGACGCCAGCGCGTGGAAAAATTGAAGCAGCTGGTGGCGCTGCCGATACCCCTGGTGGCTCCACGGTAAAAACTCTCGGTGAGCTGAAAACAGAGCCAGTCAACAGTTTGCTTCACATGCAAGTTTCTTCCAATTTCAGTCTATGACATGTGGGTACCTCCCCACCTTTTCCCTCCCAAATATCTCCTCATGTTAATCCTCCCAACTCCCAAAATTCTGAGTTTAAAAGGTGGGCTAGAATTTGAATTCTCCAAATTCAGTTTGAGTTTGTATGACAAATTTGAATTGGGTTAGAATTTGCAAATGCTTCTCTTTAACTTCTTTTTGAGCCCACCCTACAAATGAAAAGTTTGTGATCCACCTTTCCCAAAATTTCCATCTATAGGGCTGCTTGTTTATTCAGAGTTTTGGCCACCATAGTGTGAACTTTGAATTTCAAATCTGATTTTTAAACTTGCCTGCAAGGAGGCATTGAAATCCTTATTAGTTCAACACTTTTAAATAAAAGTGTGAGCCTCATTTTTGGATGCTCATCCATGTATTATTTTGCATGAAGAAACGTTTTATCAAGCCCCATTTTTCATGTCTTTGCCACACATATGAACTCAAACCTCGGTTTTTATTCATTCACATTTTTGGGACTTTTACACCGGGAGCGCTTCCTCTTTGACAAGCCAGAGGCCGGCACCTTGCCCTTCCCCTTGTCGACAGTCTGAGCACTGTCGCCCCTCGGCGCGGGTTGGGCATATGCCGATGTCTTGCGCTGCTCCCTGGAGCGGTCAACCTCGGTGATCGAGATCCCCCGAGAGGCATCACCAATCTGGCGCACAGCGATTCCGATGTCGTCCAGGGTCAGCATCTCCAGCAGCAGCTTCGCCCTCCACGTCGGCTCCATGAAGAGAGGGAGGCAGGAAGCTGGAACTGTGAGGGAGCGGTCATCGATGAAGTCACTGCTTACCCTCATCACCATCTCCCACATCATCTTGGCGGACGGGTCAGAGCCCAAACCTGTCTCCAGCCCGGTGCAGTCGTGCTCGCCGGTGTAGTACCACGCCGGGCGATTGCGCTGCTGTAACGGTGCAAGGCGGCGTGACAAGAAGTCCGCCAAAACCATCAGGGACATCAGCCCCTGCTCCGCCAGGAACTGGATCCGCTCCAGGACTGGCGTGTACTCCGGCCCCAGTTATTGGCACTCCTCCCAGAACTGGCGCCCGGTGGTTGGAGCCTCAGTCGGCAGCTGGAGGCGATCATGCTCATCTGTCTTCACGATCACCCAGTTATCCCTCCATCCTTCCCACCTCGACGCGCTGAAGGGCAGAAGGTACTTGGAGACCTTCGAATCCTTGTAGCGGTGCTAGAAGTAGTAGGCTCCCAGCTGATTCTTCGAGCCGCGCCCGGTCGTCCGCAGCAAGAAGAAGTGACGGAAGAGCGTCACCTAGGCGCTCACCCCCACGAACATCTCTCAGAAGTGCACGAAGACGGTGGCCAGATCGAAGGAGTTCGGGGAGAGGTGATGAAGCTGGAGGCCATAAGTCTCCAAAAGAGTCACGAAGAAGGAAGAAATCGGCGGGACGAACGCCACCAAGGTGTAGGTGACGAAGAGGACGGTCTCCCCCCTCTCCAGACGCAGGGGCAGAGATCCCCACCAAAGGCAAAGCTTCTTCTCCTCTTTGTGTCATCCAAGAAGCTTGCGTACTGACCCAAGGTCTTTCGTCCGGGCGATGCGAGGCAGAGGCAGACTGGAAGCCATCAAAGACGAACAGGCAAGAACTCGGAAGGCAAAGAAGGCTTGGGTGCACTGGAGAATCCGGAAGGCTCAGGCGTAGGGAGATTGTAAAAGCCCAAGAAAGGGACTTGCAAAAACTTTTCATGACCTCACAACACCACAGTTTTTGTTGTGGATATCTTGTGAAGAATGAGGAAGAGCAAGTAACCTCCATCAAAAGAATGATTAGAGGGGAAAGCCCTAACTTTCACAAAGTAGGATGTCTACACATGAACATGAGAGGTTGAGCTCACCCCTAGAACTTAAAAAGTCTTGGGAAGGTTCAGGCCAAATTTCATGCAAATCCAATACGTTTTGAGGCACTTTTGGAGACAATTCAAAAGAGGCCAATTTGAATGTAAATTCAAATTGCAGCAACTTTCAGCACTTGGATTCAAAAGTTAGCTTCATATTCAAACTCAGCACATTTGTCTGAGTTAACCCACCAATTTTCATCCCCATTGGAGTTCATCTTGTCAGGAGCTAAATTTGCAAGAATTCAAAACTGAATTTGAATTTCAGTTCAAACATGAAGCAAATTTAGCCAAACAAAGTTTAAATTTGAGAAATCAAATTCAAACCAAGACTTGGGGGCTAAGTCTCCCATTCAATGTTTAGTAGCTGTGGATATTTACAGCAGAAGGGGGAGAAAGAATTAGAGGGGAGAAGAGGGCCCACTGGTCAGCCACACAGGGATCAAACCGACTCAGTCACTCGGTCGAACACCTCTGCGGGCGCCAGCGCACGGGATCGACCCCGTCCCAACGCGGCCGCCGCGCCACCTAATTCTCGGGGGATGAGGACGCCGGCTACAATACACTCGATTGCACCCTGGTCTGTGTGAATCCCCTCCCCATTCTCCCTGTTCCACCCACACACATCTGAAGCGGCGCGCCCCGAGTTCGCCGCCCTCTGATCGCCGGAGCCCGGACAGCACAGGCTCCCTCGTGTCCGACGATCAACACAAGAAACAACCGCCATAAGGTGCTGGTCCTGCTCGTCCATACCGTTCAGCATTTCATGCACCGTCGTGGGAGAATTTTCCCAGGGAATGTTTCTGTGTTCTTAAGGCTGAGCCGTACCAAATCCGGAAATTCACGGGTATTAGCTCATCACCGGGTATACCGAGCCACACACATGATCTACACCCTATCACGACCATCTAGGATCAAGAAGTACGGAGAACCGTTTAGTATAGACCCTGGTTATCGAGTTTTTTTCTGGTCACAGCCGATATCGGGCCTAGGTCGACGGTGAGCACGTAGCTCCGGCCATTTCCATGGCCATCCGAGCTCATATTCGTGCTCAGCATTCCACAGCGGAGCTGTAGGAGCAAACCGTTGGAAGAAGGCGGCCCTGAGTAGCCCGGCCGACATCACCGGAGTAGAGAGAACCACTGTCACCGTCGCGGGCATGGTTCCGGCCATCGCCGAGCTTCGGTGAGGGCACCAGCATGTTCTCCGAGCCAAGTTAGGCCCAGGCGGTGAGAACCGTCGAAGGTCGTGCAGCGAAACGGCCGGCGGCGAGAACTCCGGCGAGGCACCGCCGCGGGTGCTGCGGGAGGGTGCGAGGTAGACGAGGGGGGGCCGGGTCCACCGGTCAGCCTCTGTTCTCGCGCGGGGATCCGTTTGCGGCCAGGATTCAGTGTGGCAGCGCGGGTAAAACCCCGTGGGCCACGGTGTGGCCGCATTCTGAGTCGGCCGGTTTAAGGAGTGGGTCCCACCGGCAGAGTTTAAACATTTTGGGATTTTCCAGTTTTAGTTCAAACTTCAAATGCATAGAACTTTTGCTAGGAAACTACAAATTCAGTGAACCAAATTTTGCTGAACTCGGGATTCTGAGTACTTTCCAGCAATAACAATTTAGGCTCATGAAACTTAATAGTTTTCCAGAATTAATTCCCTAAAATTTAAATGGTTGGGAATTTTATCTGGAGAATTACTTCATGAAAAGATTCTGAAATTGGGCTGAGAGGTTCATTGGAAAATCCTTGAGTCCCAGTAAAATTTTCAGACTCATCCAAGTTCATTTAGTCCCCCTAATGGGGTGATTAAGTGAACTGCCCTGAGAAAATAGAAAAATGTATAGAAACATTTTCCAGATTTTCTCAAATCTTGTTTAGGGCATAACTTCATCTAGATTTCTTCAAATTACATGAAACCAATTCCATTAGAACCATCATAAATTCTAGTTTCCAGAAGGTAATGGTTGAAGCCATGAAAACCCCTGGAATTAAGTAGAGGCTCAATTATTGACCAAATAGGCTTTTATTTGTACAAAGCTCAAATGAACTTAGTTTCAAATGAAACTTGGTCAAGACTCTGGTTAGGACCCTACCAAGCCACCATAAAAATCTCAGAACCAAAGGGGAGGGTTAGCTAGAGTTATTAGTAGTTACTTATTCAAATCTACACATTGCATTGAATTGACATGTAGTATCTCATGAACGTGTAGTCGCTGAAGGCGAGGAGACTCCGGAAGTACTTGACTTCCTTCTTCTGGAAAAAGATCTAACCACTGACCAGCAGCAACAAGGCAAGCCCCGGTTTGCATTAAACCTTTTATAAAGTTTTACTCGTTTACATACGTAGTGTGAAGGATGTATGTGCATTAGGTGTAGGATGGATGAAAACCCAACTGCATAACCAGATTTTTTCCCCAATAGTGGGGGTAGTGTCTAGGGCCTCGAATAGACAGGCTATGCTTAATGATTCATAGGACTTCGGTACAAGTCGAGTAGTTGGAATCTACTCGTGAGTTTAGGCTTGGGACACACTGGATTGGTTCAAGTGATGTGAGATCACTTTAGTAATGAAAATGAGACTAGGCAGGGGCTAGGGCGCAGCAAGAGGAAGTCTTGTGTGCGCAGACTTGTCCGTGTCGATTGAGGACCGATCCGTGTGCGGCCCTGCTGAACAAGTATTGAACATACCGAAGGCATATCGGATATATGGGCCCCGATAAACCGATGTAACCTAAACCTCCGGGCGTCGAGGCATAGCACACCGATTTATAGGTGTAGGTTGACGGCAGCAAGGTGGAAATCCCCTAACGGGCGTAGAGAGATGCTCCGTGTAGGGAACCTCCTGTCTGTTTCGGTGCGACCGGTTCGACGTTTGGGCCGTTGGTTGAAAGGTTGTGCCGTACGACATCGAGTGAGCGTGCTGTGCAGCTCCACGGGTGGGCGTACGTGACGTGCTCTTTGGGTCTCCCTGCAGGTGTATATCGAGTCGATTCGCCATCCCTCACGGTGACGAGTACCGCTTGTTCACTGCGTCGTAACGTAGATAATTTATGGAATGTTATGATTTAATTCTGCTGTATGACATAATTGTATTGTTACCTGTGTGCCACCAAAAATTGCTTATTAAATTTCAGATTCATGAACTGTTAACTATGGCTAAAAAATGAACTAAGGATCAACTATAGGCGTGTCCATTTGCTGCAATTTTACCATCCCATGTTCATTGTACCGTACATGTAGAGTTTCATGCTTAGGTGAGTCGGTTAAGTCTTGTTGAGCCATCGTGCTAATGGTTGCTGCTTAAGTGTTTTTCAGGTGAGGAGCCACCCACGGACTCGGGGTACGAGTCCACCGGCGAGGGTTACCCTCCGTCGGTGACCACGGCTGAGTGAGAGCCATACACGCCGCGCTGAGCTGACGAGTGCAGCTAGTGTGGGTTGCCCTAGGGCTGGGCAACCGACTTTTGCTAGATAGGCAGGCGTGAGTTGTACAAATTATACTTCCGCTGTGTAATAAAGATACTAGTTTGTAACTGAGTATTGTACTACTTTGTACATTTCAGTTGGTTTTTCCCATGTAATATATTGTGTCCTTATGACGTGTTCTGTCGGGTGTCGCATCGTGCGGCACCACCCTCTGCGATCCTGGATGAGCGGATCCCGGTCCACCACAGCCTGGTATCAGAGCTGCATTGGGGATAGCACAGTACTTAAGGACTGTATTACGGGAAGACTTAGGTTTACGGTGAGGATTCGGTAGTTGCCCAAGTGAGGACTATATTAGCATAGTTACTTAAAGTGGCAAAGACTAACCTATGTGTTATAATTCTGAATTCTAATTACGTAACGACGCACCTACGCTCCGGTAAGAATGGTAAGGAACGCCACCAAAAGCGGTTCAATTTCGGTTAGCTCCCCTAACCAGGAATGTGGTTCAGGGATAGGTCTCACAGCTTGGTGTGTGACGTCAATATGAAACTCTTGGACTCTTCATGTTCTTGAGTTCATATGAAACGCTGATCCCTAGCGTGCATTAGGCAAGTAAGTGGAGACCCCATCGCCGTGTCAGTAACGCGAGAGTGTGTTCGTCTGGAAATAGCCCAGGAGGACATACGCAGCGCTTGCCATCGGCGTGCCCCGCAGGGCAGTAGGTGGTATCTGTTGGGTTGATAACATTCCCAACCGTGATGACCCGTTCATGATCTACTCGTGTTCCCCGTCATGTGGTGTTGAAACACGATCACGTACCTTGAGACGTGGCTTAACTCAAGGACGGCCGTATGACAATGATACGGGCGTTTATATTTACTTTGAAATATGGAACTGCCTGAAATGAAACAACCTTTGAGTGCGTCACTATTGTGTGGTCTTCTGCAGGTACTAACCACGTATGTATCCGTGTAGTAAACGTGTGCGAGAGACCGTTAGTGCCACAATTGAGACGTATATGCCGGTATAATCCGGTTAGGATTTTCTTTTGGTGAGGAACATAGTACCGACATATCATAGGCATGTGCATGAAATATAATGATAACAAGGAATTAAAAATCACTAAGTTTCAACATTTAGGATCCTGGTTGGATAGAAGAATTTGATAGTTGAGCAGGGTAGTCACAGGGATTGAAAAACAGAGTGCTCTATTTTGGGCAGCAAGTTTGCTGAAATTTAACAGAGCATAACTCACAGATTATTTAGCCAATGGAGGTGTGGGATATAGTTCTGGAAAGGTGTGTAAGTACCCTACAACTTTGTTGTAGACTCCCAGAGCTGAATCACACCTTAAGATGGCTTAAATCCCAGAGGATTGTAAACTGTCTAGAACTAGGACAGAGTCAAAAACACCCTCTGGACTGTTCTTTTTTTATCAAGCATAACTTCCTGTAGAAAAATCTGAAATTAGCATATGATACATATTTAGAAAGGGTAGAGGATGGGTTACATCTTTGTAATTCAAAGTTTCTGAAATTTCAGCACAGAATTCAGTGGAAATCAGAGTTGAAAACAGCAACTTCCCAAAGGAGGTGCTGTTGAAATTTTTCCAGAAATTCTGCTGACTTTGAATTCCCATAACTTCAAAACCAAAGCTGATCTTTGGGCAAATAAGTACTCTTTGGAAAGATACTGAAGTTAACACTAACTTTGGTATTCAACTTGAGTCATAAAAATGCCCAGAACCAGGTCAAAATCTGGAATGTGTAGAAACTGGTCATTCTGACAGAGGAATGACAGTTGAACTCATTAGAGAGATTGTTGTACCCTAAGGGGGTTTATGTACTTACAATAGGGCAGAACATACTCATGAGAGGTTATCTTCAACCAATGAAAGATTTGAGTATAGGTCTTACTCAAGTTTCTTTTACTAGAGACCATGTTTGTGTCGTATTGAAGATAAAAGGGTAGTATACGTGATGACAAGGCGATAGTAACGTCTCGTAGTGACCAAACCTAGTTGTGATGAACTTCCAAAGAGGAAGTCCGTCAATTTGGATTTAAACTAGCTTGTATTTGGTCTGGTAATGGTGTAGCTTGTGCAAAGTTATTACATTATCTGTATACGAGATGTATCACATGATTTTATTGTCATTATGTTTTTACGCCTATTTCATTTGACCGCATGAAATATTTTGCGGGACTGATGTTTATTGTCATATGGTTGCAGATGGTTCGCACTAGGACCACGCACGAGGTTGGTGGCTCTAGCCAGCAGGGAGGCGATGACTCCCAGCCACCTGCCTACGACAGCACCCCGCAGCAGCAACCACCACCGCCGCCTCCGCTTACTCTAGCGGATGTGATAGCGGCACTGGTGGGGGGTCGTGAGGAGCAGACCGACCTGCTCCGCACGATCGTGCAGAATACGTCCCAGGCGGGGGGGGGGGGGGGGGGGGTCAAGAGAGGGGGCCTCGTGAGCCCCGTGATGTGTCGTACTCGGACTTCATTAGTACGCACCCTCCAGTGTTCACTGAAGCAGAAGAACCACTGGAGGCCGACAACTGGCTGCGGACAATCGAGTCCAAGTTCGGGCTCCTCCAATGCACGGAGCGGCAAAAGACTCTGTTCGCAGCGCAGCAGCTTCACGGTGCCGCTGGTGCGTGGTGGCCGAACTATGTCGCCTCACGTCCGGCTGGCCATGCCGTGGAGCGGGAAGAATTCCGGGAGGCGTTCCGCGCCTGTCATATCCCTCACGGGATAATGAAGAGGAAGTTCCAAGAATTCTTGGAACTGAAGCCTGGCGGGAGGAGTGCCCATGACTACTCCCGTGCCTTCAACCATCTGGCGCAATATGCGTCAGACTACATCTCCACCGAGGACAAGAAGCGGGAGCACTTCTATAGGGGGTTACACCCCGAGATGAAGACGCATCTCGTTCAATGGAATCGCGGCACCTTCAACGACCTCGTCAATGCCCCAATTATGCAAGAGGACACTCAGCAGGAGTTGGCAGCTGAGCAGCGGAAGCGCAGCACTCCACCCAGCAGTGGGGGTGGCGCTCCCCAGAAGTACCGCATGGTGTATCGGACACCATCCGGGCAGCAGTGGCATCCACCGTCGCGACCTCAACAGTTCGGGGGTCGTTCATTCCAGGCACCCCGTTCAGACCGCCGATGCCACCACCGCGACCGCAACAGCAGCAGCAGCAGCAGATGGCAGCCCGGGCGTTTCCACCACCACAACGCGCCCCGGGTTTCCGTCCGCCGATCAGCGGAGGACCGCCCCGTTACACTTGTTTCACGTGTGGCCAGGTGGGCCATTTCGCGAAGGACTGTCCCCAGGGGCAGCAGAGCAGCGGGCAAGCCCAGTTCCAGGGCGGTGCTCGAGGCCGACCTCCGGTCAAGAAGGTTGGTCAGAGGACTGGGGGCGTTCGCAACCTTGACAATGAGGACGCCCCAGAGGGAGACAACGTGCTGGCGGGTACGTTCATTCTCAACAATCAAATCATCATCATATTGTTCGATTCGGGTGCGACCCACAGTTTTATAAGTGCATCCTATGTGGCTAAGCATCAAATGCAAGTCTTCCCAACCGACTGCACCTATATGATCTGCTCACCGGGAGGGAAGATTTCAGCAAATATGATGATCCCAAAGACACATCTGTGCTAAGGTGGGAAACTATATCCCACCAACTTGATAATCCTTACGGGGCAAAAGATTGATGCAATTTTAGTGATGTCATGGCTAAACTACCATGGCGCTGTCCTGAACACTCGGACACGGACGGTTCGTCTGAACTCTCCATTCCACTGTCCACACTCCATGGTGTTAGACAATCCAGTCCGGGAAGTTTCAGCGATTAATAATACTGAAGCTCTCAAGTTAGAGGACATCCCCGTAGTCCGAGAGTACCCCGACGTATTCCCGGATGATCTTCCGGGCATGCCACCTGAGCGGGATGTCGAGTTCAAGATTGAACTTGCACCCGGGACTACGCCCATATCATGGAGACCATACAAGATGGCTCCGAACGAGCTGGCTGAATTAAAAGAACAGCTCAATGATCTGTTGAGCAAAGGTTTCATTAGGCCGAGTTCCTCGCCTTGGGGATGCTCGGCGCTGTTCGTGAAGAAGAAGGATGAAACCTTGAGGCTGTGTGTGGACTACCGGCCGCTCAACGCCATCACCATCAAGAACAAATACCCACTGCCCCGCATTGACATTTTGTTTGATCAACTTGTGGGTGCAAGTATGTTCTCCAAGATGGACCTTCGCTCTGGGTGTCATCAGATAAAGATCTGGGCGGAGGATACCCCGAAGATGGCCTTCTAGACGAGATACGGCTTATATGAATATCTTGTCATGTATTTTGGTCTCACTAATGCTCCAGCCCATTTCATGTATCTCATGAACTCGGTGTTCATGCCGAAGCTGGACAAGATCGTGGTGGTGTTCATTGATGATATCTTAGTTTATTCCACAACAGAAGCAGAACACGCCGAACACTTGAGGATTGTTCTTCAACGCCTAAGAGACCACAAACTCTACGCCAAGTTCAGCAAATGTGAGTTTTGGATCAGCCAAGTGCCATTTCTGGGACATATCATCTCAGCGGAAGGTATTGCGGTTGACCCAAGCAAAATAGAGCAAGTGCTGAAATGGAAAGCTCCCACTTCAGTCCATGAGGTCAGAAGCTTCCTCGGGTTAGCGGAATACTATCGGAGATTCATTCCAAGCTTCTCCAAGCTCGCTAAGCCGATGACAGAATTGCTGAAGAAGGGAACGAAATATGTTTGGAACACGGCGTGTGAAGGAGCGTTCCAAGCATTGGTGAAGCATCTCACAACAGCCCCGGTCATAGCTCAACCAGATACAACCAAGTCCTTTGACGTGTACTGTGATGCGTCGGGTATCGGGCTCGGCTGCGTGTTGATGCAGGAAGGACGTGTGGTCGCATATGGCTCACGCCAACTTCGGAACCATGAGCAGCATTATCCAACTAATGATCTTGAGCTTGCTGCTGTGGTTTTGGCATTAAAAATGTGGAGACACTATCTCCTGGGGAATTTGGTGCATCTCTACACCGACCACAAGAGCTTGAAGTACATCTTCACCCAGAAGGAGCTGAATATGAGGCAAAGGAGGTGGTTAGAATTTATAAAGGACTATGAGATTTAGATCCATTACCACCCCAGCAAGGCAAATGTGGTTGCCGACGCGCTGAGTCCGAAGTCACATGTTCATAACCTCACCATTACCCCGGTGGAGGAGGAAGAGCCGAGTTTATACTTGGTTCCTTATGGATCGCTGTACAACCTTGCCCTCATCCCTACCATTAGGGAGGACATCATTGCAGCTCAGAAGATTGATAAGGGTATGGCACATCTCCGGAGACGGATAGACAACGGGGAGATCAAATGTTTCCGAAAGGATGGTGAGGGGACGCTATGGTTCAATGACCGCATAGTTGTACCCCGGGATATGGAATTGAGGAAGAAGATCCTCGATGAAGCTCACTTGTCTAAATACTCCATTCATCCGGGCAGCAACAAAATGTACCAAGATTTGAAAAAGAAATTTTGGTGGACATGGATGAAGCGGGAGGTAGCTAAGTACGTATCCGAGTGCGATACGTGTAGACGAGTGAAAGCTGATCATATGAAGAAATCAGGGCTGCTGCAACCCCTGAAAATCCCGGCATGGAAATGGGAAGATGCGAGCATGTATTTCATTGTGGGATTGCCCCTGACTTCCAACAAGCATGATTCCATTTGGGTAATCGTTGACCGGTTAACCAAGACGGCTCACTTCATCCCGGTGCATACACGTTACAATGCCGGTAAATATGTGGAGCTGTACATAGCATAGATTCTATGCTTATATGGGGTACCCAAGACCATCTTCTCGGATCGGGGTGCATTATTTGTATCCTTCTTTTGGGAGCAGCTACACGCTGCATTGGGTACTAAGCTGATCAGGAGCTCCGCCTATCACCCTCAGACCGATGGCCAAACAGAGAGGGTGAATCAAGTACTAGAAGACATGTTGAGAGCATGTGCCATCCACCACGGTAGAAACTGGGATGATCAACTACCGTTGGTGGAATTCTCGTACAATAACGGCTATCAGGCGAGTATCAAGATGGCACCCTATGAAGCTCTCTACGGTCGCAAGTGCCATTAAACTGGTGCGAGTCCGGTGAAAGGGTCACCTTCGGGGTTGATGTGGTGAGCGACGCTGAAGAGCGCGTTCGGATGATTCAAGCCAACTTGAAGGCCGCTCAATCCTGGCAGAAAAGCTATGCTGATAAGAGGCGTAGACCGCTGCACTTCGACGTCAGGGAACACGTGTATCTCCGTGTGTCTCCGATGAAAGGCGTGCACCGGTTGGGTGTGAAGGGGAAACTCGCTCCCCGTTTTATTGGACCCTATGCTATCACCGAGAAGTGTGGACCAGCGGCGTATAGACTGGAGCTACCGGCATCTCTTGCTGGGGTTCATGACGTTTTCCATATTTCGCAACTGCGAAAATTTCTGAAGCATACAGCTGCTGTTCCTACCGAAGACATCGGCGAATTGCAACCGGATTTGACGTATGACGAATATCTGGTGGCGATTCTTGATGAGAAAGCCCGGACCACGCGTAGCCAAACGTTGTGGTTCTACAAAATACTCTGGAGCAACCACACCGCCAAAGAAGCGACGTGGGAGAGCGAGGAATTCCTTCGCTCAAATTACCCGGAGTTCATGGAGTCTCAGCATGGGTAAGTCCTTATTACATCGCTGTCTCTTCTTTTGTAATCTCGGGACGAGATTCTTTTACGGGAGGAGGGATGTAAAAGCCCAAGAAAAGGGACTTGCAAAAACTTTTCATCACCTCACAACACCACAGTTTTTGTTGTGGATATCTTGTGAAGAATGAGGAAGAGCAAGTAACCTCCATCAAAAGGATGATTAGAGGGGAAAGCCCTAACTTTCACAAAGTAGGATGTCTACAAATGAACATGAGAGGTTGAGCTCACCCCTAGAACTTAAAAAGTCATGGGAAGGTTCAGGCCAAATTTCATGCAAATCCAATACTTTTTGAGGCTCTTTTGGAGACAATTCAAAAGAGGCCAATTTGAATGTAAATTCAAATTGCAGCAACTTTCAGCACTTGGATTCAAAAGTTAGATTCATATTCAAACTACGCACATTTTTCTGAGTTAACCCACCAATTTTCATCCCCATTGGAGTTCATCTTGTCAGGAGCTAAATTTGCAAGAATTCAAAACTGAATTTGAATTTCAGTTCAAACATGAAGCAAATTTAGCCAAACAAAGTTTAAATTTGAGAACTCAAATTCAAACCAAGACTTGGGGGCTAAGTCTCCCATTCAATGTTTAGTAGCTGGGGATATTTACAGCAGAAGGGGGAGAAAGAATTAGAGGGGCAAAGAGGGCCCACTTGTCAGCCACTCGATTGCACCCTGGTCTGCGTGAATCCCCTCCCCATTCTCCCTGTTCCACCCGCACACATCCGAAGCGGCGCGCCCCGAGTTCGCCGCACTCTGATCGCCGGTGCCCGGACAGCACAGGCTCCCTCGTGTCCGACGATCAACACAAGAAACAACCGCCATAAGGTGCTGGTCCTGCTCATCCATACCGTTCTCATGCACCGTCGTGGGAGAATTTTCCCAGGGAATGTTTCTGTGTTCTTAAGGCCGAGCCATACCAAATCCAGAAATTCGCGGGTATTAGCTCATCACCGTTTATACCGAGCTACACACATGATCTACACCCTATCACGACCATCTAGGATCAAGAAGTACGAAGAACCGTTGAGTATAGACCCTGGTTATCGAGTTTTTTCTGGTCACAGCCGATATCGGGCCTAGGTCGACGGTGAGCACGTAGCTCCGCCCATTTCCATGGCCAACCGAGCTCATATTCATGCTCAGCATGCCACAGCGGAGCTGTAGGAGCAAACCGTTGGAAGAATGAGGCCCTGAGTAGCCCGGGCGACATCGCCGGAGTAGAGAGAACCACTATCACCGTCGCGGGCATGGTTCCGGCCATCGCCGAGCTTCGGTGAGGGCAGCAGCTTGTCTTCCGAGCCAAGTTAGGCCCAGGCGGCGAGAACTGTCGAAGGTCGTGCAGCGAAACGGCCGGCGGCGAGAACTCCGGTGAAGCACCGCCGCGGGAGCTGCGGGAGTGCGCGAGGTAGACGAAGGGGGGGCCCGCTCCACCGGTCAGACTCTGTTCTCGCGCGGGGATCAGTTTGCGGCCGGGGTTCAGTGCGGCAGCGCGGGTAAAACCCTGTGGGCTGCGGCGTGTCCGCATTCTCAGTTAGCCGGTTTAAGGAGTGGGTCCCACCCACAGAGTTTAAACATTTTGAGAATTTCCAGTTTTAGTTCAAACTTCTAATGCATAGAACTTTTGCTAGGAAACTCCAAATTCAGTGAACCAAATTTTTCTGAACTAAGGATTCTGAGTACTTTCAAGCAATACCAATTTCAGCTCATGAAACTTAATAGTTTTCCAGAATTAATTCCCTAAAATTTAAACTGTTGGGAATTTTATCTCGAGAATTACTTCATGAAAAAATTCTGAAATTTGGCTGAGAGGTTCATTGGAAAATCTTTGAGTCCCAGTAAAAGTTTCAGACTCATCCAAGTTCATTTAGTCCCCCTAATTGGGTGACTAAGTGAACTGCCCTGAGAAAATAGAAAAATGTATAGAAACATTTTTCAGATTTTCTCAAATCTTGTTTATGGCATAACTTCATCTAGAATTCTTCAAATTACATGAGACCAATTCCATTAGAACCATCATAAATTCTAGTTTACAGAAAGTAATGGTTGGATCCATGAAAACCCCTGGAATTAAGTATAGGCTCAATTATTGACCAAATAGGCTTTTATTTGTACAAAGCTCAAATGAACTTTGTTTCAAATGAAACTTGGTCAAGACTCTGGTTAGGACCCTGTCAAGCCACCATAAAAATCTCAGAACCAATTGGAGGGTTAGCTAGAGTTATTAGTAGTTACTTATTCAAATTTACACATTGCATTGAATTGACATGTAGTATCTCATGAACGTGTAGTCGCTGAAGGCGAGGAGACTCCGGAAGTACTTGACTTCCTTCTTCCGGACAAAGATCTAACCACTGACCAGCAGCAACAGGGCAAGCCCCGGTTTGCATTAAGCCTTTTATAAAGTTTTACTCGTTTACATACGTAGTGTGAAGGATGTATGTGCATTAGGTGTAGGATGGATGAAAACCCAACTGCATAACCAGAATTTTTCCCCAAGAGTGAAGGTAGTGTCTAGGGCCTCGAATAGACAGGCTATGCTTAATGATTCATAGGACTTCGGTATAAGTCGAGTAGTTGAAATCTACTCGTGAGTTTAGGCTTGGGATACACGGGATTGGTTCGAGTGATGTGAGATCACTTTAGTAACGAAAATGAGACTAGGCAGGGGCTAGGGCGAAGCAAGAGGAAGTCTTGTGTGCGCAGCCCTGTCCGTGTCGATTGAGGACAGATCCGTGTGCGGCCCTGCTGAACAAGTATTGAACGTACCGAAGGCATATCGAATATATGGGCCCCGATAAACCGATGTAACCTAAACCTCCGGGCGTCGAGGCATAGCACACCGATTTATAGGTGTAGGTTGAGGGCAGCAAGGTGGAAATCCGCTAACGGGCATAGAGAGATGCTCCGTGTAGGGAACCTCCTGTCCGTTTCAGTGCGACCGGTTCGATGTTTGGGCTGTTGGGTGAAAGGTTGTCCCGTACGACATTGAGTGAGCGTGCTGTGCAGCTCCTCGGGTGGGCATACGTGACGTGCTCTTTGGGTCTCTCTGCAGGTGTATATCGAGTCGATTCGCCGTCCCTCGTGGTGACGAGTACCGCTTGTTTACTGCATCGTAACGTAGATAATTTATGGAATGATATGATTCAATTCTGCTGTATGACATAATTGTATTGTTACCTGTGTGCCACCAAAAATTGCTTATTAAATTTCATATTTATGAACTGTTAACTATGGCTAAAAGATGAACTAAGGATCAACTATAGGCGTGTCCATTTGCTGCAATTTTACCATCCCATGTTCATTTTACCCTACATGTAGAATTTCATGCTTAGGTGAGTCGGTTAAGTCTTGTTGAGCCATCGTGCTCATGGTTGCTGCTTAAGTGTTTTTCAGGTGAGGAGCCACCCACGGACTCGGGGTACGAGTCCACCGGCGAGGGTTACCCTCCATCGGGGACCACGGCTGAGTGGGAGCCGTACACGGCGCGCTGAGCTGAGGAGTGCAGCTCTTGTGGGTTGCCCTAGGGCTGGGCAACCGACTTTTGCTAGATAGGCGGGCGTGAGTTGTACAAATTAGATTTCCGCTGTGTAATAAAGATACTAGTTTGTAACTTAGTATTGTACTACTTTGTACATTTCAGTTGGTTTTTCCCATGTAATATATTGTGTCCTTATGACGTGTGCTGTCGGGTGTCGCATCATGCGGCACCACCCTTTGCGATCCTGGATGAGCGGATTCCGGTCCGCCACAGAGATGTGCGAAGTGAAGCCCGCGATGATGAGGGGTTTCCCTTTAAACCTCCCAGAAGCAATTTGAAACGCTTCGTATGCGCTGCTCGGGGCAGACGCCCCAGGTCCAAGCCCCAGTGACAATGACAAGAGGGCCCAAGCCGTCCTGCAGAAGCGGTGGACCAGAAAGTCAGTCCCTCAAGCGTGCAACCTGGAGATTCCTGACAAGGCGCTGCAACGAGCAGTAGTGGCAGCCTTGGAACCGCAAGTGCTGCAACAAGCAGTAGTGGCAGCCTTGGGAACTGCCGCAGTTAAAGCAACTTTCAAAGCAGGAGTCACATCCCCGCGACCCACTGTTGCCCTTGCAACGGCCCAATGGGGTTTCCAAGAAAGTGCATGGGGTAGAAAAGGTGGAGGCCCCACCTCGGGATCGCTATCTCCCCCGAGGTGGGCCTGGGGGCCACGGTCGGTACCCGCAATACGGGGTACCCCCGAGCATAGGAGAAAACTGCATAAGGACCTCGCCCCCTCCGCCGGGGTGAGCTCCGAGGGCGCCACGTGTCCAGCAGGGCCGGGCCGCTCCCTCTCCTCAGAGGTGAGCCCCGGGCATGCCACGTGGCCGACAGAGCTGGACCTCGCCGCCTCCGCAGGTGTGAGCTCCGAAGGCACCACGTGTCCAGCAGGGCTGGGCCGCTCCCTGTCCTCAGAGGTGAGACGCGGGCCTGCCACGTGGCCGACAGAGCCGGACCACGCCCCCTCCGCAGGGATGAGCTCCGAAGGCGCCACGTGTCCAGTGAGGCCCGGCCTCCCCTCTCCTCGGAGGTGAGCCCTGGGCCTGCCACGTGGCCGACAAAGCCGGACCTCGCCCCCTCCGCAGGGGTGAGCTCCGAAGGCGCCATGTGTCCAGCGGGGCCAGGCCTCCCCTCTCCTCAGAGGTGTGCCCTGGGCCTGCCGCGTGTCAACGTACAGCGCTGCCCGCCCTGGCGCGGTAGGCAGCAGGAGTAAAGGCACACCATGCCTTGTCTAATCAAGATAGTCAAAACTCGCACCTTCCCAAGGCGAGGTGATGCGGGGACGCGGCGCACGCCTCTGTCAGGAGACACTGTGACCAGTCCCGTCACGGTTAAGACGGGCACGCCATGTCAGGAGCCGCAGACTGATAGACGCGGCGACAAGACATGCCCTGCCGTCCCTGCCATCATCAGCCGCTACGCCTAGCTTGTGGCACTGGCAGGACGACGGGACGGTGACTAAGAAGTCCGCGCTAGAGACAACTATCAGCATAACTGCAAGATATGGTAGATGGCAGGAAGATCACCCCGGGGCCACTTGTCGGGCTCCGGGGCCCACCTTGTAAGCCACCCGAGCCATGGAGTATAAAAGGCTCAGGTAGGCAACGTTACAAGGGGTTCGGATCCCTTGGCATTCGACCCCTGTAGACTTAGTTCATCCCCAAACTTAGAACTCCGCTTCTAAGCCTCAAGCAATACATCAAGCAACTCTGCTCCGGTGGACGTAGGGTTTTACGCTCCGGTGGCCCGAACAACGTAAAAATCCTTTATGTTCATCTCCTTCATCCTTAAACTCATGCGAGGCCCTCCGAGAGAGATCTAGCACCTCCGGAAAAGAACCTCCGCGGGCTGCCCAGAGCAGGCCCGGGGGAAGTGTCGACCGCAGACGCTTCGACACCGCCCTTTACCTCCACCCATTGTTTCACCACTAGAAGCCCATCCCAACAGCAAACACGACATTGGCCCTGTGCAAGTTTGACGCATTGAGAGGGGGTGACGGGCGATGAAACCCGCCCCTCCTCTGAGGATTGTCACATTGAAAGGAGGCAAAATATGTAGCCTCTTGAGGGTGCTGATTCTCCGTGGGATGGTGGCTGGTGTTGGTGGCAAGCTTCTTGCAGTGGGGGTCATAGCACAGGCGCACTACGTCTCGTAGGCCAACAATGGTTGGAAGAGACCATTTGTTGGCGTAGTTTGATTGTAGGCTCCAAAACTTAAATGTAACTCATGGTTTTGGCGATGAACAAGATAATCTTCTCACTTTCAGGGAGAAGATCGGATGCTTTTCTAGAAAAAGCAACAAAAACTTAGAACTAGCTAAGG
The DNA here is from genome assembly GCA_030760725.1 of Neostapfia colusana. Taxonomy (NCBI): domain Eukaryota; kingdom Viridiplantae; phylum Streptophyta; class Magnoliopsida; order Poales; family Poaceae; genus Neostapfia; species Neostapfia colusana. Next base: position 22,918,885 of record JASWHV010000017.1, on the reverse strand, counting down.
AAACTAAGAAAAAGCTAAGAAAAAGTAAAAGATATGAATGATTTGTTCAAAATTGAGCTTGTTTTTTTATCTCGGCAACAGGCTACCTTTAAATAGACCTGAAACATCTCTGAATCCTAGCTAACTATGAATATTCTCTATCTTAAACTTAAATTCTAAGCTAATCTATCTCTAACTTATCTCCTCGGTGCATACATACGAATATGTCACGCCCAAACCTTCTAGGACCTATTTTACAATGTCACGTACAAGTACCAAGTGCTACATTATTAAGTTTAGTCCAAAATTTCCTAAACCCTCCTTCGGCTTTGGTATCTTGCAGTTTTGGTGCTTTTATCTCGTTACCGTGAGGCAAACTTCGGTTTCTAGCTGATTCCCCATCCGCACACTTGCACTTTGGAATTTCATGATAAAACAACTTCACGCACCAAGTTTCTCGGCACTTTTCACCTGCAACACAAATTACCATACTTGGCACCCAACACCATTGAGGTACAATGTGTGGGTCAGTCTTCGGATCCACTTCTTCGAAGATTACAGCTCGTGCACCAACATCGACGGATCTAGGCACCTACGACTAGTCCTGGCCAGGATGAGGGAAGACGATTGGTGGGCAATGATGCACCGGCATGTCGTGCTCGACAATGCTGCCCAGTATGGCGGATATACTCGACCCTCATTCAGATCGAGGCTCCTCGGCCACCAAACATCCCTTTGCCGCAGCGGACCGAATCGTTGTATGAACAATCTCCGTCGACATCTCGGGTAAGCGACTACTGCTTCATTGTGACACCCCTGGTTCTGTAGAACACAGGACCGAAGTGATGCATATGTGTGCCCAGGATGTTCATCACACATACATATATCATCCATAAACTGAATTCAGAATATATAACCATGAATGAATAGGGTTCAAGTACTTTATTACATAATTGTCTATTGCAGCGGAAGTCTTATTCTATTCTAGCAGCGGAAGTCTTCTAAACTATTGCGGAAGAAACTAAGTAGCAGCAGCGGCTCCATCTCCTACTCCACAGGCAAGGTTGATGGTGGATCACACGTCTAATACCTCACATGGTCTTCAAAGAACTCCTCTCCTGTTGCTGATGATGTATGATAATGCAAGGGTGAGTACATGACGTACGCAGCAAGTGCGGGAAGTATGCCATGTAGCTTACAACAAGGTAGGTATAAAAAGCTCATTGCAAAAAGCAAAATTTATTTCACAAAACATGGTAAAAACAGCAACTAGCTTTAAGTGAATGTAATCCCAACATGTATTTAAACATCAACATACCTCCATCATGATTCACCACTTTCCATGTCTCATCCAGACATGAATCTTTCTCAACTTTTTATGCTCATGAATACTATCTCGTATGCACCACCATATCATCTCATGTTTAATTCCGTCTCATAACTAAGACCAAAGCTCATCGGTTTGACTCAACAGTCCGAAACCAATCTCATCACCAAGTCTCAACAGTCCCAAAAACCAAAACTCAATGACCAAACCATAACCAAACCAAACCATCCCAATAACAATCCCAACTAATCATGTGAGTTGTCCAGGCACTTGCAACCATAAGCTCGGCTATTATAATAGTTTTACACTCTGTAGAGGTGGCACCCCTTTACCCACAAGTTTGTGATTTTGTCACCCGTCGGCGACTGCAGAACCACCATTATACCAGTACACAACCGTCGGTGTATGGTCAAGAGATCAGAAAATAGCCTTTACAAAGGGGTTGCTAGATGTATGGACTCACTAAGGTTTCACCAACAGGCTAGAATCACCATTCTCCCACCTACGGGCCACCACTTGTGCCATGCAGTTCCCAGGATAGTCCTTACTCGACTCCCATTCCCCGCGTCTTCCACGGTCCATAACAATCTAGTAACTTACCTAATTAGTCAGCTAAGCCGCACCCATATTTGGCCTTGTGGTGGCACTGTTATCCTGGCATGAACCAGTCCTTAGATCTACGGCAAGTAAACCACCATCTCATTCTACCTCATTCACAAACCAATCTTGCCTAGATCTCCCCTGATTCATGTTCATCAAGTTTTCATTATCATTATTCTTATGAGTGCAGTAGCTAGACATAATCTATCTCGCTTCCCATAATCCAGTGGACTCAGCGAAGCATAAACCAAAAACGGCCATACCCGACTCATTAAGTTTCCCGGCAACAAGGGTGGTTAACAAAAACTAGTAAACTCCTATAAAGGGTTTCCCATCAAGTTGACTCAAGCATACTCAGTTTTCAAGATCAAAACAATTTCAAAAACATGGGATCAATATGGTCAAGGGGCACTTGCCTTGTTCCTTCGGTTTCTATTGCTCTAGGATCTCGAAATCTTGGTGCTAAAATCCTTCGCAGATAGCTCCCTGAGCTTGTCCTTCTACTTATAATCACGCACGTACAAGATTTACAGCAATCAATATCATGCACAAACTTTACTCAAGATGCAATGGTGCATATGCATGTTGATTCTATGGTGCAGTTTTGGTCTGTACGTGTTCTTGCATGTTTTAATGGCTTTGCATGGGGTTTTACGATGAACAGAGGTGTAGGGATCTAGTGTGGACGTGGCGATGATCTTGACTTAAGATCAAACCGATCAACACGTGATCTGTCCACATGAAAGAGCTTCTGTTTGAAGGGATCGAAGAAACAGATGCAAAGAAAACCGCGATGAGGTCGTAAGGTGGTAACGAAGACATACCTCACGTTCTTCTTGGCCTCGGGGTCTTCCTTCTAGCAAGACAGATTGCCGGGGCTCTCTTCTGGTGACGGCGAGCTCGTCGGCGGTCTCCGGTGACTGAACCCTGGCGAAGGGGGTTTAACTCGATGAGTTGGGGGCTAGGGCCTCTAAGTCGTCGACTTGAGAATAGATGTTACGACCAAGGGTGTTTCGGGTTCTATTTATAATCGGGAAAAGAAGAGTCCTAATCTGATTGGATTTCAAATAAGAGTCCCATTTGATTTGTGTTTGAATCTTAACAACTTATCTCTAATCAATTTGGTGCGGTAACAGCGTGAAATCGTGTCGGTTTCCCTCCGTATCGGGTATACCCACGCGTACAGAAGAAAAACAGCTTAATATCTCGTCTCCTCCATGGTGATGAGCTCCGGAGGCTCCACGTGTCCTGCAGAGGCCGGGCCTCCCTTTTCCGTAGAGACGGGCTCCGGTTGTGCCGCGTGTCAGGCGGGCGGGACCTCCCCTCTCCTCGGAGGCGAGCTCCGTGTGCGCCATGTGTTCTGGCGGGTCGGGACCTCCCCTCTACCTCAGAGGTGAGATCCGCGTGTGCCACGTGTCAGTGCCGGTCCTCCCGTCTCTTCGGAGGTGGCTCCGAATGTGCCACGTGTCAATGCCGAACCTCCCTTAGGGAGGGACCTCTCGGAGGCGAGCTCCGAAGTCGACACGTGTCAAGTAATGTCTTCTCCTCGGAGGTGAGCTCCGAGGATGATACGTGTCCATCAGCGTCGGACCTCCCGGAGGCGAGCTCCGAGGTCGACACGTGTTCAGTAGTGTCGGACCTCCCGGAGGTAAGCTCCGGAGGTGACACGTGTCCGGTAGTGTCAGACCTCCCGGAGGTAAGCTCCGGAGGTGACACGCGTCCAGCGGGTCGGACCTCACCCCTTCCACAGAGGCTAGCTCCGAGCATGCCACATGTCTGGCGGTGCCGGACCTCTTCCCACTATGCAAGGATGAGCTCCAAACACGCCACATGGCCAGCAGGCTGCGGGAAATGTCTGCAGCGCTCCTCGGTGAACTGGAACTGGCTCTTTTTAGCTACCTTTTTGATTTCTTCTCTGTTTCTACTTATTTTAAAATGTTCCTCTACATGAAATATGAATGCATGCATGATTACACAATTGAGGGTGTTACATTCGTCACGATGGATGTTCATGTCATATGCTACTACTTCACCACAGATGGTGGCAATTGCCTCGTATTGCCATCTGAGGTGTGGATTGGGGTTACACATTGCAGATCAACGGGAGCCGCCTCCTTATGAGGGGGTGATACCCCTTAAGTTGTGAACATGAGACCAGATTTAGTGTCCCACGTTCACTCTTGCCGCTATTTCATCCCTTCCCCAACCATTAAGATTGTCACGACAAATGCAATCTAACAGATGGATGCACTAGTGATGACATGCTCCACAAGTGAGCTTTGATGGATCTCTGGCAAAAACATAATTCGATTGTGGATGACCATTGGTGGCATATTTGACGTCGCATACAATCTTGAGCGTCATTTTGGAGATCTTTGATGAAGGTATTGCGACTTTGTTTTTTGTTGTAGCGATCCTTGGTATAGCGGGAGGCCTCACTGTCGTCATGTTGCACTTGTATCTCCCTTGTGCTTATCTTCATGCTCAGATGGAGTTGACAGACTAATAATTTGTCTTGTCTCCTACATCGATGATAATTTAGATTTACATCATTAATATTCGTGTGCTTAGTCTATGACTATGAAGGCCTAATTCAAGTGATCAATGATCGAATCCACGCATAGCAAGTTGCTGAATATATTAGCGACCTTCTATGCTATGTTGAATTACTATTAAGCACTTATAGAGACGATTGAAGAACTCATTTTATACTTGGTAGAGGTGGGCATAAAACCCGAATCCGAATTATGATCCTGAAAAAACCCGAACCCGAACCCGAAAATCCCGAAAACTGAAACCTGGAATCATTTTTCGGGTAGAGGTTTACAAAATCCGATAATATTTTGGGTATTTTTCGGTAATGATGTCTGATATCCGAAATACCCGATCTCTAGGTTGTGCCATGACTTTTCTGTGTTTTGGCCTAACACGTCTTTGATTTAGCCTATGGCTTGCATGTAGTTATAATGTTATATGGTCACACCACTATTCTTCAATTATCCTTATAAACATATATTTGTTTTGCTGATAGAATATCTATTTTATTTTATTTTGGCTGCTATATTTTTAGCTAATTTTATTTGTTCTATGGCTATTCGGGTAATATGGGTAATCCGAACCCGAATTAGGTACTATTTCAGGTAATCCCGAATGCCCACCGCTAATACTGGGTCAGAAGATATTTAGTAAAGATATTTATATACTAAATTTATAACTCTATTTTATTTTTATTTTTTATAATAAATCAGACAATGTGTGTATTAACTGCGGCACACTGGAATGTAATTTTATTTTGTCCAGTCTAACATCGGTGGTTCAGTGCTATGGACAACTGACCTAATCCTCTTCTAGTTTCAGTTTAGTGGGCGACTCCCGACTGGACGTGCGGCAGGGGAGAGGGGCGACAACGCGACATGTGTGGTGACTCCGTGTCTTTTCCTTGCTTTCTGTGCATACCGGTTACAGTATAAAATTCCATCTCTAATAGTAGTCTTCTGCAGAAGTAAAGTGGTATGTCATTTCTAAATTAATTTGTATTTGGGAAATAGTAGTGTAAGAATAACACGATTTTAAAGTGATGGAGATAGAGGAAAACCGAAATCAAAATACTGTTTAGTTAGTTTGTTCATTGGCTTTCATCAATCCTGACTCCATATTTCTGTACAGACGTAGCAATGTTTGCTCTGTTTGGCGCAGATTATTTTTATATATCAAATAATTTCGAATATTTAAACTTTCAATTTATGTATGACAATATTTAAACATATGTTTACTAAAGTATATGGTTCAGCTCACTATAATTTTATCTGGATCTGTCAGTGACTTTAAGCCTTGCATCAGTAAAGGAACTAGCTAAGAGAAATTTGACAATTGCAAACCTCTCAGAATACTTCTCCAAGTATATGACATGCCATCCAGTGCCACAGTTTCAAGCACATTACCATTAGAGAAATATTTAGCTTTCAAAACACGTGGACAAAGATATTTGGGTGATTGTATTTAGCTAGCCTTGAAAACATATTAATCCTGAAAGCCAAGTCCACCATCCCTCTTTGGCTACTTTAGAATATCCCGGCTAGCCAATGCATCTCGTCCATGTCTTGCTTGTTAGATTTCTGATATCACTAATGGCCTGATCTAGTGGGTAATTAGAGTGTAAAATTATGGATCTTACATATGTACCTATCGGAACTTTGCAGACCGGGTACCCCTGCGTAGTGGGTAAAAGACAGACTGCGCCCCGCCTCCGCACTGAGGCAGGCCCCAGTATAAGCCACGTTCTCTGAACCCCTTGGTCAACACCGGGGCTACCGTGTACACTTGAGCTCCGGAGCTGACACGTGCCCTGGGCTCCGACCTGAAGCCTCCCTGATGAGGTGAGGTCCGGAGCAACCACGTGTCCCCAGCTCCGGACCGCCTCCCTGCTTAGGACAACTCCGGTGCTGACACGTGTCCTGGGCTCCTGTCCGAGCCTCCCCGCTGAGGTGAGTTCTGGAGCTGCCACGTGTCCTCCGGCTCACCGAGCCCGTCGATGAGAGCTCCATAGCCGCCATGCGTCCAACGATCCCTCGTGGGTCGTGGGTCGGCAAAGTCAAGAAGGAAGTGCGCTGTCAGGCTTCGCATTCGAGGCTCGCGCCTTCCGCAGAAGCTTGGCGCACAACGCACACCTCCGTCCAGTGCCTGTTCACCGTTACGGTGATAAGACGGGACGGCGGGGCGTGACAGCAGTACAGTGCCGCCCAACGGCACTAAGCCGCCCAAGCAGGGCGAAGAGACGCGGCGACAAGACGACGTCTTCATCATTACCTGACATGCGGTCAGGGGCACTCGGCGCGCCGGACGGAGGGACTTAACTCCCCCGCTGGCCACTCTACTCAGTGGACGAAGCCCTAGATCATGTATAGGACACTCAAAGCTTTGGGGCTACCTTCAGGACCCAAGCCTCATATTAACCACCCGTCCTTGACTATAAAAGGACCGGGGTGACCACCCTGCGGAGGGTTCTGATTCCCCACACTCTAGATCATACTACACACAAGCGCTCATGCAATAGCAATAGAACAAGCACACACATGGACGTAGCGTATTACGCTCAGGCGGCCCGAACCACGTAAGCCCTGGTGTTTATCCGCTCTCTCGAGCCCAGGTTGCGAAGGGTGCCAAGCCCCCTCCGGAAAAAAAGAACCTCGCGGGCTGGTTCCGAGCAGGTCAGGAGGAGTGTCGTAGCTCACACTCCGACATTTGGCGCACCAGGTAGGGGGCTTTACGCTCTCTCCTCGCGACTATGGTGAACATCACTTCTCATGGCGAGCCTTCTCGCCCTCCTCGCCATCGTCTCCAGACTGGAGACGACGAAGCAACCTCCTGCTCCAGGGCGGGCAGGTCTGGACAGGCTAGCGGTCAGACGACTAGCGTGCCACCCGCGGCCCCAGCGCCTAGATCCGGTCGAACCTGCAGCCAGAACGCTGAGGCCCCTAAGGCGCCCGTGGCGCCCAGGTCGGGGCGGACCGGCAACCGCGCGGATGGTGTGCCGTCGCTGTTCACACCGCCAGTAGTCATTTTCTCTCGGCCACCCACTTCCCCGGCTGTGGTGACAACACCGCCACGGCCGAGCCCGGAGAGTGTGCTGGCTGCGGCACGTGCACTACTCCGTAAGCCTTCAGGTGAGGATGCCACCCCCGAGGCGGAAGAGAAGTGGCGGCATGATGTCTACCATCTCGTTGCTGCCGCCATGAACCCTCCTGCTTACAGGAGTCAACCGGCTGAACCTTCGTTAGCCCAGTTGCGCACACTGACAGTGGCCCAAGGTGTGGCGGTCCCGCACGCAATGACCATGCCCGACCTTAGGGTCGAGTTGGACCGTCGCCTCGCGAGTGAAGATGGTCGTACCACCATTGAGCGGCGCCGCGAGAGGCGTCGTAACCATGAAGGTGGGTACCACTCTCTGAGCACCGTACCGGCGAGCTGCGCTCCCCCTTCCCGTTGTGGGAGGCTGCATGGCGCTCGCCCAGCACCTTCATATGGTGGTCTGGTCACCCAAGTTCCGGCTCCACTTGCCGGAAAAGTATGATGAGACGGTTAATCCCGCCGAATTCCTACAGATGTACTCCACCTTCATCCTAGCTGCCAGAGGGAATGAGGCCGTCATGGCCAACTACTTCCCCATGGCTTTGACCACCACAACCCGGTCATGGCTTATGAACCTTCCCCCAGGATCCATCACGTCATGGGAAGAGTTGTGCTGGAGGTTCACAGCCATCTTTGGAAGTTCCTACACGCGCCTCGGCACCGAGCCCGACCTCCGTGCCGTGCGCCAACGCGATGGAGAGTCGCTGCGATCCTTCATCCAGCGATTCTCCCAGGTCATGAACACCATCCCCGGCATCTCCAATGCCTCCATCATCATTGCCTTCCAGCAAGGCATCCGAGACAAGAAGATGCTCAAGAAGTTAGCCACGCATGACGTGCAAGATGTCTCCGAGCTATTCAGCCTGACCGAAAAATGTGCCATGGCGGCGGAAGGCCAAGACTGGCACTCGCGATCCGCCTTCGCAGCGGGGAGTGCCGGAGAGGCTGCTGCATCGCGCGGCGGCAAGAAGAACAAGACCGCAGGCAGGAACAAGCCTCTGGCTGGGGCACCCGCTGCTGCTCTAGCAGCGGCCAGTGGCGGCCGAGCCATGAGCCCAGACAAGCACCCGCGACCGTCGTCCGCTGGCGACGACGGTCAGTGGTGCCCGGTGCACAACACTGGCAGCCACGACACTAACGACTTCCGCGAGATCAAGAAGCTCGCGGAACGCTTCCAAGTGCTGCAACAGCAGCGTCCGGACCAAGACGGTGCATCATCCCGCCAGTGAGAGGGCAAGCAGAAGGACAAACCTGAGACCGACACAGAGCAGGATATGGAGTATAAAGACGCCGAGAGGGCGTTGAAATCTGTCTATGGCCTCTCCGACTCTGACTCCAGCAACCACAGTGAGCGACGCAAGAAGCTCCACGCCTAACCATGTGTTCCCCCCTTCATCGTGCGACAAGGGGAAATGCCCTCTTACATTGGTGTAGGGCGTCGAGGCCATCCTCCACCAGAACACGCCAGGGGTGCACCCAACGTCCAAACATATGATGAAGCCTCGCAGAACCAGCTTATGCGTGAATAAATCAACCTCGTCGATGAGGCGATGTGGCTAGAGGCTGCTCGAAATGCGCCACACCGCAGAACGCTCCGACAATGATACGCGCAGAGTAGACAGCCCAAGGTAGGGCCACCTGATGCCTTGGCTAATACTTTTTTGAGGAGGGGTGACAAACCCTCCACCAGCCGGGAGGGTCCCTCCCGACCCATTCAAGTATGCCGCCTCAGGTGCACCCGCCTAGCCCAGGTGATGGGTATCTCTACCCAGACCACAGGACATAGAATACCTCTATAAGTCCTACCCTTAGCGTAATAGTAGGGTATTTTTTTTCTTTTTCTCTTTCTTGTAAGAGAGTTATACTGTCTAGGAACAGCGCTTAGAACATCTAAGCCCTGGACCGGTCCAGCTACTCTTGTCATCCGGGGCGGGTCGCTGGCTTCTTACACGGCCTGTTACTTCCTATCACTCGAAGGAAGCCAGAAATAAGAAAAATTTACCCTACCCTGCGCACTTTATTTACAATTTGTGCTAGCTAATGCATGTCAACTGTAAACGGCATGTCTGGAGCCTGTCCTACACACTGGTCCTAGGTCCCGTGCCACTGGAAGGTCTCCTCACTGAAAGGTTAACGCCCACAGGAGGTCTAGGGTGTGTAGTCTACTATGCTTGGTTCCGTACCCTTAGCGTGCACATCCTGCCTCCCCTGCGCTACAACTGAGTACTTGGGGGCCAGAAAGAACACGCCTATGGGCAAGAGAAGTAGCCGGTACCCGGACATTGCCCCCATACTTTTCGTGCTTTCTTTCCATACCGCTCCAACCGTGTGGCCAGTCTCTTTTCCTTGTGTCCAATCGTAGCAAGAGTTGTGCTATCCTTGTACTGGCAGGTCTGCTTGAGGTACCTGTGGCGTACCCGGGGGTCCTGTGGTTGTTTTTTGCTCAGGGGCCTTATGGCACCGAATGGTCCCTCCCTCGAAAAGCTTACTCCAGTGGGAGGTCCAGGGGTATAGCCTGCTATGCCTGGTTCCGTACCTTAGAGTGCGTACCCTGCCTCTCCAGCGCTACAGCTCGGTACCGGGGAGACGGACGGCTCATACCCCCAGCAAAGTCTTGACCATAATTTAAGGGATCTTTGGTTGTCTCATTGCTGGGGGCCCTATGGCGCCTAACGGCCCTCCCCCGAAAAGCTTACGCTAGAGGGAGGTCCACGGGCGTAGCCTGCTATGCTTGGTTCTGTACCCTTAGCGTGCATACCCTGCCTCTCCAGCGCTACGGCTCGGTACCGGGGAATCGGATGGCTCATACCTCTGGGCAAGGCTTTAACCATGACCCGGACGACCCGCATCGAATTACCTAAGCCCCACAGCTTAACTAAGGACCTTAAGCCACAGCAAAGCTACCAAAGCAAGGAAGAGTGACCAGAGAGCATGACTACTCCTTCTCTCTACCATGACTGCAGGTCCACACAGGTCGTTGGCGTTTCGGACCTCCCAGGGGGCCTGATGCTGACGCCCTGCCCCATCAAGTGGTAGGTGCGCCCCAGCGCTAGGGCCGCATCTACCAGGGGGCCAGGAGAGTAACATCTCGGGAACGTTCGACGGTTTTCGGGAGAAGCGGCATGGTGGAACTGCAGCGGTCGACCCAAAGTCTGCAACAGGAACTGCCCCGGGGCAACTCCTCGAGCACGTCGCCACGACCCGCCAGTTGAGAGCAAGCACGTGTCCACTACGCCGACGACGTGCTCCAGCTCCGACTAGCGAGTGCGCCCGCTACGCCAAGGACGGGCAACCTTTTTGTCTCCCAGGTACAACCACTCATCCACTATGCGAGGATCTCGCCACCACTACGGTTTTTCAAGTACAGGTTCAAAATCACCACGTGGGAGAGATATGGGCCCCACCTATGGGCTCATAGCCTCCCCCAAGATGGGCCCAGGGGCCATATGACACGACCACAACGGTCTTGTCGAGCCAGGATCACGCTGAGGGGTGCTGCGTTGCACAGCACCGGATAACACACATCAAAGGTACAAAGCAGAAGCAAAGTTTTATTACATAAAGAGGTTTATGAACATTTGTACAACAAAATATGTTCAGTCTACACTCACGGGCGTAGACTACGCATCTAGTTCACGTTCAGCCCGTGAACGTGTCCCCGCTAGCACGCACACACACTAACACGGCGGCGTGCACGACTCCCACTCGACGGGGTTCCCCTCCTGGGGTTCTGTCTCCTCCTCGGGAGTCCCTTCCTCATAGAACCCTTCAAAAGCTTCAAACACAAGCAGTGAGCACGAAGGCTCAGCAAGACTGACCCGTCTCTCCTAAACATGGAACTTCTACATGAGGGGTGATAGGTACATGAGATAAAACAATTTGCAAATGACTCGCCTAATTATTGGAACCTTACTTTCAAGTTTTAGCAGCAGGTTGTGGAGAACCTTACGCTAAGGCACATGAGAGAGCCGCAATCAAACTAGAAACACATTTCTCTCATGTACTTTGCCCAATGTTGAAAAGAACTTTAGTTAGCTCTAAACTACAACAAGCCATTAACAAGCAAGGTATGTCTTTCAAATCAGCAAACTTATAACATGTGTCTAGCCTGTTCTTTCTACGTCATGGTACAGTGAACAAGTGGTACTCACTGACCGCGAGGGATGGCGATTATAATCGATTTACACCTGCAGGGTTACCTGAACAACCCGTCACGTACGCCCGTACTCGATGTTGCCTACAGCAACCATCACGGACGTCGTATGCACCCACCTTTCACCCGTTAGCCAAATATTGAACCGGTCCCATCGTCCCGAGCAAGAGGTCTCTGCATGCACATCTCAGTGCCGCCAGCCGATTTACACCTCAAGTTCTCAACCTACCCTCTGAACGACGGGCAATGCCTCAATACCCAGCTACCCGAGTTACATCGGTTTCCCGGTTCCCATATAGCCGGTAGGTCTTCGGTACTGTTCTAGCTTGTTCAACAGGCCCGCACACGGCTCGGTCCTCAATCGACACAAGCGGAGCTATAGCACACAGGCCCCAAAGTCCTGCTGCCCTTACTCTCCGCTCGGTCTCATTTTTCTTGCCATGTGTATCATTTGCTATTTTTACCCGAGCGATGTGCCTCTAGCCTATTCTCGCGAGTAGTTCCAACTACTCCACTTGTACCAAATCCTACTCTATCTTAGCATGGCAGTGGCTAACGAGGTTTTCAATCTTAATCCCAACACATGGTTTTCTTGGCTATGCAATTGGGTTTTCAAACAAGACTCCAATGCAAGAAATAGTGATACTCAAGTAAGTGCTCAAAACAATAAAAATTTGTAAAAAGGTTAATGCAAACCGAAGCTTGCCTTGCTGCTCTTGGTCGTAGGCTAGCTTCTCTTCCGGAGTAACAAAGTCTATGACTTCTGGTTCCTCCTCGACCTTAGCGACTACATGAGATAACAAGTACATGTATTAATTTAAATGCATTTGAATTGAACTTAAACTTGTGAAGTTTGTAAGTCTCACTAGACAGACCCAATGACTCTGAAATTTTTACTGTGGTTTGGTTACAACCTAAACAGAGACTTGGTCAAGTTTTAGTTGCAGAAAAGCTCATTTGAGCTCTGCACAATTAATTATGTACTTGACCTTACATGAAGCTCTTATGGTGTTCTAGAGATTTTCATGGAGCAAGCTATGACTTTCTGAAAACTAGATTTTCAGAGGGTTCTAATGCAGTTGGTCTCACTTAATTTGAAGATTCCTAGCAAGAGATATGATCTAAACAATTTCAGAGAAATTCTGAAAATGTTTCTGAATATTTTCTATTTTCTCTGGAACAGTTTAATTAATCACACCATTAGGTGGATCAAATGAGCTCAAATGGATCTGAAATTTTTATGGTAGCTCAGAGATATTTTGGTGGACGTCCCAGCAAAATTACAGAATTTTTCTCCAAAGGATTCTCCAGTTAAAATTCCAAACAATTTAATCTTTGAGGAATTAATTATGGAGAAATAAGGATTTTCATGAAGTGAAACTTGATTTTCCGGAAATTACTCAGAGAGCTGAATCCAACAAAATTTGGTTCACTCGATTTGGAGTTTCCTAGCCAAAGTTATGAGGGTTTGAAGTTTGAATGAAATCTGAAAATCGGGAAAAATTTAAATCTCCCGGTGGGTCCACGGGGACACGTGTTGGGCGCTGGAGCGACGGCACACCGGGGTACACGGAGTTTTTGCGCGCCAGCACACCAGATCCGAGCCGCAGACCGATCCCGATTTAAAATCCGAGCCTCTGACAGCCGGGACCCATCCTTTCGTCTACCTCTCGCCCTCCCCGCGCTCTGCCGCCGCGATACCTCACCGGACAGCTCGCCGGCGGCCTCTGTGGTGCTCCAAACTTCATGATTCTGTCTGCCCCTGCCACTACAGGATTCCCATCAGCATATGACGGCTAAAACCGTCGTATATAAAGCAGAAGCCGTCGTATATAAACTATATACGACGGCAATTGTTTATATACGACGGTTTGTGGCCGTCATATATATTTTGTCGTATATATAGTTATATACGACGGCACCGTCATATATAACAGTATATATACGACGGCCACTTATATACAACAGCCTGTTTCGTATACTTGGCCCAGTGGGTCGGGGCCTTTATATACGACGGCTGGGTCAAGGCTGTCGTATATAAGCTCTTATATCCGACAGCGCATCGGCCCTGGCTGTCGTATATAAGAGCTTATATACGACAGCCGCTGGGCCCTGGCTGTCGTATATAAGAGCTTATATACGACAGCCTGGCCTAGCCGTCGTATATAATTTAGGCTTATTTACGACGGCCCTGTATAGCGACCGTTGTATATAAACTATACAGGCCGTCGTATATAAGCTTTTCCATTTTTTTTAAAAAAATCATAAAATGGCTAACCTGGCTCGATGGCCAGCTACACATACAAATCAATAGACAACAACAAAACAGTTTGATATATAAAATCACAACAAAGTGCAATATTACACATCGACAATCACGAAGTCTGACATCCACACAATCAAAAACAAAATCACAAATCTATTGATTACTAGCCCCTCCACTACCTCCGGGAGCGAAGCAGTCATCCTGCTGCGGCGAACCTGGCGCCCTTAGCTATGGCGATGGAGTCTGAGCCTCCGTCCCTGATCTCTGCGAAACACAGTGACATATGTACAAGTTTACAATTCTTTTTCTAGGTTCATTAGGATTCTTAGCGGTTGGGGCTTCCACTTAATGTAACATTCTTTTTATACCTGTACTCCAGGAAACTGCTCCTGTGGTGGCGACGGCTCCAGCACGAACGGAGTTGGCTGCCACAACGGTATCTGGATTTGCTGCCCTTGCTGTCGAGCTAGCGCCTGTCATTTCAAACATTACAATTTACAAAACCAATTGAAATGCAATGTAATTAAAGTATAATTGTATGTTTTTTACTTCCATTGCCGCTTGCATCTGTGCCATATAGGACGCATGGTACGCCATGGCAGCCCTGTTGTTCTCTCGCTCTCTCGCCAAGGCCTCCTCCTGCCGAGCCAAGCTCTCCCGAAGCGCCATGACTTCGAGATCTCTCTCGGTGAAACGGCGGCTAGAGGAGCCTGCGCCAGCAGCCGAAGACTGCAAGGAGCTGCCTCTCGCAGGTCGTGCCTCCCTAGAGTTGACGACTCCAGAGAATATGGCAAGCCTAAAAAAACGAATCAATTCAAGGTAAAATTAAATAATCTTGAATTGAAAACAATGAAAGTAAATGAATTCACCTTCCGTGTGCTTTTCCACCTCCGCTTGCATACGCGGCTTGAGGGTCGATGTTGGGGGAGTTTCCCAATCGAACCCTTCGCTGTGTATCCTCACAGCCTCTTGCCCATACCTAGTCTGAAAAACAATGAAATTGTGTAAGTTCAACAACATATATAATGTCAAATAATTTCAGATGTCATGAAACTTACCAGGCGCTCCACTGCGTACTGACTACACTGCTTTGGCTGAGAAGGGTCACCGTGACCTCTCCTATACACCGCAGTAGCACTCGGTCGCACGTCGGTCTCGTTTTCTTGTGAACATATGTTAGTACAAACAATACTACATTATGGATATAATAAAAACTACCAAGAAACTTACCATCCGTTTAGCCATTCGCACAAAACCTTGGACGCCCATACCGTGCTTCCCTGAGCTCCCTCTGGCATCTCGAGCCTTCTTGGACTTAGCCATGAACTCATTGCTAGCCCAATACCTGCAAAGGGCTCGGTAATCTTCAGTTCGTCCCTGTAACCAAGGGACACTAACCTGCACACATGCGTAGTTCATTAGATGTTACTTAGCAAAATTAATATGAATAATTTAAAGATTACGCAACTTACCTCTGCGTATTACTCCTTCGTCAAGTATGTGTCGGAGGCGTCTCTGAACGACCCAACCTCGTGGTCGTGGAGCTTTAAGTAGTCGTTAACTACTTGACTCCGAGCGTTCGAAAGCATTTGCATAACAAGCTTCCGAGTGTTCACTTCGAACACGGAGCGGGCGTGATCCATCTGCTCAGCCGGGTCCTCAAGGCGGTACCTGAGCTATAGGAAGTCAACACAGTTCGACATATACGCACATTAATATTTGAAGGAACATAAAGAATTGAAACTTCAAATATTTATGAAAGTTACTTACCCAAAAATCTGCCCACACGACTCCCTGTAGGTTGTCGTTCTCCGGGTGAGGAACACGCGCGTAGTCGTCCCACGACGTAGCTGCACGTCCATCAATCGCACCGGGGTAGTGCAGACGCACTAAGTTCCCGATGCAACCGTTCACCGTCCTGTGGTGTTTCTGCCCGTCGTACGAGAGGTACTCCCAAGAACTAAAAAGACGTTTGTTGAGTTATTAAGTAAGATCATAGTATTTGAGAACAAATAGAAATGAATACTTTATTAATGTGTTAGCTGTCTCCAACCGGACGAATAATTACCAGCTCTCTAGGAATAGGTGGAGGACCAACTAAGTTACTCCTCCTCGTACATCTCCTCCGCTGTGGCACCACGTCTGGTGACCCAGAAGGCTGGTCACCGGACGTGTCCTCAGGCTGGTTGCCCTCGGGCTCGCTGGGCAGACTACCCTGGGGGTGGCTGCCGGAGGGCTGGCTACCAGAGGGCTCGCTCCCCGAGGGCACGCTGCGCTGCGTACCCGTCTCCTGAGGTGCCGCTCTGGCCTCGAAATCATAGTCCGAATCAGACTACAATGGTAAAGTAAGTAAGTTAAATTGAAAAAGTGATTTTAATAATTTTGTGCATTGTAGAAAAATTTACCTCTGTACGCTGCAAACTGACAACCCTGTCCCGCAACTCTGGACACGCACTTAACAGCAGAGTGCGTCTGCTCCCGCTGTAAGTGGAACAGTAGAAGTAGTCATCTCTCTCCTGCGAGGGGTGGAAACCCCTCACACTCGGCGCCTTCTTCCCCTTCGAACCCTTTGAACCCTTGCTTGACGACATCCTAATCAGTTTAAAAAAAACATTACTCATAATAATGTTTCAAAAGTAATGTAAGCGATAATTAATGTCACTTTCATTTAAAAGAACATTACTCGTTATCAGTTTCAAAATTCATCAACATCACGATCATCAACATCGCGATCTGTCGTCTTGAGCTGTTTACGTTTCCGCTTTCGCATTGTAGATGTCTCTACATATGCAACGTCTCCTACTAAGTTATCGAGTCCTGCACCAGGCTTGACGATAAAAGAGTCTGGCAACTCTTCGTCTTGGTAAACTTCTTCAGTGTCTCCATTATCATGATAACCATCATATGCAGGAGTATACAAGCGCTCACGAGGATTCACTTTATATACCACCCACCAAGTGCTAAGCTTCTTAATGGATAAGGTAGATAATACACTTGTTCCACTTGATGTGCAAGAACGTATGTATCTAAACCTTGTAAGCGTTCGTTGTGATTCACTTCCACCATGTCAAATTGATTTTCTCGAGTTCCATGATTGTTATCAAACCAATCACAATCAAAGAACACCACTCGAAGTTCTTTATTGCTAGCGAAAGTAAATTCCAGAATTTTGTTAATGATTCCATAGTAATTGGTTTCTTTCCCCTGTGAGTCGATTCCTCTCGTCACAACTCCGCAATTTGATGTTGCTGCGAGAGGACAAAGAGTTTCGAATTGAGTTGTACGGAATCGGAAGCCATTTACGTCATATCGACCATAGCTTCTAACTTTCACTAATCCAGAAGATAGTTGTCGTAAATCTTGATGGATGTCGGTGTTCGCTAATACATAAGCTCGAATCCTGGATAAGAAATTAGGCCCTCCATTAATTCCAGCCCATCGCATCGTTTCTACTTGCTTTCTCGTTGGTTGATGCTTATGTTTCCAGTTTTGGTTGTGGAACTCACTGTACACACAAAACATATGTGATCGACATTAGCATACATGTATTGGTAAATACAATAATCATTATAAATGTAAGAGAAACACTTACTCGAAATATTTCTCCATGCCATCGATATTAGCATACATGTAGAGTAAAGCAGCAGTCCTTTCTCCTTCAGTAAAATCGTATGATGTGCTGCTGCCAACAGTAGTTCCCCTCGATTCAAAAATAGAGAGATCACTAACTGGTGGTTCGTCATCTACATTGTATCGCATTGCCGAAGTGTCTGGTCCTGGTATAATGAGGCTAAGAAACATAAACTCGTACTTCATACAAAGAGAAGATGGTAGGTTGTACGGAATAACAAAGACGGGCCAACAGGAGTATGGTGTGGCATTTGTACTGAGGTGAAAAACCATCTGTCGCTAACCCGATGCGAACATTTCTCGCATCACTAGCAAAAGCAGGATCAAAAGAGTCCAAAGACTTCCATGCATCACCGTCCGACGGATGAGTCAACACATCTTTGTTCTCACGCACACCTTCTTTGTGCCATCTCATGTGTCTGGCAGATCTTTTAGAAAGAAACAGCCGCTTCAACCAAGGTGTCACAGGCAAGTAACACAATTGCTTATGTGCAACTTCTGTCATTACTTTATCACCATCGTCATTGACAACTTCGACAAACCTCGATTTTCCACACTTTAAACAATTCTTCTCTTTGTCATGCTCTTTCCAGAATAGCATGCAGTTATCTGGACACACGTCAATTTTTTCATATTTCATACCAAGTCCAGATAGTAATTTCTTTGAGTGATACATATCTTTTGGCAGTTTATGAGGATGTGGAAGAGAATCGCTGATAAGTTTCATCATATCATTGTAGCAATTATTAGAGAAGAAATACTTAGATTTGATTGCCATAAATCTGGTCATGAAAGTAAGAAGAGTCATTTCAGTATGATCATGCAACACCTCTTCAGAAGCTTTCAAGAGATTAAAGAA
Source organism: Neostapfia colusana (assembly GCA_030760725.1). Lineage (NCBI taxonomy): Eukaryota > Viridiplantae > Streptophyta > Magnoliopsida > Poales > Poaceae > Neostapfia > Neostapfia colusana. The sequence goes on along the minus strand of JASWHV010000017.1, from coordinate 22,900,443 downwards.
TGCGTCTGCCTCATTTGTGGGCGGATCCTCCGTTTGTATATCTTGTAACATCTCATCAATCCTGTCAACACCCGGACAATCATCATCATCATCATCTTCCACTACATGAACGGCTCGAGGAGCAGACTCGCCGTGGAAACTCTAGACCTCATAATATGGCATGTAACCGTTTCTGCACAAGTGTAATGACAATGTCATTTTGTCCAGAAACATAGTATTCCGGCATTTCACACATGGACAACGAACTTTATCGGTCGTAGACAACGAGAACACTCGATCAATAAAGTCGTCTGTCCTGGCATACCACTCATCTGAGTGACCAGTTGCCTTGTTCCAACCGGTATACATCCAACTACGGTCTTCACTCATGTTTAACTCTGCAGTTTTAAGTCAAAGAATTTATAGTTAGTTTATTATTTATTTATATCACAGACCTATATCTATTGGAAAGGATAGGTCCTAAACCCACCCAAGATTGACCGAGACGAACGTGCTTATGACAAGACACGAGGTCTAGATTCAGACGAAATTTTGGCAGCATAACCCTGCTGTTCTCCAACTGCACGTCCAAAAATGGAGCAGCGGAGAACATTAGGGTTACGCTGTCGAAACTACGTCCAAATCTAGACCCCGCGTCTCATCATAAGCACGCCCTCTCGGTCACTCCTAGGCTGTCCAAAAAGGGACAATTCCGAACCTACACGCCTCACATGCGTAATACAAGTGAGACGGGCCGGTTTGAAACGGGTGACGCATATTGTAAAGGTTTACGTCAATCTTTCATTTTTGAGTCATTTCAAAGAGAGAGGAAAGAACAATAGAGAGAAGGAAAGAACCATAGTTGTTAAGGCGTCGCTTAAGCGACGCTTAAGCGGTAAGGCGCCTGGGGATCGTAAGGCGTCCCATCGCCTTAGATCCCGGCGTAAGGCAGGTGAATACGAAGGTGGCGCTTGCACACAGGGGAGGCGGCGGCGGCGCCCGCGCACAGGAGGTGATACATCTTCCGGGAAAGGAAGGGGCGGGGGTGGCACCGTCGACGGAGGAAACCAATGTGGAGGGGGGGAGATAGGGGGAGCAGACTGACCTGCATTCATGGGAGGTTGAGCGCCGGCAGATCCGCGGCAGCCGGTCAATGGAGGCCGACGAGTGCCGGCAGATCGACAGTCCCGCGGCGGAGGAGGCCGAGCGCCGAAGGATTGGCAGTTCCACGGCAGAGTGTCGGAGGCCGAGCGCTGGCTAAGCAGCGGGGGGGGGAGGGGGTGGGGGGTAGGGCGAGGCGTCCTAGGTTGTTCACATCGTGCTTTTATTGACGTATACGTTACCACTAAATGGGTCGTATCGGGCCCTAAGCCCATTTATGTACATATAGTACTTTTAAACACTCAAACAATCAAGACAATAATCAATTAAACTATTAACTCATATGCATTAATCATCTAAGCAATTAACAACTCATCTAAACAAACATAATTACCGTAGTTAACAAGCTTATCAATTCTAAGCAATTAAAAAAACACCTAGCTAGCAATTCAAATAAACCTGGGCCCATGGTGTGGCCGTCATACATAAGCTTATTTACGACAGTCTTGGTTTGGCTGTCGTATATAACTGCTATATACGATAGCCTAGAGTTGGCTGTCGTATATAACAACTATATACGACATCCATATACTAAACGACGGCTGTACTGTCGTATATAAACTTATATACGACAGCCTCTGCTGACTGTCGTATGTAAGTTTATATACGACAGCTAGCCGTCATATGTTATACAGGCTTTCGTATGTTGCCCTGTTTCCTGTAGTGTGCCTAGTTCCACTTGGGGAACATGATTCCGGGCTCAGTTCGTCATGAAAACGGCCGGCACATGGTCAGCGACGAGCAACAGCTCCGGAATGACTTCGGCCGTGTCGGCCGACCTTCCTAGCACCCCAACCGACCGAGCAAACGTTCGGAAAGCATCAGGGGTCCCTCAGGAACCTCGGCATGGGCTCGCAGCAGCTCGGGAGAGGTCTGAAGTAGTCCCTCACCGTACGCCCGATGCTTCCCGCATGCTCCGCCAACGGCAAACTTCGAAATACGCCAACGGTTCTCAGACTAAGGGTTGTGAAGGCAACTTGTGTGCTACCAAGTCTAGTCTGTGTAGGAACGGATTGAGACCCTCTAACCTTTCCTAGAGCGTGAATTTGACAGACCCGCACCCGAAGGTCGGTCTGTACCGAGAAAGGGAAAACTAGAAATCCACCGCCGGCGATCAAGCCCTCGGGCTGTGGCTCGGGAGTGAGCAGCACCGGTCACCAACATGTCCGGGGACGCCTTAGCTTGGGCGTGACAACCTCCCGGTTGAGCTATCCACGGGAGCCCGAGGTGCGGCGGCATTAGGTCTCTGAATGGAACTCTCGGTATAGCAGAGATCAACCGGTTTTTGCCGATTTCTAACGATGGGGAAGAAGAAGGAAGGCTCCTAGTACCTTGTCGTAGCTCTGGAGGGAGCGGGGTAGCTGTGATTGTGGCTCCCCGATCGGTTCCGAGCAGCGGAAGACAGAGCGTCGGTGCAGCGTTCTTGCAAGGGGAAAAACAGCGAGGGGGCTTCGGCAGAGACGTGGAGCGCCTTAAGAAGGGCTCAGCACCGACCTGCGCCCGCGCGTGGCCAAGCTGCTGGTGGCGCGGCGGCCTCCCCTCGGTGGCGATCGCTGCTGAAGCCCGAAGACCCGAGTGAGAAAGTCTTCAGTCGGCTGAATCACTTCAGTGGCTGACATGTGGGTCCCACTCCCCTTTTAACCTCTGAACTTAACTCCATATTACTGTTGTAAACAGTAATCCCCACAATGCCCATGGTGATTTGAATTATTCACCCCTGAGCCATTTGAATTGGTTAGAATTCAAATTGGATTTGGTTTGACTAAATTTCAGCACATGTTCAGTTTGAAATTCAAATAAAGTTTGAATTTGCTACACTTAGCTCATGTCAAGATCAACTCCAAATGGAGTGAAAATTGGTGTGTGAGCTCACAAAAATTTGCTGAGTAAGAATATGCCTCCCACTTTTGAATTCATGGGATAAAAACAGTTTGAATTTGAATTTGGGATCAAACTACCCTCTTTCTAGCTATACCCAAAAGTACCTCAAAAAGGTTTTGAATTTGGGTGAAACTTGGCATGGACATTCCTAGCAAGGTGTAGGAGTTTTCATATGCCAAGCCCCTAGATGATGCATGTGGGAAATACCACTTTTGCATTTTGTGAGTTTATTCTCTAATGAGCATGTTGGTAATGGTTACTTGCAAATGTGTTCATCAACTTTCTTCAAATGAGGTGTGTGTGTGTGTGGTGATGAACACTTTGAATGTGCCAAAAACTGAGGCCTTTACATTCTTCCCCCCTTAAAAGAATCTCGTCCTGAGATTATAAGGTGAAAATGAGAGAGACGACGGTGAAAAATTACCGGATATGCGACGTGAAAAAGTCAGGGTAGTTAGCGCGAAGAAATCCTTCGCTCTCCCATGTCGCTTCGTCCACGGAGTGATTACTCCATAGAACTTTATACAACCACAACATACGGTTGCGTGTGGTTCGGGCCTTCTCGTCAATGATCTGAACCGGTTCCTCCCGATAGGTGAGATCCGGTTTCAGTTCTTCAACGTTCTCAAGCCGAACGGTAGTTGATAGCTTGAGACAATTCCTCAGCTGGGAAATATGAAAGACGTCGTGCACACCGGGAAGTGCTTTTGGTAATTTCAGCCGGTATGCTACTGATCCACATCTTTCAGTATTCTGGAATGGACCGATGAATCGGGTTGCCAACTTTCCTCTCACTCCGAATCTGTTTACGCCCTTCATTGGAAACACACGTAAGTATACGTGATCCTCGACTTCGAACTGTAATTGGCGTCTTCTCCGGTCCGCGTATTGTTTCTGTCGGGATTGTGCGGCTTTTAGGTTCGCTTGAATCAGTCGAACCTTTTCCTCCGCGTTGTTGACCATATCAATCCCGAAGGTAACCCTTTCGCCAGACTCACACCAATTTAGTGGTGTGCGGCATTTCCTCCCGTATAGCGCCTCGTAAGGCGCCATCTTGATGCTGGCTTGGTACCCATTGTTGTACGCGAACTCGGCTAACGGCAAGTGATCATTCCAATTCTTGCCGTGGTTGATAGCACAAGCTCGTAACATGTCCTCTAGAATCTGATTTACCCGCTCGGTTTGCCCATCCGTCTGCGGGTGGTATGCTGAACTACGGATCAGCTTCGTCCCCAATGCAGCGTGCAGCTGCTCCAAAAAACGGGACACAAATAAAGTGCCCCGGTCCGATACGATGGTACGGGGGTTGCCGTACAAGCATAGGATCCATGAGATGTACTGTTCAGCATACTTCTTGGTGTTGTAGTTGGTGTTGACCAGGATGAAATGGGAAACTTTGGTGAGCCGGTCGATGATTACCCACACAGAATCATGTTTCTGAAAAGTGGTGGGTAAACCGACAATGAAGTCCATGCTCACATCTTCCCACTTCCAGACTGGAACGCCCAGTGGTTGAGAAGGTCCGGTTTCCGCATATGATCTGCCTTCACCCTTCGACATGTATCACACTCGGACACGTACTTTGCTATTTCCCGCTTCATCCGTGTCCACCAAAACTTGCTTCTGAGTTCTTGATACATTTTGTTGCTGCCGGGGTGAATAGAAAATTTTGATAAGTGAGGCTTTTCAAAAAATTTCTTTCGTAACTCCGGGTTACGGGGTACGACGATACGGTCCTTGAACCATAGGATGCCGTCTTCGTCCTTCCGGAAACATTTCAGCTCCCCACTGTCTACACGTCTACGCAAATGTGACATGCCCTTGTCATTCTTCTAGGCTGCCACTATCTCTTCACGGATAGTGGGGATCAAAGCTAAGTTGTAGAGAGCTCCATGTGGAATCACATGCAGGTCCCTTCCAACGGTGTGATGGTCAGGTTGTTGACGTGTGACTTGCGGCTCAGCGCATCCGCCACTACGTTTGCCTTGCCGGGGTGATAATGGATCTCTATTTCGTAATCCTTTATCAATTCTAACCATCTTCGCTGCCTCATGTTCAGCTCCTTCTGAGTGAATATGTACTTGAGGCTCTTGTGGTCGGTATATAAATGTACGAGGTTACTGAGTAGGTAGCGCCTCCACATTTTAAGTGCGAGTATCACGGCAGCGAGCTCCAAGTCGTGAGTTGGATAATTTTGCTCATGGTTTCTAAGCTGCCTTGACCCATACGCGACCACTCTTCGGTCTTGCATCAGCACACATCCGAGCCCAATCCCGGATGCATCACAGTACACATCGAAAGGTTTTGTTGTGTCTGGCTGCGCCAAAACCGGTGCTGATGTTAGGTGCTTGACTAAAGCCTTGAATGCTGCTTCACATGCTGGACTCCAAACATATTTGGTAGCCTTCTTTAGCAGTTCCGTCATAGGCTTGGCAATCTTCGAGAAGTTCGGAATGAACCTCCGATAATATCCCGCGAGTCCGAGGAAACTCCGTACCTCGTGAACAGTCCTCAGGGATTTCCAATTCAGCACTTGAGTGATCTTGCTCGGGTCTACAGCGATGCCCTATGCTGAGATGATATGCCCGAGAAAAGGCACTTGCGATATCCAGAACTCGCATTTGCTGAATTTTGCGTATAGCTTGTGATCCCGCAGCCGTTGCAAGACTATACGCAGATGCTTCTTGTGATCTTCCTCCGACTTGGAATATACCAGTATGTCGTCGATGAAGACCACGACAAATTTGTCCAGCTCCGGCATGAATACCGAGGTCATTAAATACATGAAGTGAGCTGGAGCATTGGTGAGGCCGAAGGACATAACCAGGTACTCATAAAGTCCGTACCTCATCGAGAAAGCCGTCTTCGGAATATCCTCAGCCCGTATTTTAATCTGATGGTACCCGGATCTGAAGTCCATCTTGGAAAAGATCTTTGCTTCAACCAACTGATCAAACAACATGTCGATCCGTGGCAACGGGTACTTGTTCTTGATGGTTACGGCGTTTAATGGACGATAGTCCACGCAAAGCCGCAACTTCTCATCCTTCTTCTTCACAAATAATGCCGAACAGCCCCATGGCGAGGAGCTCGGCCTAATAAAACCCTTTTCCAGCATGTCAGTTTGCTGGGTCTTCAGTTCAGCCAACTCCTTGGCCGACATCTTGTATGGCCTTCGGGATATTGGCATGGTTCCCGGTGCAAGTTCAATCTTGAACTCCACCTCTCTATCAGGCGGCATCCTTGGTAAATCATCCGGGAACACGTCAGGGAACTCTCGGACCACTGGAATATCTTCCAATCTGATAGTTGTGGATTGATAGACACTTGGAAGTTTTATTTCTGGACTGTCCAGACATAAGGAGTGAGATCCGTGCACTTCTGAGTTCAAGTGCACGATGTAAGGGCCTCAGTTTTTGACACACATTGGCAGTGTTCATCACCACACCACACACCTCATTTGAGGAAGGATGATGAACACAAATGAAGAGCAAGTAACAATTATCAACATGCTCATTAGAGAACAAACTCACACCTTGCAAAAGTGATATTTTCCACATGTGATATAGGTGGGCTGGACATATGAAAACTCCTACACTTTGCTAAGGATGTCCATGCCAAGTTTCACCCAAATTCCAAACCTTTTCGGGTATAGTTAGAAAGAGGGCAGTTTGAAACCATATTCAAATTCAAACTGTTTTTATCCCATGAATTTAAAAGTGGGAGGCATATTCTTGCTCAGCACATTTTTGTGAGCTCACACACCAATTTTCACTCCATTTGGAGTTGATCTTGACATGAGCTAAGTGGGAGAAATTCAAACTTTATTTGAATTTCAAACTGAACTTGTGCTGAAATTCATTCAAACCAAACCTCATTTGAACTTTGATCAATTCAAATGGCTCATGGGCGAATAATTTGAATTGCCAGGGGTAGTATGGGGTTCACTGTTTACAACAGTGATTAGGAGTAAATTTCAGAGGTTAAAACTGGAAGTGGGACCCACATGTCAGCCACTGCTCAGATCAAACCGACTGAGACTTTTCTCACTCGGGTCGCCGAGCCGCAGCTGTGATCGCCACCGAGGGCAGCCGCCGCGCCAGCAGCTGCTTGCCCACGCGCGGGCGCGAGGCGGTGCAGAGCCTTCTTAAGGCGCCTGCCCCCCTCCTCGGCCGAGGCATCGCCGTTCTTCCCCGCAAGAACTCAGCGCCGGCCGAAATTTTCCGCAGCTCGGAATCGATCGGAGAACGCCGATCGCAGCTCCCTCCGTCCACTCCAGAGCCCCAGCAAGGTACTAGAGACCTTCCTCCATCCTCCCATTGCTAGAATTCAGTTGAAACCGATTGATATCGGCTGTGCCAAAAGATCACATTCGGGACTTGGAACCGCCGCACCTCGGGCTGTCGTGGACAGCCCAACCAGGGCATTGTCACGCCCGAGCCAAGGCACCCTTGGACGCGCTGATGACCGGTGCTGCTCATCCCCGAGCCACAGCTCGAGTGGTTGCTCACCGGCGGCGAATTTCCACTTTTCCCCTTTCTATGTGCAGAACAACCTTCAGGTACGATTCTGTTTAATTCGTGTTCTAGAAAGGATTAGAGCGCCTCAAGCCGCTCTCACACGAGCTAGACACGGTAATGCACAAGTTTCCTTCACAACTCTGGGCCAGAGAACCTCTGCACCCGGCGTAATTCGAGGTCTACCAATGGCGGAATGAACGGGCGGCATCAGGCGCACGGTGAGGACGTATTTCGGGCCTTCCCCGAGCTGCCTCGAGCTCATGTCGACCTTCTCTGAGGTCCACTGATGCTTCCCGACCGATCCCTCGAGTAGTTGAGGTGCTAGGGTAGTCAGCCAACATGGCCGAAGTCGTTCCGAGGTGGCGGCTCGTCGCCGACCATGCTCCGGCCATTGTCATGAGCAGCTGACCCTAGAATCCTGTTCCCCGAGTAAAAGTAGGCAGGGGCAGCCAAAATCGAGAAGTTTGGAGCTGTACAGAAGCCGGCGGCGAGCTCTCCGGCCAGGTCCCTCGGCGGCGGAGCGCGGGCGTCGCGAGGTTGAAGAAGAGGGTGGGCCCCAGCTGTCAGCGGCCGATATTTTGAATCAGGATCCGGCTGTGGCCGGGATCGGGTGTGCTGGCGCGCAAAATCCTTGTGGGCCGCGGTGTGCCGTCGCCTCGGCATGCGACGCGTGTCCCCTGGGCCCACGCGCGAGTTTAAACTTTTCCCCGATTTTCAGATTTCCTTCAAACTTCAAATCCTCATAACTTTGGCTAGAAAGCTCCAAATTGAGTGAACCAAATTTTTCTGGATTCAGCTCTCTGAGTACTTTCCAGCAAATCAAGTTTCACTTCATGAAATTCCTTAATTCTCCATAATTAAATCCCCAAGGTTTAAACTGTTTGGAATTTTAACTGGAGAATCCTGTGGAGGAGAATCCTGAAATTTTGCTGGGATATTCACCAAAATATCCCTGAACTACCATAAAAATTTCAGACCCATTGGAGCTCATTTAGTCCACCTAATGGTGTGATTAGTGAAACTGTTCCAGAGAAAATAGAAAATGTCCAGAAACATTTTCAGAATTTTCTCTGAAATTGGTTTGCTCATATCTTTAGCTAGGAACCTTCAAATTAAGTGAGACCAACTCCATTAGAACCTGCTGAAAATCTAGTTTTCAGAAAGTCATGTTTCATGGAAATTCCTGGAACACCCTAAGAGTTCCAATTAAGGTCAAGGACATAATTAATTGTGGATGGCTCAAATGAGCTTTGCTGCAACTAAAACTTGACCAAGGCTCTGTTTAGGTTGTAACCAAGCCACAATAAAAGTTTCACAGTCATTAGGTCTGTCTAGCAAAGGTGATAGATTTCACAACTTCAAACTCAAGACAAAATGCATTTAAATTGATACATACATTGTTTCTATCATGTAGTCGCTAAGGTCGAGGAGGAACCCGAAGTCCTAGACTTCGTAACTCCGGAGGAGCAGCTAGCCTACGACCAAGAGCCGCAAGGCAAGCCCCGGTTTGCATTAACCATTTTTTCAAATTTTTATTGTTTTGAGCACTTACTTGAGTATTATTATCCTTTGCATTAGAGTCTTGTGTGGAAATCCAACTGCATTGCCAAGAGAACCATGGGTTGGGTTTAGGATTGCAAACTCCGTTAGCTACTGCATTGCTATGATAGAGTATGATTCGGTACAAGTCGAGTAGTTGGAACTACTCGCGAGCATAGGCTAGAGGCACTCGACTCGGGTAGTGATAGCACATGAAACACATGGCAAGAAAATGAGACCAAGCGGAGGGTAAGGGCAGCAGGACTTTGGGGCCTGTGTGCTGTAGCTCCACTTGTGTCGATTGAGGACCGAGCCGTGTGCAGGCCTGTTGAACAAGCTAGAACAGTACCGAAGACCTACCGGCTATATGGGAACCGGGAAACTGATGTAACTCGGGTAGCTGGGTATTGAGGCATTGCCCGTCGTTCAGAGGGTAGGTTGAGATCTTGAGGTGTAAATCGGCTGGCGGCACGGAGATGCGCGTGCAGAGACCTCTTGCTCGGGACGATGGGACCGGTTCAATATTTGGCTGACGGGCGAAAGGTGGTTGCGTACGGCGTCTGTGATGGTTGTTGTAGGCAATATTGAGTACGGGTGTACGTGACGGGTTGTTCGGGTAACCCTGCAGGTATACATCCATTATAATCGCCGTCCCTCACGGTCAGTGAGTACCACTTGTTCACTGTACCGTGACGTAGAAAGAACAGGCTAGTCACATGTTAAAATGTTGCTGATTGAAAGATGGACATTGATTATTAATGATATGCTGTAGCTTAGAGCTAACTAAAGTTCTTTTCAACTTTGGGCAAAGTACATGAGAGAAATGCGTTTCTTATTTGATTGCGGCTCTCTCATGTGCCTTACCGTAAGGTTCTCCACAACCTGCTGCTAAAACTTGAAAGTAAGGTTCTACTAAATAGGCGAGTCCTTGCAATTGATTTTTACCTCATGTAACCCATTACCCTCATGTAGAAGTTCCATGTTTAGGTGAGACGGGTCAGACTTGCTGAGCCTTCGTGCTCACTGCTTGTGTTTGAAGCTTTTGCAGGGTTCTATGAGGAAGGGACTCCCGAGGAAGAGACGGAACCCCAGGAGGGGAACCCCGTCGAGTGGGAGTCGTGCACGCCGCAGAGTTAGTGTGTGTGTGTGCTAGCAAGGTCACGTTCAAGGGCTGAACGTGCACTTGATGCTTAGTCTGCGCCCGCGAGTGTAGACTGAACTTATTTTGATGTAAACATGTTCATAACTTGTTTATGTAATAAAATTTCGCTTCCGCTTTGTACCTTTGACGTTTGTTATCCGGTGCTGTGCAACGCAGCACCCTTCAGCGTGATCCTGGCTTGACAGGACCTTTGGGGTCGTGTCAGCGCTGGTATCAGAGCTCACTTGAGGTTTAACGCACTACAAAGGTCATCTTTTTCAAAAATCCAGTGAGGAACGAGTTAGTAGCCCGTATAAGGATGTAATTAGCCTATAGAAAGTGGCATACTAACCTATTTGTTATGTCAGAAAATCGTGCATCTCGGGACGTTCATGTCTTGGGGGGTGCACGTAAGCGCTGTCCACCAGTGCGCACAAGCTGAAGGGTGGAGCCCCACGGGTGGCAGGTAACCCGACTCACTTTTATATCCTCTACGAATCTTCATGCCGTTTGGGGTATTCGAGCAACATCTGTCCCTGGCGTGTGTGGTGCAACTTGGGAGACCCCGTCACGTGGTCTGAAACGTGAACACGTAACTCAAGGCATGTTTGGCTTGAGAACATCCGGGCGAGTGATGACGGCCGGGTGTACTAACTGTATGGATTCCGGGCTCGGTGTGCAGCCGAGTCTGATGATTGTTTGAGTTTCTGCAGGTAGCCTGACCACGAAATGGTAGACGTGTAGCATCCGTGTGCGAGTGACGAGTAGTACCACTGAACTAACGAAGCCGGCTAAGTCCGGTATAGGTTTTTCCTTTGTGAGGACGTAGTACCGACATAATCTGGTGACGCATCGACGTCACACCCCATTAAATGAACAACTTCATTTAAAAACTTGAAGGTTTTGATCCAAAGTAGTAAAACTTTATGTAACTCCTTCCCTTGAATAGGAATTCAAAGTTAACAAGTTTTCAACTTATAGGTTGTTAAGGACAGAGCACTCTGTTTTCAGCTGAATCAAGGCTGAAGTTAATCAGAGGTTAGAGGTTGAGTTCTTTCGAGGTTGGGGTCATTTGATACATTTCTGGAAATCTTTGGAAGAGCTTTACAACTTTTCTGTTGAGTTCCAGAGGTGTTTCATCCCTTAACCACTTGAAAAATGCAGTAGAGTTGAAACTGTCCAGAAAACAGGACAGAGTAAAGACTCTCTGTAAATTAAGCATAACTTCCAGCATAAAAATCCAAAAATAGAAAATGAGGTATTTCTGGAAATATTATGAGATGTGTTACAACTTTGTAACAGAAAGATTTGTCAGATTAGGAACAGAAGTAACTGGGATTCTTGGATCAAATCAGTACCTAAGGCAGGGAGGTGCTGTCCAATTGTTTCCAGAAATTCTGTTAACTTTGACATCTCATTACTTTTGAACCAAGACAGATCTTAGTCCAAGCAAATACTTTCTGGAAAGCTATTGAAGTTAGCTGTAACTTTGATTTTGAGCTCCAGAATTAGTTTCGCCTTTAACATGGCCTAAATTAGATTGAAATGGAAACTGGTCAGGGCTGTCATGGGAACAGCAGATCAGCAGTCAAATTTGTTTAAAATTTGAACTATGTTTCCAAATTTTATGGGTTCAATGACATGTTTTATGTTATAACTCAGAGGTTTACTGTTTAAATAAATATTTGACACTTCTCAAATATACTTTTATAGATGGCTGCAGATAAACAGTTGAAGAACGGGTGGGTGGTTTCCCACTGTTCTGACCGTAGCGGCTACCCGGAAGCATTGTGGCAAATGCTCCAATATTTCGGGTACAATCAGATGCCGCAGTACTTCGCCAAGGAAGAAGGCGAAGAGGGGAACAAGATGTGGACAATCCATGTCGAAGTCCCTGCAGGACCTACGCCACCCGGTTGGGTGCCATTCACCGTCACGGTGAGAGGAAGACAACCGGAAGGGATGTGGCAAGTGGCAGCCCGTGACACTATGTCACGTTTCTGCCAACTACACGTGCAGTCTATGGAGGGCACTCCATATGCACTCGTTCCGGTGGAGGTACAAGCTCAGCATGTGTGGGAAGAGAGGTACCTGGAGGCAACGGACACGAGTTTCCCAAGGTACAACCCCGCGGAGGCAAATCTCAGCCTCCAGATGAGGGCGGGAAACGCCGTGATGGACAGCCAAGCTGTTCATACGGAGCATCTCGCCACAAAGCTCATGGAGAGCACAAGCCGTGGAGATCATTTCGAGAGTGCTCACAGCGCACTCCGCAATGTGCTCCTTCCGACGATCAAGCGACTGAATGAACAGCACAATCAGTTGCATCGTCTGAAGAAGGCGAAGAGAAAAAGTTCACGCCGTTACAAGAACTGGTGCAGACCCTAACCCAGCAGAATGAGGAACTTGCTCAAGAGCGGGACGATGCTATTGAGGAAGGACAAGGCTGGGAAGAGGACTACAACCAAGCTATGGACGAGGTGCATGCTTTGCAGGACCTCGTGCCCCCGGTGTTAGGCGTACCAGTGGTCTTGGGTCTTCTAGCAATGGGAGAACCCAGAATGGGAGAAGAGGTGGTAGATCCAGAGCCACCAGTAGAGGTACCGGAGGAGGACGACCCACAGGAGGTCGAGTTCTACTCCGAGTAGGGGGTTACGGTTGCCAAGTAGGGCAGCCAGGGTAGCGTAACCCAACTTTTGTGATCGGTGACATGTCGTGTAGACCGTAGCGTATAGGTAGTGACGACATGAGCACGACTTCTCGGAGATCCGAGAATAATGTATCTTGTATAAAGCTTATGCTTTATCAATATATGTGGATGTTGTGCAAATTAATCATGTGTCACTTTAATACCTACTGTTGCTTATGAAATTTTAAGTAAGACATGTGCTAATTGCTGCTGTTTTGAATTTCAGAATGACGCGTACTCGTGCCAACCCTGACGTTGGGGGTACCAGTCAAGGGGGAGAGACCTCCCAACCAACTCCCGAGGACTCCTCGGGACAACAACAGCAACAGCAAACACCGCCACCGCCACTGCCAACGGTTACATTGGTCGACATCGTCGCGGCAATGGCGGGCTCGCATCAGCAACACACAGAGTTGCTGCAGACTCTTATTGCGAATACGTCTCGCCCAGAGAGACGTCAAGACCGTGAGGAGCGTCAACAGAGATCCTACTCCGACTTCCTGGCAACTCATTCCCCGGTATTCTCAAGGGTGGATGAACCACTTGATGCGGACAACTGGCTCCGCGCCATAGAGATGAAGTTCGGGCTGCTCCAGCTCAGCGAGCAGCGCAAGACTCAGTTCGTGGTCCAGCAGCTCCAAGGATCCGCGAGCGCGTGGTGGGCCAACTTCTGTGCTTCACAGCCCACCGACCGAGTGATGACCTGGACGGAGTTCCGGACGGCCTTCAGGGCCTATCATATACCGCCAGGTTTAATGAAGAGGAAGATGCAGGAGTTCTTACACCTGCAGCAAGGGAGCCGGAACACGCTGGAATACTCCAGAGCGTTCAACGATCTCGCGCTCTACGCGTCGTATCACACAGATACAGACGAGAAGCGGCGAGACCATTTTTACCAGGGGCTTAACCCGCTCCTGAAGGACAAGTTGGCGATGTTCAATCGCGGCAGCCTCAACGACATCATTGATGCTGCGATTGTTCAGGAGGACTCCGGCAAGGAGTTAGCGGCGGTGGAGAGAAAGCGAAGCGCGCTGCAGAGCAGTGGAGAAGGAGGCGGTCCTTCTCAGAAGTTTCGGATGGTGAATCGCCCACCATCAGGTCCACGCTGGCAACCACCACAGCGGTCGATGCCGTTCCGCAGTCGGCCGTACTCTTCACCGGCATTCCGGCCGGCACTGCCAGCACCACCGCAACCACAACAGCAGCAGCGGGCGATGCCGCGTGCGTTTGCACCTCAGCAACGCATGCCGGGCTTTCGTCCACCGAGCACTCCACCAGCAGCGGCCACATGTTACAAGTGTGGTCGTCCAGGACACTTCGCGAGCAGTTGCCCGGAGAGGCAAGGCGGCGGAGTGGCACCACAGTTTCCGGGGAGGAATCAACCCCGGAACCCTACTAATGCGTGGCGGGCAAACCCTAGGCCCGGCACTGTCCACCAACGTGCCATTGAGGACGTGCCGGAGGGCGAGCCAATCCTTGCGGGTATGTTCCAACTCCACCAGCATCCCGCTATAGTACTGTTTGATTCAGGTGCCACGCATAATTTTATTAGCCAAGCTTTCATTGCTAAACACAGTTTGCCAATACTACCCACCGATAGTCCATATTTAATTTGTTCACCGGGTGGGAAGATTTCAGCAAGCGTAATGGTCTCCAAAGCACCATTATGCTTAGCGGGTAGAGTGTACCCCATGTCTCTCATTATCTTAGAGGGACAGAAGGTCGATGTCATCCTAGGGATGTCGTGGTTAACCCGCCACGGCGCTGTTTTAGAAACCGTCCTTCGAGTCGTGCACTTAAACTCAGAGGTGCACGGTTCTCACTCATTATTTCTGGACAGTCCAGAACTAAAACTTCCAAGTGTCTATGAAGCCACAACTATCAGATTGGAAGATATTCCAGTAGTCCGAGAGTTCCCTGATGTGTTCCCGGATGATTTACCGGGAATGCCGCCCGATAGAGAGGTGGAGTTCAAGATTGAACTTGCACCGGGAACCATGCCAATATCCCGAAGGCCGTACAAGATGGCGCCCAAGGAGTTGGCTGAACTGAAGACTCAGCTCATGGACCTTCTGGAGAAGGGTTTTATTAGGCCGAGCTCCTCGCCATGGGGCTGTTCGGCATTATTTGTCAAGAAGAAGGATGAGACGTTGTGGCTTTGCGTGGACTACCATCCATTGAATGCCGTAACCATCAAGAACAAGTACCCGTTGCCACGGATCGACATGTTGTTTGATCAGTTGGTCGAAGCAAAGATCTTTTCCAAGATGGATTTAAGATCCGGGTATCATCAGATTAAGATAAGGGCTGAGGACATTCCGAAGACGGCTTTCTCGACGAGGTACGGACTTTATGAGTACCTGGTCATGTCCTTCGGCCTCACCAATGCTCCAGCTCACTTCATGTGCTTAATGAACTCGGTATTCATGCCGGAGCTAGACAAGTTTGTCGTGGTCTTCATCGACGACATCCTAGTATATTCCAAGTCGGAGGAAGATCATAAGAAACATCTGCGTATAGTCTTGCAACGGCTGCGGGATCACAAGTTATACGCAAAATTCAGCAAATGCGAGTTTTGGATATCGCAAGTGCCTTTCCTCGGGCATATCATCTCAGCGGAGGGTATCGCTGTGGACCCGAGCAAGATCACTCAAGTGCTGAATTGGAAATCCCCGAGAACTGTTCACGAGCTACCAAATATGTTTGGAGTCCAACATGTGAAGCAGCATACAAGGCTTTAGTCAAGCACCTGACATCAGCACCGGTTTTGGCGCAGCCAGACACAACAAAACCGTTCGATGTGTACTGCGATGCATCCGGCATTGGGCTCGGATGTGTGCTGATGCAAGACCGAAGATTGGTCGTGTATGGATCACGGCAGCTTAGAAACCATGAGCAAAATTATCCAACTCACGACTTGGAGCTCGCTGCCGTGGTACTTGCACTAAAAATGTGGAGGCACTACCTACTCGGTAACCTCGTACATTTATATACCGACCACAAAAGCCTCAAGAACATATTCACTCAGAAGGAGCTGAACATGAGGCAACGAAGATGGTTAGAACTGATAAAGGATTACGAGATAGAGATCCATTATCATCCGGGCAAGGCAAACGTAGTGGCAGATGCGCTGAGCCGCAAGTCACACGTCAACAATCTGACCATCACACCGTTGGGAGAGAGCGAACCACCACTACATGTGATTCCACACGGAGCTCTCTACAACCTAGCTTTGATCCCCACCATCCGTGAAGAGGTAGCGGCAGCCCAGAAGGATGACAAGGGCATGTCACATTTGCGGAGACGTGTAGATAGTGGGGAGCTGAAATGTTTCCAGAAATACGGAGACGGCGTCCTATGGTTCAAGGACTGGATCGTCGTACCCCGTAACCCGGAATTACGGAAGAAAATCCTTGATGAGGCTCACTTATCAAAGTTTTCTATTCACCCCGGCAGCAACAAAATGTATCAAGAACTCAGAAGTAAGTTTTGGTGGACACGGATGAAGCGTGAGACTGCAAAATACGTGTCCGAGTGTGATACATGTCGAAGGGTGAAGGCAGACCACATGCGGAAACCGGGACTGCTACAACCACAGGGCATTCCTGCCTGGAAATGGGAGGATGTGAGCATGGACTTCATCGTCGGTTTACCCACCACCTTGCAGAAACATGATTCTGTGTGGGTGCTCGTCGATCGGCTCACCAAAGTTGCCCATTTCATCCCGGTTAACACAAACTACAACGCCAAGAAGTACGCCAAACTGTACATCTCACGGATCCTATGCTTGTACGGCATACCTTGTACTATCATATCGGATCGGGGCACTTTATTTGTGTCCCGTTTTTGGGAGCAGCTACACGCTGCCTTGGGGACGAAACTGATCCGTAGTTCAGCATACCACCCGCAGATGGATGGACAAACCGAGCGGGTAAATCAGATTTTAGAAGACATGCTACGAGCTTGCGCTATCAACCACGGCAAGAATTGGGATTATCACTTGCCATTAGCCGAGTTATCGTACAATAATGGGTACCAAGACAGCATCAAGATGGCACCTTACGAGGCGCTATACGGGCGGAAATGCCGCACACCACTGAATTGGTGTGAATCTGGCGAAAGGGTTACCTTCGGTATTGACCTTGTCAACAACGCGGAAGAAAAGGTTCGACTAATTCAAGCGAACCTAAAAGCCGTGCAATCCCATCAGAAACAATATGCGGACCGGAGAAGGCGCCCATTACAATTCAAAGTTGGAGATCACGTATATCTACGGGTGTCTCCAATGAAGGGCGTAAACAGATTTGGGGTGAGAGGAAAGTTGGCACCCCGATTCATCGGTCCATTTCAGATTACCGAAAGATGTGGACCAGTGGCATACCGGCTGAAATTACCAGAAGCACTTTCCGGTGTGCACGACGTCTTTCACATTTCCCAGCTGAGGAAGTGTCTTAAGCTATCAACTACCGTTCAGCTGGAGGATATTGAAGAACTGCAACCGGATCTCACCTATCGGGAGGAACCCGTGCAGATTATTGATGAAAAGGCCCGAACCACAGGCAACCGTACATTGTGGTTCTACAAGGTTCTATGGAGTAATCACTCCATGGACGAGGCAACATGGGAGAGCGAAGAGTTCCTTCGCACTAACTACTCCGAATTTTTCACGTCGCATATCCGGTAATTTTTCACCGTCCTCTCTCACATTTTCACCTTATAATCTCGGGACGAGATTCTTTTAAGGGGGGAGGAATGTAAGGGCCTCAGTTTTTGACACACATTGGCAGTGTTCATCACCACACCACACACCTAATTTGAGGAAGGATGATGAACACAAATGAAGAGCAAGTAACAATTATCAACATGCTCATTAGAGAACAAACTCACACCTTGCAAAAGTGGTATTTTCCACATGTGATATAGGTGGGCTGGACATATGAAAACTCATACACTTTGCTAAGGATGTCCATGCCAAGTTTCACCCAAATTCCAAACCTTTTTGGGTATAGTTAGAAAGAGGGCAGTTTGAAACCATATTCAAATTCAAACTGTTTTTATCCCATGAATTTAAAAGTGGGAGGTATATTCTTGCTCAGCACATTTTTGTGAGCTCACACACCAATTTTCACCCCATTTGGAGTTGATCTTGACATGAGCTAAGTGGGAGAAATTCAAACTTTATTTGAATTTCAAACTGAACTTGTGCTGAAATTCATTCAAACCAAACCTCATTTGAAATTGCTCATGGGTGAATAATTTGAATTGCCAGGGGTAGTATGGGGTTCACTGTTTACAACAGTGATTAGGAGTAAATTTCAGAGGTTAAAACTGGAAGTGGGACCCACATGTCAGCCACTGCTCAGATCAAACCGACAGAGACTTTTCTCACTCGGGTCGCCGAGCCGCAGCTGTGATCGCCACCGAGGGCAGCCGCCATGCCAGCAGCTGCTTGCCCACGCGCGGGCGCGAGGCGGTGCAGAGCCTTCTTAAGGCGCCTGCCCCCCTCCTCGGACGAGGCATCGCCGTTCTTCCCCGCAAGAACTCAGCGCCGGCCGAAATTTTCCGCAGCTCGGAATCGATCAGAGAACGCCGATCGCAGCTCCCTCCGTCCACTCCAGAGCCCCAGCAAGGTACTAGAGACCTTCCTCCATCCTCCCCGTTGCTAGAATTCAGTTGAAACCGATTGATATCGGCTGTGCCAAAAGATCACATTCGGGACTTGGAACCGCCGCACCTCGGGCTCTCGTGGACAGCCCAACCAGGGCGTTGTCACGCCCGAGCCAAGGCACCCTTGGACGCGCTGATGACCGGTGCTGCTCATCCCCGAGCCACAGCTCGAGTGGTTGCTCACCGGCGGCGAATTTCCACTTTTCCCCTTTCTATGTGCAGAACAACCTTCGGGTACGATTCTGTTTAATTCGTGTTCTAGAAAGGATTAGAGGGCCTCAAGCCGCTCTCACACGAGCTAGACATGGTAACGCACAAGTTGCCTTCACAACTCTGGGCCGGAGAACCTCTGCACCCGGCGTAATTCGAGGTCTACCAACGACGGAATGAACGGGCGGCATCGGGCGCACGGTGAGGACCTATTTCGGGCCTTCCCCGAGCTGCCTCGAGCTCATGTCGACCTTCTCTGAGGTCCACTGATGCTTCCCGACCGATCCCTCGAGTAGTTGAGGTGCTAGGGTAGTCAGCCAACATGGCCGAAGTCGTTCCGGGGTGGCGGCTCGTCGCCGACCATGCTCCGGCCATTGTCATGAGCAGCTGACCCTAGAATCCTGTTCCCCGAGTAAAAGTAGGCAGGGGCGGCCAAAATCGAGAAGTTTGGAGCTGTACAGAAGCCGGCGGCGAGCTCTCCGGCGAGGTCCCTCGGCGGCGGAGCGCGGGCGTCGCGAGGTTGAAGAAGAGGGTGGGCCCCAGCTGTCAGTGGCCGATATTTTGAATCGGGATCCGGCTGCGGCCGGGATCGGGTGTGCTGGCGCGCAAAATCCTTGTGGGCCGCGGTGTGCCGTCGCCTCGGCATGCGACGCGTGTCCCCTGGGCCCACGTGCGAGTTTAAACTTTTCCCCGATTTTCAGATTTCCTTCAAACTTCAAATCCTCATAACTTTGGCTAGAAAGCTCCAAATTGAGTGAACCAAATTTTGCTGGATTCAGATCTCTGAGTACTTTCCAGCAAATCAAGTTTCACTTCATGAAATTCCTTAATTCTCCATAATTAAATCCCCAAGTTTTAAACTGTTTGGAATTTTAACTGGAGAATCCTGTGGAGGAAAATCCTGAAATTTTGCTGGGATGTTCACCAAAATATCCCTGAACTACCATAAAAATTTTAGACCCATTGGAGCTCATTTAATCCACCTAATGGTGTGATTAGTGAAACTGTTCCAGAGAAAATAGAAAATGTCAAGAAACATTTTCAGAATTTTCTCTGAAATTGGTTTGCTCATATCTTTAGCTAGGAACCTTCAAATTATATTAGACCAACTCCATTAGAACACTCTGAAAATCTAGTTTTCAGAAAGTCATAGTGTGTTTTATGGAAATTCCTGGAACACCCTAAGAGTTCCAATTAAGGTCAAGGACATAATTAATTGTGGAGGGCTCAAATGAGCTTTGCTGCAACTAAAACTTGACCAAGGCTCTGTTTAGGTTGTAACCAAGCCACAATAAAAGTTTCACAGTCATTAGTTCTGTCTAGCAAAGGTGATAGATTTCACAACTTCAAACTCAAGACAAAATGCATTTAAATTGATACATACATTGTTTCTATCATGTAGTCGCTAAGGTCGAGGAGGAACCCGAAGTCCTAGACTTCGTAACTCCGGAGGAGCAGCTAGCCTATGACCAAGAGCAGCAAGGCAAGCCCCGGTTTGCATTAACCGTTTTTTTTAAATTTTTATTGTTTTGAGCACTTACTTGAGTATTATTATCCTTTGCATTAGAGTCTTGTGTGGAAATCCAACTGCATAGCCAAGAGAACCATGGGTTGGGTTTAGGATTGCAAACTCCGTTAGCTACTGCATCCTATGATAGAGTAGGATTCGGTACAAGTCGAGTAGTTGGAACTACTCGCGAGCATAGGCTAGAGGCACTCGACTCGGGTAGTGATAGCACATGAAACACATGGCAAGAAAATGAGACCAAGCGGAGGGTAAGGGCAGCAGGACTTTGGGGCCTGTGTGCTATAGCTCCACTTGTGTCGATTGAGGACCGAGCCGTGTGCGGGCCTGTTGAACAAGCTAGAACAGTACCGAAGACCTACCGGCTATATGGGAACCGGGAAACTGATGTAACTCGGGTAGCTGGGTATTGAGGCATTGCCCGTCGTTCAGAGGGTAGGTTGAGAGCTTGAGGTGTAAATCGGCTGGCGGCACGGAGATGCGCGTGCAGAGACATCTTGCTCGGGACGATGGGACCGGTTCAATATTTGGCTGACGGGCGAAAGGTGGTTGCGTACGGCGTCTGTGATGGTTGTTGTAGGCAACATTGAGTACGGGCGTACGTGACGGGTTGTTCGGGTAACGCTGCAGGTGTAAATCGATTATAATCGCTGTCCCTCGCGGTCAGTGAGTACCACTTGTTCACTGTACCGTGACGTAGAAAGAACAGGCTAGTCACGTGTTAAAATGTTGCTGATTGAAAGATGGACTTTGATTGTTAATGATATGCTGTAGCTTAGAGCTAACTAAAGTTCTTTTCAACTTTGGGCAAAGTACATGAGAGAAACGCGTTTCTTGTTTGATTGCGGCTCTCTCATGTGCCTTACCGTAAGGTTCTCCACAACCTGCTTCTAAAACTTGAAAGTAAGGTTCTACTAATTAGGAGAGTCTTTGCAATTGATTTTTACCTCATGTAACCCATTACCCTCATGTAGAAGTTCCATGTTTAGGTCAGACGGGTTAGACTTGTTGAGCCTTCGTGCTCACTGCTTGTGTTTGAAGCTTTTGCAGGGTTCTATGAGGAAGGGACTCCCGAGGAAGAGACGGAACCCCAGGAGGGGAACCCCGTCGAGTGGGAGTCGTGCACGCCGCAGAGTTAGTGTGTGTGTGTGCTAGCAAGGTCACGTTCAAGGGCTGAACGTGCACTTGATGCTTAGTCTGCGCCCGCGAGTGTAGACTGAACTTATTTTGATGTAAACATGTTCATAACTTGTTTATGTAATAAAATTTCGCTTCCGCTTTGTACCTTTGACGTGTGTTATCCGGTGTTGTGCAACGCAGCACCCCTCAGCGTGATCCTGGCTCGACAGGACCTTTGGGGGTCGTGTCACACGATTCTAAGGACGGTGTCTAAAACAGCGCCGTGGCAGGTTAACCACGACATCCCTAGGATGACATGGACCTTCTGTCCCTCTAATATTATGAGAGACGTAGGGTACACTCTACCCGCTAAGCATAACGGTGCTTTTGGAACCATCATGCTTGCTGAAATTTTCCCACCCGGTGAACAAATCAGATATGAACTATCAGTGGGTAGGATTAGCAAGCTGTGTTTAACAATGAAATCTTGGCTAATAAAATTGTGCGTGGCGCCTCAATCAAACAACACTATGGCGGGATGCTGGTGGAGTTGGAACATACCTGCAAGGATTGGCTCACCCTCCGGCACATCCTCTATGGCAAGCTGGTGGATGGTGCCGGGCCTAGGGTTTGCCTGCCGCACATTAGTAGGGTTCCGGGGCTGATTCCTCCCCGGATGTTGTGGTGCAACTCCGCCGCCTTGTCTCTCCGGACAACTGCTGGTGAAGTGTCCTGGACGACCACATTTGTAGCATGTGACCGCTGCTTGTCCGGTGCTTGGTGTACAAAAACCCGGCATGCGCTGCTGAGGTGCATACGCACGCGGCATCGCCCGCTGCTGCTGTTGTTGTTGTGGAGGTGGTGCTGGCAGTGCCGGCCAAAATGCCGGTGAAGAATATGGCTGACTGCGGAACGGCATCGGCCTCTGTGTTGGCTGCCAGCATGGACCTGATGGTGGGCAATTCACCATCCGAAATTTCTGAGAAGGACCGTCTCCTTCTTCACTGCTTTGCGGCACGCTTCGCTTCCTTTCCGCCGCCGCTAACTCCTTGCCGGAGTCCTCCTGAACAATCGCAGCATCAATTATGTCGTTGAGGCTGCCGCGATTGAACATCGCCAGTTTGTCCTTCAGGAGCGGGTTAAGCCCCTGGTAGAAGTGGTCCCGCCGCTTCTCGTCAGTATCGGCGTGATACAACGCGTAGAGTGCGAGATCGTTGAACGCCCTGGAATATTCCAGCGCGTTCCGGATCCCTTGTTGCAGGTGTAAGAATTCCTGCGTCTTCCTCTTCATCAGCCCCGGCGGTATGTGATAGGCCCTGAAGGCCGTCCGGAACTCCGCCCAGGTCATAACTTGGTCGGTGGGCTGTGAAGCACAGTAGTTTGCCCACCACGCGCCCGCGGATCCCTGGAGCTGCTGGACCGCGAACTGAGTCTTGCGCTGCTCACTTATTTGGAGCAGCCCGAACTTCATCTCTATCGTGCGGAGCCAGTTGTCCCCATCGAGGGGTTCACCGCCCTTGAGAATACCGGGGGATGAGTTGCTAGGAAGTCGGAGTAGGAGCTCTGTTGGCGCTCCTCACGATCTTGACGCCTCTCTGGTCGAGACGTATTTGTAATAAGAGTTTGCAGCAACTCCGTGTGCTGCTGATGAGAACCCGCCATTGCCGCAACGATGTCGGCCAATGTAACCGTTGGCGGTGGCGGTGGCGGTGTTCGCTGTTGCTGTTGCTGCTGTTGCTGTTGCTGTCCCGAGGAGTCCTCGGAAGGCTGTTGGCAGGTTTCTCCCCCTTGACTGGAACCCCCAATGTCCGGGTTGGCATGAGTACGAGTCATTCTGAAATTTAAAACAGCAGCGGTCAGCACATGTCATACTTAAAAATTCCATATGAAACAGTAGGTATTGAAGTGACGCATGAATAATTTGCATAACATTCACATATATTGATAAAGCATAAACTTTATACAAGATACATCATTCTCGGGTCTCCGAGGAGTCGTGCTCATGTCGTCACTATCTATACATACGCTACTGCCTACACAACATGTCACCGATTACAAAAGTTTGGGTTACACTACTCTAGCTGCCCTACTTGGCAACCGTAACCCCCTACTTGTAGTAGAACTCGACTTCCTGCGGGTCGTCCTCCTCCGGTACCTCTACTGGTGGCACCGGATCTACAACCTCTTCTCCCATCTCGGGTTCTCCTATTGCCGGAAGACCCAAGACCACCTGTATGCCCAATACCAGAGGTACGAGGTCCTGCAATGCATGCACCTCGTCCATGGCCTGGTTGTAGTCTTCTTCCCAGCCTTGCCCTTCCTCAATAGCGTCGTCCCGCTGCTGAGTAAGGTCCTCGTTCTGCTGGGTTAGAGTCTGCACCAGTTCATGCAACGCCGCGATGTCGACACGGCTCTTCTTCTTCGCCTTCTTCAGATGATGCAACTGATTATGCTGTTCGTTCAGTCGCTTGATCGTCGGAAGGAGCACATTGCGGAGTGCGCTGTGAGCACTCTCAAAATGGTCTCCATGGCTTGCGCTCTCCTTGAGCTTTGCGGCGAGACGCTCCGTATGAACAGCTTGGCTGTCCATCACAGCCTTTCCCGCCCTCATTTGGAGGCTGAGGTTCGCCTCCGCGCGGCTGTACCTTAGGCAACCCGGATCAGTTGCCTCCCGGTACCTCCCTTCCCACACATGATGAGCCCATCCCTCCACTGAAATGAGCGCGTATGGAGTGCCCTCCATAGCCCTCACGTGTAGTTGGAAGAAACGCGACATGGTGTCGCGGGCAGCCACTTGCCACATTCCCTCCGGTTGTCTACCCCTCACCGTAACGGTGGACGGCGCCCAACCGGATGGCATAGGTCCCACAGGAACCTCGACGTGGATTGTCCACATCTTGTTCCCCTCCTCTCCTTCTTCCTTGGCGAAGTACTGCGGCATCTGGTTGTACCTGAAATATTGAAGCATCTGCCTCAATGCTTCCGGATAGCCGCTGTGGTGAGAACAGTGAGATTCCACCCACCCGTTCTCGAACTGTTTATCCGCTGTCATCTGTAAAAATATATTTGAGAAATGTCAAATATTTATTTGCACAGTAAACCATTGATTTATAACATAAAACATGTCATTGAACCCATAAAACTTGGAAACATAGTTCAAATTTAAACAAATTTGACTGCTGATCTGCTGTCCAACATGACAGCACTGACCAGTTTCCATTTCAACCTGATTTAGGCCATGCTAAAAGCAAAAACAATTCTGGAGCTCAACATCAAAGTTAATCCTAACTTCAATATCTTTCCAGAAAGTATTTGCTTAGCCTAAGATCTGTCCTGGTTCAAAAGTTATGAGATGTCAAATTTAACATAATTTCCGTAGAAAATTGGACAGTACCTCCCTGCTTTAGGTACTGATTTGATCCAAGAATTCCAGTTAATTCTGCTGCCAATCTGACAAAACTTTCTGTTACAAAGTTGTAACCAATTTCATAAGATCTCCATAACTACCTCATTTTCTATTTTTAGATTTTTATGCAGGAAGTTATGCTCAATTTACAGAGAGTTTACAGAGAGTGTTTGCTCTGCCCTGTTCTCTGGACAGATTCAACGCTACTGCATTTTTCGATGGTTTAAGGGATGAAACACCTCTGGAGACCAATAGAAAAGTTGTAAATCTTTTCCAAAGCTTTCCAGAAATGTATCATATGACACCAACCTAGAAAGAACTCAACCTCTAACCTCTGATTAACTTCATCCTTGTTTCAGCTGAAAACAGGGGACTCTGTCCTTAGTATCTTAGCAGTTGAAAACTGGTTAACTTTGAATGTCCTGATTAAGGGAATGAGTTAAATCAAGTTTTACTGATTTGTATTAACACCTTCAAGTTTTACAATGAAGTTGTTCATTTAGTGGAGTGTAACGTCGATGCGTCACCAGATCATGTCGGTACTACGTCCTCACAAGAAAACCCTATACCGGACTTAGCGGGCTACGTTAGTTCAGTGGCACTAAACGTCACTCGCACATGGATACTATACGTCTACCGTTTCGTTGTTAGACTACCTGCAGAAAACTCAAACAGTCGTCAGACTCGGCTGCACACCGAGCCCAGTATCCATACAGTTCGTACAGCCGGCCGTCATCACTCGCCCGGATGCTCTCAAGCCAAACACGCCTTGAGCTACGTGTTCACGTTACTGACCACGTGACGGGGTCTCCCAATTTGCCCAAAGCACACCAGGGACAGACGTTGCTCGAATATCCCAAACGACATGAAGAGTCGTAGGGGATATTAAAGCGGGTCGGGTTACCTGCCACCCGTGAGGCTCCACCCTTCAGCTTGTGCACACTGGTGGACAGCGCTTACGTGCACCCCCCAAGACATAAAGCGTCCCGAGATGCACGATTTTTTGACATAAGCAATTAGGTTAGTATGCCACTTTCTATACACTAATAACATCCTTATATTGGCTACTAACTTGTTCCTCACTGGATTTTTGAAAAAAAATGACATTTTTAGTGCGTTAAACCTCAAGCGAGCTCTAATACCAACGCTGACACGACCCCAATGGTCTTGTCGAGCCAGGATCATGCTGAGGGGTGCTGCGTTGCACAGCACCGGATAACACACATCAAAGGTACAAAGCGGAAGCAAAGTTTTATTACATAAAGAGGTTTATGAACATTTGTACAACAAAATATGTTCAGTCTACACTCACGGGCGTAGACTATGCATCGAGTTCACGTTCAGCCTGTGAACGTGTCCCCGCTAGCACGCACACACACTAACACGGCGGCCTGCACGACTCCCACTCGACGTGGTTACCCTCCTGGAGTTCCGACTCCTCCTCGGGAGTCCCTTCCTCATAGAACCCTGCAAAATCTTCAAACACAAGCAGTTAGCACGAAGGCTCAGCAAGACTGACCTGTCTCTCCTAAACATGGAACTTCTACATGAGGGGTGATAGGTACATGAGATAAAACAATTTTCAAAGGACTCGCCTAATTATTGGAACCTTACTTTCAAGTTTTAGCAGCAGGTTGTGGAGAACCTTTCGCTAAGGCACATGAGAGAGCCGCAATCAAACAAGAAACGCATTTCTCTCATGTACTTTGCCCAAAGTTGAAAAGAACTTTAGTTAGCTCTAAACTGTAACAAGCCATTAAAAAGCAAGGTATGTATTTCAAATCAGCAAACTTTTAACATGTGTCTAGCCTGTTCTTTCTACGTCACGGTACAGTGAACAAGTGGTACTCACTGACCGCGAGGGACGGCGATTATAATCGATTTACACCTGCATGGTTACCCGAACAATCCGTCACGTACACCCGTACTCGATGTTGCCTAT
Organism: Neostapfia colusana; assembly: GCA_030760725.1. Classification (NCBI taxonomy): domain Eukaryota; kingdom Viridiplantae; phylum Streptophyta; class Magnoliopsida; order Poales; family Poaceae; genus Neostapfia; species Neostapfia colusana. The sequence continues at coordinate 22,873,664 of JASWHV010000017.1, read as the reverse complement.
AGCAACCATCACGGACGCCGTACGCAACCACCTTTCACCCGTTAGCCAAATATTGAACCGGTCCCATCGTCACGAGCAAGAGGTCTCTGCACGCGCATCTCAATGCCGCCAGCCGATTTACACCTCAAGCTCTCAACCTACCCTCTGAACGACGGGCAATGCCTCAATACCCAGCTACCCGAGTTACATCGGTTTCCCGGTTCCCATATAGCCGGTAGGTCTTCGGTACTGTTCTAGCTTGTTCAACAGGCCCGCATCCGGCTCGGTCCTCAATCGACACAAGCGGAGCTATAGCACACAGGCCCCAAAGTCCTGCTGCCCTTACTCTCCGCTCGGTCTCATTTTTCTTGCCATGTGTATCATTTGCTATTTTTACCCGAGCGATGTGCCTCTAGCCTATTCTCGCGAGTAGTTCCAACTACTCGACTTGTACCGAATCCTACTCTATCTTAGCATTGCAGTGGCTAACGAGGTTTTCAATCTTAATCCCAACCCATGGTTTTCTTGGCTATGCAATTGGGTTTTCAAACAAGACTCCAATGCAAGAGATAGTGATACTCAAGTAAGTGCTCAAAACAATAAAAATTTGTAAAAAGGTTAATGCAAACCGGAGCTTGCCTTGCTGCTCTTAGTCGTAGGCTAGCTGCTCTTCCGGAGTAACGAAGTCTAAGACTTCGGGTTCCTCCTCGACCTTAGCGACTACATGAGATAACAAGTACATGTATTAATTTAAATGCATTTGAATTGAACTTAAACTTGTGAAGTTTGTAAGTCTCACTAGACAGACCCAATGACTCTGACATTTTTACTGTTGTTTGGTTACAACCTAAACAGAGACTTGGTCAAGTTTCAGTTGCAGCAAAGCTCATTTGAGCTCTCCACAATTAATTATGTACTTCACCTTACATGAAGCTCTTATGGTGTTCTAGGGATTTTCATGGAGCAAGCTATGACTTTCTGAAAACTAGATTTTCAGAGGGTTCTAATGGAGTTGGTCTCACTTAATTTGAAGATTCCTAGCCAGAGATATGAGCTAAACAATTTCAGTGAAATTCTGAAAATGTTTCTGAACATTTTCCATTTTCTCTGGAACAGTTTTATTAATCACACCATTAGGTGGAAGAAATGAGCACAAATGGATCTGAAATTTTTATGGTAGCTCAAAGATATTTTGGTGGACATCCCAGCAAAATTTCAGAATTTTCCTCCAAAGGATTCTCCAGTTAAAATTCCAAACAATTTAAATTTTAGGAATTAATTGTGGATAAATAAAGATTTTCATGAAGTGAAACTAGATTTTCTGGAATGTACTCAGAGAGCTGAATCCAACAAAATTTGGTTCACTCGATTTGTAGTTTCCTAGCCAAAGTTATGATGATTTGAAGTTTGAATGAAATCTGGAAATCGGGAAAAGTTTAAATCTGCCGGTGGGTCCACGGGGACACGTGTTGGGCGCTGGAGCGACGGCACACCGGGGTCCATGGAGTTTTTGTGCGCCAGCACACCAGATCCGAGCCGCAGACCGATCCCGATTTAAAATCCGAGCCGCTGACAGCCGGAACCCACCCCTTCGTCTACCTCTTGCCCTCCCCGCGCTCTGCCGCCGCGACACCTCGCCGGAGAGCTCACCGGCAGCCTCTGTGGTGCTCCAAACTTCATGATTCTGGCTGCCCCTGCCTACTTCCACTCGGGGAATATGATTCCGGGCTCAGTTCGTCATGAAAACGACCGGCACATGGTCGGCGACGAGCGACAGCTCCGGAATGACTTCGGCCGTGTCGGCCGACCTCCCTAGCACCCCAACCGACCGAGCAAACGTCCGGAAAGCATCAGTGGTCCCTCAGGAACCTCGGCATGGGCTGGCAGAAGCTCAAGAGATGTCCGAAGTAGTCCCTCACCGTACGCCCGATGCTTCCCGCATGCTCCGCCAACGGTAAACTTCGAAATACGCCAACGGTTCTCAGGCTAAGGGTTGTGAAGGCAACTTGTGCGCTACCTAGTCTAGTCTGTGTAGGAACAGATTGAGACCCTTTAACCTTTCCTAGAGCATGAATTTGACAGACCCGCACCCGAAGGTCGGTCTGTACCAAGGAAGGGTAAAACTAGAAATTCACCGCTGGCGATCAAGCCCTCGGGCTGTGGCTCAGGACTGAGCAGCACCGGTCACCAACGCGTCCGGGGACGCCTTAGCTTGGGCGTGACAACCTCCCGGTTGAGCTATCCACGGGAGCCCGAGGTGCGGCGTCTTTAGGTCTCTGAATGGAACTCTCGGTATAGCCGAGATCAACCGGTTTTTGCCGATTTCTAATGACGGGGAAGAAGAAGGAAGGCTCCTAGTACCTTGTCGTAGCTCTGGAGGGAGCGGGGTAGCTGTGATCATGGCTCCCCGATCGGTTCCGAGAGGCAGAGGACAGAGCGTTAGCGCAGCGTTCTTGCGAGGGGAAAAACAGCGAGGGGGCTTCGGCAGAGATGTGGAGCACCTTAAAAAGGGCTCAGCACCGACCTGCGCCCGCGCGTGGCCCAGCTGCTGGTGGCGCGGCGTCCTCTGGTGGCGATCGCTGCTGAAGCCCGAAGACCCGAGTGAGAAAGTCTTCAGTTGGCTGAATCACTTCAGTGGCTGACATGTGGGTCCCACTCCCCTTTTAACCTCTGAACTTAACTCCATATTACTGTTGTAAACAGTAATCCCCACAATGCCCATGGTGATTTGAATTATTCACCCCTGAGCCATTTGAATTGGTTAGAATTCAAATTGGGTTTGGTTTGACTAAATTTCAGCACATGTTCAGTTTGAAATTAAAATAAAGTTTGAATTTGCTACACTTAGCTCATGTCAAGATCAACTCCAAATGGAGTGAAATTGGTGTGCGAGATCACAAAAATGTGCTGAGTAAGAATATGCCTCCCACTTTTGAAATCATGGGATAAAAACAGTTTGAATTTGAATTTGGGTTCAAACTACCCTCTTTCTAGCTATATCCAAAAGTACCTCAAAAAGGTTTTGAATTTGGGTGAAACTTGACATGGACATTCCTAGCAAGGTGTAGGAGTTTTCATATGCCCAGCCCCTAGATGATGCATGTGGAAAATACCACTTTTGCATTTTGTGAGTTTATTCTCTAATGAGCATGTTAATAATGGTTACTTGCTCTTCAAATGTGTTCATCAACTTTCTTCAAATGAGGTGTGTGTGTGGTGATGAAAACTTTGAATGTGCCAAAAACTGAGGCCTTTACACCATAGTCGATACTCTACTGGCCGGGTACCCCCGCGTAGTGGGTAAAAGACAGACTGGACCCCACCTCCTTGCGGAGGCGGTCTCCAGCATAAGCCACGTGCCCAACACCCCATGGTCAACCCTGGGGCTACCGCATGCACTTGAGCTCCGGAGCTGACACGTTTCCAGGACTCCAACCTGAAGCCTTCCTGCTGAGGTGAGGTCCAGAGCAACCACGTGTCCCCAGCTCCGAGCCGCCTTCCCGCTGAGGACAACACCAGCATTGACACGTGTCCCGGGCTTCGGCCCGAGCCTCCCCGCTGAGGTGAAGTCCGAAGCTGCCATGTGTCCTCCTGAATATAGCCTAGAGGGGGGTTGAATAGGCTCTTTGATTTTTTAGGCGGTTTCCTGAAACACTTAGCAGACTGATTAATTCCAGGTGGGCCGGACTTGTCCGGTATGGTGCGGACTAGTCCGATATGACCGTAATTAATAGATCAAAGTGAGACTTGTTCCTACTTCAGGTATTTGTGCAGCGGAAAATAAATGCGTATTTAAGTATAGTGAAGTAAGATACAATAACTCTCAATTTTAACGCTTGGTGTCGATGTAAACCAAATGATGACTAATACCCTTAATTAGCAATTGAAGGATGATCAAGAAGACACAAGACAAGGCTTTATCCTGAGGTTAGATTCCACCCAGGAATCTACGTCCCCGTTGAGGAGGCCACCAAGGACCGGGTCTTCACCCACCCTTCCCTCGTTGAATCTCCATAAAGGCCGATTCAATTCCACTATGCACACATAGGGCTAAACAATTGTACGTGGGGCGTTCTCACAATCTGAGAGCTCCCACAAGATTACAACGAATGATTCTTCCTCCCACACACACAAACAAAGAACAACGATCAGCTAATGTGTGGGAGAAGACAAATCAAGAGCTCATTGTCGAGAAGAACGACTCTCTCCTTGATCCAATCTCTAATCCTCAAAGACTTAATCTTTCTCAGCTTAGAATAAGTGGAGAGAAGCAATTTTTGCGCTCTTGGGGTGGCGATGGCGCTGGGAATCGTGTGTTGTTTTTGTGTGGCCATGCACCTCTATTTATATAACGTTTCCAAAAACCCTGGCAGCCGGACTAGTCCGCTATGTTCACCGGACTAGTCCGGTCTGCCATGTACAATTTTCGTGTTACATGTGGCACAGTTGAAACCCTAATTTGATGTGTTTACTGAAAGTTGAACGGACTAGTCCGGTCCAAGAGTGGACTAGTTCAGTGTATAGGGAATGCCGGTTCTAGAGAGTTGAACGGACTAGTCCGGTTTCTAGGCAGACTAGTGCGGTGCAAGGTGAATGTTGGTTCCAAAGAGTTGAACGGACTACTCCGGTTTTTGAGCGGACTAGTCTGGTGCAAGGTGAATGTTGGTTCCAGAGAGTCGAACGGACTAGTCCAGAGCACGTGTTGTGAGGCAACAGAAAGTTTAACGGACTAATCCAGTTTCTGGGCCAACTAGTCCGGTGCACGTGTTGTGAGTGATTGTGATATGTTTTAATCTCTGACCCCTACGTAAGGATTTGAGCTCTTGAGATGTGTCTCTCACACACATCCTATACAAGTATGTATACATTTTTCTTGGATCTTGAATCTATTCTTTCCCTTTTTTCTTCATCACTTGATTTTTCACCTTTTTGAGTGCACCACTTCTACCTTATACGAGTTAATCTGCATTCATCTCAACTAGTTCATTAGGATCTCAATTCATTTGTCATCAATCGTCCAAAACCCAGAAGGGAATGCCTAGATGCACTTTCAATCTCCCCCTTTTTGGCGATTAATGACAACCAACTTAGATTGCATAATTAATGATAAAATTTGATTTTCATAAAGTGTGCATATATGAGAATGACAAATGAGTACAAGAACCTCTCACATATATGCACCCTTTATGGTGGGATGCCTAAAAGTGTGTGAAACAGAATGTGACATGCATGAGATTTCAAAAATAAAAATCATCACATCGATATTGAATAGGCATCACACATTCATGAGACTTCAAAATAAAAATTTCATGAGACTTCAAAATAAAAATTTCATGAGACTTCAAAATACATGTCCATGTCCATCACACATCCTTAAGGTTTACAATAAGATAACTTAACATAGATCTCAATCTCTCCCCCTTTGGCATCAAGGCACCAAAAAGGGAAAAATTGAGTGGAATCACTCATCGTCGCTCTCTCCCTCACTCTTGGTCCTATCTTCATCGTCATCTTCATCATCATCTTCATGACCATGCTGAGGAGGAGGAGCGGAGACACCTGCAAGTCCAAAAGACCTAAATTCTTGTTCGGTGAGTGGAGCCATTTCTGTGAATTTTTCTTCAGAGTCCTCAGAGATATGTGGTGATCCAACTGGCTCAATCTCCAGCTTCTCACTTATGGCTTTGATGTTGGCCTTCATTTATCTTTGATGTCTTTTTCTAGCCAAACTCTCCTTGTGTTGCCTAACATCAATTTTGCGACAACAGCCAAAAATAGAAGAGAGCATTTTGAGCATACCACTGGAGGACTCTATAGCAGGTGGAGGGACAGGAGTAGGTATAGGCTCTGACACCCTTGAGCCTTCATGAGCAGAGGGCACAGTGTATACTGTAGGCTTCTGGGGCTTGAGGCCAGTGTGAGAGACATCTTTGACAAACTCCAGTCCTGTTACCTTCTCAATCATATACATGACATAGGGTGCATAGCCGAAGGACCTGTTTGGAGTGATGGAGATATTCACAATGTCATTGTAGATGTACTCAAAGACATTGAAAGTCCTCTTCTTGCTTATCATTTTCATCTATGTCCTCAGAGTACCTTGGATTGTCCCTACATCACCATCCTTTGGAGCTATGGTCTTTCTCAAGATCTTATTGAGTACGACAAAGAATGGCTTCAAGTATTTGGTGGTGGGGGGTACATACAAGAATTCTAGCTCATTCTTTTCCAAAGGCTTCAGGTTGTGAATGACAAGCTCATTGTCCAGGGTGTGTTCAAGATGAAGATCTTTGCAAATTCTTCATAGGTGACACTGTATTTGGATCCATGTGTCATCCAGATCATCTCATCCCCATCATCACGGGCAAAGTAGAGAGTAGAGTAGAACTGGGTGATTGCCTCATTGTTTCAATCGTGCTGAAAAGAAAGGAGGTCCTTCAACTATGCCTCTCTAACACCTCTAGTACCTCATGATAGGCTTGGCATTTCTTGGACTTCAGGTAGTCAATGTTGAGCCACTGACTCTCGACCACAGGATTCTTCATCTTCATGTAGACATGCTCATAGTAGTCAGCATGGAAGTTGCTGCAGAATCTAGGGTCTGCACATTGCTTTGGCTGCCCATAGACATGAACTTTCTTGAGGTTGTCGGCAAGCTCATTCCCCTTTCCAGCAAAGTCATCACTTGATGGTTGCCTGTTGCGGTGAATGGGGGCTTTCTTCTTCAAGGGACCAATAGGACCACTAGCAAGTCCTTTGCCCTTCCCGACATTTCTCCTGGGGGCCATAGAGTTTCCAACAATATCGTTGCTCTGTGCCGTCTTACCAACCAATCTCCTCCTTTTAGAAAGAGAGTCATCGGGAGAAGACGGTTGGGCAACGTTGTCATGCTTCTTCTTCATGGGTTCGGAGTGGGACGACATCGTGCCTGACAAGAAAATCAAGGATTGATTGACACGTTGTATTGTAGATTATGTGAAGATAAGAAGTTAGATGTTCAATTGACAGGTAACCGGACTTGTCCATTTTCAGAGTGCGGACTTGTTTGGAATACGGGACTTGTCTGCATCGGAGACCGGACTAGTACGGACCTGCTGAAGAACCCTAACTTCGTATTTTCAGCAGATCTACCAAAAATTTGTGCAAAGTATGCAGGGATACACTAGGAATTCATCTAGAAAGGTAGTGTATGCCCTAGGGATCAGAAAAGATTGAGCTAAAGTATTGAAAAGATGAGAACTTGAGTAGAAAGGAATTTTACCAAGAAAATGGGAATTTGAGTCGAAGTATGAGGTCTGATCCGGATTATTCCGAAGGGGAGGAGACCACGCGTCGAGGAGAAGCTTCCTCGTGGAGAGAACTTCGACTTCATTGGCTAAAATCGAAAATCAATTTTGTGGGCTAGGGTTTAAGGGGTGAGAGGCAAAGGAGTGTTTTGAGGTGAACAGGGCTGAGGTTGACGCGTCTATAGACTTTTAAACTCGGACATACGGACTAGTCCGGTGGGAGGACCGGACAAGTCCAGTATGCCAGATCTGTTCGGACTAGTCTGAGGGAGTGGACTAGTCCGTTGTTGACACCAGACTAGTCTGGGTCAACTGGACAGATTAGATTAGAAATTAGGGAAATATTGGGAATTTGATCTAATAGTGATCTAAGGACATAATTTTCACAAATAATCTTGATGAACATGCTCAGTAAGCAATCAACAATCAGACAATGGTCATAATTTATCAAGATTCATTAAATTAAATAGTTTTTAAGAGAAAATTGAGATAAAGGATAGTTTTTTGCAAAGTAAGTAAGAATTTGAGAATTCAAGAAGGTATGCAGTGTTTCAAGCCACGTTCCGAGAGTCAAGTATATTTAGTTCATTCCTAAGCTCACAAAAGCGTTTTCATCAAGTGGCTTGGTGAAGATATCGGCTAGTTGCTTCTCGGTTTTGACATGGGAAATGGCTATGTCTCCTTTGATTGAGTGGTCTCTCAAAAAGTGATGTCGAATATCAATGTGTTTGGTCCTAGAGTGCTCAATAGGGTTATGTGCAATCTTAATTGCACTGTCATTGTCACAAAGGAGCGGAATATGGTTCATATTATAACTGTAGTCCCTTAGAGTTTATCACATTCAAAGGTGTTGTGCACAACAACTCCCGGCTGCAACATACTCCGCTTGCATTGTGGACAAGGCAATGGAGTTTTGCTTTTTGGAGGACCAGGAAAAAAGGGACATACCCAAGAATTGGCAAGTCCTGGAGATACTTTTTCTATCTACTTTGCATCCTACATAATCTGCATCGGAGTATCCAATGAGATTGAATTTTGAACCTTTAGGGTACCAAAGTCCTAGGTTATGTGTATGGACTAAATATCACAAGATTCTCTTTACGGCTGTCAAATGACATTCCTTAGGATTGGCTTGAAATCTTGCATACATACAGACACTCAACATGATATCAGGCCTAGATGCACAAAGATAAAGTAGAGACCCAATCATGGAACAGAATACCTTTTAATCCACGTTAGGTCCATCTTCATTAAGGTCTAAATGTCCATTTGTTTCCATGGGAGTCTTTATGGGCTTCGCTTTGTCCATGCCAAATTTCTTGAGAATGTCTTGAGTGTACATTGTTTGGCTTATGAACGTTCCTTCCTCTAGTTGTTTCACTTGGAATCCCAAAAGGAATCTCAATTCTCCCATCATGGACATCTCGAATCCATCTGTCATGATTTTACTAAATTCTTGACAAAAAGATTTATTAGTCGAACCAAATATGATAGCATTAACATAGATTTGACAAATAAACAGATCATCGTTGAAGTGCTTGGTAAACAGGGTGTAATCAGCTTTACCAGTTTTAAAGCCATGTTCAATTAGAAAATCTCTAAGGCACTCATACCAAGCTGTAGGAGCTTGTTTGAGGCCATAGAGAGCCTTACGTAGTTTGAACACATGGTCGGGGTACTCTCGATCTTCAAAACCAGGGGGATGCTCCACGTACACCTCCTCCTTGATACGTCCTTTAAGGAAGGCACTTTTGACATCCATTTGATATAGCTTGAAATCATGGTGAGTAGCATATGCAAGTAATATACGAATTGATCTAATCCTAGTACAAGAGCAAAAGTCTCGTCAAAATCCAAACCTTTGACTAGTAACCTTTAGCCATAAGTCGTGCCTTGTTTCTTGTTACAACTCCGTGTTCATCTTGCTTGTTGCGGAAGACCCATTTAGTGCCGACGATATTGGACTTTGGTCTTTCAACAAGTTCCCATACTTCATTCCTCTCGAAGTTGTTCAATTCTTCTTGCATTGCCATCACCCAGTCCGGATCTTTTAGCGCATCTTCAACCTTGTATGGTTCTAAAGAGGATACAAAGGAATAGTATTCACAAAAATTAGCTATACGAGATCGAGTTGTCACTCCCTTTTGTATATCGCCAATTATGTTGTCTACGGGGTGATCTCTCTGTATGCTTTGGTGTACTCTTCGATGCGGCACTTATGGTGTTGCGTTATCAAAATCATCATCTTCTTCAGCCCCCCTGGATCGTTGCTGTCATTAATGCTTTGATCATCTTGTTGGTCTTCATGATCTTCATTTTGTGCATAGGCTCCCCCTTGATCGTAGCTCTCTTGTTGAGGTTCATCTTGAGCACCTGATTCTTTTGATTGTTCTTGAGGTCGAATATCACCAAGTGCCATTCTCCTCAATTCTTGACATGGGTCTTCTTCTTGATCTAGCAAACACTTATCAACTTGCACCGTTTGGGAGCCATTAGTTTCATCGAACACTACGTCACATACAACTTCAACAAGTCCGGAGACCTTGTTGAAGACACGATAAGCGTAGGAGTTCGAATCATAGCCAAGCAAGAAACCCTCATCAGACTCGAAACAAACTTCGAGGTCCTAGGCTTCTTGTTTAGAATATAACATTTTGAACCAAAAACTCGAAAGTATGAAATATTTGGTTTGTTACCAGTGAGTAGTTCATATGAGGTTTTCTTGAGTAGGCGATGACGGTACAGTCGGTTAGTTGCATGACAAGCAGTGTTGATAGCTTCAGCCCAAAAGCGGTCAGAGGTATTGTATTCGTCAAGCATTGTCCTGGTCATCTCAATGAGCGTCCGGTTCTTCCTTTCAGCTACCCCGTTTTGTTGTGGGGAGTATGGTGCCGAAAGTTCATGCTTTGTTCCTTCTTCATCTAGATACTCATCGACTTGCGTGTTCTTGAATTCTGTTCCATTATCACTTCTTATGTTTTTGATTGTCAATGAGAACTCATTTTGAGCACGCCAGAGAAACTTCTTCAGTGTTTCTTGAGTTTCTGACTTATCATGCAAAAAGAAAACCCACGTGAAGCGTGAAAAATCATCAACAATAAATCGTATTTATTACCATCAATGCTTATGTAAGCAACTGGACCGAATAGGTCTATGTTGAGGAGCTCAAGTGGTCTTGTTGTGGTCATGACATTCTTCGCTGGATGAAGTGCTCCTATTTGTTTCCCGGCTTGACTTGCGATAGTGCGTCGGTTTTTCTCAAAAACAACATTCTTCAAACCTCGGATGTGATCGCCTTTTAGAAGTTTTTGTAGATTCCTCATACCAACATGCGGTAGCCGTCTATGCCACAGCCAGCCCATGTTGGTCTTTGCAATCAAGCATGTGTCAAGTTCGGCTTTATCTTTGTTGAAATTAACTAGATAAACTTTTCCCTTTACCACACCCTTGAAAGCAATAGAGTCATCACTACTTCTAGAGACGGTCACACCCTCATTAGTGAACAAGCAATTATAACCTTTGTCACATAGTTGAGATATGGACAGGAGGTTATAATCTAAGAAATCAACATGTAAAATATGAGAAAGTGTGTGTTGTGATGAAATGGCTATTTTACCGGTACCTAGTACCTTTCCTAGACTATTGTCACCAAAACAGATGCCTTTGCTTGAGTCTTCATTTTGTCCGTACTCCACAAACATTTTTCTTTCTCCGGTCATATGATTGGTGCATCCACTACCTAGCACCTATTTTGCTCCACCGGATGCATATGCTTGCAAGAAAGAAGCTATGCTTTGGCTTTAGGTACCCAAGCTTGCTTGGGTCCTTTGAGGTTGGGCACCCAAACGTGAGACTTGGTGTTCTCATAGCGTGGCCCAACATATTTGGTATGAACTTTTCCAAGACTATTTTTCATAAGCACATATGAAGCATCAAGGGTTCTAAACAAGATTTGTTGTTTATATGAGTTTTCAATGATAATTTTATCAACATTGTTATGTTTTCCAACTTGGGAGGAATTTCCCTTGACAAAAACAATGCTCTTCTTGTTATCCTTGAGGCTTCTAGTGTTTTGCCTTTCACCATAAGATTACCCAATGCCCCATGTTTGACATTAGGAGGTCTTGTGACCAAGTATGCACTACATGCATATTTGATCTTCTCCTTGTCAAACATGCCACTTTGAGAGGGATGCTTGTTTTTTGTCGAGTTTGACTTTTCTTTTATATGGGTGTCATTTTTAGTATATGTACAAGTTACAAGAGTTTTGGATTCAACATGTTGAGAAGGTGAGCTTAAATAGGATGAAGAACCACTTTGCTTGAGTGACTCAGCTTGCGCCTCAAGAATCTTGTTAACCTTGGTTAAGTTAGCAAGCTCATCCTTGAGTGTAGTGTTTGAGTCTTTTGGCTTCAAACAAGTCTCCTTGCTTGAAGCTAACTCAAGCTCAAGTGATTTGCTTCGCTCCTTTTCAATCTCAAGAAGCACTTCAATCTTAAGATATTTCTCCTTTTGGAGAATGATCATATCTTCTTGTCGATTGACAAGCTCCTCCTTATCAACTATCTCATCCATTAGAATTTTCATTCTAGCTATAGTGTTTTATCTAAACCTCTAAGCATATCTTCATCATCACTAGAATTATAGGTATCACTAGTAAAAGAATGCAAGGAGGGAGTTTTGGTTTTAACCTTTCTTTTTCCTTCCTTGGCCATTAGGCATGTGTGGTTGGTGTCCTTCCATGCTCCCATGGTTGGGAATAGGGTAGACTTCATGGTAGGCTTCTTGATAGCTATGGTGGCCATCTCCTCTTCTTCTTCAGATGAGGACTCATCATTGGAGTCCCATTCCTTCCCTAGATGAGCTTGGCCATATTGCTTCTTTTTCTTGAATATTTTCTTTTGTTGAGGCTTTTTGTCTTTACTCTTCCTCTTGTTGTCTTCATGTGGACAATCAACCATGAAATGATCATATTCTCCACAATTGTAGCATGCACGCCTCGTCTTGGATCTTTGTTTGTCCTTGTATCGTCTTTCATTTGACTTACCACTCTTTTTTATTCTCATCATTTTCTTGAAGTTTTTGAAGAACAGGGTCATGTCTTCTTCATCAATATCAGTGCTTTCATCATCACCATCATCGTCCTCAAGAGCTTCTGGAGATTGTTTTGATGTTGGCTTGCATGTTGCTTTTAGTGCAACTCCTTTCTTCTTTGCCGAGGTGAGATCAGCATGTTCCTTGACATGTTTGGCTTGCTTCTCCATCATTTCAATGTTGATGATCTTGCCAAGAATCTCGTCCGGGGTCATTTTGTGAAACCCGAGACTTTCTCTGATCATGGAGCAGAGTGTCAAGTTCCGAGGCATAAATGCCTTAAGAATTAACTTGACTACCTCATGATCCGTCCACTTTCTGCTACCATAGGCTCAGACCTTATTGATGAGAGACTTCGGTCTATTGTACATCTCTTGAGGTGATTCTCCTTCTTCGATGGCAAACCTTCCCAAGTCACCTTCTATCATTTCAATCTTGGATTCACGCACATGACGATCACCTTCATGTGCGGTTTTGAGAGTGTCCCATATTTCTTTAGCAATTTCGAGTCTATCCACCTTGGTGAACTCGTATCGGCTTAGTGATGAGTTGATTACTGCTACGGCTTGAGTGTTCCAATGAATAGTTTGTTCTTGATCCAGGGTTAGCTCTTCATCGTCATCAGGTATATCTAAACCTGTACACACTATATGCCAAAGACTAGGGTTAAGAGATATATGGTGCATTTTCATGTTTTGTTTCCACATCGTATAATTAGTTCCATCAAAGTGAGGTGGTTTGCCTAATGGAATTGACAAATAAGGATTATTTGAATTTTAACGCTCATAATTAAAACGATATCAGGAGTATTCTTTGTGACTACCGCCTTTTTGCTTCTTGTCTTCGATTTTCTTCCCGTTGGGGGAGAGTGCCTTCTTCTGCATAAGCGCCTTTAGTTGGAGCATCTCCTCATCATCATCATCATCACAGTCCTGGATGGCATTGAGGAGCTTCTCAAACTTTTGGTTCCCTTCGTCACCACCATTTTCATAATGGAAGTCCTTGGATTCACCCTTGATTTCCGACATCGTCTCTTCGAGCGGTGATTCTCTTCTAAAGAGTTTGGCCCTGATACCAATTGAATGTAGACTAGAGTGGGGGTGAATAGGCTCTTTGATTTTTTAGGCGGTTTCCTAAAAGACTTAGCAGACTAATTAATTCCATGTGGGTCGGACTAGTCCGGTATGGTGCGGACTAGTCCGGTGTGATCGTAATTAATAGATCAAAGTGAGACTTGTTCCTACTTCAGGTATTTGTGCAACGGAAAATAAATGTTTATTTAAGTATAGTGAAGTAAGATACAATAACTCTCAATATTAACGCTAGGTGTCGATGTAAACCAAATGATGACTACTACCCTTAATTAGCAATTGAAGGACGATCAAGAAGACAAAAGACAAGGCTTTATCCCGAGGTTCGATTCCACCCAGGAATCTACGTCCCCGTTGAGGACTCCACCAAGGACCGGGTCTTCACCATCCCTTCCCTCGTTGAATCGCCGCAAAGGCCGATTCAATTCCACTATCCACACACAGGGGTAAACAATTGTACGTGGGGCATTCTCACAATCTGAGAGCTCCCACAAGATTACAGCGGATCATTCTACCTCCCACACACAAACAAAGAACAACGATCAGCTAATGTGTGAGAGAAGACAAACAAAGAGCTCAATGTCAAGAAGAACGACTCTCTCCCTGATCCAATATCTAATCCTCAAAGACATAATCTTTCTCAGCTTAGAATGAGTGGAGAGAGGCAATTTTTGTGCTCTTGGGGCGTGCGGCGGCGCTGGGAATCATGTGTTGTTTTATGTGGCCGTGCACCTCTATTTATATAAGGTTTCCAAAAACCCTGTCGGCCGGACTAGTCCGCTATGTTCACCGGACTAGTCCGGTGTGCTATGTACAATTTTCGTGTTACATGCGGCACAGTTGAAACCCTAATTTGATGTGTTTACAGAAAGTTGAACGAACTAGTCCGGTCCAAGAGCGGACTAGTCCAGTGTAAAGGGAATGCCTGTTCCAGAGAGTTGAACGGACTAGTCCGGTTTCTGGGCGGACTAGTCCGGTGCAAGGTGAATGTTGGTTCCAGAGAGTTGAACGGACTAGTCTGGTTTTTGAGCGGACTAGTCCGGTGCAAGGTGAATGTTGGTTCCAGAGAGTTGAACGGACTAGTGTTGTTTCTAAGCGGACTAGTCCGGAGCACGTGTTGTGAGGCAATAGAAAGTTTAACGGACTAGTCCGGTTTCTGGGCCGACTAGTCCGGTGCACGTGTTGTGAGTGATTGGGATATATTTTAATCTCTTACCCCTACGCAAGGATATTGAGCTCTTGAGATGTGTCTCTCACACAATCCTATACAAGTATGTATACATTTTTCTTGGCTCATGAATCTATTCTTTCCCTTTTTTTATCATCACTTGATTTTCCACCTTTTTGAGTGCACCACTTCTACCTTACACGATTTAATCTATATTCATCTCAACAAGTTCATTAGGATCTCAATTCATTTGTCATCAATCGTCCATAACCTAGAAGGGAATGCCTAGATGCACTTTCACCTCCGGCTCTGAGCCGCCTCCCCATGGAGGACAGCTCCGGTGCTGCCATGTGTCCTGGGCTCCGGTCCCAGCCTCCCCGCTGAGGTGAGGTCCAGAGCTGCCACGTTTCCTCCAGCTCAATGAACCCGTCGATGAGAGCTCCATAGCCACCACGCATCCCTCAATCCCTTGGGACGTGGGTCTGCAAAGTCAAGAAGGAAGTGCGCTGTTAGGCTTCACATTCAAGGCTCGCGCCTTCCCTAGAAGCTTGGCACACTACACACACCTCTGTCCCTTGCCCGTTCTCCATTACAGTAACAAGACGGGACGACGGGGCGTGACAGCAATACAGTGCCGCCCAATGGCACTAAGCCGCCCAAGTAGGGTGAACAGACGCGCGACAAGACAACATCTTCATCATCACCTAACATGCGGTCAGGGGCGCTCGATGCGCCAGACGTAGGGACTTAACTCCCCTGCCAGCCACTCTACTCAGAGGACGAAGCCCTAGACCATGAATAGGACACTCAAATCTTTGGGGCCACCTGTCGGGCCCCAAACCTCATTGTAACAACCTTGGCCTTGAACTATAAAAGAACCGGGTTGACCACCCTGCAGAGGGCTCCGATTCCCCGCATTCCAGATCATACTATGCACAAGCGCTCATGCAAAAGCAATAGAACAAGCACATCCGTGGACGTAGGGTATTACGCTCAGGCGGCCCGAACCACGTAAAACCCGGTGTTCATCTGCTCTCTTGAGCCCAGGTCATGAAGGGTGCCAAGCCCCCTTTGGAAAAATAGAACCTCACGAGCTGCTTCCGAGCAGGCCGGGAGGAGTGTCGCAGCTCACACTCCGACAGTACCTTTGGGCACGATGATGATGACAATTGTTGCAGCGACAAGATCGATGCAGCAATGGATTGACGTGGTGACGAGTCGACGCGGAGGCGACAACGGCGGTCGGAGGCGACTGCGAAGGACGTGGTGGTGCTGGGGCCTTCCCCTCACTGCTGCACATGAGTGATTGGTATTGAATGAGTTTGGACGGGCTGCCACATTGGTGGCATGCCTCCCTTATATAATGCACAGGGTGAGAGGGGGCCACAACCATTAGAAGGCAAGTGCCCCCGATCAGGGCTTCTAATGGGCCAAACATGGTCACATTGACCAAGCCCTGGTTGAGATCAACCTAACAATCTCCCCCTTGATCTCCAGAGATCAAGAGCTAACTTAAATATCTTAATTTTGAACTAAAACATACACAATCTTAACAATTGAACTTAGTGTCTATTTCTTCACGTTTGATATATAGAGCACGTTGCATCAAGATAGTCTGTTACACACTATTTGACTCGACGACCACAATATATATTGTATTCATAAATAAACCTTACTCTTAGTCTGGCCCCTTAGTATCCAGAGATCATGGACTTTACTTTAAACTCATGCTAGCTATGTGTTCTCCAAACACGCTGAGTGGTAAGCCTTCGTTAAGTGGATCCACATGTATTTGCTTGATACTTATGTGCTCAATACTAATAATATGATTCTGGATTTTCTCCTTCACAACGTAGAATTTAATGTCAATGTCTTTGGCAGCACATTTGACTCGTTGCTTTAGGAGTAAAACAATTTAAGGGGTTTTAACGCTGTCGACCACTCTTAAACCGGGTATAGTAATTATTGTGCCTGCTCGGCGGCCCCATACATAATACAAATTTGGTATGCATCATTCAGGATGCAGTGACCGCTCATTTGGACTTTTCCACAATAAAGCTACAACTGCGAGTGTTAACAACTAATGTGGATTTTACTACACATCTCGTAGAAAATAAGTCTAAATAGCTCCACAATCTCATGGGCATCAATTCTTACTCAACTTATCATGAGGCTTAGTCACTTACAAAATTGCAAGACATTCTTACCTCCATTCCAATGATCTATATCTAGATTGGATTACTTATGCCAAAAACATCCTGGTTACTTAAACTACGTCAAGGTGAGTTATTACTTGAGCAAACTGTAAGCTTCCAACATCAGAAACATATGAAACCGATTTTATTTGATCGATCTCTTATTGGTTCCCAAACTTATCACCTTAAGTATTAGAGCAGGAAAAAACTTATTCTCTTGCATACTACACTTTCTTACAATTATTGTATATATTTATTACGTGATTGTTCTAATACCCCTTACTATATCTCGGTCAATCTCAGTTCCTAACTCATAGAAAACATCACCAAGATCTTTATTAAAAAATCTGAGGTCAAAACACTTATCTCTAATAGTAGATCTGCATTACTGCTTACAAGAGTCATATCATCCACGCACTAAGAAAAGGAAAATAAATTTCCCTCTTTTAAACTCAGTGTAAATGTAATTGTCCTCCTTATCATCTAATAAAACTAAAATTTTCTTATACTTTCCATGAAAAAATCCTTAGGATTGAGTCATGTAGACATTCTCATGTAGATCCCCATTGAGAAATGTCTTTCTTACATACCTTCAGTTTAATGTGTCACTAATACCATTATTCTTAGCTTAAATCTTTCAAGATTTCTTTTGGAGTCACGTTTACTCTTGTAGACCCATTACAGTCTACTGATTTGGCTCTTTAGGAAAATAATAATTCTTAAATCACTCGGATGGACGAGAGTCACTCATGGCTTATTCAAATGAGGTGTAATCATCTCCAATTTGAATTCCTTAACACGTTTGTTGGATCATTATAATTACAAACTGTACGATGATAAAAGTTCCGGATAGTTGGTGTGGAGGGGTAACCTTCGCTTTCCCACGCTGCTTCTCCCGTGGTATGATTACTCCACATCACCTTGTCAAATTTTATTGCCCGGTTCCGGTTAATCTGGGTCTTTTCATCAATAATCTGGACCGGTCGCTTGGTGTAGGTAAGATCCGGCTTCAATTCGTTGATTTCTTTGATGCGGACATGTAAAAGTCCAAAAAACTTGTAAATGCAAAACTTGAGTTGTGAATAAAGCTGAGTATAATTTCGAGGTCTGGGACTTGCAAAAACTTTTCTGAACATGAGAAGGTGGTCATGAGCAAGCACATGCCTTCAAGTTCCTTTTATGTCAAATGATCATGTGACTCCAAAGGTGGCCATTTCCGAAATGAGGGTTTCAAACTGTTGGTTGAAAACCCTCATTTGCAGGGGCCAACATAAGGATCAGATGGCATATTTGAATTCCTCAGGTCCAAATTAGGAGGGAGACAAATTTTGAGAAAATTTAGAGGTACTTTGATATGTATATCAAAGAGACTTGTAAATTTCATCGAAATTTGAATTCAAATTTGAAACTGAGGTAGACTTGTCAATTTGCCAAATGGGTTTCAAATTTGAGCTCCATGTGAGTGAAGTTTGCATTGTGCCAAAAGTTGGAAGATTTTTTGGAAGCAGTAGGGGTGGACCCACTTGACAATGAACAAACTGAAGACTTGCACTCTAAGTCACTTCTCTGTTAGACTCGATCACCACGGGGTCTGCATCGAACGCCACCGAGGGCGCTACCGCCACCTCCTGCTCGAGTTCTTCCCCAAACGCGCCCGAAAAGCAGCCGCCGGCGACGCCCTGTTTCTTTCGGTTGCCTACCAGCTCGTTTCCCCTTTTGCTCGAACTGTCCACACAAAAACGGAGCGCTAACGAGTGTACAAGATCCTCCACAGCTCAGCTCCGACGTTCCTGGCTTGTGGTGCACACAAATCAACATTTGACGCGAGAAACTGAAGCTCACCGGTGAAAGGGCAACTCGGGTCGCCGTGGGCAGCTCGTACCGAGGCTTTTCATGACCGAGCAAGCACCCTCCGAGACGTGCCGGGACTTCACGCTGCTCCTCCCCAAGTTTCAGCTCGAGCTGTGCAACGTAGCTCGAGAATTTCAAGTTTTCCTCTTGGATGGGGAAAACCTACCCCGGGTAAGATTTTTGAAAATCGACGCTTAATTCTCGGTTAGAGTTGCTCATGTTGCGCACACAGAAGCTAGAAGGGTCCGGGCACATTTTTCCTCCACATCCTTAGCCTAAAACCGAGTAGGGGCAACGAATTTCGAGCTTTCCGAGCGGCGATCATGGCGGGGACCGCCGGGCGCACGGTGAGACCCCATCTCGAGCCGCTCCCGATCAAGTTTGAACCAAAGCCGAGCACCCCCATGACCCACTGTTGCTTTTGAGCAAATTCTCCGAACCTTTGGCGGGCTAGGGTGCTCGGACCACGGCGCCGAAGCCTCACCCAGGTGTGCGCACGTCGCCGACCGATTTCCGGTCACCGGCAGCCTGAGAGCACCGCACCAATGAATTCCTCGTAGCTGGAAACCCCCAGGCGGCGAATTTGAGCACGAGAGGTGGGCGGAAGACCGGGTTCCGAAGTTCTCCGGCGAGCTCGGCGGCGGGGGTCGCGCGGGCAGCCGAAGGTTGAAGACGACCGGGGGTCCTGCATGTCAGTGATAGAATTTTAAATCGCCGATCCGCTGCGGCTCCGGGATCCCCTGTGGCGACGCGGGAAGGGTGCTGTGGCCCCGTGTGGTTTGTCCCAGCGCATGACACGTGGTCCCCTGGACCCACCCACAGGGTTTGAATAATTTCCGGTTTATTTGAATTTCCAAATTCAGTTCAAACTTTAGGACCACATAACTTTTGCTAGGAAGCTCCACATTTAGTGATTCAAATTGGGTTGGATTCAGGATGAAAATATCTAACCAAATATGCAACCCAATTTGCATGAAAGCTAATAGAAAAGTCTGAAAAATTCTTTAAAACTTTTCAGCAATAGAAATTTAGAGGGAGTTTGGTTCATCCAAAAATCCTCAAATTTGGCCAGAATATTCTTTAGGATGATAGCAGACTCCTGTAAAAGTTTCAGCTCATTTCGAGTTGATTTAGTTAGGGTAATTCTAATTTTAAGCTTCTGTGTTAAAATGAATACAGAAACATTTTCAGGGAATTTCCAAAACTTGGAAATTCAGTTCTGGGCAGTTCTTAGCTCCAAAAATCCTAGAAAATTCAGGCATACTCTCTGAGCTATGTTTGAAATTGTAGTTCACTTAAATTTGCATGAAAGTGCAAATCTATTCAGAATTAATTCCTTTGTGCCTAAATACTTAGGGAATTGTTCTAAGTGATCTACTCATTGAAATATTCTGAATTTTGGTCCAGATGACTTTGTTGTGACAAGGAACTCACAAGAAAATTTTCAGCTCCATTGGAGCCCTGGATCAGTAATGTTCTGTTCAACCTCATTAGATAATCCACCCACAAGTGAGGAAACACCCATCTCACTTGAGCATAGTGCTAACCCAAACCCAAACCACTAGCACCAGTGTCATTTTAAATTCTTAAACAGAGTTCCAGTTTAAAACTTGTCTTTAAAACTTGTTAGCAAATTTTTTATAATTAAACATGTATGCATATTCATAACGTGTAGTGATTAAACGTGGAAAACTGAAGGAGGAGTTAAGCTTGGATCAAGGAGCAAGAAGGGCAGGGATTAAGCTTCAAGTCATCAGCAACTAATTTCATATTATCTGACTTTAGTCACCTGCAAAACCTACGCAAGCCCTGGTTTGCATTTAAGTTGTTTTATAAAGTTTTTCATTTGTTCACTACTATGGGTCAAAGTTTGTATGTGCATTAGGTCAAGGATGTTTTACACTCCACTTGCATAACCAAAAATGAACCCTGGGGTCAAGGGTAGAATGGTGTCATCGCTGTAGAATAAGGCCATGCTAAATAGGCTAGGACATCCGGTAGAAGACGAGTAGTTGGAATCTACTCGCGAGCTTTGTTTCAGGATCACATAAGTGTGGTTGGAAAGAGAGGAAAACTATAGTTTACATTTCTAAAGATGAGACTGGGCAGGAGGGTTAGGCAGCGACAAGACGAGGTCTTGGTCGAGTAGCTCTGTCTGTGTCGGTTAAGGACCAAAGCGTGTGCGGCCCTGGGAGCAAGTATTGAGTTGTGTACCGATGCTTACTAATATATGGGAACCAGGAAACCGATGTACCAGGTTCACTGGATTGTAGAGGCATACCACATCGTCTCGTTAGACCTATGGGCCCGAGACGGCGCGACCGGTTCTACAGTCTAGTGTCCTGCGAAAGGTTGCCACATACGACGTAATGAAGGACGCCAGATTTGGGTCTTCAGAGGCGGGCGTTGTGTCGAGTTATCCGGGTAGTGTTTGATTCGAATCACCGTCCCTCACGGTTATGAGTACCGCTTGCTCACTGCGCTGTGACGTAGTAATCAAGTTGTGTGGAAACAGTTTGCAAAAGTATAATTGCTGCTATGATTATATTAAATTGCATGAAAACCCTGTTTGAAGTAGAGATAGCGCAGACTAAAGTTATTTTTTTCACCTTGGGACAAGTAACATTGGAATGAAGCGTTTCTTGTTTGATTGTGGAGTTTCAATGTTGCTGGGCGCAAGGTCACTACTATTATGGCTAAAATCTGAACGTTAAGGATGAACTCGTAGACGAGTCTTTTCGCAAATTACAGGATTAGGTCTTAAGTTATCCTCATGTAGAGTTGCATGCTTTAGGAGAGACGGTTAAGTCTTGCTGAGCCTTTGTGCTCACTCTTGCTATATAAGTGGTTTTGCATGTAAACATCGACGCTATAAAGAAGGTTCTCCGGTGAGACTCGGGAACTTCCGAGTCATGTCACACATGGAGAACCTAGCCGCTGCCATGTCTTCGTGTTACTAGCGAGAGGAGTCCGCGGGCTGGACCTCTTCTCGAGTGCTTCTTTGATATTCGACGTGAGCTGTTCATGGACTTCCTCTGTAGCTATTTTATGTAAATTATTTACAAAGAATAATTGTAAGCTTCCGCTTTTGATTTGTGTAATACATTGATCCTTATATGTGTGCTGTTGGGTGCCGCATAACACGGCACCACCAAATGCGATCCCCGGGCAAGGTGCCCTGTCCCCGTGAACCGGGATGGCGGGCCCTCTCGGCGTGGTATCAGAGCCGCATTGGTAATAGCACATGGAATAAGGATTGTATTATGACAAAAACTTAGGATACGGTGAGGAAACGGTATTAGGCCCACATAAGGACTATAGTAGTATAGTTACTTAAAGTGGCAAGACTAACATATGTGTTATAATTCAGAATTTTGATTATGTAACGATGCACCTATGTTCAGGTAAGAATGGTAAGAAACGCTACCGAAAGTAGTTCAATTTCGGTTAGCTCCCCTGACGAGGAATGTGCTTCAGGGAAAGGTCTCACAGCTTGGTGTGAGACGTTAATATGAAACTCTTGGACTCTTCATGTTCCTGAGTTCATATGAAACGCTGATCCCTGGCGTGCATTAGGCAAGAAAGTGGAGACCCCATCGTGTGGTCAGTAACGGGATAGTGTGTTCATCTGGAAATAGCCCAGGAGGACATACGCAGCGCTTGCCATCGACGTGCCCTGCCGGGCAGTAGGTGGTATCCGTTGGGTTGATAACATTCCCAACCGTGACAACCCGTTCATGATATACTCGGGTTCCCTGTTGTGTGGTGTAGAAACACGATCACGTACCTTGAGACGTGGCTTAACTCAAGGACGGCCGTATGACAATGATACGGGCGTTTGTATTTACTTTCAAATACGGAACTGTCTGAAATGAAACAACCTTTGAGTGCACCACTATTGAGTGTTCTTCTGCAGGTACTAACCACGTATGTATCCCGTGTAGTACACGTGTGCGAGAGACCGTCTTAGTGCCACTGATAATACGTATACGCCGGTAAAATCCGGGTAGTATTTTCTTTTGGTGAGATAACGTAGTACCGACATGATTCTTACGGTGCATCGACACCGTACTAAAAATATAGTCCTCTTCCCTATGAGGAAATGATTCATGAACTAACTTTCAACTAAAAATGGAAGTTTGAAACAAATATTAGTTACTGAACTCTTATTTTGAGCTAAGATCCAAATGAGAGCATAACTAGGTGTCAAAGTTTTCAAAAACAGAGTGCTCTGTTTCTGGCAGGAATTCTTGCTGGGCTTTAACAGAGAATAACTCTGAGTAGCTTTAACCAATTAAGCTGTATGATACAGTTCTGGAAATATTTTTAAGTGCTATACAACTTCCTTGTAGACCTCCAGAGCAAAATCACACGTTAAGTTGGTGAAAGGTCCAGTTGAAGGCAAACTGTTCAGAACCAGGACGGTAGCAAAAACCTCACTGGACCTTTCTGTTTTTCAGCCATAACTTCCTGTAGAAAAATCCTTAAAGAGCCCATGATACACCGTTGGAAAGACTGAAGTTTACTAAAACTTTGGTATTGAACTCAAGTCAAGAATCTGGAGTTAACTTGAGTAAAATTTGGAGTTTGTGTGAACTGGTCAGGGTAGTCCTGCTGATTAGTTTAGCGTACTTAAGATTTGTTTAAACATGAATGTGGTGATGCTTTCATAATGTTCATGACATGTTCATGTTTTACTTATCTTTACTTACTACTGAGATAGAATTTTGATTGACTCAAAATTTTGTTTCGTGCAGTATGGTACGCGCACACTCTCAACTGGAGATTTGAGTCGAGGTGGGAATGACTCGACTTCATCACAAGAGCCATCGCCAACTGAATTGGCGGAATTTATGGCAAGGGTGAATGAAACTGTCCAAACTCTAGTTCAGCAAGGAATAAATAGAGAAGCTCAACATCACATGCCAACCCCGAGCACTTATCTGGATTTCTTGGCGACCCAACCGCCGGTATTCTTTGAGGCGGCTGACCATTATGAAGCAAATCACTGGTTACGTGTCATTGAGTCCAAGTTTGGGTTGATCCAATGTGATGAATTCTCGAAGACTCTATATGCCGCTCAGCAGCTTCACAGCTTTGCTGGAGCATGGTGGGCAGACTACCTTGCTGTCCAACCAGCAGGGCATCGTGTCACATGGGCGGAGTTCCAGGCTGCCTTTCGTGCTCGTTTCATTCCTGCGGGCATAATGCAAACCAGCCTGGATGAATTCTGCAGTCTGAAGCAAGGGGACATGAGTGTTATTAAGTATGCGAAGGAATTCAATCGCTTAGCTCAATATGTCCCTGATTATGTGAAATCACCATCCATGACGGGTTATCATTTTTATCGAGGGCTGACTGCTAGGCTGCGATGTGAATTGGCTCAAGTTAGCCAAGAGAACTTTGATGAGTTTGTTAGCTGTGCTATCACTCAGGAATATTATTCCAATCTCTACCTTAAAGAAAAGAGGGAGAGGAACTCATCACAGGATGAATGCAATCATCTACCTCAGAAGTATCGGTTGGTAATCCGTTCACCTTCCGGTCGAGAGGTTCCACAAAAGGTGCAGTCATTCTGGGAGTGTGACGACTCTTCTACTCCCCAGAGGTTTTATTCACCTCCACCGCAGCAGCAACTTATTTCTCCTGCACCTCAGTATCAACAAGGTGCACCAGAAGGTTATTTCCCTCAAGAGGTTGAAGATGATCAAGGTGATTTCTCTGCTGAACCGAGTGCTGTCCCACTACATATTGACAATGAACTCAATGTCAATGAAGCAACTGAACCGAGCAGCAACATTATGTCTGCGGGTCCAGCGCCAAAGAGTGATATTGGACAGCCAAGAAAAGCTATGTCCAAAGTGGGGACAGTTAATTATGTGTCAGTCGTTGATCTGCCAAAGGGAGGACCTGTTCTTGCCGGCAGGTTCACCTTAAATGACAAGCCGGTTGTCATTTTATTCGACTCTGGTGCAACACATAACTTCATTAGCAGGGCGACGGTGATCTGGGATCAGATCTCCACAACTATCACAAAAGGTTCTTACCTTATTCATTCGCCCGGTGGAGACATATCAACTAATGAAGTCGTTTCTCGAGCACCACTTTGTTTGGGTGGAAATATTATCCTACCACACTCATTATTCTCGAAGACAAAGGAATCAATGCCATATTGGGAATATCAGGTTGACCTTCCATAAGGCTGTTCTGGACATCGAGAGCAGGAGTGTTCACTTGGACTCTCCACTTCACGGGCGTCAAACATTGTATCTCGGCAAAGCGGTTTCCAAAGACCCGGAAGTATGTAATGCCGAGGCTTGCAAGTTAGAAGACATTCCGGTAGTCCGTGAATATCCGGACGTGTTTCCCGAAGATCTTCCAGGCTTACCACCTGAGCACGAGGTGGAATTCAAAATAGAGTTGATACTGGGAACCACGCCGATCTCTCGGAGACCATACAAAATGGCTCCAAATGAATTAGCCGAGTTGTAGGAGCAACTCAAGGATCTGATGGACAAGGGGTTCATTCGTCCAAGTTCATCACCATGGGGTTGCTTAGCTTTATTTGTGAAGAAGAAGGATGAGACGCTGAGGCCATGCGTCGATTATCGTCCTTTAAATGCTGTGACAATAAAAAATAAGTATCCACTACCAAGAATTGATATTCTCTTCGATCAGCTAGTGGGTGCTAAAGTCTTCTCCAAGATGGACTTAAGGTCGGGATATCGTCAAATCAAGATTTGAGCGGAAGATATCCCAAAAACAGCATTCTCGACAAGATACGGACTCTATGAGTATCTTGTCATGTCATTTGGGTTGACCAATGCTCCGACTCACTTTATGTATCTTATGAACTCGGTGTTCATGCCGGAGCTGGATCAGTTTGTCGTGGTATTCATCGACGACATCTTGGTCTATTCCAAATCAGTAGAGGAACACGCTAAACATTTGCATATTGTGCTCCAACGACTGAGAGATCACAAGCTCTATGCAAAGTTTAGTAAATATGAATTCTGGATCAACCAAGTGCCATTTCTTGGACACATTATTTCAGCGGAAGGCATTGCTGTTGATCCAAGCAAGATTGAACAAGTGCTGAAATGGAAGTCTCCAACATCAGTCCATGAAGTTCGTAGCTTCTTGGGTTTGGCGGGATATTGTCGGAGGTTCATCCCAGGCTTCTCAAAAATCTCCAAACCTATGACGGAGCTACTGAAGAAGGGCATCAAATATGATTGGAGCAAGCCCTGTGAGGAAGCTTTTCAAGCGTTGGTGAAACACCTCACAACAGCCCCGGTTTTAGCTCAACCGGATACAACCAAGCCATTTGATGTTTATTATGATGCGTCCGGCATCGGACTTGGTTGTGTACTCATGCAAGGAGGACGCGTGGTCGCATATGGATCACGGCAATTACGGAATCATGAGCAACATTATCCAACTCATGATCTCGAGCTTGCTGCCGTGGTATTAGCTTTGAAAATGTGGAGACATTACCTATTGGGAAATCTGGTTCATCTCCACACCGACCACAAAAGCTTGAAGTACATATTCACTCAAAAAGAGTTGAATATGCGACAACGGCGATGGTTGGAGCTGATCAAGGACTATGAGATTGAAATTCATTATCATTCGGGCAAGGCAAATGTGGTTGCCGATGCACTCAACCGGAAGTCTCATATTCATAACCTGACCATTACACCAATACAAGAGGAAGAACCAAGTCTCTACTTGGTTCCATATGGAGCTTTACATAATCTGGCTCTCATACCCACAATAAGAGAGGAGGTCATGGAAGCTCAAAAGAAAGACAAGGGCATGGCTCATATCAGAAGAAGGTTGAAGAACGGGGAGATGAAATGTTTCTGGTTAGATGATGAAGACACCCTATGGTTCAAGGACCGGATAGTCGTACCTCGTGATATGAGGCTGCGGAAGAAAATTTGGGATGAGGCTCACTTATCCAAATTTTCTATTCATCCGGGCAGGAACAAGATGTACCAAGAATTGAAGACTAAATTTTGGTGGACCCGGATGAAGAGAGAGGTAGCTAAATACGTATCAGAATGTGATACATGTCGGCAAGTTAAAGCCGACCATATGAAGAAAGCGGGAACCTTACAACCGCTAAGCGTTCCAGCATGGAAGTGGGAGGATATTAGTATGAACTTCATTGTTGGACTACCTCTCACGGCTAATAAGCATGATTTGATTTGGGTAATCGTGGATCGGTTAACCAAATCAACACGCTTCATCGCGGTGCGTATCAAATATAACGCCAAAAAGTATGTGGAGTTGTACATAGCGCGAATATTTTGCTTGTATGGGGTTCCCCGTACCATTGTCTCCGACAGAGGTTCGCTGTTCGTGTCCCGCTTCTGGGAACAGCTACACACATCCTTGGGAACTGAATTGATTCGAAGCTCCGCGTACCACCCTCAAACCGATGGGCAAACTGAGAGGGTGAATCAAATCCTTGAAGATATGCTAAGGGTGTGTGCCATCCACCACGGTAAGAGCTGGGATGATCACTTACCGTTGGCGGAGTTCTCGTATAACAATGGTTATCAAACGAGCATAAAATGGCACCTTATGAAGCTCTCTACGGCCGTAAGTGCCGCACACCCTTGAACTGGTGTGAATCCGGCGAGAGGGTTATTTACGGGATTGATCTCGTAAATGAAGCAAAAGAGCGGGTGAGTCTTATTCAGGAAAATCTTAAAGCCGCTCAGTCCAGACAAAAGAGCTACGCGGATAGGAGACGTCGTCCTCTCGATTTCCATGTTGGGGACCACGTATACCTCCGCGTATCTCCTATGAAGGGCATTCACCGGTTCGGAGTTAAAGGAAAATTAGCTCCGCGTTTTATCGGTCCCTTCGTCATCATTGAGAGATGTGGAACCGTAGCAAACCGTTTGGAGCTGCCGGCAGCCTTAGCCAGATTCATAACGTCTTCCACATATCTCAGTTGCGGAAGTGTTTGAAAGTTCCAACGGAGATTCTCACGGAAGGCATAGCCGAGTTGAATCCAGACCTCACATATGTTGAGCATCCAACCCGGATAATTGATGAAAAGACTCGCGAGACCAGAAACAGGACACTGCGATTTTTCAAGGTGCTATGGGAAAATTACACGTCCGACAAAGCTACATGGGAAAGCGAAGAATATTTACAACGCAATCATCCAGAGTTGTTAGAGGCTTATATTTGATAGTTGTCCTCTCCACGTTGTCCTTAATCATGAATCTCGGGACGAGATTCTTTTTAAGGGGGGAGGAATGTAAAAGTCCCAAAAACATGTCAAAGCAAAACTTGAGTTGTGAATAAAGCTGAGTATAATTTTGAGGTTTGGGACTTGCAAAAACTTTTCTGAACATGAGAAGGTGGTCATGAGCAAGCACATGCCTTCAAGTTCCTTTTATGTCAAATGATCATGTGACTCCAAAGGTGGCCATTTCCAAAATGAGGGTTCCAAACTGTTGGTTCAAAACCCTCATTTGCAGGGGCCAAAATAAGGATCAGATGGCATATTTGAATTCCTCAGGTCCAAATTAGAAGGGAGACAAATTTTGAGAAAATTTGGAGGTGCTTTGATATGTATATCAAAGAGACTTGTAAATTTCATCAAAATTTGAAATCAAATTTGAAACTGAGATAGACTTGTCAATTTGCCAAATGGGATTCAAGTTTGAGCTCCATGTGAGTGAAGTTTGCATTGTGCCAAAAGTTGGAAGATTTTTTGGAAGCAGTATGGGTGGACCCACTTGTCAATGAGCAAACTGAAGACTTGCACTCTAAGTCACTTCTCTGTTTGACTCGATCACCACGGGGTCAGCACCGAACGCCACCGAGGGCACTACCGCCACCTCCTGCTCGAGTTCTTCCCCCACGTGCGGGCGGCAGAGGCGGTTCACCCGGTGCTTATCCCTCCCACTGAAGCAAACACGAAATCGCTCAGCTCGTGCTCATGGCTTTCGTCTGCTCCCGCGCCCGAAAAGCAGCCGCCGGCAACGCCCTGTTTCTTTCGGTTGCCCACCAGCTCGTTTCCCCTTTTGCTCGAACTGTCCACACAAAAATGGAGCGCTAACAAGTGTACAAGATCCTCCACAGCTCAGCTCCGACGTTCCTGGCTTGTGGTGCGCACAAATCAACATTTGACACGAGAAACCGAAGCTCACCGGCGAAAGGGCAACTCGGGTCACCGTGGGCAGCTCGTACCGAGGCTTTTCACGACCGAGCAAGCACTCCCCGAGACGCGCCGGTATTCACGCTGCTCCTCCCCAAGTTTCAGCTCGAGCCGTGCAACATAGCTCGAGAATTTCAAGTTTTCCTCTCGGATGGGGAAAACCTAACCCCGGGTAAGATTTTCGAAAATCGACGCTTAATTCTCGGTTAGAGTTGCTCATGTTGCGCACACAGAAGCTAGAAGTGTTCGGGCACATTTTTCCTTCACATCCTTAGCCTAAAACTGAGTAGGGGCAACGAATTTCTAGCTTTCCGAGCGGCGATCATGGCGGGGACCGCCGGGCGCACGGTGAAACCCCATCTCGAGCCGCTCCCGATCAAGTTTGAACCAAAGCCGAGTACCCCCATGACCCACTGTTGCTTTAGAGCAAATTATCCGAACCTTTGGCGGGCTACGGTGCTCGGACCACGGCGCTGAAGCCTCACCGAGGTGTGCGCACGTCGCCGACCGATTTCCGGTCACCGGCAGCCCGAGAGCAACGCACCAATGAATTCCTCGTAGCTGGAAACCCCCAAGCAGCGAGTTTGAGCATGAGGGGTGGGCGGAAGTCCGGGTTCCGAAGTTCTCCGGCGAGCTCGGTGGCGGGGGTCGCGCGGGCAGCCGAAGGTTGAAGACGACCGGGGGTCCCGCATGGCAGTGACAGAATTTTAAATCGCCAATCCGCTGCGGCTCCAGGATCCCCTGTGGCGACGCGGGAAGGGTGCTGTGGCCCCGTGTGGTTTGTCCAAGCGCATGACACGTGGTCCCCTGGACCCACCCACAGGGTTTGAATAATTTCTGGTTTATTTGAATTTCCAAATTCAGTTCAAACTTTAGGACCCCATAACTTTTGCTAGGAAGCTCCAAATTTAGTGATTCAAATTGGGTTGGATTCAGGATGAAAAGATCTA
This sequence comes from Neostapfia colusana, assembly GCA_030760725.1. Taxonomy (NCBI): domain Eukaryota; kingdom Viridiplantae; phylum Streptophyta; class Magnoliopsida; order Poales; family Poaceae; genus Neostapfia; species Neostapfia colusana. The sequence continues at coordinate 22,843,864 of JASWHV010000017.1, read as the reverse complement.
TCCAAATATGCAACTCAATTTGCATGAAAACCAATAGAAAATCTGGAAAATTCTTTAAAGCTTTTCAGCAAAAGAATTTTAGAGGGAGTTTGGTTCATCCAAAAATCCTACAATTTGTCCAGAATATTCTTTAGGATGTTAGGAGAGTCCTGTAAAAGTTTCAGCTCATTTGGAGTTGATTTATTTAGGGTAATTCTAATTTTAAGCTTCTGTGTTCAAATGAATACAGAAACATTTTCAGGGAATTTCCAAAATTTGGAAATTCAGTTCTGGGCAGTTCTTAGCTCCAAAAATCCTAGAACAATCCAGGCATACTCTATGATCTATGTTTGAAATTGTAGTTCACTTAAATTTGCATGAAAGTGCAAATCTATTCAGAATTAATTCCTTTTTGCCTAAATACTTAGGGAATTGTTCTAAGTGATCTACTCATTGAAATATTCTGAAATTTTGTCCAGATGACTTTCTTGTGACAAGGAACTCACAAGAAAATTTTCAGCTCCATTGGAGCCCTGGATCAGTAATGTTATGTTCAACCTCATTAGATAATCCACCCACAAGTGAGGAAACACCCATCTCACTTGAGCATAGTGCTAACCCAAACCCAATCCACTAGCACCAGTGTCATTTTAAATTATTAAACAGAGTTCCAGTTTTAAACTTGTCTTTAGAACTTGTTAGCAAAAAATTTATAATTAAACATGTATGCATATTCATAACGTGTAGTGATTAAACGTGGAAAAGTGAAGGAGGAGTTAAGCTTGGATCAAGGAGCAAGAAGGGCAGGGATTAAGCTTCAAGACATCAGCAACTAATTTCATATTATCTGACTTTAGTCACCTGCAAAAGCAAGGCAAGCCACGGTTTGCATTTATGTTGTTTTATAAAGTTTTTCATTTGTTCACTACTATGGGTCAAAGTTTGTATGTGCATTAGGTCAAGTATGTTTTACACTCCACTTGCATAACCAAAAATGAACCCTGGGGTCAAGGGTAGAATGGTGTCATCGCTGTAGAATAAGGCCATGCTAAATAGGCTAGGACATTCGGTAGAAGACGAGTAGTTGAAATCTACTCGCGAGCTTTGTTTCAGGATCACATAAGTGTGGTTGGAAAGTGAGGCAAACTAAAGTTTACATTTCTAAAGATGAGACAGGGCAGGAGGGTTAGGCAGCGACAAGACGAGGTCTTGGTCGAGTAGCTCTGCCTTGTCGGTTAAGGACCGAAGCGTGTGCGGTCCTGGGAGCAAGTATTGAGTTTTGTATCGGATGCTTACTGATATATGGGAACCAGGAAACCGATGTACCAGGTTCACTGGATTGTAGAGGCGTACCACATCGTCTCGTTAGACCTATGAGCCTGAGATGGCGTGACCGGTTCTACAATCTAGTGTCCTGCGAAAAGTTGTCACATACGACGTAATGAAGGACGCCAGCTTTGGGTCTTCAGAGGCGGGCGTATGTGTCGAGTTATCCGGGTAGTGTTTGATTCAAATCACCGTCCCTCGCGGTTATGTGTACCGCTTGCTCACTGCGCTGTGACGTAGTAATCAAGTTGTGTGGAAACAGTTTGCAAAAGTATAATTGCTGCTATGATTATGTTAAATTGCATGAAAACCCTGTTTGAAGTAGAGATAGCGCAGACTAAAGTTATTTTTTCACCTTGGGACAAGTAACATTGGAACGAAGCGTTTCTTGTTTGATTGTGGAGTTCCAATGTTGTTGGGCACAAGGTCACTACTATTATGGCTAAAATCTGAAAGTTAAGGATGAACTCGTAGGCGAGTCTTTTCGCAAATTACAGGATTAGGTCTTAAGTTATCCTCATGTAGAGTTGCATGCTTTAGGAGAGACGGTTAAGTCTTGCTGAGCCTTTGTGCTCACTCTTGCTATATAAGTGGTTATGCAGGTAAACATCGACGCTATAAAGAAGGTTGTCCGGTGAGACTCGGGAACTTCTGAGTCATGTCACACATGGAGAACCTAGCCGCTGCCATGTCTTCGTATTGCTAGCGAGAGGAGTCCGCGGGCTGGACCTCTTCTCGAGTGCTTCTTAGATATTCGAAGTGAGCTGTTCATAGACTTCCGCTGTAGCTATTTTATGTAAATTATTTACAAAGAACAATTGTAAGCTTCCGCTTATGATTTGTGTAATACATTGTTCCTTATATGTGTGCTGTTGGGTGCCGCATAACACGGCACCACCCAATGCAATCCCCGGGCAAGGTGCCCCGTCCCCGTGAACCGGGATGGCGGGCCATCTCAGGACAGTAGCAGTAAACTTGGGACACTTCTGTAGCTGTGACACGTGGAATATGTCATGAACACCAGAAAGGCTGGCCGGTAGCTCCAGCTGGTAGGCTACAGGTCCGCACTTCTCCTTGATAGCGAATGGACCGATAAATCGGGAAGCAAGCTTCCCCTTTACACCGAACCGGTGAATTCCTTTCATCGGAGACACATGAAGATAAACGTGGGATTGAGCGACCTTCAAGTTTTCTTGTATCAACCGAACTCGGTCTTCAGCTTTGTTGACAAGAGCAATCCCAAACCATACTCTTTCACCGGACTCACACCACTTCGGCGGTGTGCGTCATTTCCAGCCGTAGAGATCCTTTTTCTATCTTCTGAGCTTCCATAATATCCTCCCTAATAGTAGGGATGTGAGAAAGGTTGTAGAGTGATCCATATAGAACCAAGTATAACATCAGTTCTTCCTCCTCTATCGGCGTAATAGTGAGGTTATGGACATGTGATTTCCAACTCAGCGCGTCGGCTACCACATTTTTCCTTGCCGGGGTGGTTCTCAATTTTATAGTCTTCGATTAATTCTAACCATCTCCTTTGCCTCATATTCAGCTCCTTCTGGGTGAAGATATATTTTAAGCCCTGTGGTCGGTGTAGAAATGCACTAAGTTTCCAAGAAGATAGTGCCTCTATACTTTCAGTGCCAATACCACAGCAGCGAGCTCAAGATCATGAGTCGGATAATGTTGCTCGTCGTTTCGAAGTTGATGTGAACAATAGACGACCACACGCTTTTGTTGCATAAAGACGCAGTCGAGACCGATGCCGAATGCCTCGCAATAAACATCAAATGGCTTCATCGTGTTCGGCTGAGCAAGAACTGGAGCTGTTGTGAGATGCTACACCACAGTCTTGAATGTGGCTTCAAATGCTTCATTCCACACATATTTAGTGCCCCTTTTCAGCAGCTCCGTCATCGGTTTAGCGATTTTTTAGAAGCTCAGGATAAACCTCCGAAAATATCCTGCTAAACCTAGGAAGCTTCGGACCTCGTGGCCTGATTTGCGAGAATCCTATTTCAGCGCTTGTTCAACTTTTGCTTGGGTCCACAGCAATGCCCTCTGCTGAAATAATATGACCTAGAAAAGGCACTTGATCAATTCAGAACTCGCACTTGCTGAATTTTGCATATAATTTGTGTGCTCCCTCAAACGTGGTAGCACGATATGCAAATGTTCAGCATGCTCTTCTTTTGACTTGGAGAAAACAAATATGTCGTCGATGAATACCACGATGAACTTGTCCAACACTGGCATGAATACTTAATTCATCAAGTACATAAAGTGTGCCGGAACATTGGTTAACCTGGACATGACAAGGTACTCATAAAGTCCGTATCTCGTCGAGAATGCCGTTTTCGATATGTCCTCCGGTCGAATCTTGATTTGATGTAGACCGAAGATCCATCTTTGAAAATAATTTCGCACCCACTAGTTGATCGAATAAAATGTCGATGCCCTAAAAGATAAAACCCTATCTTCCTTAGTGATATCTTCGCTATTATTCTTTGGTTGGGGGGGAGGCATCTAGAAGGGAGCACTTTTCTTATCTATCGTCATGATCATGTTCAACGGGTTCTCTGAGCGCCAACATATTAGGTCGGCCACTGAGATTTTGCCCCTTTTTCTCCACCTGCGCTGGGGTAGAGGGTACTCGTTCTTTATAGTGACGGCATTAGCGGACGATAATCAACATATAGTGTGGCGGACCGGAATCCGCTCATCCAGGATCGCAGAGGGTGGTGCCGCGCGATGCGACACCCGACAGCACACGTCATAAGAACACAATATATTACATGAGAAAAACAGCTGAAACTGTACAACCAGGTACAAACTTCAGTTACAACTATTGTTCTATTACACAGCGGAAGACTACACTATACAACTCACGTCCGCCTATTTAGCAAAAGTCGGTTGCCCAGCCCTAGGGCAACCCACACTAGCTGCACGTCTCAGCTCAGCGCGGCGTGTACGGCTCCCACTCAGATGTGGTCCCCGACGGAGGGTAACCCTCGCCGGTGGACTCGTACTCCGAGTCCGTGGGTGGCTCCTCACCTGAAAAACACTTAAGCAGCAACCATGAGCACAAAGGCTCAGCAAGGCTTAACCGACTCACCTAAGCATGAAACTCTACATGAGGTGTACAATGGACATAGGATAGTAACATTTCAGCAAAACGACACGCCTACAAGTTCATCCTTAGTTCATCTTTTAGCAACAAGTTAACAGTTCATGAAATCTGAAATTTAGTAAGCAGTATTTGGTGGCACACATGTAGCAATACAATTATATCAATCAGCATCATTGAATCAACATATTTCATCCATTAGTCTACGTTACGACACAGTGAACAAGCAGTACTCGTCACCGCGAGGGACGGCGAATCGACTCGATATACACCTGCAGGGAAAACCCAAAGAGCACGTCACGTACGCCCACCCGTGGAGCTGCACAGCACGCTCACTCGATGTCGTACCGGACAACCTTTCACCCAACAGCCCAAACATCGAACCGGTCGCACCGAAACGAGCAGGAGGTTCCCCACACGGAGCATCTCTCTATGCCCGTTGGCAGATTTCCACCTTGCTGCCCTCAACCTACACCTATAAATCAGTGTGCTATGCCTCGACGCCCGGAGGTTTAGGCTACATCGGTTTATCGGGGCCCATATATCCGATATGCCTTCGGTACGTTCAATACTTGTTCAGCAGGGCCGCACACGGATCGGTCCTCAATCGACACGGGCAGGGATGCGCATACAAGACTCCCTCTTGCTGCGCCCTAGCCACTGCCTAGTCTCATTTTCATTACTAAAGTGATCTCGCGTCACTCAACCGAACCCGTGTGTCCCAATGCCTATCTCGCGAGTAGATTCCAACTACTCGACTTGTACCGAAGTTCTATGACTCATTAAGCATAGCCTGTCTACTCGAGGTCTTAGACACTACCCTCACTCTTTTAGGAACCTTTGGTTATGCAAGTGGGGTTCCATTCATCCTACACCTATTGCACAATCATACTTCACATGACTCATGTAAACAAAAGAAGACTTATAAAAAGGTTAATGCAAACTGGGGCTTGCCTTGTTGCTGCTGGTCAGGAGTTAGTTCTTCGTCCGGAAGGAGGAAGTCCAGCACTTCCGGAGTCTCTTCTTCAACGGCTACACGTTAATGAAATACTACATGTTAATTTAGATGCAAATGTGAGTTTTAGAGTAATACTTCTACTATTAGTTCTAATAACCAGCCTCTAACACCTGGAACTTTGTTTAAGAATTTAAAGATGGACTGGTGTTGGTGGTTTGGCTTGAACTTAATCACATGGTTAAATGCTAAGTGGTTTTTCCCCCTTTTCCATATTAATTCCCTTAAGTGGTTAAACAGGACAGGGGTGATCTAGAGCTCCAATGGAGCTGAGAATTTTTGTGTGAGTTCCTTGTCACAAGAAAACTCCCTGGACCAAACATTAGCACTTTTCATGGAGTGGTTTGCTCAGAGTAATTCTCTTGGTAAATCAGCAAGGAAGAATTTTATTCTGAGGTAATACCCCTGTTCATGCTCAACTTAATGAACTACAAATTCAATTATAGCTCATAGAGTTTGCCTGAATTTTCCTAACATTTTTGGGGTTAAGAATTGCCCAGAACTGAATTTCCAAGTTTTGGAAATTCTCTGAAAATGTTACTGTATTCAAATGAACACAGCACCTTCCAATTTGAATTGGTCTGACCAAATCAACTCCAAATGGTCTGAAACTTTTACAAGGGTTTACTAATGTCCTAAAGAACATGCTGGTAAAATTTGGGGATTTTTGGATGAACCAAACTCCCTCTAAAATTCTTTTGCTGAAAAGCTTTAAAGAATTTTCCAGAATTAATTAATGGGTTTCATACAAATTGGATTGTATATCTGGACAGAGCTAGACAAGATGAATCCAACCCAATTTGAATCACTAAATTTGGAGCCTCCTAGCAAAGGTTATGGATTTCTAAAGTTTGAGTGGACACTGGAATTGTTTTACTATTGGAAAATAACCTGGGCCCACTCTTTAAATCGCAGCCAGTGAGAAGCGAGAACACACAGGGTTACTGGGTTTTCCTGTGCACAGCCACACGGAATCCTGGCCATATTCGATCCCGTTTTAAACTCGCCCTCACTGACTGGTGGGCCTGCCCCACCCTTCTTCTTCCTCCGAGCCCTCCTTCCCGCGCACGCGCTAACCTCGCCGGACCGAGGCGGCGCCTCACCGGCTGAGTGTCTCCGGCCGTCTCCCGGCCGGAGGCTCGCCGCCTGGGGGTTTATGGGGTCGGGAAACATGTTTGTGGGCTCGGTTTAGGCGCTAGAGGATCGGAACGGTGCCGGCAGCGTGCGGCGGCCTCGGGGAACGATCGGCATCGTCGCCCGGTGGTCCTAGCCTGCCAACGACTCAGCCCATCCGTTCTAGAGCACCAGTGGGTGCTAGGGAAACTCGGCAAGTAAAGGCCAGCGCATGGCAACACCTCCAGAGGAGTTCTCACCGTGCACCCGACTCCTGCCGCGCATTTGGACGTGGAACGACATGCAATACCCCGCACTGTGTCAGTTCTCTAGCTAGGGTTGCGAAGAGAAATTGACCGCTAGCCAGTCTAGGTCCTGTGTGCAAGATTTGGTGGCCTAAGAACGAAGATCAAGGATGAATTCGATGGATTCTTACCCGGAGGTCCGAGCGGATGTGCCGGGAGAAAAACGTCAAATTGACGCTCGATGGTCCACCGTCGGGGCTGTGGCTTGGCTAGTAGCAGCGTGACTATCCGGCGCGTCTCCGAGTGGCCTAGCTCGTCTAGGAAAGCCTCGGGTTCGAGCTGCCCACGGTGAGCCCGTGCCGACTGTTCTTCTCGGTCACCGCCGATAGTCTCCGGGCTAGGTTCTGGGCAGCTAAACTTGATTGTCTTCGGCCGGAGGAGGTAGAGGGCGAGTAGCTGGTGTGGTTTTTGGCTAGGGGGTGCTGCACGCGAGAGCTCGGCCGAATCCTCACGGGAAGTCGATCGGCGGCAGTCGGGTCGGTCAGCGCGAGGCACGGGAGCAGTGATGATCTTCACGTGGCCGCGCGTGTTACCGCCGCTGCAGTCGGTCCTCCACGGCGCGCTGGCTCGTGCGGTGTCCCTCCCTCTCGGGCGCGGGAGCAGGAGCTGGCGGCCTGTATTCGACCGGCGTCGGGGAGAACAGGCCACGCTCGGTTTGGAGAACAGTCCTCCCACTGACTTGTGGGCCCCCTCTCCCCCTAATCTCTTTTTCCAAATTCTGCTGCAAATATCTCAGCTACTCTCCATTTAATGAGAGACTTAGCCTCCAAGTATTGGTTTGAATTTGATTCTCAAATTCAAACTTTGTTTGGTTAAATTGGCTTCATATTTAAACTGAAATTCAAATTCAGTTTTGAATTATTGCAAATTTGGCTCCCGACAAGATGAACTCCAATGGGGATGAAACTTGGTGGGTTTACTCAGAAAAATGTGCTGAGTATAGATATGGATCTAACTTTTGAATTTGGGTGATGAAAGTTGCTGCAATTTGAAAATTTACATTCAAATTGGCCTCCTTTTGAAATAACCCAAAAGTGCCTCAAAAAGTGTTGAATTTGCATGAGCTTTGGACTGAACCTTCCCAAGACTTTTTAAATTCTAGGGGTGAGCTCAACCTCTCATGTTCATGTGTAGAAACCCTACTTAGTGAAAGTGAAGACTTTCCCTTCTAATCACTCCTTTGATGGAGGCCACTTGCTCTTCACAATATTTCACAATCTACCCACAACAAAACTGTTGTGTTGTGAGGTGCATAAAAATTTTTGCAAGTCCCTTTTCTTGGGCTTTTACATCCCTCCCCCCTTAAAAGAATCTCGTCCCGAGATTATAAAAGAAGAGATAGCGATGTAATAGGGACTTACCCGTGTTGAGAAGCCATAAACTCCGGGTAATTTGATTGAAGGAACTCCTCGCTCTCCCACGTCGCTTCTTCGGCGGTGTGGTTGCTCCAGAGTATTTTGTAGAACCACAACGTTCTGCTGCGTGTGGTCCTGGCTTTCTCCTCAAGAATTCCCACCGGATATTCATCATATGTTAAATCCAGTTTCAGCTCGCCGATGTCTTCGGTAGGAACAGCAGCTGTATGCTTCAAGCATTTTCGCAGTTGCGAAACATGGAAAACATCATGGACACCAGCCAGAGATGCCGGTAGCTCCAATCGATACGCTGCTGGTCCACACTTCTCGGTGATAGCGTAGGGTCCAATGAAACGGGGAGCGAGCTTCCCCTTCACACCGAACCGGTGCACGCCCTTCATTGGAGACACGCGGAGGTACACGTGTTCCCCAACGTCAAAGTGCAACGGTCTACGCCTCTTATCAGCGTAGCTCTTCTGTCGGGATTGAGCGGCCTTCAAATTGGCTTGAATTGTCCGAACGCGCTCTTCGGCGTCGTTCACCACATCAACTCCGAATGTGACCCTTTCACCGGACTCGCACCAATTTATTGGGGTGCGGCATTTACGACCGTAGAGAGCTTCGTAAGGTGCCATTTTGATACTCGCCTGATAGCCGTTGTTGTACGAGAATTCCGCCAATGGTAGGTGATCATCCCAGTTCCTACCATGGTGGATGGCACATGCTCTCAACATGTCTTCCAGGACTTGATTCACCCTTTCTGTCTGGCCATCTGTCTGAGGGTGATAGGCGGAGCTCCTGATCAACTTAGTACCCAATGCAGCGTGTAGCTGCTCCCAAAAGCGAGATACAAATAATGCACCTCGATCTGAGACAATGGTCTTGGGTACCCCGTATAGGCATAGAATCTTCGCTATGTATAGCTTCGCATATTTGCCAGCATTGTAACGTTTATTCACCGGAATGAAGTGAGCCGTCTTGGTTAACCGATCAACGATTACCCATATGGAGTCATGCTTGTTGGCTGTTAGGGGTAATCCCACAATGAAATCCATGCTCACATCTTCCCATTTCCATGCCGGGATCTTCAGGGGTTGCAACAGCCCTGATTTCTTCATGTGATCAGCTTTCACTCGTCTACACGTATCGCACTCGGATACGTACTTAGCTACCTCCCGCTTCATCCGTGTCCACCAAAATTTCTTTTTCAAATCTTGGTACATTTTGTTGCTGCCCGGATGAATGGAGTATTTAGACAAGTGAGCTTCATCGAGGATCTTTTTCCTCAACTCCATATCTCGGGGTACGACTATGCGGTCATTGAACCACAGCGTCCCCTCATCATCTTTCCGGAAACATTTAATTTCTCTAGTGTCTATCCGTCTCCGGAGATGTGGCATGCCTTTATCCGTTTTCTGAGCTGCAATGATGTCCTCCCTAATAGTAGGGATGAGGGCAAGGTTGTACAGCGATCCATAAGGAACCAAGTATAAACTTGGCTCTTCCTCCTCCACCGGTGTAATGGTGAGGTGATGGACATGCGATTTCCGACTCAGCGCGTCGGCAACCACATTCGCCTTGCCGGGGTGGTAATGGATCTCAATCTCATAATCTTTGATCAGTTCTAACCACCTCCTCTGCCTCATGTTCAGCTCCTTCTGGGTGAAAATGTATTTCAAGCTCTTGTGGTCGGTGTAGAGATGCACCAAGTTCCCCAGGAGATAGTGCCTCCACATTTTTAGCGCCAACACCACGGCAGCAAGTTCAAGATCGTGAGTCGGGTAGTGTTGCTCATGGTTCCGAAGTTGGCGTGAGCCATAAGCGACCACACGTCCTTCCTGCATCAACACGCAGCCAAGCCCAATACCGGACGCGTCACAATACACGTCGAAGGGCTTTGTTGTATCCGGCTGAGCTAACACCGGGGCTGTTGTGAGATGCTTCACCAATGTTCGGAACGCTCCTTCACACGTGGTGTTCCAAACATATTTTGTCCCTTTCTTCAGCAACTCTGTCATCGGCTTAGCGAGCTTGGAGAAACTCGGAATGAATCTCCGGTAGTATCCCGCTAACCCGAGGAAGCTTCTGACTTCATGAACTGAAGTGGGAGCTTTCCATTTCAACACTTGCTCGATTTTACTTGGGTCAACCGCAATGCCTTCAGCTGAGATGATATGTCCCAAGAATGGCACTTGGCTGATCCAAAATTCGCATTTGCTGAACTTGGCGTAGAGCTTGTGGTCTCGCAATCGTTGAAGAACGATCCGTAAGTGTTCGGCATGCTCGGCTTCTGTCTTGGAGTAAACCAAGATATCGTCAATGAACACCACCACGAACTTGTCCAGCTCCGGCATGAACACCGAGTTCATGAGATACATGAAATGGGCTGGAGCATTTGTGAGACCAAATGACATGACGAGATATTCGTATAAGCCGTATCTCGTCGAGAACGCCGTCTTCGGGATATCCTCCGCCCGGATCTTGATCTGGTGATATCCAGAGCGAAGGTCCATCTTGGAGAACACACTTGCCCCCACGAGTTGATCAAACAAGATGTCAATACGGGGCAGTGGGTACTTATTCTTGATGGTGACGGCGTTGAGCGGCCGGTAATCCACACACAGCCTCAGGGTTTCATCCTTCTTCTTTACAAATAGCGCCGAGCATCCCCAAGGCGAGGAACTCGGCCGAATGAAACCCTTGCTCAACAGATCATTGAGCTGTTCTTTTAGTTCAGCCAGCTCATTTGGAGCCATCTTGTATGGTCTCCGTGATATGGGCGTAGTCCCGGGTGCGAGCTCGATCTTGAACTCGACATCCCGCTCAGGTGGCATGCCCGGAAGATCGTCCGGGAACACGTCGGGATACTGCCGGACTACGGGGATGTCTTCTAACTTGAGAACTTCAGCATTATTAATTGCTAAAACTTCCCGGACTGGCGTGTCTAACACCATGGAATGCGGACGGTGGAATGGAGAATTTAAGTGAACCGTCCGTGTCCGAGTCTCTAGGACAGCACCATGGTATTGCAGCCATGACATCCCTAAGATTGCATCAATCTTTTGTCCCATAAGGATTATCAAGGTGGTGGGATATAGTTTCCCACCCAAGCACAGAGGTGCCTTTGGAATCATCATATTAGCTGAAATCCTCCCTCCCGGTGAGCAGATCATATAAGTGCAGTCGGTTGGGAAGATTTGCAATTGATGTTTAGCCACATAGGATGCACTTATAAAGCTGTGGGTTGCACCCGAATCAAATAATATGACTATGGCTTGATGGTTGAGAGTAAACGTACCCGCCAGCACGTTGTCTCCCTCTGGGGCGTCCTCATTGTCGAGGTTGCGGACGCCTCCAGTCCGCTGACCAACCTTCTTCACCGGAGGTCGGCCTCGAGCACCGCCCTGGAGCTGGGCTTGCCCGCTGCTCTGCTGCCCCTGGGGACAGTCCTTCGCGAAGTGGCCCGCCTGGCCACACGTGAAGCAGGTGAAACGGGGCTGTCCCCCGCTAATCGGTGGACGGAAACCCGGGGTGCGTTGTGGCGGTGGAAACGCCCGGGGTACCGTCTGCTGTTGCTGTCTTGGTGGTGGCATCGGCGGACGGAACGGGGGTGCTTGGAACGAACGTCCCCCGAACTGCTGAGGTCACGCCGGTGGACGCCACTGCTGCCCGGATGGTGTCCGATACACCATACGGTACTTCTGGGGAGCGCCACTCCCACCGCTGCTAGGTGGAGTGCTGCGCTTCCTCTGCTCAGCTGCTAACTCCCGCTGAGCGTCCTCTTGCATGATGGCGGCATTGACTAGGTCGTTGAATGTGCCGCGGTTCCATTGTACGAGGTGGGTCTTCATTTCGGGGTGTAACCCCCGATAGAAGTGCTCCCTCTTCTTCTCCTCCGTGTAGACGTAGTCTGACGCATACTGCGCCAGATGGTTGAAGGCACGGGAGTAGTCGTGGGCACTCCTCCCGCCCTGCTTCAGTTCCAAAAATTCTTGGAACTTTCTCTTCATTATCCCGGGAGGGATGTGATAGGCGCGGAACGCCTCCCGGAACTCTTGCCATTCCACGGCATGGCCAGCTGGACGTGAGGCGACATAATTCACCCACCACGCACCAGCGGCACCGTGGAGCTGCTGTGCTGCGAACAGTGTCTTCTGCCGCTCCGTACACTGGAGCAGCCCGAACTTGGACTCGATAGTCCGCAGCCAGTTGTCCGCCTCCAGTGGCTCTTCAGCTTCGGTGAACACTGGAGGGTGCATACTCATGAAATCCGAGTACGACACTTCGCGGGGCTCACGAGGCCCTCGCTCTTGACGTCCTCCCGCCTGGGACGTATTCTGCACGATCGTGCGGAGCAAGTCGGTCTGCTCCTCACGACCTCCCACCAATGCCGCTATCACATCCGCTAGAGTAAGCGGAGGCGGCGGTGGTGGCTGCTGCTGCGGGGTGCTGTCGTAGGCCGGTGGCTGGGAGTCATCGCCTCCCCCTTTGCTAGAGCCACCAACCTCGTGCGTGGTCCTAGTACGAACCATCTGCAACCATACGACATTAAACATCAGTCCCGCAACATTTTGCATGCAGTCCAATAGAACTGGGCGTGAAAACATTATGACAACCAAACATGCGAAATATCTCGTAAGTAGATAATGTAATAACTTTGCACAAGCTACACCATTACCAGACCAAACACAAGTTAGTTTAATCCAACTTGATGAACCTCCCCTTTGGAAGCTCAACATAACTAGGTTTGGTCACTACGAGACATTATTCTTGCGTTGTCATCACGTATAACACCCTTAGGGTACAACACCCTCTCCCATGAGCTCAACTGTCATTCTTCTGTCAGAATGACCAGTTTCTACCTATTCCAAGTTTTGATCTGGTTCTGTGCATCTTCATGACTCAAGTTGAATACCAAAGTTCAAGTTAACTTCAGTATTTTTCCAACGAGTACTCATTTGCGCCCAGATCAGCTTTGATTATAATGTTATGTTAATTCAAAGTTAGCAGAATTTCTGGAAGAATTTTAACAGCACCTCCTTTGGAAGTGGCTGTTTCCAACCCTGATTTCCACTAAATTCTGTGCTGAAATTTCAGGAACTTTGAATTGCAAAGGTGTCGCACATCTTCTACTCTTTCTAAGGATGTATTATATGACAATTTTAGATTTTTCTACTGGGAGTTATGTTTGAAAAACAGATCAGTTCAGAGGATGTTTTACTCTGCCCTGGTTCTGGACAGTTTACATTCCTCTGGAATTCCAGCCATCTTAAGGCGAGTTTCAGCTCTGGAAGTCTACAACAAAGTTGTAGAGTACTTGACTACCTTTCCAGAACTATATAGCATACCTCTCTCGGCTAAAAGACCTGTGAGTTATGCCCTGTTGAGGATCAGCAAACTTGCTGTCCCAAAACCGAGCACTCTGTTTTTCAATCTTTTTGGAACTACACTCATCACTATCCCATTCTTATACCCAACCAGGGTCCTAAATGTGGAACCTATAGATTTTAATTCCTTGTTATCATTATTTTCATGCATATGCCTACAATATTTCGGTACTACGTTCCTCACAAAAGAAAATCCTAACCGGATCATACCGGTATATACGTCTCGAGTGTGGCACTAAACGGTCTCTCGCACACGTTTTCTACACGGATACATACGTGGTTAGTACCTGCAGAAGACCACACAATGATGGTGCACTCAAAGTTTGTTCATTTCAGGCAGTTCCATATCTAAAAGTAAATACAAACGCCCGTATCATTGTCATACGGCCGTCCTTGAGCTAAGTCACGTCTCAAGGCACGTGATCGTGTTTCAACACCACACGACGGGGAACCCGAGTATGTCATGAACGGGTCGTCACGGTTGGGAATGTTATCAACCCAACAGATACCACCTACTGCCCTGCAGGGCACGCCGATGGCAAGCGCTGTGTATGTCCTCCTAGGCTATTTCCAGACGAACACACTCTCGCGTTACTGACCACGCGATGGGGTCTCCGCTTACTTGCCTAATGCACGCTAGGGATCAGCGTTTCATATGAACTCAGGGACATGAAGAGTCCAAGAGATTCATATTGACATCTCACACAAAGCTGTGAGATCAATCCCCGAACCACGTTCCTCGTCAGGGAGAGCTAACCGAAATTGAACCGCTTTCGGTGGCGTTCCTTACCATACTTACCAGAGCGTAGGTGCGTCGTTACATAATTGAAATTCAGAATTATAACACATAAGTTAGTCTTTGCCACTTTAAGTAACTATGCTAATATAGTCCTTACTTGGGCAACTACCGAATCCTCACCGTATACCTAAGTTTTTTCCATATTGCAGTCCTTTAGTACTGTGCTATCCCCACTGCAGCTCTGATACCAGGCTGTGGTGGACCGGAATCCGCTCATCCAGGATCGCAGAGGGTGGTGCCGCGCGATGCGACACCCGACAGCACACGTCATAAGAACACAATATATTACATGGGAAAAACAGCTGAAACTGTACAACCAGGTACAAACTTCAGTTACAACTATTGTTCTATTACACAGCGGAAGACTACACTATACAACTCACGCCCGCCTATTTAGCAAAAGTCGGTTGCCCAGCCCTAGGGCAACCCACACTAGCTGCACGTCTCAGCTCAGCGCGGCGTGTACGGCTCCCACTAAGCCATGGTCCCCGACGGAGGGTAACCCTCGCCGGTGGACTCGTACTCCGAGTCCGTGGGTGGCTCCTCACCTGAAAAACACTTAAGCAGCAACCGTGAGCACAAAGGCTCAGCAAGGCTTAACCGACTCACCTAAGCATGAAACTCTACATGAGGTGTACAATGGACATAGGATAGTAACATTTAAGAAAAACGACACGCCTACAAGTTCATCCTTAGTTCATCTTTTAGCAACAAGTTAACAGTTCATGAAATCTGAAATTTAGTAAGCAGTATTTGGTGGCACACATGTAGCAATACAATTATATCAATCAGCATCATTGAATCAACATATTTCATCCATTAGTCTACGTTACGACGCAGTGAACAAGCAGTACTCATCACCGCGAGGGACGGCGAATCGACTCGATATACACCTGCAGGGAAAACCCAAAGAGCACGTCACGTACGCCCACCCGTGGAGCTGCACAGCACGCTCACTCGATGTCGTACGGGACAACCTTTCACCCAACAGCCCAAACGTCGAACCGGTCCCACCGAAACGAGCAGGAGGTTCCCCACACGGAGCATCTCTCTATGCCCGTTGGCAGATTTCCACCTTGCTGCCCTCAACCTACACCTATAAATCGGTGTGCTATGCCTCGACGCCCGGAGGTTTAGGCTACATCGGTTTATCGGGGCCCTTATATCCGATATGCCTTCGGTACGTTCAATACTTGTTCAGCAGGGCCGCACACGGATCGGTCCTCAATCGACACGGGCAGGGATGCGCACACAAGACTCCCTCTTGCTGCGCCCTAGCCACTGCCTAGTCTCATTTTCATTACTAAAGTGATATCGCGTCACTCAACCGAACCCGTTTGTCCCAATGCCTATCTCGCGAGTAGATTCCAACTACTCGACTTGTACCGAAGTTCTATGACTCATTAAGCATAGCCTGTCTACTCGAGGTCTTAGACACTACCCTCACTCTTTTAGGAACCTTTGGTTATGCAAGTGGGATTCCATTCATCCTACACCTAATGCACAATCATACTTCACATGACTCATGTAAACAAAAGAAGACTTATAAAAAGGTTAATGCAAACCGGGGCTTGCATTGTTGCTGCTGGTCAGGAGTTAGTTCTTCGTCCGGAAGGAGGAAGTCCAACACTTCCGGAGTCTCTTCTTCAACGGCTACACGTTAATGAAATACTACATGTTAATTTAGATGCAAATGTGAGTTTTAGAGTAAGACTTCTACTATTAGTTCTAATAACCAGCCTCTAACACCTGGAACTTTGTTTAAGAATTTAAAGATGGACTTGTGTTGGTGGTTTGGCTTGAACTTAATCACATGGTTAAATGCTAAGTGGTTTTTCCCCCTTTTCCATATTAATTCCCTTAAGTGGTTAAACAGGACAGGGGTGATCTAGAGCTCCAATGGAGCTGAGAATTTTTGTGTGAGTTCCTTGTCACAAGAAAACTCTCTGGACCAAACATTAGCACTTTTCATGGAGTGGTTTGCTCAGAGTAATTCTCTTGGCAAATCAGCAAGGAAGAATTTTATTCTGAGGTAATACCCCTGTTCATGCTCAACTTAATGAACTACAATTTCAATTATAGCTCATAGAGTTTGCCTGAATTTTCCTAACATTTTTGGGGTTAAGAATTTCCCAGAACTGAATTTCGAAGTTTTGGAAATTCTCTGAAAATGTTTCTGTATTCAAATGAACACAGCACCTTCCAATTTGAATTGCTCTGACCAAATCAACTCCAAATGGTCTGAAACTTTTACAGGGGTTTACTAATGTCCTAAAGAACATGCTGGTAAAATTTGGGGATTTTTGGATGAACCAAACTCCCTCTAAAATTCTTTTGCTGAAAAGCTTTAAAGAATTTTCCAGAATTAATTAATGGGTTTCATACAAATTGGATTGTATATCTGGACAGAGCTAGACAAGATGAATCCAACCCAATTTGAATCACTAAATTTGGAGCCTCCTAGCAAAGGTTATGGATTTCTAAAGTTTGAGTGGACACTGGAATTGTTTTACTATTGGAAAATAACCTGGGCCCACTCTTTAAATCGCAGCCAGTGAGAAGCGAGAACACACAGGGTTACTGGGTTTTCCTGTGCACAGCCACACGGAATCCTGGCCATATTCGATCCCGTTTTAAACTCGCCCTCACTGACTGGTGGGCCTGCCCCACCCTTCTTCTTCCTCCGAGCCCTCCTTCCCGCGCGCGCGCTAACCTCGCCGGACCGAGGCGGCGCCTCACCGGCTGAGTGTCTCCGACCGTCTCCCGGCCGGAGGCTCGCCGCCTGGGGGTTTATGGGGTCGGGAAACATGTTTGTGGGCTCGGTTTAGGCGCTAGAGGATCGGAACGGTGCCGGCAGCGTGCGGCGGCCTCGGGGAACGATCGGCATCGTCGCCCGGTGGTCCTAGCCTGCCAACGACTCAGCCCATCCGTTCTAGAGCACCAGTGGGTGCTAGGGAAACTCGGCAAGTAAAGGCCAGCGCATGGCAACACCTCCATAGGAGTTCTCACCGTGCGCCCAACTCCTGCTGCGCATTTGGACGTGGAACGACATGCAATACCCCGCACTGTGTCAGTTCTCTAGCTAGGGTTGCGAAGAGAAATTGACCGCTAGCCAGTCTAGGTCCTGTGTGCACGATTTGGTGGCCTAAGAACGAAGATCAAGGATGAATTCGATGGATTCTTACCCGGAGGTCCGAGCGGATGTGCCGGGAGAAAAACGTCAAATTGACGCTCGATGGTCCACCGTCGGGGCTGTGGCTTGGCTAGTAGCAGCGTGACTATCCGGCGCGTCTCCGAGTGGCCTAGCTCGGCTAGGAAAGCCTCGGGTTCGAGCTGCCCACGGTGAGCCCGTGCCGACTGTTCTTCTCGGTCACCGCCGATAGTCTCCGGGCTAGGTTCTGGGCAGCTAAACTTGATTGTCTTCGGCCGGAGGAGGTAGAGGGCGAGTAGCTGGTGTGGTTTTTGGCTAGGGGGGGTGCTGCACGCGAGAGCTCGGCCGAATCCTCACGGGAAGTCGATCGGCGGCAGTCGGGTCGGTCAGCGCGAGGCACGGGAGCAGTGATGATCTTCACGTGGCCGCGCGTGTTACCGCCGCTGCAGTCGGTCCTCCACGGCGCGCTGGCTCGTGCGGTGTCCCTCCCTCTCGTGCGCGGGAGCAGGAGCTGGCGGCCTGTGTTCGACCGGCGTCGGGGAGAACTGGCCACGCTCGGTTTGGAGAACAGTCCTCCCACTGACTTGTGGGCCCCCTCTCCCCCTAATCTATTTTTCCAAATTCTGCTGCAAATATCTCAGCTACTCTCCATTTAATGAGAGACTTAGCCTCCAAGTATTGGTTTGAATTTGAGTTCTCAAATTCAAACTTTGTTTGGTTAAATTGGCTTCATATTTAAACTGAAATTCAAATTCAGTTTTGAATTATTGCAAATTTGGCTCCCGACAAGATGAACTCCAATGGGGATGAAACTTGGTGGGTTTACTCAGAAAAATGTGCTGAGTATAGATATGGAGCTAACTTTTGAATTTGGGTGATGAAAGTTGCTGCAATTTGAAAATTTACATTCAAATTGGCCTCCTTTTGAAATAACCCAAAAGTGCCTCAAAAAGTGTTGAATTTGCATGAGCTTTGGACTGAACCTTCCCAAGACTTTTTAAATTCTAGGGGTGAGCTCAACCTCTCATGTTCATGTGTAGAAACCCTACTTAGTGAAAGTGAAGACTTTCCCTTCTAATCACTCCTTTGATGGAGGCCACTTGCTCTTCACAATATTTCACAATCTACCCACAACAAAACTGTTGTGTTGTGAGGTGCATAAAAATTTTTGCAAGTCCTTTTTCTTGGGCTTTTACATATAGTCTCAGTGTTTCATCCTTCTTCTTAATGAACAGCGCAGAGCAACCCCAAGGTGATGAGCTTGGTCATATGGAACCTTTGCTCATGAGTTCATTTAGTTGCTCCTTTAATTCCGCTAGCTCGTTGGGTGCCATCTTGTACGGCCTCCGGTGAAATCGGTGTTGTTCCCGGCGCCAGTTCAATTGTGAACTCGACGTCCTGTTCGGGCGGCCTACCCGGCAAATCACTGGGAAACACATCGGGGTGTTCACGTACCACCGGAATATCTTCGAGTTTAATCACTTCTGTGTGGTAGGCCTAACCAGTCCTCTTTTCTGTACAGAACAGACCCTTCTGTCCTTAACCAAGATTTTGATCCGTTTAACAGCATTTTAATAACTCAAGTTGAATACAAAAGTTGAAGCTAACTTCAATACCTTTCCAACGAGCATTTATATGCCTCCAGATCATTTTTGGGTCAAAAGTTATGATTGCTCAAAATTGACAGGATTTCTGGATTAAAATTGCCAGCATCTCCTCTGAATGTGGAGGTTTTTATCACAGTTGTATCTGAAAATAGGTACGATTCTGAACAAACTTTGAACTACAACATTGCTGCATATCACATAAACTTTCCAACGGTGTATCATAGGACCCTTAGGGATTTTTGTACAGAAAGTTATGGCTAATATACAAAAATGTCCAGAGAGGTTTTTGCATCTGTCCTGTTTCTGGAAAGTTTGCATTCAACTGGACATTCAACCAGTTTGGCATGTCATTTTGCTCCGGAGGTCTACATAGAAGCTGTAGATCACTTAAAAACCTTTCCAGAACTTTATCCAACACCTTCATTGGGTAAATCTACTCAGAGTTATGCTCTGTCAAAGTCCAGCATGAATTCCTGCCAGAAACAGAGCACCCTGTTTTGAACTTTTTGAAGCCTAGCACTTCTCTTATTTCAATCTTAGTTCAAAATAAGAGCTCAATAACTACTATTTGTTTACAGACTTCCATTTTTAGTTGAAAAAGTTAGTTCATGAATCATTTCACATAGGAAAGAAGTTATCAAGTGTAGTACGGTGTCGATGCACCGTAAGAAATATGTCGGTACTACGTTGCCTCACCAAAGAAAGTCCTAACGGGATTATACCGGCATATACGACTTAAACCGTGGCACTAAACACGGTCTCTCGCAAACACGTGCTACACGACATACGAAAAGTGGTCAGCCCTGCAGAAGAACACTGAATAATGACTCACTCAGATGGTTTTTTATTTCGGGCAGGTCCATATTTGAAAGTAAATATATATGCCCGTATCATTGCCATACAGTCGTCCTTGAGTGAAGCCACATCTCAAGGTACATGGTAGGGTTATTCACCGCTCTACGGAGGGCTGCAAACCTTTGCAATTAAGCACACAGGTGGACCAGCATTTTCGTATGCCCCATAGAACAAAAAAAGTCCTAGAGCACATACAAACCACACGATGGGGCCTCCTCCTCTTGTCCCTGGGTTCGCGCACTGGAGGCTAGTACCGTTCATATGTCTCTAAGACATGAAGAGTCTTAGAAAACATATTCACTTTCCATTCGTTGCCGAACGGAACATCTCATGCTACGTGTCTCGCATGAGGGAGCTAACCAAAATTGACCGCTTTCGGTGGCGTACCTTACCTCTTACCTGAGCGTAAGTGCATCATTACATAATCAAAATTCAGAATTATAATGACATGACCCCACGGTCTTGTCTAGCCAGGATCACGCTGAGGGGTGCTGCGTTGCACAGCACCGGATAACACACGTCAAAGGTACAAAGCGGAAGCAAAACTTTTATTACATAAAGTGGTTTATGAACACTTTTACATCAAAATATGTCCAGTCCACACTCACGGGCGTAGACTACGCATCAAGTTCATGTTCAGCCCATGAACGTGTCCTTGCTAGCACACACGCACACTAACATGGCGGCGTGCACGACTCCCACTCGACGGGGTTCCCCTCCTGGGGTTCCATCTCCTCTTCGGGAGTCCCTTCCTCATAGAACCCTGCAAAAGCTTCAAACACAAGCAGTGAGCACGAAGGCTCAGCAAGACTGACCCGTCTCTTCTAAACATGGAACTTCTACTTGGGGGTGATGGGTACATGAGATAAAAACCAGTTTCAAAGGACTCGCCTAATTAGTGGAACCTTACTTTCAAGTTTTAGCAGCAGGTGGTGGAGAACCTTACGCTAAGGCACATGAGAGAGCCGCAATCAAACAAGAAACACATTTCTCTCATGTACTTTGCCCAAAGTTGAAAGGAACTTTAATTAGCTCTAAACTACAGCAATCATTAACAATCAAGTCCATCTTTCAATAAGCAACATTTTAACATGTAACTAGCCTTTTCTTTCTATGTCACGGTACAGTGAACAAGTGATACTCACTGACCGCGAGGGACGGCGATTATAATCAATTTACACCTGCAGGGTTACCAGAATAACCCGTCACGTACGCCCGTACTCGATGTCGCCTACAACAACCATCACGGACGCCGTACGCAACCACCTTTCGCCCGTCAGCCAAATATTGAACCGGTCCCATCGTCCCAAGCAAGAGGTCTCTGCACGCGCATCTCAGTGCCGCCAGCCGATTTACACCTCAAGCTCTCAACCTATCCTCTGAACGACAGGCAATGCCTCAATACCCAGCTACCCAAGTTACATCAGTTTCCCGGTTCCCATATAGCCGGTAGGTCTTTGGTACTGTTCTAGCTTGTTTAACAGGCCCGCACACGGCTCGGTCCTCAATCGACACAAGCGGAGCTATAGCACACAGGCCCAAAAGTCCTGCTGCCCTTACTCTCCGCTTAGTCTCATTTTTCATGCCATGTGTATCGTGTGCTATCTCTACCCGAGTCGAGTGCCTCTAGCCTATACTCGCGAGTAGTTCCAACTACTCGACTTGTACCGAATCCTACACTATCTTAGCATCACAGTAGCTAACGGGGTTTGCAATTCTAATCCCAAACCCATGGTTCTCTTGGCTATGCACTTGGGTTTTCAAACAAGACTCCAATGCAAGAAGTAATCATACTCAAGTAAGTGCTCAAAACAATAAAAATTTGTAAAAAGGTTAATGCAAACCGGGGCTTGCCTTGCTGCTCTTGGTCGTAGGCTAGCTGCTCCTCCGGAGTAACGAAGTCTAGGACTTCGGGTTCCTCCTCGACCTTAGCGACTACAGGATATACAAGTATATGTATTAATTTAAATGCATTTGATTGAATTTAAACTTGTGAAGTCTATAACTTTCACTAGACAGACCCAATGACTGTGAAACTTTTACGGTGGCTTGGTTACAACATAAACAGAGACTTGGTCAAGTTTTAGTTGCAGCAAAGCTCATTTGAGCCCTCCATAATTAATTATGTCCTCGACCTTAATTGGAGCTCTTAGGGTGTTCTAGGGATTTTCATGGAACAAGCCACAACTTTCTGAAAACTAGATTTTTAGAGGGTTCTAATAGAATTGGACTCACTTAATTTGAAGGTTCCTAGCTAAAGATATGAGCTACACAATTTCAGAGAAAATTCTGAAAATATTTCTGAACATTTTCTATTTTCTCTGGAACAGTTTCACTAATCACACCATTAGGTGGATCAACTGAGCTCAAATGGACCTGAAATTTTTATGGTAGTTCAGGAATAGTTTGCTGAACATCCAGCAAAATTTCAGAATTTTTCTCCAAAGGATTCTCCATTTAAAATTCCAAACAGTTTAAACTTTGAGGAATTAATTCTGGAGAATTAAGGATTTTCGTGAAGTGAAACTTGATTTGCTGGAAAGTTCTCAGAGAGCTGAATCTAACAAAATTTGGTTCACTCGATTTGGAGCTTCCTAGCCAAAGTTATGCGGATTTGAAGTTTGAATGAAATCTGAAAATCGGGGAAAAAGTTTAAATCTGCCGGGGGCCCACGAGGACACGTGTTGGGCGCGGAGGCGTCAGCACACTGAGGCCCACAGGGTTTTTGCACGCCAGCACATCAGATCCCAGTCGCAGCCCGATCCCGATTTAAAATCTCCCGCTGACAGCTGGGGTCCACCCCCTTCGTCTACCTCTCGCCGCCCGCGCTCTGCCACCGGGGTACCTCGCCGGAGAGCTCGCCGGCAGCTTCTGTGGAGCTCCAAATTTCACGATTTTGGCCGCCCCCCTACTTTCACTCGGGGAACAGGATTCTGGCTCAGCTCGTCATGACAATGGCTCGTGCATGGTCGGCGACGAGCCGCCGCCTCGGGAAGACTTCGGCCGTGTCGGCCGACCTCCTTAGCACCTCAACCACTCGAGCAACCGGTCGGGAAGCATCAGTGGACCTCAGGGAAGGTCGACATGAGCTTGCAGCAGCTCGGGGGAGGCCCGAAGTAGGCCCTCACCGTGCGCCCGATGCCTCCCGCATGCTCCGCCGTTGGTAAACTTCGAAATACACCGGGTACAGAGGTTCTCAGGCCAAAGGTTGTGAAGGCAACTTGTGCGTTACCATGTCTAGTTTGTGTGGGAGCGGATTGAGGCCCTGTAATCCTTCCTAGAGTATGGATTCGACAGAACCACACCCAAAGGTCGGTCTGTACCCAGAAAGGGGAAAACTGGAAATTCGCCGCCGGTGAGCAAGCACTCGGGCTGTGGCTCGGAGGTGAGCAGCACCGATCACCAGCGCGTCCAAGGGTGCCATGGCTCGGGCGTGACAACTCCCGGTTGGGCTGTCCACGGGAGCCCAACGTGCGGCGGCCTTAGGTCACTAAATGAACGCTCGGTATAGCCGAGATCAACCGGTTTCCAGCTGAGTTCTAGCAACAGGGAAGAACGAAGAAGGTTCCTAGTACCTTGCCGTAGCTCTGGAGGGAGTAGAAAGGCGGTGATTACGCTTCCTTGATCAGCTCCAAGTGATCGGCAGTGATGGTGCGTTTCTGGTGCGAGGAAGCAGCAGAGTGTGCGGTGCTCTCTCCGATCAGGGCGACTGCGGAGATAAGGGGGCTGCGAGGCGGTTCAGCAAGTCGGGGCGGCAAGCAGGTGGTGTCCCGATCGACTCCTCGCCGTGGCGGCTGCTCAGTCCGGCGCATGAAACCGAGCTGAGTTTTCAGTCGGTTTGATTTGGATTAGTGGCTGACATGTGGGTCCCACTTCCAATTTTAACCTCTGAAATTAACTCCAATTCACTGTTGTAAACAGTAAGCCCCAAAGTGACCGTGGTGATTTGAATTATTCACCCTTGAGCCATTTGAATTGATTAGAATTCAAATTGTGTTTGGTTTGAATGAATTTCAGCACATGTTCAGTTTGAAATTCAAATAAAGTTTGAATTTGCCCCACTTAGCTCATGTCAAGATCAACTCCAACTGGAGTGAAAATTGGTGTGTGAGCTCACAAAAATGTGCTGAGTAATAATATGCCTCCCACTTTTGAATTCATGGGATAAAAACAGTTTGAATTTGAATGTAGTTTCAAACTGTCCTCTTTCTAGCTATGCCCAAAATGACCTCAAAAAGGTTTTGAATTTTGGTGAAACTTGGCATGGACATCCCTAGCAATGTGTAGGGGTATTTCATATGCCCAGCCCCTATACATCACATGTGGGAAATACCACTTTTGCAATATGTGAGTTTGTTCTCAAATGAGCATGTTGATGGTGGTTACTTGCTCTTCAAATGTGTTTATCAACTTGCTTCAAATGAGGTGTGTGTGTGGTGATGATACTTCAAACATGTGTCAAAAACTGAGGCCCTTACATATAACAAGCAAGTTAGTCATGCCACTTTAAGTAACTATACTAATATAGTCCTTATTTGGGCATACTAGCGATTCCTCACCGTAATCCTAAGTTTTCCCGTAATTCTGTCCTTATTAAGTGTGTATCCCCTAAGTAGCACTGATGACAGCCTGTGATGGACCGGAATCCGTACAATCCAGGATCACACAGTGTGATGCCGCACGATGTGACACCCGATAGCACACATGATAAGGAAATAAAAATTACTTTCAAACTCACTGGATTTGTAGAAAAGTCATACAAACCTTCAGTTTACATCTAATTTACAGAGTTTAACTGCAGCGGAATAAACCATACAACTCATGCCTAATCCTAACTAGCAAAGTTTGGTTGTCCAGCCCTACGGACAATCCACACTAGATACACTCCAGCTTCAGGGTGGCGTGCACGGCTCGCACACAACCGTCGTTCCCGACGGAGGGTAACCTTCACCGGTGAACCCGTACTACATCTCAATGGGGTACTCCTCAACTGCAAGCACTCATAGCAGCAACCGTGAGCACGATGGCTCAGCAAGTCTTATCCAAATCTCCTACACAAGAAACTCTACATGCATGTCATACCAAAGGTAGGATAGCAATTTACAGCAACGGACACGCCTACAAGTTCATCCTGGCTTCATCTTTTAGCCACAAGTTAAAGGTTCACAAATCTGAATTTAGTGAGCAATATTTGGTGGTGCACATGTTGCAATATAATTTATTTATAACAGCACTAATTCATAACATCCATTCCACATATTTACTACGTCATGACACAGTGAACAAGCGGTACTTATTACCGCGAGGGACGGCGAATCAACTCAATATACACCTGCAGAGATACCCGAATAGAAAATACGTACAGCCATCCTCAGATGCAACGGCATGCTCAACCGATGTTGTACGGGACAACCTTTCACCAAACAGCCCAAACGTTGAACCGGTCACACCCAAACGAGCAGGAGATTCCCTACGCGGAGCATCTCTCTATGCCATTTAGCGGATTTCCACCTTGCTGCCCTCAACCTACACCTATAAATTGGTGCGCTATGCCTCGACGCCCGGAGGTATAGGTTACATCAGTTCATCGGACCCCATATATCCTATACCCCTTTGGTACATTCAAACTTGTTCTGCAGGGCTGCACACGGATCGGTCCTCAATCGACATGGGCAGGGATACGCACACAAGATTTACTCTTGCTGCATCCTACACCCCTGCCTAGTCTCATTTTTCTTACTAAAGTTATCTAACATCTTGAACCAATCCCGTATGTGGCGAGTCCTATACTCGCGAGTAGATTCCAACTACTCGACTTGTACCAAAGCCTATGAGACATTACGCACGGTATATTCTACTCGAGGACTTAGACATTACCCTCACTCTCTTTTAGGATCATCTGGTTATGCAAGTAGGGTTTCAATCATTCTAAACCTAATACACATACATACATCAATCTAAGTGGAGATAAAACAAAACTTGATAAAAAATGTTAAATGCAAATCGGGGATTGCCTTGTTGCTGCTGGTCAGTGGTAAAATTCTTCTCTGGAGGGATGAAATCCAAGATCTCCGGGGCTTCCTCGCCTTCAGTGACTACACGTAATCAAATTAATGATATGTATCAAATTTAATGCAAATGCGTTGAGTTGCCAAATATGAAGACCGTAACTCTATCTAGACATCCCTTTTGGCTCTGAATTTTTTTACTGTGGCTTGGTGAGAACCTAATCAGAGACTTGGCCAAATTTCATTTGAATCCGAGCTCATTTGAGCCCTGCAAAAATAACTGTCTAAATGGCCATTACTAGAGCTTCTAAGGATTTCCAGTGATTTTAATGGAGCAACCATTACTTTCTGGAAAATAGAGTATATGATTATAGTAATGGAATTGAACTCATGTAATTTGAAGAATTCTAGAAAAAGTTATGAGCTAATCAAGATTGAGAAAATTCTGAAAAATGTTTCTGTATATTTTTCCTTTTCTCTGGGTCAGTTCACTTAATCACAACATTAGGGGGACTTAATCAACTCGGATGGATCTGAAATTTGGCATGAGACTCAAGGATATTAAAATGAGCATCCTGGCCAAATATGAGAATTTTCCACAAAGTGGATCTCCAGTTAAAATTCCAAATAGTTTAATGTTTGGGGAATTAATTCTGGAAAAATAATAGGTTTCATGGACTGAAACTTGTTTTGCTGGAAAATACTCGGAGAGATTAATCCAAGAAATTTTGGTTCACTGAATTTGGACAATCCTAGCAAAAGTTATGGTTTTCTAAAGTTTGAGCTGAATTCAGATTTATTTTCCCACGGAAAATCTTTCCCGCGCCTAATCAGCCGCTGACAGCGGGCCCACTGTTTAATTTAAACTAAACCCGACCGCAGGCGCGCTCCGATCAGTGGCTGACACGTGGTCCCCTACCCTTCGTCTACCTCCCGGGGCTGCCGCCCCGAGTCGCCAGTGCTCCGACGAGGTCGGCGTTCCCGGCGATCTAGCTCGCCAGCGACGGTGAAACTCTACCGCCCCCATCTAGTTATGGATGCTGAACACTGTGGATATGTCGTTGCCGACGGCTAACCGCCGTAGCTTGCCGGCGACGAGCGCTATGTCTTCGCACCTCATCGGTGACGTGTTCCCGTTGATCCGGTCACCCTCTCCGTGCGCTAATCGCGTCACCACATTCAGGGCAACCTTGGGAAGCTCGGCATGGACTTGGTTTGGACCAGAAAGGACGGCAAACTGGACCTCACCGGTGACCCCCTCTTCCACCGAACTGCTCCTTGGTGAACCTTGGGTTATGACGGGTTTTTCTTGCCGGTTTTTGATCGAGGAGGGGCGCAAGAATATCTAGAGGCAATTTCTAAACCCTGTTTGGCTTTCCCCGTGATGATCGGCTCGAATTTCTCCTAAACCTAATAGGGTCCCGAAAAGAGCTCCTAATGCTAAACTGTGAAATTCTTTGCGTGCGAGGGATGAACCACGAAACGGGTTGCACGCTGAGCTCGAGGACAAGCTAGTGCACAACTTTGCTATGGACGTCGAGAGCGGAGACCATCGAGTTCGAGCATTCCACGGCAGCGATGGTCGAACGGCTGTGCGGTAGGTTTCGGGTGTGTGCGAAAAAGACGCCCACCGGCCAACTCAGCTCCTTTTATAGCAAAATGGGGAGCATGGAGGGCGCAATAGCTTGTGTACCACGTCTCTCCATCGAAGCAAGAGCTGGCCACCGCTTCTCGGTGGCGTTTGACGTGAAGGCCCGGAGGTCGCTCCCACTGAGCACATGAAAACGCCTGAGAGGCTGACCAGTGGGTCCCTCTGCCTCTAATATTTTTCATTTGTTTTCACTGATATTTTCTTAGATATTCACAATTAAATTGTAGACTTAGCCACAAAGTCATGAGCTAAATTTGAATTCCTCAGATTGGGGCTGCTCTGGCTAAATTTGATTCACACTTGAATTTGAATTTCAAATTCAGTTTTGAATTAGTGCAAATTTAGCTCCCGACGAGATCAACTCCAATGGGGATGAAAATTGGTGGAGTAACTCAGAAAATGTGCTGAGTTTGAATATGAATCCACCTTTTGAATTCAGGTGATGAAAGTAGCTTGAATTTTAATTTACATTCAAACTAGCCCTTTTGATAATTGTATCCAAAAGTACCTCAAAAAGGTTTGGATTTGCATGAAACTCGGCTTGAGCATTCCTAAGAATGTTTAGGACCTAATTGTTATCTATGCCTCTCATTTTTACATGTGGGGAATCCTACTTTTGGATTTGTGAGTTTTCCTTTAATCATTCTATTAATGGTGGTTACTTGCTCTTCAAATGTGTTCATGAGATTACCACAATATAAGCTGTGGTGTGTGTGATGTGATGAACACTTGAGCATGTGAACATCTGGGTTTTCACATGAAACACATGGGGAAGCTTGAAATCATGCACAAAGACATACGCTGAATTGTATGTCCGGTCTTGGTGCCGTGCGGTACAAAAGTGGCCTGATCATGCTTCTATATTATTTTTAATCCATGGGTTCACAATCTTCGTCAAGTTCAAGTGTTGTTGTTGTTCCCATTGGTGTCCGAAGAGGCTTACTTTTGTCCATGTTGAAGCGCTTAAGGAGATCTTTCGTATACTTCGTTTGATGCACAAAAGTTCTTTCCTTGGTTTGCTTGATTTGTAGCCCCACAAAGTATGTGAGTTTTCCCATCATACTCATTTCAAATTCCGAACTCATCATATCTGAAAACTTGGACACAAGATCATGAGAAGTACAACCAAAGATAATATCATCCACATACCCTTGAACAAATAGTGAGTCATTGCCATGCTTAAGAACAAAAAGAGTTTTATCAACCCATGGTAAACCCCTTTTTAAGTAAAAATGTTTTTAGCCTATCATACCATGCTCTAGGGGCTTGTTTAAGACCATAAAAAGCTTTAGACAGTTTGTAAACATGATTAGGAAAATTTGTATTTTCAAAACCTGGTGGTTGCTTAACATAAACCTCCTCATCTATGTAGCCATTAAGAAAAGCACTTTTAACATCCACTTGATATAACTTGAAACCATTAGATGCAGCAAATGCTAACAAGATTCTTATGACTTCTAATCTAGCAACGGGAGCAAAGGTTTCATCAAAATCTAAACCTTCAACTTGTGTGAAACCTTGAGCAACCAACCTAGCCTTATTCCTAATCACAACCCCATCCTCACTTTGTTTATTTTTAAACACCCAATTTAGTTCCAATTAAAGTGTGACCTTGACGTGGAGGTACAAGTTTCCAAACATTATTTCTTTCAAAATATTCTAACTCTTCTTGCATGACAGTAATCCAAGATTCATTAGTGAGTGCTGTGATATATCTTTGGGCTCAAAAGAACCAACAAAAGCAGAATGAGCATCAGAGTCTGGATCACAAAACCTGGACCGTGTGACCTGTTCGTGCAAGCTTCACTTGTGATGATGAGGATGGCAGTAGACACTTCACAAGATCCTTCTTCTTTATGTTCATCACAAATCGCATAACTTGTGGCTTGAGAAAGATCTGGACCAGCAGTAGTGGTCATTGGTTCTGATTGTGTAGCGAGATCAAGAGCTGGAACATCATTGTTTATTTCTGATTCGGGCAGCAGCTCCACTCTTTCTTCATCTTAAATGAAAATACTCCCTCCCATGGATATGCATCTTGACCTGCAGAGTAGAGCTAGTACTTGGGCTAGTTTCATCAAAAGAAACTTCACAAGTCTCCACAATTTTGTTAGTGTTAAGTAAAAGCACACGATAGCCTCTAGTATGAGATGGATAAACAATAATCATGCCACAACAGATCTAGCTTCAAATTTATCAAAATTACCATGTTTCTTAACAAAGCATTTGCAACCAAAGACCCTAAGATGTGTGAGACTAGGCCTATGTCCAAACTGAAGCTCATATGGTGTTTTTACTAGCTTAGCTCTCAAGAATAAACGGTTTGAATCATAACAAGCTGTTTCAATTACATCTGCCCAAA
Source organism: Neostapfia colusana (assembly GCA_030760725.1). Lineage (NCBI taxonomy): Eukaryota > Viridiplantae > Streptophyta > Magnoliopsida > Poales > Poaceae > Neostapfia > Neostapfia colusana. The sequence continues at coordinate 22,813,824 of JASWHV010000017.1, read as the reverse complement.
ATTTTCTAGGAGTTTGGTATTAATCAAGCATAGTCCTAGCCATATCAACTAAGGTTCTGTTCTTTCTCTCTAAAACACTGTTTTGTTGAGGTACTTATGGTGAAGAAAGTTGATGATCTATTCCTTTTTCAGCACAAAAGTGATCAAAAGATTGATTTTTAAATTTGGTTCCGTTATCACTTCTAATTGCTTTTAAAAATCCTGGGTGATCAAGTCATAATCTAAGAAATAAAGTTCTAAAGTGACTAAAAGCTTCATTCTTAGATGCCATAAAGTAAACCCAAGATCATCTAGAATAATCATCAACAATCACAAGCACATACCATTTAGCTCCAAAAGATTGAACATGTGAAGGACCTACGGTGTCAAGATGTAAAAGCTGTCCTGGTTCAGTTGTCATGGTCATTATGAGAGGAGGATGTGAACCTGCAACCATCTTAGCATGTTTACAAGAAGAGCACACAATATCGTTGTCCCCTTTAAGCTTAGGTAGCCCACGTATGGGATCAAGACCACTAACACGTGTAAGGTGATCAAAGCCCACGTGACCAAGTCTACGATACCAAAAATATAAGTCCTTTGAATCATTAGCAACTAGAAACCTATGCTTAGAAGTTGACATATCAAAATCAGCTTTAAAAACTCTTCCAATCCTAGACATGTTAAACAAAAGCTCACCTTTTGAATCTACAACCTTGCAGCAATTTTTAGTGAAGCTAACTTATAGATTTTCATCTAGCAATTGTGAAATGGAAAGCAAGATGTATTTCAAAATTTTAACAACTGCCACATCCTTCAAAGTGTAGTGTTTATTTACTCTAACCGAATCCTTAGCAATTATATGAATTGAATAATTATCGGCAAAAGTAACATTTTATACATGTGACACAAAAGAGAGGGAGGAGAACCATTCTTTGTTACCGGTCATGTGGTGTGAGCAACCTGAATCCACAATCCAAATTTTCTCCTTTCTCAAGCATGTAACCTACATAGCAGCACAATACGTTGATGACTCAATACTAGGGTTAGTCAAAAGGCATTTAGGAATCCAGTATTGAGTCACACGACGTCCAGCAGGAATAGCACACGAAAGCTGAGAAAATACAACAGGTTTATGAGCCAAATTCTGAGAATTCTTGTTCCCAACTACTGATTTATGGAGCATGTTATGTGTAGCACGAAAAACAGTAGGTTTAGGAGCAATATTTGCATTTTTATGACCCATTACAGCAGGTTGCATGTTCCTAACATTCGATTCAGCATGTACAACAAGTTTTCCTTGATTGTTATATGATCTAGCAATCAATCATTCCTTTTTATGTTGTTTTGCTGGTCTATAACAAGAATCTATGACATGGCCATCTCTACCACAGTATGTACAATGAAAAGTAACCTTATGTCCATGTCTAGATGAGCAAACACATGTTTATTAGAATCCGAATGAGACAACACTCCTGCAGATTTGAAAACCACTTCTTCTTGTTTAGGAACTGTTTGAATCAAACAATTTCCTAATAAATTTACAATTTTAGGTGGATGTGCTTTAGCATTAGCATGAGAATCAAAACCTAAACCAGTTTTATCATTGCAAGACTCAGATGAATTCAGCAGCAAGTTTAGGTTCTTATTTGCACTACAAAACTTTACTAGCATCCTATGCATGTCATCAAGTTTCTTGGACAAGTCTAGACAGTTTTGACATGAAGTTTTTCTTTTTAGTTTGCAATTAGAACAAGAATTAACTTCATGAACACGTAAAGCATTGTTCAAAGCAAAAATTTCATCCGTAGCATCATGTAGTTTCTTATTAAGATCATCATAGCTAGAACAATGCAAATCAATTGTAGAACAACTAGCATTTTTCATGTTTTCATCATTAAGTGCAGCAAGCTTTTTGTTCTTTTCGATTTCAAGTTCACGTCTATCAAGTGTGGAGGTGTGCGCACTTCTTAAAGAGGATAATTGTTCATAAATCATATCTCAAGATGAGCAAGAATCATCACTAAGAATCAAAGTTTTTAAACGTTTAATTTCAGATTCTAGTGATTCAATTTTAACATCACTTTGCTTAAGTTTTGTCCTTTTTCCTAAGTACGGTAGTGGCACGATAAAGAGCATCAAACAATTCATCGTAAGTGGGATTTACCTCCTCATTGTCGCTGATTTGTTTGTCTTTCTCCGAGCTTGAACGTGATTTGCTTGCCATGAAACACGCATTTGCTACGGCATCTTCATCCTCATCACTTCCAATATCAACTTCGCTCGAGCAATACTCTTGAATTGCGGAGAAAATTTTGTCCATCACTTGACGTTGAGTGAAACCCTTTTTTTCTTGTTGTAGTTGGCAGAGGAGTGCTCGTCCTTGTTAGTTTTTTTATCACGAAAAGAAGGACCTGAACGGTTAGGGCAATCTGTACGAAAATGTCATGTCTTACCACATTTGAAGCATCGTTGAGAGCTGCCACTTTCTCTCCTTGTTCTCACATTTTGTAATGCTTTTGAGAACCGAGTAGAGAGAAATGCTAGCTCCTCCTCCGGAAACTCTTCAATCTATTCAAGGGTTAGAGAGGACAACAAATAATGTGTACCACAAGATGAAGAATTGCTAGAACAAGGCATGTCACGTTGTGAAACAAAAGGAAGAGACTTATTGGGATTCTTACGTGAGATTATGTCAATTTCGTGAGTTTTCAATTTAGAATATAGCACATCTAAAGTAAGTGTATTTATGACAGTAGATTGATGAATAGATGTAGCTTTCATCTCCCAAATTGGCATGTCTAATGCACTTAACAATTGCCTAGCATTTTCAGCATTGGAAAAATAAACATTGACACTATGCAAGTTGCTGAGAATTTTATTAAAGCGAGCAAATAAATTATGGGGGGACCACTTCGTGGTTCTCCCACTCCGGGGTAGCAGAGGGTGGTGCCGTGCGATGCGGCACCCAATAGCACACAAGAAAAGATTATGAACAACATACAGACTTTTATTTTAAATAAAACAGCGGAAGTATTTTACAAACTTAATGTACAGCAGAAGTATTATACATACTACACTCTCCTACAAACTAAGCAAAAAATGTAGCCATCCAGCTCGGGGACGCTACACACTAGAAACACTCACACAACCATCACAACGGTGTGCAGGGCTCCAGCTCGGCCGTGTACCCCGGCAGGGGCATCGCCTCGTCCTCAGACTCTTCCTCAAAACTCTCACCTGCACACAGATCAAATATTGCAACCGTGAGCATGATGGCTCAGCAAGGCTTAACTGACACTTCTAATCATGAAACTCTACATGCAGGTATTGGTAATGTAGGAAAAAGACATTGCAATAAAGACACACCTACATGTTAATTATGAAGTTAGTTGCTGATGACTTGAAGCTTAGTCACTGCCCTTCTTGTTCCTTGATTCAAGCTTCACTTCTCCTCCACTTTTCCACGTTTAATCACTACACATTATGAATATGCATATATGTTTATTTGTAAAGCTTTTGTTAACAAGTTCTATAGACAAGTTTAAAAACTGAAACTCTGTTTAAGAATTTAAAATAACGCTGGTGCTAAAGTTTGGGTTTAGGTTAATCCACATGATCAAATGCTAAGTGTCTTTCCCTTCCTCTATGTTGATCACCTTAAAAGGTTAAACAGAACAGGGGTGATCCAGAGGTCCAATGGAGCTGAAAATTTTCATGTGAGTTCCTTGTCACAAGAAAGTCATCTGAACCAAAAATTAGCACTTTTCATTGAGTAGATCACTCTGAACAATTCCCTAAGCATTTAGGCAAAAAGGAATCAATTCTGAATAAATTTGCACTTTGAGGAACCCCTTCCGGGATCCACACTCCAGGATACACATTGGATGGTGCCGTGCGATGTGGCACCAAACAGCATACACGAAAAGAACTATAAAGTACAAAGTCTTTTATTTCTCAAGATAATGTCATTTACAAAATATTGTACCACGAGGGTACACGCAGCGGAATATACATAACTCATACCCTCGGTCCTAACTATGCAAAAGAGAAGACGTCCAGCCTGCGGACGCTTTGTACTAGCTTCCACAGAGATGAGTGCAGCGGCAGGGTTTCCGGTGAGTCGCTGATGACTCACCGAAACAACCATCTTCATAGCAAATTTTATAACCTGCAAAACACTAATAATGCAACTGTGAGAACGATGGCTCAGCAAGACTTTACCGACAATCCTAAACCATGAAACTCTACATGCAGGGATTACTAACATAGGAAAAGTACGATGCAATAACGACACGCCTACATGTTAATCCTTACTTTCAGTTTAATAGCAGCAGATTATTATGCCTTAGGCAGCCCTCACATCGGAAGTCCACAATCAAACAAGAAACTCTTTCCTCCGATGTGGTGATGCCCAAAGTGGAATATAAACTTACTGAACTCTACAACTATAGCATACATGGTTGGCAATACAATGAATTTAAGAACTTCACATCAGCAATGATTCATCTCACTTCATCTGGAAATAATTACTACGTCACAACTCAGTGAACAAGTGGTACTCATATAACCGCGAGGGACAGTGATTGCAATCAGGACACACCCGGAACACACGACACATACACCCACCTCGAAAGACTCATACAAGAGCTCTTTCTTACATTGTATGCAGCAACCTTTCACCCGTCACTCCAATGCCGAACAAGTTCTGCTTACCCATCAGAAGGGCCACTACACGGAACACGTCGAAGTTGCCCCGCTAGCAGGTTTACTCCTCTGACACCAATCCCCAAAGGACAGCAGTATAAGTTTTGACATGAGAGTACCCGAGTTACATCAGTTTCCTGGACCCCATAATTCCAGTATGCGTCTGGTACTGTTCAAACTTTCTCAGCAGGGCGGCATACGCATCGGTCCTTAACCGACACAAACAGAGCTACGGCAACATAGGCCCAACATCCTGCTGCTCCTACTCTCTGCTCGGTCTCATTTTCTTTTCCAGAACTTCCATTCTCTAGAATCATACCCTGCTGAACCAACATCCTAAACTCGCGAGTAGCTTCCAACTACCCGACTTGTACCGGATCCTATACATCTTAAGCCTAGCCGAAACTACACGAAGGTAACATATTCTACCCTTTAACTCCAAGGGTTTGTGGGTCATGCATTTGGAGTATCAATCACCTTGACCTAATGCACAATACATACTAGACCCATAAAAGTGATACAAAGTAATATGTAACTAAAAAACTGTTAAATGCAAACCGGGGCTTGCCTTATGTTGCTGCAGGTTTATTTCTAACTTAAAGTCAGTAGCTTTGCGACGAGTAAAGCTTCAAGTTTCTGTTCTGAGTCGAATGCCTCGTCGAGCTCCTTCGTCGTTTTTCCTACTGATATGAACATGCACAGTTTTATGTTTCAAGTAAAGACATTATAAAACAAAAGTGTTTTATGACTTAAGAAGAGTTCAAACTATCTAAGACTCAAGAATTTTGTTTGGCTATGTGCTGGAACAGAGAAAGGAACATTTTGAGTATTGGAGGTTTTTGGAACTAAAGTGCAAAGAACTATATAATGGACAAAAGTATGAAGCTGGACATAATTGGCAGAAAACTGGAGAAGATGATATCAACTTGCTCTGAAATTCTTACAGTGATCCATAGATACTATAGAGGTATGGCTTGCAAAATTTCAGACAAAGTTGATGTAAGATGTGGCCTAAAGAATTTTCTTAGCTATTTTGCTTCTCTGAATTCCTATGGCAATTCTAGGATCAGCAGGAAACCGATGTAATTGGTTAACCTGGGTGCCGAGGCTTACCCAACCGTTTTATAGGAGTGGGTTGAGGGTAGCAAGGTGTAAATATGCTAGTGGGCACAGACACGCCCCATGCGGGGACCTCCTGCCCGTTATGGATGAACCGGTTTGGCATTAAGGTTTCCTTTGAAAGGTTGTTGCATACAACAGAGTAGGAAGATGTTAAGCACCACACTTCTTAAAGTGGGTGTATGTGACGTGTTATCCAGGTGTCTACTGATTGCAATCACCGTCCCTCGTGGTTATTTGAGTACCGCTTGTTTACTGTGCTGTGACGTAGTAATAACTGAAAGAAGCCAACAGAATATGATGCATTGAGCTAATCTTATCTTGATGCCATGTATGCCGAACGGGTCGTCACGATTGGAAATTTTATCAACCTAACGGATACCACCTACTGCCTCATGACCTTTGAGGCACGCCGATGGCGAGCGCTGTGTATGGCCCTTTCAACATTAAACGTTCAAGAGTTGCATACTATCGTATTGCTTACCACACAATGGGCTATTCTCACTTTTGCCTAAAGCACGCTGCAGATCAGTGTTTTTATATGCTCCCAGAACCATGAGAAGGTTCAGAGACTCATATTCACTACCGTGCCAAGCCACGGTAATCCATTCCTTACTATTGCTCGCATGGTGAGCTTACCGCAATTGATCTGCCTGCAGTGGCGTACCTTACCTCTTACCTGATGTTGGAGCGTTGTTACAGAATGTATAACACATAAGTTAGATTTTCTACCTTAAGTAGCTACTACTATAATAAACCTTATGTGCGCATATTGACTAATCCTCACTCGACTACTTCTAAGTTTTTAGAATAGGATCTTTTCGAGCGTGCTATTTCCAATGTGGCTTTGATACCACGACTGTGGGGGACCACCTCGTGGTTCTCCCACTCCCGGATCGTAGAGGGTGGTGCCGTGTGATGCGGCACCCAACATCACACAAGAAAAGATTGCGAACAACATACAAACTTTTTATTTTACATAAAGCAGCAGAAGTCTTTTACAAACTTATTGTACAGCGGAAGTATTATACATACTACACTCTCCTACTAACTAAGCAAAAAGTGTAGCTGTCCAGCCCGGGGACGCTACACACTAGCAACACTCACACAACCATCACGGCGGCGTGCATGGCTCCAGCTCAGCCGTGTACCCCGACGGGGGCATCGCCTCATCCTCGGACCCTTCGTCATAACTCTCACCTGCATACAGCTCAAATATTGCAACCGTGAGCATGATGGCTCAGCAAGGCTTAACCGACACTCCTAATCATGAAACTCTACATGCAGGTATTGGTAATGTAGGAAAAAGACATTGCAATAAAGACATGCCTACATGTTAATCTTTACTTTCAGTTTTATAGCAGCAGTTTAATGTGCCTTAGGCAGCCCTCACATCGGAGGTCCACAATCAAACAAGAAACGCTTTCCTCCGATGTGGTTATGCCCAAAGTGGAAAATAAACTTAATGAGCTCTACATCTACAGCATACTTGGTATCAAGTTAAGATTAGCTCAATGCATCATATTCTGCTGGCTTCTTTTAGTTATTACTACGTCACAGCACAGTGAACAAGCGGTACTCAAATAACCGCGAGGGACGGTGATTGTAATCAGTAGACACCCGGATAACACGTCACATACATCCACTTTCAGAAGTGTGGTGCTTCACACATTCCTACTCTGTTGTATGCAACAACCTTTCAAAGGAAACCCAAATGCCAAACCAGTCCATCTGTAACAAGCATGAGGTCCCTGCGTGGAGCGTGTCTGTTCCCACCGGCAGATTTACACCTTTCTACCCTCAACCCACTCATATAAAATGGTTGGGTAAGCCTCGGCACCCAGGTTAACCAATTACATCAGATTCCTTCTTATGTCAGTATGCCATCCGGTACTGTTCAAAACTTGTCCAGCAGGTCCGCACAGGACTCGGTCCTCAATCGACACCAACAGGGCTACAAACGTGAGACCTCCGCTCACAGCATCCTATACCCCCTGCCGGGTCTCAGTTTCACATTCTTAAGCCATTCTCTACTCTTTTCCATCCCGTGTGGTACAATCTTACCTCACGAGTAGATTCCAACTACTCGACTTCTACCGAGGTCCTATGAACATTAGAATGGCATTCTCTACTCGTTGAGTTGTAAACTTCCCAACCCTCCATAGGCTTTAAAGTCATGCAAGTGGGGTTTCAATCACCTTAACTCTAATGCAAGCATTTCCACCTACAAATGAAAATTTTGCAAAAGGTAATTAAATGCAAACCGGGGCTTGCCTGGCTGCGAGTCAAAAGGAAAGATAGCGTCTGGTGGGAGGACTTCCAACGGCTCCGGCGTGTCCTCAACTTCGGTCACTATATGAAATGTAGCAAAAATTTATGTATAAATGCTAGTGAAGTATAAGAATTAAACTTCTATTCATAGCTACTGCTATTTAGGTTCCTTAATTGGCTTTGGTATTTTTCTAGTGGATACTAGACTCTCTGAGGATGATCTAAGCAAAATTTGAGAAATTCCTATGGAAGCTTGTGGTCTCCGAAATTCCCACAAGTACAAGAATTCTATGAATTTTGATCCCAATTCTGAAGTTTTGACATGGATAACAGTGGAATATCTAATTAGAGCAGGTCTCTATGGTTCTAACAAAATTTGTTTCACAATTTTTTGAGTTACCTACAAAATTGCTGAAAAGTTTCTGTTTAGAATTGGAACTTCCCAATCAAGGCTGAACTTGGGAGTAGAATTCATCCTAGCAAATGTACTCCAATGAAGCTCAAATTTTTCCTTGATCACTAATGTTGTGAAGAATCTTCTAGCCAAATTGGAGGAAATTTCATAACAGGGATCTTCTGGAATTAATTCCCCAAAAATTTAAATTTGATGAATTTTGGAGAAAATTCCAGAGATCCTCAGACCAAATTCTCTGCATTTCTGCAAAGTACTGACTGAGAGGAATTCAACAAAATCTGCTTCACAAATTTTGGACATCCCTACAGAAAGTTATGGAGGTTTGAGGTTTGAAATGTTTTTCTGGAAATTAACTTTGTGATTTTTAGCTAATTTATTTAAGCCTGAGATAACCTACTGGTTAATCCCTCTTAATCAGCTCCAAAAGCACTAAAATTTTTAATTGATACCAGGAACTATGAAAAGGATTTGCTGCCCAAAATTAGGATTTTTTCATAGAGAATCCTTCCTGGAATTAATCCGTAAAGGATTCAACAAAATGAATTCGACAGAAATTACTAGACATTTTCATAGCAAGCACTTTGTTCCCCTTTGAAGTACTCCTTATGAGGATTCCAACAAAATTGGTCTCACCCTTTTTGAAGTTTTCTACACAAAGTTATGGGCTTGCAAAGGTTGGCCAATTTCCGGAATTACTTACTAACAGAGAACTTCAAATAATTGCCACCGGCGGCTGATAGTGGGGCCCGCCTGTCACATTCTTCTTCCACCTCGTGCCAGGGCACTGCGCACACCGCACTTGATCGTGGCGCACCTCGTTCTCTGCCGTTCCTCGACCATTTCCCCTCCGGTTTTGTGCTACGTGATCCTCAGACCACGGCGCAACCGCCGGGCAAGGTTGTGCAACACGACAATGGCCCGAAACGGGTCGGCATCGGTGGTGGCATTTGGTGGCGTGGCGCTGACGAGGGACGGCGTGTTCTGAGATGAAATCCATGAACAAAGATGCTGAAAAGCATCCCTAGGGTTCGGGGAAGATGACCCTATCCTCCATTCTAGCAGGGAACGGCCGGAAGGGGGTCGTCACCGGTGGACCGAGCCGTTTTGGGCAGGTGGCAGAGATTCCTCATCGCCCCGCTTGTAGGGTGGCTGGGATGCTTTGGTTTTTGGCATGGGGGTCGTCGAGGGCTCTAGTAGCTATGTCTTGAACCGAAGAATGAACAATCATGTGCGTTGGGAGAATTTCCCGGATTGAACTCGCTCGGTTTTTCACGTGTACCGGTGCTAAACGTCAAATTCCGGTGAGCCGGCGGTGGGAGCGAGCAAGGATGATTCGGGAGAAGTAGCTACACCTCGTGGCACACCTTAGGGTGGAGTTTGTTGCACCGGAGGGGCACTGGACCTGCTGAAAGACGAGGAGCGGTGAAGCGGCTTCGTGTGGAACCGAGGAGAAGAAAAAGCTTCGTGCGCCAACCCTAGGACGCCGGGAACAAGCTGATGATGGGTGATACACGTTGAGAACATGCTGGTGCAGCTCCTAGAGTGATCAACCGGGCGCTAGTGTGACCGGAGGTCGATCGGCGACGATCACAGAGGTGGCGCACGGTGTGTTTCTCGGTGCGCGCTCGAGCAGAGGACAAGGGCTTCGGTTGCACGTGTAGAGAGGCAAATTTGAGTTGTGCCGCTGCTGTGGATATCAGTCAACCATGCACGGAGTTGCTGCCATCGGGAGCAAGTTTGCAAGCAGCTCGTTGGAAGGCAGGGGCACAGCTCGGTGGCAAGCTCCAGTGTTCAACTCGGACAGAAGCAAATTCCACCAATATTGATTATGTTTCACTGACATGTGAGTCCCACCCCACCTAATAGCTCTGATATTTCCATCCAATTAAATCCTTTGCTTCCTCACAAAGTCATGGTTTAAAGAGTTGAATTTAACTGAATTCATTTGGGTTCAAGAAATTGGAATGGCAATTGAGATTTTGAATTTGAAACTGAAATTTGAATTCAAGTTTGAGGCTTTCTCCTTTATTTCCAAACAAATAGTAGAACCCCTCCAAATCAGCTGAAATTTGGGAGGTTGAATATTTGAATTATGGAGACCCAAGTTATCAATTTAGATCTCCATGTTTGGAAGTTTTAGGGAAGTTTGAATCATAACTTTGAACTCACACCGTTATAATTCAAAGTTTTAATTCCCCTCATTTTTCCTAAGTGTGAATGTGCTAAATTCCTTGTTAGCACTTTTAAGGATTTTACATCCCCCCTTAAAATGAATCTCGTCCCAAGATTCCAAAAGAAAAGCAAAGTGTGGAAAACTTTACCGGGTATACGATGATAGCAAGTCCGGTTAATTTGCTTGTAGATAGTCCTCGCTTTCCCATGTCGCTTCTTCAGTGGTATGGTTACTCCACAAGACCTTGTAAAAACATAAGGTTCGGTTTCTTGTGGCGCGATTCTTTTCATCGATAATCCGGATTGGATACTCCGAGTATGTGAGGTCCGGTTGCAGAACTTCTATGTCTTCGGTGCGGATTTCAGCCGAGGGCTTGAGGTATTTCCTCAGATGAGAGATGTGGAATACATTGTGAATTTCCGTGAGTGACGCTGGTAACTCAAGGCGATAGGCCACATGTCCGCATTTTTCAATGTTAGCGAACGGACCGATGAATCTCGGCACAAGTTTGCCCTTCACTCCGAAATGATGAACTCCCTTCATCGGAGACACACGGACATAAGCATGGTCCCCGTTGTCGAAGTGGAGATGATGGCGTCTTTTATCTGCATAACTCTTCTGATGAGATTGAGCAGCCATGAGATTGGCTTGTATTACTCGAACTTGTTCTTCAGCCTCATTCACAAGCTCGATACCGTATATGACTCGCTCGCTGGACTCACACCAGTCGAGTGATGTGTGACATTTCCAGCCGTAGAGAGCTTCATACGGCGCCATCTTAATGCTAGCTTGATAGCCATTGTTATATGAAAACTCCGCCAACGGTAAATGATAGTCCCAGTTTTTACCGTGGTGGATGGCACAAGCGCGTAGCATGTCTTCAAGCACTTGATTCACCAGTTCAGTTTGACCATCCGTCTGCAGGTGATACGCGGAGCTTCGGATCAGTTTGGTCCCCAATGGCGTGTGTAGCTGTTCCCAAAACTGAGCGACGAACAGCGCACCGCAATCTGAAATAATGGAGCGGGGAACACCGTGCAAGCACAAGATCCTTGCAATATACAGCTCCACATATTGCTTGGCCCAGTAACTTGTATGTACGGGAATAAAATGAGTCGACTTGGTTAGTCGATCGACTATCACCCAAATCGAATCATGTTTGAAGGAGGTGAGAGGTAACCCGACTATGAAGTCCATGCTGATATCCTCCCGTTTCCACGCCGGAATGTTCAATGGTTGCAGCTGTCCGGCTTTATGCATATGCTCGGCTTTCACACGCCGACACGTATCGCATTTGGATATATTCTTTGCGATTTCTCTTTTCATCCGCATCCACCAAAACCTGGTTTTGAGATCTTGGTACATCTTGTTGCTGTCCGGATGAATAGAATACTTGGACAAATGAGCTTCGTCCAAGATTTTCTTCCGAAGCTTCATGTCATGGGGCACCACTATACGGTCTTTAAACCATAGAGTACCGTGTTCATCCCTTCGGAAGCATTTCATTTAGCCATTCTTCATTCTTCTCCGAATGTGCGACATTCCCATGTCTTCCTTCTGAGCTTCCATAATCTCCTCTCATATGGTAGGGACGAGAGGAAGATTATATAATGCCCCATATGGAACCAAGTATAGACTCGGCTCTTCCTCTTCAAGTGGAGTGATGGACAGATGGTTGACGCGAGATTTGTAGCTTAAGGCGTCGGCAACCACGTTTGCCTTATCGGGATGGTAGTGAATCTCGATCTCATAGTCTTTTATCAGCTCTAGCCATCTCCGTTGCCACATATTCAACTCCTTTTGAGTGAATGTATATTTTATACTCTTGTGGTCGGTGTAGATATGCACTAAATTCCCAAGTAAATAGTGTCTCCACATTTTCAATGCCAACACAGCAGCAAGCTCAAGATCATGAGTCGTATAGTGCTGCTCGTGGTTATGAAGTTGATGTGAGCACTAGGTGACCACTCTTCCTCCTTGCATCAATACATAGCCAAGCCCGATACCGGATGCATCACAATATACGTCGAAGGGCTTGGTTGTATCCGGTTGAGCTAACATCGGGGCTGTTGTAAGATGCTTCACCAATTCTTGGAAAGCTCCTTCGCATGCTGAGCTACAAACATATTTGATCCCTTTCTTCAAGAATTCAGTCATTGGCTTAGCAAGCTTGGAGAAGCTTGGAATGAATCTCCGATAATATTCCACTAAACCGAGGAAACTCCTGACTTCATGGACAGATGTGGGGGACTTCCATTTCAGCACTTGCTCAATCTTGCTTGGATCAACTGCAATGCCTTCCGCAGAAATAATATGACCAAGAAATGGCACTTGGCTGATCCAAAACTCGCACTTGCTGAACTTGGCATAAAGCTGATGATCTCGCAATCGTTGAAGCACGATATGCAAGTGTTCGACGTGTTCTTCTTTAGACTTGGAATAAACCAAGATGTCGTCGATAAACACCACCACAAACTTGTCCAACTCCGGCATGAACACTGAGTTCATGAGGTACATGAAATGTCAGACCAAAAGACATGACGAGATATTTATACAACCCATATCTCATCGAGAAGGCCGTGTTCGGAATATCCTCTGCTCGGATCTTTATTTGATGATATCCTGAGCGAAGATCCATCTTCGAAAATACACTCGTACCCACAAGTTGATCGAATAGAATATCGATGCGGGGCAGTGGATATTTATTTTTGATGGTGACGGCATTGAGAGGTTGGTAATCCATACACAACCTGAAAGTTTCATCCTTCTTTTTCACAAACAGCACCGAGCATCCCCAAGGCGACGAACTCGGTCAAATGAAACCCTTATTCATCAGATTATTGAGCTGCTCCTTCAGTTCAGCTAGCTCATTCGGAGCCATCTTGTACAGTCTCTGTGATATCGGTGTCGTCCCGGGTACAAGTTTGATCTTGAACTCGACATCCCTTTTGGGTGGCATGCCCGGGAGATCATCCGGAAATACGTCCAGATATTCACGGACCACATGAATATCCTCATGTTTTGTGGCTTCCGTGTTATATGTGGCTGGGACTTCTTGAACCGAATGGTGAAGAATAAGAACATGTGGTTCATGAAGTAGAGAATTTAAATGAACCACACGAGGAATGATGTCAAGAACAGCACCATGGCGATGTAGCCATGACATTCCTAAAATGACACCAAGTTTTTGACTCTCTAACATAATTTGAGAAGTCGGGTATAGATTCCCACCCAATTGCAATGGTGCTCTATAGACCATCCTATCAGCTGTTATTTTCCCACCCGGAGAGCAAATCAAGTATGAACTATTTGTGGGAATGATAGGCAATTGATATTTAATAACATAAGATTGACTTATGAAATTATGGGTGGCACCGGAGTCAAAAAAGTATGACTACGGGATGATCTAAATAAGAAAATGTAGCCACAAGGACGTGTTCGCCTTCCGGCACGTCTTCGATGGATAAGTGGTGGACGTTGCCGGGTTTTTGTGCTGGTTTCTTGGGCTGGTTGCGGGGCTGATTTGAACCCTGATACGGTGCTGCACCCCTGCCCTGTCGCTGCTCGGGGCAGTCCTTGGCAATATGTTCGACATGACCACACATGAAGCACGTGTATGGTGTCAGGGTCCCTCTGAATTGGGGACGGAATCCCGGTGCACGCGGTTGAAACGAATGCGCACGTGGGACCATCCTTTGCTGCTGCTGTTGCTGTGGTGGATACGACAGTCGGAAGCTTGGAGCATTAGATTGACGACCGCGAAACTGAGGCAGTAGCGCTAGTGGCAGCCATCTCTGACCGGATGGTGAGCGATACACCACAAGGTATTTTTGTGACGCCCCACCACTGCTTCTTGCCAGTGTGCTGTGTTTCCTCTTATCAGAACCGCACTCGTGCTGGGCATTTTCTTGTGCAATCGCGGCATTAACAGGCTCGTTGAATGTGCCGCGGTTGCTTTGGGCGAGATGGACCTTCATTTTTGAATTCAGGCCCCGTAAGAACGTGTTTCGCTTCTGTTCCTCCGTTCGCACATATTCTGGTACATATTGTGTGAGGGACCCCGGCCCGTGTCACGGGGCCGAGCCACTCGCCCGGGAACGGCATTGGGTGGTGCCTGTTATGCGGCACCCAAAAGCAAACATATAAGGAAAATTGTATTACATAAATCAAAAGCGGAAGCTTACAAGTGTTATTTGTAAATAATTTACATAAATTAGCTACAGTGGAAGTCTATAAACAGCTCACGTCGAGTAACTAAGGAGCACTCGAGAAGAGGTCCAGCCCGTGGACTCTTCTCGCTACCAACACGACGACATTGCAGCGGCTAGATTCTCCATGGGTAACATGACTTGGAAGTCTCCGAGTCTCACCGGACATCCTTCTTTATATGCATCGATGTTAACCTGCAAAACCACTCATATAGCAAGAGTGAGCACAAAGGCTCAGCAAGACTTAACCGTCTCTCCTAAGGCATGCAACTCTACATGAAAGTAACTTAAGACCTAAACATGTAAGTTGCAAAAAGACTCGCCTATGAGTTCATCCTTAACTTTCAGATTTTAGCCATCATAGTAGTGCCCTTGCGCCCAGCAACATTGGAACTCCACAATCAAACAAGAAGCGCTTCATTCCAATGTTACTTGTCCCAAGGTGGAAATTATTTTTAGTTTGCTCTATCTCTACTTCAAACAAGGATTTCATGCAATTCCAATAATCATAGCAGCAATTAAAATCTTGCAAACTGTTCTCACACAACTTGCTTACAACGTCACAACACAGTGAGCAAGAAGTACTCAATAACCGCGAGGGATGGTGATTCGAATCAAACACTGCCCGGATAGTTCGACACATACGCCCGCCTCTGAAGACCCAAATCTGGCGTCCTTAATTACGTCGTATGTGGCAACCTTTTGCAGGACACCTGACTGTAGAACTGGTTGTGCCATCTCAGGCTCATAGGTTTAACGAGACGATGTGGTATGCCTCTACAATCCAGTTAACCTGGTACATCGGTTTCCTGGGTCCCATATAGTAGTAAGTATCCGGTACACTACTCAATACTTGCTCAGTGGGGTTGCACACACTTCGGTCCTTAACCGACACAGGCAGAGCTACTCGACCAAGACCTCGTCTTGTCTCTGCCTAACCCTCCTGCCCAGTCTCATCTTTAGAAATATAAACTTTAGTTTGCCTCTTGTTGAACCACACCCATGTAATCCTGAACTATAGCTCGCGAGTAGATTCCTACTCGACTTCTACCGGATGTCATAGCCTATTTAGCACGGCATTATTCTACAGCGGTGACACTTTTCTACCCTTGACTCTAGGGTTCATTTGGTCATGCATTTGGACTATAAAACAATCCTGACCTAATGCACATACAAACTTTAAACAATAATTATGAACAAAGTAAAAACTTTATAAAACAACTTAAATGCAAACCGGAGCTTGCCTTGGTTTTGCAGGTGACTAAAGTCATATGATTATAAAGTTAGTTGCTGATGATATGAAGTTTAATCACTGCCCTTCTTGCAAGCTTCACTTCTCCTCCACTTTTCCACGTGTAATCACTACACGTTATGAATATGCATATATGTTTAATTGTAAAGCTTTTGCTAACAAGTTATAAAGACAAGTTTAAAACTGGAACTCTGTTTAATAATTGAAAATGACACTGGTGCTAGTGGTTTGGGTTAAGCAACATGATCAAGTTTTAAGTGCATTTCATCGCTTGTGTGTTACTCATCTAAGAGGTTAAACAGCACAGTGAAGATTCAAAGATCCAATGGAGCTGAAAATTTTCTTGTGAGTTCCTTGTCACAAGAAAGTATTCTGGACAAAAATTTAGAATTTTTCAATGAGTAGATCAATCAGAACAATTCGCTAAGCATTTAGGCAAAAAGGAATTAACTCTGAATAAATTTGCACTTTCATGCGAATTCAAGTGAACCACAATTTCAAACATAGCTCAGGGAGCATGCATGAATTTTACTATGATTTTCGGAGCTAAGAATTTCCCAGAACTGAATTTCCATGTTTTGGAAATTCTCTGGAATTCTTTCTATATTCATTTGAACACAGAAACTTGAAATCAGAATTATCCTAACTAAATCAACTCCAAATAAGCTGAAACTTTTACAGGAGTTCACTAACATCCTAAAGATTATTCTTGCAAAATTTGAGGATTTTTTTGATGAACCAAACTTCCTCTAAGATTCTTTTGCTCAAATGCTTTAAAGAATTTTCCAGAATTTAATAATGATTTTCATACAAATTGGGTTGCTTATTTGGATATAGTTTTTCAGTCTGAATCCAACCCAATTTTAAATCACTAAATTTGGAGCTTCCTAGCAAAAGTTATGAGGTTCTAAAGTTTGAATTGAATTTGGGGATCCAAATAAACCGGGAAATATTTAAACTCTGACTGTGGATCCCGTGTGACGTGTCAGCTCCTTGATGCAGCCACACCGCGGTTCACAGATTTTTCGGCTGTAGCCACAGAAAATCAAATAGCTACAGTAGATCCCGGTTTCAATTAATAGCCACTGACCGGTGGGACCGGAGGCGTCGTCTTCCTCCGAACCCTTTTTCCCGCGCGCTTCGCCCCCCTCACCGGCAGCGGCGGCGACGTCTCCGGACTTGACTTTCCGGCTACCTCCCGGCCCGTTACTCGCCGCCCGTGGGTTTTCGGGGACGGGAAAGTCATCTATGGGGTCGGCACAAGCTATCGACGCTCGAAACTAGGTCGGCAGCGTGCGGCGGCTTCGGTGAAGCTTCAGCGCCGTGGTCCGATCACCCTAGCCCGCCAAAGGTTCGGAGAATTTGCTCTAAAGAATCAGTAGACCTTGGGGAAGATCGACAAACAAGCAAATTCCCTCGGAGAAGATGGTTACTATGGTTTCATCGTGCACCCGAGCGTTCCCGCCATGGCCGCCGATCGAAAACTTCAAAATTGGCTGCCTCTATCCAGTTTTAAGCTAGGTTTGCGAAGGTAATTGGGTCGCTAGCTAGTATAGCTCCAGTGTGCAAGATTTGGTGCTCTAAGAACGAAGAACGAGTGAGAATTTCGGATTTTCATACCGGAACATCGGTTTGTGGCCGCCGGCATCACTTTCTCGAATTATCGCTCGGTAGTCCACGGCTTGGCTTGAGGCTTGGGGGTGAGCAGCACGGGTCAACAGCGCGTCCGGGGGTGTCCTTGGCCGGGCATGAAAGTCCCCGGTGTGGGCTGTCCACGTGCACACCAAGTCGCCATGCCATTAGGTCACCGTGGAGGAAAGCGATTCTAGGGCTAGGTGGGCTGGAACTCGGCTGTTTTTGTGTCGGGGAAGTGAATAGCGAGCACGCGGTGCTGCTCAGAAGCTCAGAGTGGGGTGGTGTACGAGTTTTTTCCAGGTTCCGATTGAGCACCTAGGAGCGGCGATGAGCTACGGTGTTCTGGTTCTGTTCCTTGCGTGAGAGGGAGGGCAAGACCGAATTCCTTCCGTGTGTGAGCAGAAGATCACGCTGAGGATGCAGAAGACCCACGAGCAGCTCTCCAGCGATGCTCAAGCAGCTGGGAGATGGCGGCAGTGACCTGCTCGGTGGCGCCCCTCTGTTGCACAGCCAGCTGGTTCGAGTGAGAGCCGAGAACAGAGACAAATGGCTTCGTGTGTAAGTCTCCCCTCCTCATGACAAGTGGGTCTCACTGTCTTTTTTCCTCCCAAATATCTCCAATTTTTGGCACATTGCAAACTTCAGCCATTAGGAACTCAAATTCAAAAGCCATTTGGCAAATTTACAAGTTCTACCTCAGTTTCAAATTTGAATTCAAATTTCAAGGAAATTCATAAGCCCCTTTGATATTCATATCAAAGCAACTCCAAACTTTCTCAAAATTTGTCTTCCTCATTATTTGGACCTGAAGAATTTGAAAATGCCATCTGATTTTTGAGTTGGACATTGCAAATACAAATTTTTAACCAACAGTTTGAATTTCCTTTTTGGAAATGGCCTCCTTTTCCTTGAAGTGAACCATTTAGTTCAAACTAAATTTTAAGTCCTCTTGCACATGACAACAATTACATATTTAGAAAAGTTTTTTTTGCAAGTCCCATTTCTTGAATTTAAACTCAACTTTATTCACCACTAAAGTTTTCCATTTACAAGTTTTGGGACTTTTACATTCCCCCCCTTTAAAAAGAATCTTGTCCCGAGATTCATGATTAAGAACAATGCGGGGAGGACGACTATTGTACATAAGTATCTAACAACTCCGGATGATTACGATGTAAATATTCCTCGCTTTCCCATGTAGCTTCCTCGGACGTGTAATTCTCCCATAATACTTTGAAAAATCGCAGCGTCCGGTTTCTTGTCTCGCGAGTCTTTTCATCAATTATCCGGGTTGGACGCTCAACATAAGTGAGGTCCGGCTTCAAATCTGCTATGCCTTCCGTGAGAATTTCCGTTGGAACTTTCAAACACTTCCGCAACTGAGATATGTGGAAGACATTATGAATTTCGGCTAAGGCTGCCGGTAACTTCAAACGGTATGCCACGGGTCCACATCTTTCAATGATGACGAAGGGACCGATAAAACGCGGAGCTAATTTTCCTTTCACTCCGAATCGGTGAATTCCCTTCATAGGAGATACACGGAGATGTACGTGGTCCCCAACATGGAAGTCCCGAGGATGACGTCTGCTATCTGCATAGCTCTTTTGTCTGGACTGAGCAGCTTTAAGATTTGCTTTAATAAGCCTTACCCACTCTTTAGCTTCATTTACGAGATCAATCCCGTAAATCACTGTCTCGCCAGATTCACACCAGTTCAAGGGTGTGCGGCACTTCCGGCCGTAGAGAGCTTCATAGGGTGCCATTTTGATGCTCGCTTGATATCCATTCTTATAAGAGAATTCCACGAACGGTAGATGATCGTCCCATCCTTTACCGTGGTGAATGGCACATGCTCGAAGCATATCTTCGAGAACTTGTTCACCCTCTCCGTTTGCCCATCGGTTTAAGGATAATATGCAGAGCTTCTAATCAATTTAGTCCCCAGTGAGGCATGTAGCTGCTCCTAGAAACGAGCAACGAACAACGCGTCTCGATCGGAGATGATCGTCCGGGGAACTCCATGTAGGCACAGTATTCTTGCAATATACAGCTCCGCATACTTCTTGGCATGGAACCCCGTATGTACTGGGATGAAATGAGCTGATTTGGTTAACCGATCAACGATTACCCAAACCGAGTCATGCTTATTAGCCGTGAGAGGTAGTCCAACATGAAGTCCATACTAATATCCTCCCACTTCTATGCCAGAACACTTAGGGGTTGCAAGGTTCCCGCTTTCTTCATGTGGTCGGCTTTAACTCGCCAACACATATCACATTCTGATATGTATTTAGCAATCTCTCGCTTCATCCGGGTCCACCAAAATTTAGTCTTCAATTCCTGATACATCTTGTTGCTGCCCGGATGAAGAGAAAACTTGGATAAGTGAGCCTCATCCAAAATTTTCTTCCGCAGCCTTATATCACGGGGTACGACTATCCGGTCATTGAACCATAAGGTATCCTCATCATCTAACCGGAAACATTTCATTTCCCCGTTCTTCAATCAACTTTTAATATGAGCCATGCCCTTGTCTTGCTTTTGAGCTTTCATAACCTCCTCTCTTAATGTGGGTATGAGAGCCAGATTATGTAGAGCTCCATATGGAACCAAGTAGAGACTCGGTTCTTCCTCTTCTATCGGTGTAAAGGTCAGATTATGAATATGAGACTTCCGGCTGAGTGCATCGGCAACCACATTTGCCTTGCCAAGATGATAATAAATTTCAATCTCATAGTCCTTGATCAGCTCCAACCATCGCCGTTGTTGCATATTCAGCTATTTTGAGTGAATATGTACTTCAAGCTTTTGTGGTCGGTGTAGAGATGAACGAGATTTCTCAATAGGTAATGTCTCCACATCTTCAACGCTAGCACCATGGCAGCAAGCTTGTAACACCCTCAATTTCGTAATCATGCATGCATTCATATTTCATGTAGAGGAAACATTTTAAAATAAGTAGAAACAGAGATGGAATAAAAAAGATAGCTAAAAAGAGCCAGTTCCAGTTCGCCGAGGAGCGCTGTAGACACTTCCCGCGGCCTGCTGGCCACGTGGCGTGTTTGGAGCTCATCCCTGCATAGTGGGGAGAGGTCCGGCACCGCCAGACACGTGGCAGGCTCGGAGCTAGCCTCTGTGGAAGGGGCGAGGTCCGAACCGCGGGACACGTGTCGCTCTCGGAGCTCACTTCCGAGAGGTCCGACATCGCGGGACACGTGTCGCTCTCGGAACTTACCTCCGAGAGGTCCGGTCGTACTGGACACATGTCACCTCCGGAGCTTACCTCCGGGAGGTCCGACACTACTGGAAACGTGTCACCTCCGGAGCTTATCTCCGGGAGGTCTAACGCTACTAGACACGTGTCGACCTCGGAGCTCGCCTCTAGGAGGTCCAACGCTACACGACACGTGTCAACCTCGGAGCTCGTCTCTGAGGAGAAAGGAAGATTCGGCGCTGCTTGACACGTGGAATTCTCGAAGCTCACCTCCGAAGGGAAGGGAGGTCCAGAACTGACACGTGTCACTCTCGGAGCTCACCTCCAAAGAGAGGAAAGTCCGGAATTGACACATGGCACATTCGGAGCCACCTCCGAAGAGAGGGGAGGTCCGACTGATACGTGGCGTACGCGGAACTCGTCTCTGGATAGAGGGGAGGTCCCGACCAACCAGACACGTGGCACACGTGGAGCTCACCTCCGAGGAGAGGGAGGTCCCGCCCGCCTGACATGCGGCACAACCAGAGCCCGCCTCTGCGGAAAAGGGGAGGCCCAGCATCTGCTGGACACGTGGAGCCTCCGGAGCTCATCACCGCAGAGGAGACGAGATATGAAGTGGTTTTTCTTTGGTACTTGAGTGCCCGGCACGAGGAAATGACATGAACTCTTCTATGTTGAATACTGTAACCAAATCATTTAGAGACAAGTTGTTAAGATCCAAAAACAATTTGAATAGGACTCTTATTTGAAATCCAATCAGATTAGGACTCTCCGTTTTCCTCTTATAAATAGAACCTGAAACAACCCCTTGGTCGTAACATCTTTTCCAAGCCGACAGCTTAGTAGCCCTAGCCCCCAAAACTCACCGAGCTAAACCCCTTCGCCGGAGTTCAGTCGCTGGAGACTGCCGACGAGCTCGCCGTCGCTGGTGGAGAGCCGACGATATGTTTTGCTGCCGTTGCTAGGAAGAAAGACAAGGTAGGTCTCCAGTACCACCTTACAACCTCATCGTAGTTTCCATTGCACTTGTTTCTTTGATCCCTTCGAACAGAAGCTTTTTCGTGGACAGATCACGTGTTGATCGGTTTAATCTAGATCTTTGAGTCCAGATCATCACGACGTCCGCACTTGATCATTACACCTCTGTTCATCATAAAACCCCATGCAAGCCATGCAAGAACACATACAAACTGATCTAATAAAACTGCACCATAGAATCAACATGCATATGCACCCTTGCATCTTGTGTAAAGTTTGTGCATGATAATTGATTGTTGTGAATCTTGTATGTGCGTGATCGTACGTAGAAGGACAAGCTCAGGGAGCTATCTACGAAGGACAACAACACCAAGACTTCGAGATCCAAGAGCAATAGAAGCCACAGGAACAAGACAAGTACCCCTTGACCATATTGCTCCCATGTTTTAAAAGCTGTTTTGTTTGCGAAAACTGTTTATGCTTAAGTCAACTTGATGGGAAACCCTTTATAGGAGTTTACTAGTTCCCTTGTCGCCGGGAATGTTGATGAGTCGGGTATGGTCATTTTTTGTTTATGCTTCGCTGAGTCCACCGGATTATGGGAAGCGAGATAGATTGTGTCTAGCTACTGCACTCATGAGAATGATGATAATGAAAACTTGATGAACATGAATCGGGGGAGATCTAGGCAAGACTTGTTTTGTGGAAGTGGTAGAATGAGATGGTGGTGTACTTGCCGTAGATCTAAGGACCGGTTCATGCGAGCACATGCCAGGAATACAGTGCCACCACAAGGCCAAATATGGGTGCGGCTTAGCTGACTAATTAGGTAAGTTACTAGATTGTTATGGACCGTGGAAGGCGCGGGGAATGGGAGTCGAGAGAGGACTGCCCTGGGAACTGCATGGCACAAGTGGGGGCCCGTAGGTGTGAGATTGGTGATTCTAGCCTGCCGGTGAAACCTTAGTGAGTCCATACATCTAGTAGCCCCTTTGTAAAGGCTATTTTGTGATCTCTTGGCCATACACCGACGGTTGTGTACTGGTATAATGGAGGTTCTGCAGTCGCCTATGGGTGACAGAATCACAAACTTGTGGGTAAAGTGGTGCCACTTCTACAGAGTGTAAAACTATCATGATAGTCGTGCTTCCGGTCACAAGCGTCTGGCCAACTTCCATGATTAGATGGCATGGTATTTGGTTTTGTTATGGTTTGGTCTTTGGAATTGGTTTTGGGACTGTTGAGTCCTAGTGATGAGATTGGTTTCGGACTGTTGAGTCGAAACAATGAGGTTTGGTCTCGGTTATGAGACGGAATTAAACATGAGATGAGATAGTAGTGAATACGAGATAGTATTCATGAGCATAAAAAGTTGAGAAGGATTGATGTCTGGATGAGACATGGAAAGTGGTGAATCATGATGGAGGTATGTTGATGTTTAAGTATATGTTGGGAGTACAGTCACTTAAAGCTAGTTACTGTTTTACCATGTTTTGTGAAATAAACATTGCTTTCTACAATGAGCCTTTTTATACCTACCTTGTTGTAAGCCACATGTCATACTTCCCGCACTTGCTGAGTACGTCATGTACTCACCCTTGCATTATCATACATCATCAGCAACAGGAGAGGAATACTTTGAAGAGCATGTGGAGTATTAGGCGTGAGATCCACCATCAACCTTGCCTGTGGAATATTTAGTTGAAGCCTGCTGCTGGTGCTTAGTTGCTTCTGCAATAGTTTAGAAGACTTCCGCTGCTAGAATGGATTAGAGACTTCCGCTGCAATAAATATTGATGTAATAAAGTACTTGAACCCTATTCATTCGTGGTATTATTCTGAATTCAGTTTATGGATATATGTGTATGTGTGATGAACATCCTGGGAACACATACACATCACCTCGGTTCTGTGGCTGGCGCTCCACAGAATCGGGGGTGTCACAGATTGGTATAAGAGGCACGGTTGATCGTAGGTCATGCTCCTAGATAGGTCACAGATTAGCATTAGAGCCACTATGACCATAAGATGCAAGCCTAGAATGCATATATTGGCATCAAAACCACCTTGACGGTAGGATGCAAGCCTAGGAGAAGTTATAGATTGATCACAGATTGATATCACAAAGGACTCCCATTGAATAAGCTTGAATAGGAGTTGTGTGAAACTTTTGTGATGATTGTTTGTGCTTGTGTGCTTAGTGTGAGTTGTGGGACGTTTTAGCGTTGTCCATATCCACACATAGTAGAGAGATGTGAGATGCTTCGGCATGTGTTCACATCCTCATATAATAGAAGATATGTAGTTCATACCCTTGATGCATATAGTTGGGAGGGTCAATCTAAACTTCTAATATCTATTCTACTCAACTCTCTCTCACAGATGGTGAGAGGAAACACCGGCCGTCAAGGGAGGAATGTCCGTGGCAACCAAGAGGAGGACCACGTTGAGGTTCCTGAGAATGTTGGCCTCGAGGCTGGTGCAAATAACTTGGAACGGTTGATGGCTATGCAGAATCAGCTTATGCAAACTATGATCCAAACTTTGGGTCAGCTGCAAGCCAATAACAACAACCCTGTTCCTGCACCCCTGCTACCACCACCGCCGGCTCACAACCGATTGGGAGAGTTTATGAGGACTTGACCACCCACCTTTGCACAAGCTAATGACCCCTTGGAGGCCAATGACTAGTTGAAGTCCATGGAGAAGAAGCTTGCCATAGTTCAGTGCAATGACCGAGAGAAAGTTCTCTTCGCGTCGCACCAACTTATGGGAGCAGCCGCTGACTGGTGGGACGCTTTCTGCAATGCTCATGACAACCAGGAGAATATCACTTGGGCTGAGTTCAAGGAGAGCTTCCGCTCTCATTACATCCCTGATGGTGTCATAATGCTCAAAAGGCAGGAGTTTGAAGGTCTCTGCCAAGGAAAGAAGAGCGTGAATGAGTACCTCAACAAGTTCACGCAACTATCACGGTATGCCCCTAAAGATGTCAACTCAGACCAACGGGAGCAGTACCTGTTCATGAGAGGGTTGAACAATTAGATCCAGGTTCAGCTCCTCAACAATGACTATGCGAGATTCCAGAAGCTAGTTGACAAAGCCATAGTGGTTGAGAGCAAGATCCGAGAGATCGAGCAAGAGGGCAAAAGAAAGATGCCATACCAGCCGCAAGGGAGCAACTTACGCCCTCGGTACATGCCCCCAGATGCACCGCAATATGGCTCGTCTACTTCTGCTTTTCGCCCTAATCAACCACCACAGCAACATTCTACCATGCAATCATCTCGTGTGCCTTTGCCTCCGGCGCCTCGTCCTAACATGGGCGCCCCTGCTCAAAACCCCCACCCCAACGTACCTGTTGTCTTGGGCAACAAGGCATGCTTTTCATGCGGAGAAATAGGACACTTTGCAAGCCAATGATCGAGGAAAGGTCCTGGATAGCCAAGCAACGTGCCCAAGCAGAACCCACGGACGAACGGAGGAGCTACGCAAAGCAACCGTGGACAGCAGAACTACGGTTGCGGCAACGTGAACCATGATTCTGCTGAGGAAGCGCAACAGGCTGAGGACATCGTGATTGGTATGTTCCTTGCCAACTCCAACCCAGCCACTATTTTATTTGATTCCGGAGTATCACATTCATTCATATCATCCAAGTATGTTACCAAGCACAATCTACCCATATCACACATGAAATATACTATGTTAGTTAATTCTCCCGGTGGAGAAATAAGGACTAATATAGTATGTCCGAAAGTAAACCTTAAAATAAGGGGGGTAGACTTCCTTGCGAACCTCATTGTCTTGGATTCCCAAGGGCTTGACATAATACTCGGAATGGATTGGCTAAGCAAGCACAACGGAGTAATCCAATGTGCTGAGAGGAGCGTGCAGTTGACAAACGAGCACGGTATCCGTATCGAGTTTGAGTCAGCCCAACTGGCAACCGAGAAGGCAACGTTGAACCACGTCGAAGGAGCAACCTTGGAAAGCATTCCGATGGTTCAAGAATTCTCGGACGTGTTTCCAGAAGAACAAATACCAATGGATGAGCTTGAGCTTCATGAGGAAGACCTCAAAGCAGAATTCCCTCACCTATTCTCCATTCTATCGAATCTCGAGGGCGAGATTCAATTTAAGAGGGGTAGGTCTGTAACACCCTCAATTTCCTAATTATGCATTCATTCATATTTCATGTAGAGGAAACAATATAAAATAAGTAAAAATAGAGAAGGAATAAAAAAGATAGCTAAAAAGAGCCAGTTACAGTTCGCCGAGGAGGGCTGTAGACACTTCCCGCCGCCTGCTGGCCACCTGGCGTGTTTGGAGCTCATCCCTGCGTAGTGGGGAGAGGTCCGGCACCGCCAGACACGTGGCAGGCTCGGAGCTAGCCTCTGTGGAAGGGGCGAGGTCCGAACCGTGGGACACGTGTTGCTCTCAGAGCTCACTTCCGAGAGGTCCGACATCGCGGGACACGTGTCGCTCTCGGAACATACCTCCGAGAGGTCCGGTCGTACTGGACACATGTCACCTCCGGAGCTTACCTCTGGGAGGTCCAACACTACTGGACACGTGTCACCTCCGGAGCTTATCTCCGGGAGGTCTGACGCTACTGGACACGTGTTGACCTCGGAGCTCACCTCTGGGAGGTCCGACGCTACAGGACACGTGTCAACCTCGGAGCTCGTCTCTAAGGAGAAAGGAAGATTCGGCGCTGCTTGACACGTGGCATTCTCGAAGGGAAGGGAGGTCCAGAACTGACACGTGGCACTCTCGGAGCTCACCTCCGAAGAGAGGGAGGTCCGGAATTGACACATGGCACACTCGGAGCCATCTCCGAAGAGAGGGGAGGTCCGGCACTGACACGTGGCGTACGCGGAGCTCATCTCTGGATAGAGGGGAGGTCCCGACCCACCAGACATGTGGCGCACGCGGAGCTCGCCTCCAAGGAGAGGGAGGTCCCGCCCGCCTGACACACGGCACAACCGGAGCCCGCCTCTGCAGAAAAGGGGAGACCTGGCCTCTGCTGGACACGTGGAGCCTCCGCAGCTCATTACCATGGAGGAGACGAGATCTGAAGTGTTTTTTCTTCGGTACACGAGTGCCCGACACAAGGAAACCGACACGAACTCTTCTACATTGAATACTGTAACCAAATCAATTAGAGATAAGTTGTTAAGATCCAAAAACCATTTGAATAGGACTCTTATTTGAAGTCCAATCAGATTAGGACTCTCCGTTTTCCTCTTATAAATAGAACCCAAAAAAACCCTTGGTCGTAAGATCTTTTTCAAGCCGACAGCTTAGAAGCCCTAGCCCCCAAAACTTGCCAATCTGAACCCCTTCGCCGGAGTTCAGTCGCCGGAGACCGCCGACGAGCTCTCCATCGCCAGAGGAGAGCCAACGATATGTTTTGCTGCTGTTGCTAGGAAGAAAGCCGAGGTAGGTCTCCAGTACCACCTTATGACCTCATCGTAGTTTTCTTTGCATCTGTTTCTTTGATCCGTTCAAACAGAAACTTTTTCGTGGACAGATCACATGTTGATCGGTTTGATATACATCTTTGAGTCCAGATCATCACCACGTCTGCACTTGATCATTACACCTCTGTTCATCATAAAACCCCATGCAAGCCATGCAAGGCATGCAAGAACACGTACAAACTGATCTAATAAAACTGCACCATAGAATCAACATGCATATGCACCCTTGCATCTTGAGTAAAGTTTGTGCATGATAATTGATTGCTGTGAATCTTGTATGTGCGTGATCGTACGTAGAAGGACAAGCTCAGGAAGCTATCTACGAAGGACAACAACACCAAGACTTCGAGATTCAAGAGCAACAGAAGCCACGGGAACAAGGCAAGTGCCCCTTGACCATATTGATCCAATGTTTTAAAAGCTGTTTTGTTTGCGAAAACTGTTTATGCTTAAGTCAACTTGATGGGAAACCTTTTTATAGGAGTTTACTAGTTTTGTTAACCACCCTTGTCGCCGGGAAAGTTGATGAGTCGGGTATGGCCATTTTTTGTTTATGCTTCGCTGAGTCCACGGGATTATGGGAAGCAAGATAGATTGTGTCTAGCTACTGCACTCATGAGAATAATGATTATGAAAACTTGATGAACATGAATCGGGGGAGATCTAGGCAAGACTTGGTTTGTGGAAGTTGTAGAATGAGATGGTGGTGTACTTGCCGTAGATCTAAGGACCGGTTCATGCAAGCACATGCCAGGAATACAGTGCCACCACAAGGCCAAATATTGGTGCGGCTTAGCTGACTAATTAGGTAAGTTACTAGATTGTTATGGACCGTGGAAGGTGCAGGGAATGGGAGTAGAGAGAGGACTGCCCTGGGAACTTCATGGCACAAGTGGGGGGCCGTAGGTGTGAGATTGGTGATTCTAGCCTGCCGGTGAAACCTTAGTGAGTCCATACATCTAGTAGCCCCTTTGTAAAGGATATTTTGTGATCTCTTGGCCATACACCGACGGTTGTGTACTGGTATAATGGAGGTTCTGCAGTCGCCGACGGGTGACGAAATCACAAACGTGTGGGTAAAGTGGTGCCACCTTTGCAGAATGTAAAACTATCATGATAGCCGTGCTTCCGGTCACAAGCGCCTGGCTAACTTCCATGATTAGATGGGATGGTTTTTGGGATGGTATTTGGTTTGGTCTTTGGAATTGGTTTTGGGACTGTTGAGTCCTGGTGATGAGATTTGTTTCGGACTGTTGAGTCAAAACAATGAGCTTTGGTCTCGGTTATGAGACGGAATTAAATATGAGATGAGATGGTAGTGATTACGAGATGGTATTCATGAGCATAAAAAGTTTAGAAGAATTGATGTCTGGATGAGACATGGAAAGTGGTGAATCATGATGGAGGTATGTTGATGTTTAAGTATATGTTGGGATTACATTCACTTAAAGCTAGTTACTGTTTTTACCATGTTTTGTGAAATAAACTTTGCTTTATGCAATGAGCCTTTTTATACCTATCTTGTTGTAAGCTACATGTCATACTTCCCGCACTTGCTGAATACGTCATGTACTCACCCTTCCATTATCATACATCATCAGCAACAGGAGAGGAATATTTTGAAGAGCATGTGGAGTAATAGGCGTGAGATCCACCATCAACCTTGCCTGTGGAATATGGAGATGAAGCCCGCTGCTGCTGCTTAGTTGCTTCCGCAATAGTTTAGAAGACTTCCACTGCTAGAATAAGACTTCCACTGCTAGAATAGATTAGAGACTTCCACTGCAATAAAGATTGATGTAATAAAGTACTTGAACCCTATTCATTCGTGGTATTATTCTGAATTCAGTTTGTGGATATATGTGTATGTGTGATGAACATCCTTGGCACACGTACGCATCACCTTGGTTCCGTGGCCGGTGTACCACAGAACCGGGGGTGTCACAAAGCTCGAGATCATGAGTGGGAAAATGTTTTTCATGATTCCGTAATTGCCGTGATCCATATGCGACCACGCATCCTCCTTGCATGAGCACACAACCAAGTCCGATGCCGGACGCATCACAATAAACATCAAATGGATTGGTCGTCTCCGGCTGAGCTAAAACCGGGGCTGTTGTGAGGTATTTCACCAACGCTTGAAAAACTTCCTCACATGGCTTGCTCCAATCATATTTGAAGCCCTTTTCAGTAGCTCCGTCTTAGGTTTGGAGAATTTTGAGAAGCCCGGGATGAACCTCCGATAATATTCCGCCAAACCTAAGAAGCTACAGACTTCATGGACTGATGTTGGAGACTTCCTTTTCAGCACTTGTTCAATTTTGCTTGGATCAACAGCAATGCCTTCCGCTGAAATAATATGTCCAAGAAACAGCACTTGGTTGATCCAGAATTCACATTTACTAAACTTTGCATAGAGCTTGTGATCTCTCAAGCGTTGAAACACAATATGCAAATGTTTAGCGTGTTCCTATTCTGATTTGGAATAGACCAAGATATCGTCGATGAATACCACGACGAACTGATCCAGCTCTGGCATGAACACCGAGTTGATAAGATACATAAAGTGAGCCAGAGCATTGGTCAACCCAAATGACATGACAAGATTGAGACAGCCAGGACCTCGTCGGGTGGTGCCGTGTTATGCGGCACCCAACAGCACACGGGTTGCAGAAACACATCATATTACATAAAGAGTTTGCGGAAGCGGACAAGAATGTCTTTACAAATAGTTATATCAGAGTAAACTACAGCGGAAGACTATCACTCTCACGACTCATATCTAAACTAGCAACAAAGAAACGGTCCAGCCCGCGGACGTTTCTTACTAGCAACACGAAGACAATCTGCAGCGGCAAGGATGCTCTTAGAGTAAGCACTCGGAGGTTCCCGAGTCTCATCGGCACCCCTTCTCATAAGCATGAAGTCAATTACCTGCAAAACCACTCGGATAGCATCCGTGAGCATAACGCTCAGCAAGACTTAACCGTCACTGTAAACATGGAACTCTAAGTGAGGTTATGGACCTAACATAGGATGGCATAAGCATAATTAAACTCGCCTAAAAGTGAATCCTTACTTTCAGGTATTAATCACAGCATTTTAAGTAAACCTGGGCACGCCACATCAGGAGTCCACAATCAAACAAGAAACGCTTTCCCCCAATGTAGTTTGCTCATGGCATAAAAGAATCGAGTTTGCACTAGCCTATTCATCAAGCTCCAATACAAAGGTAGGATAATACTTCACATCAAAATGATTAGTTCCTTTCTCATGCAAGTTCTTACTACGTCACGACTGTGAGAACAAGTATGCTCGGTCCATTCCGCGAGCGACTGTGATTTGAATCAATAACACCCGGACTACACGACACATACGCCCGTACTCGACGTTGCCTACAACAACCATCACTGACGTCGTACGTGGCAGCCTTTCCCCCGTTTCAGCCCCCGCTGGATCGATCAAGTCGCCCCGTACAGTAGCTACTCTCATGGTGCACCTTCCGACGTGAGATGTCATGAGAATATTCCCCACATACTGCACACCGGCCGTCCGCCTGAGGCGACCCGAAAAGTCCCAACGACAGCTTCCCGAGGTACATCGGTTTACTGGGTCCCATATATCCAGCATGAGTCCGGTACACAACTCAAACATGTTCAACAGGGCCGCATACGGATCGGTCCTTGACCGACACGGACAGCTCTACAGCACCCAGGCCCCTGTGTCCTGCTGCCCCTACAACCTTCCGGTCTCAACTTTAACTTGCTAATTCAATTATGAACCAATCTTGTATGCCCCTGTTGTTCCTGAAACTGCGAGTAGCATCTCACCACTCGACTTCTACCGAACTGTACTTAAGCATGGCAGTTCTACACGGTGATAGACACCTACCCAATACTCCATGGGTCATTTGGCTATGCAAGTGGAGTATCAAACATTAGACCTGATGCACAGTTCATATCTTGACCGAAAGTGAATACAAAAATAAAAACTTATTATCTGTTAAATGCAAACCAAAGCTTGCCTGTTTTGCAGGGTAGTCGTATATAAGCAGTTAGTATCCTTGCAGATTCCCCTTTGATTCTCCGGAGCTTGATCCACTTCAATGAATCACTCCGTCGAATCCCCTTCGTTGTTGTTCCTATTGAAATGCATATGCACATGTTTTATAGAATGTAATGGAAAGAAGTTATGGAATTAATTTCTTAGGAACAGAGGTTGTGTGGAAAAGCCAAGCATGGCTTGGTTTGCCTCTGTTGTGCAAAGAACAGAAATAAGCTAATTTGACCTTAAGGCCTTAGCTATACACTAACCCTTTTCTCTAATGCACATAATAGATAAGCTGAAAAGCTTTGAGTGCAACTGAAGAACAAGAACTCCAATTGCCTCAAAACATTTACAGCAGGTTCTATACTACTTAAGGATTTAGCTTGCCAAATTGCAGCTAATGTGGAGTCATATTGTGTCCTCCATAATTCTCACAATATCTCTTATGCATTTTCCCTTATACATAAGTATGGAGAATAAGAACAGGGAGTTAAAGGACTCATCTTGGGCTGATAATTTACGTGTAAGTTCTTTATCACATGAGAGTAATCTGGTCAAAAATTCAGCCCTTTTACTTGAGTAGTTCTCCCAGAACAATTCTTTAAGTATTTGTACTCAAAAGAATTAATTCTGTAGTAATGTGCATTTTCATGCCCAATTAAGTGAACTAAAATTCCATGTATATCTCAGAGAGCTTGCCTAAATTTTTCTATGATTTTTGGAGCCATGGATTGCTCAGAACAGATTTTAGAAGTGGGAAACATTTTCTGGAAATGTTTCTGGACTCTTATGAACACAGTAGTTTGTATTTAGCAAATTCCTACTCAAATGATCTTGAAATGAGCTGAATATTTGCTAGTAGGTTAATATTATGCTAAAGAATATTCTGGAAAAATTTGGGGATTTTTGGATAATCCAAACTACCTCAATAATTCTTTTTCAGAAAAACTTCCAAATATTTTCCAGAATATAATATTAACTTTCATACAAATCTGAGTTCATATTTGGATAGAAATCAGAGAGATGAATCCAACCCGATTGGAATCACTTAAATTGGAGTTTTCTACAGGGAGATATGAATTTCTAAAAATTGAGCTAAGTCTGGAATTATTTTCTTATTGAAAATCCGGCTGGACCCACAGTTTTGAATTCCAGCCAATAGAAACGAAGCCACACCGGGCCACAGCACCTCTGCGCGCCAACACACGGGATCCCAGCCACACCCGATCCCGGGTTTAAATTCTCTGCTGCTGACAGACGGGGCCCACGCGTCTTCTTCTTCCTCCGGCTTCCTCGCTCGCGCCCGCGCTGCCCCTCGCCGGCCCGATGCCGGAGCTCGCCGGCTCGCCGTTTCCGGCCACCGCCTGAGCTGAAACTCGCCGCCAGGGAGTTTGTGACACCGAGGAACACGGCTGTGGGGTTTGCTAGGGCTGCCAACGACCGGAACATGGCCGGCGACGTGCGACAGCCACTGTGGAGGTTCGGTAGCGTTGCCTTGGGTTTCCAGCCCGCCAAAACCTGCGCCGACGCGCCCTACAGCACCAGCGCAGCTCTAGGAAGATCGGCACGACCTCAAAATGGCTCAGGAGTGGCTGTAAATAGGTTGTCGCCGTGCGATCGCATGGGTCCGCCATGAACACCTCTAGTCGAGCACGAATTCTGTCGTGCTGAGGCGTTTTCATGTGCTGGATCCTAAAGGAGAAATGACCACCGGCTAATCCAGCATCTATGTGCCAAATTTGATGACTTAAGGAGGATCAGAGGGCAAGAATTTGAAAGAATCATACCGGAACCTCGGAATGAGGTCGCTGGAGCAAAACCTCAAAATTCGCCACCGATAGCTTGCGGCACGGCCTGAGCTTGGGCTGAGAGCAGCACCGCACCCGTGCGCGTCCGCAGGTGTGATCGCTCGGCCGTGAAACCCGTTGTGGAGGGATGTCCACGAGCGCCCGATCACTTTCTCGGCTTAGGTCGCCGCGGCGGCGGTCGTTCTCGGGCAACGGAGGCCGCAGCTCACTTGCTCGTGGGTCAGGGAGGTGGAGGTTGATCTCGTGGGAGTGTTTAGCAGCTCGGGGGAGGGAAGACACAGTTGCTTCGCCGTTTCTTCAATCGGACCGAGAGAGCGGCGGGGAGAAACAGCCGCTGTTCGTACGTTCCCGAGGGGAGGAGAACAACTGGGTCTTTGCTCGGCTGAGGCACGATAACGTCAAAAGAACCTCCTTCGGTGGCCGCGCGTGGGGGAAAGAAGCAGCTGATGGCGCTGCCGGGCATCCCCGTGGCTCCACGGTGGGAGCTGCTCGTGGCCCACGTGCTGTTCGACGAATTTCCCCACTGGGGCTGAGACTTAGGGTGCAAGACTCCTCCTTTAGCTCTATGACATGTGAGTCCCACTCCATATTTCCTCCCAAATATCTTCTCAAGCTGATCCTCTTAATTCCCAAAATTCTGAGTTTTAAAAATGTGGGTTAGAAAATTGAATTCTCCAAATTCAGTTTGAATTGGTATGACCAATTTGAATTTGGCTAGATTTTACAAATGTTTCTCTTACACTCCTTTTTGAGCCCACCCTACAAATGGAAAGGTGGTGATATCCTTTTCCCTAAAAACTCAACTATATGGCTGCCTGTTAATTCAAAGTTTTTGGGTCACCATATGTGTGAACTTTGAATCCCAAATCTGATTTTTAAACTTACATGCAAAGAGGTATTTAACTCCTTATTGGTTCAACACTTTTAAATAAAAACGTGAGCCTCATGTTGGATGTTCATCCATGTATTACCTTGCATGAAGAAAAGTTTTAGCAAGTCCCATTTTTCATGTCTTTGCCACACATATGAACTCAAACCTTGGTTTTTATTCATACACATTTTTGGGACTTTTACATTCCTCCCCCCTTAAAAAGAATCTCGTCCCGAGATTACAAAACAGGAACGAGACGGGAGAGGTAATTACAAACTGTACAAAGATAAAAGTTCCGGGTAGTTGGTGCGGAGATAATCTTCACTTTCCCACGTCGCCTCTTCCGTGGTGTGATTACTCGTGAGCACCTTGAAGAATCTGATCGTCCGGTTCCGGGTTACCCGGTTCTTTTCATCCAAAATCTGGACCGGTCGCTCGGTGTAGGTCAGGTCCGGTTACAGTTCGTCGATGTCCTCAGTGCGAACAGCAGCGGTGAATTTGAGGCATTTCCGCAGCTGTGAAACATGAAATACATCATGAACACCCGCTAGACTTGCCGGTAACTCCAGCCGGTAGGCTACGGGTCCGCACTTCTCCGTGATAGCAAAAGGACCAATAAAACGGGGAGCGAGTTTCCCCTTTACACCGAACCAGTGAATTCCCTTCATCGGAGATACACGAAGATATACGTGCTCTCCGACGTCAAAATGTAATGGCCTACGCCTTTGATCAGCGTAGCTCTTCTGTCGGGATTGTGCAGCCTTCAAGTTCTCTTGTATCAACCGAACTCGGTCTTCGGCTTCTTTCACAAGATCAATCCCAAACAGAACTCTTTCGCCGGACTCACACCAATTCAGTGGTGTGCGACACTTCCGGCCGTAGAGAGCTTCATACGGTGCCATTTTAATACTCGCTTGATAACGTTGTTGTATGAAAACTCCGCCAGCGGTAGGTGATCGTCCCAATTCCTACTGTGGTGGATGGCACACGCTCTCAACATATCCTCAAGCACTTGATTCACCTTCTCGGTTTGTCCATCTGTTTGAGGGTGATATGCGGAGCTTCTAATCAGCTTGGTGCCCAACGAGGCATGCAACTGCTCCCAAAAACGAGCAACAAACAGCGCACCTCGATCTGAGATGATGGTCTTCGGGACACCATGTGACCATATAATCCTGGAGATGAATAACTCCGCATATTGCTTTGCTCGATAATGAGTGTTCACCGGTATGAAATGAGCTGATTTTGTCAACCGGTCAACGATCACCCATATCGAGTCATGCTTCTGGGATGTGAGCGGTAGTCCGACGATGAAGTCCATACTCACCTCCTCAATTTCCATGCCGGTGTCTTCAGAAGTTGTAGCGGTCCGGCTTTCCGCATATGATCAGCCTTGACCCGTCTACACGTATCGCATTCGGATACGTATTTAGCGATTTCCCTCTTCATCCTCGTCCACCAAAATTTCTGTTTCAAATCTTGGTACATCTTGTTACTTCCGGGATGAATGGAAAACTTAGACAGGTGGGCTTCATCCAAGATCTTCTTCCTGAGTTTCATATTGCGCGGTATCACTATATGGTTGTTAAACCATATCGTACCGTTCTCATCCTTCCGGAAACATTTCACCTCTCCGTTGCCTAGTCTTCTCCGTTTGTGAGACATACCTCTGTCTCTTCTTTGAGCCTCAACAATCTCTTCACGGATTGTTGGAATGAGCGCGAGATTATAAAGCGCGCCATACGGAATGACACGGAGACTTGGTTCTTCATCTTCCAACTCAGCAGCCGCCAAGTTGTGAACATGGGCTTTCCGACTAAGCGCGTCGGCAACCATGTTTGCTTTTCCCGGATGATAGTGGATCTCAATTTCATAATATTTTATGAGCTCCAACCATCTCCGTTGTCTCATATTCAGCTCCTTCTGCGTGAAGATATACTTCAGGCTTTTATGGTCGGTGTAGAGGTGAACAAGATTACCAAGCAGGTAATGCCTCCACATCTTCAACGCCAACACCACTGCAGCAAGCTCAAGATAATGAGTTGGATAATGCTGCTCGTGGTTTCGCAGTTGACGAGACCCATAGGCGACTACACGCCCTTCTTGCATCAGAACACAGCCGAGACCGATGCCGGATGCATCACAGTATACATCAAATGGCTTCGTCGTGTCTGGCTGAGCAAGAACTGGAGCCGTTGTAAGATGTTTCACCAAAGTTTTGAATGCGGCTTCACATGCTGCATTCCACATGTATTTAGTGCCCTTCCTCAGCAGCTCTGTCATTGGTCTAGCAATTTTTTAGAAGCTCGGAATAAAGCCTCCGATAATACCCCGCTAAACCTAGGAAACTTCGGACCTCGTGGACTGATTTGGGAGATTCCCACTTCAGCACTTGTTCAATTTTTCTGGGGTCCACGGCAATACCTTCTGCTGAAATAATATGGCCTAGGAAAGGCACTTGATCAATCCAAAATTCGCACTTGCTGAACTTGGCATATAGTTGGTGCTCCCGCAACCGTTGTAGCACAATGCGTAGATGTTCAGCGTGCTCTTCTTCAGATTTGGAGTAAACCAATATATCGTCGATGAATACCATGACGAACTTGTCTAACTCCGGCATGAACACAGAATTCATCAAGTACATGAAGTGTGCCGGAGCGTTGGTTAATCCAAATGACATGACGAGGTACTCATAGAGTCCGTATCTCTTCGAGAAAGCTGTCTTCGGTATGTCCTCCGGTCGGATTTTGTATTGATGATATCCCAACCAAAGATCCATCTTCGAAAATACCTTTGCACCCACCAGTTGATCGAACAGGATGTCAATGCGGGGCAAAGGATACTTGTTCTTTATTGTGACAGCATTGAGAGGACGGTAATCAACACATAGCCGTAGTGTTTCGTCCTTCTTCTTAACGAACAGCGCTGAGCAACCCCAAGGTGAAGAACTTGGTCGTATGAAACCCTTGCTCATGAGTTCATTCAGTTGCTCTTTCAACTCCGCTAGCTCGTTAGGTGCCATCTTGTAAGGCCTTCGTGAGATAGGCGTCGTTCCCGTCGCCAGTTCAATCTTGAACTCGACGTCCCGTTCGGGCAGCATGCCCGGTAAGTCATCGGGAAAAACGTCGGGATAATCACATACCACCGGAATATCTTCAAGCTTCAGCGCTTCCGTGTGGTAGGCCTATACCATATCTGGGTCTTCGCTGTCTAAAAACAGCGTGTGCTGTCCGTGAATCGGCGAGTCAATCTGGACAGTCCGGTTACCGATATTGAGGACGGCACCGTGACGATTTAACCAAGACATCCCCAATATAATGTCTATCTTCTTCCTATCCAACATAATCAGCGATGTTGGGTATATTTTTCTGCCCAAACCAAAGCTGCTCGGGACACAATCTGATTGGCAGTGATATTTCCTCCCGGTGAACGTATAAGAAAACTCGTTGTGGGAGTATTGGTGGATAATTGGCGCTGATCCACGCATGATTTGCTGATGAAATTGTGGGTTGCACCGGAATCAAAAAGTACCAGCACGGGCATGTTTTTGAGAGCAAACATGCCTGCTAACACCGGTGCTCCCTCCGGGACATCCTCAATAGCAAGATGTTGCACACTCCCGGATTGCAATGCTGTTATGTTGACTTGAGAAGGTGGCGGCATACCACCTGACGATGATGGCTGTTTGGTGTTCACCAACTTCTCCCGGCATTCCTGCATAAAATGCCCTGAACGGTGGCAATAAGAACAAGGAGGTTTCCAAAGTTCTTCGTTTGCTTGTGGTGGAGAAGTTGATGTACTCGGCTGCAGCAATGATGCCACAGGTGTCATTCGTTGCTGTGGCAAAGGTGTTGCTTCAATACAAGATTCTTGAGCAGGAAATCTGTACGGAGTTGATCTCACTGGCGCTTGCCATCTTTTATCGGATGGTGTGTGATACACCACACGGTATTTGCGAGGAACAACTGGTGTGTCTTCTTGCACCTCCTCTCGGTCCCTCTTCTCTGCTTGACACCAAAGTGTCGCTTGTTCTTGTAGCAGAGCAGCACTGATCAACTCGGTGTAACTGCCTTGATTGAAAAAAGCTAACTTCTCTTTTAGTATGGCACTCAAGCCATAGAAAAAGTAGTCACACATTGCAGCTTCGCTCGTCGCATAAGCAGGAGCATATTGTGCCAGAAGGTTGAATCGTCTGACATAATCGAGGACACTCATGTCCCCCTGCTTCAAGCTTCTGAATTCCTGCTGTTGGGCCTTGGTAAAACCCATAGGAATGTGACGAGCGCGGAATGCTTCACGAAATTCCGTCCATTCCACTTGATGGCCTTCCGGAACGGTGGCAAGATAAGCGAACCACCAATTTCCGGCGGCTCCATGGAGCTGTTGAGCTGAAAATGATGCCTTCTGATATTCGTTGCACTCAAACACCCCAAACTTGGACTCCATAACTCGAAGCCACTGATCAGCTTCCACAGGTTCATTGGCTTCCGTGAAAATTGGCGGTTGTGTCGCCAAGAAATCCAAGTAGGCGTTCCGAGGTGGAACGTCCTGTTGTGCACGCTGGAGTAAGCCCTGTTGTACCAAGGCTTGGAGTAGTCTTGTATTCTCTTGACTTGACTCAACCATCTGAGCCAGGACATCCGCCCATACTGTTGATGGCGGTGCCCGTGGTGGAGTCGAGTCATCACCGTCTCGACGAGAACCTTCAGTCCTACTCAGAGAATGAGTACGCACCATACTGCAAAAGCATTATATTGAGGAGAGTCAAAACGTGATCTCAGCAGTATGTGAAAGTATGTAAAACATGAACATGCTAAAACTTTATGAAAGCATAACAAAATTTCATGTTTAGACATCTTTCTAAAGCCAACATATTCAGTCCCTCATTCTGTACAGAACAGACCCTTCTGTACTTAACCCAGAATTTGATCCAGTTACTAGCATTTTCATAACTCAAGTTGAATACCAAAGTTAAATTTAACTCCAGTATCTTTCCAACGAGTACTCACATGCCTCTAGATCATTTCTGGAACAGAAGTTATGATTGTTCAAAGTTGACAGAATTTTCTGGATAAATTTTGCCAGCACCTCCTTTGTATGTGGCTGTTTTCATCACAGTTTTACATACAAATGGGGTACCATTCTGAACAAACTATGAACTACAAAATCGTTGCAAATTTCCTAACCTTTCCAACAGTGTATCATATGATCCTTAGAGATTTTCCTACAGACTGTTGTGTCTAATTTACAGCAACATCCAGAGAAGATTACAGCTGCTATGTTTTCTGAACAGTTTGCATTCATCTGGACGTTCAACCAAGTTGGTGTCGGATTTGGCTCTGGAATCCTACATAAAAGTTGTAGAGCACTTAATAACCTTTCCAGAACTGTATCAAACACCTCCATTAGGTCACGCTAATCAGAGTTATGCTCCATTAAAGCCCAGAAAATTTTCTGTCTGAACAGGGCACTCTGTCTTTGAGATCAAAAGAAGCCTAACAAGTCTCTTCCTTGAAACTTAGTTCAAATGAAGAGCTCAGTAACTAATATGTGCTTTATCACATCTATTTTTAGTTTGGAAGTTAGTCATGAATGATTTCTTCATAGATAAGAATACTATCCAGTGTAGTACGGTGACAATGCACCGTAAGACATATGACGGTACTACGTTGCCTCACCAAAGAAAAACCTAACTGGATTACACCGGCATATACGTATCCTTAGGTGGCACTAAAACGATCACTCGCAAACGTCTTCTACACGTACTAAGGTTTTCGTGGTTAGTTCCTGCATAAGCCACACTCAATCATCAGGTTCGGCTGCATACCGAACCCGGTATCCATACAGTTCGTACACCCGGCCGTCATCACTCGCCCAGGTGTTCTCAAGCCAAACACGCCTTGAGCTACGTGTTCACGTTACTGACCACGTGACTGGGTCTCCCAAATTGCACCACGCACGCCAGGGACAGACGTTGCTCGAATACCCCAAACGATATGAAAAGTCGTAGAGGATACTAAAGCGGGTCAGGTTACCTGCCACCCGTGAGGCTCCACCCTTCAGCTTGTGCGCACTGGTGGACAGCGCATACGTGCACCCCCCAAGACATAAACCGTCCCGAGATGCACGATTTTCCGACATAACAAATAAGTTAGGTTGCCACCTTCATCATATGCTAATAATAGTCCTTATGTGGGGCCTAGTACCGTTAACTCACCGTATCCTAAGTTTTTGACATAATATGATGCTCAATCCGTGCTCTGTTCCCAACGCAGCTCTGATACCATGTGAGACAGCCAGGACCTCATCGGGTGGTGCCGTGTTATGCGGCACCAAACAGCACACGGGTTGCAGAAACACATCATATTACGTAAAGAGTTTGAGGAAGCGGACAAGAATGTCTTTACAAATAGTTATATCAGAGTAAACTACAGCGGAAGACTATCACTCTCACGACTCATATCTAAACTAGCAACAAAGAAACGGTCCAGCCCGCGGACGTTTCGTACTAGCAACACGAAGACAATCTGCAGCGGCGAGGATGCTCTTCGAGTAAGCACTCGGAGGTTCCTGAGTCTCATCGGCACCCCTTCTCATAAGCATGAAGTCAATTACCTGCAAAACCACTCGGATAGATCCGTGAGCATAACGCTCAGCAAGACTTAACCGTCACCCTAAACATGGAACTCTAAGTGAGGTTATGGACCTAACATAGGATGGCATAAGCATAATTAAACTCGCCTAAAAGTGAATCCTTACTTTCAGGTATTAATCGCAGCGTTTTAAGTAAACCTGGGCACGCCACATCGGGAGTCCACAATCAAACAAGAAACGCTTTCCCCCGATGTAGTTTGCTGATGGCATAAAAGAATCGAGTTTGCACTAGCCTATTCATCAAGCTCCAATACAAAGGTAGGATAATACTTCACATCAAAATGATTAGTTCCTTTCTCATGCAAGTTCTTACTACGTCACGACTGTGACAACAAGTATGCTCGGTCCATTCCGCGAGCGACGGTGATTCGAATCAATAACACCCCGACTACACGACACGTACGCCCGTACTCTACGTTGCCTACAACAACCATCAATGACGTCGTACGTGGCAGCCTTTCCCCCGTTTCACCCCCGCTGAATCGATCAAATCGCCCCGTACAGTAGCTACTCTCATGGTGCACCTTCTGACGTGAGATGTCATGAGAATATTCCCCACATACTGCACACTGGCCGTCCGCCTGAGGCGACCCGAAAAGTCCCAACGACAGCTTCCCGAGGTACATCGGTTTACTGGGTCCCATATAGCCAGCATGAGTCCGGTACTCAACTCAAATTTGTTCAACAGGGCCGCATACGGATCGGTCCTTGACCGACACGGACAGGTCTACAGCACCCAGGCCCCTATGTCCTGCTGCCCCTACAACCTTCCGGTCTCAACTTTAACTTGCTAATTCAATTATGAACCAATACCGTATGCCCCTGTTGTTCCTGAAACTACCGAACCGTACTTAAGCATGGCAGTTGTACACGGTGATAGACACCTACACAATACTCCATGGGTCATTTGTCTATGCAAGTGGAGTATCAAACACTAGACCTAATGCACAGTTCATATCTTGACCGAAAGTGAATACAAAAATAAAAACTTATTACCTGTTAAATGCAAACCGGAGCTTGCCTGTTTTGCAGGGTAGTCGTATATAAGCAGTTAGTATCCTTGCAGATCCACCCTTGATTCTCCGGAGCTTGATCCGCTTCAATGAATCACTCCGTCGAATCCCCTTCGTTGTTGTTCCTATTGAAATGCATATGCACATGTTTTATAGAATGTAATGGAAAGAAGTTATGGAATTAATTTCTTAGGAACAGAGGTTGTGTGGAAAAGCCAAGCATGGCTTGGTTTGCCTCTGTTGTGCAAAGAACAGAAATAAGCTAATTTGACCTTAAGGCCTTAGCTATACACTAACCCTTTTCTCTAATGAACATAATAGATAAGCTGAAAAGATTTGAGTGCAACTTAAGAACAAGAACTCCGATGGCCTCAAAACTTTTACAGCAGGTTCTATACTACCTAAAGATTTAGCTTGCCAAATTGCAGCTAATGTGGAGTCTTATTGTGTCCTCCATAATTCTCACAATATCTCTTATGTATTTTTCCCTTATACATAAGAATGGAGAATAAGAACAGGGAGTTCAAGGACTCATCTTGGGCTGATAATTTACATGTGAGTTCTTGATCACATGAGAGTAATTTGGTCCAAAATTCAGCCCTTTTACTTGAGTAGTTCTCCCAGAACAATTATTTAAGTATTTGTACTCAAAAGAATTAATTCTGTAGTAATGTGCATTTTCATGCCCAATTAAGTGAACTACAATTCCAAGTGTATCTCAGAGAGCTTGCCTAAATTTTTCTATAATTTTTGGAGCCATGGATTGCTCAGAACAGATTTTAGAAGTGGGAAACATTTTCTGAAAATGTTTCTGGACTCTTATGAACACAGTAGTTTGTATTTAGCAAATTCCTACTCAAATGATCTGAAAATTTGCTAGTAGGTCAATACTATGCTAAAGAATATTCTGGCAAAATTTGGGGTTTTTGGATAATCCAAACTCCTTCAATAATTCTTTTTCAGAAAACTTTCTAATCATTTTCCAGAATATAATATTAACTTTCGTACAAATCTGAGTTCATATTTGGATAGAACTAAGAGAGATGAATCCAACCCAATTGGAATCACATAAATTGGAGTTTTCTACAGGGAGATATGAATTTCTAAAGATTGAGCTAAGTCTGGAATTATTTTCTTATTGAAAATCCGGCTGGACTCACAGTTTTGAATTCCAGCCAATAGAAACGAAGCCACATCCGATCCCGGGTTTAAATTCTCTGCTGCTGACAGACGGGGCCCGCGCTGCCCCTCGCCGGCCCGACGCCGGAGCTCGCCGGCTCACCGTTTCCGGCCACCGCCTCAGCTGAAACTCGCCGCCAGAGAGTTTGTGACACCGAGGAACACGGCTGTGGGGTTTGCTAGGGCTGCCAACGACCGGAACTTGGCCGGCGACGTGCGGCAGCCACTGTGGAGGTTCGGTAGCGTTGCCTAGGGTTTCCAGCCCGCCAAAACCTGCGCCGACGCGCCCTACAGCACCAGCGCAGCTCTAGAAATATCGGCACGACCTCAAAATGGCTTGGGAGTGGCTGTAAATAGGTTGTCGCCGTGCGACCGCATGGGTCCGCCATGAACACCTCTAGTCGAGCTCGAATTCCGTCGTGCTGAGGCGTTTTCATGTGCTGGATCCTAAAGGAGAAATGACAGCCGGCTAATCCAGCGTCTATGTGCCAAATTGATGACTTAAGGAGGATCAGAGGGCAAGAATTTGAAAGAATCATACCGGAAGCTCGGAATGAGGTCGCTGGAGCAAAACCTCAAAATT
Organism: Neostapfia colusana; assembly: GCA_030760725.1. Lineage (NCBI taxonomy): Eukaryota > Viridiplantae > Streptophyta > Magnoliopsida > Poales > Poaceae > Neostapfia > Neostapfia colusana. The sequence goes on along the minus strand of JASWHV010000017.1, from coordinate 22,770,229 downwards.
CGCCGCCGATAGCTTGCGGCACGGCCTGAGCTTGGGCTGAGAGGAGCACCGCACCCGTGCGCGTCCGTAGGTGTGATCGCTCGGCCGTGAAACCCGTTGTGGAGGGCTGTCCACGAGCGCCCGATCACTTTCTCGGCTTAGGTCGTTGCGGCGGCGGTCGTTCTCGGGCACCGGAGGCCGCAGCTCACTTGCTCGTGGGTCAGGGAGGTGGAGGTTGATCTCGTGGGAGTGTTTAGCAGCTCGGGGGAGGGAAGACACGGTTGCTTCGCTGTTTCTTCGATCGGACCGAGAGAGCGGCGGGGAGAAACAGCCGCTGTTCGTGCGTTCGCGAGGGGAGGAGAACAACTGGGTCTTCGCTTGGCTGAGGCACGATAACGTCGAAGGAACCGCCTTCGGTGGCCGCGCGTGGGGGAAAGAAGCAGCTGGGCGCGCTGCCGGGCATCCCCGTGGCTCCACGGTGAGAGCTGCTCGTGGCCCACGTGCTGTTCGACGAATTTCCCCACTGGGGCTGAGACTTAGGGTGCAAGACTCCTCCTTTAGCTCTATGACATGTTGGTCACACTCCATATTTCCTCCCAAATATCTTCTCAAGCTGATCCTCTTAATTCCCAAAATTCTGAGTTTTAAAAATGTGGGTTAGAAAATTGAATTCTCCAAATTCAGTTTGAATTGGTATGACCAATTTGAATTTGGCTAGAATTTACAAATGTTTCTCTTACACTCCTTTTTGAGCCCACCCTACAAATGGAAAGGTGGTGATAACCTTTTCCCTAAAAACTCAACTATATGGCTGCATGTTAATTCAAAGTTTTTGGGTCATCATATGTGTGAACTTTGAATCCCAAATCTGATTTTTAAACTTACATGCAAAGAGGTATTTAACTCCTTATTGGTTCAACACTTTTAAATAAAAAGGTGAGCCTCATGTTGGATGTTCATCCATGTATTACCTTGCATGAAGAAAAGTTTTAGCAAGTCCCATTTTTCATGTCTTTGCCACACATATGAACTGAAACCTTGGTTTTTATTCATACACATTTTTGGGACTTTTACAAAGATACTCATAGAGTCCATATCTTGTCGAGAATGCTGTTTTCGGGATATCCTCCACTCAAATCTTGATTTGATGATATCCCAACCTTAAGTCCATCTTGGAGAAGACTTTAGCACCCACTAGCTGATCGAAGAGAATATCAATTCTTGGTTGTGGATACTTGTTCTTTATCGTCACAGCATTTAACGGACGATAATCGACGCATAGCCTCAGTGTCTCATCTTTCTTCTTCACAAATAAAGCCGAGCAACCCCATGGTGATGAACTTGGACGAATGAACCCCTTGTCCATCAGATCTCTAAGTTGCTCGTTAAGTTCAGCTAATTCATTCGGAGCCATTTGTATGGTCTCCGAGAGATCGAAATGGTTACTGGTATTAACTCTATTTTGAATTCCAACCTCACACTCAGGCTGTAAGCCTGGAAGATCTTTGGGAAACACATCTGGATATTCACGGACTACCGGAATGTATTCTAACTTGCAAGCTTCAGAATTACATACTTCCGGGTCTTTGGAAACAGATTTGCCGAGATACAATATATGACGCCGGTGAATTGGAGTCCAAATGAACACTCCTGTTCTCGATATCCAGAACAGCCTTATGGAAGATTAACCATGATATTCCCAATATGGCATCAATTCCTTGATCTTCGAGAATAACAAGGGTGGTAGGATAAATTTCTCCACCCAGACAAAGTGGTGCTCTAGAAACGACTTCATTAGTCGATATGTCTCCACCTAGCGAACGAATAAGGTAAGAACCTTTTGTGATAGTTGTGGAGATCTGATCCTGGATCACCGTCTCCTTGCTAATGAAGTTATGTGTTGCACCAGAGTCGAATAAAATGACAACCGGCTTGTCATTTAATGTAACACCCCAAAACCTGCAAAAGAGGGGAATTTAAAAAATTTTGGACGTATTGCATGTGGTGCAGAAATTCAAATTCAAACTGGAATTCAAATTCAAATCAAAACAGAAAAGAAAAGGAAAAAGAAAAAGAAAAAAAAAGAAAAACTCCAACCGGCCAGTGGGCCGAAACCCGCTAGCCGGCCCAATCCCCCGCGCCAGCCCAAGACCACGCGCCCCCTCTCTCCCTCTCACTGACACGCGGGGCCCGCGTGTCATCTCCTTCCTCCCGCGCGCCCCCAACGGCCGGACTCTTCCATCGCGCCGATCACACCCGACGCTCCCGGGTTCCTCGCGCTCGACCCAACCTCGAATTCCTCGCGCCGGCCTGCTCGGTCGCAACAAACCCCCGCGCCCCCGGCCCTGATAAAAACAGATGAATCCGCCGCCCTCCCCTCGCACGAGCAGTTTTCTATCCCGGTGAGCACCGCCGCCGTTGAGCCGGAATTCCCCAGGAGCGTCGCCGTCTCCCTCTGTCAAACCGATCTCGTGACCCCGCCGCACCACGAACAAGCTGTAGACGCCGACCCCGGAGGGAAACGCGCCGGAAACGACCATCCCGACGCTCGCTGGTGAGTACCGCCGCCGCTCGCCGGTGAAACTTCCGAATTACACGGTTCCGATCCACCCTAATCATCGGTGTGCCATCTCTAGACCCTAGTGAAGAGTCACGACCCGAAAACACGAAGGGATCACCACCCCAACTGCCACTTTGATGAGCACCGCAAGCCGCCGCCGCCTGGCCTCGTCGCTGACCGTGTTCCGAGTCTTTCAGGCCTAATAAATTAGCCTAGGGGAGCTCCCCTACCTCCCCTCTGCCGTTTGCTACCAAAAAGGGCGGGTGTTAGCGTCTGTAGATGAAGATCCGCGACCTCACCGGTGAGATCGTGCCTCTGCCGCCGTGCGCCGCCGCGCGCGTGGGCAAACTCCAGCCAGGAGCGACGTGGTCTCGTGTGCGCCGTCTGTTTTAAATCGCACGGTAGAAATAAAACCCGCGCGTACCGGTTCGGCGATCTAATCTGAGCCGTCTATTTTAAATCGGACGGTCCACGTCAGCCCCGCGTTATAATGGTCAGGATTCTTAGGCGCTACCCCCCGGGGATCTCGGAAAATACGAGCTAGCCCGGAAACTTCTGATCTAGCCCCTGGAACTTCAGAAATTCATGTAAATTCATTTAAAAATCAGTTTTAGCCCCTGGACTTAATAAAAATTAGGAAAACCCCCCTGTTATGTGTAGTTAGACCCCTGGAAATTTATGAAATAGCAAATTGGACCCTGCAGTAGGGTGGATTTACCTTTTCACCCTATATGATATTAAATTCAGAAATTTGCTATGTGGCTAGGATTTAAATTTAAAAGGTAAGGCAAACACATGTGCAAATTCAAGTTTAAACTCTCCTAGCACTTGGAAAACTTTAGAATGAGTTAAAAATAGATTTTAGGCTGAAATGAAATCTGCCTAAGTGTTGTTCATATTTATTAGTTCTACAAACACATTTTTAGGCTAGGAAATAATTCTAAAAACTGATAAAATAAATTTAAATTAGTTCACATCAGAGGAGAAGTTCAAAAATATATTATTTAATATTTTAGATCAGAACCTATTCTGTTTAGATGACATGTCCTACTATTTAATATTAAAACTCACTTTAGGCATAGAAAATAAATCTAAAAAATATAGGAAAATAGGTATGCATAATTAGAAAATGATAAATGAAGTCTCCAAATAAAAAAACTTCAGTTTAGAATTTGGTAGAAGATCTGAAAACCTATTTGGAGTAGGAAATTACCTTCCATGCAAACTTGGTAGCTAAGTGTATTAATTGAATATAAAGAATTTCTTCAAATTGGAAATTCATATATAGTATGCAAACAGAAATCTAAATACAAAAGTTAGAAATCATATACATATGTTTAAAAGTGCATGTAGGCCAAAAATCAACACATCTAGGGTAACCACAACACTTAGTAATGTGAATGACTCCCATATGAATGTATGTATGGTTTGCATGAGTGAAAGTGTGAACTATGGCTTATGGATTGTTGCTTTCTTTTGCTATGTGTATTGGCATGAGTAGAACCTGCCCCAAAGCAAGTTCTCCCCTTCCAAGACCTAGACTTTCCATTCTCAGAGCAGCAGGAAGAAGGCAAGTGTCCTTGACCACTTTGATCATATACTAGGATGTATAGATAGCTTTATTTGCATTGTCAATTGAAATATGAAACCCATGCTAGGAAGTTTCCCTAGAATTGCATTATCTTGTTTCCTTGTAGCTTGGGTTGGGATTTATGTTACTATGTCATTCATTCTTATTACTCATGCTTAGTCATGCTTAGAATGGGATAAGTGGGATATGAGATCATCAACTTATTTACCTTACTCTTGAATGAGATATTATGAGTTATGTAGAGGTAGGGATCGAGGCAAGTTGGATGATTTGGTTTGTGCTGGGTGCACGAGACTCGGGTTTGTGTTTAGTACTTGCCTGGATCCTAAGGACCGGTTCATGGAGCATGTAACCTAGCTTTACCGTGCCAACCACATGCTGAGATGGGGCAGCTTGGCCAATTAATTAGGTGTATCCCCGGCGTAGTATGGGTGTGTTGGATGGTGCGGGGAGTAGGTGTCAGCTGGACTACCATATGAACCGCAAGGCTCAAGAGGGGGCCACTGCAGCGGGGTTGGAGCCTCTTGTATGCTGTTAGGGGTGAAACCTCAGTGGGCCCATGCTCGTCAGTAATCCCTTTGTAAAGGCCACGTAGTGATCTCCTGGCGACACACCTGGGAAGTGTGAATGTGGTTCGCGGCCACTGGCATAATGGAGGTTCTTTTAGTCCACCCGGCAACGGGGGATGAAATCACTACATGTGGGTACAGTGGTGCAAACTCTGCAGAGTCAAAACTGTCATGACAGCCGTGCTCACGGTCAAGAGCGGCTTGGACTTATTCGTGATTAGAGGATGATGAATTGGGAAGTTGTGGATGTTAAGCGGGAAGCTTAGCATTGGAGATGAGACTATGTTTATCTGATAATGATGATGGGTTCAGGGATTGGTATCCATTTCACCGGTGTAGTAATGTAGGTGCTTAATAAGCTAAGGTGATAGGTATTTATTGCGTAGTGCTTTAACCATGAGTTCAACCTCTCCTTGCTCTAGCCATGCATGACATAACTTTCCCACACTTGCTGAGTAGCAATGGTACTCAAACTTGCTTTTCTGTTGGTTTATATTGCTGCTCAGGTCAAGAGAATGATGTGGTGTTTAATGACCAAGACTTTGGTCCCGAGGATGGATTCTAGGTTCACGGAGTCCCCCGGGCAACGCCTGTGACGGAGCCCACAAGATTTATATTCCGCTGCTGTTTTATTTACATGTTCTGAACTTATTATCATCCACCGAGACGTATGCTATGTAAGACTTATTTATATTTGACACCTGGCTTGTAATAAATAATGCTTCACTATTTGTCATCACATGTATGAGAGAATGATCCTGGCATACATGTGATATTCACTCGGTTGTTCTTCGGGACAAACCGGATGTGACATTTAAGGTGAACCTGCCTGCAAGAACAGGTCCTCCCTTGGGCAGATCATCGACTGACACATAATTAACATCTCCCACTTTGGACATGGCTTTTCTTTTCTGTCCAAAATCAATATTTAGAACTGGACCCACAGACATTTTGTTGCTATTCGGTTCAGTTGCTTCATTGACGTTGGGTTCATTGTCAATTTGAAGTGGGATACCACTCGGTTCAGCTGGGAAATCACCTTGATCATCTTCAACCTCTTGAGGGCAATAATATTCCGGTGTATACTGTTGATACTGAGGTGCACAAGAAGTAAGTTGTTGCTGCGGTGGAGGTAAATAAAACCTCTGTGGAATATATGCGTCGTCATACTCCAAGAATGATTGCACCTTTTGTGGAACCTCTCGACTGGAAGGTGAGCGGATTACCCACCGATACTTCTGAGGTAGATGATTGCATTCATCCTGTGATGAGTCCCTCTCCCTCTTTTCTTTAAGGTAGAGATTGGAATAATATTCCTGAGTGATAGCACAGCTAACAAACTCATCAAAATTCTCTTGCCTAACTTGAGCCAACTCACATCGCAGGCTAGCAGTTAGCCCTTGATAAAAATGATTACTCTTCATGGCTGGTGATTTCACATAATCTGGTACATATTGAGCTAAGCGATTGAATTCCTTCACAAACTCAATAACACTCATTTATCCTTGTTTAAGATTCCAGAATTAATCAAGGCTTTTTGCAATATGCCCGTAGAAACAAAACGAGCAAGAAATGCACCCTGAAACTCCGTCCATGTGACTCGATGCCCTTCTGGTTGGATATCAAGGTATTCTTCCCACCATGCTCCAGCAAAGCTGTGAAGCTGCTGAGCGGCAAATAGAGTCTCGTGGAATTCATCACATTGAATCAACCCAAACTTGGACTCAATGACACGTAACCAGTGATTCGCTTCACAATGGTCAGCCGCTTCGGAGAATACCGGCGGTTGTGTCGCCAAGAAATCCAGATAAGTGCTCGGGGTTGGCATGTGATGTTGAGGTTCTCTATTTATTCCTTGCTGAAATAGAGTTTGAAGAGTTTCATTCTTCTTTGCCATAATCTCCACCAATCCGGTTGACGATGGCTCTTGTGATGATGTCGAGTCATTCCCACCTCGACTCGAACCTCCAAGCTCCATTTGAGAATGTGCGCGTAACATACTGCACGAAACAAAATTTTGAGTCAATCAAAATTTTATATCAGTAGTAAGTAAATATAAGTAAAACATGAACATGTCATGAACTTTATGAAATCATAACCACATTCATGTTTAAACAAATCTTAAGTACGCTAAACTAATCAGCTGGACTACCCTGACCAGTCCACACAAAATTCAAAATTTACTCAAGTTAAATACAGATTCTTTACTTGAGCTCAATACCAAAGTTTTAGTAGACTTCAGTATCTTTCCAACGAGTATTCCTATGCCTTCATATCATCTATGGATCAAAAGTTATGATTTTCCAAAGTTGACAGAATTCCTGGAAAAAATTTGCCAGCATCTCCTTAAGGATTTTTCTACAGGAAGTAATGGCTTAAAAACCGAAGGGTCCAGAGAGGTTTTGCTGCTGTCCGGGTTCTGAACAGTTTGCCTTCAACTGGACTTTTCACCAACTTAACTTGTGATTTTGCTCTGGAGCTCTACAAAGAAGTTGTAGAGCACTTGAAAATTTTTCCATAACTGTACCATACACCTTAATTGGTCAAATCTACTCAGAGTTAAGCTCTGTTAAAGTCCAACAAGAATTTCAGCCAGAAAACAGAGCACTCTGTTTTTGAAACCTTTGAAGCCTAGTCTTTCTCTCAATTGAATCTTAGCTCAAAATAAGAGTTCACTAACTAATATTTGTTTCAAACTTCCATTTTTAGTTGAAATTTAGTTCATAAATCATTTCTTCATAGGGAAGATATTATTAAGTGTTGTACGGTGTCAATGCACTGTAAGAAACATGTCCGTACTACGTAGCCTCACCAAAGAAAATACTAAACGGATTATACCGGCATGTACGTCTCAATTGTGGCACTAAACGGTCTCTCGCACACGCGTAGTACACGGGATACGCACGTTGTTAGTACCTGCAGAAGAACACTCAATAGTGATGCACTCAAGGGTTGTTTTCATTTCAGGCAGGTCCATATTTAAAAGTAAATACATACGCCCGTATCATTGCCATACGGCCGTCCTTGAGTTAAGCCACGTCTCAAGGTACGTGATCATGTTTTTACACCAAACAACGGGGAACCCAAGTAGAGCTCAAACGGATGTCACGGTTGGAAATTTTATCACCCCAACAGATACCACCTACTGCCCTGCAGGGCACGCCGATGGCAAGCGCTGCGTATGTCCTCCTAGGCTATTTCCAGAAGAACACACTATTGCGTTACCGACCACACGATGGGGTTTCCACTTTCTTGGCTAATGCATGCCAGGGACCAGCGTTTCATATGAACTCAGGAACATGAAGAGTTCAAGAGTTTCATATTAACGTCCCACACCAAGCTGTGAGACCTATCCCTGAACCACTTTCCTTGTCAGGGGAGCTAACCAAAATTGAACCGCTTTCGGTGGCGTTCCTTACCATGCCTACCTGAGTGTAGGTGCGTCATTACATAATCAAAATTCAGAATTATAACACATATGTTAGTCATGCTACTTTAAGTAACTATACTATTATAGTCCTTATGTGGGCCTAATATCGTTTCCTCACCGTATCCTATGTTTGTCGTAATACGATCCTTACTCCATGCGCTATTACCAATGCAGCTCTGATACCACGCTGTGAGGGACCCCGGCCCGTGTCACGGGGCCGAGCCACTCGCCCGGGAATCGCATCGGGTGGTGCCGTGTTATGCGGCACCCAACAGCACACATATAAGGAAAACTGTATTACATAAATCAAAAGTGGAAGCTTACAAGTTTTCTTTGTAAATAATTTACATAAATTAGCTACAGCGGAAGTCTATAACAGCTCACGTCGAATAACTAAGGAGCACTCGAGAAGAGGTCCAGCCCGCGGACTCCTCTCGCTAGCAACACGACAACATTGCAGCAGCTAAGTTCTCCATGGGTAACATGACTCGGAAGTCTCCGAGTCTCACCGGATAACCTCCTTTATATGCGTCGATGTTAACCTGCAAAACCACTCATATAGCAAGAGTTTGCACAAAGACTCAGCAAGACTTAACCATCTCTCCTAAGGCATGCAACTCTACATGAAAGTAACTTAAGACCTAAACATGTAATTTGCAAAAAGACTCGCCTACAAGTTCATCCTTAACTTTCAGATTTTACCCATCACAGTAGTGCCCTTGCGCCCAGAAACATTGGAACTCCACAATCAAACAAGAAACGCTTCATTCCAATATTACTTGTCCCAAGGTGAAATTAATTTTAGTTTGCTCTATCTCTACTTCAAACAAGGTTTTCATGCAATTCCAATAACCATAGCAGCAACTAAGACTTGCAAACTGTTCTCACATAACTTGTTTACTACGTCACAACACAGTGAGCAAGCGGTACTCATAACCACGAGGGACGGTGATTCGAATCAAACACTGCCCGGATAACTCGACAATACGCCCGCCTCTGAAGACCCAAATATGGCATCCTTCATTACGTCGTACGTGGCAACCTTTCGCAGGACACCCGACTGTAGAACCCGTCGCGCCGTCTCGGTCTCATAGGTCTAACAAGACGATGTGGTATGCCTCTACAATCCAGTTAACCTGGTACAAAGGTTTCCTGAGTCCCATATAGCAGTAAGCATCCGGTACACAACTCAATACTTGCTCAGCGAGGCTGCACACGCTTCGGTCCTTAACCGACACAGGCAGAGATACTCGACCAAGACCTCGTCTTGTCGCTTCCTAACCATCCTGCCCGGTCTCATCTTTGGAAATATAAACTTTAGTTTGCCTCTTTTAAACCATACCTGTGTGATCTCGAACTATAGCTCGCGAGTAGATTCCAACTACTCGACTTCTACAGGATGTCATAGCCAATTTAGCACGGCATTATTCTGCAGCGGGGGAAATATGAGGAACACAATGGTGCTCTCAAATTTGAATTTCAGTGAAGTCAGAATTTGAAACTGAAGTTTGAATTCAAATTCGAATTGTCTCCCGTTTTCATTCCAACAATTAGGAAATCATTCCCAAATGAGATGAAAATTTGCCAGGCTACCCGTGGATGTGTGAAGAACCAAATGGTAGATCTAGGTCTCCGTGTTTGGACATTGTTGCATGTTTACTTTAGCATTTCGAGCTCACACCGTTGTATTCAAAAATTTAAATTACCTCTCATTTTCTCAGTGTGACTTGCAGCTCCACTTGCTAGAATTTTTTGGATTTCACATCCCTCCCCCCCTTAAAAAGAATCTCGTCCTGAGATTACAAAAGAAGAGACAAAGATGTGAGAGGAATTACCTGTGATGAGATGCCAAGAAGTTTGGGTAGATTGAGCGAAGGAACTCCTCGCTCTCCCACGTCGCTTCCTCAGCGGTGTGGTTGCTCCACAATATCTTGTAGAACCACAGTGTTCGATTACACATATTCCTGGCCTTCTCATAAATAATCGTCACCTTCTACCCTTGACTCGAGGGTTTCTTTGGTCATGCATTTGGAGTATAAAACATCCCTGACCTAATGCACATACAAACTCTAAACCATAATTGTGAACAAAGTCAAACTTTATAAAACAACTTAGATGCAAACCGGGGCTTGCCTTGGTTTTTCAGGTGATTAAGTATCTACTCAGTTAGTGAAGACCACTTGAGGCTTGATCACTCGCTTTTCTTCCTCTTTGATCTCCCCTTCGATTGCATCAAAATCTTCACGTAGATGCTACACGATATGAATATGCATATGTATTTAATTGTAAAACTTCTGCTAACAAGTTCTAATGACAAGTTTAAAACTGGAACTCTAATTAAGATTTAAAATGACACTGGTGCTAGTGGTTTGGGTTTGAGTTAAGCAACATGATCAAGTGATAAATGCATTTCATCACTTGTGTGTTACTCATCTAAGAGGTTAAACAGGACAGTGATGATCCAATTCTCCAATGGATCTGAAGATTTTCATGTGAGTTCCTTGTCACAAGAAAGTCATCTGGACCAAAATTCAGAATTTTTCAATGAGTAGATCACTCAGAACAATTCCCTAAGTATTTAGGCAAAAAGGAATTAATTCTGAACAAATTTGCACTTTCATGCCAATCCAAGTGAACCACAATGTCCAACATAGCTAAGGGAGAATGCATGAATTTTCCTAGGAGTTTTGGAGCTAGGAATTGCCCAAAACTGAATTTCCAAGTTTTGGAAATTCTCTGAAATTGTTTCTGTATTCATTTGAACACAGCAACTTGAAATCAGAATTCTCCTAACTAAATAAACTCCAAATGAGCTGAAACTTTTACAGGAGTTCACTAACACCCTAAACAATATTCTGGCAAAATTTGAGGATTTTTGGATGAGCTAAACTCCCTCTAAAATTCTTTTGCTGAAAAGCTTTAAATAATTTTCTAGAAATTAATAATAATTTCCATACAAAATGGGTGGCATATTTGGATAGAGTTTTTCAATATGAATCAAATCCAGATTTGAATCACTAATTTTGGAGCTTCCTAGCAAACCTTATGAGGTTCTAAAGTTTGAATTGAATTTGGGGTTCAAATAAACCGGGAAATGTTTAAATCCTGCGTGTGGGTCCAGGGACACACGTGTCACTCGCTGGAGTCAAGCCACACAGGGCCACAGGTTTATTTCCTGCACTGTCACAGATGATCCAAGTCCACAGATGATCCCACATCCGGTTTACTTCTCACTGACAGCGGGCCTGGCGCCATCGTCTTCAACCTCTGGATCCCACGCGCCCGTGCCGCCAGAGCTCGCTGAAGCTCCTCGGAACCCGGTCGTCCAGCTACCTCCTGTGCGCTAACTCGCCGCAAGCTCCTAATTTTGTGCGCTGAACACGTTGGGAGGGTTTCCCCACACCGACGTCGGCTCTAACCGAGCTCGCAACGGTGCGGCGGCTTAACCGAACTTCGGCGACGTAGCGCCGACGTGCTAGCCAGCATAAATCTCAGTGGAGTGGCTCTAAAGCACCAGTGATGGCTCGGGAAGCTCAACATGGGCACAAAATAGCTCTGGAACAGCAGCTACTAAGGTTTCACCGGGCGCCCGAAGGTGTCCGCCGTGTTTGAGCTCCGAAATGTTTGAAATAGCCTGCTCACAGTCGGATTCGAGAAAACGATCGCCGGCTAGCCCAGCCCCAATGTGCAAGAGTTGGTGATCTAAAAATGAAGAACGAGTGAGAATTTTGGATTTTCATACTGGAACATCAGTTTGTGGCCGCCGACATAACTTTCTCGAATTCTCGCTCGGTAGTCCACGGCTTGGATTGAGGTTTGGGTGGAAGCAGCATGGACTAGCAGCGCTCCTATGTCCGTCCTCACTTGGGCATGAAAGTCCACGGCGTGGGCTGTCCACATGAACACCGAGCCGCCGTGGAGTTAGGTCACCGTGGAGAAAAGTTATTCTAGGGCTCGGGAACCATATCTCAAGCTGTTTTTGCACCAAGGAAGTAGGAGGAGCTCCCTCCGGACCATTTTGCAGCTCAGCGGGGTGGAGTGCGCGAGGTTTGATCGGTTCCCGTCGATCAACGAGGAGGCGGTGGAGCTTTTGCTCGGTTCTGTGCGAGAGAGTTAGCAGATCCTCGGTGCGGCGGTTTGTGAGTGAACAGGGCACCTCGTGGGCGGATGAGGGCGCGAGCTGGTTGCCACCGTAACAAAATCAGCGAGGAGGTGGCGGTTCCCAGCCCTCGGTGGCGATCGGAGCAGACCCGGGTATGTTCGAGTCTCAACAGAGAAGGATGACTTTGCAAGTTTAAATGGCACTATGACATGTGGGGTCCACCCCTCTTTTCCCTCTTCTTATCCACCAAAATCCTCACAAATATCTCCTCATTTTGGTAGGTAATAAATTCCAATATGTGGAGCTCAAATTTGGGAATTCATTTGGACATAGGGCAAAGTTTCATTCAAGTTCAAATTTGAATTTGAATTCAATTACCCTTTTATGTCCTATTGCAAAAGCTTAGCCAAAACACTTCCAAATGTTGTAAAAATTTGTATTCCCACAAGTTTTGAGCTGAGGATTTCAAATATGGACTCAAATTTTAAATTTGGTTGCTGCAAATATAAACTTTGAACCCACAGTTTGAAAACCTCCTTTGTGATGACCCATTTGAATTTGAGTGCAACATTTGGTTTGCTCATAGCCCATGCTAGATTCCCTCTTGGTCCTAATCTGAACCTCACAAATTCAGTTTGAATTTGACCCTCAAATTTGATTTCAGCACAAATTCAAACATGAGCATAATTCACTCCTTTTTGGCTTACCCTAAAAAGCAGAAAGTTGCCACCATAAATCTCCTCGATTTCGAATGTATGAGGTTCCATGTGTATCAAAAGTTTGGCGGCAATTTGAGCCGAGCCTTTGAGTCTAAAGATCTTCTTTTAATTCTTTCTTATACACATGTATTATTTACACATGGGTTTAACTCCACCTTGGTCCAACTCATTCAAATGAATGCTTGAACTCGTATTGTTGAACCCCACGTATACCATCCCGTGTAAGAAAGTTTTTGTAAGTCCCATTTTCCATCAACCCGAAACACAATGACGTTCAAACATCCGTTTCTTTGCATTCATGTTTTTGGGACTTTTACACCAAAGCTCCTCTAAAATACGAATTTTATTGATCAAAACTCAATAGAAACAGCCACAAGTCCTGCTCTCCATGAGCCTTGTCCTTCCTTGCTTATATAACCAGCCCTAAGGCGAACCCAATTCAAACTAGGACTCCTACTCCTACTTGGATTCAAACTCTAACTTTCCAAAACTGCTCAAGACTCTTCTATAAGCAGATAGAAGCAATCTTAAGACTCCCAAACACCTTAGGAACGTCCCAAACATTACTAAAACAACTCTACTTCGTGCTTAACACGAAATCCTATTGTAACCAACTTGAAACTTTCCATAAACGAAGCATAACCGCCTCAGCCGCAGCCTGAGCGCAAAATCCAGCCGGTTGAACCTTTTCAACCATATCTTCACTTCCATATCTCTTCACCACGCCTTGGAATAATGTAGCCACATCCATGCACCCCTTGCAAACGTGCAAACACTTTCCAAAATCTTCACAACACCTTCATATGCATTGTTCTTGATCCAAACATGCTGCGTGACCTCTCGATCGGCTCAACCACAATTCCTCCCGAGCTTGGTGGTTGAACCTCATCTTCCCCCTAAGACTAGTTCAAGGATATCCATCATCCGCCATTTCTTGACCTCAAGCAACACCTGCACATGAACAAACATCCACTTTTTTCCAGCAAAAGTCCACGACTTGACTCACGTTAATCCGAAAACCACAACACCTTACATGAGCACCTCACATGAGCATGTTGCAAACCATAGCAATGTATTAATCACCATAATCAGCCATAACACATCAAAAACTTAGTAAGAGAATACTAAGAAAACATTCCATAAGCCAAGAAGCAAGTTCAAATTGCAAGTTAAAAACAGAGTGGCTGAAAATTAAACACTATGAAAACAGCTGCTCTGAAGTGACAGTTACTCCTGAAATGCAATGAGAAAGTTCGGACAATCTGAACTGAGTAAGGAGTAACAGTTACTCCCAAAAATCATTTGTAAAGATCAACTGTGTCAACTCACGTGCAGCTCATATGAGTGAAGGTTCGGACACTCCAAAGCGGGTATTTCGGCAATATTCAAAACATTGAATGTAAATCCTCACTTTTATTCTAATTACCAATGTATTCAGCACACATAGTGCGAGGACCTGACGGTCTCAACTAGCCTGGATCATGCTGAGGGGTGCTGCATTGCACAGCACCGGATAACACACAAAAAGGTACAAAGCGGAAGCAAAAGTTTTATTACATAAAAGCGTTTATGGATATGTTTACAACAAATACGTCAAGCTACACTCACGGATGTAGACTAAGCAAAAGAGTTCACGTTCAGCCCGTGAACGTGTTCCCACTAGCACACACGCACACTAACACAGCGGTGTGCACGGCTCCCACTCGACGGTGTTGCCCTCTTGGGAGTCCGTATCCTCCTCAGGAGCCTCCTCCTCATAGCACCCTGCAAACGCTTCAAACAAAAGCAGTGAGCACAAGGGCTCAGCAAGACTCACCCGTCTTACCTACACATGAAACTTTACATGCTGGGTTTGCAGTATGTAATGGAATGTAAGTTGCAAAGGACACGCCTAAATAGTTGAACCTTACTTTCAAGGTTTTAGCACAAGTTGTGGATGAACCTTGTGCTAAGGCACATAAGAGAGCCGCAATCAAACAAGAAACGCATTTGTCTCATGTGCTTTGCCCAAGGTTGAAAAGAACTTTATTTATCTCTAAACTATAACAAATCATCAGCAACCAAAATACATCTTTCAATCAGCAATATTTTAACATGACACTAGCCTGTTCTTTCTATGTCACGGTACAGTGAACAAGTGGTACTCACTGACCGCGAGGGACGGCGATTATAATCATTTTATACCTGCAGGGTTACCCGAATACCCCGTCATGTATGTCCGTACTCGACGATGCCTACAGCACCAATCACGGACATCGTACGCAACCAGCTTTCATCCGTCAGACAAGTGTTGAACCGGTCCTATCATCCCGAGCAAGAGGTCTCTGCGCGTGCATCTGCAGTGCCGCCAGCCGATTTACACCTCATGCTCTCAACCTACCCTCTAGACGACAAGCTATGCCTCAACAGATCACTACCCAAATTACATCGGTTTCCAGGTTCCCATATATCCAGTAGGTCTTCGGTACTGTTCTAGCTTGTTCAACAGGCCCGCACACGACTCGGTCCTCAATCGACACAAGCGGAGCTATGGAACCCAGGCCCCAAAGTCCTGCCGCCCTTACTCTCCGCTCGGTCTCATTTTTCTTGCCATGTGTTCCATTTGCTATCTCTATCCCCAAAGACCACCTAATATATATGAGCTAAACATGGAAAATCTGAAAAATGTTTCTGGACATTTTTCATTTTCCCTGGAACAGTTTCATTAATCACACCATTAGGTGGATCAAATTAGGTCAGATGGATCTGAAATTTTTATGATTGCTCATATATATTATAAGGAACATCCTGGCCAAATTTCAGAATTTTCTACTAAAAGGGTTCTCCAGTTAAAATTCTAAACATTTTAAAATTTGAAGAACTAATTCTGGAGAACTAGAGAGTTTCATATAGTGAAACTTGGTTTGTTGGAAAGTACTCAGAGAGCTTAATCCAACAAAATTTGGTTCACTCGATTCGGAGTTTCCTAGCCAAAGTTATGTGGGTTTGAAGTTTGAACTAAATCTGAAAATTGGGAAATGTTTAAAACACTGCATGTGGGTCCCACGCATAGTGTCTTCTTCAACCTCCAGCCGTCGCCTGTGTGTGCGACGCACAGCGGCGGTGGCGCGGCTCGTTCTCGGCCGTTACTGCCTAATTCTCGACGCGGTTTCTTCCTTTGTGACCCTTGAAGCATGGCGCACACGCCGGACAACTCCTCGCGCCTCGACATCGCAGAGAAAGTAGACGGCGACGGTGGCGGCGGAATTGATCTTGGGTCCGACAGTGCTAGCTCTTCTCGGCAGTGAACACGATCAACCAACGGGTCGAAAAGAACCACTGGGGCATGGGGAAGCTAACCCTGCCCTCCTCTTGGCCGAAGATCGCCAGGAAAGTAGACTTCACCGGCGACCCGGGCCATTTTCACCGGTGGCGGCGAAAACACGGCGCTAAGCTCACTGGGTGTAACAGCCCTGACTTTTGTAAAGTGTCGTTTCAACTTATGAAGAGAAGAAAAGGGGCATTTTGTGTCACATGAAATAATGAACCCAAAAATGGTCAGGTGAGGGAGTCAAAAAGTTTCTTTAGCCATGCTTAACACATGTTAACATAAGGAAAGGATTTCACTCCACAAATCTCACTCATGTGCACATCCTTTACGAGTAGAAGAGGAGGGAAATTTAAACTCCGGTTTCGAATCTTTTAAAAGGATTCATGTTCAGATTGTCCAAAGGCCTATAGGTGATATCACCATTGCATTCCTCAGGTATTAAAAAGCTTAAGTTCCACATTTGGATAATTTTGGAGCTCATCTACATTTATTCGAAGGAATATTTGAGACCACATTCAAATTGAAATTTGAATTTGGAAACTGAACCAAACATGCTCCATTTTGAAATCTGAGTTCAGAGTCAAACTTCTCACATCATGTCTGGCCTATCCTCCAAGTTTGGTCAAATTCGGATAACGGTTGTGTGGGAATCTCAAAGTGCAGTGGAATATCAATGAGAGGGGTGGACCCCATATGTCAGCTGCACACACAGAGAACCGACTCTGTTCTCTGTTTCACTCGAGCAGCCGAACACTCAACAGGCGCCACCAAGGGCTGCTGCCGAGCAACCTCCCGTGAGTTTTCCCTGTGCTGGCGACCAGCTTGACTGTCTCCTTCACGCTCGGTGTGATCTACTCCTCCACAGCCCGAGCCAATCGTGTTTCGCTTCTCCCTGCTCACAACACACTCAAACACAGCCGAGCTCACCGCCGCCTCTGAAAAACAGTCGGGAACCGGAAAAACTCGTACACAGCTCCCCTCCGAGCTGCTGAACAGCACCGCGTGCTCGCTTTTCACTTCCCCGATACAAAAACAGCCGAGTTCCGGCCTCCCTAACCCTAGAACGGTTTCCTCCGCGGCGACCTAAAACGAGCCGATGATCGGGTGCACGTGGACATCTCTGCACAGAGACTTTCACGCCCGAGCAAGCACGACCACGAAAGCGCCCTCCCTTGGTGCTGCTTCCATCCAAAACTTGGAGCAAGCCGTGAGTCATAGCGGCTGAATTTGCCGTTCTTCTCCCGGAGCACCTCCACGGACCTTTCGGTATGAAATTCCAAAATTCGTGCTCGATTCTTGCTTAGGGTTCATCAAATCATGCACAAAGGAGCTAGAGTAGTCGGCGACCAACTTCTCTTCACAACCCTGGCCTTAAACGCCATGTAGACCGATCAATTTCCATCTTTTCCGAGCTCAACCATGGAGGTATCGATCGGGCGCACGGTGAGGACCCATTTGGAGGTGTTTTCACGCGCTGGTTCTTACATGCCGAGCTTCCCTAGCATCCAAGGATGCTCTAGGGCCGATCACTCGAGCTTTTAGTGGGCTAGGACCACCGGCTGACGGTGCCGAACCTCTCCCGAGGCTGCCGCACGTCACCGGAACATTTCTGTCTCCCTAGCGCCCACGCCAACCCCACAACCGAGTTCCCCGACACTGAAAACCCCCAGGCGGCAAGCCTCCGGCCGGTTGGCAGCCGGAAGCCTCCCTCCTGCGAGGCACCGCCTCGGTACGGCGAGGGCGTGGCTCGCGCGCGAGAGAGCGGGAGGAGGAAGAAGACTCGGGTGGGTCCCACGTGTCAGCGGCCAAAATTTTAGATTTCTGATCCGCTGTGGCTCAGGGATCCCTTGTGGCTGCGGGCCAAAATGGTGTGGCCCGGTGGCTGGAATTCCATGTGGCGGACCGGGATCCGCTCATCCAGGATCGCAGAGGGTGGTGCCGCACGATGCGACACCCGACAGCACACGTCATAAGAACACAATATATTACATGGGAAAACAACTGAACTGTACAAACAGTACAATACTCAGTTACAAACTATTGTCTTTATTACACAGCAGAAGTCTACTTTTCTACAACTCACGCCCGCCTATCTAGCAAAAGTCGGTTGCCCAGCCTAGGGCAACCCACACTAGCTGCACTCCTCAGCTCAGCGCGGCGTGTACGGCTCCCACTCAGCCGTGGTCCCCGACGGAGGGTAACCCTCGCCGGTGGACTCGTACTCCGAGTCCGTGGGTGGCTCCTCACCTGAAAAACACTTAAGCAGCAACCCTGAGCACGATGGCTCAACAAGACTTAACCGACTCACCTAAGCATGGAACTCTACATGAGGGGTACAATGGACATAGGATAGTAACAGTGCATCAATGGACACGCCTACAAGTTCATCCTTAGTTCATCTTTTAGCCACAAGTTAACAGTTCGGAAATCTGAAATTTAGTAAGCAATATTTGGTGGCACACATGTAGCAATACAATTATATTATAACAGCAATATTGAATCATAACATTCCATAAATTATCTACGTTACGATGCAGTGAACAAGCGGTACTCGTCACCGCGAGGGACGGCAAATCGACTCGATATACACCTGTAGGGAAACCCAAAGAGCACGTCACGTACGCCCACCCGTGGAGCTGCACAGCACGCTCACTCGATGTCGTACGGGACAACCTTTCACCCAACAGCCCAAACGTCGAACCGGTCGCACCGAAACGAGCAGGAGGTTCCCCACACGGAGCATCTCTCTATGCCCGTTGGCAGATTTCCACCTTGCTGCCCTCAGCCTACACCTATAAATCGGTGCGTTATGCCTCGACGCCCGGAGGTTTAGGCTACATCGGTTTATCGGGGCCCATATATCCGATATGCCTTCGGTACGTTCAATACTTGTTCAGCAGGGCCGCACACGGATCGTTCCTCAATCGACACGGACAGTGCTGTGCACACAAGACTTCCTCTTGCTGCGCCCTAGCCCCTGCTTAGTCTAATTTTCATTACTAACGTGATCTCACATCACTCAACCGAACCCGTGTGTCCCAAACCTAACTCGCGAGTAGATTCCAACTACTCGACTTGTACCGAAGTCAAATGAGTCATTAAGCATAGCCTGTCTACTCGAGGTCCTAGACACTACCCTTACTCTTATGGAAAATTTCTGGTCATGCAAGTGGGGTTCCATTCATGCTTCACCTAATGCACATACACACTTCACTTTACGTATGTAAACAAAGTAAAAACTTTATAAAAGGCTTAATGCAAACCGGGGCTTGCCTTGTTGCTGCTGGTCAGGGGTTAGTTCTTCTTCCGGAAGGAGGAAATCAAGCACCTCCGGAGCCTCCTCGCCTTCAGCGACTACACGTTAATAAAATACTACATGTCAATTTTAAATGCAATGTGTGAACTCGAATACTTAATTACTAATAACTCTAGCTAGCCCTCCCCTTTGGTTCTGAAATTTTTATGGTGGTTTGGTAGGGTCCTAACCAGAGTCTTGACCAAGTTTCATTTGAAACAAAGTTCATTTGAATCTTGTACAAGTAAGAGACTATGTGGTCATTATTGGAGCCTCTAAGTAATTCCAGGGGTTTTCATGGCTCCAACCATTACTTTCTGGAAACTAGAATTTAAGAGGGTTCTAATGGAATTGGTTTCGTGTCATTTGAATAATTCTACTGAAAGTTATGCCCTAATTAAGATTTGAGAAAATCTGAAAAATGTTTCTGTTCATTTTTCTATTTTCTCAGGGCAGTTCCCTTAATCAACCCATTAGGGGAAATAATGAGCTTGGATGAGTCTGAAAATTTTACTGTGACTCAAGGATTTTCCAATGACCCTCTCAGCCAAATTTCAGCATTTTTAATAAAGTAATTCTCCAGATAAAATTCCCAACAGTTTAAACTTTAGGGATTTAATTCTGGAGAACTATTCACTTTCATGAGCTGAAATTGGTATTGCTGGAAAGTACTCAGAATTCTGAGTTCAGCAAAATTTGGTTCATTGAATTTGGAGTTTCCTAGCTAAAGTTCTATTCATTTGAAGTTTGAACTAAAACTGGAAATTCCCAAAATGTTTAAATTCTGCGGGTGGGTCCATCGTACACGTGTCGACTGCTGGAGCCGAGCCACACGGGGCCACAGACCCTTTCCCGTGCGGTCACACCGGATCCCGGGGCCGCAGCGGATTCACGGTTTAAAAATTTGTCACTGACATGCGGGGCCCGCCCGACCTTCTTCCTCCTCGGGCCGTTTGCCTTTCCCGCGCTTCCCCCTCGCCGGAGACTCGTCGGGGCTCGCCGGAGTCGGCTTCCCGGCTGCCTCCCGGCTCGGTACTTGCCGCCCGGGGGTTTCCAGCTACGAGCAACTCATCTAAGGGGTCAGCACAGGCTAACGGCACTCGGAACTAGGTCGGCGACGTGCGCACCCCTAGGTGAAGCTTCGGCACTGCGGCCCGAGCACCCTAGCCCGCCAACGGTTCAGAGGATCCGCTCTAGAGCATCAGTGGAGGTCAGGCTCGCCTGGCCAAGCCTCGGACTTGCTCGGAAACGGCGGCAAGTGGGGGTTCACCGCGCGCCTGAGTGCCCCCGCCATGATTTCCGATCGGAAGGCTCGAAATTCGCCGCTAACCCGGGGTTTCAAGCCAGAATTGGGGAGGGGATCGGTCTGCCCTTGAGTCTAGCTCCTGTGAGCACAGTTCAGTGAACTGACGATGGGAATGGAGTGGGAATTCGGAGGTCTCATACCAGAACGTCGTCCTGTGGTCGCCGGCGAAGTTTTTCCAAATTCTTGCTCGGTGGTTCACGGCTGGTCTTGTGGTTTTGGTGGAAGCAGCAGTGCTCACTGGCGCGTCCGGGGATGTCCCCGCTTGGGCGTGAAAGGGCCTGGTGTAGGCTGTCCACGGGCACCCAGTCGCCGGTTAGTCTTGGCTTGCCGCGGACAACTAAATTCAGGGCTCGGGCACTGCCGGAGCTTGCTAGCTTTCGCGCTGGGAAGGTGAGGAACGAGGGCGTAGCTCTGTTGTGCAGGTTGGAGGGTGCTGTGGCACGGTTTGAGCTGGCTCCTGATGATTTCCCAGAGGTGGCGGTGAGCTCGGTGGATATCGGGTGAGGGAGCAGAGGCGAAATGCAGGTTGCTCGGTTCAGAGGGGATGGATCATGCCGAGGCAGCGAGTCGGTAAGCTGGTCGCCAGCGCGTGCGGTGGGGCGAGGTGGCTGCTCGGGTGGCTTGGTGTCGAGCGCTGCCGAGGACCGGTAAACCGAGCTCGCCCGGTGTTTACTTCGGTCCGAAGTCTAGCTGACTGGTGGGCCCTCTTCTCCCCCCTAATCCTCTCTGTTGTGCAAATATCCCACCTACTCAGACTTGAAAAGGAAACTTAGCCACCAATTCAGAGGAAGAATTTGAATTCATCAACTTCAAACTGGTTTGGCCATATTCCCTTCATATTTGAATTTGAAATTTCAAACGCAGTTTGAATTGTTACCAATTTGGCTCCCGACAAGATGAAGTCCATTGGGACTGAAGATTGGTGGGCTTACTCAGAGAAATGCACTGAGTTTGGATGAAAGTTGCTGCAATTTGAATTTACATTCAAATTGGCCTCTTTTCAAATACCTCCAAAAGTGCCTCAAAAAGTGCTGTATTTGCATGAAACTTGGCCTGAACCTTCCCAAGGCTTTTTATGTCCTAGGGTTGAGCTCAACCTCTCATGTTCATGTGTAGAAATCTTACTTTGTGAAAGTGTAGGCTTTCCCCTCTAATCACTCTTTTGATGAAGGTTACTTGCTCTTCACAATTTTTCACAAGCTATCCACAACAAAAACTGTGGTGTTGTGAGGTGATGAAAAGTTTTTGCAAGTCCCTTTTCTTGGGCTTTTACATCCCTCCCCCCTTAAAAGAATCTCATCCCGAGATTATAAAAGAAGAGATGGTGATGTAATAGGGACTTACCCATGTTGAGACGCCATGAACTCCGGGTAGTTTGAGTGAAGGAATTCCTCGCTCTCCTGTAAAGGTCCCAAAATATGCATACAAAGAAACTCTTGTTTGTACAAAGTTGGTTGCACATGTATGAAAAATGGGACTTGTTAAAACTTTTTCCACATGTGATAATACACATGAAAGCCTTCTTCACACAAGTTCAAATATTTATTTGAACACTTGGAACCCAAGAGGGATCTAAAACTGAGGTGGGAAGTTCCCATATGGGTGAGGAAGCTAAAGTTAGATTTTGAGAACAAATTGTACCACTCAAAAATTCAAATGAGTAACACAATGATTTTCAAACTGTTGTATTAAAAACCTCATTTGCAGCAGCCAAATCAAATATCAGAGTTCATATTTGAAATCCTTAGGTCCAAATTAGGGGTAGGCAAAGTCTCATGAATTTTGGAAGATATTTGCTATCCATTTTTCAAATGGACTTAAAGTTGCAAGGAATTCAAATATACATTTGAATATGGATGAAACTTGTCCAAATTATCCAAACACAATACAGATTTGAATTTTCGCCAGTTGATTTCCAGCATTTGCTAAAGTGTGGAGATATTTGTGAGAAAAATGAGAGGGAATAAGAAGGGGCAGTGGGGCCCACATGTCATAGTGAGACTTACACACTAAGTTTCCTCTCTGTTTTCTCACTCCACTGAGGCATTCCACCGGATGACACCGCGGGAGCAGCTCCGAGCCACCTCCTACTCGTGTTCTTCGTGCTGGAGAGCTGGTACCCCTTGCTTATCACCTCAGCCGATGTTTCCTTGCCAAAGACCTGAGAAACCGCTCGGTTCCCTGCTCCTCGCTCACAAAACGCAGAAAACGGAGCTACCAGTCTCCAGCGCCTCGGTCGATCGCTGCTGTGCAGTTGACGCCCGGCTGGACCATCTCAGAGGCTGCGCCGACGAGTCCCTGATGTCCTCAACGTGTATCAGCTCGTCCCCGGCCGTTACCCGTTGCTGCTGAGCCATGTTTCTCCCGACAAAACAGAGCCACGGCGCCTCCACGTCGCCTGGCCGTTTCCAAACCTCCCCAACGTGCTCCAAAGCTCACAGAGGTGCACCAAGCAGTCTAGATACTCATCCCGTCGTCCCCCCTGCTCTCCTCCGACGCCGGCTCGCCGGAATTCGATTTTTGGCACCGGCGCACGTATAGAACAGACCTTGGTTAATTCTTGAAATTCGCCCAAACCAATTGATCATCCCTCCTACAATTCAAACTTCAGCAACTAGATGCCCTAGAGCCCTCCCACACTGAAGCACGAAGCAAACCGACACTCCTATGCCACGGGCGACGAGAAATCACCGCCGGCGGCCAAAACTGCCACGGTCCACGGTGACGACTAGTTTGCAGCCATTTTCTGTACGATTTGATCTCCGTTCCATGTTCCTATACCCATAGGGATGCTGTAGGGCATCGTAGCTCGCCGGGAGAAGCCTTGGACACGCTGGAACGCATCAATGCCGAGCTCCCGAGCCGCCCCGCCAGTGCCGACCCACCTACAGCCGTTTTCATGCGGGGAAACCTTGCCCGGCAGCTGCGCCATGTTCCAAGGAGCATGTAGGGCGAAACTGGAGGTCATTTGGTGGAGAAATGAGAGAGAAAGAGCCATGCCACACTTTCTGCCGGTGTGCCCCGCGGGCTCTGGCGGGAGGTTGAAGAAGCACCTGACCCGTGGGCCCCACGTGTGACTGTTCTGTTTAAAATCAAACAGAGAGCTGTTCAAACTTGGAAAATGCATAACTCTGTGTAGAAGGCTTCAAAAATAGTGAGATAAATTTTGTTGGATTCCTATAAGAGAGTTCTATCCGGGGGTACAGCCCAATATTTATGAAAATCCCTGGTTTTGGCTCATTAATTCATATAAGGAAAATGTTGTAGGAATTTTTCCAGGAGCTCTGTCTATTGGAAAATTCTAAATTTGGGAAGGAGATTCCTCCAAAAATACTTGAACTCCAGTAAAATTTTCAGAAGCATTGGACCTAATTTTCTTGGCCAAAGGTGGTGCTAAATTCTTATGTCTCTGAAAATTGGAAATAAATAGAACAGAGGTCAATTTCAGATTTTCCCAAACTTTAGAACCTCATAACTTTTTCTAGGAAGCTCCAAATTTAGTGATTCAAATTGGGTTGGATTCATCTTGAATAGTCCTATGCAAATATGCAACCCAATCTGTATGAAACTCATTATTTCATTCTGGAAAATTCTTTAAAGCTTTTCAGCAAAAGAATTTTAGAGGGAGTTTGGTTAATCCGAAAGTCCTCAAATTTTGCCAGAATATTCTCTAGGATGTTAGTGAACTTATGTAAAGATTTCAGCTCAATTGGAGTTTATTTGCTCAGGAAAATTCAGATTCAAAGTTGCTGTATTCAAATGAGTACAGAAACAATTTCAGAAAATTTCCAAAACTTGGAAATTCAACTCCGCCTATGTTGTAATGACATAGCCGGTCCCAAGCCCGGGTAAAGGAGGAGGGGGTTGTGATAGGCTTGGGGAGCCAACAACTACACTTAGCCATTCTCATGGAAATGAAGCCCAATAGAAATTCGTTGGGGCGTAACCCTCTTAGCGACGCGCCATATCGGAACCCGGGTATGGTGTTAAGTGGACAAGGGCCGGGTCGCCACCGCCTTAGTGGCGCACCATATCGGAACCCGGATATGGTGTTAAATGAGCAAGGGCCGGATCGCCATCACCTTAGTGGCGCGCTACATCATCGCCGGATGTAGTGATAAGTGAGCAAGGGTCTTTGCATCTTACTCGACGGGTGCAAAGCGTAAGGAAGCTAGCCGAGGAACATAGATTTCGGGTGGGTAGTTGGAATGTAGGATCCTTGACGGGGAAGCTACGTGAGTTAGTAGATGTTGCCATTAGGAGACGAGTAAATATCCTTTATGTACAAGAGACTAGATGGGCGGGTCAAAAGGCGAGAGAAGTCGAGAATACCGGTTTCAAGCTTTGGTATTCTGGTTCGGCTGGGACTAGGAATGGCGTAGGTGTTCTAATAGATAAGAGTCTTAAGGATGGAGTAGTGGATGTTCGAAGACGAGGAGATAGGATCATCTTAATCAAGATAGTAATTGGGGACATTGTCTTGAACGTCATTAGTGCTTATGCCCCACAAGTTGGGCTCAACATGAGTGCTAAGAGGCAATTTTGGGAGGACTTGGAGGATATGGTTAGTAGTGTACCGATAACCGAGAAACTCCTCATAGGGGGAGATCTCAATGGTCATGTGGGTGCAACTAACCTAGGATTTGAGGGAGTACATGGAGGTTTTGGATGCGGCGATAGAAATCAAGAGGGTAAGGACATCCTAGACTTTGCCGTAGCCTATGATCTGTTGATAGCTAACACCCTCTTTAGGAAGAGGCAATCTCACCTAGTGACCTTTAGTAGTGCCCAACACTCTAGCCAGATTGACTTTGTCCTCACTAGGAGAAAGGATAGACGGGAGTGTCTAGATTGTAAGGTGATCCCGGGGGAGTGTGTTGTGACACAACATAAGCTTGTGGTAGCTGAGTTTCGCTTCCATACATGTTCTTTGCGGGACAAAGGTGTCAAAATCACAAGAACAAAGTGGTGGAAGTTGAAGGGAGAATCACAAGTATCCTTTAAAAATAGGGTGAGCACAGAAGGACCCTGGGCAGAAAATGGAGATGCAGATAGTATGTGGATGAAGATGGCAACTTGCATTAGGAATGTAGCTAGTGAGGTGTTCGGTGTGACAAAGGGAAAGAAACTTGTAGATAAAGACACTTGGTGGTGGAATGAGGATGTACAAAAGGCCATTAAGGAGAAGAAGGAGTGTTATAAGAGTTGGCATAATGATAGAAGCGCAAGCAACATGCTTAAGTACAAAGATGCTAAGAAGAATGCAAGGCGGGTTGTGAGTAAGGCAAGAGGACAGGCCTATGATAAGTTATATGAGAGACTAGGGACAAAAGAAGGTGAAAAGGACATATACAAGGTAGCAAAAATCCGCGAGAGAAAGATGAGGGATCTCAATCAAGTTAAATGCATCAAAGATGAGACTGACCGCATTCTAGTGAAGGATGAAGAGATTAAGAATAGATGGCGTGATTACTTTAATGGGCTATTCAATGATGGGAATGGGAGCACTATGGTTGAGTTGGATGACTCCTTTGATGACTCCAACAGGCGGTTCGTGCGGAGGATACAAGAGTTTGAGGTTAAGGAGGCCTTAAAGAGGATGAAAGGAGGAAAGGCCCTCGGCCCTGACGATGTCCCTATTGAGGTGTGGAGATGTCTTGGGGACGTCGCAATAGTATGGCTCACAAAGCTATTCAACCACATTTTTCGGCCAAACAAGATGCCTGAAGAATGGAGGAAAAGTATATTAGTACCTATCTTCAAAAATAAAGGAGATACTCAAAGTTGTACTAATTATCGAGGTATTAAGCTTATGAGTCATACTATGAAGCTTTGGGAGAGAGTGATTGAACACCGCCTGAGGAAAGTGACCAATGTCACTAAAAACCAGTTTGGTTTTATGCCTGGGAGGTCTACAATGGAGGCGATTTTCTTGCTTCGTCAGCTTATAGAGAGATATAGAGAGCAGAAGAAGGACTTGCATATGGTGTTCATCGACTTGGAGAAGGCGTACGACAAGATACCAAGGTCAGTCATGTGGTGGGCACTAGAGAAACATAAAGTGCCAACAAAGTACATTACCCTTATCAAGGATATGTACAATAATGTTAGGACAAGTGTGCGCGTAAGTGATAGTGAGACTGATGCATTTCCTATCACGGTAGAACTACATCAAGGATCAGCTTTGAGCCCATACATCTTTTCCTTGGTGATGGATGAGGTGTCGAAGGATATACAAGGGGATATCCCTTGGTGCATGCTCTTTGCTGATGATGTAGTGCTGGTAGATGAAACTAGAGATGGTGTTGATAAGAAATTAGAGTTATGGAGACAAACCTTAGAGTCCAAGGGGTTTAGACTTAGTAGGACTAAAACCGAGTATATGAGGTGTGACTTTAGTGGTGTTGGTCGTGAAGAAGGAAATGTTAGTCTACAAGGACAAATAGTACCTAGAAGGGACTCTTTCCGATACTTAGGATCAATGTTACAAAGCAATGGCGATATTGACGAGGATGTTTGCCACAGGATCAAGGTAGGGTGGATGAAATGGCGGCAAGCCTCTGGAATCCTATGTGATAGGAAAGTCCCACAAAAGCTAAAAGGGAAGTTCTATAGGACGGTGATCAGACCCGCGATGCTCTATGGGGCGGAATGTTGGCCAACTAAACGGCAACATGTCCAACAAATGAGTGTCGCAGAGATGCGAATGCTACGGTGGATGTGCGGGCACACGAGAAGAGACTGAATAAGGAATGAGGCGATTCGTGATAAGGTAGGGGTGGCGCCGATTGAAGAGAAGTTAGTCCAACATCGACTTAGGTGGTTTGGACATATCCAACGGAGACCACCAGAAGCACCGGTTAACAGTGGGATTTTAAGAGGTAGAGAAAATATTAGGAGGGGTAGAGGACGACCAAGGTTGACTTGGGAGGAGGCGGTAAAACGAGATTTGAGAGATTGGAAGGTATCCAGAGACTTAGCTCATGATAGGACCGCATGGAAAGTAGCAATTCATGTGCCAGAATCGTAGTCTTGTTTTTTTTCTTTTTCTTTTTTTTCTTTTTTCTTTTCTCTTTTCTTTTCCTTTTTTCTTATTTCTTTTCCTTTTTTCTTATTTCTTTTCTCTTTTTCCTTTTTCCTTTTTTCTTTTTTCTCTTTTTTTTTTCTTTTTTCCTTGTTCTTATATCTCTTCCTCTCTTTTACTTTATTGATATTGGGTTTCATGTCTAGCCGACCCCAACAGGCTTGGGATAAAGGCTTGGTTGTTGTTGTTGTTGTTGTTCCAAAACTTGGAAATTCAGTTCTTGGAAATCCTTAGCTCCAAAAATACTAGGAAAATTCATGCACACTCCCTGAGCTCTGTTTGAAAGGGTAGTTCACTTGAAGTTGCATTAAAGTGCAAGTTTGTTCAGAATTAATTCCTTTTTTGCCTAAGTGCGTAGGGAATTATTCTGAGTGATCTATTCACTGAAAAATTCCAAACTTTGGTCCAGAGAACTTTCTTGTGACAAGGAACTCACATGAAAATTCTCAGCTCCATTGGAGCCCTGGATCACCCCTGTTCAGTTTAACCTCTTAAGATAATCAATAGAGAAGAGGGGGAAGACACTTAGCATTTCATCTTGTTGCTTAGACACAAACCAAACCACTAGCACCCATGTAATTTTAAATTCTTAAACAGAGTTCCAGTTTCTGAAAACTTGTCATTAGAACTTGTAGCCAAAGATCTTTACAATTAAACATATGTGCATATTCATTACGTGTAGCATCTACGTGAAGGATTTGAAGTCGTCGGAAAGGAAGTCAAGGGACAAGGAAAGCACTTGATCAAGCCAAGTGGTCTTCACTAACTAAACGTCATATCTATAAGTCCCCTGCAAAACAAAGGCAAGCCCCGGTTTGCATCAAATTTTACAAGTTTTTATTTGTATTCACTTCATACGTCTAGCACTTTATTTATTGCATTACGTCTACATGGTATGAAACTCCAAATGCATGGCCAGAAAACCCTGGAGTCTAATGTAGGATATGTTATCAATTAATTATAACTGCTGATCTCAACAAAAGTGGATTAAAAGAGGCATAACTCGAGTGGGCAGATTCCTACTCATGAAACGGGGTTAAGGGGGGATCAATCGGAAGAGTTGGGAATTGATCCTCGTAGTTGGGAATGGAGACCGGGCAGCGGATGGAAGGGTCAAGGAGGTGGTCCTGTGAACCTATTCTATGTCTGAGTCGATTAAGGCCCGTTCGTGTGTGCGGCCCGTTGGACAAGTTTGAGTTGTGTACCGGATGCATACTGGCTATATGGGACCCAGGAAACCGATGTAACATGTTAACCTGGGTGTCGAGACATACCTCACCGTCTGATGCCGATGCTGAAAGGATAGAGAAGTCGGCTCTACGAGGATTTGCCGTAGAGAGACTTAATCCCAGTCGGTGGGAATGGTTCGACATTTGGGTGTCGTGTGAAAGGTTGCCACGTACGGCGTCAGTGACGGTTGCTGTGTGCAACGTCGAGTACGGGCGTACGTGTCGTGTCAGCCGGGTGTTTTTGATTGCAATCACCGTCGCTCGCGGAATGGACCTAGCATACTTGTTCTCTGCGTCGTGACGTAGTAATGAACGGGGAAAAGTTAATAATGCTTCGTGAGTAATCCTCATAGTGGAGATGAGGAAATGATCAACACATCACTAAATTTATTTTCCACCTTGGGCTAGTAGCGTCGAGGCAAAGCGTTTCTTGTTTGATTGTGGAGTATCGACGTTGATAGCGCAAGGTCAGTATGAGTCTAGGATAGCTCACTAAAGTTACTTTCACCTCGGGCAAGTGACATTGAGATGAAGCGTTTCTTGTTCGATTGTGGAGTCTCGATGTAAGTTGCGCGAGGGCTATAAAAGTTGCTTAAAACTTGAAGTAAGGACTCTCCTCTAGCTCAAGTTTATCTTTTGAGCAAACTTCTATATTCAGCCCTCTATTTTAGCATGTAGAGTTTCATGGCTAGGGTGACGGGTCAGTCTTGCTGAGCTTCGTGCTCATAGATACTGCATAAGTTGTTTTGCAGGTAAGAACTGTACGCTGCTAAGTACGGGTGTCTGATGAGACTCGGAGCTCTCCGAGTGGTGAACACATGGCAACCCCTGCCGCTGCTATTGTGATAGTGTTGCTAGCGAGAAGGGTCCGCAGGCTGGACACCTTCTCTGTTGCTTAGCATAGGTATGAGACGTGAGTTGTAATAGTCTTCCGCTGTAGTTTATTTTGAGAAGTATTTGTAAAATTTACACATTGTAAGCTTCCGCTCAATTTATGTAATATGATGCTTTATTATGTGTGCTGTTGGCTGCCGCATCGCACGGCACCACCCAATGCGATTCCCGGACGAGGTGCCCCGTCCCCGTGAGTGATCGGGACGACGGGCCCTCACAGCGTGGTATCAGAGCCGCATTGGTAATAGCACATGGAATAAGGATCGTATTACGACAAAACTTAGGATACAGTGAGGAAACGGTATTAGGCCAACATAAGGACTATAGTAGTATAGTTACTTAAAGTGGCAGCACTAACATAATTGTTATAATTCTGAATTTTGATTATGTAACGACGCACCTACGCTCAGGTAAGAATGGTAAGGAACGCCACCGAAAGCGGTTCAATTTCGGTTAGCTCCCCTGATGAGGAAAGTGGTTCAGGAATAGGTCTCACAGCTTGGTGTGAGATGTCAATATGAAACTCTTGGATTCTTCATGTTCCTGAGTTCATATGAAACGCTGATCCCTAGCGTGCATTAGGCAAGTAAGTGGAGACCCCATCGTGTGGTCAGTAACGCGAGAGTGTGTTCGTCTGGAAATAGCCCAGGAGGACATACGCAGCGCTTGCCATCGGCGTACCCTGCAGGGCAGTAGGTGGTATCCGTTGGGTTGATAACATTCCAAACCGTGACGACCCGTTCATGACATACTCGGGTTCCCCGTCGTGTGGTGTTGAAACACGATCACGTACCTTGAGACATGACTTAACTCAAGGACGGCCGTATGGCAATGATACGGGCGTTTGTATTTACTTTCTAATATGGAACTGCCTGGAATGAAACAACCTTTGAGTGCACCACTATTGAGTGTTCTTCAGCAGGTACTAACCACATACATATCCCGCATAGTACACGTGTGCGAGAGACCGTCTTTGTGCCACTGATAACACGTATCTGCCAGTATAATCCGGGTAGGATTTTCTTTTGGAGATGCAACGTAGTACCGACATGTTTCTTACGGTGCATCGACACCGTACTACACTTAATAACCTCTTCCCTATGAAGAAATGATTCATGAGCTAACTTTTAACTAAAAATGGAAGTTTGAAATAAGTATTAGTTACTGAACTCTTATTTTGAGCTAAGATTCAAATAAGAGAAGGTTTAGGTTTCAAAGATTTCAAAAACAGAGTGCTCTGTTTCTGGAAGAAATTCTTGCTGGACTTTAACGGAGCATAACTCTGAGTAGCTTGAACCAATTAAGGTGTATGATACAGTTATGGAGATATTTTCAACTGCTCTACAACTTTCTTGTAGACTTCCAGAGCAAAATTACACGTTAAGTGGGTGAAAAGTCCAGTTGAAGGCAAACTGTCCAGAACCAGGACAGCAGAAAAAACTCTCTGGACCTTTCTGTTTTTAAGCCATAACTTCCTGTACAAAACTCCCTAAGGAGCCTGTGAGACACCGTTGGAAAGGTTATGAGATATGCAACCTTGTTGTAGTGCAAAGGTTGTTCAGATTCTTGTTGTATTTTCATATACAACTGTGATAAATTCAGCCACATACAAAGGAGATGCTGGCAAATTTTATCCAGAAAGTCTGTCAACTTTGCGAAATCATAACTTTTGATTCAGAATCGATATGGAGGCATTTGAATACTCTTGGGAAGTATATTGAAGTTAACTCTAACTTTGGTATTCAACTTGAGTTATGAAAATGCTTCTAAACGGATCAAAATCTGGATTAGGATAGAAGAGTCTGTTCCGCACAGCAAAGAGAACGGTGGAAGGAGCAACTAAGGGAAACCGTGAGCAAATGTGTTATACAACCAAGCTCATGAACTTGGGGTTGCTCTGCGCTATGTAGTAGGGACGAAACACTACGGCTTAGTGTCGATTTTCGTCCGCTTAACATTATGATAATCAAGAACAAGTACCCGTTACCACAGATCGACCTATTGTGTGATCAGTTGGTCAAAGCAAAGATCTTTTCCAAGATGGACTTAGGATCAGGGTACCATCAGATTGAGATAAGGGCTGAGGCTATTCTGAAGACAGTTTTTCTGCGAAGTATGGAGTTTATGAGTACCTGCCATATTCCTTGGCCTTATCAACGCTCCAGCTCAGTTCTTGCACTTGATGAACTCGGTATTCATGCCGGAGCTGGATGGGTTTGTCGTGGTCTTCATCGACGACCTACTGGTTTATTCCAAGTCGGAGGAAGCACACGAGAAGCACCTGCGTATAGACTTGCAACGGCTGCGGGAGCACAAGCTATACGTGAAATTCAGCAAGTGCGAAATTCTAGATATCACGAGTACTTTGTCTCGGGCATATCATCTCAGTGAAGGGCATCGCTGTGAGCCCGAGTAATATCGCACAAGTGCTGCATTGGAAAGCCCCGGGAACTGCTCACGAGGTACGGAGCTTCCTCGGACTCGTGGGATATTATTGGAGGTTCATTCCAAACTTCTCAAGATTGCCAAGCCTAGGAAATAGCTGCTGAAGAGAGCTACCAAATAAGTTTGGAGTCCAACATGTAAAGCAGCGTTCAAGTCATTAGTGAAGCACCTAACATCAGCACCGGTTTTGGCACAGCCAAACACAACAAGACCGTTCGCTGTGTACTGCGATGCATCCGACTTTGGGCTAGGATGTGTGCTGATGCAAGACCGAAGTACTCAGGAATCATGAGCAACACTATCCGACTCATGACATAGGATTCACTGCCGTGGTACTTGCACTCAAAATGGGGAGGCACTACCTACTCGGTAACCTCGTGCATTCATATACCGGCCACAAGAGCCTCAAGTACATATTCACTTGGAAGGAGTGAAGCATGAAGCAGCAAAGATGGTTGGAGTTGATAAAGGATTACGAAATAGAGATCCATTATCACCCCGGCCAGGTTAACGTGGGCGAATGCGGGCATCGCCAGTCACACGTTCGTAATCCAGCCATCACCCCGTTGGAAGAGAGCGAGCCACAATTACGTACGGTTCACCCTAGAGCTCTCTACAATTTAGCTTTTATCCCCACCATCCGTCAAAAAGGGTGGCAGCTCAGAAACATGATAAGGGCATGTCATATTTGCGGAGATGTATAGACAGTGGGGGAACTGAAGTGTTTATAGAAAGACGGAAACGGCGTCCTGTGGCCTAAGGACAGAAGCATCGTACCCCGTAACCCATAGTCGAGGGAGAAAGACTTTTAACGAGGCTCACTTGTCATAGTTTCCATTCGTCTCGATTCATCGGTCCATTCCAGGTTAGGGAAAGATGTAGATCAGTTGCATACCGGCTGGAACTACCGGCGATAGTCACCGGTGTGTACGACATCTTCCACGTTTTCCAGCTGAGGGAGTGCCTCAAGTGCTCTATCACCATTCAGCTGGGAATATCAAAGGACTGGAGCCAGATCTCACACATCAGGAGGGACTGTCACAACCGGTTTTCCATAAGGAACACCGAGCGAATTCTCACATGTATGCCAAGATCAGTTGAGTCATACATGTGCCGACAAGAGTGAAATATCATTGTATTACAAGCCAAGTTCAACGTACGACATAATATTACATCATAGTACATGAAATGTCAAATAAAAGTACCACTACACTATAACACAACAGCGGAAGACTCTAGCGTGGTGCTCCCGTTCACAGGCGTTGCCTGGGGGTTTCACCAACCTAGAACAACTCCTCGGGATCGAAGTCCTCCTCATCAAAGTCTACATCTTCATTTGCACCTGAGCAGCATATGATATCCAACAAAAGCAAGTTTGAGTACCCAAAGGTACTCAGCAAGTGTAGGAAAGAATGTTATGAAAGCTAATAGAAGGAAGGCTAACATGGTTATGCACTATGCATTAATCCTAAGCCTTAGCTTTGGTTAGCAACCTATCTTACTAAGTGATAATCCCACCATCATCATAATTAAGTCATTAGTGTTAGGTTGCACCACCCAACAACCTCTTTCGACTCACATCCATGTTTCTCTAATCATGGACAAGTCCAAGCCGCTCTTGACCATGAGCACGGCTGTCATGACAGTTTGGTTCTCTGCAGAGATTGTACCACTTTACCCACAAGTAGTGATTTCATCCCCTGTTGCCAGGTGGACTAAGAACCTCCCTGATATCCGTGGTTGCAAGCCACATTACACACTTCCTTTGGTGTGCGATCAGGAGATCACTACATGGCCTTTACAAAGGGTCTACCGGCAAGTACAAGCCCACTGAGGTTTCACCGCTGTAGTTCCTGGGAGTAACCCTCCCCTACAGAAGCCCCCTCTTGAGCCTTGCAGTTCCCAGGGCAGTCAAAAATGGACTCCCATTCCCCGCACCATCCAAACACTCATACTATACCGGCAAACTCCTAATTAATTGGCCAAGCTGCCCCATTTCAGTCTTGTGGTGGCACTGTAAAGCCGGGTTAACTGTTCCATGAACCGGTCCTTAGAATCTAAGACAAGCACTAACTCATTCCCGAGTCTCATGCACGAAGCACAAACCAAAACAACCAGCCTGTCGAGATTCCTAACACCATGACACACACTTGTGTCTTTCATGTAATCCACAAGACTATCCACATAATGTTTCATTCATTCTCTAAGTACTAAGCATGTCTAAGCACAAAATGATAACCAACAAATGTTAACTAAATCCCTCCATGGTTCAACAAGGAATGATAAAGGAATATAACTAGGGAAACAACCTACATTAGGTTTCATATTAATGACATCATGCAAGCATTCTAACTAATCATCCTAGAATAGGAACAAAGTGGTCAAGGAACACTTGCCTTTGAATGAAGGGGGATTTACTTCAAACTCTTGCTCTTGAAGATTATGAAATAATTCTTGGTTTGGTTCTATCCATACACATGCACACAAAACAATGGCAAACATGCCATAAGAATCTTAGCAATGTATTGCAATCATATATATTTGAATACACACATGCACCTATTGTTTTCATATCATTTCATGTGGTTTGAAATGAAAATAAGTTTCAATTGGGCACCTATATCCTTCTACTTTATCTTTGTTATATCCAAACATTCATTTTCAGTTTGTGAGGTGATTTGAATTAATTTTAGAATTTTATGGGTATATATGTAAATTTTATAATTAATTAAATCTAAAAGTCATTTAAATTATTACTATAATGATTTTCAGAACTCATATTACTATTTTTTACATTTCAGAACATATTTATGTATTTGGGACAGTTTCCATAATTTTCCTTCATTATATAATATTTTTATCTATATTTCAGTATTTATTTAATACTTAAAATACATTTTCAGCCATTTAAATAATTATTCTGGACTACAGAAACTTCAAATGCATAAAAACATAAAAACAAAATAATATTGTGCTGTTTAATAAATTTCTACAATTTTTCTGATTTTTATATTATTTTTGTTTAAATTTTCAGAATTAATCTGTCATTATATAATTAGTTTCAGTCTTTGGAACTAATTACTTTTAATTTCAGATTTAATATTCTGGTCATAATGTTTAAACAGGGGTTTTAATAAGTTTCTAACATTTTTCAGAAATCATTTAACCTAATTTGATTAATTACAGAATTAAATTCAAATTTTAAAACTGATTTGGGTTAATTTGTGATAATTACAACTTTTCTAGGGTTCAAATTGAAATTTCATAAGTGTTTTACCAATTTCTAAAATGCACAGGGGCTATTTGGCTAATTCACAGTGAATTTCCAATTTTCTATAAATCTAGGGTTGATTCTGTAATTCACAGGGGCTATTTCCTAGTTATTTAAATCTCTAGGGACCTAACTAGAAGATTCTTAACGTATATAACTGTTTTGAATGTGGGCCGTTGGATCTGAGATCAACGGCCTAGATTTAATTAAACGAACCGGTACGCTGGTTTTAATCCGAGCCGTTGGCTCGGATCTGGCGTACCAGAGGCGGCCATGTCGCCCCCGACCCTTCTCTCTCGCGTCCGGCAGCCGCGTAGTCGCCGGCGAGCGGCGGCGGTGGCCGGAGTTCTCTGTTTTCCTCGAATTCTCTACCAATCTTTGATCTCTCGGTACCAGAAGAAAGAGGGGAGGATGGGGAACTCACCTAGGGGGTCCTCGGGGATTAGAAACAGCCGGTGAAGCGTGATAGACGACAACAGTGCGAAACTCCGGCGATCTTCGTCGGGAATGATCTCCAGGCGCTTTTCTTAAGGGAATTTGATCGGGAATTTGCTCTGGGGGTCGTTGGAGTGTGTAGGAGTCGCTATTACCAAGGATCTCCGAGTGTTTTTGAAGAATTCGAGTTTGGGGTGGTTTTTCAAATCGGGTGGAGTGAGGGCAGTTCTCAGGGTAGAAATGGCCGGCGCCGGGGGTATTTGTAGAGGGGAGCAAGGCGGCGGTTGATGGGGTGTCAGTTGGTGAAGAGGCGTGGGGAATTGGCCACGTGCCGGCGGTTTCTTCCCACATGCGATAATAGAACGGGAAAAAGAGAGAGAGAGAGAGGCGGCGGTTTTGGAGGAGAAGGGGCTGATGGCCGGCTGGGGTGGCGGAGAGGGAGGGGGTTTGCTCGTTGGTTAAGGATTTCGGGTATTTCAACTCTACCCCCCTTAAGAAAAATCTCGTCCTCGAGATTGGGGTTTACAAAGGGAATAGATTAGGGAATTGTGATTTGAGTTCATCTTCTCTTTCCCATGTAGCTTCTGCCTCGGAATGATATTTCCATTGAACCTTGCACATACGAATTATTTTGTTTCTTGTAACTTTTTCCATTGTATCAAGAATTTTTACAGGGTACTCAGTATATGAAAGATCTTCTTGTACATCCAACTCATCCATTGGCAGTTGTTCTTCTGGTGTTCTCAAGCACTTCTTGAGTTGTGATACATGGAACACATTGTATACATCTGACAACCGGGAGGGTAACTCCAACTGATATGCTACCTCTCCTTTGCGTTCCATTATCTTGAATGGTCCGATATACCGAGGTGCTAGCTTCCCTCTTACCTTAAATCTCTTTAGTCCACACATGGGTGACACTTTGAGATACACATAGTCTCCCACTTCGAAGACTAGTTCTCTTCGCCTTGTGTCCGCATAACTCTTTTGTCTTGTTTGAGCTATCTTTAGATTATTGCGAATTCCTCTTACTTTCTTTTCTGCATCTCTTAATACTTCAGGTCCAAACACCTCATTCTCACCTATTTGATCCCAAAATAATGGAGTTCTACATCTTCTTCCATATAAAGCCTCAAATGGGGACATCTTCATACTTGCTTGGTAGCTATTATTATAGGAGAATTCTGCATATGGCAAATTCTTATCCCAACTCCTACTATTTTTGAGAGCACATGCTCTGAGCATATCTTCAAGAATTTGATTGGTCCTTTCTGTTTGCCCATCAGTTTGTGGATGATATGCGGAACTAAAATTTAATCGAGTTCCCAAGGACTCATGTAATTTCTGCCAAAATCTTGAAGTAAACTATGTACCTCTATCTGATACTATATTTTTAGGTACACCATGTAGGCAGACTATTCTCGACATATACAGTTCTGCTAGTTTGGAACCGTTATAATTTTCTTTCACTGGAATAAAGTGAGCAACTTTGGTCAATCTATCCACTATCACCCATATTGAGTCATACCATGTTTGTGTCCTGGGCAAACCCACTATGAAGTCCATCCCAATTTCTTCCCACTTCCATTCAGGTATCTTTAGTGGTTGTAATAGCCCTGCAGGCCTTTGGTGTTCTGCTTTGACTAGTTGACATGTGTCACACAATGCCACATGCTCTGCAACATCTCTTTTCACTCCATACCACCAATACCTTGTCTTAAGATCATGATACATCTTTGTACTTCCAGGATGGATGGAATAATCAGAATCATGAGCCTCTTTTAGAATTAACTTCTTTATTTCCTTGATGTCTGGTACACATATTCTTTTACCATGCCATATGATACCATTCTCATCTTCTCTAAATCCCCAGGCTTTATTTTCCTTGATCAACTCCTTGATTTCTTTGATCTTTTCATCGTTCTTTTGTCCATTTCGTATATCTTGTTCTAGAGTTGAGTCAACTTCCATTGCTATGGCTTCTGTATGATTCACCAAGCATAAGTTGAGCTTTGCGAACTCTTCACGAAGTTGGGGGTGTAGATCTCTTATGGTTAACATGTTAACATGTGTCTTCCTGCTCAAGGCATCTACAACCACATTAGCTTTTCCAGGATGGTAATTGATTCCCACATCAAAATCGTTAATGAACTCCAACCATCTCCTTTGCCGAAGGTTGAGATCTGGCTGAGTGAAGATATACTTCAAACTCTTATGATCGGTATAGATCTCAGTTCTTTTACCCATTAGGTAATGTCTCCATAACTTCAATGCATGTACAACTGCTGCCAACTCTAGATCATGGGTAGCATAGTTCTTCTCATGCTTCTGAAGTTGTCGGGAAGCATAGGCAATAACATGCCCTTCTTGCATAAGCACACATCCTAACCCTTGTCTTGAAGCATCACAATATACAGAGAATGATTTCTCCATATCGGGCATAACCAAGACTGGGGCAGTTGTTAACTTTTTCTTTAACTCTTGAAAGCTTGATTCGCACTCTTGGGACCATACAAAAGCAGCTCCTTTTTCCAACATCTTTGTGAGTGGCTTGGCTATTACCTTCGGTAATAGCCTGCCAATCCTAAGAAGCTTCGGATTTCTCTGACATTTTCTGGTGTCTTCCACTTTTGAACACCGGATATCTTTTCTGGATCAACTGATATTCCTCCTTCGGAGATAATATGTCCCAGAAAAGCAACTTTCTTAAGCCAAAATTCACACTTACTGAATTTGGCATAAAGTTGGTTTTCTCTTAGTTTTTGCAATACTCTTCTCAGGTGCTCCTCATGTTCTTTCTCATTCTTTGAGTATATGAGGATATCATCAATGAATACTACTACAAACTTGTCCAAGTATTTCATGAACACCTTATTTATAAGGTACATGAAATATGCCGGAGCATTTGTTAGTCCAAAAGGCATAACTGTATACTCATACAGTCCATACCTAGAAACAAATGCTGTCTTCGGGATATCCGATTCTCTTATCTTGAGTTGATGATATCCGGAACGGAGGTCAATTTTAGAGAATACACATGCACCTCTTAATTGATCAAACAAGTCCTCAATGCGAGGTAAAGGGTACTTGTTTTTTATTGTCACTTCATTGAGGGCACGGTAATCTACACACAACCTCTTGGTCCCATCCTTCTTTGGTACAAATATGACCGGAGCTCCCCATGGTGAGGAACTAGGACGGATATACCCTTTCTCCGACAACTCTCGGATATGATCCTTGAGTTCTGCTAACTGTTGGGTATCCATCCGATATGGTCTTTTATATATGGGAGCAGTACCAGGTACTAATTCTATAATGAATTCTACCTCTCGATCCGGTGGCATACCTGGTAACTCCTTGGGAAATACATCTGGAAATTCATTGACCACCTTTATGTCCTCAATAACTCCTTCGGTCTTGTTGAGTTGAACATTTCCAGAGGATACTTGAATAGATGTGAACTCAACCTTTGTTCCATCCGTATGTGTTAGTTCCACTGTTCTCGTTGAACAATGTATAACTCCTTTATACTTGGTTAACCAGTCCATCCCCAAGATGATATCTATCCCTTGTGATTCTATCACAATGATATTTGCAAGGAATTCTACTCCATTAACTCCTAGCTTTACCTTGGGACATATTTGTTTTGTCTTTATTTCTCCTCCAGGAGAATTTACTAATAACACTAGATTCATAGATGTAATTTGTAAGTTGTGCTTGGTTATGAATTCCTTGGCTATGAATGAGTGTGTTGCACCAGAGTCAAACAGAATTGTAGCAGGATAAGTATTGGCGGAGAACATACCAATCACCACATCTGGTGCCTCTTGTGCTTCCTCCATGGTCACATGATTCACCTTGCCACGCACAAGATTCTATGGTTGAGGTGGCTTCTTGTTGGGGCACCGGTTGGCGTAGTGTCCCGTTTCTCCACAGTTGAAGCATTGCCCTGTGACCTTGTTCATTGGTGCTTTGTTGCCTGGTTGTGCATTTGGAGGATTTGACCCTGCAGGACGAGGTTGAAAGGCAGGACGTTGTTGCTGTACTTGTTGTCGCTGCTGTTGTGGTTGAAAAGTTGGATTCCTAGCAGCAGGGTTGTAGCTCCTTTGAAACTGATTGGGAGCCATAGGTCGATTCATTGTTCCCGTCGGCGGTGATGAGAAACGGGGCCGACTGTTGCTGCTAGAAGACTGTCCTTGCCAATTCATTTTCCTCTTTCGTTACTCAACTAACTTCTGTCTTTTTCTTTCCACTATGAAAGCCTTGTTGATGAGCTTTTGAAAACTTTCATAGTCACTTGAAGACATGGCATATTGTATTTCTGAGTTCAAGCCCTCAATGAAACAGTCTTGTTTCTTTTCATCCGTGTCTATGTCCCCCGGAGCATAGCGAGATAATTGTGTGAACTTAGTAAGGTATTCTTGCACGGACATGCTACCTTGCTTCAAGTTGAGGAACTCCTTCCGCTTGTTCTTGATTTCTCCTGCTGTGACATAGTGATTGCCGAAGGTGAGTTTGAACTCATTCCATGAGATACTTTCTGGATCCTCATGAGCTTCTTTGTATGCCGTCCACCAGTCCGCTGCAGATCCATATAATTGGTGAGAAGCAAAGAGTACCCTCTCACGCCCTGGGCATTGTATGATCTGCAACTTGTTTTCAATGTTCTTGAGCCAATCATCAGCTTCTAATGGCTCTATGGCATTGTCAAACCTTGGTGGTTGGGTGCTTAGGAATTCATGCAACTTGGGTTGATGTGGTGCATTCTGAATTTGTGGTTGAGGTTGTTGCATGTTGGCCACCACTTGTGTCAAGTTTTGAATGAGTTGGTTTTGCATATTCATCATCTGTTGTATGACCTCTCCATCAGCTCTGCGTGCAACTCGTGGCTGCCATCCAGGTAAAGGAAACTCTGCAGCATCATTGTTGTTGTTCCCTTCGTTGCGTCTCCTTCTTCCTGCCATCTATTGTGAAAGACTATGTTTAAACTTAATGTATAGATGTTCTCTTAAGTGTATTACGTTGTGTATTTACTTCATCAGTTCCACACAAGAGTTACAAAAGTTTCTACTACATTTATTAAATGATCATGGTTGAAGCAAACTAAGCATTTATATTCCTTAATAGATATGTACATACACTAACGAGGTTGTGAACATAAGCCTACGACTTTCACAACTCACGTTCATACACTAACAACACATTACATCATCAACTTAAACAAGTACAGTAATTAACCATTACACACTAGTCATTACAATACATACGTACTACACGAGTTACTACA
Organism: Neostapfia colusana; assembly: GCA_030760725.1. NCBI lineage: Eukaryota > Viridiplantae > Streptophyta > Magnoliopsida > Poales > Poaceae > Neostapfia > Neostapfia colusana. The sequence goes on along the minus strand of JASWHV010000017.1, from coordinate 22,728,723 downwards.
TGAGCAAGGACACCTATCCTAGTTGTCCCCTGGGTTTTGTGCATCCTTCTGTGGGTTCCCGCCATCACCATCAGGAGTGCGTGACTCAGCTGTGAAGGCCTCAGGTGCTGGAGAAGCATGAGGATGTTTGGCTGCCCTACGGTTTGGAGAGTCTGGAGTCCAAGTGTCTCCATCTAAAGCATAGAGATCACTCACTTCTCCATCCCTCATCCTTATTAGTCCACGCATTATGGCCTCCGTATTCTTCAAAAGGTCACGTACGTCTTGAAGCTCTTGTTGGCAGTTCTGTAGCCTGGTGCTGACGTCAACTCCTTCCTTGAGGTTCATCTCCATCTGCACTATGTCGCAACCTTCATGGATTGGCTCGTAGTTGAACACCGCACTTCCACTTTGTCGCCGAGGGGTGTACATATATTGAGTCCCCTCAAGGCGGCCAAGGTTGGTGTAGCTCTGGCAAGTGATTGCCTCCCAAGTGGCGTCCTTCTCATCCTCTGCCATGGTAGACCTCCATGCTGGCGAGTTGTGGATCTTGAGCAGCTTGTTCTCATAGTAGATCCTCGCCTGCGACTTCCACTCATTGCGTTCTGCACGAGAAACTCGAGTGGTGTCGTACTGCACCTCTAGCTTGCCGGTGTGACAAGCACATCGAAGGAGGTGTCTAAGGCGATCCACCATGCCTCTAGTGGACTCCCCGTGGGTCTGGTAGGTGGCGGGGTTGTCCACCTCCTCGACAGTGCGTTCAGTGAGCTGGTGTCGGGGAACTCGTCCTCTGGTGGACTTACGGGCCGTAAGACGTGTGCGTGCCATCTGTTTCAAGAAAAATTTAAAAATGTGTTAGAACATAAACAACAATATAATTTTGAGTATAGATGAGGTTAGACAACATATATATAATTTAAATAATCCTCCTTCTAACAAAATATTTAGTAAAATAGTTTTTAATAAAATAGTGATGTCTATCCCGTCCATTTCTAACTGGGTTTGCGTCCTACGGGCAACCTGGCTCTGATACCACTTTGTCACACCCGGTTTTCCATAAGGAACACCGAGCGAATTCTCACATGTATGCCATGATCAGTTGAGTCATACATGTGCCGACAAGAGTGAAATATCATTGTATTACAAGCCAAGTTTAACGTACAACAAAATATTACATCATAGTACATGAAATGTCAAATAAAAGTACCACTACACTATAACACAACAGCGGAAGACTCTAGCGTGGTGCTCCAGTTCACAGGCGTTGCCCGGGGGTTTCGCCAACCTAGAACAACTCCTCGGGATCGAAGTCCTCCTCATCGAAGTCTACATCTTCATTTGCACCTGAGCAGCATATGATATCCAACAAAAGCAAGTTTGAGTACCCAAAGGTACTCAGCAAGTGTAGGAAAGAATATTATGAAGGCTAATAGCAAGGAAGGCTAACATGGTTATGCACTATGCATTAATCCTAAGCCTTAGCTTTGGTTAGCAACCTATCTTACTAAGTGATAATCCCACCATCATCATAATTAAGTCATTAGTGTTAGGTTACACCACCCAACAACCTATTTCGACTCACATCCATGTTTCTCTAATCATGGACAAGTCCAAGCCGCTCTTGACCGTGAGCACGGTTGTCATGACAGTTTGGTTCTCTACAGAGATTGTACCACTTTACCCACAAGTAGTGATTTCATCCCCTGTTGCCAGGTGGACTAAGAACCTCCCTGATATCCGTGGTTGCAAGCCACATTACACACTTCCTTTGGTGTGCGATCAGGAGATCACTACATGGCCTTTACAAAGGGTCTACCGGCAAGTACAAGCCCACTGAGGTTTCATCGCTGTAGTTCCTGGGAGTAACCCTCCCTACAGAAGCCCCCTCTTGAGCCTTGCAGTTCCCAGGGCAGTCAAAAATGGACTCCCATTCCCCGCACCATCCAAACACTCATACTATACCGGCAAACTCCTAATTAATTGGCCAAGCTGCCCCATTTCAGTCTTGTGGTGGCACTGTAAAGCCGGGTTAACTGTTCCATGAACCGGTCCTTAGAATCTAAGACAGGCACTAACTCATTCCCGAGTCTCGTGCACGAAGCACCAACCAAAACAACCAGCCTGTCTAGATTCCTAACACCATGACACACACTTGTGTCTTTCATATAATCCACAAGACTATCCACATAATGTTTCATTCATTCTCTAAGTACTAAGCATGTCTAAGCACATAAAATGATAACCAACAAATGTTAACTAAATCCCTCCATGGTTCAACAAGGAATGATAAAGGAATATAACTAGGGAAACAACCTACATTAGGTTTCATATTAATGACATCATGCAAGCATTCTAACTAATCATCCTAGAATAGGAACAAAGTGGTCAAGGAACACTTGCCTTTGAATGAAGGGGGATTTACTTCAAACTCTTGCTCTTAAACATTATGAAATAATTCTTGGTTTGGTTCTATCCATACACATGCACACAAAACAATGCCAAACATGCCATAAGAATCTTAGCAATGTATTGCAATCATATACGTTTGAATACACACATGCACCTATTGTTTTCATATCATTTCATGTGGTTTGAAATGAAAATAAGTTTCAATTGGGCACCTATATCCTTCTACTTTATCTTTGTTATAACCAAACACTCATTTTCAGTTTGTGAGGTGATTTGAATTAATTTTAGAATTTTATGGGTATATATATAATTTTTATAATTAATTAAATCCTAAAAGTCATTTAAATTATTACTATAATGATTTTCAGAACTCATATTACTATTTTTCTACATTTCAGAACTTATTTATGTATTTGGGACAGTTTCCATAATTTTCCTTCATTATATAATATTTTTATCTATATTTCAGTATTTATTTAATACTTAAAATACATTTTCAGCCATTTAAATAATTATTCTGGACTACAGAAACTTCAAATGCATAAAAACATAAAAACAGAATAATATTGTGCTGTTTAATAAATTCTACAATTTTTCTGATTTTTATATTTTTTTTGTTTAAATTTTCAGAATTCATTTGTCATTATATAATTAGTTTCAGTCTTTGGAACTAATTACTTTTTATTTCAGATTTAATATTCTGGTCAGAATGTTTAAACAGGGTTTTTAATAAGTTTCTAACATTTTTCAGAAATCATTTAACCTAATTTGATTAATTACAGAATTATATTCAAATTTTAAAACTGATTGGGGTTAATTTGTGATAATTACAACTTTTCTAGGGTTCAAATTGAAATTTCATAACTGTTTTACCAATTTCTAAAATGCACAGGGGCTATTTGGCTAATTCACAGTGAATTTCCAATTTTCTATAAATTTAGGGTTGATTCTGTAATTCACAGGGGCTATTTCCAAGTTATTTAAATCTCCAGGGACCTAACCAGAAGATTCTTAACGTATATAACGGTTTTGAATGTGGGCCGTTGGATCTGAGATCAACGGCCCAGATTTAATTAAACCAAACCGGTACGCTGGTTTTAATCTGAGCCGTTGGCTCGGACCCGGCGTACCAGAGGCGGCCACGTCGCCCCCGACCCTTCTCTCTCGCGTCCGGCGGCCGCGCAGTCGCCGGCGAGCGGCGGCGGTGGTCGGAGTTCTCTGTTTTCCTCAAATTCTCTACCAATCTTTGATCTCTCGGTACCAGAAGAAAGAGGGGAGGATGGGGAACTCACTTGGGGGGTCCTCGAGGATCAGAAACGGCCGGTGAAGCGTGATCGACGGCGACAGTGCAAAACTCCGCCGATCTTCGTTGGGAATGATCTCCAGGCGCTTTTCTTCAGGGAATTTGATCGGGAACTCGCTCTAGGGATCGTTGGAGTGTGTAGGAGTCGCTAGAACCAAGGATCTCCAAGTGTTTTTGGAGAATTCGAGTTTGGGGTGGTTTTTCAAATCGGGAGGAGTGAGGGCAGTTCTTAGGGTAGAAATGGCCGGCGCCGGGGGGTATTTGTAGAGGAGAGCGAGGCGGCGGTTGCTGGGGTGTCAGTTGGTGAAGAGGCATGCGGAATTGGCCACGTGCCGGCGGTTTCTTCCCACATGCGATAATAGAATGGGAAAGAGAGAGAGAGAGAGAGAGAGAGAGAGAGAGAGAGGCGGCGGTTTTGGATGAGAAGGGGCTGACGGCCGGCTGGGGTGGCGGAGAGGGAGGGGGTTTGCTCGTTGGTTAAGGATTTCAGGTATTACAGGGACTGGCTTAGATCATCGACATAAAGGACCGAACCACACGCGATGGTACGTTGTGGTTCTATACAGTTTTAGGGAGTGATTACTCCAAGGTTGAAGCGACATGGGAGCGCGAAGGATTGCTTCACACCAATTATACCAACTCTTGACGTCGCACGATAGCTAATTATCCACCATCCTTCCTCTCATTTTTACCTAGTAATCTCGGGACGAGATTCTTTTAAGGGGGAGGATTTTAAAGGTCCCAAAATATGCATAGAAAGAAACTCTTATTTGTACAAAGTTGGTTTCACATGTATGAAAAATGGGACTTGTTAAAACTTTTTCCACATGTGATAATACACATGAAAGCCTTCTTCACACAAGTTCAAATATTTATTTGAACACTTGGAACTCAAGAGGGATCTAAAACTGAGGTGGGAAGTTCCCATATGGGTGAGGAAGCTAAAGTTAGATTTTGAGAACAAATTGTACCACTCAAAAATTCAAATGAGTAACACAATGGTTTTCAAACTGTTGTATTAAAAACCTCATTTGCAGCAGCCAAATCAAATATCAGAGTTCATATTTGAAATCCTTAGGTCCAAATTAGGGGTAGGCAAAGTCTCATGAATTTTGGAAGATATTTGCTATCCATTTTTCAAATGGACTTAAAGTTGCAAGGAATTCAAATATACATTTGAATATGGATGAAACTTGTCCAAATTATCCAAACACAATACAGATTTGAATTTTCACCAGTTGATTTCCAGCATTTGCTAAAGTGTGGAGATATTTGTGAGAAAAATGAGAGGGGATAAGAAGGGGCAGCGGGGCCCACATGTCATAGTGAGACTTACACACTAAGTTCCCTCTCTGTTTTCTCACTCCACCGAGGCATTACACCGGATGACACCGCAGGAGCAGCTCCGAGCCACCTCCTGCTCGTGTTCTTCACGCTGGCGAGCTGGTACCCCTTGCTTATCACCTCAGCCGACGTTTCCTTGCCACAGACCTGAGAAACCGCTCGGTTCCCTGCTCCTCCCTCACAAAACGCAGAAAACGGAGCCACCAGTCTCCAGCGCCTCGGTCGATCGCTGCTGTGCAATTGACGCCCGGCTCGACCATCTCAGAGGCTGCGCCGACGAGTCCCTAACGTCCTCAACGTGTCTCAGCTAGTCCCTGACAGTTCCCCGTTGCTGCTGAGCCATTTTTCTCCCGACAAAACAGAGCCACGGCGCCTCCACGTCGCCTGGCCGTCTCCAAGCCTCTCTGACGTGCTCCAAAGCTCACAGAGGTGCGCCAAGCAGTCTAGATACTCATCCCGTCATCCCCCTGCTCTCCTCCGACGCCGGCTCGCCGGAATTCGATTTTTGGCACCGGCGCACGTATAGAACAGACCTTGGTTAATTCTTGAAATTCGCCCAAACCGATTGATCATCCCTCCTACAATTGAAACTACAGCAACTAGATGCCCTAGCGCCCTCCCACGCCGAAGCACGAAGCAAACCGACCCTCCTATGCCCCGGGCGACGAGAAATCGCCGCCGGCTGCCAAAACTGCCACGGTCCACGGTGACGACTAGTTTGCAGCCATTTTCTGCATGATTTGATCTCCGTTCCATGTTCCTAGACCCATAGGGATGCTGTAGGGCATCGTAGCTCGCCGGGAGAAGCCTTGGACACGCTGGAACGCGTCCATGCCGAGCTCCCGAGCTTCCCCTCCGGTGCCGACCCACCTACAGCCGTTTTCATGCGGGGAAACCTTGCCCGGCAGCTGCGCCATGTTCCAAGGAGCATGTAGGGCGAAACCGGAGCTCATTTGGTGGAGAAATGTGAGAGAAAGAGCCATGCCACGCTTTCTGCCGGTGTGCACCCGCGGGCTCTGGCGGGAGGTTGAAGAAGCACCTGACCCGTGGGCCCCACGTGTGACTGTTCTGTTTAAAATCAAACAGAGAGCTGTTCAAACTTGGAAAATGCATAACTCTGTGTAGAAGACTCCAAAAATAGTGAGATAAATTTTGTTGGATTACTATAAGAGAGTACTATCCAGGGGTACAGCCCAATATTTATGAAATCCCTGGTTTCGGCTCATTAATTCATATAAGTAAAATCTTGTAGGAATTTTTCCAGGAGCTCTGTCTATTGGAAAATTCCTAAATTTGGGAAGGAGATTCGTCCAAAAATACTGGAACTCCAGTAAAATTTTCAGAAGCATTGGACCTAATTTGCTTGGCTAAATGTGGTGCTAAATTCTTATGTCTCTGAAAATTGGAAATAAATAGAACAGAGGGCAATTTCAGATTTTCCCAAACTTTAGAACCTCATAACTTTTGCTAGGAAGCTCCAAATTTAGTGATTCAAATTGGGTTGGATTCATCTTGAATAGTTATATACAAATATGCAACCCAATCTGTATGAAACTCATTATTTAACTCTGGAAAATTCTTTAAAGCTTTTCAGCAAAAGAATTTTAGAGGGAGTTTGGTTAATCCAAAAGTCCTCAAATTTTTCCAGAATATTTTACTTTAATACAGTTGATTTGCTCAGGGCAATTCAGATTCAAAGTTGCTGTATTCAAATGAGTACAGAAACAATTTCAGAAAATTTCCAAAACTTGGAAATTCAGTTCTAGGAAATCCTTAGCTCCAAAAATCCTAGGAAAACTCATGCACACTCCCTGAGCTCTGTTTGAAAGGGTAGTTCACTTGAAGTTGCATTAAAGTGCAAGTTTGTTCAGAATTAATTCTTTTTTTGCCTAAGTGCTTAGGGAATTATTCTGAGTGATCTATTCACTGAAAATTCCAAACTTTGGTCCAGAGAACTTTCTTGTGACAAGGAACTCACATGAAAATTCTCAGCTCCATTGGAGCTCTGGATCACCCCTGTTCAGTTTACCCGAACAACCCTTCACGTACGCCCGTACTCGATGTTTCCTACAACAACCGTCACGGACGCCATACGCAACCACCTTTCGCCCGTCAGCCAAATATTGAACCGGTCCCATCGTCCCGAGCAAGAGGTCTCTGCACGCGCATCTCAGTGCCGCCAGCCGATTTACACCTCAACCTCTCAACCTACCCTCTGAACGACGGGCAATGCCTCAATACCCAGCTACCCGAGTTACATCAGTTTCCCGGTTCCCATATAGCCGGTAGGTCTTCGGTACTGTTCTAGCTTGTTCAACAGGCCCGCACACGGCTCGGTCCTCAATCGACACAAGCGGAGCTACAGCACACAGGCCCCAAAGTCCTGCTGCCCTTACCCTCCGCTTGGTCTCATTTTCTTGCCATGTGTTTCATGTGCTATCACTACCCGAGTCGAGTGCCTCTAGCCTATGCTCGCGAGTAGTTCCAACTACTCGATTTGTACTGAATCCTACTCTATCTTAGCATTGCAGTAGCTAACGGGGTTTGCCATCCTAAACCCAACCCATGGTTCTCTTGGCTATGCAGTTTGGTTTCCAAACAAGACTCTAATGCAAAGAATAAAGTAATCAAGTATGTGCTCAAAACAATAAAAACTTGTAAAAGGGTTAATGCAAACCGGAGCTTGCCTTGCTGCTCTTGGTCGTAGGCTAGCTGCTCCTCCGGAGTAACGAAGTCTAGGACTTCGGGTTCCTCCTCGACTTTTACATGAAAATAGGTTCAGTCCACACTCACGGGCGTAGACTACGCATCAAGTTCACGTTCAGCCCTTCAACGTGTCCTTGCTAGCACACACGCACACTAACACGGCGGCGTGCACGACTCCCACTCGACGGGGTTCCCCTCCTGGGGTTCCATCTCCTCCTCGGGAGTCCCTTCCTCATAGAACCCTGCAAAAGCTTCAAACACAAGCAGTGAGCACAAAGGCTCAGCAAGACTGACCCGTCTCTCCTAAACATGAAACTTCTACATGAGGGGTGATAGGTACAGGAGATAAAACAAGTTGCAAGGACTCGCCTAATTAGTGGAACCTTACTTTCAAGTTTTAGCAGCAGGTTGTGGAGAACCTTACGCTAAGGCACAAGAGAGAGCCGCAATCAAACAAGAAAAGAATTTCTCTCATGCACTTTGCCCAAAGTTGAAAGGAACTTTAATTAGCTCTAAACTATAGCAAATCATTAACAATCAAAGTCCATCTTTCAATCAGCAACATTTTAACATGTAACTAGTCTTTTCTTTCTATGTCAAAGTACAGTGAACAAGTGGTACTCACTGACCGCGAGGGACGGCGATTATAATCGATTTACACCTGCAGGGTTACCCGAACAACCCGTCATGTACGCCCGTACTCGATGTTGCCTACAGCAACCATCACGGATGCCGTACGCAACCACCTTTCACCCGTCAGCCAAATATTGAACCGGTCCCATCGTCCCGAGCAAGAGGTCTCTGCACGCGCATCTCAGTGCCGCCAGCCGATTTACACCTCAAGCTCTCAACCTACCCTCTGAACGCCGGGCAATGCCTCAATACCCAGCTACCCGAGTTACATCAGTTTCCCGGTTCCCATATAGCCGGTAGGTCTTCGGTACTGTTCTAGCTTATTCAACAGGCCCGCACATGGCTCGGTCCTCAATCGACACAAGCGGAGCTATAGCACACAGGCCCAAAAGTCCTGTTGCCCTTACTTTCCGCTTGGTCTCATTTTTCTTGCCATGTATATCATGTGCTATCTCTACCCGAGTCGAGTGCCTCTAGCCTATGCTTGCGAGTAGTTCCAACTACTCGACTTGTACCGAATCCTACTCTATCTTAGCATTGCAGTAGCTAATGGAGTTTTATAATCCTAATCCCAACCCATGGTTCTCTTGGCTATGCAGTTGGGTTTTCAAGCAAGACTCTAATGCAAGAAATAATGATACTCAAGTAAGTCCTCAAAACAATAAAAATTTGTAAAAAGGTTAATGCAAACTGGAGCTTGCCTTGCTGCTCTTGGTCGTAGGCTGTCACACCCGGTTTTTCCGAAGAACAACCAAGTGAATATCACATGTATGCCAGGATCATTTTCTCATACATGTGATGACAAATAGTGAAGCATCATTTATTACAAGCCAGGTGTCGAATATAAATAAGTCTTACATCACAAATGTCTCAATGAACACTAATGCTTCATCACAAGTAAATAAACTAGCAGCGGAATATTATTCTTTAGGGCTCCATCACAGGTGTTGCCCGGGGGTCTTCATGAACCTAAAAACCTTCCTCGGGTCCAAAATCTTGGTCATTATACACCACCTCATTATCTTGACCTGAGCAGCAATATAAACCAACAAATATGCAAGGTTGAGTACCAATGGTACTCAGCAAGTGTGGGAAAATTATATCATGCATGGCTAGAACAAGGAGAGGTTGAACTCATGGTTAAAGCACTACGCAATTAATACCTATCACCTTAGCTTATTAAGCACCTACATTACTACACAGGTGAAATGATCCAAATCTCCCATCCCATCATCATAAACCAATAACCATAATCATCATTTCCAATGTTAAGCTCCCCGCTTAACTTCCAAAACCATCAATTCTCTAATCATGAATAAGTCCAGGCCGCTCTTAACCGTGAGCACGGCTGTCAAGACAGTTTTGACTCTGCAGAGTTTGTACCACTGTACCCACAAGTAGTGATTTCATCCCCCGTTGCCGGGTGGACTAAAAGAACCTCCATTATGCCAGTGGCTACGATCCACATTCACACTTCCCAGGTGTGTGGCCAAGAGATCACTACGAAGCCTTTACAAAGGGATTCCCGACGAGCGTGGGCCCACTGAGGTTTCACCACTAACAGCATACAAGAGGCTCCAACCCCGCTGCAGTAGCCCCCTCTTGAGCCTTGCGGTTCATATGGCAGTCCAGCTGACTCCTATTCCCCGCACCATCCAACACACCCATACTACGCCGGGGATACACCTAATTAATTGGCTAAGCTGCCCCATCTCAGCATGTGGTTGGCACTGTAAAGCCGGGTTACATGCTCCATGAACCGGTCCTTAGGATCCAGGCAAGTACTAAACACAAACCCAAGTCTCGTGCACCCAGCACACAACCAAAACATCCAACTTGCCTTGATCCCTACCTCTACATAACTCACAATATCTCATTCAAGAGTATGGTAACATAAACTGATGATTTCATGTCCCAAATATCCCATTCTAAGCATGGCTAAGCATATGCATGTAAATAAATGACATGACAAAATAAATCCCAACCCAAGCTTCAAGGAAACAAGGTAATGCAATTCTAGGGAAACTTTCCTAGCATGGGTTTCATATTTCATTTGACAATGCAAATAATTCTATCTACACATCCTAGCATAGGATCAAAGTGGTCAAGGACACTTGCCTCCTTCTTGCTGCTCTTGAAATGGGTAGTCTTGGTCTTGGAATTGAATAACTTGTTCTTGAGCAGGTTCTACTTCATACCATCACACATAGCAAAAGAAAAACAACAATCATAAGATATAGTTCACACTTCCACTTCATACAAACCACACATTCATATTTATGAAAATTCTTTACCATTATATGTGTTGTGGTTACTTTATGTGTGTTGATTTGGGGCTTGCATACACTTTTATTTATATGTGTATGATTCTTACTTTGGTGTTCATATTTATACTCACATCCTATATATATATATATATACATATATGTATATATGTGTGTTTCAGTTTTAAATAAATTCCCTATATATTAAACTACCAAGTATGTATGAAAAGTATTTTTCTTCTCCATATATGCCTTCATAATTTCTATCAACCCTAAACTGAATCCTTTGTATTTTAGAAACTCCATTTATCATTTACTAGTTTCTATATTTTCAGATTTATATTCTTATGCATAATTGTGCATTTTATTATTAAATTAGTAATACACACTACTTAAACAGATTAGGTTCTGGTCCTAAATAATTTAAGATCATATTTTAACCTTGGCTTCTGATGTATACTATTTCATAATTATTTTCCCTATTTTTCTTTAACTATTCTTTACTTAAAAATGTGTCCCTATACTATTAAATGTGAATAATAGATGAAACAGATTTATTTCAGCCCAAAAATATATTTTTATCTCACTCCAAAGTTTTCTAAGTACTGAGAAAGTTTTTTAATAATTTTGACCATTAGGTTTGCCCCCCTTTTTAATATTTAAACACTAGTTACATATTCAATTTTCTAAATTAAATACTAAACAGGGCTAAAATAATGAATTCACCCCATTACAGGGTCTATAATATTATTTTCATAATTTCCAGGGGTCTAGCTACACTTTTCAGAGGTGTTTTTCTTAATTTCTATTAAGTCTAGGGGCTAAAACTGATTTTTAAATGAATTTACATGATTTTCTGGAGTTCCAGGGGCTAGATCTGAAGTTTTCGGGGCTAGCTCTCAGTTCCAGAGAACCCCAGGGGGTAGCACGTAAGAATTCCAGTCTTTATAACGCGGGGCTGACGTGGACCGTCTGATTTTAAACCGACGGCTGAGATTATAACATCGAACCGGTACGCGGGGTTTTAAAGTCTACCGTGCGATTTAAAATAAACGGCGCACAAGCGGCCACGTCGCTCTGATCGAGCGCGGGCGGCGCTGCCGGCGGCGCACGGCGGCGGGAAGCGGCGATCTCGCCGGAAAGTTTCGGATCCTCGAGAATTCTGCCTAAAACTGTGATCTCATGGCATAGATCGGTAGAGGGGAGGTCAGGGATCTCACCTCGGGGGTTTTCTCGAGCTCGGGGGTCCTGGAAAGTGCTCGGCGGCGAGGTCCGAGGCAAAACCACGGCGAAGCTCGTCGGAGCTGGATTTGCACCGTAAGTCTTCGGGTTTTCTGCACCTGCAAATTTCCCCGGAGGCGGTGGATCAAGACCAACGAGTTAGATCAGAGTTTCCGAGCTTAGATCGGCCAGAATTCACCGGCGAAGTCTCGGTGCTCACCGGAGCGAAAAATCGGCGATCGCGTGAGGAAAACTGATCGGATCGGTGGTTTTTATAGCCGGGGGAGGGCGGTGGGTCTGTTGTGATCGAGTTGGAGTCCGCTGGGTCCGGAATTCGGCTGCGGGGACAGGTTTCCCGATCGGTTGCGATCGCGCGCGCGGGAGAGAGTCCGGGGTCGCGGGGTTAGGGATGACAGGCGGGTCCCACATGTCAGCGAGGGGCAGCGCGGCGCGCGCGGGGGCGGGCTGCGCGGGGGTTAGCTGGGCCGGCTGGGGTTTCAGCCCACTGGCCAGTTTTTTTCTGGCTTTCCTTTTTCTTTTTCATTTCTTTTCTGTTTTGAGTATAATTTGAATTCCAGTTTGAATTTGAATTTTTGCAAAACATGCAATACGTCCAAAAATTTCTAAATTCCCCTCTGAACATGGTTTATGGTTCTAAATCAAAATTTGAGTCTTGACTAAAAATTTGGGGTGTTACAGCTCTACCCCCCTTAAAAGAAATCTCGTCCTCGAGATTGGTGTTTCTAAGAAAACAATTCCGGAAATTGTGCCTTAAGCTCATCTTCCCGTTCCCAGGTGGCTTCTTCTTCTGAGTGATGCTTCCACTGCACCTTGCACATCCGGATTCTTTTATTTCTGGTGAGGCGTTCCATTGTCTCCAAAATCTTGTATGGTTGCTCGGCATAAGACAAATCCTCAGCTACATCCACTTCATTCATGGGTAACACCTCCTCAGGCGTCCTCAGACATTTCTTGAGTTGCGACACATGGAATACATTGTGCACGTCCGACAGATGAACCGGCAACTCTAGTTGGTACGCCACTTCGCCTTTTCTTTCTAAAACTTGAAAGGGTCCGATGTATCGAGGTGACAACTTCCCTTTCACCTTGAACCGACGAAGTCCTCTGATAGGGGACACCTTGAGATAAACATAGTCTCCCACGTTGAAAACGAGCTCTCTTCTTCGTACATCAGCATAACTCTTCTGGCGTGTCTGTGCTATCCTCAAGTTGTTGCGAATCTACCTCACCTTTGCCTCGGCTTCTTGTAGCACTTCTGGACCAAACACTTTACTTTCTCCTGTTTGGTTCCAAAATAGGGGAGTTCTGCATTTCCTTCCATACAAAGCTTCAAACGGTGACATCTTCATACTAGCTTGATAACTGTTGTTATAGGAAAACTCCGCATACGGTAGGTTCTTGTCCCAACTCCTATTGTTTTTGAGTGCACATGCCCTTAACATATCTTCAAGGATCTGATTGGTTCTCTCCGTCTGCCCGTCAGTTTGGGGATGATAGGCAGAGCTGAAATTCAGATGGGTTCCCATGGTTTCATGCAACTTTTGCCAAAACCTCGAGGTGAACTGTGTCCCTCGGTCCGACACTATCTTCTTTGGCACTCCATGGTAACACACAATCCTTGACATGTACAATTCTGCCAATTTGGTTCCGCTGTAGCTTTCCTTCACCGGAATGAAATGAGCTACCTTGGTTAGCCTATCAATAATAACCCATATTGAATCATACCCGGACTGGGTCCTAGGCAATCCCACGACAAAATCCATGCTGATCTCTTCCCACTTCCATTCAGGCACTTTGAGTGGTTGCAGCAATCCCGCGGGTCGTTGATGTTCTGCTTTCACCAACTGACATGTGTCACATAGGGCAACATGTTCCGCGACATCTCGCTTCATGCCATACCACCAATACCTGCTTTTGAGGTCCTAATACATCTTCGTACTCCCAGGATGAATGGAATAGTCGGAATCGTGAGCCTCCTTCAAAATTAATTTACGAATCTCCTTTACTTCTGGCACACAGATCCTTTTCCCGTGCCACACCGTTCCTTGTTCATCCTCTCTAAAACCAGGAGCTTTATTTTCCTTGATGAGCTGTCTGATCTCTTGTATCTTCTCATCATTCTTTTGTCCCTCGCGTATGTCTCGCTCAAGTGTGGAGTCCACTTCCATGGCGATGGCTTCACCACTATTTACTAGACATAGATTGAGCCTTATAACCTCGTCCTTCAATTCTGCAGGCATATCCTTCAAGCTCAACTTATTGACCTGCACTTTCCGACTCAAGGCATCGGCCACGACGTTTGCTTTCCCGGGATGATAGTTGATGCCTACATCAAAGTCATTGATTAGCTCTAACCATCTCCTTTGTCTAAGGTTGAGATCTGGCTGTGTGAATATGTACTTCAAACTCTTATGATCCGTATATATCTCTGTCCTCTTCCCCATCAAATAGTGCCGCCAAATTTTCAACGCGTGTACCACTGCAGCTAGTTCTAAGTCATGTGTAGGATAGTTCTTCTCGTGCTTTCGAAGCTGCCGGGATGCATATGCCACGACATGTCCCTCTTGCATGAGAACACATCCCAACCCGTTTCCAGAGGCATCGCAGTACACCGTGAAATTCTTCTGCATATCTGGCATAACCAACACGGGGGCTGTTGTCAATCTCTTCTTTAGCTCCTGAAAGCTCGTATCGCACTGTGGCGTCCAGGTGAATGTGATTCCCTTTTCCAACAGTTTGGTGAGAGGTCTCGAGATCTTGGAGAATCCCTTAATAAACCGTCGATAGTATCCAGCCAATCCTAAAAAGCTTCGAACTTCCCCGACATTTGCAGGGGTTTTCCATTTCTGGATATCTTCGATTTTGGCGGGATCTACGGAGATTCCTCCCTCCGAGATTATATGTCCTAAAAAGGGAACTCTCCTTAGCCAAAACTCACACTTGCTCAACTTGGCATATAGTTGGTGTTCTCTCAGCCTCTGTAACACCAACCTTAGATGTTTCTCATGTTCTTCTTCATCTTTGGAGAAGACGAGAATATCATCTATGAAAACCACCACAAATTTGTCCAGATATTCCATGAATACCTTGTTCATGAGGTACATGAAATATGCCGGGGCATTGGTTAGCCTGAAAGGCATGACAGTGTATTCATACAGTCCGTACCGAGATACGAAAGCTGTCTTGGGAATATGAGATTGCCTTATCTTGAGTTGGTGGTATCCCGACCTGAGATCAATTTTCGAGAACACGCAAGCTCCCCTCAACTGATCAAATAAGTCTTCAATGCGGGGTAATGGATACTTGTTCTTGATGGTCACCTCATTCAAGGCACGGTAATCCACGCATAACCTTTGAGTTCCATCTTTCTTAGGCACAAATATTACCGGAGCTCCCCATGGTGAGGAACTAGGGCGAACATACCCCTTTTCCGTCAATTCCCTCAAATGATCCTTGAGCTCTTCTAGCTGCTTGGAGTCCATTCGATAAGGTCTCTTGTATATCGGGGCTGTTCCCGGTACTAGCTCGATTGCAAATTCCACGTCACGGTCGGGAGGCATTCCTAGCAACTCCTCCGGAAAAACATCTGGATATTCCCTGATAGTCCTGATTTCCTCAACTTTCACCTCCACTTGATTTAATTTAATGTCCCTCCTAGGCTCGTGTATCGTTATGAACTTCACTCTTGTGCCACTAGGGTGAGTTAGTTCCACCGTTCTGGTCGAACAATGGATGATTCCTTTATGTTTGGTCAACCAATCCATACCCAAAATAATATCTATCCCTTGTGAATCGATCACTATGAGGTTAGCGGTAAATACTACCCCATTAATGTCTAGGTTCACTTTGGGACACACTTGTCTTGTCCTTATTTCTCCACCTGGAGAATTTACCGCTAGCATATGGTTCATTTGTGTGGTTGCTAGGTCATGCTTCTTAACAAACCCTTGAGCAATGAACGAATGGGTAGCACCAGAATCAAACAGCAGAGTTGCAAGGTGTAAATTGGCAGGAAACTTACCAACTACCACGTCGGGTGCCTCTTGTGCTTCCTCCATAGTGACGTGGTTCACCCGTCCTCTCATTACGTTCTGCTGCTGTGGCTGCGTGGGCTTCTTCTTTGGACACTTATGGGCGTAGTGCCCCACTTCACCACAGCTGAAACATTGCACCCCAATCTTAGATGCTTGGCCCTTGTTGTCTTGGGGTTGGTTTGGGGGTCCTTGCACTGCTGGTCGAGGTGGATATGCGGGGCGAGGCTGTTGTACAAACTGACGTTGCGGCTGTGCTGGTGCTGCGGGAGGCCTGTAGTTTGGGTTGTACCCTCTTGGTGCTGAATAGGGTACCGCAGCACGGCTCGTCTGCCCCGTAGGTTGCTGCATCATACGTGGGCGGGTGTTGCTCCCTGAGGCTTGATGTGACCACCCAGCCTTCCTCTTATTCTCATTTTCCAGGGCCTTTAGCTTTCTTTCCACCACAAACGCTCTGTCCACCATCTTTTGAAAGCTTTCATACTCATTGGAGGACATTGCACACTGCATCTCTGCGGTAAGTCCTTCCACGAAACAATCTTGTTTCTGCTCATCTGTCTCTATGTCTCGTGGAGCATAACGGGATAGTTGAGTGAATTTAGTGAGGTATTCCCTCACCGTCATGTTTCCCTGCTGCAGTCCCAAAAACTCTTTCCTCTTGTTTTTGAGTTCACCTCTTGGGATGTAATGGTTGCGGAAGCTACGCTTGAACTCTTCCCAAGTGATGCTCTCAGGGTCATGATGGGCGGCCACGTAGGCGGTCCACCAATCAGCAGCAGGTCCCTGCAATTGATGAGAGGCAAACAGCACCCTCTCATACCCTTGGCACTGTATGATTCTCATCTTACTTTCAATGGTCTTCAGCCAATCATCTGCCTCCAGAGGTTCAGCAGCACTTGCAAACTTTGGAGGTTGAGTTCCTAGAAACTCACTCAACCTTGGTTGGCGTGGTGCAGCTTGTGGAGGTGGAACTTGATGCAAGTTGGCCACTACTTGAGTCAAGTTCTGGATGAGCTGATTTTGATTCTCCAGCATTTGGTGGAGAGGATCAATTTCTTCACGGCGACCACCCCGGTTCTGGCCTCCAGAAAGATGAGAGTTGCATGCCTCATCATTGTTGTTGGCGGGGTTGGCAGCACGTCCTTTTCCTCTTCCGGCCATCTGGCAGAATTAACAAATGTTAATTTGAAAGCATTTAGTATCATCTTACTACTTTCACTTGTTTGTACTTTGAAGTGTTGAGGTTTTGTTAAAATCTTGCGAGGGTTTTATATCTCACACCCAATAAATGCACTATTATTTCCCGTGGGTTCACACACCAAAGCAAAACAATCTGAAGACGAGGCTGTGGACACTTGCTCATGGCTTCCACAACTCTCGTTACACACCAAGCATTATCACACCATTAAATACGTAACGACTCGACTACTCGACCTCTTGCTAGCTAGGGGAAAGACTCTACACTACTCATCCTCTTGAGCTGGCTCCTCGGGATCTTCCTCCTCATTTCGGCTACCTTCTGACTCTGCTTTGGGTGGGGAGGCTGCTGGTGGAGAAGTGCGACGACGCCTGATTGCTCGGCGATCCGGGGAGTCAGGGGTCCATGGATCACTTATGGTGACACACAGTTCATTCCCATCTCCCCTTTCTCTCGTCTTTAAGCAAGCTCGCAGCAATGCCTCCGTCTCCTTCAGAGTATCTCGGACATCCTGAAGCTCTTGTTGACACTCCTGCAGTCGAGTGCTGAGCATAGCAGCATCCTTTAAGCACAAGTCCATGTGCTCATGGGAAGTCCCTTGCTGCACCGGTGGGTACTTGTACTCCGTGGTACCACTCTCACGTTGGAGGACATACATGTACTCAGTTTTGTCCAAGTGGCGACGATAGATGTGGCTCTGGCAGGTGATGGCCTCCCAAGTGACATCTCTCTCCGCGTCAACCTGTGTTGCTCGACAAGCTGGAGAGTGGTGGATCTTAAGCAGCTGATTCTCGTGTATAATCCTCATCTCCGATCTCCATTCTTCCCTCTTCTCACGGATGGTCCTGGTGGAGTTATAGTGGA
The DNA here is from genome assembly GCA_030760725.1 of Neostapfia colusana. Lineage (NCBI taxonomy): Eukaryota > Viridiplantae > Streptophyta > Magnoliopsida > Poales > Poaceae > Neostapfia > Neostapfia colusana. The sequence goes on along the minus strand of JASWHV010000017.1, from coordinate 22,710,750 downwards.
TGATGAGCTTGCCCGTATTGCCGGCGGCTTCGAGCATACGTCGAAGACGGCGCAACAAATCTCCCACTGCCAATCCGTAGGAAAGGTACGTCACTGGACGACTCTCCTCTCTTTCAGCAAGGGCAACTACGGGAACTCTCCCTCCCGTGGATTTACGAGCGGTGCGAATCATGCGAACCATCTAAAACAAAAGAATTTAAAATTAGGTTAGATAAAATTTCAAACAAAAATCCTATTTTTGAATGAAAGTTGGGGTAAGATGAAGAAAATGACTCTTTTGATAACACTTTTTCACCCACACCTTGGAAAATAGTTTTTAAGAAAATAGGGCCCTTAAATACGTCCATTTCTACCTAGGTTCACGTTCCTACGGGCAACCTTGGCTCTGATACCACCTCTGTCACACCCGGTTTTTCCGAAGAACAACCAAGTGAATATCACATGTATGCCAGGATCATTTTCTCATACATGTGATGACAAATAGTGAAGCATCATTTATTACAAGCCAGGTGTCGAATATAAATAAGTCTTACATCACAAATGTCTCAATGAACACTAATGCTTCATCACAAGTAAATAAACTAGCAGCGGAATATTATTCTTTAGGGCTCCATCACAGGTGTTGCCCGGGGGTCTTCATGAACCTAAAAACCTTCCTCGGGTCCAAAATCTTGGTCATTATACACCACCTCATTATCTTGACCTGAGCAGCAATATAAACCAACAAATATGCAAGGTTGAGTACCAATGGTACTCAGCAAGTGTGGGAAAATTATATCATGCATGGCTAGAACAAGGAGAGATTGAACTCATGGTTAAAGCACTACGCAATTAATACCTATCACCTTAGCTTATTAAGCACCTACATTACTACACAGGTGAAATGATCCAAATCTCCCATCCCATCATCATAAACCAATAACCATAATCATCATTTCCAATGTTAAGCTCCCCGCTTAACTTCCAAAACCATCAATTCTCTAATCATGAATAAGTCCAGGCCGCTCTTAACCGTGAGCACGGCTGTCAAGACAGTTTTGACTCTGCAGAGTTTGTACCACTGTACCCACAAGTAGTGATTTCATCCCCCGTTGCCGGGTGGACTAAAAGAACCTCCATTATGCCAGTGGCTACGATCCACATTCACACTTCCCAGGTGTGTGGCCAAGAGATCACTACGAAGCCTTTACAAAGGGATTCCCGATGAGCGTGGGCCCACTGAGGTTTCACCCCTAACAGCATACAAGAGGCTCCAACCCCGCTGCAGTAGCCCCCTCTTGAGCCTTGCGGTTCATATGGCAGTCCAGCTGACTCCTATTCCCCGCACCATCCAACACACCCATACTACGCCGGGGATACACCTAATTAATTGGCTAAGCTGCCCCATCTCAGCATGTGGTTGGCACTGTAAAGCCGGGTTACATGCTCCATGAACCGGTCCTTAGGATCCAGGCAAGTACTAAACACAAACCCAAGTCTCGTGCACCCAGCACACAACCAAAACATCCAACTTGCCTTGATCCCTACCTCTACATAACTCACAATATCTCATTCAAGAGTATGGTAACATAAACTGATGATTTCATGTCCCAAATATCCCATTCTAAGCATGGCTAAGCATATGCATGTAAATAAATGACATGACAAAATAAATCCCAACCCAAGCTTCAAGGAAACAAGGTAATGCAATTCTAGGGAAACTTTCCTAGCATGGGTTTCATATTTCATTTGACAATGCAAATAATTCTATCTACACATCCTAGCATAGGATCAAAGTGGTCAAGGACACTTGCCTCCTTCTTGCTGCTCTTGAAATGGGTAGTCTTGGTCTTGGAATTGAATAACTTGTTCTTGAGCAGGTTCTACTTCATACCATCACACATAGCAAAAGAAAAACAACAATCATAAGATATAGTTCACACTTCCACTTCATACAAACCACACATTCATATTTATGAAAATTCTTTACCATTATATGTGTTGTGGTTACTTTATGTGTGTTGATTTGGGGCTTGCATACACTTTTATTTATATGTGTATGATTCTTACTTTGGTGTTCATATTTATACTCACATCCTATATATATATATATATACATATATGTATATATGTGTGTTTCAGTTTTAAATAAATTCCCTATATATTAAACTACCAAGTATGTATGAAAAGTATTTTTCTTCTCCATATATGCCTTCATAATTTCTATCAACCCTAAACTGAATCCTTTGTATTTTAGAAACTCCATTTATCATTTACTAGTTTCTATATTTTCAGATTTATATTCTTATGCATAATTGTGCATTTTATTATTAAATTAGTAATACACACTACTTAAACAGATTAGGTTCTGGTCCTAAATAATTTAAGATCATATTTTAACCTTGGCTTCTGATGTATACTATTTCATAATTATTTTCCCTATTTTTCTTTAACTATTCTTTACTTAAAAATGTGTCCCTATACTATTAAATGTGAATAATAGATGAAACAGATTTATTTCAGCCCAAAAATATATTTTTATCTCACTCCAAAGTTTTCTAAGTACTGAGAAAGTTTTTTAATAATTTTTACCATTAGGTTTGTCCCCCCTTTTTAATATTTAAACACTAGTTACATATTCAATTTTCTAAATTAAATACTAAACAGGGCTAAAATAATGAATTCACCCCATTACAGGGTCTATAATATTATTTTCATAATTTCCAGGGGTCTAGCTACACTTTTCAGAGGTGTTTTTCTTAATTTCTATTAAGTCTAGGGGCTAAAACTGATTTTTAAATGAATTTACATGATTTTCTGGAGTTCCAGGGGCTAGATCTGAAGTTTCCGGGGCTAGCTCTCAGTTCCAGAGAACCCCAGGGGGTAGCACGTAAGAATTCCAGTCTTTATAACGCGGGGCTGATGTGGACCGTCTGATTTTAAACCGACGGCTGAGATTATAACATCGAACCGGTACGCGGGGTTTTAAAGTCTACCGTGCGATTTAAAATAAACGGCGCACAAGCGGCCACGTCGCTCTGATCGAGCGCGGGCGGCGCTGCCGGCGGCGCACGGCGGCGGGAAGCGGCGATCTCGCCGGAAAGTTTCGGATCCTCGAGAATTCTGCCTAAAACTGTGATCTCATGGCATAGATCGGTAGAGGGAAGGTCAGGGATCTCACCTCGGGGGTTTTCTCGAGCTCGGGGGTCCTGGAAAGTGCTCGGCGGCGAGGTCCGAGGCAAAACCACGGCGAAGCTCGTCGGAGCTGGATTTGCACCGTAAGTCTTCGGGTTTTCTGCACCTGCAAAGTTCCCCGGAGGCGGTGGATCAAGACCAACGAGTTAGATCAGAGTTTCCGAGCTTAGATCGGCCAGAATTCACCGGCGAAGTCTCGGTGCTCACCGGAGCGAAAAATCGGCGATCGCGTGAGGAAAACTGATCGGATCGGTGGTTTTTATAGCCGGGGGAGGGCGGTGGGTCTGTTGTGATCGAGTTGGAGTCCGCTGGGTCCGGAATTCGGCTGCGGGGACAGGTTTCCCGATCGGTTGCGATCGCGCGCGCGGGAGAGAGTCCGGGGTCGCGGGGTTAGGGATGACAGGCGGGTCCCACATGTCAGCGAGGGGCAGCGCGGCGCGCGCGGGGGCGGGCTGCGCGGGGGTTAGCTGGGCCGGCTGGGGTTTCGGCCCACTGGCCAGTTTTTTTCTGGCTTTCCTTTTTCTTTTTCATTTCTTTTCTGTTTTGAGTATAATTTGAATTCCAGTTTGAATTTGAATTTTTGCAAAACATGCAATACGTCCAAAAATTTCTAAATTCCCCTCTGAACATGGTTTATGGTTCTAAATCAAAATTTGAGTCTTGACTAAAAATTTGGGGTGTTACATAGGCTAGCTGCTCCTCCGGAGTAACGAAGTCTAGGACTAGGGTTCCTCCTCGACCTTAGCGACTACATGATATAAGAAGTACATGTATTAAATTAATGCATTTGAATTGACTTTTAAACTTGTGGACCTTCTAAGTCTCACTAGACAGACCCAAAGACTGTGAAACTTTTACTGTGGCTTGGTTACAACCTAAACACAGACTTGGTCAAGTTTTAGTTGCAGCAAAGCTCATTTCAGCCCTCCACAATTAATCATGTCCTTGACCTTAATTGGAACTCTTAGGGTGTTCTAGGTATTTTCATGGAACAAGCCATGACTTTCTGAAAACTAGATTTTCAGAGGGTTCTAATGGAGTTGGTCTCACTTAATTTGAAGGTTCCTAACTAAATATATGAGCTACACAATTTCAGAGAAAATTCTGAAAATGTTTCTGAACATTTTCTATTTTCTCTGGAACAGTTACACTAATCACACTATTAGGTGGATTAAATGAGCTTAAATGGATCTGAAATTTTTATGGTAGTTCAAGGATATTTTGGTGAACATCCCAGCATAATTTCAGAATTTTCCTCCAAGGGATCCTGCAATTAAAATTCCAAACATTTTAAACTTTGAGGAATTAATTCTAGAGAATTAAGGATTTTCATGAAGTGAAACTTGATTTGCTGGAAAATCCTCAGAGAGCTGAATCCAACAAAATGTGGTTCACTCGATTTGGAGTCTCCTAGCCAAAGTTATGATGATTTGAAGTTTGAATGAAATCTGAAAATCGGGGAAAAGTTTAAACCTGCCGGTGGGTCCACGGTACACGTGTCGGACACGGGAGCGATGGCACACCGGGATCTACGGGGTTTTTGCGCGCCAGCACACCGGATCCAAGCCGCAGCCCGATCCCGATTTAAAATATCTGCCGCTGACAGCTGGGGTCCACCCCCTTCGTCTATCTCCCGCAGCCCGTGCTCTGCCGCCAGGGTACCTCGCTGGAGAGCTCGCCGGCAGCCTCTGTGGAGCTCCAAGCTTCATGATTGCGGCCGCCCCTGCCTATTTTTACTCGGGGAACACGATTCCGGGCTCAGCTCGTCATGAAAATGGCCGGTACATGGTCGGTGATGAGCAGCCGCCTCGGGAAGACTTCGGCCGTGTCGGCCGACCTCCTTAGCATCTCAACCACTCGAGCAACCGGTCGGGGAGCACCAGTGGACCTCAGGGAAGGTCGACATGAGCTTGAAGGAGCTCGGGGGAGGCCCAAAGTAGGCCCTCACCGTGCGCCCGATGCTTCCCGCATGCTCCGCCGTCGGCAAACTTCGAAATACGCCGGGTACAGGGGTTCTTAGGCCAAAGGTTGTGAAGGCAACTTGTGAGCTACCGGGTCTAGTTTGTGTGGGAGCGGATTGAGGCCCTCTAATCCTTCCTAGAGTATGAATTCGACAGAACCGCACCTGAAGGTCGGTCTGTACCGAGAAAGGGGAAAACTGGAAATTCGCCACCGGTGAGCAAGCACCCGGGCTGTGGCTCGGGGGTGAGCAGCACCGATCACTAGCGCATCCTAGGTTGCCTTGGCTCGGGCGTGAAAACCCCCCGGTTGGGCTGTCCACGGGAGCCCGAGGTGCGGCGGTTTTAGGTCACCGATTTGAACTCTCGGTATAGCCGAGATCGACCGGTTTGAGCTGAGTTCTAGCAATGGGGAAGAAGGAGGAGGGTTCCTAGTACCTTGTCGTAGCTCTGGAGGGGACGGGGAGGCTGTGATCGGATCTCTCCAATCGGTTCTGAGTGGCGGAGAAAATTTCCCGGCGCTGTGTTCTTGCGAGGAGAAAATGGCGAGGGCTTCAGCCGAGGAGAGGGGGGGCTTAAGAAGGGGTCCGGAACCGACCCTGGGCGCGCGCGTGGGCAAGCCGCTGGTGGCGCGGTGGCCTCCCTCGGTGGCGCTCTCGGGAGAAGCTCGGGGACCCGAGTACTGAAAGTCCACTCGGTTGATTTCCTTCAGTGGCTGACATGTGGGTCCCACTTTCAATTTTAACCTCTGAAATTAACTCCTATTCACTGTTGTAAACAGTAGTTCCCACAAAACCCCTGGTGATTTGAATTATCTACCCTTGAGCCATTTGAATTGGTTAGAATTCAAATTGGGTTTGGTTTGGATAAATTTCAGCACATGTTCAGTTTGAAATTCAAATAAAGTTTGAATTTGCCCCACTTAGCTCATGTCAAGATCAACTCCAAATGGAGTGAAATTGGTTTGTGAGCTCCCAAAAATGTGCTGAGTAAGAATATGCCTCCCACTTTTGAATTTATGGGATCAAAACAGTTTGAATTTGCATTTGAGTTCAAACTGCCCTCTTTCTAGCTATACCCAAAATGACCTCAAAAGGTTTTGAATTTGGGTGAAACTTGGCATGGACATTCCTAGCAATGTGTAGGAGTTTTCCCAATGCCCAGCCACTATATGATGTATGTGGGAAATACCACCTTTGCAATATGTGAGTTTGTTTTTCTAATGAGCATGTTGATGGTGGTTCCTTGCTCTCAAATGTGTTCATCAATTTGCTTCAAATGAGGTGTTTGTGTGGTGATGAACACTTCAAACATGTGTCAAAAACTGAGGCCCTTACATGAACGAGATGGAAGTGATGGAACTCAGCTCATCGCTAGAACAAGAGATAAGAGAAGGCCAAGCAACAGATGAGGAGATCAAGGAAAGGATCCGACAAGGAATAGAAAAGGACTTCAAGAAAGACGAGAAGGGTACGCTTTGGTTAGGAAAAAGGATTTGTGTGCCTAACGTGAAGCACATCCACGACACAATATTAAAGGAGGCACATGAATCACCTTATTCCATAGATCCCAGAAGTACCAAGATGTACAAGGACCTGAAAACTTGTTACTGGTGGGATGGTATGAAGAGGGACATAGCTGAATATGTTGCTCGATGCGACACGTGCCAACGGGTGAAGGCTGAACATCAAAGACCCGCTGGACTGTTGCAACCATTGAAAGTACCCAAGTGGAGGTGGGAGGACATCGGTATGGACTTCATCGTCGGATTACCACGTACACGGTCGGGTTACGACTCCATCTAGGTTATCGTGGACCGATTGACGAAAACCGCTCATTTTCTTCCTGTTAGAACCACGTACCGCATGGCAGATCTAGCCGAGCTGTACATGGAGCAAATCGTGTGCCGCCATGGAGTCCCGAAGAGGATAGTTTCAGACCGGGGTACTCAGTTTACCTCTAGGTTCTTGAAGAAGCTGCATAAGACTATGGGTACACGACTGGATTTCAGCTCTGCTTACCACCTGCAGACCGATGGGCAAACAGAAAGGACAAACCAAATTTTGGAAGACATGTTGAGAGCTTGTGCCTTGAAACATGGCCGTAGTTGGGATAGGAGCTTGCCGTATGCCGAATTCTCCTATAACAATAACTATCAAGCTAGCTTGAAGATGTCACCTTTTGAAGCATTGTACGGTAGACGGTGTAGAACACCCTTGTTTTGGAATGAGACCGGAGAGAACCAAGTATTTGGACCAGAAGTGCTGCAAGAGGCTGAGAAGCAAGTACAAACAATACGGGAGAAATTGAAGGCTGCTCAGTTACGACAGAAAGGTTATGCTGACAATAGGCGAAGAAAGTTGATTTTCAAAGTAGGAGACTTCGTGTACCTTAAGGTATCGCCTATCCGAGGCCAACGACGTTTCAATGTCAAAGGCAAACTAGCAACTCGCTACATTGGGCCATTTAAGATTCTGGATAAGCGAGGAGAAGTAGCCTATCAACTAGAGCTCTCGATGCACCTCTCTGACGTGCATGACGTGTTTCACGTATCCTAGCTCAGAAGTGCTTGAGAGTACCGGAAGAACAAGTACCAATGGAAGAGCTCAAATTTCAAGAGGATCTGACCTATGTAGAGCACCCTGTCCGAATTTTTGACGTGAAGGAAAGGGTCACGAGGAACAAAGTGATCCGATGGTGCAATGTACAATGGAGCCATAACACAGAAGCTGAAGCTACATGGGAGCGTGAGGAAGACCACAAGGCAGAATTCCCTAATCTATTCTCCACTATCGAATCTTGAGGGCGAGATTCAACTTAAGGGGGGTAGGTTTGTGACACCCTCAATTTCGATTTCTGCATGCATTCATATTTTATAGAGAGAAAATATTTTAAAAAGAAATAGAAGCAGAAAAAATCATAACGATAGCCAAAAGGAGCCAGTTCCAGTTCGCCTAGAGCACCGTAGACATTTCCCACGGTCCGCTGGCCACGTGGCGCCTTCGGAGCTCATCCCCACGAAGGGGGAGAGTTCCACCGCTAAACTAGCTATGTGGCTGGCTCGGAGCTTGCCTCTGTGAAAGGGGCGAGGTCCGACCCCGTGGGCACGTGTTGCCCCCGGAGCTAGCCTCTGCATAGGAACAAGGCCAGCCCCGCAGGAAACGTGTCGCCTTCAGAGTTAGTCACTGTGGAGAAGAAAGGCTCAGCCGCGCGGGACGCGTGTTGCTCTCGGAGCTCACCTCCGAGAGGTCCGGCCCCGCCAGACACGTGTCACCCTCAGAGCTCATCTCTGAGAGATCCGACACTAATGGACACATGTCGCTCTCGGAGCTTACCTCCGAGGAGAAGACACTGTAGGACACGTGTCAGCCTTGGAGCTCGCCTCCGAGAGGCCCCGCCCTAAGGGAGGTCCGACGCTGTTGGACACGTGTCGACCTTGGAGCTCGCCTCCGGGAGGTCCGACGCTGATGGACACGTGTCGACCTCGGAGCTCGTCTCTGAGAAGAAAAGAAGATTCGGTGCTGCTTGACACGTGGCACTCTCAGAGCTCACCTCTGAAGAAAGGGGAGGTCCAGAACTGACACATGGCACTCTCAAAGCTCACCTCCGAAGAGAGGGGAGGTCCGGAACTGACACGTGGCGTATGCAGAGCTCGTCTCTGGAGGGAGGGGAGGTCCGGACCCACCAGACACGTGGCGCATGCGGAGCTCACCTCTGAGGGAGAGGGAGGTCCCTCCCGCCAGTACACGTGGCGCACGCGGAGCTCGCCTCTGAGGAGAGGGGAGGTCTTGCCCGCCTGACACGCGGCACAACAGGAGCCCGCCTCTGGGGAAAAGGGGAGCCCAGCTCCCGCTGGACAGTGGAGCCTCTGGAGCTCATCACCGCGGAGGTGACGAGATCTGAAACTGTTTTTCTTTTGTACGTGTGGGCATATGGGATACGGAGGGAAATCGACACGATTTCACGCTGCTACCGCACCAAATCTACTGAAGATAAGTTGTTAAGATCCAAAAACAATTTGAATAGGACTCTTATTCGAACCCTAAACAGATTAGAACTCTTTTCTGACCCGTATAAATAGAACCCAGAACCTTTGGCCACGACCACGAACTTCTTTTCCACCTCCTGAGTCGACGACTTCGAGCCCTAGCCCCCAACTGGCTGAGCTAAACCCCCTTCGCCAGAGTTTAACCGCCGGTGAGCCGCCGTTGAAGCCCCGCTACACCTCGCCGTCGCTGGAAGAGAGCCCCGATGATCTATCTTGCTGCCATTGCTAGGAGGAAGGTCATGAAGGAAGTAAGGTAGGTCTCCATTACCACCTTATGACATCATCGTGGTTTCTTTGCATCTGTTCCTTCGATCCCTTCGAACAGAAGCTGTTTCATGGACATATCACGTGTTCATCGGTTTGATCTAGATCTTGAGTCCAGATCATCGCCACGTCCACATTTGATCTCTACACCTCTGTTCATCATAAAACCCCATGCAAACCCTTAAAACATGCAAGAACACGTACAAACTAAACTGCACCATAGGAATAGCATGCATATGCATCATTGCGTCTTGAGTAAAGTTTGTGCATGATGATTGATTGCTGTGAACCTTGTCTGTGCGTGATCATGAGTAGAAGGACAAGCTCAAGGAGCTATCTACGATGAACTACAACAACAAGACCTCGAGACATTTGAGAAACCGAAACCACAGGAACAAGGCAAGTGCCCCTTTACCATATTGATCCCATGTTTTAAAACTGTTTTGTTTGCGAAAAGTGTGTGTGCTTGAGTCAACTTGATGGGAAACCCATTCATAGGAGTTTACTAGTTTTATTAACCACCCTTGTCGCCGGGAAAGTGGATGAGTCAGGTATGATCGTTTTGCTTTCTGCTTCGCTAATCTACGGTATATCGGAAGCGAGATAGAATGTGTCTAACTAACTGCTCTCGTATGAACAATGAGAAACTGATGTTGAAAAAGAACATGAATCGGGGGAGATCTAGGCAAGCCTTTGTTTGTGGATGAGGTAGAATGAGATGGTGGTTACTTTCCGTAGATCTAAGGACCGGTTCATGCGAGCACATGCCAGGAATACAGTGCCACCACAAGGCCAAGTATGGGTGTGGCTTAGCTGAGTAATTAGGTAAGTTACTAGATTGTTATGGACCGTGGAAGGCGCGGGGAATGGGAGTCGAGTAAGGACTGCCCTGGGAACTGCATGGCACAAGAGGGGGCCCGTAGGTGGGAGAATGGTGATTCGAGCCTGCTGGTGAAACATTAGTGAGTCCATACATCTAGTAGCCCCTTTGTAAAGGCTATTTTGTGATCTCTTGACCATACACTGACGGTTGTGTACTGATATAATGGAGGTTCTGCAGTCGCCGACGGGTGACAAAATCACAAACTTGTGGGTAAAGTGGTGCCACCTCTGCAGAGTGTAAAACTATCATGATAGCCGTGCTTCCGGTTACAAGCACCTGGCCAACTCACATGATTAGATGGGATGGTTATTGGGATGGTATTCGGTTTGGTCGTTGGAATTGGTTCCGGGACTGTTGAGTCCTGGTAATGAGATTGGTTTCGTGACTGTTGAGTCATGGCAATGAGATTTGATCTCAGTTATGAGATGGAATTGAATATGAGAGGAGATGGTGGTGAATACGAGATGGTATTCATGAGCATAAGAAAAAGTTGAGAACGATAAATGTTCGGATGAGATATGAAAAATGGTGAATCATGATGGAGGTATGTTGATGTTTAAATACATGTTGGGATTACATTCACTTAAAGCTAGTTGCTGATTTTTATCATGTTTTGAGAAATAAACTTTGCTTTCTGCAATGAGCCTTTTTATACCTACCTTATTGTAAGCTACATGTCATACTTCCCGCACTTGCTGAGTACGTCATGTACTCACCCTTGCATTTTTATACATCATCAGCAACAGGAGAGGAGTACTATAAAGACCACGTGGAGTATTAGGCGTGTGATCTATCGTCAACTTGCCTGTGGGGATGGATGGAGTAGGAGATGGAGCCGCTGCTGCTGCTTAGTTGCTTCCACAATAGTTTAGAAGACTTCCTCTGCTAGAATAAGACTTCCGCTGCTAGATTAAGACTTCCGCTGCTAGAATGAATTAGAGACTTATGAGACATTGTAATAAAACCCTATTATTCGTGGTTATATATTCTGAATTCAGTTTGTGATTATATGTGTATGTGTGATTAACATCGTGGGCACACATATGCATCAGTCCGGGTTCCGTGGTTGGTTTTTCCACAGAATCCAGGGCGTCACAGGAAATCTCTTCTTTCAATTCTGAATTCTATTCCGAGAGTAAGCCTTAAAATAAGGGGGGTAGACTTTCTTGCCAACCTTATTGTCTTGGATTCACAAGGGATTGACATAATACTTCAAATGGACTGGTTAAGCAAGCACAACAGAGTGATTCAATGTGCTGAGAGGATTGTACAGTTGAAGAGTTAGCACGGTACTCGTATTGAGTTCGAGGCAGCCCAACCGGCAACCGAGAAGGCAGCGCTGAACCACGTCAAAGAAGCGACATTGGAAAGCATTCTAGTGGTTCAAGAATATTCAGATGTATTCCCGGTAGAACTTCCAGGTATGCCACCTGACCGGGACATTGAAATTTCTATTGATTTAGTACCCGAGACTGCACCTATAGCGAAGAGGCTGTATAGGATGCCCGCTAATAAACTAGTGGAGCTCAAGAAGCAAATTCAGGAGCAGCTAGAAAAGGGTTTTATACGCCCAAGCTCGTCACCATGAGGAGCCCCCGTGCTCTTCATAGACAAGAAGGATGGGACCCAAAGCATGTGTGTGAATTACAGGTCTCTCAATGAGGTGACGATCAAGAATAAATAACCGCTGCCTTGTATAGAGGACCTGTTCGACCAAGTGAAAGGTGCCCATATTTTATCCAAGATTTATCTTTGGTCGGGATATTTCCAGCTGAAGATTAAGCCCTCCAACATACCCAAAACTGCATTTCAAACACGGTATGGTTCGTATTAGTATTACCGTTATGTCTTTTGGGTTAATGAATGCACCCACATACTTTATGTACCTCATGCATAAGGTCTTCATGGAGTACTTGGATAAGTTTGTCGTGGTTTTCATCGATGATATCATGGTGTATTCGAAAAACGAGGAAGAACATGAAGAACACTTGAGATTGACATTGTAGAAACTGCGAGAGCATCAATTGTATACCAAGTTCAGCAAGTGTCAATTTTGGCTAAATGAGATATCGTTCCTAGGACACATCATCTCCGAGGGAGGAGTACCGGTTGATCCCGGAAATGTGGGTGATGTTTTGAAGTGGAACCAACCGCAGAATGTGAGAGATATTCAAAGTTTCCTTGGGATGGCTGGATACTACCGCCGGTTCATCAAGGATTTCTCCAAAATATGGAAGCCTATGACTTAATTGCTAATGTAGGGGAAAGCATTTCAGTGGACACCAGCGTGCCAAGAAAGCTTTGAGGAGCTCAAGAAGATATTAACAACAGCGCCGATTTTGGTATTGCCGGACGTGAGAAAGAGCTTCAACATATATTGTGAGGCATCAAGACAAGGGCTTGGATGTGTGCTCATGACAGAAGGACAAGTGGTACCCTATGCGTCGAGATAACTAAAGAAACATGAGCTGAATTACCCCACACATGACTTGGAATTTGCAGCCGAGGTACATGCCTTGAAGATTTGGAGGCATTATATCCTTGGCCACCGATGTGAGATATATACGGATCACAAAAGCCTCAAGTATATATTCACGCAAACGGATCTGAAATTGAGGCAAAGTCGATGGTTGGAACTCATCAAGGATTATGATGTTGGAATCAACTGTCACCTTGGAAAGGCCAATGTAGTAGCTGATTCGTTGAGCCGAAAGGGAGAATGTCACCAACTCACGGTTCGGGAGCTGCCACCCAAGCTGCGCAAGGAGTTCAAACGATTACATCTCGGGTTCTTGAACGAGCTGGAGGTGATAGAACTGAACTCCTCGCTGGAACAAGTACGAGATGGCCAAGCAACGGATGAGGAAATCAAGGAAAGAATCCGACAAGACATAGAAAAGGATTTCAAGGAAGACGAGAAAGGCATGCTTTGGTTAGGAAAAAGGATTTGTGTGCCTAACATGAAGCACATCCGCGACACGATATTAAAGGAGGCACATGACTCACCTTATTCCATACATCCCGGCTGTACAAAGATGTACAAGGACCTGAAAACTTGCCATTGGTGGTATGGTATGAAAAGGGACATAGCTGAATATGTTGCCTTATGCGACACGTTCCAACGAGTGAAGGCCGAACATCAAAGACCCGCTCGATTGTTGCAGCCACTGAAAGTACCCGAGTGGAAGTGGGAAGACATCAGCATGGATTTCATAGTCAGATTGCCACGTACTCAGTCGGGTTACGACTCTATTTGGGTTATTGTTGACCGATTGACGAAAACAGCCCCCTTCCTTCCTGTTAGAACCAAGTACACCGTCGCCCAACTAGCCAAGTTGTATATGGAGCAAATCGTGTGTCGCCATGGAGTTCCGAATAGGATAGTTTCAGATCAAGGTTCTCAATTTACCACTAGGTTCTGGAAGAAGTTGCATGAAGCCATGGGTACACGGTTGAATCTCAGCTCTGCATATCACCCGCAAACCAACGGGGAAACTGAGAGAACAAATCAGATTTTGGAAGACATGTTAAGAGCTTGCGCCTTGAAACATGGGCGTAGTTGGGTTAGGAGCTTGCCGTATGCTGAATTCTCATACAACAACAGCTATCAAGCCAGCTTGAAGATGTCACCTTTCGAAGCATTGTATGGTATACAGTGTAGAACGCTGCTGTTCTGGAATGTGACCAGAAAGAGCCAAGTGTTTGGACCCGAAGTGCTGCAAGACGCCGAGAAGCAAGTTCAAATGATACGACAAAAAGGTTATGCGGACAATAGGTGAAGGAGATTGACCTTCGAAGTGGGAGACTTCGTGTATCATAAGGTATCGCCTATATGAGGCCAACAACAGTTCAATGTCAAAGGCAAGTTAGCACCTCGCTACATCGGGCCATTCAAGATTTTGGGCAAGCGAGGAGAAGTAACCTATCACCTAGAGCTTCCAACGCACCTCTCTGACGTGCATGACGTGTTTCACGTAGCCCAACTCAAGAAGTGCTTAAGAGTACCGGAAGAACAAGTACCGCTGGATGAGCTCGAGCTTCAAGAGGATCTGACCTACGCGGAACAGCCCGTCAAAATCTTGGATGTGAAGGAAAGGGTCATGAAGAACAAAGTAATCCGTTGGTGCAAGGTACAGTGGAGCCATTACAAGGAAGCCGAAACTACATGGGAGCGTGAGGAAGACCTCAAGGCAGAATTCCCTCATCTATTCTCCACTCTATCGAATCTCGATGGTGAGATTCAGTTTAAGGGGGGAGGTTTGTAACACCCTCAAATTCATTTCCATGCATTGCATACAATTTTCATGTAGAGAAGCATTATAAAAGAAGTAGAAATGGAGAAAGAACTATAGAAATGGAGGAAGAACCATATAAATGGAGAAAGAACCATAGAAATGGACAAAGAACCATAGAAATGGAGGAAGGAACCATAGAAATGGAGGAAAAACCACAGAAATGGAGAAGTGAATATACAAATGGAGAATGGGGCATAGAAATGGAGAAGGGAAATATAGAAATGGAGAATGGGTGTAACACCCTCAAATTCATTTCCATGCATTGCATACAATTTTCATTTAGAGAAGCATTGTAAAAGAACTAGAAATGGATAAAGAACCTTAGAAATGGAGAAAGAACTATAGAAATGGTGAAAGAACCATAGAAATGGAGAACGAACCATAAAAATGGAGGAAGGAACCATAGAAATTGAGCAAAAACCACAGAAATGGAGAAGTGAATATAGAAATGGAGAATGGGGCATATAAATGGAGAAGGGAAATGTAGAAATGGAGAATAGGACATAGAAATGGAGAGGGAAATGTAGAAATGGAGAATGGGCCATAGAAATGGAGAGGGGAATGTATAAATGGAGAATGGGACATAGAAATGGAGAGGGGAATGTAGAAATTGAACAAGTGACATAGAAATGGTGAGGAATGGGAAAAAGATAGCTGAAATGAGCCATTTCCAATTTCCCCAAATTTTTCTCCAATATCTCCCAATTCCCCAAAAAAGAGGAATTTTCCCCACATTTGGGGAATTTCATCCCCATTGCTGCCACACCAAATCAAAAGGGGATAAGATTGTTAAGATTGAGTTCCAATTGGAGTAGGTGACACGACCCCACGGTCTTGTCGAGCCAGGATCACGCTGAGGGGTGCTGCATTGCACAGCACTGGATAACACACGTCAAAGGTACAAAGCGGAAGCAAAATTTTATTACATAAACAAGTTTATGAACATGTTTACATCAAAATAAGTTCAGTCTACACTCACGGGCATAGACTAAGCATCAAGTGCACGTTCAGCCCTTGAACGTGTCCTTGCTAGCACACACGCACACTAACTCTGCGGCGTGCATGACTCCCACTCGACGGGGTTCCCCTCCTGGGGTTCCGTCTCCTCTTCGGGAGTTCCTTCCTCATAGAACCCTGCAAAAGCTTCAAACACAAGCAGTGAGCATGAAGGCTCAGCAAGTCTGACCCGTCTCACCTAAACATGGAACTTCTAAATGAGCGGTGGTGGGTTACATGAGGTGAAAATCATTTGCAAGGACTCGCCTATTTAGTAGAACCTTACTTTCAAGTTTTAGCAGCAGGTGGTGGAGAACCTTACGCTAAGGTACATGAGAGAGCCGCAATCAAACAAGAAACACATTTCTCTCATGTACTTTGCCCAAAGTTGAAAAGAACTTTAGTTAGCTCTAAACTACAACAAACCATTAACAAGCAAAGTCCATCTTTCAATCAGCAGCATTTTAACATGTGACTATCCTGTTCTTTCTACGTCATGGTACAGTGAACAAGTGGTACTCACTGACCGCGAGGGACGGCGATTATAATCGATTTACACCTGCAGGGTTACCTGAACAACCCGTCACGTACGCCCGTACTCGATGTTGCCTACAACAACCATCACAGACGCCGTACGCAACTACCTTTCACCCGTTAGCCAAATGTTGAACTGGTCCAATCGTCCCGAGCAAGAGGTCTCTGCACGCGCATCTCAGTGCCGCCAGCCGATTTACACCTCGAGCTCTCAACCTACCCTCTGAACGACCAGCTATGCCTCAACACCCAGCTACCCGAGTTACATCGGTTTCCCGGTTCCCATATAGCCGGTAGGTCTTCGGTACTGTTCTAGCTTGTTCAACAGGCCCACACACGGCTCGGTTCTCAATCGACACAAGCGGAGCTACCGCACACAGGCCCCAAAGTCCTGCTGCCCTTACTCTCCGCTTGGTCTCATTTTCTTGCCATGTGTTTCATGTGCTATCACTACCCGAGTCGAGTGCCTCTAGCCTATGCTCGCGAGCAGTTCCAACTACTCAACTTGTACCGAATCCTACTCTATCTTAGCATTGCAGTAGCTAACGAGGTTTTGCAATCCTAAACCCAACCCATGGTTTTCTTGGCTATGCAGTTGGGTTTCCAAACAAGACTCTAATGCAAAGAATAATAGTATTCAAAGATGTGCTCAAAACAATAAACATTTATAAAAAGGATAATGCAAACCGGAGCTTGCCTTGCTGCTCTTGGTCGTAGGCTAGCTGCTCCTCCGGAGTAACGAAGTCTATGACTTCGGGTTCCTCCTCGACCTTAGCGACTACATGATAGAAGCAATACATGTATCAAATGCATTTGTATTAAGTTTGAAGTTATGAAGTCTATAACCCTTGCTAGACAGACCCAATGACTGTGAAACTTTTACTGGGGCTTGGTTACAACCTAAACAGAGATTTGGTCAAGTTTTAGTTGCAGTAAAGCTCATTTGAGCCCTCCACAATTAATTATGTCCTTGACCTTAATTGAAGGCTCTTAGGGTGTTCTAAGGATTTTCATGAAACAAACTATGACTTTATGAAAACTAGATTTTCAGAGGGTTCTAATGGAGTTGGTCTCACTTAATTTGAAGGTTCCTAGCTAAAGATATGAGCTAAACAATTTCAGAGAAAATTCTGAAAATGTTTCTGAACATTTTCTATTTTCTCTGGAACAGTTTCACTAATCACACCATTAGGTGTATCAAATGAGCTCAAATGGATCTGAAATTTTTATGGTAGTTCATAGATATTTTGGTGAATATCCCAGCAAAATTTCAGGATTTTCCTCCAAAGGATTCTCCAGTTAAAATTCCAAACAATTTAAATTTTAAGGAATTAATTCTGGAGAAATAAGGGTTTTCATGAAGTGAAACTTGATTTGCTGGAAACTGCTCAGAGAGCTGAATCCAACAAAATTTGGTTCACTCGATTTGGAGCTTTCTAGCCAAAGTTATGAGGATTTGAAGTTTGGAAGAATTCTGAAAATCGGGGAAAAGTTTAAATTCGCGGGGGCCCATGGGGACACGTGTCGAGCGTGGAGGTGTCTGGCACACCGGGGCTCACAGGGTATTTGCGCGCCAGCACAGACCGATCTCCGGCCACACCCGATCCCGATTTAAATTCTTCAGCCGCTGACACGTGGGCCAGCCGGCTTCGTCTTCCTCCCGCCGTTCTCTCGCGCCCGCGCCGCCGACCTCACCGGAGCAGACACGGGGCTCGCCGGCTCGCCGCTGCCGGACCTCCCATGGTCTGAAACTCGCCGGCAGGGGGTTGTCGACGTCGAGGAACACGTCGGTGGTGTCAGGTCGGGCTGGGGGTGACCGGAAATAGCTCGGCGACGTGCCGCGGCCTCGGTTGAGGTTCCGCGCTGTCGACCGTGGGTCCTAACCCGCCAACACCTCGAACAAACGGTCCTACAGAATCAGTGTACCTCTAGGAAGCTCGACAAGGTGTCAAAAGGGTTCAGGGATGGTGGCAAGTCGGTCGGCACGGTGTGACCGATCGTGCCCGCCATGACCGCCCTCGATCGAGCTCGAAATTCGTCACTCCTAGACAGTTTCACGCCATGGATGCAGAAAAGAACTTGATCGCCGGCTAGTCCAGCGTCTATGTGCAAGATTTGATAACCTCCGAAAGAGGTCGGAGCTCGGGGTTTCTGATGTTGGGGAGGTGGAGTGCGACCTCAGGTTGCTGTCTAGCAGCTCAGGAACGAAGGAGGAGATTGTTTTGCTGGTTTTCCCGATTGAGCAGAGAGCTGCGGCGAGAAACAATGCCACTGCTCGGGTTTGCCCGCGAGAAGATAAAGCCAGCCAACTCCTGCTCGGCTGAGGCTGTGCCGGTCGCGTAGGGGCGCGAGCAAGCCGCCCTGGGCGCCAGCGCGCGTAGAGGGGAAGCAGCTGGTGGCGCCGGTAGCTGCTCGGTGGCACAGCCGACAGCTGCTCGGTGGAATTTCCCACCGAGGCTGTGACTTTGTGTGCAAGTTTTGCCTCCTTCTCTCTATGACATGTGGGTCCCACCCGGGGTTTTAACCTCTGAAATTTACTCCTAATCACTGTTGTAAACAGTGAGCCCCAAAATACCCCTGGTGATTCAAATTATTCACCCATGAGCCATTTGAATTGAGTAGAATTCAAATTGGGTTTGGTTTGAATGAATTTCAGCACAAGTTCAGTTTTGAATTCAAATAAAGTTTGAATTTGTCCCACTTAGCTCATGTCAAGATCAACTCCAAATGGAGTGAAAATTGGTGTGTGAGCTCACAAAAATGTGCTGAATAAGAATATGCCTCTCACTTTTAAATTTATGGGATAAAAACAGTTTGAATTTGAATATGGTTTCAAACTGCCCTCTTTCTAGCTATACCCAAAATGACCTCAAAAAGGTTTTTGAATTTGGGTGAAACTTGGCATGGACATCCTTAGCAATGTGTATGAGTTTTCACATGTCCAGCCCACATATATCACATGTGGGAAATACCACTTTTGCAATATGTGAGTTTGTTCTCTAATGAGCATGTTGATTGTGGTTACTTGCTCTTCATTTGTGTTCGTCATCTTTCCTCAAATGAGGTGTGTGTGTATGGTGATGAACACTTCAACTATGTGTCAAAAAATGAGTCCCTTACATTCCTCCCCCCTTAAAAGAATCTCGTCCCGAGATTATAAGGTGAAAATGAGAGAGAGGACGGTGGAAAATTACCGGATATGCGATGTGAAAAAGTCGGGGTAGTTAGCATGAAGGAATTCTTCGCTCTCCCATGTCGCTTCGTCCATGGAGTGATTACTCCATAGAACCTTGTAGAACCACAACGTACGGTTGCATGTGGTTCGGGCCTTTTCATCAATAATCTGCACCAGTTCCTCCTGATAGGTGAGATCCGGTTGCAGTTCCTCAATGTCTTCCAGCTGAACGGTAGTTGATAGCTTGAGACACTTCCTCAGCTGGGAAATGTGAAAGACGTCGTGCACACCGGGAAGTGCTTTTGGTAATTTCAACCGGTATGCTACTGATCCACATCTTTCGGTAATCTGGAATGGACCGATGAATCGGGGTGCCAACTTTCCTCTCACCCCCAAATCGTTTTACGCCCTTCATTGGAGACACCTGTAGATATACGTGATCTCCAACTTCGAAATGTAATGGGCGCCTTCTCCGGTCCGCATACTGTTTCTGACGGGATTGAGTGGCTTTTAGGTTCGCTTGAATCAGTCGAACCTTTTCTTCCGCGTTATTGACAAGGTCAATCCCGAAGGTAACCCTTTCGCCAGACTCACACCAATTCAGTGGTGTGCGGCATTTTCTTCCGTATAGCGCCTCGTAGGGCGCCATCTTAATGCTGGCTTGGTACCCATTGTTGTACGAGAACTATTATTTCTACTTCCTTTGCAACTTGTTCGAGATTATTAGCAGTTCTGCGTTTGCAGCTTTTGATGGTAGCGATGTTCAGGTTGCTTTGGTGTGTGAACCCACATGAAATAATGCGGGGCTGACGTGGACCGTCCGATTTTAAACCGACGGCTGAGATTATAACATCGAACCGGTACGCGGGGTTTTAAAGTCTACCGTGCGATTTAAAATAAACGGCGCACAAGCGGCCACGTCGCTCTGACCGAGCGCGGGCGGCGCTGCCGGCGGCGGGAAGCGGTGATCTCGCCGGAAAGTTTCGGATCCTCGAGAATTCTGCCTAGAACTGTGATCTTATGGCCTAGATCGGTAGAGGAGAGGTCAGGGATCTCACCTCGGGGGTTTTCTCGAGCTCGGGGGTCCTGGAAAGTGATCGGCGGCGAGGTCCGAGGCAAAACCACGGCGAAGCTCGTCGGCGCTGGATTTACACCGTAAGTCTTCGGGTTTTCTGCACCTGCAAAGTTCCCCGGAGGCGGTGGATCAAGACCAGCGAGTTAGATCAGAGTTTCCGAGCTTAGATCGGCCAGAATTCACCGGCGAAGTCTCGGTGCTCACCGGAGTGAAAATCGGCGATCGCGTGGGAAAAACTGATCGGATCGGGGGTTTTTATAGCCGGGGGAGGGCGGTGGGTCTGTTGTGATCGAGTTGGAGTCCTCGGGGTCCAGAATTCGGGCGACGGGACGGGTTTCCCGATCGGTTGCGATCGCGCGCGCGGGAGAGAGTCCGGGGTCGCGGGGTTAGGGATGACATGTGGGTCCCACCCGTCGGTGAGAGGCAGCGCGGCGCGCGCGGGGGCGGGCTGGCGCGGGAGTAGCTGGGCCGGCTGGCGGGTTTCGGCCCACTGGCCAGTTTTTTCCCGTTTTCTTTTTTTCTTTTTCCATTTCTTTTCTGTTTTGAGTATAATTTGGATTCCAGTTTGAATTTGAATTTTTGCAAAACATGCAATACGTCCAAAAATTTTTAAATTCCCCTCTGAACATGGTTTTGGGTTTTGAATCAAAATTTGGGGTGTTACATTGACCAAGTTTTATTTTAAACCAAGTTCATTTGAACCTTGTACAAATAAAAGCCTCTTTGGTCAATAATTGGGCCTCTAAGTAATTCCAGGGTTTTTCATGGCTCCCACCATTACTTTCTGGAAACTAGAATTTAGGATGGTTCAGATGGAATTGGTTTCATGTCATTTGAAGAATTCTACAGAAAGTTATGTCCTAATTAAGATTGGAGAAAATCTGAAAAATGTTTCTGTACATCTTTCTATTTTCTCTGGGCAGTTCCCTTAATCACCCAATTAGGGTAACTAAATTAACTTGGATGAGTCTGAAAATTTTACTGGGATTCTGGGATTCTCCACTGAACCTTTCAGCCAAATTTCAGAATTTTTCATAAAGTAGTTCTCCAGATAAAATTCCCAACAGTTTAAACTTTAGGGATTTAATTCTGGAAAACTATTCACTTTCATGAGCTGAATTTGGTATTGCTGGAAAGTGCTCAGAGAGCTGAATCCAACAAAATTTGGTTCACCCAATTTGGAGCTCTCTAGCCAAAGTTATGAGGATTTGAAGTTTGGAAGAATTCTGAAAATCGGGGGAAGAGTTTAAACTCTCGGGGCCCGCGGGGACACGTGTCGAGCGCGGAGGTGTCCGGCACACCGGGGATACCACACGTGTCGAGCGCGGAGGTGTCCGGCACACCGGAGATACTACATGTGTCCAGCGCGGAGGTGTCCAGCACACCGGAGATACCACACGTGTCGAGCGCGGAGGTGTCCGGCACACCGGAGCTCACAGGGTATTTGCACGCCAGCGCAGCCGATCCCTGGCCACCCAATCCCGATTTAAATTCTTCAGCCGCTGACACGTGGGCCAGCCGGCTTCATTTTCCTCCCGCTGTTCTCTCACGCCCGCGCCGCCGACCTCGCCGGAGCAGACTCGGGGCTCGCCTGCTCGCCGCTGCCGGACCTCCCATGGTCTGAAACTCGCCGCCAGGGGGTTGTCGACGTCGAGGAACACGTCGGGGGTGACAGGTCGGGCTGGGGGTGACCGGAAGTAGTTCGGCGACGTGCCGCGGCGTCGGTTGAGGTTCGACACCGTCGACCGTGGTTTCTAAACCCGCCAACACCTCGAACAAATGGCCCTACAGCATCAGTGTACCTCTAGGAAGCTCGACAAGGTGTCAAAAAGGTTCAGGGATGGCGGCAAGTCGGTCGGCACCATGTGACCGATCGTGCCCGCCATGACCGCCCTCGATCGAGCTCGAAATTCGTCACTCCTAGAAAGTTTCACGCTACGGATGCAGAAAAGAACTTGATCGCCGGCTAGTCCAGCGTCTATGTGCAAGATTTGATGACCTCCGAAAGATCATAGAGCGAGAATTTAAAGAAACCGTACCGGAAGCTCGGTTTACGGTTGCTGGAGCAAAAACTGGAAATTCTCTGCAGATTCTTCATGGTTGGCTTCCAAACTTGGAGGAGAGCAGCACGGTGGTCGCGCGCTCCTGTTGCCTCTCTCGCTGGACCGTGAAAACGCCTGTGGAACGCTGCCCACGGGCGCCTGACTCTCGGCTGAGGCTAGGTGGCCGCAGTGGCGATCGTCTTTGGGCAAAGGAGGTCGGAGCTCGGGGTTTCTGGCGTTGGGGAGGTGAAGTGCGAGCTCAGGTGGCTGTCTAGCAGCTCAGGGACGAAGGAGGATATGGTTTTGCTGGTTTTCCTGGTTGAGCAGAGAGCTGCGGCGAGAAACAATGCCGCTGCTCGGGTTTGCCCGCGAGAAGATAAAGCTGGCTGACTCCCGCTCAGCTGAGGCGGTGCCGGTCGCATGGGGGCGCGAGCTAGCCGCCCTGGGCGCCAGCGCGCGGAGAGGGAAGCAGCTGGTGGCACCGGTAGCTGCTCGGTGGCACAGCCGACAGCTGCTCGGTGGGATTTCCCACCGAGACTCTGACTTTGGGTGCAAGTTTCTCCTTCTCCCCTCTATGACATGTGGGTCCCACCCGGGGTTTTAACCTCTGAAATTTACTCGTAATCACTGTTGTGAACAGTGAGCCCCATAATACCCCTGGTGATTCAAATTATTCACCCCTTAGCCATTTGAATTGAATAGAATTCAAATTGGGTTCGGTTTGAGTGAATTTCAACACAAGTTCAGTTTTGAATTCAAATAAAGTTTGAATTAGTCCCACTTAGCTCATGTCAAGATCAACTCCGAATGGAGTGAAAATTGGTGTGGTGTGGTGATGAACACTTCAAATGTGTGCCAAAACTAAGGCCCTTACATTCCTCCCCCCTTAAAAGAATCTCGTCCCGAGATTACAAAGGAAGAGATAGCGATATAGTAGGGACTTACTCGTGTTGAGAAGCCATGAACTCCGGGTAATTTGAACGAAGGAATTCCTCGCTCTCCCACGTCGCTTCTTCCACGGTGTGGTTACTCCAGAGGATCTTGTAGAACCACAACGTTCTGCTACGCGTGGTTCGGGCTTTCTCATCAAGGATTTCCACCGGATACTCATCATATGTTAAATCCGGTTTCAACTCGCCGATGTCTTCGGTAGGAACAGCAGCTGTATGCTTCAAACATTTTCGCAGTTGCGAAACATGGAAAACATCATGGACACCAACAAGAGATGCCGGTAGCTCCAATCTATACGCTGCTGGTCCACACTTCTCGGTGATAGTATAGGGTCCAATAAAACGGGGAGCGAGCTTCCCCTTGACGCCGAACCGGTGCACGCCCTTCATCGGAGACACGCGGAGGTACACGTGTTCCCCAACGTCAAAGTGCAACGGTACGCCTCTTATCAGCGTACCTCTTTTGCCGGGATTGAGCGGCCTTCAAATTGGCTTGAATTGTCCAAACGTGCTCCTCGGCGTCGTTCACCACATCAACTCCGAATGTGACCCTTTCACCGGACTCGCACCAATTTAATGGGGTGCGGCATTTACGACCGTAGAGAGCTTCGTAAGGTGCCATTTTGATACTCGCCTGATAGCCGTTGTTGTATGAGAATTCCGCCAATGGTAGGTGATCATCCCAGTTCCTACCATGGTGGATGGCACATGCTCTCAACATGTCTTCCAGGACTTGATTCACCCTCTCTGTCTGGCCATCTGTCTGAGGGTGATAGGCGGAGCTCCTGATCAACTTAGTACCCAATGCAGCGTGTAGCTGCTCCCAAAAGCGAGATACAAATAATGCACCTCGATCTGAGACAATGGTCTTGGGTACCCCGTATAGGCATAGAATCTTTGCTATGTACACCTCCGCATATTTGCCGGCATTGTAACGTGTATTCACCGGGATGAAGTGAGCCGTCTTGGTTAACCGATCAACGATTACCCATATGGAATCATGCTTGTTGGATGTTAGGGGTAATCCCACAATGAAATCCATGCTCACATCTTCCCATTTCCATGCCAGGATCTTCAGGGGTTGCAGCAGCCCTGATTTCTTCATGTGATCAGCTTTCACTCGTCGGCACGTATCGCACTCGGATACGTACTTAGCTACCTCCCGCTTCATCCATGTCCACCAAAATTTCTTCTTCAAATCTTGGTACATCTTGTTGCTGCCCGGATGAATGGAGTATTTAGACAAGTGAGCTTCATCGAGGATCTTTTTCCTCAACTCCATATCCCGGGGCACGACTATGCGGTCATTGAACCACAGCGTCCCCTCATCATCCTTCCGGAAACATTTGATTTCCCCGTTGTCTATCCGTCTCCGGAGATGTGCCATGCCTTTATCATCCTTCTGAGCTGCAATGATGTCCTCCCTAATAGTAGGGATGAGGGCAAGGTTGTACAGCGATCCATAAGGAACCAAGTATAAACTTGGCTCTTCCTCCTCCACCGGTGTAATGGTGAGGTGATGGACATGTGATTTCCGACTCAGCGCGTCGGCAACCACATTCGCCTTGCCGGGGTGGTAGTGAATCTCAATTTCATAGTCCTTGATTAATTCTAACCACCTCCGTTGCCTCATGTTCAGCTCCTTCTGGGTGAAAATGTATTTCAAGCTCTTGTGGTCGGTGTAGAGATGCACCAGATTCCCCAGGAGATAGTGCCTCCACATTTTCAGTGCCAACACCACGGCAGCAAGCTCAAGATCATGAGTCGGGTAGTGCTGCTCATGGTTCCGAAGTTGGCGTCAGCCATAAGCGACCACACGTCCTCCCTGCATCAACACGCAGCCAAGCCCAATACCGGACGTGTCACAATACACGTCGAAGGGCTTTGTTGTATCCGGCTGAGCTAACACCGGGGCTGTTGTGAGATGCGTCACCAATGCTTGGAACGCTCCTTCACACGCCGTGTTCCAAACATACTTCGTCCCTTTCTTCAGCAATTCTGTCATCGGCTTAGCGAGCTTGGAGAAACTTGGAATGAATCTCCGGTAGTATCCCGCTAACCCGAGGAAGCTTCTGACTTCATGAACTGAAGTGGGAGCTTTCCATTTCAGCACTTGCTCTATTTTGCTTGGGTCAACCGCAATGCCTTCCGCTGAGATGATATGTCCTAAGAATGGCACTTGGCTGATCCAAAATTCGCATTTGCTGAACTTGGCGTAGAGCTTGTGGTCTCACAATCGTTGAAGAACGATCCGCAAGTGTTCGGCTTCCGTCTTGGAGTAAACCAAGATATCGTCGATGAACACTACCACGAACTTGTCCAGCTCCGGCATGAACACCGAATTCATGAGATACATGAAATGGGCTGGAGCATTTGTGAGACCAAATGACATGACGAGATATTCATATAGTCCATATCTCGTCGAGAATGCCGTCTTCGGAATATCCTCTGCCTGGATTTTTATCTGATGATATCCAGAGTGAAGGTCCATCTTGGAGAACACACTGGCACCCACAAGTTGATCAAACAATATGTCGATGCGGGGCAGTGGGTACTTATTCTTGATGGTGACGGCGTTGAGCGGCCGGTAATCCACACACAGCCTCAGGGTCTCATCCTTCTTCTTCACGAATAGCGCCGAGCATCCCCAAGGCGAGGAACTCGGCCTAATGAAACCCTTGCTCAACAGGTCATTGAGCTGTTCTTTCAGTTCAGCCAGCTCTTCTGGAGCCATTTTGTATGGTCTCTGTGATATCGGTGTAGTCCCGGGTGCGAGCTCGATCTTGAACTCGACATCCCGCTCAGGTGGCATGCCCGGAAGATCATCCGGGAACACGTCGGGATACTCCCGGACTACGGGAATGTCTTCTAACTTGAGAGCTTCAGTATTGTTGATCACTGAAACTTCCCGGACTGGATTATCTAATAGGAGGGACTGCGGACGGTGTAATGGAGAGTTGAGGTGAACTGTCCGTGATAGTGTTTCCAGGACAGCGCCATGGTAGCTTAGCCATGACATTCCCAAGATTGCATCAATCTTCTGTCCCCCTAAGATAATCATAGTGGTGGGATATATCTTCCCACCTAAGCACAGTGGTGCTTTTGGAACCATCATCGTTGCTGAAATCTTTCCTCCCGGCGAGCAGATCATATACGAACACTCGGTTGGAAAGGCTTCCAGCTGATGCTTAGCCACGTACGATGCACTTATAAAGTTGTGGGTTGCACCAGAATCAAAAAGTATGACGATGGCTTGATGGTTGAGAGTAAACGTACCCGCCAGCACGTTGTCTCCCTCTGGGGCGTCCTCATTGTCGAGGTTGCGGACACCTCCAGTCCGCTGACCAACCTTCTTCACCAGAGGTCGGCCTCGAGCACCGCCCTGGAGCTGGGCTTGCCCGCTGCTCTGCTGCCCCTGGGGACAGTCCTTCGCGAAGTGGCCCGCCTGGCCACACGCGAAGCAGGTAAAATGGGGCAGTCCCCCGCTGATCGGTGGACGGAATCCCGGGGCGCGTTGTGGCGGTGGAAACGCTTGGGGTACCGTCTGCTGCTGCTGTTGCTGTTGCTGTCTTGGTGGTGGCATCGGCGGATGGAACGGAGGTGCCTGAAAGGGACGTCCCCCGAACCGTTGCGGTCGCGCCGGTGGTTGCCACTGCTGTCCGGATGGTGTCCGATACAACATACGGTACTTCTGGGGAGCGCCACTCCCACCGCTGGATGGAGCGCTGCGCTTCCGCTGCTCAGCTGCCAACTCCCGCTGAGCATCCTCTTGCATGATCGCGGCATTGACTAAGTCGTTGAATGTGCCGCGGTTCCACTGTACGAGATGGGTCTTCATTTCGGGGTGCAACCCCCGATAGAAGTGCTCCCTCTTCTTCTCCTCCGTGGAGATGTAGTCTGACGCATACTGCGCCAGATGGTTGAAGGCACGGGAGTAGTCGTGGGCACTCCTCCCGCCCTGCTTCAGCTCCAAGAATTCTTGGAACTTCCTCTTCATGATTCCGGGAGGAATGTGATAGGCGCGGAACGCCTCCCGGAACTCTTGCCATTCCACGGCATGGCCAGCCGGACATGAGGCGACATAGTTCGCCCACCACGCACCAGCGGCACAGTGGAGCTGCTGTGCTGCGAACAGAGTCTTCTGCCGCTCCGTACATTGGAGCAGCCCGAACTTGGACTCGATGGCCCGCAGCCAGTTATCCGCCTCCAGTGGTTCCTCAGCTTCGGTGAACACTGGAGGGTGCGTACTCATGAAATCCGAGTACGACACATCACAGGGCTCCCGAGGCCCTCTATCTTGACGTCCCCCCGCCTGGGACATATTCTGCACGATCGTGCGGAGCAGGTCGGTTTGCTCCTCACGACCTCCCACCAATGCCGCTATCACATCCGCTAGAGTAAGCGGGGGCGGCGGTGGTGGCTGCGGCTGCGGGGTGCTGTCGTAGGCCGGTGGCTGGGAGTCATCACCTCCCTGTTGGCTAGAGCCACCAACCTCGTGCGTGGTCCTAGTGCGAACCATCTGCAACCACACGACAATAATCATCAGTCCCGCAGCATTGTTGCATGCAGACCAATAAAACTGGGCGTAAAAACATTATGACAACAAAACATGCGAAATATCTCGTAAGTAGATAATGTAATAACTTTGCACAAGCTACACCATTATCAGACCAAACACAAGCTAGTTTAATCCAACTTGATGAACCTCCACTTTGGAAGCTCACCATAACTAGGTTTGGTCTCTACGAGACATTACTATCGCGTTGTCATCACGTATACCACCCTTAGTGTACAACACCCTCTCCAATGAGTTCAACTGTCATTCTTCTGTCAGAATGACCAGTTTCTACCTATTCCAAGTTTTGATCTGGTTCTGGGCAGTTTCACGACTCAAGTTGAATACCAAAATTAAAGTCAACTTCAGTATCTTTCCAACGAGTATTCATTTGCCCCCAGATCAGCTTTGGTTAAAAAGGTTATGCTAATTCAAAGTTAGCAGACTTTCTGGAAGAATTTTAACAGCACCTCCCTCGGAAGTGGCTGTTTTCAACCCTGGTTTCCACTGAAATCTGTGCTGAAATTTTAGAAACTTTGAATTGCAAAGTTGTCACACATCTTTTACTCTTTCTAAGGATGTATCATATGAAAATTTTAATTTTTTTTCTACTGGGAGTTATGTTTGAAAAACAGAACAGTTCAGAGAATGTTTTACTCTGTCCTGGTTCTGGACCGTTTACCTTCCTCTGGGATTTCAGCCACCTTAAGGTGTGTTTCAGCTCTGGAAGTCTACAACAAAGTTATAGAGTACTTCAATACCTTTCTAGAACTATATAGCACCCTCTCTGGGCTAAAGGACCTCTGAGTTGTGCTCTGTTAAAGTTCGGTAACCTTGCTGCCCAAAACAGAGCACTCTGTTTTTCAGTCTTTTGGCTACACTGCTCCACTATCCCATTCTTATACACAACCAGGGTCCTAAATGTTGAATCTAATGATTTTAGTTCCTTGTTCGCAATATTTTCATGCATATGCCTACAATATCTCGGTGCTACGTTCCTCACAAAAGAAAATCCTAACCGGATCATACCGGCATATACGTCTCAAGTGTGGCACTAAATGGTCTCTCGCACACGTTTTCTACACGGATACATACGCGGTTAGTACCTGCAGAAGACCACACAATAATGGTGCACTCAAGGTTTTGTTTCCATTTCAGGCAGTACCATATTTGAAAGTAAATACAAACGCCCGTATCATTTCCATACGGCCGTCCTTGAGCTAGGTCACGTCTCAAGGTACGTGATCGTGTTTCAACACCACAAGACGGGGAACCCGAGTATGTCATGAACGGGTCGTCACGGTTGGGAATGTTATCAACCCAACAGATACCACCTACTGCCCGGCAGGTCACGCCGATGGCAAGCGCTGCGTATGTCCTCCTGGGCTATTTCCAGACGAACACACTCTCGCGTTACTGACCACGCGATGGGGTCTCCACTTACTTGCCTAATGCACGCTAGGGACCAGCGTTTCATATGAACTCAGGAACATGAAGAGTCCAAGAGGTTCATATTGACGTCTCACACCAAGCTGTGAGACTCTAACCCTGAGCCACGTTCCTCGTCAGGGGAGCTAACCGAAATTGAACCGCTTTCGGTGGCGTTCCTTACCATACTTACCAGAGTGTAGGTGCGTCGTTACATAATTAAAATTCAGAATTATAACACATAGGTTAGTCTTTGCCACTTTAAGTAACTATGCCAATATAGTCCTTACTTGGGCAACTACCGAATCCTCACCGTATACCTAAGTTTTCCCCATAATGCAGTCCTTAAGTACTGTGCTATCCCCAATGCAGCTCTGATACCAGGCTGTGGCGGACCGGAATCCGCTCATCCAGGATCGCAGACGGTGGTGCCGCGCGATGCGACACCCGACAGCACACGTCATAAGGACACATTATATTACATGGGAAAACAACTGAATGTACAAAGTAGTACACTTTTCAGTTACAAACTAGGGTCTTTCGTTACACAGCGGAAGTTTCTTTTGTACAACTCACGCCCGCCTATCTAGCAAAAGTCGGTTGCCCAGCCCTAGGGCAACCCACACTAGCTGCACGTCTCAGCTCAGCGCGGCGTGTACGGCTCCCACTCAGCCGTGGTCCCCGACGGAGGGTAACCCTCGCCGGTGGACTCGTACTCCGAATCCGTGGGTGGCTCCTCACCTGAAAAACACTTAAGCAGCAACCGTGAGCACGAAGGCTCAGCAAGGCTTAACCAACTCACCTAAGCATGAAACTCTACATGAGGGGTACAATGGACATAGGATAGTAATGTTGCAGCAAAAGGACACGCCTACAAGTTCATCCTTAGTTCATCTTTTAGCAACAAGTTAACAGTTCATGAAATCTGAAATTTAGTAAGCAGTATTTGGTGGCACACATGTAACAATACAATTATATCATAACAACAATATTGAATCATAACATTTCATTCATTAGTCTACGTTATGACGCAGTGAACAAGCGGTACTCGTCACCGCGAGGGACGGCGAATCGACTCGATATACACCTGCAGGGAAACCCAAAGAGCACGTCACGTACGCCCACCCGTGGAGCTGCACAGCACGCTCCCTCGATGTTGTACGGGACAACCTTTCACCCAACAGCCCAAACGTCGAACCGGTCCCACCGAAACGAGCAGGAGGTTCCCCACACGGAGCATCTCTCTATGCCCGTTGGCAGATTTCCACCTTGCTGCCCTCAGCCTACACCTATAAATCGGTGCGTTATGCCTCGACGCCCGGAGGTTTAGGCTACATCGGTTTACGGGGCCCATATATCCGATATGCCTTCGGTACGTTCAATACTTGTTCAGTAGGGCCGCACACGGATCGGTCCTCAATCGACACGGGCAGGGCCGCGCACACAAAACTCTCTCTTGCTGCGCCCTAGCCCCTGCCTAGTCTCATTTTCATTACTAAAGTGATCTCACATCACTCAAGCGAACCCGTGTGTTCCCAGCCTATCTCGCGAGTAGATTCCAACTACTCGACTAGTACCGAAGTCCTATGACTCATTAAGCATAGCCTGTCTACTCGGGGTCTTAGACACTACCTTCAATCTTAGGGAAAAATTCTGGTTATGCAAGTGGGGTTCCATCCATCCTATACCTAATGCACAAACATACTTCATATGACGCATGTAAACAAAGTAAAACTTATGAAAGGGTTAATGCAAACCGGGGCTTACCTTGTTGCTGCTGGTCAGGGGTTAGTTCCTCTTCCGGAAGGAGGAAGTCCAGCACTTCCGGAGTCTCTTCTTCAATGGCTACACGTTTAATACAATACTACATGTTAATTTGAATGCAAAGTGTAAACTTGAATACTTATTTACTAATAACTCTAGCTAGCCCTCCCCTGTGGTTCTGAAATTTTTATTGTGGCTTGGTAGGATCCTAACCAGAGTCTTGACCAAGTTTCATTTGAAACCAAGTTCATTTGAACCTTGTACAAATAAAAGCCTCTTTGTTCAATAATTTGGCCTCTAAGTAATTCCAGGGTTTTTCATGGCTCCCACCATTACTTTCTGGAAACTAGAATTTAGGATGGTTCTGATGGAATTGGTTTCATGTCATTTGAAGAATTCTACAGAAAGTTATGTCCTAATTAAGATTGGAGAAAATCTGAAAAATGTTTCTGTACATCTATCTATTTTCTCTGGGCAGTTCCCTTAATCACCCAATTAGGGTAACTAAATGAACTTGGATGAGTCTGAAAATTTTACTGGGATTCTGGGATTCTCCAATGAATCTTTCAGCTAAATTTCAGAATTTTTCATAAAGTAGTTCTCCAGATAAAATTCCCAACAGTTTAAAATTTAGGGATTTAATTCTGAAAAACTATTCACTTTCATGAGCTGAATTTGGTATTGATGGAAAGTTCTCAGAGAGCTGAATCCAACAAAATTTGGTTCACCCAATTTGGAGCTCTCTAGCCAAAGTTATGAGGATTTGAAGTTTGGAAGAATTCTGAAAATCAGGGGAAGAGTTTAAACTCTCGGGGCCCGCGGGGACATGTGTCGAGCGCGGAGGTGTCCGGCACACCGGGGATACCACACGTGTCGAGCGCGGAGGTGTCCGGCACACCGGAGATACCACATGTGTCGAGCGCGGAGGTGTCCGGCACACCGGAGATACCACACGTGTCGAGCGCGGAGGTGTCCGGCACACCGGAGCTCACAGGGTATTTGCACGCCAGCGCAGCCGATCCCTGGCCACCCGATCCCGATTTAAATTCTTCAGCCGCTGACACATGGGCCAGCCGGCTTCGTTTTCCTCCCGCCGTTCTCTCACGCCCGCGCCGCCGACCTCGCCGGAGCAGACTCGGGGCTCGCCGGCTCGCCGCTGCCGGACCTCCCATGGTCTGAAACTCGCCGCCAGGGGGTTGTCGACGTCGAGGAACACGTCGGGGGTGACAGGTCGGGCTGGGGGTGACCGAAAGTAGTTCGGCGACGTGCCGCGGCCTCGGTTGAGGTTCGACAGAGTCGACCGTGGTTTCTAAACCCGCCAACACCTCGAACAAACGGCCCTACAGCATCAGTGTACCTCTAGGAAGCTCGACAAGGTGTCAAAACGGTTCAGGGATGGCGGCAAGTCGGTCGGCACCATGTGACCGATCGTGCCCGCCATGACCGCCCTCGATCGAGCTCGAAATTCGTCACTCCTAGAAAGTTTCACGCTACGGATGCAGAAAAGAACTTGATCGCCGGCTAGTCCAGCGTCTATATGCAAGATTTGATGACCTCCGAAAGATCATAGAGCGAGAATTTAAAGAAACCGTACCGGAAGCTCGGTTTACGGTTGCTGGAGCAAAAACTGGAAATTCTCTGCAGATTCTTCACGGTTGGCTTCCAAACTTGGAGGAGAGCAGCACGGTGGTCGCGCGCTCCTGTTGCCTCTCTCGCTGGACCGTGAAAATGCCTGTGGAACGCTGCCCACGGGCACCTGACTCTCGGCTGAGGCTAGGTGGCCGCAGTGGCGATCATCTTTGGGCAAAGGAGGTCAGAGCTCGGGGTTTCTGGCGTTGGGGAGGTGAAGTGCGAGCTCAGGTGGCTGTCTAGCAGCTCAGGGACGAAGGAGGAGATGGTTTTGCTGGTTTTCCCGGTTGAGCAGAGAGCTGCGGCGAGAAACAATGCAGCTGCTCGGGTTTGCCCGCGAGAAGATAAAGCCGGCCGACTCCCGCTCGGCTGAGGCGGTGCCGGTCGCGTGGGGGCGCGAGCCAGCCACCCTGGGCGCCAGCGCGCGGAGAGGGAAGCAGCTGGTGGCGCCGGTAGCTGCTCGGTGGCACAGCCGACAGCTTCTTGGTGGGATTTCCCACCGAGGCTCTGACTTTGGGTGCAAGTTTCTCCTTCTCCCCTCTATGACATGTGGGTCCCACCCGGGGTTTTAACCTCTGAAATTTACTCCTAATCACTGTTGTGAACAGTGAGCCCCATAATACTCCTGGTGATTCAAATTATTCACCCCTGAGCCATTTGAATTGAATAGAATTCAAATTGGGTTCGGTTTGAGTGAATTTCAACACAAGTTCAGTTTTGAATTCAAATAAAGTTTGAATTCGTCCCACTTAGCTCATGTCAAGATCAACTCCGAATGGAGTGAAAATTGGTGTGGTGTGGTGATGAACACTTCAAATGTGTGCCAAAACTAAGGCCCTTACAGTTGTTTGTCGCAGATGTACCAAGAACCTCCTCAGCACCATCATCCGAACCTGAAATGTTAGTTGCAATAATATTTTCATCTTCAATATCAGAAGCACTAACATACCTACCATCAGCAGTGGCAATGATTGCCGGTTTGCTGGGGCAATCTCGTTGCATATGGCCATGTCCCTGGCAGCGGTGGCACTTGATGTCGGAGCTGCGACTTGTCGAAGTGTTGGGTGCAGCCGCCTTTGCTGCAACACCTGGAGGCATCTGGGACTTGCTGTTATCTTGTCCCCGTGATGTAGAAGGTGCGATGCTGCTGCGTACAACACCCGTGGAGGGTGGTGTAGAAGCACGTACGCTCGAGGAGGGCGCTGCTTTGGATGGCACCGAAAATTGTCGTGGCGTGAAGGTGTTGTTCCGCCGCTGCTGTTAGCGACCCTGCACTTTTTTTTCTGCTAACATAGCAAGTTGAAATAAACGTTGAATAGAATGATATTCCTTGTAGTCAACTATGTCCTGGATCTCACGCCGCAAGCCCCCATAAAACCTAACAATTTGGTCTTCCTGATCCTCAACTACCCCACAACGAAGCATACCTTTCTGCAACTCTTGGTAGTACTCTTGGACAGTCATGTCACCCTGATCAAAGCGTTGCAATTTCTTAAGAAGATCACGTCTATATGAAGGAGGAACGAACCTAGCGCGCATCTCTTCTTTTAACGCAGCCCATGTCTGTGGTGCATTACGTGTATTGACAAGTTTATTCCACCAAATTATAGCAAAATCTTTAAACTCACTAGTGGCTTGTCTAACTCTATGTCGCTCAGGAACAAGATGAGAGCTAAATTTTTGTTCTACCGTCATCTCCCAATCCATGTAAGTCTCAGCATCATAAGATCCATAAAATGTTGGAATAGAAAACTTAATCTTAGCATAAGGATCATTATCTTGTTCAGGAGCATGAGGACGAGGTCTACCTCCCATACCTTGACGATTTCGTCGAGGGCGACGGCGCTGCTGTGCATTAACCTCACCGTTATTGAAGTCATCCTCTGTGTCATAGTGAGCATGTGCATCACCATCAAGGATGATAGAGGGTGTAGCTTGTTGGGGAAGACAAGTCTGCATCTCGTCCAACCGTGTGGTCAGACCAGCAACACATGTATGGAGCCTCTGAAAGGTGGCTGTTGTAGTGGTCTGGTAATTGTTGAAAGCTTCGGTCATTGCCCGCATCATGTCCTTTAGTTCCATATGGGACACGCACGCATCATCATCCAGAGGTGTAGAACCAGAGGTCTTATCCATAGGCTTCTTTCCTGTCATTGTTAGTACAAAATATAAACGAAGACAAAAAGATCGTGAAGAACCCTATTACTACGCTCTCCAAAGTGGGTGGAAAATCGATCAGTAAGATGCGTCTTACCCCGCTCTTACAAGTTTCTTACCAGCACTGCAGGTGGCCAACGGTGATCGATGTTAAGCAAGCAGAGAGTGGGTGTGATTGCAAAGGTTACCTGTTCTGCTCGAGAGAAGGTGGAGCTTGGAAGGCTCAAATGCAGTATATGTATGTGGCACACAAGTTAGTAACAGATAGCAATGCTGAATAAGTGTCCAAAGAATTTCACCTAGTTGCTGCCCTAAGAATGTATTAGAACAGTTATGGCAACAAGCAAGGGCAAGGATGAATGATGATGAACAACAAGGATAATATCAGCAAGTATCCAGCACTCACACAGAAATAGCACAACCAGAAAACCCCTTAGCCTCCTGTTTTTGTCTTGAAGCACTAGTAGAAATCAAAATCTTTTTTTCTCTTTATTTTTTGATATTTTTTTCTCAACCAGGGGCACAAGAATAGAAACAGCACCAGGTATTAGCTCAAACCGATGAAAGATGAGATCGGCACAAATTCAGGAGCGATTGGAAAAACTGGTGCTGGAATTTCGGAGTTTGAAACGAGGGCTTCTTAATTTTTTTTGAAAACATCGTATGTGGACTTTTTCGAGACCTTTCTGGGAAAAAAATGCGCCTCAATCGGAGTTACGAGCGAAAAGTTATGCCCGTTTTAAGGAGGATACCCCGAATCAGGTTTTGGTGGTGGTGGAAACTGAACAGAAACGAATCGGTGGATGAAATTTTTTTGTAGATTGGTTTTTTTATAGATGGCAGCGGATGGAAGAAACAAAACTGAACCAAAACAAATCTAAACCAGCAACCAGACTCAACCTAGGACACGAACTCAGAACTACGGACTCTGAAAATAAATTGTGCAAAAGGTTGAGCGGGGGTTGTAGGTCAGGGAAACTAAATTTTTTTTGTGGCTTTTTGTGGACGATAGGACTGAAACAAAATAAATCTAAAGGGCACACAAGTATACCTCACGGTGAACCTGGAAATCTGATACCAATTGATAGGAGGATGAGTCCCGGTCTTCCGAGAGGTAGGGTAAACTTGATTGGGAGGAGATCTTGATGTTGATGATCCAAGGCTCCGAACGAACGAAACCCCGCAATCACTACACCACTGCTCCGTTGGTTATCACCCGTGTCACACGAATGACCTCGCCACGAAGGCTTATCCCTGCAAGCGCAATCAAGAACACAAGCAAGAACAGAGAAGTTGCAATAAAAATTGAATTGATCACGAATTTGGGGTCTCACAACCGATGATCGGCGACACTGTTCAATGACAGATTGTAACTAAGCAAAACCCACCTGTTTGTGACGGCGGCTAGGGGGTATAAAGGAGGTGGAGGACGACCAGGGGGGTGCTGGGGTCGTGACCTAACCCACATGTTTTCTATCGAGACATTTGCTGGGGTCGTGACCTAACCCTAAGACACGTACATAATGGACTTGGACTCGATACAAGGCCCAATGGCCCAACTAGGTGATGCAACACCCTGACAGACTCTAAACTTTATATTGTTTCGAAGTTTCCCGTTGACTCCGAGGGAATTTTGACATGGGGCCAGTTCCATTGGAAAGTTTATCCTCTCAGCTTTCGGTTCGTATGTAGAACGTCAAAAACGGAGTCCGAATGCCTCCTGTGCATCCATTTTAAAGTGGACTGCTCCTGGGCCCGAGTTGGACTCGAGTTTGAGTTGGGCTCGGTCTCTAACTTCTTGTTGGCGTATTTTCTGGTCCTCCACGCCTCCAAACACCTATCCATGTATCTCCATGTCCTCTCCATGGTTCCTAATCATAATTAATCCATTAGATAGCAACATACTCTCAAAATTCACATATAAAGAATTGTTCAGGAACGAGCTCACCTCTAAATTCAATTGTCGTGCTCAAGCTCTAGTAATTGGACCTTGCATATCTACCATGTGAGTGCTGTGTATATCTTCAGGAGTGATGTCCACATCATCCTCCCCCTCTTGCATTGGAGTCGTCCTCGACTCAAGCTCATCTTCTTCTCCCAAGTATGGCTACAAATCTGAAATGTTAAATGTGGGACTAACCCCAAACTCGGGAGGCGACTCAAGTTTATATGCATTGTCATTTATCTTCTCAAGAACCTTAAAAGGTCCAGCAGCACGTGGCATGAGTTTGGACTTTCTCAAATCCGGGAACCTATCTTTTCTCAAATAAACCCACACCAAATCACCGGGTTCCAATTTTACCTCCTTCCTACCTTTACTAGCAGCAATGCGATACTTTTCATTCATTTTTTCAATTTGTAACTTAGTAGTTTCATGCAACTTAAGAATAAATTCAGAACGTTATGTAGCATCTAAGTTCACAATTTCAGTATGTGGTAAAGGTAGCAAATCAATTGGAGCACGAGGATTTAAACCATAGACTACCATAAACGGACTTAACTTGGTTGTGGAGTGAATAGACCAGTTATAAGCAAACTCAATATGTGGCAAACACTCCTCCCACAACCTTAAATTGTCTTTCAAAACAGCCCGCAACATAGTAGATAAGGTACGATTAACTACCTCCGTTTGCCCATCAGTTTGTGGATGACAAGTAGTAGAAAACAGTAACTTTGTTCCCAATTTATACCATAAAGTTCTCCAAAAGTGACTCAAAAACTTAGCATCCCTATCAGAAACAATAGTATTGGGAACACCATGCAAACGCACAACCTCATTAAAGAACAAATCAGCAACATGTGAAGCATTATCGGTCTTGTGGCAGGGTATAAAATGAGCCATTTTAGAGAAACGATCAACAACCACAAAGACACTATCCCTCCCCCTCTTTGTTCTAGGCAATCCTAAAACAAAGTCAATAGAAATATCCTCCCGAGGTGCACTAGGAACCGGAAGAGGCATATAAAGACCATGGGGGTTAAGTCGAGACTTAGCTTTGTTGCATGTCGTGCAACGTGAAATGTAGCGCTCCACATCACGCCTCATTCGCGGCCAAAAGAAGTGAGCGGCCAGCACATCCTCTGTCTTTTTAACACCAAAATGTCCCATCAAACCACCTCCATGCGCTTCCTGCAACAACAGAAGACGAACGGAGCTAGCTGGAACACACAGCTTGTTAGCACGGTAGAGAAGGCCTTCACGCAGCAGGAATTTTTGCCACGTTCTTCCCTCTCTACAATTTTAAAAGGCATCTTTGAAGTCCAAATCAGTAGCATATAACCTCTTTATGGTTTCCAAACCAAAGATTTTATGAGAAAGTTGGGATAGTATGGCATAACGTCTAGATAAAGCATCGGCAATCACATTTTCTTTCCCTTTCTTATGTTTAATGATGTAAGGAAATGATTCTATAAACTCAATCCATTTAGCATGACTTTGTTCAGATTAGCTCGTCCTTTAAGATACTTCAAAGACTCATGATCTGAATGTATGACAAATTCTTTAGACCATAGGTAATGTTGCCAAGTTTGCAAGACAGGCACTAAAGCATAAAGTTCTTTGTCATATGCAGAATAATTTCAGCGAAGGCCCATGCAATTTTTCACTAAAGAAGACAACAGGTTTACCTACTTGAATTAGCACTCCTCCAATGCCAATGCCGCTCACGTCACATTCAAGCTCGAAGGTCTTCCCAAAATCAGGAAGCTGCAGCAATGGTGCTTGTGTGAGCTTCGACTTGAGAACATCAAAAGCTTGTTGTTCTGCTGGTCCCCATTGAAACGGCACTCCATGCTTTGTCAACTCGTGGAGAGGTGCCGCAATGGTGCTGAAATCCTGCACGAAACGCCGGTAGAAACCTGCGAGACCAAGAAAACTCCGAACCTGTGTGTCCGTAGTTGGAAGTGGCCAGCTCGTGATGGCAACTATCTTTGCCTCTTCCACCTCAATGCCCTGCGAAGTAACAACATACCCAAGAAAAGACACACGATCGGTGCAAAAGATGCACTTCTCAAGGTTACCATATAAACGTGCATCGCGCAAGACATTAAAAACATCACGCAAATGTTCAAGATGCTCATCATATGACTTGCTGTAAATAAGGATATCATCAAAGTAAACCACCACAAATTTACCAATGAAAGCACGTAAAACCTCATTCATCAACCTCATGAAAGTGCTGGGCGCATTAGTTAAACCAAATGGCATGACTAACCATTCAT
Organism: Neostapfia colusana; assembly: GCA_030760725.1. Taxonomy (NCBI): domain Eukaryota; kingdom Viridiplantae; phylum Streptophyta; class Magnoliopsida; order Poales; family Poaceae; genus Neostapfia; species Neostapfia colusana. The sequence goes on along the minus strand of JASWHV010000017.1, from coordinate 22,671,602 downwards.
AAAGTCCGAATTTAGTTTTAAAAGCAGTTCTCCATTCATCACCTAAAGCCATACGAATCTGATGATACCCACTATGCAAATCAATGTTGGAGAAAATAACAAAACCACTCAACTCATCAAGCATGTCATCCAATCTAGGAATAGGATAGCGATAACGAATGGTAATGTTATTGATGGCTCTACAATCAACACACATGCGCCAAGTGCCATCTTTTTTGGAACCAAAAGAACAGGAACAGAACAAGGACTAAGACTCTCACGAATGTACCCGCGGGCCAGAAGATATTAGACTTGTCACTGAATTTCCTTAGTCTCGTCGGGGTTGGTCCTGTAGGCAGCACGGTTTGGAAAGCTCGCCCTGGAACCAAATCAATCTTGTGCTCAATGCCTCGCACAAGTGGTAATCCGGGGGGTATCTTTGATGGAAAACATCCATATATTCCTGCAAAAGGTTAGCAACAGCAGGTGGCAAGACAATGGACGTATCCTCAATGGAATATAAAGCATGTTTGCACACTAAAGCATAGCAAGTTTCATTAGAGGCATATAAATCATCAAGATCAGACTTAGTTGCAAGGAAAATAGGATTTTTCAACTTAATAGGTTGCTGAATTTCAGAATTGAAAACACCCTTTTGCTTAGCATTATTCTTTTTCTCTTGCTCAAATTGTACAATTTCAGTGGGACTCATAGGAAGCAACACAATTTTCTTGCCCTTATGCATGAGAGTATAATTATTAGATCGACCAAGGTGAATAGCATCAGTATCAAACTCCCAAGGACGTCCCAACAAAAGAGAACAAGCATCCATAGGTACCACATCAAAATCAGCAAAATCATGATAAGAACCAATGGAAAAATGTATCCTTGCTGTTTGTGTTACCTTAACCTTACCATTGTTGTTAAACCATTGAATGTGATAAGGGTGGGGATGCTCCCGTGTGGTCAAGCCAAGCTTCTTGACCACCTCAACATTCACCAAATTGTTGCAGCTACCACCATCAATGATGGTATGTACACGGCAGTCCTTGACGACGAGAAACATGATGAAAAGGTTGTGACGTTGGTGGTTGTCGTCCTCTCGAACCGTGGCACTCAAAGCTCGCTGCACAATCAAAGTCCTATAGTTGTTTGTCGCAGATGTACCAAGAACCTCCTCAGCACCATCATCCGAACCTGAAACGTTAGTTGCAATAATATTTTCATCTTCAATATCAGAAGCACTAACATACCCACCATCAGCAGTGGCAATGATTGCCCGTTTGCTGGGGCAATCTAATTGCATATGGCCAAGTCCCTGGCAGCGGTGGCACTTGATGTCGGAGCTGCGACTTGTCGAAGTGTTGGGTGCAGCCGCCTTTGCTACAACACCTGGAGGCATCTGGGACTTGCTGTTATCTTGTCCCCGTGATGTAGAAGGTGCGATGCTGCTGCGTACAACACCCATGGAGGGTGGTGTAGAAGCACGTACGCTCGAGGAGGGCGCTGCTTTGGATGGCACCGAAAATGGTCGTGGCGTGAAGGTGTTGTTCCGCCGCTGCTGTTAGCGACCCTGCACTTCTTTTTTTGCTAACATAGCAAGTTGAAATAAACGTTGAATAGAATGATATTCCTTGTAGTCAACTATGTCCTAGATCTCACGCCGCAAGCCCCCATAAAACCTAACAATTTGGTCTTCCTGATCCTCAACTACCCCACAACGAAGCATACCTTTCTGCAACTCTTGGTAGTACTCTTGGACAGTCATGTCACCCTGATCAAAGCATTGCAATTTCTTAAGAAGATCACATCTATATGAAGGAGGAACAAACCTAGCGCGCATCTCTTCTTTTAACGCAGCCCATGTCTGTGGTGCATTACGTGTATTGACAAGTTTATTCCACCAAATTATAGCAAAATCTTTAAACTCACTAGTGGCTTGTCTAACTCTATGTCGCTCAGGAACAAGATGAGAGCTAAATTTTTGTTCTATCGTCATCTCCCAATCCAAGTAAGTCTCAGCATCATAAGATCCATAAAATGTTGGAATAGAAAACTTAATCTTAGCATAAGGATCATTATCTTGTTCAGGAGCATGAGGACGAGGTCTACCTCCCATACCTTGACAATTTCGTCGAGGGCGACAGCGCTGCTGTGCATTAACCTCATCGTTATTGAAGTCATCCTTTGTGTCATAGTGAGCATGTGCATCACCATCAAGGATGATAGAGGGTGTAGCTTGTTGGGGAAGACGGGTCTCCATCTCGTCCAACCGTGTGGTCAGACCAGCAACACTTGTATGGAGCCTCTGAAAGGTGGCTGTTGTAGTGGTCTGGTAATTGTTGAAAGCTTCGGTCATTGCCCGCATCATGTCCTTTAGTTCCATATGGGACACGCACTCATCATCATCCAGAGGTGTAGAACCAGAGGTCTTATCCATAGGCTTCTTTCCTGTCATTGTTAGTACAAAACATAAACGAAGACAAAAAGATCGTGAAAAACCCTATTACTACGCTCTCCGAAGTGGGTGGAAAATCGATCAGTAAGATGCGTCTTACCCCGCTCTTACAAGTTTCATACCAGCACTGCAGGTGGCCAACGGTGATCGATGTGAAGCAAGCAGAGAGTGGGTGTGATTGCAAAGGTTACCTGTTCTGCTCGAGAGAAGGTGGAGCTTGGAAGGCTCAAATGCAGTATATGTATGTGGCACACAAGTTAGTAACAGATAGCAATGCTGAATAAGTGTCCAAATAATTTCACCTAGTTGCTAGCCTAAGAATGTATTAGAACAGTTGTGGCAACAAGCAAGGGCAAGGATGAATGATGATGAACAACAAGGATAATATCAGCAAGTATCCAGCACTCACACAGAAATAGCACAACCAGAAAACCCCTTAGCCTCCTGTTTTTGTCTTGAAGCACTAGTAGAAATCAAAATCTTCTTTTCTCTTTATTTTTTTGATATTTTTTTCTCAACCAGGGGCATAAGAATAAAAACAGCACCAGGTATTAGCTCATACCGATGAAAGATGAGATCGGCACAAATTCAAGAGCGATTGGAAAAACTGGTGCTGGAACTTCGGAGTTCGAAACGAGGGCCTTCTTAATTTTTTTTGAAAACACCGTATGTGGACTTTTTCGAGACATTTCTGGGAAAAAAATGCGCCTCAAATCGGAGTTACGAGCGAAAAGTTATGCCCATTTTAAGGAGGATACCCCGAATCAGGTTTTGGTGGTGGTGGAAAGTGAACAGAAATGAATCGATGGATGGAATTTTTTTGTAGATTGGTTTTTTTTGTAGATGGCAGCGGATGGAAGAAACAAAACTGAACCGAAACAAATCTAAACCAGCAACCAGACTCAACCTAGGGCACGAACTCAGAACTATGGACTCCGAAACTAAATTGTGCAAAAGGTTGAGCGGGGGTTGTAGGTCAGGGAAACTAAAAATTTTTTGTGGCTTTTTGTGGACGATAGGACTGAAACAAAATAAATCTAAAGGGCACACAAGTATACCTCACGGTGAACCTGGAAATCTGATACCAATTGATAGGAGGATGAGTCCCGATCTTCCGAGAGGTAGGGTAAACTTGATTGGGAGAAGATCTCGACGTTGATGATCCAAGGCTCCGAACGAACGAAACCCCGCAATCACTACACCACTGCTCCGTTGGTTATCACCCGTGTCACGAATGACCTCGCCACGAAGGCTTATCCCTGCAAGCGCAATCAAGAACACAAGCAAGAACAGAGAAGTTGCAATCAAAACTGAATTGATCACGAATTTGGAGTCTCACAACCGATGATCAGCGACACTGTTCAATGACAGATTGTAACTAAGCAAAACCCACCTGTTTGTGACGGCCGCTAGGGGGTATAAAGGAGGTGGAGGACGACCAGGGAGGTGCTGGGGTCGTGACCTAACCCTAAGACACGTACATAATGGACTTGGACTCGATACAAGGCCCAATGGCCCAACTAGGTGATGCAACACCCTGACAGACTCTAAACTTTATATTGTTTCGAAGTTTCCCGTCGACTCCGAGGGACTTTTGACGTGGGGCCAGTTCCATTGGAAAGTTTATCCTCTCGGTGCATATGTAGAACGTCAAAAACGGAGTCGGTATGCCTCCTGTGCATCCATTTTAAGGTGGACTGCTCCTGGGCCCGAGTTGGACTCGAGTTTGAGTTGGGCTCGGTCTCTAACTTCTTGTTGGCGTATTTTCTGGTCCTCCACGCCTCCAAACCCCTCTCCATGTATCTCCATGTCCTCGCCATGGTTCCTAATCATAATAATCCATTAGGTAGCAACATACTCTCAAAATTCACATATAAAGAATTGTTCAGGAACGAGCTCACCTCTAAATTCAATTGTTGTGCTCGAGCTCTAGTAATTGGACCTTGCATATCTACCATGTGAGTGTTGTGTATATCTGCAGGAGTGATGTCCGCATCACCCGACCCGAGACTGGCTCGTCGCCGCGGCGGTTTAACCGCACAGAGGGTTGGGGCACTCGTGGACAGCCTAATCCAGGCATTTCCACGCCCAAGCAAGGCCACCCCCGGACGCGCGGGTGAACCCTCCTGCTCACCCCAAGCCTCCAGTCGAGCTGTGAATCACCGAGAGCCAATTTGGGGATTTTCCTTCAGAGGCCGCAACCCGACCTTCCGGTACGCAATCTAGAAATTCTCCTTCCATCCTCAATCATTGGTCCCGAAATTAGGCGCAAAGGAGCTAAGCTAGATGGCGGTGATCTCCTCTTTTCAAACCTAGCCTAGAACCGAATGGTTACGGCTAATTTCGAGCTTTTCGAGCGGCGATCATGGCGGGAACCGCCGGGCGCACGGTAAGACCCCATCTTGAGCCGTTACCGATCCAGTTTGAGCCAAAGCCGAGCACCGCCATGACTCCCTGATGCTTTAGAGCAAAGTCTCCGACCCTTTTGCGGGCTAGGAGGCTCGGACCACAGCGCCGAAGCTTCATCGAGGGGTGCGCACGTCGCCGACCTAGTTCCGAGCGCCTTTAGCTTGTGCTGACCCCTTAGATGAGTTGCTCGTCCCTGAAAACCCCCAGGCCGCAAGTACCGAGTCGGTGACGGCCGGGAAGCCAACTCCGGCGAGCTCCGACGAGTTTCCGGCGAGGGGGCGGCGCGGGAAAAAGGAAACGGCTCGGGGAAGAAGACGACCGGCGGGTCCCACGTGTCAGTGGCGGAAAAATTAAATCCCCGATCAGCTGCGGCCCCGGGATCCAGTGTGGTGGCGTGGGAAAAGTTCTGTGGCCCCGTGTGGCGTGATTCCAGCAGCTGACACGTGTAGGAGGGACCCACCGTCAGGGTTTGCACATTTCCCGGATTAATTTGAATTCCAGATTTAGTTCAAACTTTAGAACCTCACAACTTTTACTAGGAAGCTCCAAATTTAGTGATTAAAATTGGGTTGGATTCAGGATGAAAATCCCTATCCAAATATGAAACCCAATTTGCATGAACGTTAATAGAAAATCCTGGAAAAAGTTTTAAATCATTTTAGCAAAAGAATTTTAGAGGGAGTTTGGTTCATCCAAAAATCCCCAAAGTTTGCCAGAATATTCTTTAGGATTTAGGAGACTCCTGTAAATGTTTCAGCTCATTTGTAGTTGATTTAATTAGGGTAATTCTGGTTTCAAGTTTCTGTATTCAAATGAATACAGAAACATTTTCAGAGAATTTCCAAAACTTGGAAATTCAGTTCTGGGCATTCCTTAGCTCCAAAAATCCTAGAAAATTCAGGCATACTCTTTGAACTATGCTTGAAATTGTAGTTCACTTGAATTTGCATGAAAGTGCAAATTTATTCAGAATTAATTCCTTTTTGCCTAAATGCTTAGGGAATCATTCTGGGTGATCTAATCAGTGAAACATTCTGAATTTTGGTCCAGAGGACTTTCTTGTGACAAGGAACTCCCAAGAAAATTTCCAGCTCCATTGGAGCCCTGGATCAGTAGTGTTCTGTTCAACCATTAGTTGATCCTCACCCAAGTGATGAAACCCCACTCATCACTTGATCTTAGTACTTAAACACAAACCCAAACCACTAGAACCAGTTTCATTTTAAATTCTTGAACAGAGTTCCAGTTTTAAACTTGGCTTTAGAATTTGTTAGCAAAGAGTTTTACAATTAAACATATGTGCATGTTCATAACGTGTAGTGTTTAAACGTGGAAGAGTGGGGGAAAGGTGAAGCTTGGATCAAGAGGCAAGAAGGCAGTGATTGAACTTCAAGTCATCAACAACTAACTTCATATTACCTGACTTTAGTCACCTGCAAAACCAAGGCAAGCCCTGGTTTGCACTTAAGTTGTTTTTAAAGTTTTCCCTTTTGTTCACTACTATTGGTCAAGGTTTGTATGTGCATTAGGTCAAGGATGTTTGATACTCCACTTGCATAACCAAACATGAACCCTGAGGTCAAGGGTAGGATTGTGTCATCGTGCAGAATAATGCCGTGCTAAATAGCTTAGGACATCCGGTAGAAGTCAAGTAGTTGGAATCTACTCGCGAGCTATAGTTCAGGATCACATAAGTGTTGTTGGAAGGTAGAGGCAAACTAAAGTTTACATTTCTAAAGATGAGACCGGGCAGTGGGGTTAGGCAGCGACAAGACGAGGTCTTGGTCGAGTAGCTCTGCCTGTGTCGGTTAAGGACCGAAGCGTGTGCGGCCCCGCTGAGCAAGTATTGAGTTGTGTACCGGATGCTTACTGATATATGGGAACCAGGAAACTGATGTACCAGGTTGACTGGATTGTAGAGGCATACCACATTGTCTCGTTAGACCTATGAGCCCGAGACGGCGCGACCGGTTCTACAGTTTAGTGGCCTGAGAAAGGTTGCCACATACGACGTAATGAAGGACGCCAGAGTTGGGTCTTCAGAGGCGGGCGTATGTGTCGAGTTATCCGGGTAGTGTTTGATTCGAATCACCGTCCCTCGCGGTTATGAGTACCGCTTGCTCACTGTGTTGTGACGTAGTAAGCACGTTGTGTGGGAACAGTTCGCAAAAGTATAATTGCTGCTATGAATATGTTAAACTGCATGAGAACCTTGTTTGAAGTAGAGATAGAGCAAACTAAAGTTATTTTTCCACCTTGGGGCAAGTAACATTAGAGTGCAGCGTTTCTTGTTTGATTGTGGAGTTCCAATGTTGCTGGGCGCAAGGTCACTACTATTATGGCTAAAAATCTGAAAGTTAAGGATGAACTCGTAGGCGAGTCTTTTCGCAAATGACAGGTTTAAGTCTTAGGTTACTTTCATGTACAGTTTCATGTCTTAGGAGAGACGGTTAAGTCTTGATGAGCCTTTGTGCTCACTCTTGCTATATAAGTGGTTTTGCAGCTAAACCTCGATGCTATAAAGAAGGTTGTCCGGTGACACTCGGGAACTTCCGAGTCATGTCACACTTGGAGAACCTAGCCGCTGCCATGTCTTCGTGTTGCTAGCGAGAGGAGCCCGCGGGCTGGAACTCTTCTCGAGTGCTTCTTAGATATTCGTCGTGAGCTGTTTATAGACTTCCTCTGTAGCTATCTTATGTAAAGTATTTACAAAGAACAGTTGTAAGCTTCCGCTTTGATTTATGTAATACATTGTTCCTTATATGTGTGCTGTTGGGTGCCGCATAACACGGCACCACCCAATGCGATCCCCGGGCGAGGCGGCACGGCCCCGTGATCGTAGTCGGGCCCCCTCAGCGTGGTATCAGAGCCACATTGGTAATAGCACACGGAGTAAGGATCGTATTACGACAAAAACATAGGATACGGTGAGGAAACTGTATTAGGCCCACATAAGGACTATAGTAGTATAGTTACTCAAAGTGGCATTGCTACCTTACTTGTTATAATTCCGAATTTTGATTCTGTAACGACACACCTACGCTCAGGTAAACATGGTAAGGAACGCCACCGAAAGCGGTTAAATTTCGGTTAGCTCCCCTGACGAGAAAAGTGGTTCAGGGATAGGTCTCACAGCTTTGTGTGAGACGTCAATATGAAACTCTTGGACTCTTCATGTCCCTGAGTTCATATGAAACACTGATCTCTAGCGTGCATTAGGCAAGTAAGTGGAGACCCCATCGCGTGGTCAGTAACGCGAGAGTGTGTTCGTCTGGAAATAGCCCAGAAGGACATACGCAGCGCTTGCCATCGGCGTGCCCTGTAGGGCAGTAGGTGGTATCCGTTGGGTTGATAACATTCCCAACCGTGACGACCCGTTCATGACATACTCGCGTTCCCCGTCGTGTGGTGTTGAAACACGATCATGTGCCTTGAGACGTGGCTTAACTCAAGGACGGCCGTATGACAATGATACGGGCGTTTGTATTTACTTTCAATATGGAACTGCCTGACATGAAACAACCTTTGAGTGCACCACTATTGAGTGTTCTTCTGCAGGTATTAACCACGTAAGTATCCCGTGTAGTACACGTGTGCGAGAGACCGTCTTAGTGCCACTGATCATACGTATATGCCGGTGTAATCCGGTTAGGAATTTTTCTTTTGGTGAGGCAACGTAGTACCGACACGTTTCTTGCGGTGCATCGACACCGTACTACACTTAATAATCCTCTTCCTTGTGAACAAATGATTCATGAACTAACTTTCAACTAAAAATGGAAGTTTGAAACATATATTAGTTACTGAACTCTTATTTTGAGCTAAGATTCAAATGAGAGCATAACTAGGTGTCAAAGTTTTCAAAAACAGAGTGCTCTGTTTCTGGCAGGAATTCTTGCTGGACTTTGACAGAGCATAACTCTGAGTATATTTAACCAATCAAGGTTTATGATACAGTTCTGGAAAGATTTTCTAGTGCTCTACAATTTCTTTGTAGACCTCCAGAGCAAAATCACACGTTAAGTTGGTGAAAAGTCCAGTTTAAGGCAAACTGTTCAGAACCAGGACAGTAGCAAAAACCTCTCTGGACCTATCTGTTTTTAAGCCATAACTTCCTGTAGAAAAATCCTTAAGGAGCCTATGAGTACTCGTTGGAAAGATACTGAAGTTTACTAAGGGCGTGTTTGGCATAGCTCCGGAGTCCAAATTCACCTTGGAGCTGAAAAAATCCACCCAAACACCTCAACTCCATAACTCCGTGGAGCAGCCCAACTCCACAGAGTTGAAGGAGCTGTAGTTCATTTTTTCAGAGTACCTCATTTGTTACTCCAAAACAAGTGCATATGGACAAAGTCGTGGAGTTGGGGGTAATTACCCGCAATTGCCACTGGTTTAAAAAACGTTTCGTTTTTTCTTTTCCTCCACCTGGTTGGACTCTTCCCTGCGAACCTAGGGCGCCGCCGGCCACGCCCGCCTCCTCACGCCCGGTCCGGCCGCCCACTCGCCCGCTGGTCACCCTCGTCCAGACCCCGCCGGACGCCGTCGGCCGCGCCTGCCTCTTCACGCCCGCTCCGGCCGCCAGCTCGCCTTCCGGTCGCCCTCGTCCTGACCCCGCCGGTCACCCTCGTCTAGACCCCGCCGGGCGCCGCCGGCCGCACCCGCCTCCTGACGCCCGCTCCGGCCGCCAGCTCACCCGCCGGTCGCCCTCGTCCAGACCCCGTCGGGCGCCTGCCTCCTGCACCGTGCGCCCGCCTCGTCACGCCCGCGCCGGCCGACAGCTTGCCCGCCGGTCGCCCTCGTTCAGACCCCGCCGCCTATTGTACTCCTACCTGCTCGCCAGGCCCCCTACATCCCTCGGCAGGCCCGCTGCAGCTTGCCAGGGTTAATTGATTGGAATAATCTCATTATTGTAGAGTGAAAACTCATTATTCCTGAAATAATATATAATTTAAAATATTTTACAAATTCATATACTTTACTATTCATTAAATGCATACAATCAGTGTAGCAGGGGTAATAATGGTATCACACCCTCCAAACTCTCTTTTCTGGAGCTGAGAACAGTATTTCAGCCAAACACCACTCCGAACACCTCTAACTCCACAGCAGAGTTGCTCCACCTCAGAGTTTTGGAGCAGAGTTGCTCTACTGTGGAGTAGAGCCATGCCAAACACGCCCTAAAACTTTGGTATTGAACTCAAGTCAAGAATCTATGGTTAACTTGAGTAAAATTTTGAGTTTGTGTGAACTGGTCAGGGTAGTCCCGCTGATTAGTTTAGCGTACTTAAGATTTATTTAAACATGAATGTGGTTATGCTTTCATAAAGTACATGACATGTTCATGTTTTACTTATCTTTACTTACTACTGAGATAGAATTTTGATTGACTCAAAATTTTGTTTCCTGCAGTATGGTACGCACACATTCTCAAATGGAGCTTGGAGATTCAAGTCGAGGTGGGAATGACTCGACTTCATCACAAGAGCCATCGCCAACCGGATTGGCTGAAATTATGGCGAAGATGAATGAAACTCTCCAAACTCTAGTTCAGCAAGGCATAGATCGAGAAGCTCAACGTCACATGCCAATCCAGAGCACGTATCTGGATTTCTTGGCGACACAACCGCCGGTATTCTCTGAGGCGGCTGACCATTGTGAAGCAAATCACTGGTTATGTGTCATTGAGTCCAAGTTCGGATTGATCCAATTTGATGAATTCTCGAAGACTCTATTTGCCGCTCAGCAGCTTCATGGCTTTGCTGGAGCATGGTGGGCAGACTACCTTGCTGTCCGACCAGCAGGGCATCGTGTCACATGGTCGGAGTTTCAGGCTGCATTTCGTACTCGTTTCATTCCTGCGGGCATAATGCAAACCAGCCTGGATGAATTCTGGAGTCTGAAGCAAGGGGACATGAGTGTTATTGAGTATGCAAAGGAATTCAATCGATTAGCTCAATATGTCCCTGACTATGTGAAATCACCATCCATGAGGGGTTATCATTTTTATCGAGGGCTGACTGCTAGGCTGCGATGTGAATTGGCTCAAGTTAGCCAAGAGAATTTTGATGAGTTTGTGAGCTGTTCTATCGCTCAAGAATATTATTCCAACCTCTACCTCAAAGAAAATAGTGAGAGGGACTCATCACAGGATGAAGACAATCATCTGCCTCAGAAGTATCGGTTGGTAATCCGTTCACCTTCCGGTCGAGAGATTCCACAAGAGGTGCAATCATTCTGGGAGTGTGATGACTCTTCTACTCCCCAGAGGTCTTATTCACCTCCACCGCAGCAGCAACTTATTTCTCCTGCACCTCAGTATCAACAAGGTGCATCAGAATACTATTTCCCTCAAGAGGTTGAAGATGAACAAGGTGATTTCTCAGGTGAATAGGTATACTTTAGAAAACAACTTAAATGCAAACCGGAGCTTTCCTTGGTTTTGCAGGTGACTAAAGTCATAGATGTATGAAGTTAGTTTCTGCTGACTTGAAGCTCAATCCCTGCCCTTCTTGCTCCTTGATCCAAGCTCAACTTCTCCTTCTTCACTTTCCACGTTTTATCACTACACGTTATGAATAGGTATACATGTTTACTTATAAACTTTTGCTTACAAGTTAAAGACAAGTTTAAAACTGGAACTATGTCTAAGAATTTAAAATGACACTGGTGCTAGTAGTTTGGTTTGGGTGAAGTAACATGATCAAGTGATAATTACATTTCATCACTTGTGTGCTACTCCTCTAATTAGGTTGAACAGTATAGTGCTGATACAGAGCTTCAATGGAGCTGAAAATTTTCATGTGAGTTCCTTGTCACAAGAATGTCATCTGGACCAAAATTCAGAATATTTCACTAAGTAGATCACCCAGAACAATTCCCTAAGCCTTTAGGCACAAAGGACTTAATTCTGAATAAATTTGCACTTTCATGTAAGGGCCTCAGTTTTTGACACTCATTTGCAGTGTTCATCACCACACCACACACCTCATTTGAGGAAAAATGATGAACACAAATAAAGAGCAAGTAACAATTATCAACATGCTCATTAGGGAACAAACTCACACATTGCAAAAGTGGTACTTCCCACATGTGATATAGATGGGCTGGACATATGAAAACTCCTACACTTTGCTAAGGATGTCCATGCCAAGTTTCACCCAAATTCAAAACATTTTTGAGGTCATCTTGGGTGTAGATAGGAAAGGGGCAGTTTGAAAACATATTCAAATTCAAACTGTTTTCACCCACTGAATTTAAAAGTGGAAGGCATATTCTTGCTCAGCACATTTTTGTGAGCTCACACACCAATTTTCACTCCATTTGGAGTTGATCTTGACATGAGCTAAGGGGGAGAAATTCAAACTTTATTTGAATTTCAAACTGCACTTGTGCTGAAATTCATTCAAACCAAACCTCATTTGAACTTTGATCAATTCAAATGGCTCTTGGGTGAATAATTTGAGTTGCCAAGGGTAGAATAGGGTTCACTGTTTACCACAGCTGTTAGGAATAAATTTCAGAGGTTAAAAGAGGAGTGGGACCCACATGTCAGCCTCAGCCTCAAAGCAAACCGACTGAACCACAGTTCAGTCGGTTCCCGGCTGTTGTGCGCGCGCGCCACCGAAGGGGCCGGCCGGCGCCAGCTCCTGCTGCGTGCCCCAAGCCGGAGGCCAGCCGGCCGAGCTATTTATTCCCTCCCCGGCGTGCCTCAGTCACCATTTCCCCGAGCTACCGACGTGCGCGACTGCTTTTCCCACTGCCATCGCCGCCGCTCGAGTTCCTGCTTGATCAAGCCGATCGCAGCTCCCTCTTTCCATTCCAAGGTCCCAGCAAGGTACTAGCAACCATCCTCCATCCTTCCCATTGATAGAAATCGATTGAAACCGAGTGATATCGGCTGTGCCGAAAGATCAAACTCGGAACTGGAAACCGCCGCACCTCGGGCTCTCGTGGACAGCCCAACCTGGGCGTTGTCACGCCCGAGCCAAGGCACCCTTGGACACGCAAGTGATCGGTGCTGCTCATCCCCGAGCCACAGCTCGAGTGGTTGCTCACCGGCGGCGAATTTCCACTTTTCCCCTTTCTGTGTGCAGAACGACCCTCGGGTACGATTCTGTTTAATTCGTGCTCTAGAAAGGATTAGAGGGCCTCAGGCCACTCCCACACGAACTAGACACGGTGACGCACAAGTTGCCTTCACAACTCTGAGCCGGAGAACTTCTGTGCCCGGCGTAATTCAAGGTCTACTAATGGCGGAACGCACGGGGGGTATCGGGCGCACGGTGAGGACCTATTTCGGGCCTTCCCCGAGCTGCCCCGAGTTCATGTCGACCTTCTCTGAGGTCCACTGATGCTCCCCGACCGGTTTCCCAAGTAGCTGAGGCACTAGGAGCATCAGCCGACATGGCCGAAGTCGTTCCGATATGGCGGCTCGTCGCCGACCATGCTCCGGCCGTTGTCATGAGCAGCTGACCCTCGGATCATGTTCCCCAAGTAAAAGTAGGCAGGGGCGGCCAGAATCAAGAAGTTTGAAGCTGTACAGCAGCCGGCGGCGAGCTCTCCGGCGAGGTCCCTCGGCGGCGGAGCGCGGGTGTCGCGAGGTTGAAGAAGGGGGTGGACCCCAGCTGTCAGCGGCCGATATTTTGAATCGGGATCCGGCTGCGGCCGGGATCGGGTGTGCTGGCGCGCAAAAGCCTTGTGGGCCGCGGTGTGTTGTCGCTTCGGCGTGCGACGCGTGTCCCCTGGGCCCACGCGCGAGTTTAAACTTTTCCCCGATTTTCAGATTTCCTTCAAACTTCAAATCCTTATAACTTTGGCTAGAAAGCTCCAAATTGAGTGAACCAAATTTTTCTGGATTCAGCTCTTTGAGTACTTTCCAGAAAATCAAGTGTCACTTCATGAAATTCCTTAATTCTCCAGAATTAATTCCTTAAAGTTTAAACTGTTAGGAATTTTAACTGGAGAATCATTTGGAGGAAAATCCTGAAATTTTGCTGAGATGTTCACCAAAATATCCTTGAACTACCATAAAAATTTCAGATCCATTTGAGCTCATTTAGTCCACCTAATGGTGTGATTAGTAAAACTGTTCCAGAGAAAATAGAAAATGTTCAGAAACATTTTCAGAATTTTCTCTGAAATTGTTTAGCTCATATCTTTAGTTAGAGACTTCCAAATTAAGTGAGACCAATTCCATTAGAACCCTCTGAAAATCTAGTTTTCAGAAAGTCATAGTTTGTTTCATGAAAATACCTAGAACACCCTAAAAGCCTTTAATTAAGGTCAAGGACATAATTATTTGTGGAGGGCTCAAATGAGCTTTGCTGCAACTAAAACTTGACCAAGTCTCTGTTTAGGTTGTAACCAAGCCACAGTAAAAGTTTCACAGTCATTAGGTCTATCTAGTAAAGGTTATAGACTTCACAACTTCAAAGTTAATACAAAAGCATTTAATTAATACATACATTGTTCTTATCATGTAGTCGCTAAGGTCGAGGAGGAACCCGAAGTCCTAGACTTCGTTACTCCGGAGGAACAGCTAGCCTACGACCAAGAGCAGCAAGGCAAGCCCCGGTTTGCATTAACCATTTTATAAATTTTTATTGTTTTGAGCACATACTTGTTTTCTTTATGATGTGCATCAGAGTCTTGTTTGGAAACCCCACTGCATAGCCAAGAAAACCATGGGTTGGGGTTTAGGATTGCAAACCCCGTTAGCCACTGCATTGCTAGGATAGAGTAGGATTCGGTACAAGTCGAGTAGTTGGAACTACTCGCGAGAATAGGCTAGAGGCACATTGCTCGGGTAGAGATAGCACATGATACACATGGCAAGAAAATGAGACCGAGCGGAGAGTAAGGGCAGCAGGACTTTGGGGCCTGTGTGCTGTAGCTCCGCTTGTGTCGATTGAGGACCGAGCCGTGTGCGGGCCTGTTGAACAAGCTAGAACAGTACCGAAGACCTACCGGCTATATGGGAACCGGGAAACTGATGTAACTCGGGTAGCTGGGTGTTGAGGCATTGCCCGTCGTTCAGAGGGTAGGTTGAGAGCTCGAGGTGTAAATCAGCTGGCGGCACAGAGATGCGCGTGCAGGGACCTCTTGCTCGGGACGATGGGACCGGTTCAATATTTGGCTAACGGGTGAAAGGTAGTCGCGTACGGCGTCCGTGATGGTTGTTGTAGGCAACATCGAGTACGGGCGTACGTGACGGGTTGTTCGGGTAACCCTGCAGGTGTAAATCGATTATAATCGCCGTCCCTCGCGGTCAGTGAGTACCACTTGTTCACTGTACCGTGACGTAGAAAGAACAGGCTAGTTACATGTTAAAATGTTGCTGATTGAAAGTTGGATATTGATTGTTAATGATATGTTGTAGCTTAGTGCTAACTAAAGTTCTTTTCAACTTTGGGCAAAGTACATGAGAGAAATGCGTTTCTTGTTTGATTGCGGCTCTCTCATGTGCCTTAGCGTAAAGTTCTCCACAACCTGCTGCTAAAACTTGAAAGTAAGGTTCTACTAATTAGGCGAGTCCTTGCAAATGATTTTTACCTCATGCAACCCATCACCCTCATGTAGAAGTTTCATGTTTAGGTGAGACGGGTCAGACTTGCTGAGCCTTCGTGCTCACTGCTTGTGTTTGAAGCTTTTGCAGGGTTCTATGAGGAAGGGACTCCCGAAGAGGAGACGGAACCCCAGGAGGGGAACCCCGTCGAGTGGGAGTCGTGCACGCCGCAGAGTTAGTGTGCGAGTGTGCTAGCAAGGACACGTTCGAGGGCTGAACGTGCACTTGATGCTTAGTCTACGCCCGCGAGTGTGGACTAAACTTATTTTGATGTAAACATGTTAATAAACTTGTTTATGTAATAAAGCTTCCGCTTCCGCTTTGTACCTTTGACGTGTGTTATACGGTGTTGTGCAACGCAGCACCCCTCAGCGTGATCCTGGCTCGACAGGACCAGTGGGGTCGTGTCAGCGTGGTATCAGAGCTCGCTTGAGGTTTAACACAGTACAAAGGTCTTCTTTTTCAAAAATCCAGTGAGGAACGAGTTAGTAGCCCGTATAAGGATGTTATTAGTATATAGAAAGTGGCTTATTAACTTATTTGTTATGTCGGAAAATCGTGCATCTCGGGACGTTCATGTCTTGGGGGGTGCACGTAAGCGCTGTCCACCAGTGCGCACAAGCTGAAGGGTGGAGCCCCACGGGTGGCAGGTAACCCGACCCGCTTTGATATCCTCTACGACTCTTCATGTCGTTTGGGGTATTCGAGCAACGTCTGTCCCTGGCGTGCGTGGTGCAACATGGGAGACCCCGTCACGTGGTCTGAAACGTGAACACGTAACTCAAGGCGTGTTTGGCTTGAGAACATCCGGGCGAGTGATGACGGCCGGGTGTACAAACTGTATGGATTCCGGGCTCGGTGTGCAGCCGAGTCTGATGATTGTTTGAGTTTCTGCAGGTAGCCTTACCACGAAACGGTAGACGTGTAGCATCCGTGTGCGAGTGACGAGTAGTGCCACTGAACTAACGAAGCCGGCTAAATCCGGTATAGGTTTTTCCTTTGTGAGGACGTAGTACCGACATAATCTGGTGACGCCTCGACGTCACACCCAACTAAATGAACAACTTCATTTAAAAACTTGAAGGTTTTGATCCAAAGTAGTAAAACTTGATGTAACTCCTTCCCTTGAACAGGATATTCAAAGTTAATAAGTTTTCAACTTATAGGATGTTAAGGACAGAGCACTCTGTTTTCAGCTAAATCAAGGCTGAAGTTAATCAGAGGTTAGAGGTTGAGTTCTTTCGAGGTTGGGGTCGTATGATACATTTCTGAAAAGCTTTGGAGGAGCTTTACAACTTTTCTGTTGAGTTCCAGAGGTGTTTCATCCCTTAACCACTCGAAAAATGCAGTAGAGTTGAAACTGTCCAGAAAACAGGACGGAGCAAAGACTCTCTGTAGACTCTCTGTAAATTAAGCATAACTTCCTGCATAAAAATCCGAAAATAGAAAATGAGGTGGTTCTGGGAAGCTTATGAGATGGGTTACAACTGTGTAACAGAAAGTTTTGTCAGATTAGGAACAGAATTAACTGGAATTCTTGGATCAAATCAGTACCTAAGGCAGGGAGGTGCTGTCCAATTGTTCCCAGAAATTCTGTTAACTTTGACATCTCATAACTTTTGAACCAGAGCAGATCTTAGGCCAACCAAATACTTTCTGGAAAGCTATTGAAGTTAACTTTAACTTTGATGTTGAGCTCCAGGACTGGTTTTGCTTTTAACCTGGCCTAAATCAGATTGATATGGAAACTGGTCAGGGCTGTCATGGGAACAGCAGATCAGCAGTCAAATTTGTTTAAAAATTTGAACTATGTTTCCAAGTGTTAAGGGTTCAATGACATATCTTATGTTATAACTCAATGGTTTACTGTTTAAATAAATATTTGACATTTCTCAAATATATTTTTACAGATGGCAGCAGATAAACGGTTGGAGAACGGGTGGGTAGTTTCCCACTGCTCTGACCGTAGCGGCTACCCGGGAGCATTGTGGCTAATGCTCCAATATTTCGGGTACAACCAGATGCCGCAATACTTCGCCAAGGAAGAAGGCGAAGAGGGGAACAAGACGTGGACGATCCATGTCGAGGTTCCTGCAGGGCCTACGCCACCCGGTTGGGTGCCATTCACCGTCACGGTGAGAGGAAGACGCAGGAATTCCTACACCTGCAACAAGGGAGCCGGAACGCGCTGGAGTACTCCAGAGCGTTCAACGATCTCGCACTCTACGCGTCGTATCACGCAGATACGGACGAGAAGCGGCGGGACCACTTTTACCAGGGGCTTAACCCGCTCCTGAAGGACAAGCTGGCGATGTTCAATCGCGGCAGCCTCAACGACATAATTGATGCTGCGATTGTTCAGGAAGACTCCGGCAAGGAGTTGGCGGCGGCAGAGCGAAAGCGAAGCGCGCCGCAGAGCAGCGGAGAAGGAGGCGGTCCTTCTCAGAAGTTTCGGATGGTGAATCACCCACCATCAGGTCCGCGCTGGCAGCCACCACAGCGGTCGATGCCGTTCCGCGGTCGGCCGTATTCTTCACCGGCATTCCGGCCGGCACTGCCAGCACCACCGCAACAACAACAGCAGCAGCGGGCGATGCCGCGTGCGTTTGCACCTCCGCAACGCATGCCGGGCTTTCGTCCACCAAGTACTCCACCAGCAGCGGCCACATGTTACAAGTGTGGTCGTCCAGGACACTTCGCGAGCAGTTGCCCGGAGAGGCAAGGCGGCGGAGTGGTACCACAGTTTCCGGGGAGGAATCAACCCCGGAACCCTACTAATGCGCGGCGGGCAAACCCTAGGCCCGGCACTGTCCACCAGCTTGCCATTGAGGACGTGCCGGAGGGCGAGCCAATCCTTGCGGGTATGTTCCAACTCCACCAGCATCCCGCTATAGTACTATTTGATTCAGGCGCCACGCATAATTTTATTAGCCAAGCTTTCATTGCTAAACACAGCTTGCCAATACTACCCACCGATAGTCCATATTTAATTTGTTCACCGGGTGGGAAGATTTCAGCAAGCGTAATGGTCTCCAAAGCACCATTATGCTTAGCGGGTAGAGTGTACCCCACGTCTCTCATTATCTTAGAGGGACAGAAGGTCGATGTCATCCTAGGGATGTCGTGGTTAACCCGCCACGGCGCTGTTTTAGACACCGTCCTCCGAGTCGTGCACTTAAACTCAGGAGTGCACGGTTCTCACTCATTATTTCTGGACAGTCCAGAAATAAAACTTCCAAGTGTCTATCAAGCCACAACCATCAGATTGGAAGACATTCCAGTGGTCCGAGAATTCCCTGATGTATTCCCGGATGATTTGCCGGGGATGCCACCCGATAGAGAGGTGGAGTTCAAGATTGAACTTGCACCGGGAACCATGCCAATATCCCGAAGGCCGTACAAGATGGCGCCCAAGGAGTTGGCGGAACTGAAGATTCAGCTCACGGACCTTCTGGAGAAGGGTTTTATTAGGCCGAGCTCCTCGCCATGGGGCTGTTCGGCATTATTTGTCAAAAAGAAGGATGAAACGTTGCGGCTTTGCGTGGACTACCGTCCATTAAATGCCGTAACCATCAAGAACAAGTACCCGTTGCCACGGATCGACATGTTGTTTGATCAGTTGGTCGAAGCAAAGGTCTTTTCCAAGATGGATTTAAGATCCGGGTACCATCAGATTAAGATCAGGGCTGAGGACATTCCAAAGACAGCTTTTTCGACAAGGTACGGACTTTATGAGTACCTGGTCATGTCCTTTGGCCTCACCAATGCTCCAGCTCACTTCATGTACTTAATGAACTCGGTGTTCATGCCGGAGCTGGACAAGTTTGTCGTGGTCTTCATCGACGACATCCTGGTATATTCCAAGTCGGAGGAAGATCACAAGAAACATCTGCGTATAGTCTTGCAACGGCTGCGGGATCACAAGTTATACGCAAAGTTCAGCAAATGCGAGTTTTGGATATCGCAAGTGCCTTTCCTCGGGCATATCATCTCAGCGGAGGGTATCGCTGTGGACCCGAGCAAAATCACGCAAGTGCTGAATTGGAAATCCCCGAGAACTGTTCATGAGGTACGGAGTTTCCTCGGACTCGCGGGATATTATCGGAGGTTCATTCCGAACTTCTCGAAGATTGCCAGGCCAATGACAGAGCTGCTGAAGAAGGCTACCATATATGTTTGGAGTCCAGCATGTGAAGCAGCATTCAAGGCTTTAGTCAAGCACCTAACATCAGCACCGGTTTTGGCGCAGCCAGACACAACAAAACCGTTCGATGTGTACTGCGATGCATCCGGCATTGGGCTCGGATGTGTGCTGATGCAAGACCGAAGAGTGGTTGCGTATGGATCACGACAGCTTAGGAACCATGAGCAAAATTATCCAACTCACGATTTGGAGCTCGCTGCCGTGGTACTTGCACTGAAAATGTGGAGGCACTACCTACTCGGTAACCTCGTACATTTATATACCGACCACAAAAGCCTCAAGTACATCTTCACTCAGAAGGAGCTGAACATGAGGCAACGAAGATGGTTGGAACTGATAAAGGATTACGAGATAGAGATCCATTATCATCCGGGCAAGGCAAACGTTGTGGCAGACGCGCTAAGCCGCAAGTCACACGTCAATAATCTGACCATCACACCGTTGGAAGAGAGCGAACCACCACTACATGTGATTCCACATGGAGCTCTCTACAACCTAGCTTTGATCCCCACCATCCGTGAAGAGATAGCGGCAGCCCAGAAGAATGACAAGGGCATGTCACATTTGCGGAGACGTGTAGACAGTGGGGAGTTGAAATGTTTCCGGAAGGACGGAGACGGCGTCCTATGGTTCAAGGACCGGATCGTCGTACCCCGAAACCCGGAGTTACGGAAGAAAATCTTTGATGAGGCTCACTTATCAAAGTTTTCTATTCACCCCGGCAGCAACAAGATGTATCAAGAACTCAGAAGCAAGTTTTGGTGGACACGGATGAAGCGAGAGACTGCAAAATACGTGTCCGAGTGTGATACATGTCGAAGGGTGAAGGCAGACCACATGCGGAAACCGGGACTGCTGCAACCACTGGGCATTCCTGCCTGGAAGTGGGAAGACGTGAGCATGGATTTCGTCGTCGGTTTACCCACCACCTTACAGAAACATGATTCTGTGTGGGTGATCGTCGATCGGCTCACCAAAGTTGCCCATTTCATCCCGGTCAACACCAACTACAACGCCAAGAAGTACGCTGAACTGTACATCTCACGGATCCTATGCTTATACGGCGTACCCCGTACTATCGTATCGGACCGGGGCACTTTATTTGTGTCCCGTTTTTGGGAGCAGCTCCACGCTGCCTTGGGGACGAAGCTGATCCGTAGTTCAGCCTACCACCCGCAGACGGATGGGCAAACGGAGCGGGTAAATCAAATCCTAGAAGACATGCTACGAGCTTGCGCTATCGACCACGGCAAGAATTGGGATGATCACTTGCCATTAGCCGAGTTCTCGTACAACAATGGGTACCAAGCCAGCATCAAGATGGCGCCCTACGAGGCGCTATACGGCAGGGAATGCCGCACACCACTGAACTGGTGTGAATCTGGCGAGAGGGTTACCTTCGGGATTGATCTTGTCAACAACGCGGAAGAAAAGGTTCGATTAATTCAAGCGAACCTAAAAGCCGCTCAATCCCGACAGAAACAGTATGCGGACCGGAGAAGGCGCCCATTACAATTCGAAGTTGGAGATCACGTATACCTACGAGTGTCTCCAATGAAGGGCGTAAACAGATTTGGGGTGAGAGGAAAGTTAGCACCCCGATTCATCGGTCCATTCCAGATTACCGAAAGATGTGGATCGGTGGCATACCGGCTAAGATTACCAGAAGCACTTTCCGGTGTGCACGACGTCTTTCACATTTCCCAGCTGAGGAAGTGTCTCAAGCTATCAACTACCGTTCAGCTGGAAGACATTGAAGAACTGCAACCGGATCTCACCTATCGGGAGGAACCGGTGCAGATTATTGATGAAAAGGCCCGAACCACACGCAACCGTACGTTGTGGTTCTACAAGGTTCTGTGGAGTAATCACTCCATGGATGAAGCGACATGGGAGAGCGAAGAATTCCTTCGCACTAACTACCCCGACTTTCTCACGTCGCATATCCGGTAATTTTTCCACCGTCCTCTCTCTCATTTTCACCTTATAATCTCGGGACGAGATTCTTTTAAGGGGGGAGGAATGTAAGGGCCTCAGTTTTTGACACTCATTTGCAGTGTTCATCACCACACCACACACCTCATTTGAGGAAAAATGATGAACACAAATAAAGAGCAAGTAACAATTATCAACATGCTCATTAGGGAACAAACTCACACATTGCAAAAGTGGTACTTCCCACATGTGATATAGATGGGCTGGACATATGAAAACTCCTACACTTTGCTAAGGATGTCCATGCCAAGTTTCACCCAAATTCAAAACATTTTTGAGGTCATCTTGGGTGTAGATAGGAAAGGGGCAGTTTGAAAACATATTCAAATTCAAACTGTTTTCACCCACTGAATTTAAAAGTGGAAGGCATATTCTTGCTCAGCACATTTTTGTGAGCTCACACACCAATTTTCACTCCATTTGGAGTTGATCTTGACATGAGCTAAGGGGGAGAAATTCAAACTTTATTTGAATTTCAAACTGCACTTGTGCTGAAATTCATTCAAACCAAACCTCATTTGAACTTTGATCAATTCAAATGGCTCTTGGGTGAATAATTTGAGTTGCCAAGGGTAGAATAGGGTTCACTGTTTACCACAGCTGTTAGGAATAAATTTCAGAGGTTAAAAGAGGAGTGGGACCCACATGTCAGCCTCAGCCTCAAAGCAAACCGACTGAACCACAGTTCAGTCGGTTCCCGGCTGTTGTGCGCGCGCGCCACCGAAGGGGCCGGCCGGCGCCAGCTCCTGCTGCGTGCCCCAAGCCGGAGGCCAGCCGGCCGAGCTATTTATTCCCTCCCCGGCGTGCCTCAGTCACCATTTCCCCGAGCTACCGACGTGCGCGACTGCTTTTCCCACTGCCATCGCCGCCGCTCGAGTTCCTGCTTGATCAAGCCGATCGCAGCTCCCTCTTTCCATTCCAAGGTCCCAGCAAGGTACTAGCAACCATCCTCCATCCTTCCCATTGATAGAAATCGATTGAAACCGAGTGATATCGGCTGTGCCGAAAGATCAAACTCGGAACTGGAAACCGCCGCACCTCGGGCTCTCGTGGACAGCCCAACCTGGGCGTTGTCACGCCCGAGCCAAGGCACCCTTGGACACGCAAGTGATCGGTGCTGCTCATCCCCGAGCCACAGCTCGAGTGGTTGCTCACCGGCGGCGAATTTCCACTTTTCCCCTTTCTGTGTGCAGAACGACCCTCGGGTACGATTCTGTTTAATTCGTGCTCTAGAAAGGATTAGAGGGCCTCAGGCCACTCCCACACGAACTAGACACGGTGACGCACAAGTTGCCTTCACAACTCTGAGCCGGAGAACTTCTGTGCCCGGCGTAATTCAAGGTCTACTAATGGCGGAACGCACGGGGGGTATCGGGCGCACGGTGAGGACCTATTTCGGGCCTTCCCCGAGCTGCCCCGAGTTCATGTCGACCTTCTCTGAGGTCCACTGATGCTCCCCGACCGGTTTCCCAAGTAGCTGAGGCACTAGGAGCATCAGCCGACATGGCCGAAGTCGTTCCGATATGGCGGCTCGTCGCCGACCATGCTCCGGCCGTTGTCATGAGCAGCTGACCCTCGGATCATGTTCCCCAAGTAAAAGTAGGCAGGGGCGGCCAGAATCAAGAAGTTTGAAGCTGTACAGCAGCCGGCGGCGAGCTCTCCGGCGAGGTCCCTCGGCGGCGGAGCGCGGGTGTCGCGAGGTTGAAGAAGGGGGTGGACCCCAGCTGTCAGCGGCCGATATTTTGAATCGGGATCCGGCTGCGGCCGGGATCGGGTGTGCTGGCGCGCAAAAGCCTTGTGGGCCGCGGTGTGTTGTCGCTTCGGCGTGCGACGCGTGTCCCCTGGGCCCACGCGCGAGTTTAAACTTTTCCCCGATTTTCAGATTTCCTTCAAACTTCAAATCCTTATAACTTTGGCTAGAAAGCTCCAAATTGAGTGAACCAAATTTTGCTGGATTCAGCTCTTTGAGTACTTTCCAGAAAATCAAGTGTCACTTCATGAAATTCCTTAATTCTCCAGAATTAATTCCTTAAAGTTTAAACTGTTAGGAATTTTAACTGGAGAATCATTTGGAGGAAAATCCTGAAATTTTGCTGAGATGTTCACCAAAATATCCTTGAACTACCATAAAAATTTCAGATCCATTTGAGCTCATTTAGTCCACCTAATGGTGTGATTAGTAAAACTGTTCCAGAGAAAATAGAAAATGTTCAGAAACATTTTCAGAATTTTCTCTGAAATTGTTTAGCTCATATCTTTAGTTAGAGACTTCCAAATTAAGTGAGACCAATTCCATTAGAACCCTCTGAAAATCTAGTTTTCAGAAAGTCATAGTTTGTTTCATGAAAATACCTAGAACACCCTAAAAGCCTTTAATTAAGGTCAAGGACATAATTATTTGTGGAGGGCTCAAATGAGCTTTGCTGCAACTAAAACTTGACCAAGTCTCTGTTTAGGTTGTAACCAAGCCACAGTAAAAGTTTCACAGTCATTAGGTCTATCTAGTAAAGGTTATAGACTTCACAACTTCAAAGTTAATACAAAAGCATTTAATTAATACATACATTGTTCTTATCATGTAGTCGCTAAGGTCGAGGAGGAACCCGAAGTCCTAGACTTCGTTACTCCGGAGGAACAGCTAGCCTACGACCAAGAGCAGCAAGGCAAGCCCCGGTTTGCATTAACCATTTTATAAATTTTTATTGTTTTGAGCACATACTTGTTTTCTTTATGATGTGCATCAGAGTCTTGTTTGGAAACCCCACTGCATAGCCAAGAAAACCATGGGTTGGGGTTTAGGATTGCAAACCCCGTTAGCCACTGCATTGCTAGGATAGAGTAGGATTCGGTACAAGTCGAGTAGTTGGAACTACTCGCGAGAATAGGCTAGAGGCACATTGCTCGGGTAGAGATAGCACATGATACACATGGCAAGAAAATGAGACCGAGCGGAGAGTAAGGGCAGCAGGACTTTGGGGCCTGTGTGCTGTAGCTCCGCTTGTGTCGATTGAGGACCGAGCCGTGTGCGGGCCTGTTGAACAAGCTAGAACAGTACCGAAGACCTACCGGCTATATGGGAACCGGGAAACTGATGTAACTCGGGTAGCTGGGTGTTGAGGCATTGCCCGTCGTTCAGAGGGTAGGTTGAGAGCTCGAGGTGTAAATCAGCTGGCGGCACAGAGATGCGCGTGCAGGGACCTCTTGCTCGGGACGATGGGACCGGTTCAATATTTGGCTAACGGGTGAAAGGTAGTCGCGTACGGCGTCCGTGATGGTTGTTGTAGGCAACATCGAGTACGGGCGTATGTGACGGGTTGTTCGGGTAACCCTGCAGGTGTAAATCGATTATAATCGCCGTCCCTCGCGGTCAGTGAGTACCACTTGTTCACTGTACCGTGACGTAGAAAGAACAGGCTAGTTACATGTTAAAATGTTGCTGATTGAAAGTTGGATATTGATTGTTAATGATATGTTGTAGCTTAGTGCTAACTAAAGTTCTTTTCAACTTTGGGCAAAGTACATGAGAGAAATGCGTTTCTTGTTTGATTGCGGCTCTCTCATGTGCCTTAGCGTAAAGTTCTCCACAACCTGCTGCTAAAACTTGAAAGTAAGGTTCTACTAATTAGGCGAGTCCTTGCAAATGATTTTTACCTCATGCAACCCATCACCCTCATGTAGAAGTTTCATGTTTAGGTGAGACGGGTCAGACTTGCTGAGCCTTCGTGCTCACTGCTTGTGTTTGAAGCTTTTGCAGGGTTCTATGAGGAAGGGACTCCCGAAGAGGAGACGGAACCCCAGGAGGGGAACCCCGTCGAGTGGGAGTCGTGCACGCCGCAGAGTTAGTGTGCGAGTGTGCTAGCAAGGACACGTTCGAGGGCTGAACGTGCACTTGATGCTTAGTCTACGCCCGCGAGTGTGGACTAAACTTATTTTGATGTAAACATGTTAATAAACTTGTTTATGTAATAAAGCTTCCGCTTCCGCTTTGTACCTTTGACGTGTGTTATACGGTGTTGTGCAACGCAGCACCCCTCAGCGTGATCCTGGCTCGACAGGACCAGTGGGGTCGTGTCATTTCATGCAACTTCAAGTGAACTAAAATTTCAAACATAGCTCAGAGAGTATGCCTGAATTTTCCTAGGATTTTTGTAGCTAAGGAATGCCCAGAACTGAATTTCCAAGTTTAGGAAATTTCCTGAAAATGTTTCTGTATTCATTTGAATCCAGAAACTTGAAATCAGAATTACCCTGACTAAATCAACTCCAAATGAGCTGAAACTTTTACATGGATTTTCTAACAACCTAAATAATATTTTGGAAAAATTTTGGGGATTTTTGGATGAACCAAACTCCCTCTAAAATTCTTTTGCTGAAAAGATTTAAATAATTTTCCAGAATTTTCCATTGATTTTCATACAAATTGGGTTGCATATTTTGATAGAGTTTTTCATATTAAATCCAACTCAATTTGAATCACTAAATTTGGAGCTTCCTAGAAAAAGTTATGAAGTTCTAAAATTTGAACTAAATCTGGAAATCCAAATATACCGGGAAAAGTTTAAATTCTGACCGTGGGCCTATCGCACACGTGTCAGCTGCTGGATTCGAGCCACACGGGGCCACAGACCCTTTCCCGCGCAGCCACACTGGATCCCGGACCACAGAAAATCCTGCACATTTAATTCCAGCCGCTGACGAGTGGGGCCGACCCCCCTTCGTTTTCCTCCAGCCCCCAGCGCGACCCCGCCACCGAGCTCACCGGAGCTCTCGCCGGGAAGGGGTTCTGGTCCTCGGAACTTTCTGATTTTCTCCGCCACTGCACATTTTCATGCGAGGAACACGTTGCCGGCCTTATCTCGGAGCGAAGATGGCCAGAACCCTAGGTGCGACGGTGACAGTGGCTGCGGCAACTTCGGCGATGTCGCTAGGGCACTGTAATGCTCCAAGCTTGCTCCGGTTAGCTCCTACAGCATCGCCACGACCTAGGGAGCAACGTCCAGGGCTCTGATCTCGCGAGAAACGTCGGCAACTAGGGGCTCACCGTGCGACCTAGGTCGATTTCGGTGAAAACTCAAAAACTCGAAGAACTGACGGTTTCCTCAACGGTTCTCCCTAGTTCTTGATCGCACGTGCTCGCACGAACGTCTACATCTAGGTTTCCAAGTCTGGTTAGGAGTGGTTCGATGTGTGAGGCGAATTTTCCGAGTTTCTCCCCTCGGTTATTATTGCATGTCGATGGCAGAAATGAAATTCCGGCGAGCACCGTCTGTGACAGTCAGCCGGGGTTGCGGTGAAGCGAGTAGGGACATCGGCGAACCTTTTTGCTTTTGCAGCTCGAGGGGAGAAGCCCTGTGGCGGCCGGGCGACGAGTTCTTCCGGCCGGCGGCTTGCAGTGGCACCGATGGATAAACAGAGCTCGGTGCCGAGTTCCCGTGGGAGAAACGTCGGGTTCTGGTGCTGCACATCTCGAGGAAGACCCGGCGACGCCGTGGGGAAGCTCAGATTGGCGTGGGAGCTGCTGAGGCAGCCGGGCGCCATTTCTCTGGTGGGGCGCGGTAGCGGCGGAAGGGCTGTGCACACGGCAGCAGTCGCGGGAGAAGAGAAACGCGCTCGGTTTTCCCTACATGAGGCAGCCGTCCGCGGTAATATCGGGCTGAAGCGGTTTGACAGCGCCGGGAGGTGGCTTCCGGGTCCTTGGTCGGCAGCGCGGTGGCAGCTCGCGCTGACCCGGTTCTGGCTCGGGTGTGAATCGAGGAACAGGCTGACTTAGGCAGTAAGTTTTGCACCCCCTTCTCAATGACAATTGGGGCCCACAGCCCCTCTCTGCCCCCAAAAGATCACCAAATTTTGGCACATGCAATTTCAGCCATGATGTACTCAAATTCAAAAGTCATTTGGCAATTTGATCAGTTTTGCCTCAGTTTCAAATTTAAATTCAAATTTGGATGAAATTTACATGTCCCTTTGATATACATATCAAAGCACCTCCAAATTTTCCCAAAATTTGCCTTCCACATAATTTGGACCTGAAGAATTTAATTATGCCATCTGATTCTTGAGTTAGCCACTGCAAATACAACTTTTCAAACAACAGTTTGAACTTCCCCTTTTGGAAATGGCCTTCATCTTTTTGAATTGACTCTTTTGGTTCAAACTGAATTTAAAGTCTTATTGCTCATGCCAACTCTTACATGAGTAAACAAAAGTTTTTGCAAGTCCCATTTCTTGTATTTAAACTCAACTTTATTCACAACTCAGGTCTTGCATTTACATGTTTTTGGGACTTTTACATCCGTTTTCGACGTTCTACAAATGCATGGAAAGATGAGAAGATAAACTTTCCAATGGTTCTGGTCCCACATTAAAATTCGCCAGGAGTCGTTGGGAGTTGTCGAAACAAGTCGAGTTCAGAGTTCTGTCCAGTGTTGCACCACCGTATTGGGCTTTTGGGCCTTGTATCCCATATGAGTCCATTAGGGACGCGTCTAAGGGTCTTATGGACGAACCCTAGCCTTTAAATACTGCAGCCACCAGCCATATTCGGTGGTTTTTGCTTAGATAAACAGACGCCGTTCTACGGCTCTTGTGAAACCCCAACTTTGTGATTTTCAGATCACGTCTTCTACGTTCTTGCTCGTGTTCTCGGTTGCACCTGCAGGGATTAGCCTTCTCGGTGAGGTCAAGCATGTGCTGCATGTTTGATAACCAACGGAGCAGTGGTGTAGTGATTGCAGGGGTGTTCGAACTGCTCGAGTGCCACAGATCATCAACGTCAAGTTCTCCACCTCAATCGACCTACGCTTCGGAAGATCGGGCCTAAACCACTCATCAGATCCGGGGGCAAATAAATACTCATTGGAAAGATACTGAAGTTAACTTTAACTTTGGTATTCAGCTTGACTCATGAAAATGCCCAGAACCAGATCAAAATCTTGGATATGTAGAAACTGGTCATTCTGACAGAGGGGTGACAGTTGAACTCATTTGAGAGATTGTTGTACCCTAGGGGGTTTAAGTACTTCCAATGGCTTAGAACATACTCATGAGTGGTTATCTTCAACTAGTGAAAGATTTGAGTATATGTCTTACTCAAGTTCTTTTGCTAGAGACCATGTTTGTGTCGTATTGAAGATAAAATGGTAGTATACGTGATGACAAAGCGATTTCAACGTCTCGTAGTGTCCAAATCTAGTTGAGATGAACTTCCAGAGAGGGAGTCCATTAAGTTGGATTTAACTAGCTTGTATTTGGTCTGGTAATGGTGTAGCTTGTGCAAAGTTATTACATTATCTGTATACGAGATGCATCGCATGTTTTAATGTCATTATGTTTTACGCCTATTTTATTGGACTGCATGAAATATGTTGCGGGACTGATG
The DNA here is from genome assembly GCA_030760725.1 of Neostapfia colusana. Lineage (NCBI taxonomy): Eukaryota > Viridiplantae > Streptophyta > Magnoliopsida > Poales > Poaceae > Neostapfia > Neostapfia colusana. The sequence continues at coordinate 22,642,615 of JASWHV010000017.1, read as the reverse complement.
TTTATTATCGTATGGTTGCAGATGGTTCGCACTCGGACCACGCATGAGATTGGTGGCTCTAGCCAGCAGGGGAGTGATGACTCCCAGCCACCTGCCTACGACAGCACCCCGCAGCAACAAACACCACCGCCGTCTCCGCTTACGCTAGCGGATGTGATTGCGGCACTGGTGGGTGGTCGTGAGGAGCAGACCAACCTGCTCCGCACGATCATGCAGAATAAGTCCCAGGCAGGGGGGCGTCAAGAGAGGGGGCCTCGTGAGCCCCGTAATGTGACGTACTCAGACTTCATGGGTACGCACCCTCCGGTGTTCATAGAAGCAGCAGAACCACTGGAGGCCGACAACTGGCTGCGGACAATCGAGTCCAAGTTCGAGCTGCTCCAATGCACGGAGCGGCAAAAGACTCTGTTCACGGCGCAGCAGATTCACGGTGCCGCTGGTGCATGGTGGGCGAATTATGTCACCTCACGTCCGGCTGGCCATGCCGTGGAGTGGGAAGAATTCCGGGAGGCGTTCCGCGCCTACCATATCCCTCCCGGGATAATGAAGAGGAAGTTCCAAGAATTCTTAGAGCTGAAGCAGGGCGGGAGGAGTGCCCATGACTACTCCCATGCCTTCAACCATCTGGCGCAATATGCGTCGGACTACGTCTCCACCGAGGAGAAGAAATGGGAGCACTTCTATCGGGGATTACATCCTGAGATGAAGATGCATCTCGTCTAATGCAATCGCGGCACCTTCAACAATCTCGTTAATGCCGTGTGACACCCCAAAATCTTGTTAAGACCCTAAATCCTGTTAAGAGGGGAATTTAAAATTTTTTGGACGTGTTGCATGTTTTGCAACAATTTAAATTCAAACTGGAATTCAATTTAAACTCAATACAGAAAAGAAATAGAAAAAGAAAAAAAGAAAACAGAAAAAACCGGCCAGTGGGCCGAAACCCACCAGCCGGCCCACCCAGCACCCGCGCCAGCCCGAGGACGCGCGCGCCCCCTTCCTCCCACTGACAGGCGGGGCCCGCCAGCTCTTCTCCTTCCTCGCGCCAGCGCCGCGCTCGGCCGGACTCTCTCTCACCCCGAATCCCAACCGACCCGGATTTCTGCGTATCCCAGCCGAATTTTGCTCGTGGGCGACGCAAACTCGATCACAACCGAACGCCGCCCTTCCCCTGTCTATAAAAACCCCGGCCTCGTCCCGTTTTACTCACGCGATCTGCTGTTTTTACTCCGGTGAGAACCCGAGCCTTCTCCGGCGAATTCTGGCCAATCTACGCTCGGAAATCCCGATCTAACTCGCTGGTCTTGATCCACCGCCTCCGGGGAACCCTGCAGGTGCAGAAAACTTGGTGAATTGCGGTTCAAACACAGCGCCGACGAGCCTCGCTGTGGTTTCACTTCGGACCTCGTCGCCGATCGCTTTCCAGGACCTCCGAGCTCAAGAAAACCCCCGAGGTGAGATCCCCGACCTCCCCTCTACCGATCTATGCCATAAAATCACAGTTTTAGGAAGAATTAACGAAGATCCGAAACTCTCCGGCGAGATCGCCGCCTCCCGCCGCCGTGCGCCGCCGGGCAGCGCCGCCCGTGCTCGATCAGAGAGACGTGGCCGCTTGTGTGCCATTTATTTTAAATCGCACGGTAGAGTTTAAATCCCCGCGTACTGGTTCGATGTTATAATCTCAGCCGTCTGTTTTAAATCGGACGGTCCACGTCAGCCCCGCGTTATATAGACTGGAAATCTTACGTGCTACACCTTGGGGTTCTCGGAAAATAAGAGCTAGCCCCGGAAACTTCTGATCTAGCCCCTGGAACATCAGAAAATCATGTAAAATCATTTAAAAATCAGTTTTGACCCCTGGGCTTAATAAAAATTAGGAAAAACCCCTCTGTTATGTGTAGCTAGACCCCTGAAAATTCTTAAAATAATATTATAGACCCTGTAGTGGGGTGAGTTTACCTTTTTAACCCTGTTTGATATTTAATTTAGGAAATTGAATAGGTGGCTAGTATTTAAAATTTAAAAGAGTGCAACAACCATATTGACAAAATTAAGTTAAAAACTTTCTCAGTATTTAGAAAACCTTGGAGTGAGATAAAAATATATTTTTGGCTGAAATGAATCTGTTTAATTTATTATTCACATTTATTAGTTATAAGGATACATTTTTAAGTAAAGAATAGTTCTGAAAATAGAGAAAATAAATGTAAAATAGTTTACATCAGAGGAAAAGGTCAAAAATATATTATTAAACATTTTAGATCAGAACCTATTCTTTTTAGATGATGTGTCTTGTTATTTTCATAATAAAGTTCACATTTAGGCATAGGAAATAAATCTGAAAATATAGCAACTAGTAAATGATAAATGGAGTTTCTAAAATCCAAAGAATTCTGTTTAGGGTTGGTAGAAATTCTGAAGACACATATGGAGAAGGAAAATACCTTTCATGCATACTTGGTAGCTAAAAGGTGTAGTAATTGAATATAAGGAATTTATTTAAATTGGAAACTCATATATAAAGTATGCAAGCATAAATGTGGATACAAAAGTAGGAATCATATACACATGATTAAAAGTGCATGTAAGCCAAAGGTCAACACACATAGAGTAAACACAACACATAGAAGTTGTGAATGGCTTTATTACATGTGAATGTGTGGTTTGTATGAAGTGGAAGTGTGAACTATGTCTTATGGATTGTTGTTTTTCTTTTGCTATGTGTGATGGTATGATGTAGAACCTGCTCAAGAGTAAGTTATTCATTTCCAAGATCAGGGCTACCCATTTCAAGAGCAGCAGGAAGGAGGCAAGTGTCCTTGACCACTTTGATCCTATGCTAGGATGTGTAGATAGAATTATTTGCATTGTCAAATGAAATATGAAACCCATGCTAGGAAGTTTCCCTAGAATTGCATTATCTTGTTTCCTTGTAGCTTGGGTTGGGATTTATTTTATCTTGTCATTTATTTACATGCTTATGCTTAGCCATGCTTAGAATGGGATATTTGGGATATGAGATCATCAGTTTATTTTACCATACTCTTGAATGAGATATTGTGAGTTATGTAGAGGTAGGGATCAAGGCAAGTTGGATGTTTTGGTTATGTGCTGGGTGCACGAGACTCGGGTTTGTGTTTAGTACTTGCCTGGATCCTAAGGACCGGTTCATGGAGCATGTAACCTAGCTTTACCGTGCCAACCACATGCTGAGATGGGGCAGCTTGGCCAATTAATTAGGTGTATCCCCGGCGTAGTATGGGTGTGTTGGATGGTGTGGGGAATAGGTGTCAGCTGGACTACCTTATAAACCACAAGGCTCAAGAGGGGGCCACTGCAGCGGGGTTGGAGCCTCTTGTATGCTGTTAGGGGTGAAACCTCAGTGGGACCATGCTCGTCGGGAATCCCTTTGTAAAGGATTCGTAGTGATCTCCTGGCTACACACCTGGGAAGTGTGAATGTGGTTCATAGCCACTGGCATAATGGAGGTTCTTTTAGTCCACCCGGCAACGGGGGATGAAATCACTACATGTGGGTACAGTGGTGCAAACTCTGCAGAGTCAAAACTGTCATGACAGCCGTGCTCACGGTCAAGAGCGGCTTGGACTTATTCATGATTAGAGAATTGATGGTTTTGGAAGTTGTGGATGTTAAGCGGGGAGCTTAACATTGGGAATGATGTTATGGTTATTTGATTATGATGATGGGACCATTTCACCTATGTAGTAATGTAGGTGTTTAATAAGCTAGGGTAATAGGTGTTAATGGCATAGTGTTTTAACCATGAGTTCAACCTCCCCTTGTTCTAGCCATGCATGACATAACTTTCCCACACTTGCTGAGTACCATCGGTACTCAACCTTGCATATTTGTTGGTTTATATTGCTGCTCAGGTCAAGATAATGAGGTGGTGTATAATGACCAAGACTTTGGACCCGAAGAAGGTTTCTAGGTTCATGAAGACCCCGGGCAAGGCCTGTGACGGAGCCCTCAAGAATAATATTCCACTGCTAGTTTATTTACTTGTGATGAACTTATTATTGTCCATCGAGACATTTGCTATGTAAGACTTATTTATATTCGACACCTGGCTTATAATAAATGATGCTTCACTATTTGTCATCACATGTATGAGAAAATGATCCTGGCACACATGTGATATTCACTTGGTTGTTCTTCGGAAAAACCGGGTGTGACAGAAGTGGTATCAGAGCCAAGGTTGCCCGTAGGAACGTGGACCTAGGTAGAAATGGACGTATTTAAGGGCTTTATTTTCTTAAAAACTATTTTTACAAGGTGTGTGTTGAAAAGTGTTATTTAATGAGTCACTTTCTTCATCTTACCCCAATTTTCATTCAAAATAGGATTTTTGTTTAAAAGTTTATCTAACCTAAGTTTAAATGCTTTTGTTTTAGATGGTTCGCATGATTCGCACCGCTCGCAAGTCCACAGGAGGGAGAGTTCCCGTAGTTGCCCTTGCCGAAAGAGAGGAGAGTCGTCCGGTGACGTACCTTTCCTACGGATTGGCAGTAGGAGGCTTGTTGCGCCGTCTTCGACGTATGCTCGAAGCCGCCGGCAATACGGGCAAGCTAATCATCCACTATAACTCCACCAGGACCTTCCGTGAGAAAAGGGAAGAATGGGGTTCAGAGATGAGGATTATACACGAAAATCAGCTGCTTAAGATCCACCGCTCTCCAGCTTGCAGAGCGACACAGGTCGATGCGGAGAAGGATGTCACCTGGGAGGCCATCACCTGCCAGAGTCACATCTATCGTCGACACCTGGACAAGATTGAGTAAATGTATGTCCTCCAGCATGAGAGTGGTACCACGTAGTACAAGTACCCACCAGTGCAGCAAGGGACTTCCCATGAGCACATGGACTTGTGCTTGGAGGATGCTGCTATGCTCAGCACTCGACTGCAGGAGTGTCAGCAAGAACTTCAGGATGTTCGGGACACCCTGAAGGAAACGGAGGCGTTGCTGCGAGCCTGCTTGAGGGCGAGAGAAAGAGGAGATGGGAATGAACTGTGTGTCACCGTAAATGACACATGGACTCCTGACTCCCCAGATCGCTGAGCGATCAGGCGTCGTCGCACTTCTCCACCAGCAGCCTCCCCACCCAAAGCAGAGTCAGAAGGCAGCCGAAATGATGAGGAAGATCCCGAGGAGCCAGCTCAAGAAAACGAGTAGCGTAGAGCCTTCCCCTTAAATTAGAAGAATGTCGAGTAGTCGAGTCGTTACGTTAGTTAATGGTGTGTTAATGCTTGGTGTGTGACGTGAGTTGTGGAAGCCATGAGCAATTGTCCACAGCCTTGTCTTCAGATTGTTTTGCTTTGGTGTGTGAACCCACATGAAATAATATTGCAGTTATTTTTGTGTGAGATATGAACCCTCAGAAAAGTATAACAAAGCTTCAACACTTCAAAGTACAAACAAGTGAAAGTAGTAAGATAATACGTAATACTTTAAATTAACATTTGGTTGATCATGCTAGATGGCCGGAAGAGGAAAAGGTCGTGCTGCCAACCCCGCCAACAACAACGATGAGGCCTGCAACCCTCATCTTTCTGGAGGCCAAGACAGGGGTGGACGCCATGAAGGAGTTGATCCCCTCCACCAAATGCTGGAGAATCAAAATCAGCTCATCCAGAACTTGACTCAAGTGGTGGCCAACTTGCATCAAGTTCCACCTCCACAAGCTGCACCACGCCAACCAAGGTTGAGTGAGTTTCTAGGAACTCAACCTCCAAAGTTTGCAAGTGCTGCTGAACCTCTGGAGGCAGATGATTGGCTAAAGACCATTGAAAGCAAGATGAGGATCATACAGTGCCAAGGGTATGAGAGGGTGCTGTTTGCCTCTCATCAATTGCATGGACCTGCTGCTGATTGGTGGACCGCCTACGTGGCCGCCCATCATGACCCTGAGAACATCACTTGGGAAGAGTTCAAGCGTAGCTTCCGCAACCATTACATCTCAAGAGGTGAACTCAAAAACAAACGGAAGGAGTTCTTGGGACTGCAGCAGGGAAGCATGACGGTGAGGGAATACCTCACTAAATTTACTCAACTATCCCGTTATGCCCCACGGGACATAGAGACTGATGAGCAGAAACAAGATTGTTTCGTGGAGGGACTTACCGCAGAAATGCAGTGTGCAATGTCCTCAAATGAGTATGAAAGCTTCCAAAAGATGGTGGACAGAGCGTTTGTGGTGGAAAGGAAGCTGAAGGCCTTGGAAAATGAGAACAAGAGGAAGGCCGGGTGGTCACACCAAGCCTCAGGGAGCAACACCCGCCCACGTCTGATGCAGAAACCTGCAGGGCAGACGAACCGTGCTGCGGTACCCTACTCAGCACCAAGAGGGTACAACCCGAACTACAGGCCTCCGGCAGCACCAGCACAGCCGCAACGTCAGTTTGTACAGCAGCCTCGCCCCGCATATCCACCTCGACTAGCAGTGCAAGGACCCCCAAACCAACCCCAAGACAATAAAGGCCAAGCACCTAAGGTTGGGGTGCAATGTTTTAATTGTGGTGAAGTGGGGCAATACGCCCATAAGTGCCCAAAGAAGAAGCCCACGCAGCCACAACAGCAGAATGTAATGAGAGGACGGGTGAACCACGTCACTATGGAGGAAGCACAAGAGGCACCCGACGTGGTAGTTGGTAAGTTTCCTGCCAATTTACACATTGCAACCCTGCTGTTTGATTCTGGTGCTACCCACTCGTTCATTGCTCAAGGGTTTGTTAAGAAGCATGACCTAGCAACCACACAGATGAACCATATGCTAGCCGTAAACTCTCCAGGTGGAGAAATAAGGACAAGACAAGTGTGTCCCAAGGTGAACCTAGACATTAATGGGGTAGTATTTACTGCTAACCTCATAGTGATAGATTCACAAGGGATAGATATTATCTTGGGTATGGATTGGTTGACCAAACATAAAGGGATTATCCATTGTTCGACCAGAACGGTGGAACTAACTCACCCTAGTGGCACAAGAGTAAAGTTCGTAACAATACACGAGCCTAGGAGGGACATTAAATTGAATCAAGTTGAGGTGAAAGTGGAGGAGATCTGGACCATCAGGGAATATCCCGATGTGTTTCCGGAGGATTTGCCAGGTATGCCTCCCGATCGTGAAGTGGAATTCGCAATTGAGCTAGTACCTGGAACAGCCCCGATATACAAGAGACCTTATCGGATGGACTCCAAGCAGCTGGGAGAACTCAAGGATCATTTGAGAGAATTGACGGAGAAGGGGTATATTTGTCCTAGTTCCTCACCATGGGGAGCTCCGGTGATATTTGTGCCCAAGAAGGACGGAACCCAAAGGTTATGCATGGATTACCGTGCCTTGAATGAGGTAACCATCAAGAACAAGTACCCATTACCCCGCATTGAAGACTTATTTGAGCAATTGAGGGGCGCTTGTGTGTTCTCGAAAATTGATCTCAGGTCGGGATACCACCAACTCAAGATAAGGCAATCTGATATTCCCAAGACAGCTTTCGTATCTCGGTACAGACTGTATGAATACACTGTCATGCCTTTCGGGCTAACTAATGCCCCAGCATACTTCATGTATCTCATGAACAAGTTATTCATGGAATATCTGGACAAATTTGTGGTGGTTTTCATAGATGACATTCTCGTCTTCTCCAAAAATGAAGAAGAACATGAGAAACATCTAAGGTTGGTGTTGCAGAGGCTGAGAGAACACCAACTATATGCCAAGTTGATCAAGTGTCAGTTTTGGCTGAAGAGAGTTCCCTTCTTAGGACATATAATCTCGGAGGGAGGAATCTCCGTAGATCCCGCCAAAATCGAGGATATCCAGAAGTGGAAGACCCCTGAAAATGTCGGGGAAGTTCAAAGCTTTTTGGGATTGGCTGGATACTATCGACGGTTTATTGAGGGATTCTCTAAGATCTCGAGACCCCTCACCAAACTGTTGGAGAAGGGAATCACATTCACATGGATGCCACAGTGCGAGACGAGTTTTCAGGAGCTAAAGAAAAGATTGACAACAGCCCCAGTGTTGGTTATGCCAGATATGCAGAAGAACTTTACGGTGTACTGCGATGCCTATAGAAACGGGTTGGGATGTGTTCTCATGCAAGAAGGGCATGTCTTGGCTTATGCATCCCGGCAGCTCCGGAAGCACGAGAAGAACTATCCTACACATGACCTAGAACTAGCCGCAGTGGTACACGCGTTGAAAATTTGGCGGCATTATTTGATGGGGAAGGGGACCGAGATATATACGGATCATAAGAGTTTGAAGTACATATTCGCACAGCCAGACCTCAACCTCAGACAAAGGAGATGGTTAGAGCTAATCAATGACTTTGATGTGGGCATCAACTATCATCCTAGGAAAGCAAACGTCGTGGCCGATGCTTTAAGTCGGAAAGTGCAGGTCAATAAGTTGAGCTTGAAGGACATGCCTGCAGAATTGAAGGACGAGGTTATGAGGCTCAATCTATGCCTGGTAAATAGTGGTGAAGCCATCGCCATGGAAGTGGACTCCACACTCGAGCGAGACATACGCGATGGTCAAAAGAACGACGAGAAGATACAAGAAATCAGGCAACTCATCAAGGAAAATAAACCTCCTGGTTTCAGAGAGGATGAACAAGGTACGGTGTGGCACGGGAAAAGGATCTGTGTGCCTGAAGTAAAGGAGATCCGTGAATTAATTTTGAAGGAGGCTCACGATTCCGACTATTCCATTCATCCTGGGAGTACGAAGATGTACCAGGACCTCAAGAGCAGGTATTGGTGGTATGGCATGAAGCGAGATATCACGGAACATGTTGCTCTATGTGACACATGTCAGTTGGTGAAAGCAGAACATCAACGACCCGCGGGATTATTGCAACCACTCAAAGTGCCTGAATGGAAATGGGAAGAGATCGGCATGGATTTCATCGTGGGATTTCTTAGGACTCAATCAGGATATGATTCGATATGGGTCATCATTGACAGGCTAACCAAGGTAGCTCATTTCATCCCCGTGAAAGAAAGCTACAGCGGATCCAAATTGGCAGAGTTGTACATGTCAAGGATCGTGTGTTACCATGGAGTGCCAAAGAAGATTGTGTCGGATCGAGGGACACCGTTCACCTCAAGGTTCTGGCAGAAGTTGCACGAAACCATGGGAAACCATCTGAACTTTAGTTCCGTCTATCATCCCCAAACTGACAGGCAGACGGAGAGAACCAATCAGATCCTTGAAGATATGCTGATGGCATGTGCACTCAAAAACAATAGGAGTTGGGACAAGAACTTACCGTATGCGGAGTTTTCCTATAACAACAGCTATCAAGCTAGTATGAAGATGTCACCGTTTGAAGCCTTGTACGGGAGGAAGTGCAGAACTCCCCTATTTTGGAACCAAACGGGGGAAAGTAAAGTGTTTGGTCCAGAAGTACTACAAGAAGCTGAGGCGAAGGTGAGGGAAATTCGCAACAATTTCAGGATAGCACAGACACGCCAAAAGAGCTATGCTGATGTACGAAGAAGAGAGCTCGTTTTCAACGTGGGAGACTATGTCTATCTCAAGGTGTCCCCTATCAGAGGACTTTGTCGGTTCAAGGTGAAAGGGAAGTTGTCACCTCGATACATCGGACCCTTTCATGTTCTGGAAAGGAAAGGCGGAGTGGCGTATCAATTAAAGTTACCGGCTCGTCTATCGGATGTGCACGATGTATTCCATGTGTCACAACTCAAGAAATGCCTGAGAACGCCTGAAGAAGTGTTACCCATGAATGAGGTGGAAGTAGCTGAGGATTTGTCTTATGCCGAGCAACCATACAAGATTCTGGAGACAATGGAACGCCTCACCAGAAATAAAAGAATCCGGATGTGCAAGGTGCAATGGAAGCATCACTCAGAAGAGGAAGCCACCTGGGAGCGGGAAGATAAGCTCAAGGCACAATTTCCGGAATTGTTTTCTTAGAACCACCAATCTCGAGGACGAGATTTCTTTTAAGGGGGGTAGAGCTGTGACACCCCAAAATCTTGTTAAGACCCTAAATCCTGTTAAGAGGGGAATTTAAAAATTTTTGGACGTGTTGCATGTTTTGCAACAATTTAAATTCAAACTGGAATTCAATTTAAACTCAAAACAGAAAAGAAATAGAAAAAGAAAAAAAGAAAATAGAAAAAAACCGGCCAGTGGGCCGAAACCCACCAGCCGGCCCACCCAGCACCCGCGCCAGCCCGAGGCCGCGCTCACCCCCTTCCTCCCACTGACAGGCGGGGCCCGCCAGCTCTTCTCCTTCCTCGCGCCAGCGCCGCGCTCGGCCGGACTCTCTCTCACCCTGAATCCCAACCGACCCGGATTTCTGCGTATCTCAGCCGAATTTTGCTCGTGGGCGACGCAAACTCGATCACAACCAAACGCCGCCCTTCCCCTGTCTATAAAAACCCCGGCCTCGTCCTGTTTTACTCACGCGATCTGCTGTTTTTACTCCGGTGAGAACCCGAGCCTTCTCCGGCGAATTCTGGCCGATCTACGCTCGGAAATCCCGATCTAACTCGCTGGTCTTGATTCACCGCCTCCGGGGAACCCTGCAGGTGCAGAAAACTCGGTGAATTGTGGTTCAAACATAGCGCCGATGAGCCTCGCCGTGGTTTCACTTCGGACCTCATCGCCGATCGCTTTCCAGGACCTCCGAGCTCAAGAAAACCCCCGAGGTGAGATCCCCGACCTCCCCTCCACCGATCTATGCCATAAAATCACAGTTTTAGGAAGAATTGATGAAGATCCGAAACTCTCCGGCGAGATCGCCGCCTCCCGCCGCCGGGCAGCGCCGCCCGCGCTCGATCAGAGAGACGTGGCCGCTTGTGTGCCGTTTATTTTAAATTGCACGGTAGAGTTTAAATCCCCGCGTACCGGTTCGATGTTATAATCTCAGCCGTCTGTTTTAAATCGGACGGTCCACGTCAGCCCCGCGTTATAAAGACTGGAAATCTTATGTGCTACCCCTTGGGGTTCTCGGAAAATAAGAGCTAGCCCCGGAAACTTCTGATCTAGCCCCTGGAACTTCAGAAAATCATGTAAAATCATTTAAAAATCAGTTTTGACCCCTGGGCTTAATAAAAATTAGGAAAAACCCCTCTGTTATGTGTAGCTAGACACCTGAAAATTCTTAAAATAATATTATAGACCCTGTAGTGGGGTGAGTCTACCTTTTTACCCTGTTTGATATTAAATTTAGGAAACTGAATAGGTGGCTAGTATTTAAAATTTAAGAAAGTGGAACAAACATATTGACAAAATTAAGTTAAAAACTTTCTCAGTATTTAGAAAACCTTGGAGTGAGATAAAAATAGATTTTTGGCTGAAATGAATCTGTTTAATTTATTATTCACATTTATTAGTTATAAGGATACATTTTTAAGTAAAGAATAGTTCTGAAAATAGGGAAATAAATGTAAAATTGTTTACATCAGAGGAAAAGGTCAAAAATATATTATTAAACATTTTAGATCAGAACCTATTCTGTTTAGATGATGTGTCTTGTTATTTTCATAATAAAGTTCACATTTAGGCATAGGAAATAAATCTGAAAATATAGCAACTAGTAAATGATAAATGGAGTTTCTAAAATCCAAAGAATTCTGTTTAGGGTTGGTAGAAATTCTGAAGACACATATGGAGAAGGAAAATACCTTTCATGCATACTTGGTAGCTAAAAGGTGTAGTAATTGAATATGAGGAATTTATTCAAATTGGAAAGTCATATATAAAGTATGCAAGCATAAATGTGAATACAAAAGTAGGAATCATATACACATGATTAAAAGTGCATGTAAGCCAAAGGTCAACACACATAGAGTAAACACAACACATAGAAGTTGTGAATGGCTTTATTACATGTGAATGTGTGGTTTGTATGAAGTGGAAGTGTGAACTATGTGTTATGGATTGTTGTTTTTCTTTTGCTATGTGTGATGGTATGATGTAGAACCTGCTCAAGAGCAAGTTATTCCTTTCCAAGATCAGGACTACCCATTTCAAGAGCAGCAGGAAGGAGGCAAGTGTCCTTGTCCACTTTGATCCTATGCTAGGATGTGTAGATAGAATTATTTGCATTGTCAAATGAAATATGAAACCCTTGCTAAGAAGTTTCCCTAGAATTGCATTATCTTGTTTCCTTGTAGCTTGGGTTGGGATTTATTTTATCTTGTTATTTATTTACATGCTTATGCTTAGCCATGCTTAGAATGGGATATTTGGGATATGAGATCATCAGTTTATTTTACCATACTCTTGAATGAGATATTGTGAGTTATGTAGAGGTAGGGATCAAGGCAAGTTGGATGTTTTGGTTGTGTGCTGGGTGCACGAGACTCGGGTTTGTGTTTAGTACTTGCCTGGATCCTAAGGACCGGTTCATGGAGCATGTAACCTGGCTTTACCGTGCCAACCACATGCTGAGATGGGGCAGCTTGGCCAATTAATTAGGTGTATCCCCGGCGTAGTATGGGTGTGTTGGATGGTGCGGGGAATAGGATTCAGCTGGACTACCTTATAAACCGCAAGGCTCAAGAGGGGGCCACTGCAGCGGGGTTGGAGCCTCTTGTATGCTGTTAGTGGTGAAACCTCAGTGGGCCCACGCTCGTCGGGAATCCCTGAACTACCATAAAAATTTCAGATCCATTTGAATTCAGTTGATCCACCTAATGGTGTGATTAATCAAACTGTTCCAGAGAAAATAGAAAATGTCCAGAAACATTTTCAGAATTTCTCTGAAATTGTTTAGCTCATATCTCTAGATAGAAACCTTCAAATTAAGTGAGACCAACTCCATTAGAAACCTCTGAAAATCTAGTTTTCAGAAAATCATAGTTTGATCCATGAAAATCCCTAGAACACCCTAAGAGCTCCAATTAAGGTCAAGTACATAATTATTTGTGGAGGGCTCAAATGAGCTTTGCTGCAACTAAAACTTGACCAAGTCTCTGTTTACGTTGTAACCAAGCCACAGTAAAAACTTCAGAGTCATTGGGTCTGTATAGTGGGACTTTTTACCTCATGTAGTCGCTAAAGTCGAGGAGGAAACCGAAGTCCTAGACTTCGTTACTCCGGAAGAGCAGCTAGCCTACGACCAAGAGCAGCAAGGAAAGCTCTGGTTTGCATTAACCTTTTTACAAATTTTTATTATTTTGAGCACTTACTTGAGTATCATTATTTCTTGCATTGGAGTCTTGTTTGAAAACCAAATTGCATAGCCAAGAAAACCATGGGTTGGGATTAGGATTGAAAGCCCGTTTAGCTACTGCAATGCTAATATAGTGTAGGATTCGGTACAAGTCGAGTAGTTTGATCTACTCGCGAGCACATGCTAGAGGCACTCGACTCGGGTAGAGATAGCACATGATACACATGGCAGGAAAAAATGAGACCGAGCGGAGAGTAAGGGCAGAAGGACTTTGGGGCCTGGGTGCTATAGCTCCGCTTGTGTCGATTGAGGACCGAGCCGTGTGCGGGCCTGTTGAACAAGCTAGAACAGTACCGAAGACCTACCGGCTATATGGGAACCGGGAAACCGATGTAACTCGGGTAGCTAGGTGTTGAGGCATAGCTGGTCGTTCAGAGGGTAGGTTGAGAGCTTGAGGTGTAAATCGGCTGGCGGCACTGAGATGCGCGTGCAGAGACCTCTTGCTCGGGACGATTGGACCGGTTCAACATTTGGCTGACGGGTGAAAGGTGGTTGCGTACGACGTCCGTGATGGTTGCTGTAGGCAACATCGAGTACGGACATACGTGACGGGTTATTCGGGTAACCCTGCAGGTGTAAATCGATTATAATCGCCGTCCCTTGCGGTCAGTGAGTACCACTTGTTCACTGTACCGTGACGTAGAAAGAACAGGCTAGTTACATGTTAAAATGTTGCTGATTGAAAGATGGACTTTGATTGTTAATGATTTGCTGTAGTTTATAGCTAATTAAAGTTCCTTTCAACTTTGGGCAAAGTACATGAGAGAAATGCGTTTCTTGTTTGATTGCGGCTCTCTCATGTATCTTAGCATAAGGTTCTGTAAAGGCCTCAGTTTTTGACACATGTTTGAAGTGTCAGCACCACATACACACCTCATTTGGAGCAAGTTGATAAACACACTTGAAGAGCAAGTAACCACCATCAACATGCTCATTAGAGAACAAACTCACATATTGCAAAAGTGGTATTTCCCACATGTGATATAGAGGGGCTGGGCATATGAAAACTCCTACACATTGCTAGTGATGTCCATGCCAAGTTTCACCCAAATTCAAAACCTTTTTGTGGTCATTTTGGGTATAGCTAGAAAGAGGGCAGTTTGAAACCATATTCAAATTCAAACTGTTTTTATCCCATGAATTCAAAAGTGGGAGGCATATTCTTATTCATCACATTTTTGTGAGCTCACACACCAATTTTCACTCCATTTGGAGTTGATCTTGACATGAGCTAAGTGGGGCAAATTCAAACTTTATTTGAATTTCAAACTGAACATGTGCTGAAACTCATTCAAACCAAACCCAATTGTTATCCTAATCAATTCAAATGGCTCATGGGTGAATAATTTGAATCACCATGGGTATTTTGGGGCTCACTGTTTACAACAGTGATTAGGAGTGAATTTCAGAGGTTAAAACCCTGGGTGGGACCCACTGGTCAGCCTCTGAAGAGAACCCAGCCGACTGAACTCTGCACTCGGGTTCTTGCGCTGACCCGAGCTGCCGCCACGGCGAAGGAACGGCGAAGCCACCAGCTGCTTGCCAATCTCAGCTGCGGAACCGAATCTCGGGGTCTTTATCTACCCGCCCGAGTGGTCACCGGTGCCTTCCACCGCTGCCTCGTCGCATTTCCACCCAAAACGCCGAAGCTCCTCGCCGCCCGAGTGAACTTTCGGTTCCTCGTCACCCGGACGATCCAGTGACCCTCCCGGCGATCTGAGACCAGCACCGGGTGCGCCAAGCCATCTTCAACACCTTCGCATCGGTTCCAGACCCTGCTCAGTCTTCCCCAAGCTCCACCGCGGCGATCCTTTCTCTGCCGGTTCAGCTCGAGCCGCCGCTGCAGGAACCGTCCTTCCGGCCACCACAGCCCACCGTTCACTGAGCTGTGAACAGAAAAGAGGTTCGCCTTCAACCCCTCTTTCATTTCTGCAAGCTCCGGCGGCGTGACAAACACTGCTTGGGCCGGAATTTCATGTTTTCGCGACGGTGTGCAAAAGTGAGGTCTGTACCGATCCGAGACATTCGTAAGCCACACTGCATCACTCATCCTCTCATGGAGAGGATCACTTCTAGTAGCCCGTGCGGGTCCATAGGAGCAGGAACCCCGATGAACCGTGGAGGGAAACAGCTGTTCTTCGAGTTTTAGTAGAAATCCCGATTTCCGGCCTAGGTCGCACGGTGACAGCCCAACACAGCCCTTCCCGAGCTCCGTAGATCACATGTCGACCTTTCCTATGGTCCACTGATGCTCGATGACCCTTAGCTCAATCGGGTTAGGTGCTAGGGAGGACGGGCAACGCGGCCGAAGTTCTCCCGAGGCTGCTGCTCGTCGCCGACCATGTGGCGGCCATTTTCATGGCGAGCTGACCCAAGAATCCTGTTCCCCGAGTGGAAAAAGGCAGAGGCGGCCAAAATCTTGAAGTTTGGAGCTTTACAGAAGCCGCCGGCGAGCTCTCCGGCGAGATACCCCGGCGGCAGCGCACGGGCGTTGGGAGGAAGACGAAGCCGGCTGGCCCACGCGTCAGCGGCTCAATATTCAAACCGGGATCGGGTGTGGCCGGGATCTGTTGTGCTGGCACGCAGGAACCCCGCAGGCCATGGTGTGCCGACGCCTCAGTGGGCGACGCGTGTCCCCAGGGCCCACCCGCGAGTTTAAACTTTTCCCCCGATTTTCAGATTTCCTTCAAACTTCAAATTCTCATAACCTTGGCTAGAAAGCTCCAAATCGAGTGAACCAAATTTTGTTGGATTCATCTCTCTTAGCACTTTCCAGCAAATCAAATTTCACTTCATGCAAATCCTTATTTCTCCATAATTAATTTCTCAATGTTTAAATTGTTTGGAATTTTGACTGGAGAATCCTTTGGGGGAAAATTCTGTCATTTTGCTGGGATGTTCACCAAAATATCCCTGAACTACCATAAAAATCTCAGATCCATTTGAGCTCATTTGGTCCACCTAATGGTGTGATTAGTGAAACTGTTCCAGAGAAAATAGAAAATGTTCAGAAACATTTTTAGAATTTTCTCTGAAATTGTTTAGCTCATATCTTTAGTTAGGAACCTTCAAATTAAGTGAGACCAACTCCATTAGAACCCTCTAAAAATCTAGTTTTCAGAAAGTCATAGTTTGTTTCATGAAAAATCCTTAGAACACCCTAAAAGCCTTCAATTAAGGTCAAGTACATAATTAATTGTGGAGGGCTCAAATGAGCTTTGCTGCAACTAAAACTTGACCAAGTCTGTACTTAGGTTGTAACCAAGCCACAGTAAAAGTTTCAGTCATTGAGTCTGTCTAGTGGGACTTATAAGCTTCACCAGTTCAAACTTAATATAAATGCATTCAAATTAATACATGTATGTCGTATATCATGTAGTCACTAAGGTCGAGGAGGAACCCGAAGTCCTAGACTTCGTTACTCCGGAAGAGCAGCTAGCCTACGACCAAGAGCAGCAAGGCAAGCTCTGGTTTACATTAACCGTTTTACAAATTTTTATTGTTTTGAGCACTTACTTGAGTATTATGATTCCTTGCATTAGAGTCTTGTTTGGAAACCCAATTGCATAGCCAAGAAAACCCCGGTTTGGGTTTAGGATTGCAAACCCCGTTAGCTACTGCAAAGCTAAATTAGAGTAGGATTCGGTACAAGTAGAGTAGTTGGAACTACTCGCGAGCATAGGCTAGAGGCACTCGACTCGGGTAGAGATAGCACATGAAACACATGGCAAGAAAATGAGACCAAACGGAGGGTAAGGGCAGCAGGACTTTGAGGCCTGTGTGCTGTAGCTCCGCTTGTGTCAATTGAGGACCGAGCCATGTGCGGGCCTGTTGAACAAGCTAGAACAGTACCAAAGACCTACCGGCTATATGGGAACCGGGAAACTGATGTAACTCGGGTAGCTGGGTATTGAGGCATTGCCCGTCGTTCAGAGGGTAGGTTGAGAGCTTGAGGTGTAAATCGGCTGGCGCCACTGAGATGCGTGTGCAGAAACCTCTTCCTCGGGACGATGGGACCGGTTCAATATTTGGCTGACGGGTGAAAGGTGGTTGCGTACGGCGTCCGTGATGGTTGCTGTAGGCAACATCGAGTATGGGTGTACGTGACGGGTTATTCGGGTAACCTTGCAGGTTTAAATCGATTATAATCACCGTCCCTCACGGTCAGTGAGTACCACTTGTTCACTGTACCGTGACGTAGAAAGAACAGACTAGTTACATGTTAAAATGTTGCTGATTGAAAGATGGACCTGATTGCTAATGATTTGCTGTAGTTTAGAGCTAACTAAAGTTCCTTTTAAACTTTGGGCAAAGTACATGAGAGAAATGCGTTTCTTGTTTGATTGCGGCTCTCTCATGTGCCTTAGCGTAAGGTTCTCCACAACCTGCTGCTAAAACTTGAAAGTAAGGTTCTACTAATTAGGCGAGTCCTTGCAAATGAGTTTACCTCATGTAACCCATCACCCCTCATGTAGAAGTTCCATGTTTAGGTGAGACGGGTCAGACCTGCTGAGCCTTCGTGCTCACTGCTTGTGTTTGAAGCTTTTGCAGGGTTCTATGAGGAAGGGACTCCCGGAGAGGAGACGGAACCCCAGGAGGGGAACCCCGTCGAGTGGGAGTCGTGCACGCCGCAGAGTTAGTGTGCGTGTGTGCTAGCAAGGACACGTTCAAGGGCTGGACGTGGACTTGATGCGTAGTCTACGCCCGTGAGTGTAGACTGGACCTATTTTGATGTAAACATGTTCATAAACCACTTTATGTAATATAAACTTTGCTTCCGCTTTGTACCTTTGATGTGTGTTATTCGGTGCTGTGCAACGCAGCACCCCTCAGCGTGATCCTGGCTCGACAAGACCGTGGGGTCGTGTCAGCGTTGGTATCAGAGCTCGCTTGAGGTTTAACGCACTACAAAGGTCATCTTTTTCAAAAATTCCAGTGAGGAACGAGTTAGTAGCCCGTATAAGGATGTTTTTAGCATATAGAAAGTGGCATACTAACCTATTTGTCTATGTCGGAAAATCGTGTATCTCGGGACGTGTATGTCTTGGGGGGTGCACGTAAGCGCTGTCCACCAGTGCGCACAAGCTGAAGGGTAGAGCCCCACGGGTGGCAGGTAACCCGACCCGCTTTGATACCCTCTACGACTCTTCATGTCGTTTGGGGTATTCAAGCAACGTCTGTCCCTGGCGTGCGTGGTGCAATTTGGGAGACCCTGTCACGTGGTCTGAAACGTGAACACGTAACTCAAGGCATGTTTGGCTTGAGAACATCCGGGCGAATGATGACGGCCGGGTGTACGGACTGTATGGATACCGGGCTCGGTGTGCAGCCGAGTCTGACGATTGTTTGAGTTTCTGCAGGTAGTCTGACCACGAAATGGTAGACGTGTAGCATCCGTGTGCGAGTGACGTTTAGTGCCACTGAATTAACGAAGCCGGCTAAGTCCGGTATAGGTTTTTCTTTGTGAGGACGTAGTACCGACATGAGCTGGTGATGCATCGACGTCACACCCCACAAAATGAACAACTTCATTGTAAAACTTGAAGGTTTTGATCCGAAGCACTAAAACTTGAGGTAACTCCTTCCCTTAAGCATGATATTCAAAGTAAACAAGTTTTTAACTTATAGGTTGCTAAGGATAGAACACTCTGTTTTCAGCTGAATCAAGGCTGAAGTTAATCAGAGGTTAGAGGTCGAGTTCTTTCGAGGTTGGGGTCATATGATACATTTCTGGAAGGCTTTGGAAGAGCTTTACAACTTTTCTGTTGAGGTCCAGAGGTGTTTCATCCCTTAACCAATCGAAAAATGCAGTAGAGTTGAAACTGTCCAGAAAACAGGGCAGAGAAAAGACTCTCTGTAAACTCTCTGTAAATTGAGCATAACTTCCTGCTTAAAAATCCAAAAATAGAAAATGAGGTAGTTCTGGAAAGCTTATTAGATGGGTTAAAACTTTGTGACAGAAATTTTTGTCAGATTAGGAACAGAATTAACTGGAATTCTTGGATCAAATCAGTACCTAAAGCAGGGAGGTGCTGTCCAATTTTCTCCAGAAATTCTGTTAAATTTAACCTCTCATAACTTTTGAACCAGGAGATATCTTAGGCCAAGCAAATACTTTCTGGAAAGATATTGAAGTTGGCTTTAACTTTGATGTTGAGCTCCAGAATTGGTTTTGCTTCTAACATGGCCTAAATCAGGTTGATATGGGAACTGATCAGGGCTGTCATGTTGAACAGCAGATCAGCAGTCAAATTTGCTTAAAATTTGAACTATGTTTCCAAGTTTTATGGGTTCAGTGACATGTCTTATGTTATAACTCAATGGTGTACTGTTTAAATAAATATTTGACATTTCTCAAATATATTTTTACAGATGACAGCAGATAAGCAGTTGGAGAACGGGTGGGTGGTGTCCCACTGTTCTCACCGCAGCGGCTATCCGGAAGCATTGTGGCAAATTCTTCAATATTTTGGATACAACCAGATGCCGCAGTACTTCGCCAAGGAAGAAGGCGAGGAGGGGAGCAAGGGGTGGACAATCCATGTCGAAGTCCCTGCAGGACTTACGCCACCCGGGTGGGTGCCGTTCACCGTCACGGTGAGAGGTAGACAACCCGAGGGAATGTGGCAAGTGGCAGCCCATGACACCATGTCACGTTTCTGCCAACTACACATGCAGGCTATGGAGGGCACTCCATAGGCGCTCGTTCCGGTGGAGGGACGGGCTCAGCATGTGTGGGAAGAGAGGTACCGTGAAGCAACAGATCCGGGTTGCCCAAGGTACAACCCCGCGGAGGCAAATCTCAGCCTCCAGATGAGGGCGGGAAACGCCGTGATGGACAGCCAAGCTGTTCATACGGAGCATCTCGCCATCAAGCTCAAGGAGAGCACGAGCCGTGGAGACCATTTCAAGAGTTCTCACAGTGCACTCCGCAATGTGCTCCTTCCGACGATCAAGCGACTGAATGAACAACATAATCAGTTGCGTCGTCTGAAGAAAGCGAAGAGGAAAAGCCGTGTCGACATCGCGGCATTGCAAGAACTGGTACAGAATCTGACCCAGCAGAACGAGGACCTTGCTCAAGAGCGGGATGATGCTATTGAGGAAGGGCAAGGCTGGGAACAAGACTACAACCAAGCTATGGACGAGGTGCATGCATTGCAGGACCTCGTACCTCCGGTATTGGGCATACCGGTAGTCTTGGGCCTTCCAGCCATGGGAGAACTCGAGATGGGAGAATAGGTGGTTGTCGAAGTGTTCGGTCGACACTTCCCCCGGGCCTGCACTGGGCAGCCCACGGAGGTTCTTTTTTGGTGGGGCTAGACCCTTGCGGAGAGCTTGTGCGGATGGACGAGTTAGTAAGAGCTTGACACTGTGAGTTTTACGTGGTTCAGGCCGCCGGAGCGTAAAACCCTACGTCCACAGCGAGCTATGCAGCTCGCTGTATTGCTTGCTGCTCAGGGCCGGAGTCCTGAGGTTGGGGGTGAGTTACAGCTTGGGTGTGAATGGCTATCGTATGAGTTGCGGAGGTGCGAACCCTTGCTAACGTCGCCTACCCGAGTCTTTTATAGTCCAAGACTCGGGTGGCTTACAAGGGGGGCCCGGGACCCGACAGGTGGTCCCGGGGAGATTGTCTGTCATCTACAGTATCTGCAGTTATGCCGGTAGTTGTCTCTGGCGAAGGATTCTGAGTCTTCTTCTTGCAGCCCTGCCCATGCCGCATGCTAGTCGTAGTGGTTGATGACGGCGCGGGCGGCATGGGATGTCTTGTCGCTGTGTTTATTGGCTGGCAGGTTCTGACACCGCGCGCCAGTCTGTGATGCGAGTGGGCGCAATGGCACCTGACAGAGGCGTGCTCCGCGTCTCCGCGTCTTGGGAAGACACGGGCCTTGAATACCTTGTACGGGCAAGGTATGGGGCGTCTTTACGCCCGCTGCTTATCGCTCGGGGGTAGGCAGCGCCGTTCTGCTGGCCACGTGGAGGGCTCGGAGCCCTTCTCAGAGGAGAGGAGGGTCCGGCCCCGCGTAGCACGTGGAGCCTTCGGACCTCTCCCCTCGGAGGGGGGGGTTCGGCTTCTGTCGGCCACGTGGCGGGCCCGGAGCTCCTCTCTGAGGAGAGGGAGGTCCGGCCCCGCCGGATATGTGGCACCTTCGGACCTCTCTCCCGCGGAGGGGGAGGTCCGGCCTCTGTATGCCACGTGGTGGGCCCGGAGCTCTCCTCTGAGGAGAGGGAGGTCCGGCCCCGCCGGACGCATGGCGCCTTCGGAGCTCCCCCTGCGGAGAAGGGCGAGTTCCTTAGGAATTTTCCCCAGTGCGCGGGGGTACCCCATATCGCAGGTACCGACAGTGGCCCCCGGGCCCATCTCGGGGGAGATAGCGAGCCCGAGGTGGGACCTCCGTCTCTTCTGATCCGCGCACTTTCTCTAAGTCCCGCATTGACCGCTGCCGGAGCATGACGGCCGCGGGATCGTGGGAGCGTGTGCCCACTTGATGGTTGCTTTTACTGCAGCGGTTCCCAAGGCTGCCACTTCTACACGCTGTGGTGCTTTCTTACGGAACCGCCGATGCGCCTTGCCGGTTTGTCTTCTGGGGCGACTGACTCCTCGACCCACCGCTTCAGTTGGGCAGCTTGGGTCCACCTGTCATCGGCGCCCGGTCCCGGAGCCAACGCGGTCGCCGATGCGATGTTCTCGAAGATTTTCGAGCCACCTCGAATCATCCCTGGAATGTTTTAAAAGGGGATCTCACCGGCATCGCGGCTTCCCTTCGCCTTTCCTAGCGCTCGTACTTCCCTTGAACTCTTGCGCCCCAGCTTTCCTGCCCTTGCGCCCTCTTTCGCCATGGCTTCCAACTTGCTCCCGACGCGCCTCGTTCGTTCTTCCGAGCTTGGGCCAGTGCGCAGGCTGCTGGGCTGGCGCTCAGAAGAACAGAAACACCGGCTTCGCCGAGGATCTCTCCCCCTGATCCAGGAAAAGGGGGAGATGGTTTTGTTCACTGCTTATGCTCTGGCGGGGTTCGTTCCGCCGATTTCTTCCTTCTTTGTCACCCTGCTGGAGACATATGGCCTCCAGCTCCACCATCTTTCCCCCAACCCTTTCGCAATGGCTGCTGTTTTTGTCCACTTCTGCGAGATATTCGTGGGGGTGCACGCTTCCGTGACACTCTTCCGCTACTTCTTCGTGTTGCGGACGACTGGGCGCGGCTCGAAGACTCAGATGGGGGCATACTACTTCCAGCATCGCTGCAAGGACCCCATGGTCTCTGGATACCTTTTGCCCTTCAGCGCATCAAGGTGGGAAAACTGGAGGGAGAGCTGGGTGGTAGTGCAGACCGACGAGCACGATCGCCTACAACTCCCAACCGCCAGCCCAACCACCGATCGTCGCTTCTGGGAGGAGATCCCTGAGCTGGAGCAGGAGTACTCCCCGGTCTTGGAGCGGATCCGGTTCTTGGCCAACGAGGGGCTGACGTCTCTGATGGTGCTGATGGACTTTATGTCGCGCCGTATTGCACCCTTGCAGCAGCGTAGTCGCCCAGCGTGGTACTACACTGGCGAGCAAGACTGTACCAGGCTGGAGAGGGGCCCCGCCGGACACGTGGGACCTCCGGGCCTCGTCCCAGTGAGGTCTAGTTCTTTGATCTTACCTTGGGGCTTCGGTCTTGCGCGATCCTGTAGCGGCCCCCTGGTAGGTGCGTTCCATTGGATGGATGTGCCTACCATACTCCTGCGGGGAGCTGAGGCCGAGAGGTCCTGCACACAAGTAAGGGAAACGTAATTCTCCTTGGGGGCTCCCCCCTCTATCTCATAGTCTTATTTGGCATACG
This sequence comes from Neostapfia colusana, assembly GCA_030760725.1. NCBI lineage: Eukaryota > Viridiplantae > Streptophyta > Magnoliopsida > Poales > Poaceae > Neostapfia > Neostapfia colusana. The sequence goes on along the minus strand of JASWHV010000017.1, from coordinate 22,619,551 downwards.
GTCCCCGTCCACCTATACGGAGCTTGGGAACTACCGTGCGCGAAGTGCCGGGGGCTCGGGGCCCCCCTGGCTATCGGCCGGTACCTCCCACGCAACCGCCTTTGGTAGGGCAGCAAATGCCGACTAAAGATGAGAATGAGAAGAGGGAGCTGACCGCATGGTGAGCACGCGCAAGCAGGGCAATCATAAAAATTTAATAAGTAAATTAAATGAGCACCAAATAAGCGCAACGTAGGACAGGCTTCTTTTCATATAAATTTCCATAGGAGGAAGGCAGGCTGAGTATGGAGGCCACGACCCGCCTCAAGGGAAGCAAGACTCTACGCGCTTGGGGTCGGAACCAGGCGAAGCTGAACGTAGTCCTGGACCGTCCCCTGAGGCTTAGCTGCACCGAGCACTGTTGCTGGACTTTATGGAATCTATCATAAAAAGAAGGCTCTGTCCTATTGTTGCTCTAGGGGTAGAACTTACAGCGGTGTTCTGTGTTCCGAAGGTTCGGGAGCGGGTCCCCATCCTCGGTTCTGGGGAATGGTTCCAGGCCCAGGATGTCCAGCCCCGATATAGCAAATGGCCATGTGGGCTGGATCATCTGTACCGTCCAAGCCGGTGTATGGATCTGCTTGGCATGGAACAGGCACGCCTTGCAGCTCTCGACCAGTTTTACGGCATCCTGGAGTGCTGCCGGCTAGTAGAAGCCATGCCGAAAGGCTTTACCGACAAGCGTGCGCGAGGAAGAGTGACTCCCACATTCGCCTCCATGGATCTCAGCAAACAAGTCGCAGCCTTCCCCCTGGGTTATGCACCGCAATAGGATGTGGTTGGCGCCGCGTCGGTAGAGATCCCCCCTCTACCGCCATGTGTCTCTTAGCCATACGCACAATCCGTTCAGCGGATACACGTTCATCAGGGAGGATATTGTCTTTCAAGTAGTCCCGGATCTCCATGATCCATGCATCGGGTCTGACTTGAGCATCTGGATCTTGAGCGCTGGTTTGCACGGAGTCCCCAGTGACGCTTATGATCCTTGGCGGCGTCCATGGCCGCCGGGACCGCCAGCTTCGAGGTGCTGGTCTAGCCCCCTTCGCCCGGCTCGGCGGGCCGGGCTGTGGGCCGCGGCAACGTCCTCTCGAAGCCCCCTTCGGGCACAGGGGCTCTGGTGGGGGTCTTCGTTGAGACGTCGTCAGCTGCGGCCTTGCTAACGTGCGGTACGTGGTGCAGGTCCAAGGCGAGGAAATCTGTCTCCACCAACCTATTTGATAACCAGCTGGGAGTCGCCCTGAGCCAACGACTGGCGAGCGCCTAGAGACAGGGCTGTCTTTAGGCCAAGGATGAGTGCTTCATACTCTGCCATGTTGTTGGTTGCCTTGGAATTGAGACACACCACATACCCGGACTTCCCCCCCCCCCCCCCGCCCCGATGGCGTGAGGAACAGTACACTAGCACCGGCCCCCTGCTTTCACAAGGAGCCGTCGAAGAACAGCACCCAGTAAGGCCCGATGAAGGCAAGGGCTCAGGGTCCTGGTTCACCGTCTCCATGGCCCCCTGAGTCAGCCTGCGTTGGCGTCTACTTCAGCCACGAAGTCAGCTAGTGCTTGGCTGTTGCTTGCGAGGCGAGGAAGGAAGCCTAGCTCAAACTCCAGTAGCTCCTCCGCCCATTTGGCGGCATTTTCCGTCGCGTAGGGGCTGTGGAGGATAGCTTTCAGCCTGGGGAGACCGCCGGGTGCTGATACTCGGAGGTCCCCCTGGCTGTCTTGGACCTCCGGGAGATCCCGCTGATTTCCCGGGAGCTTGGGGGAACCCGTCGGACGTCCGGGAGGTTCTGTTGCACCTCCGGGAGGTCCTGCTGGTCCTCCGGGAGGTTGTGTCGGGGATCCGGGGTCCGTTTTGGGCCTCCGGGGTTTCTTGGCACTTGTTTCTTGACAGCGAAGCAGGTTGCGGTGGTATGGGGTCCGGCCGCCCTGCGGTGAGGACCATACTCACCTCTGCAGCCGTCGCCGTGATGTAGAGCAGCAGATGCTCTTCGGGCTCGGGGACTGCTATTACGGGTAGGGTCATCAAGAGCTGGTTCGGTTCCAGGGGAGCTTCCTCCGCTTCGTCGGTCTAAGCGAATGGGCCGGATTTGCGTAAGAGATTTAGAGAAGTTTCGCTTTGCTAACCTCGGTATAAACCGACTCAGCGCATCTAGGCATCCCGCTTTGACCCTCTCTGGGTTAGCCTCAGTTCCTTGGCGTGAGGCCAGGAATTCTAAGGGTTTTGCAGAGGGTACACCGAGCTCACGTTTGTCGGGCGGACGAAGGCTAAGGCCAGGTTATCTAGTAGGGACGAACCCTGCCTGATCTTAACAACAATGTCTTCGACACACACCTCAACTGAGTCTCTCATTAGCTCTCCTAAGGTCTTGTGCATTGCACGCACGAAGGTAGGGAGAGCGTTCCTTAGGCCATAAGGCGTAGAGGCATAACAGCACAGGCCGACTACTGTGGTGAATGGTGCTCTTCAACTTTTCTAGACATAGGGGTCTGGTGGAAACCCGAGCAAGCATCTAGGAAGCACAGTATATCGCAGCCTGACGTCGAGTCTACTATTTGATCTATCATAGGAAGAGAAAATAGATCTTTGGGACATGCCTTATTGAGACTGGTGTAGTCGATGCACTTCCGGAGCTTCCCGCCGGCCTTTGGAGCAATCAACGGGGTTCGCCAAGCACCGGGGGTGGCGGACTTTCCGTATGGAGCCAGCGCTCAGCAGCTTCTTGGTTTCTTCCTGAATGAAGCTTTTTACTGCTCGGTGGGCTGCTTGAGGGGCTCCTGTCGGACTGGCCAGGCGTTGGGGGAGACCTTTAGTTAATGCCCAATCACCTCCCTAGGGATCTCTGGCATCCGCGACGGCTGTCATGCAGCACATCGGCATTGTGCCGGAGGGAGGTAAGGAGCGGGCCCTCCTATCTGCTATCCAGGCCCCCGGCTACCCGGATGGTCTGGGTGGCATCGATGCTGATTCGGACGAGCCTCAAGGGGACATCGTCCTCGTCGAGGTGTTGCACATGGGGTGCTGTGGTAGAGGCACGGTGGTATGCACTTGGGTGGAGCCGGTTTGGTTCTGTACCGCCCGGTGTTGGTGCCCCAGCTGCTGTAAGCGCCTGGAGCTTTTCCAAGGCTGACACTGCTGCAGCACGGTCTCCTCAAACCTTGAGGACGCCGGTCGGTGTAGGCATCTTCAAGACAAGGTAGCCGTAGTGGGCTACTGCCATGAATCGGTACAGGGCTGGCCTGCCAATTATGGCATTGAACGGGAGGTCAATCTCGGCCATGTCGAACAGAATGCACTCTGTCCGATAGCTGTCTGGTGCCCCAAAGGTCACCGGGAGGCTGATGTGGCCGTAGGGAACGACCTTTCCCGGCCCTACCCCTGAGAACGTACTCGATGGGGCGAGCTTGGCCATCGGGATCTGCAGCATCTGGAAGGCTGCGCGACTGATGAGGTTCAGTCCAGCCCCGCCATCCACCAAAACGTGGTACATCTTCACGTTGGCGATGGTGGGGGCCACCACGAGCGGTAGTTGGCCGGCCCCAGCCATGTTCCTGGGGCAGTCGGTGTCATCGAAGTTGATCGGGGTTCCCATCCACCTGAGGTCCGGTGCTGCACCCGGGAGGGGAGCCACCGACGCTACCGCTCGGCGCAAGGCCTTAGCCGCGCTTCGGGACGGGGGGTCAACGGACCCGCCGAAGATGACATAGAGCATCTTCCGGTGCTCGTCATCACTGGAGCTGGAGCTCTCATGATTTCGCACTGCCTTCACGGCGCGCTGAAGCTCCTGGAACTCCACCTGGCAGTCGACGCCATCTAGGGCTTCGACCTTCTGCTTGCCCTCCCTTTGACGGTAGGGTGGGGCATCAGTTAGAGGCTGCTTCCCTTTCCGGAAGCGCTCCGCGAGCTTCTGTATTTCCCGGCACTCGGCAGCGGTATGATAACTGGTGCCATGCACGGGGCACAACTCATCCTGGCCCCCGTCTGGGGCCGGTGATTGTCGCGGCCTCTTGTCGGGGCGCGGCCCCCGAGCTCCACTGGGCACCGCCGTTGTGGCAACGGGGGCCGCGGCTGACGACTTTAACTTGCTTCCGCCTCCGTTCTTGATCTTCCTGCCGCTTCCATATGAAGCGTCGCCGGATCCCGGCTGACCCCCTGGCTCGGAGGCCGGCAGGGAGTGCCAGTTCCGCCCTTCGGCTGCTCTGGCACACTTGTCCGCCAGGCTGAAGAGTTCTGAGGCATCGCGGACCTCCCTAGTCGCGAGCTTCTCGAGCATCTTCTTGTCCCGAACGCCTTGCCGGAACGCTACTACCACAGAAGCGTTCTGGATGTGTGGGATGGTGTTCCGCACCTGGGAAAACTGCTGGACGAAGGAGCGCAGCGACTCCCCTGGTTGTTGCTGGATGGCGTGGAGGTCGAGCTCCGTGCCAGGCCGGGTGTAGGAACTGCCGAAGTTGGAGACGAACTGCTGGCAGAGCTCTCCCCAGGAGGTTATGGAATCCTGGGGTAGGTTCATGAGCCAAGACCAAGCAGGGCCGGTTAAGGCGACGGGGAAATAGTTGGCCATGACAGCCTCATCCCCTCCTGCGGCGAGTACGGCGGAGTAGATCTGGAGGAACTCTGCCGGGTTGACACTGCCGTCGTACTTTTCGGGCAGGTGCGGCCGAAACTTGCGCGGCCACTTCGCGAAGCGAAGGTGGGGTGCAAGAGCTGCACATCCTGCTCCTGTTGCCGCAGGTATCGGTGCCGCGAACGCCTGATTCGCACTTGGCACTGTGTATCCCGGTATGGGCAAGGCTGCACCATAGACTGGGGACGCCATTTGCAGGGCATATGGTTGCGGCATATTCTGTGCAGCGTACGCCTGGGGCAGAGCTCGCGTGGCAAAGATCTGCCCTTCAGGCTGGGTTGATGCCGACGTCATGCTGTCGCCAGTCTCTTGGATGCGACGCCTCTCTCGACGTCGCTCGAGAAACACTCGGGCATCTCGGCCCAAGTGGCATCGCTCCAGCTCTGCCCTCAGATCCGTCGTCGGAGGCCTGGTGGAGAATGGAGCCCGCCGTCTGCCCGTCAACCGTGGGCGTGCACGTCAGCAACACTGCCGGTTGACTGGAGCGTCGTCCCCGCCGGAGTCGAGGGTTTGCGGCGGCGACGACGAGACGGTCTACCTCGCGAATCCACTGCTGGGTCGCTGCCTGAGGCGCGTCCCCAGCAGGAGGATTGTGCAGTAGCGCTCTTGCTGCGGCTAGCGCACCCCCACTGGGCACGCCTAGTGCTACTGAAGACCTGACGCTGGTTGGAGCCTGCATTGCCGGGGTCGGCGCTGCCAGAGCCGGTTGCTGGCTCCCAGCTTGTTTCGACACACTCCGTCCTGAGCGTGTCGACATGTACTCCCCCCTGGTCGCGGTTTGCCGCGTACGCAGGGGGGGGGAGAGTTTGCCGCTGAAGGAAGCTTGGTCATCTTCGTCGGCGGAAACTCGTCGCGCAAGGGGAAAAGCCCCCTACCTGGCACGCCAAATGTCGAAGTGTTCGGTCGACACTTCCCCCGGGCCTGCACTGGGCAGCCCGCGGAGGTTCTTTTTTCGGTGGGGCTAGACCCTTGCGGAGAGCTTGTGCGGATGGACGAGTAAGTAAGAGCTTGACACTGTGAGTTTTACGTGGTTCAGGCCACCGGAGCGTAAAACCCTACGTCCACGGCGAGCTATGGAGCTCGCTGTATTGCTTGCTGCTCAGGGCCGGAGTCCTGAGCTTGGGGGTGAGTTACAGCTTGGGTGTGAATGGCTAGCGTATGAGTTGCGGAGGTGCAAACCCTTGCTAACGTCGCCTACCCGAGTCTTTTATAGTCCAAGACTCGGGTGGCTTACAAGGGGGGCCCAGGACCCGACAGGTGGTCCCGGGGAGATTGTCTGTCATCTACAGTATCTGCAGTTATGCCGGTAGTTGTCTCTAGCGAAGGCTTCTGAGTCTTCTTCTTGCAGCCCTGCCCATACCGCATGCTAGTCGTAGTGGTTGATGACGGCGCTGGCGGCATGGGATGTCTTGTCGCTGTGTTTATTGGCTGGCAGGTTCTGCGCGCCAGTCTGTGATGCGACTGGGCGCAACGGCACCTGACAGAGGCGTGCTCCGCGTCTCCGCATCTTGGAAGACACGGGCCTTGAATACCTTGTACGGGCAAGGTATGGGGCGTCTTTACGCCCGCTGCCTATCGCTCGGGGGTAGGCAGCGCCGTTCTGCTGGACACGTGGCGGGCTCGGAGCCCTTCTCAGAGGAGAGGAGGGTCCGGCCCCGCGTGGCACGTGGAGCCTTCGGACCTCTCCCCTCGGAGGGGGAGGTTCGGCTTCTGTCGGCCACGTGGCGGGCCCGGAGCTCCTCTCTGAGGAGAGGGAGGTCCGGCCCCGCCGGATATGTGGCACCTTCAGACCTCTCTCCCGCGGAGGGGGAGGTCCGGCCTCTGTATGCCACATGGCGGGACCGGAGCTCTCCTCTGAGGAGAGGGAGGTCTGGCCCCGCCGGACGCGTGGCGCCTTCGGAGCTCCCCCTGCGGAGAAGGGCGAGTTCCTTAGGCATTTTCCCCTGTGCGCGGGGGTACCCCATATCGCAGGTACCGACAGTGGTAGATCCAGAGCCACCAGCAGAGGTACAGGAGGAGGACGACCCACAGGAGGTTGAGTTCTACTCCGAGTAGGGGGTTACGGTTGCCAAGTAGGGCAGCTAGGGTGGCGTAACCCAACTTCTCTAATCGATGACATGTCGTGTAGGCAGTAGCGTATGTATAGGTAGTGACGACATGAGCATGACTTCTCGGAGACCCGGGAATAATGTATCTTGTATAAAGTTTATGCTTTATCAATATATGTGAAGGTTGTGCAAATTATTCATGTGTCACTTCAATACCTACTGTTACATATGAAATTTTAAGTATGACATGTGCTAATCGCTGCTGTTTTGAATTTCAGAATGATGCGTACTCGTGCAAACCTGGATGTTGGGGGTACTAGCCAAGGGGGGGAGACCTCCCAACAGCCTCCCGAGGACTCCTCGGGACAGCAGCAGCAACAGCAAACACCGCCACCGCCACTGCCAACGGTTACATTGGCGGACATCGTCGCGGCAATGGCGGGTTCACACCAGCAGCACACGGAGTTGCTGCAAACTCTTATTGCCAATACGTCTCGCCCAGAGAGACGTCAAGATCGTGAGGAGCGTCAACAGAGCTCCTACTCCGACTTCCTGGCTACTCATCCCCCGGTATTCTCAAGGGCGGATGAACCTCTTGACGCGGACAACTGGCTCCGCGCAATAGAGATGAAGTTCGGGCTGCTCCAGATAAGCGAGCAGCGCAAGACTCAGTTCGCTGTCCAGCAGCTCCAAGGATCCGCGAGCGCGTGGTGGGCAAACTTTTGTGCTTCAAAGCCCACCGACCGAGTTATGACCTGGACGCAGTTCCGGACGGCCTTCAGGGCCTATCACATACCGCCAGGTTTGATGAAGAGGAAGACGCAGGAGTTCCTACACCTGCAGCAAGGGAGCCGGAACACGCTGGAATACTCCAGGGCATTCAACGATCTCGCGCTCTACGCATCGTATCACGCAGATACCGACGAGAAGCGGCAGGATCACTTTTACCAGTGGCTTAATCCGCTCCTGAAGGACAAGTTGGCGATGTTCAATCGCGGCAGCCTCAACGACATCATTGACGCTGCGATTGTCCAAGAGGACTCCGGCAAGGAGTTGGCGGCGGCGGAGCAAAAGCGAAGCGCGCCGCAGAGCAGCGGAGAAGGAGGCGGTCCTTCTCAGTTTCGGATGGTGAATCGCCCACCATCAGGTTCAGCTGGCAGCCACCCCAGAGGTCGATGCCTTTCCGCAGTCGGCCGTACTCTTCACCGGCATTCCGGCCGGCACTGCCAGCACCACCTCCACAACAACAACAGCAGCAGCGGACGATGCCGCGTGCATATGCACCTCAGCAACGCATGCCAGGCTTTCATCCCCCGAGTACTACACCAGCAGCGACCACATGTTACAAGTGTGGTCGTCCAGGACACTTCGCGAGCAGTTACCCGGAGAGGCAAGGCGGCGGAGTGGCACCGCAGTTTCCGGGGAGGAATCAACCCTGGAACCCTACTAATGTGCGGCGGGCAAACTCTAGGCCGGGCACCGTCCATCAACTTGCCATAGAGGACGTGCTGGAGGGTGAGCCAATCCTTGCGGGTATGTTCCAACTCCACCAGCATCCCGCCATAGTATTGTTTGATTCAGGCGCCACGCATAATTTTATTAGCCAAGCTTTCATTGCTAAACACAGATTGCAAATACTACCCACCGATAGTCCATATTTAATTTGTTCACCGGGTGGGAGAATTTCAGCAAGCGTAATGGTTTCCAAAGCACCATTATGCTTAGCGGGTAGAGTGTACCCCACGTCTCTCATCATCTTAGAGGGACAAAAGGTCGATGTCATCCTAGGGATGTCGTGGTTAACCCGCCACGGCACTGTTTTAGACACCGTCCTTCGAGTCGTGCACTTAAACTCAGAAGTGCACGGGTCTCACTCTGTATTTCTGGACAGTCCAGAAACAAAACTTCCAAATGTTTATCAAGCCACAACTATCAGATTGGAAGATATTCCAGTGGTCCGAGAGTTCCCTGACGTATTCCCGGACGATTTGCCGGGGATGCCGCCTGATAGAGAGGTGGAGTTCAAGATTGAACTTGCACCGGGAACCATGCCAATATCCCAAGGCCGTACAAGATGGCGCCCAAGAAATTGGCTGAATTGAAGACCCAGCTAACGAACCTGCTGGAAAAGGGTTTTATTAGGCCAAGCTCCTCGCCATGGGGCTGTTCGGCATTATTTGTGAAGAAGAAAGATGAGACGTTACGGCTTTGCGTGGACTATCGTCCATTAAATGCCGTAACCATCAAAAACAAATACCCGTTGTCACGGATCGACATGTTGTTTGATCAGTTGGTCGAAGCAAAGATCTTTTCCAAGATGGACTTAAGATCCGGGTACCATCAGATTAAGATAAGGGCGGAGGATATTCCAAAAACGGCTTTCTCGACGAGGTACGGACTCTATGAGTACCTGGTCATGTCCTTCGGCCTCACCAATGCTCCAGCTCACTTCATGTATTTGATGAACTCAGTATTCATGCCGGAGCAGGACAAGTTTGTCGTGGTCTTCATCGATGACATCCTGGTATATTCCAAGTCAGAAGAAGATCACAAGAAGCATCTGTGTATAGTCTTGCAACGGCTGCGGGATCACAAGCTATACGCGAAATTCAGCAAATGCGAGTTTTGGATATTGCAAGTGCCTTTTCTCGGGCATATCATCTCAGCGGAGGGTATCGTTGTAGACCCGAGCAAGATCACTCAAGTGCTGAATTGGAAATCCCCGAGGACTGTTCACGAGGTACGGAGTTTCCTCGGACTCGCGGGATATTATCGGAGGTTCATTCTGAACTTCTTGAAGATTGCCAAGCCTATGACGGAGCTGCTGAAGAAGGCTACCAAATATGTTTGGAGTCCAGCGTGTGAAGCAGCATTCAAGGCTTTAGTCAAGCATCTGACATCAGCACCGGTTTTGGCACAGCCAGACACAACAAAACCGTTCGATGTGTACTGCGATGCATCCGGCATTGGGCTTGGATGTGTGCTGATGCAAGACCGACGAGTGGTCGCGTATGGATCACGGCAGCTTAGAAACCATGAGCAGAAATATCCAACTCACAATTTGGAGCTCGCTGCCGTGGTACTCGCACTCAAGATGTGGAGGCACTACCTACTTGGTAACCTCGTACATCTATATACCGACCATAAGAGCCTCAAGTACATATTCACTCAGAAGGAGCTGAACATGAGGCAGCGAAGATGGTTAGAATTGATAAAGGATTACGAAATAGAAATCCATTATCATCCGGGCAAGGCAAACATAGTGGCAGATGCGCTGAGCCGCAAGTCACACGTCAACAATCTGACCATCACACCGTTGGAAGAGAGCAAACCACCACTGCATGTGATTCCACACGGAGCTCTCTACAACCTAGCTTTGATCCCCACCATCCGTGAAGAGATAGCGGCAGCTCAGAAACATGACAAGGGCAAGTCCCATTTGCGGAGACGTGTAGACAGTGGGGAGCTGAAATGTTTCCGGAAGGATGGAGACGGCTCCTATGGTTCAAGGACCGGATCGTCGTACCCCGTAACCCGGAATTACGGAAGAAAATCTTTGATGAGGCTCACTTGTCAAAGTTTTCCATTCACCCCGGCAGCAAAAAGATGTATCAAGAACTCAGAAGCAAGTTTTGGTGGACACAGATGAAACGGGAGACTGCAAAATACGTGTCCGAGTGTGATACATGTCGAAGGGTGAAGGCAGACCATATGCGGAAACCGGGACTGCTGCAACCACTGGGCATTCCTGCCTGGAAGTGGGAGGATGTGAGCATGGACTTCATTGTCGGTTTACCCACCACTCTTCAAAGCATGATTCTGTGTGGGTGATCGTCGACCGGCTCACCAAAGTTGCCCATTTCATCCCGGTCAACACAAACTACAACGCCAAGAAGTACACTGAACTGTACATCTCACGGATCCTATGCTTGTACGGCGTACCCCGTACCATTATATCGGATCGGGGCACTTTATTTGTGTCCCTTTTGGGAGCAGCTGCACGCTGCCTTGGGGACGAAGCTGATCCATAGTTCAGCATACCACCCGCAAACAGATGGGCAAACCGAGCGGGTAAATCAGATCTTAGAAGACATGCTACGAGCTTGTTCTATTAACCACGGCAAGAATTGTGATGATCACTTGCCCTTAGCCGAGTTCTCGTACAACAATGGGTACCAGGCCAGCATAAAGAAGGCGCCTTACGAGGCGCTATACGGAAGAAAATGTTGCACACCATTGAACTGGTGTGAGTCTGGCGAAAGGGTTACCTTCAGGATTGACCTTGTCAACAACACGGAAGAGAAGGTCCGACTGATTCAAGCGAACCTGAAAGCCGCCCAATCCCGTCAGAAACAGTATGCGTACTGGAGAAGGCGCCCATTACAATTCGAAGTTGGGGATCACGTATATCTACGTGTGTCTCCAATGAAGGGCGTAAACAGATTTGGGGTGCGAGGAAAGTTGGCACCCTGATTCATCGGTCCATTTCAGATTACCGAAAGATGTGGGTCAGTAGCATACCTGCTGAAATTACCGGAAGCACTTTCCGGAGTGCACGACTTCTTTCACATTTCCCAGCTGAGAAGGTGTCTCAAACTATCAACTACCGTTCAGCTGGAAGACATTGAAGAACTGCAACCGGATCTCACCTATCGGGAGGAACTGGTTCAGATTATTGACGAAAAGGCCCGAACCACACGCAACCGTACGTTGTGGTTCTACAAAGTTCTATGGAGTAATCACTCCGTGGACGAAGCGACAGAGCGAAGGATTTCTTCGCGCCAACTACCCCAACTTTTTCACGTCGCATATGCGGTAATTTTCCACCGTCCTCTCTCTCATTTTCACCTTATAATCTCGGAACGGGATTCTTTTAAGGGGGAGGAATGTAAGGGCCTCAGTTTTCGACACATGTTTGAAGTGTCAGCACCACACACACACCTCATTTTGAGCAAGTTGATAAATACACTTGAAGAGCAAGTAACCACCATCAACATGCTCATTAGAGAACAAACTCACATATTGCAAAAGTGGTATTTCCCACATGTGATATAGGGGGGCTGGGCAAATGAAAACTCCTACACATTGCTAGTGATGTCCATGCCAAGTTTCACCCAAATTTAAACCTTTTTGAGGTCATTTTGGTTATAGCTAGAAAGAGGGCAGTTTGAAACCATATTCAAATTCAAACTGTTTTTATCCCATGAATTCAAAAGTGGGAGGCATATTCTTATTCAGCACATTTTTGCGAGTTCACACACCAATTTTCACTCCATTTGGAGTTGATCTTGACATGAGCTAAGTGGGGCAAATTCAAACTTTATTTGAATTTCAAACTGAACATGTGCTGAAATTCATTCAAACCAAACCCAATTGGAATCCTAATCAATTCAAATGGCTCATGGGTGAATAATTTGAATCACCATGGGTATTTTGGGGCTCACTGTTTACAACAGTGATTAGGAGTGAATTTCAGAGGTTAAAACCCTGGGTGGGACCCACTGGTCAGCCTCTGAAGAGAACCCAGCCGACTGAACTCTGCACTCGGTTCTTGCGCTGACCCGAGCTGCCGCCACGGCGAAGCAACGGCGAAGCCACCAGCTGCTTGCCGATATCAGCTGCGGAACCGACTCTCAGGGTCTTTATCTACCCGCCCGAGCGGTCACCGGTGCCTTCCACCGCTGCCTCGTCGCATTTCCACCCAAAAAGCCGAAGCTCTTCGCCGCCCGAGTGAACTTTCGGTTCCTCGTCGCCCGGCCGATCCAGTGACCCTCCCGGTGATCTGAGACCAGCACCGGGTGCGCCAAGCCATCTTCAACACCTTCGCATCAGTTCCAGACCCTGTGCAGTCTTCGCCAAGCTCCACCACGGCGATCCTTTCTCTGCCGGTTCAGCTCGAGCCGCCGCTGCGGGAACCGTCCTTCCGGCCACCACAACCCATCGTTCACTGAGCTGTGAACAGCAAAGAGGTTCGCCTTCAACCCCTCTTTCATTTCTGCAAGCTCCGGCGGCGTGACAAACACTGCTTAGGCCGGAATTTCATGTTTTCGCGACGGTGTGCAAAAGTGAGGTCTGTACTGATCCGAGAAATTCGTAAGCCACACTGCATCACTCATCCTCTCATGGAGAGGATCACTTCTAGTAGCCCGTGCGGGTCCATAGGAGCAGGAACCCCGAAGAACCGTGGAGGGAAACGGCTGTTCTTCGAGTTTTAGTAGAAATCCCGATTTCCGGCCTAGATCGCACGGTGACAGCCCAACACAGCCCTTCCCGAGCTCCGTAGATCTCATGTCGACCTTTCCTATGGTCCACTTATGCTCGACGACCCTTAGCTCGATCGGGTTAGGTGCTAGGGAGGACGGGCAACGCGGCCGAAGTTCTCCCGAGGCTGCTGCTCGTCGCCGACGATGTGGCGGCCATTTTCATGGTGAGCTGACCCAAGAATCCTGTTCCCCGAGAGGAAATAGGCAGAGGCGGCCAAAATCGTGAAGTTTGGAGCTTTACAGGCAGCGGAGAAGGAGGCGGTCCTTCTCAGATATTTCGGATGGTGAATCGCCCACCATCGGGTCCACGCTGGCAGCCACCACCAAGGCCGATGCCGTTCCGCAGTCGGCCGTATTCCTCACTGGCATTCAGGCCGGCGCTGCCAGTACCACCTCCACGACAACAACAGCAGCAGCGGGCGATGCCACGTGCGTATGCACCTCAACAGCGCATGCTGGGCTTTCGTCCCCCGAGCACCGGACAAGCAGCAGCCACATGCTACAAATGTGGCCGTCCAGGACACTTCGCCAGCAGTTGTCCGGAGAGGCAAGGAGGCGGAGTTGCACCACAATTTCCGGGGAGGAATCAGCCCCGGAACCCTACTAATGCGCGGCGGGCAAACCCTAGGCCCGGCACTGTCCACCAGCTTGCAATAGAGGACGTGCCGGAGGGTGAGCCAATCCTTGCGGGTATGTTCCAACTCCTCCAGCATCCCACCATAGTATTGTTTGATTCAGGCGCCACACATAGCTTCATTAGCCAAGCTTTCATTGCTAGGTATATCTTGCAAATACTACCCACTGATAGTCCTTATGTGATCTGTTCACCGGGTGAGAAAATTTCAGCAAGCATGATGGTTCCAAAAGCGCCAGTATGCTTAGCGGGTAGAGTGTACCCTATGTCTCTCATAATCTTAGAGGGACAAAAGGTCGATGTCATCTTAGGGATGTCGTTGTTAACCCGCCACTGCGCTGTTTTAGACACCGTCCTCCGAGTTGTGCACTTAAACTCAAAAGTGCACGAATCTCACTCCTTATTTCTGGACAGTCTAGAAATAAAACTTCCAAGTGTCTATCAAACCACAACCATCAGATTGGAAGATATTCCAGTGGTCCGAGAGTTCCCTGACGTATTCCCGGACAATTTGCCGGGGATGCCGCCCGATAGAGTGGTGGAGTTCAAGATTGAACTTGCACCGGGAACCATGCCAATATCCCGAAGGCCGTACAAGATGGCGCCCAAGGAGTTGGCTGAATTGAAGACCCAACTGACGGACCTGCTGGAGAAGGGTTTTATTAGGCCGAGCTCCTCGCCATGGGGCTGTTTGGCATTATTTGTGAAGAAGAAGGATGAGACATTGCGGCTTTGCGTGGACTATCGTCCACTAAACGCCGTAACCATCAAGAACAAGTACCCGTTGCCACGGATCGACATGTTGTTTGATCAGTTGGTCGAAGCAAAGATCTTTTCCAAGATGGACTTAAGATCTGGGTACCATCAGATTAAGATACGGGCTGAGGACATTCCAAAGACGGCATTCTCGACAAGGTACGGGCTTTATGAGTACCTGGTCATGTCCTTCGGCCTCACCAACGCTCCAGCTCACTTAATGTATTTAATGAATTCGGTGTTCATGCCGGAGCTGGACAAGTTTGTCGTGGTCTTCATCGATGACATACTGGTATATTCCATGTCGGAGGAAGATCACAAGAAGCATCTGCATATAGTCTTGCAACGGCTGTGGGATCACAAGCTATACGCGAAATTCAGCAAGTGCGAGTTCTGGATATCGCAAGTGCCTTTTCTCGGGCATATCATCTCAGCGGAGGGCATCGCTGTAGACCCGAGTAAGATCACTCAAGTGCTGAATTAGAAATCCCTGAGAACTGTTCACGAGGTACGGAGTTTCCTCGGACTCACGGGATATTATCGAAGGTTCATTCCGAACTTCTCGAAGATTGCCAAGCCTATGACAGAGCTTATGAAGAAGGCTACCAAATATGTTTGGAGTCCAGCATGTGAAGCGGCATTCAAGGCTTTAGTCAAGCACCTGACATCAGCACCAGTTTTGACGCAGCCAGACACAACAAAACTGTTCGATGTGTACTGCGACGCATCCGGCATTGGGCTCGGATGTGTGCTGATGCAAGACCAAAGAGTGGTCACGTATGGGTCACGGCAGCTTAGAAACCATGAGCAAAATTATCCAACTCACGACCTGGAGCTCGCTGCCGTTGTAATCGCACTTAAAATGTGGAGGCACTACCTACTCGGTAACCTCGTACATTTATATACCGACCACAAGGGCCTCAAGTGCATATTCACTCAGAAGGAGCTGAACATGAGGCAGCGAAGATGGTTAGAATTGATAAAGGATTACGAAATAGAGATCCATTATCACCCAGGCAAGGCATACATAGTGGCAGATGCGCTGAGCCACAAGTCACACGTCAATAGTCTGACCATCACACCGTTGGAGGAGAGCGAACCACCACTGCATGTAATTCCGCATGGAGCTCTCTACAACTTAGCTTTGATCCCCACCATCCGTGAAGAGATAGCAGCAGCCCAGAAGAATGACAAGGGCATGTCACATTTGCAGAGACGTATAGAAAGTAGGGAGCTGAAATGTTTCCAGAAAGACGGAGACGGCGTCCTATGGTTCAAGGACCGGATCGTCGTACCCCGTAACCCGAAATTACAGAAGAAAATCTTTGATGAGGCTCACTTATTAAAGTTTTCTATTCACTCCGGCAGCAACAAAATGTATCAAGAATTAAGAAGCAAGTTTTGGTGGACACGGATGAAGTGGGAGATCGCAAAGTACGTGTCCGAGTGTGATACATGTCGAAGGGTGAAGGCAGATCATATGCGGAAACCGGGACTGCTACAACCACTGGGCGTTCCTGCCTGGAAGTGGGAGGATGTGAGCATGGACTTCATCATCGGTTTACCCATCACCTTTCAGAAACATGATTCTGTGTGGGTGATCGTCGACCGGCTCACCAAAGTTGCCCATTTCATCCCGGTCAACACCTACTACAACGCCAAGAAGTATGCTGAACTGTACATCTCACGGATCCTATGCTTGTACGGCGTACCCCGTACCATCGTATCGGACCGGGGCACTTTATTTGTGTCCCATTTTTGGGAGCAGCTACACGCTGCATTGGGGACGAAGCTGATCCGTAGGTCAGCATACCACCCGCAGACGGATGGGCAAACCGAGCGGGTAAATCAGATTCTAGAAGACATGCTACGAGCTTGCGCTGTCAACCACGGCAAGAATTGTGATGATCACTTGCCGTTAGCCGAGTTCTCGTATAACAATGGGTACCAAGCCAGCATCAAGATGGCGCCTTACGAGGCGCTATACGGGAGAAAATGCCGCACACCATTAAATTGGTGTGAGTCTGGCGAAAGGGTTACCTTCGGGAATTACCTCGCCAACAACGTGGAGGAGAAGGTTCGGCTGATTCAAGTGAACCTAAAAGCCACCCAATCCTGACAGAAAAAGTATGCGGACCGGAGAAGACGCCCATTACAATTTGAAGTCGGGGATCACGTATACCTACGTGTGTCTCCAATGAAGGGCGTGAACAGATTTGGAGTGAAAGGAAAATTGGCACCCCGATTCATCGGTCCATTCCAAATTACCGAAAGATGTGGATCAGTAGCATACCGGCTGAGATTATCAGAAGCACTTTTCGTTGTGCACGATGTCTTTCACATTTCCCAGCTGAGGAAGTGTCTCAAGCTATCTACTACCGTTCAGCTGGAGGACATATTCTTACTCAGCACATTTTTGTGAGCTCACACACCAATTTTCACTCCATTTGGAGTTGATCTTGACATGTGATAAGTGTAGCAAATTCAAACTTTATTTGAATTTCAAACTGAACATGTGCTGAATAGTCAAACCAAACCCAATCTGAATTCTAACCAATTCAAATGGCTCAAGGGTGAATAATTCAAATCACCATGGGCATTTTAGGGCTTACTGTTTACAACAGTGATATGGAGTTAAGTTCAGGGGTTAAAAATGAAAGTGGGACCCACATGTCAGCCACTGATTCAAATCAAAACGACTGAAGCACAGAACACTCGGTTCTCGGGTGCAGACCGAGCGCGCCACCGAGGGGCTGGCCAGCGCCAGCTCCTGCTGCGTTTTCCCGCGCAGGAGGCCACCTGCCGGACTCCTGATCCTCCCCGGCATGCTCCCGTTATATACCCCTTGAGCCACGGCGTGTTCGGTCTGTTTTTCCCCACACCGAGCTCCACCGCAGCTAGCCACTCTCTCAATTCCGCCGTGATCAGGCCAATCACTCGCAAGCCCAGCCTCCTCTGCAGCAAAACAGCACCGTGAACTCGTGAGCAACGTCCTAGACCCCGTGTTGGCCAGTGAGCAGGTGCCCTCAAGCTCCACCGGACATCTTTTCCGGCGGGCCAAAGGTTGCCGCCGTTCGGACTCTCGTGGACAGCTCGGTGCAGCCGTTATCACGTCCACTTCTCTACACAAGAAAGGTGTGTCACTGCATGTAGTTGGTGTAGCCGAAAGCCGTTCGGCAATTGCTCAACCATCGGTTGAGAATTTCCGAGTTTACTGAAGGCCAGTTCAAAGGAGCCGAGCTCACCTCCGAGTGAAATTCGTACTCCACACGCTAGGGTTGGTCAAGCCCGTTATCCAGTAGGTTCTACACATGTTAGCGCACACGCTCGAACAGGAAGCAAAGAAAACCATCGAGAATCGGCCGTGATAGGGCCGTTTTTCCCGCAGCCGTGGACAAGTACCTCGGCTCACCATCGAGAGTATAGTTGCCGGTGTTTCTAGCTTCCACCCAGCCCTGGTTCATGTTCCTCGTGCTCCACTGATGCTCTCCGAACAATTTCCGGTCGATTTGGTGCACAGTAGAGCAGAACCGACCTCACCGGAACCCTAGCCGGTGCTGTCACCGATGCGCACGGGTTTCTGGCCATCACCGGCGGCCGGCGAGCCCACAGTCGAGTTCAGGAGGTCAGGAAAGGGGCAGGCGGCAAGTTTCGGGCCGGGGGGTGGCCGGGAGATCGATTCCGGCGAGCCTCGCCGGAGACCGCCAACGCCGAGTATTTGGCGCGAGGAAGAAGACGAAGCACTGTATGTGGGGCCCATGGGCAGAAGTTTAAACTTTTCTTCGATTTGCAGTTTTAGTTCAAACTTCAAACCCACATACCTTTGGCTAGGAAGCTCCAAATCGAGTGAACCAAATTTTGTTGGCTTCAGCTCTCTGAGTACTTTCCAACAAATCAAGTTTCACTTCATTAAAATTCTTAATTCTCCAGAATTAATTCTTCAAATTTTAAACTGTTTGGAATTTTAACTGGAGAATCCCTTGGAGGAAAATTCTGAAATTTTGCTGCGATGTTTACCAAAATATCCCTGAACTACCATAAAATTTCAGATCCATTTTAGCTCATGTGACTCACCTAATGGTGTGATTAATCAAACTGTTCCAGAGAAAATAGAAAATGTCCAGAAACATTTTCAGAATTTCTCTGAAATTGTTTAGCTCATATCTCTAGCTAGAAACCTTCAAATTAAGTGGGACCAACTCCATTAGAAACCTCTGAAAATCTAGTTTTCAGAAAGTCATAGTTTGCTCCATGAAAATCCCTAGAACACCCTAAGAGCTTCAATTAAGGTCAAGTACATAATTATTTGTGGAGGGCTCAAATGAGCTTTGCTGCAACTAAAACTTGACCAAGTCTCTGTTTAGGTTGTAACTAAGCCACAGTAAAAACTTCAGAGTCATTGGGTCTGCCTAGTGGGACTTAAAACCTTCACAAGTATTATTCCAATCAAATGCACTTAAATTGATACATATACTTTTTATCTAATGTAGTCGCTAAGGTCGAGGAGGAACCCGAAGTCATGGACTTCATTACTCTGGAAGAGCAGCTAGCCTACGACCAAGAGCAGCAAGGCAAGCTCCAGTTTGCATTAACCTTTTTACAAATTTGTATTGTTTTGAGCACTTACTTGAGTATCATTATTTCTTGCATTGGAGTCTTGTTTGAAAACCCAATTGCATAGCCAAGAAAACCATGGGTTGGGATTAGGATTGAAAGCCCCGTTTAGCTACTGCAATGCTAAGACAGTGTAGGATTCGGTACAAGTCGAGTAGTTGGATCTACTCGCGAGCACAGGCTAGAGGCACTCGACTCGGGTAGAGATAGCACATGATACACATGGCAACAAAAAATGAGACCGAGCGGAGAGTAAGGGCAGCAGGACTTTGGGGCCTGGGTGCTATAGCTCCGCTTGTGTCGATTGAGGACCGAGCCATGTGCGGGCCTGTTGAACAAGCTAGAACAGTACCGAAGACCTACCGGCTATATGGGAACCGGGAAACCGATGTAACTCAGGTAGCTGGGTGTTGAAGCATAGCTGGTCGTTCAGAGGGTAGGTTGAGAGCTTGAGGTGTAAATCGGCTGGCGGCACTGAGATGCACGTGCAGAGACCTCTTGCTCGGGACGATTGGACCGGTTCAACATTTGGCTGATGGGTGAAAAGTGGTTGCGTACGACGTCCGTGATGGTTGCTGTAGGCAACATCGAGTACGGGCGTACGTGACAGGTTATTCGGGTAACCCTGCAGGTGTAAATCGATTATAATCACCGTCCCTCGCGGTCAGTGAGTACTACTTGTTCACTGTACCGTGACGTAGAAAGAACAGTCTAGTTACATGTTAAAATGTTGCTGATTGAAAGATGGACTTTGATTGTTAATGATTTGCTGTATTTTAGAGCTAATTAAAGTTCCTTTCAACTTTGGGAAAAGTACATGAGAGAAATGTGTTTCTTGTTTGATTGCGGCTCTCTCATGTGTCTTAGCGTAAGGTTCTCCACAACCTGCTGCTAAAACTTGAAAGTAAGGTTCCACTAACTAGGCGAGTCCTTTGCAACTTGTTTTATCTCATGTACCTATCACCCCTCATGTAGAAGTTTCATGTTTAGGAGAGACGGGTCAGTCTTGCTGAGCCTTCGTGCTCACTGCTTGTGTTTGAAGCTTTTCCAGGGTTCTATGAGGAAGGGACTCCCGAGGAGGAGACGGAACCCCAGGAGGGGAACCCCGTTGAGTGGGAGTCGTGCACGCCACCGAGTTAGTGTGCGTGTGTGCTAGCAAGGACACGTTCACGGGCTGAACGTGAACTTGATGCGTAGTCTAAGCCCGTGAGGGTAGACTAAACATATTTTGTTGTAAAAATGTTCATAAACCTGTTTATGTAATAAAACTTTGCTTCCGCTTTGTACCTTTGATGTGTGTTACCAGGTGCTGTGCAACGCAGCACCCCTCAGCGTGATCCTGGCTCGACAAGACCGTGGGGTCGTGTCAGAAAACTTGGGATGGATGTTCGGTATGGTTATGGTATGGTCATTGGGATTGGTTTCGGGACTATTTGAGTCATGAAAATGAGTTTGGTTTCGGTTATATGAATATGAGATGGTTATGAATATTATGAGCATGAGATGAAGTTGAGAAAGATTAATGGCTGGTTGAGGCATGATAAGTGGTGAATTGTGATGAAGGAATGTTGCTGTTATAACATGGGTATGATGGGATTAAACTCACTTAGAAATAGTTGCTGTTTTTATCGTGTTTTGTGAAATAAAATTTGCTTGCTGCAATGAGCCTTTTTATTTCTACCTTGTTGTAAGCTACATGTCATACTTTTCCCGCACTTGCTGAGTACGACATGTACTCACCCTTGCATTATCACATAAACATCAGCAATAGGAGAAGAGTACTTCGAGGATCATGTGGAGTACTAGGCGTGCAAACTACCGTCAATATGCATGTGGAGTTGAAGATGGAGCCTGCTGCCGTTTAGTTGTTTCCGCCGTCGTTTAGAGACTTCCGCTGCAAGAATAAGTTAGAGATTCATGAGTGAGACAATCAGTCAATGTAATAAAGTACTTAAACCCTATTTATTCGTGGTTATATTCTGAATTCAGTTTGTGGATTATATGTGTATGTGTGATGAACATCCTGGGCACACATATGCATTAACCTGGTTCTATTTTCGGAACCGGGTGTCACAAGTTTGTTATAAAAACAGATATATGAAGGCTCACAATTACATGCTCTGAAATCATTTCAACATTTCATATATGTGAATATCAACGCCCAGAATATCAACACCAAAAAATATGATACAAATTATTAATATACGTCAATGAAAACATCACCACCAAGATGTTATGAGACTCTTATTTTTAAAAATGATTAATGTACTATTAAAAAAACTGTATTACATCTCATAAATCATGACACATCAGACAACTAAAATTATTTTGGCCTTTTTTGGAGTCATCTTCCTTGGAGCTGTTGTAGTCATCTCAAAAGCATGAGAAGAAGAAGCCTCCTGAGACGTGTTTTCTCTCATTAGCATAGAAAGACGTCTACACATAAGACAACAGATTAGCAAAAGTTATTTGTATCAACACAATTCATACATGACAAAAGTAAGTAATTTTGTACCCTCTTGTCATCATTCCAGCACTCTCTTGTATTATTTGTTCCCTTGTTTTACTTGACCTCTCTGGTGTTGAATCTTTAGGAAACCAACCCTTTTTAGTATTTTTCCTTGGCTTTCTCTTTTGGTAATATTAAAAGAGGTAAAGTAAATAGCACATTAATACATCAAACATAAGAATATAAAAGTTCAAATCTTGCCTTTTCTTAGTTCCATTGAGTGGACATTTGTAGCTTGTTTTCCTATCTCCTAGTTCACAACAATTAGGACACCACACTTTTCCCCTAATCATTTTCTTTGTCTTCTCATTTTTATTTTCAACATGTTCCGAACCTGATTTTGAACCACCACTCCCACCTTCAAGGAAACTTTTGATCCTGTTTTTTCTTTGTCTCCCAGCACTCCTTTTACTAAGTGGTGCACCCACCTCAAATGGCAAGTCAACATCTGGCCACTTTTCTTTGTGAGGAATTGGCTCTATCAATCTAGCATAAGCCTTTCTAAATTTCTCCACGGAGTAATAGCCATTGATAAAATCCTCTATCATCATATTTCTGATCTGTTGGGCTGTTATCAAGGACAGGGCATGTTGGCAAGGCTTTCCAGTATGCTGCCACTCATAGCACGAGCACTCATGTGAATGTGCCCTAACCACAAACCTACGATTACAGTTGTCCCACACCTCAGCAACATAATTGTCACCTTTGATTACAGACAAATGACCTAGCCTCCTAATCTTAGCACATAAGCTTTGTAAGACTGCAGGTAATATCCTCCCATACAACTTTTCTCTAATTCTTCTTCTTTTATGAAAAAGAATCATAATCATCTCTCTTATCTTGTCAACAAGCTCAACAACAGGCATGTCTTTTATATCTTTGATCCAATTGTTAAAAACTTCAGCTATATTGTTTGTCACATAATCACACTTGACATCAAAATTAAAATCAGACCTTCGCCACTTCAGCTTATGATACTCCTGCAACCACTGCTTAGCTGCAGGGTTACCTGAATAAACTGCAGCCATGTGCATGTCACAAACATCATTGTCATATGCCCTAGCGGCAGGCAACCATTGCTTGTATCTTGACTTGCTTGTTGCCGAAATACTCAATTCAAATTCTTTATTTATAGCATATTGTCTCATAGCCAATCGAAACTCCTCCATAGAAGGATTATCTTGGTCATACACCATCACCGTCTCTTCTGGAATGTAATCATCCACTAGCGTAGATGCACCTTCAGTACTCTCTGCATTAAGATTTTGCACTACTACAGGTTGGACCCAACTTAAAAAACTGTTTAGAAACTTAGAGAGAACTCACCCGGCCTCTGTAAATGCAGAAACTAAATGAGGGAACTTCCTGGTCGAGTTATAACCAAGTACCATCCGATCCAGGCAACCATTGCTGGGATGCGATGCTAATGGAGGAAATCCCATTGCCGATGTTTGAGTAGTGTGTATAGATGAGTTGTAAGAATTCCTCTTTTGCGATATTATAGTTATTGGTTTGGTTTGTGGATGATTTGTGTCTTGTTTTTCCCCTGAATCCACTACTACATCCCCCAGGCAACCAATTAATTCTCCAAGGAATGTGCAGGGCGCATTCCCTTGGACCTTGGATACTGGCTTCCTCACTGCCGGTTGCCGGTGGATGCATAGGCAGCAGGCGGCATGGTGAGCTCGTGCGGCAGCGGAGGCCAGTGCAGGAGCAGGGAGGAGTCGCAGGCGACCTGATCTGGCCTCCCCTCAAATTGGGGGATTAGTGCAGGTATGGGTTAATGGTCCGCAGATCTGCCCCTTCTCGACGGATAGGTACGCGGATCATGAGATCAACTACCGCAGTCAGGATAGTACTACAACATTGATAACTAATCGCAGAATGCGAACTAGACCACAATATTGTTCCACTGATGCCAGACAAGTGCATTGTGTTTCCAGCGGCAAAAGTGTCCGAGCCGTTCGAAAGGGAGCATTACCTGCACACGCACGGAGTGCGGAAGCCGTGGTGGTCCTGGGATCCGACGGGGGAGACGGCGGCGGTACGACGAACGTGGCGGTCGAGCCGAGTTGAGGAATCACGGCAGGAAGAGGGGACGGGGCGCGGCGAAGGAGAGGGGGGAGGATCCGGGCTGGGCTCATCGTGCGTGCGTGCGGGGCCGCGGGGAAGTGGGGGTGGGGCGAGGCAATCGCCCTCGGTCTGGCGGCGTTTCGGAGAAGAGGAACAGTAGAGCAAAGCAAAAGGTTAGGGTACAGTAAAAAATTAAAGAAGGGCACAAAATGTTAAAAAGAGGGAGATTAGACTAAAATTCTATTTTAACGGTGCGTCAATGATATAAGTGCTATTTTAAAGAAGCCCACAACGTGAGTGTCATTTTGTCGAAGCCGCTCGAAACGGATGCTATAATAGCAATTGCCTCAACAATGAGGAATCCATGATAAGATCAAGGAAGAGGTAAATCGTCTACTCAAAGCTAATTTCATTCGGCCTTGTAAATATGCCGAATGGATATCAAATATAGTCCCTGTTGAGAAAAACATAGGAAAACTAAGGATTTGCATCGACTTTAGAGATCTAAACAGGGATACACCCAAGGATGAGTACCCATGCCCTTGCAGACGTGTTGATCAACAATGCCTCAGGGCACAAGATGATTAATTTTCTAGATGGGAATGCAGGGTATAACTAGATCTTCATGGCCGAGGAAGACACATCAAAGACGACATTCTATTGTCCAGGATTCGTGGGACTTTTCGAGTGGATTGTGATGATGTTTGGATTAAAGAATACCGGTGCAACATACCAAAGAGCCATGAACTTGATTTTTCATGATTTGTTAGGTAACATACTTGAGGTCTATATTGATGATCTTTTAGTTAAATCGGCTGGTTTTCAGGGACATATAGCTGATTTGAAGATAGCCTTCGAGAGGATGAGAAAGTATGGACTTAAGATGAACCCTCTCAAGCGTGCTTTCAGTGCATCGGCTGGATGTTTCTTGGTTTTTATTGTATATGAACATGGTATCGAGATCAACCCCAAGAAAGTGGAAGCTATCAAGAACATAAAAGAGCAAACATGCAAACGAGATGTACAAAGGTTACTAGGCAAGGTAAACTACTTAAGAAGGTTCATTGCTAACTTGGCCGGGAAGATTGGATCCTTAATGCTTCTGTTGAAGCTCAAACTCGAGCAAGAGTTCACTTGGGGGTAGAGCAGAAGGAAGTTTTTGAGAGGATCAAGAGTTACTTGATCAACCCTCCAGTCTTGCGAGCACCAAAGATTGGACAATCCTTTAGGCTTTACATGGCTGCTCAAGACAAAGTTATCAAAGTTGTTTTAACTCAGGAACACCAAGGTAAAGAGTACTCCGTAGCTTACTTAAGTAGAAGATTGCTAGATGCTGAGACAAGGTACGTTTTTGTTGAAAAGCAATATTTATCTCTCTATTATACCTGCTCCAAGTTTTGGCATTACATCCTCCCTAGTACATGTTTTGTGACGTGTCAACATGACATTGTCAAGCATATGTTGCAATAACCGATTCTAAGTGGCAGATTAGGTAAATGGGCATACTCTCTAGTGGAGTATGACTTGATATACGAACCTCTTCAGGGTATGAAAGGGTAAGTCGTGGCAGACTTCATTGTGGAACATAGCGTGCAACTCAGAGATGAATGTTTGGTTGAGGTATGTCCCTGGAAGCTCTATTTTGATGGATCAATTTGTGATAAAGGTCAATAGATTGGTTGTGTACTAGTTTCACCAATGAACATCACCTACGAGCTGTTTACTCGGCTAAACTTTGCTTGTACCAACAACCAAGCCGAGTATGAAGCATTGCTGAGTGGTTTGGAGCACTTGGTCCACATGGTGGTCAAAGATGTTGAAGCCTTTTGGGATTCCAAGCTCATCACTCAACAAATCAGTGGGGAAAGCCAGTTTTTTTATGGAACTTCGAATGATTACCGAGAACGATGCCTGGATATCATAAAAACTCTAGATAACTTCTGTATCAAGCACATCTTTAGGGAAGACAATTGGAGGGCAAACGACTTAGCACAACAGGCATCCGGCTACGGGGTAAAAAAGGGAAGTTCTATGTGAAAACAAGGCTAACATTGTCCAAGGATGATGAAACTAAAGGAAAACAAAGCAATTTGGTCGAGTTAGACGTGTTGGTGATAGAGGATTGGAGGCTAGTGTTGATAGAGTGTATCAAAGACCCAAGTACATGCAGATATAGAAAAGTTCGACGTCAAGCTTTGAAATATACACTAATCAACAATGATTTGTAGCGCCTATCCATTGATGGACTTCTTCTAAGATGTTTAGACAATAAGCAAACAAAAGAGGCCATGGGTGAGGTACATGAGGATCTTTGCGGTAAACATCAATATGCCCACAAGATGAAGTGGATGATCAAGAGAGCAGGGTTTTATTGACCAACCATGCAAGAAGATGACACGACCCCACGGTCTTGTCGAGCCAGGATCATGCTGAGGGGTGCTGCGTTGCACAGCATGGGATAACACACGTCAAAGGTACAAAGCAGAAGCAAAGTTTTATTACAAAAAAAGGTTTATGAACATTTGTACAACAAAATATGTTCAGTCTACACTCACGGGCGTAGACTACGCATCGAGTTCATGTTCAGCCCATGAACGTGTCCCCGCTAGCACGCACACACACTAACACGGCGGCGTGCACGACTCCCACTCGATGGGGTTCCCCTCCTGGGGTTCCGTCTCCTCCTCGGTAGTCCCTTCCTCATAGAACCCTGCAAAAGCTTAAAACACAAGCAGTGAGCACGAAGGCTCAGCAAGTCTGACCCATCTCTCCTAAACATGAAACTTCTACATGAGGGGTGATAGGTACATGAGATAAAACAAATTGCAAAGGACTCGCCTAATTAGTGGAACCTTACTTTAAAGTTTTAGCAGAAGGTTGTGGAGAACCTTACGCTAAGGCACATGAGAAGAGCCGCAATCAAACAAGAAACACATTTCTCTCATGTACTTTGCCCAAAGTTGAAAGGAACTTTAATTAGCTCTAAACTACAGCAAATCATTAACAATCAAAGTCCATCTTTCAATCAGCAACATTTTAACATGTAACTAGCCTGTTCTTTCTACGTCACGGTACAGTGAACAAGTGGTACTCACTGACCGCGAGGGACGGTGATTATAATCGATTTACACCTGCAGGGTTACCCGAACAACCCGTCACGTACGCCCGTACTCGATGTTGCCTACAGCAACCATCATGGACGCCGTATGCAACCACCTTTCACCCGTCAGCTAAATATTAAACTGGCCCCATCATCCCGAGCAAGAGGTCTCTGCACGCGCATCTCAGTGCCGCCAGCCGATTTACACCTCAAGCGCTCAACCTACCCTCTGAACGACGGGCAATGCCTCAATACCCAGCTACCCGAGTTACATCGGTTTCCCGGTTCCCATATAGCCGGTAGGTCTTGGGTACTGTTCTAGCTTGTTCAACAGGTCCGCACACGGCTCGGTCCTCAATCGACACAAGTGGAGCTATAGCACCCAGGCCCCAAAGTCCTGCTTCCCTTGCTTTCCGCTCGGTCTCATTTTCTTGCCATGTGTTTCATGTGCTATCTCTACCCGAGTCGAGTGCCTCTAGCCTATTCTCGCGAGTAGTTCCAACTACTCGACTTGTACCGAATCCTACACTACCTTAGCATTGCAGTAGCTAACGGGGTTTTCGATCATAATCCCAACCCATGGTTTCTTAGCTATGCATTTGGGTTTTCAAACAAGACTCTAATGCAAGAATTAATGGTGCTCAAGTAAGTTCTCAAAACAATAAAAATTTGTAAAGAGGTTAATGCAAACCGGAGCTTGCCTTGCTGCTCTTGGTCGTAGGCTATCTGCTCTTCCGGAGTAATGAAGTCTAACACTTCAGGTTCCTCCTCAACCATAGCGACTACATATGAAAAATATAAATATGTGTCAATTTATGTGCATTTGAGTTGAATTTAAACTTGTGAAGATTATAAGTCTCACTAGACAGAACCAATGACTCCGAAATTTTCACCATGGTTTGGTTACAACCTAAACAGAGACTTGGTCAAGTTTTAGTTGCAGCAAAGCTCATTTGAGCCCTCCACAAATAATTATGTAGTTGACCTTAATTGGAGCCTTTAGGGTGTTCTAGGGATTTTCATGGGGCAAGCCATGACTTTCCGAAAACTAGATTTTCAGAGGGTTCTAATGGAGTTGGCTTCACTTAATTTGAAGGTTGCTAGCTAGATATATGAGCTAAACAACTTCAGTGAAATTCTGAAAATGTTTCTGAACATTTTCTATTTTCTCTGGAACAGTTTTATTAGTCACCCCATTAGGTGGATCAAATGAGCTCAAATGGACCTGAAATTCTATGGTAGCTCAGGGATATTTTGGTGAACATCCCAGCAAAATATCAGGATTTTTCCCCAAAGGATTCTCCAGTTAAAATTCTAACCAGTTTGAACTTTGAAGAATTAATACTGGAGAAATAAGGATTTTCATGAAGTGAAACTTGATTTGCTGGAAAATGCTCAGAGAGATGAATCCAACAAAATTTGCTTCACTCGATTTGGATGCACCTAGCCAAAGTTATGAGGATTTAAAGTTTGAATGGAATCTGAAAATCGAGAAAAGTTCAAATCTGCCGGTGGGGCCACGGGTACACGTGTTGGGCGCTGAGGCGATGGCACACCGGGGTTCACGGGATTTTTGCGCCCCAGCACACCGGATCTGAGCCGCAGACTGATCCCAATTTAAAATCCGAGCCGCTGACGCGTGGGCCACCCGGCTTCTTCTACCTCCCGACGCTCCCTCGCGCGTGCGCCGCCTCCCCTCGCCGGAGCAGAACCGCAGCTTGCCGTATTGCCGCTGCCGTCCACCGCACGAGCTAGGACTCGCCGCCAGGGGGTTATCGACATCGAGGAACATGTCTGTGGGGTCAGATCGAGCCGGTGGTGACCGGAAATACCCCGGCGACGTGCGGCGGCCTCGGTTGAGGTTCGGCGCCGTCGGCCGCGGGTTCTAACCCGCCAAGACCTCGAACAAACGGCTCTACAGCACTAGTGGTGGCTCGTAAAGCTTGGCATGGCGATGGAAAGGCTTGGGAAGGGTCCCAATGTGGGTCTCACCATGCGCCCGAAGCTGCCTGCAGGATCCGCCGTTGGCAAGCTTTGAAACACGCCGGTTACAGGGGTTCTCAAGCTAAAAGTTGCGAAGGCAACTTATGCGCCATCAAGTCTAGTCTGTGTAGGAACAGATTCAGACTCTCTAACCCTTCCTAGATCGTGAATTGGACAGAACTGTAAAAGCCCAAGAAAAGGGACTTGCAAAAATTTTTATGCACCTCACAACACAACAGTTTTGTTGTGGGTAGATTGTGAAATATTGTGAAGAGCAAGTGGCCTCCATCAAAGGAGTGATTAGAAGGGAAAGTCTTCACTTTCACTAAGTAGGGTTTCTACACATGAACGTGAGAGGTTGAGCTCACCCCTAGAATTTAAAAAGTCTTGGGAAGGTTCAGTCCAAAGCTCATGCAAATTCAACACTTTTTGAGGCACTTTTGGGTTATTTCAAAAGGAGGCCAATTTGAATGTAAATTTTCAAATTGCAGCAACTTTCATCACCCAAATTCAAAAGTTAGCTCCATATCTATACTCAGCACATTTTTCTGAGTAAACCCACCAAGTTTCATCCCCATTGGAGTTCATCTTGTCGGGAGCCAAATTGGCAATAATTCAAAACTGAATTTGAATTTCAGTTTAAATATGAAGCCAATTTAACCAAACAAAGTTTGAATTTGAGAACTCAAATTCAAACCAATACTTGGAGGCTAAGTCTCTCATTAAATGGATAGTAGCTGAGATATTTGCAGCAGAATTTGGAAAAAGAGATTAGGGGGAGAGGGGGCCCACAAGTCAGTGGGAGGACTGTTCTCCAAACCGAGCGTGGCCTGTTCTCCCCGACGCCGGTCGAACACAGGCCGCCAGCTCCTGCTCCCGCGCCCAAGAGGGAGGGACACCGCACGAGCCAGCGCGCCGTGGAGGACCGACTGCAGCGGCGGTAACACGCGCGGCCACGTGAAGATCATCACTGCTCCCGTGCCTCGCGCTGACCGACCCGACTGCCGCCGATCGACTTCCCGTGAGGATTCGGCCGAGCTCTCGCGTGCAGCACCCCCCCCCCCCAGCCAAAAACCACACCAGCTACTCGCCCTCTACCTCCTCAGGCCGAAGACAATCAAGTTTAGCTGCCCAGAACCTAGCCCGGAGACTATCGGCGGTGACCGAGAAGAACAGTCGGCACGGGCTCACCGTGGGCAGCTCGAACCCGAGGCTTTCCTAGCCGAGCTAGGCCACTCGGAGACGCGCCGGATAGTCACGCTGCTACTAGCCAAGCCACAGCCCCGACGGTGGACCATCGAGCGTCAATTTGACGTTTTTCTCCCGGCACATCCGCTCGGACCTCCGGGTAAGAATCCATCGAATTCATCCTTGATCTTCGTTCTTAGGCCACCAAATCGTGCACACAGGACCTAGACTGGCTAGCGTTCAATTTCTCTTCGCAACCCTAGCTAGAGAACTGACACAGTGCGGGGTATTGCATGTCGTTCCACGTCCAAATGCGCGGCAGGAGTCGGGCGCACGGTGAGAACTCCTCTGGAGGTGTTGCCATGCGCTGGCCTTTACTTGCCGAGTTTCCCTAGCACCCACTGGTGCTCTAGAACGGATGGGCTGAGTCGTTGGCAGGCTAGGACCACCGGGCGACGATGCCGATCGTTCCCCGAGGCCGCCGCACGCTGCCGGCACCGTTCCGATCCTCTAGCGCCTAAACCGAGCCCACAAACATGTTTCCCAACCCCATAAACCCCCAGGCGGCGAGCCTCCGGCCGGGAGACGGCCGGAGACACTCAGCCGGTGAGGCGCCGCCTCGGTCCGGCGAGGTTAGCGCGCGCGCGGGAAGGAGGGCTCGGAGGAAGAAGAAGGGTGGGGCAGGCCCACCAGTCAGTGAGGGCGAGTTTAAAACGGGATCGAATATGGCCAGGATTCCGTGTGGCTGTGCACAGGAAAACCCAGTAACCCTGTGTGTTCTCGCTTCTCACTGGCTGCGATTTAAAGAGTGGGCCCAGGTTATTTTCCAATAGTAAAACAATTCCAGTGTCCACTCAAACTTTAGAAATCCATAACCTCTGCTAGGAGGCTCCAAATTTAGTGATTCAAATTGGGTTGGATTCATCTTGTCTAGCTCTGTCCAGATATACAATCCAATTTGTATGAAACCCATTAATTAATTCTGGAAAATTCTTTAAAGCTTTTCAGCAAAAGAATTTTAGAGGGAGTTTGGTTCATCCAAAAATCCCCAAATTTTACCAGCATGTTCTTTAGGACATTAGTAAACCCCTGTAAAAGTTTCAGATCATTTGGAGTTGATTTGGTCAGAGCAATTCAAATTGGAAGGTGCTGTGTTCATTTGAATACAGAAACATTTTCAGAGAATTTCCAAAACTTAGAAATTCAATTCTGGGCAAACCTTGACTCCAAAAATGCTAGGAAAATTCATGCAAACTCTATGAGCTATAATTGAAATTGTAGTTCATTAAGTTGAGCATGAACAGGGGTATTACCTCAGAATAAATTCTTCCTTGCTGATTTGCCAAGAGAATTATTCTGAGCAAACCACTCCATGAAAAGTGCTAATGTTTGGTCCAGAGAGTTTTCTTGTGACAAGGAATTCACACAAAAATTCTCAGCTCCATTGGAGCTCTAGATCACCCCTGTCCTGTTTAACCACTTAAGGGAATTAATATGGAAAAGGGGGAAAACCACTTAGCATTTAACCATGTGATTAAGTTCAAGCCAAACCACCAACACCAGTTCATCTTTAAATTCTTAAACAAAGTTCCAGGTGTTAGAGGCTGGTTATTAGAACTAATAGTAGAAGTCTTACTCTAAAACTCACATTTGCATCTAAATTAACCTGTAGTATTTCATTAACGTGTAGCCGTTGAAGAAGAGACTCCGGAAGTGCTGGACTTCCTCCTTCCGGACGAAGAACTAACTCCTGACCAGCAGCAACAAGGCAAGCCCCGGTTTGCATTCACCTTTTTATAAGTCTTCTTTTGTTTACATGAGTCATGTGAAGTATGATTGTGCATTAGGTGTAGGATGAATGGAACCCCAATTGCATAACCAAAGGTTCCTAAAAGAGTGAGGGTAGTGTCTAAGACCTCGAGTAGACAGGCTATGCTTAATGAGTCATAGAACTTCGGTACAAGTCGAGTAGTTGGAATCTACTCGCGAGATAGGCATTGGGACACACGGGTTCGGTTGAGAGACGCGAGATCACTTTAGTAATGAAAATGAGACTAGGCAGTGGCTAGGGCGCAGCAAGAGGGAGTCTTGTGTGCGCATCCCTGCCCGTGTCGATTGAGGACCGATCCGTGTGCAGCCCTGCTGAACAAGTATTGAACGTACCGAAGGCATATCGGATATATGGGCCCCGATAAACCGATGTAGCCTAAACCTCCGGGCGTCGAGGCATAGCACACCAATTTATAGGTGTAGGTTGAGGGCAGCAAGGTGGAAGTCTGCCAACGGGCATAGAGAGATGCTCCGTGTGGGGAACCTCCTGCTCGTTTCGGTGCGACCGGTTCGACGTTTGGGCTGTTGGGTGAAAGGTTGTCCCGTACGACATCGAGTGAGCGTGCTGTGCAGCTCCACGGGTGGGCGTACGTGACGTGCTCTTTGGGTTTTCCCTGCAGGTGTATATCGAGTCGATTCGCCGTCCCTCGCGGTGACGGGTACTGCTTGTTCACTGCGTCGTAACGTAGACTAATGGATGAAATATGTTGATTCAATGATGCTGATTGATATAATTGTATTGCTACATGTGTGCCACCAAATATTGCTTACTAAATTTCAGATTTCATGAACTGTTAACTTGTTGCTAAAAGATGAACTAAGGATGAACTTGTAGGCGTGTCGTTTTGCTGAAATGTTACTATCCTATGTCCATTGTACACCTCATGTAGAGTTTCATGCTTAGGTGAGTCGGTTAAGCCTTGCTGAGCCTTTGTGCTCACGGTTGCTGCTTAAGTGTTTTTCAGGTGAGGAGCCACCCACGGACTCGGAGTACGAGTCCACCGGCGAGGGTTACCCTCCGTCGGGGACCACGGCTGAGTGGGAGCCGTACACGCCGCGCTGAGCTGAGACGTGCAGCTAGTGTGGGTTGCCCTAGGGCTGGGCAACCAACTTTTGCTAAATAGGCGGGCGTGAGTTGTATAGTGTAGTCTTCCGCTGTGTAATAGAACAATAATTGTAACTGAAGTTTGTACTTGTTTGTACAGTTTCAGCTGTTTTCCCAGGTAATATATTGTGTTCTTATGACGTGTGCTGTCGGGTGTCGCATCGCGCGGCACCACCCTCTGCGATCCTGGATGAGCGGATTCCGGTCCGCCACAGCCTGGTATCAGAGCTGCAGTGGGGATAGCACAGTACTAAAGGACTGCATTATGGGAAAAACTTAGGTATACGGTGAGGATTCGGTAGTTGCCCAAGTAAGGACTATATTAGCATAGTTACTTAAAGTGGCAAAGACTAACTTATGTGTTATAATTCTGAATTTCAATTATGTAACGACGCACCTACGCTCTGGTAAGTATGGTAAGGAACGCCACCGAAAGCGGTTCAATTTCGGTTAGCTCTCCCTGACGAGGAACGTGGTTCGGGGATTGATCTCACAGCTTGGTGTGAGATGTCAATATGAATCTCTTGGACTCTTCATGTCCCTAAGTTCATATGAAACACTGATCCCTAGCGTGCATTAGGCAAGTAAGCGGAGACCCCATCGCGTGGTCAGTAACGCGAGAGTGTGTTCGTCTGGAAATAGCCTAGGAGGACATACACAGCGCTTGCCATCGGCGTGCCCTGCAGGGCAGTAGGTGGTATCTGTTGGGTTGATAACATTCCCAACCGTGACGACCCGTTCATGACATACTCGGGTTCCCCGTCGTGTGGTGTTGAAACACGATCACGTGCCTTGAGACGTGACTTAGCTCAAGGACGGCCGTATGACAATGATACGGGCGTTTGTATTTACTTTTAGATATGGAACTGCCTGAAATGAACAAACTTTGAGTGCACCATCATTGTGTGGTCTTCTGCAGGTACTAACCACGTATGTATCCATGTAGAAAACGTGTGCGAGAGACCGTTTAGTGCCACACTCGAGACGTATATACCGGTATGATCCGGTTAGGATTTTCTTTTGTGAGGAACGTAGTACCGAAATATTGTAGGCATATGCATGAAAATAATGATAACAAGGAATTAAAATCTATAGGTTCCACATTTAGGACCCTGGTTGGGTATAAGAATGGGATAGTGATGAGTGTAGTTCCAAAAAGATTGAAAAACAGAGTGCTCGGTTTTGGGACAGCAAGTTTGCTGATCCTCAACAGGGCATAACTCACAGGTCTTTTAGCCGAGAGAGGTATGCTATATAGTTCTGGAAAGGTAGTCAAGTACTCTACAACTTTGTTGTAGACTTCCAGAGCAGAAACTCGACTTAAGATGGCTGGAATTCCAGAGGAATGTAAACTGTCCAGAACCAGGGCAGAGTAAAACATCCTCTGAACTGATCTGTTTTTCAAACATAACTCCCAGTAGAAAAATCTAAAATTGTCATATAATACATCCTTAGAAAGATTAGAAGATGTGCGACACCTTTGCAATTCAAAGTTCCTGAAATTTCAGCACAGAATTTAGTGGAAATCAGGGTTGGAAACAGCCACTTCCAAAGGAGGTGCTGTTAAAATTCTTCCAGAAATTCTGCTAACTTTGAATTAACATAACTTTATAATCTAAGCTGATCTGGGGGCAAATGAGTACTCGTTGGAAAGATACTGAAGTTAACTTGAACTTTGGTATTCAACTTGAGTCATGAAGATGCACAGAACCAGATCAAAACTTGGAATAGGTAGAAACTGGTCATTCTGACAGAAGAATGACAGTTGAGCTCATGGGAGAGGGTGTTGTACCCTAAGGGTGTTATACGTGATGACAACGCAAGAATAATGTCTCGTAGTGACCAAACCTAGTTATGTTGAGCTTCCAAAGGGGAGGTTCATCAAGTTGGATTAAACTAACTTGTGTTTGGTCTGGTAATGGTGTAGCTTGTGCAAAGTTATTACATTATCTACTTACGAGATATTTCGCATGTTTGGTTGTCATAATGTTTTTACGCCCAGTTCTATTGGACTGCATGCAAAATGTTGCGGGACTGATGTTTAATGTCGTATGGTTGCAGATGGTTCGTACTAGGACCACGCACGAGGTTGGTGGCTCTAGCCAAGGGGGAGGCGATGACTCCCAGCCACCGGCTTACGACAGCACCCCGCAGCAGCAGCCACCACCGCCGCCTCCGTTTACTCTAGCGGATGTGATAGCGGCATTGGTGGGAGGTCGTGAGGAGCAGACCGACTTGCTCCGCACGATCGTGCAGAATACGTCCCAGGCGGGAGGACGTCAAGAGCGAGGGCCTCGTGAGCCCCGCGAAGTGTCGTACTCGGATTTCATGAGTACGCACCCTCCAGTGTTCACAGAAGCTGAAGAGCCACTGGAGGCGGACAACTGGCTGCGGACTATCGAGTCCAAGTTCAGGCTGCTCCAGTGTACGGAGCGGCAGAAGACACTGTTCGCAGCACAGCAGCTCCACGGTGCCGCTGGTGCGTGGTGGGCGAATTATGTCGCCTCACGTCCGGCTGGCCATGCCGTGGAATGGCAAGAGTTCCGGGAGGCGTTCCGCGCCTATCACATCCCTCCCGGGATAATAAAGAGAAAGTTCCAAGAATTTTTGGAACTGAAGCAGGGCGGGAGGAGTGCCCACGACTACTCCCGTGCCTTCAACCATCTGGCGCAGTATGCGTCAGACTACGTCTCCACGGAGGAGAAGAAGAGGGAGCACTTCTATCGGGGGTTACACCCCGAAATGAAGACCCACCTCGTGCAATGGAACCGCGGCACATTCAATGACTTAGTCAATGCCGCGATCATGCAAGAGGATGCTCAGCGGGAGTTGGCAGCTGAGCAGCGGAAGCGCAGCGCTCCACCCAGCGGTGGGAGTGGCGCGCCCCAGAAGTACCGTATGGTGTATCGGACACCATCCGGGCAGCAGTGGCGTCCACCGGCGCGACCTCAGCGGTTCGGGGGACGTTCGTTCCGCACCCCCGTTCCGTCCGCCGATGCCACCACCAAGACAGCAGCAGCAGTAGATTGTACCCCGGGCGTTTCCACCGCCACAACGCGCCCCGGGTTTCCGTCCACCGATTAGCGGGGGACAGCCCCGTTTCACCTGCTTCACGTGTGGCCAGGAGGGCCACTTCGCGAAGGACTGTCCCCAGGGGCAGCAGAGCAGCGGGCAAGCCCAGCTCCAGGGCGGTGCTCGAGGCCGACCTCCGGTGAAGAATGTTGGTCAGCGGACTGGAGGCGTCCGCAACCTCGACAATGAGGACGCCCCAGAGGGAGACAACGTGCTGGCGGGTACGTTTACTCTCAACCATCAAGCCATAGTCATATTATTTGATTCGGGTGCAACCCACAGCTTTATAAGTGCATCCTATGTGGCTAAACATCAATTGCAAATCTTCCCAACCGACTGCACTTATATGATCTGCTCACCGGGAGGGAGGATTTCAGCTAATATGATGATTCCAAAGGCACCTCTGTGCTTGGGTGGGAAACTATATCCCACCACCTTGATAATCCTTATGGGACAAAAGATTGATGCAATCTTAGGGATGTCATGGCTGCAATACCATGGTGCTGTCCTAGAGACTCGGACACGGACGGTTCACTTAAATTCTCCATTCCACCGTCCGCATTCCATGGTGTTAGACACGCCAGTCCCGGAAGTTTTAGCAATTAATAATGCTGAAGTTCTCAAGTTAGAAGACATCCCCGTAGTCCGGGAGTATCCCGACGTGTTCCCGGACGATCTTCCGGGCATGCCACCAGAGCGGGATGTCGAGTTCAAGATCGAGCTCGCACCCAGGACTACGCCCATATCACGGAGACCATACAAGATGGCTCCAAATGAGCTGGCTGAACTAAAAGAACAGCTCAATGATCTGTTGAGCAAGGGTTTCATTCGGCCGAGTTCCTCGCCTTGGGGATGCTCGGCGCTATTTGTAAAGAAGAAGGATGAAACCCTGAGGCTGTGTGTGGATTACCGGCCGCTCAACGCCGTCACCATCAAGAATAAGTACCCACTGCCCCGTATTGACATCTTGTTTGATCAACTCGTGGGGGCAAGTGTGTTCTCCAAGATGGACCTTCGCTCTGGATATCACCAGATCAAGATCCGGGCGGAGGATATCCCGAAGACGGCGTTCTCGATGAGATACGGCTTATACGAATATCTCGTCATGTCATTTGGTCTCACAAATGCTCCAGCCCATTTCATGTATCTCATGAACTCGGTGTTCGTGCCGGAGCTGGACAAGTTCGTGGTGGTGTTCATCGATGATATCTTGGTTTACTCCAAGACAGAAGCCGAGCATGCCGAACACTTACGGATCGTTCTTCAACGATTGCGAGACCACAAGCTCTACGCCAAGTTCAGCAAATGCGAATTTTGGATCAGCCAAGTGCCATTCTTGGGACATATCATCTCAGCTGAAGGCATTGCGGTTGACCCAAGTAAAATCGAGCAAGTGTTGAAATGGAAAGCTCCCACTTCAGTTCATGAAGTCAGAAGCTTCCTCGGGTTAGCGGGATACTACCGGAGATTCATTCCGAATTTCTCCAAGCTCGCTAAGCCGATGACAGAGTTGCTGAAGAAAGGGACAAAATATGTTTGGAACACGGCGTGTGAAGGAGCGTTCCGAACATTGGTGAAGCATCTCACAACAGCCCCGGTGTTAGCTCAGCCGGATACAACAAAGCCCTTCGACGTGTATTGTGACGCGTCCGGTATTGGGCTCGGCTGCGTGTTGATGCAGGAAGGACGTGTGGTCGCTTATGGCTCACGCCAACTTCGGAACCATGAGCAGCACTACCCGACTCACGATCTTGAGCTTGCTGTAGTGGTTTTGGCGCTGAAAATGTGGAGGCACTATCTCCTGGGGAATCTGGTGCATCTCTACACCGACCACAAGAGCCTGAAATAAATTTTCACTCAGAAGGAGCTGAACATGAGGCAGAGGAGGTGGTTAGAACTGATCAAAGATTATGAGATTGAGGTCCATTACCACCCCGGCAAGGCGAATGTGGTTGCCGACGCGCTGAGTCGAAAATCACATGTCCATCACCTCACCATTACACCGGTGGAGGAGGAAGAGCCAAGTTTATACTTGGTTCCTTATGGATCGCTGTACAACCTTGCCCTCGTCCCTACTATTCGGGAGGACATCATTGCAGCTCAGAAAGATGATAAAGGCATGGCACATCTCCGGAGACGAATTGACAATGGGGAAATCAAATGTTTCCGGAAAGATGGTGAGGGGACGTTGTGGTTCAATGACCGCATAGTCGTACCCCGAGATATGGAGTTGAGGAAAAAGATCCTCGATGAAGCTCACTTGTCCAAATACTCCATTCATCCGGGCAGCAACAAAATGTACCAAGATTTGAAAAAGAAATTTTGGTGGACACGGATGAAGCGGGAAGTAGCTAAGTACGTATCCGAGTGCGATACGTGTAGACGAGTGAAAGCTGATCACATGAAGAAATCAGGGCTGCTGCAACCCCTGAAGATCCCGGCATGGAAATGGGAAGATGTGAGCATGGATTTCATTGTGGGATTACCCCTAACAGCCAACAAGCATGATTCCATATGGGTAATCATTGATCGGTTAACCAAGACGGCTCACTTCATTCCGGTGAATACAAGTTACAATGCCGGCAAATATGCGAAACTATACATAGCGAAGATTCTATGCCTATACGGGGTACCCAAGACCATTGTCTCAGATCGAGGTGCATTATTTGTATCTCGCTTTTGGGAGCAGCTACACGCTGCATTGGGTACTAAGTTGATCAGGAGCTCCGCCTATCACCCTCAGACAGATGGCCAGACAGAAAGGGTGAATCAAGTCCTGGAAGACATGTTGAGAGCATGTGCCATCCACCATGGTAGGAACTGGGATGATCACCTACCATTGGCGGAATTCTCGTACAACAACGGCTATCAGGCGAGTATCAAAATGGCACCTTACGAAGCTCTCTACGGTCGTAAATGC
Source organism: Neostapfia colusana (assembly GCA_030760725.1). Taxonomy (NCBI): domain Eukaryota; kingdom Viridiplantae; phylum Streptophyta; class Magnoliopsida; order Poales; family Poaceae; genus Neostapfia; species Neostapfia colusana. The sequence goes on along the minus strand of JASWHV010000017.1, from coordinate 22,580,798 downwards.
CGCACCCCATTAAATTGGTGCGAGTCCGGTGAAAGGGTCACATTCGGAGTTGATGTGGTGAACGACGCCGAAGAGCGCGTTCGGACAATTCAAGCCAATTTGAAGGCCGCTCAATCCCGACAGAAGAGCTACGCTGATAAGAGGCGTAGACCGTTGCACTTTGACGTTGGGGAACACGTGTACCTCCGCGTGTCTCCAATGAAGGGCGTGCACCGGTTCGGTGTGAAGGGGAAGCTCGCTCCCCGTTTCATTGGACCCTACGCTATCACCGAGAAGTGTGGACCAGCAGCGTATCGATTGGAGCTACCGGCATCTCTGGCTGGTGTCCATGATGTTTTCCATGTTTCGCAACTGCGAAAATGCTTGAAGCATACAGCTGCTGTTCCTACCGAAGACATCGGCGAGCTGAAACCGGATTTAACATATGATGAATATCCGGTGGGAATTCTTGAGGAGAAAGCCAGGACCACACGCAGCAGAACGTTGTGGTTCTACAAAATACTCTGGAGCAACCACACCGCCGAAGAAGCGACGTGGGAGAGTGAGGAGTTCCTTCGCTCAAATTACCCGGAGTTTATGGCTTCTAAACACGGGTAAGTCCCTATTACATCGCTATCTCTTCTTTTATAATCTCGGGACGAGATTCTTTTAAGGGGGGAGGGATGTAAAAGCCCAAGAAAAGTGACTTGCAAAAATTTTTATGCACCTCACAACACAACAGTTTTGTTGTGGGTAGATTGTGAAATATTGTGAAGAGCAAGTGGCCTCCATCAAAGGAGTGATTAGAAGGGAAAGTCTTCACTTTCACTAAGTAGGGTTTCTATACATGAACATGAGAGGTTGAGCTCACCCCTAGAATTTAAAAAGTCTTGGGAAGGTTCAGTCCAAAGCTCATGCAAATTCAACACTTTTTGAGGCACTTTTGGGTTATTTCAAAAGGAGGCCAATTTGAATGTAAATTTTCAAATTGCAGCAACTTTCATCACCCAAATTCAAAAGTTAGCTCCATATCTATACTCAGCACATTTTTCTGAGTAAACCCACCAAGTTTCATCCCCATTGGAGTTCATCTTGTCGGGAGCCAAATTGGCAATAATTCAAAACTGAATTTGAATTTCAGTTTAAATGTGAAGCCAATTTAACCAAACAAAGTTTGAATTTGAGAACTCAAATTCAAACCAATACTTGGAGGCTAAGTCTCTCATTAAATGGAGAGTAGCTGAGATATTTGCAGCAGAATTTGGAAAAAGAGATTAGGGGGAGAGGGGGCCCACAAGTCAGTGGGAGGACTGTTCTCCAAACCGAGCGTGGCCTGTTCTCCCCGACGCCGGTCGAACACAGGCCGCCAGCTCCTGCTCCCGCGCCCGAGAGGGAGGGACACCGCACGAGCCAGCGCGCCGTGGAGGACCGACTGCAGCGGCGGTAACACGCGCGGCCACGTGAAGATCATCACTGCTCCCGTGCCTCGCGCTGACCGACCCGACTGCCGCCGATCGACTTCCCGTGAGGATTCGGCCGAGCTCTCGCGTGCAGCACCCCCTAGCCAAAAACCACACCAGCTACTCGCCCTCTACCTCCTCCGGCCGAAGACAATCAAGTTTAGCTGCCCAGAACCTAGCCCGGAGACTATCGGCGGTGACCGAGAAGAACAGTCGGCACGGGCTCACCGTGGGCAGCTCGAACCCGAGGCTTTCCTAGCCGAGCTAGGCCACTCGGAGACGTGCCGGATAGTCACGCTGCTACTAGCCAAGCCACAGCCCCGACGGTGGACCATCGAGCGTCAATTTGACGTTTTTCTCCCGGCACATCCGCTCGGACCTCCGGGTAAGAATCCATCGAATTCATCCTTGATCTTCGTTCTTAGGCCACCAAATCGTGCACACAGGACCTAGACTGGCTAGCGGTCAATTTCTCTTCACAACCCTAGCTAGAGAACTGACACAGTGCGGGGTATTGCATGTCGTTCCACGTCCAAATGCGCGGCAGGAGTCGGGCGCACGGTGAGAACTCCTCTGGAGGTGTTGCCATGCGCTGGCCTTTACTTGCCGAGTTTCCCTAGCACCCACTGGTGCTCTAGAACGGATGGGCTGAGTCGTTGGCAGGCTAGGACCACCGGGCGACGATGCCGATCGTTCCCCGAGGCCGCCGCACGCTGCCGGCACCGTTCCGATCCTCTAGCGCCTAAACCGAGCCCACAAACATGTTTCCCGACCCCATAAACCCCCAGGCGGCGAGCCTCTGGCCGGGAGACGGCCGGAGACACTCAGCCGGTGAGGCGCCGCCTCGGTCCGGCGAGGTTAGCGCGCGCGGGGGAAGGAGGGCTCGGAGGAAGAAGAAGGGTGGGGCAGGCCCACCAGTCAGTGAGGGCGAGTTTAAAACGGGATCGAATATGGCCAGGATTCCGTGTGGCTGTGCACAGGAAAACCCAGTAACCCTGTGTGTTCTCGCTTCTCACTGGCTGCGATTTAAAGAGTGGGCCCAGGTTATTTTCCAATAGTAAAACAATTCCAGTGTCCACTCAAACTTTAGAAATCCATAACCTCTGCTAGGAGGCTCCAAATTTAGTGATTCAAATTGGGTTGGATTCATCTTGTCTAGCTCTGTCCAGATATACAATCCAATTTGTATGAAACCCATTAATTAATTCTGGAAAATTCTTTAAAGCTTTTCAGCAAAAGAATTTTAGAGGGAGTTCGGTTCATCCAAAAATCCCCAAATTTTACCAGCATGTTCTTTAGGACATTAGTAAACCCCTGTAAAAGTTTCAGACCATTTGGAGTTGATTTGGTCAGAGAAATTCAAATTGGAAGGTGCTGTGTTCATTTGAATACAGAAACATTTTCAGAGAATTTCCAAAACTTGGAAATTCAATTCTGGGCAAACCTTGACTCCAAAAATGCTAGGAAAATTCATGCAAACTCTATGAGCTATAATTGAAATTGTAGTTCATTAAGTTGAGCATGAACAGGGGTATTACCTCAGAATAAATTCTTCCTTGCTGATTTGCCAAGAGAATTATTCTGAGCAAACCACTCAATGAAAAGTGCTAATGTTTGGTCCAGAGAGTTTTCTTGTGACAAGGAATTAACACAAAAATTCTCAGCTCCATTGGAGCTCTAGATCACCCCTGTCCTGTTTAACCACTTAAGGGAATTAATATGGAAAAGGGGGAAAACCACTTAGCATTTAACCATGTGATTAAGTTCAAGCCAAACCACCAACACCAGTTCATCTTTAAATTCTTAAACAAAGTTCCAGGTGTTAGAGGCTGGTTATTAGAACTAATAGTAGAAGTCTTACTCTAAAACTCACATTTGCATCTAAATTAACCTGTAGTATTTCATTAACGTGTAGCCGTTGAAGAAGAGACTCCGGAAGTGCTGGACTTCCTCCTTCCGGACGAAGAACTAACTCCTGACCAGCAGCAACAAGGCAAGCCCCGGTTTGCATTCACCTTTTTATAAGTCTTCTTTTGTTTACATGAGTCATGTGAAGTATGATTGTGCATTAGGTGTAGGATGAATGGAACCCCACTTGCATAACCAAAGGTTCCTAAAAGAGTGAGGGTAGTGTCTAAGACCTCGAGTAGACAGGCTATGCTTAATGAGTCATAGAACTTCGGTACAAGTCGAGTAGTTGGAATCTACTCGCGAGATAGGCATTGGGACACACGGGTTCGGTTGAGAGACGCGAGATCACTTTAGTAATGAAAATGAGACTAGGCAGTGGCTAGGGCGCAGCAAGAGGGAGTCTTGTGTGCGCATCCCTGCCCGTGTCGATTGAGGACCGATCCGTGTGCGGCCCTGCTGAACATATTGAACGTACCGAAGGCATATCGGATATATGGGCCCCGATAAACCGATGTAGCCTAAACCTCCGGGCGTCGAGGCATAGCACACCGATTTATAGGTGTAGGTTGAGGGCAGCAAGGTGGAAATCTGCCAACGGGCATAGAGAGATGCTCCGTGTGGGGAACCTCCTGCTCGTTTCGGTGTGACCGGTTCGACGTTTGGGCTGTTGGGTGAAAGGTTGTCCCGTACGACATCGAGTGAGCGTGCTGTGCAGCTCCATGGGTGGGCGTACGTGACGTGCTCTTTGGGTTTTCCCTGCAGGTGTATATCGAGTCGATTCGCCGTCCCTCGCGGTGACGAGTACTGCTTGTTCACTGCGTCGTAACGTAGACTAATGGATGAAATATGTTGATTCAATGATGCTGATTGATATAATTGTATTGCTACATGTGTGCCACCAAATATTGCTTACTAAATTTCAGATTTCATGAACTGTTAACTTGTTGCTAAAAGATGAACTAAGGATGAACTTGTAGGCGTGTCGTTTTGCTGAAATGTTACTATCCTATGTCCATTGTACACCTCATGTAGAGTTTCATGCTTAGGTGAGTCGGTTAAGCCTTGCTGAGCCTTTGTGCTCACGGTTGCTGCTTAAGTGTTTTTCAGGTGAGGAGCCACCCACGGACTCGGAGTACGAGTCCACCGGCGAGGGTTACCCTCCGTCGGGGACCACGGCTGAGTGGGAGCCGTACACGCCGCGCTGAGCTGAGACGTGCAGCTAGTGTGGGTTGCCCTAGGGCTGGGCAACCGACTTTTGCTAAATAGGCGGGCGTGAGTTGTATAGTGTAGTCTTCCGCTGTGTAATAGAACAATAATTGTAACTGAAGTTTGTACTTGTTTGTACAGTTTCAGCTGTTTTCCCAGGTAATATATTGTGTTCTTATGACGTGTGCTGTCGGGTGTCGCATCGCGCGGCACCACCCTCTGCGATCCTGGATGAGCGGATTCCGGTCCGCCACAAGAACCACACCCGAAGGTCGGTCAGTACCGAGAAAGAGGAAAACTGGAAATTCATCACCAGCGATCAAGCAATCGGGCTGTGGCTCGGGGGTGAGCATCGCCGGCCCCTAATGCATCCAGGGATGCCTTAGCTTGGGTGTGACAACCTCCCGGTTGGGTTGTCCACGGGAGCCCGAGGTGCGGCGGATTCAGTTCACTGAAAGGAGCTCTCGGTACAGTCGGGATCATCCGATTTAAGCCGATTTCCAGCAACAGGGAAGGAGAAGGGAAGTCCCTAGTACCTTGTCGTAGCTTTTGAGGGAGCGGGGAGGCTGTGATCGTGGTTCTCCGATCAGTTCCGAGCGATCGGCAGCGAGGCGGTGTTTCTTGCGAGGAAGCAGAAAGGTGAGGGGGTTCTGCCCCTGATCTGGTCGGCCGCGGGGATAAATAGGCCGCGAGGATCGTGCCTTCGCCGTGACGGCTGCTCGGTCCGACGCAAGAACCCGAGTGCAGTCTTCAGTCGGCTGAATTCTCTCTAGTGGCTGACATGTGGGACCCCTTTCCCTTTTAACCTCTGAACTTAACTCTCTATTACTGTTATAAACAGTAATCCCCACAATACCCATGGTGATTTGAATTATCTACCCCTGAGCCATTTGAATTGGTTAGAATTCAAATTGGGTTTGGTTTGACTAAATTTCAGCACATATTCAGTTTGAAATTCAAATAAAGTTTGAATTTGCTAAACTTAGCTCATGTCAAGATCAACTCCAAATGGAGTGTGTCGGTACCTGAGATATGGGGTACCCCCGCGCACAGGGTAAAATGCCTAAGGAACTCGCCCTTCTCCGCAGGGAGAGCTCCGAAGGCGCCACGCGCCCGGCGGGGCCGGACCTCCCTCTCCTCAGAGGAGAGCTCCGGGCCCGCCATGTGGCATACAGAAGCCGGACCTCCCCCTCCGCGGGAGAGAGGTCCAATGGCGCCTCGCGTCCAGCGGGGCCGGACCTCCCTCTCCTCAGAGGAGAGCTCCGGGCCAGCCACGTGGTCAACAGAAGAACGGTGCTGCCTGCCCCCGAGAGATAGGCAGCGGGCATAAAGACGCCCCATACCTTGCCCGTACAAGGTATTCAAGGCCCGCGTCTTCCCAAGACGCGGAGCATGCTTCTGTCAGGTGCCGTTGCTCCCAGTCGCATCACAGACTGGCGCGCGGTGTCAGAACCTGCCAGCCAATAAACTCCGCGACAAGACATCCCATGCCGCCTGCGCCGTCATCAACCACTACGACTAGCATGCGGCATGGGCAGGGCGGCAAGATGAAGACTCAGAAGCCTTCGACCAGAGACAACTACCGGCATAACTGCAGATACGGTAGATAATAGACAATATTCCCGGGACCACCTGTCGGGTCCCGGCTCCCCTTGTAAGCCGCCCGAGTCTTGGACTATAAAAGGCTCGGGTAGGCGACGATAGCAAGGGTTCGCACTTTGCAACTCATACGCTAGCCATACACTCTCAAGCTGTAACTCACCCCCGAGCTCAGGCCTCCGGCCCTGAGCAGCAAGCAATACAGCGAGCTCCATAGCTCGCCGTGGACGTAGGGTTTTACGCTCCGGCGGCCTGAACCACGTAAAACTCGCCGTGTCAAGCTCTTACTAACTTGTCCATCTGCGCAAGCTCTCCGCTAGAGACTAGCCCCACCGAAAAAAGAACCTCCGCGGGCTGCCCAGTGCAGGCCCGGGGGAAGTGTCGACTGAACACTTTGACATTTGGCGCGCCAGGTAGGGGGCTTTTCTCCTAGCGCGACGAGTTTCCGCCGACGAAGATGACCAAGCTTCCTTCGGCGGCAAACTCTCCCCCTCCGCGTTTACGACGAACCGTGACCAGTGGGGAGTACATGTCGACACACTCAGGACGGAGTGTGTCGGCACAAGCTGGTAGCCAGCAGCAAACTCCGGCAACGCCGACTCCGGCGATGCAGACTCAGACCAGTGTGAGATCTTCTGCAGCGCTGAGCGTACACCATGGGGGTGCGCTAGCTGCAGCAAGAGCACTGCTGCGCAACCCACCTGCCGGGGATGCGCCCCATTCAGCGACCCAACAGTGGGTCCGCGAAGTGGACCGCCTCGTCGTCACCGCCGCGAACCCTCGGTTTCGGCGAGGGCGACGACCCGGTCAACCGGCTGTGTCGCTGACGCGCACGCCAACGGTTGACGGGCAAACGGCGGATTCCAGCTCCTCCAGGCTCCCGTCGACGGATCTGAGAAGGGAGCTGGAACGGTGCCACTTGGGCCAGGATGCCCGAGTGTACCTCGAGCGACGCCGAGAAAGGCGCCGCAACCATGAGGCTGGCGACAGCATGACGTCGGCCTCAACACAGCCTGGAGGGCAGATCTTCGCCACGCGAGCCCTGCCTCAGGCATACGCCGCGCAGCATATGCCACAACCATGTGCGCCGCAAGCAGCGCCCCCGGTCTATGGTGCAGCCTTGCCCATGCCGGGATACACGGTGCCAAGTGCAAACCAAGCGTTCGCACTGCCAATACCTGCGGCAGCAGGAGCAGGATGTGCAGCTCTTGCACCCCACCTTCGCTTCGCGAGGTGGCCACGCAAGTTTCGCCCGCACCTGCCCGAGAAGTACGACGGTAGCGTCAACCCGGCGGAGTTCCTCCAGATCTACTCCACCGCCATACTTGCCGCAGGAGGGGACGAGGCTGTCATGGCCAACTACTTCCCCGTCGCCTTGACCGGCCCAGCTCGGTCTTGGCTCATGAATCTACCTCAGGGGTCCATAACCTCCTGGGGAGAGCTCTGCCGGCAGTTCGTCGCCAACTTCGGCAGCTCCTACACCCGTCCCGGCACGGAGCTTGACCTCCACGCCGTCAAGCAACAACCTGGGGAGTCGCTGCGCTCTTTCATCCAGCGGTTCTCCCAGGTACGCAACACCATCCCGCATATCCAAAGTGCCTCTGTGGTGGTGGCGTTCCGACAGGGTGTCCGGGACGAGAAAATGCTTGAGAAGCTCGCGACCAGAGAGGTCCGCGACGTCTCGGAGCTCTTCAGCCTGGCGGACAAATGCGCCAGAGCAGCTGAAGGGCGGAACTGGCACGCTCTGCCGACCTCCGAGTCAGGAGGACAGCCCGGGTCCGGCGCTGCTGCCTATGGGGGTGGCAAGAAGGCCAAGAACCGGGGGAGTGGCAAGATGAAGTCACCGTTCACGACCCCCGTCGCCGCAGCTGCGACGACTAGTGGAGCTCGGGGGCCACGCCCCGACAAAAGGCAGCGGCAATCACAGGCCCCAGACAGTGACCAGGGCGGGCTATGCCCCGTGCATGGCACTGGCAACCATACTGCTGCCGAGTGCTGGGATATCCAGAGGCACGCAGAGCGCTTCCGCAAAGGAAGACAGCAGAGGGCTGAAGCACCGTCCTACCCTCAGAGGGATGGCAAACAGAAGGTCGATGCCCCAGTCACCGCTGCCCATCAGGTGGGGTTCCAGGAGCCTCAGCGTGTCATAAAGATAGTGCATAACGGTGAGGACTCCAGTTCCGACGGTGACGGGCCAGGGCGTTAGCCAACTGCGGCGCGCCTCCGTGCCTTGAACATACCTCTCGGGAGCCGCCTAAGGTCTGTCAACCCCTTGAAGGCCTTGCCAGAAGGGGAAGACGCCTTAGGTCATCCAAGACGAGCCCGGGGCCACCTACCCCTTGAAGGCCTTAGCCAGAAGGGGAGAACTCCCCGGGGGCCCCAAGGAGAAGCCGCGCAGGACCTGATCCAGCGTGAAGATAACAACCTCGTCGACAAGACTCGGCTGCAGGGAACACCCCACAACGCGCGGTCTCGGCTGATGCTCTAAGCACTACCGCCAAAGAACCGAACGCGTCGGGGGCCTGCAGGAGGGCAACCTGGTGTAGCGGCACGCTCTATTCCAAGAAGGACCCATAAGCTCTCCCCCAGCAGGGAAGGTCCCTTCCGAATCATGAAACCTGCCGCCCCAGGTACACATGCCTTTCAACCAAGAGTGGGATCCGTTCCCAAAAATCCTTGCCATGAAGCAACACTGTAAGTCCTACTTCCCGAGCATCAGTAGAACAGGGTTATTCCCTTCTGTAATGGATCCCATAGAATTTAGGAACAGAGCTTGGGGCAGCTAAGTCTCAAGGGACGGTACAGGACTACGTCCAGTTTAGCCTGGTTCCGACCCTAAGCGCATAGAGTCTTGCTTCCCTTGTAGACGAGGCGGAATATTGCCTCCATGTACAGCCAGAATTCCATCTATGGGCACGAATACAGAGACCTGTTCTACTTAGCTCTCTCTCATGCGCTCATTTAAATTATGCATTAATTTTTATGATTGCACTATCTTTGTATGTTCATCGTACATCTAGCTCCCCCTCTCCTGCGCTCATCCATAGTCGGCATTCGCTATCCTACCGAAGGCGGCTGCGCTTGAGGCACCTGCCGATGCCGAGTGAGTCTCTCGGGCCTCCCCCAGTCAGGTGTTGCGGTGCCAGTTGGTTACCTCCAGGAAAGGCCTGCGTTGTGCATGGGGGGTCCAGGGTGCGTATCCAGCTTAGCAGGCCATGAGCCCAAAGCATGCGCATCCTGCCCTCCGGAGGTACAGGGGAGTACAACCGCTTTGCCTGGTCATGAACCCAAAGCACGTGCACTCTGCTTCCCCAGCGCATGGCCCGGTACTAGGGATCGGACGGCCGTACCCGGACCTCAGAGGGAGCCGGAGCTCCGGCGCCTCGTGCACAGAATTGCCCAAGCCCCGAATAGCGGATCAGGATCATAAGACGGATAAGACTAGGATACGGGAGGGGAGGACCCCCCGAGGAGAATTACGTTTCCTCTGTCTGTGTGCAGGACCTCCAGGTTACGGCAACAGGGACTGCATGAAGCAGGGGGAAAGGAGCTACCAACTACTCCGGCCTAGGACTGGAAGGACCGGGACCTGCCCCTCCAGCAGGGGCGGGGCCCGAGGGCCCCACATGTCCAGCGGGCCCGGAGCTCTCGCCTCCCCCGAGGAGGGCTCCGGGCTCGCCACGTGGCGGGTGGAAACTGGACCTCCCCCCCCCCCCCGGTGGGAGGGCTCCGAAAGCCCTACGTGTCCAGCATGGCCGGAGCTCCAGCCTCTTAAGGAGGGGCTCCGGACCCACCACGTGGCAGGCAGATTTGGAGCTCCCCATGGGGCGAGATCCGGAGACCCCCGGGGGCGCCTAACACGGTTAGGACCCGGGGAAGGTGTCTATGCGGAGCTCCGAGATTGGAGATGGCCTCTGAGTACCTTGCGGAGCTAAGGACTCAGTCAGGCAAAGCCAAGAAAGAGAGAAAAAGCATCACAGACACAGATATCTAAAAGAGTCGAACTAAGCGAGGCTCCATGAGCTGGACTACAGATTCGATAAAAAGGGAGAAACAAGTCCTAAGGACCTCCCGGCTCCCGCCGGAACCTTGCGGCTACAAGGGCGGCCACATCCTCGACTTCTGCCCTGGCAGCTTGCTCCCGCTCTGCGGCTGGGCCCTCTCTCGCTGGTTCTAGCGAGAAAGAGGGGTCGCGGCTCTTAAAGCATGCCAGCACATGTGAGGCGACCTCTAAGGCTAGGCCGCGTCCCTCGGCCTCAAGCTCGCTGGCGACCACCGAGTCTAGCCTGTCCAGCTTGGCGCCGATCGACTCCAGCGCGGGGATCACCTCCAACGCAGGGGCCGCGGCCCTCACCGGACTGAAGGCAAGAGGGATCAGGGCGGAGCCCGCTCGATCCACGAAGCTCGAGACCGCAAGAGCCTCGGAGGACCGCAAGGCCGAAAGCTCCTCCACCTCGCAGCGGGCCGCCTGCAGAGCCTCCAGGTTCCTCTCGGAGAATTCCTTCTCCTTGGCCGCCAGGGAGCTCTCCCGAAGATGGAGAGTCTTGGCGAGCCGCTCCAACTCAGCAGCCTTGAAGTCGGCGGTCAACTCCCGGTCCAAGACCGCCTGGCGATCACGGGAGACCTGTTCCTCCCTCAAGTCGAGGTCTGCCTTCAGGATCTCCAGCTCCTCGATCCGAGCTCGAAGGTCATCCTCGCCCGCCGCCAGCTGCGCGGCGACCCTCTCCGCCTCAGCTGCCATGGAACGCTTCCGTTCCTCAACGGCGAGTTCACGGCGCTCCAACCGCTGCCGTATCTCCACAGAAGCAGAGAGGCTCTCTTCGGTCCGGGCGTGTGCCTCCAGAGCCTCCCTGTTGATCCGCCGTGATTGGGTGTCCATGCGGTCGACAGCCCGCTTCATCCGGTCGAGGAGCACTTCCCTGAAGTCGAGCAACTCCCGCCTGGAGTCGAGCTCGCTCTTAACCTTCGCGGTCCTCTCCCGCAAAAGGTTCCCCCAGGTGAGGAGGCGATCCCGTTCAACCGTATACTCTTCCCGCTCGTGACCTAGTGCAGCCAAGACCTTCCGAATGCTCGTCTCGGCAAGCGCGAAGTCATCCGCCAGGGGCAATGGAGCAACAGAGGCCGGGGCAGTCCCCCCGACCTCCTCCATTACCTCATCCTCAAGAGGAGTCGACGCACCAGCAACCAAGACGAGACGCCGATCAGGAGAAGCTGGCTCCAAGGCTCTGGCGGACGGACCTGCCGGGCTCTCTTCAGCTTCTGGCTCCTTGACCTGTGGAGAGGGGCGAGCTGGGGAAGGCGGTGCTGGAGTAAAGGCCGGGTCGCCTGGTGCAGGGTCGACCTGCGCAGGCTTGGGGGCCGCGGTGGCCGTCTCGGCAGGAAGAGACGACGCCACCGCGGGATCCGGGCACACCGGAACAGGAGAGGTTCGCGCTGGCCAGGGGGCCGCGGCAGTTGCCCCTAGCTCCGAGCACAACGGCACAGACTCCCCTCAAGTCAGGGATGGCCGGGAAGCGCGGACACTCCAGCGGGCTCTGAACCCCGACTTCCGAGCCGGGATAGGACTCCCAGAGCCGGCTACCGTCACTGACGGCCGCTCCGTAGTCGCCTGAACTGGCGAAACAGAGGACGCCCCAGAAGCTTCCCTCAACGCATCAGCCCGGGGCCTCTTCGAGTCGCCACCGGAGGGAGTGCCAGGCACCCCAGATTCCTGGCTTGGCGCCGACGCCGTCGCTGGAGGAGATCGAGCGCGCTTCTTCTCTGGTGGCGGGTTGGAGGCCATGGCTAGGGAGGACAAAAGCACAAGAGTCCGAGAAGAAATGCTGGGAGGTGCGAAGGGAAACCGCAATGTGAGTAAGATCCCCTCTAAAGACCTTCCCGGGTGCAATCCCAAGCGATTCGGAACTCTTCGAATACACCGCGTCGGCAACCGCTTCGGCTCCTAGACCGAGCGTCAATGACAGGTGGGCCCAATCCGCCCGACCGGAGCAGTGGGCCAAGGAGTCAGTCTCCTAAGAATACAAGCCGGCAAGGCTCTTCGGCGGTTCCCAAAGAAAGCACCGCATCATGCAGGAGTGGCCGCTTTGGGAACCGCCGCAGTAAAGGTAACCATCAAGTGGGCGCACGCTCCCACGATCCCACGACTGTTCGTGCTCCGGCAGCGGCCAATTCGAAACTTAGAGAAAGTGCATGGATCGGAAGAGACGGAGGTCCCACCTCGGGCTCGCTATCTCCCCCGAGATGGGCCCGGGGGCCACTGTCGGTACCTGAGATATGGGGTACCCCCGCGCACAGGGTAAAATGCCTAAGGAACTCGCCCTTCTCCGCAGGGAGAGCTATGAAGGCGCCACGCGTCGGGCGGGGCCGGACCTCCCTCTCCTCAGAGGAGAGTTCCGGGCCCGCCACGTGGCATACAGAAGCCGGACCTCCCCCTCCGCGGGAGAGAGGTCTGAAGGCGCCACGTGGCATACAAAAGCCGGACCTCCCTCTCCTCAGAGGAGAGCTCCGGGCCTGCCATGTGGCATACAGAAGCCGGACCTCCCTCTCCTCAGAGGAGAGCTCCGGGCCTGCCACGTGGTCAACAGAAGAACGGTGCTGCCTGCCCCCGAGAGATAGGCAGCGGGCGTAAAGACGCCCCATACCTCGCCCGTACAAGGTATTCAAGGCCCGCGTCTTCCTAAGACGCGGAGCACGCTTCTGTCAGGTGCCGTTGCGCCCAGTCGCATCACAGACTGGCGCGCGGTGTCAGAACCTGCCAGCCAATAAACTCCGCGACAAGACATCCCATGCCGCCTGCGCCGTCATGACTACGACTAGCATGCGGCATGGGCAGGGCGGCAAGATGAAGACTCAGAAGCCTTCGACCAGAGACAACTACCGGCATAACTGCAGATACGGTAGATAATAGACAATCTTCCCGGGACCACCTGTCGGGTCCCGGCTCCCCTTGTAAGCCGCCCGAGTCTTGGACTATAAAAGGCTCGGGTAGGCGAGGATAGCAAGGGTTCGCACTTTGCAACTCATACGCTAGCCATACACTCTCAAGCTGTAACTCACCCCCGAGCTCAGGCCTCCGGCCCTGAGCAGCAAGCAATACAGCGAGCTCCATAGCTCGCCGTGGACGTAGGGTTTTACGCTCCGGCGTCCTGAACCACGTAAAACTCGCCGTGTCAAGCTCTTACTAACTCGTCCATCTGTGCAAGCTCTCCGCTAGAGACTAGCCCCACCGAAAAAAAGAACCTCTGCGAGCTGCCCAGTGCAGGCCCGGGGGAAGTGTCGACTGAACACTTCGACAGAGTGAAAATTGGTGTATGTGAGCTCATAAAAATGTGCTAAGTAAGAATATGCTTCCCATTTTCGAATTCATGAGATGAAAACAGTTTGAATTTGAATTTGAGTTCAAACTACCCTCTTTCTCACTATACCCAAAAGGACTTCAAAAAGGTTTGAGTTTGGGTGAAACTTGGCATGGACATTCCTAGCAAGGTGTAGGAGTTTTCCAAATGTCCAGCCCCTATATGATCTATGTGGAAAATGCCACTTTTGCATTTTATGAGTTTATTCTCTAATGATCATGTTGATGGTGGTTACTTGCTCTTCAAATGTGTTCATCAACTTTCTTCAAATGAGGTGTGTGTGTGGTGATGAACACTTTAAATATGTGTCAAAAACTGAGGCCTTTACAGAAGATTGTTTTAGATACTACAAAGGGTGTGAAGCTTGCCATAGATTCGTAGATATAGAATTGGCTCCGGCTAGTGTGTTACATCCTATTGTAAAGCTGTCACCATTCACAGGATGGGGCTTGGACTTCATCGGAGAAATACACCCTTCATCGTCAAAGAAACATCACTTCATGTTAGTTGCTACGGTCTACTTCACCAAACGGATAGAGGCCATCCCACTCAAGAATAACACATACAAAGAGGTAGCCAACTTTGTTCTAGAGCATATTATTCATATATTTGGCGTTCCACATACTTAAACCACGGATAAAGGATGAGTGTTCTTATCTTATCAATTCAAAGAATTTGCCGAGTCTTTCAAGATGAAACTGTTGAATTCCTCACCATACTATGCTCAAACTAACGGGTAAGCTGAGGCTAACAACAAGATCCTCATCAAGCTCATCAAAAAGAAGATAAAGGAGAACCCAAGAAGATGGCATGAGACTTTAAACGAAGCACTATGGGCTCATAGAGTTTCAAAGCATGGAGCCACTAAGGTAACCCCTTTTGAGCTTGTATATGGGCAAGAAGTTGTTCTACCGGTTGAGGTCAAGTTACAAGCATGCTGAGTAGCCCAACAAAATAACCTTTTGGTTGAAGAATATCAAAAATTGATGATGGACAAGATATATGGAGTATCTGAAAGCTCAAGGTGGCCAAGGCCTACAACAAAAGAGTTTGAGAAAAATCGTTTCAACTTGGAGACTTAGTGTGGAAAATGATTTTTCCCTTTGGAACTAGAGACAAGTATGGGAAGTGGTCACCGAGCTGGGAAGGGTCATTCAAGATTGTGGGAATCATTCCTGGAAATGCATACTTTGTAGAGATCTTGCAAGGAGAGAACTCGGATAAAGCTATTAATGGAAGATAGTTAAAGGAATTTTACCATAGTGTTTGGCAAAAGAGTTGATGTATCTAGACATTGCAAGGTAAAACAGCTGATTTTTTACAAATAGTGGCTAAAAAGGTGTCGACGCACTATGTTTGCTCAAAAACAGGGGACATGTGTTGGGTGCACAAATTGGTTGTGTGTTTTGCAGGAAGAAAACGCTGAAAAATAAGGTCCGGGAGGCCATTTTATCTTGAGAGTCCAAGGTGCGAGCGTCCAAACGAGAGAACCTACATGAGGCGGACCCGTCAACCGAGACAGGCCACTCGCCTGGGAATCGCATTGGGTGGTGCCGTGTTGTGCGGCACCCAATAACACACATATGAGGAACAATGTATTACATAAAACAATAGCGGAAGCTTACAAGTTTTTCTTTGTGAATACTTTACATCAAGTAACTACAGCGGAAGTCTATATCAACTCAAGTCGAATAACTAAGGGCACTAGAGATGAAGTCCAGCCCGCGGACTCCTCTCGCTAGCAACACGAAGACAAGCAGCAGCGGCTGGGTTCTCCATGTGTTACCTGACTCGGGAGTCCCCGAGTCTCACCAGACAACCTTCTTTTCAGCATCGTTGTTAACCTGCAAAACCATTTATATAGCAAGCGTGAGCACATAGGCTCAGCAAGTCTGACCCGTCTCTCCTAAACAAGAAACTCTACATGCACGACGGTTGCAATTGGGTTGGCTAGATTTGCATAAAGGACTCGCCTAAAGTCGATCCTTAACTTTCAGATTTTAAGCCTCATTGTGCAAACCTTGAGCCGAAAAATATCGCAACTCCACAATCAAACAAGAAACGCTTTGTTGCGATGCTCCTTGCACAAAGTGAAAGTAAACTTTAATGAGCCTATCTCTAATTCAATCATGGTTGCAATACAAGTTATAGCACAGCCTTATCAAGTTCAAAGATAAACAATGCCAGTTGTTACTACGTCAAGACGCAGTGGGCAAGTATGCTCATATGACCGCGAGCGACGGTGATTCGAATCAGTACAAGCCCGGACTACACGACACGTACACTCGTACTCCGAGTTGCCGGCAGCAACCTCGACTGACGTTGTACGCGGCCACCTTTCCCAAGATCTTCCACATTGGACGCAGTCCAACTGCCCCGAGTATGCAAGCTCCCTCAAGGTACATACCCGCTGTGTTATGTTCTTGAGCGAGGTACCTCCTGCTACCCTGACGCCGAAAGCCTAAGGCAGTTGGAAAAGTTCCACTATGGATCTCCCAAGGTACATCGGTTTCCTGGGTCCCATATAGCCAGTATGCGCCCGGTACACAACTCAAACTTGTCCAACAGGGCCAAGCACGGACGGGCCTTAACCGACACAGGCAGGGCTATGCACGCACGGCCTGCAACCTGCTGCATCTAAACCTCCCTGCCCGGTCACCATTTCTTATGTATGAACTTTCCTCATCTTTTCTAGATTGGACCCGTTCCAAGTACACCAGCCCTAAACTCGCGAGTAGATTCCAACTACTCGTCTTCTACCGGGTCTTTCCTACTAACATTAGCGTAGCCAAATTCCCTCGGAGAGTTGCTATTCTACCCTTTCTCTCTTAGATGTTTTCTGGCCATGCAACTGGGGTTTTCAGTATCATCTAGACGTAATGCAATCAATGATGCAAAGCTATGATCTCTACAAATAAAAATGCTTTATAAAACAGTTCAAATGCAAACCGGGGCTTGCCTGTTTTGCAGGTTACTAAGGTTACAATCAGTTAGTGACGACCACTTGAAGCTTGATCACTTGTTTTCCTCCCTCCTTGATCTTCACTTCAAGTCCTTCTCACCTTCTTCATGTATATGCTACACGATATGATCATGCACATGTATTTAATTGAAAAGCTTTTGCTCATAAGATCTAATGACAGTTTTAAAACTGGAATTCTGTTTAAGAATTTAAAATGACACTGGTGCTATTGGTTTGGTTTGGGCTTAAACACTAAGATCAATTATTAAGTGCTTTTCCCACTTAAGTGTTGATCACCTTAAGAGGTTACCTATGACGGTGGTGATCCAGAGCTCCCATGGAGCTGGGAATTTTCATGTGAGTTCCTGGTCACAAGAAAGTCCTCTGGACCAAAATTTAGCACTTCTCATGGAGTGGTTTATTCAGAATAATTCTCTAAGTGTTTAGTCAAAGATGAATTAATTCTGAGGTAACACTCATGTTCATGTCAAACTCAGTGAACCACAATTTCAGTTATAGTTCATAGAGTCTACATGAATTTTCCTAGGATTTTTGGAGCTAAGAATTTCCCAGAACTGAATTTACAAGTTTTGGAAATTCTCAGAAAATGTTTCTGTATTCATTTGAATACAGGAACTTACAATCTGAATTACCCTGATCAATTCAACTCCAAATGAGCTGAAACGTTTACAGGAGTCTAATAACACCCTAAAGAATATTCTGGCAAAATTTGAGGATTTTTGGATAAACCAAACTCCCTCTAAAATTCTTTTGCTGAAACGCTTTAAAGAATTTTCCAGAATTAAATAAAGACTTTCATACAAATTGGGTTGCATAATTGGATAGAGTTTGTCAATATGAATCTAACCCAATTTGAATCACTAAATTCGGAGGTTCCTAGCAAAAGTTATGCTCTTCTAAAGTTTGGTGAAAAATCAGGAATTTGAATAAATTCGGGAAATGTTTAAACCTGACTGTGGGCCACGGGGCACGTGTCAGCTGCTGAGGGAGTGCCACACGGGGTCACAGGGTCATTTCCCGCGCTGTCATAATTGATCCCGCGCCACAGAGTATCCGGCCCGTTTTCCCCGAGTCGCTGACACGCGGGCCCAGGGGGGTCGTCTTCCCACCTCTCGCTCCCGCGCGATCCCGCCGCCGGGCTCGCCGGAGAAGCTCCGGAATCAGTCGTTCGGCCATCTCAACTGCTGAAACTCGCCGCCAGCCCCTAATTCAACGTGAGGAACACGCTGGTGGGGTTTTCTCGAGCCGGTAGGGCCCCCAAACTAGCCCGCGACGGCGCAACGGTTCGGACTAAGTCCGGCGACGTCGCCCCGACGCCCTAAGCCTTCTAGGCTTCGGTTTCCAAGCTCTAGAGCACCAGCGGACGCTAGGGATCATCGACGTGGAAAGGAGATGGCTCGGAGATGGTTCTAACTTAGGGTTCACCGTGCACCCGCATCTTCCCGCCATAGCCGCCTTCGGAAAGCTTGAAATTGCACCGTGCACAGGGTGTTTCATGCGAGGTTTCAAAAGAGAACTGGTGCGTCCTTACATCTAGCCCTCGTGTGTGAAGTTTCGGGCTATCTAGACCATAATCAACTGGGAATTTCTTGGAAACGTACCGGAAGGTCGGTTTGCACCAATCGGGAGAAATTCTCGAAATTCCCTGCCGACGATCCACGGTTGATCCTGAGCTTCGGGGGTGAGTTGCCTGGACGTCGCGCGCGCCCAGAGATGGCCTAGCTTGGTCGTGACAAGCCGCGGTTGAAGCTGCCCCCGAGAGCACTTGCTCTCGGTTCTATGGCGGCTGCCATGAAAACTCGCCGTTCTCGGTGCAGAGAGCGCGAACCCGCTCAGGGATGGCTCGAGGGTGTGGTGGGGTGTTTTGCGGTGCAGTTTTGTTGCTCAGCTGCGGCTGGCACACGCGCCAGGCGGTGGTCGATCGACCGAGAGCTCAGCGGCGGTTCTCGGTTGATTTCTCGCGTGGGGGAGGAAGGAGCTGCGGTGTCTCGGTGATAAGAGCGAACAGGAGGCCGGGAGAGGGTATAGGCTGGTCGGGCGGCTCTCCAGCACGACGAAATTCCACCAGGAGGTGGCTGCCGGCTGAGCATCGGTGTCGAGCGGAGGTGCGCCCGTCGGTGTCGGGTGCCGACCGAAGGAGGCAAACAGAGACCCAACACTGAGATCTTTTGCAAATTTTCAGTTCACACAATGACATGTGGGACCCACTGATCAGTCCTCCTTATCCCCTCTCCAAATATCTCCCAAGTTTGAATGTTGAGTGAATTCAATTGTGGGAATTTAAATCTGGTATGCATTTGGATAATTGGGCAAGTTTCATCCAAATTCAAATATGCATTTGAATTCTTTGTCATTTAAAGTCCATTTTGCAAAATGGGTTGCAAACAATTTCATATATCATGAAACTTTGTACACCCTCTAATTTGGACCCATGGAATTCAAATATGAAATCTGATTTTTATTTTGGCTGCTGCAAATGAGATTTGCAGCACAACAGTTTTGAATCCCCTTGTGTTGTTCTCATTTGAATTTTTGTTTGAACAAATTGTTCTAAATCTGATTTTTGCTTCCTCACACATATGGGAACTTCCCATTCATGTTTTAGACCCCTCTCAGGGTTCCATGTTCTCAAATAAACATTTGCTTGTGTGAAGAAAAACCCCCATGTGTGTTATCACATGTGCAAAAGTTTTTTAACAAGTCCAAAATTTCTCCCATATGAAACAAAACATTGCAAACAAGTGTTTCTTTGTATTCATACTTTTTGGGACCTTTACATTCCTCCCCCCTTAAAAGGAATCTCGTCCCGAGATTCAAAAGCAGAACGAGGTGGGAGGTAATTACAAGGTTTATGACAAAAGTTCCGGATAGTTCTTGTGGATGTAATCTTCGGATTCCCACGTCGCCTCTTCCGGGGTATGATTACTCCACAGGACTTTGTAAAATTTCAAAGTCCGGTTTCGGGTGATCCGGGTCTTTTCGTCGATAATCTGAATAGGTTGCTCGACGTAGGTGAGATCCGGCTTCAACTCGTCGATGTCTTCGGTGCGGATAGCAGCTGTAAACTTGAGACACTTCCGCAGCTGGGACACGTGAAATATGTCGTGAATACCGGCAAGGCTTGCTGGTAGTTCCAGCTGGTAGGCTACAGTTTCGCACTTCTCCGTGATAGTAAATGGACCGATGAATCGGGAAGCAAGTTTCCCCTTGACACCGAACCGATGAATCCCCTTCATTGGAGACACACGAAGATACACGTGCTCTCCGACTTCGAAATGCAGCGGTCGACGTCTCTGGTCCGCGTAACTCTCTCTTCGGCTTCATTGACAAGATCAACCCCGAATGTTACTCGTTCACCGGATTCGCACCAATTCAATGGTGTACGGCACTTCCGGCCGTATAGAGCTACATATGGTGCCATCTTAATGCTCGTCTGATATCCGTTGTTGTACGAGAACTCCGCCAGTGGTAAGTGATCATCCCAACTCTTACCGTGGTGGATGGCACATGCTCTCAGCATTCCTCTAGTATTTTATTCACCCTCTCAGTTCGCCCATCGGTTTGAGGGTGATATGCAGAGCTTCTAATCAACTTTGTCCCCAAAGAGGCGTGTAGCTATTCCCAGAAACGGGCTACGAACAGCGATCCTCTATCTGACACAATGGTGCGGGGAACTCCATGTAAGCACAAGATCCGTGCTATGTACAGCTCGGCATACTGCTTTGCGTTGTACCTAGAATGCACAGGGATGAAATGTGCTGATTTGGTTAATCGGTCCACAATTACCCAAATCGAATCATGGTTGTGGGAGGTCATCGGCAACCCGACGATGAAGTCCATACTCAAGTCTTCCCACTTCCATGCCGGTACTTGCAATGGCTGCAACAGGCCTGGCTTCTTCATATGGTCGGCCTTGACTCTTCGACACGTATCACACTCTGAAACGTATTTTGCAACTTCACGTTTCATATGTGTCCACCAAAACTTCTTCCGGAGATCTTGGTACATTTTATTACTGCCCAGATGAATGGAAAACTTGGACAAATGAGCTTCATCCAAAATTTTCTTCCGTAGTCCCATATCCCGGGGTACTACTATCCAGTCGTTGAACCACAAAATACCTTCATCATCCTTCCGGAAGCACTTCATTTCTCCATTGTCTATCCTCCGCCGTATGTGGAACATACCCTTGTCTTTTCGTTGAGCTTCCATGATCTCCTCTCGGATAGTAGGAATGAGAGCGAGATTATAGAGAGCTCCATACGGTATGACACGGAGGCCTGGTTCTTCATCATCCATTTCAGCGATAGTTAAGTGATGGATGTGCGCCTTACGACTGAGCGCATCGGCGACCACATTCGCCTTTCCTGGATGATAATGAATCTCTAGTTCATAATCCTTAATGAGCTCTAGCCATCTTCGTTGCCTCATGTTCAATTCTTTCTGAGTGAAGATGTACTTCAAGCTCTTGTGGTCGGTGTAGAGGTGTACAAGATTTCCGAGCAAGTAATGCCTCCACATCTTCAAAGCAAGGACCATGGCAGCTAACTCAAGATCATGAGTTGGATAATGCTGCTCGTGAGTTCTGAGTTGACGAGATCCATAAGCGACCACTCGTCTTTCTTGCATCAGCACGCAGCCAAGACCGATGCCAAATGCATCGCAATAAACATCGAATGGCTTTGTCGTATCCGGCTGAGCAAGAACTGGGGCTGTTATGAGATGCTTCACTAAGGTCTTGAAAGCTTGTTCACACGCAGCACCCCACACAAATCTGGTATTCTTCTTTAGTAATTCCGTCATCGGTTTAGCAATCTTAGAGAAACTCGGAATAAACCTCCGGTAGTATCCCGCTAAACCGAGGAAGCTACGGATTTCATGTACTGACTTTGGTGACTCCCATTTCTGCACTTGGATAATCTTACTCGGATCTACAGCGATGCCCTCCGCTGAAATGATGTGTCCGAGAAAAGGTACTTGATTAATCCAGAATTCACACTTGCTGAATTTTGCATAGAGCTGATGATCTCGCAATCTTTGTAGCACAATATGCAGATGTTCAGCATGTTCTTCCTCTGTCTTGGAGTACACCAAGATATCGTCGATGAAGACAACGACGAATTTATCCAACTCCGGCATGAACACTGAATTCATCAGGTACATAAAGTGTGCCGGGGCGTTGGTCAAACCAAAAGACATAACGAGATACTCATACAGCCCGTATCTCGTTGAGAATGCCGTCCTCGGAATATCTTCTGCCCGGATTTTAATCTGGTGATATCCGGACCGAAGATCCATCTTTGAAAATACCTTCGCACCCACTAATTGATCGAAGAGCATATCAATGCGAGGTAGTGGATACTTGTTCTTGATGGTAACGGCGTTCAAAGGACGATAATCAACACAAAGCCGTAGTGTTTCGTCCTTCTTCTTGACAAACAACGCTGAACAACCCCAAGGTGACGAACTTGGTCGTATAAAGCCCTTGCTCATTAGGTCATTCAGCTGTGTCTTCAATTCTGCCAGTTCATTGGGTGCCATCTTGTACGGCCTTCGTGATATCGGTGTCGTTCCCGGTATAAGTTCAATCTTGAACTCAACGTCTCGTTCGGGCAGCATGCCCGGTAAATCATCGGGAAACACATCCGGATACTCACGTACCACCGGAATGTCCTCTATCTTGACAGCTTCCGTGTGGTTCACTGTTGCAATCTGCTGTCGTCTGGCGCCCAGAATTGATATATGAAGACCGTGCTGTGGGGAGTTGAGCTCAACGGTCCTGGAGCTGATGTTAAGAACCGCTCTGTGGTAATTCAACCATGACATTCCTAAAATGATGTCGATCTTCAGACCTTCAAGAATAATGAGGGTCGTAGGGTATATTTTACCCCCCAAACAAAGAGGTGCTCGGGAGACAACCTCACTTGCGGTACTGCTGCCCCCGGGCGAAGATATGAGGTATTGCCTCTTTGTATAAACGGTTTGGAGCTGATGTTGAGCCACAAAAGATTGGCTAATGAAGTTGTGTGTGGCACCGGAATCAAAGAGAACTAAAACCGGTAGCTGATTCAGAGAAAACATCCCTGCTAAAGCGGCTTCTCCCTCCGGAACATCATCAATCACCGTATAGTGAATATTGCCCCTTATCTGCCCTCCTATCTGCAGATTAAGGTACGGATCGTATTGTTGTAAATATGGCGACCCGTAGCTTCGAATTCCCTCCGGACATTGCATAGCATAATGGCCCTTACGCCCACAAGTAAGACACGGATGCCTCTCCGGTTATTCGTTGACTTGCGGTGGACTGCTAGGTACATATGGCTGCAGCGATGGAACACAAACCACCGTCTGATGCTGCGGCAGTGGAGGTGGTGCAAGCTGTAAAACTTGACCAGCAATCAATCTCTGAGGAGTTGATCGTACATGTGGCCTCCATCTTTCATCGGGTGGCGTTTGATACACCAAACGGTACTTTTGAGGCACATAACTTGTGCTAGCCTGCTCGATCTCACTCACCTTTCTCTTCTCTGCTTGCCACTCAAGTGTCGGCTTCTCTTGAATGAAAGCCGCATCGACCATGTCGGTGTAACTGCCGTTATTGTGTACGGCCAGCTTTTCCCGTAGTATGGCACTCAGGCCATGGAAGAATAGGTCACACCGTGCCTCTTCTTTCGCCACATACTCGGGAGCATATTGGGCTAAAAGATTAAATCTCCTGACATACTCGAGGACACTCATGTCCCCTTGCTTCAAGCCCAAAAATGTGATATCCTGACTCCCGGCTTAATAGGATTGATAGAGTATTCATACCACCAAGGTATACCTTCTTTTCCAGAAGCCCACCTGCAAAGAACTCCGGGGTTAAGCGTGCTTGGCCCGGAGGAATTTGGGGATGGGTGACCGACCGGGAAGTCTTCCCGGGTGCGCACGAGTGAGGACAAAGTGCGAAGAAAAGACGAGTGGTGGTATGTGGGGACAGTCTATGATCCTAGAGAGCCCTCACAAATGGTATCTGTGGCGGACCGGAATCCGCTCATCCAGGATCGCAGAGGGTGGTGCCACGTGATGCGACACCCGACAGCACACGTCATAAGAACATAATATATTACATGGGAAAAACAACTGAAACTGTACAAACAGGTACAAACTTCAGTTACAACTATTGTTTATATTACACAGCGGAAGTCTACACTATACAACTCACGCCCGCCTATCTAGCAAAAGTGGTTGTCCAGCCCTAGGACAACCCACACTAGCTGCACTCCTCAGCTCAGCTCGGCGTGTACGGCTCCCACTCTGCCGTGGTCCCCGACGGAGGGTAACCCTCGCCGGTGGACTCGTACTCCGAGTCCGTGGGTGGCTCCTCACCTGAAAAACACTTAAGCAGCAATCGTGAGCACGAAGGCTCAGCAAGGCTTAACCGACTCACCTAAGCATGAAACTCTACATGAGGGGTACCATGGACATAGGATAGTAACATTTCAGCAAAAGGACACGCCTACAAGTTCATCCTTAGTTCATCTTTTAGCAAAAAGTTAACAGTTCCTGAAATCTGAAATTTAGTAAGCAGTATTTGGTGGCACCCATGTAACAATACAATTATATCAATCAGCAACATTGAATCAACATATTTCATCCATTAATCTACGTCACGACTCAGTGACCAAGTGGTACTCTTCACCGCGAGGGACGGCGAATCGACTCGATATACACCTGCAGGGAGACCCAAAGAGCACGTCACGTACGCCCATCCGTGAAGATGCACAGCACGCTCACTCGATGTTGTACGGGACAACCTTTCACCCAACAGCCCAAACGTCGAACCGGTCGCACCGAAACGAGCAGGAGGTTCCCCACACGGAGCATCTCTCTATGCCCGTTGGCAGATTTCCACCTTGCTGCCCTCAACCTACACCTATAAATCGGTGTGCTATGCCTCGACGCCCGAAGGTTTAGGCTACATCGGTTTATCGGGGCCCATATATCCGATATGCCTTCGGTACGTTCAAACTTGATCAGCGTGGGCCGCACACGGCTCGGTCCTCAATCGACACGGACAGGGTTGCGCACACAAGACTCCCTCTTGCTGCGCCCTAGCCCCCGCCTAGTCTCATTTTCATTACTAAAATGACCTCACATCACTCAACCGAACCCGTGTGTCCCAAGCCTATCTCGCGAGTAGATTCCAACTACTCGACTTGTACCGAAGTCCTATGAATCATTAAGCATAGCCTGTCTACTCGAGGTCTTAGACACTACCCTCACTCTTTTAGGAGCCTTTAGTTATGCAAGTGGGGTTCCATTCATCCTACACCTAATGCACATACATACTTCATATGACTCATGTAGACAAAAGAAAACTTATAAAAGGGTTAATGCAAACCGGGGCTTGCCTTGTTGCTGCTGGTCAGGAGTTAAGTCTTCGTCCGGAAGGAGGAAGTCCAGCACCTACGGGGTCTCTTCTTCAACGGCTACACGTTTATGCAATATTACATGTTAATTAATATGCATACAAGTTATTGTAAGGTTACTGTTATTAGTTTTAATAACCATCCTCTAACACCTGGAACTTTGTTTAAGAATTTAAAGATGAACTGATGTTGGTGGTTTGGCTTGGACTTAGTCACATGGTTAAATGCTAAGTGGTTTTCCCCCTTTTCCATCTTAATCCCTTAAGTGGGTAAACAGGAAAGGGGTGGTCTAGAGCTCCAATGGAGCTGAGAATTTTCGTGTGAGTTCCATGTCAAAAGAAAACCCTCTGGACCAAACCTTAGCACTTTTCATGGAGTGGTTTGCTCAGAATAATTTCCTTAGCAAATAAGCAAGGAGGAATTAATTCTGAGGTCAGACCCCTGTTCATACCCAACTTAATGAACTACAATTTCAATTATAGCTCCTAGAGTTTGCATGAATTTTCCTAGCATTTTTGGAGTTAAGGTTTGCCCAGAATTGAATTTCCAAGTTTTGGAAATTCTCTGAAAATGTTTCTGCATTCAAATGAACACAGCACCTTCCAATTTGAATTCCTCTGACCAAATCAACTCCAAATGGTATGAAACTTTTACAGAGGTTTACTAATGTCCTAAAGAACATTCTGGCAAAATTTGGGGATTTTTGGATGAACCAAACTCCCTCTAAAATTCTTTTTCTGAAAAGCTTTAAAGAATTTTCCAGAATTAATTAATGGGTTCCATACAAATTGGGTTGTATATCTGGACAGAGCTAAGCAAGATGAATCCAACCCAATTTGAATCACTAAATTTGGAGCTTCCTAGCAGAAGTTATGGAGCTCTAAAGTTTGGGAAATTTCTGGAATTTGAATTAACCGGGAAAGTTCAAATTTCTGACAGCGGGCCCGGCTTCCACGTGTCATCACCTCGGCTGCGCCACACGGGGCCACAGGATTGTTTTCCGCGCGTTCACAGCCGATCCAGTGCAACAGAAAATCCCCACACTGTGTCGCGAGAGACTGACGAGCGGGCCTGGCCGGCTCGTCTTCTTCCTCGCGCCCGCCCTTTTTCCCGCGCCGCCCCCTCGCCGGCACACCTCGGCTGCTCGCCGGACTTGGCTTCCCGACCGCCTCCCGGCCGGAAACTCGCCGCCTGGGCCTATTTTTGCGCGCTGAACACGCTGGTACCGCCTGCTCTGGTCGGCGGTGGCCCTAACCTAGCTGGCGACGGTGCAGCGGCTCGGACTCTCTTCAGTTATGGCGCCCGGTCATCGTAGCCCACCAAAACCTCGGTGGAAAGGCTCTACAGCACCGGAGGATCTCATGGAAGGTCGACAAGGCCATGCTAGGACTCGGGGAGAGCTCTAACCTAGTCGTCACCGTGAGCCCGACCTTTCCCGCCCTAACCGCGGCTGGAAAACCGGGAAATACGCCGGCTATAGCCAAAATTAAGCTAGGGTTGCGGAGCAAACTTGGGCGCCATCCAGTCTAGCTCCTGTGTGTGCAGTTTGATAAACTCTAAGCAATCATACGTCGGGAATTTGTGGGTTTCTTACCCGAGGGTAGTTCTGCACCGGTTGAAGACGTTTTGCGAAATTCGCCGGCGATGATCGGTCACTGGTTCTAGGCTTTGGGGTCGAGCAGCGTGGAGTCTAGGCGCGTCCAAAACTGCTCCTCCTTGGTCGTTACAAGTCTTCTGCCGAGCTGCCCACGGGAGCACCTTTGCTCGGTTCTCCCCGGCGGCCACGAAAACGTGGTTTTTCTCGGTGGGTAGTGGTTCAACTCGACTGGAAATGATGCGGGGAGGGTGTGGGAGGTCTGAGGATGTTGGTTTGCTGAGTTGCCGACGTTGGTACACGAGAGACGATCGCTCCCGAGCGAGTGAATCACAGCGGCGGCTCCTCGGCGCTCTGTCATGCGAGAGGGCGGTGACTGGGGGTCGGTTCGTGGTCGTGGCGAGCTGGGGCACGGCTGGGAGTTACTGCGCCCCCACAAGGAGCTCGCCAGCGCGCGAGGGGAGAGCAGGAGGTGGCGCCCGGCGTTTTCGCGGTGTGTCATGGTGGAGCCTCGGCTCTGTTCCGAGTGCAACACTTAGCCCCTAAGGCTGTTGACTTTTGTGCCATTTTAACCTCTCCAATGACATGTGGGACCCACTTGTCAGTGCTCCCCCACCCCTCAAAAGATCTCCAAAGCTTAGCCAGAGATGAATTCAAATATTTGGAGTTTGAAACTGACCTACATTTGTATGGTTAAGCTCATTTCCCCCAAATTCAAATGTATATTTGAATTCTTTGCATATTTGGATCCCTTTTGGAAAAATGGGTGGCCAACCTTTTCAAAAATTATTGAGACTCTGCCTCCCCACTAATTTGAACCTGAGGAATCAAAGTATGCCCTTTACTCCTTGTTTTAGCTGCTGCAATCCTGAATTTGAATGCAACAGTTTGGAAACACCCTCTCATGTGTGATCATATGTGTAGAATTTTCCCATGTTGTGAAAGTGTAAGTTTCCCCTCTAACCACTTCTTTGATAGAGGTTACTTGCTCTTCCCAATATTTCACAATCTATCCACAACAAAACTGTGGTGTTGTGAGGTGCAGAAAAGTTTTTGCATGTCCCTTTTCTTAGGCTTTTACATCCCTCCCCCCTTAAAAGAATCTCGTCCCGAGATTATAAAAGAAGAGATAGCGATGTAATGGGGACTTACCCGTGTTGAGAAGCCATGAACTCCGGGTAGCTTGAGCGAAGGAACTCCTCGCTCTCCCACGTCGCTTCTTCGGCGGTGTGGTTGCTCCAGAGTATTTTGTAGAACCACAACGTTCTGCTGCGTGTGGTCCTGGCTTTTTCATCAAGAATAGCCACCGGATACTCATCATAAGTTAAATCCGGTTTCAGCTCGCCGATATCTTCGGTAGGAACAGCAGCTGTATGCTTCAAACATTTTCGCAGTTGTGAAACATGGAAAACATCATGGACACCAGCAAGGGATGCCGGTAACTCCAATCGATACGCCGCTGGTCCACACTTCTCGGTGATAGCGTAGGGTCCAATAAAACGGGGAGCGAGCTTCCCCTTCACACCGAACCGGTGCACGCCCTTCATCGGAGACACGCGGAGGTACACGTGTTCCCCAGCGTCAAAGTGCAATGGCCTACGCCTCTTATCAGCGTAGCTCTTCTGCCGGGATTGAGCGGCTTTTAAATTGGCTTGAATTGTCCGAACGCGCTCTTCGGCATCGTTCACCACATCAACCCCGAATGTGACCCTTTCACCGGACTAGCACCAATTTAACGGGGTGCGGCACTTGCGACCGTAGAGAGCTTCGTAGGGTGCCATCTTGATACTCGCCTGATAGCCATTATTGTACGAGAATTCCGCCAATGGTAGGTGATCATCCCAATTCCTACCATGGTGGATGGCACATGCTCTCAACATGTCTTCCAGAACTTGATTCACCCTCTCTGTCTGGCCATCTGTTTGAGGGTGATAAGCGGAGCTCCTGATTAGTTTAGTACCCAAGGCAGCGTGCAACTGCTCCCAAAAGCGAGATACAAACAATGCACCTCGGTCTGAGACTATGGTCTTGGGTACACCATGCAGGCATAGAATCCTAGCAATGTATAACTCCGCATATCGGTTGGCATGGAAGTGTGTATGTACGGGGATGAAGTGAGCTGACTTGGTCAGTCGGTCAATAATCACCCAAATGGAATCATGTTTGTTGGATGTTAAGGCTAATCCCACGATGAAATCCATGCTCACATCTTCCCATTTCCATGCTGGAATCTTCAGGGGTTGCAGCAGCCCTGATTTCCTCATATGATCCGCCTTCACTCGTCTACACGTATCACATTCGGCTACGTACTTAGCTACCTCCCGCTTCATCCGTGTCCACCAAAATCTCTTTTTCAAATCTTGGTACATCTTGTTGCTGCCCGGATGAATGGAGTATTTAGACACATGAGCTTCATCGAGGATCTTTTTCCTCAACTCCATATCTCGGGGCACGACTATGCGGTCATTAAACCATAGCGTCCCCTCCTCATCTTTCCGGAAACATTTGATCTCCCCGTTGTCTATTCGTCTCCGGAGATGTGCCATGCCTTTATCCGTCTTCTGAGCTGCAATGATGTCCTCCCTAATAGTAGGGATGAGGGCAAGGTTGTATAGCGATCCATAAGGAACCAAGTATAAACTTGGCTCTCCCTCCTCCACCGGTGTAATGGTGAGGTGATGGACATGTGACTTCCGACTCAGCGCGTCGGCAACCACATTCGCCTTGCCAGGGTGGTAATGGATCTCAATCTCATAATCTTTGATCAGTTCTAACCACCTCCTCTGCCTCATGTTCAGCTCCTTCTGGGTGAAAATGTATTTCAAGCTCTTGTGGTCGGTGTAGAGATGCACCAAGTTCCCCAGGAGGTAGTGCCTCCACATTTTCAGCGCCAACACCACGGCAGCAAGTTCAAGATCGTGAGTCGGGTAGTGCTGCTCATGGTTCCGAAGCTGGCGTGAGCCATAAGCGACCACACGTCCTTCCTGCATCAACACGCAGCCAAGCCCAATACCGGACGCGTCACAATACACGTCGAAGGGCTTTGTTGTATCCGGCTGAGCTAACACCGGGGCTGTTGTGCGATGCTTCACCAATGTTCGGAACGCTCCTTCACACGCCGTGTTCCAAATGTATTTCGTCCCTTTCTTCAGCAACTCTGTCATCGGCTTAGCGAGCTTGGAGAAGCTTGGAATGAACCTCCGGTAGTATCCCGCTAACCCGAGGAAACTTCTGACATCATGGACTGAAGTGGGAGCTTTCCATTTCAGCACTTGCTCTATTTTGCTTGGGTCAACCGCAATGCCTTCAGCTGAGATGATATGTCCCAAGAATGGCACTTGGCTGATCCAAAATTCGCATTTACTGAACTTAGCGTAGAGTTTATGGTCTCGCAATCGTTGAAGAACGATCCGCAAGTGTTCGGCATGTTCGGCTTCCGTCTTGGAGTAAACCAAGATATCGTCGATGAACACTACCACGAACTTGTCCAGCTCCGGCATGAACACCGAGTTCATGAGATATATGAAATGGGTTGGAGCATTTGTGAGACCAAATGACATGACGAGATATTCATATAGTCCATATCTCGTCGAGAATGCCGTCTTCGGAATATCCTCCGCCCGGATTTTTATCTGGTGATATCCAGAGCGAAGGTCCATCTTGGAGAACACCCTGGCACCCACAAGTTGGTCAAACAATATGTCGATGCGGGGCAGTGGGTACTTATTCTTGATGGTGACGGCGTTGAGCGGCCGGTAATCGACACACAGCCTCAGGGTCTCATCCTTCTTCTTCACGAATAGCGCCGAGCATCCCCAAGGCGAGGAACTCGGCCTAATGAAACCCTTGCTCAACAGATCATTGAGCTGTTCTTTCAGTTCCGCCAGCTCATTTGGAGCCATTTTGTATGGTCTCCGTGCTATGGGTGTAGTCCCGGGTGCAAGTTCAATCTTGAACTCGACATCCCGCTCAGGTGGCATTCCCGGAAGATCATCCGGGGACACATCAGGATACTCCCGGACTACGGGGATGTCTTCTAACTTGAGAGCTTCAGCATTATTAATTGCTAAAACTTCCCGGACTGGCGTGTCTAATACCATGGAATGTGGACGGTGGAATGGAGAATTTAAGTGAACCGTCCGTGTCCGAGTCTCTAGGACAGCGCCATGGTATTGTAGCCATGACATCCCTAATATTGCATCAATCTTCTGCCCCATAAGGATTATCAAGGTGGTGGGATATAGTTTCCCACCTAAACACAGAGGTGCCTTTGGAATCATCATATTAGCTGAAATCTTCCCTCCCGGTGAGCATATCATATAAGTGCAGTCGGTTGGGAAGACATGCAATTGATGTTTAGCCACATAGGATGCACTTATAAATCTGTGGGTTGCACCAGAATCAAATAATATGACGATGGCTTGATTGTTGAGAGTAAACGTACCCGCCAGCACGTTATCTCCCTCTGGGGCGCCCTCATTGTCGAGGCTGCGGACGCCTCCAGTCCGCTGACCAACCTTCTTTGCCGGAGGTCGGCCTCGAGCACCGCCCTGGAACTGAGCTTGCCCGCTGCTCTGCTGCCCCTGCGGACAGTCCTTCGCGAAGTGGCCCGCCTGGCCACACGTGAAGCAGGTGAAACGGGGCGGTCCCCCGCTAATCGGTGGACGGAAACCCGGGGCGCGTTGCGGCGGTTGAAACGCCCGGGGTACCGTCTGCTGCTGCTGCTGTCTTGGTGGTGGCATCGGCGGACGGAACGGGGGTGCTTGGAATGAACGTCCCCCGAACTGTTGAGGTCGCGCCGGTGGACGCCACTGCTGCCCGGATGGTGTCTGATACACCATACGGTACTTCTGGGGAGCGCCACTCCCACCGCTGGGTGGAGCGCTGCGCTTCCGCTGCTCAGCTGCCAACTCCCGCTGAGCATCCTCTTGCATGATCGCGGCATTGACTAAGTCGTTGAATGTGCCGCGGTTCCACTGTACGAGGTGGGTCTTCATTTCGGGGTGTAACCCCTGATAGAAGTGCTCCCTCTTCTTCTCCTCCATGGAGATGTAGTCTGACGCATACTGCGCCAGATGGTTGAAGGCACGGGAGTAGTCGTGGGCACTCCTCCCGCCTGCTTCAGTTCCAAAAATTCTTGGAACTTCCTCTTCATTATTCCGGGAGGGATGTGATAGGCGCGGAACGCCTCCCGGAACTCTTGCCATTCCACGGCATGGCCAGCCGGACGTGAGGCGACATAATTCGCCCACCACGCACCAGCGGCACCGTGGAGCTGCTGTGCTGCGAACAGGGTCTTCTGCCGCTCCGTACACTGGAGCAGCCCAAACTTGGACTCGATGGTCCGCAGCCAGTTGTCAGCCTCCAGTGGTTCTTCAGCTTCGGTGAACACTGGAGGGTGCGTACTCATGAAATCCGAGTACGACACATCACGGGGCTCCCGAGGCCCTCTATCTTGACGTCCCCCCGCCTGGGACGTATTCTGCACGATCGTGTCGAGCAGGTCGGTCTGCTCCTCACGACCTCCCACCAATGCCGCTATCACATCCGCTAGAGTAAGCGGAGGCGGCGGTGGTGGCTGCTGCTGCGGGGTGCTGTCGTAGGCCGGTGGCTGGGAGTCATCACCTCCCTGTTGGCTAGAGCCACCAACCTCGTGCGTGGTCCTAGTACGAACCATCTGCAACCACACGACATTACACATCAGTCCCGCAACATTTTGCATGCAGTCCAATAGAAATGGGCGTAAAAACATTATGACAACAAAACATGCGAAATATCTCTTAAATAGATAATGTAATAACTTTGCACAAGCTACACCATTACCAGACCAAACACAAGTTAGTTTAATCCAACATGATGAACCCCCTCTTTGGAAGCTCACCATAACTGGGTTTGGTCTCTACGAGACATTATTATCGCGTTGTCATCACATATACCACCCTTAGGGTACGACACCCTCTCCAATGAGTTCAACTGTCATTCTTCCGTCAGAATGACCAGTTTCTACCTATTCCAAGTTTTGATCCGTTTATGGGCATTTTCATGACTCAAGTTGAATACCAAAGTTAAAGTTAACTTCAGTATC
This sequence comes from Neostapfia colusana, assembly GCA_030760725.1. Taxonomy (NCBI): domain Eukaryota; kingdom Viridiplantae; phylum Streptophyta; class Magnoliopsida; order Poales; family Poaceae; genus Neostapfia; species Neostapfia colusana. The sequence continues at coordinate 22,548,215 of JASWHV010000017.1, read as the reverse complement.
TTTCCAACGAGTACTCATTTGCCCCCAGATCAGCTTTGGTTAAAAAGTTATTCTAATTCAAAGTCAGCACAATTTCTGGAAGAATTTTAGCAGCACCTCCTTTGGAAGTGGCTGTTTTCAACCCTGGTTTCCACTGAAATCCGTGCTGAAATTTCAGACACTTTGAATTGCAAAGATGTCACACATCTTCTACTATTTCTAAGGATGTATTATATGACAATTTTAGATTTTTCTACTGGGAGTTATGTTTGAAAAACCGAACAGTCCAGAGAATGTTTAACTCTGTCCTGGTTCTGGACAGTTTACATTCCTTGGGGATTTAAGCCATCTTACGGTGAGTTTCAGCTCTGGAAGTCTACAACAATGTTGTAGAGTACTTCAATACCTCCCCAGAACCATATAGCACACCTCTTTGGGCTAAAGGACCCGTGAGTTATGCCCTGTTGAAGATCAGCAAACTTGCTGTCCAAAACAGAGCACTCTGTTTTTCATCCATTTGGCTATCCTACTTCACTATCCCATTTTTATACCCAACCAGGGTCCTAAATGTTGAACCTATAGATTTTAATTCTTTGTTATCATTATTCTCATGCATATGCCTACAATATCTCGGTACTACGTTCCTCACAAAAGAAATTCCTAACCGGATTTTACCGGCATATACGTCTCAAATGTGGCACCAAACGGTCTCTCGCACACGTTTACTACACGGATACTTACGTGGTTAGTACCTGCAGAAGGCCACACAATAATGGTGCACTCAATGGTTATTTATTTCAGGAAGTTCCATATTTAGATGTAAATACAAACGCCCGTATCATTGTCATACGGCCGTCCCTGAGTTAGGTCACGTCTCAAGGTACGTGATCGTGTTTCAACACCACACGACGGGGAACCCGAGTATGTCATGAACGGGTCGTCATGGTTGGGAATGTTATCAACCCAATAGATACCACCTACTGCCCTGCAGGGCACGCCGATGGCAAGCACTGCGTATGTCCACCTGGGCTATTTCCAGACAAACACACTCTCGCGTTACTGACCACGCGATGGGGTCTCCACTTACTTGCCTAATGCACGCTAGGGATCAGCGTTTCATATGAACTCAGGAACATGAAGAGTTCAAGAGGTTCATATTGACGTCTCACACCAAGCTATGAGACAAATCCCTGAACCACGTTCCTCGTCAGGGAGAGCTAACCGAAATTGAACCGCTTTCGGTGGCGTTCCTTACCATACTTACCAGAGCGTAGGTGCGTCGTTACATAATTGAAATTCAGAATTATAACACATAGGTTAGTCTTTGCCACTTTAAGTAACTATGCTAATATAGTCCTTACTTGGGCAGCTACCGATTCCTCACCGTATACCTAAGTTTTTCCCATAATGCAGTCCTTTAGTACTGTGCTATCCCCACTGCAGCTCTAATACCAGGCTGTGGCGGACCGGAATCCGCTCATCCAGGATCGCAGAGGGTGGTGCCACGCGATGCGACACCCGACAGCACACGTCATAAGAACATAATATATTACATGGGAAAAACAACTGAAACTGTACAAACAGGTACAAACTTCAGTTACAACTATTGTTTATATTACACAGCGGAAGTCTACACTATACAACTCACGCCCGCCTATCTAGCAAAAGTGGTTGTCCAGCCCTAGGACAACCCACACTAGCTGCACTCCTCAGCTCAGCGCGGCGTGTACGGCTCCCACTCAGCCGTGGTCCCCGACGGAGGGTAACCCTCGCCGGTGGACTCGTACTCCGAGTCCGTGGGTGGCTCCTCACCTGAAAAACACTTAAGCAGCAACCATGAGCACGAAGGCTCAGCAAGGCTTAACCGACTCACCTAAGCATGAAACTCTACATGAGGGGTACCATGGACATAGGATAGTAACATTTCAGCAAAAGGACACGCCTACAAGTTCATCCTTAGTTCATCTTTTAGCAACAAGTTAACAGTTCCTGAAATCTGAAATTTAGTAAGCAGTATTTGGTGGCACCCATGTAACAATACAATTATATCAATCAGCAACATTGAATCAACATATTTCATCCATTAATCTACGTCACGACTCAGTGACCAAGTGGTACTCTTCACCGCGAGGGACGGCGAATCGACTCGATATACACCTGCAGGGAGACCCAAAGAGCACGTCACGTACGCCCATCCGTGAAGCTGCACAGCACGCTCACTCGATGTCGTACGGGACAACCTTTCACCCAACAGCCCAAACGTCGAACCGGTCGCACCGAAACGAGCAGGAGGTTCCCCACACGGAGCATCTCTCTATGCCCGTTGGCAGATTTCCACCTTGCTGCCCTCAACCTACACCTATAAATCGGTGTGCTATGCCTCGACGCCCGGAGGTTTAGGCTACATCGGTTTATCGGGGCCCATATATCCGATATGCCTTCGGTACGTTCAAACTTGATCAGCGTGGGCCGCACACGGCTCGGTCCTCAATCAACACGGACAGGGTTGCGCACACAAGACTCCCTCTTGCTGCGCCCTAGCCCCCGCCTAGTCTCATTTTCATTACTAAAATGACCTCACATCACTCAACCGAACCCGTGTGTCCCAAGCCTATCTCGCGAGTAGATTCCAACTACTCGACTTGTACCAAAGTCCTATGAATCATTAAGCATAGCCTGTCTACTCGAGGTCTTAGACACTACCCTCACTCTTTTAGGAGCCTTTAGTTATGCAAGTGGGGTTCCATTCATCCTACACCTAATGCACATACATACTTCATATGACTCATGTAGACAAAAGAAAACTTATAAAAGGGTTAATGCAAACCGGGGCTTGCCTTGTTGCTGCTGGTCAGGAGTTAAGTCTTCGTCCGGAAGGAGGAAGTCCAGCACCTCCGGGGTCTCTTCTTCAACGGCTACACGTTTATGCAATATTACATGTTAATTAATATGCATACAAGTTATTGTAAGGTTACTGTTATTAGTTTTAATAACCAGCCTCTAACACCTGGAACTTTGTTTAAGAATTTAAAGATGAACTGGTGTTGGTGGTTTGGCTTGGACTTAGTCACATGGTTAAATGCTAAGTGGTTTTCCCCCTTTTCCATCTTAATCCCTTAAGTGGGTAAACAGGACAGGGGTGGTCTAGAGCTCCAATGGAGCTGAGAATTTTCGTGTGAGTTCCTTGTCACAAGAAAACCCTCTGGACCAAACCTTAGCACTTTTCATGGAGTGGTTTGCTCAGAATAATTTCCTTAGCAAATAAGCAAGGAGGAATTAATTCTGAGGTCAGACCCCTGTTCATACCCAACTTAGTGAACTACAATTTCAATTATAGCTCCTAGAGTTTGCATGAATTTTCCTAGCATTTTTGGAGTTAAGGTTTGCCCAGAATTTAATTTCCAAGTTTTGGAAATTCTCTGAAAATGTTTCTGCATTCAAATGAACACAGCACCTTCCAATTTGAATTCCTCTGACCAAATCAACTCCAAATGGTATGAAACTTTTACAGGAGTTTACTAATGCCCTAATGAACATTATGGCAAAATTTGGGGATTTTTGGATGAACCAAACTCCCTCTAAAATTCTTTTGCTGAAAAGCTTTAAAGAATTTTCCAGAATTAATTAATGGGTTCCATACAAATTGGGTTGTGTATCTGGACAGAGCTAGGCAAGATGAATCCAACCCAATTTGAATCACTAAATTTGAAGCTTCCTAGCAGAAGTTATGGAGCTCTAAAGTTTGGGAAATTTCTGGAATTCGAATTAACCGGGAAAGTTCAAATTTCTGACAGCGGGCCCGGCTTCCACGTGTCATCACCTCGGCTGCGCCACACGGGGGCACAGGATTGTTTTCCGCGCGTTCACAGCCGATCCGGTGCAACAGAAAATCCCCACACTGTGTCGCGAGAGACTGACGAGCGGGCCAGGCCGGCTCGTCTTCTTCCTCGCGCCCGCCCTTTTTCCCGCGCCGGCACACCTCGGCTGCTCGCCGGACTTGGCTTCCCGACCGCCTCCCGGCCGCAAACTCGCCGCTTGGGCCTATTTTTGCGTGCTGAACACGCTGGTACCGCCTGCTCTGGTCGGCGGTGGCCCTAACCTAGCTGGCGACGGTGCAGCGGCTCGGACTCTCTTCAGTTATGGCGCCCGGTCATCGTAGCCCACCAAAACCTCGGTGGAAAGGCTCTACAGCACCGGGGGATCTCATGGAAGGTCGACAAGGCCATGCTAGGGCTCGGGGAGAGCTCTAACCTAGTCGTCACCGTGAGCCCGACCTTTCCCGCCCTAACCGTGGCTGGAAAACCGGGAAATACGCCGGCTATAGCCAAAATTAAGCTAGGGTTGCGGAGCAAATTTGGGCGCCATCCAGTCTAGCTCCTGTGTGTGCAGTTTGATAAACTCTAAGCGATCATACGTCGGGAATTTGTGGGTTTCTTACCTGAGGGTAGTTCTGCACCGGTTGAAGACGTTTTGCGAAATTCGCCGGCGATGATCGGTCACTGGTTCTAGGCTTTGGGGTCGAGCAGCGTGGAGTCTAGGCGCGTCCAAAACTGCTCCTCCTTGGTCGTGACAAGTCTTCTGCCGAGCTGCCCACGGGAGCACCTTTGCTCGGTTCTCCCTGGCGGCCATGAAAACGTGGTTTTTCTCGGTGGGTAGTGGTTCAACTCGACTGGAAATGATGCGGGGAGGGTGTGGGAGGTCTGAGGATGTTGGTTTGCTGAGTTGCCGACGTTGGTACACGAGAGACGATCGCTCCCGAGCGAGTGAATCACAGCGGCGGCTCCTCGGCGCTCTGTCGTGCGAGAGGGCGGTGACTGGGGGTCGGTTCGTGGTCGTGGCGAGCTGGGGCACGGCTGGGAGTTACTGCGCCCCCACAAGGAGCTCGCCAGCGCGCGAGGGGAGAGCAGGAGGTGGCGCCCGGCGTTTTCGCGGTGTGTCACGGTGGAGCCTCGGCTCTGTTCCGAGTGCAACACTTAGCCCCTAAGGCTGTTGACTTTTGTGCCATTTTAACCTCTCCAATGACATGTGGGACCCACTTGTCAGTGCTCCCCCACCCCTCAAAAGATCTCCAAAGCTTAGCCAGAGATGAATTCAAATATTTGGAGTTTGAAACTGACCTACATTTGTATGGTTAAGCTCATTTCCCCCAAATTCAAATGTATATTTGAATTCTTTGCATATTTGGATCCCTTTTGGAAAAATGGGTGGCCAACCTTTTCAAAAATTATTGTGACTCTGCCTCCCCACTAATTTGAACCTGAGGAATCCAAGTATGCCCTTTACTCCTTGTTTTAGCTGCTGCAATCCTGAATTTGAATGCAACAGTTTGGAAACACCCTCTCATGTGTGATCATATGTGTAGAATTTTCCCATGTTGTGAAAGTGTAAGTTTCCCCTCTGACCACTTCTTTGATAGAGGTTACATGCTCTTCCCAATATTTCACAATCTATCCACAACAAAACTGTGGTGTTGTGAGGTGCAGAAAAGTTTTTGCAAGTCCCTTTTCTTAGGCTTTTACAGTATCAGAGCCGACCCTCGCAGTTTCACGGGTGCGTACGGGTCAGTGACAAGGATACGGTAGCGTACGGGTCAGGGACGTAGGTACGTACGCATGACGCGTGGGTCCTCTATGTGGGACACGATATGGTACATATGCTGCTAACCGGTCGTATGGTATGCGTATGCCAGTACTGAACGTATGGACGTGGCTAAGAGGGGACGTTCCTATATTGGCGTTGACCGACGAGGACGTCGGTCTTCTAAGGGGGGTGGATTGTGTGATATCCTGACTCCCGGCTTAATAGGATTGATAGAGTATTCATACCACCAAGGTATACCTTCTTTTCCGGAAGCCCTGCAAAGAACTCCGGGGTTAAGCGTGCTTGGCCCGGAGGAATTTGGGGATGGGTGACTGACCGGGAAGTCTTCCCGGGTGCGCACGAGTGAGGACAAAGTGCGCAGAAAAGACGAGTGGTGGTATGTGGGGACAGTCTATGATCCTAGAGAGCCCTCACAAAAAATTCCTCCCGCTTTGCCTTGACAATACCTAGTGGTATGTAACGAGTACGAAAGGCTTCACGAAATTCACTCCATGCTACTTGATGGTCCTCCGGAATGGTGGCAAGATGATCCACCCACCAGTTTCCGGCAGCTCCATGGAGTTGTTGAGCGGCAAACTTTGTCTTCTGGTATTCATCACACTTGAATACTCCAAATTTTGACTCCATGACACGAAGCCATTGATCTGCTTCCACCGGTTCAGTGGCCTCCGTAAAGATTGGCGGTTGAGTCGCCAAGAAGTCCAGATAAGCGTCCCGAGACGGAACGACTTGTTGCGTGTTCTGGAGTATGCCTTGCTGTATCAAAGCTTGGAGTAAGCGTGTGTGTTCTTGCGTTGCTTCTTGGAGTAGCCTAGCGTTCTCTTGGTTAGACTCGTCGACTCGAGTCATAAGATCCATCCATCCCGTGGCGGGTGGTTCCGATGGTGGGATAGAAGCATCACCACCTCGACGAGAACCTCCGGCCCTACTCCTAGAACGAGTACGAACCATACTGCAAAATGTAGTTGAGATGAGTTAAACAAGAACTCAGCAGTATGTGAGACTAATGGAAACATGATTATGTCAAAACTTTATGAAAGCAGTAACAACATTCATGTTTACACAACTCCTTAGTAGGCATAGTTATTCAGCCTATCTGTACAGGACAGACCTTTATGCACTATCTCCAGATTGTGATCTCGTTAAGAGCATTTTCATAGCTCCCGCTGAATACCAAAGTTAAAGTTAACTTCCGTATCTTTCCAACGAGTACTCATATGCCCCCAGATCATCTCCGGATTTAAAGTTATGATTTTCCAAAGTTGACAGAATTCCTGGATAAACTTTGCCAGCACCTCCTTTGTACATGGCTGATTTTATCACAGTTGTATATGTAAATACAATAAGAACCTGAACAAACTTTGAACTACAACAATGTTGCACATTTCATAACCTATCCAATGGTGTATCATAGGCTTCTTAAGGGTTTATCTATAGAAAGTTATGGCTTAAAAACAGAAAGGTCTAGAGAGGTTTTGTTGCTGTCCTGGTTATGGACAGTTTACCTTCCTCTAAACTTTCTACCCGTTTAGCATGATTTAGCTCTGGAGGTCTACAAAGAAGTTGTAGATCGCTTGAAAATCTTTCCAAAACTGTATCATACACCTTAATTGGGTCAAGCTACCCAGAGTTATGCTCTGTTAAAGTCCAGCACAAATTTCTGCTGAAAACAGCGCACTCTGTTTTTGAAATCTTTGAAGCCTAGTCTTCCTCTCATTTGAATCTTAGCTCAAAATAAGAGTTCAGTAACTAATATTTGTTTCAAACTTTCGTTTTAAGTTGAAAGTTATGTAAAATCCCAAGAAAAGGGACTTGCAAAAATTTTGCTTCACCTCACTACACCACAGTTTTTATGGTGGATATCTTAGGAAATATTGTGAAGAGCAAGTAACCTCCATCAAAAGAGTGATTAGAGGGGAAAGTCTTCCTTTTCACAAAGTGGGATTTGGACATAGGAACATGAGAGGTTGAGCTCACCCCTAGAACTTAAAAAGTCTTGGGAAGGTTCAGTCCAAGTTTCATAGAAATCCAACACTTTTTGAGGCACTTTTTGGGTTGTTTGAAAAGGAGGCCAATTTGAATAAAAATTCCAATTGCAGCAACTTTCATCACCCAAATTCAAAAGTTAGCTTCATATTCTTATTCAGCACATTTTTGTGAGCTCACACACCAATTTTCACTCCATTTGGAGTTGATCTCGACATGAGCTAAGTGGGACGAATTCAAACTTTATTTGAATTCAAAACTAAACTTGTGCTGAAATTCACCCAAGCCGAACCCAATTTGAATTCTATTCAATTCAAATGGCTCAGGGGTGAATAATTTGAATCACCAGGGGTATTATGGGGCTCACTGTTTACAACAGTGATTAGGAGTAAATTCCAGAGGTTAAAACCCTGGGTGGGACCCACATGTCATAGAGGGGAGAAGGAGAAACTTGCACCCAAAGTCGGAGTCTCGGTGGGAAATTCCACCGAGCAGCTGTCGGCTGTGCCACCGAGCAGCTACCGGCGCCACCAGCTGCTTCCCTCTCCGCGCGATGGCGCCCAGGGCGGCTGGCTCACGTCCCCACGCGACCGGCACCGCCTCAGCCGAGCAGGAGTCGGCCGGCTTTATCTTCTCGCGGCAAACCCGAGCAGCGGCATTGTTTCTCGCCACAGCTCTCTGCTCAATCGGGAAAACCAGCAAAACCATCTCCTCCTTCGTCCCTGAGCTGCTAGACAGCCACCTGAGCTCGCACTCCACCTCTCCAACGCCAGAAACATCGAGCTCCGACCCCCTTTGCCCAAAGATGATCGCCACCGCGGCAACCTATCCTCAGCCGAGAGTCAGGCGCCCGTGGGCAGCGTTCCACAGGCGTTTTCACGGTCCAGCGAGAGAGACAACAGGAGCGCACGACCACCGTGCTGCTCTCCTCCAAGTTTGGAAGCCAACCGTGAAGAATCCGCAGAGAATTTCCAGTTTTTGCTCCGGCGACCGTAAACCGAGCTTCCGGTACGGTTTCTCTAAATTCTCGCTCTATGATCTTTCGGAGGTCATCAAATCTTGCACATAGACGCTGGACTAGCCGGCGATCAAGTTCTTTTCTGCATCCGTAGCGTGAAACTTTCTAGGAGTGACGAATTTCGAGCTCGATCGAGGGCGGTCATGGCGGGCACGATCGGTCACATGGTGCCGACCGACTTGCCGCCATCCCTGAACCCTTTTGACACCTTGTTGAGCTTCCTAGAGGTACACTGATGCTGTAGGGCCGTTTGTTCGAGGTGTTGGCGGGTTTAGAAACCACGGTCGACGGTGTCAAACCTCAACCAAGGCCGCAGCACGTCGCCGAGCTACTTCTGGTCACCCCCAGACCGACTTGTCACCACCGACGTGTTCCTCGACGTCGACAACCCCCTGGCGGCGATTTTCAGACCATGGGAGGTCCGGCAGCGGCGAGCCGGCGAGCCCCGAGTCTGCTCCGGCGAGGTCGGCGGCGCGGGCGCGAGAGAACGGCGGGAGGAAGACGAAGCCGGCTGGCCCACGTGTCAGCGGCTGAAGGATTTAAATCGGGATCAGGTGAGGCCAGGGATCGGCTGTGCTGGCGCGCGAATACCCTGTGAGCTCCGGTGTGCCGGACACCTCCGCGCTCGATACGTGTGGTATCTCCGGTGTCCGGACACCTCCGCGCTCGACACGTGTCCCCACCGGGCCCCGAGAGTTTAAACCTTTCCCCGATTTTCAGAATTCTTCCAAACTTCAAATCCTCAGAACTTTGGCTAGAGAGCTCCAAATTCAGTGAACCAAATTTTGCTGAACTCAGGATTCTGTGTACTTTCCAGCAATACCAAATTCAGCTCATGAAAGTGAATAGTTTTCCAGAATTAAATCCCTAAAGTTTAAACTGTTGGGAATTTTATCTGGAGGACTACTTTATGAAAAGTACTGAAATTTGGCTGAAAGGTTCTTTGGAAAATCCCTGAATCCCAGTAAAATTTTCAGACTCATCCAAGTTCATTTAGTTACCCTAATGGGGTGATTAAGAGAACTGCCCTGAGAAAATAGAAAAATATACAGAAACATTTTTCACATTTTCTCAAATCTTATTTAGGGCATAACTTTCTGTAGAATTCTTCAAATGACATGAAACCAACTCCATTAGAACCATCTTAAAGTCTAGTTTCCAGAAAGTAATGGTTGGAGTCATGAAAACCCCTGGAATTATTCAGAGGCTCAAATATTGACCAAATGGGCTTTTATTTGTATAAGGTTCAAATGAACTTTGTTTCAAATGAAACTTGGTCAAGACTCTGGTTAGGACCCTACCAAGCCACAATAAAAATTTCAGAACCACAGGGGAGGGCTAACTAGAGTTATTAGTAAATAAGTATTCAAGTTTACACTTTGCATTTAAATTTACATGTAGTATTGTATTCAACGTGTAGCCATTGAAGAAGAGACTCCGGAAGTGCTGGACTTCCTCCTTCCGGAAGAGGAACTAACTACTGACTAGCAGCAACAAGGCAAGCCCCGGTTTGCATTAACCCTTTTAATAGTTTTCTTTTGTTCACACGAGTCATATGAAGTATGTATGTGCATTAGGTGTAGGATGAATGGAACCCCACTTGCATAACCAAAGGTTCCTAAAAGAGTGAGGGTAGTGTTTAGGACCTCGAGTAGAAAGGCTATGCTTAAAGATTCATAGGGCTTCGGTACAAGTCGAGTAGTTGGAATCTACTCGCGAGATAGGCTTGAGACACACGGGTTCGGTTGAGTGATGTGAGATCACCTTAGTAATGAAAATGAGACTAGGCAGGGGCTAGGGCGCAGCAAGAGAGAGTCTTGTGTGCGGCCCTGCCCGTGTCGATTGAGGACCGATCCGTGTGCGGCCCTGCTGAACAAGTATTGAACGTACCGAAGGCATATCGGATATATGGGCCCCGATAAACCGATGTAGCCTAAACCTCCGGGCGTCGAGGCATAACGCACCGATTTATAGGTGTAGGCTGAGGGCAGCAAGGTGGAAATCTGCCAACGGGCATAGAGAGATGCTCCGTGTGGAGAACCTCCTGCTCGTTTCAGTGTGACCGGTTCGACGTTTGGGCTGTTGGGTGAAAGGTTGTCCCGTACGACATCGAGTGAGCGTGCTGTGCAGCTCCACGGGTGGGCGTACGTGACGTGCTTCTTTGGGTTTTCCCTGCAGGTGTATATCGAGTCGATTCGCCGTCCCTCGCGGTGACGAGTACCGCTTGTTCACTGCGTCGTAACGTAGACTAATGAATGAAATGTTATGATTCAATATTGCTGCTATGATATAATTGTATTGCTACATGTGTGCCACCAAATATTGCTTACTAAATTTCAGCTTCATGATCTGTTAACTTGTTGCTAAAAGATGAATTAAGGATGAACTTGTAGGCGTGTCCATTTGCTGCAACATTGCTATCCTGTGCCATTGTACCCCTCATGTAGAGTTTCATGCTTAGGTGAGTCGGTTAAGCCTTGCTGAGCCTTCGTGCTCACGGTTGCTGCTTAAGTGTTTTTCAGGTGGGGAGCCACCCACGGACTCGGAGTACGAGTCCACCGGCGAGGGTTACCCTCCGTCGGGGACCACGGCTGAGTGGGAGCCGTACACGCCGCGCTGAGCTGAGGAGTGCAGCTAGTGTGGGTTGCCCTAGGGCTGGGCAACCACTTTTGCTAGATAGGTGGGCGTGAGTTGTATAGTGTAGACTTCCGCTGTGTAATATAAACAATAGTTGTAACTGAAGTTTGTACCTGTTTGTACAGTTTCAGTTTGTTTTTCCCATGTAATATAATGTGTTTTTATGACGTGTGCTGTCGGGTGTCGCATCGCGCGGCACCACCCTCTGCGATCCTGGATGAGCGGATTCCGGTCCGCCACAGCCTGGTATCAGAGCTGCATTGGGGATAGCACAGTACTTAAGAACTATATTATGGGAAAACTTAGGTATACGGTGAGGATTCGGTAGTTGCCCAAGTAAGGACTATACTAGCATAGTTACTTAAAGTGGCAAAGACTAACCTATGTGTTATAATTCTGAATTTCAATTATGTTACGACGCACCTACGCTCTGGTTAGTATGGTAAGGAACGCCACCGAAAGCGGTTCAATTTCGGTTAGCTCTCCCTGACGAGGAACGTGGTTCAGGGATTTGTCTCACAGCTTGGTGTGAGACGTCAATATGAACCTCTTGAACTCTTCATGTTCCTGAGTTCATATGAAACGCTGATCCCTAGCGTGCATTAGGCAAGTAAGTGGAGACCCCATCGCGTGGTCAGTAACGCGAGAGTGCGTTCGTCTGGAAATAGCCCAGGAGGACATACGCAGCGCTTGCCATCGGCGTGCCCTGCAGGGCAGTAGGTGGTATCTGTTGGGTTGATAACATTCCCAACCGTGACGACCCGTTCACGACATACTGGGTTCCCCATCGTGTGGTGTTGAAACACGATCACGTGCCTTGAGACGTGACTTAGCTCAAGGACGGCCGTATGACAATGATACGGGCGTTTGTATTTACTTTCAAATATGGAAGTGCTTGAAATGAATAACCATTGAGTGCACCATTATTGTGTGGTCTTCTGCAGGTACTAACCACGTATGTATCCGTGTAGAAAACGTGTGCGAGAGACCGTTTAGTGCCACACTTGAGACGTATATGCCGGTATGATCCGGTTAGGATTTTCTTTTGTGAGGAACGTAGTACCGAGTTATTGTAGGCATATGCGTGAAAAATAATGATAACAAGGAATTAAAATCTATAGGTTCCACATTTAGGACCCTGGTTGGGTATAAGAATGGGATAGTGAGGAGTGTAGTTCCAAAAAGACTGAAAAACAGAGTGCTCTGTTTTGGGACAGCAAGTTTGCTGATCTTCAACAGGGCATAGCTCACAGGTCTTTTAGCCGAGAGAGGTGTGCTATATAGTTCTGGAAAGGTATTGAAGTACTCTACAACTTTGTTGTAGACTTCCAGAACTGAAACTCAACTTAACATGGCTTAAATTCCAGAGGCATGTAACTGTCCAGAACCAGGACAGTGTTAAAACATTCTCTGGACTGTTCTGTTTTTCAAGGATAACTCCCAGTAGAAAAATCAAAAATTTTCATATGATACATCCTTAGAAAGAGTAGAAGATGTGTGACATCTTTGCAATTCAAAGTTTCTGAAATTTCATCACAGATTTCAGTGGAAACCAGAGTTGAAAACAGTAACTTCCAAAGGAGGTGCTGTTAAAAGTCTTCCAGGAATTCTGCTGACTTTGAATTACCATAACTTTTTAACCAAAGCTGATCTGGGGGCAAATGAATACTCGTTGGGAAGATACTGAAGTTAACTTTAACTTTGGTATTCAACTTGAGTCAGGAAAATGCCCATAACCAGATCAAAACTTGGAATAGGTAGAAACTGGTCATTCTGACAGAAGAATGACAGTTTGAACTCATTGGAGAGGGTGTTGTACCCTAAGGGTGGTATACGTGATGACAAAGCGATAGTAATATCTCGTAGTGACCAAACCTAGTTATGGTGAGCTTCCAAAGTGGAGGTTCATCAAGTTGGATTAAACTAGCTTGTGTTTGGTCTGGTAATGGTGTAGCTTGTGCAAAGTTATTACATTGTCTACTTACGAGATATATCGCATGTTTTTGTTGTCATAATGTTTTTACGCCCATTTCTATTGGACTGCATGTAAAATGTTGCGGGACTGATGTTTAATGTCGTGTGGTTGCAGATGGTTCGTACTAGGACCACACACGAGGTTGGTGGCTCTAGCCAACAGGGAGGTGATGACTCCCAGCCACCAGCCTACGACAGCACCCCGCAGCAGCAGCCACCACCGCCGCCCCCGCTTACTCTAGCGGATGTGATAGCGGCATTGGTGGGAGGTCATGAGGAGCAAACTGACCTGCTCCGCACGATCGTGCAGAATACGTCCCAGGCGGGGGGACGTCAAGATAGAGGGCCTCGGGAGCCCCGTGATGTGTCGTACTCGGATTTCATGAGTACGCACCCTCCAGTGTTCACCGAAGCTGAGGAACCACTGGAGGCGGACAACTGGCTGCGGACCATCGAGTCCAAGTTCGGGCTGCTCCAATGTACGGAGCGGCAGAAGACCCTGTTCGCAGCACAGCAGCTCCACGGTGCCGCTGGTGCGTGGTGGGCGAATTATGTCGCCTCACGTCAGGCTGGCCATGCCGTGGAATGGCAAGAGTTCCGGGAGGCGTTCCGCGCCTATCATATTCCTCCCGGGATCATGAAGAGGAAGTTCCAAGAATTCTTGGAACTGAAGCAGGGCGGGAGGAGTGCCCACGACTACTCCCGTGCCTTCAACCATCTGGCGCAGTATGCGTCAGACTATATCTCCACGGAGGAGAAGAAGAGGGAGCATTTCTATCGGGGGTTACACCCCGAAATGAAGACGCACCTCGTTCAGTGGAATCGCGGCACTTTCAACGATCTAGTCAATGCCGCGATTATGCAAGAGGATGCTCAGCGGGAGTTGGCAGCTGAGCAGAGGAAGCGCAGCGCTCCACCTAGCAGCGGTGGTGGCGCGCCCCAGAAGTACCGTATGGTGTATCGGACACCATCTGGCCAGCAGTGGCATCCACCGGCGCGACCTCAACGGTTCGGGGGACGTCCATTCCAGTCGCCCTCGTTCCGTCCGCCGATGCCACCACCAAGACAGCAACAGCAGCAGCAGACGGTGCCCCGGGCGTTTCCACCGCCACAACGCGCCCCGGGATTCCGTCCACCGATCAGCGGGGGACCGCCCCGTTTCACCTGCTTCACGTGTGGCCAGGTGGGCCACTTCACGAAGGACTGTCCCCAGGGGCAGCAGAGCAGCGGGCAAGCCCAGCTCCAGGGCGGTGCTCGAGGCCGACCTTAGGTGAAGAAGGTTGGTCAGCGGACTGGAGGCGTCCGCAACCTCGACAATGAGGACGCCCCAGAGGGAGACAACGTGCTGGCGGGTACGTTCACTCTCAACCATCAAGCCATCATAATATTGTTTGATTCTGGTGCAACCCACAACTTTATAAGTGCATCATATGTGGCTAAGAATCAGCTGGAAGCCTTTCCAACCGAGTGTTCTTATATGATCTGCTCACTGGGCGGAAAGATTTCAGCAACTATGATGGTTCCAAAAGCACCATTATGCTTAGGTGGGAAGATATATCCCACCACTATGATTATCTTAGGGGGGCAGAAGATCGATGCAATCTTGGGAATGTGATGGCTAAGTTACCATGGCGCTGTCCTGGAAACTCTAACACGGACGGTTCACCTCAACTTCCCGTTGCACCGTCCGCAGTCCCTCCTATTAGATAACCCCGTCCGGGAGGTTTCAGCAGTCAACAATACTGAAGCCCTCAAGTTGGAGGACATTCCTGTAGTCCGGGAGTACCCCGACGTGTTCCCGGATGATCTTCCGGGCATGCCACCTGAGCGGGATGTCGAGTTCAAGATCGAGCTCGCACCCGGGACTACGCCCATATCAAGGAGACCATACAAAATGGCTCCAAATGAGCTGGCTGAACTGAAAGAACTGCTCAATGATCTGTTGAGCAAGGGTTTCATTAGGCCGAGTTCCTCGCCTTGGGGATGCTCGGCGCTGTTTGTAAAGAAGAAGGATGAAACCCTACGGCTGTGTGTGGATTACCGGCCGCTCAACGCCGTCACCATCAAGAATAAGTACCCACTGCCCCGTATTGACATATTGTTTGATCAACTTGTGGGGGGCAAGTGTGTTCTCCAAGATGGACCTTCGCTCTGGATATCATCAGATAAAGATCCGGGCAGAGGATATCCCGAAGACGGCCTTCTCGACGAGATATGGATTATATGAATATCTCGTCATGTCCTTTGGTCTCACAAATGCTCCAGCCCATTTCATGTATCTCATGAACTCGGTGTTCATGCTAGAGCTGGACAAGTTCGTGGTAGTGTTCATCGACGATATCTTGGTTTACTCCAAGACAGAAGCCGAACATGCCGAACACTTGCGGATCATTCTTCAACGATTGCGAGACCACAAGCTCTACGCCAAGTTCAGCAAATGCGAATTTTGGATCAGCCAAGTGCCATTCTTGGGACATATCATCTCAGCGGAAGGCATTGCGGTTGACCCAAGCAAAATAGAGCAAGTGCTGAAATGGAAAGCTCCCACTTCAGTTCATGAAGTCAGAAGCTTCCTCAGGTTAGCGGGATACTACCGGAGATTCATTCCAAGTTTCTCCAAGCTCGCTAAGCCGATGACAGAATTGCTGAAGAAAGGGACGAAGTATGTTTGGAACACGGCGTGTGAAGGAGTGTTCCAAGCTTTTTGTGAAGCATCTCACAACAGCCCCGGTGTTAGCTCAGCCGGATACAACAAAGCCCTTCGACGTGTATTGTGACGCGCCCGGTATTGGGCTTGGCTGCGTGTTGATGCAGGGAGGACGTGTGGTTGCTTATGGCTCACGCTAACTTCGGAACCATGAGCAGCACTACCCGACTCATGATCTTGAGCTTGCTGCCGTGGTGTTGGCACTGAAAATGTGGAGGCACTATCTCCTGGGGAATCTGGTGCATCTCTACACCGACCACAAGAGCTTGAAATACATTTTCACCCAGAAGGAGCTGAACATGAGGCAGAGGAGGTGATTAGAACTGATCAAAGATTATGAAATTGAGATTCACTACCACCCCGGCAAGGCGAATGTGGTTGCCGACGCGCTGAGTCGGAAATCACATGTCCATCACCTCACCATTCTACCGGTGGAGGAGGAAGAGCCAAGTTTATACTTGGTTTTTTATGGATCGCTGTACAACCTTGCCCTCATCCCTACCATTAGGGAGGACATCATTGCAGCTCAGAAGACGGATAAAGGCATGGCACATCTCCGGAGACGTATGGACAACGGGGGAATCAAATGTTTCCGGAAGGATGATGAGGGGACGCTGTGGTTCAATGACCGCATAGTCGTACCCCGGGATATGAAGTTGAGAAAGAAGATCCTCGATGAAGCTCACTTGTCCAAGTACTCCATTCATCCGGGCAGCAACAAAATGTACCAAGATTTGAAAAAGAAATTTTGGTGGACACGGATGAAGCGGGAGGTAGCTAAGTACGTATCCGAGTGCGATACGTGTAGACGAGTGAAAGCTGATCACATGAAGAAATCAGGGCTGTTGCAACCCCTGAAGATCCCGGCATGGAAATGGGAAGATGTGAGCATGGATTTCATTGTGGGATTACCCCTAACGTCCAACAAGCATGATTCCATATGGGTAATCGTTGATCGGTTAACCAAGACGGCTCACTTCATCCCGGTGAATACACGTTACAGTGCCGGCAAATATGCGGAGCTGTACATAGCAAAGATTCTATGCCTATACGGGGTACCCAAGACCATTGTCTCAGATCGAGGTGCATTATTTGTATCTCGCTTTTGGGAGCAGCTACACGCTGCATTAGGTACTAAGTTGATCAGGAGCTCCGCCTACCACCCTCAGACAGATGGCCAGACAGAGAGGGTGAATCAAGTTCTGGAGGACATGTTGAGAGCATGTGCCATCCACCATGGTAGGAACTGGGATAATCACCTACCGTTGGCAGAATTCTCGTACAACAACGGCTATGAGGCGAGTATCAAGATGGCACCCTACGAAGCTCTCTACGGTCGCAAGTGCCGCACCCCATTAAATTGGTGCGAGTCCGGTGAAAGAGTCACATTCGGGGTTGATGTGGTGAACAACGCCGAAGAGCGCGTTCGGACAATTCAAGCCAATTTAAAAGCCGCACAATCCCGACAGAAGAGCTACGCTGATAAGAGGCGTAGGCCGTTGCACTTTGACGTTGGGGAACACGTGTACCTACGCGTGTCTCCGATGAAGGGCGTGCACCGGTTCGGTGTGAAGGGAAAGCTCGCTCCCCGTTTCATTGGACCCTATGCTATCACGGAGAAGTGTGGACCAGCAGAGTATCGATTGGAACTACCGGCATCCCTTGCGGATGTCCATGATATCTTCCATGTTTCGCAACTGCGAAAATGTTTGAAGCATACGACTGCTGTTCCTACCGAAGACATCGGCGAGCTGAAACCGGATTTAACATATGATGAGTATCCGGTGGAAATTCTTGATGAGAAAGCTCGAACCACGCGTAGCAGAACGTTGTGGTTCTACAAAATCCTCTGGAGCAACCACACCGCTGATGAAGCGACGTGGGAGAGCGAGGAGTTCCTCCACTCAAATTACCCGGAGTTCATGGCTTCTCAACACGGGTAAGTCCCTACTACATCGCTATCTC
Organism: Neostapfia colusana; assembly: GCA_030760725.1. NCBI lineage: Eukaryota > Viridiplantae > Streptophyta > Magnoliopsida > Poales > Poaceae > Neostapfia > Neostapfia colusana. Next base: position 22,530,348 of record JASWHV010000017.1, on the reverse strand, counting down.
TTCTTTCGTAATCTCGGGACGAGATTCTTTTAAGGGGGGAGGGATGTAAAAGCCCAAGAAAAGGGACTTGCAAAAAACTTTTCTTCACCTCACAACACCCCAGTTTTCGTTGTGGATATCTTAGGAAATATTGTGAAGAGCAAGTAACCTTCATCAAAAGAGTGATTAGAGGGGAAAGTCTTCCTTTTCACAAAGTGGGATTTGGACATAGGAACATGAGAGGTTGAGCTCACCCCTAGAACTTAAAAAGTCTTGGGAAGGTTCAGTCCAAGTTTCATAGAAATCCAACACTTTTTGAGGCACTTTTTGGGTTGTTTGAAAAGGAGGCCAATTTGAATAAAAATTCCAATTGCAGCAACTTTCATCACCCAAATTCAAAAGTTAGCTTCATATTCTTATTCAGCACATTTTTGTGAGCTCACACACCAATTTTCACTCCATTTGGAGTTGATCTCGACATGAGCTAAGTGGGACGAATTCAAACTTTATTTGAATTCAAAACTAAACTTGTGCTGAAATTCACCCAAGCCGAACCCAATTTGAATTCTATTCAATTCAAATGGCTCAGGGGTGAATAATTTGAATCACCAGGGGTATTATGGGGCTCACTGTTTACAACAGTGATTAGGAGTAAATTCCAGAGGTTAAAACCCTGGGTGGGACCCACATGTCATAGAGGGGAGAAGGAGAAACTTGCACCCAAAGTCAGAGTCTCGGTGGGAAATTCCACCGAGCAGCTGTCGGCTGTGCCACCGAGCAGCTACCGGCGCCACCAGCTGCTTCCCTCTCCGCGCGCTGGCGCCCAGGGCGGCTGGCTCACGTCCCCACGTGACCGGCACCCCTCAGCCGAGCAGGAGTCGGCCGGCTTTATCTTCTCGCGGGCAAACCCGAGCAGCGGCATTGTTTCTCGCCACAGCTCTCTGCTCAATCGGGAAAACCAGCAAAACCATCTCCTCCTTCGTCCCTGAGCTGCTAGACAGCCACCTGAGCTCGCACTCCACCTCTCCAACGCCAGAAACATCGAGCTCCGACCCCCTTTGCCCAAAGACGATCGCCACCGCGGCGACCTGCCTCAGCCGAGAGTCAGGCGCCCGTGGGCAGCGTTCCACAGGCGTTTTCATGGTCCAGCGAGAGAGACAACAGGAGCGCACGACCACCGTGCTGCTCTCCTCCAAGTTTGGAAGCCAACCGTGAAGAATCTGCAGAGAATTTCCAGTTTTTGCTCCGGCGACCGTAAACCGAGCTTCCGGTACGGTTTCTTTAAATTCTCGCTCTATGATCTTTCGGAGGTCATCAAATCTTGCACATAGACGCTGGACTAGCCGGCAATCAAGTTCTTTTCTGCATCCGTAGCGTGAAACTTTCTAGGAGTGACGAATTTCGAGCTCGATCGAGGGCGGTCATGGCGGGCACGATCGGTCACATGGTGCCGACCAACTTGCCACCATCCCTGAACCCTTTTGACACCTTGTCGAGCTTCCTAGAGGTACACTGATGCTGTAGGGCCGTTTGTTCGAGGTGTTGGCGGGTTTAGAAACCACGGTTGACGGTGTCAAACCTCAACCCAGGCCGCGGCACGTCGCCGAGCTACTTCCGGTCACCCCCAGACCGACTTGTCACCACCGACGTGTTCCTCGACGTCGACAACCCCCTGGCGGCGATTTTCAGACCATGGGAGGTCCGGCAGCGGCGAGCCGGCGAGCCCCGAGTCTGCTCCGGCGAGGTCGGCGGCGCAGGCGCGAGAGAACGGCGGGAGGAAGACGAAGCCGGCTGGCCCACGTGTCAGCAGCTGAAGGATTTAAATTGGGATCGGGTGAGGCCAGGGATCGGCTGTGCTGGCGCGCGAATACCCTGTGAGCTCCGGTGTGCCGGACACCTCCGCGCTCGACACGTGTGGTATCTCCGGTGTGCCGGACACCTCCCGCTCGACACGTGTCCCCACCGGGCCCCGAGAGTTGAAACCTTTCCCCGATTTTCAGAATTCTTCCAAACTTCAAATCCTCAGAACTTTGGCTAGAGAGCTCCAAATTCAGTGAACCAAATTTTGCTGAACTCAGGATTCTGAGTACTTTCCAGCAATACCAAATTCAGCTCATGAAAGTGAATAGTTTTCCAGAATTAAATCCCTAAAGTTTAAACTGTTGGGAATTTTATCTGGAGGACTACTTTATGAAAAGTTCTGAAATTTGGCTGAAAGGTTCTTTGGAAAATCCCTGAATCCTAGTAAAATTTTCAGACTCATCCAAGTTCATTTAGTTACCCTAATGGGGTGATTAAGAGAACTGCCCTGAGAAAATAGGAAAATATACAGAAACATTTTTCACATTTTCTCAAATCTTATTTAGGGCATAACTTTCTGTAGAATTCTTCAAATGACATGAAACCAACTCCATTAGAACCATATTAAAGTCTAGTTTCCAGAAAGTAATGGTTGGAGTCATGAAAACCCCTGGAATTATTCAGAAGCTCAAATATTGACCAAATGGGCTTTTATTTGTACAAGGTTCAAATGAACTTTGTTTCAAATGAAACTTGGTCAAGACTCTGGTTAGGGCCCTACCAAGCCACAATAAAAATTTCAGAACCACAGGGGAGGGCTAACTAGAGTTATTAGTAAATAAGTATTCAAGTTTACACTTTGCATTTAAATTTACATGTAGTATTGTATTCAACGTGTAGCCATTGAAGAAGAGACTCCGGAAGTGCTGGTCTTCCTCCTTCCGGAAGAGGAACTAACTACTGACTAGCAGCAACAAGGCAAGCCCCGGTGTGCATTAACCCTTTTAATAGTTTTCTTTTGTTCACACGAGTCATATGAAGTATGTATGTGCATTAGGTGTAGGATGAATGGAACCCCACTTGCATAACCAAAGGTTCCTAAAAGAGTGAGGGTAGTGTTTAGGACCTCGAGTAGAAAGGCTATGCTTAAAGATTCATAGGGCTTCGGTACAAGTCGAGTAGTTGGAATCTACTCGCGAGATAGGCTTGAGACGCACGGGTTCGGTTGAGTGATGTGAGATCACCTTAGTAATGAAAATGAGACTAGGCAGGGGCTAGGGCGCAGCAAGAGAGAGTCTTGTGTGCGCGGCCCTGCCCGTGTCGATTGAGGACCGATCCGTGTGCGGCCCTGCTGAACAAGTATTGAACGTACCGAAGGCATATCGGATATATGGGCCCCGATAAACCGATGTAGCCTAAACCTCCGGCCGTCGAGGCATAACGCACCGATTTATAGGTGTAGGCTGAGGGCAGCAAGGTGGAAATCTGCCAACGGGCATAGAGAGATGCTCCGTGTGGAGAACCTCCTGCTCGTTTCAGTGCGACCGGTTCGATGTTTGGGCTGTTGGGTGAAAGGTCGTCCCGTACGACATCGAGTGAGCGTGCTGTGCAGCTCCACGGGTGGGCGTACGTGACGTGCTTCTTTGGGTTTTCCCTGCAGGTGTATATCGAGTCGATTCTCCGTCCCTCGCGGTGACGAGTACCGCTTGTTCACTGCGTCGTAACATAGACTAATGAATGAAATCTTATGACCTGTGCTGTCGGGTGTCGCATCGCGCGGCACCACCCTCTGCGATCCTGGATGAGCGGATTCCGGTCCGCCACAGAGCACCACTTGAAAGTCTTCCCCGACGCCCGGCCGGTTCAACAGAAGCCCCGCAAGCAGTCCATCGAGCGGCAAAACTTCATTCGTGAAGAAGTCAAGAAGCTGCTGGACGCTGGCTTCATACGGGAGGTCCACCATCCCCGGTGGTTGGCGAACCCCGTCGTTGTCCCGAATGCCGGCGGGAAGCTCCGGATGTGCATCGACTACACCAGTCTCAATAAGGCATGTCCCAAAGATCCATTCCCTCTCCCTAGAATAGATCAAATAGTAGATTCAACGTCAGGCTGTGATATGTTGTGCTTCCTAGACGCCTACTCGGGTTTCCATCAGATCCCCATGTCTAGGGAGGACGAGGAGCACACCTCCTTCATCACAGTAGACGGCCTTTATTGCTATGTGTCTATGCCTTACGGCCTAAAGAATGCACTCCCCACCTTTGTGCGAGCAATGCACAAAACCTTTGGGGAGTTGATAAGAGACCTAGTTGAGGTGTACGTCGATGACATAGTTGTCAAGGTCAAGCAGGGTTCATCTTTGTTAGATAACCTAGCCTTAGTCTTTGATAAGTTGCGCTCTACGCGCACCAAGCTAAACCCCGATAAGTGTGTGTTCGGTGTGTCCTCTAGGAAGCTCCTAGGATTCCTGGTCTCGCACCGAGGGATTGAGGCCATCCCAGAGAAGATCAAGGCCATTGACTTGATGCGGCCCCCTGCCCGCGTCTAGGATGTCCAGAAACTCACGGGATGTCTAACCGCGCTGAGTCGGTTTATACCGAGGCTAGCAGAGCGGGCACTCCCTTTATTTAAGCTCCTGCGCAAGTCAGGCCCCTTTGCCTGGACTGACGAAGCAGAAGAGGCTTTCCAGGAGTTGAAGCGACTCCTGATGACCCTGCCTATCATGGTAGCCCCTGAGCCCGGAGAGCATCTGTTGCTCTACATCGCGGCGACAACTGAAGTGGTGAGTATGGTCCTCGTCGCAGATCGGCCAGACCCCTCACCTTCACAACCTGCTCCGGTAGCCGAAGGCAGACGCCAGGAGGCCCCGCAGGACCAAGGCGGTCTCTCGGACCTCCAAGGCAACCACCCGGAGGTCCAGGGCGGTCTCCCGGACCCCCAAGATAAACCCCCGGGGGCCAAATGGGACCTCCCGGAGGTCCCTCAAGACCCCCCGGAGCTCCCGGATAAGCAAGATAGCTTAAGGGCCTCAAGGTCCCAGCTCCTGGAGGCCCCCGTGGGTCCACTCACCTCCGGCGGGCCAGGGCCAATGGATGAGGACCTCCCAAGCCTGAGAGAGAGGGTTCGAACCATCCAGAGGCCCGTCTACTACATCAGCGAAGTACTTCATGACGCCAAGACAAGGTACCTAGAAGTCCACAAGCTGCTGTATGCGGTGCTCGTGGCCTCCAGGAAGCTCCGCCATTACTTCCAGGCCCACCGGGTCTCGGTAGTCACCTCGTATCCGCTGAAGACAATTCTTCACAGTCCCCATGCGACTGGCAACGTTGCTAAATGGGCGGCAGAGCTGGCGGAGTTTGAGCTGGACTTCCTCCCACGCCATGCGGTCAAGAGACAAGCACTGGCTGACTTTGTGGCGGAGTGGACACCAACGAAGGCTGATCCAGGGGGCCATGAAAGCGGTGAACCAGAGCACCAAGCTCCGGTCTTCACCGAACCCCACTGGACACTTTTCTTCGACGGCTCCTCGCGAAAGCAGGGGGCCGGTGCCGGCATACTGCTCCTCATGCCATCGGGGGAACAGTTTGGGTACATGGTGCGTCTCAATTTCAAGGCAACCAACAACATGGCGGAGTATGAAGCACTCATCTTTGGCCTGCAGACAGCCCTGTCTTTAGGTGCTCGCCAGTTGTTGGCACAGGGCGACTCCCAGCTGGTCATCAAGCAAGTCAAGGGCGAATGCTCCTGCAATGACCCACAGCTAGCTGCATATCTGCTTCACGTGCAGATGTTGGAGAAAGAATTCCTCGCCTTGGACCTGCACCACATACCGCGCGCTGGCAATGCCGCAGCTGACGACCTTTCAACGAAGGCTTCTACCGGAGGCCCTGCGCCCGAAGGAGTTTTCAAGAGGACGTTGCTGCGGCCTACAGCCCGGCCCGCCGAGCCGGGGGAAGGGGGCTTGACCAGCACCTCGAAGCTGGTGGTCCCGGCGTCCCTACTGCCATGGATGCCGCCAAGGAACGTAAGCGTCCCTGGGGACTCCGTGCAACCCAGTGCTCAAGATCCAGAAGCTCAAGCCAGACCCGATGCATGGATCACGGAGATCCAGGACTACTTGAAGGACAATATCCTCCCTGATGAACATGCAACCGCTGAACGGATTGTGCGTATGGCTAAGAGATACGCGCTGGTAGAGGGGGATCTCTACCGGCGTGGCGCCAACCACATCCTATTGCGGTGCATAACCCAGGTGGAAGGCTGCGACTTGCTCGCTGAGATCCATGGAGGCGAATGTGGGAGTCACTCTTCCTCACGCACGCTTGTCGGTAAAGCCTTCCGGCATGGCTTCTACTGGCCGACAGCACTCCAGGATGCCGTCAAGCTGGTCGAGAGCTGCAAGGCGTGCCAGTTCCACGCCAAGCAGATCCATACACCGGCTCAGGCGGTACAGATGATCCCGCCCTCATGGTCATTTGCCGTATGGGGGCTGGACATCTTGGGACCATTTCCCACAACCGTCGGGGGATTCCGGTACCTCTATGTCGCCATCGACAAGTTCACCAAGTGGCCGGAAGCTACACCAGTTGTCACCATCAACAAACAATCCGCAGTAAAGTTCATCAAGTCTATTGTCTGCCGGTTCGGGGTCCCGAACAGAATCATCACCGACAACGGGACCCAGTTCACCAGCGCGGCATTCCAAGACTACTGCGAGGACCTCGGCATTCAGGTGTGCTATGCCTCTGTCGCCCACCCATAGAGCAATGGGCAAGTTGAGAGGGCCAATGCGGAGATTCTCCGAGGCCTTAAGACTCGCACCTTCGCCAGCCTGAAGAAACATGGTGCCAATTGGGTAGATGAGCTTCCGAGCACGCTATGGGCTAACCGGACATCCCAGAGCCGGGCCACCGGGGAGACACCCTTCTTCATGGTGTATGGGGCTGAGGCTGTACTTCCCCTAGAAATCACCATGAAGTCTCACCGTGTCCGGGCTTACGACAAAGCCGCGCAGGACAACCTCCGGCGTGGAGAAATCGATCTCGTCGACGAGGTCCGATTACATGCAGCACTCCGTAACGCGCGGTACAGACAAGCGCTTCGGCGCTATCACCAAAGATCTGTGCGTGCCCGGGAGCTGCAGGAAGGTGACCTGGTGTTGCGGCGCATACTTTCTCGCGAAGGGGCCCACAAGCTCTCCCCTAGTTGGGAAGGTCCCTTCCGAGTCGCGATAGTATGCCGCCCCGGGTGTGTGCGCCTTTCCACCGAGGATGGAGACCTGCTCCCAAACCCTTGGAACATAGAACACCTCCGTAAGTTCTACCCCTAGAGCAAAGATAGGACAGTACTTTCTTTCCGTAATAAACTCCACAGAGTCCAGGAGCAGCGCTCGGAGCAGCTAAGCCCCAGGGGACGGTACAGGACTACGTTTAACTTTGCCTGGTTCCGACTCCAAGCGCGTAGAGTCTTGCTTCCCCTCCTAATGGGGCGGGTCGTGGCCTCCATGTATGGCATGCCTTCCTCCTGTGGAAAGTTATACGAAAAGAAACCTGTTCTACTTTGCTCTTTCCTCGTACTCATTTAAATTGTGTGCTAAATTTTTATGACTACCCTTGCGGTACATGGCTGCCATGTGCTCAGCTCCCCCTTCTCATTCTCACCACTAGTCGGCATTCGCTGCCCTACCAGAGGCGGTTGCATCGGGGGTGCCTGCCGATAGTCGAGAGGGGTCCTGAGCCCCCGAACGCTTCGCGCACCGCTGTCCCCAAGCACCGAGCATATGGTTAGGGGCCATAAGTCGAATAAGACTATGAGATAAGGGAGGGGGAGCCCCCAAGGAGAATTACTTTTTCCCTACTTGTGTGCAGGACCTCTCGGCCTCGGATCCCTACAGGAGTGTGGCAGGAGCGCCTGACCAATGGGACGCCCCTGCCAGGGGGCTACTACGGAATCATGCGAGACCGGAACTCCAAGGCAAGACCGAAGGATCCACGGCTCCACCGAGACCGGACCTCCCCTCCTCTGAGGGGAAGGGCCCGGAGACCCCACGTGTATCGCGGCTTCGGACCTCCCCCTCCTCAGAGGAGAGCTCCAGATCCGCCACGTGGCTGGCTGATCCGGACCTCCCCCTCCTCATGAGGCGGGGCCCGAAGACCTCTGGGGCCCTTAATATAGTGGGGACCCGGGGAAGGTGCCGGAGCAGAACGTCGAGATTGGTGAAGAGCTCTGAGCGCCTTGCGGAACTAAGGGCGCGGTCAGGCAAAACCAGGAAGAAGACGGAAAACATCGCAGGCACGAAGGGTCATAAGAGTTCATGTATTCATGGCTCCATGAGCTGGGCTACAATCTCAATGAAGAAGAAAGAAACAAGTCCCAAGATTCCCCTGACGCGACCAGAGTCTAGGAGTTGCAAGAACGGCCGCGTCACCAGGTTTCAGCCCTGGCGGCGCTCTCCCGCTCCATGACCCGAGTGAAGAAATCGCCTCCCTCATCATCAGCGCAAAGGCCGGTGTCATCAAGGGTGCTCCTGAGGCCCCCTCCGCAGCTTCGACGGTCTTCTTGGAGACTCTGTCGCCTGGGATCCTCCTTGGTGCATCAGCGGTTTCCTTCTCCTGAAGTTCCTTCATCACCGGCGCAAAAGCCGGTGTCATCAAGGGTGCTCCTGAAGCCCCCTACGCAGCCTCAACGGTCTTCTCGGAGGCTCTGCCACCCGGAATTCTCCTTGATGCTTCAGCGGTTCCTTTGAAGACTCCACCATCTAAGAAGGGACGCAACGCTAGGGAGCTTTCTGCCTGCCGTCACCAAGGAAGGGATCCGTCGGGAGGACAAACCAGAGACCCCTTGGAGGCGCCACCTCCAGAGGCAAGGCAGGCAGGCTCCCTGGGTCCCAGACTTGGTGTAGACGCCGTCGCTGAAGGGAATCAAGAGCGATTCTCCCCCCATAAGGCGGGTTAAGAGCCATGGAAGAAGACAAGACTGCAGAGACCCGAGGGAGGTGCAAGGGCTGGAAGCCTTATAAGGGGAGCATACCCACGCGGCGGTTTCTTTTCACACCTTCCCGGGTGCAATCCCAAGCGATTCGGAACTCTTCGAATACACCGCATCGGCAACCGCTTCGGCTCCTAGACCGAGCACCGATGACAGGTGGACCCAAGCTGCCCGACTGAAGCGGGGGGTCAAGGAGTCAGTCTCCTAAGAAGACAAGCCGGCAAGGCACTTCGGTGGTTCCTGAAGAAAGCGCCACAACATGCAGAAGTGGCAGTCTTGGGAACCACCGTAGTAAAAGCAACCATCAAGTGGGCACACGCTCCCACGATCCTGCGGCCGTTCGTGCTCCGGCAGCGGTCAATGCGGGACTTAGAGAAAGTGCGTAGATCAGAAGAGACGGAGGTCCCACCTCGGGCTCGCTATCTCCCCCGAGATGGGCCCGGGGGCCACTGTCGGTACCTGAGATATGGGGTACCCCCGCGCACAGGGGAAAATGCCTAAGGAACTTGCTCTTCTCCGCAGGGAGAGCTCCAAAGGCGCCACGCGTCCGGCGGGGCTGGACCTCCCTCTTCTCAGAGGAGAGCTCCGGACCCGCCACGTGGCATACAGAAGCCGGACCTCCCCCTCCGCGGGCGAGGGGTCCGAAGGTGCCACGTATCCGGCAGGGCCAGACCTCCCTCTCCTCAGAGGGGAGCTCTGGGGCCGCCATGTGGCCGACAGAAGCCGAACCTCCCCCTCCGCGGGGAGAGGTCCGGAGGATCCACGTGCCCCGCGGGGCGGACCCTACTCTCCTCTGAGAAGGGCTCCAGGCCCGCCACGTGGCCAGAATAACGGCGCTGCCTGCCCTCGAGTGATAGGCAGCCGGCGTAAAGACGCCCCATACCTTGCCCGTACAAGGTATTCAAGGCCCGCGTCTTCCCGAGACGCGGAGACGCGGAGCACGCCTCTGTCAGGTGCCGTTGCGCCCAGTCGCATCACAGACTGGCGCGCGGTGTCAGAACCTGCCAGCCAATAAACACCGCGACAAGACATTCCATGCCGCCTGCTCCGTCATCAACCATTACGACTAGCGTGCGGCATGGGCAGGGCGGCAAGATGGAGACTCGGAAGCCTTCATCAGAGACAACTACCGGCATAACTGCAGATACGGTAGATAACAGTCAATCTCCCCGGGACCACCTGTCGGGTCCCGGGCCCCCTTGTAAGCCACCCGAGTCTTGGACTATAAAAGGCTCGGGTAGGCGACGATAGCAAGGGTTCACACTCTGCAACTCGCGCTCCAGCCATTCACTCCCAAGCTGTAACTCACCCCCAAGCTCAGGACTCCGGCCCTGAGCAGCAAGCAATACAGCGAGCTCCATAGCTCGCCGTGGACGTAGGGTTTTACGCTCCGGCGGCCTGAACCACGTAAAACTCACCGTGTCAAGCTCTTACTAACTCGTCCATCCGCGCAAGCTCTCCGCAAGGGACTAGCCCCACCGAAAAAAGAACCTCCGCGGGCTGCCCAGTGCAGGCCCAGGGGAAGTGTCGACCGAACACTTCGACAGGACTATATTAGCATAGTTACTTAAAGTGGCAAAGACTAACTTATGTGTTATAATTCCGAATTTCAATTATTGTAACGACGCACCTACGCTCTGGTAAGTATGGTAAGAAACGCCACCGAAAGCGGTTCAATTTCAGTTAGCTCCCCCTGACGAGGAACGTGGTTCAGGGTAAGTCTCACAGCTTGGTGTGAGACGTAAATATGAAACTCTTGGACTATTCATGTCCCTGAGTTCATATGGAACGCTGATCCCTAGCGTGCATTAGGCGAGTAAGTGGAGACCACATCGCGTGGTCAGTAACGCGAGAGTGTGTTCGTCTGGAAGTAGCCCAGGAGGACATACGCAGCGCTTGCCATCGGCGTGCCCTGCAGGGCAGTAGGTGGTATCTGTTGGGTTGATAACATTCCCAACCGTGACGACCCGTTCATGACCTACTCGGGTTCCCCGTCGTGTGGTGTTGAAACACGATCACGTGCCTTGAGACGTGACCTAACTCAAGGACGGCCGTATGACAATGATACGGGCGTTTGTATTTACTTTCAAATATGGAACTGCCTGAAATGAACAACCTTTGAGTGCATCACTATTGTGTGGTTTTCTGCAGGTACTAACCACGTATGTATCCGTATAGAAAACGTGTGCCAGAGACCGTTTAGTGCCACAATTGAGACGTATATGCCGGTATGATCCGGTTAGGATTTTCTTTTGTGAGGAACGTAGTACCGAGATATTGTAGGCATATGCATGAAAATAATGATAACAAGGAATTAAAATCTATAGGTTCAACATTTAGGACCCTGGTTGGGTATAAGAATGGGATAGTGATGAGTGTAGTTCCAAAAAGACTGAAAAACAGAGTGCTCTGTTTTGGGACAGCACGGTTGCTGATCTTCAACAGGGCATAACTCACAGGTCTTTTAGCCGAGAGAGGTGTGCTATATAGTTCTGGAAAGGTATTGAAGTACTCTACAACTTTGTTGTAGACTTCCAGAGCTGAAACTCAACTTAAGATGGCTTAAATCCTAGAGGAATGTAAACTGTACAGAACCAGGACAGAGTAAAACATTCTCTGGACTGTTCTGTTTTTCAAACATAACTCCCAGTAGAAAAATCTAAAATTGTCATATAATACATCCTTAGAAAGAGTAGAAGATGTGTGACATCTTTGCAATTCAAAGATTCTGAAATTTCAGCACAGAATTTAATGGAAATCAGGGTTGAAAACAGCCACTTCCAAGGGAGGTGCTGTTAAAATTCGTCCAGAAATTGTGCTGATTTTGAATTGGCATAACTTTTTAACCAAAGCTGATCTGGGGGCAAATGAGTACTCTTTGGAAAGATACCGAAGTTGACTTTAACTTTGGTGTTTAGCTTGAGTCGTGAAAATGCCCAGAACCAGATCAAAACTTGGAATAGGTAGAAACTGGTCATTCTGACAGAAGAATGACAGTTGAACTTATTGGAAAGGGTGTTGTACCCTAAGGGTGGTATACGTGATGACAATGCGATAATAATGTCTCGTAGAGACCAAACCTAGTTATGGTGAGCTTCCAAAGTGGAGGTTCATCAAGTTGGATTAAACTAGCTTGTGTTTGGTCTGGTAATGGTGTAGCTTGTGCAAAGTTATTACATTATCTACTTATGAGATATATCGCATGTTGTTGTTGTCATAATGTTTTACGCCCATTTTTATTGGACTGCATGCAAAATGTTGCGGGACTGATGATTATTGTTGTGTGGTTGCAGATGGTTCGTACTAGGACCACACACGAGGTTGGTGGCTCTAGCCAACAGGGAGGCGATGACTCCCAGCCACTGGCCTACAACAGCACCCCGCAGCAGCAGCCACCACCGCCGCCTCCGCTTACTCTAGCGGATGTGATAGCGGCACTGGTGGGAGGTCGTGAGGAGCAGACCGACCTGCTCCGTACGATCGTGCAGAATACGTCCCAGGCGGGGGGACGTCAAGAGCGAGGGCCTCGTGAGCCCTGTGAAGTGTCGTACTCGGATTTCATGAGTACGCACCCTCCAATGTTCACCGAAGCCGAAGAACCACTGGATGCGGACAACTGGCTGCGGACTATCGAGTCCAAGTTCGGGCTGCTCCAATGTACGGAGCGACAGAAGACCCTGTTCGCAGCACAGCAGCTCCACGGTGCCGCTGGTGCGTGGTGGGCGAACTATGTCGCCTAACGTCCGGCTGGCCATGCCGTGGAATGGCAAGAGTTCCGGGAGGCGTTCCGCGCCTACCACCTTCCTCCCGGAATAATGAAGAGGAAGTTCCAAGAATTCTTGGAGCTGAAGCAGGGCAGGAGGAGTGCCCACGACTTCTCCCGTGCCTTCAACTATCTGGCACAGTATGCGTCAGACTACATCTCCACGGAGGAGAAGAAGAGGGAGCACTTCTATCGGGGTTACACCCCAAAATGAAGACCCATCTCGTACAGTGGAACCGCGGCACATTCAACGACTTAGTCAATGCCGCGATCATGCAAGAGGATGCTCAGCGGGAGTTGGCAGCTGAGCAGCGGAAGCGCAGCGCTCCACCCAGCGGTGGGAGTGGCGCTCCCCAGAAGTACCGTATGGTGTATCGTACACCATCCGGGCAGCAGTGGCGACCACCGGCACGGCCTCAACAGTTCGGGGGGCGTTCGTTCCAAGCACCCCCGTTCCGTCCGCCGATGCCACCACCAAGACAGCAGCAGCAGCAGCAGCAGACGGTACCCCGGGCGTTTCCACCGCCACAATGCGCCCCGGGATTCCGTCCACCGATCAGCGGGGGACCGCCCCGTTTCACCTGCTTCACGTGTGGCCAAGCGGGCCACTTCGCGAAGGACTGTCCCCAGGGGCAGCAGAGCAGCGGGCAAGCCCAGTTCCAGGGCAGTGCTCGAGGCCGACCTCCGGTGAAGAAGGTTGGGCAGCGGACTGGGGGTGTCCGCAACCTCGACAATGAGGACGCCCCGGAGGGAGACAACGTGCTGGCGGGTACGTTCACTCTCAACAATCAAGCCATCATTATACTTTTTGATTCTGGTGCAACCCACAACTTTATAAGCACATCATATGTGGTTAAGCATCAGCTGGAAACCTTTCCAACCGAGTGTTCGTATATGATCTGCTCACCGGGAGGAAAGATTTCAGCGACGATGATGGTTCCGAAAGCACCACTGTGCTTAGGTGGGAAGATATATCCCACCACTATGATTATCCTTGAGGGGCAGAAGATTGATGCAATCTTGGGAATGTCATGGCTAAGCTACCATGGCGCTGTCCTGGAAACCCCATCACGGACTATTCACCTCAACTCCCCATTACACCGTCCGCAGTCCCTCCTATTAGATAATCCAGTCAGAGAGGTTTCAGCGATCAATAGTGCTGAGGCTCTCAAGTTAGAAGATATCCCCGTAGTCCGGGAGTATCCCGACGTGTTCCCGGATGACCTTCCGGGCATGCCACCTGAGCGGGATGTCGAGTTCAAGATCGAGCTCGCACCCGGGACTACGCCCATATCACGGAGACCATACAAGATGGCTCCAAATGAGCTGGCGGAACTGAAATAACAGCTCAATGATCTGTTGAGCAAGGGTTTCATTAGGCCGAGTTCCTCGCCTTGGGGATGCTCGGCGTTGTTCGTGAAGAAGAAGGATGAAACCCTGAGGCTGTGTGTGGATTACCGGCCGCTCAACGCCGTCACCATCAAGAATAAGTACCCACTGCCCCGCATCGACATATTGTTTGATCAACTTGTGGGTGCCAGTGTGTTCTCCAAGATGGACCTTCGCTCTGGATATCACCAGATAAAAATCCGGGCGGAGGATATTTTGAAGACGGCATTCTAGACGAGATATGGACTATATGAATATCTCGTCATGTCATTTGGTCTCACAAATGCTCCATCCCATTTCATGTATCTCATGAACTCGGTGTTCATGCCGGAGCTGGACAAGTTCGTGGTAGTGTTCATCGATGATATCTTGGTTTACTCCAAGACGGAAGCCGAACATGCCGAACACTTGCGGGTCGTTCTTCAACGATTGTGAGACCATAAACTCTACGCCAAGTTCAGTAAATGCGAGTTTTGGATCAGCCAAGTGCCATTCTTGGGACATATCATCTCAGCTGAAGGCATTGCAGTTGACCCAAGCAAAATAGAGCAAGTGCTGAAATGGAAAGCTCCCACTTCAGTCCATGAAGTCAGAAGCTTCCTCGGGTTAGCGGGATACTATAGGAGATTCATCCCAAGCTTCTCCAAGCTCGCTAAACCGATGACGGAATTGCTGAAGAGAGGGACGAAATATGTTTGGAACACGGCATGTGAAGGAGCGTTCCGAGCATTGGTGAAGCATCTCACCACAGCCCCGGTCTTAGCTCAGCCGGATACAACAAAGCCCTTCGACATGTATTGTGACGCGTTCAGTATTGGGCTCGGCTGCGTGTTGATGCAGGAAGGACGTGTGGTCGCATATGGCTCACGCCAACTTCGGAACCATGAGCAGCACTACCCGACTCATGATCTTGAACTTGCTGCAGTGGTTTTGGCGCTGAAAATGTGGAGGCACTATCTCCTAGGGAATTTGGTGCATCTCTACACCGACCACAAGAGCTTGAAATACATTTTCACCCAGAAGGAGCTGAACATGAGGCAACGGAGGTGGTTAGAATTAATCAAGGACTATGAGATTGAGATTCACTACCACCCCGGCAAGGCAAATGTGGTTGCCGACGCGCTGAGTCGGAAATCACATGTCCATCACCTCACCATTACCCCGGTGGAGGAGGAAGAGCCAAGTTTATACTTGGTTCCTTATGGATCGCTGTACAACCTTGCCCTCATCCCTACTATTAGGGAGGACATCATTGCAGCTCAGAAAGATGATAAAGGCATGGCACATCTCCGGAGACGGATAGACAATGGAGAGATTAAATGTTTCCGGAAAGATGATGAGGGGACGCTATGGTTTAATGACCGCATAGTCGTACCCCGAAATATGGAACTGAGGAAGAAAATCCTCGACGAAGCCCACTTGTCTAAATACTCCATTCATCCGGGCAGCAACAAAATGTACCAAGATTTGAAAAAGAAATTTTGGTGGACACGGATGAAGCGGGAGGTAGCTAAGTACGTATCCGAGTGCGATACGTGTAGACGAGTGAAAGCTGATCACATGAAGAAATCAGGGCTGTTGCAACCCCTGAAGATCCCGGCATGGAAATGGGAAGATGTGAGCATGGATTTCATTGTGGGATTACCCCTAACATCCAACAAGCATGATTCCATATGGGTGATCGTCGATCGGTTAACTAAGACGGCTCATTTCATCCCGGTGAATACACGTTACAATGCCGGCAAATATGCGGAGCTATACATAGCGAAGATTCTATGCCTATACGGGGTACCCAAGACCATTGTCTCAGATCGAGGTGCATTATTTGTATCTCGCTTTTGGGAGCAGCTACACGCTGCATTGGGTACTAAGTTGATCAGGAGCTCCGCCTATCACCCTCAGACAGATGGCCAGACAGAGAGGGTGAATCAAGTTATGGAAGACATGTTGAGAGCATGTGCCATACACCATGGTAGGAACTGGGATGATCACCTACCATTGGCGGAATTCTCGTACAACAACGGCTATCAGGTGAGTATCAAGATGGCACCCTACGAAGCTCTCTATGGTCGCAAATGCCGCACCCCATTAAATTGGTGCGAGTCTGGTGAAAGGGTCACATTCAGGGTTGATGTGGTGAACAACGCCAAAGAGCGCGTTCGGGTGATTCAAGCTAACTTGAAGGCTGCTCAATCCTGACAAAAGAGCTATGCTGATAAGAGGCGTAGACCGTTGCACTTTGACGTTGGGGAACACGTGTACCTCCGCGTGTCTCCGATAAAGGGCGTGCACCGGTTCGGTGTGAAGGGGAAGCTCGCTCCCCATTTCATTGGACCTTATGCTATCACCGAAAAGTGTGGACCAGCGGCGTATCGATTGGAGCTACCGGCATCCCTTGCTGGTGTCCATGATGTTTTCCATGTTTCGCAACTGCGAAAATGCTTGAAGCATACAGCTGCTGTTCCTACCGAAGACATCGGTGAGCTGAAACCGGATTTAACATATGATGAGTATCCGGTGGAAATTCTTGATGAGAAAGCCCGAACCACGCGTAGCAGAACGTTGTGGTTCTACAAGATCCTCTGGAGCAACCACACCGCTGAGGAAGCGACGTGGGAGAGCGAGGAGTTCCTTCGCTCAAATTACCCGGAGTTCATGGCTTCTCAACATGGGTAAGTCCCTTTTACATCGCTATCTCTTCTTTTGTAATCTCGGGACGAGATTCTTTTAAGGGGAGAGGGATGTAAAATCCCAAGAAAAGGGACTTGCAAAATTTTGCTTCACCTCACTACACCACAGTTTTTATGGTGGATATCATAGGAAATATTGTGAAGAGCAAGTAACCTCCATCAAAAGAGTGATTAGAGGGGAAAGTCTTCCTTTTCACAAAGTGGGATTTGGACATAGAAACATGAGAGGTTGAGCTTACCCCTAGAACTTAAAAAGTCTTGGGAAGGTTCAGTCCAAGTTTCATAGAAATCCAACACTTTTTGAGGCACTTTTTGGGTTATTTGAAAAAGAGGCCAATTTGAATGTAAATTAAAATTGCAGCAACTTTCATCACCCAAATTCAAAAGTTAGCTTCATATTCAAACTCAGCACATTTTTCTGAGTAAGCCCACCATTTTTCATGTCCATTGGAGTTCATCTTGTCAAGAGCTAAATTTGCAAAAAAAAATCAAAACTGAATTTGAATTCCAGTTTAAACATGCAGCAAATTTAGTCAAACACAGTTCAAATTTGAGAATTCAAATTTAAACCAAGACTTGGTGACTAAGTCTCGCATTAAATTGTGAGTAGCTGGTGGGATAATTAGCAAAAACAGAAAAGAATTATTAGAGAAAAAGGAATGAAGGGGAGGCCCACAGGTCAGTGGCACACACGAGGGGCAGTCGGTTGCTGCAGCCGACCTCGACTTCGCGCGCAAGCAAGGGAACGGCGACGAGCCACCGAGGCAGCAATCGGCCACCTCACGGTGCCAAACCGCGGCTCAAAGGCCAGCGCACAGCCCACGCCGCCTTCCTCCTGCTTTCCAAACGAGAACCCCCCCCCCAACCGAGCTTCTTTCTCGATTCCGCGCGAGCACAGAAACACCGCCCTCTCTGATCGCCGGCGTCTGGCCAGCACAGGCGCGCTTGTGCCCGACGAGCAACACAAGAAAGGACCGCCTTAAGGTGCTGATTCTTCTAGTCCCTACCACTCTTCATTTCATGGGCTGTCGAGGGAGTATTTCGCCGGGAAAGCTTCGGGGGTCTTGAGACCGAGCTCCTACAAAATCCCAAAATTCGTGGGGGTTATCTCATCACCGGGCAAACTGAGTCACGCACACGCTCTATACACTGCCACGACCACCTAGGATCGAAAACCAGTAAGAACCGTGGGCTAGGTTTACGGTTCTTTGAAGTTTTCTGAAGCACAGCCGATATCCGGCCTAGGTCGCCGATGAGGTCGTAGTTACCGCTGTTTTCACGGGGATCGGTGTCCATGTCCGTGACCAGCAGGTGTCAGCGGAGCTCCCCGAGCAAACCACATCGAAAAAGGTGCATGGGATGCCGAGTTGGACGTCGCCGGTGAGCTCCCGGCCGCTGTTGCCGTCAGGAGCACTGTTCCGGTGGTTGTCAAGTTCTGGGGAGGGCACCACCGTGTTCCTCAGGCCGAGATAGGCACTGGCGGCGAGAATCAGCAAGCTCCGAAGGTTGGAACCCCTCTCCGGCGAGAGCTCCGGCAAGCTTGGCGGCGGGGTCGCGCGTGTGGCCGGAGGAAGACGAAGGGGTAGGTCCCACGCGTCAGCCGCTGGAGATAAATGGGTGGGATTCTCTGTGGTCCGGGATCCAGTGCGGCCGCGCGGGAAGGAGTCTGTGGCCCCGTGTGGCGCGGCTCCAGCGGTCGACACGTGGGCGGTGGACCCACCCGCAGGATTTAAACATTTTTGGAATTTCCAGTTTTAGTGCAAACTTCAAATGCATGGAACTTTGGCTAGGAAACTCCAAATTCGATGAACCAAATTTTTCTGAACTCAGAATTCTGAGTACTTTCCAGCAATACCAAATTCGGAGTACTCACGCTGATCAAGTTTGAACGTACCGAAGGCATATCGGATATATGGGCCCCGATAAACCGATGTAGCCTAAACCTCCGGACGTCGAGGCATAACGCACCGATTTATAGGTGTAGGCTGAGGGCAGCAAGGTGGAAATCTGCCAACGGGCATAGAGAGATGCTCCGTGTGGGGAACCTCCTGCTCGTTTCGGTGCGACCGGTTCGACGTTTGGGCTGTTGGGTAAAAGGTTGTCCCCTACGACATCGAGTGAGCGTGCTGTGCAGCTCCACGGGTGGGCATACGTGACATGCTCTTTGGGTTTCCCTGCAAGTGTATATCGAGTCGATTCGCCGTCCCTCGCGGTGATGAGTACCGCTTGTTCACTGCGTCGTAACGTAGATTAATGAATGACATGTTATGATTCAATATTGCTGTTACGATATGATTGTATTGTTACATGTGTGCCACCAAATATCGCTCACTAAATTTCAGCTTTATGAACCGTTAACTTGTTGCTAAAAGATGAACTAAGGATGAACTTGTAGGCGTGTCCATTTGCCGCAACATTGCTATCCTATGTCATGGTATACCTCATGTAGAGTTTCATGCGTAGGTGAGTCGGTTAAGCCTTGCTGAGCCTTCGTGCTCACGGTTGCTGCTTAAGTGTTTTTCAGGTGAGGAGCCACCCACGGACTCAGAGTACGAGCCCACCGGCGAGGGGTACCCTCCGTCGGGGACCACGGCTGAGTGGGAGCCGTACACGCCGCGCTGAGCTGAGGAGTGCAGCTAGTGTGGGTTGCCCTAGGGCTGGGCAACCACATTTGCTAGATAGGCGGGCGTGAGTTGTATAGTGTAGACTTCCGCTGTGTAATATAAACAATAGTTGTAACTGAAGTTTGTACCTGTTTGTACAGTTTCAGTTGTTTTTCCCATGTAATCTATTATGTTCTTATGACGTGTGCTGTCGGGTGTCGCATCGCACGGCACCACCCTCTGCGATCCTGGATGAGCGGATTCCGGTCCGCCACAAGTTAGTTCATGAGTCATTTCTTCAAAGGAAAGGGGTTATTAAGTTCAGTACGGTGTCGATGCACCGTAAGAAACATGTCGGTACTACGTAGCCTCACCAAAAGAAAATCCTAACCGGATTATACCGGCATAAATGTGTCTTAGGTGGCACTAAAACGGTCACTCGCAAACGTGTACTATTCGTACTACGATTTCGTGGTTAACCCTGCACAAGTCACACTCAATCGTCAGGTCCGGCTGCACACCGAACCCGGTATCCATACAGTTCTTACACCCGTCCGTCATCACTCGCGCAGGTGTTCTCAAGCCAAACACGCCTTGAGCTACGTGTTCACGTTACTAACCACGTGACGGGGTTTCCCAAATTGCACCACGCACGCCTGGGACAGACGTTGCTCGAGTACCCCAAACGACATGAAGAGTCGTAGAGGATACTAAAGCGGATCAGGTTACCTGCCACCCGTGGGGCTCCACCCTTCAGCTTGTGCGCACTGGTGGACAGCGCTTACATGCACCCCCCAAGACATAAATCGTCCCGAGATGCACGATTTTTCGACATAACAAATAAGTTAGGTTGCCACCTTCATATTAAGCTAATAGAAATCCTTATGTGGGCCTAGTACCGTATCCTCACCGTAACCTAAATTTTTGTCGTAATACCTTCCTTATTCCGTGTGCTATTACCAACGCGGCTCTGATACCAGCTGAGGCGGACCCATCAACCGAGACAGGCCACTCGCCCGGGAATCGCATTGGGTGGTGCCGTGTTGTGCGGCACCCAACAACACACATATGAGGAACAATGTATTACATAAAACAATAGCGGAAGCTTACAAGTTTTTCTTTGTAAATACTTTACATCAAGTAACTACAGCGGAAGTCTATATCAACTCAAGTCGAATAACTAAGGGCACTCGAAATGAAGTCCAGCCCGCGGACTCCTCTCGCTAGCAACACGAAGACAAGCAGCAGCGGCTGGGTTCTCCATGTGTTACCTGACTCGGGAGTCCCCGAGTCTCAGCAGACAACCTTCTTTTCAGCATCGTTGTTAACCTGCAAAACCACTTATATAGCAAGCGTGAGCACATAGGCTCAGCAAGTCTGACCCGTCTCTCCTAAACAAGAAACTCTACATGCACGACGGTTGCAATTGGGTTGGCTAGATTTGCATAAAGGACTCGCCTAAAGTCGATCGTTAACTTTCAGATTTTAAGCCTCATTGTGCAAACCTTGAGCCGAAAAGTATCGCAACTCCACAATCAAACAAGAAACGCTTTGTTGCGATGCTCCTTGCACAAAGTGAAAGTAAACTTTAATGAGCCTATCTCTAATTCAATCATGGTTGCAATACAAGTTATAGCACAGCCTTATCAAGTTCAAAGATAAACAATTCCAGTTGTTACTACGTCAAGACGCAGTGGGCAAGTATGCTCATATGACCGCGAGCGACGGTGATTCGAATCAGTACACGCCCGGACTACACGACACGTACACTCGTACTCCGAGTTGCCGGCAGCAACCTCGACTGACGTTGTACGCGGCCACCTTTCCCAAGATCTTCCACATTGGATGCAGTCCAACTGCCCCGAGTATGCAAGCTCCCTCAAGGTACATACCCGCTGTGGTATGTTCTTGAGCGAGGTACCTCCTGCTACCCTGACGCCGAAAGCCTAAGGCAGTTGGAAAAGTTCCACTATGGATCTCCCAAGGTACATCGGTTTCCTGGGTCCCATATAGCCAGTATGCGCCCGGTACACAACTCAAACTTGTCCAACAGGGCCAAGCACGGACGGGCCTTAACCGACACAGGCAGGGCTATGCACGCACGGCCTGCAACCTGCTGCATCTAAACCTCCCTGCCCGGTCTCCATTTCTTATGTATGAACTTTCCTCATCTTTTCTAGATTGGACCCGTTCCAAGTACACCAGCCCTAAACTCGCGAGTAGATTCCAACTACTCGTCTTCTACCGGGTCTTTCCTACTAACATTAGCGTAGCCAAATTCCCTCGGGGAGTTGCTATTCTACCCTTTCTCTCTTAGGTGTTTCTGGTCATGCAACTGGGGTTTTCAATATCATCTAGACGTAATGCAATCAGTGATGCAAAGCTATGATCTCTACAAATAAAAATGCTTTATAAAACGGTTCAAATGCAAACCGGGGCTTGCCTGTTTTGCAGGTTACTAAGGTTACAATCAGTTAGTGATGACCACTTGAAGCTTGATCACTTGTTTTCCTCCCTCCTTGATCTTCACTTCAAGTCCTTCTCACCTTCTTCACGTATACGCTACACGATATGATCATGCATATGTATTTAATTGAAAAGCTTTTGCTCATAAGATCTAATGACAGTTTTAAAACTGGAACTCTGTTTAAGAATTTAAAATGACACTGGTGCTAGTGGTTTGGGTTGGGCTTAAACACTAAGATCAATTATTAAGTGCTTTCCCACTTAAGTGTTGATCACCTTAAGAGGTTACCTATGACAGTGGTGATCCAGAGCTCCCATGGAGCTGGGAATTTTCATGTGAGTTCCTGGTCACAAGAAAGTCCTCTGGACCAAAATTTAACACTTCTCATGGAGTGGTTTATTCAGAATAATTCTCTAAGTGTTTAGTCAAAGATGAATTAATTCTGAGGTAACTCTCATGTTCATGTCAAACTCAGTGAACCACAATTTCAGTTATAGTTCATAGAGTCTACATGAATTTTCCTAGGATTTTTGGAGCTAAGAATTTCCCAGAACTGAATTTACATGTTCTGGAAATTCTCAGAAAATGTTTCTGTTTTCATTTGAATACAGGAACTTACAATCTGAATTACCCTGATCAATTCAACTCCAAATGAGCTGAAACTTTTACAGGAGTCTAATAACACCCTAAATAATATTCTGGCAAAATTTGAGGATTTTTGGATAAACCAAACTCCCTCTAAAATTCTTTTGCTGAAAAGATTTAAAGAATTTTCCAGAATTAAATAAAGACTCTCATACAAATTGGGTTGCATAATTGGATAGAGTTTGTCAATCTGAATCTAACCCAATTTGAATCACTAAATTCGGAGGTTCCTAGCAAAAGTTATGCTCTTCTAAAGTTTGGTGAAAAATCAGGAATTTGAATAAATTCGGGAAATGTTTAAACCTGACTGTGGGCCACGGGGCACGTGTCAGCTGCTGAGGGAGTGCCACACGGGGTCACAGGGTCATTTCCCGCGCTGTCACAATTGATCCCGCGCCACAGAGTATCCGGCCCGTTTTCCCCGAGTCGCTGACACGCGGGCCCAGGGGGGTCATCTTCCACCTCTCGCTCCCGCGCGATCCCGCCGCCGGGCTCGCCGGAGAAGCTCCGGAATCAGTCGTCCGGCCATCTCAACTGCTGAAACTCGCCGCCAGCCCCTAATTCAACGTGAGGAACACGCTGGTGGGGTTTGCTCGAGCCGGTAGGGCCCCCAAACTAGCCCGCGACGGCGCAACGGTTCGGACTAAGTCCGACGACGTCGCCCCGACGCCCTAAGCCTTCTAGGCTTCGGTTTCCAAGCTCTAGAGCACCAGCGGACGCTAGGGATCATCGACGTGGAAAGGAGATGGCTCGGAGATGGTTCTAACTTAGGATTCACCGTGCACCCGCATCTTCCCGCCATAGCCGCCTTCGGAAAGCTTGAAATTGCACCGTGCACAGGGTGTTTCATGCGAGGTTTCAAAAGAGAACTGGTGCGTCCTTACGTCTAGCCCTCGTGTGCAAAGTTTCGGGCTATCTAGACCATAATCAACTGGGAATTTCTCGGAAACGTACCGGAAGGTCGGTTTGCACCAATCGGGAGAAATTCTCGAAATTCCCTGCCGACGATCCACGGTTGATCCTGAGCTTCAGGGGTGAGTTGCCTGGACGTCGCGCGCGTCCAGAGATGGCCTAGCTCGGTCGTGACAAGCCGCGGTTGAAGCTGCCCCCGAGAGCACTTGCTCTCGGTTCTATGGCGGCTGCCGTGGAAACTCGCCGTTCTCGGTGCAGAGAGCGCGAACCCGCTCAGGGATGGCTCGAGGGTGTGGTGGGGTGTTTTGCGGTGCAGTTTTGTTGCTCAGCTGCGGCTGGCACACGCGCCAGGCAGTGGTCGATCGACCGAGAGCTCAGCGGCGGTTCTCGGTTGATTTCTCGCGTGGGGGAGGAAGGAGCTGCGGTGTCTCGGTGATAAGAGCAAACAGGAGGCCGGGAGAGGGTATAGGCTGGTCGGGCGGCTCTCCAGCGCAACGAAATTCCACCAGGAGGTGGCTGCCGGCTGAGCATCGGTGTCGAGCGGAGGTGCGCCCGTCGGTGTCGGGTGCCGACCGAAGGAGGCAAACAGAGACCCAACACTGAGATCTTTTGCAAATTTTCAGTTCACACAATGACATGTGGGACCCACTGATCAGTCCTCCTTATCCCCTCTCCAAATATCTCCCAAGTTTGAATGTTGAGTGAATTCAATTGTGGGAATTTAAATCTGGTATGCATTTGGATAATTGGGCAAGTTTCATCCAAATTCAAATATGCATTTGAATTCTTTGTCATTTAAAGTCCATTTTGCAAAATGGGTTGCAAACTATTCTCATAAATCATGAAACTTTGCACACCCTCTAATTTGGACCCAAGGAATTCAAATATGAAATCTGATTTTTATTTTGGCTGCTGCAAATGAGATTTGTAGCACAACAGTTTTGAATCCCCTTGTGTTGTTCTCATTTGATTTTTTGTTTGAACAAATTGTTCTAAATCTGATTTTTGCTTCCTCACACATATGGGAACTTCCCATTCATGTTTTAGACCCCTCTCAGGGTTCCAAGTTCTCAAATAAACATTTGACTTGTGTGAAGAAAAAAACCCCATGTGTGTTATCACATGTGGAAATGTTTTTTAACAAGTCCCAAATTTCTCCCATATGAAACAAAACTTTGCAAACAAGTGTTTCTTTGTATTCATACTTTTTGGGACCTTTACACTACCGGAACCTGAAATTCACCTTGCGGGAAGCGATTTTACCTCAGAAACCCAAAATAACAGGTGCTGAACTGAAAGAGTCAGTCGGGAATAAGATTTACCTCGTGACAGCAAGATAAACAAGCTAAACCACAAGATACCAAGGTTGAGTCAAGACTTAGAGAATTCCGTGCTGACTCAAAGGATGTATCATAGTAGAAATAGCTTCTAGAAGGAATTCGCACAACACATTTACGTGTACGTGCATTAGAGATAGATTAGAGATAAGATAGTTTAGAGTTTAAATTAGAATTGTCGAGGTAGCTCAGAATATTCAAGTTGTATCGAGTATATATAAGGGAACCCATCTGCCGAGATGAATAACATCCAGAATTCCAATCAAACAATTGTTCTTTTACTTAGCTCTTCATAGTTCTTAGATTAGTTCGTAGTTCTTTGATACTTTGCCGAGGAAAGTATCCGGTTTCTCTCCATGTAAGTGGACTTGTCACATTTCTACCTCACAAACATCGTGTTCATATAAGTTTCGGTGACTAACACCGAAACACACCAGCACCTAGCACCATGTGTGTCATACGGCCATTTCTGTTTTGGCACAATATGAATCCAAAGCGAAAAGCATCGGATAGATGATCCTGCCCTCCGAGAAATTATATGATCAGTTGATGGAAGACTACAAAGAGGTACAAAATTATCTTCATTATTATCCTGTCCATGTACCTCCTGAGTTTGTTTCTTTGTCAGCTCATCAAGATGACGCCATAAAGCATTGAACTTTTTTGCCTGATCCTAACTGCACAAATGCTTGAACATGTTTATAAGTTGTTTGTTTTTATGTGATTGTAAAATTTTCACCCAAGTGTCTCATGCACCACTTTGATTCTATATCCAGCCAAACTGGTGAGAAACCACGCTCAGCGCAGCCGTATTTGATATCCATTATTGCCTTCAACAAACCATCATGATGGTCATGTATGACATATACATTTTCTTGACCTTGCACTACATCAACTTTAACCCGATAAAGAAACCAATACAATCTGTTGGTATTTTCACTCTCAACAGATTCAAAGGCCACAGGCAAAAATTAATTTTCGTCATCAACTCCAATGGCTATAAGGATTTGATCTTTATACTTTCCAGTTAGGAACGTACCATCCATACAAAGAATGGGCCTACAATTATGAAATGTGTTTATGCATTAACCCAATGAAAAGAATGCACGGTGAAGAATCAGCTTTCCAGAAAGCCTAGGGTTTGAAACACCGACGATGTCAACAGTAGTGCCAACACTCCGACTTCTGATGGTATGCAGTAACTTTGGAAGATTATCATGAGATGCTTCATAAGTACCAAATCTAGCCTCAATAATCTTGCTCAATTATCAACCACACGAGCATACATGTGATATGCAACGAACTGCGATGTTAGAGCAGTATCACATTTCTCAGGATGTTGCAACTCACAAGTATGATCAATAACAATAGAACACTTCCAAAGGGTACTCCACGTCTCTGCATATCCGCGAACACAAAATGGACAAGTTGTTGCTAAACATTTGACATCATAAAGTTTTTTAGTGGATTGGGGAAACCATAAATGATCTCTTAAGTGAAAGAGACCAATATTTAACATCATCATTCAATGCTTCTTTATCTTTGAAAAGAGATCCAACTGTTACTGCATTCTATCAGTGAGATAGTAGAGTAGAGTAGGAAATAGAAATTTAGATTGATCCCCCCAACTATATGCATCAAGGTGTATGAACTAAGTATCTTCTTTTATTAATTTCAGCCTATATGAGGATGTGAACACGTGCCGAAGCATCTCACATCTCTTCACTATGTGTGGATGTGGACATTCGCCGAAGCATCCCACAACTCACACCAGCACACAAACACAAGCAATCATCATCGAAATTCAGCATACAACTCTTATTCAAGCTACTACGATCTAAGCGTTCTTATTACAGCTTTATTCAATGGAAACCAGAACTTAATCGTGAGAACCGGTGCTGTTCTCGCCGTGTGAAGCGGCTGGTCCATACATGGGCGCACGCCATGCTGAGTCGGCAGTCCATGTAGTGATAGATGACGCTGGTTCTCCATTTCCTCTCGCGTTGGCATGAGTCTCCTCCTGTTTTCCAGCAAGTACAACTTCTTGCGGAGGTAACGGATCTCTTCTTGTGCGCTTGCATAGCGGTTTCCTAACTCCACGAGCAACTTCTGAGACTTTTTAGCAGATTGTGGGTTCAAAAGAGCTCCTCCATGGGGTCCAATGATCTCACTTGTACCACTCTTCCGATACGGGTGCAGCTCAAAAGTAGTGTTCTCAAGCTGCTCACGGAAGGCGTAGCACAGTCCGGTGAGTGCATCCCATGAAGCATCATCGATAGCTTCTGCCCTTGTAGCTCTCCATGTGGGTGCGAAGTGCCGAGTGACAACCCTACCGTTAGATAAGATGGTTACCTCAGCCTTCCACTCTTCATGTCCGAGACGAGGGACTTTCTTTAGGAGATACTCCGGGTATAGGCTGCAGCAATCCAGGAACTCTTTAAGCTCCTTGGATATGTGTACTCCTTCCATCCCGTCGGACTGGAATTCTTGAACTGGACGGTTGGCCCGTTCATCACCTTTATTATTGGCCTCAGCAAGGGGTTGCTCCTCTTCGGATTCATCTCCTCCCGACATAGCTTCATGAGGCTCCACGGGGTGTAAGCCCATGTGGAAGTCCTCCTGAGGTGCGTACTAATGCTGTTCTTGTAGATCATCTTACATGTCGTCTTTGAATGGTTCCACCTCTTCCGGGTCCTCTTCCTCATGCATAGAGCTATTGAATTCATCTTTATCATGAGATTCCATCTTCACCTCCTCCCAATATGGTCCATCGGACACCTCAATGGGGTTAAGTGCACTCCCACATGGTGGTGGACGAGTCCTTATGCGTGCTGTGCTCCTAGTCATCGGCATCTATAAATAAGACATGAGAAACATTAGAGGAGAAGGAAATAATTCTAAAACTTCAGAAGCTATGAAGCAAGGAAAGCAGAATGTAAGGCTGTCCACAAGAAAAGAAGAAAAGAGGGGCTGAAAATAGCACTTTGTGGTTGCTGAGTTGACAAATAAAGTGCAGCAGCAAGCAATTTTTGAAAATAACAGTTTAGAGGGGTGTTCCAATGTGTTTTAGAGTGTTCATTCTACCTAGGTTTTCATCCTACGGTCAACGTGGCTCTGATACAAATTTGTGACACCCAGTTCTGAAAATGAACCAAGTGAATGCATATGTGTGCCCAGGATGGTCATCACACATACACATGTATTCCACAAACTGAATTCAGAATATAACCACGTACGAATAATGTTTAAGTACTTTATTACATTGACTCAATGTCTCACTCGTGAATATCTAACTTATTCTTGCAGCGGAAGACTCTAAACGACAGCGGAAAATCAATAAAGACAGCAGGCTCCAACATCAACTCCACAGGCATGTTGACGGTAGTGCGCACGCCTAGTACTCCACATGTTCCTCGAAGTACTCTTCTCCTGTTGCTGATGTATATGTGGGAATGTAAGGATGAGTACATGTCGTACTCAGCAAGTGCGGGAAAAGTATGACATGTAGCTTACAACAAGGTAGGAAATAAAGAGGTTCATTGCAGCAAGCAAATTTTATTTCACAAACATGGTAAAACAGCAACTATTTCGAGGTGAGTTAAATCTCATCATAACCAAGTATTTCATCAACATTCCTTCATCATAATTCACCATTTATCATGTCTCAACCAGCCATTAATCTTTCTCAAGTTCATTTCATACTCATAAATATTCATAACCATCTCATATTCATATCACCGAAACCAAACTCATTTTCATGACTCAAAACAGTCCCAAAACCAATCCCAATGACCATACCATAACCATACCCAAGTTTTGCCTCTAATCATGGAAGTTGGCCAGGTGCTTGTAACCGGAAGCACGGCTATCATGATAGTTTTACACTCTGGAGAGGTGGCACCACTTTACCCACAAGTTTGTGATTTCGTCACCAGTCGACGACTAGAAAGAATCTCCATTATACCAGTACACAACCATCGGTGTTTGGCCAAGATATCACAAAATAGCCTTTACAAAGATGCTACTAGGATGTACAGACCCACTGAGGTTTCACCGGTAGGCTCGAATCTCCATTCTCCCACCCACAGGCCCCCTCTTGTGCCATGCAGTTCCCAGGGCAGTCCCTCTCGACTCCCATTCCCCGCGCCATCCAATGGTCCATAACAAGCTAGAAACACACCTAATTAGTCAGCTAAGCCGCACCCATATTTGGCCTCGTGGTGGCACTGTTTTCCTCGCATGTGCTCACATGAACCGGTCCTTAGATATACGGCAATCAAACCACCATCTCATTCAGCAACATCCACGAACCAAGCTTGCCTAGATCTCCCTGATTCCATGCTCATCAACATTATCAAGTTCTCATCATCTTTTATATCATGAGTGCAGTAGCTAACAAGTTTTATTTCAGCTTTCCGTATCCCGTAAGTTAAGCGAAGCAAAAAGGAAAAACGACCATACCCGACTCATCAACTTTCCCGGCGACAAGGATGGTTAACAAAACTAGTAAACTCCTATAAAAGGGTGTCCCATTAAGTTGACATAAGCATACGAGTTTTCGCAAACAAAACAGTTCCAAAAATATAAGATCAATACGGTCAAGGGGCACCTGCCTTGCTCCTGTGGTTCGTGTTGCTCAAGCGTCTCGAAGTCTTGGTGATGTAGCTCCTCATAGATGGCCTCTTGAGTGTGTCCTTCTACTCACGACCACACACATACAAAATTTACAGCAATTAAACATCATGCACAGACTTTACTCAAGATGCAATGGGGTATATGAATGCAAATCCTATGGCGCTGTTTTATTAAACCAGTTTGTACATGTTCTTGCATGTTTTAATGGGTTTTCATGGGGTTTTATGATGAAAAAGGGGGCGGAGAAAACGAATGCGTAGAAACACCGTCCACGTCATAAGAGGGGTAATGAAGACCTACCTCACTTCTTCCTTGTGGTAGGGCCTCCCTTCTAGCAATTGAAGCAGCGGGGGATTTTTCTGTGGAGAATTATGGCTAGGGCGGAACATCGGGCTTCTTCTCCGGTGACGGCGAGGCGTGACGTGGCTCGACGGCGGCCAAATTCCGGCAAGGGGGTACTCAGCGACTTGTGGAGAGGGGGGACAACTCGGTGACTTGTGGCAGGGGGGCGACGGCCAAAAGGAATAGGGGGGTGCGGCCAGGGGGGTTTTATATTTATAATGGGGAAAAATAGAGTCCTAGGGGTGGAAACAAAGTGTCCTAGCGATATGGGACTCAACCAAAGAGTCCTAGGGGTGGAAACAAATAGTCCTATCACTATGGAACTCAACCAAAGAGTCCTAGAGGTGGAAACAAAGAGTCCTAATGGTGGGGGATTTAACCAAAGAGTACTAGAGGTGGGGGCCTTAACCAAAGAGTCCTAAAGGTGGGGGATAGGGTTCCCCCCTCAAGGGCTGCGGCCAAGGGGTCTCCCCCTTAATTGGTGCGGCCAATTTGGGGGAAAATTCCCCCCAAATGCGGGGGAATTTCCCCCTAGGGGAACTTTGGGGAATTTGGGGAAAATCAGGAAAAATTGGAAAGAATTTGGAAATTTTCGGGAAGGGGGAAATTTGGGGAAATTTTGAGTTGGCTCAGTTTAGCTATTTTATTTTTATTACTCTCCATTTCTATATTCCTTTCTCTATTTCTATATTACTTTCTCTATTTATATATTCCTTTCTCCATTGCTATATTCTTTTCTCTATTTCTATGTTCCTTTCTCTATTTCTATATTCCTTTCTCTATTTCTACTTCTTTTTAAATGCTTCTCTATATGAAAAATGTATGTAATACATGGTAGTAAAATTGAGGGTGTTACATCATCTGCTTGACCTATTGCCTCACTAACAACAGTATTTATCGCACCATCCTCATTTTCTTCTTGAGCAGCAGCATCATCATTATCAGCAGCATTTTCTTCGTCATCAACTTCCTCATGTGTCTCAGCAACTACCTCCTTTACTTGTACCTTAACGAGAAGCATCAAAGGTCACCCATATTCAAGAGCCTTTGCTACGTAAGTCCGCCAAATATGTGTTTTATTTAGTTCAAGTAGTTCTAAAAAAATACCTCCCTTGCACGGCTCACAACTCCGTGTATCTTAAACTCTATCGTTATCACTCAATCTAAACATCTTCAACAACCATCTACAGACACCTATAAATGTCCTTTCCGTTGGACTTAGTATTACCCGATTTACAAAAGGGAATCCTGATAAATCTAATTCATTTAGACTGTAAATAATCTCTCCATCTCTATAAAATATCTGAAAGTCTATTTTGTCTGACATTCCTAATAAAAAACATAATAATTATATTTACAACTAAGTATGAACAATAAAATTATAATAACTTAAATATATAATGGTCTATGTATGAAAATATAAATAAATCTATTTAAATATGGAAATATAAGTTCAAAAATGTAAATATTGAATTATAAATACGATGAAACAATTATAAAATGTAAATTATAAATACGTTAAACTAAATACGGAATTATAAATTCTAGATTATAAATACAAAATTATAAACACGGAAAAAATACAGAAATATAAAGACACAATTGAAATAAACAAATTATTTGAAAATATGAAATCATGTAACATAACTTACCTTCTTTTAGTGTTTATCTTCTTCTCCTACAAATATTTAAAAATAGATTTAACGTGATATTTAAAGTTTAATAAATAATATCACTAAATAACATTACGACATATTTTTAATATTAATAGATAATCAACCTATACAGTTAAAACTACATAACTAAATATCTACATAACCTATATAGTATTAAACATTACTAAATAACAACATAACAAAAAATAAATGTTTTTTAACATTACTAAATAACAAAATAACTGGCAAACTAATTTACAGCACATAACTAAATAAATAATCTAAAATGCATATTACAAAATAACTGAATAAATACATATTCTAAATGAACTAACATAACTAAATAAATACATATTCTAAAATAACTACCATAGCATAACTAAATTAATAATCTAACATAACTAAATAATTACATATTATAACTTAACTAACTTAACATAACTAAATTAATAATCTAACATAACTAAATAATTACATACTCTGAATTAATTAACATAACTAGATAAATAATCTTACAAATACACTACAAAACAAAGTTGAAAAAATACCTTCTCCTCCTCGTCGTCGTCGTCCTCCTCCTTTCTTTCTTTCTTCCCTCCCTCCCTCCCTCCCTCCCTCCCTCTCTTCTCTGGTGTCTCGAGCAGACGCACGCGCGCAGCGTTTAAAGGGCTTCTACCGTCCACAGTGTGGACGCCAACAGCCCGTGACCCCAATGGTTGACAGGGCTAACGTGGAGGCCACCGTAGCGCAACCGTCCACGGTGTCGACGGCTCCCCCTCCACGTGGCCAAATCGTCCATGTTGTGGACGGCTCCCACGCCATGTAAGCTAGCCGTCCACGATGTGGATGGTTAGGTGGCTATTTCAGCAAAAAAAATTTGCATGCTATTAATATAAAATGATTAAAAATCATGCTAAATAAAAAAATTAGGATGGTGTTGTTGATCTTCAGTATGTGCCTTCAGAGCTTCAGTTGGTTGATTTTTTTACAAAGGAACAAACCAGCACAGATTTTATCTCTACAAACTTAGTGTTATTGATCCACCTTGAGTTTAATATAGATGCTTTTGTGTATTTTCCCATCGTATGAAGGGTTTTCTGTATATTTGTAATCCTACTGTACTCTATGTATTTGGGCCTCCGGCCCTCATAATAATACGAGTCTCATTCATAACACGCAAGACAAGTTTGGAGGTATATTCCCTAGCAACTACTTTAAGCCATACTTGTATAGTGCAGCACTCTCGATCATGTATTTAGATACAGGAGAAATCTGAACTATTGCACGCTACTTTTTTCATTCCCATGTGTGAGACTGAGAAGTTTGATACCGCCAGCATACAAAGCTGGTCCGTGCAACGGAAATTTCTCATGGCATGTAAAGATTTCCAGGACTACGCAGATTTATTACTGCAAATATGTCAAATAGCGCTCAGAATAGAAAAAGGACATCTAGATCCCCGGAAGATATGCTTGACGTGTAATGGAAGAGTACTGTGATTCAAATTGTATAACGTTTCCATGTGACAGTTGTTTGTATGAGAATACTGCATTGTCCGCATTGCAATTTGAGCTTGTTCAGTCGTAAAACTAAGCACTACCATTATGACACAGAAAAGAGTAACAGTAGAGACACATTTCTTTATCCCGATTTTCTCCTAGACTTTTAATGTAAATTTTTAATTAATAATGGAAGGTGCAAAAGGTCTGAGCCAATGACAAGAAACGAAAAGTTGGCAACCAGTCATAGTTATCTGCTCAAATTGTATGCTAGCTATGGATGGGAACAACTGAAGTTTTCTTAACAAAACAGCAAGAAGGCCCTACTGATAATATATTAAATAAAGCAGAATTGTACAAGACTGAGGAATGAAATCTTCAAAATAAAGCAGAAGCCACAAGCACTTGTGGGATATACAGGCGCAGGCCCAAGCCTAGAATAAAGTGATATTTAGGATAAGCCATGTCTACCCAAGTCACAAAGGACTCATTATCTTTCCTCTTAAATCTATGCGCTTGTAATTTGTATTCCCTTTTGAAGTTTACTTGGCATGAGACCAAACCCGGCTGTACCTGTTCAAATATCTTATTATTTCTCTGCTTCCAGATCGGCCAACATGCAATCATAAAAATGTCCATGAAGAACTTTCTTTTAAATAATCTCCTTGCTTGCATGATCATGTCAAAGAAAAGGAGTTGACTGTTCCAATGAATGTTAATCCATTTCCAGCATTCCTTACTAAAGTCACATTTGAAAAACAAATGCATGCATGGTTGTTTCCTCTCCACACATCTCGTGCATAATGCGTAGCTGTAATCATTGTTGTCAATAGCCCTTTTCTTTCTCCGAAGAACATTTCTAGTATTGAGCATATATATGAATAGAACCAACATAATACTTTAAGCTTATCGTTACATTTGGAAGACCATATGTATCTGATTGGCTTTGGAGGATTAAAGTTCTTAAATGGTAACTCATAAATTTCCTTTGAATAATACTGGAAGCCCCTTATGTACGTCCATGTATCTTTGTGCTCGACCTGTGAGTGTTCTAATATGATATTTGTCAGAGTGTGTGAGCTGCGACACTCCTCCCGGCCTGCTACAGAAGCAGCCCGTGAGATTTTTTGATTGGAGGGGGCTTGACGCCCTCACGCGATCGGGCTCGAGTGAGCGGATGAACACCGAGATTTACGTGGTTCGGGCCGCCGGAGCGTAATACCCTACGTCCACGGGAGTTCCTGTTGTATTGTTTGCTTGTATGTGCGTGAGAGGGTGTTGGGTTGCGAACCCTTTGTCCCGTGGTCACCCCGGTTCTTTTATAGTCAAGGCCGGGGTGGTTACAATGTGGCTTGGGGCCCGACAGGTGGCCCTGAGCGGGGCCCAGGCTGTCTTTTACCCTCTATGTGGGGGTACCCAGTCTGCAGAATACCGATAATGGCCCCCGGGCCCATCTCGGGGGAGGCAACGAGCCCGTAGGTGGGGCCTCCATCTTTCCCGTGTGGTGGTTTTGACCCTACACTTTGGAAACCGAAGTGGTAGCGAGATTTTGCCATAGCGGACGAGTGGTTGTACCTAGGAGAGGAGAAGGCTGCACATGCTTGGTGTAGTGTGCGTACTTGCCAATTAAAGCGGCAGCGCGTCGTCATGTCTACTCTTGATTGACGGGTCACGACAACGCACTCGAGGGGTTGCCTCGGGGTAATTACTACGGGATCCCATGGGTAGGTCACCAGGTCCACTGTGCCGCTCTCCTCGAGAACCGTCGGACGTTCCCGAGAAGTTACCCGCCTAACCCCTAGTCTCTGACGAGTGGACCTGAGTTCTACCCATCATTGGAGGAGACAGGTATCGTGGCGACATACTCGAGGGGTTGCCTCGGGGCACTTACTGCAGCAACCAACTGGTTGGTCGCTACAACTCCACCACAACGCTTTACTTGGGGACCGCCGAACGTTCCCGAAAGGTTACCCGCCTAGCCCTCAGTGTCTGACGGGTAGACCTAGGTCCTATCCATCATTGGGGGAGGCGAATAGCCCGCGGCGTGCAGCAGTGGAAACCCAATCGCCACACCAGTTGCCCTGCCAGAGGTTGCAGATGTGTATAAAAGGAGGCCTTCCGATGTTGAGTGGTACCTTCCTTCATCATGCGTCCTTTGTCTTCCTCTTGCGCACTAGAAGCCTCCGCTTCCCAGCGCTCTCATCCACCTTATGCCCTTACACCGGTGGCCATCTTCGTCCATTTTTGCGAGATGTTCGTGTGTGTGCGGCCTCCGGTGCGGCACTCTGAGGCGTCCTTCTCCTTGACGGTCCCGGATAGAAGCACAATCCATCCGAATGGCATGCCGATGGTAAGGGAAGCCATCAGGGACAAGATCCTCATTTCGTAGGGTGTCTCTACGCCAGTGTTGGGGGTATTAGGTGCCTGACGGAGGAAGGCTTGACCTTCCGGTGCCGCCAGATCGCCCTTCTCCTACAAGGCGTCTAGAGGACATGTCCCACACGACACTGGGTGTTGTCGTGAACAACCAAGTC
Organism: Neostapfia colusana; assembly: GCA_030760725.1. NCBI lineage: Eukaryota > Viridiplantae > Streptophyta > Magnoliopsida > Poales > Poaceae > Neostapfia > Neostapfia colusana. Next base: position 22,495,111 of record JASWHV010000017.1, on the reverse strand, counting down.
TGCCATAGATGGCGTCTAGCCCACATGACACTGGACGTCACTAGCGTCGCTATACGGCAGATCGGCGATGCCTCTTAGAATGTTGAGGCGCTGGACTGGTCCGTTTGCTAGCCGTCCTTGGACTTATAGCAGGTGACCGCCTTTTTGTACAGAGATTGGCTTGGAGGACAACCAAGTCTGCCATGGAGCATAAGATTGCCAGACTTGTAGCTACTAGGTTCCTCAGTTGCCTTTTATCCCCCTTTGTATGCCGGAACTCTGTCATTAATGAAGACTCTTTGTTTCAAGCATTGTGTGTTGATTTATTGATGTAGACTTCGGGCCCTTGGTAGCGCAGAGATCCGAAATGACTTGGGCAAAGTAGATAGCTCTTTTACCGATGTCGCGAGCTTGTTCCTCCGGGTCCTTAGCAGTGTAAGGACCCAGGGCGCCCGGCAGTGTGGCTACCACTCCTTTCGGATCCTCGGCAGCGCAAGGACCCGAGGGAAGTTCGGCCCATGTCTTCAGCTTGTTGTAGCTGGTACTCCGAGTCTTCTGCCTGCTGTTGTAGTGGTCCGACGTCCTGCCTGCATGGTTCACCGTGATGGCCTCCTGGTAGGTGTAACCCTTGTGTTGGGGCGCACCTACCACTGGATGAGGCAGGACATCAGCATCAGGCCCCCCTAGGAGGTCCGGGACACCAAGGACCTGTTCGGACCTGCAGACATGGTAGAAAGAAGGAGTAGTCATGCTCTCTGTTCACTCTCCCCTATTTGTTAGCTTTGTTGTGGCTTACGGTCCTCAGCTGAGCTACGGGGCTTGGGTATTTTGATGTGGGTCGTACGAGTATGGTTAAAGCCTTGCCCAGAGGTATGAGCAGTCCGGTTCCCTGGTACCGAGCTGTAGCGTTGGAGAGGTAGGGTGTGCACGCTAGGGGTACGGAACCAGGCATAGCAGGCTACACACCCTAGACCTCCTCCTGGCGTCAGCCTTTCAGGGGAGGACCATTCGGCGCCATAGGGCTCCCGAGCAATGAGACAACCACAGGACCTCGGGTACGCCACAGGTACCTTAAGAAGACTCACCTATAGAAGGATAGCACAACTCTTGCTATGGTTGAACACAGGAAAAAGTGATTGGCCACACGGCCGGAGCAGTATCGAAAGAAAGCATGAAAAGAGTGGGGCAGATGTCCGGGGTCCGGTTATTTTTCTGTCCATAGGCGTGTACTTTCCGGCCCCTAAGTACTCAAAAGTAGCGCAGGGGAGGCAGTGCGGCAGGCTTAGGGTACAAGACCAGGCTAAGTAGGTTGCATGCCCTGGGCCTCTCGTGGGTGTTAACCTTTCAGCGAGGAGAACTTCCAGTGTCACAGGACCTAGGACAAGTACGTAGGACAGGCTCCGGACATGCCATCTACAGTTGATATGCTTGAGTAAGCACAAACTGTAAAGAGAGAATGCGCAGGGTAAGATAAAATTTTCTCATTTCAGTCTTCCTTCATAGGAGGAAACAGGCCGTATAAGAAGGCAGCGACCCGCTCCAAATGACTAGAGTAGCAGGACTCCTCCAGAGCTTAGATGTTCTAAGCGCTGTTCCTGGACACTATGACACCTTTCCACAGAAGATAGAACTCTACCGCTGCACTAAGGATAGAACTTACGGAGGTGTTCTATGTTCCATGGAGTGGGTAGAGGTACCCCATCCTCCGTGGCTCGGCAGACGCACCCGGGGCGGCATACTTGTGTCACTCGGAAGGGACCCTCCAAGCTGGGGGAGAGTTTGTTCCCCCCTTCTCGAGAAAGTATTCACTGAAGCACCAGGTCACCCACCTCGAGCTGTCTACTCCGCACGAACTGCTGTTGATAACGCCGAAGCGCTTGATGGTATCGCTCATTTCGAGCAGCTGCTTGCCACCTTCGCTCATCGACAAGGTTGATATCTTCACGCCGGAGCTGATCCTATGTGTCTTCATCGTACGCTCAGTCACGGGATGAGCCCATGGTGATTTCAAGGGGGGAGTACGGCCTCAGTCCCATACACCATGAAGAAGGATGTTTCCCCTGTTGAACAATTGAGGGAAGTTTGGCTAGCCCACAGTGCACACGGAAGCTCTTCAACCCATTTGGCACCGTGCTTCTTCAAGCTGTCGTAGGTGCGCGTCTTGAGTCCCTTGAGTATCTCGGTGTTTGCTCTTTAGACTTGACCGTTACTCTCTGAGTGAGCAATAGAAGCATAGAAAACATGGATGTCGAGGTCTTTGCAATAGTCCTGGAACACTGTACTGGTGAACAGGGTCCCGTTGTCGGTGATGATTCTGTTTGGGATCCTGAACTGGCAGATGATCAACTTGATGAACTTGACTATTGACTGCTTGTTGATAGTTACTACAGGGGCAGCTTCCGGCCACTTGGTGAACTTGTCTACGGCGACGTAGAGGTACCAGTACCCTCTGAACGATCTGGGGAATGGTCCCAGAATGTCCAACCCCCACACAGCGAAGGGCCATGAGGGCGGGATCATCTGCAGTGTCTGCGCTGGTGTGTGGATCTGCTTAGCGTGGAATTGGCACGCCTTGCATCTCTTGACCAGGTCGACGGCATCCCAGAAGGCTTTACCGACCAGCGTCCGTGTGGCGGACCGGAATCCGCTCATCCAGGATCGCAGAGGGTGGTGCCACGTGATGCGACACCCGACAGCACACGTCATAAGAACATAATATATTACATGGGAACAACAACTGAAACTGTACAAACAGGTACAAACTTTAGTTACAACTATTGTTTATATTACACAGCGGAAGTCTACACTATACAACTCACGCCCGCCTATTTAGCAAAAGTTGGTTGCCCAGCCCTAGGGCAACCCACACTAGCTGCACTCCTCAGCTCAGCGCGGCGTGTACGGCTCCCACTCAGCCGTGGTCCCCGACGGAGGGTAACCCTCGCCGGTGGACTCGTACTCCGAGTCCGTGGGTGGCTCCTCACCTGAAAAACACTTAAGCAGCAACCGTGAGCACGAAGGCTCAGCAAGGCTTAACCGACTCACCTAAGCATGAAACTCTACATGAGGGGTACCATGGACATAGGATAGTAACATTTCAGCAAAAGGACACGCCTACAAGTTCATCCTTAGTTCATCTTTTAGCAACAAGTTAACAGTTCCTGAAATCTGAAATTTAGTAATCAGTATTTGGTGGCACCCAGGTAGCAATACAATTATATCAATCAGCAACATTGAATCAACATATTTCATCCATTAATCTACGTCACGACTCAGTGACCAAGTGGTACTCTTCACCGTGAGGGACGGCGAATCGACTCGATATACACCTGCAGGGAAACCCAAAGAGCACGTCCCGTACGCCCACCCATGGAGCTGCACAGCACGCTCACTCGATGTCGTACTGGACAACCTTTCACCCAACAGCCCAAACGTCGAACCGGTCGCCCCGAAACGAGCAGGAGGTTCCCCACACGGAGCATCTCTCTATGCCCGTTGGCAGATTTCCACCTTGCTGCCCTCAGCCTACACCTATAAATCGGTGCGTTATGCCTCGACGCCCGGAGGTTTAGGCTACATCGGTTTATCGGGGCCCATATATCCAATATGCCTTCGGTACGTTCAAACTTGATCAGTGTGGGCCGCACACGGCTCGGTCCTCAATCGACACGGACAGGGCTGCGCACACAAGACTCCCTCTTGCTGCGCCCTAGCACCTGTCTAGTCTCATTTTCATTACTAAGATGATCTCACATCACTCAACCGAACCCGTGTGTCCCAAGCCTATCTCGCGAGTAGATTCCAACTACTCTACTTGTACCGAAGTCCTATGAATCTTTAAGCATAGCCTATCTATTCGAGGTCTTAGACACTACCCTCACTCTTTTAGGAACCTTTGGTTATGCAAGTGGGGTTTCATTCATCCTATACCTAATGCACATACATACTACATATGACACATGTAAACAAAGGAAAAACTTATAAAAAGGTTAATGCAAACCGGGGCTTGCCTTGTTGCTGTTGGTCAGGGGTTAAGTCTTCGTCCGGAAGAAGGAAGTCCAGCACTTCCGGAGTCTCTTCTTCAACGGCTACACGTTAATGAAATACTACATGTTAATTTAGATGCAAATGTGAGTTCTAGGGTAAGACTTCTACTATTAGTTCTAATAACCAGCCTCTAACACCTGGAACTTTGTTTAAGAATTTAAATATGAACTGGTGTTGGTGGTTTGGCTTGGACTTAATCACATGGTTAAATGCTAAGTGGTTTTCCCCCTTTTCCATATTAATCCCTTAAGTGGTTAAACAGGACAGGGGTGATCTAGAGCTCCAATGGAGCTGAGAATTTTTGTGTGAGTTCCTTGTCACAAGAAAACTCTCTGGACCAAACATTAGCACTTTTCATGGAGTGGTTTGCTCAGAATAATTCTCTTGGCAAATCAGCAAGGAAGAATTTATTCTGAGGTAATACCCTGTTCATGCTCAACTTAATGAACTACAATTTCAATTATAGCTCGTAGAGTTTGCATGAATTTTCCTAACATTTTTGGGGTTAAGATTTTCCCAGAACTGCATTTCCAAGTTTTGGAAATTCTCTGAAAATGTTTCTGTATTGAAATGAACACAGCACCTTCCAATTTGAATTGCTCCGACCAAATCAACTCCAAATGGTCTGAAACTTTTACAGGGGTTACTAATGTCCTAAAGAACATTCTGGCAAAATTTGGGGATTTTTGGATGAACCAAATCCCCTCTAAAATTCCTTTGCTGAAAAGCTTTAAAGAATTTTCCAGAGTTAATTAATGGGTTTCATACAAATTGGGTTGTATATCTGGACAGAGCTAGGCAAGATGAATCCAACCCAATTTGAATCACTAAATTTGGAGCTTCCTAGCAAAAGTTATGGAGCTCTAAAGTTTGGGGAATTTCTGGAATTCGAATTAACCGGGAAAAGTTCAAATTTCTGACAGCGGGCCCGGCTCCCACGTGTCATCACCTCGGCTGCACCACACGGGGCCACAGGATTATCTTCCGCGTGTTCACAGCTGATCCGGTGTAACAGAAGATCCCCACACTGTGCCGCGAGGGACTGACGAGCGAACCCGGCTGGCTCGTCTTCTTCCTCGCGCCCGCCCTTTTTCCCGTGCCGCCCCCTCGCCGGCACACCTCGGCAGCTCGCCGGAACTGGCTTCCCGACCGCCTCCCGGCCGGAAACTCGCCGCCTGGGCCTATTTTCGCGCGCTGAACACGCTGGTACCGCCTGCTCCGGTCGGCGGTGGCCCTAACCTAGCTGGCGACGGTGCAGCGGCTCGGACTCCCTTCAGTTATGGCGCCCGGCCATCGTATCCCACCAAAACCTCGGTGGAAAGGCTCTACAGCACCGGGGGATCTCATGGAAGGTCGACAAGGCCATGCTAGGGCTCGGGGAGAGCTCTAACCTAGTCGTCACCGTGAGCCCGACCTTTCCCGCTATAACCGCGGCTGGAAAACCGGGAAATACGCCGGCTACAGCCAAAATTAAGCTAGGGTTGCGGAGCAAACTTGGACGCCATCAAGTCTAGCTCCTGTGTGTGCAGTTTAATAAAATCTAAGCAATCATACGTCGGGAATTTGTGGGTTTCTTACCCGAGGGTAGTTCTGCACCAGTTGGAGATGTTTTGCAAAATTCGCCGGTGATGATCGGTCCCTGGTTCTAGGCTTCGGGGGCGAGCAGCGTGGAGTCTAGGCGCGTCCAAAACTGCTCCTTCTTGGTCGTGACAAGTCTTCTGCCAAGCTGCCCACGGGAGCACCTTTGCTCGGTTCTTCCCGGTGGCCACGAAAACGTTGTTTTGCTCGGTTTGTAGTGGCTCAACTCGACCGGAAATGATGCGGGGAGTGCGTGGGAGGTCTGGGAATGCTGGCTTGCTGCGCTGCCGATGCTTTCGCGTGAGCTGCGATCGCTCCGAGCGAGTTTTTGCGATGGCGGCGGCGTCTCGGTTCTTTGACGATGAGAGGGAAGGGTCGGCGTCTCACGATGCCGTGGCTCGCTGAGCGCGGCTGGGAGTTAAGGCACCCCCACGAGGAGCTCGCCAGCGCATGAAATCCAGCAGGAGGTGGCGTCCGGCTCCCCCCCAGCGGTGTCGCTCGGTGCTTCTCCCGATGGAGTACAACCCGATCACATTGCTTAGGGATTAAGCCAACTAAGTCCTATGACATGTGGGCCCCACTGGCCAGTGCCCTACCACTTCTCAAAAGATCTCCAAAACTGGATAAATGATGAATTCAAATGTTGGAAATGTCAATCTGAGCTAAATTGGTATGGTTTGGCAAATCTCCCTCAAATTCAAATGTATATTTGAATTCTTGGCATATTTGGATCCTTTTGGGAAAAATGGTTAGCAAATCTTTTCAAAAATTATTGAAACTTTGTCTCCCCACTACATTGAACCCAAGGAATCCAATTATGCCCTTTGCTCCTTGTTTTAGCTGCTGCAATCATGAATTTGAATGGAACAGTTTGAAATTTCCCTCCCATGTGTGATCATATGTGTATAAACCCTACTTTGTGAAAGTGAAGACTTTCCCCTCTAATCACTCCTTTGATGGAGGTCACTTGCTCTTCACAATACTTCACAATCTATCCACAACAAAACTGTGGTGTTGTGAGGTGCAGAAAAGTTTTTTGCAAGTCCCTTTTCTTGGGCTTTTACATCCCTCCCCCCTTAAAAGAATCTCGTCCCGAGATTATAAAAGAAGAGATAGCGATGTAATAGGGACTTACCCGTGTTGAGAAGCCATGAACTCCGGGTAATTTGAGCGAAGGAACTCCTCGCTCTCCCATGTCGCTTCTTCGGCGGTGTGGTTGCTCCAGAGTATTTTGTAGAACCACAACGTTCTGCTGCGTGTGGTCCTGGCTTTCTCATCAAGAATTCCCACCGGATACTCATCATATGTTAAATCCGGTTTCAGCTCGCCGATGTCTTCGGTAGGAACAGCAGCCGTATGCTTCAAACATTTTCGCAGCTGCGAAACATGAAAAACATCATGGACACCAGCAAGCGCTTCCGGTAACTCCAATCGATACGCCGCTGGTCCGCACTTCTCGGTGATAGCATAGGGTCCAATGAAACGGGGAGCGAGCTTCCCCTTCACACCGAACTGGTGCACGCCCTTCATCGGAGACACGCGTAGGTATACGTGTTCCCCAACGTCAAAGTGCAACGGCCTACGCCTCTTATCAGCGTAGCTCTTCTGCCGGGATTGAGCGGCTTTTAAATTGGCTTGAATTGTCCAAACGCGCTCTTCGGCGTCGTTCACCACATCAACCCCGAATGTGACCCTTTCACCGGACTCGCACCAATTTAATGGGGTGCGGCACTTGCGACCGTAGAGAGCTTCGTAGGGTGCCATCTTGATACTCGCCTGATAGCCGTTGTTGTACGAGAATTCCGCCAATGGTAGGTGATTATCCCAGTTCCTACCATGGTGGATGGCACATGCTCTCAACATGTCCTCCAGAACTTGATTCACCCTCTCTGTCTGGCCATCTGTCTGAGGGTGGTAGGCGGAGCTCCTAATCAGTTTAGTACCCAAAGCAGCGTGCAACTGCTCCCAAAAGCGAGATACAAACAATGCACCTCGGTCTGAGACTATGGTCTTGGGTACACCATGCAGGCATAGAATCCTGGCAATGTATAACTCCGCATATCGGTTGGCATGGAAATGTGTATGTACGGGGATGAAGTGAGCTGACTTAGTCAGTCGGTCAACAATCACCCAAATGGAATCATGTTTGTTGGATGTTAAGGGTAATCCCATGATGAAATCCATGCTCACATCTTCCCATTTCCATGCTGGAATCTTCAGGGGTTGCAGCAGCCCTGATTTCCTCATATGATCAGCCTTCACTCGGATACGTACTTCGCTACCTCCCGCTTCATCCGTGTCCACCAAAATTTCCGTTTCAAATCTTGGTACATCTTGTTGCTGCCCGGATGAATAGAGTATTTAGACAAGTGTGCTTCGTCGAGGATCTTCTTCCTCAGTTCCATGTCCCGGGGTACGACTATGCGGTCATTGAACCACAGCGTCCCCTCATCATCTTTCCGGAAACATTTGATCTCCCCATTGTCAATCCGTCTCCGGAGATGTGCCATGCCTTTATCATTTTTCTGAGCTGCAATGATGTCCTCCCTAATAGTAGGGATGAGGGCAAGGTTGTACAGCGATCCATAAGGAACCAAGTATAAACTTGGCTCTTCCTCCTCCACCAGTGTAATGGTGAGGTGATGGACATGTGATTTCCGACTCAGCGCGTCGGCAACCACATTCGCCTTGCCGGGGTGGTAATGGGTCTCAATCTCATAATCTTTGATCAGTTCTAACCACCTCCTCTGCCTCATGTTCAGCTCCTTCTGGGTGAAAATATATTTCAAGCTCTTGTGGTCGGTGTAGAGATGCACCAGATTCCCCAGGAGATAGTGCCTCCACATTTTCAGCGCCAAAACCACTGCAGCAAGCTCAAGATCATGAGTGGGATAATGCTGCTCATGGTTCCGAAGTTGGCGTGAGCCATAAGCGACCACACGTCCTTCCTGCATCAACACGCAGCCAAGCCCAATACCGGACGCGTCACAATACACGTCGAAGGGCTTTGTTGTATCCGGCTGAGCTAAGACCGGGGCTGTTGTGAGATGCTTCACCAATGCTTGGAAGGCTCCTTCACACGCCGTGTTCCAAACATACTTCGTCCCCTTCTTCAGCAATTCTGTCATCAGTTTAGCGAGCTTGGAGAAACTTGGAATAAATCTCCGATAGTATCCCGCTAACCCGAGGAAGCTTCTGACTTCATGAACTGAAGTGGGAGCTTTCCATTTCAGCACTTGCTCTATTTTACTTGGGTCAACCGCAATGCCTTCTGCGGAGATGATATGTCCCAAGAATGGCACTTGGCTGATCCAAAACTCGCATTTGCTGAACTTGGCGTAGAGCTTGTGGTCTCGTAATCGTTGAAGAACGATCCGCAAATGTTTGGCATGTTCGGCTTCTGTCTTGGAGTAAACCAAGATATCGTCGATGAACACTACCACGAACTTGTCCAGCTCCGGCATGAACACCGAGTTCATGAGATACATGAAATGGGCTGGAGCATTTGTGAGACCAAAGGACATGACGAGATATTCATATAATCCATATCTCGTTGAGAAGGCCGTCTTCGGGATATCCTCCACCCGGATCTTTATCTGGTGATATCCAGAGCGAAGGTCCATCTTGGAGAACACACTTGCACCCACAAGTTGATCAAACAATATGTCGATGCAGGGCAGTGGGTACTTATTCTTGATGGTGACGGCGTTGAGCGGCCGGTAATCCACACACAGCCTCAGGGTTTCATCTTTCTTCTTCACGAACAACGTCGAGCATCCCCAAGGCGAGGAACTCAGCCTAATGAAACCCTTGCTCAACAGATCATTGAGCTGTTCTTTCAGTTCCGCCAGCTCATTTGGAGCCATCTTGTATGGTCTCCGTGATATGGGCGTAGTCCCGGGTGCAAGTTCAATCTTGAACTCGACATCCCGCTCAGGTGGCATGCCCGGAAGATCATCCGGGAACACGTCAGGATACTCCCGGACTACGGGGATGTCTTCTAACTTGAGAGCCTCAGCACTATTGATTGCTGAAACCTCTCTGACTGGATTATCTAATAGGAGGGACTGCGGACGGTGTAATGGGGAGTTGAGGTGAACCGTCCGTGTTAAAGTTTCCAGGACAGCGCCATGGTAACTTAGCCATGACATCCCCAAGATTGCATCAATCTTCTGCCCCCCTAAGATAATCATAGTGGTGGGATATATCTTCCCACCTAAGCATAGTGGTGCTTTTGGAACCATCATAGTTGCTGAAATCTTTCCTCCCGGTGAGCAGATCATATAAGAACACTCGGTTGGAAAGGCTTCCAGCTGATGCTTAGCCACATATGATGCACTAATGAAGTTGTGGGTTGCACCAGAATCAAAAAGTATGATGATAGCTTGATGGTTGAGAGCGAACGTACCCGCCAGCACGTTGTCTCCTTCTGGGGCGTCCTCATTGTCGAGGTTGCGGACGCCACCAGTCCGCTGACCAACCTTCTTCACCGGAGGTCGGCCTCGAGCACCGCCCTGGAGCTGGGCTTGCCCACTGCTCTGCTGCCCCTGGGGACAGTCCTTCGCGAAGTGGCCCGCCTGGCCACACGTGAAGCAGGTGAAACAGGGCGGTCCCCCGCTGATCGGTGGACGGAATCCCGGGGCGCGTTGTGGCGGTGGAAACGCCCAGGGTACCATCTGCTGCTGTTGCTGTCTTGGTGGTGGCATCGGCGGATGGAACTGGGGTGCTTGGAACGAACGTCCCCCGAACTGTTGAGGTCGCGCCGGTGGACGCCACTGCTGCCCGGATGGTGTCCGATACACCATACGGTACTTCTGAGGCGCGCCACCACCGCTGCTAGGTGGAGCGTTGCGCTTCCTCTGCTCAGCTGCCAACTCCCGCTGAGTGCCCTCTTGCATGATCGCGGCATTGACTAAGTCGTTGAATGTGCCACGATTCCACTGAACGAGGTGCGTCTTCATTTCGGGGTGTAACCCCCGATAGAAATGCTCCCTCTTCTTCTCCTCCGTGGAGATATAGCCTGACGCATACTGCGCCAGATGGTTGAAGGCACGGGAGTAGTCGTGGGCACTCCTCCCGCCCTGCTTCAGTTCCAAAAATTCTTGGAACTTCCTCTTCATTATTCCGGGAGGGATGTGAGAGGCGCGGAACGCCTCCCGGAACTCTTGCCATTCAACGGCATGGCCAGCCGGACGTGAGGCGACATAATTCGCCCACCACGCACCAGCGGCACCGTGGAGCTGCTGCGCTGCGAACAGGGTCTTCTGCCGCTCCGTACACTGGAGCAGCCCAAACTTGGACTCGATGGTCAGCAGCCAGTTGTCAGCCTCCAGTGGTTCTTCAGCTTCGGTGAACACTGGAGGGTGCGTACTCATGAAATCCGAGTACGACACTTCGCGGGGCTCACGAGGCCCTCGCTCTTGACGTCCCCCCGCCTGGGACGTATTCTGCACGATCGTGCGGAGCAGGTCGGTCTGCTCCTCACGACCTCCCACCAGTGCCGCTATCACATCCGCTAGAGTAAGCGGAGGCGGCGGTGGTGGCTGCTGCTGCGGGGTGCTGTCGTAGGCCGGTGGCTGGGAGTCATCGCCTCCACCTTGGCTAGAGCCACCAACCTCGTGTGTGGTCCTAGTGCGAACCATCTGCAACCATTCGACAATAATCATCAGTCCCGCAACATTTTGCATGCAGTCCAAAGAAAATAGGCGTAAAACATAATGACAATAATTCATGCGATACATCTCGTATGTAGATAATGTAATAACTTTGCACAAGCTACACCATTACCAGACCAAACACAAGCTAGTTTAATCCAACTTGATGAACCTCCTCTTTGGAAGCTCACCATAACTAGGTTTGGTCACTACGAGATATTACTATCGCTTTGTCATCACGTATACCACCCTTAGGGTACCACACCCTCTCCAATGAGTTCAACTGTCATTCTTCTGTCAGAATGACCAGTTTCTACCTATTCCAAGTTTTGATCTGGTTCTGGCATTTTCATGACTCAAGTTGAATACCAAAGTTAAAGTTAACTTCAGTATCTTTCCAACAAGTATTCAATTGCCCCAGATCAGCCTTGGTTAAAAAGTTATGCTAATTCAAAGTCAGCAGAATTTCTGGAAGAATTTTTTTAACAGCACCTCCCTTGGAAGTTGCTGTTTTCCATTCGAGTTTCCACTGAAATCTCTGTTGAAACTTCAGAAACTTTGAATTGCAAAGATATTACACATCTTCTACTCTTTCTAAGGAGGTATCATATGAAATTTTTGGGTTTTTCTACTGGGAGTTATCACCGAAAGACAAAACAGTTCAGAGAATGTTCTACTCTGTCCTGATTCTGGACAGTTCACATTCCTCTGAGATTTTAGCCATCTTAAGGTGAGTTTCAGCTCTGGAAGTCTACAACAAAGTTGTAGAGTACTTAAATACCTTTCCAGAGCTATATAGAACACCCCTTTGGGCTAAAAGACCGGTGAGTTATGCCCTGTTGAAGATCAGCAATCTTGCTGTCCAAAACAGAGCACTCTGTTTTTCATCCCTTTAGCTATCCTGGCCCACTATCCCATTCTTATACCCAACCAGGGTCTTAATTGTTGAACCTAATGATTTTAGTTCCTTGTTTTCAATATTTTCATGCATATGCCTACAATGTCTCGGTACTACGTTCCTCACCAAAGAAAATCCTAACCGGATCATACCGGCATATACGTCTTAAGTGTGGCACTAAACGGTCTCTCGCACACGTCTTCTACACGGATACATACGTGGTTAGTACCTGCAGAAGACCACACAATAATGGTGCACTCAATGTTTATTCATTTCAGGCAGTTCCATATTTGGAAGTAAATACAAACGCCCGTATCATTGTCATACGGCCGTCCTTGAGTTAGGTCACGTCTCAAGGTACGTGATCGTGTTTCAACACCACACGACGGGGAACCTGAGTATGTCATGAACGGGTCGTCACGGTTGGGAATGTTATCAACCCAACAGATACCACCTACTGCCCTGCAGGGCACGCCGATGGCAAGCGCTGCGTATGTCCTCCTGGACTATTTCCAGACGAACACACTCTCGCGTTACTGACCACGCAATGGGGTCTCCACTTACTTGCCTAATGCACGCTAGGGATCAGCGTTTCATATGAACTCAGGGACATGAAGAGTCCAAGAGGTTCATATTGACGTCTCACACCAAGCTGTGAGACTCTATCCCTGAGCCACGTTCCTCGTCAGGGGGAGCTAACCGAAATTGAACCGCTTTCGGTGGCGTTCCTTACCATACTTACCAGAGCGTAGGCGCGTCGTTACATAATTGAAATTCAGAATTATAACACATAAGTTAGTCTTTGCCACTTTAAGTAACTATGCTAATATAGTCCTTACTTGGGCAACTACCGAATCCTCACCGTATACCTAAGTTTTTCCCATAATGCAGTCCTTTAGTACTGTGCTATCCCCATTGCGGCTCTGATACCAGGCTGTGGCGGACCGGAATCCGCTCATCCAGGATCGCAGAGGGTGGTGCCACGCGATGCGACACCCGACAGCACACGTCATAAGAACATAATATATTACATGGGAACAACAACTGAAACTGTACAAACAGGTACAAACTTCAGTTACAACTATTGTTTATATTACACAGCGGAAGTCTACACTATACAACTCACGCCCGCCTATTTAGCAAAAGTTGGTTGCCCAGCCCTAGGGCAACCCACACTAGCTGCACTCCTCAGCTCAGCGCGGCGTGTACGGCTCCCACTCAGCCGTGGTCCCCGACGGAGGGTAACCCTCGCCGGTGGACTCGTACTCTGAGTCCGTGGGTGGCTCCTCACCTGAAAAACACTTAAGCAGCAACCGTGAGCACGAAGGCTCAGCAAGGCTTAACCGACTCACCTAAGCATGAAACTCTACATGAGGGGTACCATGGACATAGGATAGTAACATTTCAGCAAAAGGACACGCCTACAAGTTCATCCTTAGTTCATCTTTTAGCAACAAGTTAACAGTTCCTGAAATCTGAAATTTAGTAAGCAGTATTTGGTGGCACCCAGGTAGCAATACAATTATATCAATCAGCAACATTGAATCAACATATTTCATCCATTAATCTACGTCACGACTCAGTGACCAAGTGGTACTCTTCACCGCGAGGGACGGCGAATCGACTCGATATACACCTGCAGGCAAACCCAAAGAGCACGTCCCGTACGCCCACCCATGGAGCTGCACAGCACGCTCACTCGATGTCGTACTGGACAACCTTTCACCCAACAGCCCAAACGTCGAACCGGTCGCCCCGAAACGAGCAGGAGGTTCCCCACACGGAGCATCTCTCTATGCCCGTTGGCAGATTTCCACCTTGCTGCCCTCAGCCTACACCTATAAATCGGTGCGTTATGCCTCGACGCCCGGAGGTTTAGGCTACATCGGTTTATCGGGGCCCATATATCCGATATGCCTTCGGTACGTTCAAACTTGATCAGCGTGGGCCGCACACGGCTCGGTCCTCAATCGACACGGACAGGGCTGCGCACACAAGACTCCCTCTTGCTGCGCCCTAGCACCTGTCTAGTCTCATTTTCATTACTAAGATGATCTCACATCACTCAACCGAACCCGTGTGTCCCAAGCCTATCTCGCGAGTAGATTCCAACTACTCGACTTGTACCGAAGTCCTATGAATCTTTAAGCATAGCCTATCTATTCGAGGTCTTAGACACTACCCTCACTCTTTTAGGAACCTTTGGTTATGCAAGTGGGGTTTCATTCATCCTATACCTAATGCACATACATACTACATATGACACATGTAAACAAAGGAAAAACTTATAAAAAGGTTAATGCAAACCGGGGCTTGCCTTGTTGCTTTTGGTCAGGGGTTAAGTCTTCGTCCGGAAGAAGGAAGTCCAGCACTTCCGGAGTCTCTTCTTCAACGGCTACATGTTAATGAAATACTACATGTTAATTTAGATGCAAATGTGAGTTCTAGGGTAAGACTTCTACTATTAGTTCTAATAACCAGCCTCTAACACCTGGAACTTTGTTTAAGAATTTAAATATGAACTGGTGTTGGTGGTTTGGCTTGGACTTAATCACATGGTTAAATGCTAAGTGGTTTTCCCCCTTTTCCATATTAATCCCTTAAGTGGTTAAACAGGACAGGGGTGATCTAGAGCTCCAATGGAGCTGAGAATTTTTGTGTGAGTTCCTTGTCACAAGAAAACTCTCTGGACCAAACATTAGCACTTTTCATGGAGTGGTTTGCTCAGAATAATTCTCTTGGCAAATCAGCAAGGAAGAATTTATTCTGAGGTAATACCCCTGTTCATGCTCAACTTAATGAACTACAATTTCAATTATAGCTCGTAGAGTTTGCATGAATTTTCCTAACATTTTTGGGGTTAAGATTTGCCCAGAACTGCATTTCCAAGTTTTGGAAATTCTCTGAAAATGTTTCTGTATTGAAATGAACACAGCACCTTCCAATTTGAATTGCTCCGACCAAATCAATTCCAAATGGTCTGAAACTTTTACAGGGGTTTACTAATGTCCTAAAGAACATTCTGGCAAAATTTGGGGATTTTTGGATGAACCAAATCCCCTCTAAAATTCCTTTTCTGAAAAGCTTTAAAGAATTTTCCAGAATTAATTAATGGGTTTCATACAAATTGGGTTGTATATCTGGACAGAGATAGGCAAGATGAATCCAACCCAATTTGAATCACTAAATTTGGAGCTTCCTAGCAAAAGTTATGGAGCTCTAAAGTTTGGGGAATTTCTGGAATTCGAATTAACCGGGAAAAGTTCAAATTTCTGACAGCGGGCCCGGCTCCCACGTGTCATCACCTCGGCTGCACCACACGGGGCCACAGGATTATCTTCCGCGTGTTCACAGCCGATCCGGTGTAACAGAAGATCCCCACACTGTGCCGTGAGGGACTGACGAGCGGGCCCGGCCAGCTTGTCTTCTTCCTCGCGCCCGCCCTTTTTCCCGCGCCGCCCCCTCGCCGGCACACCTCGGCAGCTCGCCGGAACTGGCTTCCCGACCGCCTCCCGGCCGGAAACTCGCCGCCTGGGCCTATTTTCGCGTGCTGAACACGCTGGTACCGCCTGCTCCGGTCGGCGGTGGCCCTAACCTAGCTGGCGACGGTGCAGCGGCTCGGACTCCCTTCAGTTATGGCGCCCGGCCATCGTATCCCACCAAAACCTCGGTGGAAAGGCTCTACAGCACCGGGGGATCTCATGGAAGGTCGACAAGGCCATGCTAGGGCTCGGGGAGAGCTCTAACCTAGTCGTCACCGTGAGCCCGACCTTTCCCGCTATAACCGCGGCTGGAAAACCGGGAAATACGCCGGCTACAGCCAAAATTAAGCTAGGGTTGCGGAGCAAACTTGGGCGCCATCAAGTCTAGCTCCTGTGTGTGCAGTTTGATAAACTCTAAGCAATCATACGTCGGGAATTTGTGGGTTTCTTACCCGAGGGTAGTTCTGCACCGGTTGGAGATGTTTTGCGAAATTCGCCGGCGATGATCGGTCCCTGGTTCTAGGCTTCGGGGGCGAGCAGCGTGGAGTCTAGGCGCGTCCAAAACTGCTCCTTCTTGGTCGTGACAAGTCTTCTGCCAAGCTGCCCACGGGAGCACCTTTGCTCGGTTCTTCCCGGTGGCCACGAAAACGTTGTTTTGCTCGGTTTGTAGTGGCTCAACTCGACCGGAAATGATGCGGGGAGTGCGTGGGAGGTCTGGGAATGCTGGCTTGCTGCGCTGCCGATGCTTTCGCGTGAGCTGCGATCGCTCCGAGCGAGTTTTTGCGATGGCGGCGGCGTCTCGGTTCTTTGACGATGAGAGGGAAGGGTCGGCGTCTCGCGATGCCGTGGCTCGCTGAGCGCGGCTGGGAGTTAAGGCACCCCCACGAGGAGCTCGCCAGCGCATGAAATCCAGCAGGAGGTGGCGTCCGGCTCCCCCCCAGCGGTGTCGCTCGGTGCTTCTCCCGGTGGAGTACAACCCGATCACATTGCTTAGGGATTAAGCCAACTAAGTCCTATGACATGTGGGCCCCACTGGCCAGTGCCCTACCACTTCTCAAAAGATCTCCAAAACTGGATAAATGATGAATTCAAATGTTGGAAATGTCAATCTGAGCTAAATTGGTATGGTTTGGCAAATCTCCCTCAAATTCAAATGTATATTTGAATTCTTGGCATATTTGGATCCTTTTGGGAAAAATGGTTAGCAAATCTTTTCAAAAATTATTGAAACTTTGTCTCCCCACTACATTGAACCCAAGGAATCCAATTATGCCCTTTGCTCCTTGTTTTAGCTGCTGCAATCATGAATTTGAATGCAACAGTTTGAAATTTCCCTCCCATGTGTGATCATATGTGTATAAACCCTACTTTGTGAAAGTGAAGACTTTCCCCTCTAATCACTCCTTTGATGGAGGTCACTTGCTCTTCACAATATTTCACAATCTATCCACAACAAAACTGTGGTGTTGTGAGGTGCAGAAAAGTTTTTTGCAAGTCCCTTTTCTTGGGCTTTTACAGTCTGGGAAGATGCATGGTTCCCACACTCGCCTCCATGGATCTCTGCGAGCAGGTCACAGCCCTCCTCCCGGGTGATGTACCGCGATAGGACGCCACTAGCGCCACGCCGGTAGAGATTCCCTTCTACCAGCGTGATCTCTTAGCCAACCGAGCGATTCATTAAGTGGATACACGTTCATCGGGATGGAAATTGTTTTTCATGTAGTCCCGGATCTCCGTGATCCATGCATCGGGACTTACTTGAGCACTTGGATCTTGAGCGTCGGTTTGCACGGAGTCCCCGGTGATGGTTACAATCCTTGGCGGGCGCCATGGTAGCAGGGCCGCCGGGACCGCCAGCTTCGAGGTGCTGATCTCGCCCCCTTCGCCTGGTTCGGCCAGCCAGGCGGTAGGTCGCAGCAACTTCCTTTCAAAGACCCCCTCAAGCACCGGATCCCAAGTTGAAGCCTTCGTTGACAGGTCGTCGGGTATTGTGTTGTTGGCACGGGGAACATGGCACAAATCCAAGGATAAGAAGTCCTTCGCCAACTTCTGTATTTGGAGGAGATAGGCTACAACTTGTGGGTCGTTGCAGCAGCCCTCTCCCTTGACTTGCTTGATGATCAGCTGAGAATCATCCTTGACCACCAACTGCTGGACGCCAAGGGATAGCGCGGTCTTTAACCCGAAGATGAGAGCTTCATACTCCACCATGTTGTTGGTTGCCTTGAAGTCAAGTCACACCATGTACGTGAACTGCTCTCCGATTGGTGTAAGGAGCAGAACCCCACTCTGGCACCTTGCTTGCGCGAGGAGCCATCGAAGAAGAGAGTCCAGTGAGGCCCAGTGAAGACTAGAGCTTTGGTCCACCGATGTCTTGGCCCCCTGGCGGGCACGGTGGCGGTGTCCACTCTACCACAAAGTCAACTAGCGCCTGACTCTTCACCGCATGGCGCGGTAAGAAGTCCAGCTCGAACTCCGCCAGCTCCGCAGTCCATTTAGCTATGGTTGCGGTGGGGCTATGGAGAACAGTTCTCAGCAGGTATGAGGTAACCACCGAGATCTTGTGAGCTTGGAAGTAGTGGTGCAACTTCCTTGAAGCAACGAGGACTGCATAGAGCAGCTTGTGCACCTCCAGATATCTAGTCTTGGCATCATGGAGAACCTCGCTGATGAAGTAGACCAGAAGCTTGATGGTTCGGACCCTCCCGGAGGGGTCCGATGCATATTCTTGTAGAGGTCCGGAACTCGTGGGGCCCCGGCCCCTGGGTCCAGAACTGCACTCTGGGAGCTCGTACCTAGATGCGCACTGGTCGTCAGGTCTAGATGGCTGAGACCCGACAAGATCTTCTCAGGGAGGTCCGGGACTCAGGGCCCCGAGGCCCCCGGGTCTGGGACTGCACTCTGGGAGCTCGAACCCGGATATGCATTGACCATCAGGTCCGACTGTTTGGGACCTGATTATCTCTCCATCCCAAGGGTCTCCTGCGGAGTCTGAGCCCTGAGACCTTAGACCAACGGCAGCAGGAGCCTCATCTGGGACTTGAGGTCGATGAAGTTCTAGCCACTCCGCAACCAGAACCATGCTCACGACCTCAGTTGTGGCAGCGACGTAGAGGAGTAGAGGCTCGCTGTAACACCCTCAAATTCATTTCCATGCATTGCACACAATTTTCATTTAGAGAAGCATTGTAAAAGAACTAAAAATGGAGAAAGAACCTTAGAAATGGAGAAAGAACTATAGAAATGGAGAAAGAACATAGAAATGGAGAAAGAACCATAGAAATGGAGGAAGGAACCATAGAAATCGAGGAAAAACCACAGAAATGGAGAAGTGAATATAGAAATGGACAATGGGGCATAGAAATGGAAAAGGGAAATGTAGAAATGGAGAATGGGACATAGAAATGGAGAGGGGAATGTAGAAATGGAGTATGGGACATAGAAATGCAGAGGGGAATGTAGAAATGGAGAATGGGACATAGAAATGGAGAGGGGAATGTAGAAATGGAACAAGTGACATAGAAATGGTGAGGAATGGGAAAAAGATAGCTGAAATGAGCCATTTCCAATTTCCCCAAATTTTTCCCCAAAATCTCCCAATTCCCCAAAAAAGGGGAATTTTCCCCACATTTGGGGAATTTCATCCCCATTGCTGCCACACCAAATCAAAAGGGGATAAATTTGTTAAGATTGAGTTCCAATTGGAGTAGGATTCCTCCCCCCCCTAATAAATAGAACCCAAACCCCCCACTTTTGGCCGCAGCCCCCCCACCTACTCTTCCCCCCTCCCCCCAAGTCGGCGACTTGGCCCCCCAACTCGCCGAGTTGGCACCCCCCTCACCGGAGTTCGATCGCCGGTGAGCCCCGCCGATGAGCCCCGCCGTTGAGCCCCGCCATCGAGCCCCATCGTCGAGACCCACCGATGAGCCTCGTCACGCCTCGCCGTCGCCGGAAAAGAACCGACGATCTGTCCTGCTTTAATCTTCCATAGAAAAATTCCTCGCTGCTGCCATTAATAGAAGGAAGTCCCTGTCACCAAAAGGAAGTGAGGTAGGTCCCCATTACCCATATTACGACTTCACCGCTGTTTCTACGCATCCGTTTCCTTCGCCCCCTTTGAACAGAAACTTTTTCGTGTGGACAGATCACGTTTTGATCGATTTTTGACAGTGAAATCGATCTAGATCTTGAGTCAAGATCATCACCACATCCACACTTCATCCCAGCACCCTTGTTCATCATAAAACTCCATGAAATCCCATTAAAACATGCAAGAACACGTACAAAGTGGTTTAATAGAACAGCACCATAGGATTTGCATTCATCTACCCCATTGCATCTTGAGTAAAGTTTGTGTATGATAATTGACTGATGTAAATTTCGTATGTGCGTGATCGTGAGTAGAAGAACAAGCTCAATAGGCCATCTACGAGGAACTACGGCACCAAGACTTCGAGACGCTCAAACAACAAGAACCACGGGAGCAAGGCAAGTGCCCCTTGACCATATTGATCCCATATGTTTGGAACTGTTTTGTTTACGAAAATGTGTATGTTTGAGTCAACTTGATGGGACACCCTTTTATAGGAGTTTACTAGTTTTGTTAACCATCCTTGTCGCCGGAAAAGTTGATGAGTCGGGTATGGTCATTTTTCCTTTTTGCTTCGCTTAATCTACGGGATACAGGAAGCTGAATTAAAACATGTTTAGCCACTGCACTCATATGAATAATGATGATGAGAACTTGATGATGTTAATGAGCATGGAATCGGGGAGATTTAGGTAAGCTTGGATCGTGTATGTTGCTGAATGAGATGGTGGTTTACTTGCCGTAAATCTAAGGACCGGTTCATGCCAGCACATGCCAGGAAAACAGTGCCACCACAAGCCCAAATATGGGTGCGGCTTAGCTGACTAATGAGGTGTGTTGCTAGCTTGTTATGGACCGTGGATGGCGCAGGGAATGGGAGTCGAGGAGGACTGCCCTGGGAACTGCATGGCAAAAGAGGGGGCCCGTGGGTGGGAGAATGGTGATTCGAGCCTGCCGGTGAAACCTCAGTGAGTCCATACATCTAGTAGCCCCTTTGTAAAGGCTATTTTGTGATCTCTTGGCCATACACTGACGGTTGTGTACTGCTATAATGGAGGTTCTGCAGTCGCCGATGGGTGACAAAATCACGAACTTGTGGGTAAAGTGGTGCCACCTCTGCAGAGTGTAAAACTATCATGATAGTCGTGCTTCCGGTCACAAGCACCTGGCCAACTCACATGATTAGAGGGAAAACTTGGGATGGTTATTCGGTATGGTTATGGTATGGTGATGGGGATTGGTTTTGGGACTGTTTTGAGTCATGAAAATGAGTTTGGTTTTGGTTATGTGAATATGAGATGGTTATGAATATTTATGAGCATGAGATGAACTTGAGAAAGATTAATGGCTGATTGAGACTTGATAAATGGTGAATTATGGTGAAAGAATAATGATGAAAGAATGTTGCTGATTACTTGGTTATATTGGGATTTAATACATCTAGACTTAGTTGCTGTTTTTACCATGTTTGTGAAATAAAATTTGCTTGCTGCAATGGGCCTTTTTATTTCCTACCTTGTTGTAAGCTACATGTCATATTTTTCCTGCACTTGCTGAGTACGACATGTACTCACCCTTGCATCATCACATAAACATTAGCAACAGGAGAAGTGTACTTCGAGGACCATGTGGAGTACTAGGCGTGCGAACTACCGTCAACATGCCTGTGGAGTCAAAGATGGAGCCTGCTGTCTTTAGTCACTTTCCGCTGTCGTTTAGAGTCTTCCGCTGCAAGAATAAGATAGACATTCATGAGTGAGACATTGAGTCATTGTAATAAAGTACTTAAACCCTATTTATTCATCGTTATATTCTGAATTCAGTTTGTGGATTACATGTGTATGTGTGATGAACATCCTGGGCACACATATGCATTCACTTGGTTCTATTTTCGGAACCGGGTGTCACACTCGCCTTATTCCGAGGCCACCATGATCGGCAGCATTGTGAGGAACTTCTTCAGCTCCTGGAACACCTAATCTGCCTCCATCGGTGCATACGAATGGACCGGATTTGCGTAGAAGCTTGAAGAACGGAAGAGCCCAATCAGCCAATCTAAAGATAAACCGACTGAGCGCAGCCAAGCATCCGGTAAGATTCTGCACGTCCTTGATGCGGGCAGGGGGCCGTGTCAGTTCTATCGCCTTAATCCTCCCTCTCCCCCCCCCCTTATAAATAGAACCCAACCCCCCCTTTTGGCCGCAGCCCCCCCTCAAGTCGGCGACTTGCCCCCCCCCCACTCGCCGAGTTGGCACCCCCCTCGCCGGAGTTTGGTCGCTGGTGATCCCCACCGACGAGCCCCGCCATCGAGCCCCGTCGTTGAGACCCACCTACGAGCCCTGTCTCGCCTCGCCGTCGCCGGAAAAGAACTGACGATCTGTCCTGTCCTAATATTCCATAGAAAAATTCCTCGCTGCTGCCATTGCTAGAAGGAAGGCCCTGACACCAAAAGGAGGTGAGGTAGGTCCCCATTACCCATCTTGCGACATCGCCGCTGTTTCTACGCATCCGTTTCCTTTGCCCCCTTCGAACGGAAACTTTTTCGTGTGGACAGATCATGTTTTGGTCGATTTTTGACGGTGGAATTGATATAAATCGTCAAGATCATCACCACGTCCACACTTCATCCCAGGACCCTTGTTCATCATAAAACCCCATGAAAGCCCATTAAAACATGCAAGAACACGTACAAACTGGTTTAATAAAACAGCACCATAGGATTTGCATTCATCTACCCTGTTGCATCTTGAGCAAAGTTTGTGCATGATGGTTGATTGCTGTAAATTTTGTATGTGCGTGATCGTAAGTAGAATAATAAGCTCAAGAGGCCATCTATGAGGAACTACGGCACCAAGACTTCGAGACGCCCGAACAACAAGAACCATGGGGGCAAGGCAAGTACCCTTTGACCATATTGATCCCATGTTTTGAAACTGTTTTGTTTACGAAAATGTGTATGTTTGAGTCAACTTGATGGGACACCCTTTTATAGGAGTTTACTACCCATCCTTGTCGCTGGGAAAGTTGATGAGTCGGGTATGGTCGTTTTTCCTTTTTGCTTCACTTAATCTACGGGATACGGGAAGCTGAATTAAAACATGTTTAGCCACTGCAGTCATATGAATAATGATGATGAGAACTTGATGATGTTAATGAGCATGGAATCGGGGAGATCTAGGCAAGCTTGGTTCGTGGATGTTGCTGAATTAGATGGTGGTTTACTTACCATAGATCTAAGGACCGGTTCATGCCAGCACATGCTAGGAAAACAGTGCCACCACAAGCCCAAATATGGGTGCGGCTTAGCTGACTAATTAGGTGTGTTGCTAGCTTGTTATGGACCATGGATGGCATGGGGAATGGGAGTCGAGGAGGACTGCCCTGGGAGCTGCATGGCACAAGAGGGGGCCCATGGGTGGGAGAATGGTGATTCGAGCCTGCCGATGAAACCTCAGTGAGTCCACACATCTAGTAGCCCCTTTGTAAAGGCTATTTCGTGATGTCTTGGTCATACACTGACGGTTGTGTACTGGTATAATGGAGGTTCTGCAGTCGCTGATGGGTGACAAAATTATGAACTTGTGGGTAAAGTGGTGCCACCTCTGCAGAGTGTAAAACTATCATGATAGCCATACTTCCGGTCACAAGCACCAGGTCAACTCGCATGATTAGAGGGAAAACTTGGGATGGTTATTCGGTATGGTTATGGTATGGTCATTGGGATTGGTTTTGGGACTGTTTTGAGTCATGAAAATGAGTTTGGTTTCGGTTATGTGAATATGAGATGGTTATGAATATTTATGAGCATGAGATGAACTTGAGAAAGGTTAATGGCTGATTGAGAGTTGATAAATGGTGAATTATGGTGAAAGAATGTTGTTGATTACTTGGTTATATTGGGATTTAATACATCTAGACTTAGTTGCTGTTTTACCATGTTTGTGAAATAAAATTTGCTTGCTGCAATGAGCCTTTTTATTTTCTACCTTGTTGTAAGCTACATGTCATATTTTTCCCGCACTTGCTGTGTACAACATGTACTCACCCTTGCATCATCACATAAACATCAGCAACAGGAGAAGAGTACTTCGAGGACCATGTGGAGTACTAGGCGTGCGAACTACCATCAACATGCCTGTGGAGTCGAAGATGGAGCCTGCTGCCTTTAGTCACTTTCTGCTGTCGTTTAGAGTCTTCCGCTGCAAGAATAAGATAGACATTCATGAGTGAGACATTGAGTCATTGTAATAAAGTACTTAAACCCTATTTATTCGTGGTTATATTCTGAATTCAGTTTGTGGATTACATGTGTATGTGTGATGAACATCCTGGGCACACATATGCATTCACTTGGTTCTATTTTCGGAACCGGGTGTCACAGATTGGTATCAGAGCCATGTTGACTGTAGGACTCAAGCCTAGGTAGAATGGACATTCTAAAACACATAGGAACACCCCTCTAAACTGTTATTTTCGAAAATTGCTTGCTGCTGCACCTTAGTTGTCAACTCAACCACCACAAAGTGCTATTTTCAGCCCTTCCTTTTCTCTTGTTTTGGACAGCAATACTTTTGCTTCCTTGCTCCATAGTTTCTGAAGTTTTGGAGTTATTTCTTCCTTCTCTAAAGTTTCTCATGTCTTATTTATAGATGCCGGTGACCAGGAGCACAGAATGCATAAGAACTCGTCCACCACCACGTGGGAGTGCTCTTAACCACGGAACCTCATGATGAAGATGAAGTCAATATCTATATGCATGAGGAAGAGGATCCGGGAGAGGTGGAACAATTCGAAGACAATATGGAGGATGATCCACAAGAACAGCATTGGTACGCACCTCAGGAGGAGTTTCACACAGGCTTACACCCCGTGGAGCCTCACGAAACTATGACGGGAGGAGATGAACCCGAGGAGGATCCACCCCTTGCTCAGACCAATAATGAAGATGATGAATGGGCCAACCATTCAGTTCAAGAATTTTGGTCCGATGGAATGGAAGGAGGACACATATCCAGATAGCTCAAGGAATTTCTGGATTGCTGCAGCTTATACCCGGAGTATCTCCTCAAGAAAGCCCCTCGTCTCGGACATGAAGAGTGGAAGGCTGATGTAACCATCCTATCTAACGGTAGGGTTGTCACTCGGCACTTTGCACCCACATGGAGAGCTACAAGGGTAGAAGCTATCGATGATGCTGCATGGGAAGCACTCACCGGACTGTGCTACGCCTTCCATGAGCAGTTTGAGGGCACCACTTTTGAGCTGCACCTGTGTCGGAAGAGTGGCACAAGGGAGATCATTGGACCAATGTAACAGCTCTTTCAAACCCAGCAGCTGCTGACAAGTCTCAGAGGTTGCTCGTGGAGTTAGGAAACCGCTACGCAAGCACACAAGAAGAGATCCGTTATCTCCGCAAGAAGCTGTATTTGCTGGAGAAACAAGAGGAGACTCGTGCCAACGCGGGAGCGATGGAGCACCAGTGCCATCTAACCCTACATGGGCTGCCGACTCACCATGGCATGCGCCCATGTATGGACCACCTCCGTCGCGCGGCGAGAACAGCACCACTTCACATGATTAAGTTTAGGATTCCCATTGAATAAGCTGTAATAGGAACGTTTGGATCGGAGGAGCTTGAATAAGAGTGGTGTGTTGAACTTCTGTGATGATTGCTTGGTTTGTGTGCTGATGTAAGTTGTGGGACGCTTCGGCAAATGTCCACATCCACTATAGTGGAGGGATGTGAGATGCTTAGACACGTGTTCACATCTTCATATAGCCTGAAATTAATAAAAGAAGATATTTAGTTCATACACATTGATGCATATAGTTGGGGGGAATCAATCTAAACTTCTATTTTCTATTCTACTCTACTATCTTTCACAGATGGTGAGGGAAAATGATAGCCGTCAAAGGAGGAACGCTCGTGGCAACAATGAACCACAAGAGGGTGGCAACGTTGAAGTTCCTGAAATTGCTAACCCCGGGGATGATGCAAACAACCTTCAACGGTTGATGGATATGCAGAACCAGCTCATGCAAACTATGATACAAACATTGGGACAGCTGCAAGTCAACAACAATAACAAATCCTAACCCCGTTCCTGCACCCCCACCTCCACCACCGCCGGCTCACAACAGATTGGGAGAGTTCATGAGGACTCGACCGCCAACTTTTGCACAAGCTAATGATCCCATGGAGGCTGATGACTGGTTGAAGTCCATGGAAAAGAAGCTTGCTATTGTTCAGTGCAATGATCGGGAGAAAGTTCTCTTCGCATCACACCAACTTATGGGAGCAGCCGCTGACTGGTGGGATGCTCTTTGCAATGCTCATGTCAACCAGGAGACTATCACTTGGGCTGAATTCAAGGAGAGTTTCCGCTCTCATTACGTCCCTTCTGGAGTCATGATGCTTAAAAGGCAAGAGTATGAAGGTCTCCACCAAGGAAGGAAGAGCATGAATGAGTACCTCAACATGTTCACGCAGCTGTCAAGGTATGCTCCAGAAGACGTCAACTCGGATCAAAGGAAGCAATACTTGTTCATGAGAGGATTGAACAATGAGATCCAAGTTCATCTGCTCAACAATGATTATGCAAACTTCCAGAAGCTCATTGACAAAGCTATAGTAGTTGAGAGCAATATCCGTGAGATCGAGCAAGAGGGCAATGACGGGAACCCACCGCTTAGCGACGCCCTGGACACGATTTCGTTGGGTGGTACCGTGATATGCGGCACCCAAAAGCACACGGGTCGAGGAAACACATCACATTACATAAATAATTTGCGGAAGCGTACAAAAGTATTTTCACAAATACTTATATCAAAATAAGCTACAGCGGAAGACTATAACTCTCACGACTCATTTCTAACTTAGCAACAAAGAAACAGTCCAGCCCGCGGACGTTTCTTACTAGCAACACGAAGACAAACCGCAGCGGCGAGGATGCTCTTGAGTAATCACTCGGAGGTTTCCGAGTCTCATCGACATCCCTTCTCATAAGCATGAAGTTGATCCTGCAAAACAACTCGGATAGCATCCGTGAACATAACGCTCAGCAAGTCTTAACCGACAACCCTAGGCATGGAACTCTACATGCAAGGATGTGTAAGATAGGAAAAAGGACTTTGCAATATAGACACACCTATATGTTGATCCTTACTTTCAGTATTATAGCAACAGTTTAATGAGTCTTAGGCAGCCCTCACATCGGAAGTCCACAATCAAACAAGAAAAGCTTTCCTCCGATGTGGTGATGCCCAAAGTGGAATATAAACTTAATTAGCTCTATAACTACAACATACAAGGTTTCAAGACATTTATAATTCAACGCAGCATATTCAGTTGGCTTATTTCACTTCTTACTACGTCACAGCATAGTGAACAAGCAGGTACTCAAATAACCGCGAGGGACGGTGACTGCAATCAGGAGACACCCGGATACACGTCACATACACCCACTTTAAGAAGTGTGGTGCTTCACACTTTCCTACTCTGTTGTATGCAACAACCTTTCAAAGGCAACCCAAATGCCGAATCGGTCCATCTGTAACGGGCAGAAGGTCCTTGCGTGGAGCGTGACTGTGCCCACCGGCAGATTTAAATCTTGCTACCCTCAACCCACTCTTATAAAATGGCCGGGTAAGCCTCGTCACCCAGGTTAACCAATTACATCGGTTTCCTAGTTCCCATATGCCAGTATGCATCCGGTACTGTTCGATACTTGTCCAGCAGGGCCGCACACGTCTCGGCCCTCAATCGACACCAACAGGGCTACGCACGTGAGACCTCCGCTCACTGCATCCTATCCCCCCATCTGGGTCTCATTTTCACCACTTTAAGCCATTCTCTACCTCTTTTCATACCGTGTGAATAAATATTTGTCTCGCGAGTAGATTCCAACCACTCGACTTCTACCGAGATCCTATGAACATTAGCATGGCATTCTCTAGCCATCGAGTCTGTAAACAACCCAACCCTCCATAGGATTTAAAGGTTATGCAAGTGGGGTTTCAATCACCCTAACTCTAATGCAAGCATTCACCCTAGACATAAGTGATACAAATAAAGAATTTGCAAAAGTACTTAAATGCAAACCAGGGCTTGCCTGTTTTGCAGGATAGTCATATATAAGCAGTTAGTGATCCCTTCTGATTAACCCTTGATTCTCCGGAGTCTGATCCACTTCAATGAATCGCTCCTTCAAATCCCCTTCGTTGTGATTCCTATTGAAATGCATATGCACAAAGTTTATAGAATGTAATGGAAAGAAGTTAAGACTTGATTTCTTAGGAACAGAGGTTGTGTAGAAAAGCCAAGAATGGCTTGGTTTGCCTCTGTTGTGAAAAAAAACAAGAATGACAATCTTGGCCTTAATGGTTAAGCTGTACCCTAACCAATTTTCCCTAATGAACATAAGAGATGAGCTGAAAAGAATTGAATGCGACTGAAGAACAAGAACTCCAATGGCCTCAAAACTTTTACAGCAGGTTCTATACTACCTAGGGATTTAACTTGCCAAATTGCAGCTAATGTGGAATACAAATGTGTTCTCCAAAATTCCCATAATGCTCTTATGTATTTTTCCACATACATAAGTACAGAGAACAAGAACAGGGAGATATAAAAGCTCAACTTGATCTGAAAATTTACATGTGAGTTCCTGGTCACATGAAAGTAATTTGATCCAAAATTTGGACCTTTTACTTGAGTAGTTCCTCTAGAACAATTCTTTAAGCATTTCTACTCAAAAGAATTGATTTTGATGTACTGTGCATTCTCATGCCCAATTTAGTGAAACTACAATTTCAAGTATGTCTCAGAGAGCTTGCCTAAATTTTCCTATGATTTGTGGAGCTATCAATTGTCCAGAATAGATTTTATAAGTGGGAAACCTTTTCTGAAAATGTTTCTGGACTCTTATGAACACAGCAATTTGTATTTAGCAAATTCCTACTCAAATGATCTTCAAATGAGCTGAAAAGTTTCTAGAAGGTCAAAAATATGGTAAAGAATATTCTGGCAAAATTTGAGGATTTTTGGATGAACCAAACTCCCTCAATAATTCTTTTTCAGAAAAACTTCAAAGAATTTTCAAGAATTGAATATTGACTTTCATACAAATTTGAGTTCATATTTCTTTGCAAAATGAATCCAACTCAATTGGAATCACTCAAATTGGAGATTTCTACCCAGAGATATGATTTTCCAAAGTTAGAACCATCTCTGGAAATATTTTACTACGGGAAATCAGCTGGGTCCACGTATTTAAACCTCAGCCAGTAGAAATGAAGCAACACCGGGTCACACAGTTCCCAGCGCGCTAGCACAGAAGATCCTGGCCACAGCCGATCTCCCATTTAAATTCCACAGCCGCTGACAACCGGGTCCCACGCCCCCTTCTTCTACCTCCGGCTGTTTTCCCGCGCCCGCGCGCTCAGCTCGCCGGATCGTCGCTGCCAGCCACCGCCCGAATTGAAACTCACCGCCAGGGCGTTATTGACGTCGAGGAACATGGCTGTGGGGTTATCTAGGGCTGCTTGTGACTGGAAGATGGTCGGCGACGTGCTGCGTCCTCAGATGCCCTTCGGCGCTGCGGCCGTGGGTTCTAGCCCGCCAAAACGTCGACCAAAATGCTCTACAGAACCAGTAGTTGATCACCAAGCTTGGCATGGCCTCCAAATGGCTCTGGAACAGCCGCAAGCCGGTCGTCACCGTGCGCCCGATTGGGTCCGCCATGATCACGCTCGGTAGAGCTCAAAATCCGTCGTTCCCAGTTGGTTTCATGCAACGGATTCTAAAGAGAATATGATCGCCGGCTAGTCCAGCTCCTATGTGCCAAGTTTGACGACCTAAGGAGGATTGGAGAGGGGGAATTTGAAGATTTCATACCGGACGTTCGATTTGCACCCGCCGGAGCAAAATCCTGAAATTCGCCGTCAATAGCTCACGGCGTGGCTCGAGCTTTGGGTGAGAGCAACACGGTGGCCATGCGCTTCCGTTGCCGCCCTCGCTCGGCCGTGAAACCCACCGTGGTGGTCTGTCCATGTGAAGCCGATCGCCGGGCTGAGTTAGGTCGCCACGGTGGAGGTGTTTGAAAGGCAAGGGAGGCCGGAGCTCGCTCGTTTCTGGGTCGGGGAAGTGTAAGCTGAGCTCGTGGGGCTGTCTAGCAGCTCGGGGAGGAGAGGGCGCGAGTTTTCCCAGCTTCCCAGTCGCTCCCGAGGCACGGCGGTGAGGGAAGGAGCTGTGGTTGCGTTTTCTTGCGAGGAGGAGAAGCAAAGGCGTTTGCTTCAGTCTGAAGGGGAGGGGATCACGCAGACAGCACGAGGGGGCTTTCAATTCGGTCTCCAGCATGTGGGAGGAGGGAGCAGGAGGTGGCGCCACTGCTGCTCTCAGTGGCGCCCTGTGGAAAACTGCTCGGTTGAGTTGAAACAGAGAGCTTTGTTGCTTAGGGTGCAAGTCTAGATATGCAGCTCAATGACATGTGGGTCCCCTTCCTCTCCCCTCTCCAAAAGATCTCCTAAAGTCAATCTACATCCATTCAAAGGTTTTGAATTTGAAAAGTGGGCTAGCATTTGAACTTCCCCAAATTCAGTTTGAACTTGAATGACAAATTTGAATTTGATTCGAAAGTTGAAAATCCTTTCATTTAATTCCTTTTTGGAGCCCACCTCCAAATGACAAGTTTGTCATCCAACTTTTTCCATAATTTGCAAACTATATGGCTGGATGAGTATTCAAAGTTTTTGGCCCCCATTTTTGTGAACTTTGAATTTAAAATCTGGTTTTTAAACTTACATGCAAATAGGTATTTAAATCCTTATTGGTTCAACACCTTCAAATAGAAATGTGAGCCTCATTTTGGATGATCATCCATGTATCACTTTGCATGAAGAAAAGTTTTAGCAAGTCCTATTTTTCATGCCTTTGTCACACATATGAATTCAAACCATGGTTTATTCATATGCATTTTTGGGACTTTTACAGGCAAGAGGAAGGTGCCATACCAAGGACAGCCATAAGGGAGCAATGTACGTCCCTGTTTCATTCCACCAGCTGCACCACAGTATGGCTCATCCGCTTCTACTTTCCGCCCTGCAAATCCACCTCGCCCTAATCAGCCACCGCAGCAATGTCTTGTTATGCAAGCACCTCGTATGCCTTTGCCTCGTGTGGCCCGTCCCAACATGGGCGCCTATGCTCAAAACCAGCCTCGCCCCAACATTCCTGCTGTTATGGGCAGCAAAGCATGTTTTTCATGTGGAGAGGCGGGACACTTTGCAAGTCAGTGCCCGAAGAAAGGCCTTGGACAGCCGAGCAACGCACCAAAACAGAACCTACGGCCGAATGGAGGAGCTACGCAAGATAACCGTGGGCAGCAGAACCACACTCGTGGCAATGTGAATCAAGTCTCCGCTGAGGAAGCACAACAAGCTGAGGACGTCGTGATTGGTATGTTCCTTGCCAACTCCAACCCAGCCACTGTTTTATTTGATTCCGGAGCATCGCATTCATTCATATTATCCGAGTATGTTGCCAAGTATAACCTGCCCATATCACACATGAAACACACTATGTTGGTTAATTATCCCGGTGGAGAGATGAGGACTAATATAGTATGTCCAAAAGTAAACCTTAAAATAAGGGGGTAGACTTTCTTGCCAACCTTATTGTCTTGGATTCCCAAGGGATTGATATAATACTTGGAATGGATTGGTTAAGCAAGCACAACGGGGTGATTCAATATGCTGAGAGGAGCGTGCAGTTGACAAATGAGCACAGTACTCGTATTGAGTTTGAGTCAGCCCAACCGGCAACCGAGAAGGCAGTGTTGAACCACGTTGAAGAAGCAACGTTGGAAATCATTCCGGTGGTTCAAAAATTTTCTGATGTGTTCCCGGAAGAACTTCTAGGTATGCCACCTGACCGGGACATTGAATTTGCCATTGATTTAGTACCTGGAACTGCACCTATAGCGAAAAGGCCGTATAAGATGCCCGCTAATGAACTAGTGGAGCTTAAGAAGCAAATTCAGGAGCAGCTAGAAAAGGGTTTTATACGCCCAAGCTCGTCACCATGGGGAGCCCCCGTGCTCTTCGTAGACAAGAAGGACGGAAACCAAAGGATCTGTGTGGATTATAGGTCTCTCAATGAGGTGACGATCAAAAATAAATACCCGCTGCCGAGTATAGAGGACATGTTCGACCAAATGAAAGGTGCCTGAATTTTCTCCAAGATTGATCTTCGGTCGGGATACTTCCAGCTGAAGATTAAGCCCTCCGACATACCCAAGACTGCATTTTGAACACGGTATGGTTCGTATGAATATACCGTTATGTCATTTGGGTTAACGAATGCACCCGCATACTTTATGTACCTCATGAATAAGGTCTTGATGGAGTACTTGGACAAGTTCGTCATGTTTTTCATCGACGATATCATGGTCTATTCGAAAAGTGAGGAAGAACACAAAGAACACTTGAGGTTGACGTTGTGTAAGGGCCTCAGTTTTTGACACTCATTTGCAGTGTTCATCACCACACCACACACCTCATTTGAGGAAAAATGATGAACACAAATAAAGAGCAAGTAACAATTATCAACATGCTCATTAGGGAACAAACTCACACATTACAAAAGTGGTACTTCCCACATGTGATATAGATGGGCTGGACATATGAAAACTCCTACACTTTGCCAAGGATGTCCATGCCAAGTTTCACCCAAATTCAAAACATTTTTGAGGTCATCTTGGGTGTAGATAGGAAAGGGGCAGTTTGAAAACATATTCAAATTCAAACTATTTTCACCCACTGAATTTAAAAGTGGAAGGCATATTCTTGCTCAGCACATTTTTGTGAGCTCACACACCAATTTTCACTCCATTTGGAGTTGATCTTGACATGAGCTAAGGGGGAGAAATTCAAACTTTATTTGAATTTCAAACTGCACTTGTGCTGAAATTCATTCAAACCAAACCTCATTTGAACTTTGATCAATTCAAATGGCTCTTGGGTGAATAATTTGAGTTGCCAAGGGTAGAATAGGGTTCACTGTTTACCACAGCTGTTAGGAATAAATTTCAGAGGTTAAAAGAGGAGTGGGACCCACATGTCAGCCTCAGCCTCAAAGCAAACCGACTGAACCACAGTTCAGTCGGTTCCCGGCTGTTGTGCGCGCGCGCCACCGAAGGGGGCAGCCGGCGCCAGCTCCTGCTGCGTGCCCCAAGCCGGAGACCGGCCGACCGGCCTATTTATTCCCTCCCCGGCGTGCTTCAGTCGCCATTCCCCGAGCTGCCGACGTGCACGATCCATTTCTCCACTGCCATCACCGGCGCTCGAGTTCCTGCTGGATCGAGCTGATCGCAGCTTCCTCTTTCCATTCCAAGGTCCCAGCAAGGTACTAGCAACCATCCTCCATCCTTCCCATTGATAGAAATCGATTGAAACCGAGTGATATCGGCTGTGCCGAAAGATCAAACTCGGAACTGGAAACCGCCGCACCTCGGGCTCTCGTGGACAGCCCAACCTGGGCGTTGTCACGCCCGAGCCAAGGCACCCTTGGACGCGCAAGTGATCGGTGCTGCTCATCCCCGAGCCACAGCTCGAGTGGTTGCTCACCGGCGGCGAATTTCCACTTTTCCCCTTTCTGTGTGCAGAACGACCCTCGGGTACGATTCTGTTTAATTCGTGCTCTAGAAAGGATTAGAGGGCCTCAGGCCACTCCCACACGAACTAGACACGGTGACGCACAAGTTGCCTTCACAACTCTGGGCCGGAGAACTTCTGTGCCCGGCGTAATTCAAGGTCTACTAATGGCGGAACGCACGGGGGGTATCGGGCGCACGGTGAGGACCTATTTCGGGCCTTCCCCGAGCTACCCCGAGTTCATGTCGACCTTCTCTGAGGTCCACTGATGCTCCCCGACCGATTTCCCAAGCAGCTGAGGCACTAGGAGCATCAGCCGACATGGCCGAAGTCGTTCCGATATGGCGGCTCGTCGCCGACCATGCTCCGGCCGTTGTCATGAGCAGCTGACCCTCGGATCATGTTCCCCAAGTAAAAGTAGGCAGGGGCGGCCAGAATCAAGAAGTTTGAAGCTGTACAGCAGCCGGCGGCGAGCTCTCCGGCGAGGTCCCTCGGCGGCGGAGCGCGGGTGTCGCGAGGTTGAAGAAGGGGGTGGACCCCAGCTGTCAGCGGCCGATATTTTGAATCGGGATCCGGCTGCGGCCGGGATCGGGTGTGCTGGCGCGCAAAATCCTTGTGGGCCGCGGTGTGCTGTCGCTTCGGCGTGCGACGCGTGTCCCCTGGGCCCACGCGCGAGTTTAAACTTTTCCCCGATTTTCAGATTTCCTTCAAACTTCAAATCCTTATAACTTTGGCTAGAAAGCTCCAAATCGAGTGAACCAAATTTTGCTGGGTTCAGCTCTCTGAGTACTTTCCAGAAAATCAAGTTTCACTTCATGAAATTCCTTAATTCTCCAGAATTAATTCCTTAAAGTTTAAACTGTTAGGAATTTTAACTGGAGAATCCTTTGGAGAAAAATCCTGAAATTTTGCTGAGATGTTCACCAAAATATCCTTGAACTACCATAAAAATTTCAGATCCATTTGAGCTCATTTAGTCCACCTAATGGTGTGATTAGTAAAACTGTTCCAGAGAAAATAGAAAATGTTCAGAAACATTTTCAGAATTTTCTCTGAAATTGTTTAGCTCATATCTTTAGTTAGAGACTTCCAAATTAAGTGAGACCAATTCCATTAGAACCCTCTGAAAATCTAGTTTTCAGAAAGTCATAGTTTGTTTCATGAAAATACCTAGAACACCCTAAAAGCCTTTAATTAAGGTCAAGGACATAATTATTTGTGGAGGGCTCAAATGAGCTTTGCTGCAACTAAAACTTGACCAAGTCTCTGTTTAGGTTGTAACCAAGCCACAGTAAAAGTTTCACAGTCATTAGGTCTATCTAGTAAAGGTTATAGACTTCACAACTTCAAAGTTAATACAAAAGCATTTAATTAATACATACATTGTTCTTATCATGTAGTCGCTAAGGTCGAGGAGGAACCCGAAGTCCTAGACTTCGTTACTCCGGAGGAACAGCTAGCCTACGACCAAGAGCAGCAAGGCAAGCCCCGGTTTGCATTAACCATTTTATAAATTTTTATTGTTTTGAGCACATACTTGTTTTCTTTATGTTGTGCATCAGAGTCTTGTTTGGGAAACCCCACTGCATAGCCAAGAAAACCATGGGTTGGGGTTTAGGATTGCAAACCCCGTTAGCCACTGCATTGCTAGGATAGAGTAGGATTCGGTACAAGTCGAGTAGTTGGAACTACTCGCGAGAATAGGCTAGAGGCACATTGCTCGGGTAGAGATAGCACATGATACACATGGCAAGAAAATGAGACCGAGCGGAGAGTAAGGGCAGCAGGACTTTGGGGCCTGTGTGCTGTAGCTCCGCTTGTGTCGATTGAGGACCGAGCCGTGTGCGGGCCTGTTGAACAAGCTAGAACAGTACCGAAGACCTACCGGCTATATGGGAACCGGGAAACTGATGTAACTCGGGTAGCTGGGTATTGAGGCATTGCCCGTCGTTCAGAGGGTAGGTTGAGAGCTCGAGGTGTAAATCAGCTGGCGGCACAGAGATGCGCGTGCAGGGACCTCTTGCTCGGGACGATGGGACCGGTTCAATATTTGGCTAACGGGTGAAAGGTAGTCGCGTACGGCGTCCGTGATGGTTGTTGTAGGCAACATCGAGTACGGGCGTACGTGACGGGTTGTTCGGGTAACCCTGCAGGTGTAAATCGATTATAATCGCCGTCCCTCGCGGTCAGTGAGTACCACTTGTTCACTGTACCGTGACGTAGAAAGAACAGGCTAGTTACATGTTAAAATGTTGCTGATTGAAAGTTGGATATTGATTGTTAATGATATGTTGTAGCTTAGTGCTAACTAAAGTTCTTTTCAACTTTGGGCAAAGTACATGAGAGAAATGCGTTTCTTGTTTGATTGCGGCTCTCTC
This sequence comes from Neostapfia colusana, assembly GCA_030760725.1. Lineage (NCBI taxonomy): Eukaryota > Viridiplantae > Streptophyta > Magnoliopsida > Poales > Poaceae > Neostapfia > Neostapfia colusana. The sequence continues at coordinate 22,459,355 of JASWHV010000017.1, read as the reverse complement.
ATGTGCCTTAGCGTAAAGTTCTCCACAACCTGCTGCTAAAACTTGAAAGTAAGGTTCTACTAATTAGGCGAGTCCTTGCAAATGATTTTTACCTCATGCAACCCATCACCCTCATGTAGAAGTTTCATGTTTAGGTGAGACGGGTCAGACTTGCTGAGCCTTCGTGCTCACTGCTTGTGTTTGAAGCTTTTGCAGGGTTCTATGAGGAAGGGACTCCCGAAGAGGAGACGGAACCCCAGGAGGGAAACCCCGTCGAGTGGGAGTCGTGCACGCCGCAGAGTTAGTGTGCGAGTGTGCTAGCAAGGACACGTTCGAGGGCTGAACGTGCACTTGATGCTTAGTCTACGCCCGCGAGTGTGGACTAAACTTATTTTGATGTAAACATGTTAATAAACTTGTTTATGTAATAAAGCTTCCGCTTCCGCTTTGTACCTTTGACGTGTGTTATACGGTGTTGTGCAACGCAGCACCCCTCAGCGTGATCCTGGCTCGACAGGACCAGTGGGGTCGTGTCAGCGTGGTATCAGAGCTCGCTTGAGGTTTAACACAGTACAAAGGTCTTCTTTTTCAAAAATCCAGTGAGGAACGAGTTAGTAGCCCGTATAAGGATGTTATTAGTATATAGAAAGTGGCTTAGTAACCTATTTGTTATGTCGGAAAATCGTGCATCTCGGGACGTTCATGTCTTGGGGGGTGCACGTAAGCGCTGTCCACCAGTGCGCACAAGCTGAAGGGTGGAGCCCCACGGGTGGCAGGTAACCCGACCCGCTTTGATATCCTCTACGACTCTTCATGTCGTTTGGGGTATTCGAGCAACGTCTGTCCCTGGCGTGCGTGGTGCAACATGGGAGACCCCGTCACGTGGTCTGAAACGTGAACACGTAACTCAAGGCGTGTTTGGCTTGAGAACATCCGGGCGAGTGATGACGGCCGGGTGTACAAACTGTATGGATTCCGGGCTCGGTGTGCAGCCGAGTCTGATGATTGTTTGAGTTTCTGCAGGTAGCCTTACCACGAAACGGTAGACGTGTAGCATCCGTGTGCGAGTGACGAGTAGTGCCACTGAACTAACGAAGCCGGCTAAATCCGGTATAGGTTTTTCCTTTGTGAGGACGTAGTACCGACATAATCTGGTGACGCCTCGACGTCACACCCAACTAAATGAACAACTTCATTTAAAAACTTGAAGGTTTTGATCCAAAGTAGTAAAACTTGATGTAACTCCTTCCCTTGAACAGGATATTCAAAGTTAATAAATTTTCAACTTATAGGATGTTAAGGACAGAGCACTCTGTTTTCAGCTAAATCAAGGCTGAAGTTAATCAGAGGTTAGAGGTTGAGTTCTTTCGAGGTTGGGGTCGTATGATACGTTTCTGGAAAGCTTTGGAGGAGCTTTACAACTTTTCTGTTGAGTTCCAGAGGTTTTTCATCCCTTAACCACTCGAAAAATGCAGTAGAGTTGAAACTGTCCAGAAAACAGGACGGAGCAAAGACTCTCTGTAGACTCTCTGTAAATTAAGCATAACTTCCTGCATAAAAATCCAAAAATAGAAAATGAGGTGGTTCTGGGAAGCTTATGAGATGGGTTACAACTTTGTAACAGAAAGTTTTGTCAGATTAGGAACAGAATTAACTGGAATTCTTGGATCAAATCAGTACCTAAGGCAGGGAGGTGCTGTCCAATTGTTCCCAGAAATTCTGTTAACTTTGACATCTCATAACTTTTGAACCAGAGCAGATCTTAGGCCAACCAAATACTTTCTGGAAAGCTATTGAAGTTAACTTTAACTTTGATGTTGAGCTCCAGGACTGGTTTTGCTTTTAACCTGGCCTAAATCAGATTGATATGGAAACTGGTCAGGGCTGTCATGGGAACAGCAGATCAGCAGTCAAATTTGTTTAAAAATTTGAACTATGTTTCCAAGTGTTAAGGGTTCAATGACATATCTTGTGTTATAACTCAATGGTTTACTGTTTAAATAAATATTTGACATTTCTCAAATATATTTTTACAGATGGCAGCAGATAAACGGTTGGAGAACGGGTGGGTAGTTTCCCACTGCTCTGACCGTAGCGGCTACCCGGGGGCATTGTGGCTAATGCTCCAATATTTCGGGTACAACCAGATGCCGCAATACTTCGCCAAGGAAGAAGGCGAAGAGGGGAACAAGACGTGGACGATCCATGTCGAGGTTCCTGCAGGGCCTACGCCACCCGGTTGGGTGCCATTCACCGTCACGGTGAGAGGAAGACAACCGGAAGGGATGTGGCAAGTGGCAGCCCGTGACACTATGTCACGTTTCTGCCAACTACACGTACAGGCTATGGAGGGAACTCCATACGCACTCGTTCCGGTGGAGGGACGAGCTCAGCATGTGTGGGAAGAGAGGTACCTAGAGGCAACAAACCCGAGTTGCCCAAGGTACAACCCCGCGGAGGCAAATCTCAGCCTCCAAATGAGGGCGGGAAACGCTGTGATGGACAGCCAAGCTGTTCATACGGAGCATCTCGCCACCAAGCTCAAGGAGAGCACAAGCCGTGGAGATCATTTTGAGAGTGCTCACAGTGCACTCCGCAATGTGCTCCTTCCGACAATCAAGCGACTGAATGAACAACACAATCAGTTGCGTCGTCTGAAGAAGGCAAAGAAGAAGAGCCGTGTTGACATTGCGGCGTTGCAAGAGCTGGTGCAGACCCTAACCCAGCAGAATGAGGACCTTGCTCAAGAGCGGGACGACGCTATTGAGGAAGGACAAGGCTGGGAAGAGGACTACAACCAGGCTATGGACGAGGTGCATGCATTGCAGGACCTCGTGCCCCCGGTATTGGGCGTACCAGTAGTCTTGGGTCTTCCAGCCATGGGAGAACCTGGAATGGGAGAAGAGGTGGTAGACCCCGAGCCACCAGCAGAGGTACCGGAGGAGGACGACCCACAGGAGGTCGAGTTCTACTCCGAGTAGGGGGTTACGGTTGCCAAGTAGGGCAGCTAGGGTAGCGTAACCCAACTTTTGTAATCGGTGACATGTCGTGTAGACGGTAGCGTATGTATAGGTAGTGACGGCATGAGCACGACTTCTCGGAGATCCGAGAATAATGTATCTTGTATAAAGTTTATGCTTTATCAATATATGTGAATGTTGTGCAAGTTAATCATGCGTCGCTTCAATACTTACTCCTGTTTATGGAATTTTGAGTAAGACATGTGCTAATTGCTGCTGTGTTGAATTTCAGAATGACGCGTACTCGTGCCAACCCCGATGTTGGAGGTACTAGCCAAGGGGGAGAGACCTCCCAACCACCTCCCGAGGACTCCTCGGGACAGCAGCAGCAACAGCAACAGCAAACACCGCCACCGCCACTGCCAACGGTTACATTGGCCGACATTGTCGCGGCAATGGCGGGTTCACATCAGCAGCATACAGAGCTGCTGCAAACGTTAATTGCGAATACGTCTCGCCCAGAGAGACGTCAAGATCGTGAGGAGCGCCAACAGAGCTCCTACTCTGACTTCCTGGCGACTCATCCCCCTGTATTCTCAAGGGCGGATGAACCACTTGACGCGGACAACTGGCTCCGCGCCATAGAGATGAAGTTCGGGCTGCTCCAAATCAGCGAGCAGCGCAAGACTCAGTTCGCGGTCCAGCAGCTCCAAGGATCCGCGGGCGCGTGGTGGGCCAACTTTTGTGCTTCACAACCCACCGACCGAGTGATGACCTGGGCGGAGTTCCGGACGGCCTTCCGGGCCTATCATATACCGCCCGGTTTGATGAGAGGAAGACGCAGGAATTCCTACACCTGCAACAAGGGAGCCGGAACGCGCTGGAGTACTCCAGAGCGTTCAACGATCTCGCACTCTACGCGTCGTATCACGCAGATACGGACGAGAAGCGGCGGGACCACTTTTACCAGGGGCTTAACCCGCTCCTGAAGGACAAGCTGGCGATGTTCAATCGCGGCAGCCTCAACGACATAATTGATGCTGCGATTGTTCAGGAAGACTCCGGCAAGGAGTTGGCGGCGGCAGAGCGAAAGCGAAGCGCGCCGCAGAGCAGCGGAGAAGGAGGCGGTCCTTCTCAGAAGTTTCGGATGGTGAATCGCCCACCATCAGGTCCGCGCTGGCAGCCACCACAGCGGTCGATGCCGTTCCGCGGTCGGCCGTATTCTTCACCGGCATTCCGGCCGGCACTGCCAGCACCACCGCAACAACAACAGCAGCAGCGGGCGATGCCGCGTGCGTTTGCACCTCCGCAACGCATGCCGGGCTTTCGTCCACCAAGTACTCCACCAGCAGCGGCCACATGTTACAAGTGTGGTCGTCCAGGACACATCGCGAGCAGTTGCCCGGAGAGGCAAGGCGGCGGAGTGGTACCACAGTTTCCGGGGAGGAATCAACCCCGGAACCCTACTAATGCGCGGCGGGCAAACCCTAGGCCCGGTACTGTCCACCAGCTTGCCATTGAGGACGTGCCGGAGGGCGAGCCAATCTTTGCGGGTATGTTCCAACTCCACCAGCATCCCGCTATAGTACTATTTGATTCAGGCGCCACGCATAATTTTATTAGCCAAGCTTTCATTGCTAAACACAGCTTGCCAATACTACCCACCGATAGTCCATATTTAATTTGTTCACCGGGTGGGAAGATTTCAGCAAGCGTAATGGTCTCCAAAGCACCATTATGCTTAGCGGGTAGAGTGTACCCCACGTCTCTCATTATCTTAGAGGGACAGAAGGTCGATGTCATCCTAGGGATGTCGTGGTTAAACCGCCACGGCGCTGTTTTAGACACCGTCCTCCGAGTCGTGCACTTAAACTCAGGAGTGCACGGTTCTCACTCATTATTTCTGGACAGTCCAGAAATAAAACTTCCAAGTGTCTATCAAGCCACAACCATCAGATTGGAAGACATTCCAGTGGTCCGAGAATTCCCTGATGTATTCCCGGATGATTTGCCGGGGATGCCACCCGATAGAGAGGTGGAGTTCAAGATTGAACTTGCACCGGGAACCATGCCAATATCCCGAAGGCCGTACAAGATGGCGCCCAAGGAGTTGGCTGAACTGAAGACTCAGCTCACGGACCTTCTGGAGAAGGGTTTTATTAGGCCGAGCTCCTCGCCATGGGGCTGTTCGGCATTATTTGTCAAAAAGAAGGATGAAACGTTGCGGCTTTGCGTGGACTACCGTCCATTAAATGCCGTAACCATCAAGAACAAGTACCCGTTGCCACGGATCGACATGTTGTTTGATCAGTTGGTCGAAGCAAAGGTCTTTTCCAAGATGGATTTAAGATCCGGGTACCATCAGATTAAGATCAGGGCTGAGGACATTCCAAAGACAGCTTTTTCGACAAGGTACGGACTTTATGAGTACCTGGTCATGTCCTTTGGCCTCACCAATGCTCCAGCTCACTTCATGTACTTAATGAACTCGGTGTTCATGCCGGAGCTGGACAAGTTTGTCGTGGTCTTCATCGACGACATCCTGGTATATTCCAAGTCGGAGGAAGATCACAAGAAACATCTGCGTATAGTCTTGCAACGGCTGCGGGATCACAAGTTATACGCAAAGTTCAGCAAATGCGAGTTTTGGATATCGCAAGTGCCTTTCCTCGGGCATATCATCTCAGCGGAGGGTATCGCTGTGGACCCGAGCAAAATCACGCAAGTGCTGAATTGGAAATCCCCGAGAACTGTTCATGAGGTACGGAGTTTCCTCGGACTCGCGGGATATTATCGGAGGTTCATTCCGAACTTCTCGAAGATTGCCAAGCCAATGACAGAGCTGCTGAAGAAGGCTACCAAATATGTTTGGAGTCCAGCATGTGAAGCAGCATTCAAGGCTTTAGTCGAGCACCTGACATCAGCACCGGTTTTGGCGCAGCCAGACACAACAAAACCGTTCGATGTGTACTGCGATGCATCCGGCATTGGGCTCGGATGTGTGCTGATGCAAGACCGAAGAGTGGTCGCGTATGGATCAAGGCAGCTTAGGAATCATGAGCAAAATTATCCAACTCACGACTTGGAGCTCGCTGCCGTGGTACTTGCACTAAAGATGTGGAGGCACTACCTACTCGGTAACCTCGTACATTTATATACCGACCACAAAAGCCTCAAGTACATATTCACTCAGAAGGAGTTGAACATGAGGCAACGAAGATGGTTAGAACTGATAAAGGATTACGAGATAGAGATCCATTATCATCCGGGCAAGGCAAACGTTGTGGCAGACGCGCTAAGCCGCAAGTCACACGTCAATAATCTGACCATCACACCGTTGGAAGAGAGCGAACCACCACTACATGTGATGCCACACGGAGCTCTCTACAACCTAGCTTTGATCCCCACCATCCGTGAAGAGATAGCGGCAGCCCAGAAGAATGACAAGGGCATGTCACATTTACGGAGACGTGTAGACAGTGGGGAGTTGAAATGTTTCCGGAAGGACGGAGACGGCGTCCTATGGTTCAAGGACCGGATCGTCGTACCCCGAAACCCGGAGTTACGGAAGAAAATCTTTGATGAGGCTCACTTATCAAAGTTTTCTATTCACCCCGGCAGCAACAAGATGTATCAAGAACTCAGAAGCAAGTTTTGGTGGACACGGATGAAGCGAGAGACTGCAAAATACGTGTCCGAGTGTGATACATGTCGACGGGTGAAGGCAGACCACATGCGGAAACCGGGACTGCTGCAACCACTGGGCATTCCTGCCTGGAAGTGGGAGGACGTGAGCATGGATTTCGTCGTCGGTTTACCCACCACCTTACAGAAACATGATTCTGTGTGGGTGATCGTCGATCGGCTCACCAAAGTTGCCCATTTCATCCCGGTCAACACCAACTACAACGCCAAGAAGTACGCTGAACTGTACATCTCACGGATCCTATGCTTATACGGCGTACCCCGTACTATCGTATCGGACCGGGGCACTTTATTTGTGTCCCGTTTTTGGGAGCAGCTCCACGCTGCCTTGGGGACGAAGCTGATCCGTAGTTCAGCCTACCACCCGCAGACGGATGGGCAAACGGAGCGGGTAAATCAAATCTTAGAAGACATGCTACGAGCTTGCGCTATCGACCGCGGCAAGAACTGGGATGATCACTTGCCGTTAGCCGAGTTCTCGTACAACAATGGGTACCAAGCCAGCATCAAGATGGCGCCCTACGAGGCGCTATACGGGAGAAAATGCCGCACACCATTGAATTGGTGTGAGTCTGGCGAGAGGGTTACCTTCGGGATTGATCTTGTCAACAACGCGGAAGAAAAGGTTCGAGTAATTCAAGCGAACCTAAAAGCCGCTCAATCCCGACAGAAACAGTATGCGGACCGGAGAAGGCGTCCGTTACAATTCGAAGCTGGAGACCACGTATATCTACGAGTGTCTCCAATGAAGGGCGTAAACAGATTTGGGGTGAGAGGAAAGTTAGCACCCCGATTCATCGGTCCATTCCAGATTACCGAAAGATGTGGATCGGTGGCATACCGGCTAAGATTACCAGAAGCACTTTCCGGTGTGCACGACGTCTTTCACATTTCCCAGCTGAGGAAGTGTCTCAAGCTATCAACTACCGTTCAGCTGGAAGACATTGAAGAACTGCAACCGGATCTCACCTATCGGGAGGAACCGGTGCAGATTATTGATGAAAAGGCCCGAACCACACGCAACCGTACGTTGTGGTTCTACAAGGTTCTGTGGAGTAATCACTCCATGGATGAAGCGACATGGGAGAGCGAAGAATTCCTTCGCACTAACTACCCCGACTTTCTCACGTCGCATATTCGGTAAAATTTCCACCGTCCTCTCTCTCATTTCACATTATAATCTCGGGACGAGATTCTTTTAAGGGGGGAGGAATGTAAGGGCCTCAGTTTTTGACACTCATTTGCAGTGTTCATCACCACACCACACACCTCATTTGAGGAAAAATGATGAACACAAATAAAGAGCAAGTAACAATTATCAACATGCTCATTAGGGAACAAACTCACACATTACAAAAGTGGTACTTCCCACATGTGATATAGATGGGCTGGACATATGAAAACTCCTACACTTTGCCAAGGATGTCCATGCCAAGTTTCACCCAAATTCAAAACATTTTTGAGGTCATCTTGGGTGTAGATAGGAAAGGGGCAGTTTGAAAACATATTCAAATTCAAACTGTTTTCACCCACTGAATTTAAAAGTGGAAGGCATATTCTTGCTCAGCACATTTTTGTGAGCTCACACACCAATTTTCACTCCATTTGGAGTTGATCTTGACATGAGCTAAGGGGGAGAAATTCAAACTTTATTTGAATTTCAAACTGCACTTGTGCTGAAATTCATTCAAACCAAACCTCATTTGAACTTTGATCAATTCAAATGGCTCTTGGGTGAATAATTTGAGTTGCCAAGGGTAGAATAGGGTTCACTGTTTACCACAGCTGTTAGGAATAAATTTCAGAGGTTAAAAGAGGAGTGGGACCCACATGTCAGCCTCAGCCTCAAAGCAAACCGACTGAACCACAGTTCAGTCGGTTCCCGGCTGTTGTGCGCGCGCGCCACCGAAGGGGGCAGCCGGCGCCAGCTCCTGCTGCGTGCCCCAAGCCGGAGACCGGCCGACCGGCCTATTTATTCCCTCCCCGGCGTGCTTCAGTCGCCATTCCCCGAGCTGCCGACGTGCACGATCCATTTCTCCACTGCCATCACCGGCGCTCGAGTTCCTGCTGGATCGAGCTGATCGCAGCTTCCTCTTTCCATTCCAAGGTCCCAGCAAGGTACTAGCAACCATCCTCCATCCTTCCCATTGATAGAAATCGATTGAAACCGAGTGATATCGGCTGTGCCGAAAGATCAAACTCGGAACTGGAAACCGCCGCACCTCGGGCTCTCGTGGACAGCCCAACCTGGGCGTTGTCACGCCCGAGCCAAGGCACCCTTGGACGCGCAAGTGATCGGTGCTGCTCATCCCCGAGCCACAGCTCGAGTGGTTGCTCACCGGCGGCGAATTTCCACTTTTCCCCTTTCTGTGTGCAGAACGACCCTCGGGTACGATTCTGTTTAATTCGTGCTCTAGAAAGGATTAGAGGGCCTCAGGCCACTCCCACACGAACTAGACACGGTGACGCACAAGTTGCCTTCACAACTCTGGGCCGGAGAACTTCTGTGCCCGGCGTAATTCAAGGTCTACTAATGGCGGAACGCACGGGGGGTATCGGGCGCACGGTGAGGACCTATTTCGGGCCTTCCCCGAGCTACCCCGAGTTCATGTCGACCTTCTCTGAGGTCCACTGATGCTCCCCGACCGATTTCCCAAGCAGCTGAGGCACTAGGAGCATCAGCCGACATGGCCGAAGTCGTTCCGATATGGCGGCTCGTCGCCGACCATGCTCCGGCCGTTGTCATGAGCAGCTGACCCTCGGATCATGTTCCCCAAGTAAAAGTAGGCAGGGGCGGCCAGAATCAAGAAGTTTGAAGCTGTACAGCAGCCGGCGGCGAGCTCTCCGGCGAGGTCCCTCGGCGGCGGAGCGCGGGTGTCGCGAGGTTGAAGAAGGGGGTGGACCCCAGCTGTCAGCGGCCGATATTTTGAATCGGGATCCGGCTGCGGCCGGGATCGGGTGTGCTGGCGCGCAAAATCCTTGTGGGCCGCGGTGTGCTGTCGCTTCGGCGTGCGACGCGTGTCCCCTGGGCCCACGCGCGAGTTTAAACTTTTCCCCGATTTTCAGATTTCCTTCAAACTTCAAATCCTTATAACTTTGGCTAGAAAGCTCCAAATCGAGTGAACCAAATTTTGCTGGGTTCAGCTCTCTGAGTACTTTCCAGAAAATCAAGTTTCACTTCATGAAATTCCTTAATTCTCCAGAATTAATTCCTTAAAGTTTAAACTGTTAGGAATTTTAACTGGAGAATCCTTTGGAGAAAAATCCTGAAATTTTGCTGAGATGTTCACCAAAATATCCTTGAACTACCATAAAAATTTCAGATCCATTTGAGCTCATTTAGTCCACCTAATGGTGTGATTAGTAAAACTGTTCCAGAGAAAATAGAAAATGTTCAGAAACATTTTCAGAATTTTCTCTGAAATTGTTTAGCTCATATCTTTAGTTAGAGACTTCCAAATTAAGTGAGACCAATTCCATTAGAACCCTCTGAAAATCTAGTTTTCAGAAAGTCATAGTTTGTTTCATGAAAATACCTAGAACACCCTAAAAGCCTTTAATTAAGGTCAAGGACATAATTATTTGTGGAGGGCTCAAATGAGCTTTGCTGCAACTAAAACTTGACCAAGTCTCTGTTTAGGTTGTAACCAAGCCACAGTAAAAGTTTCACAGTCATTAGGTCTATCTAGTAAAGGTTATAGACTTCACAACTTCAAAGTTAATACAAAAGCATTTAATTAATACATACATTGTTCTTATCATGTAGTCGCTAAGGTCGAGGAGGAACCCGAAGTCCTAGACTTCGTTACTCCGGAGGAACAGCTAGCCTACGACCAAGAGCAGCAAGGCAAGCCCCGGTTTGCATTAACCATTTTATAAATTTTTATTGTTTTGAGCACATACTTGTTTTCTTTATGTTGTGCATCAGAGTCTTGTTTGGGAAACCCCACTGCATAGCCAAGAAAACCATGGGTTGGGGTTTAGGATTGCAAACCCCGTTAGCCACTGCATTGCTAGGATAGAGTAGGATTCGGTACAAGTCGAGTAGTTGGAACTACTCGCGAGAATAGGCTAGAGGCACATTGCTCGGGTAGAGATAGCACATGATACACATGGCAAGAAAATGAGACCGAGCGGAGAGTAAGGGCAGCAGGACTTTGGGGCCTGTGTGCTGTAGCTCCGCTTGTGTCGATTGAGGACCGAGCCGTGTGCGGGCCTGTTGAACAAGCTAGAACAGTACCGAAGACCTACCGGCTATATGGGAACCGGGAAACTGATGTAACTCGGGTAGCTGGGTATTGAGGCATTGCCCGTCGTTCAGAGGGTAGGTTGAGAGCTCGAGGTGTAAATCAGCTGGCGGCACAGAGATGCGCGTGCAGGGACCTCTTGCTCGGGACGATGGGACCGGTTCAATATTTGGCTAACGGGTGAAAGGTAGTCGCGTACGGCGTCCGTGATGGTTGTTGTAGGCAACATCGAGTACGGGCGTACGTGACGGGTTGTTCGGGTAACCCTGCAGGTGTAAATCGATTATAATCGCCGTCCCTCGCGGTCAGTGAGTACCACTTGTTCACTGTACCGTGACGTAGAAAGAACAGGCTAGTTACATGTTAAAATGTTGCTGATTGAAAGTTGGATATTGATTGTTAATGATATGTTGTAGCTTAGTGCTAACTAAAGTTCTTTTCAACTTTGGGCAAAGTACATGAGAGAAATGCGTTTCTTGTTTGATTGCGGCTCTCTCATGTGCCTTAGCGTAAAGTTCTCCCCAACCTGCTGCTAAAACTTGAAAGTAAGGTTCTACTAATTAGGCGAGTCCTTGCAAATGATTTTTACCTCATGCAACCCATCACCCTCATGTAGAAGTTTCATGTTTAGGTGAGACGGGTCAGACTTGCTGAGCCTTCGTGCTCACTGCTTGTGTTTGAAGCTTTTGCAGGGTTCTATGAGGAAGGGACTCCCGAAGAGGAGACGGAACCCCAGGAGGGAAACCCCGTCGAGTGGGAGTCGTGCACGCCGCAGAGTTAGTGTGCGAGTGTGCTAGCAAGGACACGTTCGAGGGCTGAACGTGCACTTGATGCTTAGTCTACGCCCGCGAGTGTGGACTAAACTTATTTTGATGTAAACATGTTAATAAACTTGTTTATGTAATAAAGCTTCCGCTTCCGCTTTGTACCTTTGACGTGTGTTATACGGTGTTGTGCAACGCAGCACCCCTCAGCGTGATCCTGGCTCGACAGGACCAGTGGGGTCGTGTCACGTTGCAGAAACTGCGAGAGCATCAATTGTATGCCATGTTCAGCAAGTGTCAATTTTGGCTAAAGGAGATATCGTTCCTAGGCCACATCATCTCCGAGTCAGAAGTATTGGTTGATCCCGGAAAAGTTGGAGATGTTTTGAAGTTGAATCAACCGCAGAATGTGAGAGGTATTCGGAGTTTCCTTGGGATGGCTGGATACTACCGCCGTTTCATCAAGGATTTCTCCAAAATAGCAAAGCCTATGACTGAATTGCTTATGAAGGGGAAAGCATTTCAGTCGACACCAGCGTGTCAAAAAAGCTTTGAAGAACTAAAGAAAAGGTTAACAACAGCGCCGGTTTTGGTATTTCCAGACGTGAGCAAGATCTTCGACATATATTGTGACGCATCAAGACAAGGGCTTGGATGTGTGCTCATGCAAGGAGGACAAGTGGTAGCCTATGCATCGAGACAACTAAAGAAACATGAGATGAATTACCCCACACATGACTTGGAACTTGCAGCCGTGGTACATGCTTTGGAGATTTGGAGGCATTATATCCTTGGCTACCGATGTGCGATCTATACGGATCACAAAAGCCTCAAATATATATTCATGCAAACGGATCTGAATTTGAGGCAACTTCGATGGTTGGAACTCATCAAGGATTATGATGTTGGAATCAACTATCACCCCGGAAAGGCCAATGTAGTAGCTGATGCGTTGAGCCGAAAGGGAGTTTGTCACCAACTCACGGTTCGGGAGCTGCCACCCGAGCTCCGCAAGGAGTTCGAACGGTTACATCTTGGGTTCTTGAACGAGATGGAGGTGATAGAACTGAACTCCTCGCTGGAACAAGAGATACGAGATGGCCAAGCAACGGATGAGGAAATCAAGAAAATCAAGGAAAGAATCCGACAAGGCATAGAAAAGGATTTCAAGGAGGACGAGAAAGGCACGCTTTGGTTAGGGAAAAGGACTTGTATGCCTAACGTGAAGCACATCCGCGACACGATCTTAAAGGAGGCACATGACTCACCTTATTCCATACACCCTGGCTGTACAAAGATGTACAAGGACCTAAAAACTTTCTATTGGTGGGATGGTATGAAAAGTGACATAGCTGAATATGTTGCCTTATGCGACACGTGCCAATGGGTGAAGGCCGAACATCAAAGACCCGCTGGACTGTTGCAGCCATTGAAAGTACCCGAGTGGAAGTGGGAAGACGTCAGCATGGATTTCATTGTCGGATTGCCACATACTCGGTCTGGTTACGACTCCATTTGGGTTATTGTGGATCGATTGATGAAAACAGCCCATTTCCTTCCTGTTAGAACCATGTACTGTGTTGCAGAACTAGCCGAGCTGTATATGGAGCAAATCGTGTGTCTCGGGGTTCTCAATTTACCTCTAGGTTCTGGAAGAAGCTGCATGAAGCCATGGGTACACGACTGAATTTCAGCTCCGCTTATCACCTGCAAACCGACGGGCAAACTGAGAGGACAAATCAAATTTTCGAAGACATGTTGAGAGCTTGCGCCTTGAAACATGGGTGTAGTTGGGATAGGAGCTTGCCGTAAGCTGAATTCTCGTACAATAACAGCTACCAAGCCAGCTTGAAGATGTCACCTTTCGAAGCATTGTATGGTAGACGGTGTAGAACGCCGCTGTTCTGGAATGAGACCAGAGAGAGTCAAGTGTTTGGACCCGAAGTGCTGCAAGACGCCGAGAAGCAAGTCCAAACGATACGAGAAAACATGAAGGCTGCTCAGTCATGACAAAAAGGTTATGTGTACAATAGGCAAAGAAAATTAACCTTCGAAGTGGCAGACTTCGTGTATCTTAAGGTATCGCCTATCCGAGGCCAACGACGATTCAAAGTCAAGGGAAAGTTAGCACCTCGCTACATCGGGCCATTGAAGATTTTGGGCAAGCGAGGACAAGTAGCCTATCAACTAGAGCTGCCAACGCATCTCTCCGACGTACACGACGTGTTTCATGTATCCCAACTTAAGAAGTGCTTAAGAGTACCAGAAGAACAAGTATCAATGGATGAGCTCGAGCTTCAAGAGGATCTGACCTACGCGGAGCACCCCGTCAAAATTTTGGACGTGAAGGAAAGGGTCACTAGGAACAAAGTGATCCGTTGGTGCAAGGTACAGTGGAGCCATCACACGGAAGCCAAAACTACATGGGAGCGTGAGGAAGATCTCAAGGCAGAATTCCCTCATCTATTCTCCACTCTATCGAATCTCGAGGACGAGATTCAGTTTAAGGGGGTAGGTTTGTAACACCCTCAAATTCATTTCCATGCATTGCATACAATTTTCATTTAGAGAAGCATTATAAAAGAACTAGAAATGGAGAAAGAACCTTAGAAATGGAGAAAGAACTATAGAAATGGAGGAAGAACCATAGAAATGGAGAAAGAACCATAGAAATGGAGGAAGGAACCATAGAAATGGAGGGAAAACCATAGAAATGGAGAAGTGGATATATAAAGGGAGAATGGGGCATAGAAATGGAGAAGGGAAATGTAGAAATGGAGAATGGGACATAGAAATGGAGAGGGGAATGTAAAAATGGAGAATGGGACATAGAAATGGAGAGGGGAATGTAGAAATGGAGAATGGGACATAGAAATGGATAGGGAAATGTAGAAATGGAACAAGTGACATAGAAATGGTGAGGAATGGGAAAAAGATAGCTGAAGTGAGCCATTTCCATTTTCCCCAAATTTTTTCCTAATATCTCCCAATTCACCCAAAAAGGGGTATTTTCTCCACATTTGGGGAATTTCATCCCCATTGCTACCGCACCAAATCAAAAGGGGATAAGTTTGTTAAGATTGAGTTCCAATTGCAGTAGGATTCCTCCCTATCCCCCCCCCTTATAAATAGAACCCACCCACCCCTTTTGGCCGCAGCCCCCCCTCCTCTCCCCCTCCCCCCAAGTCGGTGACTTGCCCCCCCCCAACTCGCCAAGTTGGCACCCCCCCTCGCCGGAGTTCGGTCGCTGGTGAGCCCCGCCAACGAGCCCCGCCGTCAAGCCCCGCCGTCAATCCCCGTTGTCGAGACCCGCAGACGAGCCCCGTCATGCCTCGTCGTCGCCGGAAAAGAACTGACGATCTGTCCTGCCCTAATATTCCATAGAAAAATTCCTAGCTGCTGCCATTGCTAGAAGGAAGGCCCTGCCACCGAAAAGAAGTGAGCTAGGTCCCCATTCCCCATCTTACGACATCGCCGCTGTTTCTACGCATCCGTTTCCTTTGCCCCCTTCGAACAGAAACTTTTTCGTGTGGACAGATCACGTTTTGATCAATTTTTGACGGTGGAATTGATCTAGATCTTGAGTCAAGATCATCACCACGTCCACACTTCATCCCAGCACCCTTGTTCATCATAAAACCCCATGAAAGCCCATTAAAACATGCAAGAACACGTACAAACTGGTTTAATAAAACAGCACCATAGGATTTGCATTCATATACCCCATTGCATCTTGAGTAAAGTTTGTGCATGATGATTAATTGCTGTAAATTTTATATGTGCATGATCGTGAGTAGAATAACAAGCTCAAGAGGCCATCTACAAGGAACTACGACACCAAGACTTTGAGATGGTCGAACAACAAGAATCACGGGAGCAAGGCAAGTGCCCCTTGACCATATTGGTCCCATGTTTTGAAATTGTTTTGTTTATGAAAATGTGTATGTTTGAGTCAACTTGATGGGACACCCTTTTATAGGAGTTTAGTAGTTTTTTAACCATCCTTGTCGCCTGGAAAGTTGATGAGTCGGGTATGGTCGTTTTTCCTTTTTGCTTCGCTTAATCTACGGGATACGGGAAGCTGAATTAAAACATGTTTAGCCACTGCACTCATATGAATAATGATGATGAGAACTTGATGATGTTAATGAGCATGGAATCGGGGAGATTTAGGCAAGCTTGGATCGTGGATGTTGCTGAATGAGATGGTGGTTTACTTGCCGTAGATCTAAGGACCGGTTCATGCCAGCTTATGCCAGGAAAACAGTGCCACC
Organism: Neostapfia colusana; assembly: GCA_030760725.1. Taxonomy (NCBI): domain Eukaryota; kingdom Viridiplantae; phylum Streptophyta; class Magnoliopsida; order Poales; family Poaceae; genus Neostapfia; species Neostapfia colusana. Next base: position 22,443,426 of record JASWHV010000017.1, on the reverse strand, counting down.
ACAAGCCCAAATATGGGTGCAGCTTAGCTGACTAATTAGGTGTGTTGCTAGCTTGTTATGGACCGTGGATGGTGCAGGGAATGGGAGTCGAGGAGGACTGCCCTGGGAACTGCATGGCACAAGAGGGGCCCGTGGGTGGGAGAATGGTGATTCGAGCCTGCCAGTGAAACCTCAGTGAGTCCATACATCTAGTAGCCCCTTTGTAAAGGCTATTTTGTGATCTCTTGGCCATACACTGACGGTTGTGTACTGCTATAATGGAGGTTCTGCAGTCGCCGACGGGTGACGAAATCACGAACTTGTGGGTAAAGTGGTGCCACCTCTGCAGAGTGTAAAACTATCATGATAGTCGTGCTTCCGGTCACAAGCACCTGGCCAACTCACATGATTAGAGGGAAAACTTGGGATGGGTATTCGGTATGGTTATGGTATGGTCATTGGGATTGGTTTTGGGACTGTTTTGAGTCATGAAAATGAGTTTGGTTTTGGTTATGTGAATATGAGATGGTTATGAATATTTATGAGCATGAGATGAACTTGAGAAAGATTAATGGCTGATTGAGACTTGATAAATGGTGAATTATGGTGAAAGAATAATGATGAAAGAATGTTGCTGATTACTTGGTTATATTGGGATTTAATACATCTAGACTTAGTTGCTATTTTTACCATGTTTGTGAAATAAAATTTGCTTGCTGCAATGAGCCTTTTTATTTCCTACCTTGGTGTAAGCTACATGTCATATTTTTCCTGCACTTGCTGAGTACGACATGTACTCACCCTTGCATCATCACATAAACATTAGAAACAAGAGAAGTGTACTTCGAGGACCATGTGGAGTACTAGGCGTGCGAACTACCATCAACATGCCTGTGGAGTCGAAGATGGAGCCTTCTGTCTTTAGTCACTTTCCGCTGTCGTTTAGAGTCTTCCGCTGCAAGAATAAGATAGACATTCATGAGTGAGACATTGAGTCATTGTAATAAAGTACTTAAACCCTATTTATTCGTGGTTATATTCTGAATTCAGTTTGTGGATTACATGTGTATGTGTCATGAACATTCTGGGCACACATGCATTCACTTGGTTCTATTTTCGGAACCGGGTGTCACACTCGCCTTGTTCTGAGGCCACCATGATCGGCAGCATTGTGAGGAACTTCCTCAGCTCCTGGAATGCCTAATCTGCCTCCTCGGTGCATACGATTGGACCGGATTTGCGTAGAAGCTTGAAGAACGGAAGAGCCCGCTCAGCCAATCTAGAGATAAACCGACTAGGCGCAGCCAAGCATCCGGTAAGCTTCTGCACGTCCTTGATGCGGGCAGGGGGCCGCGTCAGTTCTATCGCCTTGATCCTCGGTGTGAGACCAAGAAACCTATCAGCTTCCCGGCAGAGACCCCGAAGACACATTTTGTCTGGGTTCAACTTCGTGCGTGTCAAACGCAGTCTGTCGAAGACCAGGGCTAGGTCGTCGAGCAGATATGCTTGTGACTTCACCTTCACTACGATGTCATCGACATAAACCTCTACTAGGTCCTGAATGAGGTTCCCAAATGTTTTGTGCATTACACGCACAAAAGTGAGAAGTGCATTCTTAAGACCATAAGGCATGGACATATAGCAGTATAGACCATCTACTGTGATGAAGGCGGTATGCTTTTCATCTTCCCTAGGCATATGTATCTGGTGAAAACCTGAATATGCGTCTAGGAAACACAGTAGATCACAGTCTGATGTAGAATTGACTATTTAGTCTATATGGGAGAGAGGAAATGAATCCTTTGGATATGCCTTATTGAGGGTGGTGTAATCAATGCACATGCGTAGCTTTCCGCCAGCCTTGGGGACGACAACAGGGTTGGCCAACCATCGTGGATGGACTTCTCGGGTGAAGCCAGCGTCGAGCAGCTTCTTGATTTCTTCACGGGTGAAGTCTTACCGCTCGATGGATTGCTTTCGAGGCTTCTTTCGGACCGGCCTGGCGTCGGGGTGGATCTTCAGTTGGTTCTCAATCACCTCCCTAGGGATCCCAGACATTTCTAACGGTTTCCAGGCAAACACGTCTACATTCGCCCGGAGGAAGGTGACGAGAGTGTGTTCCTATTTGTCACGTAGGCCCCCGGTGATTCGGGTGGTCTGAGCGACATCAGGACTGACTTGGACGACCTTGACTAGTACGTCTTCGTCGTCCGAGGGCTGCACACGGGGTGCAGATGTCATCCCTGTGACGCCCGGTCCTGTAAAACACAGAACCAAGCGGATGCATATGTGTGCCCAGGATGTTCATCACACATACACATGTAATCCACAAACTGGATGCAGAATATAACCACGAATAATAGGGTTTAAGTACTTTATTACATCAATCTCTAAACTTGTTCTTGCAGCGGAAGTCTCTAACTTATTCTAGCAGTGTAAGTCTCTAAACAATAGCGGAAGCAAACTAAGCACGGCAGCGGCTCCATCTTCAACTCCATTCCCACAGACAAGTTGACGGTATATCGCACACCTAGTACTCCACATGGTCTTTGAAGTACTCCTCTCCTGTTGCTAATGATTGTATGATAATGCAAGGGTGAGTACATGTCATACTCAACAAGTGCGGAAAAAGTATGACATGTAGCTTACAGCAAGGTAGGAACAAAAAGGCTCATTGCAGAAAGCAAAGTTTATTTCACAATCATGATAAAAACAACAAATTATCTTTAAGTGAATTTAATCTCAACATATATCCAATTAAAACATCAACATACCTCCTTCATGATTCATGACTTTCCATGTCTCATCCAACCATAAATCTTTCTCAACTTTATCTCATGCTCATAATAACCATCTTATGATCATATCCATCTCATGATCATATAACCGAAACCATCTCATATTCAAGACTCAACAGTCCCGAAACCAATCTCATTACCAAGACTCAACAGTCCCGAAACTAATACCAAAGACCAAACCATAACCATATCAATAACCATACCGAATAACCATCTCAAACCATCCATCCCAAACCATCTCATCTAATCATTTGAGTTGGCCAGGTGCTTGTGATCGTAACCACATCTATCATGATAGTTTTACACTCTTAAGAGTTTGCACCACTTTACCCACAAGTTTGTGATTTCGTCACCCGTCGGCGACTGCAGAACCTCAATTACACAACCGTCGGTGTATGGCCAAGAGATCACAAAAGCCTTTACAAAGGGGCTACTAGATGTATGGACTCACTAAGGTTTCACCAGCAGGCTAGAATCACCATTCTCCCACCTACGGCCCCCTCTTGTGCCATGCAGTTCCAGGGCTGTCCTCTCTCGACTTCCATTCCCCGCGCCTTCCACAGTCCATAAAAATCTAGCAACTTACCTAATTAGTCAGCTAAGCCGCACCCATATTTGGCCTTGTGGTGGCACTGTATTCCTGGCATGTGCTGGCATGAACCGGTTCTTAGATCTACAGCAAGTAAAACCACCATCTCATTCTACCACTTCCACGGACCAAGCTTGCCTAGATCTCCCCCGATTCATGTTCATTATCATCATCAAGTTCTTATTATAAATTGTTTATATGAGTGCAGTAGCTAGACACATTCTATCTCTCTTCCCAAATCCCGTAGACTCAGCGAAGCAAAAGAAAAAATGACCATACCCAACTCATCAACTTTCCTGGCGACAAGGGCGGTTAATAAAACTAGTAAACTCCTATAAAAGGGTGTCCCATCAAGTTGACTCAAGCACACACACGTTTTCGCAAACAAAACAGTTTCAAAACATGGGATCATTATGGTCAAGGTGCACTTGCCTTGTTCTTGTGGCTTCTGTTGCTCACGGATCTCAAAGTCTTGGTGCTGTAGTCCTTCGTAGATAGCTCCCTGAGCATGTCCTTCTACTTACGACCACGCATATACAAAATTTATAGCAATCAATCATCATGCACAAACTTTACTCAAGATGCAATGGTGTAGATGCATGCTAATCCTATGATGCAGTTTCAGTTTGTACGTGTTCTTGCATGTTTTAATGGCTTGCATGGGGTTTTACGATGTAAGGATCAAATGTGGACGTGGTGACGATCTTGTCTCAAGATCTAGATCAAACCAATCAACACGTGATCTGCCCACACAAAAAAAACTTCTGTTTGAAGGGATCAAAGAAACAGATGCGAAGAAAGCCACGATGATGTCGTGAGGTGGTAACAAAGACCTACCTCACTCCTCCTTGGTGTCGGGGCCTTCCTCCTAGCAAAACAGATTCGTCGGCTCTCTTCCAGCGCTCGCGCACACGGGAAAACCGCTTAAGGATCTCGTCCTTCCGCAGTGGTGAGCTCTAGAGGATCCACGTGTCCAGTGGGGTCCTGGCCTCCCTTTTCCGCAGAGACAAGCTCCGGGTGCACCACGTGTCTGGTGAGCGGGACCTCCCTCTCCCTCAGAGGCGAGCTCCGCGTGCACCACGTTTCTGGCGGGCGGGACCTCCCTCTCCCTCAGAGGCGAGCTCCGCATGCGCCACGTGTCAGTGTCGGACCTCCCCTCTCCTCAGAGGCGAGCTCTGAAAGTGCCACGTGTTAGTTCCGGACCTCCCTTCTCCTCAGAGGCGAGCTCCGAGAGTCCCATGTGTCCAGCAGTGTCGGACTTCCTTTTTCCTCAGAGACGAGCTCCGAGGTTGACACGTGTCTCGTAGTGTCGGACCTCCCTTCTTCTCGGAGGTGTGCTCCGAGGACGACACATGTCCAACAGTGTCGGACCTCCCTTCTCCTAGGAGGTGAGCTTCGAGGATGACACGTGTCCATCGGGGTCGGACCTCTCGGAGGAGAGCTCCGAGGGTGACACGTGTCCATCGGGGTCGGACCTCTCGGAGGTGAGCTCCGAGGGTGACACGTGTCCCCGAGGTTGAGCCTTGCTTCTCTGCAGCGACTAGCTTCGGAGGTGACACGTGTCCTGCGGGGTTGGACCTCGCTTCTCCGCAGCGACAAGCCCCGAAGGCTACACGTGTCTTGCGGGCCGGACCTTGCCCCTTTCGCAGAGGCGAGCTCCTAGCCTGCCACGTGTCTGGCGGTGCCGGATCTCACCCCTCTCCTCAGGGATAACCTCTGAAAGCGCCACGTGGACAGCGGGCCGCGGGAAGTGTCTACAGCGCTCCTCGGTGAACTGGAATTGGCTCTTTTCGGCTATCTTTCTGATTCTTTCTCCGTTTCTACTTCTTTTAAAATGTTTCTCTATATGAAATATGTATGCATGTACGGATACAAAATTTAGGGTGTCACAATCCCTTGTTGACGCATGCTTGGTGGCGGTCGGCTAGCATCAACGTGACCGGAAGCGGCCTCCTGTGTTGCTGCTAGCGCTGGAGCTTTTCCAGCGCTGAGACAGCCGCAGTGTGGTCACCGCAGATATTGAGGACGCCACTCTGGGTCGGCATCTTCAGGACCAAGTAGCCGTAGTGGGCTACCACCATGAACCGGTACAGGGTTGGCCTGCCGACTATGGCATTGAAGGGGAGGCTGACCTCCACAACTTCGAAGGCTACGATTTCCGTACGGTAGTTCTCAGGGGTCTCTCGAATGTTACCAGGAGGGAGATGCTACCGCATGGGAAGATTGGGTCCCGGCCTACCCCCAAGAATGGTCTCGAGGGGGTAAGTTGGGACACAGGGATTTGCAGCTTCTTGAAGGCTGCGAGGCTGATAACACTGAGAGACGCCCCACCATCGATTAGCACATGGTAGAGCTTCACGTTGAAGATGGTCGGGGCGACAAGGAGAGACAGCTGCCCGACGCCTGCCATGTTATTGGGGCAGTCGGAGACGTCAAAGCTGATCGGCGTCTACATCCACTTACGATGCGGCGCCGGCCCAGGGGCTGGGGCGGTTGCTGCCACTGCTCGACGGAGGGTCTTGACGGCTCGCCGGGACAAGACATCATAAGAACCTCCGTACATCACGCAGAGCGTGCCAGCACGTTGACTGTCTGGCCAGACCGGCCCGCTCTAGAGAGGGAGGTAGCCTCGTCATCTTCCGCCTGGAGACGACGGCGAGTTGGGCGAGAAGACTCGCCATGAGTGGTGATGTTCACCATGGCCGCGTGGAGAACGCGGAAATCTCCCCTACCTGGCACGCCAAATGTTGGAGTGTGTGAGATGCGACACTCCTCCCGGCCTGCTACGGAAGTAGCCCGCGAGGTTCTTTGATTGGATGGGGCTTGGCGCCCTCACGCGATCGAGCTCGAGGGAGCGGATGAACACCGAGATTTACGTGGTTCGGGCCGCCAGAGCGTAATACCTTTGCCCACGGGAGTGCTTGTTTTATTGTTTGCTTGTTGTGCGTTAGAGGGTGCTGGGTTGCGAACCCTTTGTCGGGTGGTCACCCCGGTCCTTTTATAGTCCAAGACCGGGGTGGTTACGATGTGGCTTGGGGCCTGACAGGTGGCCCTGAAGCTATGTGAACCCTATACATGATCTAGGGTTTTGTACTCTAAGTAGAGTAGTCGGAGGGGAAGTTAAGTCCTGCCGCCTGTTGCGCTGAGCGTCCCTGTCCGTGTGTTAGGTGATGATGAAGACGTCATCTTGTCGCTGCGTCTTCTCACTCTGCTTGGGCGGCTTCACGTTGTTGGGCGGTACTGTACCGCTGTCATGCCTTGTCGTCCTGTCTTGTCACTGTAATGGCTAACGGGCAGAGGACGGAGGCGTGCGTAGTGCACCATGCTTCTGGGGAAGGCGCGAGCCTTGAATGCACAGCTTGACAGCGCACTTCCACCTTGACTTCGTTGACCCACGGCCCACGATGGATCGTGGGGCACGTAGCGGCTTTGGAGCTCTTATCGGCGGGTTTGGAGCTAGGAGACACGTGGCAGCTCCGGACCTCACCTCAGCGGGGAGGCTAGGACCGGAGCCCAGGGCACGTGTCAGCTCCGGAGCTTTCCTTAGTGGGGAGGAGGCTCTGAGCCAGGAGATATGTGGCAGCTCCAGATCTCACCTCAGCGGGGAGGCTCAGACCGGAGCCTAGGGCACGTGTCAGCTCCGGAGCTGTCCTCAGCACGGATGAGGCTTTGAGTCAGGAGACACGTGGCAGCTCCGAACCTCACCTCAGCGGGGAGGCTCGGTGAATGTGGCCTAGAAGGGGGGTGAATAGGCCTTTAAAAGATTCCTGCACACCTAATAGAGTTATCAGGAACTTGATTGACCGGACTAGTCCGGTTGTGTGGGCGGACTAGTCCGGTGTGCTGAATTATTTGAGTTAATTAAGTGTGTTTCAGAAATTAAATCTTTCAGCAGCGGAATGAGAACAACAGTTTTTAAAAATTAAGTTTATTGTATGAATGCACGTGCAAACTTATAAGAAACTCAAATGATGATTAGCAAACTAGTGATCTAATGTATCAAAATGTAAAGTAAATGAGAGACAAAAGACACGAATTTTTACCGAGGTTCGATCTCACCAAGAGATCTACGTCCTCGTTGAGGAAGCTCACACAGAGCCGGGTTCCTAACCCTTTCCCTCTTCAAGTCACCACAAAGGCCGACTTGACTCCACTATCACGGGCAATCACTGAGTTTGTGGGGCTACCTCACAAGTTGAGGGCTCCCACAAGAATTACAATAAGAACGTGATCAAATACACTCGAAAATAGTACAATGCAGAATATGAGTGTAGAAAGATCAAACCCCAAGAGCTCACAATGAAAGAACGACGATCTCCCAATCCCGAATCCAAGTGTTCAATTGATTTTGATCTTTTTGCACTTTAGATGTGTGGGGAGACGTGTTTTGGGCTCTTGGGACAAGGTGGCGGCGCTAGGGTTTGTGTTTGCTGCAGTATTAGTCGTGTATTTTTTGAGAAAAAACGAAGGACCTATTTTTATAGGGTTTCCAAAAAAATTACCGTTGTTAAACCTAATACCGGACTAGTCCGGTGCTGGTCCGGACTTGTCCGGTCACGGTGAATCATGATGTCTAGAAAGTCTGGCGGACTAGTCCGGTGTGCACAAGGACTAGTCCGTTTTGGGAACAGAGAGTTTGGCGGACTAGTCCGGTCCATGATCGGACTAGTCCGGCCTCCAGTGATAGGAGGTTCCAGAAAGTCTTGTGGACTAGTCCGGTGTGCACGCGGACTAGTCCGTTTAGCGAACAGAGAGTTTGGCGGACTAGTCCGGTCCAAGATCAGACTAGTCCGGTGCACTGTGAAGAGTTTGGATAATTTTAAAACCCTTTCCCATGCGCAAAGTCGTGAGCTCTTGGAGTGTGTCTTTCATACACACCCTATACACTTAAATTCTAATTAATTCTTCTAAATTTCCATCAAGGTATTCTTCTTTTGGACACCACTTCATTTTTCACCTTTTTGTGTGCACCGAGCTGTTTCACTTTGTTTATCCTGCAATCATCTCAATAGTTTCATTAGGATCTCATATGTTCGTCATCAATTAGCCAAAACCCACAAGGGATATCCTAGATGCACTTACAATCTCCCCCTTTTTGGTGATTGATGACAACTATTTGAGATATCACAATTGAGAATAAAAAGTTGATTTTCATAAGGTGTGCACATATGAGAATAATAAAGAATTCACAAAAAGCTTCTCACATATGCACACAACTTATGGTGGGGTGCCTAACAGGTGTGTGATAAACAAAATGTGATAAATTAAAGACAAACAATAGTGAACATATAAGTAGGCATTAGAGCATAGTTCATCACACATAAGAAAAGAACTAGTGCATTACAAGACTTTAAAATAGGTACATGTCCTTGATCACAAAAGAGCTTAATAACTAATACTAGATAGTTCGAGTCCAAATCTAATCTCAATCTCTCCCCCTTTGGCATCAAGGCACCAAAAAGGGAAAAATTGAGGGGAATCACTCATCGCTGCCTCCTCCTTCAGTCTCAGTCCGATCTTCATCTTCACCAACTTCGGCATCCACGGGAGCAGGATCTTCCTCTGAGTCCTCGGAGGCGGGCAGTGATCCAACAGGCTCAATCTCAAGCTTTGCACAGGTAGACTTGATATTGGCATTGACATACTGTTGATGTTTCTTCCTTGCAAGCTTTTCCTTGCGCTGCCTGTCTTCGATCTTGCGGCAGCAGGCAAAGGTGGAGGAGAGCACCTTGAGGATGCCACTGGATGATTCTTGGGCAGGTGGAGACCCAGGAGGAGCAGCTGCAGATCTAGTGACATCATGAGCTTGCTTTGATCTCCTCTCCACTGGTGGAGAGGACGGGGCAGTTGGAGCCGGGGGAGAGTGTACTCAATTGGTTTTTGCGGCCTCAACCCCGCATGCTTGACATCCTTGATGAACTCGAGTACCTTCACTTTCTCAATCATGTACATGATATACGGTGCATATCCACAGGACCTATTGGGGGTGATTGAGATGTTCATGATGTCGTTGTAGATATACTCAAAAACATTGAATGGTCTCCTTCCACTAATGACCTTCATGAGAGTCCTCAAGGTCCCTTGTATAGTTCCCGCATCTCCATCCTTCGGAGCTATAGTCTTTCTCAAGACTCTATTGAGGACCACAAAGAAGGGCTGCAGATATTTGATGGTGGGACGAACATATGGCATCCTTGTGTCATAGAGAAACTCAAGCTCTTCCTTCTCCAGGGGTTTCAGATTATGGATGACCAGTTCATGATCCAAAGTGTGTTGGAGGTGAAGAATCCTAGCAAATTCATCATAAGTGACACTATACTTTGAACCATGAGTCATCCAAGTAACACTGTCTCCATCACCACGAGCAAAGTAGAGAGTGGAGTAAAACTGGGTAATGACTTCATTATTCCAGTCATACTCAAAGGATAGCAGGTCTGTCAGACCGTGCCTCTCTAAGGCCTCCACCATCTCACGAAAGGCAGGATACCTCTTCGACTTCAGGTATCCAACATTTAGCCATTGACTCTCTACTACAGGATTCTTCATCTTCATGTACACATGCTCATAGTAGTCTGCATTGAAGTTGCTCCAGAACCTTGGATCAGAACATTGTTTAGGTCGGTCATACACTTCAATCTTCCTGAAGTTATCAGCTAGCTCACCCCCTTTTCTAGTGAAATCCTCACTTGAAGGCTGCCTGTTGCGGTGAATAGGGTTTTTCATCTTCAAGGGCCCAAGGGGACCACTAGCAAGTCCCTTCCCTTTATTGAGAACTCTTTTTGGCCCTGACGAGCCCTCAGCAGCATCTTTCCTTTGAGGCTTTTTGACAATGACTTTCCTCTTCTTAGGTAGATTGTCGTCGGAGGGTGGAGAGTCAGCATTGACATCATGTCTCTTCTTCATAACTCTCTCCTTGGCCCTCCTCACTTTCTCGCGTTGAACGTCTTCATCAATGTGAAAAGAGCTGTCATCCGAGCCTGAAGACATTGTGCCTGATAAGGAGTTCACGGATTAGATAAGAATGAATCAAGGATTCAAGGTAATGTAGGGATTCAGATGACAGGGACCGGACTAGTCCGCACCTGAGAACCGGACTAGTCCGCCCCGGCATAAGAACCCTAGCATTTTGATCAAAAAATCTATCTAAGGATGCAAAAGAGTAGAAAAGTGGTGGGAATACATCTCTAAGGCCAATGTATACCCTTGGAATCAAAGGAAACAAGCTAGAACGAGGAAAGTTGAGAATTTGGTTTTGGGGAGAAATTTACCAAGATTTGAAGATCCGCGTCGAAGAAGTAGAAATCAGTCCGGATGAATCCAGAGGAGGGAATCCACTCGTCAAGGGGAGGATTTCCCACGGAGAAGATCTCAATTTTGAGGGTTCAACCCGAAAATCACTTTGGGGGCTAGGGTTTGGAAGAGGAGAGGGAGAGCAAGTCTAATGAGGGGTGAGGGAGAGGTCTGGGCTGGCCAAGGGCTTATATATGCGATGGACCGGACTAGTCCGGTCTATGTGGCGGACTAGTCCGAGCCCCTTGAAATGACCTAACCAGTTTCGTCTGTCCGGACTAGTCCGGTTGAAAATCGGACTAGTCCGTTTCCAACAGACCTGATACATATATAGATGATTAATAGTGATCCAAGGACAATAATTTTGCAAATAGTCTGGGTGATTACGACCAGTAGGCAATCAGCAATCAAACAATGGTCATAATCCACAAGATTTCTTCATTAAAATAGTTTTCTGAGTAGAAAAGGAGAAGAGGAGCATTTTTAACAATACAAAGGAACATTTTAAGTTGCAACCAGGTATGCAATGTTTCAAGCCACATTTCGAGAGTCAAGAATGTTTAGCTCATTTCTTAGTTCACAAAACCTTTTCTCATCTAATGGTTTGGTAAAAATTTCCGCAATTTGTTTTTCAGTCCTAACATGTAAAATAGCAATGTCACCTTTTAATGAATGATCTCTAAGAAAGTGATGACGGATATCTATGTGCTTAGTTCGTGAGTGCTCTACAGGGTTGTGTGCAATTTTTATAGCACTTTCATTATCGCATAGAAGCGGGATATGACTTAGATTATAGCCGTAGTCCCTAAGAGTCTGTCGCATCCAAAGTAGTTGCGCACAACAACTACCGGCTGCAACATACTCCGCTTCCGCTGTGGAAAGAGCAATGGAGTTCTGCTTTTTAGATGACCAAGAAACTAGGGACCTACCAAGAAATTGACAAGTCCCTGACGTGCTCTTTCTATCGACTTTGCATCCTGCATAGTCGGCGTCGGAATACCCTATCAAGTTAAACTTGGATCCTTTGTGATACCAAAGGCCCAAGTTGGGTGTGTGCACAAGGTACCTTAGGATTCTTTTTACAGCAATTAAGTGGCACTCTTTAGGTGCGGCTTGAAACCTTGCACACATGCAAACACTAAGCATAATATCTGGCCTAGATGCACATAAATGAAGTAAGGAGCCAATCATGGACCGATATACCTTTTGGTCCACATTTGGACCGTCTTCATTGAGGTCGAGATGTCCGTTGATGGCCATGGGTGTCTTGATGGGCTTGGCTTTGTCCATATTGAATTTCTTGAGAATGTCTTGTGTATATTTAGTTTGGCTTATAAATGTACCTTCTCTCAGTTGCTTCACTTGAAATCCCAAGAAGAACTTCAATTCACCCATCATTGACATCTCGAACCTGTCTGTCATTATTTTGCTAAATTCTTCACAGAAGGACTTTTTAGTGGATCCAAAGATAATGTCATCAACATAAATTTGACATATGAATAAATGATCATCAAAATGTTTAGTAAAGAGTGTATAGTCAGCTTTACCAATTTTGAATCCATTTTGAGTCAGAAAATCTCTAAGGCACTCATACCAGGCTCGAGGAGCCTGTTTGAGGCCATAGAGAGGCTTACGCAGTTTATAGACATGGTTGGGATACTCCTGATCTTCGAACCCCGGTGGCTGCTCCACATAGACTTCCTCCTTTATCGGACCATTGAGGAAGGCACTCTTGACGTCCATTTGATACAACTTAAAATTATGGTGAGTAGCATATGCCAATAAAATGCGAATGGACTCAAGTCTAGCTACAGGAGTGAAAGTTTCATCGAAGTCCAAACCTTCCACCTGAGAATAACCTTTGGCCACCAACCTCGCTTTATTTCTTGTCACTACTCCATGTTCATCTTGCTGTTCCGAAAGACCCATTTGGTTCCAACGATGTTCGCCCTTGGTCTTTCCACCAGCTCCCACACTTCATTTCTTTTGAAGTTGTTCAGCTCCTCTTGCATCGCAATCACCCAGTCTGGATCCCTTAAGGCTTCTTCTACCCTGCATGGCTCCAGAAAAGACACAAAAGAATAGTGTTCACAAAAATTTGCAATTTGAGATCTAGCAGTAACTCCCTTAGCAATATCTCCAATGATATTGTTGACAGGATGGTCTCTTTGCACACACTGATGTACTCTTGGGTGTGGAATTTGTATAGTTGCTTGTTCTTCATTGTCTTCATGTGTCATGTCTCCCCCTAGATCATTGCTTCCATGATCATCTTGATCTTCTTGACCTTCCTCAACCTGATCTTGTGTAGGAGCTCCCCCTTGATCATTGCTTCCTTGTTGAAATTCGTCTTGTGTTTCCTCTCGTGGTAGGATATCACCAAGTGTCATTTTCTTCAGCGCTTCACATGGAGCTTCCTCCTTATGTAGAATAAACTTATCGACTTGCTCCACTTGTGAGCCGTTAGTTTCATCAAACACTACGTCACGTGCTACTTCAACAAGGTCGGACACCTTGTTGAAGACACGATAGGCGTAGGCAATCGATTCATATCCGAGCAAGAATCCTTCATCAGACTTTGAAGCGAACTTCGAGGCCCTTGGTTTCTTGTTCAGAATAAAACATTTGCAACCAAAAACTTTGAAATAAGAAACATTAGGCTTTTTACCCGTGAGAAGCTCATATGGAGTTTTCTTCAGTAGTCGATGAAGGTACAACCGATTTTTGGCATGACAAGCGGTGTTCACCGCTTCTGCCCAAAATCGGTCTGACGTCTTGTATTCATCCAACATTGTTCTCGCCATTTCGATCAATATTCTGTTCTTCCTTTCGGCCACCCCGTTCTGTTGAGGAGAGTAGGGTGCCGAGAATTCATGCTTTATACCTTCTTCATTGAGATATTCTTCAACTTGGGTGTTCTTGAATTCTGTCCCATTGTCACTTCTGATATTCTTTACGGTTGATGAGAATTCATTCTGAGCTCTTTTCAAGAACTTCTTGAGGATTCCCTGAGTTTCTGATTTATCATACAAGAAAAATACCCAGGTAAATCTTGAAAAATCATCAACAATTACTAAACCGTATTTGTTACCGCCGATGCTGATGTACGCAATTGGACCAAAGAGATCCATGTGGAGAAGTTCCAGTGGTCTAGCGGTGTTCATCACATTCTTGGCCGGTGTGGTGCTCCAACCTGTTTTCCTGCTTGACAAGCGCTGCACGGCCTGTCTTTTTCAAAAACCACATCCTTAAGACCATGGATGTGACCACCTTTTAGAAGTTTCTGCAGATTTCTCATTCCAACATGGGCTAGCCGTCTATGCCACAGCCATCCCATGTTGGTCTTAGCAACCAAGCAAGTGTTGAGTTCGGCTTTATCTTTGTTGAAGTCAACAAGATAAAGCTTTCCCTTCAACAATCCCTTGAATGCAATCGAGCCATCGCTTCTTCTAAAGACGGTCACACCCTCATCAGTGAATAAACAGTTGTAACCTTTGTCGCATAGTTGAGATATTGATAAAAGATTATAATCTAGAGAGTCTACGTGTAAAACATTAGATAAGGTGTGTTGAGAGGATATTTCAATGTTACCACTACCAAGGACCTTTCCTTGGCTGTTGTCTCCAAAGTATATACCTTCACTTGGATCCTTGTTGCACTCGTACTCCACAAACATACCTCTCTCTCCGGTCATATGATTTGTGCATCCACTATCTAGCACCCACTTAGATCCGCCGGAGGAGTAAGCCTACAAAATAGAATTATTCCTTGGTTTTAGGTACCCAAGCTTGCTTGGGTCCTCTCAGGTTAGTCACAAGAGTCTTGGGCACCCACACACAAGTTTTTAAGTTCTTGTGGCGTGGCCCTGTATATTTAGCAATGACTTTTCCATACTTGTTTTTCATGAGAACATAAGAAGCATCAAATGTACGGAACAGTGTTTGTAACTCAGATTCATGGGATTTTTCTTTAACAAAAGTGATTCTATTCTTAGCATGATTAGAAGTAGACATGTGTTTGTTCCTGTCAAAACCAAGACCATCTTTGACATTGGGAGGTCTAGTGATCATATATGCACTTCGTGCATATTTGATCTTCTCCTTATCAAAGATGTCGTTTTGAGAAGAATGCATTTCATGAGAGGTTGAAGCATTAGAAATTACATTCTTCTTACTAGAGCAAGTGCAGGTTCTTATTGTTTTCGAACTCATGTCTTTGGAGGAAGAGCTCTTGGAGGAAGAGGAGTCACTTTGTTTGAGCGACTCAACTTGCACCTCAAGGATTTTGTTAACTTTTGACAAGTTAGCAAGTTCTTCCTTGATTGCAATGTGCGAGTCCTCTAACTTTGAGTAAGTTTCCTTACTCAAGGCTAGCTCTAACTCAAGTGACTCATTCTTCTCTCTTTCAAGCTTAAGAAGCTTTTCAACTTCTTGATATCTCTTCCTCTCACGGATGAGCATATCTTCTTGTCGGTTGACAAGTTCCTCCTTTTCAAAGATTTCGTTCAACAACATTTCCATTTTCTTTAAAGCAATTTTACTTAGCCCTCCAAACATTTCTTCATTATCACTAGAGCTATCAAAGTCATCAATGGAGGAATTTAGTACAGGAGGAGTAAGTCGAACCTTTTTCTTGCCTTCCTTAGCCATAAGACAAGTGTGGTTGTTCATGTCCCGTCCTCCCATGTTCGGAAAGAGTGTGGCTCTCATAGTTGGTTTCTTGACTGCGATAGTGGCCATCTCTTCTTCTTCATCGGAGGAGGACTCGTCGTTTGAGTCCCACTCCTTCCCAATGTGAGCTTGATGGACTTGTCTTCTTTTTCTGAAATTTTTCTTTTCTTGAGATCTTGTTTCCTTCTTCTTTTTGTTTTCTTCATAAGTACAGTCCACCATGAAGTGACCATACTCTCCGCAGTTGTAGCAAGTGCGTCGAGCCTTGGATTTTCCTTTATCCTTGCTTTTGCCTTCATGTGAATTGTTGTCGTGTCTTCTCTTCATCATGCGTTTGAACTTTTTGATGAAGAGTACCATTTCTTCGTCATCAAGATCGGTGCTCTTGTCGCTTGTATCTCCATCATCTTGGTCTTCACGAGTTTCTTTGAGTTTGGGTCTGCACGTTGCTTTGAGAGCAACTTCTTTCTTTTTGGATGAGGTGAGTTCGGCTAAGTCTTTGACGTATTGGGCTTCTTTCTCCATCATTTCATGATTTATGATCTTCCCTAGTAATTCATCGGGAGTCATTTTGTGAAAACCGGGGCTCTCTCTGATCATTGAGCAAAGTGTGACATTTCTTGGCATAAAGGCTCTAATCATTCTTTTGACCACTTCGTGATCTGTCCATTTCTTACTTCCATAAGCACGAATTTTGTTGATGAGTGCTTTCATCCGGTTGTACATATCATGAGGTGATTCGCCTTCTTCAATAGCAAATCTCCCCAACTCTCCTTCAAGCATTTTGATTTTGGCTTCACGAACTGACCTATTTCCTTCGTGAGCTGTCTTGAGGGTATTCTAGATTTCTTTTGCACTTTCTAACCCATCGATCTTGGTGAATTCCTCTCTGCTTAGTGATGATGTGATCACGACGACAGCTTGTGCGTTTCTGTGAATCTCTTGTTCTTGTTCTGGAGTGAGTTCATCATCCGTGTCCGGAATATCTATGCCTGTGCAAACAATGTGCCACAGACTAGGGTTCAGAGATATCAGATGCATCTTCATGTTGTACTTCCACATGGTATAGTCACTTCCGTCAAACTGTGGAGGCCTTCCCATAGGAATCGAAAGATAGTGATTGTTTGAATTGAGACGGTTGTAGTTGTAAGGATACCGGGAGTAGTCGTGATGACCACTCCCAGTCGTCTTCTCTTCTTCTTTTCCCTTTTGTGCTAGCAGTTTCTTTCTCAGGAGTGCTTTTAGCTGCCTCACTTCTTCATCATCATGTGGGCTGTCTTTCAGCACATCGAAGGCTTTAGCTTCTTGCTCCTCCTCATTGATGTTCATCTTTGGGATGTCGTTGTTCTTCTCAGAGGCCATGATCTCTCCGAGATGTGAGTCTCTTTGATGGAGAACCTGGCACTGATACCAATTGAATGTGGCCTAGAAGGGGGGGTGAATAGGCCTTTAAAAGATTCCTGCACACTTAATAGAGTTATCAGAAACTTGATTGACCGAACTAGTCCGGTTGTGTGGGCGGACTAGTCCGGTGTGCTGAATTATGTGAGTTAATTAAGTGTGTTTCAGAAATTGAATCTTTCAGCAGCGGAATGAGAACAACAGTTTTTATAAATTAAGTTTATTGTATGAATGCACGTGCAAATTTATAAGAAACTCAAATTATGATTAGCAAACTAGTGATCTAATGTATCAAAATGTAAAGTAAATGAGAGACAAAAGACATGAATTTTTACCGAGGTTCGATCTCACCAAGAGATCTACGTCCTCGTTGAGGAAGCTCACACAGAGCCGGGTTCCTAACCCTTTCCCTCTTCAAGTCACCACAAAGGCCGACTTGACTCCACTATCACGGGCAATCACTGAGTTTGTGGGGCTACCTCACAAGTTGAGGGCTCCCACGAGAATTACAATAAGAACGTGATCAAATACACTCGAAAATAGTATAATGCAGAATATGAGTGTAGAAAGATCAAACCCCAAGTGCTCACAACGAAAGAACGACGATCTCCCAATCCCGAATCCAGGTGTTCAATTGATTTTGATCTTTTTGCACTTTAGATGTGTGGGGAGATGTGTTTTGGGCTCTTGGGACAAGGTGGCGGCGCTAGGGTTTGTGTTTGCTGCAGTATTAGTCGTGTATTTTTTGAGAAAAAACGAAGGACCTCTTTTTATAGGGTTTCCAAAAAAATACCGTTGTTAAACCTAATACCGGACTAGTCCGGTGCTGGTCCGGACTTGTCCGGTCACAGTGAATCATGATGTCCAGAAAGTCTGGCGGACTAGTCTGGTGTGCACAAGGACTAGTCCGTTTTGGGAATAGAGAGTTTGGCGGACTAGTCCGGTCCATGATCAGGCTAGTCCGGCCTCCAGTGATAGGAGGTTCCAGAAAGTCTTACGGACTAGTCCGGTGTGCACGCGGACTAGTCCGTTTAGCGAACAGAGAGTTTGGCAGACTAGTCCGGTCCTAGATCGGACTAGTCCGGTGCACTGTGAAGAGTTTGGATAATTTTAAAACCCTTTCCCATGCGCAAAGTCGTGAGCTCTTGGAGTGTGTCTTTCATACACACCCTATACACTTAAATTCTAATTAATTCTTCTAAATTTCCATCAAGGTATTCTTCTTTTGGACACCACTTCATTTTTCACCTTTTTGTGTGCACCGAGCTGTTTCACTTTGTTTATCCTGCAATCATCTCAATAGTTTCATTAGGATCTCATATGTTCGTCATCAATTAGCCAAAACCCACAAGGGATATCCTAGATGCACTTACACTCGGACCGGAGCCCAGGGCTTGTGTCAGCTCCGAAGCTCTCCTTAGCAGGGAGGAGGCTCTGAGCCAAGAGACACGTGATAGCTCCGGACCTCACCTCATTAGGGAGGCTCGGACTAGAGCCCAGGGAACGTGTTAGCTCCAGAGAACCTCCTTAGCAGGGAGGGGTTCTGAGACTAGAGACACGTGGCAGCTCCGGACCTCACGTCAGCATGGAGGCTCGGGCCAGAGCCCAGAGCACGCGTCGGCTCTGGAACTCAAGCGCACGTGGCAGCCCCAGGGTTGACCTCGTGGCCAAGGACACGTGGCTACGCTGGGGCCGCCTCAGCAGGGAGGCAAGGCACATGCTGTCTTTTACCCTTTACGCAGGGGTACCCGGTCTACAGGGTACCGACAATATTAAACTCTCTGAGTTTATTAAAAGCTTCTTCTTATAAGGGTGTATGGAACCGAACCTCAAAATTTTCCGTCTGCAAGATATCCTTGACCAAAACTATATTTTGTTTAACAAATGAGTAGACCCTTGGCGCATTGGTGAAGTTGTTGCCTTGTGACCACGAGGTCACGTGTTCGAGTACTAGAAACAACTTTTTGCAAAAATGTACATAAAAGCTGCATACAAAAGAATCAAGTGGGTCGGACTCTTCCCTACACCCTGCACAAGCGGGAGCTACATGCACCGGGTTGCTCTTTCTTTGCAGAGGCGAAGGGAAACCCTGGTGGCTGGTGGTGTTAAAATTGTTACCTTGTGACCATGAGGTCATGAGTTCAAGTACTAGAAATAATCTCGTGCAAAAAATATTGTGAAAGACTACGTACAAAAGATTTAAGTGGGTCACACCCTGCACAAGCAGGAGCTACATGCACTGGGCTGCACTTTTCTTTCAAATGAGTAGAGCCTTGGTAATTGAGTTTTCAAATGTCTTTTCGTTCCAAACATCATTTCAGAATAGAACTGTCATGCCTTCTCCAATCATGCGACTTGCTATGCCACGAAACTTTATACTTAGTCGTGTACTCGTATTTATCTTGATATGGGGTAACTCAAATGAGAAAACTTAGTCCACAATAGTCCTTCAAGTACAGCTTCAGTTCATTATGGATAAGCTGCAGTATTTGCTCTGTACAGAAGACAAGAATGCGCATGGTGATAATGACCTAATTCCAGTGAAATCTAGTTGTGTTCATTGTAGCCTCCAACTATACTAAGACTTACCAAGTGGGAAAAGGGTAACTCAAGAGGTAGCATGGGTTAATGCACTATTTTCCTCTTGAAATCTGCTGCAATATTTTTAAAATGAGTTGAGAATGGAAGTATAGCGAGTCAGTCGCATATTTGAAAAGACAAAATATAGCAATCAATCAGACTAGCTCAATTTGATTTGATCGAGATGGAGCATAACTGCATAACTGATGCAGGACATATTTTCTCATCCTGGGGAATGTCAGAAATGAATAACCTTGAGTTGTTTTGCTGCATTGAATATTTTCAAATTATATGAGAGGTTGCCTTAGGAGCCACAAGACCATATGAGCCAGTTGTGGGTCAGTGAGGACAGCGTGGCAATAGCTGTGATTCACGCTGGATGTGGTCGATTTTTTTAAATAGGATATTTTAGTTCCTAATTTATAAAAGTAAGATGTTGTTTCAAACAATTTTTAAAATGGTTACCCTTAATAATGATTCATCCACTGTAGTGATATCACCCTCTCACGGAGCGATTCATCGCTTCGCCAATTTTAGTTCTCTTGAAATTTGCAGCTAGCCCTCTAACAATGAACCGCCCTCTCACTGGAGCATTTTAAGTTTTGTTTCTAAAATTAGAAGCAAACAGTTCCATAGTATAGTGGTTAGTACTCTAGATTTTAAATTTGGTGACCTGGGTTGGAATCCTAATATGATGTTTTTTGATAGATATCATAGACATTTTTATGTGCATTTATATATTTCAAATTTCATCAAAGTTAATTCTTTCCAACTTAAATCTTTCCTAGCATAAAAATCATCAAGATCGGAAACACATTTAAATTTCAAGTTTGAGATTTAGTCGAATTCAAATTTCAAGTTTTGAATTTCATCAAATTCAACCCATCAAGTTTGATAGTTTCTAGCAAAAAATCATCAAGATTGGGAACAAATTCAATTTCATATTTTAAGATTGATATTTCATTAAATTCAAATTTCATTGAATTTCAATTCATAAAATTTGATTGGTTCCTAATCTTGATGATTTATTTTTCTAGGAACACTCAAACTCGACAAATATATTTGAATTTGATGATTTTGAATATGAATTTGATGAAATTTGAAACTTAAAAATTGAATTTGAATTTTTTCCCGATCTTGATGAATTCTTTGCTAGGAACAATCAAACTTGAAAAGAAATGAATTTGATAAAATTTGAATTACATAAATGCACAAAATATCCATAGTCACACAAAAAAGGTCACAGCAGAATTCAAATCCTTAAAAACCTGGAGTCTAGAGTGCTAACACTAAACTATGAAATCGTTTGCTGATAACTTTAGAAAAAACCTTAAAAATTGCCTGGTGGAAGGGCAACTCATCGTTAGGGGCTTCAAACCTCGAGGAAGTAAAACTTGGGAAAGAAATATCTGGGCATCCACCATAACGAATTAAGAATTAAGACCTGGGTCAATTAGAAATTAAAAATATCCTATTTTTCTAAAAAAAAGATGGATGTGGTTGTCTGCTTGGGTAGCTCTGGCCTTGCTAAAATCTGAGCCAGGCCAGCCCAATCCAGACTCCAGCAATGCAATTTTGCTGGTGTTTGATTGCTTGCATTTGATCTTTTTGCATTACTTAACAACACACTAGCTACTTATCGTTCTGATTTGCTTGCATTCTCCCCTGCTATCTTTTTAGTACGCAAAATGTATTCAACTGGGTCACTATTGAATTTAGTAGAGATCTTCACTAATTTGAAGAGATCAAGGCATCCTTTGAGTTCTAATTTTGTAGGATGTTTACAGGGAAAACCTAGTACCGCGCAAATAAAAATGTTTTCCACATACAAGACGAGCATAACCTCACTGAAATCAGCATTTACCCCGAGTGCAAGATAGAAATTTGTTTTCTAGCTCGTCTGACCATCCAGTGAAGGAGATCCAATTGAAAGATTTGCACAACAATTGAGCAGCTGGTGTCAACCTCCATGTCTCGAGATCTCGTGTCATGATTTGTGGCTGGTCTTCAGGACAGGATTCCCCAAATCAGCTTGACAGAAAACACATAATCAACAGAAAACCGATTAAATCTAGGCCCTCGGATGAAGGATCAAACGATCTTCTCCTTTCTTACTGGGAAAACCTAGTCCAAATTCCAGAAACTCCCGCGCCGCTCGCCGGCGGCGACGAGCCGGAGACCACCCGCCACCGGAGCCCCTGCACTGTTCGCTCACCGGAGGCACCCGATCGTCCTCCCTCGCTGTCCCCGCGGCGCCACGGCTTTCTCCTCTTGCCGCTGCGACGGCGGCGAGCCGGCGTTGCCCAAGATTGTGGCGGGACCGTGCGCCGAGCGTCATTAGAGGCACCACTGGAGCACGCCCGGCCTCTTCAGGAGTTGCACAGCCGGCCTCAACGGAGCATTGGCGCCCTGAGCCCCGCAAGAGGAGGCTAGCAATGCCCCGCGTCCGCCTCTCCACTGTCTTCAGCACACCGGCATTGTCCACGGCGCATTCAGCGCGCGCTCCCCACGTGGCCCTGGCGGCTGCCACGGAGCGGGTGCGCTCTGGAACGCTTAGCCCGGCGGACGCACACAGCCTGTTCGACGAATTGCTACATCAAATACCCCCCGTCCCAGAGCGCTGGCTGAACGGCTTTCTTGCCGCACTCGCCCGTGCACCGCCCTCGGCTTCGTGCAGAGATGGTCCCACCCTTGCCATCAACCTCTTCGGCCGCATGTCCCTAGGCACCGGCCTATGGGCGTTGTCAGCCACAGTCGTCACCTACGGCATCCTCATGGATTGCTGCTGCCGTGCACGCCTGCCAAGCTTGGTGCTTTCCATCTTCAGTCGCATCCTCAGGCTGGGGCTACAGTTGAGTGTTATCACCTATAACCACCTCCTCAAGGGCCTCTGTGAGGCAAAGCGTACAGAGCAGGCTTTGAACCTCCTGCTCCACAGGACGCCTGACCTAGGCTGTGCACCTGATGCCTACTCGTTTTCGATACTTCTGAAGAGCTTCTGCCATATTCGGAGGAGTCAGAAAGCCCTAGAGCTACTCCATATGATAACCAAAGTAGGAGGTGGCTGCTCACCCGGTGTGGTAGCATACAATGTGGTTATTGACGGACTCTTTAAGCAAGGTGAAGTAGCTAAAGCATGCAATCTATTCTATGAGATGATGCAGCAGGGGATTGCACCTGATCTGGTGACTTACAGTACAATCATTGACGCACTATGCAAGACTAGAGCAATGGATAAGGCAGAGGCGGTCTATCAACAAATGGTTGACAAAGGTGTTCAGCCTGATATCATGACACATACTAGCCTGATCCATGGATATTGTACCTTGGGACAGTGGAGGGATTCAGTTAGGATGTTCAAAGAGATGACAAAGCATGGTGTCCTACCAAATGCTGCCACTTGGAATGTGTTAATGGATTCCCTTTGCAGGCATGGGAGAATCAAAGAAGCTAGAGATATTTTTGACTCCATGGCGATCAAGGGTCAAAAACCTGGTATCATCTCCTATGCTATTATGCTTCACGGGTATGCCACGGATGGATGCTTTGCTGATATGACTGATCTCTACAATCTGATGCTACAAAACAGCATTGCACCAAACCGCCATGTTTTCAACATAATGATCAAGGCATATGCCAGTCGTGGGATGATGGATAAGGCCATGCATATGTTTGAAGAAATGAAGAAAATAGGATTATCCCTGAATAAAGTAACCTACGTAACAGTAATTAATGCGCTTTGCAAAGCTGGTAGGTTGGAGGATGCGATGGACAAATTTAATCAGATGCTTGATCAGGGGTGTTCACCTATCATAGCTATTTACCAGTGCCTAGTTCTGGCATTTTCTACCCATGGTGATTTTGTGAAAGCCAAGGAACTGATTTGTGAAATGATTAATAAAGGGCTATGTCATGATAGTTCATTCTTTTATCCCATAATAAACAATCTACGTGCAGAAGGAAGGGTAATGGAGGCACAAGATGTGTTTGACTTCATTATACATATTGGTCTGCGGCCTGATGTTACTCTGTATAATTCGCTGATGGATGGTTACTGCCTGGTTGGCAAGATGGATGAGGCATTGAGAGTTCTTGATGCTATGGTGTTGAATGATCTTGAACCTGATGTTATTACCTACAATACACTTCTTAATGGCTATTGTAAAAATGGAAGGATAGATGATGGATTGAGTTGTTTCATGGAAATGTCAATGAAGGGAGTTAAGCCCACAATGGTTACATACAGCATCGTACTGGATGGATTATTTCAGGCTGGTAGAGCCATTGCTGCGAAGGAAAAGTTTCATGAAATGATTGGAAATGGAACACCAGTAGATATTAAAATATACAATACAGTTCTTAGTGGACTTTGTAAAAATAATTGCACTGACGAAGCAATCACTTTGTTTCAGAAAATGCGTGCAATGAACATGAAGCTTACTATCATAACTATTAACATTATGGTTTCTGCAATGTTTAAAGCTAAGAATATTGAAGAAGCCAGGGATTTGTTTGCTAGTATCTCAGACAATGGCCTAGTGCCTTCTGTTGTGACTTACAACATAATGATGACAAATTTGATAAAAGAAGGGCTGCTTGCTGAGGCTGATGATATCTTCACATCCATGGAGAAGACTGGCTGTGCCCCTGACTCTCGTCTTTTGAATATTGTGGCCAGGATGTTACTGGAGAAAGGTGAAATAATTAGGGCTGCAAATTATCTTTTCAAAATTGCCGAGAAGAATTTCTCACTCGAAGCTTCAACTGCTGAATTTCTGATCTCTCTCTTCTCAAAAGGAACATGCCAGAAGTACATAGAATTGCTCCCTCCAAAGTATCAGTTTCTTTTGGGAGCCAACCGGATGATACATTATAATATGTGAGCTGAATTCTTGCTAAATCTTGTGTATTAAATCTTACCATAAGGTTATTATTGGAGGAATGTGAGAAAGTCACGAGTGGCAGTCCTTGTCTTGATTTGGAATAGTAAAATTTGCAAGGAGATTCCTGCAAGGGAAGTGTCACTGTGCAGGATCTACGGTTATGCAGTATTCAAACTCTTTTCTAGCATGATAGTTTTTCTTTGTGTTGTTTGCTTTAGTTCATTTGCTGGATTTTTCATCAGATGACCAGTATCACTAATGTTTGTAATTAACAGCATGTACGCTCGCTGCAGGGTCAGGTTCTTGATCTTCCATAACATTTGAATTGTCTCTGGCTGTCTACATTGCTAGAATTGTGTATATCTGTCTACATCAAAATATTTGCTTGCTTTTAACAATGTATTAAAGGGGGGCCCTGGCACAGCGGTAAAGTTGTTGCCTTGTGGCCATAAGATTACGGGTCCGGGTCCCGTAAACAGCGTCTCGTAGAAATGCAGGGAAAGGCTGCATAAAAAAATCCTTACTCGGACCCTTGTGCAAGCGGGAGCTCCATGCATCTAGCTGCCTTTTTTTAACAATGTATCCTGTCATAGATGTTTTACCTAAAGATTTCTATACAATTGTTTTGCTTCTATGATTGTTTTGGGGTTGCTTTTGTAAAGCGCAGACTATATGTATATATGCCAAAAGCTTTATCATTTTTTTCTCTTTGTTCTTCTGAACTGTTGATTATATCACTTAAATTGAAAGATGGTTATCATTTATTTGTTTGCTATATCATAGCAGATGGCATTGCATCAGTAATGTTTGTGCCATGTATCCATGTTGCAAATCGAGTAGCTATGTCTTCAAACAATAGTAAAGACTCTAAAGCAGAAGACTACTCTCACAGATCAATCCTCGGAACATTGGTGCAATTTATTTTACCATTCAACACCTCTAATATGTAGATAGGTACATACAGAGCTGGGTTACTTTATATGTGAAAAAGTTGATTCAAATTTAACATCTATTTCAGTTTTATTATTAATTCACTGAGACCAACTCCGGCAACAGGTCCCGAGTGACAAGCTAGTGGGGCCTGCCACCATTTTCTGAAGCCCCTAAATTTGTCTACAACTCCAGCAGTAACACCCATTTCTCAGCCCCTATTTTCTTTAGTGAAGCAAAGTCGTATTTAATAAAGTGTTTCTTCTGTTGCATTTACAGACCTAGGTTTTGAAATATAGGTGAGGTTATTATATTAGACGTATTCCTTTCTATGAGCTAATGAAATTAAGTAGGTAGCACCCCTGAAATATTATTCTTTAATTTCTTTATACCGCTGTCCAGGTAGCACTCCCAAGACCGGGTAAAGGAGGAGGGGTTGTGATAGACTTGGCGAGCCAACAACTACATTTAGCCATTCTCATGGAAATGAAACCCAATAGAAATTTGTTGGGGCGTAACCCTCTTAGCGACGCGCCATATCGGAACCCGGGTATGGTGTTAAGTGGGCAAGGGCCGGGTCGCCGTCTTAGTGGCGCGCCATATCGGAACCCGGATATGGTGTTAAATGAGCAAGGGCCGGATCGCCACCACCTTAGTGGCGCGCTACATCATCGCCCGGATGTAGTGATAAGTGAATAAGGGTCTTTGCATCTTACTCTACGGGTGCAAAGCGTAAGGAAGCTAGCCGAGGAACATAGATTTCGGGTGGGTAGTTGGAATGTAGGATCCTTGACGGGGAAGCTACGTGAGTTAGTAGATGTTTCCATTAGGAGACGAGTAAATATCCTTTGTGTACAAGAGACTAGATGGGCGGGTCAAAAGGCGAGAGAAGTCGAGAATACCGGTTTCAAGATTTGGTATTCTGGTTCGGCTGGGACTAGGAATGGCGTAGGTGTTCTAATAGATAAGAGTCTTAAGGATGGAGTAGTGGATGTTCGAAGACGAGGGGATAGGATCATCTTAATCAAGATAGTAATTGGGGACATTGTCTTGAACGTCATTAGTGCTTATGCCCCACAAGTTAGGCTCAACATGAGTGCTAAGAGGCAATTTTGGGAGGACTTGGAGGATATGGTTAGTAGTGTACCGATAACCGAGAAACTCCTCATAGGGGGAGATCTCAATGGTCACGTGGGTGCAACTAATCTAGGATTTGAGGGAGTACATGGAGGCTTTGGATGCGGCGATAGAAATCAAGAGGGTAAGGACATCCTAGACTTTGCCGTAGCCTATGATCTATTGGTAGCTAACACCCTCTTTAGGAAGAGACAATCTCACTAGTGACCTTTAGTAGTGCCCAACACTCTAGCCAGATTGACTTTGTCCTCACTAGGAGAAAGGATAGACGGGAGTGTCTAGATTGTAAGGTGATCCCCGGGGAGTGTGTTGTGACACAACATAAGCTTGTGGTAACTGACTTTCGCTTCAATACATGTTCTTTGCGGGACAAAGGTGTCAAAATCACAAGAACAAAGTGGTGAAAGTTGAAAGGAGAATCACAAGAACCCTTTAAAAATGGGGTTATCACAGAAGGATCCTGGGCAGAAAATGGAGATGCAGATAGTATGTGGATGAAGATGGCAACTTGCATTAGGAAGGTAGCTAGTGAGGTGTTCGGTGTGACAAAAGGAAAGAAACTTGTGGATAAAGACACTTGGTGGTGGAATGAGGATGTACAAAAGGCCATTAAGGAGAAGAAGGAGTGTTACAAGAGTTGGCATAATAATAAAAGCGCAAGCAACATGCTTAAGTACAAAGAGGCTAAGAAGAATGCAAGGCGGGTTGTGAGTAAGGCAAGAGGACAGGCCTATGATAAGTTATATGAGAGACTAGAGACAAAAGAAGGTGAAAAGGACATATACAAGGGAGCAAAAATCCGTGAGAGAAAGATGAGGGATTTCAATCAAGTTAAATGCATCAAAGATGAGACTGACCGCATTCTAGTGAAGGATGAAGAGATTAAGAATAGATGGTGTCGAAGTGTGTAGCCGACACCTCCCCAGACCTACTCTGGGCAGCCCTCGGAGGTTCTTTTTCGGAGGGGCTAGTCACTCGCGGAGAGCTTCAGCGTTAGGGACGATTGAGGGAGAAGCTTGACACGGGGAGTTTTACGTGGTTCAGGCCGCCGGAGCGTAAAACCCTATGTCCACGGTGAGCAGAGGTGCTCGCTGTATTGCTTGCTGCTCAGAACCGGAGTACTGAGCTTGAGGGTGTGTAAGAGGCGAGTCAACAGAGTTCGAACCCTTGCTAACGTTGCCTACCCGGGCCTTTTATAGTCCAAGGCTCGAGCGGCTTACAAGGTGGGCCCGGGACCCGATAGGTGGTCCTGGGGAGATTGCCTGCCATCTACCGTATCTGAAGTTATGCCGGTAGTTGTCTCTGGCGAAGGCTTCTGAGTCTTCGTTCTGCCGCCCTGCCCATGTCGCAAGCTAGTCGTAGTGGTTGATGATGGCAGGGGCGGCAGGGGATGTCTTGTCATTGTGTTTATTGGCGGGCAGGCTCTGACACGGCGCGCCAGTCTGCGATGTGACTGGGCGCAACGACACCTGACAGAGACGTGCTCCGCGTCTCCGCGCTTGGGAAGGCGCGGGCCTTAAATACCTTGTACAGGCAAGGTATGGCGCGTCTTTACTCCTGCTGCCTACCGCGCGGGGGCAGGCAGCGTTGCTCTGCTGGCCACATGGCAGGCCCGGAGCTCTCCTCTGAGGAGAGAGAGGTCCAGCCCCGCGGGACACGTGGAGCCCTCGGAGCTCTCCCCGCGGAGGGGGGAGGTCCGGCTTCTGCTGGCCACGTGGCGGGCCCTGAGGTCTCCTCTGAGGAGTGGGAGGTCCGGCCCCGCGCGGGACACGTGGAGCCTTCGGAGCTCTCCCCACGGAGGGGGGAGGTCCGGCTCAGTTGGCCACGTGGCGAGTCTGGATCTTACCTCTGAGGAGAGGGAGGTTCGGCCCCGCTGGACACATGGCGCCTTCGGAGCTCTCCCTGCGGAGAAGGGCGAGGTCCTTAGGCATTTCCCCCTGTGCGCGGGGGTACCACGTATCGAGGGTACTGACAGTGGCCCCCGGGCCCATCTCGGGGGAGATAGCGAGCCCGAGGTGGGGCCTCCGTCTCTTCCACTTCGCGTACTTTCTCTAAGTCCCGCATTGACCGTTGCCGGAGCACGAACAGTCGCAAGATCGTGGGAGCGTGTGCCCACTTGATGGTTGCTTTTAATGCGGCGATTCCCAAGGCTGTCACTTCTGCACGTCGCAGCGCTTCTTTCGGGAACCGCCGAAGTGTCTTGTCGGCTCGTCTCCTTGGGAGATTGACTTCTTGGCCCACCGCTTCAGCTGGACGACTTGGGTCCACTTGCCATCGACGCTTGGTCTTGGAGCCGAAGCGGTTGCACAATCGGCGTATTCGAAGAGTTTCGAATCGCTTTGAATCGCACCTGGGAAGCTTTAAAAGGGGATCTTACTCGCATCGCAGCTTCCCTTCGCACTTCCCAGCGCTTGCACCTTCCTTGAGTTCTTGCGCCTTTGTCTTCCCTGTTCTTGAGCTCTCTCCTGCCATGGCTTCCAACCTGCTTCCGTCACGTCTCGCTCGGTCGGCCGAGCTCGGACCAGTGCGCAAACTGCTGGGCTGACACGCGGAGGAGCAGAAACGCCAGCTCCGCTAGGGATCTCGCCCCCTGCTCCTGGAGAAGGGGGAGATGGTCTTCTTCACTTCCTACGCCATGGCGGGGTTTGTCCCGCCTATTTCTTCCTTCTTCGTGGCGCTGCTGGAGACATACGGTCTCCAGCTCCACCATCTTTGCCCCAACTCCTTCGCGATGGCCGCCATCTTCGTCCATTTCTGCGAGATGTTCGTGGGGGTGCATGCTTCGACGACGCTCTTCCGCTACTTCTTCGTGCTGTGGACGACCGGGCGCAGCTCAAAGACTCAGCTGGGCGCGTACTACTTCCAGTATCGCTGCAAGGATCCGAAGGCCTTCGGGTACCTTCTACCTTTCGGTGCGTCGAGGTGGGAGAACTGGAGGGAGAACTGGGTGATCGTGCAGACCGGCGAGCACGATCGCCTGCAGCTCCCAACTGCCGGCCCAACCACCGAGCGTCACTTCTGTGAGGAGATCCCGGAGCTAGAGCAGGAGTACGCACCGGTCTTGGAGCGGATCCGGTTCGTGGCCAACGAGGGGCTGACGTCCCTGATGGTGCTGGTGGACTTCTTGTCGCGCCACATCGCGCCCTTGCAGCAACGCAACCGCCCGACATGGTACTACACCGGCGAGCTCGACTGCACCAGGTTGGAGAGGGGTCTCGGCTCCGATCCTTCCGAAGATGAGCTGTACGAGATGGTGGCCAAGGTGAGCAGCGACTACGTCACCGGCGGCGACCTCGCCTTCCCGGCCTGTCACACTCCCCTCTTCTTGGAGCCGTAGAGGAGGGCGGAGCTGCTGCGGAAGATGCCGAATCTCGACGACATTGGGATCGCCGTTCGTCAGGTTGGGGATGCCTTCCGGGGCATCTCGATTCCCGGGACCGAGCGCTCTGGATCGGAGCGCGAGGCGTTTGTCGCTGCCCAACCCGCACCGACGGCCGGCGGGACTCAGGCCGCCGACAGGGGGAAGGGAAAGGAGCTGGCCCCCGGGCAACCAGAGAAGAAACGTGCCCGGTCTGCTCCGAGGGCGTCGCTTGCGCCGAGCCAGGGGGTCGGGGCACCCTTGCCCCCATCTCCCGGAGGCGCCGGTTCGTCGAGTGGCGACCCAAAGAGACCCCGGGTATCGCACTCCGGCGGGTCTCTTCTCGGACAGCGGCGATCCGAGGAACCCCAAGCGTCCCGCCACCCTTCTTCAGGCGAGGGGGATTCTAGGAAGGACGTCGGTGGAACGACGCCCGGGATTGTGCCGGGAGCTCAGACGCCCTAGCCGGCGGGCGTTCCAGCCGCAGGTCCCTGCGGTTCTGCCCCGGCCCAGAGGCTGGGGCTCCAAGCCCGTTGGAGCGCTCACGCCGCCCAGTAAGTGTTGCTCTTTCTGGCTTGTGGAAGTAGCGTTCCCTTCTCCTCTCTTAGCCTGAGAGCTTCCTTTGCCTGCAGGGGCTCACCGGCTGCCGGGGGCGAGACTATTCCCCGGCCATCTCGAGTTGGTGGAGGCTCTGCGCCGCAGTATCCAGGAACGACGGAGGTTCCGACGGCCCCCAAGTCAGCGGGGGCTTCTTCTGTGCCGGCGGGTTCGCCCTCCGCGGTGGCAGCAGCAGCACCTGTGGCAGCGCCAACCCGGAAGTCCAGTGCTGAGGCTGGAGGGGCTGCTGTGGGCGCAGGCGCTGACTCCCTAGCTCCTCCGGGTCAGCGTCTTGCCTCAGCTGCGGAGGCACCAGCACCTTCTCCGGTCGTGGACGCGACGGGGGAGGTCAGGGGCACGACTCCCGCTCCTACCGCCCCGCTGCCCATATGGGATGCCTTGGGGCGTGCTCAGGCTGGCGTCCGTCAGGTCCAGGCAGCCTTTGAGCGGGAGCGGGAGGTGCTGGCTGGAGAGAGGGAGCGCCTCCTTAGCTGGGAGCATCTCCTGCAGCAGCGGACCCAAGAGGCAAAGGCAGAGCTCGATTGGAGGCAGTCGAGGCTTGACGCCATGGGTGCCCTGCTCGACGCTCAGAAGAAAGCCGTCGGCCGCCTGGACTCAGAGACCCGGTGGCTCCCGCGCTACCTTCCACGAAGCTCAGGCCCAGGCTGAAACGCGCTCTGTTGCCGTGGAGGAGTTGCGGCTGCAGGTAGTTCGCCAAGAGTGTGCCGTCGCCGACCGGGAGCGCGCCGTGGCGGCCGAGGAGAAGAAGGCCGCTGCACGGCTGGCGGCCAGAGAGGGCGAGCTGAGGGCTCGGGCTGAGGAGCTGGAGCTCCGCGAGTCGGCTGCTGCCGCGAGGGAGGAGCAATCCTCCCGGGAGTGCCAGGCGGTGTTGGATCGCGAGCTGGCGGCCCGCCAAGAGGTAGAGAAAGTCCAGGCTTCGCGGTCCGTCGAGGCCCGGGCGATCTGGAGCTTCGTTACTGAGGCGGGGTCCGCCTTGGTTCCTCTTGGCTTCAACCCGGTGCGGACGGAGGCTCCAGCGCAGGAGGTGTCTGGGGCAATCCCGGCGCTTGAGTCCATCGGCGCCAAGCTGGGTCGGCTCAAAGCGGGGATCGCCGACGAGCTTGAGGTGGAGGGACGAGGCCTGGCGAAGGAGGTCGCCACTCATGTGCTGGCATGCTTCCGGAGCCAAGACCCTTCCTTCTCTCTGGAGCCAGTCCGACTAGGGCCCGCCGTCAAGCGGGAAGAAGCTGCCAGGGCCGATTCGGGGACATGGCCGCCCTCGTGGCCTCTAGGTTCCAGCGAGAGTCCGGGGACTCTTAGGCAGCCGCCCCCGTGGCCAAAAGGCCCTGTATCTCTTTCCCTTTTTTCTTTACTTTTGTTGAGTCTGTAGTCCAGCTCATGGAGCCTTGAATGAATAGACTCTTGTTATTTTCTGCGTCTGTGTGCTTTTCATCTTCTTCTTGGCTTGGCCTGTACGAGCCCTTAGTTCCGTAAGGTACTCAGAGGCCTTCACCAGTCTTGAAGCCCTGTATAGACACCTTCCCCGGGTCCTTATTGTGTTAAGGGCCCCGGAGGTCTCCGGAACTTGCCCCGTGAGAACGGGGAGGTCTGGATCTGCCGACCACGTGGCGGGCCCGGAGCTTTCCACTGAGAAGCCGGAGGTCCGACCCCGTGGGACACGTGGGGCCTTCGGAGCTCACCCCTGTGAGGGGGGGGGGGAGGCCCTGCTCTGCCGGCCACGTGGCGGGCCCGGAGCTACCCGCTAAGGAGAGGGGGGGCTCCGGCCCCGTCGGACACGTGGGGCCTCCGGAGCCCGCCCCTGCTCTGGATCCTTCGGTCTTGCATTGGAGCTTCGGTATTGCGCGGTCCCGTAGCGGCCCCCTGGTAGATGTGGCCAATTGTTTGGGCGCTCCTATCATACTCCTGCGTGGAGCTAAGGCCGGGAGGTCCTGCACATAAGTAAGGGAAACGTAATTCTCCTTGAGGCTCCCCCTTCCCTATCTCATAGTCTTATTTGGCTTACGATCCTGATCCGGTGTACGGTTCTTGGGAACTTTAGTGCGCGAAGTGCCGCGAGCTCGAGGCCCCCTGGCCATCGGCAAGTACCTCAAACGCGACCGCCTTCGGTAAGATAGCAAATGCCGACTAGAGGTGAGAATGGGAAAAGGAAGCTGAGTGCATGGTGAGCATACACAGAAAGTGCGGTCATAAAAATTAATACGTAATTTAAATGAGCACAAGGGAAGAGCAAAGTAGGACAGGATCCTTTCCATATAAATTTCCATAGGAGGAAGGCAGGCTAAACATGGAGGCAATGAACCACCCCATTAAGAGGGGAAGCAAGACTCTACGCGCTTAGGGTCGGAACTAGGCCAAGCTGAACGTAGTCCTGGACCGTCCCCTGAGACTTTAATGGGCTATTCAATGATGGGAATGGGAGCACTATGGTTGAGTTGGATGACTCCTTTGATGACTCCAACAGGCGGTTCGTGCGGAGGATACAAGAGTTCGAGGTTAAGGAGGACTTAAAAAGGATGAAAGGAGGAAAGGCCCTCGGCCCTGACGATGTCCCTATTGAGGTGTGGAGATGCCTTGGGGACGTGGCACTAGTATGGCTCACAAAGCTATTCAACCAAATTTTTTAGTCAAACGAGATGCTTGAAGAATGGAGGAAAAGTATATTAGTACCTATCTTCAAAAATAAAGGAGATATTCAAAGTTGTACTAATTATCGAGGCATTAAGCTTATGAGTCATACTATGAAGCTTTGGGAGAGAGTGATTGAACACCACCTGAGGAAAGTGACCAATGTGACTAAAAACCAGTTTGGTTTTATGCCTGGGAGGTCTACAATGGAGGCGATTTTCTTGCTTCGTCAGCTTATGGAGAGATATAGGGGGCAGAAGAAGGACTTGCATATGGTGTTCATCGACTTGGAGAAGGCGTACGACAAGACCAAGATCAGTCATGTGGTGGGCACTAGAGAAACATAAAGTGCCAACAAAGTACATTACCCTTATCAAGGATATGTACAATAATGTTAGGACAAGTGTGCGCGTAAGTGATAGTGAGACTGATGCATTTCCTATCACGGTAGGACTACATCAAGGATCAGATTTGAGCCCATACATCTTTTCCTTGGTGATGGATGAGGTGTCGAAGGATATACAAGGGGATACCCCTTGGTGCATGCTCTTTGCTGATGATGTAGTGTTGGTAGATGAAACTAGAGATGGTGTTGATAAGAAATTAGAGTTATGGAGACAAACCTTAGAGTCCAAGGGGTTTAGACTTAGTAGGACCAAAACCGAGTATATGAGGTGTGACTTTAGTGGTGTTGGTCCTGAGGAGGGAAATGTTAGTCTACAAGGACAAATAGTACCTAGAAGGGACTCTTTCCGATACTTAGGATCAATGTTACAAAGCACTTGCGATATTGATGAGGATGTTTGCCACGTGATCAAGGTAGGGTGGATGAAATGGCGACAAGCCTCTGGAATCCTATGTGATAGGAAAGTCCCACAAAAGCTAAAAGGGAAGTTCTATAGGATGGTGATCAGACCCGCGATGCTCTATGGGGTGGAATGTTGGCCAACTAAACGGCAACATGTCCAACAAATGAGTGTCGCGGAGATGCGCATGCTACGGTGGATGTGCGGGCATACGAGAAGAGACCGAATAACGAATGAGACGATTCGTGATAGGGTAGGGGTAGCGCCGATTGAAGAGAAGTTAGTCCAACATCGACTTAGGTGGTTTGGACATATCCAACGGAGACCTCCAGAAGCACCGGTTAACAGTGGGATTTTAAGAGGTAGAGAAAATATTAGGAGGGGTAGAGGACGACCAAGGTTGACCTGGGGGGAGGCGGTAAAACGAGATTTGAGAGATTAGAATGTGTCCAGAGACTTAGCTCATGATAGGACCGCATGGAAAGTAGCAATTCATGTGCCAGAATCATAGTCTTGTTTTTTCTTTTTTTTTTCTTTTTTCCTTTTTCCTTTTTTCTTTTTTCTTTTGTCTTTTTTTTTCTTTTTTTCTTTTTTTTCTTTTTTTTTCTTTTTTCTTTTTTCTTCTTTTTTTTTTTATTTTTTTCTTTTTTCTTTTTTCCTTGTTCTTATATCTCTTCCTCTCTTTTACTTCATTGATATTGGGTTTCATGTCTAGTCGACCCCAACATGCTTGGGATAAAGGCTTGGTTGTTGTTGTTGTTGTACTATATCTGGGCATCATGATGAGCTATTTTCCTCACTATGGTGATATATATTATAACTTTCTGTGGATATCTGAACATTGCTATTACATAACGGTCCATCAAAGTAGCTTGAAATTAGATTTCAGTCTGTGTTTCTGGGCTTCTGAGTTAGTGTGTAATTGGCTGTGAATGATATTTGAAGTTTTCGTTCATGGTGTACTACATATTTGACTATGTTACATCATTTTTGTTTCTCTTAGGGTGTTCCACGTATTATTAGCTATGATGAAATTGATGCAGTTACAGAATCATTGTGGTTGCCTTTGTGATGCAGGCAAGCAGCAATGTTTGCTCAGTTATGAAACACCAAGTCATCTTTTCCATTTTACGTGTATATCAATAGACAAACAAATCTTGACGACTCTGATATGAGCTTGGTAGCTTCTTCAAATTTTGAATCTCCCTCAAACTGAAATTCAACCTACCTTAGCTGCTGGAAACTGTTTTGTTGCTCGTTGGCAATAGTTAACAAATAAGATTGTGGCATAGTGTCATAATGATTCATGCTTGCATGTTCATAGAAAAGCACTGAGGTTCTATTATGTTTTCTCATGGGATATTTTCTCAGTTTATGCACTTCCATATGCATGTAGTCTTGTATGTATTATTTTATCATCTCTTGTTTTTTAAACGGCACATGTATATTTTCAAGGTGTAGTCCTAACACCTTAAGGCTAATGGCTCACTGCATTTTCTCTGTAGTTATGTGTTAGGTGGCCTTCAATTACTATGGTTTTGCCACGATTTGTGGACAACAAATTGGTGCCAATTCTGAAATGTGACTAATCACCTGGTATGGAGGACTTAACTTTCTCTAAATCGTCCTTTGTCTATCTGGCTTGTAGTGGTGCACTCAGTTGTGATTCTTTAAATGCGAGGAGGTAGATTGCTCTCGTCCCCAGAAGTCTGGCCTGGGCATAGAAAACCGAACTGACGAAAAAGAAACAAATGTCGGTTAGCATTCCGTAGAAACCGAACTTTTTTGGCTTTCAGTTTTAAATTTCAGTTTAACTGAACTAACCATTTTTCCACTACTATTTATGTTGATTAAACTGTGTACTTAAGTTTTAGAACTATTTGTAGTTTGAAGCATAAGTGAAGTTTGTATTGTACTATGTGTTAATTTTATTTTGAAACATATGATTAAACTTTGTACTAATACTTTTGGTTTATTAAAACTATCACTAAACTCTGAAAGTCTAAGTTCTGTAATGAATTTTGGTTATTTCAGTTTA
Organism: Neostapfia colusana; assembly: GCA_030760725.1. Classification (NCBI taxonomy): domain Eukaryota; kingdom Viridiplantae; phylum Streptophyta; class Magnoliopsida; order Poales; family Poaceae; genus Neostapfia; species Neostapfia colusana. The sequence continues at coordinate 22,407,724 of JASWHV010000017.1, read as the reverse complement.
ATCGAAAACTGAACCGAAGTTTTTAGTTAATCGAGAGGCTATTTTTTTCTTTTATATGTATTACTTTGGTTTTTATTTCTTGATAACCGAACTTAAAAAAAACTGAATTGGTTGGTTTCGGTTAACCATCACCCAGGCTCAGACGGAAGACAATCCACCTCAACAGTGAGACTTTATTCCTCCAGATTACCTCGGCTACCTTTATAGTTCAGGTGGCAGAACTAATAAATCTCTAAGATTCTGTTACCAAACCAACTAACTTAGCTAATATTATCCCTAAAGCTTATCTAATGATGATACTTATCCACTTCTACGCTGTAGGACTCGATGGCGTGCATACTTGCAGCCTACAAGCGAGTCCACTATAACTATATATGCAACGCACCACCATCTTTGCTGTCAGCCCCGCTTGAGCTCGATGTCTCGAATGGTGGAGTTTAGGGATGCCAATGGGTCAGGTGAGGTAGAAATTCACCTTGAGACCCGCGCCGATAAGTGAGAATTCGCACCCGAACCCGTCGAGTCTCAGACGGGTTTCGGGTGCTTGTCGAGTTTGATTTTTTTATAAATATACTACAACGTTTACCAAACAAATCTAAAAAAATCCATTTTGAATGGCAATGAAATAAAAAATATTAAGTTGAGTATAAAGATTGTAAATATAGGTTACGATAAGTAATATGAAATAAATAAACTATAGAAAACAATTAAATTTGACTTTAAAATTACAAATATAAGTTATTTCAAGTACTCGTCAAGTACCACGGGTGTAAAATAAAATCCACTCCCATCAGATACAAAACCCGTTAGATAACATACCCGTAGGTAGTATTGTCATCCCTAGGAGAGTTCTCAAAGTCGTGCAAAAGCACAGGGAGCCAATTCCAAAGGCGGCAGACACTTTTCCGTCGCCACATCCGCCTCCGCGACATCTCTGTCGACCCACTGACGATCGCGTGCCCTTCTCTGACCATTCTTGTCGTCACGTGACCACCATGGTGAACTACCCCTCCTCTTTGCTCTCTCCCCATGCAATTCTCATAAAATTAAGGTAACAAAAGCACTTCCGGCCAACTTTGACGAGACTCACCTACTGGTGGTGCCACCTCCCTCACAGTCGATGCCCCTCACCTGTCGTACTCACCACAATCATCCATCTCGCAAACCGATGCCACAAATCGTGTACCCCTTCAACCATTCATAACCGATCCACCGTGGACCATATACCGACGCCCTGCTGCAGTCCATGGACCCATGGAATTAGTCCATAGAATTTCCCATTGGAAAATAAATCCAAGAAATCCAAGTAAACTCACTTTTGCAATTAACCCCTCCAAGTTCTTGTAAATCAGGTTTAGGTCCTGTATTTTTGCAGCTGTACCCCTTAGCTTTTGTCAAATATAACTTAAACCCCTAAACTTTACACCTTAGGCCCTATATTTTCTGTAATTATATTTTAGCCTCTAAACTATCTGTAGTTATATTTCACCTTGTATTATTTTTACATTTTAGTCTTTGGATCTGTCTATTTTTACATTTTAGCCCTGAACCCATCTAATTTTACACTTTAGTTCCTTCTCTGAGAATTATATTCTTTTGCTCTCGACCTTATTAATCATACAGTAAATCTCTTGTAATCTTTATTTCTTTATAGTCCAGTCCCTAAAACCCTTAAACATCTGTATGTTTCTAACTGTAACCCCATAGTAATTTTTATAGCTTCTTTTGTATGTGTGTTGTATTGTTATTGATTGTTCTTGTTTTTTGTTTTGTTGATAATAGCATACATACCATATATTTTCTACACTTGCTAAGTATGACATGTGCTCATGTTTGCTAGATTTTCAATAAAAAATATTGCTTAGTGAAAAAAGATATCAATGAAGACATGTCAATTAAAAATGGTATTTAGAAGGTCTTGTTATCGCCAGTCGATTCGTTGTGGTGTGCCCAAGAGTTTTTCCTCTTCCTATATTGTTCAAAAATCTTGTATTTAATAAAAGGTTGTTTCTACTCGATATAGAATTGTTTATTCTATTTATCCTATATATCAAATGAAACTGGTCTTATCACATATGTAGTTTGTATATGGTCTCATGTTTATAAAACAAGGAGTGACATGGTCTGGGCATGAGTTCTCTTGTATCTTTTCTTTCAAAATATGAATTATAATTAGTATAAAGATTTTTTTTGTGCCCTACGCAAGTGGGAGCTAGTGCACCATGTTGCCTTTAAATCATTTATTTTATTCCCGCTTTGAGCTTCATGTATCTTAATTAGTCGTGAAGTTATCCGAGTCACTATAATTAAATGTCATAATATTTGGCACGCGTTCAGTTTAATTTATTCATACCCATTCACTGAGTTTCTCGGTTGGACTTAGTTGGGTCCCACTATGATTGTTGTAAAAGTCTCAAAAATGTGTATGAATAAAAACCAAGGTTTGAGTTCATATGAGTGGCAAAGACATAAAAAATGGGACTCGCTAAAACTTTTCTTCATGCAAAGTAATACATGGATGACCATCCAAAATGAGGCTCACCTTTTTACTTAAAAGTGTTGAACCAATAAGGAGTTAAATACTCTTTGCATGTAAGTTTAAAAATCAGATTTGAGATTTAAGTTCACACATGTGGTGACCCAAAAACTTTGAATAAATATGCAGCCATATAACTATAATTTTAGGGAAAAGTTTGCTCACAAACTTTTCATTTGTAGGGTAGGCTCAAAAAGGAGTTAAAGAGAAGAATTTGCAAACTTCAACCAAATTCAAGTTTGGCAAGCAAATTCAAACTTAATTTGGAGAATTCAAATTCTAGCCACCCTTTAAACTCAGAATTTTGGGGATTTAGAGGATCACTTTGAGAAGATATTTGGGGAGTAGAATATGGGGTGGGACCCACATGGCAGTGAGCTAGAGACTTAAACTTAACCATGAAGCAAATGAACTTTTGCCTCTGTTCTGCTCGGGTGCCACCGAAGGGTTCCATCGCGCCCCCGGAAAACTGAATCCGCCACCTCCTGCTGCCCCCCCCCACGCGCAGCCACCGAAGGCGGTTCCTTCGACGTTATCGTGCCCTCAGCCGAGCGAAGACCCAGTTGTTCTCCTCCCCTCACGAGCGCACGAACAGCGGCTGTTTCTCCCCTCCACCCTCTCGGTCGATCGGAAGAAGGGCAAAACAACTGCCCCATCCCTCCCCCGAGCTGCTAGGCAGCATCCTGAGCTCGGCCTCCACCTCCCCGACCCAAAAACTCGCAAGCTCCGGCCTCCTTCCACGTGAACGACCTCAACCGCGGCAACCCAACGGAAAAAGGTGATCGGCTTCACGTGGATAGCTCTCCACGGGATCTTTCACGGCCAAGCGAGGGAGACAACGTGAGCGCACGACCACCGTGCTGCTCTCACCCAAAGCTCAAGCCATGCCGTGAGCTATTGACGGCGAATTTCGGGATTTGGCTCCGACGGTTTCAACCCGAGCATCCGGTACGGGAATCCAAAATTCTCCATTTCTATTCGTTCTTAGCTCGTCAAACTTTGCACGTAGGAGCTGGACTAGCCGGCGATCATATTCTCTTTAGCATCCGTCGCATGAAAACCCTTTGGGCTGACGTATTTTGAGGTCTACCGAGCACTTCTCCGGCGGACCAAATCGGGCGCACGGTGACGACCGGCTTGCGGCTGTTCCAGAGCCATTTGGGGGCCATGTCGAGCCTTGCGATCATCCACTGATGCTGTAGAGCTCACTGGTCGAGTGTTTGGCGGGCTAGAACCCACGGACGACGGCGCCGAAGGGCAACCGAGGCCGCCACACGTCGCGAGCTATCTTCCGGTCGCCGGCAGCCCAAGTAGACCCCGCCACCGTGTTCCTCGATGCCCAAAACCCCCTAGCGGCAAGTACGGGTTCGGATGGCGGTCGGGAACGCCGGTCCGGTGAGCCTCCGGTTACTCTGGCGAGCCTCCGGTTACTCCGGAGAGGGGGGAACGCGCGGGCGCGAAGGAGCCGGCGGGTGGTTGAAGGAGGCGTGGGCCCCGCCTGTCAGCAGCTCAGAATTCAAATCCGGGATCGGGTGTGGCCAGGATCCCGTGTGCTGGCGTGCAAAACCCCGTGGCCCAGGGTGGCCCAGTTCTGATTCGTTGGAATTTAAATAAGCGGGCCCAGTGGGATTTTCTGTAGGAAAACAATTCCAGTGAGGGCCCAAACTTTGGAAATTCATAGCTCCTGATAGAAACCTCCAATTTGAGTGATTCCACTTGGATTGGATTCATATCTCCGAGCTCTATCCAAATATGAACTTAGATTTGTATGAAAGTCAATAGCATATTCTGGAAAATTCTTTGAAGGTATTCTGAAAAAGAATTATTGAGGGAGTTTGGTTTATCAAAAAATCCCCAAATTTTACCAGAATATTCTCTAGCATATTGTTGACCTTCTAGAAAAGTTTCAACTCATTTGAAGATCATTTGAGTAGTGATTTGCTAAATGCAAACTACTGTGTTCAAAAGAGTCCAGAAACATTTTCAGAAAATGTTTCCCACTTCTAAAATCTGTTCTGAGCAATCCATAGCTCCAAAAATCATAGGAAAATTTAGGCAAACTCTCTGAGACATACTTGGAATTGTAGCTCACTTAATTGGGCATAAAAATGCACATTACTACAGAATTAATTTTTTTGAGTCAAATGCTTAAAGAATTGTTCTTGGAGAACTACTCAAGTTAAAGGGCTGAATTTTGGACCAGATTACTCTCATGTGATCAAGAACTCACATGTAAATTATCAGCCCAAGATGAGTCCTTGAACTCCCTGTTCTTATTCCCCATACTTATGTATAGGGGAAAATACATAAGAGATATGGTAAGAATTATGGAGGACACAATATGACTCCACATTAACTGCAATTTGGCAAGCTAAATCCTTAGGTAGTATAAACCTTCTGTAAAAGTTTTGAGGCCATTAGAGTTCATGTTCTTTAGTTGCACTCAAATCTTTTCAGCTTCTCTATTATGTTTATTAGGGAAAAATGATTAGTGTATAACTAAGGCCTTGAGGTCAATTTAGTTTATTTCTGTTCTGTGCACAACAGAGGCAAACCAAGCCATTCTTGGCTTTTCCACACAACCTCTGTTCCTAAGAAAGTAATTCTATAACTTCTTTCCATTACATTCTATAAAACATGTGCATATGCATTTCAATATGAACCACAACGAAGGGGATTCAAAGGAGCGATTCATTGAAGTGGATCAATCTCCGGAGAATCAAGGGTGGATCTGCTAGGATACTAACTGATTATATACGACTACTCTGCAAAACAGGCAAGCTCCGGTTTGCATTTAACAGCTATTAAGTTTTTATTTTGTATTCACTTTCGGTCAAGATATGAACTGTGCATTAGGTCTAGTGATTGATACTCCTCTTCCATAACCAAATAACCCATGGAGTATTGGGTAGGTGTCTTTCACCGTGTAGAACTGCCATGCTTAAGTACGGTTCGGTAGAAGTCGAGTGGTGAGATGCTACTCGCAATCTTAGGAACAACAGGGGCATACGGGATTGGTTCATAAATGAATTAGCAAGTTAAAGTTTAGACCGGAAGGTGTAGGAGCAGCAGGACATGGGGGCCTGGGTGCTGTAGACCTGGCCGTGTCAGTCAAGGACCGATCCGTATGCGGCCCTGTTGAACAAGTTTGAGTTGTGTACCAGACTCATGCTGGATATATGGGACCCAATAAACCGATGTACCTCGGGAAGCTGTCGTTGGGACTTTTCGGGTCGCCTCAGGCGGACGGCCGGTGTGCAGTATGTGGGGAATATTCTCATGACATCTCATGTCGGTAGGTGCACCATGAGAGTAGCTACTGTACGGGGCAACTTGATCGATTCAGCGGGTGAAACGGGGGAAAGGCTGCCACGTACGGCGTCAGTGATGGTTGTTGTAGGCAACGTCGAGTACGGGCGTACGTGTCGTGTAGTCCGGGTGTTATTGATTCGAATCACTGTCGCTCGCGGAATGGACCGAGCATACTTGTTCTCACAGTCGTGACGTAGTAAGAACTTGCATGAGAAAGGAACTAATCATATTGATGTGAAGTATTATACTAGCTTTGTATTGGATCTCGATGAATAGGGTAGAGCAAACTCGATTCTTTTATGCCATGAGCAAATTACATCGGAGGAAAGCGTTTCTTGTTTGATTGTGGACTCCCGATGTGGCGTGCCCAAGGTTACTTAAAATACTGCAATTAATACTTTAAAGTAAGGATTCACTTTTAGGCGAGTTTAATTATGCTTCTGCCATCCTAATTTAGGTTCATAACCTCACCTAGAGTTTCATGTTAGGGTGACGGTTAAGTCTTGCTGAGTGTTATGCTCACGGATGCTATACGAGTTGTTTTGCAGGTAATTGACTCGATGCTTATGAGAAGGGATGCCGATGAGACTCGGAAACCTCCGAGTGCTTACTCAAAGAGCATCCTCGCCGCTGCAGATTGATCTTCGTGTTGCTAGTAAGAAACGTCCGCGGGCTGGACTGTTTCTTTGTTGCTAGTTTAGATATGAGTCGTGAGAGTGATAGTCTTCCGCTGTAGCTTACTCTGATATAACTATTTGTCAAACATTCTTGTATGCTTCTGCTAAACTATTTATGTAATATGATGTGTGTTCATCGACCCGTGTGCTATTGGGTGCCGCATAACACGGCACCACCCAACGAGGTCCTGTCCCTCACAGCGTGGCATCGGGGTCGTTACACCTAGTATCAGAGCTGCGTTGGGAACAGAGCACGGATTGAGCATCATATTATGTCAAAAACTTAGGATACGGTGAGATAACGGTATTAGGCCCACATAAGGACTACTATTAGCATATAATGAAGGTGGCAACCCAACTTATTTGTTATGTCGGAAAATCGTGCATCTCGGGACGGTTTATGTCTTTGGGGGTGCACGTATGCGCTGTCCACCAGTGCGCACAAGATGAAGGGTGGAGCCTCACAGGTGGCAGGTAACCCGACCCGCTTTAGTATCCTCTACGACTCTTCATGTCGTTTGGGGTATTCGAGCAACGTCTCCCCTTGCGTGCGTGGTGCAATTTGGGAGACCCAGTCACGTGGTCAGTAACGTGAACACGTAGCTCAAGGCGTGTTTGGCTTGAGAACACCTGGGCGAGTGATGACGGCCAGGTGTACGGACTGTATGGATACCGGTTCGGTGTGCTGCCGAACCTGAGGATTGAGTGTGGCTTATGTAGGTACTAACCACGAAAACTTTAGTGCGTGTAGAATACGTTTGCGAGTGACCGTTTTAGTGCCACCTAATGATACGTATATGCCGATGTAATCCGGTTAGGTTTTTCTTTGGTGAGGCAACATAGTACCATCATATGTCTTACGGTGCATCGTCACCGTACTACACTGGATAGTATTCTTACCTATGAAGAAATCAATCATGACAAACTTCTAAACTAAAAATCGATGTGATAAAGCACATATTAGTTACTGAGCTCTTCATTTGAACTAAGTTGCAAAGAAGAGACTTGTTAGGTGAGACGGGCGTGGTACCGCTCAGCTCTGATACCACGCTGACGCGGCCCCAGCTCAGCCGAGAGATGCCACTCGCCCGGGAATCGCATTGGGTGGTGCCGTGTTGTGCGGCACCCAACAGCACACATATGAGGAACAATATATTACATAAAACAATAGCGGAAGCTTACAAATTTTTCTTGTACATACTTTACATCAAGTAACTACAGCGGAAGTCTATATCAACTCACGTCGAATAACTAAGAGCACTCGAGATGAAGTCCAGCCCGCGGACTCCTCTCGCTAGCAACACGAAGACAACAGCAGCGGCTGGGTTCTCCCTGTGTTAAACGACTCGGAAGTCTCCGAGTCTCACCGGACAACCTTCTTTCTAGCGTCGATGTTAACCTGCAAAACCACTTATATAGCAAGCGTGAGCACATAGGCTCAGCAAGTCTGACCCGTCTCTCCTAAACAAGAAACTCTACATGAACGACGGTTTCAATTGGGTTGGCTAGATTTGCATAAAGGACTCGCCTAAAGTTGATCCTTAACTTTCAGTTTTTTAAGCCTCATTGTGCGGACCTTCAGCCGAAAAGCATCGCAACTCCACAATCAAACAAGAAACGCTTTGTTGCGATGCTCCTTGCACAAAGTGAAAGTAAAGTTTAATGAGCCTATCTCTAAATCAATCATGGTTGAAATACAAATTACATCACAGTCTTATCAAGTTCAAAAGATAACCAGTTTCAGTTCTTACTACGTCAAGACGCAGTGGGCAAGTATGCTCATATGACCGCGAGCGACGGTGATTCGAATCAGTACACGCCCGGACTACAAGACACGTACACCCGTACTCTGAGTTGCCGGCAGCAACCTCGACTGACGTTGTACGCGGCCACCTTTCCCAAGATCTTCCACATTGGACGCAGTCCAACTGCCCCGAGTACGCAAGCTCCCTCAAGGTACATACCCGCTGTGGGATGTTCTTGAGCGAGGTACCTCCTGCTACCCTGACGCCGAAAGCCTAAGGCAGTTGGAAAAGTTCCACTATGGATCTCCCAAGGTACATCGGTTTCCTGGGTCCCATATAGCCAGTATGTGCCCGGTACACAACCCAAACTTGTGCAACAGGGCCAAGCACGGACGGGCCTTAACCGACACAGACAGGGCTATGCATGCACAGCCTGCAACCTGCTGCATCTAAACCTCCCTGCCCGGTCTCCATTTCTTATGTGTGAACTTTCCTCATCTTTTCTAATTCGGACCCGTTCCGAGTAAACCAGCCCTAAACTCGCGAGTAGATTCCAACTACTCGACTTCTACCGAACCTTTCCTACTAACATTTAGCGTAGCCAAATCCACTCGAGGAGGTGCTATTCTACCCTTTCTCTCTTAGGTATTTCTGGTCATGCAAGTGGGGTTTTTAATATCATCTAGACTTACTGCAATCAATGATGCAAAGCTATGATCTCTACAAATGAAAATGCTTTATAAAACTGTTCAAATGCAAACCGGGGCTTGCCTGTTTTGCAGGTGACTAAGGTTACAATCAGTTAGTGACGATCAATTGGAGCTTGATCACTTGTTTTCCTCCCTCCTTGATCTTCACTTCAAGTCCTTCTCACCTTCTTCGCGTATATGCTACACGATATGATCATGCATCTGTATTTAATTGAAAAGCTTTTGCTAATAATATCTAATGACAGTTTTAAAACTGGAACTCTGTTTAAGAATTTAAAATGACACTGGTGCTAGTGGTTTGGGTTGGGCTTAAACACTAAGATTAAATATTAAGTGCTTTTCCCACTTAAGTGTTGATCACCTTAAGAGGTTACCTATGACAGTGGTGATCCAGAGCTCCAATGGAGCTGGAAATTTTCATGTGAGTTCCTTGTCACAAGAAAGTCCTCTGGACCAAAATTTAGCACTTTTCGAGTGGTTTATTCAGAACAATTCTCTAAGTGTTTAATCAAGATGAATTAATTCTGAGTTAATACCCATGTTCATGTCAAAATCAGCGAACCACAATTTCAATTATAGTTCATAGAGTCTACATGAATTTTCCTAGGATTTTTGGAGCTAAGAATTGCCCAAAACTAAATTTACAAGTTTTGGAAATTCTCTGAAAATGTTTCTGTATTCATTTGAAAACAGGAACTTACAATCTGAATTACCCTGATCAATTCAATTCCAAATGAGCTAAAACTTTTATAGGAGTCTAATAACACCCTAAAGAATATTCTGGCAAAATTTGAGGATTTTTGGATAAACCAAACTCCCTCTAAAATTCTTTTGCTGAAAATCTTTAAAGCATTTTCCAGAATTAAATAAAGACTTTCATACAAATTGGGTTGCATATTTGGATAGAGTTTGTCAATCTGAATCTAATCCAATTTGAATCACTAAATTTGGAGGTTCCTAGCCAAAGTTATGCTCTTCTAAAGTTTGGGGAAAAACCTGGGATTTGAATAAATTCGAGAAATGTTTAAACCTGACTGTGGGACCAAGGGGCACGTGTCAGCTGCTGAGAGAGTGCTACACGGGCTACAGAATCGTTTCCCGTGCTGTCACAGTTGATCCCGTGTTACAGAATATCCAGCCCACTGTTGCCGGGCGACTGACGCGTGGGGCCAGTAGCACCTTCGTCTACCTCCCGCCCCCGCGCTATCCTGCCGCCGGGCTCGCCGGAGAAGCTCCGGAATCGGTCGTCCGGCCACCCCTGCCGCTGAAACTCGCCGCCAGCCCCTAATTCCCCGTGAGGAACACGCTGATGGGGTTTGCTCGAGCTGGCAGGGCCCCTAAACTAGCCCACGACGGTGCACCGGCTCGGATGAAGTCCGGCGATGTCGCCCGGCGCTATAGCCCGCAAAAAGCTCCCTAGAAAGATTCTACAGCACCAGTGGAGGTTGGCCAAGCTCGGCATGGCCGCATAGGGGCTCGGGGATGGCTCTACCCTAGGGTTCACCGTGCACCCGCACCTTCCCGCCATAGCCGCCTTCGGAAAGCTTGAAATTGCACCGTGCACAGGGTGTATCATGCGAGGTTTCAAAAGAGAACTGGTGCGCCTACATGTCTGGCTTGTGTGTGTGAAGTTTCGTGGTGTCTAAACAACAATCGATCGGGAATTTTACAGAATCATACCGGAAGGTTGGTTTGCACCGGCCGGGGAGGATCTTCAAAATTCACCGTCGAGAGGCCGAGGCAGGCTCTGTGCTTCTTGTGGAAGATGCACGGAGCTCCTGCGCGACCCAGAGTGGCCTTGCTTGGTCGTGACAAGCTCTGGAGGAGGCTGTCCACGGGAGCAGGGTGTCGCCGTTGTGTGGCGGCCGCCGCGGGAACTCGCCGTTCTCGGTGCAGAGAGCGTGAATCCGCTCAGTGATGGCTCGAGGAAGTCGTGGGGACGATCGTAGTGTTGTTTGGCCGATCAGCCGGGGCCTGCACGCGAGCTAGACGGTGGGCGATCGCATTGCTCGAGCATCAGCTGCTCTGTCCTGTCTCTCACGTGAGGAGGAGGAAAACAACGCCCGGTCCTCGGTGATAAGGCGAACGGGAGGTCAGGAGAGGGTATAGACGTCCGGTGCAGCCCTCCAGCGCGATAAAACCCAGCAGAAGCTGGCCGCCGGCTGGCCCTCGGTGTCGAGCGGAGGGAGGTCGGCTCGGCCGTTGCTTCGCGTGGGAGGAAAACAAACAGCGACTGGCTGCTTCACTGAAGATCTTTTTGCAAGTTTTCAGTCCTCCCAATGACATGTGGGTCCCACATGCCAGTCCTCCTTATCTATTCTAAAATATCTCCCCAATTTGAATATTGATGGAATCCAATTGTGGAAGTTTCAATCTGAGAGGCATTTGGATAATTGGGCAAGTTTCATCCAAATTCAAACATGCATTTGAATTCTTTGTCATTTAAAGTCCATTTTGGAAAATGGGTTGCCATTCATTTCCATAAATCATGAAACTTTGCACACCCCCTAATTTGGACTCAGGAATTCAAATATGAAACCTGATTTTTAGTTCGGCTGCTTCAAATGAGATTTTCAGCACAACAGTTTTGAATTCCATTGTGTTCTTCTCATTTGAATTTTTATTTGAAGAAATTGTTCCAAATCTGATTTTTGTTTCCTCACACATATGGGAACTTCCCATCTTTGTTTTAGACCCCTCCAGGGTTCCAAGTTCTCAAATAAACATTTGACTTGTGTGAAGAAAACCCTCATGTGTGTTATCAAATGTGGGGAAAAGTTTTAACAAGTCCCAAACTTCATACACATGAAACCAACTTTTGCAAACAAGTGTTTCTTTGTATTCATAATTTTGGGACCTTTACATTAGGCTTCTTTTGATCTCAAAGACAGAGTGCTCTGTTCAGACAGAAATTTTTCTGGGCTTTAACAGAGCGTAACTCTGATTAGCTTGACCCAATGGAGGTGTTTGATACAGTTCTGGAAAGGTTATTAAGTGCTCTACAACTTTTCTGTAGGACTCCAGAGCCAAATCCGATACCAACTTGGTTGAATGTCCAGATGAATACAAACTGTTCAAAAGACAGAACAGCTGCAACCTTCTCTGGATATTTCTGTAAATTAGCCATAACAATCTGTAGAAAAATTTCTAAGGGTCATATGATACACCGTTGGAAGGGTTAGAGAACTTACAACGATTTTATAGTTCATAGTTTGTTCAGAATTTTACCCCATTTGTATGTAAAACTCTGATGAAAACAGCCACATACAAAGGAGGTGCTGGCAAAAATTTACCCAGAAATTCTGTCAACTTTGAATGATCATAACTTCTGGTTAAGGGATGATCCAGAGACATGTGAGTACTCGTTGGAAAGATAAGGAAGTTAACATTAACTTTTGTATTCAACTTGAGTTATGAAAATACTGGTAACTGGATCCAAATATGGGTTAAGTACAGAAAGGTCGGTTCTGTACAGCAAATGGGAACTGTTTCGGTTGGCTTTAGAAGGATGTGTAAACATGAAGTATTGTTATGCTTTCATAAAGTTTTAGCATGTTCATGTGTTACATACTTTCACATACTGCTAGATCAAGTTTTGACTCCCCTCAAAAATTATTCTTTTGCAGTATGGTGCGTACTCATTCTCCGAGTAGGACTGAAGGTTCTCGTCGAGACGGTGATGACTCGACTCCACCACGGGCATCGCCATCAACGGTATGGGCGGATGTCATGGCTCAGATGGTCGAGTCAAGTCAAGAGAACACAAGACTACTCCAAGCCTTGGTACAACAGGGCTTACTCCAACATGCACAACATGAAGTTCCACCTCGGAACACCTATTTGGACTTCTTGGCGACACAACCACTAATCTTCACGGAAGCCAATGAACCAGTGGAAGCTGATCAGTGGCTTCGAGTTATGGAGTCCAAGTTTGGAGTGTTTGAGTGTGACAAATATCAGAAGACATTATTTGCAGCTCAACAGCTCCATGGAGCCGCCGGAAATTGGTGGTTCGCTTATCTTGCCACCGTTCCGGAAGGCCATCAAGTGGAATGGACGGAATTTCATGAAGCATTCCGTGCTCGTCACATTCCTATGGGTTTATTAAGGCCCAACAGCAAGAATTCAGAAACTTGAAGCAGGGGGACATGAGTGTCCTCGATTATGTCAGACGATTCAACCTTCTGGCACAATATGCTCCTGCTTATGCGACGAGCGAAGCTGCAAGGTGTGACTATTTCTTCCATGGCTTGAGTGCCATATTAAAAGATACGTTGACTTTGTTCAATCAAGGCAGTTATACCGAGTTGATCAGTGCTGCTCTGCTGCAAGAACAAGCGACACTGGAGTGTCAAGCAGAGAAGAGGGACCGGGAGGTTGTGCAAGAAGACACACCAGTTGTTCCTCGCAAATACCGTGTGGTGTATCACACACCATCCGATGAAATATGGCAAGCACCAGTGATATAAACTCCATACAGATTTCCTACTCAAGAATCATGTCTGGAAGCAACACCTTTGCCGCGGCAACGAATGACACCTATTGCATCACTGCTGCAGCCAAGTACGTCAACTTCTCAACCACAAGTCAACGAAGAACCGGGGAAACCTCCGTGTTCTTATTGCCACCGTTCTGGGCATTTTAGGCAACAATGGTGGGAGATGTTGTTGAACACCAGACAGCCATCATCGTCAGGTGGTATGCCGCCACCTGCTCAAGTCAACATAACAGCATTGCAATCAGGGAGTGTGCAACATCTTGCTATCGAGGATGTCCCGGAGGGAGCACCGGTGCTAGCGGGCATGTTTACTCTCAAAGACGTGCCCGTGCTCGTACTTTTTGATTCTGGTGCAACCCACAATTTTATCAGCAAAATATGCGTGGATCAGCATCAACTATCCACCAATACTCCCACAACAAGTTTTCTTATACGTTCACCGGGAGGAAATATCTCCGCCAATCAGATTGTGTCCCGAGCAGCATTGTGTTTGGGCGGAAAAATATACCCAACATCGCTGATCATGTTGGATAGGCAGAAGATAGACATTATATTGGGAATGTCTTGGTTAAATCGTCACGGTGCCGTTCTCAATATCGGTAACCGGACTGTCCAGATTGACTCGCCGATTCACGGACAGCACACACTGTTTTTAGACAGCAAAGATCCAGATATGGTAGAGGCCTACCACACGGAAGCGCTGAAGCTTGAAGATATTCCGGTGGTACGTGATTATCCCAAGGTATTTCCCGATGACTTACCGGGCATGCCGCCCAAACGGGACGTCGAGTTTAAGATTGAACTGGCGCCCGGAACGACGCCTATCTCACGAAGGCCTTACAAGATGGCACCTAACGAGCTAGCGGAGTTGAAAGAGCAACTGAATGAACTCATGAGCAAGGGTTTCATCCGACCAAGTTCTTCACCTTGGGGTTGCTCAACGCTATTCGTTAAGAAGAAGGACGAAACACTACGGCTATGTGTTGATTACCGTCCTCTAAATGCTATCACGATCAAGAACAAGTATCCTTTGCCCCGCATCGACATCCTGTTCGATCAACTTGTGGGTACCAAGGTATTTCCGAAGATGGATCTTCGGTCGGGGTATCATCAAATCAAGATCCGACCAAAGGACATACCGAAGACAACTTTCTCGACGAGATACGGACTCTATGAGTACCTCGTCATGTCATTTGGGTTAACCAACGCTCCGGCACACTTCATGTACCTGATGAATTCTGTTTTCATGCTGGAGTTAGACAAGTTCGTCGTGGTATTCATCGACGACATATTGGTTTACTCTAAGTCTGAAGAAGAGCACGCTGAACATCTGCGCATTGTGCTACAACGGCTGAGGGAGCACAAGCTATATGCCAAGTTCAGCAAGTGCGAGTTCTGGATTGATCAAGTGCCTTTCCTAGGCCATATTATTTCAGCAGATGGTATTGCCGTGGACCCCAGCAAGATTGAACAAGTGCTGAAGTGGGAATCTCCCAAATCTGTCCACGAGGTCCGAAGTTTCCTAGGTTTAGCGGGATATTATCGGAGGTTCATTCCGAGCTTCTCAAAGATTGCTAAACCAATGATGGAGCTGCTGAAGTAGGGCACTAAATACATGTGGAATGCAGCATGTGAAGCCGCATTCAAAACTTTGGTGAAACATCTCACAACAGCTCCAGTTCTTGCTCAGCCGGACACGACGAAGCCATTTGATGTATACTGTGATGCATCCGGCATCGGTCTCGGCTGCGTTCTGATGCAAGAAGGGCGTGTAGTCGCCTATGGGTCTCGTCAACTGCGAAACCATGAGCAGCATTATCCAACTCACGATCTCGAGCTTGCTGCTGTGGTGTTGGCGTTAAAGATGTGGAGGCATTACCTACTTGGTAATCTTGTTCACCTCTACACCGACCATAAAAGCTTGAAGTATATCTTCACGCAGAAGGAGCTGAATATGAGGCAACGGAGATGGTTGGAGCTCATCAAAGATTATGAAATTGATATCCACTATCATCCCGGAAAAACAAACGTGGTTGCCGACGCGCTTAGTCGGAAAGCCCACAGACACAACTTAGCGGCTTCTGAGTTGGAAGCTGAAGAACCAAATCTCCGTGTCATTCCGTATGGCGCGCTTTACAATCTCGCGCTCATTCCAACAATCCGTGAAGAGATTGTTGAGGCTCAAAGAAGAGACAGGGGTATGTCTCACATACGGAGAAGACTAGACAACGGAGAGGTGAAATGTTTCCGGAAGGATGAGAACGGTACCATATGGTTCAATGACCGTATAGTGGTACCGCGTAATATGAAACTCCGGAAGAAGATCTTGGATGAAGCCCACCTGTCTAAGTTTTCCATTCATCCCGGAAGTAACAAGATGTACCAAGATTTGAAACAGAAATTTTGGTGGACGAGGATTAAGAGGGAGATTGCTAAATACGTATCCGAATGCGATACGTGTAGACGGGTCAAGGCTGATCATATGCGGAAAGCCGGACCGCTACAACATTTAAAGATACCGGCATGGAAATGGGAGGATGTGAGTATGGACTTTATCGTCGGATTACCGCTCACATCCCGGAAGCATGACTCGATATGGGTGATCGTCGACCGGTTGACAAAGTCGGCTCATTTCATACCAGTGAACACTCATTATCGAGCAAGGCAATATGCTGAGTTATTCATCTCCAGAATTATATGTTCACATGGTGTCCCGAAGACCATCATTTCAGATCGAGGTGCGCTGTTTGTTGCTCGATTTTGGGAGCAGCTGCATGCCTCGTTGGGCACCAAGCTGATTAGAAGCTCCGCTTATCACCCTCAAACCGATGGACAAACTGAGAGGGTGAATCAAGTGCTTGAAGATATGTTGAGAGCGTGTGCCATCCACCACGGTAGGAATTGGGACGATCACCTACCGCTGGCGGAGTTTTCATACAACAACGGTTATCAAGCGAGTATTAAAATGGCACCGTATGAAGCTCTCTACGGCAGGAAATGTCGCACACCATTGAATTGGTGTGAGTCCGGCGAAAGAGCTCTGTTTGGGATTGATCTTGTCAACGAAGCCGAAGACCGAGTTCGGTTGATACAAGAGAACTTAAAGGCTGCACAATCCCGATAGAAGAGCTACGCTGATCAAAGGCGTAGGCCATTACATTTTGACGTCAGAGAACGCGTTTATCTTTGTGTATCTTCGATGAAGGGAATTCACCGGTTCGGTGTAAAGGGGAAACTCGCTCCCCGTTTTATTGGTCCTTTTGCTATCACGGAGAAGTGCGGACCCGTAGCCTACCGGCTGGAGTTACCGGCAAGTCTAGCGGGTGTTCATGATGTATTTCATGTTTCGCAGCTGCGGAAGTGCCTCAAATTCACCGCTGCTGTTCGCACCGAGGACATCGACGAGTTGAAATCGGACCTGACCTACACCGAGCGACCGGTTCACATTTTGGATTAAAAGACCCGGGTAACTCGGAACCGGACGATCAGATTCTTCAAGGTGCTGTGGAGTAATCATACCGTGGAAGAGGCGACGTGGGAAAATGAAGATTACCTCCACACCAACTATCCGGAATTTTTAGCGTTGTACAGTTTGTAATTACCTCTCCCGTCTTGTTCCTCTTCTGTAATCTCGGGACGAGATTCTTTTAAGGGGGGAGGAATGTAAAAGTCCCAAAAATGTGTATGAATAAAAACCAAGGTTTGAGTTCATATGAGTGGCAAAGACATGAAAAAAATGGGACTTGCTAAAACTTTTCTTCATGCAAAGTAATACATGGATGACCATCCAAAATGAGGCTCACCTTTTCACTTAAAAGTGTTGAATCAATAAGGAGTTAAATACTCTTTGCATGTAAGTTTAAAAATCAGATTTGAGATTCAAGTTCACACATGTGGTGACCCAAAAACTTTGAATAAATATGCATCCATATAATTGGAATTTTAGGGAAAAGTTTGCTCACAAACTTTTCATTTGTAGGGTGGGCTCAAAAAGGAGTTAAAGAGAAGAATTTGCAAACTTCAACCAAATTCAAGTTAAGCAAATTCAAACTGAATTTGGAGAATTCAAATTCTAGCCACCCTTTAAACTCAGAATTTTGGGGATTTAGAGGATCACTTTGAGAAGATATTTGGGGGTAGAATGTGGGGTGGGACCCACATGGCAGTGAGCTAGAGACTTAAACTTAACCATGAAGCAAATGAACTTTTGCTTCTGTTCTGCTTGGGTGCCACCGAAGGGTTCCACCGCGCCCCCGGAGAACTGAACCCGCCACCTCCTGCTGCACTCCCCCCACGCGCGGCTACCGAAGGCGGTTCCTTCGACGTTATCGTGCCCTCAGCCGAGCGAAGACCCAGTTGTTCTCCTCCCCTCGCGAGCGCACGAACAGCGGCTGTTTCTCCCCACCGCCCTCTCGGTCAATCGGAAGAATGGCAAAACAACTGCCCCATCCCTCCCCCAAGCTGCTAGGCAGCGTCCTGAGCTCGGCCTCCACCTCCCCGACCCAAAAACTCACAAGCTCCGGCCTCCTTCCACGTGAACGACCTCAACCGCGGCAACCCAACGGAAATAGGTGATCGGCTTCACGTGGATAGCTCTCCACGGGAGCTTTCACGGCCAAGCGAGGGCGGCAACGTGAGCGCACGGCCACCGTGCTGCTCTCACCCAAAGCTCAAGCCGTGCCGTGAGCTATTGACGGCGAATTTCGGGATTTGGCTCCGGCGGTTTCAACCCGAGCATCCGGTACGGGAATCCAAAATTCTCCATTTCTCTTCGTTCTTAGCTCGTCAAACTTTGCACGTAGGAGCTGGACTAGCCGGCGATCATATTCTCTTTAGCATCCGTCGCATGAAAACCCTTTGGGCCGACGTATTTTGAGGTCTACCGAGCACTTCTCCGGCGGACCAAATCGGGCGCACGGTGACGACCGGCTTGCGACTGTTCCAGAGCCATTTGGGGGCCATGCCGAGCCTTGCGATCATCCACTGATGCTGTAGAGCTCACTGGTCGAGTGTTTGGCGGGCTAGAACCCACGGCCGACAGCGCCGAAGGGCAACCGAGGCCGCCACACGTCGCGAGCTATCTTCCGGTCGCCGGCAGCCCAAGCAGACCCCACCACCGTGTTCCTCGATGCCCAAAACCCCCTAGCGGCAAGTCCGGGTTCGGATGGTGGTCGGGAACGCCGGTCCGGCGAGCCTCCGGTTACTCCGGCGAGGGGGGAACGCGCAGGCGCGAAGGAGCCGGCGGGAGGTTGAAGGAGGCGTGGGCCCCACCTGTCAGCAGCTCAGAATTCAAATCCGGGATCGGGTGTGGCCGGGATCCCGTGTGCTGGCGCGCAAAACCCCGTGGCCCGGTGTGGCCCAGTTCTGATTGGTTGGAATTTAAATAAGCGGGCCCAGTGGGATTTTCTGTAGGAAAACAATTCCAGTGAGGGCCCAAACTTTGGAAATTCATAGCTCCTGATAGAAACCTCCAATTTGAGTGATTCCACTTGGATTGGATTCATCTCTCCAAGATCTATCCAAATATGAACTTAGATTTGTATGAAAGTCAATAGTTTATTCTGGAAAATTCTTTGAAGGTATTCTGAAAAAGAATTATTGAGGGAGTTTGGTTTATCCAAAAATCCCCAAATTTTACCAGAATATTCTTTAGCATATTTTTGACCTTCTAGCAAATTTTCAGCTCATTTGAGTAGGGATTTGCTAAATGCAAACTACTGTGTCCAAAAGAGTCCAGAAACATTTTCAGAAAATGTTTCCCACTTCTAAAATCTGTTCTGAGCAATCCATAGCTCCAAAAATTATAGGAAAATTTAGGCAAGCTCTCTGAGACATACTTGGAATTGTAGCTCATTTAATTGGGCATAAAAATGCACATTACTACAGAATTAATTCTTTTGAGTACAAATGCTTAAAGAATTGTTCTGGGAGAACTACTCAAGTAAAAGGGCTGAATTTTGGACCAGATTACTCTCATGTGATCAAGAACTCACATGTAAATTATCAGCCCAAGATGAGTCCTTGAACTCCCTGTTCTTATTCCCCATACTTATGTATAGGGGAAAATACATAAGAGATATGGTAAGAATTATGGAGGACACAATATGACTCCACATTAGCTGCAATTTGGCAAGCTAAATCCTTAGGTAGTATATAACCTTCTGTAAAAGTTTTGAGGCTATTGGAGTTCTTGTTCTTCAGTTGCACTCAAATCTTTTCAGCTTCTTATTATGTTCATTAGGGAAAAATGATTAGTGTATAACTAAGGCCTTGAGGTCAATTTAGTTTATTTCTGTTTTGTGCACAACAGAGGCAAACCAAGCCATTCTTGGCTTTTCCACACAACCTCTGTTCCTAAGAAAGTAATTCTATAACTTCTTTCCATTACATTCTATAAAACATGTGCATATGCATTTCAATAGGAACCACAACGAAGGGGATTCAAAGGAGCGATTCATCGAAGTGGATCAAGCTCCGGAGAATAAAGGGTGGATCTGCAAGGATACTAACTGATTATATACGACTACCCTGCAAAACAGGCAAGCTCAGGTTTGCATTTAACAGCTATTAAGTTTTTATTTTGTATTCACTTTCGGTCAAGATATGAACTGTGCATTAGGTCTAGTGATTGATACTCCTCTTGCATAACCAAATAACCCATGGAGTATTGGGTAGGTGTCTTTCACCGTGTAGAACTGCCATGCTTAAGTACGGTTCGGTAGAAGTCGAGTGGTGAGATGCTACTCACAATCTCAGGAACAACAGGGGCATACGGGATTGGTTCATAAATGAATTAGCAAGTTAAAGTTGAGACCGGAAGGTTGTAGGAGCAGCAGGACATAGGGGCCTGGGTGCTGTAGACCTGTCCGTGTCGGTCAAGGACCGATCCGTATGCGGTCCTGTTGAACAAGTTTGAGTTGTGTACCAGACTCATGCTGGATATATGGGACCCAGCAAACCGATGTGCCTCGGGAAGCTGTCGTTGGGACTTTTCGGGTCGCCTCAGGAGGACGGCCGGTGTGCAGTATGTGGGGAATATTCTCATGACATCTCATGTCGGTAGGTGCACCATGAGAGTAGCTACTGTACGGGGCGACTTGATCGATTCAGCGGGGGTGAAACGGGGGAAAGGCTGCCACGTACGACGTCAGTGATGGTTGTTGTAGGTAACGTCGAGTACGGGCGTACGTGTCGTGTAGTCCGGGTGTTACTGATTCAAATCACCGTCGCTCGTGGAATGGACTGAGCATACTTGTTCTCACAGTCGTGACGTAGTAAGAATTTGCATGAGAAAGGAACTAATCATATTGATGTGAAGTATTATACTAGCTTTGTATTGGATCTCGATGAATAGGCTAGAGCAAACTCGATTCTTTTATGCCATGAGCAAATTACATCGGGGGAAAGCGTTTCTTGTTTGATTGTGGACTCTCGATGTGGCGCGCCCAAGGTTACTTAAAATACCGCAATTAATACTTGAAAGTAAGGATTCACTTTTAGGCGAGTTTAATTATGCTTCTGCATCCTAATTTAGGTTCATAACCTCACCTAGAGTTTCATGTTAGGGTGACGGTTAAGTCTTGCTGAGCGTTATGCTCACGGATGCTATCCGAGTTGTTTTGCAGGTAATTGACTCGATGCTTATGAGAAGGGATGCCGATGAGACTCGAAAACCTCCGAGTGCTTACTCAAAGAGCATCCTCGCCGCTGCAGATTGATCTTCGTGTTGCTAGTAAGAAACGTCCGTGGGCTGGACTGTTTCTTTGTTGCTAGTTTAGATATGAGTCGTGAGAGTGATAGTATTCTGCTGTAGCTTACTCTGATATAACTATTTGTCAAACATTCTTGTACGCTTCCGCTAAACTATTTATGTAATATGATGTGTGTTCATCGACCCGTGTGCTGTTGGGTGCCGCATAACACGGCACCACCCAACGAGGTCCTGTCCCTCACAGCGTGGCATCGGGGCCGTTACAATTGTTAGACATGATTAAGTTAAATTATTCATCTTTTAATGGAGGCCAATTTGGTCCCTTGAAGAGACTCGGGAGAAGAATTTTAGAAGTGTTCATAGGTGTGGTGTCTACTTACTAGAGGTGTATTATCTACTAATGCATGATCCGTAATAGATCCCAAAAAGAGCATCAGATACTCATCATGTGGTACGTAGTGGATGGTTTTGCTGGTCTAGAGACATACAAGGAGGTGGATAGATTAATTGTTGGTAGATATTGGCATTCGCAGGAACTGGCTCTTTGTACCATACATTTTTAGCAAATATATACAAAAAAAAGATGAGTGCTTTACATTTCTTGAACTGTCCAGATCATGGCCTGTTGGTGAATTCTTTGTTTTTCTGTAGAAAATATCTTTGGATGTTAACAACGGAACCATGTGCATGTGTTAGGATGTTTATTAGTATACAAGAAACATGTGACCGGATGAAGGACTCCACAATTATGTTTGTGTTTAAATTTGTATTTTCATTGCAAC
Organism: Neostapfia colusana; assembly: GCA_030760725.1. Taxonomy (NCBI): domain Eukaryota; kingdom Viridiplantae; phylum Streptophyta; class Magnoliopsida; order Poales; family Poaceae; genus Neostapfia; species Neostapfia colusana. Next base: position 22,385,753 of record JASWHV010000017.1, on the reverse strand, counting down.
AGAACAGTCTTTCACCTATTCCCATTTCAATTTTTGGCTCAAGTTGCAACGTAGTGTTGAACCTCCTTTGTGTCGATAATGTTGACCTGTATTTTCTATCAATAGCTTGTGCGCTGACTTTGGTTGGATGTGGATATAGAGGTGGGTTCTATGTTTGTCACTTGCATTTCGAATTTTTTAACACATGTAGCAACGATTGAGCATCTGATAGTAAACAACAAAGGTACATGCATGGTTTACACAGATTTTCACTCTAGGTTCATGTTTTGCAGAAGTCCCATCATATCACATCATCGGAGATATCGTCCAATATAACAGGCGCACGTTATGCGTGCACGGATGAACTCCCTGGTCGCCGCGAACACCACCACAGGGTCCAAGAGGTATAGAAAACGGATACTGGCTACACACTCCATCCCGCAACATTATACGCATGGTCGAGACGATGCATGAAATTACTTCACGAAGCACTGAAAGTATGTCTTAGCTATTACTCACTCATTTTGAAATATTTAATGTTGATTAGTTTAGAATTAAACTACGTCAAATATTTCGAAATGGATAAAGTATTAATGAAGGAAGTACGGACAAATGACAACATATTATCGTAGGTGCAAGGCATGTCCACCTAACACTTATCATGATGTCTGTGCACCGTGGAGCGCACACGTACAACTAGTTCGCCGCCGTTAGATATCTATGCTCCAAAATGGACCGGTGTGTGCACCTTGCGTGCTTCTCATAGGCGGCTCCGTCCCACGGTACCATGAGCACGGTGGATTGGATAGTGCACATTGAAATTCTAGGTCTCATCATTTATAGATGATTAAGGACATCGGATAATCAAACACGTTCTTTATAATATGTGCACTGAATAATGATGGTAGCGAATCCTAGCTAGACAGCGACCTGGTACCTGGTGGGCACGAGCACCAGCGGCGTCTTGCGGTGGAACGTGAGGCCGCCGGCCTCCTCCATGCTCACGTCCTCCGGTCTCATTCCCTCCGGCAGCGTCCAGTCGAAGCAGCAGAGCAGGTTAGCCAGCGTGAACTCCACGTTGGTCGCGCCCATGGCCAAGCCTGGGCAGATCCGCCGCCCGGCATCGAACGGTATGAGCTCGTAGTGCGCGCCGCTGTAGTCCACGTCGCGCGCCTCGAACCTCTCCGGGTGGAACTCCTCGGCGTCGTCCGTCCAGCTCGCCGGGTCCCTGCCGATGGCCCACGCGTTCACCAAAACCTGCGTCTTGGCGGGCACGTCGTACCCGCCGATCCGGACGTCCCGCGTGGTCTCCCGCGGCAGGAGCAGCGTCGCCGGCGGGTGCAGCCTCAGGGTCTCCTTCACGACCATCTTGAGGTATGTGAGCTTCGGCACGTCGTCCGGCTGCACCCGCTCCCTGTCGTCCAGCACGGCCCTGACCTCGTCTTGCGCCGTCTTCAGCACCCGCGGCTTCCGGATGAGCTCTGACATCGCCAACAGCATCGTCACGGAGCTCGTGTCTGTTGGGATCAGACCTCCCAGTTGCGCCGGGCTCCAGGAGCACGAGCTTTTCTTGGCACTTTTGTGTTAGCGAGAGAGAGTGTGAGGACGAGATGAATTTTCCATGTGAAAAGCTAACTGCTTCACGTCGGTTCTCTGATTTTTACTCACGCCAACTAACAGACCTCACTCCCTCCCCGATTCTTCTGCCAAGTCCCGAGGTCCATCAGGTCAGGAGTCTGTTCGGCTCACCTGATGACTCGGGCGCATGCAGATGATGGGGTACTGCGGTGAGTGGCTCAGGACACCCCCCTGGCTCACCTCATTATTCACAAAAAGCAAATAAAAGCATGATCAAGATAAACTGAAGTACTAACAGTGTCGACTCCCCCGATGAATGTGTTCTAAAACGAAGAAATTGTTACGCAAAAGAGAGCAGAAGGTGAGACACCAGTGAGACGTAGGGCCATACCATGATCATGCCCTTGACATGATCCCTGGTGAACCGGACCGTGCCCTGGTGCTCCTTCCACAGGTTGATGAGGACGTCGACAATGTTGCCGCAGTTATCCGGTTTGGTGCGTGCGGGGTCCATGTGCTGGTCCATGACCATCTCGTAGAACGCGTCAAGCTCCTTGAAGATACGATCGCGACGGCCGACGAGACCCGTGAGGCGGTCGACGAAGCGCCCGGCGACATTGGGGAAGAAGTCCTCGGCGGAGAAGCTGGCCAGCATGTCCATGGCCTCGTCGAGAACTAGCTGGAAGTGCTTCTTCCGCGCGAACTGCTCGGTGCCGTAGATGTTGCCGAATGCCACCGTGCCGATGATGCCGTCGGCCTGGGCGAAGATGTGCTCGTCCAGCGCCACCGGCTTCGCCCCCATGCGACGTAGGTTGCCGAGCAGCTTGTCCACCTGATTGAGTTATCAAAGCACGAAATCCGTATAAAGAGAGGTAGCAACACAGGCAATGAAACATTACTTTTGAAGGGAATTTTTTTGGAGGGAAGCAATAAATAATTGTTGATCATATCTCTGAAACTAGTTACTACTCCCTCCATTTTGAATTATATGACACTAGTTTAAACTTGAACTAGCCAGCTATCCAAGCGTCTGCAATCGACACTTCCCCCGGGCCTGCTCTGGGCAGCCCGTGGAGGTTCTTTTTCGGAGGGGCTAGTCCTCTCAGAGGGTCTCGTGTGAGTTGGACAAAGGAAGGAGATGAACACAGAGATTTTTACGTGGTTTGGGCCGCCGAAGCGTAAAACTCTACGTTCACGGGAGCAGAGTTGCTCGTTGTATTGCTTCAAGCTTAGAACCAGAATTCTAAGCCTGGGTATGAGGATGAATTGGCTGGGTTGCGAACCCCTGGTAACGTTGCCTACCCGAGCCTTTTATAGTCCAAGGCTTGGGCGGCTTACAAAGGGGGTCCAAGAGTACGACAGGTGGCCTCGGGGTAATTTCTTGCCATCTACCGTATCTCGCAGTGAATGCCGGTAGCTTTCTCTGGCGGTGGCTTCTTAGCCTTTGTCCTGCCGAGCCTCCGTGACTTGGGAAGGCACGAAACGGCGTGCCTGTCTTCACGTCTTGGGAAGGCGCGACCTGTCTTGACTGCGACTGGCCACAATGCCTCGTGACAGGCGTGCGCCGCGTCTCCGCGTCTTGGGAAGGAGCGGGTCTTAAATGCCTCGTACGGACAAGGCATGGTGCACCTTTATTCCCGCTTCCTACCGCGCCGGGCGGGCAACGCTACTCTGCTAGCCACGTGGCGGGCCCGGAGCTCTCCTCTGTGGAGAGGGAGGTCCGGCCCCGATGGACATGTGGAGCCTTCGGAGCTCTCCCCTGCGGAGGGGGGAGGTCCGGCTCTGCTGGCCACGTGCCGGGCCCGGAGCTCTCCTCTAAGGAGAGGGAGGTCCGGCCCTGCTGGACACGTGGAGCCTTCGGAGCTCTCCCCCGTGGAGGGGGGAGGTCCGGCTCTGTTGGCCACGTGGCAGGTCCGGAGCTCTCCTCTGAGGAGAGGGTGGTCCGGCCCCCCTGGACACAGGGAGCCTTGGAGCTCACCCCCGTGGAGGGGGAGGTCCAGCTCTGCTGGCCACGTGGTGTAGGGAAATAGGCGATGCGCTACTCTAGCAATTCGACCGTATCACCCAGGAAACATGCGAGTAAGAAGGTCATGGATCGTTACCACTAGACGCGCAGCGCAGCGGATCGTAGATGCGCGTCGTAGCCGATCAGCGCAGCAGTAATAGCAGCGCCTCCACGGAGTCCACACGTACAGGGAGGAACGCCGTGCATCGGTGTGCTAGCACCGTGCGCGTGGCAGGGGCTTCGGCGGCTGACCTGTGAGGGGCGGCGGCTGGGACTGCTATCTGGTGGAGTCATCTGTCCCTAACCCTAACCCTCATATTTATAGGTGCGCTAATAGGCTTTTAGGTCACAGGCCCATTAGTGCCCTAAATTCTTATGGATCAAATATCCATCAGGCCTTTATCTGAATTGTTATGATTGCCTCTTGGGCATATCACCAACAATCTCCCACTTGCACTAGAGACAATCATATAGCCAAGTTTTTCAATATTCCATCCCCTTAAGTGTGTGACCCGTTAGGTTCATGTACAGTCGGTTATGAATGAAAACCGTTTTCAAACACAAGTCAGTAGAGGTACCTAGCAGGACATACTGACTCCCGAATGTACATAAAGATCATATCGGCTGAACCTAGATACATTCACATGCTAATTCCTTTGCCACACGATACCAGTCAAGCTCAAGGCGAGATACGTGCCATCCTTGTGATAGCTCGACCATTCACTCGATCAAATAGTGGATTCAATCTATGACTAACTTTTAGTCATAATGATTAACTCTTTAATCATTTTGGCATGGCCATGCACTTTCAATCCAACTATCTCGAGGGGACCAGAGATATCTCTCCTGTTATTTAGGAGGGGCAAATCCCATCTTGATCCGCACACATCTCATTCCATGCTTCATCATGCACCTGAAGACAATTTTTATGACCACCCAGTTACGGAGTAGCGTTTGATAGTTTCAAAGTGCACAACTACACATCGTGAGAAACAATGGCGATCTCAGGTCAAAGAATCTAGCAGGTGTATCACTCAAGATCAACTGATAGCACATATGTAAATAACAATCCCAACAGTGTCTCGGAATGGGCCTATCCAACACCATGTTCACTAACATGTGTTCACATTATTAATTTGATATCTCCATATCTATGATCCGTGAAACGTGATCATCAATTAATACATGTGCTAGTCTACGTACTATCATTATCTCATATAACGATGTAGACTAGGGATCATTTTGAGTAACATTATAATTAACAAAGAGTCTCACGAACAAGTCACATACTTGATGATCAATGTAAATAATAGTTACTCAAACAGTACATAAACATAGCTATGACACAAGTCTCCCACTACACACTAGGATCACTGATGTAAGTATCTAATACCCATAGATCTCGTGTGCGTCTCATGCTTTGATTGTGGAAGAGGCTTTGTCAACGGATCTGCCATATTCAAATCCGTATGCACCTTGCATATATTCACATCACCTCGGTCGATAATCTCTCGAATCAGATGATAGCGTCGTAGTATGTGTTTGGATCTTTTGTGTGATCTAGGCTCCTTTGCCTGTGCAATGGCTCCATTATTGTCGCAATAGAGATCCACAGGTCCGGACGCACTAGGAACAACACCCAACTCAGAAACAAATTTTCTGATCCAAACAGCTTCCTTTGCAGCTTCAGAAGCTGCAATATACTCCGCCTCCGTCATTGAATCTGCTACTGTGTCTTGCTTGGAACTTTTCCAGCTCACTACCCCTCCATTGAGGCAGAACACAAAACCGGATTGCGATCTAGAGTCATCCTTGTCTGTTTGGAAGCTAGCATCGGTGTAACCTCTTACAACGAGCTCTTCTTCACCTCCAAACACTAGGAATACATCCTTAGTTCTTCTCAAGTACTTAAGAATGTTTTTGACAACTGTCCAATGAGCCTCACCATAATCTGATTGATGCCTGCTCGTAACACTTAGAGCATAGGATATATCTGGGCGTGTACACAACATGGCATACATGATAGATCCAATAGCCGAAGCATAAGGAATCGCTCTCATCCTCTTTTGCTCATCAGGCGTCGAAGGACACTGACTTTTGCTTAGAGTGATGCCATGTGACATTGGCAAGAAACCTTTCTTAGAATCTTGCATATTGAACCGATTCAATATCTTGTCAATATATGTGTCTTGGCTTAATCCAATTAACCTTTTAGATCTATCTCTATAGATCTTTATGCCCAAAATGTACGCTGCCTCTCCTAAATCCTTCATTGAGAAACTTTTCCTTGATGAGGATTTAACAGCATCTAGTACTGGAATGTCATTTCCGATCAACAATATGTCATCTACATATAGGACCAGAAATATAAGTGCGCTCCCACTAACCTTCTTGTAAATACAAGGTTCTTCTACGTTCTTGATGAAACCAAACCCTTTGACCACTTCATCAAAACGTAGATTCTAACTCCGAGATGCTTGCTTCAATCCATAGATGGACTTTTGAAGTTTGCATATTTTTCTAGTATTTTTAGGATCGACAAAACCCTCAGGTTGTGTCATGTACACATCCTCAGTCAGACTCCTATTAAGAAAGGCTGTTTTGACATCCATCTGCCATATTTCATAATCAAAATATGCAGCAATTGCTAGGAGAATCCGAACAGACTTTAGCATAGCGACGGGCGAAAATGTTTCATCATAATCAACACCTTGAATTTGTTTGAAACCTTTCGCCACCAATCGTGCTTTATAGATGTGAACTTTTCCATCCATATCAGTCTTTTTCTTGAAAATCCATTTGCAATCAATCGGTCTCACACCATCGATTGGATCAACCAAGTTCCAAACTTGATTCTCATGCATGGATTCTATTTCGGATTCCATGGCTCCAAGCCATTTCTCAGAGTCGGGTCCCATTGTTGCTTCAGTGTAGGTCACAGGCTCATTATTGTCCAACAATACTATGTTCTGTGGTTTCGTGGTTAGGAGTGTCAACTTTTCAGTTGCACGACGTACTCTTGTAGACCTTCATGGGGCTGGTGTTTCATCAAGTGGTTGTACAATATCTTGTACATCCTGTATAGGATTAGAGGGTGCCAAAACATTTTCAGATATTTCTTGAATTTCTTCAAGATGCACCTTGCTCCCACTAACTCCTTTTGAGAGAAACTCTTTCTCCAAGAAGACACCATTGCAAGTAGTAAACACTTTACCCTCCGTTTTATTATAAAAATAATATCCTTTGGTTTCCCTAGGATATCCCACAAAGAAGCATTTGTCTGATTTGGGAGTAAGTTTGTCTGACGTCAAACATTTGACATAAGCATCACATCTCCAAACTTTGAGGAAAGACAATCCAGGACGTTTCCCGGTCCACATCTCATATGGTGTCTTCTCAACAGACTTAGTTGGGACTCTGTTTAGTGTAAACGCAACAGTTTCAAGAGCATAGGCCCAAAAGGATAGTGGAAGATCAGTCTGGCTCATCATCGACCTAACCATGTCTAACAAGGTTCGGTTCCTCCGCTCGGACACCCCATTCCATTGGGGCGTTCCAGGTGGAGTCAACTGTGGAACAATTCCACATTGTTTTAAATGATCATAAAATTCATGGCTCAAATATTCACCCCCACGATCAGATCGTAGAAGTTTAATTGTCTTGCCCAACTGATTTTATACTTCATTCTGAAATTCTTTGAACTTTTCAAAAGATTCAGACTTGTGCCTCATTAGATAGACATATCCATATCTACTAAAGTCATCGGTAAAAGTAATGAAATACTGAAAACCACCTCTAGCTACCAAACTCATTGGTCCACATACATCAGTATGTATAAGTCCCAACAAGTCACTTGCCCTCTCACTTTGACCAGTGAAGGGTGCTTTGGTCATCTTCCCAAGCAAACAAGACTCGCATGTGTCAAGTGATTTAAAATCAAATGAACTTAACAAACCATCTTTATGGAGTTTCTCAATGCGTTTCTCATTTATATGACCTAAGCGACAATGCCAAATAAAAGTGGGATTTAGATTATTTCGTCGAGCCCTTTTTGTATTAATGTTATAGACTGTTTTATCCTCAAGATCAAGAACATATAATCCATTCACTAATGGATATTGAGCATAGAAAATATTATTATAATAAATAGAACAACATTTGTTCTTTATTATAATCTCATAACCATTAACTTCTTCCAAACACGAAGAAGATATAATGTTCTTGCTCAAAGAAGGAATGCAATAACAATTATTTAATTCCAAAACTAATCCTGAGGGTAATGACAAGTGATAAGTTCCGACAGCTATGACAGCAACCTTTGCTCCATTGCCGACCCGAACATCCAACTCGCCTTTTGCAAATCTTCTAGTCTCACTTAGACCCTGCAACGATTTGCAAGTGTGAATCATTGATCCGGTATCAAATACCCATGATTCACTAGAAGATGTAGCAATATTGATTTCTATAACATTTATACCTGAAGTGGAAGTCTCACTCCCTTTCTTCTTCTTATCCTCCAAGTACTTCTTGCAGTTCCTAGACCAATGCCCCTTAGCATGACAGTGGAAGCATTCATCATTAGGAGAAGGGCCTGATTTGCCCTTTGGCTTTGAGCTTGAAGACTCATTGGGAACCTTTCCCTTGCCTTTAGGATGCATCACACGCTTCCTCTTTTTATTCTCCTTTTGAACCATCATCACATGAGTGGTGTTTTTCTTAATGCTTTCCTTGGCTGTTTTAAGCATCCCATGCAATTCAGCCAACGTTTTCTCCATGCCATTCATTTGATAATTCAATATAAATGGCTCATAGCTCGGTGGGAGTGACTGGAGAATAACGTCAATAGCCAGGTCATCCTTGAGTTCAGAACCAAGTTTGTCCAAAGTCTCAATGTAACCAATCATCTTGATTACATGGGGACTGACCGGGCTACCTTCTGCCAGCTTGCATGAGAACAAGAACTTTGAGATGTTGTACCTCTCAGCCCTTGCTTGGTTCTCAAACATTCCACGTAGTCCCTGAATCATAGAATAAGCATCTGCATGCTCATATTGTTTCTGTAGATCAGGGGACATTGTGGCAAGCATGAGGCAGCTTGCATTAAGCGCATCATCGCAGTGCTTCTCATAAGTCCTGCGAGTTGCGGCATTTGCATCAACGGGGAGGTCATTGGGGTATGGTTGCTCAAGAACATACTCAATTTTCTCTTGTCTGAGAACAATTCTCAGGTTGCGGTACCAATCAATAAAGTTAGCTCCATTGAGCTTTTCTTTCTCAAGCACAGATCGCAAACTGAAACTGGAATTGTTACTAGCAGACATGATCTACAATAGAAAATAAATATGCAAGGTTTTAGCACTATGTTATGTACCAATCTTTTATTAGCAGTTTAATAAAAGACACCACCACTATATGAGCATCGTCCTCCCTCTAACGACATATAGTGGTCCAAGATCCATATTCACTAATTCCTAGTGAGCTTTGGCTTCACTGCTAGAATATTAGTGACATAGGTAAACAACCATTGTTAATCATATCTCTATATGATTCTTGTTTGTTGGGTGACATCCAATGCCCCGGCTCCCAACACTATGCCATAAAGCCCAAAACCGTTTTGATAGCTTTGTTGAGTAAACCAATACTATGCATGTGAATGTCCAACATTCACCCTATTCATTATGATAGATGACGGTATTTTGCTTTGGCAAACCTACCATACAACGATCAAAACAACATAGGTGCAGCTATAGGTAAATGGCATCAAATACTCAACTTTTCCGAGGGAAGCTATTCTATCATGACAAAACATGCACCATATGAAAAGCATGAAAAGAATAGTAAAACATCACAGGCATATGATCATATCATATATGTGAATAGTATGGCCTTTAGGATCATAGTGGTCTCCATCACCATGGTTCCATCATGATATACACCGCCATGTCTCCCTTCTTATGGTGATCACCATCGCCATCATGCTTGAGGTTTCTCAATGAATATAAAAGAAGCTAATACATCTAATAGCTATCAAATAAATTACATGAGATATCAGGCATCACAGGGCGACACGCAGGTCGTTATACAAATATGTGACAACCTCAACCCGGTTGTGTTAAATTTGCAACACGCAGGCTGCACGAATTTTACACACAGATTATCACATCATATTTAGGCCATACCATTCACATCATTCTCTGCAAAAACAAGTTAAGCATAGAACGATGTCTATCGCGAAACAACTTAATGATGTCACTATAGCACGCCCTGAACACCAAACGGAATTACATAGATCGCGTCTATGAAATCACTATGAAAATCTCATCGAATTGATCAGATCAACCCGAATCTGAGCCATTCAGAATGCCTCAATTTTCATTGTGACTTGTTATCCACGAGAAGATCGCGACACATGACCGTGATCTGTTGGCTCAATCTGTTAGCTATGTACACTATTAGTCCCGATGGTGATTCCAGCTGGTAGGGACAGGTTGCGCACACAGCAGAGAAGGAGCACGAACTAATCCTTTAGTCATATGATGGCAATCTACTCTAACCAATTCCAAACCCCAAAAGCCGAACTATAAAAATTCATCATATGAACTTGTCTACAGTAGATCGCATCTAAGATCCAGACCAAAAACTACGCAAGTCGGCTCTGGTACCACTGTAGGGAAATAGGCGATGCGCTACTCTAGCAATTCGACCATATCACCCAGGAAACATGCGAGTAAGAAGGTCATGGATCGTTACCACTAGACGCGCAGCGCAGCGGATCGCAGATGCGCGTCGTAGCCGATCAGCGCAGCAGTAATAGCAGCGCCTCCACGGACTCCACATGTACAGGGAGGAACGCCGTGCGTCGGTGTGCTAGCACCGTGCGCGCGGCAGGGGTTTCGGCGGCTGACCTGTGAGGGGCGGCGGCTGGGACTGCTATCTGGTGGAGTCATCTGTCCCTAACCCTACCCCTCATATTTATAGGCGCGCTAATGGGCTTTTAGGTCACAGGCCCATTAGTACCCTAAATTCTTATGGATCAAATATCCATCAGGCCTTTATCCGAATTGTTGTGATTGCCTATTGGGCATATGACCAACACGTGGCAGGCCCGGAGCTCTCCTCTGAGGAGAGGGAGGTCCGACCCCGCTGGACATGTGGAGCCTTCGGAGCTCTCCCCCGCGGAGGGGGGGAGGTCCGGCTCTGCTGGCCACGTGGCGGGCCTGGAGCTCACCTTTGAGGAGAGGGAGGTCCAGCCCCGCTGGACACGTGGAGCCTTTGGAGCTCACCCCCACGGAGGGAGGAGGTCCGACTCTGCTGGCCACGTGGCAGTCCCGGAGCTCTCCTCTGAGGAGAGGGGAGGTTCGGCCCCGCTGGACACGTGGCGTCTTCGGAGCTCTCCCCCGCGGAGGGGGGAGGTCCAGCTCTGCCGGCCATGTGGCAGGCCCGGAGCTCTCCTCTGAGGAGAGGGAAGCCCCAACCCTGCTGGACACATGGCGCCCTCGGAGCTCACCCCTGCAGAAGGGGCGAGGTCCTTAGGCGGTTTTGTCCTGTGTGCGGGGGTACTCGGTATTGAGGGTACCGATAGTGGCCCCCGGGCCCATCTCGGGGGAGATAACGATCCCGAGGTGGGACCTTCTTCTTTTCCTCCCCGCACACTTTCTTCAAACTCCTTCTGACCGTTGCTGGGCTACGGAAGGTCGTGGGGACTTGACCCTCGCTTTGAAAGTTGCTTTTACTGCGGCGTTTCCCAAGGCTGCCATTACTGCACGTCGCAGCACCCTGATAGGAACCGCCGGGTTGTCTGCTTGGGGGACTGACTTCTTGGCCCACCGCTTCTGTAGGATGGCTTGGGCCCGCTTGTCATTGTCGCTGGGGCTTGGACCTGGGGTGTCTGTGTGACACCCTCTTTTCGACTTCAGCATATACTCATGTTTCATGTAGAAAAACATTTTTAAATAAGTTGAAACAGAGAAGAATAAAAAATATAGCCAAAAAGAGCCAATTCCAGTTCGCCTAGAGCGCCGTAGACATTTTTCTCGGCCCTTTGTAAAGATCCCAAAAATTATGAATACAAAGAAACACTTGTTTGCAAAGTTTTGTTTCATATGAGTGAAATTTGGGACTTGTTAAAACTTTTCCCCACATGTGATAACACACATGAGGGCTTTCTTCACACAAGTCAAATGTTTATTTGAGAACTTGGAACCCTAGTGGGGTCTAAAACAAAGATGGGAAGTTCCCATATGTGTGAGAAAACAAAAATCAGATTTGGAACAATTTGTTCAAACTAAAATTCAAATGAGGACAACACAATAGAATTCAAAACTGTTGTGCTAAAAATCTCATTTGCAGCGGCCAAAATAAAAATCAGATTTCATATTTGAATTCCTTGAGTCCAAATTAGGGGTGTGCAAAGTTTCATGATTTATGGAAATGAATTGCAACCCATTTTTCCAAAATGGATTTTAAATGACAAAGAATTCAAATGCATATTTGAATTTAGATAAAACTTGCCCAATTATCCAAATGCCTCTCAGATTTTAACTTCCACAATTGAATTCCATCAATATTCAAATTTGGGAGATATTTTAGAAGATATAAGGAGGACTGACATGTGGGACCCACATGTCATTGGGAGCACTGAAATTTGCAAAAGATCTTCAGTCCACAGTCTCTGTTTTGCTTACCTCCCACGAGAAGCAATCGGCAGAGCCGACAGCGGCACTCACCGCCTCGGGCGACCGCCTCCCCACGAGAACCGCCTCACCACAGGGCTTTATTACCCCTGTCGTGCTCCCTTTCTCCTTCGACACCGAGGCCTCAGCGCTGTTCTTCCCTCCCTCACCCAAGAAGCAACCGAGCACTGCCGCCGTGCGTCAATCGCTCGGCCACACCCTAGGTCACGTGAAAAACTTCGTCTGAGCAGCCAAACAACACCACAAACCTTTCCACGACCTCCTCGTGCCCTCACCGAGGGAGTTCTTGCTCTCCACACCGAGGTACCCCAGTTTCAGCGGCGGCCGGAAGAAACCGCCATCCACGGCTCTCGTGGACAGCTCCACAGAGGGGTTTGCGCGACCAAGCAAGAGGGCCCTGGGACGCGCAGGAGCTCCGTGCAGCTTCCATCCGAAGCACAGAGTTTGTCTCCGCCCCTGGCCGACGAATTTCGGGTATTCACTCCGGCCGGTGTAAACCGACCTTCGGGTATGAGTCTGCGAAATTTACGATTGATTCATGTTTGCATACCACGAAATTTCGCACACACAGGCTAGACATGTAGGCGCACCAGTTCTCTTTTGAAACCTCGCATGAAAAACACTATGCGCGGTGCAATTTCAATATTTATGACGGCGACTATGGCAGGGGGGTGCGGGTGCACAGAGAACCCTAAGTTCTTCGAGCCATGTCCTTTCCACGTCGATGATCCCTAGCGTCCGCCGGTGCTCTAGAGCTTGGAAACCGAAGCCTAGAAGGCTTAGGGCGTCGGGGCGACGTCGCCGGACTTCGTCCGAACCGTTGCGCCGTCGCGGGCTAGTTTGGGGGCCCTGCCAGCTCGAGCAAACCCCACCAGCGTGTTCCTCGTGTGGAATTAGGGGCTGGCGGCGAGTTTCAAGCGTAAGGGTGGTCGGACGACCGCTTCTGAGGCTTCTCCGGCGAGCCCGGCGGCGGGATCGCGCGGGAGCGGGAGGTTGAAGACGACCTCGCCGGTCCCGCCTGTCAGCGACTCAGGAGAGAGGGGCCGGATTCTCTGTAACACGGGATCAACTGTGACAGCGCGGGAAACGATTCTGTAGCCCATGTGGCACTCTCTCAGCAGCTGACACGTGCCCCTTGGTCCCACAGTCAGTTTGAACATTTTCCGGATTTATTCAAATTCCAGAATTTTTCCCCAAACTTTAGAAGAGCATAAGTTTTGCTAGGAACCTCCAAAATTAGTGATTCAAATTGGGTTAGATTCAGATGGACAAACTCTATCTAAATATGCAACCCAATTTGTATGAAAGCCTTTATTTAATTCTAGAAAATTCTTTAAAGCTTTTCAGCAAAAGAATTTTAGAGGAAGTTTGGTTAATCCAAAAATCCTCAAATTTTGCCAGAACATTCTATAGGGTGTTATCAGACCCCTGTATAAGTTTCAGCTCATTTGGAGTTGAATTGATCAGGGTAATTCAGATTGTAAGTTCCTGTATTCAAATGAATACAGAAACATTTTCAGAGAATTTCCAAAACTTGTAAATTCAGTTTTGGGCAATTCTTAGCTCCAAAAATCCTAGGAAAATTCATGTAGACTCTATGAACTATAATTGAAATTGTGGTTCACTGAGTTTGACATGAACATGGGTATTAGCTCAGAATTAATTCATCTTGATTAAACACTTAGAGAATTGTTCTGAACAAACCACTCACTGAAAAGTGCTAAAATTTGGTCCAGAGGACTTTCTTGTGACAAAGAACTCACATGAAAATTCTCAGCTCCATTGGAGCTCTGGATCACCCCTGTCATAGTTAACCTCTTAAGGTGATCAACACTTAAGTGGGAAAAGCACTTAATAATTGATCTTAGGGTTTAAGCCCAACCCAAACCACTAGCACCGGTGTCATTTTAAATTCTTAAACAGAGTTCCAGTTTTAAAACTGTCATTAGATCTTATGAGCAAAAGCGTTTCAATTAAATACATATGCATGATCATATCGTGTAGCATATACGTGAAGAAGGTGAGAAGGACTTGAAGTGAAGATCAAGGAGGGAGGAAAACAAGTGATCAAGCTCCAAGTGATCGTCACTAACTGATTGTAACCTTAGTCACCTGCAAAACAGGCAAGCCCCGGTTTGCATTTGAACCATTTTATAAAGCATTTTCATTTGTAGAGATCATAGCTTTGCATCGTTGATTGCAGTAAGTCTAGATGATATTGAAAACTCCACTTGCATGACCAGAAATACCTAAGAGAGAAAGGGTAGAATAGCACCTCCTCGAGTGGATTTGGCTACGCTAATGTTAGTAGGAAAGGTTCAGGAGAAGTCGAGTGGTTGGAAGCTACTCGCGAGTTTAGGGCTGGTTTACTTGGGATCGGGTCCAATTTAGAAAATGATGAGGAAAGTTCACACATAAGAAATGGAGACCGGGCAGGGAGGTTTAGATGCAGCAGGTTGCAGGCCGTGCGTGCATAGCCCTGCCTGTGTCGGTTAAGGCCTGTCCGTGCTTGGCCCTGTTGGACAAGTTTGAGTTGTGTACCGGGCGCATACTGGCTATATGGGACCTAGGAAACCGATGTACCTTGGGAGATCCATAGTGGAACTTTTCCAACTGCCTTAGGCTTTCAGCGTCAGGGTAGCAGGAGGTACCTCGCTTAAGAACATACCACAGCGGGTATGTACCTTGAGGGAGCTTGCGTACTCGGGGAAGTTGGACTGCGTCCAATGTGGAAGATCTTGGGAAAGGTGGCCGCGTACAACGTCAGTCGAGGTTGCTGCCGGCAACTCGGAGTACGGGTGTACGTGTCGTGTAGTCCGGGCGTGTACTGATTCGAATCACCGTCGCTCGCAGTTATATGAGCATACTTGCCCACTGCGTCTTGACGTAGTAAGAACAGAACTGGTTATTCTTTTGAACTAGATAAGGCTGTGCTATAACTTGTATTGCAACCATGATTGAATTAGAGATAGGCTCATTGAACTTTACTTTCACTTTGTGCAAGGAGCATCGCAACAAAGCGTTTCTTGTTTGATTGTGGAGTTACGATGCTTTTCGGCTCAAGGTCTGCACAATGAGGCTTAAAATCTGAAAGCTAAGGATCAACTTTAGGCGAGTCCTTTATGCAAATCTAGCCAACCCAATTGCAACCGTCGTGCATATAGAGTTTCTTGCTTAGGAGAGACGGGTCAGACTTGCTGAGCCTATGTGCTCACGCTTGCTATATAAGTGGTTTTGCAGGTTGACATCGATGCTGAAAAGAAGGTTGTCCGGTGAGACTCGGAGACTTCCGAGTCATTTAACACAGGGAGAACCCAGCCGCTACTGCTTGTCTTCGTGTTGCTAGCGAGAGGAGTCCGCGGGCTGGACTTCATCTCGAGGGCTCTTAGTTATTCAACGTGAGTTGATATAGACTTCCGCTGTAGCTATTTGATGTAAAGTATTTACAAAGAAAAACTTGTAAGCTTCCGCTGTTGTTTTATGTAATACATTGTTCCTCATATGTGTGCTGTTGGATGCCGCACAACACGGCACCACCCAATGCGATTCTCGGGCGAGTGGCCTGTCTCGGCTGAGCGGGCCGCGTCAGCGTGGTATCAGAGCTGAGCCCTGTCTCAGTCGGTACCGCACCCGTCTCACCCGCTGGCCATGTGGCATGTCCGGAGCTCATCCCCGCAAACGGGGAGAGGTTTGCCACTAAATTGATTACGTGGCAGGCTCGGGGCTCATCCCCGCAAAAGGGGGAGAGGTCCGACCCCCGTGGGACACGTGTTGCCCCGGAGATAGCCTCTACGGAGAAGCGAGGCCAGTCCCACAGGACACGTGTCGGCTGCGGAGCTAGTCGCTGCGGAGAGAAAGGTTTAGTTGCACGGGACACGTGTCGTTCTCGGAGCTCATCTCCGAGAGGTCCGGCCCCGCTAGACGCGTGTCGCTCTCGGAGCTCACCTCCGGGAGGTCCGACACTGATGGACTTATGTCACCACCGGAGCTCATCTCTGGGAGGTCCGAAACTATTGAACACGTGTCGACCTCGAAGCTCGTCTCTGAGGCAAAAGGAAGATTTGGTGATGTTTGACATGTGGTACTTACGGAGCTCACCTCTGAAGAGAGGGGAAGTCCGTAATTAAGACATGGCACATTCAGAGCCATCTCTGAATAGAGGGGAGGTCCCGATCCGCCAGGACACGTGGCGCATGCGGAGCATGCCTCTGAGGAAGAGGGAGGTCTCGCTCGCCTGACACGTGGCACAACCGGAGCTCGTCTTTGCGGAAAAAAGGAGACCAGGCCCCCGCAGGCCACGTGGAGCCTCCGGAGCTCATCACCGAGAAGGTGACGAGATCTGAAGCGGTTTTTCTTCTGTACGCACGGGAATACCGGTACGGGAAGCAGTTTTCTTCTATACGCATGGGAATACCGGTACGGGAGGAAACCAACATGAATTCTACGTTGCTACCGCACCAAATCAACTAGAGATAAGTTGTTAAGATCCAAAAACAATTTGAATAAGACTCTTATTCGAATTCCGATCAGAGAAGGACTCTTTTTTTTTTCTGGTTATAAATAGAACCGAAAACCTTTGGCCGCAACCACGAACTTATTTTCCACCTCCCGAAGTCGACGACATTGGAGCCCTAGCCTCAACTCACCGAACTAACCACCTTTGCCGGAGTTTAGTCGCCGGAGATCGCCAGAAGAGAGCCCTGACGATCTGTCTTGCTAAGAGAATGACCCCGAGACCAAGAAGAACGTAAGGTAGGTCTCCATTATCACCTTACGCATCATCACGGTTTTTCTTCGCATCTGTTTCGTCAATTCCTTCAAAACAGAAGCTTTTTCGTGGACAGATCACGTGTTAATCGGTTTGATCTAGATCTTAAGTCCAGATCATCGCCACATTCACATTTGATCTATACACCTTTGTTCATCATAAAAACCCCATGCAAACATGCAAGAACACGTACAAACCAAAACTGCACCATAGGATTAACATGCATATGCATCATTACATCTTAAAGTAGAGTTTGTGCATGATATTGATTGCTGTGAATCTTGTATGTGCGTGATCGCAAATAGAAGGACAAGCTTAGGGAGCTACCTACGACGGACTACAACAGCAAGATTTTGAGCAACCGGAACCGCCAGAACAAGGCAAGTGCCCCTTGATCATATTGATCCCATGTTTTTGAAAGACTGTTTTGTTTGCGAAAAGGTGTGTGTGCTTGAGTCAACTTGATGGGAAAACCCTTTCATAGGAGTTTACTAGTTTTGTTAACCACCCTTGTCACCGGGAAAGTAAATGAGTCAGGTATGGTTTTTTGCTTTTATGCTTCGCTGAGTCCACAGGATTTTGGGAAGCGAGATAGATGTGTCTAACTAACTGCACTCGTATGAATAATGAGAAACTGATGTTGATAAAGAACATGAATCAGGGGAGATCTAGGCAAGCCTGGTTTGTGAATGAGGTCGAATGAGATGGTGGTTACTTGCCGTAGATCTAAGGACCGGTTCATGCGAGCACATGCTAGGATCACAGTGCCACCACAAGGCCAAATATGGGTGCGACTTCGCTGACTAATTAGGTAAGTTACTAGATTGTTATGGACCGTAGAAGGCGCGGGGAATGGGAGTCGAGTGAGGACTGCCCTGGGAACTGCATGGCACAATAGGGGGCCTGTGGGTGGGAGAATTGGAGATTCTAGTCTGCCGGTGAAACCTTAGTGAGTCCATACATCTAGTAACCCCTTTGTAAAGGCTATTTTGTGATCTCTTGACCATACATCGACGGTTGTGTACTGGTATAATGGAGGTTCTGCAGTCACCGACCTGTGACGAAATCACAAACTTGTGGGTAAAGTGGTACAAACTCTGCAGGGTATAAAACTATCATGATAGCCGAGCTTACGGTCATGAGCGCCTGGCCAACTTCCATGATTAGATGGGATAGTTGTTGGAAAGTCATGGTTTATGGTTTGGTTCTCGGGACTGTTGAGTACGGATGATGAGATTGGTTGCATGACTGTTGAGTCATGGCAAGGAGATTTGGTCTTGGTATGAGACGAATTTGAATATAAGATGAAATGGTAGTGAATACAAGAAGGTATTTGTCGAAGTGTTCAGTCGACACTTCCCCCGGGTCTGCACTGGGCAGCCCGCGGAGGTTCTTTTTTCGGTGGGGCTAGTCCCTTGCAGAGAGCTTGCGCGGATGGACGAGTTAGTAAGAGCTTGACGCGGTGAGTTTTACGTGGTTCAGGCCGCCGGAGCGTAAAACCCTACGTCCACGACGAGCTATGGAGCTCGCTGTATTGCTTGCCGCTCAGGGCCGGAGTCCTGAGCTTGGGGGTGAGTTACAGCTTGGGAGTGTATGGCTAGCGTATGAGTTGCAAAGTGCGAACCCTTGCTATCGTCGCCTACCCGAGCCTTTTATAGTCCAAGACCCGGGCGGCTTACAAGGGGAGCCGGGACCCCACAGGTGGTCCCGGGAAGATTGTCTATTATCTACCGTATCTGCAGTTATGCCGGTAGTTGTCTCTGGCCGAAGGCTTCTGAGTCTTCATCTTGTAGCTCTGCCCATGCCGCATGCTAGTCGTAGTGGATGATGACGGCGGGGGCGGCATGGGATGTCTTGTCGCTGCGTTTATTGGCTGGCAGGCTCTGACACTGCGCGCCAGTCTGTGATGCGACTGGGCGCAACGGCACCTGACAGAGGCGTGCTCCGCGTCTCCGCGTCTTGGGAAGGCGCGGGCCTTGAATACCTTGTACGGGCAAGGTATGACGCGTCTTTACGCCCGCTGCCTATCGCTCGGGGGCAGGCAGCGCCATTCTGCTGGCCACGCGGCGGGCCCGGAGCCCTCCTCAGAAGAGAGGGGGGGCCGGCCCCGCAGGACACGTGGAGCCTTCGGACCTCTCCCCGCGGAGGGGGAGGTTCGGCTTCTGTTGGCCACGTGGCGAGCCCGGAGCTCCTTTCTGAGGAGGGGGAGGTCCGACCTCTCTGGACATGCGGCACCTTCGGACCTCTCTCCCGCAGAGGGGGAGGTCCGGCTTCTGTATGCCACATGGTGGGCCCGGAGCTCTCCTCTGAGGAGAGGGAGGTCCGGCCCCGCTGGACGCGTGGCGCCTTCGGAGCTCTCCCTGCAGAAAAGGGCGAGATCCTTAGGCATTTTCCCCTGTGCGCGGGGGTACCCCATATCGAGGGTACCGACAGTGGCCCCCGGGCCCATCTCGGGGGAGATAGCGAGCCCGAGGTGGGACCTTCGTCTCTTCTGATCCGCGCACTTTCTTGTCTTGAGTACTCCCTGTGCTGGCAGGGTCTTGACGGCTTCGGTGTTCAGCCTCTTAGGAGAGGGTAAAGCCTGGCATCGGAGCTCGGCCCGGCTGTGGGGGCGGAGGTCCGGAAGTCATCGGAGCTCAGGCCAGCGAAGGGCGTGGGGTCCGGCATCAGCTCTCGCCTCTGAAAGGAGGGCGAGGGCTGGCCTCGGAGCTCGGTCTGGCTGTGGAGGCGGAGTCCGGAAGTCATCGGAGCTCAGGCCAACGAAGGTCGTGAGGTCCGGCATCAGCGCTCGCCTATGAAAGGAGGGCGAGGGCTGGCCTCGGAGCTCGGCCCAGCTGTGGGGGCGGAGTCCGGCACTGCTCAGTGGTCCCCCCTTTCCTATCCCTTAGTCTCATTTGGCTTACTGTCCCAGGTCGGAATACGGGGCTTGGGTAATCCAGTGCACTTGGTCCCGGAGGTCTGGCCCCAGCCCCAGTCAGGGTGTAACTGCCCGGCCCCCTGGTACTCAGACCATAGCGCCGTGAGGCAGAGTGCGCATGCTTTGGGTGCAAGACCGGGGAAAGCAAGGCTCCTGACCCCCCGTTCTAGCGTAGGTCTTTTCTCGGAGGAGACCAACTGGCAGTGCAGTATCCTTATAGGGGGAGATCCAAAAGGCCACCGGGCCTCTGGCAGGTACCCCAAGCACTACCGCCTTCGGCAGGACGACAAATATTGACTATGCATGATAGCCGGAAAGAGGTGCCGAGTGTACAATGGACGCACACTGTCTAGAGCGTGGGGAGGTGCTCATATAAATTAATGCGTAATTTAAATAAACACATAAGTAAGCATGGTGAACTTACTGGGTAGCGTTGGAGCGCTTGTCTTCAGGCAGAGCGGGTCATGCGCGGCTTCGTCGTACGCTGGACACGGGGGGACCCCCATGGCTATATCAGGGGGAAGCAAGGCTTCGGCCCCACATACCATGTGGAGGGGTAGTTCCCGTGACCCGGCACTGGGAAGTCCGGCTGGCCCTCAACATGGAGGAGCCGGTATCCCCCGACGGCTCTGGGTGCGCGTCTACACCGGTTGTGTGGGTCTGCTTGGGGTGGACCTGGCACGCATTGCATCCCTAACCGGTTTGACGGCGTCCAGGTGGCTCTCGGTCAGTAGGAGCCATGCCGGGTGGCTTAACCGACCAACATGCGGGACGATGAGCGTTCCCAGCACTCGCCTCCTTGGACTACTGCGAGCTAATCGCAGCCTTCCTCCTGGGTTATGCACCGCAATAGGATGTCGTGGCGCCACGCCAGTAAAGATACCAGCGCGTAGCACTTAGCCATCCGCACCACCCGTTCAGAGGATGCACGTTCATCAGGAAGGATGTCCTTCAAGGAGTCCCGGACCTCCGTGGTCCATGCATCGGGACTACTTGAGCTTCTGGATCTTGAGCGCTGGGTTGCACGGAGTCCCCAGTGACTCTTACGATCCTTTGGCGGCATCCAGGGCCGCCGGGACTGCCTAGCTTCGAGGCACTGGTTCAGCCCCCTTCGCCCGGCTCGGCGGGCCGGGCTGTGGACCGCAACAACGTCCTCTCGAAGACTCCTTCGTGCGCAGGGGCTCCGATGGAGGCTTTCGTTGAGAGGTCGTCAGCTGCGGCCGTGCAAGCGCGCGGTGCATGGCGCAGGTCCAAGGCGAGGAATTCTTTCTCCAACATCCGCACGTGAAGCAGATAAGCAGCTAGCTGTGGGTCATTGCAGGGGCATTCACCCTTAACTTGCTTGATAACTAGCTGGGAGTCACCCTGCGCCAACAACTGGCGAGCGCCCAGAGACAGGACTGTCTTTTAGGCCAAAGATGAGTGCTTCATACTCTGCCAAGTTGTTGGTTGCCTTGGAATTGAGACGCACCATGTACCCAGACTGCTCCCCCGATGGCATGAGAAGCAGTACGCCGGCACCGGCCCACTGCTTTCGCGAGGAGCCGTCGAAGAAGAGCGTCCAGTGAGGCCCGGTGAAGACCGGAGCTCGGTACTTTGGTTCACCATATTCGCGGCCCCCTGGGTCAGCCTTCGTTGGCGTCCACTCAGCCACGAAGTCAGCCAGTGCTTGGCTCTTGGCTGTCTGACGTGGTCGGGAGCTCAGCTTGAACTCCGCCGTATTCGGGCTGTCTTCCGGCTTCGGAAGCTGGCAGTGAGTGCCAGCCCTGCCCTCCGGCTGCTCTGGCGCACTTGTACGCCAGGCTGAAGAGCTCGGAGGCATCGCAGACCTCTCTGGTTGCAAGCCTCTCAAGCATCTTCTTGTCCTGGACACTGTCGAAGTGCCGCCACCACAGAAGCACTTTGAATATGCGGAATGGTGTTGCGTACCTGGGAGAACCGCTGGATGAAGGAGCGCAGCGACTCCCCAGGTTGTTGCTTGATGGCTTGGAGGTCAAGCTCCGTGCCGGGACGGGTGTAGGAGCTGCCGAAGTTGGCGATGAACTGCCGGTAGAGCTCTCCCCAGGAAGTTATGGAACCCTGATGGAGGTTCATTAGCCAAGACCGGGCTGGGCCGGTCAAGGCGAAGGAGAAGTAGTTTGGCCATGACGGACTCATCCCCTCCTGCGGAAAGTACGGCGGTGGAGTGGATCTGGAGGAACCCCACCGGGTTGACGCTGCCGTCGTACTTCCCGGGCAGGTGCGGCTGAAACTTGCGCGGCCACCTCGTGAAGCGGAGGTGGGGCTCCAGGGCCGTACATCCTGCCCCTGTTGCTGCAGGTGTTGGTGCCGCGAATGCTTGGTTCGCCGCTGGCACAGTGTACCCCGGTATGGGCAAGGCTGCGCCATAGACCGGGGGCGCCGTTTGCAGGACATATGGCTGTGGCATATGCTGCGTGGCGTATGTCTGGGGCAGAGTTCGCGTGGCGAAAGTCTGCGCCTCAGGCAGGGTTGAGGCAGTCGTCATGCTGACGCCGGCCTCTTGGCTTGGACGCCTTTCTCGTCGCCGCTCGAGGAACACTCGGGCGTCTTGGCCCAGGTGGCATCGTTCCAGCTCAGTCCTCAGGTCCGTCGATGGAAGCCTGGTGGAGCTGGAATCCGCCGTCTGTCGGTCAACCGTTGGCGTGCGCGTCAGCGACACAGCCGGTTGGCCGGAGCGTCGTCCCCGCCGAAGTCAAGGGTTTGCGGCGGCGACGACAAGACGGTCTACCTCGCGAATCCACTGCTGGGTCGCTGCCTGAGGCTCGTCCCCAGCAGGCGGATTGTGCAGTAGCGCTCTTGTTGCGGCTAGCGCACCCCCGCCGGGTACGCCCAGTGCTACTGAAGACCTGACGCTGGTTGGAGCCTGCATTGCCGGGGTCGACGCTGCCAGAGCCGGTTACTGGCTCCCAGTGCAGGTACTGGTGCCGCGAATGCTTGGTTGCGCCTGGCACAGTGTACCCCGGTATGGGCAAGGTTGCGCCATAGGCCGGGGACGCCGCTTGCAGAGCACATGGTTGTGGCTTATGCTGCGCGGTGTACGCCTGGGGCAGAGCTCGCGTGGCGAAGGTCTGCCCATCAGGCTGGGTCGAGGCCGATGTCATGTTGTCGCCAGCCTCTTGAGTGCGACGCCTTTCTCGACGTCGCTCGAGGAACACTCGGGCATCTTGGCCCAAGTGGCATCGCTCCAGCTCTGCCCTCAGGTCCGTCGACGGAAACCTGGTGGAGCTGGGGTCCGCCGTCTGCCCGTCAGCCGTTGGCGTGCGCGTTAGCGACACAGCCGGTTGACCAGAGCGTCGTCCCTGCCGAAGTCGAGGGTAAGCGGCGGCGATGACGAGGCGGTCCACCTCGCGGACCCACTGCTGGGTCGCTGAATGGGGCGCATCCCCAGCAGGTGGGTTGCGCAGTAGTGCTCTTGCTGCAGCTAGCGCACCCCCATGGTGCACGCCCAGCGCTGCAGAAGATCTCACACTGGTGGGAGCTTGCATCGCCGGAGTCGGCGTTGCCGGAGTCGGCTGCTGGCTACCAGCTTGTGCCGACACACTCCGTCCTGAGTGTGTCGACATGTACTCCCCACTGGTCACGGTTCGTCGTGAACGCGGGGGAGGAGAGTTTGCCGCTGAAGGGAGCTTGGTCATCTTCGTCGGCGGAAACTCGTCACGCTAGGAGAAACGCCCCCTACCTGGCGCGCCAAATGTCGAAGTGTTCAGTCAACACTTCCCCCGTGTCTGCACTGGGCAGCCCGCGGAGGTTCTTTTTTTGGTGGGGCTAGTCCCTTGCGGAGAGCTTGCGCGGATGGACGAGTTAGTAAGAGCTTGACGCGGTGAGTTCTACGTGGTTCAGGCCGCCGGAGCGTAAAACCCTACGTCCACGGCGAGCTATGGAGCTCGCTGTATTGCTTGCTGCTCAGGGACGGAGTCCTGAGCTTGGGGGTGAGTTACAGCTTGGGAGTGTATGGCTAGCATATGAGTTGCAAAGTGCGAACCCTTGCTATCGTCGCCTACCCGAGCCTTTTATAGTCCAAGACCCGGGCGGCTTACAAGGGGAGCCGGGACCCGACAGGTGGTCCCGGGAAGATTGTCTATTATATACCGTATCTGCAGTTATGCCGGTAGTTGTCTCTGGCCGAAGGCTTCTGAGTCTTCATCTTGTAGCTCTGCCCATGCCACATGCTAGTCGTAGTGGATGATGACGGCGGGGGCGGCATGAGATGTCTTGTCGCTGCGTTTATTGGCTGGCAGGCTCTGACACTGCGCGCCAGTCTGTGATGCGACTGGGCGCAACGGCACCTGACAGAGGCGTGCTCCGTGTCTTGGGAAGGCGCGGGCCTTGAATACCTTGTACGGGCAAGGAATGGGGCGTCTTTACGCCCGCTGCCTATCACTCGGGGGCAGGCAGCGTCGTTCTGCTGGCCACGCGGCGGGCCCGGAGCCCTCCTCAGAAGAGAGGGGGGGCCGGCCCCGCAGGACACGTGGAGCCTTCGGACCTCTCCCCGTGGAGGGGGAGGTTCGGCTTCTGTTGGCCACGTGGCGAGCCCGGAGCTCCTCTCTGAGGAGGGGGAGGTCCGGCCTCTCTGGACACGTGGCACCTTCGGACCTCTCTCTCGCGGAGGGGGAGGTCCGGCTTCTGTATGCCACGTGGTGGGCCCAGAGCTCTCCTCTGAGGAGAGGGAGGTCCGGCCCCGCTGGACACGTGGCGCCTTCGGAGCTCTCCCTGCAGAGAAGGGTGAGATCCTTAGGCATTTTCCCCTGTGCGCGGGGGTACCCCATATCGAGGGTACCGACAGTATTCATGAGATGGTAGCAAATACGAGAGAGTATTCGTGAGCATGAAAAGTTGAGAAAGATACATGTCTGGAAGAGACATGAAAGTGATGGAACATGATGGAGTTATGTTGGTGTTTAAATACATATTGGGATTACATTCACTTAAAGCTAAGTTGCTTTTTTATCATGTTTTGAGAAATAAACTTTGCTTTTCTGCAATGAACCTTTCATATCTACCTTGGTGTAAGCTACATGTCATACTTTCCGCACTTGCTGAGTACGTCATGTACTCACCCTTGCATTTTCATACATCATTAGCAACAGGGGAGGAGTACTATGAAGACTATGTGGAGTAGTAGGCATGAGATCTATCCTCAACCTTTCCTGTGGAGTAGAGATGGTGCCGCTGCTGCTGCTTAGTTGCTTCCACACTAGTTAGAAGACTTCCGCTGTTAGAATAAGACTTCCTCTGCTAGCATGAGTTGAGACTCATGAGACAATGTAATAAAACCCTGTTCATTCATGGTATATTATTCTGAATTCAGTTTGTGGATGATATGTGTATGTGTGATCAACATCCTGGGCACACATACGCATCAGTTCTCGGTTCTGTGTTCTACAGAATCGAGGGCGTCACATATTGGTATCATAGCCACGGGTTGATCGTAGATCCCATGCCTAGATATAAAACACAGATTGGTATCAACCAGCCACGGTTGATCATAGGTCACTGTCGAAGTGTTCAGTGGACACTTCCCCCGGGCCTGCATTGGGCAGCCCGCGGAGGTTCTTTTTTCGGTGGGGCTAGTCTCTAGCGGAGAGCTGGCGCAGATGGACGAGTTAGTAAGAGCTTGACACGGCGAGTTTTATGTGGTTCAGGCCGCCGGAGCGTAAAACCCTACGTCCACGGCGAGCTATGGAGCTCGCTGTATTTCTTGCTGCTCAGGGCCGGAGGCCTGAGCTTGGGGGTGAGTTACAGTTTGAGAGTGTATGGCTAGCGTATGAGTTGCAAAGTGCGAACCCTTGCTATCGTCGCCTACCCGAGCCTTTTATAGTCCAAGACTCGGGCGGCTTACAAGGGGAACTGGGTCCCGACAGGTGGTCCTGGGAAGATTGTCTATTATCTACCGTATCTGCAGTTATGCCGGTAGTTGTCTCTGGTCGAAGGCTTCTGAGTCTTCATCTTGCCGCCCTGCCTATGCCGCATGCCAGTCGTAGTGGTTGATGACGGCGCAGGCGGCATGGGATGTCTTGTCGCGGAGTTTATTGGCTGGCAGGTTCTGACACCGCGCGCCAGTCTGTGATGCGACTGGTCGCAACGGCACCAGACAGAGGCGTGCTCCGCGTCTCCGCGTCTTGGGAAGACGCGGGCCTTGAATACCTTGTACGGGCAAGGTATGGGGCGTTTTTACACCCGCTGCCTATCTCTCGGGGGCAGGCAGCACCGTTCTTCTGGCCACGTGGCGGGTCCGGAGCCCTTCTCTGAGGAGAGAAGGGTCCGGCCTGCGGGGCACGTGGAGCCTCCGGACCTCTCCCCGCGGAGGGGGAGGCTTGGCTTCTGTCGGCCACGCGGCAGGCCCGGAGCTCCCTTCTGAGGAGAGGGAGGTCCGGCCCCGCTGGACGCGTGGCGCCTTCGGACCTCTCTCCCGCGGAGGGGGAGGTCCGGCTTCTGTATGCCACGTGGCGGGCCCGGAGCTCTCCTCTGAGGAGAGGGAGGTCTGGCCCCGCCGGACGCGTGGAGCCTTCGGAGCTGTCTCCCGCGGAGGGGGAGGTCCGGCTTCTGTATGCCACGTGGCGGGCCCAGAGCTCTCCTCTGAGGAGAGGGAGGTCCGGCCCCGCCGGACGTGTGGCGCCTTCGGAGCTCTCCCTGCGGAGAAGGGCGAGTTCCTTAGGCATTTTACCCTGTGCGCGGGGGTACCCCATATCTCAGGTACCGACAGTGGCCCCCGGGCCCATCTCGGGGGAGATAGCGAGCCCGAGGTGGGACCTCCGTCTCTTCCGATCCGCGCACTTTCTCTAAGTCCCGAATTGACTGCTGCCGGAGCACGAACGGCCACGGGATCGTGGGAGCGTGCACTCAATTGATGGTTGCTTTTACTGCGGCGGTTCCCAAGACCACCACTTCTGCATGTTGCGGCTCTTTCTTCGGGAACTGCCGAAGTGCCTTGCCGGCTTGCCTTCTGGGGCGTCTGACTCCTTGACCCACTGCTTCAGTTGGGCGGCTTGGGTCCACCTTTCATCGGCGCCCGGTCTCGGAGCCAACGAGGTCGCCGACGCGATGTTTCTGGAGGTTTTCGAATTTCCTCGAACCATCCCTGGAAAGTTTTAAAAGGGGATCTTCCCTTCGCATTGCGCTCGTACTTCCCTTGAACTCTTGCGCCCCGGCTCTCCTGCCCTTGCGCCCTCTTTCGCCATGGCTTCCAACTTGCTCCCGACGCGCCTCGTTCGCTCTTCCGAGCTCGGGCCAGTGCGCAGGCTGCTGGGCTGGCGCTCAGAAGAGCAGAAACATCGGCTTCGCCGAGGATCTCTCCCCCTGGTCCTGGAAAAAGGGGAGATAGTCTTCTTCACCGCTTATGCTCTGGCGGGGTTCGTTCCGCCGATTTCTTCCTTCTTTGTCACCCTGCTGGATACATACGGTCTCCAGCCCCACCATCTTTCCCCCAATTCCTTCGCAATGGCTGCTGTTTTTGTCCACTTCTGCGAGATGTTCGTGGGGGTGCACGCCTCCGTGACGCTCTTCCGCCACTTCTTTGTGCTGCGGACGACTGGGCGCGGCTCAAAGACTCAGATGGGGGCATACTACTTCCAGCATCGCTGCAAAGACCCCAAGGTCTCCGGATACCTCCTGCCCTTCAGCACATCAAGGTGGGAAAACTGGAGGGAGAGCTGGGTGGTAGTGCAGACCGACGAGCACGATCGCCTACAACTCCCAACCGCCAGCCCAACCACCGATCGCCGCTTCTGGGAGGAGATCCCTGAGCTGGAGCAGGAGTACACCCCGGTCTTGGAGCGGATCCGGTTCTTGGCCAACGAGGGGCTGACGTCTCTAATGGTGCTGATGGACTTTGTGTCGAGCCGTATTGCTCCCTTGCAGCAGCGTAGCCGCCCAGCGTGGTACTACACCGGCGAGCAGGACTGTACCAGGCTGGAGAGAGGCCCCGGCTCTGACCCTTCCGACGAGGAGCTGAACGAGATGGTGAGCAAGGTGAGCGGTGACTACATTCCCGGTGGCGACCCCGCCCTTCCGCCCTCTGCCACCCCCCTCTTCTTGGAGCCTCAGAGGAGGTCAGAGCTCCTGCGGAAGATGCCGAACCTTGATTATATCGGGATCGCTGTCGGGCAGGTCGGGGATGCCTTCCGGGGTATCACCATTCCAGGAACCGAGCACCCCGGGTCAGGGCATGAGGCATCCGCTGCTGTCAAACCCTCCCCCAGAGCCGACGGAACCCAAGCCGCCGACAAAGGGAAAGGAAAAGAGCCGGCCCCCGGGCATCTAGAGAAGAAACACGCCCGGTCTCCTCCGAGGGTGCCGCCTGTGCCGAGCCAGGGTGCCGGACCTACTTTGCTCCCATCTCCCGGAGGTGCTGGTCCATCGGGTGGCGACCCGAAGAGGTCCCGAGTGTCCCTCCCCGGCGGGTCTCTCCCCAGACAGCAGCCGTCCGAATCAGCCCAAGTACCTCGCCATCCTTCCTCAAGCGGAGGGGCTCCCAGGACGGATGTTGGTGGGGCGACGCCGGCGAGTGCGCTGGGGATCCAGGCGTCCCATTCCGCGACCGTTCCAGCCGCTGGTCCCGGCGGTTCAGCTATAGCCCAGAGGCCAGTGCTGCAAGCTCGCTGGAGCGCTCATGCCGCCCAGTAAGTGTTATTCTTTCTGGCTTATAGGAGCAGAGGTCTTGCCTCTTCTCTTATTCTGAGGGCTTCTTCTTCTTGCAGGGACCGACCGGCTGCCAGGGGCGGGCCTCTTATCCGGCCGCCTTCAACCAGCGGAATCTCCGCGCCTCAGCACCTGGGGACCGTGGCGGCTCCCATGGCTCCCAAATCGACGGGGGCACCCTCTGCACCAGCGGGTTCATTTTCCGCGGTGGCCGCATCTGCTCCTACCCGCCCTCCTTCACCAGTCCAGAAGCGAGGTCTTGAGACCGGGAGGGCTGCTGTAGGTGCGCCTGCTGCCCCCCTGGCCTGTTTAGGACAGCGCCCCACCGTGGCTGCTGAGGCGCCGGCGCCCCCGCCGGTCTTAGACTCGTCCGGGGGGTCCAGCGCCGCAACTCAAATCCCCCCTGCTCCGGCGCCCGTGTGGGAGCTGTGACGCCCTCAATTCTGTGGAAAACCACGGAACCGAGAACTAATGAATATGTGTGCCCAGGAAGTTTATCACACATACACATACGTTCCACAAACTGAATTCAGATTATATATTACCACTAATAACAGAGTTTATTACAACACCTCATGAGTCTTGGACTCATGCTCACAGCGGAAGTCTTTATTTCTATGCAGCGGAAATCTTTATTTAAATGCGGAAGCAAAAACTAATGCGGAAGCAAAACTAAGCAGAAGTGGCTTCATCTCTACTCCCTCCACAGGCAAGGTTGAGAACAGATCACACGCCATAATGTCCTACTTGATCTTCATAATAGGTTTCTCCTGCTGCTGATGAAGAAATAATAATGCAAGGTTGAGTACAATGATGTACTCAGCAAGTGTGGGAATAACACATTATATGCAGCTCATAAACAAGGAAGGCATAAAAAGGCTTATTTGCAGAAAAACAGATTTATAAAACCGTGATAAAACAGCAACTTAAGTTTAAATGTGATCCCAACATGTATTAAATTACCAACATACCTCCATCGCTTTCCATGTTCCATCCGAACATTAACCAATCTTTTATTCATACTCACGAATACCTCCTCGTATTCGCTACCATCTCACCTCATAAAACAACCACATCTCACACCGAGACCAATCTCATGTCATGACCCATCAGTCATGCAACCATCTTATCTCCCGGACTCAACAGTTCCAAACTAATAACCATAACCAAGAACCTTCCCAATAGCCATTCAATAACCATCCCAATCTAATCATGGCAGTTTAGCCATGTGCTCGTAACCGTAAGCTCGCTTATCATGATAGTTTTAATAACTCTGCAGAGTTTGTACCTCTTTACCCACAAGTTTGTAATTTCGTCACCCGTCGGCGACTGCAAGACCTCCATTATACCAGTACACATCCGTCGGTGTATGGTCAAGAGATCACAAAATAGCCTTTACAAAGGGGTTACTAGATGTATGGACTCACTAAGGTTTCACCGGCAGGCTAAAATCTCCAATTCTCCCACCCACAGGCCCCCTCTTGTGCCATGCAGTTCCCAGGGCAGTCCTCACTCGACTCCCATTCCCCGCGCCTTCCACAGTCCATAACACTCTAGCAACTTACCTAATTACTCAGCTAAGCCGCACCCATACTTGGCCTTGTGGTGGCACTGTTATCCTGGCATATGCATGCATGAACCGGTCCTTAGATCTACGGCAAGTAAAACCACCATCTCATGCTATCTCATTCACAAACCAAAGCTTGCCTAGATCTTCCCTCCGATCCATGTTCATTAACCTCATCAATTACTTATTATCAGTACGAGTGCAGTTAGCTAGACACTTCTATCTCGCTTCCCAATCCCATAAACTCAGCGAAGCATAAAGCAAAAACCATACCTGACTCATAAACTTCCCTGGCGACAAGGATGGTTTAATCAAAACTAGTAAACTCCTATGAAAAAGGGTTTCCCATCATGTTTGACTCAGCACACACACCTTTTCGCAAAACAAAACAGTTTTACCCAAAACATAGGATCAACATGGTCAAGGAGCACTTGCCTTGTTCTTGCGGTTCCGGTTGTTCTTGATTCTCAAAACCTTGTTGCTGCAGCTCATCGTAGACAGCTTCCTGAGTTTGTCCTGCTATGTAGAATTCACATGCATACAAATTCACAGCAATCAATATCATGCACAAACCCTAAACTATATGCGATGATGCATATGCATGCTATCCTATGATTAGTTTTATTAGATTGATCTGTACGTATGCTTGCATGCATGGCTTGCATGGTCAGAGGTTTTTGGATTAAAGGTGAACGTGGCGATGATCTTGTCTTTATATCAAACTGATCATCGAGTGTTCTGCCCACGAAAAGGCTTCTGCTTGAAAGGAATCGAAGAACAGATGCAAAGATGAGCACAATGATGTCGTAAGGTGGTATCGAAGTCCTACCTCACGCTCTTCTTGTCTTCGGGGTCCTCCTTAGACCGCTTGGTTCCCCTCCGATGATCTCCCTTGTTGTGCTTCGGCGATGTTTCGCTCGGCGAGTTAGGGCTAGGGCTCTAAGTCGTCGGCTCAGGAGTTGAACGAGGAGTTTGTGGTTTCGGCCAGAGGTTTTGGGTTCTATTTATAATCGGGAAGAGAAGAGTCCTAATCCGATTGGATCCCGAATAAGAGTCTTATTCAGATCTTTGTTAGATCCTGACGTCTTATCTTTGGTAACCACCGTGGATTTTAGATCGGTTTCCGTTGCGCACCGGTATCTTTACTCGTAAGAACCGCTTCAGACTCATTACCTCCGCGGTGATGAGCTCCGGAAGCTCTACGTGTCCTTCGGGCCTGGTATCTCCTTATCCGCGGAGACGAGCTCCGGTTGTGCCACGTGTCAATCGATCAAGACCTCCTTCTTCTTCGGAGACGAGATCCGCTCACGCCACGTGTGGGTGCTGGTCTTTCCGCTCTCCTTCCCTTAGGGACATGCCCCGAGGTCGACACGTGTTTAGCTGCGACGGACCTTCCGATGATAAGCTCCGGTGGCGACACGTATTCGATAGATCCGGATTTCTCTGAGATAAGCTTCAGAATTGACACGTGTCCCCTGCGAATGGTCCTCTGATTTCCGTGAGGACTAGCTCCGAGGATGACACGTGTCCTATAAAAATGCCTTTGCTTCTTCCGCAGCGGCTAGCTCCGGGGTAGTACGTGTCCCACAGGGTCGGACCTCTTTCCAATTGCGGAGGTGACCCCCGAGCCTGCCACGTAGCTAGTTTAGCGGCGGACCTCTCCCAATTTCTCGGGGATGAGCTCTGAACACGCCACGTGGTCTGCTGGCCATGGAAATTGCCTTCAGTGCTCTCGGAGAGTTTTATTGGCTATCCTTTTGGTACTTGTCTCTGTTTCTACTCTTCTTAAAATGTTTTTCTTCTTCATAAAATATGAACATATGCTGACACCCGAGGTGAGGGTGTCACAGACGCCCTGGGGCGTGTCCAGACCAGCGCCCGGCAGCTCCAATCTGCCTTTGAGCAGGAGCGGAAGGCATTGGCCGGCGAGAGGGAACACCTTCTCAGCTGGCAGCAGCGGGCCCGGGCGGACCTTGACTCAAGGCAGTCAAGGCTTGAGGCCATGAGTGCTCTGCTTGGCACTCAGAAGAAGGCCATTAGCCGCTTGGAGTCAGAGGCCCAGCGGGTTCGTGCCACCTACCGCGAGGCTCTGGCCCAAGCTGAAGCCAAAGCCAAGGAGTGTTCTGCCGCCGCGGAGGAGTTGCAGCTGCAGGTAGCCCGTCGGGAGCACGCCGTCGCTGATCGGGAACGTGCCGCTGCGGCCGAGGAGGAGAAGACCACCGCCCGGCTGAGGGCCAAGGTGGAGGAGCTAAGGGCTCGGTCCGAGGAGCTGGAGCTCCGTGAGTTGGCTGTCGCCGCGAGGGAGGAGCAGTTCTCCAAGGAGCGTCAGACGGCGATGGATCGCGAGCTAGCGGCTCGCCAAGAGGTAGAGAGGCTCCAGTCCTTGCGGACTGCCGAGGCCCAGGCGGTCTGGTGCTTCATTGCCAAGGCGGGATCCGCCTTGGCTCCTCTTGGTTTCAGCCCTGTGCAGGTGGAGACTCCAGCGCGGCTGATGTCCGAAGTGGCCCCGGCCCTTGAGTCTCTCGGCGACGAGCTAGGTCGGCTCGAATCAGTGATCGCCGACGAGCTGGAAGCGGAAGGTCGGGGCCTCGCGAAGGAGGTTGCTATGCACGTTCTGTCGTGCTTCGTTAGCCGAGACCCTTCCTTTTCTCTGGGGCCGGTTCGTCTAGGACCCGTCGCCGATCGGGAGGAAGCTGCCAGGGCCGAAGTCGAGGACTTAGCTGCCCTCGTGGCCTCTAGGTTTCATCGGGAGTCCGGGGACTCCTAGGCATCTGCCCTCGTGTCCACAAGGCCCTGTACTTCCTTTTTTATTTTTGTTGAGTCTGTAGCCCAGCTCGTGGAGCCTTCGTATGGACAGACTCCTGTTTCTTTCTGTGTCTGCATGTCCTAGTCTTCTTCTTGGCTTTTCCTGACCGAATCCTTAGCTCCGCAAGGACTCGGAGGCCTTGACCAATCTCAAAGCTCTGCATAGAGACCTTCTCCGGGTCCTCACTGTATACTAAGGGTTCCGGAGGTCTCCAGGACCCGCCTCACGAGATCGGAGGGGGGTCTGGGCCTGTTGGTCACGTGGCGGGCCCAGAACTCCCGCCTGAGGGGAGGTCTGGGCTTGCAGGGCACGTGGAGTCCTCGGGCCTCTCCCCGCAGAGGGGGGAGGTCCGACTTCTGTAAACCACGCGGCGGTCCCGGAGCTCCCCTCAAGGAGGTGGGAGGTCTGGCCCTGCTGGACACGTGGGGCCTTCGGGCCTCGCCCCTGTGCAGTCTAGCTCTTTGATCTTACCTTGGGGTTTTTGGCCTTGCGCGATCCTGTAGCGGCCTCCTGGTAGGTGCGTTCTATTGGATGGATGCGCCTACCATACTCCTGCGGGGAGCTGAGGCTGAGAGGTCCTGCACACAAGTAAGGAAAAAGTAATTCTCCTTGGGGGCTCCCCCCTCTATCTCTTAGTCTTATCTGGCTTACGGTCCCCGTCCACTTATACGGTGCTTGGGAACTACCGTGCGCG
Organism: Neostapfia colusana; assembly: GCA_030760725.1. Lineage (NCBI taxonomy): Eukaryota > Viridiplantae > Streptophyta > Magnoliopsida > Poales > Poaceae > Neostapfia > Neostapfia colusana. The sequence continues at coordinate 22,352,088 of JASWHV010000017.1, read as the reverse complement.
AAGTGCCGGGGGCTTGGGGGCCCCCTGGCTTTCGGCCGGTACTTCTCGCGCAACCGCCTTTGGCAGGGCAGCAAATTCCGACTAAAGATGAGAATGAGAAGAGGGAGTTGAACGCATAGTGAGCACGCGCTAGTAGGGTAATCATAAAAATTTAATAAGTAAATTAAATGAGTACCAAAGAAGAGCAATGTAGGGCAGGTTTCTTTTCATATAAATTTCCATATGGGGGAAGGCGGGCCGAATATATAGGCCATGACCCACCTCAAGGGAAGCAAGACTCTACGCGCTTGGGGTCGGAACCAGGCGAAGCTGAACGTAGTCCTGGACCGTCCCCTGAGGCTTAGTTGCTCCAAGCCCTGTTCTTGGACTTTTATGGAATTTATTATAAAAAGAAGGGTCTGTCCTATTGTTGCTCTAGGGGTAGAACTTACAGCGGTGTTCCGTGTTCCGAAGGTTCGGGAGCGGGTCCTCATCCTCGGTTCTGGGGAATGGTCCCAGGCCCGGGATGTCCAGCCCCAGTATGGCAAATGGCCATGTGGGCTGGATCATCTGTACTGTCCAAGCCGGTGTATGGATCTGCTTGGCGTGGAACAGGCACGCCTAGCAGCTCTCGACCAGCTCGACGGCATCCTGGAGTGTTGCCGGCTAGTAGAAGCCATGCCGAAAGGCTTTACCGACAAGCGTGCATGAGGAAGAGTGACTCCCACATTCGCCTCCATGGATCTCAGCGAACAAGTCGCAGCCTTCCCCCTGGGTTATGCACCGCAATAGGATGTGGTTGGCGTCACGTCGGTAGAGATTCCCCTCTACCACCATGTGTCTCTTAGCCATACGCACAATCCGTTCAGCGGATACATGTTCATCAGGGAGGATATTGTCTTTCAAGTAGTCCCGGACCTCCGTGATCCATGCATCGGGTCTGACTTGAGCATCTGGATCTTGAGCGCTGGGTTGCACGGAGTCCCCAGTGACGCTTGTGATCCTTGGCGACGTCCATTGCCGCCGGGACTGCCAGCTTCGAGGTGCTGGTCTAGCCCCCTTCGTCCGGTTCGGCGGGCCGGGCTGTGGGCCGCGGCAACGTCCTCTCAGAGCCCCCTTTGGGCACAGTGGCTCCGGTGGGGGTCTTCATTGAAAGGTTGTCAGCTGCGGCCTTGCTAGCGCGCGGTACGTGGTGCTGGTCCAAGGCGAGGAGGTCTGTCTCCACCATCTTGGTTGATAACCAGACTAGGAGTTGTCCTGAGCCAACGACTAGCAAGAAGGATGAGCTCTTCATACTTTGCTATGTTGCTGGCTGCCTTGGAATTGAAACGCACCACATACCCAGACTGCTCCCCCGATGGCGTGAGGAACAGTACGCTAGCATCGGCCCCCTGCTTTCGTAAGGAGCCATCGACGAACATCATTCGGTAAGGCCTGGTGAAGGTCAGGGCTCAGGGTCCTGTTTCATCGTCTTCGTGGCCCCCTGAGCGTGCGTCTACTTCAGCCACAAGTCAACTAGTGCTCGGTTAATGTCTGCATGACGGGAAAGGGAGCCTAGGTCAAACTTCAGTAGCTCCGCCGCCCATTCGGCGGCATTGTCCGTCGCGTGGGGGCTGTGGAGGATAGCTTTTAGCCTGGGGAGACCGCCGGGTGCTCGATACTCGGAGGTCCCCAGGCTGCTTTCGACCTTCCGGGAAGCTCCGCTGATGTCCGGGGAGCTCCGGGGGGTCCTGCTGGGCCTCCGGGGAGGGGTCCCATTGCACCTCCGGGAGGTCCTGCTGGTCCTCCGGGAGGTTGTGTCGGGGATCCGAGGTCCGGTTTGGGCCTCCGGGGTTCTTTGGTGCTTGCTTCTTGGTAGCGAAACAGGTTACGGTGGTATGGGGTCAAAAGCCATTGGCGCGAAGACCAGAAATTCGTGGGACCCCTTGCTACGCCGAGTCGGTTTATGCCGGGGTTAGCAGGTATAGGGTGCCCTTCAACTACTCCAGACACAGGCGTCTGATGGGAGCCCTAGCAAGCATTTGGGAAGCACAGCATATCACAGCCTGGCATCGAGTCTACTATTTGGTCTATCATAGGGAGAGAAAATAGGTCTTTAGGGCATGCCTTATTGAGGCTGGTGTAGTGGATGCGCTTCCGGAGCTTCTCGCTGGCCTTCGGGATAACAACACGGTTTGCCAAGCGCCGGGAGCGGCGGACTCTCCGTCTTGTCGGACGGCTGGACGTCAGGAAAGACCTTTAAGTAGTGCTCAATCACCTCCCTAGGGATCTCTGGCCTCTGCGACGGCTGTCATGCAGCACATCGACATTGTGCCGGAGGGGGGCAACGAGCGCGCCTTCCTATTTGCTATCCAGGCTCCCGGCTACCCGGGTGGTCTGGGTGGCATCGGCGCTGATTCGGACGAGCCTTGTGGGGACGTCGTCCTCATCGAGGGGTTGCACGCGGGGTGCTGCGGTAGAGGCACGGTGGCGTGCACTTGGGTGGAGCTGGTTTGGTTCTGCGCTGCCGAGGGTTGGCGCTCTAGTCGCTGTAAGCGCCTGAAGCTTTTCCAAGGCTAACACTGCGGCAGCACGGTCTCCACAAACCTTGAGGACGCCTGTTGGTGTAGGCATCTTCAAGACAAGGTAGCCGTAGTGGGCTACTGCCATGAATCGGTACAGGGCTGGCCTGCCGATTATGGCGTTGAAGGGGAGGTCAATCTCGGCCACGTCGAACAGAACGTACTCTGTCCGGTAGCTGTCCGGTGCCCCAAAGGTCACCGGGAGGCTGATGTGGCCGTAGGGAACGACCTGTCCCGGTCCCACCCCTGAGAACGGGCTCGATGGGGCGAGCTTGGCCATCGGGATCTGCAGCTTCTGGAAGGCTGCGCGACTGATGAGGTTCAGCCCAGCCCCGCCATCCACCAAAACGTGGTACATCTTCATGTTGGCGATGGTGGGGGCCACCACGAGCGGCAGTTGGCCGGCCCCAGCCATGTTCCTGGGGCAGTCGGTGTCATCGAAGCTGATGGGGGTTCCCATCCACCTGAGGTGCGGTGCTGCACCTGGGATGCCAGGGAGCTCTCCCTATGATAGACCAAATAGTAGACTCGATGCCAGGCTGTGATATGCTGCGCTTCCCAAATGCTTGCTAGGGCTCCCATCAGACCCCTGTGTCTGGAGTAGTTGAAGGGCACCCTTTACCTGCTAACCCCGGCATAAACCGACTCGGCGTAGCTAGGGGTCCCATGAATTTCTGGTCTTCGTGCCAATGGCTTTTGACCCCATACCATCGTAACCTGTTTCGCTACCAAGAAGCAAGCACCAAAAAACCCCGGAGGCCCAAACCGGACCTCGGATCCCAGACACAACCTCCCGGAGGACTAGCAGGACCTCCCGGAGGTGCAATGGGACCCCTCCCCGGAGGCCCAGCAGGACCCCCGGAGCTCCCGGGACATCAGCGGAGCTTCCCGGAAGGTCCAAAGCAGCCTGGGGACCTCCGAGTATCGAGCACCCGGCGGTCTCCCCAGGCTAAAAGCTATCCTCCACAGCCCCCACGCGACGGACAATGCCGCCGAATGGGCGGCGGAGCTACTGAAGTTTGACCTAGGCTCCCTTTCCCGTCATGCAGACATTAACCGGGCACTAGTTGACTTGTGGCTGAAGTAGACGCACGCTCAGGGGGCCACGAAGACGATGAAACAGGACCCTGAGCCCTGACCTTCACCAGGCCTTACCGAATGATGTTCGTCGACGGCTCCTTGAGAAAGCAGGGGGCCGATGCTAGCGTACTGTTCCTCACGCCATCGGGGGAGCAGTCTGGGTATGTGGTGCGTTTCAATTCCAAGGCAGCCAGCAACATAGCAAAGTATGAAGAGCTCATCCTTCTTGCTAGTCGTTGGCTCAGGGCAACTCCCAGTCTGGTTATCAACCAAGATGGTGGAGACAGACCTCCTCGCCTTGGACCAGCACCACGTACCACGCGCTAGCAAGGCCGCAGCTGACGACCTTTCAACGAAGACCCCCACCGGAGCCACTGTGCCCAAAGGGGGCTCCGAGAGGACGTTGCCGCGGCCCACAGCCCGGCCCGCCGAACCGGACGAAGGGGGCTAGACCAGCACCTCGAAGCTGGCGGTCCCGGCGGCAATGGACGTCGCCAAGGATCACAATCGTCACTGGGGACTCCGTGCAACCGAGCGCTCAAGATCCAGATGCTCAAGTCAGACCCGATGCATGGATCACGGAGGTCCGGGACTACTTGAAAGACAATATCCTCCCTGATGAACGTGTATCCGCTGAACGGATTGTGCGTATGGCTAAGAGACACATGGCGGTAGAGGGGGATCTCTACCGACGTGGCGCCAACCACATCCTATTGCGGTGCATAACCCAGGGGGAAGGCTGCGACTTGTTCGCTGAGATCCATGTAGGCGAATATGGGAGTCACTCTTCCTCACGCACGCTTGTCGGTAAAGCCTTTCGGCATGGCTTCTACTAGCCGGCAACACTCCAGGATGCCGTCGAGCTGGTCGAGAGCTGCTAGGCGTGCCTGTTCCACGCCAAGCAGATCCATAAACCGGCTTGGACGGTACAGATGATCCAGCCCACATGGCCATTTGCCATACTGGGGCTGGACATCCCGGGCCTGGGACCATTCCCCAGAACCGAGGACGGGGACCCGCTCCCGAACCTTCGGAACACGGAACACTGCTGTAAGTTCTACCCCTAGAGCAACAATAGGACAGACCCTTCTTTTTATAATAAATTCCATAAAAGTCCAAGAACAGGGCTTGGAGCAACTAAGCCTCAGGTGACGGTCCAGGACTACGTTCAGCTTCGCCTGGTTCCGACCCCAAGCGCGTAGAGTCTTGCTTCCCTTGAGGTGGGTCGTGGCCTACATATTCGGCCCGCCTTTCCCCATATGGAAATTTATATGAAAAGAAACCTGCCCTACGTTGCTCTTCTTTGGTACTCATTTAATTTACTTATTAAATTTTTATGATTACCCTACTAGCGCGTGCTCACTATGCGTTCAACTCCCTCTTCTCATTCTCATTTTTAGTCGGGATTTGCTGCCCTGCCAAAGGCGGTTGCGCGGGAGGTACCGGCCAAAAGCCAGGGGGCCCCAAGCCCCCGGCACTTCGCGCACGGTAGTTCCCAAGCAACGTATAAGTGGACGGGGACCGTAAGCCAGATAAGACTAAGAGATAGAGGGGGGGAGCCCCCAAGTAGAATTACTTTTTCCTTACTTGTGTGCAGGACCTCTCAGCCTCAGCTCCCCACAGGAGTATGGTAGGCGCATCCATCCAATAGAACGCACCTACCAGGGGGCCGCTACGGGATCGCGCAAGGCCAAAAACCCCAAGGTAAGATCAAAGAGCTAGACCTCACAGGGGCGAGGCCCGAAAGGCCCCACGTGTCCAGCAGGGCCAGACCTCCCACGTCCTTGAGGGGAGCTCCGGGACCGCCGCGTGGTCTACAGAAGTCGGACCTCCCCCCTCTGCGGGGAGAGGCCCGAGGACTCCACGTGCCCTGCAAGCCCGGACCTCCCCTCAGGCGGGAGTTCCGGGCCCGCCACGTGACCAACAGGCCCGGACCCCCCTCCGATCTCGTGAGGCGGGTCCTGGAGACCTCCGGAACCCTTAGTATACAGTGAGGACCCGAAGAAGGTGTCTATGCAGAGCTTCGAGATTGGTCAAGGCCTCCGAGTCCTTGCGGAGCTAAGGACTCGGTCAGGAAAAGCCAAGAAGAAGACTAGGACATGCAGACACAGAAAGAAACAGGAGTCTGTCCATACGAAGGCTCCACAAGCTGGGCTACAGACTCAACACAAATAAAAAAGGAAGTACAGGGCCTTGTGGACACGAGGGCAGATGCCTAGGAGTCCCCGGACTCCCGATGAAACCTAGAGGCCACCAGGGCAGCTAAGTCCTCGACTTTGGCCCTGGCAGCTTCCTCCCGATCGGCGACGGGTCCTAGACGAACCGGCCCCAGAGAAAAGGAAGGGTCTCGGCTAACGAAGCATGACAGAACGTGCATAGCAACCTCCTTCGCGAGGCCCCGACCTTCCGCTTCCAGCTCGTCGGCGATCACTGATTCGAGCCGACCTAGCTCGTCGCCGAGAGACTCAAGGGCCGGGGCCGCTTCGGACATCGGCCGCGCTGGAGTCTCCACCTGCACAGTGCTGAAACCAAGAGGAGCCAAGGCGGATCCCGCCTTGGCAATGAAGCACCAGACCGCCTGGGCCTCGGCAGTCCGCAAGGACTGGAGCCTCTCTACCTCTTGGCGAGCCGCTAGCTTGCGATCCATCGCCGCCTGACGCTCCTTGGAGAACTGCTCCTCCCTCGCGGCGACAGCCGACTCACGGAGCTCCAGCTCCTCAGACCGAGCCCTTAGCTCCTCCACCTTGGCCCTCAGCCGGGCGGTGGTCTTCTCCTCCTCGGCCGCAGCGGCACGTTCCCGATCAGCGACGGCGTGCTCCCGACGGGCTACCTGCAGCTGCAACTCCTCCGCGGCAGCGGAACACTCCTTGGCTTTGGCTTCAGCTTGGGCCAGAGCCTCGCGGTAGGTGGCACGAACCCGCTGGGCCTCTGACTCCAAGCGGCTAATGGCCTTCTTCTGAGAGCCAAGCAGAGCACTCATGGCCTCAAGCCTTGACTGCCATGAGTGATAGTCCGCCCGGGCCCGCTGCTGCCAGCTGAGAAGGTGTTCCCTGTCGCCAGCCAATGCCTTCCGCTCCTGCTCAAAGGCAGATTGGAGCTGCCGGGCGCTGGTCTGGACACGCCCAGGGCGTCCCACATGGGCGCCGGAGCAGGGGGGGATAGGAGTTGCGCCGCTGGACCCCCCTGACGAGTCTAAGACCGGCGGGGGCGCCGGCGCCTCAGCAGCCACAGTGGGGCGCTGTCCTAAACAGGCCAGGGGGCCAGCAGGCGCACCTACAGCAGCCCTCCCGGTCTCAAGACCTGGCTTCTGGACTGGTGAAGGAGGGCGGGTAGGAGCAGATGCGGCCACCGCGGAAAATGAACCCGCTGGTGCAGAGGGTGCCCCCGTCGATTTGGGAGCCATGGGAGCCGCCACGGTCCCCAGGTGCTGAGGCGCGGAGCTTGCGCTGGTTGAAGGCGGCCGGATAAGAGGTCCGCCCCTGGCAGCCGGTCGGTCCTGCAAGAAGAAGAAGCCCTCAGAATAAGAGAAGAGGCAAGAGCTCTGCTCGTATAAGCCAGAAAGAATAACACTTACTGGGCGGCATGAGCGCTCCAGCGAGCTTGCAGCACTGGCCTCTGGGCTATAGCTGAACCGCCGGGACCAGCGGCTGGAACGGTCGCGGAATGGGACGCCTGGATCCCCGGCGCACTCGCCGGCGTCGCCCCACCAACATCCATCCTGGGAGCCCCTCCGCTTGAGGAAGGATGGCGAGGTACTTGGGCTGATTCGGACGGCTGCTGTCTGGGGAGAGACCCGCCAGGGAGGGACACTCAGGACCTCTTCGGGTCGCCACCTGATGGACCAGCACCTCCGGGAGATGGGAGCAAAGTAGCTCCGGCACCTTGACTCGGCACAGGCGGCACCCTCGGAGGAGACCGGGCGCGTTTCTTCTCTAGATGCCCGGGGGCCGGCTCTTTTCCTTTCCCTTTGTCGGCGGCTTGGGTTCCATCGGCTCTGGGGGAGGGATTAACAGCAGCGGATGCCTCATGCCCTGACCCGGGGTGCTCGGTTCCTGGAATGGTGATACCCCGGAAGGCATCCCCGACCTGCCGGACGGCGATCCCGATATCATCAAGGTTCGGCATCTTCCGCAGGAGCTCTGACCTCCTCTGAGGCTCCAAGAAGAGGGGGGTGGCAGAGGGCGGAAGGGCGGGGTCGCCACCGGGAATGTAGTCACCGCTCACCTTGATCACCATCTCGTTCAGCTCCTCGTCGGAAGGGTCAGAGCCGGGGCCTCTCTCCAGCCTGGTACAGTCCTGCTCGCCGGTGTAGTACCACACTGGGCGGCTACGCTGCTGCAAGGGAGCAATACGGCGCGACACAAAGTCCATCAGCACCATTAGAGACGTCAGCCCCTTGTTGGCCAAGAACCGGATCCGCTCCAAGACTGGGGTGTACTCCTGCTCCAGCTCAGGGATCTCCTCCCAGAAGCGGCGATCGGTGGTTGGGCTGGTGGTTGGGAGTTGTAGGCGATCGTGCTCGTCGGTCTGCACTACCACCCAGCTCTCCCTCCAGTTTTTCCACCTTGATGCGCTGAAGGGCAGGAGGTATCCGGAGACCTTGGGGTCTTTGCAGCGATGCTGGAAGTAGTATGCCCCCATCTGAGTCTTTGAGCCGCGCCCAGTCGTCCGCAGCACAAAGAAGTGGCGGAAGAGCGTCACGGAGGCGTGCACCCCCACGAACATCTCGCAGAAGTGGACAAAAACAGCAGCCATTGCGAAGGAATTGGGGGAAAGATGGTGGAGCTGGAGACCATATGTCTCCAGCAGGGTGACAAAGAAGGAAGAAATCAGCGGAACGAACCCCGCCAGAGCATAAGCGGTGAAGAAGACTATCTCCCCCTTTTCCAGGACCAGGGGGAGAGATCCTCGGCGAAGCCGATGTTTCTGCTCTTCTGAGCGCCAGCCCAGCAGCCTGCGCACTGGCCCGAGCTCGGAAGAGCGAACGAGGCGCGTCGGGAGCAAGTTGGAAGCCATGGCGAAAGAGGGCGCAAGGGCAGGGAGCCGGGGCGCAAGAGTTCAAGGGATGTACGAGCGCAATGCGAAGGGAAGCCGCGATGCGGGTGAGATCCCCTTTTAAAACATTCCAGGGATGGTTCGAGGTAATTCGAAAACCTCCGGAAACATCGCGTCGGCGACCTCGTTGGCTCCGAGACCGGGCGCCGATGAAAGGTGGACCCAAGCCACCCAACTGAAGCGGTGGGTCAAGGAGTCAGACGCCCCAGAAGGCAAGCCGGCAAGGCACTTCGGCAGTTCCCGAAGAAAGAGCCGCAACATGCAGAAGTGGTGGTCTTGGGAACCGCCGCAGTAAAAGCAACCATCAATTGAGCGCACGCTCCCACGATCCCGTGGCCGTTCGTGCTCCGGCAGCGGTCAATTCGGGACTTAGAGAAAGTACGCGGATCGGAAGAGACGGAGGTCCCACCTCGGGCTTGCTATCTCCCCCGAGATGGGCCCGGGGGCCACTGTCGGTACCTGAGATATGGGGTACCCCCGCGCACAGGGTAAAATGCCTAAGGAACTCGCCCTTCTCCGCAGGGAGAGCTCCGAAGGCGCCACGCGTCCGGCGGGGCCGGACCTCCCTCTCCTCAGAGGAGAGCTCCGGGCCCGCCACGTGGCATACAGAAGCCGGACCTCCCCCTCCGCGGGAGAGAGGTCCGAAGGCGCCGCGTGTCCAGCCGGGCCGGACCTCCCTCTCCTCAGAGGAGAGCTCCGGGCCCGCCACGTGGCCAACAGAAGCCGAGCCACTACCTCCGCGGGGAGAGGTCCGGAGGCTCCACGTGCCCCGCGGGACTGACCATTCTCTCCTCTGAGGAGGGCTCCGGGCCCGCCACGTGGCAGCAGAGCGACGCTGCCTGCCCCGAGCGATAGGCAGCGGGCGTAAAGACGTCCCATACCTTGCCCGTACAAGGTATTCAAGGCCCGCGTCTTCCCAAGACGCGGAGACACGTAATACGCTTCTGTCAGGTGCCGTTGCGCCCAGTCGCATCACAGACTAGCGCGCGGTATCAGAACCTGCCAGCCAATAAACACCACGACAAGACATCCCATGCCGCCTGCGCCGTCATCAACCACTACGACTAGCATGCGGCATAGGCAGGGCAGCAAGAGGAAGACTCAGAAGCCTTCTACCAGAGGCAACTACCGGCATAACTACAGATATGGTAGATGATAGACAATCTTCCCGGGACCACCTAGGGGTATAACTTGCTGTTAACCAGTGATTCTAATATCAACCCAAGGTTTCTAATAAGGCGTGTAACCTACTGTCAACCTGGCTCTGATACCAATCTGTGACGCCCTCAATTCTGTGGAAAACCACGGAACCGAGAACTAATGCATATGTGTGCCCAGGATGTTCATCACACATACACATACGTTCCACAAACTGAATTCAGATTATATATTACCACGAATAACAGAGTTTATTACAATTCCTCATGAGTCTTGGACTCATGCTCACAGCGGAAGTCTTATTTCTATGCAGCGGAAGTCCTTATTAAATGCGGAAGCAAAAACTAATGCGGAAGCAAAACTAAGCAGAAGTGGCTCCATCTTTAATCCTTCCACAGGCAAGGTTGAGAACAGATCATACACCATAATGTTCTACCTGGTCTTCATAGTAGTCTTCTCTTGCTGTTGATGGAGAAATAATAATGCAAGTTTGAGCACAATGATGTACTCAGCAAGTACGGGAATAACACATGATATGCAGCTCATAAACAAGGTAGGTATAAAAGGCTTATTTGCAGAAAAGCAATCTTGTAAAACCATGATAAAACGGCAACTTTATTTTAGATGAATGTAATCCCAGCATATATTGAATTACCAACATACCTTCTTCACTCCCCGTGTTCCATCCGAACATTAACCAATCTTTTATTCATACTCACGAATACCTCCTCGTATTCGCTACCATCTCATCTCATATAACATCCTCGTCTTACACCGAGACCAATCTCATTTCATGACCCACCAGTCATGCAACCCTTTCATCATCCAGGCTTAACAATTCCAAACCAAACCATAACCAAACCCTTAATCATAACCAAGAACCTTTCCAATAACCATTCCAATAACCATCCCATCTAATCATGGCAGTTTAGCCAGGTGCTCGTGACCGTAAGCTCGGCTATCATGATAGTTTTAATAACTCTGCAGAGTTTGCACCTCTTTACCCACAAGTTTGTGATTTCGTCACCCGTCGGCGACTGCAGAACCTCCATTATACCAGTACACAACCGTCGGTGTATGGTCAAGAGATCACAAAATAGCTTTTACAAAGGGGTTACTAGATGTATGGACTCACTAAGGTTTCACCGGCAGGCTAGAATCTCCAATTCTCCCACCCACGGGCCCCCTCTTGTGCCATGCAGTTCCCAGGGCAGTCCTCACTCGACTCCCATTCCCCGCGCCTTCCATAGTCTATATCATCCTAGCAACTTACCTAATTACTCAGCTAAGCCGCACCCATACTTGGCCTTGTGGTGGCACTGTTATCCTGGCATGTGCATGCATGAACCGGTCCTTAGATCTGCGGCAAGCAAAACCACCCTCTCATACTACCTCATTCACAAACCCAGACTTGCCTAGATCTCCCTCTGATCCATGTTTATTAACCTCATCAGTTACTTATTATCAGTACGAATGCAGTTAGCTAGACGCATCTATCTCGCTTCCCAATCCCATGGACTCAGCGAAGCATAAAACAAGAAAACCATACCCGACTCATAAACTTCCCAGGCGTCAAGGATGGTTTAATCAAAACTAGTAAACTCCTATAAAAAGGGTTTTCCCATCATGTTTGACTCAGCACACACACCTTTTACAAAACAAAATAGTTTTACCCAAAACATAGGATCAACATGGTCAAGGAGCACTTGCCTTGTTCTTGCGGTTCCGGTTGTCCTTGATTCTCAAAACCTTGTTGCTGCAGCTCGTCGTAGACAGCTTCCTGAGTTTGTCCTGCTATGTAGGATTCACGTGCACACAAATTCACAGCGATCATTATTATGCACAAACCCTAAACTAGATGCGATGATGCACATGCATGCTATACTACGATTAGTTCTATTAGATTGATCTGATGTTCTTGCATGGCTTGCATGGTCAGAGGTGTTCAGATCAAAGATGAACGTGGCGATGATCTTGTTTTTAGATCAAACTGATCATCGAGTGTTCTGCCCACGAAAACGCTTCTGTTCGAAGGGAATCGAAGAACAGATGCAAAGAGATGAACAACATGATGTCGTAAGGTGGTATTGAAGTCCTACCTCACGTTTTTCTTGACTTCGAGGTTCTCCTCAGACCACTCGGTTCTTCTCCGATGATCTCCCTTGTTGCGCTTCGGCGATGTTTTGCTCGGCGAGTTAGGGCTAGAGCGCTAAGTCGTCGGCTCAGGAGTTGAAAGAGAAGTTCGTGGTTTCGGCCAGAGGTTTCGGTTTCTATTTATAATCGGGAAGAGAAGAGTACTAATCTGATTGGATTCCGAATAAGAGTCTTATTCAGATCTTTGTTAAATCCTGACGTCTTATCTTCGGTAAGGATCGTGGATTTTAGATCGGTTTCCGTTGCGTACCGATATCTTTATGTGTAAAAACCGCTCCAGACTCGTTACCTCCGCGGTGATGAGCTCCGGAAGCTCCACGTGTCCTTCCGAGCCTGGTATCTCTTCTCCCGCAGAGACGAGCTCCAGTTGTGCCACGTGTCACGATCAGGACCTCCCTCTTCTTTGGAGACGAGCTCCGCGCACGCCACGTGTTTTGCGACGGGCCTTCCGGTGATAAGCTCCGGTGGTGACACGTGTTCGATAGACCCGGACTTCTCTCTGAGATGAGCTCCGAGATTGACACGTGTCCTATGAAAAATGCATTTGCTTCTTTCGCAGAGGCTAGCTCCGCGGGCAGCACGTGTCCCACAGGGTCGGACCTCTTTCCAATTGCGGAGGTGACCCCCCGAGTCTGCCACGTAGCCTAGTTTAGCGTCGGACCTCTCCCAATCTCTCGGGGATGAGCTCCGAACGCGCCACGTGGTCTGCTGGCCGTGGAAGTTGCGTTTCGGTGTTCTCGAAGAGCTTTATTGGCCATCCTTTTAATACTTGTCTCTGTTCCTTCTTTTCTTAAAATGTTTTTCTTCTTCATAAAACATGAACATATGCTGACACCCGAGATGAGGGTGTCACAAATCTACCCCCCTTAAATTGAATCTCGTCCTCGAGATTCGTTAGTAGAAAATAGATGGGGAAATTCTGCCTTGATATCCTCTTCTCGCTCCCATGTGGCTTCAGCTTCAGTGTGATGGCTCCATTGTACCTTGCACCATCGAATCACCTTGTTTCGGGTGACCCTTTCCTTTACGTCCAAGATTCAGACAGGGTGTTCTGCGTAAGTCAGATCCTCTTGAAGGTTAAGTTATCCCATTGACACTTGTTCCTCTGGTATTCTCAAGCACTTCTTGAGCTGGGATACATGAAACACGTCATGTACGTCGCAGAGGTGGTTTGGGAGCTCTAGTTGGTAGGCTACTTCCCCTCGCTTACCCAAAATCTTAAATGGTCCGATGTAGCGAGGCGCTAGTTTGCCTCTGACATTAAAACATCGTTGGCCTCGGATAGGCGATACCTTAAGGTATATGAAGCCTCCAACTTTAAAGGTCAACTTTCTACGCCTATTGTCCGCATAGCCTTTCTGTTGTGACTGAGCAGCCTTTAAGTTTTCCTGTATTGTTTGGACTTGCTTTTCAGCCTCTTGTAGTACTTCGGGTCCAAACACCTGGTTCTCTCCAGTCTCGTTCCAGAACAGCGGCGTTCTACACTGTCTACCATATAAGGCTTCGAAAGGCGTCATCTTCAAGCTAGCTTGATAGCTGTTGTTATAGGAGAACTCGGCATACGGTAAACTCCTATCCCAACTACGCCCACGTTTCAAGGCGCAAGCTCTCAACATGTCTTCCAAAATTTGGTTCGTCCTTTCGGTTTGTCCATCTGTTTGTGGGTGGTAGGCAGAGCTAAAATCCAGTCGTGTACCCGTGGCTTTCTGCAACTTCCTCCAGAATCTAGAGGTAAACTGAGAACCTCGATCTGAGATTATCCTCTTTGGAACTCCATGACGGCACACGATCTGCTCCATGTACAATTCTGCCAGCTGTGTAACGTTGTAACTTGTCTTTACCGGAAGAAAATGGGCGGTCTGCGTCAACCGGTCCACAATGACCCAGATGGAGTCGTATCCTGACTGAGTTCGTGGCAATCCGACAATGAAGTCCATACTGATGTCCTCCCATTTCCATTCAGGTATTTTCAAGGGTTGCAACAATCCAGCGGGTTTTTGATGTTCGGCTTTTACCCGTTGGCATGTGTCGCATAGGGCAACGTATTCGGCTATATCCCTCTTCATACCATCCCACCAATAGCAGGTTTTCAAATCCTTGTACATTTTGGTGCTCCCTGGGTGTATGGAATAGGGTGAATCATGTGCCTCCTTCAATATTACGTCGCGAAGGTGTTTTATGTTTGGCACACAAATCCTTTTTCCTAGCCAAAGCGTACCCTTTTTATCCTCCTTGAAATCCTTTTCTATCCCTTGTCGGATTCTTTCTTTGATCTCCTTAATCCCCTCATCTGTTGCTTGTCCCTTTCTTATTTCTTGCTCCAATGAGGAGTGGATTTCCATTATTTCCATGTTATTCAAGAATCCGAGGTGTAACTGTTCGAACTCTTTACGTAGTTTGGGTGGTAGCTCCCGAACCGTGAGTTGGTGGCATGCTCCCTTTCTGCTCAATGCGTCAGCAACCACATTGGCCTTCCCGGGGTGGTAATTGATTCCTACATCATAATCCTTGATGAGTTCTAACCATCGAAGTTGCCTCAAATTCAAGTCTGTTTGTGTAAATATGTACTTGAGGCTTTTATGATCCGTATAGATCTCACATCGATGACCAAGGATATAATGTCTCCAAATCTTCAATGCATGCACCACTGCTGCTAACTCCAAATCATGAGTAGGATAGTTAAGCTCATGCTTCTTTAATTGTCGTGAGGCATAGGCTACCACTTGCCCTTCCTGCATGAGCACACATCCGAGCCCTTGTCTGGATGCGTCACAATATATGTCGAAGCTCTTGCTTACGTCTGGCAATACCAGAACTGGTGCTGTGGTTAGCCTTTTCTTGAGTTCCTCAAAACTTTCTTGGCAGGCTTGTGTCCATTGAAAGACTTTTCCCTTCATTAGCAACTCCGTCATAGGTTTTGCTATCTTAGAGAAGTCTTTAATGAAGCGCCGATAGTATCCTGCCATCCCAAGGAAACTCCGAATATCCCTCACGCTCCTCGGTTGGTCCCACTTCAAAATATCTCTCACCTTTCCAGGATCAACCGATACCCCTTCCTTGGAGATGATGTGGCCTAGGAAGGATATTTCCCTTAGCCAAAATTGACACTTGTTGAGCTTGGCATACAACTGATGCTCGCGCAACTTCTGCAAGGTCAATTTCAGATGTTCTTCATGCTCCTCCTTACTTTTTGAATACACCATAATGTCGTCGATGAAAACTACGATGAACTTGTCCAAGTACTCCATGAAAACCTTATTCATAAGGTACATGAAGTATGCGGGTGCATTCGTCAATCCAAAAGACATAACGGTATATTCATATGAACCATACCGCGTCCGAAAGGCTGTCTTAGGTATATCGGAGGGCTTAATCTTCAGCTGGAAATATCCCGACCGAAGTTCAATCTTGGAGAACACTTGGGCTCCTTTCATTTGATCGAACAGGTCCTCTATACGGGGCAGAGGGTATTTATTCTTGATTGTTACCTCGTTGAGAGACCTGTAGTCCACGCACATTCTTTGGGTTCCGTCCTTCTTGTCTACGAAGAGTACCGGGGCTCCCCATGGTGACGAACTTGGACGGATAAAACCCTTCTCCAACTGTTCTTGAATTTGCTTCTTGAGTTCAACTAACTCGTTGACGGGCATCCTATATGGTCTCTTAGCTATGGGTGCAGTTCCAGGTACCAAATCTATGGCAAACTCAATGTCCCGGTCAGGTGGCATACCTGGAAGTTCTTCCGGGAACACATCCGAAAATTCCTGAACCACTGGAATGTTGTCCAATGTTACTCTTTCGACATGGTTCAGATCCGCCCGTTCGGTCGCTTGCTGGGCTGACTCAAACTCGACACGGATACCGTGTTCGTTCGTCAACTGCACGCTTCTCTCAGCACATTGGATTACCCCATTGTGCTTGCTTAACCAGTCCATTCCGAGTATGATGTCAATTCCGTGGGAGTCCAGAACAATAAGGTTGGCAAGGAAGTCTACCCCCCTTATTTTAAGGCTTACTTTAGGACATACTATATTAGACCTCATTTCTCCTCCGGGAGAATTAACTAACATAGCACATTCTAAGTGAGATACGGTAGATGATGCTTGGCAACATATTTGGATGATATGAAGGAATGTGATGCTCCGGAATCAAATAAAATGGTGGCTGGGTTGGAGTTGGCAAGGAACATACCAATTGCGACGTCCTCAGCCTGTTGTGCTTCCTCAGCAGTGACATGGTTAACATGGCCACGGGCATAGTTCTGCGGTCCACGGTTCCCTTGGTGGTCCCCTCCGTTTGGTCGCTGGTTCTGCTTGGGCACATTACCTTGCTGTCCAGGGCCTCTCTTCGGGTACTGGTTAGCGAAGTGGCCTACTTCCCCGCATGCAAAGCACGCCCTGTTGCCTACGGCAGCAGGTACGTTGGGGCGGGGGTTTTGAACAGGAGCGCCATTGTTAGGCCGGGGCGCAGGAGGCATGGGCACACGAGGTGCCGGTGCAATGAACCGTTTCTGTGGTGGCTGACCAGGGCGGTTCGTAGAAGTGGTCGATCCATACTGCGGTGCAGGGGGCATGTACCTAGGTCGTACGTTGCTCCCTTGGGGCTGGTATGGGATCTTCCTTTTGCACTCGCGCTCGATCTCTCGGATCTTGTTTTCCACCACAATAGCCTTATCAACCAGCTTCTGGAAGCTTACGTAGTCATTGTTGAGGATCTGAACTTGGATCTCATTGTTTAACCCTCTCATGAACAGGTACTGCTTCCTCTGATCCGAATTGACATCTTCGGGGGCATACCGGGACAGTTGTATGAACTTGTTGAGGTATTCGTTCACACTCTTCTGCCCTTGGCGGAGACCCTCAAACTCCTGCCTCTTGAGCATCATTACGCCAACAGGGATGTAGTGGGAGCGGAAACTTTCCTTGAACTCAGTCCAAGTGATTGTCTCCGGGTTGGCATGGGCGTTGCTCAAGGCATCCCACCAGTCAGCAGCTGCTCCCATCAGTTGGTGCGACGCAAAGAGAACCTTTTCTCGGTCGTTGCACTGTACAATGGCAAGCTTCTTCTCCATGGATTTCAACCAATCATCGGCCTCCATTGGATCGCTTGCTTGAGCAAAGGTGGGTGGTCGAGTCCTCATGAACTCTCCCAACTTGTTATGAGCCGGCGGGGGTGGTGGCGGGGGTGCCGGAACGGGGTGTTGGTTGGCCTGCAACTGACCCAAAGTATGGATCATGGTTTGCATAAGCTGGTTTTGCATGGCCATCAACCTTTCTAGGTTGTTTTCGCCAGCTCCAGGGTTAGCAGGAACTTCTTCGTGGTCATCTTCCTGGACGTTCCTTCGGCTGGCGTTTCCTCTCACCATCTGTGAGAGAGAACGAAATAGAATAGAAGGTTTAGAAGATTAGATAGGTCCGTTCAACTATATGCATCAAGGGGAGTTTGGACTATATATATATTAGTCCTTATGAGGATGTGATCAAGTGCCGAAGCATTTCACTCCTCTTTCTTCTTACGTGTGGATATGGGCAACGTTGTTGAGACGCCCCACAACTCACACTAAGCACATATTCACAAATAATCATCACAAGGGCCACTCAACTCCTATTCAAGGATGGTTTCCTACGTCAAGGTGGTTTCAAGGCCAATCTAAGCTATTCATCCTAGGATGCTTCCTTTGGTCCGCGTAGCTTCTATTTAGGGGTATAACATGCTGTTAACCCGTGATTCTAATATCAACCCAAGGTTTCTAATAAGGCGTGTAACCTACTGTCAACCTGGCTCTGATACCAATCTGTGACGCCCTCAATTCTGTGGAAAACCACGGAACTGAGAACTAATGCATATGTGTGCCCAGGATGTTCATCACACATACACATACGTTCCACAAACTGAATTCAGATTATATATTACCACGAATAACAGAGTTTATTACAATTCCTCATGAGTCTTGGACTCATGCTCACAGCGGAAGTCTTATTTCTATGCAGCGGAAGTCCTTATTTAAATGCGGAAGCAAAAACTAATACGGAAGCAAAACTAAGCAGAAGTGGCTCCATCTTTAATCCTTCCACAGGCAAGGTTGAGAACAGATCACACACCATAATGTTCTACCTGGTCTTCATAGTAGTCTTCTCTTGCTGTTGATGGATAAATAATAATGCAAGTTTGAGCACAATGATGTACTCAGCAAGTGCGGGAATAACACATGATATGCATCTCATAAACAAGGTAGGTATAAAAGGCTTATTTGCAGAAAAGCAATCTTGTAAAACCATGATAAAACGGCAACTTTATTTTAGATGAATGTAATCCCAGCATATATTGAATTACCAACATACCTTCTTCACTCCCCGTGTTCCATCCGAACATTAACCAATCTTTTATTCATACTCACGAATACCTCCTCGTATTCGCTACCATCTCATCTCATATAACATCCTCGTCTTACACCGAGACCAATCTCATTTCATGACCCACCAGTCATGCAACCCTTTCATCATCCAGGCTTAACAATTCCAAACCAAACCATAACCAAACCCTTAATGATAACCAAGAACCTTTCCAATAACCATTCCAATAACCATCCCATCTAATCATGGCAGTTTAGCCAGGTGCTCGTGACCGTAAGCTCGGCTATCATGATAGTTTTAATAACTCTGCAGAGTTTGCACCTCTTTACCCACAAGTTTGTGATTTCGTCACCCGTCAGCGACTGCAGAACCTCCATTATACCAGTACACAACCATCGGTGTATGGTCAAGAGATCACAAAATAGCCTTTACAAAGGGGTTACTAGATGTATGGACTCACTAAGGTTTCACCGGCAGGCTAGAATCTCCAATTCTCCCACCCACGGGCCCCCTCTTGTGCCATGCAGTTCCCAGGGCAGTCCTCACTCGACTCCCATTCCCCGCGCCTTCCATAGTCCATATCATCCTAGCAACTTACCTAATTACTCAGCTAAGCCGCACCCATACTTGGCCTTGTGGTGGCACTGTTATCCTGGCATGTGCATGCATGAACCGGTCCTTAGATCTGCGGCAAGCAAAACCACCCTCTCATACTACCTCATTCACAAACCCAGGCTTGCCTAGATCTCCCTCCGATCCATGTTTATTAACCTCATCAGTTACTTATTATCAGTACGAATGCAGTTAGCTAGACGCATCTATCTCGCTTCCCAATCCCATGGACTCAGCGAAGCATAAAACAAGAAAACCATACCCGACTCATAAACTTCCCAGGCGTCAAGGATGGTTTAATCAAAACTAGTAAACTCCTATAAAAAGGGTTTTCCCATCATGTTTGACTCAGCACACACACCTTTTCACAAAACAAAATAGTTTTACCCAAAACATAGGATCAACATGGTCAAGGAGCACTTGCCTTGTTCTTGCGATTCCGGTTGTCCTTGATTCTCAAAACCTTGTTGCTGCAGCTCGTCGTAGACAGCTTCCTGAGTTTGTCCTGCTATGTAGGATTCACGTGCACACAAATTCACAGCAATCATTATTATGCACAAACCCTAAACTAGATGCGATGATGCACATGCATGCTATACTACGATTAGTTCTATTAGATTGATCTGATGTTCTTGCATGGCTTGCATGGTCAGAGGTGTTCAGATCAAAGATGAACGTGGCGATGATCTTGTTTTTAGATCAAACTGATCATCGAGTGTTCTGCCCACGAAAATGCTTCTGTTCGAAAGGAATCGAAGAACAGATGCAAAGAGATGAACAACATGATGTCGTAAGGTGGTATTGAAGTCCTACCTCACGTTTTTCTTGACTTCGAGGTTCTCCTCAGACCACTCGGTTCTTCTCTGATGATCTCCCTTGTTGCGCTTCGGCGATGTTTTGCTCGGCGAGTTAGGGCTAGAGCGCTAAGTCGTCGGCTCAGGAGTTGAAAGAGAAGTTCGTGGTTTTGGCCAGAGGTTTCGGTTTTTATTTATAATCGGGAAGAGAAGAGTCCTAATCTGATTGGATTCCGAATAAGAGTCTTATTCAGATCTTTGTTAAATCCTGACGTCTTATCTTCGGTAAGGATCATGGATTTTAGATCGGTTTGCGTTCCGTACCGATATCTTTATGTGTAAAAACCGCTCCAGACTCGTTACCTCCGCGGTGATGAGCTCCGGAAGGTCCACGTGTCCTTCCGAGCCTGGTATCTCTTCTCCCGCAGAGACGAGCTCCGGTTGTGCCACGTGTCACGAGCGAGACCTCCCTCTTCTTTGGAGACGAGCTCCGCGCACGCCACGTGTTTTGCGACGGGCCTTCCGGTGATAAGATCCGGTGGTGACACGCGTTCGATAGACCCGGACTTCTCTCTGAGATGAGCTCCGAGATTGACACGTGTCCTATGAAAAATGCCTTTGCTTCTTCCGCAGAGGCTAGCTCCGCGGGCAGCACGTGTCCCACAGGGTCGGACCTCTTTCCAATTGCGGAGGTGACCCCCGAGTCTGCCACGTAGCCTAGTTTAGCGTCGGACCTCTCCCAATCTCTCGGGGATGAGCTCCGAACGCGCCACGTGGTCTGCTGGCCGTGGAAGTTGCGTTTCGGTGTTCTCGGAGAGCTTTATTGGCCATCCTTTTGATACTTGTCTCTGTTCCTTCTTTTCTTAAAATGTTTTTCTTCTTCATAAAACATGAACATATGCTGACACCCGAGATGAGGGTGTCACACCTTGACTCAAGGCAGTCAAGGCTTGAGGCCATGAGTGCTCTGCTTGGCACTCAGAAGAAGGCCATTAGCCGCTTGGAGTCAGAGGCCCAGCGGTTTCGTGCCACCTACCGCGAGGCTCTGGCCCAAGCTGAAGCCAAAGCCAAGGAGTGTTCCGCCGCCGCGGAGGAGTTGCAGCTGCAGGTAGCCCGTAGGGAGCACGCCGTCGCTGATCGGGAACGTGCCGCTGCGGCCGAGGAGGAGAAGACCACCGCCCGGCTGAGGGCCAAGGTGGAGGAGCTAAGGGCTCGGTCCGAGGAGCTGGAGCTCCGTGAGTCGGCTGTCGCCGCGAGGGAGGAGCAGTTCTCCAAGAAGCGTCAGGCGGCGATGGATCGCGAGCTAGCGGCTCGCCAAGAGGTAGAGAGGCTCCAGTCCTTGCGGACTGCCGAGGCCCAGGCGGTCTGGTGCTTCATTGCCAAGCGGGATCCGCCTTGGCTCCTCTTGGTTTCAGCCCTGTGCAGGTGGAGACTCCAGCGCGGCCGATGTCCGAAGCGGCCCCGGCCCTTGAGTCTCTCGGCGACGAGCTAGGTCGGTTCGAATCAGTGATCGCCGACGAGCTGGAAGCGGAAGGTCGGGGCCTCGCGAAGGAGGTTGCTATGCACGTTCTGTCGTGCTTCGTTAGCTGAGACCCTTCCTTTTCTCTGGGGCCGGTTCGTCTAGGACCCGTCGCCGATCGGGAGGAAGCTGCCAGGGCCGAAGTCGAGGACTTAGCTACCCTGGTGGCCTCTAGGTTTCATCGGGAGTCCGGGAACTCCTAGGCATCTGCCCTCGTGTCCACAAGGCCCTGTACTTCCTTTTTTATTTTTGTTGAGTCTGTAGCCCAGCTCGTGGAGCCTTCATATGGACAGACTCCTGTTTCTTTCTGTGTCTGCATGTCCTAGTCTTCTTCTTGGCTTTTCCTGACCGAGTCCTTAGCTCCGCAAGGACTCGGAGGCCTTGACCAATCTCGAAGCTCTGCATAGACACCTTCTCCGGGTCCTCACTGTATACTAAGGGTTCCGGAGGTCTCCAGGACCCGCCTCACGAGATCGGAGGGGGGTCCGGGCCTGTTGGTCACGTGGCGGGCCCGGAACTCCCGCCTGAGGGGAGGTCCGGGCTTGCAGGGCACGTGGAGTCCTCGGGCCTCTCCCCGCAGAGGGGGAGGTCCGACTTCTGTAGACCACGCGGCGGTCCCGGAGCTCCCCTCAAGGAGGTGGGAGGTCTGGCCCTGCTGGATACGTGGGGCCTTCGGGCCTCGCCCCTGTGAGGTCTAGCTCTTTGATCTTACCTTGGGGTTTTTGGCCTTGCGCGATCCCGTAGCGGCCCCCTGGTAGGTGCGTTCTATTGGATCGATGCGCCTACCATACTCCTGCGGGGAGCTGAGGCTGAGAGGTCCTGCACACAAGTAAGGAAAAAGTAATTCTCCTTGGGGGCTCCCCCCCTCTATCTCTTAGTCTTATCTGGCTTACAGTCCCCGTCCACTTATACGTTGCTTGGGAACTACCGTGCGCGAAGTGCCGGGGGCTTGGGGCCCCCCTGGCTTTCGGCCGGTACCTCCCGCGCAACCGCCTTTGGTAGGGCAGCAAATTCCGACTAAAGATGAGAATGAGAAGAGGGAGTTGAATGCATAGTGAGCACGCGCTAGTAGGGTAATCTAAAAAATTTAATAAGTAAATTAAATGAGTACCAAAGAAGAGCAACGCAGGGCAGGTTTCTTTTCATATAAATTTCCATATGGGGGAAGGCGGGCCGAATATGTAGGCCACGACCCACCTCAAGGGAAGCAAGACTCTACGCGCTTCGGGTCGGAACCAGGCGAAGCTGAACGTAGTCCTGGACCGTCCCCTAGGCTTAGTTGCTCCAAGCCCTGTTCTTGGACTTTTATGGAATTTATTATAAAAAGAAGGGTCTGTCCTATTGTTGCTCTAGGGGTAGAACTTACAGCGGTGTTCCGTGTTCCGAAGGTTCGGGAGCGGGTCCCCGTCCTCGGTTCTGGGGAATGGTCCCAGGCCCGGGATGTCCAGCCCCAGTATGGCAAATGGCCATGTGGGCTGGATCATCTGTACCGTCCAAGCCGGTGTATGGATCTGCTTGGCGTGGAACAGGCACGCCTAGCAGCTCTCGACCAGCTCGACGGCATCCTGGAGTGTTGCCGGCTAGTAGAAGCCATGCCGAAAGGCTTTACCGACAAGCGTGCGTGAGGAAGAGTGACTCCCACATTCGCCTCCATGGATCTCAGCGAACAAGTCGCAGCCTTCCCCCTGGGTTATGCACCGCAATAGGATGTGGTTGGCGCCACGTCGGTAGAGATCCCCCTCTACCGCCATGTGTCTCTTAGCCATACGCACAATCCGTTCAGCGGATACATGTTCATCAGGGAGGATATTGTCTTTCAAGTAGTCCCGGACCTCCGTGATCCATGCATCGGGTCTGACTTGAGCATCTGGATCTTGAGCGCTGGGTTGCACGGAGTCCCCAGTGACGCTTGTGATCCTTGGCGACGTCCATTGCCGCCGGGACCGCCAGCTTCGAGGTGCTGGTCTAGCCCCCTTCGTCCGGTTCGGCGGGCCGGGCTGTGGGCCGTGGCAACGTCCTCTCAGAGCCCCCTTTGGGCACAGTGGCTCCGGTGGAGGTCTTCGTTGAAAGGTCGTCAGCTGCGGCCTTGCTAGCGCGCGGTACGTGGTGCTGGTCCAAGGCGAGGAGGTCTGTCTCCACCATCTTGGTTGATAACCAGACTGGGAGTTGCCCTGAGCCAACGACTAGCAAGAAGGATGAGCTCTTCATACTTTGCTATGTTGCTGGCTGCCTTGGAATTGAAACGCACCACATACCCAGACTGCTCCCCCGATGGCGTGAGGAACAGTACGCTAGCATCGGCCCCCTGCTTTCTCAAGGAGCCGTCGACGAACATCATTCGGTAAGGCCTGGTGAAGGTCAGGGCTCAGGGTCCTGTTTCATCGTCTTCGTGGCCCCCTGAGCGCGCGTCTACTTCAGCCACAAGTCAACTAGTGCCCGGTTAATGTCTGCATGACGGGAAAGGGAGCCTAGGTCAAACTTCAGTAGCTCCGCCGCCCATTCAGCGGCATTGTCCGTCGCGTGGGGGCTTTGGAGGATAGCTTTTAGCCTGGGGAGACCGCCGGGTGTTCGATACTCGGAGGTCCCCAGACTGCTTTGGACCTTCCGGGAAGCTCCGCTGATGTCCCGGGAGCTCCGGGGGGTCCTGCTAGGCCTCCGGGGAGGGGTCCCATTGCACCTCCGGGAGGTCCTGCTGGTCCTCCGGGAGGTTGTGTCGGGGATCCGAGGTCCGGTTTGGGCCTCCAGGGTTTTTTGGTGCTTGCTTCTTGGTAGCGAAACAGGTTACGGTGGTATGGGGTCAAAAGCCATTGGCGCGAAGACCAGAAATTCGTGGGACCCCTAGCTACGCCGAGTCGGTTTATGCCGGGGTTAGCAGGTAAAGGGTGCCCTTCAACTACTCCAGACACAGGGGTCTGATGGGAGCCCTAGCAAGCATTTGGGAAGCGCAGCATATCACAGCCTGGCATCGAGTCTACTATTTGGTCTATCATAGGGAGAGAAAATAGGTCTTCAGGGCATGCCTTATTGAGGCTGGTGTAGTGGATGCGCTTCCGGAGCTTCTCGCTGGCCTTCGGGATAACAACACGGTTTGCCAAGCGCCGGGAGTGGCGGACTGTCCGTCTTGTCGGACGGCTGGACGTCGGGAAAGACCTTTAAGTAGTGCTCAATCATGTGACACCCTCAATTCTGTGGAAAACCACGTAACTGAGAACTAATGCATATGTGTGCCCAGGATGTTCATCACACATACACATACGTTCCACAAACTGAATTCAGATTATATATTACCACGAATAACAGAGTTTATTACAACACCTCATGAGTCTTGGACTCATGCTCACAGCGGAAGTCTTTATTTTTACGCAGCGGAAATATTTTATTTAAATGCGAAAAAAACTAATGCGGAAGCAGAACTAAGCAGAAGTGGCTTCATCTCTACTCCCTCCACAGGCTAGGTTGAGAACAGATCACACGCCATAATGCTCTACTCGGTCTTCATAGTAGTCTTCTCTTGCTGTTGATGAAGAAATAATAATGCAAGTTTGAGCACAATGATGTACTCAGCAAGTGCGGGAATAACACATGACATGCAGCTCATAAACAAGGTAGGTAATAAAAGGCTTATTTGCAGAAAAGCAGATTTATAAAAACGTGATAAAACATCAACTTAACTTTTAGGTGAATGTAATCCCATCATGTATATTACCAACGTACCTCCATTGCTTCCATGTTCCATCCGAGCATTGACCAATCTTTTATTCATACTCACGAATACCTCCTCGTATTCGCTACCATCTCACCTCATAAAACAACCACGTCTCGCACTGAGACCAATCTCATATCATGACCCATCAGTCATGCAACCCTTTCATCATCCAGACTTAACAATTCCAAACCAAACCATAACCAAACCCATAATCATAACCAAGAACCTTTCCAATAACCATTCCAGTAACCATTCCAATAATCGTCCCATCTAATCATGGCAGTTTAGCCAGGTGCTCGTGACCGTAAGCTCGGCTATCATGATAGTTTTTAACAACTCTGCAGAGTTTGTACCTCTTTACCCACAAGTTTGTGATTTCGTCACCCGTCGGCGACTGCAGAACCTCCATTATACCAGTACACGTCCGTCGGTGTATGGTCAAGAGATCACAAAATAGCCTTTACAAAGGGGTTACTAGATGTATGGACTCACTAAGGTTTCACCGGCAGGCTAGAATCTCCAATTCTCCCACCCACGGGCCCCCTCTTGTGCCATGCAGTTCCCAGGGCAGTCCTCACTCGACTCCCATTCCCCGCACCTTCCACAGTCCATAACACTCTAGCAACTAACCTAATTACTCAGCTAAGCCGCACCCATACTTGGCCTTGTGGTGGCACTGTTATCCTGGCATGTGCATGCATGAACCGCTCCTTAGATCTACGGCAAGTAAAACCACCATCTCATGCTACCTCATTCACGAACCCAGGCTTGCCTAGATCTTCCCTCCGATCCATGTTCATTAACCTCATCAATTACTGATTATTAGTACGAGTGCAGTTAGCTAGACACATCTATCTCGCTTCCCAATCCCATAGACTCAGCGAAGCATAAAGCAAAAATCATACCCGACTCATAAACTTCCCAGGCGACAAGGGTGGTTTAATCAAAACTAGTAAACTCCTATAAAAGGGTTTCCCATCATGTTTGACTCAGTACGCACACCTTTTCGCAAATCAAAACAGTTTTACCCAAAACATAGGATCAACATGGTCAAGGAGCACTTGCCTTGTTCTTGCGGTTCCGGTTGTTCTTGATTCTCAAAACCCTGTTGCTGCAGCTCGTCGTAGACAGCTTCCTGAGTTTGTCCTGCTATGTAGGATTCACGTGCGTACAAATTCACAGCAATCAATATCATGCACAAACCCTAAACTAGATGCGATGATGCACATGCATGCTATCCTATGATTAGTTTTATTAGATTATCTGTACGTATGCTTGCATGGCTTGCATGGTCAGAGGTGTTTGGATTAAAGGTGAACGTGGCGATGATCTTGTCTTTAGATCAAACTGATCATCGAGTGTTCTGCCCACGAAAAGGCTTCTGTTCGAAAGGAATCGAAGAACAGATGCAAAGATGAGCACAATGATTTCGTAAGGTGGTATCAAAGTCCTACCTCACGCTCTTCTTGTCTTCGGGGTCCTCCTTAGACCGCTTGGTTCTCCTCCGATGATCTCCCTTGTTGTGCTTTCGGCTATGTTTTGCTCGGCGAGTTAGGGCTAAGGCTCTAAGTCGTCGGCTCAGGAGTTGAACGAGAAGTTTTGTGGTTTCGGCCGGAGGTTTTGGGTTCTATTTATAATCGGGAAGAGAAGAGTCCTAATCTGATTGGATCCCGAATAAGAGTCTTATTTAGATCTTCGTTAGACCCTAACGTCTTATCTTCGGTAACCACCGTGGATTTTAGATCAGTTTCCGTTGCGCGCCGGTATCTTTACTCGTAAGAACCGCTTCAGACTCGTTACCTCCGCGGTGATGAGCTTCGGAAGCTCCACGTGTCCTTCGGGCCTGGTATCTCCTCATCCGCGGAGACGAGCTCCGGTTGTGCCGCGCGTCAATCGATCAAGACCTCCTTTCTTCTTCGGAGACGAGCTCCGCGCGCGCCACGTGTGGGTGCCGGTCTTTCCGCCTTTCCTTCCCTCAGGGACATGCCCCGAGGTCGACACTTGTCCAGCAGCGACGGTCCTCCGGAGATAAGCTTCGGTGGCGACACGTGTTCAATAGATCCGGACTTCTCGGAGATGGGTTCCGAGATTAACACGTATCCCGTGCGACCGGTCCCCTGACTTCCGCGAGGACTAGCTCCGAAGGTGACATGTGTCCCATGAAAAATGCCTTTGCTTCTTCCGCAGAGGCTAGCTCCTCGGTAGCACGTGTCCCATAGGGTCGGTCTTCTTCCCAATTGTGGAGGTGACCCCCGAGCCTGCCACGTAGCTAGTTTAGCGGCGGACCTTTCCCAATTTCTCGGGGATGAGCTCCGAACGCGCCACGTGGTCTGCTGGCCGTGGAAGTTGCCTTCGGTGCTCTCGGAGAGCTTTATTGGCTATCCTTTTGGTACTTGTCTCTGTTTCTATTCTTCTTAAAATGTTTTTCTTCTTCATAAAATATGAACATATGCTGACATCCGAGGTGAGGGTGTCACAAATCACCTCCCTAGGGATCTCTGGCCTCTGCGACGGCTGTCATGCAGCACATCGACATTGTGCCGGAGGGGGGCAACGAGCGCGCCTTCCTATTTTCTATCCAGGCCCCCGGCTACCCGGGTGGTCTGGGTGGCATCGGCGCTGATTCGGACGAGCCTTGTGGGGACGTCGTCCTCATCGAGGGGTTGCACGCGGGGTGCTGCGGTAGAGGCACGGTGGCGTGCACTTGGGTGGAGCTGGTTTGGTTCTGCGCTGCCGAGGGTTGGCGCTCTAGTCGCTGTAAGCGCCTGAAGCTTTTCCAAAGCTAACACTGCAGCAGCACGGTCTCCACAAACCTTGAGGACGCCTGTTGGTGTAGGCATCTTCAAGACAAGGTAGCCGTAGTGGGCTACTGCCATGAATCGGTACAGGGCTGGCCTGCCAATTATGGCGTTGAAGGGGAGGTCAATCTCGGCCACGTCGAACAGAACGTACTCTGTCCGGTAGCTGTCCGGTGCCCAAAGGTCACCGGGAGGCTGATGTGGCCGTAGGGAATGACCTGTGCCGGTCCCACCCCTGAGAATGGGCTCGATGGGGCGAGCTTGGCCATCGGGATCTGCAGCTTCTGGAAGGCTGCGCGACTGATGAGGTTCAGCCCAGCCCCGCCATCCACCAAAACGTGGTACATCTTCATGTTGGCGATGGTGGGGGCCACCACGAGCGGCAGTTGGCCGGCCCCAGCCATGTTCCTGGGGCAGTCGGTGTCATCGAAGCTGATGGGGGTTCCCATCCACCTGAGGTGCGGTGCTGCACCTGGGAGGGGAGCCACCGACGCTACCGCTCGACGCAAGGCCTTAGCCGTGCTCCTTGATGGGGGGTCAGCGGACCCGCCGAAGATGACATAGAGCATTTTCCGGTGCTTGTCATCACTGGAGCTGGAGCTCCCATGACTGCGCACTGCCTTTACGGCGTGCTGAAGCTCCTGGAACTCCACCTGGCGGTCGACGCCGTCTCGGGCCTCGACCTTCTGCTTGCCTCCCCTTTGATCATTGGGTGGGGCATCAGTTAGAGGCTGCTTCCCTTTCCGGAAGTGCTCCGCGAGCTTCTGGATTTCCCGGCATTCGGTAGAGGTATGATAACTGGTGCCATGCACAGGGCATAATTCATCCTGGCCCTTGTCTGGGGCCGGTGATTGTCGCGGCCTCTTGTCAGGGCACGGCCCCCGAGCTCCACTGGGCGCCGCCATTGCGGCAACAGGGACCGCGGCTGATGATTTTATGCTACTCCCGTACGAAGCGCCGCCGGATCCCGGCTGACCCCCTGGCTTGGGGGCCGGCAGAGAGTGCCAGTTCCGCCCTTCGGCTGCTCTGGCACACTTGTCCGCCAGGTTGAAGAGTTCTGAGGCATCGCGGACCTCCCTGGTCGCGAGCTTCTCGAGCATCTTCCTGTCCCGAACGCCTTGCCGGAACGCCACCACCACAGAAGCGTTCTTGTCGGTACCTGAGATATGGGGTACCCCCGCGCACAGGGTAAAATGCCTAAGGTACTCGCCCTTCTCCGCAGGGAGAGCTCCGAAGGCGCCACGCGTCCGGCGGGGCCGGACCTCCCTCTCCTCAGAGGAGAGCTCCGGGCCCGCCACATGGCATACAGAAGCCGGACCTCCCCCTCTGCGGGAGAGAGGTCCGAAGGCGCCACGCGTCCAGCGGGGCCGGACCTCCCTCTCCCACAGAAGAGAGCTCCGGGCCCGCCACGTGGCATACAGAAGCTGGACCTCCCCCTCCGCGGGGAGAGGTCCGGAGGCTCCTCGTACCCCGCAGGCCGGACCCTTCTCGCCTCAGAGAAGGGCTCCGGACCCGCCACGTGGCCAGAAGAACGGTGCTGCCTGCCCCCGAGCGGTAGGCAGCGGGCGTAAAGGTGCCCCCCACCTTGCCCGTACAAGGTATTCAAGGCCCGTGTCTTCCAAAGACGCGGAAACATGGAGCACGCGTCTGTCAGGTGCCGTTGCGCCACCGCACATGATTTTGAAAGTCATGATGATATTACTGAGGAACGTCTTTATCAGAACATTTTTGCTTCTCACTTTGGGCAGTTAGCAATAATCTTTCTATGGACGTCCGGAAATCTGTTTCATGTAGCTTGGCCATTATTCAGGATGGGCAATCATCCTATGAGGAAATAATCATCTTTCACTGGGGCCCGCTACGGTCACATCAATCCGTTATGGCTCGGACCCTCTTAGCAGCTGGATCCTTCGGGAAGCCATAGTAGGGATTACGTCAGTACATTCTTAGGCGCAGGACTTTCGAGACAGTCATTCGTCAAGTTGAACCTATCAGGCCGGGGGGATCCCCAACGAATGAGATAAAGACAGAATGAACAGTGGGCAAGGATGACGGTTGAAGCGGATCCATTCCATCCTATGCCTCATCAGTCTCTGGAAACTCGGTCAACTAAAAGCAAGGAGTTGGCATCGGGAAGTAAGAAGTTCTTGCTAGGCTATCCAAAGCTTGAAATAGCGCCGCTTACCTGTCTCAGCTAGCATAGGACCGGACCAGCGGATCTGGTAGTTTACAATCGTTCGGACTTGGTAAAGGTTGTCGCAGCACCTGTAGTAGGACAGAGGACTTATCGTCAAGGAATGGTACAAACCACACAATGACAGGAAGTAAAGTAGTAGGTTGCCTCGTCATCGAAAGCGGCTTCCAATTGCTCGGAAATTCTCAGCTATTTGATCGGGGGCTCAAGTGGCTGTGCAGATGTTGTTGACATTGGAGAAACCTCGTACCTACCTGTTAGCGCTACCAGATTCTAGCAATACCCGGAACTGGTAAATCAAACAATGTAGGCACACGTTGGCACAGTGCAAAAGTCCTGAGTGAGAAGCACAAGCTATTGTATGCACCATTCCTCTTCACTCATTCTAGTCCTTAACTACTTGCTCGATAAAGAGTATCCTATACTTAGGGAAATCCCAGTAGGAAATATTAATTGAAATTTTACCGAAGGGAAATACCAATGGCAAATACTAAGAGGAAGTTTGCTTTGTTTCTCTATCAATTGAATTCCTCCCAAGGTCGAACCCGAGACCTTTTGCTCAACCGTGAAAGGCCATTCCCAAGAAAAAAAAAAGAAAAATCTTTCCAGTCAAACAAGATTTCTATATCCACCCGGAATACCCAAGTGCGGAGCCCTGTCAGTGCAAACCCCCTTTTGAAGGGGGCCCGGTGTCATTTTGTTTGTCGTCATTTTCCAAACATTCGAGGTCTTAGTTGCAAGTATGAGAAATATTGGTTTACAGTGTAGGGTGACAGCAGCATTTTCATTTTTTCTTTCCTAGATCCATTAGAAACTCGTCCTTAACTCAGATCTAAATGGCTTCTTTGGATCGACATTAACTTAGGCCCAATTCTTGGTAGGTACTTATTAGGGGAAGGACAACCACCGAATGAACAACGATCTCCCGGTCCCCTGCCCCTCAAGGCTCGCCACAACCTACTTAATCAGCATTTGAAGGTGGATTGAGTCCTTTCAGAAGGTCCTACCATTAGCGAGTAGTGAAACTACGAAATTTATAGCGGGTACCCAGGAAAAAGAGAAGAATCTTCACCATTACCATCACCAGTATCACCTCCACAGACTGGCGCGCGGTGTCAGAACCTGCCAGCTAATAAAAGCCGCGACAAAACATCCCATGCCGCCTGCGCCGTCATCAACCACTACGACTAGCATGCGGCATGGGCAGGGCGGCAAGATGAAGACTCAGAAGCCTTCAACCAGAGGCAACTACGCGTAACTACAGATACGGTAGATAATAGACAATCTTCCCAGGACCACCTGTCGGGTCCCGGCTTCCCTTGTAAGCCGCCCGAGTCTTGGACTATAAAAGGCTCGGGTAGGCGTCGATAGCAAGGGTTCACACTTTGCAACTCATACGCTAGACATACACTCTCAAGCTGTAACTCACCCCCAAGCTCAGGCCTCCGGCCCTGAGCAGCAAGCAATACAGCGAGCTCCATAGCTCGCCGTGGACGTAGGGTTTTACGCTCCGGCGGCCTGAACCACGTAAAACTCGCCGTGTCAAGCTCTCGCTAACTCGTCCATCTGCGCAGGCTCTCCGCTAGGGACTAGCCCCTCCGAAAAAAGAACCTCCGCGGGCTGCCCAGTGCAGGCCCGGGGGAAGTGTCGATCGCACACTTTGACATTTGGCGCGCCAGGTAGGGGGCTTTTCCCCTAGCGCGACGAGTTTCCGCCGATGAAGATGACCAAGCTTCCTTCAACGGCAAACTCTCCCCCTCCGTGTTCACGGCGAACCGTGACCACTGCGGAGTACATGTCGACACACTCAGGACGGAGTGTGTCGGTACAAGCGGGTAGCCAGCAGCCGACTCCGGCAACGCCGACTCCGGCTAGGCAGGCCCCGACCAGTGTGAGGTCTTCTGCAGCGCTGAGCGTACACCATGGAGGTGCGCTAGCTGCAGCAAGAGCGCTGCTGCGCAACCCAGCTGCGGGAGATGCGCCCCATTCAGCGACCCAGCAGTGGGTCCGCGAGGTGGACTGCCTCGTTGTCGCCGCCGCGAACCCTCGGTTTCAGCGAGGACGGCGCCCAGGACAACCGGCTGTGTCGCTGACGCACACACCCACGGTTGACGGGCTGACGGCGGATTCCAGCTCCTCCAGGCTCCTGTCGACGGACCTGCGAAGGGAACTGGAACGGTGCCACTTGGGGCAGGACGCCCGGGTGTACCTCGAGCGACACCGAGAAAGGCGTCGCAACCATGAGGCAGGCGACAGCATGTCGTCGGCCTCGACACAACCAGAAGGGCAGGTCTTCGCCATGCGAGCCCCGCCTCATGCATATGCTGCGCAGCATATGCCACAACCATATGCGCCGCAAGTAGCGGCCCCGGTCTATGGTGCAGCCATGCCCATGCCGGGATATGCGGTGCCAGGCGCGAACCAAGCGTTCGCAGCACCAGTACCTGCAGCAGCAGGTGCAGGATGTGCGGCCCTTGCACCCCACCTTTGCTTCGCAAGGTGGCCACGCAAGTTTCGCCTGCATCTGCCCGAGAAGTACGACGGTAGCGTCAACCCAGCGGAGTTCCTCCAGATCTACTCCACCGCCGTACTTGCCGCAGGAGGGGATGAGGCTGTCATGGCCAACTACTTCCCCGTCGCCTTGACCGGCCCAGCTTGGTCTTGGCTCATGAATCTACCTCAGGGGTCCATAACCTCCTGGGGAGAGCTCTGCCGGCAGTTCATCGCCAACTTCGGCAGCTCCTACACCCGTCCTGGCACGGAGCTTGACCTCCACGCCGTCAAGCAACAACCTGGGGAGTCGCTGCGCTCATTCATCCAGCGGTTCTCTCAGGTACGCAACACCATCCCGCATATCCAAAGCGCCTCTGTGGTGGTGCCGTTCCGACAGGGTGTCCGGGACGAGAAAATGCTTGAGAAGCTCACGACCAGAGAGGTCCGCGACGTCTCGGAGCTCTTCAGCCTGGCGGACAAGTGCACCAGAGCAGCTGAAGGGCGGAACTGGCACGCTCTGCCGACCTCCGAGTCAGGAGGACAGCCCGGGTCTGGTGCTGCTGCCTATGGGGGTGGCAAGAAGACCAAGAACCGGGGGGGGTGGCAAGATGAAGTCACCATTCACGGCCCCCGTCGCCGCAGCTGCGACGACCAGTGGAGCTCGGGGGCCACGCCCCGACAAAAGGCAGCGGCAGTCACCGGCCCCAGACAGTGACCATGGCGGGCTATGCCCCGTGCATGGCACCTGCAACCATACTGCTGCCGAGTGCTGGGAGATCCAGAGGCTCGCAGAGCGCTTCCGCAAAGGAAGACAGCAGAGGTCTGAAGCACCGCCCTAACCTCAGAGGGATGGCAAACAGAAGGCCGATGCCCCAGTCACCGCTGCCCACCAGGTGGGGTTCCAGGAGCCTCAGCGTGTCATAAAGACAGTGCATGACGGTGAGGACTCCAGTTCCGACGGTGATGGGCCAGGGCGTTAGCCAACTACAGCACGCCTCCGTGCCTCGAACATACCTCTCGGGGGCCGCCTAAGGTCCGTCAACCCCTTGAAGGCCTTGCCAGAAGGGGAAGACGCCTTAGGTAATCCAAGGCGAGCCCGGGTCCACCTACCCCTTGAAGGCCTTAGCCAGAAGGGGAGAACTCCCCGGGGGCCCCCGAGAGAAGCCGCGCAGGACCTGATCCAGCGTGAAGATAACAACCTCGACAAGACTCGGCTTGCAGGGAACACCCCACAACGCACGGTCCCGGCTAATGCTCTAAGCACTACCGCCAAAGAACCAAACGCGACGGGGGCCTGCAAGAGGGCGACCTGGTGAAGCGGCACGCTATATTCCAAGAAGGACCCATAAGCTCTCCCCCAGCAGGGAAGGTCCCTTCCGAATCATGAAAGCTGCCGCCCCAGGTACACATGCCTTTCAACCGAGAGTGGGATCCATTCCCAAAAAAAAAATCCTTGCCATGAAGCAACACTGTAAGTCCTACTTACTGAGCGTCGGTAGAACAGGGTTATTCACTTCTGTAATAGACCCCATAGAATTTAGGAACAGAGCTTGGGGTAGCTAAGTCTCAAGGGACGGTACAGGACTACGTCCAGTTTAGCCTGGTTCCGACCCTAAGCGCGTAGAGTCTTGCTTCCCTTGTAGACGAGGCGGAACATTGCCCCCATGTACAGCCAGAATTCCACCTATGGGCACGAATACAGAGACCTGTTCTACTTAGCTCTCTCTCATGCGCTCATTTAAATTATGCATTAATTTTTATGATCGCACTATCTCTGTATGTTCATCGTACATCTAGCTCCCCCTCTCCTGCGCTCATCCATAGTCGGCATTTGCTATCCTACCGAAGGCGGCTGCGCTTTAGGCACCTGCCGATGGCCGAGTGAGTCTCTCGGGCCTCCCCAGTCAGGTGTTGCGGTGCCAGTTGGTCACCTCCAGGAAAGGCCAGCATTGTGCATGAGGGGTCCAGGGTGCGTAGCCGGCCCAGAGCCCAAAGCATGCGCATCCTGCCCTCCGGAGGTCCAGGGGAGTACGTCCGCTTTGCCTGGTCATGAACCCAAAGCGCGTGCACTCTGCTTCCCCAGCGCATGGCCCGGTACTAGGGATCGGACGGCCGTACCCGGACCTCGGAGGGAGCCGGAGCTCCGGCGCCTCGTGCACAGAATTGCCCAAGCCCCGTATAGCGGGTCAGGACCATAAGACGGATAAGACTAGGAGACGGGAGGGGAGGACCCCCCGAGGAGAATTACGTTTCCTCTGCCTGTGTGCAGGACCTCCAGGTTACGGCAACAGGGACTGCATGAAGCGGGGGGAAAGGAGCTACCAGCTACTCCGGCCTGGGACTGGAAGGACCGGGACCTGCCCCTCCAGCAGGGGCGGGGCCCGGGGGCCCCACGTGTCTAGCGGGCCCGGAACTCTCTCCTCCCTTGAGGAGGGCTCTGGCTCGCCACGTGGCAGGCAGGAACCGGACCTCCCCCCTCAGTGGGAGGGCTCCAAAAGCCCTACGTGTCCAACATGGCCGGAGCTCCCGTCTCTTGAGGAGGAGCTCCGGACCCGCCACGTGGCAGGCAGATTTGGAGCCCCCCATAGGGCGAGGTTCGGAGACCTCCGGGGGCCCCTAACACGGTTAGGACCCGGGAAGGGTGTCTGTGCGAAGCTCCGAAATTGGAAATGGCCTCTGAGTACCTTGCGGAGCTAAGGACTCAGCCAGGCAAAGCCAAGAAGGAGAGAAAAGGCATCACAGACACAAGTACCCAAGAGAGTCAAATTAAGAAAGGCTCCATGAGCTGGACTACAGACTCGATAAAAAAGGGAGAAACAAGTCCTAAGGACCTCCCAGCTCTCGCCGGAACCTTGCGGCTACAAGGGCGGCCACATCCTCGACTTCAGCCCTGGCAGCTTCCTCCCGCTCCGCGTCTGGGCCCTCTCTCGCTGGCTCTAGCGAAAAAGAGGGGTCGCGGCTCTTGAAGCATGCCAGCACATGCGAAGCGACCTCTAAAGCTAAGCCGCGGCTCTCGACCTCAAGCTCGCTGGCGACCACCGAGTCGAGTCTGTCCAGCTTGGCGCCGATCGACTCCAACGCAGGGATCACCTCTGCCACCTTCAATGCGGGAGTCGCGGCCCTCACCGGACTGAAGCCAAGAGGGATCAGGGCGGACCCCCGCTCGATCCACGAAGCTTGAGACCGCAAGAGCCTCGGAGGACCGCAAGGCTGAGAGCTCCTCACCTCGCGGCGGGCCGCCTGCAGAGCCTCCAGGTTCCTCTCGGAGAATTCCTTCTCCTTGGCCGCCAGGGAACTCTCTCGAAGGTGGAGAGTCTTGGCCAGCCGCTCCAACTCAGCGGCCTTGAAGCCGGCGGTCAACTCCCGGTCCAAGACCGCCCGGCGATCATGGGGAGACCTGTTCCTCCCTCAAGTCGAGGTCGGCCTTCAGAATCTCCAGCTCCTCCATCTGAGCTCGGAGGTCATCCTCGCCCGCAGCCAGCTGCGCGGCGACCCTCTCTGCCTCAGCTGCCACGTAACGCTCCCCGCTCCTCAACGGCGAGTTCACGGCGCTCCAACCGCTGCCGTATTTCCACAGCAGCAGAGAGGCTCTCTTCGGCCCGGGCGTGTGCCTCCAGGGCCTCCCTGTTGATCCGCCGCGATTGGGTGTCCATGCGGTCAACAGCCCGCTTCATCCGGTCGACGAGCGCTTCCCTGAAGTCGAGCAAATCCTGCCTGGAGTCGAGCTCACTCTTAACCTTCGCGGTACTCTCCCGCAAAAGGTTCCCCCAGGTGAGGAGGCGATCCCGTTCAACCGTATACTCCTCCCGCTCGCGCCCTAATGCAGCCAAGACCTGCCGAACGCTCGTCTCGGCAAGTGCGAAGGCATCCGCCAGAGGCAATGGAGCAACAGAGGCCGGGGCAGTCCCCCCGACCTCCTCCATTACCTCATCCTCAGGGAGAGCCGACGCACCAGCAACTGAGACGAGACGCCGATCAGGAGAAGCTGGCTCCGAGGCTCTGGCAGCCAGGCCTGCCGGGCTCTCTTCAGCTTCTGGCTCCTTGATCTGAGGAGAGGGGCGAACCGGGAAGGCGGTGCTGGAGAAAAGGCCGGGCCGCCTAGTGCAGGGTCGACCTGCGCCGGCTTGGGGGCCGCGGTGGCCATCTTGGCAGGGAGAGACGACGCCGCCACGGAGTCCGGATACACCGGAACAGGAGGAGTTCACGCTGGCCTGGGGGCCGCGGCAGTTGCCCCTGGCTCCGAACGCTGCGGCACAGATTCCCCGCAAGACGGGGAAGGCCGGGAAGCGCGGACACTCCAGCGGGCTCTGAACCCCAACTTCTGAGCTGGGGTAGGACTTCCGGAGCCCACAACCGTCGCCGACGGCCGCTCCGCAGTCGTTTGGACTGGCGGAACAGGGGACGCCCCAGAGGCTTCCCCAGCGCATCAATCCGGGGCCTCTTCGAGTCGCCACCGGAGGGAGTGTCAGGCACCCCGTAATCCCGACTTGGCGCCGACGCCGTTGCTGGAGGAGATCGAGCGCGTTTCTTCTCTGGCAGCGGGTTGGAAGCCATGGCAAGGGAGAACTCAAAAGCAAGAGCACAAGAGTCCGAGAAGAAACGCTGAGAAGTGCGAAGGGAAACTGCAATGTGGGTAAGACCCCCTCTTAAAAGCTTCCCGGTGCAATTCGAAGCGATTCGGAACTCTTCGAATATCCCGCACCGGCAACCGCTTCGGTTCCTAGATCGAATGCCGATGACGGGTGGGCCCAAGCCATTTAACTAAAGCGGTGGGGTCAAGGAGTCAGTCTCCTGAGAAGATGAGCCGGCAAGGCACTTCGGCGGTTCCCTAAGAAAGCGCCGCAACATGCAGAAGTGGCAGCCTTGGGAACCGCCGCAGTAAAAGCAATCATCAAGTGAGCGCACGCTCTCACGACCCCGTGGCCGTTCGTGCTCCGGCAGCGGTCAATTCGGGACTTAGAGAAAGTGCGCGGATCGGAAGAGACGGAGGTCCCACCTCGGGCTTGCTATCTCCCCTGAGATGGGCCCGGGGACCACTGTCGGTACCTGAGATATGGGGTACCCCCGCGCACAGGGTAAAATGCCTAAGGTACTCGCCCTTCTCCGCAGGGAGAGCTCCGAAGGCGCCACGCGTCCGGCGGGGCTGGACCTCCCTCTCCTCAGAGGAGAGCTCCGGGCCCGCCACGTGGCATACAGAAGCCGGACCTCCCCCTCCGCGGGATAGAGGTCTGAAGGCGCCACGCGTCCAGCGGGGCCGGACCTCCCTCTCCCGCAGAAGAGAGCTCCGGGCCGGCCACGTGGCATACAGAAGCTGGACCTCCCCCTCCGCGGGGAGAGGTCCGGAGGCTCCACGTACCCCGCAGGCCGGACCCTTCTCGCCTCAGAGAAGGGCTCCGGACCCGCCACATGGCCAGAAGAACGGTGCTGCCTGCCCCCGAGCGGTAGGCAGCGGGCATAAAGGCGCCCCCCACCTTGCCCGTAAAAGGTATTCAAGACCCGCGTCTTCCCAAGACGCGGAAACGCGGAGCACGCGTCTGTCAGGTGCCGTTGCGCCCAGTCGCATCACAGACTGGCGCGCGGTGTCAGAACCTGCCAGCTAATAAACACCGCGACAAGACATCCCATGCCGCCTGCGCCGTCATCAACCACTACGACTAGCATGCGGCATGGGCAGGGCGGCAAGATGAAGACTCAGAAGCCTTCGACCAGAGGCAACTACCGGCGTAACTACAGATACGGTAGATAATAGACAATCTTCCCGGTACCACCTGTCGGGTCCCGGCTTCCCTTGTAAGCCGCCCGAGTCTTGGACTATAAAAGGCTCGGGTAGGCGTCGATAGCAAAGGTTCGCACTTTGCAACTCATACGCTAGCCATACACTCTCAAGCTGTAACTCACCCCCAAGCTCAGGCCTCCGGCCCTGAGCAGCAAGCAATACAGCGAGCTCCATAGCTCGCCGTGGACGTAGGGTTTTACGCTCCGGCGGCCTGAACCACGTAAAACTCGCCGTGTCAAGCTCTCGCTAACTCGTCCATCTGCGCAAGCTCTCCGCTAGGGACTAGCCCCTCCGAAAAAAGAACCTCCGCGGGCTGCCCAGTGCAGGCCCGGGAGAAGTGTCGATCGCACACTTCGACAGTTCTGAATATGCGGGATGGTGTTGCGTACCTGGGAGAACCGCTGGATGAAAGAGCGCAGCGACTCCCCAGGCTGTTGCTTGACGGCGTGGAGGTCAAGCTCCGTGCCGGGACGGGTGCAGGAGCTGCCAAAGTTGGCAACGAATTGCCGGCAGAGCTCTCCCCAGGAGGTTATGGACCCCTGAGGTAGATTCATGAGCCAAGACCGAGCTGGGCCGGTCAAGGCGACGGGGAAGTAGTTGGCCATGACAGCCTCGTCCCCTCCTGCGGCAAGTACGGCGGTGGAGTAGATCTGGAGGAACTCCGCTGGGTTGACGCTACCGTCGTACTTTTCGGGCAGGTGCGGCCGGAACTTGCGCGGCCACCTCGCGAAGTGAAGGTGGGGTGCAAGGGCCGCACATCCTGCACCTGCTGCTGCAGGTACTGGCGCTGCGAACGCTTGGTTCGCACTTGGCACCGCATATCCCGGCATGGGCAAGGCTGCACCATAGACCGGGGCCGCTGCTTGCGGCGCATATGGTTGTGGCATATGCTGCGCAGCATATGCCTGAGGCAGGGCTCTCGTGGCAAAGACCTGCCCTTCAGGTTGTGTCGAGGCCGACGACATGCTGTCGCCAGCCTCATGGTTGCGACGCCTTTCCCGGCGTTGCTCGAGGTACACCCGGGCATCCTGGCCCAAGTGGCACCGTTCCAGTTCCCTTCTCAGGTCCGTCGACGGGAGCCTGGAGGAGCTATAATCCGCCGTTAGCCCGTCAACCGTGGGTGTGCGCTTCAGCGACACAGCTGGTTGTCCTAGGCGCCGTCCTTGCCGAAACCGAGGGTTCGCGGCGGCGACGACGAGGCGGTCCACCTCGCGGACCCATTGCTGGGTCGCTGAATGGGGCACATCCCCCGCAGGTGGGTTGCGCAGCAGCGCTCTTGCTGCAGCTAGCGCACCTCCATGGTGTACGCTCAGCGCTGCAGAAGATCTCACACTGGTCGGGGCCTGCATAGCCGGAGTCGGCTGCTGACTACCAGCTTGTGCCGACACACTCCGTCCTGAGTGTGTCGACGTGTACTCCCCAGTGGTCACGGTTCGCCGTGAACGTGGAGGGGGAGAGTTTGCCGCTGAAGGAAG
Organism: Neostapfia colusana; assembly: GCA_030760725.1. NCBI lineage: Eukaryota > Viridiplantae > Streptophyta > Magnoliopsida > Poales > Poaceae > Neostapfia > Neostapfia colusana. The sequence goes on along the minus strand of JASWHV010000017.1, from coordinate 22,312,381 downwards.
CTTGGTCATCTTCGTCGACGGAAACTCGTCGCGCTAGGAGAAAAGCCCCCTACCTGGCACGCCAAATGTCGAAGTGTTCAGTCGACACTTGCCCCGGGCCTGAACTGGGCAGCCCGCGGAGGTTCTTTTTTTGGTGGGGCTAGTCTCTAGCGGAGAGATTGCGCAGATGGACGAGTTAGTAAGAGCTTGACACGGCGTTTTTTACGTGGTTCAGGCCGCCGGAGCGTAAAACCCTACGTCCACGGCGAGCTATGGAGCTCGCTGTATTTCTTGCTGCTCAGGGCCGGAGGCCTGAGCTTGGGGGTGAGTTACAGCTTGAGAGTGTATGGCTAGCGTATGAGTTGCAAGGTGCGAACCCTTGCTATCGACGCCTACCCGAGCCTTTATAGTCCAAGGCTCGGGCAGCTTACAAAGGGGGGCCGGGACCCGACAGGTGGTCCCGGGAAGATTGTCTATCATCTACCATATCTGTAGTTATGCCGGTAGTTGCCTCTGGTCGAAGGCTTCTGAGTCTTCCTCTTGCTGCCCTGCCCATGCCGCATGCTAGTCGTAGTGGCTGATGACGGCGCAGGCGGCATGGGATGTCTTGTCGTGGTGTTTATTGGCTGGCAGGTTCTGACACCGCGCGCCAGTCTGTGATGCGACTGGGCGCAACGGCACCTGACAGAAGCGTGCTCCGCGTCTCCGCGTCTTGGGAAGACGCGGGACTTGAATACCTTGTACGGGCAAGGTATGGGGCGTCTTTATGCCCGCTGCCTATCGCTCGGGGCAGGCAGCGTCGCTCTGCTGCCATGTGGCGGGCCCGGAGCCCTTCTCAGAGGAGAGAAGGGTCAGTCCCGTGGGGCACGTGGAGCCTCCAGACCTCTCCCCGCGGAGGGAGAGGCTCGGCTTCTGTTGGCCATGTGGCGGGCCCGGAGCTCTCCTTTGAGGAGAGGGAGGTCCGGCCCCGCTGGACACGCGGCGCCTTCGGACCTCTCTCCCGCGAAGGGGGAGGTCCGGCTTCTGTATGCCACGTGGCGGGCCCGGAACTCTCCTCTGAGGAGAGGGAGGTCCGGCCCCGCCGGACGCGTGGCGCCATCGGAGCTCTCCCTGCGGAGAAGGGCGAGTTCCTTAGGCATTTTACCCTGTGCGCGGGGGTACCCCATATCTCAGGTACTGACAAGGACTAATATAGTATGTCCGAAAGTAAGCCTTAAAATAAGGGGGGTAGACGTCCTTGCCAACCTCATTGTCTTGGATTCCCAAGGGCTTGACATAATACTCGGGATGGATTTGTTAAGCAAGCACAACGGAGTAATCCAATGTGCTGAATTGAGTGTGCAGTTGACAAACGAGCACGGTATTCGTATCGAGTTCGAGTCAGCCCAACAAACAACAAAGAAGGCAACTTTGAACCACGTCGAAGGAGCAACATTGGACAGCATTCCGGTGGTTTAAGAATTCTCGGACGTGTTCCTGGAAGAACTCCCAGGTATGCCACCCGACCGGGACATTGAGTTTGCCATTGACCTAGTACCTGGAACTGCACCTATAGCAAAGAGACTATATAGGATGCCCGTTAATGAACTAGTGGAGGTCAAGAAGCAAATCCAGGAGCAGCTGGAGAAGGGTTTTATATGTCCAAGCTCGTCACCATGGGGAGCCCCCATGCTCTTCGTAGACAAGAAGGATGGGACCCAAAGGATGTGCGTGGACTATAGGTCTCTCAACGAGGTGACAATCAAGAACAAATACCCTCTGCCTCGTATAGAAGACCTATTTGACCAAATGAAAGGAGCCCTAGTGTTCCCCAAGATTGATCTTTGGTCAAGATATTTCCAGCTGAAGATTAAGCCCTCTGACATACCCAAGAATGCCTTTTGAACACAGTATGGTTCGTATGAATATACCGTTATGTCTTTTGGGTTAACAAATGCACCTGCATATTTCATGTACCTCATGAACAAGGTCTTCATGGAGTAATTGGACAAGTTCGTTGTGGTTTTCATCGACGACATTATGGTGTATTCAAAAAGTGAGGAACATGAGGAACATTTGAGATTGACCTTGCAGAAACTGCGAGAGCATCAATTGTATGTCAAGCTCAGCAAGTGTCAATTCTGGCTAAAGGAGATATCGTTCCTAGGCCACATTATCTCCGAGGAAGGAGTATCGGTTGATCCCGGAAAAGTGGGAGATGTTCTGAAGTGGAAACAACCGCAAAACGTGAGGGATATTCGGAGTTTTCTTGGGATGGCTGGATACTACCGACGCTTCAGCAAGGACTTCTCCAGAACAGCGAAGCCTATGACGGAGTTATTGATGAAGGGAAGGCGTTCCAGTGGACCTCAACATGCCAAGAAAGCTTTGAGGAGCTCAAGAAAAGGCTAACCAAAGCACCAGTTTTTGTATTGCCGGACGTGAGCAAGAGCTTTGACATATATTGCGACGCGTCAAGACAAGGGCTCAGATGCGTGCTCATGCAAAAAGGACAAGTGGTAGCCTATGCCTCACGACAATTAAAAAAGCACGAGCTTAATTACCCTACACACGACTTGGAGCTAGCATCAGTAGTGCATCCATTGAAGATTTGGAGACATTATATCCTTGGTCATCGATGTGAGATCTATACGGATCATAAAAGCCTCAAGTACATATTCACACAAACAGACTTGAATTTGAGGCAACGTAAATGGTTGGAACTCATCAAGGATTATGATGTTGGAATCAACTATCACCCCGGAAGGGCCAATGTAGTAGCTGATGCATTGAGCCGGAAGGGAGCATGTCACCAACTCACGGTTCGGGAGCTACCACCCGAACTACGCAAGGAGTTCGAATGGTTACACCTCGGATTCTTGAACGAGATGGAAGTGATGGAACTCCAATCTTCATTGGAGAAAGAGATAAGAGATGGCCAAGCAATGAATGAGGAAATCAAGGAGATAAAGGAAAGGATCTGACAAGGAATAGAGAAGGACTTCAAGGAATACGAGAAGGGTATGCTTTGGCTAGGAAAAAGGATTTGTGTGCTATCGAAGTGTGCCGTCGACACTTCCCCCGTGCCTGCTCTGGGCAGCCCTCGGAGGTTCTTTTTCGGAGGGGCTAGTCACTCACGGAGAGCTTACGCGTTAGGGACGATGGAAGGAGAAGATTGACACAGGGATTTTTACGTGGTTCAGGTCGCCGGAGCGTAAAACCCTACGTCCACGGTGAGCAGAGATGCTCGTTGAATTGCTTGGTGCCCAGAACCGTAGTTCTGAGCTTGGGGATGACCTGAGTGCTAAGATGTCTAGAGAGTAAGTGTGCAAGGAGCCAAACCCTCAGGTGCGAATGGCTGAGGAGCGAACCCTGCGTGAGAGTGTGTAAAAGGCCGAACCCTTGCCAACGTTGCCTACCCGAGCCTTTTATAGTCCAAGGCTCGGGCGGCTTACAAGGTGGGCCCGGGACCCGACAGGTGGTCCCGGGGAGATTGCCTGCCATATACCACATCCTACAGTTATGCCAGTAGTTGTCTCTGGCGAGGGCTTCTAAGTCTTCGTTCTGCCGCCCTGCCCATGCCGCAAGCTAGTCGTAGTGGCTGATGATGGCAGGGGCGGTAGGGGATGTCTTGTCGCTGTGTTTATTGGCATACAGTCTCTGACACGGCGGGCCGGTCTTCACTACGACGTGACTGGGCGCAACGGCACCTGACAGAGGCGTGCTCCGCGTCTCCGCGTCTTGGGAAGGCGCAGGTCTTGAATACCTTGTATGGACAAGGCATGGCGTGTCTTTACTCTTGCTGCCTATCGCGCGGGGGCAGGTAGCGTTGTTCTGCTGGCCACGTGGCGGGCCCAGAGCTCTCCTCTGAGGAGAGGGAGAACCGGCCCCGCTGAACATGTGGAGGCTTCGGAGCTCTCCCCGCGGAGGGGGGAGGTCCGGCTCTACTGACCACGTGGCGGGCCCGGAGCCCTCTCGTAGGAGAGGGGGGTCCGGCCCCGCTGGACACGTGGAGCCTTCGGAGCTCTCCCTGCGGAGGGGGAAGGTCCGGCCCTGTTGGCCACGTGGCGGGCCCGGAGCTCTCCTCTGAGGAGAGGGAGGTCCGGCTCCGCGGGACATGTGGCGCCCTCGGAGCTCTCCCCGCGGAGAGGGGCGAGGTCCTTAGATAGTTTCCCAGTGCGCGGGGGTACCCCATATTGAGGGTACCGACAGTGGCCCCCGGGCCCATCTCGGGGGAGATAACGATCCCGAGGTGGGGCCCCCATCTCTTCCACTCCGCGCACCTTCTGGAAGGCCCGCATTGACCGTTGCCGGAGCACGAACAGTCGCGGGGTCATGGGAGAGTGTGCCCCACTTGATGGCCTCTTTTACTGCAGCGGTTCCCAAGGCTGCCACTTCTGCATGTTGCAGCGCCTTTTCGGGAACCGCCGAAGTGTCCTGCCAGCTCGTCTTCTTGATAGACTGACTTATTGGCCCACCACTTCTGCTGGATGGCTTGGGTCCACTTGTCATCGACGCTTGGTCTTGGAGCCGAAGCGGTTGTCCCAAGCAGCGTATTCGAAGAGTTTCGAGTTGCTTTGAATCGCGCCTAGGAAGTTTAAAAGGGGATCTTGCTCGCATCGCGGCTTCCCTTCGCACTTCCCTGCGCTTGAATCTTCCTTGTCCCTTCGAGCTCTTGCACCCTTGTCTTCCTTGTTCTTGAGCTTCCTTTGGCCATGGCTTCCAACTTGCCTCCGCCGCACCCTACCCGACCGGCCGAGCTCGGGACAGTGCGCAGGCTGCCGGGCTGGCACGCGGAGGAGCAGAAGCACTGGCTCCGGCGGGGATCTCTCCCCTGCTCCTGGAGAAGGGGGAGATAGTCTTCTTCACCACCTACGCCATGGCGGGGTTTGTCCCACCGATTTCTTCCTTCTTCGTGACGCTGCTGGAGACGTACGGTCTCCAGCTCCATCATCTCTCCCCCAACTCCTTCGCGATGGCCACCGTCTTTGTGCACTTCTGCGAGATGTTCGTGGTAGTGCACGCTTCAGTGACACTCTTCCGCTACTTCTTCGTGTTGCGGACGAACGGGCGCAGCTCGAAGAATCAGCTGGGGGCGTACTACTTCCAGCATTGCTACAAGGATCCGAAGGCCTCTGGGTATCTTCTACCTTTCGGTGCGGCGAGGTGGGAAAGCTGGAGGGAGAACTGGGTGATCATGCAGACCGACGAGCATGATCGCCTGCAGCTGCCAACTGCCGGCCCGACCACCGAGCGTCGCTTCTGGGAGGAGATCCCGGAGCTGGAGCCGGAGTACGCGCCGGTCTTGGAGCGGATCCGGTTCCTGGCCAACGAGGGGCTGACGTCCCTGATGGTGCTGATAGACTTCCAGTCATGCCATATTGCGCCCTTGCAACAGCGCAACCTCCCAGCGTGGTACTACACCGGCGAGCACGACTGCACCAGGCTGGAGACGGGTCTCAGCTCCAACCCATCCGAGGAGGTGTTGTACGAGATGGTGGCCAGGGTGAGCGGCGACTTCATCACCGGCGGTGACCTCACATTCCCGGCCTCTTGCTCTCCTCTTCTTGGAGCCGCGGTGGAGGGTGGAGTTGCTGCGGAAGATGCTGAACCTGGACGACATCGGGATCGCTGTGCGTCAGGTTGGGGATGCCTTCCGTGGGATCTCGATCCCCGGAGTTGAGCTGGGGCGGAGCGCGAGGCGTCAGCTGCTGCCCAACCCGCACCGAGGGTCGACGGAGCTCAGACCGTTGACAAGGGGAAGGGAAAGGAGCCGGCCCCCAGGCAGCCGGAGAAGAAACGTGCCCGGTCCCCTCCGAGGGCGCCGTTTGCGCCGAGTCAGAGGACCGGGGTACCCTTGCGCCCATCTCCCGGAGGCACTGGTTCGTCGGGCGGCGACCCAAAGAGACCTCGGGTCTCCAGTTTCGGCGGGACTCCTCTTGGATAGCGGCAGTCCGAGGAGCTCCGGGCGTCCCGCCTTCCTTCTTCAGGCGGAATAGCTTCAAGGAGGGACGCCGGTGGGGCGATGCCCGAGGGTGAGCCGAGGGCTCAGGCGCCCCAGCCAGCGAGCGTCCTGGCTGCAGGCTCGGAAGGCAGCGGCGCCGGAAGGAGCAGCACTAGGACTCATCCGGGGGCGCAGGTGCCCCGGGCCTCAGGAGCCGGATCGGCGAGCAGTGCTAGGGGCGCCACCGACGGGGGCCCTACTGCTCTGCCTCCTACTCCGCCAGTCCGGGTACCTGCGGCGCAGGCGCAGGCGCCGGCGGCAGGCTCCGGTGGTTCTGTCCCGGCTCGGAAGCCTTGGATCCATGCCCGTTGGAGCGCTCACGTCCCTCGGTAAGTGTTGCTCTTTCCGGATTTTAGGACTAGCGTTCTTTTCTCCTTTCTTAGCCTGAGAGCTTCTTATATTGGCAGGGACTCATCGGCTGCCGTGGGCGAGTCTGTTCCCCGGCCATCTCTGGCTAGCGGAGGTTCTACGCCGCAGCGTCCGGGAGCTGTGGCGGCTCCGATGGCCCCCAAGTCGGTGGAGGAATCTTCTTTGCCGGCGGGACCATCCCCCGCGGTGGTGGCGGCAGCACCTGCTCGTCCCTCTTTGCCAACTCGGAAGCCGGCGGCTGTCAAGAGCTCGGCGAAGCCGGCTGGCGGCGCCCGACCCTCCGGTGCTGAGGCTGGAGGGGCAGCTGCTGGCCCTCCGCTTCCCCAGATCGGCGTCTCATCTCAGTTGCCGAGGCACCGGCATCTCCACCGGTCGAGGACGTGATAAAGGAGGTCAGGGGCACGGCTTCAGCCTCCGCCGCCCCGCTGCCCCTAGCGGATGCCTTGGGGCTTGCCCAGGCTGGCGTTCGGCAGGTCCTGGCCGCCCTAGAGCGAGAGCGGGAGGTGCTGGCTAGAGAGAGGGACCGCCTCCTCAGCTGGGGGCATCTCCTGAAGCAGCGGACTCAGGAGGCTAGGGCAGAGCTCGACTCGAGGCAGTCGAGGCTTGATGCCATGGAGGCGCTGCTCGACGCTCAGAAGATGGCCGTCGACCGCCTGGGCTCCGAGACTCGGCGGCTCCGCCAGGAGACCCGCGAAGCTCACGCCAGGGCCGAGGCGCGCTCCACTACCATGGAGGAGCTGCGGTTGCAGGTGGCGTGTCGTTAGTGTGCCGTCGTGGATCGGGAGCGCGATGTGGCGGCCGAGGAGAAGAAGGTCGCCGCACGGCTGGAGGCTAGCGAGGGCAAGCTGAAGGCCCGGGCCGAGGAACTGGGGCTTCGGGAGACAGCCCTTGCCGTGAGGGAGGAGCAGGCCTCCCGGGAGCGCCAGGCGGCTGATCTCCGAGCGTCAGAGATGGAGCGACTCACCCAAGATCTCCAGCTTCGGGAGAGCTCGCTGGCATCCAAGGAGAAGAGATTCTCTGAGGAGGGGCTCGACGCCCTGCTGGCAGCCCGCCAAGATGTAGAGAAGCTCCAGGCTTCGCGGTCCATCGAGGCCCGAGCGGTCTGGAGCTTTGTCGACCAGGGGGGGTCCGCCCTGGTTCCCCTTGGCTTCATCCCAGTGAGGACGGAGGCTCCGGCACAGGAGGTGGCTGAGGCAATCCCGGCGCTTGAGTCCATCGGCGCCAAGCTGGGCAGGCTCGAAGCTGTGATCGCCGACAAGCTTGAGGCGGAGGGACGGGGCCTGGCAAAGGAGGTCGCTACGCACGTGCTGGCGTGCTTCCGGAGTCAAGACCCTTCCTTCTCTCTGGAGCTGGTGAGACTGGGCCCCGTCGCCGAGCGGGAGGAAGCTGCCAGGGTCGAAGTCGGGGACATGGCCGCCCTCGTGGCCTCTAGGTTCCAGCGGGAGTACGGGGACTCTTAGACAGTCGCCCCTGCGGCCAGAAGGCCCTGTATCTCTTCTTTTTTGCTTTTGTTGAGTCTGTAGTCCAGCTCATGGAGCTTTGAATGAATGGATAGACTCTGTCGGTACCCTCGATACGGTGTACCCTCGCGCACAGGGGGAAATGCCTAAAGACCTCGTCCTTCTTTGCAGGGAGAGCTCCGAAGGCGCCATGTGTCCAGCGGGGCCGGACCTCCCTCTCCTCAGAGGAGGGCTCCGGGCACGCCACGTGGCCGGCAGAAGCCAGACCACCCCCCTCCGCGGGGAGAGCTCCGAAGGCTCCACGTGTCCAGCGGGGCCGGACCTCCCTCTTCTCAGAGGAGAGCTCTGAGCCCGCCACGTGGCCAGCAGAAGCCGGACCTCCCCCCTCCGCGGGGAGAGCTCCGAAGGCTCCACGTGTCCCGCGGGACCGGACCTCCCTCTCCTCAGAGGAGAGCTCCGGGCCCGCCACGTGGCCAGAAGGACGACGCTGTCTGCCACCGCGCAGTAGGCAGCGGGCGTAAAGATGCACCATACCTTGCCCGTACAAGGTATTCAAGGCCCGTGCCTTCCCAAGACGCGGAGACGTGGAGCACGCCTCTGTCAGGTCCCGTTGCGCCCAGTCACATCACAGACTGGCGCGCCGTGTCAGAGCCTGCCCGCCAATAAACATAGCAACAAGACATCCCCTGCCGCCCCTGCCATCATCAACCACTACGACTGGCTTGCGGCATGGGCAGGGCGGCAGAACGAAGACCCAGAAGCCTTCGCCAGAGACAACTACCGGCATAACTGCAAATACGATAGTCGGCAGGCAATCTCCCCGGGACCACCTGTCGGGTCCCGGGCCCCCCCTTGTAAGCCACTCAAGCCTTGGGCTATAAAAGGCTCGGGTAGGCAACGTTAGCAAGGGTTCGAACTCTGTGAACTCGCATCCTAGACATCACTCACCCTCAAGCTCAGGACTCCGGTTCTGAGCAACAAGCAATACAGCGAGCACCTCTGCTCACCGTGGACGTAGGGTTTTACGCTCCGGCGGCCTGAACCACGTAAAACTCGCTGTGTCAAGCTTCTCCCTCACTCGTCCCTAACGCTGAAGCTCTCCGCAAGCGTCTAGCCCCTCCGAAAAAGAACCTCTGCGGGATGCCCAGAGCAGGTCCGATGGAAGTGTCGACCACACACTTCGACAGACTCCTTATTATTGTGTCTGTTCCTTATCTTCTCCTTGGCTTGACCTGCCTGAGTCCTTAGCTCCGCAAGGAACTCAGAGGTCTTCACCAATCTTGAAGTCTTGCACAGACGCCTTCCTCGGGTCCTTATTGTGTTAAGGGCCCAAGGGGTCTTCGGAGCTCGCCCCATGAGGACGGGGGGAGGTCCGGATCTGCTGACCACGTGGTGAGCCCGGAGCACCTCTGAGGAGAGGGTGGTCCGGCCCCACGGGACACGTGGAGCCTTTGGAGCTCGCCCCAGTGGAGGGGGCAGGGTCCGGCTCTGCTGGCCATGTGGCAGGTCCGGGGTTATCCTCTGAGGAGAGGGGAGCTCCGATCCCGCTGGTACACGTGGGGCCTTCGGAGCGCGCCATTGCGGAGGGAGCAGGGTCCGGTTCCTCCGGTCTTGAGTTGGAGTTGTCGGGAGCTCCGGTCTCTCCCTGCGCGGTCCCCATGGTGGCCTTCTGGTAGGCGTGGCCAATGGTTTGGGCACTCCTACAATACTCTTGCGGGGGAGCTAAAACCGGGAGGTCCTGCACACAAACAGAGGAACCGTAATTCTCCTTGGGGGCTCTCCCTTCCCTTTCTCATATTCTTATTTGGCTTATGGTCCTAGTCAGGTATACGGTGCCTGGGTACTTCAGTGCACCCGGCGCCGGTGGTCTGCCTCCCTCCGAGGTCAGGGTACGACCGTCTGGCCCCAAGGACTGGACCATACCGCTGGGGGGGGGGGGGGCAGGGTGCACAGGATTCCGGTACGGAACCAGGCAAAGCAAACTGTGCTCCCCTGGACCTCCGAAGAGCAGGGTGCACACGCTTTTGGGTCGAAACCAGGCAAAGCAGGCTATGCACCCCGGGCTCCCCTTGCACAGCGCAGGTTTTTCCTGGGAGTGACCGACTGATGTCGCAGCACCTGACTGGGGGAGGCCCGAAAGGCCCCCTGGCCATCGGCAGGTACCTCAAGAGCAACCGCCTTCGGTAGGATAGCAAATGCCGACTATGGATAAGAGTGAGAAGGGAGAGCTAAATGTACAGTGAGCATACAGAGAGTGCGGTCATAAAAATTAATGCGTAATGTAAATGAGCACAGGGGAAAGAGCATGGTAGGACAGGTTTCTTTCCATATAAATATTGTCGGTACCTGAGATATGGGGTACCCCCGCGCACAGGGGAAAATGCCTATGGAACTCGCCCTTCTCCGCAGGGAGAGCTCCGAAGGCGCCACGCGTCCGGCGGGGCCAGACCTCCCTCTCCTCAGAGGAGAGCTCTGGGCCCGCCACGTGGCATACAGAAGCCGGACCTCCCCCTCCGCGGGAGAGAGGTCCGAAGGTGCCACGCGTCCAGCGGGGCCGGACCTCCCTCTCCTCAGAGGAGAGCTCCGGGCCCGCCGCGTGGCCGACAGAAGCCGAGCCTCCCCCTCCGCGGGGAGAGATCCGGAGGCTCCACGTGCCCCACAGGCCGGACCCTTCTCTCCTCAGAGAAGGGCTCCGGACCCGCCACGTGGCCAGAAGAACTGTGCTGCCTGCCCCCGAGAGATAGGCAGCGGGCGTAAAAACACCCCATACCTTGCCCGTACAAGGTATTCAAGGCCCGCGTCTTCCCAAGACACGGAGACGCGGAGCACACCTCTGTCAGGTGCCATTGCGACCAGTCGCATCACAGACTGGCGCGCGGTGTCAGAACCTGCCAGCCAATAAACTCCGCGACAAGACATCCCATGCCGCCTGCGCCGTCATCAACCACTACGACTGGCATGCGGCATGGGCAGGGCGGCAAGATGAAGACTTGGAAGCCTTCGCCAGAGACAACTACCGGCATAACTGTAGATACGGTAGATAATAGACAATCTTCCGGGGACCACCTATCGGGTCCCAGCCCCCCTTGTAAGCTGCCCGAGCCTTGGACTATAAAAGGTTCGGGTAGGCGTCGAAAGCAAGGGTTCGCACTTTGCAACTCATACGCTAGCCATACACTCTCAAGCTGTAACTCACCCCCGAGCTCAGGCCTCCGGTCCTTAGCAGCAAGCAATACAGCGAGCTCCATAGCTCGCCGTGGACGTGGGTTTTACGCTCCGGCGGCCTGAACCACGTAAAACTCTCCATGTCAAGCTCTTACTAACTCGTCCATCTGCGCAAGCTCTCCGCTAGAGACTAGCCCCACCCAAAAAAAAACCTCCGCGGGCTGCCCAGTGCAGGCCCGGGGGAAGTGTCGACTGAACACTTCGACATTTGGCGCGCCAGGTAGGGGGCTTTTCTCCTAGCGCGACGAGTTTCCGCCGACGAAGATGACCAAGCTTCCTTCAGCGGAAACTCGTCGCGCTAGGAGAAAAGCCCCCTACCTGGCGCGCCAAACGTCGAAGTGTTCAGTCGACACTTCCCCCGGGCCTGCACTGGGCAGCCCGCGGAGGTTCTTTTTTCGGTGGGGCTAGTCTCTAGCGGAGAGCTTCCGCAGATGGACGAGTTAGTAAGAGCTTGACACGGCAAGTTTTACGTGGTTCAGGCCGCCGGAGCGTAAAACCCTACGTCCACGGCGAGCTATGGAGCTCGCTGTATTGCTTGCTGCTCAGGACCGGAGGCCTGAGCTCGAGGGTGAGTTACAGCTTGAGAGTGTATGGCTAGCGTATGAGTTGCAAAGTGCAAACCCTTGCTATCGACGCCTACCCGAACCTTTTATAGTCCAAGGCTCGGGCAGCTTACAAGGGGGGCTGGGACCCGACAGGTGGTCCCGGGAAGATTGTCTACTATCTACCATATCTGCAGTTATGCTGGTAGTTGTCTCTGGCGAAGGCTTCCGAGTCTTCATCTTGCCGCCCTGCCCATGCCGCATGCCAGTCGTAGTGGTTGATGACGGCGCAGGCGGCATGGGATGTCTTGTCGCGGAGTTTATTGGCTGGCATGTTCTGACACCGTGTGCCAGTCTGTGATGCGACTGGTCGCAACGGCACCTGACAGAGGCGTGCTCCGCGTCTCCGCGTCTTGGGAAGACGCGGGCCTTGAATACCTTGTACGGGCAAGGTATGGGGCGTTTTTACGCCCGCTGCCTATCTCTCGGGGGCAGGCAGCACAGTTCTTCTGGCCACATGGCTGGTCCGGAGCCCTTCTCTGAGGAGAGAAGGGTCCGGCCTGCGGGGCACGTGGAGCCTCCGGACCTCTCCCCACGGAGGGGGAGGCTCGGCTTCTGTCGGCCACGTGGCGGGCCCGGAGCTCTCCTCTGAGGAGAGGGAGGTCCGGCCCCGCTGGACGCGTGGCGCCTTCGGACCTCTCTCCCGCGGAGGGGGAGGTCCGGCTTCTGTATGCCACGTGGCGGGCCCGGAGCTCTCCTTTGAGGAGAGGGAGGTCCGGCCCCGCCGGACGCGTGGCGCCTTCGGAGCTATCCCTGCGGAGAAGGGCGAGATCCTTAGGCATTTTCCCCTGTGCGCGGGGGTATCCCATATCTCAGGTACCGACAGTGGCCCCCGGGCCCATCTCGGGGGAGATAGCAAGCCCGAGGTGGGACCTCCGTCTCTTCTGATCCGCGCACTTTCTCTAAGTCCCGAATTGACCGCTGCCGGAGCACGAACGGCCGCGGGATCGTGGGAGCGTGCGCTCACTTGATGGTTGCTTTTACTGTGGCGGTTCCCAAGACTGCCACGTCTGCATGTTGCAGCGCTTTCTTCGGGAACCGCCGAAGTGCCTTGCCGGCTCATATTCTCAGGAGACTGACTCCTTGACCCACCGCTTCAGTTGGGCGGCTTGGGTCCACCCGTCATCGGCAATCGGTCTAGAGCCGAGGCGGTTGCCGATGCGGTGTATCCGAAGAGTTCCGAATCGCTTGGAATTGCACCCGGGAAGTTTTTAGAGAGGGTCTCACCCACATTGCGGCTTCCCTTCGCACTTCTCTGCGTTTCTTCTCGGACTCTTGTGTTTTTGCTCTCTTGCCCTTGAGTTCTCCCTTGCCATGGCTTCCAATCCGTCCGGCGGCCTGAACCACGTAAAACTCGCTGTGTCAAGCTCTTACTAACTCGTCCATCTGCGCAAGCTCTCCGCTAGAGACTAGCCCCACCAAAAAATGAACCTCCGCGGGCTGCCCAATGCAGGCCCGGGGGAAGTGTCGACTGAACACTTCGACATTTGGCGCGCCAGGTAGGGGGCTTTTCTCCTAGCGCGACGAGTTTCCGCCGACGAAGATGACCAAGCTTCCTTCAGCGGCAAACTCTCCCCCTCCGCGAGCGCCATGACTTTTTGAACGGAATCGCCTCCTCACCTGTCGGTACCTGAGATATGGGGTACCCCCGCGCACAGGGTAAAATGCCTAAGGAACTCGCCCTTCTCCGCAGGGAGAGCTCTGAAGGCGCCACGTGTCCGGTGGGGCCGGACCTCCCTCTCCTTAGAGGAGAGCTCCGGGCCCGTCACGTGGCATACAGAAGCCGGACCTCCCCCTCCGCGGGAGAGAGGTCCGAAGGTGCCACGCGTCCAGCGGGGCCGGGCCTCCCTCTCCTCAGAGGAGAGCTCCGGGCCCGCCATGTGGCCAACAGAAGCCGAGCCTCTCCCTCCGCGGGGAGTGGTCCGGAGGCTCCACGTGCCCCGCGGGACTGACCCTTCTCTCCTCTGAGAAGGGCTCCGGGCCCGCCACGTGGCAGCAGAACGACGCTGCCTGCCCCGAGCGATAGGCAGCGGGCGTAAAGACACCCCATACCTTGCTCGTACAAGGTATTCAAGGCCCGCGTCTTCCCAAGACGCGGAGGTGCGGAGCACGCTTCTGTCAGGTGCCGTTGCGCCCAGTCGTATCACAGACTGGCGCGCGGTGTCAGAACCTGCCAGCCAATAAACACCGTGACAAGACATCCCATGCCGCCTGCGCCGTCATCAACCACTACGACTAGCATGCGGCATGGGCAGGGCAGCAAGATGAAGACTCAGAAGCCTTCGACCAGAGGCAACTACCGGCATAACTGCAGATATGGTAGATGATAGACAATCTTCCCAGGACCACCTGTCGGGTCCCGGCCCCCCTTGTAAGCTGCCCGAGCCCTGGACTATAAAAGGCTCGGGTAGGCGTCGATAGCAAGGGTTCGCACTTTGCAACTCATACGCTAGCCATACACTCTCAAGCTGTAACTCACCCCCCAGCTCAGGCCTCCGGCCCCGAGCAGCAAGAAACACAGCGAGCTCCATAGCTCGCCGTGGACGTAGGGTTTTACGCTCCGGTGGCCTGAACCACGTAAAACTTGCCGTGTCAAGCTCTTACTAACTCGTCCATCTGCGCAAGCTCTCCGCTAGAGACTAGCCCCACCGAAAAAAGAACCTCCGCGGGCTGCCCAGTGCAGGCCCGGGGGAAGTGTCGACTGAACACTTCGACATTTGGCGCGCCAGGTAGGGGGCTTTTCTCCTAGCGCGACGAGTTTCCACCGACGAAGATGACCAAGCATCCTTCAGCGGCAAACTCTCCCCCTCCGCATTCACGGCAAACCGTGACCACTGGGGAGTACATGTCGACACACTCAGGACGGAGTGTGTCGGCACAAGCTGGTAGCCAGCAGCCGACTCCGGCAACGCCGACCCCAGCTATGCAGGCCCAGATCAGTGTGAGATCTTCTGCGGCGCTGAGCGTACACCATGGAGGTGCGCTAGCTGCAGCAAGAGCGCTGCTGCGCAACCCACCTGCGGGGGATGCGCCCCATTCAGCGACCCAGCAATGGGTCCGCGAGGTGGACCGCCTCGTCGTCGCCGCCGCGAACCCTCGGTTTCGGCGAGGACGGCGCCCAGGACAACCGGCTGTGTCACTGACGCGCACGCCCACGGTTGACGGGCTAACGGCGGATTCCAGCTCCTCCAGGCTCCTGTCTACGGACCTGAGAAGGGAGCTGGAACGGTGCCACTTGGGTCAGGACGCCCGGGTGTACCTCGAGCGACGCCGAGAAAGGCGTCGCAACCATGAGACTGGCAACAGCATGTCGTCGGCCTCGACACAACCTGAAGGGCAGGTCTTCGCCACGCGAGCCCTGCCTCAGGCATATGCTGTGCAGCATATGCCACAACCATATGCGCCGCAAGCAGCGGCCCCGGTCTATGGTGCAGCCTTGCCCATGCGGGGATACGCGGTGCCAAGTGCGAACCAAGCGTTCGCAGCGCCAGTACCTGCAGCAGCAGGTGCAGGATGTGCGGCCCTTGCACCCCACCTTCGCTTCGCGAGGTGGCCACGCAAGTTCCGGCCGCACCTGCCCGAAAAGTACGACGGTAGCGTCAACCCGGCGGAGTTCCTCCAGATCTACTCCACCGCCGTACTTGCCGCAGAAGGGGACGAGGCTGTCATGGCCAACTACTTCCCCGTCGCCTTGACCGGCCCAGCTCGGTCTTGGCTCATGAATCTGCCTCAGGGGTCCATAACCTCCTGGGGAGAGCTCTGCCGGCAGTTCGTCGCCAACTTCGGCAGCTCCTACACTGTCGAAGTGTGCGATCGACACTTCCCCCGGGCCTGCACTGGGCAGCCCGCGGAGGTTCTTTTTTCGGCGGGGCTAGTCTCCTAGCGGAAATCTTGCGCGCATGGACGAGTTAGCGAGAGCTTGACACGGCGAGTTTTACGTGGTTCAGGCCGCCGGAGCGTAAAACCCTACGTCCACGGCGAGCTACGGAGCTCGCTGTATTGCTTGCTGCTCAGGGCCGGAGGCCTGAGCTTGGGGGTGAGTTACAGCTTGAGAGTGTATGGCTAGCGTATGAGTTGCAAAGTGCGAACCCCTGCTATCGACGCCTACCCGAGCCTTTTATAGTCCAAGGCTCGGGCGGCTTACAAGGGAAGCCGGGACCCGACAGGTGGCCCCGGGAAGATTGTCTATTATCTACCATATCTGTAGTTACGCCGGTGGTTGCCTCTGGTCGAAGGCTTCTGAGTCTTCATCTTGCCGCCCTGCCCATGCCGCATGCTAGACGTAGTGGTTGATGACGGCGCAGGCGGCATGGGATGTCTTGTCGCGGCGTTTATTTAGCTGGCAGGTTCTGACGCCGCGCGCCAGTCTGTGATGCGACTGGGCGCAACGGCTCCTGACAGACGCGTGCTCCGCGTTTCCGCGTCTTGGGAAGACGCGGGCCTTGAATACCTTGTACGGGCAAGGTGCGGGGCGCCTTTACGCCCGCTGCCTTCCGCTCGGGGGCAGGCAGCACCGTTCTTCTGGCCACGTGGCGGGTCCGGAGCCCTTCTCTGAGGCGAGAGGGGTCCGGCCTGCGGGGCACGTGGAGCCTCTGGACCTCTCCCCTCGGAGGGGGAGGTCCAGCCTCTGTATACCACGTGGCGGGCCCGGGGCTCTCCTCTGCGGAGAGGGAGGTCCGGCCCCGCTGGACGCGTGGCGTCTTCGGACCTCTCTCCCGCGGAGGGGGAGGTCCGGCTTCTGTATGCCATGTGGCGGGCCCGGAGCTCTCCTCGGAGGAGAGGGAGGTCCGGCCCCGCCGGACGCGTGGCGCCTTCGGAGCTCTCCCTGCGGAGAAGGGCGAGTACCTTAGGCATTTTACCCTGTGCGCGGGGGTACCCCATATCTCAGGTACCGACAGTGGCCCCCGGGCCCATCTCGGGGGAGATAACGAGCCCGAGGTGGGACCTCCGTCTCTTCCGATCCGCGCACTTTCTCTAAGTCCCGAATTGGCCACTGCCGGAGCACGAACGGCCGCGGGGTCGTGAGAGCGTGCGCTCACTTGATGACTGCTTTTACTGCGGAGACGGGAGCCCCGGCCATGTTGAACACGCAGGGCTTTCGGAGCTCTCCCACCGCGGGGGCAGGTCCGGTTTCCGCCCGCCACGTGGCAAGCCCGGAGCCCTTCTCAAGGGAGGAGAGAGTTCCGGGCCTGCTGGACACGTGGGGCCCCCGGGTCCCGTCCCCTCTAGCCCTGGGCCGAAGTAGTTGGTAGCTCCTTTCCCCCTACTTCATGCAGTCCCCGTTGCCGCAACCTGGAAGTCCTGCACACAGGTAGAGGAAACGTAATTCTCCTTGGGGGCTCCCCCTCCCTTATCTCAGTCTTATTTGACTTACAGCCCCAACCATATGCTTGATGCTTGGGGACTTGTAGAGAGGGGGAGCTGAGCACATGGTAACCATGTACTGCAAGGGCGATAAAAAAGAACTCAATTCACAATTTAAATGAGTACAAGGAAAGAGCAAAGTAGGGCAGACTTCTTTTCGTACAACCTTCCATAGGAGGAAGGCAGGCTAAACATGGAGGCCACGACCCACCCCATTAAGAGGGGAAGCAAGACTCTATGCGCTTGGAGTCGGAACCAGGCAAAGCTGAACATAGTCCTGGACCGTCCCCTGGGGTTTAGCTGCTCCGAGCGCTGCTCCTGGACTCTATGGGGTTCATTACGAAAAGAAAGTACTGTCCTATTTTTGCTCTTAGGGGTAGAACTTACGGAGGTGTTCTATGTTCCAAGGGTTCGGGAGCAGGTCCCCATTCTCGGTGGAAAGGCGCACACACCCGGGGCGGCATACTTTCGCGACTCGGAAGGGGCCTTCCCAAGTAGGGGAGAGTTTGTGGGCCCCTTCGCGAGAAAGTATGCGCCGCAACACCAGGTCACCTTCCTGCAGCTCCCGGGCACGCACAGACCTCTGGTGGTAGCGCCGAAGCGCCTGTCTGTACCGCAAGTTACAGAGTGCCGCATGTAACCGGACCTCGTTGACGAGGTCGATTTCTCCACGCCGGAGGTTGTCCTGCGTGGCTTCGTCGTAAGCCTGGACACGGTGAGACATCATGGTGATTTCTGGAGGGAGTACAGCTTCAGCCCCGTACACCATGAAGAAGGGTGTCTCCCCGGTGGCCCGGCTCTGGGATGTCCGGTTAGCCCATAGTGTGCTCGGAAGTTCATCTACCCAATTGGCATCATGTTTCTTCAGGCTGGCGAAGGTACGAGTCTTGAGGCCCCGGAGAATCTCCGCATTGGCCCTCTCGACTTGACCATTGCTCTTCGGGTGGGCGACAGAGGCATAGCATACCTGAATGCCAAGGTCCTCGCAGTAGTCTTGGAACGCTGCGCTGGTGAACTGGGTCCCATTGTCAGTGATGATCCTGTTTGGGACCCCGAACCGGCAGACAATAGACCTGATGAATTTTACTGCGGAGTGTTTATTGATGGTGACAACTGGTGTAGCTTCCGGCCACTTGGTGAACTTGTCGATAGCGACATAGAGGTACCGGAACCACCCGACGGTTCTGGGAAATGGTCCCAGGATGTCCAGCCCCCACACAGCAAACGGCCACGAGGACGGGATCATCTGTACCGCCTCAGCCGGTGTATGGATCTGCTTGGCGTGGAACTGGCACGCCTTGCAGCTCTCGACCAGCTTGACGGCATCCTGGAGTGCTGTCGGCCAGTAGAAGCCATGCCGGAAGGCTTTACCGACAAGCGTGCGTGAGGAAGAATGACTTCCACATTCGCCTCCATGGATCTCAGCGAGCAAGTCGCAGCCTTCCCCCTGGGTTATACACCGCAATAGGATGTGGTTGGCGCCACGCCGGTAGAGATCCCCCGCTACCAGCGCGTACCTCTTAGCCATACGCACAATCCGTTCAGCGGTTGCATGTTCATCAGGGAGGATATTGTCCTTCAAGTAGTCCCGGATCTCCGTGATCCATGCATCGGGTCTGACTTGAGCTTCTGGATCTTGAGCGCTGGGTTGCACGGAGTCCCCAGTGACGCTTACGATCCTTGGCGGCGCCCACGGTTGTAGGGCCGCCGGGACCGCCAGCTTCGAGGTGCTGGTCAAGCCCCCTTCGCCCGGCTCGGCGGGCCGGGCTGTGGGCCGCAGCAACGTCCTCTCGAAGACTCCTTCGGGCGCAGGGGCTCTGGTGGAAGCCTTCGTTGAAAGGTCGTCGGCTGCGGCATTACCGGCGCGCGGTACGTGGTGCAGGTCCAAGGCGAGGAATTCTTTCTCCAACATCTGCACGTAAAGCAGATATGCAGCTAGCTGGGGGTCATTGCAGGAGCATTCGCCCTTGACTTGCTTGATGACCAGCTGGGAGTCGCCCTGTGCCAACAACTGGCGAGCGCCTAAAGACAGGGCTGTCTGCAGGCCAAAGATGAGTGCTTCATACTCCGCCATGTTATTGGTTGCCTTGAAATTGAGACGCACCATATACCCAAACTGTTCCCCCGATGGCATGAGGAGCAGTACGCCGGCACCGGCCCCCTGCTTTCGCGAGCAGCCGTCGAAGAAGAGTGTCCAGTGGGGTTCGGTGAAGACCGGAGCTTGGTGCTCCTGTTCTCGGCCCCCATGGCCCCCTGGGTCAGTCTCCGTTGGTGTCCACTCCGCCACAAAGTCAGCCAGTGCTTGGCTCTTGACTGCATGGCATGGGAGGAAGTCCAGCTCAAACTCCGCCAGCTCCGCCGCCCATTTAGCAACGTTGCCAGTCGCATGGGGGCTGTGAAGAATTGTCTTCAGTGGATACGAGGTGACTACCGAGACCCGGTGGGCCTGGAAGTAATGGCGGAGCTTTCTGGAGGCCACGAGCACCGCATACAGCAGCTTGTGCACTTCCAGGTACCTTGTCTTGGCATCATGAAGTACTTCGCTGATGTAGTAGACAGGCCTCTGGACGGTTCGAACCCTCTTTCTCAGGCCTGGGAGGTCCTCGTCCATTGGCCCTGGCCCACAGGAGGTGGGTGGACCCATGGGGGCCTCCGGGAGCTGGGACCCGGAGGCCCTTAAGCTATCTTGATTGTCCGGGAGCTCCGGGGGGTCTTGGGGGACCTCTGGGAGGTCCCATTTGGCCCCCGGGGGGTCCCGCAGGGCCCCCGGGGGTTAATCTTGGAGGTCCGGGAGACTGCCCAGGACCTCCGGGAGGCCGACCTGGACCTCCGGGAGGTTGCCTTGGAGGCCCGGGAGACCGTCTTGGTCCTGCGGGTCCTCCTAGCGTCTATCTTCTGCTACCGGAGCAGGTTGTGAAGATGAGGGGTCCGGCCGCTCTGCGACGAGGACCATACTTACTACGTCAGTTGTCGCCGCGATGTAGAGCAACAGGTGCTCTCCGGGCTCAGGGGCTACCATGATTGGTAGGGTCGTCAGGAGTCGCTTCAACTCCTGGAAAGCCTCTTCTGCTTCGTCAGTCCAGGCAAAAGGGCCTGACTTGCGCAGGAGCTTAAAGAAAGGGAGTGCCCGCTCTGCTAGCCTCGGTATAAACCGATTCAGCGCGGCTAGACATCCCGTCAGTTTCTGGACATCCTTGACGCGGGCAGGGGGCCGCATCAAGTCGATGGCCTTGATCTTCTCTGGGTTGGCCTCAATCCCTCGGTGCGAGACCAGGAACCCTAAGAGCTTCCCAGAGGACACGCCGAACACACATTTATCTGGGTTCATCTTGGTGCGCGTAGAGCGCAACTTGTCAAAGACTAAAGCTAGGTTATCTAGCAGGGACGGACCCTGCTTGACCTTGACAACTATGTCATCGACATACACCTCAACCAGGTCTCTTATTAACTCCCCAAAGGTTTTGTGCATTGCCCGCACAAAGGTGGGGAGTGCATTCTTTAGGCCGTAAGGCATAGACACATAGCAATAAAGGCCCTCTACTGTGATGAAGGAGGTGTGCTCCTCGTCCTCCCTAGACATGGGGATCTGATGGAAACCCGTGTAGGCGTCTAGGAAGCACAGCATATCACAGCCTGACGTTGAGTCTACTATTTGATCTATTCTAAGGAGAGGGAATGGATCTTTAGGACATGCCTTATTGAGACTGGTGTAGTCGATGCACATCCGGAGCTTCCCGCCAGCCTTCGGGACAACGACGGGGTTCGCCAACCATCGGGGGTGGTGGACTTCCCGTATGAAGCCAGCGTCCAGCAGCTTCTTGACTTCTTCACGGATGAAGTTTTGCCGCTCGATGGACTGCTTGCGGGGCTTCTATTGAACCGGCCGGGCGTCGGGGAAGACTTTCAAGTGGTGCTCGATCACCTTCCTGGGGATCCCCGGCATCTGTGACGGCTGCCATGCAAACACGTCAACGTTGTGCCGGAGGAAGGTGACGAGCGCGCCTTCCTATTTACTATCCAGGCCCCCGGCTACCCGGGTGGTCTGGGTAGCTTCGGCGCCGACTTGGACGACCTTTAAGGGGACGCCGCCCTCGTCGAGAGGTTGCACCCGGGGTGCTGTGGTGGAAGCACGGTGACGTGCGTTCGGGCAGAGCTGGTCCGGCTCCGTATTGCCGGGGGTTGATGCCCCAGCTGTTGCGAGTGCTTGGAGCTTCTCCAGGGCCAACATTGCAGCAGTGCGGTCCCCTCGAATCCTTAGAACACCTGTCGGTGTCGGCATATTCAGGACAAGGTAGCCGTAATGGGCTACAGCCATGAACCGGTACAGGGCTGGCCTGCGGATTATGGCGTTGAAGGGGAGGTCTATCTCCACTACGTCGAACAGAATGTACTCTGTTCGATAGCTGTCCGGAGCCCCGAAGGTCACCGGGAGACTAATGTTGCCGTAGGGGATAACCTGTCCCGGCCCTACCGCTGAGAACGGGCTCGACGGGGTGAGCTTGGCCATCGGGATTTGCAGCTTCTGGAAAGCTGGCTGATGAGGTTCAGCCCAGCCCCTCCATCCACCAAAACGTGGTACATTCTCATGCTGGCGATGGTAGGGGCCACCAGGAGCGGTAGTTGGCCGGCCCCAGCCATGTTCCTGGGGCAGTCGGTGGCATCAAAGCTGATGGGGGTCCCCATCCACTTTAGGTGCGGTGCAGCACTTGGGAGTGGCGCCACCGACGCTACCGCTTGGCGCAGAGTCTTGACTGCGCTTCGGGATGAGGGGTTGGCGGACCCGCCGTATATGACGTAGAGCTTCTTCCGACGCTCATCGTCGCTGGAGCCGGAATCCTCGTGATTGCGTGCCGCCTTCACGACACGCGGAGGCTCCTGGATCTCCCCTGGGTGGTCGATGTTGTCTGGAACATCCACCCTCTGCTCATCTTCCTTTGGACGGAAGGGCAGGGCATCAGCCCGCTGCCGCTTCTCCTTGCGGAAGCGCTCTGCGAGCCTTCGGATCTCCCGGCACTCGGCAGCAGTGTGGCGACAGCTGCCGTGCACGGGGCACATATTGTCTTTATCACCTTCTGGGATTGGTGATCTTCGCTGCTTCTTGTCGGGGCGCGGCCCCCGAGCCCCACCGAGCATCGCTGCAGTGACGACTGGGGCTGCGGTCGGTGACTCTATCTTGCTTCTGCCTCGGTTCTTGGCCTTCCTGCTGCCTCCACAGGGAGTAGGACTAGATCCGGGCAGTCCCCCTGACTCGGAGGATGGCAGCGAGTGCCAGTTCCGTCCTTCGGCTGCTCTGGCGCATTTGTCTGCCAAGCTGAAGAGCTCTGAGACGTCGCGGACCTCCCTGGTCGCGAGCTTCTCGAGCATCTTCCTGTCCCGGACGCCTTGCCGGAACGCCACCACCACAGAAGCATTTTGAATGTGTGGGATGGTGTTCCGCACCTGGGAGAACCGCTGGATGAAAGAGCACAGCGACTCCCCAGGTTGCTGCTGGACGGTGTGGAGGTCGAGCTCCGTGCCAGGCCGGGTGTAGGAGCTGCCGAAGTTGGCTACGAACTGTCGGCAAAGCTCTCCCCAGGAGGTGACGGAACCCTGGGGGAGGTTCATGAGCCAAGACCGGGCTGGACCGGTCAAGGCGACAGGGAAGTAATTGGCCATGACGGCTTCATTCCCTCCTGCGGCAAGTACGGCGGTGGAGTAGATCTGGAGGAACTCCGCCGGGTTGACGCTGCTGTCGTACTTCTTGGGCAGGTGTGGCCGAAACTTGCGCGGCCACTTCGCAAAGCGAAGATGGGGTGCGAGGGCTGCACACCCTGCTTCTGTCACCGCAGGTTCTGGTGCCGCGAACGCTGGGTTCGCACTAGGCACAGTGTACCCTGGTACGGCAAAGCTGCACCATAGGCCGGGGGCGCCATCTGCAGTACATATGACTGTGGCATATTCTGCACGGCGCAGGCCTGGGGCAGAGATCGCATGGCGAAGGTCTGCTCTTCAGGCTGGGTCGAGGCCGACGTCATGCTGTCGTCAGCCTCTTGGTAGAGACGCCTTTCTCGGCGTTGCTCGAGGTATACCCGGGCATCTTGACCCGAGCGACACCGCTCCAGCTCTGTCCTCAGATCCATCGATTGAGGGCTGGCAGAGCTGGAGTCTGCCGTCTGTTCGTCAACCATCGGTGTGCGTATCAGTGGCACGGCGGGCTGGTCAGAGTGTCGTCTCCGCCGGAGTCGCGGGCTTGCGGCAGCGACGACAAGACGGTCTACCTCGAGAATCCACCTCTGGGTCGCTGCCTGAGGTGCGTCCCCAGCGGGCGGATTGTGCAGTAGCGTTCTTGCTGCAGCTAGCGCACCCCCTCCGGGTACGCCCGGCGCTACTGAAGATCTGACGCTGGTTGGAGCCTGCATTGCCGGGGTCGGCGCTGCCAGAGCCGGTTGCTGGCTCCCAGCTTGTACTAACACACTCCGTCCCGAGTGTGTTGGCTTGTACTCCCCCCTGGTCGCAGTTCGCCGCGGAGGCGGGGGAGGTGAGCTTGCCGCCGAAGGGAGCTTGGTCATCTTCATCGGCGGAAACTCGTCACGCTAGGGGACGAGCCCCCTACCTGGCGCGCCAAATGTCGAAGTGTGCGATCGACACTTCCCCCGGGCCTGCACTGGGCAGCCCGCGGAGGTTCTTTTTTCGGCGGGGCTAGTCTCCTAGCGGAAATCTTGCGCGGATGGACGAGTTAGCGAGAGCTTGACACGGCGAGTTTTACATGGTTCAGGCCGCCGGAGCGTAAAACCCTACGTCCACGGCGAGCTACGGAGCTCGCTGTATTGCTTGCTGCTCAGGGCCGGAGGCCTGAGCTTGGGGGTGAGTTACAGCTTGAGAGTGTATGGCTAGCGTATGAGTTGCAAAGTGCGAACCCCTGCTATCGACGCCTACCCGAGCCTTTTATAGTCCAAGGCTCGGGCGGCTTACAAGGGAAGCCGGGACCCGACAGGTGGTCCCGGGAAGATTGTCTATTATCTACCGTATCTGTAGTTACGCCGGTGGTTGCCTCTGGTCGAATGCTTCTGAGTCTTCATCTTGCCGCCCTGCCCATGCCGCATGCTAGTCGTAGTGGTTGATGACGGCGCAGGCGGCATGGGATGTCTTGTCGCGGCGTTTATTTAGCTGGCAGGTTCTGACGCCGCACGCCAGTCTGTGATGCGACTGGGCGCAATGGCTCCTGACAGACGCGTGCTCCGCGTTTCCGCGTCTTGGGAAGACGCGGGCCTTGAATACCTTGTACGGGCAAGGTGCGGGGCGCCTTTACGCCCGCTGCCTTCAGCTCGGGGGCAGGCAGCACCGTTCTTCTGGCCACGTGGCGGGTCCGGAGCCCTTCTCTGAGGCGAGAGGGGTCCGGCCTGCGGGGCACGTGGAGCCTCCGGACCTATCCCCGCGGAGGGGGAGGTCCAGCCTCTGTATACCACGTGGCGGGCCCGGGGCTCTCCTCTGCGGAGAGGGAGGTCCGGCCCCGCTGGACGCGTGGCGTCTTCGGACCTCTCTCCCGCGGAGGGGGAGGTCCGGCTTCTGTATGCCACGTGGCGGGCCCGGAGCTCTCCTCGGAGGAGAGGGAGGTCCGGCCCCGCCTGACGCGTGGCGCCTTCGGAGCTCTCCCTGTGGAGAAGGGCGAGTACCTTAGGCATTTTACCCTGTGCGCGGGGGTACCCCATATCTCAGGTACCGACATACACCCGTCCCGGCACGGAGCTTGACCTCCACGCCGTCAAGCAACAACCTGGGGAGTCGCTGCGCTCTTTCATCCAGCGGTTCTCTCAGGTACGCAACACCATTCCACATATCCAAAGTGCCTCTGTGGTGGTGGCGTTCCGACAGGGTGTCCGGGACCAGAAAATGCTTGAGAAGCTAGCGACCAGAGAGGTCCGCGACGTCTCGGAGCTCTTCAGCCTGGCGGACAAGTGCGCCAGAGCAGCTGAAGGGCGGAACTGGCACTCTCTGCCGACCTCCGAGTCAGGAGGACAGCCCGGGTCCGGTGCTGCTGCCTATGGCGGTGGCAGGAAGGCCAAGAACCGGGGGAGTGGCAAGATGAAGTCACCATTTACGGCCCCCGTCGCCGCAGCTGCGACGACTAGTGGGGCTCGGGGGCCACGCCCCGACAAAAGGCAGCGGCAATCACCGGTCCCAGACAGTGACCAGGGCGGGCTATGCCCCGTGCATGGCACCGGCAACCATACTTCTGCCGAATGCTGGGAGATCCAGAGGCTTGCAGAGCGCTTCCGCAAAGGAAGACAGCAGAGGGCTGAAGCACCGCCCTACCCTCAGAGGGATGGCAAACAGAAGGTCGATACCCCAGTCACCGCTGCCCATCAGGTGGGGTTCCAGGAGCCTCAGCGTGTCATAAAGACAGTGCATGACGGTGAGGACTCTAGTTCCGACGGTGACGGGCCAGGGTGTTAGCCAACTGCGGCGCGCCTCCGTGCCTCGAACATACCACTCGGCAGCCGCCTAAGGTCTGTCGACCCCTTGAAGGCCTCGCCAGAAGGGGAAGACGCCTTAGGTCATCCATGACGAGCCCGGGCCTACCTACCCCTTGAAGGCCTTAGCCAGCAGGGGAGAACTCCCCGGGGGCCCCCAGGAGAAGCCGCGCAGGACCTGATCCAGCGCGAAGATAACAACCTCGTCGACAAGACTCGGCTGCAGGGAACACCCCACAACGCGCGGTCTCGGCTAATGCTCTAAGCACTACCGCCAAAGAACCAAACGCGTCGGGGGCCTGCAGGAGGGCAACCTGGTGTAGCGGCACGCTCTATTCCAAGAAGGACCCATAAGCTCTCCCCCAGCAGGGAAGGTCCCTTCCGAATCATGAAAGCTGCCGCCCCAAGTACACATGCCTTTCAACCGAGAGTGGGATCCATTCCCAAAAAACCTTGCCATGAAGCAACACTGTAAGTCATACTTCCTGAGCATCAGTAGAACAGGGTTATTCCCTTCTGTAATGGATCCCATAGAATTTAGGAACAGAGCTTGGGGCAGCTAAGTCTCAAGGGACGGTACAGGACTACGTCCAGTTTAGCCTGGTTCCGACCCTAAGCGCGTAGAGTCTTGCTTCCCTTGTAGACGAGGCGGAACATTGCCTCCATGTACAGCCAGAATTCCATCTATGGGCACAAATACAGAGACCTGTTCTACTTAGCTCTCTCTCATGCGCTCATTTAAATTATGCATTAATTTTTATGATCGCACTATCTCTGTATGTTCATCGTACATCTAGCTCCCCCTCTCCTGCGCTCATCCATAGTCGGCATTCGCTATCCTACCGAAGGCGGCTGTGCTTGAGGCACCTGCCGATGGCCGAGTGAGTCTCTCAGGCCTCCCCCAGTCAGGTGTTGCGGTGCCAGTTGATTACCTCCAGGAAAGGCCTGCGTTGTGCATAGGGGGTCCAGGGTGCGTATCCAGCTTAGCCGGCCATGAGCCCAAAGCATGCGCATCCTGCCCTCCGGAGGTACAGGGGAGTACAACCGCTTTGCCTGGTCACAAACCCAAAGCACGTGCACTCTGCTTCCCCAGCGCATAGCCCGGTACTAGGGATCGGACGGCCGTACCCGGACCTCGGAGGGAGCCGGAGCTCCGGCGCCTCGTGCACAGAATTGCCCAAGCCCCGTATAGCGAATCAGGATCGTAAGACGGATAAGACTAGGAGACAGGAGGGGAGGACCCCCCGAGGAGAATTACGTTTCCTCTTCCTGTGTGCAGGACCTCCAGGTTACGGCAACAGGGACTGCATGAAGCAGGGGGAAAGGAGCTACCAACTACTCCGACCTAGAACTGGAAGGACCGGGACCAGCCTCTCCAGCAGGGGCGGGACCCGAGGGCCCCACGTGTCCAGCAGGCTCGGAACTCTCACCTCCCTTGAGGAGGGCTCCGGGCTCGCCACGTGGCGGGCAGAAACCGGACCTCCCCCCCCCCCCCCCCCCCCCCCCCCCGGTGGGAGGGCTCCAAAAGCCCTACGTGTCCAGCATGGCCGGAGCTCCAGCCTCTTAAGTGTGACGCCCTCAATTCTGTGGAAAGCCACGGAACCGAGAACTAATGCATATGTGTGCCCAGGATGTTCATCACACATACACATACTCTCCACAAACTGAATTCAGATTATATATTACCACGAATAACAGAGTTTATTACAACACCTCATGAGTCTTGGACTCATGCTCACAGCGGAAGTCTTTATTTCTACGCAGCGGAAATCTTTATTTAAATGCGGAAGCAAAAACTAATGCGGAAGCAAAACTAAGCAGAAGTGGCTCCATCTCTACTCCCTCCACAGGCAAGGTTGAGAACAGATCACACGCCATAATGCTCTACTCGGTCTTCATAGAAGTCTTCTCTTGCTGTTGATGAAGAAATAATAATGCAAGTTTGAGTACAATGATGTACTCAGCAAGTGTGGAAAAACACATGATATGCAGCTCATAAACAAGGTAGGCATAAAAGGCTTATTTGCAGAAAAGCAGATTTATAAAACCATGATAAAACAACAACTTAAGTTTAAATGTAATCCCAACATGTATTAAATTACCAACATACCTCCATCACTTCCCGCGTACCATCCGAACATTAACCAATCTAATTTTATTCATACTTACGAATACCTCCTCGTATTCGCTTCCATCTCACCTCATAAAACAACCTCGTCTCGCACCGAGACCAATCTCATATGACTCATCAGTCATACAACCATCTTACCTCCCGGACTCAACAGTCCCAAACCAAACCATAACCAAGAACCTTCCCAATAACCATGCCAGTAACCATCCCATCTAATCATGGCAGTTTAGCCAGGTGCTCATGACCGTAAGCTCGGCTATCATGATAGTTTTAGACTCTGCAGAGTTTGCACCTCTTTACCCACAAGTTTGTGATTTCGTCACCCGTCGGCGACTGCAGAACCTCCATTATACCAGTACACAACCGTCGGTGTATGGTCAAGAGATCACAAAATAGCCTTTACAAAGGGGTTACTAGATGTATGGACTCACTAAGGTTTCACCGGCAGGCTAGAATCTCCAATTCTCCCACCCACGGGCCCCCTCTTGTGCCATGCAGTTCCCAGGGCAGTCCTCACTCGACTCCCATTCCCCGCGCCTTCCACAGTCCATAACACTCTAGCAACTTACCTAATTACTCAGCTAAGCCGCACCCATACTTGGCCTTGTGGTGGCACTGTTATCCTGGCATGTGCATGCATGAACCGGTCCTTAGATCTGCGGCAAGCAAAACCACCCTCTCATGCTACCTCATTAACAAACCCAGGCTTGCCTAGATCTCCCTCCGATCCATGTTTATTAACCTCATCAGTTACTTATTATCAGTACGAATGCAGTTAGCTAGACACATCTATCTCGCTTCCCAATCCCATGGACTCAGCGAAGCATAAAGCAAAAACCATACCCGACTCATAAACTTCCCAGGCGACAAGGATGGTTTAATCAAAACTAGTAAACTCCTATAAAAAGGGTTTTCCCATCATGTTTGACTCAGCACACACACCTTTTCGCAAAACAAAATAGTTTTACCCAAAACATAGGATCAACATGGTCAAGGAGCACTTGCCTTGTTCTTGCGGTTCCGGTTGTTCTTGATTCTCAAAACCTTGTTGCTGCAGCCCGTCGTAGGCAGCTCCCTGAGCTTGTTCTGCTATGTAGGATTCACGTGCATACAAAATTCACAGCAATCAATGTCATGCACAAACCCTAAACTAGATGCGATGATGCCTATGATTTTTATTAGATTGGTGTGCCCTTGCATGGCTTGCATGGACAGAGGTGTTCGGTTCAAAGGTGGTCGTGGCGATGATCTTGTTTTCAGATAAAACTGATCATCAAGTGATCTGCCTACGAGAAAGCTTCTGTTCGAAAGGAATTGAAGAACAGATGCAAGAGATGAACAACATGATGTCGTAAGGTGGTATTGAAGTCCTACCTCACGCTCTTCTTGACTTTGAGGAAATCCTCAGACCACTCGGTTCTTCTCCGATGATCTCCCTTGTTGCGCTTCGGCGATGTTTTGCTCGGGGAGTTAGGGCTAGAGCGCTAAGTCGTCGGCTCAGGAGTTGAAAGAGAAGTTCGTGATTTCGGCCAGAGGTTTTGGGCTCTATTTATAATTGGGAAGAGAAGAGTCCTAATCTGATTGGATCCCAAATAAGAGTCTTATTCAGATCTTTGTTAGATTCTGACGTCTTTTCTTCGGTAACCATTGTGTATTTTAGATCGGTTTCTGTTGCGTACCGGTGTCCTTCCGCGTAACAGCTGCTTCAGAACTCGTTACCTCCGTCATGATGAGCTCCAGAAGCTCCACGTGTCCTCCGGGCCTGGTATCTCCTCATCCGCAGAGACGAGCTCCGGTTGTGCCGCGTGTCAATCGATCAATACCTCCCTCTTCTTCGGAGACGAGCTCTGCGCACACCACGTGTGGGTGCCGGTCTTTCCGCTCTCCTTTCCTCAGGGACATGCCCCGAGGTCGACACGTGTTTAGCTGCGACGGACCTTCCGGTGATAAGCTCCGGTGGCGACATGTGTTCAATAGATCCGGACTTCTCTGAGATGAGCTCTGAAATTGAAACGTATCCCCCGCGACTGGTCCTCTTATTTCCGCGAGGACTAGCTCCGTGGATGACACGTGTCCTATAAAAAATGCCTTTGCTTCTTCCGCAGAGGCTATCTCCGCGGGCAGCACGTGTCCCACAGGGTCGGACCTCTTTTCAATTGCGGAGGTGTCCCCCGAGCCTGCCACGTAGCCAGCTTGGCGGCGGCCTCCCCCCCATTTTGCAGGGATGAGCCCCGATCACGCCACGTGGCCTGCTGGCCGTGGAAATTGCCTTCGGTGCTCTCGGAGAGCTTTATTGGCTATCCTTTTGGTGCTTGTCTCTATTTCTACTCTTCTTAAAATGTTTTTCTTTTCCATAAAACATGAACATATGCTGACACCCGAGATGAGGGTGTCACAAATCTACCCCCTTAAATTGAATCTCGCCCTCGAGATTCATTAGTAGAAAATAGATAGGGGAATTCAGCCTTAATATCCTCTTCACGCTCCCATGTGGCTTCAGCTTCAGTGTGATGGCCCCATTGTACTTTGCACCATCGAATCACCTTGTTTCGGGTGACCCTTTCCTTTATGTCCAAGATTCGGATAGGGTGTTCTGCGTAAGTCAGGTCCTCTTGAAGGTTAAGTTCTCCCATTGACACTTGTTCCTCTGGTATTCTCAAGCACTTCTTGAGCTGGGATATATGAAACACGTCATGTACGTCGGAGAGGTGGTTTGGGAGCTCTAGTTGGTAGGCTACTTCTCCTCGTTTGTCCAAAATCTTAAATGGTCCGATGTAGCGAGGCGCTAGTTTGCCTTTGACGTTAAAACGTCATTGGCCTCGGATAGGCGATACCGTAAGGTATACGAAGTCTCCAACTTCAAAGGTCAACTTCCTATGCCTATTGTCCGCATAGCCTTTCTGTCGTGACTGAGCAGCCTTTAAGTTCTCCCGTATCGTTTGGACTTGCTTGTCAGCCTCTTGTAGTACTTCGGGTCCAAACACCTGGTTCTCTCCAGTATCGTTCCAGAACAGTGGCGTTCTACACCGTCTACCATATAAGGCTTCGAAAGGCGACATCTTCAAGCTAGCTTGATAGCTGTTGTTATAGGAGAACTCGGCATACGGTAAACTCCTGTCCCAACTACGCCCACGTTTCAAGGCGCAAGCTCTCAACATGTCTTCCAAAATTTGGTTCGTCCTTTCGGTTTGTCCATCTGTTTGTGGGTGGTAGGCAGAGCTAAAATCCAGTCGTGTACCCATGGCTTTCTGCAGCTTCTTCCAGAATCTAGAGGTAAACTGAGAACCTCGATCTGAGACTATCCTCTTCGGAACTCCATGACGGCACACGATCTGCTCCATGTACAACTCTGCCAACTGTGTAACGTTGTAACTGGCCTTTACCGGAAGAAAATGGGCGGTTTTCGTCAACCGGTCCACAATGACCCAGATGGAGTCGTATCCTGACTGAGTTCTTGGCAATCCGACAATAAAGTCCATACTGATGTCCTCCCATTTCCATTCAGGTATTTTTAAAGGTTGCAACAACCCAGCGGGTTTTTGATGTTTGGCTTTTACCCGTTGGCATGTGTCGCATAGGGCAACGTGTTCGGCTATATCCCTCTTCATACCATCCCACCAATAGCAAGTTTTCAAGTCCTTGTACATTTTGGTGCTCCCTGGATGTATGGAATAGGGTGAATCATGTGCCTCCTTCAATATCATATCGCGAAGGTGTCTTAGGTTTGGCACACAAATCCTTTTTCCTAGCCAAAGCGTACCCTTTTCATCTTCTTTGAAATCCTTCTCTATCCCTTGTCGGATTCTTTCCTTGATTTCCTTGATCCCCTCATCCGTTGCTTGTCCGTTTCTTATTTCTTGCTCCAATGAGGAGTGGATCTCCATCATTTCCATGTTATTCAAGAATCCGAGGTGTAACCGTTCGAACTCCTTACGTAGTTCGGGTGGTAGCTCCCGAACCGTGAGTTGGTGGCATGCTCCCTTTCTGCTCAATGCGTCAGCGACCACATTGGCCTTCCCGGGGTGGTAGTTGATTCCCACATCATTATCCTTGATGAGTTCTAACCATCGTCGTTGCCTCAAATTCAAGTCCGTTTGTGTAAATATGTACTTGAGGCTTTTATGATCTGTATAGATCTCACATCGATGACCAAGGATATAATGTATCCAAATCTTCAGTGCATGCACCACTGCTGCTAACTCCAAATCATGTGTAGGATAGTTAAGCTCATGCTTCTTTAATTGTCGTGAGGCATAGGCTACCACTTGTCCTTCCTGCATGAGTACACACCCGAGCCCTTGTCTGGATGCGTCACAATATATGTCAAAGCTCTTGCTTACGTCTGGCAATACCAGAACTGGTGCTGTGGTTAGCCTTTTCTTGAGTTCCTCAAAACTTTCTTGGCAGGCTTGTGTCCATTGAAAGATCTTCCCCTTCGTTAGCAACTCCGTCATAGGTTTTGCTATTTTAGAGAAGTCTTTAATGAAGTGCCGATAGTATCCTGCCATCCCAAGGAAACTCCGAATATCCCTCACGCTCTTCGGTTGGTCCCACTTCAAAACATCTCTCACCTTTCCAGGATCAACCGATACCCCTTCCTTGGAGATGATGTGGCCTAGGAAGGATATTTCTTTTAGCCAAAATTGACATTTGTTGAGCTTGGCATACAACTGATGCTCTCGCAACTTCTGCATGGTCAATCTCAGATGTTCTTCATGCTCCTCCTCACTTTTTGAATACACCATAATGTCGTCGATGAAAACCACGACGAACTTGTCTAAGTACTCCATGAAAACCTTATTCATAAGGTACATGAAGTATGCGGGTGCATTCGTCAATCCAAAAGACATAACGGTATATTCATATGAACCATACCGCGTCCGAAAGGCTGTCTTAGGTATATCGGAGGGCTTAATCTTCAGCTGGAAATATCCTGACCGAAGATCAATCTTGGAGAACACTTGGGCTCCTTTCATTTGATCGAACATGTCCTCTATACGGGGCAGAGGGTATTTATTCTTGATTGTTACCTCGTTGAGAGACCTGTAGTCCACGCACATTCTTTGGGTTCCGTCCTTCTTGTCCACGAAGAGTACCGGGGCTCCCCATGGTGACGAACTTGGACGGATAAAACCCTTCTCCAACTGTTCTTGAATTTGCTTCTTTAGTTCAACTAACTCGTTGACGGGCATCCTATATGGTCTCTTAGCTATGGGTGCAGTTCCAGGTACCAAATCTATGGCAAACTCAATATCCCGGTCAGGTGGCATACCTGGAAGTTCTTCCGGGAACACATCCGAAAATTCCTGAACCACTGGAATGTTATCCAATGCTACTCCTTCAACATGGTTCAGATCCGCCCGTTCGGTCGCTTGCGGGGCTGACTCAAACTCGACACGGATACCATGTTCGTTTGTCAATTGCACGCTTCTCTCAGCGCATTGGATTACTCCATTGTGCTTGCTTAACCAGTCCATTCCGAGTATGATGTCAATTCCGTGGGAGTCCAAGACAATAAGGTTGGCAAGGAAGTCTACCCCCCTTATTTTAAGGCTTACCTTAGGACATACTACACTAGTCCTCATTTCTCCTCCCGGAGAATTAACTAACATAGCACATTCCAGGTGAGATACGGGTAGGTGATTTTTGGCAACATATTTGGATGATATGAAGGAATGCGATGCTCCGGAATCAAATAAAATGGTGGCTGGGTTGGAGTTGGCAAGGAACATACCAATTGCGACGTCCTCAGCCTGTTGTGCTTCCTCAGCAGTGACATGGTTAACGTGGCCACAAGCATAGTTCTGCGGTCCTCGGTTCCCTCGGTTGTCCCCTCCGTTTGGTCGCTGATTCTGCTTGGGCACGTTACCTTGCTGTCCAGGGCCTCTCTTCGGGCACTGGTTAGCGATGTGGCCTACTTCCCCGCATGCAAAGCATGCCCTGTTGCCTACGGCAGCGGGTACGTTGGGGCGGGGGTTTCGAACAGGAGCGCCATTGTTAGGCCGGGGCGCAGGAGGCATGGGCACACGAGGTGCCGGTGCAACGAGCCGTTGCTGTGGTGGCTGACCAGGGCGGTACGTAGGAGTGGTCGATCCATACTGCGGTGCAGGGGGCATGTATCTAGGTCGTACGTTGCTCCCTTGGGGCTGGTATGGAATCTTCCTTTTGCACTCGCGCTCGATCTCTCGGATCTTGTTTTCCACCACAATAGCCTTATCAACCAGCTTCTGGAAGCTTACGTAGTCATTGTTGAGGAGCTGAACCTGGATCTCATTGTTCAACCCTCTCATGAACAGGTACTGCTTCCTCTGATCTGAGTTGACATCTTCGGGGGCATACCGGGACAGTTGTATGAACTTGTTGAGGTATTCGTTCACACTTTTCTGCCCTTGGCGGAGACCTTCAAACTCCTGCCTCTTGAGCATCATTACGCCAACAGGGATGTAGTGGGAGTGGAAACTTTCCTTGAACTCAGTCCAAGTGATTGTCTCCGGGTTGGCATGGGCGTTGCTCAAGGCATCCCACCAGTCAGCAGCTGCTTCCATCAGTTGGTGTGACGCAAAGAGAACCTTCTCTCAGTCGTTGCACTGGACAATGGAAAGCTTCTTCTCCATGGATTTCAACCAATCATCAGCCTCCATTGGATCGCTTGCTTGGGCAAAGGTGGGTGGTCGAGTCCTCATGAACTCTCCCAACCTGTTATGAGCCGGCGGTGGTGGTGGCGGTGGTGCCGGAACGGGGTGTTGGTTGGCCTGCAACTGACCCAAAGTTTGGATCATGGTTTGCATAAGCTGGTTTTGCATGGCCATTAACCTTTCTAGGTTGTTTTCGCCAGCTCCGGGGTTGGCAGGAACTTCCTCGTGGTCATCTTCCTAGACGTTCCTTCGGCTGGCGTTTCCTCTCACCATCTGTGAGATAGAAGGTTAGAAGGTTAGGTAGGTCCTTTCAACTATATGCATCAAGGTGAGTTGGACTATATATATTAGCCCTTTATGAGGATGTGAGCAAGTGCCGAAACATCTCACATCTCCTTCTTCTTATGTGTGGATATGGACAACGTTTTTGAGACGTCCCACCACTCACACTAAGCACATATTCACAAATAATCATCACAAGGGCCCACTCAACTCCTATTCAAGGATGGTTTCCTATGTCAAGGTGGTTTCAAGTCCAATCTAAGCTATTCATCCTAGGATGCTTCCTTTGGTCCACGTAGCTTCTATTTAGGGGTATAACTTGCTGTTAACCCGTGATTCTAATATCAATCTAAGGTTTCTATCTAGGCGTGTAACCTACTGTCAACCCGTGGCTCTGATACCAATCTGTGACGCCCTCAATTCTGTGGAAAGCCACGGAACCGAGAACTAATGCATATGTGTGCCCAGGATGTTCATCACACATACACATACTCTCCACAAATTGAATTCAGATTATATATTACCACAAATAACAGAGTTTATTACAACACCTCATGAGTCTTGGACTCATGCTCACAGCGGAAGTCTTTATTTCTACGCAGCGGAAATCTTTATTTAAATGCGGAAGCAAAAACTAATGCGGAAGCAAAACTAAGCAGAAGTGGCTCCATCTCTACTCCCTCCACAGGCAAGGTTGAGAACAGATCACATGCCATAATGCTCTACTCGGTCTTCATAGTAGTCTTCTCTTGCTGTTGATGAAGAAATAATAATGCAAGTTTGAGTACAATGATGTACTCAGCAAGTGCGGAAAAACACATGATATGCAGCTCATAAACAAGGTAGGCATAAAAGGCTTATTTGCAGAAAAGCAGATTTATAAAACCATGATAAAACAACAACTTAAGTTTAAATGTAATCCCAACATGTATTAAATTACCAACATACCTCCATCACTTCCCACGTACCATCCGAACATTAACCAATCTAATTTTATTCATACTTACGAATACCTCCTCGTATTCGCTTCCATCTCACCTCATAAAACAACCTCGTCTCGCACCGAGACCAATCTCATATGACTCATCAGTCATACAACCATCTTACCTCCCGGACTCAACCGTCCCAAACCAAACCATAACCAATAACCATAACCAAGAACCTTCCCAATAACCATTCCAGTAACCATCCCATCTAATCATGGCAGTTTAGCCAGGTGCTCATGACCGTAAGCTTGGCTATCATGATAGTTTTAGACTCTGTAGAGTTTGCACCTCTTTACCCACAAGTTTGTGATTTCGTCACCCGTCGGCGACTGCAGAACCTCCATTATACCAGTACACAACCATCGGTGTATGGTCAAGAGATCACAAAATAGCCTTTACAAAGGGGTTACTAGATGTATGGACTCACTAAGGTTTCACCGGCAGGCTAGAATCTCCAATTCTTCCACCCACGGGCTCCCTCTTGTGCCATGCAGTTCCCAGGGCAGTCCTCACTCGACTCCCATTCCCCGCGCCTTCCACAGTCCACAACACTCTAGCAACTTACCTAATTACTCAGCTAAGCCGCACCCATACTTGGCCTTGTGGTGGCAATGTTATCCTGGCATGTGCATGCATGAACCGGTCCTTAGATCTGCGGCAAGCAAAACCACCCTCTCATGCTACCTCATTAACAAACCCAGGCTTGCCTAGATCTCCCTCCGATCCATGTTTATTAACCTCATCAGTTACTTATTATCAGTACGAATGCAGTTAGCTAGACACATCTATCTCACTTCCCAATCCCATGGACTCAGCGAAGCATAAAGCAAAAACCATACCCGACTCATAAACTTCCCAGGCGACAAGGATGGTTTAATCAAAACTAGTAAACTCCTATAAAAAGGGTTTTCCCATCATGTTTGACTCAGCACACACACCTTTTCGCAAAACAAAATAGTTTTACCCAAAACATAGGATCAACATGGTCAAGGAGCACTTGCCTTGTTCTTGCGGTTCTGGTTGTTCTTGATTCTCAAAACCTTGTTGCTGCAGCCCGTCGTAGACAGCTCCCTGAGCTTGTTCTGCTATGTAGGATTCACGTGCATACAAAATTCACAGCAATCAATATCATGCACAAATCCTAAACTAGATGGGATGATGCCTATGATTTTTATTAGATTGGTGTGCCCTTGCATGGCTTGCATGGACAGAGGTGTTCAGTTCAAAGGTGGTTGTGGCGATGATTTTGTTTTTAGATCAAACTGATCATCAAGTGATCTGCCCACGAGAAAGCTTCTGTTCGAAAGGAATTGAAGAACAGATGCAAGAGATGAACAACATGATGTCGTAAGGTGGTATTGAAGTCCTACCTCACGCTCTTCTTGACTTTGAGGTCCTCCTCAGACCACTCGGTTCTTCTCCGATGATCTCCCTTGTTGCGCTTCGGCGATGTTTTGCTCGGGGAGTTAGGGCTAGAGCGCTAAGTCGTCGGCTCAGGAGTTGAAAGAGAAGTTCGTGATTTCGGCTAGAGGTTTTGGGCTCTATTTATAATCGGGAAGAGAAGAGTCCTAATCTGATTGGATCCCGAATAAGAGTCTTATTCAGATCTTTGTTAGATCCTGACGTCTTTTCTTCGGTAACCATTGTGTATTTTAGATCGGTTTCTGTTGCGTACCGGTGTCCTTACGCGTAACAGCTGCTTCAGAACTCGTTACCTCCGTGATGATGAGCTCCGGAAGCTCCACGTGTCCTCCGGGCCTGGTATCTCCTCATCCGCAGAGACGAGCTCCGGTTGTGCCGCGTGTCAATCGATCAAGACCTCCCTCTTCTTCGGAGACGAGCTCTGCGCACGCCACGTGTGGGTGCCGGTCTTTCCGCTCTCCTTTCCTCAGGGACATGCCCCGAGGTCGACACGTGTTTAGCTGCGACGGACCTTCCGGTGATAAGCTCCGGTGGTGACACGTGTTCAATAGATCCGGACTTCTCTGAGATGAGCTCCGAAATTGAAACGTATCCCCCGTGACTGGTCCTCTTATTTCCGCGAGGACTAGCTCCGTGGATGACACGTGTCCTATGAAAAATGCCTTTGCTTCTTCCGCAGAGGCTATCTCCACGGGCAGCACGTGTCCCACAGGGTCGGACCTCTTTTTAATTGCGGAGGTGTCCCCCGAGCCTGCCACGTAGCCAGCTTGGCGGCGGCCTCCCCCCGTTTTGCAGGGATGAGGCCCGAGCACGCCACGTGGCCTGCTGGCCGTGGAAATTGCCTTTGGTGCTCTCGGAGAGCTTTATTGGCTATCCTTTTGGTGCTTGTCTCTGTTTCTACTCTTCTTAAAATGTTTTTCTTTTCATTAAAACATAAACATATGCTGACACCCGAGATGAGGGCGTCACATTAAGGAGGGGCTCCGGACCCGCCACGTGGCGGGCAGACTTGGGGCTCCCCATGGGGCGAGATCCGGAGACCCCCGGGGGCCCCTAACACGGTTAGGACCCGGGGAAGGTGTCTATGCGGAGCTCCGAGATTGGAGATGGCCTCTGAGTACCTTGTGGAGCTAAGGACTCAGTCAGGCAGAGCCAAAAAGGAGAGAAAAAGCATCACAGACACAGATGTCTAAAAGAGTCGAACTAAGCGAGACTCCATGAGCTGGACTACAGACTCGATAAAAAGGGAGAAACAAGTCCTAAGGACCTCCCGGCTCCCGCCGGAACCTTGCGGCTACAAGGGAGGCCACATCTTCGACTTCTGCCCTGGCAGCTTGTTCCCGCTCTGCAGCTGGGCCCTCTCTCGCTGGTTCTAGCGAGAAAGAGGGGTCATGGATCTTAAAGCATGCCAGCACATGTGAGGCGACCACTAAGGCTAGGCCACGTCCCTCGGCCTCAAGCTCGCTGGCGACCACCGAGTCTAGCCTGTCCAGCTTGGCGCCGATCGACTCCAGCACGGGGATCACCTCCAATGCAGGGGCCGCGGCCCTCACCGGACTGAAGCCAAGAGGGATCAGGGCGGACCCCGCTCGATCCACGAAGCTCGAGACCGCAAGAGCCTCGGAGGACCGCAAGGCCGAAAGCTCCTCCACCTCGCGGCGGGCCGCCTGCAGAGCCTCCAGGTTCCTCTCGGAGAATTCCTTCTCCTTGGCCGCCAGGGAGCTCTCCCGAAGATGGAGAGTCTTGGCGAGCCACTCCAACACAGCAGCCTTGAAGTCGGCAGTCAACTCCCGGTCCAAGACCGCCCGACAATCACGGGAGACCTGTTCCTCCCTCAAGTCGAGGTCTGCCTTCAGGATCTCCAGCTCCTCGATCCGAGCTCGGAGGTCATCCTCGCCCGCCGCCAGCTGCGCAGCGACCCTCTCCGCGTCAGCTGCCGTGGAACGCTCCCGTTCCTCAACGGCAAGTTCACGGCGCTCCAGCTGCTGCCGTATCTCCACAGCAGCAGAGAGGCTCTCCTCGGCCCGGGCGTGTGCCTCCAGGGCCTCCCTGTTGATCCGCCGTGATTGGGTATCCATGCGGTCGACAGCCCGCTTCATCCGGTCGAGGAGCACTTCCCTGAAGTCGAGCAACTCCCGCCTGGAGTCGAGCTCGCTCTTAACCTTCGCGGTCCTCTCCCGCAAAAGGTTCCCCCAGGTGAGGAGGCGATCCCGTTCAACCATATACTCCTCCCGCTCGCGACCTAGTGCAGCCAAGACCTGCCAAACGCTCGTCTCGGCAAGCGCGAAGGCATCCGCCAGGGGCAATGGAGCAACAGAGGCCGGGACAGTCCCCCCGACCTCCTCCATTACCTCGTCCTCAATAGGAGTCGACGCACCAGCAACCAAGACGAGACGCCGATCAGGAGAAGATGGCGCCGAAGCTCTGGCAGCCGGACCTGCCGGGCTCTCTTCAACTTCTGGCTCCTTGACCTGTGGAGGGGGGCGAGCCGGGGAAGGCGGCGCTGGAGTAAAGGCCGGGCAGCCTGGTGCAGGGTCGACCTGCGCTGGCTTGGGGGCCGCGGTGGCCGTCTCGGCAGGAAGAGACGACGCCGCCGCGGAGTCCGGGCACACCGGAACAGGAGAAGTTCGCGCTGGCCTGGGGGCCGCGGCAGTTGCCCCCGGCTCCGAGCGTAACGGCACCGACTCCCCGCAAGTCGGGGATGGCCGGGAAGCGCGGACACTCCAGCGGGCTCTGAACCCTGACTTCCGGGCCAGGGTAGGACTCCCGGAGCCCGCTACCGTCACTGACGGCCGCTCCGCAGTCACTTGAACTGGTGGAACAGGGGACGCCCCAGAAGCTTTCCCCAGCGCATCAGCCCGGGTCCTCTTCGAGTCGCCACCGGAGGGAGTGCCAGGCACCCCAGATTCCCGACTTGGCACAGACGCCGCTGCTGGAGGAGATCGAGCGCGCTTCTTATCTGGTGGCGGATTGGAAGCCATGGCGAGGGAGAACTCAAGGGCAAGAGAGCAAAAACACAAGAGTCCGAGAAGAAACGCAGAGAAGTGCGAAGGGAAGCCGCAATGTGGGTGAGACCCTCTCTAAAAACTTCCCGGGTGCAATTCCAGGCGATTCGGAACTCTTCGAATACACCGCATTGGCAACCGCCTCAGCTCCTAGACCGAGTGCCGATGACGGGTGGACCCAAGCCGCCCAACTGAAGCGGTGGGTCAAGGAGTCAGTCTCCTGAGAAGATGAGCTGGCAAGGCACTTCGGCGGTTCCCGAAATAAGCGCTGCAACGTGCAGAAGTGGCAGTCTTGGGAACCGCCGCAGTAAAAGCAACCATCAAGTGAGCGCACACTCCCAAGATCCTGCGGCCGTTCGTGCTCCGGCAGCGGTCAATTCAGGACTTAGAAAAAGTGCGCGGATCGGAAGAGACGGAGGTCCCACCTCGGGCTCGCTATCTCCCCTGAGATGGGCCCGGGGGCTACTATCGGTACCTGAGATATGGGGTACCCCTGCGCACAGGGGAAAATGCCTAAGGAACTCGCCCTTCTCCGCAGGGAGAGCTCCGAAGGCGCCACGCGTCCGGCGGGGCCGGACCTCCCTCTCCTCAGAGGAGAGCTCCGGGCCCGCCACGTGGCATACAGAAGCCGGACCTCCCCCTCCGCGGGAGAGAGGTCCGAAGGCGCCACGTGTCCAGCGGGGCCGGACCTCCCTCTCCTCAGAAGAGAGCTCCGGGCCCGCCGCGTGGCCGACAGAAGCCGAGCCTCCCCCTCCACGGGGAGAGGTCCGGAGGCTCCACGTGCCCCGCAGGCCGGACCCTTCTCTCCTCAGAGAAGGGCTCCAGAACCGCCACGTGGCCAGAAGAACGGTGCTGCCTGCCCCCGAGAGATAGGCAGCGGGCGTAAAAACGCCTCATACCTTGCCCGTACAAGGTATTCAAGGCCCGCATCTTCCCAAGACGCGGAGACACGGAGCACGCCTCTGTCAGGTGCCGTTGCGACCAGTCGCATCACAGACTAGCGCGCGGTGTCAGAACCTGCCAGCCAATAAACTCCGCGACAAGACATCCCATGCCGCCTGCGCCGTCATCAACCACTACGACTGGCATGTGGCATGGGCAGGGCGGCAAGATGAAGACTCAGAAGCCTTCGATCAGAGACAACTACCAGCATAACTGCAGATACGGTAGATAATAGACAATCTTCCCGGGACCACCTGTCGGGACCCGGTTCCCCTTGTAAGCCGCCCGAGTCTTGGACTATAAAAGGCTCGGATAGGCGACGATAGCAAGAGTTCGCACCTTGCAACTCATACGCTAGCCATACACTCTCAAGCTGTAACTCACCCCCAAGCTCAGGCCTCTGGCCCTGAGCAGCAAGAAATACAGCGAGCTCCATAGCTCGCCGTGGACGTAGGGTTTTACGCTCCGGCGGGCTGAACCACGTAAAACTCGCCGTGTCAAGCTCTTACTAACTCGTCCATCTGCGCAAGCTCTCCGCTAGAGACTAGCCCCACCGAAAAAAGAACCTCCGCGGGCTGCCCAGTGCAGGCCCGGGGGAAGTGTCGACTGAACACTTCCGCTAGGAGTATATGGTTGAACGGGATCGTCCTGAGTATGTCGACATGTACTCCCCAGTGGTCACGGTTCGCCGTGAACGCGGAGGGGGAGAGTTTGGCCCGCCAGGTAGGGGGCTTTTCTCCTAGCGCGATGAGTTTCCGTCGACGAAGATGACCAAGCTTCCTTCAGCGGCAAACTCTCCCCCTCCGCGTTCACGGCGAACCGTGACCACTGGGGAGTACATGTCGACACACTCAGGACGGAGTGTGTCGGCACAAGCTGGTAGCCAGCAGCCGACTCCGGCAACGCCGACTCCGGCTATGCAGGCCCCGACCAGTGTGAGATCTTCTGCAGCGCTGAGCGTACACCATGGAGGTGCGCTAGCTGCAGCAAGAGCGCTGCTGCGCAACCCACCTGCGGGGGATGCGCCCCATTCAGCGACCCAGCAATGGGTCCGCGAGGTGGACCGCCTCGTCGTCGCCGCCGCGAACCCTCGGTTTCGGCGAGGACGGCGCCCAGGACAACCAGCTGTGTCGCTGACACGCACACCCACGGTTGACGGGCTAACGGCGGATTCCAGCTCCTCCAGGCTCCCGTCGACAGACCTGAGAAGGGAACTGGAACGGTGCCACTTGGGCCAGGATGCCCGGGTGTACCTCGAGCAACGCCAGGAAAGGCGTCGCAACCATGAGGCTGGCGACAGCATGTCGTCGGCCTCGACACAACCTGAAGGGCAGTTCTTTGCCACGCGAGCCCTGCCTCAGGCATATGCTGCGCAGCATATGCCACAACCATATTCGCCGCAAGCAGCGGCCCCGGTCTATGGTGCAGCCTTGCCCATGCCGGGATACGCGGTGCCAAGTGTGAACCAAGCGTTTGCAGCGCCAGTACCTGCAGCAGCAGGTGCAGGATGTGCGACCCTTGCACCCCACCTTCGCTTCGCGAGGTGGCCGCGGAAGTTCCGGCCGCACCTGCCCGAAAAGTACGACGGTAGCGTCAACCCAGCGGAGTTCCTCCAGATCTACTCCACCGCCGTACTTGCCGCAGGAGGGGACGAGGCTGTCATGGCCAACTACTTCCCCGTCGCCTTGACCGGCCCAGCTCGGTCTTGGCTCATGAATCTACCTCAGGGGTCCATAACCTCCTGGGGAGAGCTCTGCCGGCAATTCGTTGCCAACTTCGGCAGCTCCTACACCCGTCCCGGCACGGAGCTTGACCTCCGCGCCGTCAAGCAACAGCCTGGGGAGTCGCTGCGCTCTTTCATCCAGCGGTTCTCCCAGGTACGCAACACCATCCCGCATATTCAGAACGCTTCTGTGGTGGTGGCGTTCCGGCAAGGCGTTCGGGACAGGAAGATGCTCGAGAAGCTCGCGACCAGGGAGGTCCGCGATTCCTCAGAACTCTTCAACCTGGCGGACAAGTGTGCCAGAGCAGCCGAAGGGCAGAACTGGCACTCTCTGCCGGCCCCCAAGCCAGGGGGTCAGCCGGGATCCGGCGGCGCTTTGTACGGGAGTAGCATAAAATCATCAGCCGCGGTCCCTGTTGCCGCAACGGCGGCGCCCAGTGGAGCTCGGGGGCCGCGCCCTGACAAGAGGCCGCGACAATCACCGGCCCCAGACGGGGGCCAGGATGAATTATGCCCTGTGCACGGCACCAGTTATCATACCGCTACCGAATGCCAGGAAATCCAGAAGCTCGCGGAGCGCTTCCGGAAAGGGAAGCAGCCTCTAACTGATGCCCCACCCAACGATCAAAGGGGCGGCAAGCAGAAGGTCGAGGCCCGAGACGGCGTCGACCGCCAGGTGGAGTTCCAGGAGCTTCAGAACGCCGTAAAGGCAGTGCGCAGTCATGGGAGCTCCAGCTCCAGTGATGACGAGCACCGGAAGATGCTCTATGTCATCTTCGGCGGGTCCGCTGACCCCCCGTCCCGGAGCACGGCTAAGGCCTTGCGTCGAGCGGTAGCGTCGGTGGCTCCCCTCCCAGGTGCAGCACCGCACCTCAGGTGGATGGGAACCCCCATCAGCTTCAATGACACCGACTGCCCCAGGAACATGGCTGGGGCCGGCCAACTGCCGCTCGTGGTGGCCCCCACCATCGCCAACATGAAGATGTACCACGTTTTGGTGGATGGCGGGGCTGGGCTGAACCTCATCAGTCGCGCAGCCTTCCAGAAGCTGTAGATCCCGATGGCCAAGCTCGCCCCATCGAGCCCGTTCTCAGGGGTGGGACCGGGACAGGTCGTTCCCTATGGCCACATCAGCCTCCCGGTGACCTTTGGGGCACCGGACAGCTACCGGACAGAG
The DNA here is from genome assembly GCA_030760725.1 of Neostapfia colusana. Lineage (NCBI taxonomy): Eukaryota > Viridiplantae > Streptophyta > Magnoliopsida > Poales > Poaceae > Neostapfia > Neostapfia colusana. The sequence goes on along the minus strand of JASWHV010000017.1, from coordinate 22,268,646 downwards.
TACGTTCTATTCGACGTGGCCGAGATTGACCTCCCCTTCAACGCCATAATCGGCAGGCCAGCCCTGTACCGATTCATGGCAGTAGCCCACTACGGCTACCTTGTCTTGAAGATGCCTACACCAACAGGCGTCCTCAAGGTTTGTGGAGACCGTGCTGCCGCAGTGTTAGCCTTGGAAAAGCTTCAGGCGCTTACAGTGACTAGAGCGCCAACCCTCGGCAGCGCAGAACCAAACCAGCTCCACCCAAGTGCACGCCACCGTGCCTCTACCGCAGCACCCCGCGTGCAACCCCTCGATGAGGACGACGTCCCCACAAGGCTCGTCTGAATCAGCGCCGATGCCACCCAGACCACCGGGGTAGCCGGGGGCCTGGATAGCAAATAGGAAGGCGCGCTCGTTGCCCCCCTCCGGCACAATGTCGATGTGATGCATGACAGCCGTCACAGAGGCCAGAGATCCCTAGGGAGGTGATTGAGCACTACTTAAAGGTCTTTCCCGACGTCCAGCCGTCCGACAAGACGGAGAGTCCGCCGCTCCCGGCGCTTGGCAAACCGTGTTGTTATCCCAAAGGCTAGCGAGAAGCTCCGGAAGCGCATCCACTACACCAGCCTCAATAAGGCATGCCCTAAAGACCTATTTTCTCTCCCTATGATAGACCAAATAGTAGACTCGATGCCAGGCTGTGATATGCTGCGCTTCCCAAATGCTTGCTAGGGCTCCCATCAGACCCCTGTGTCTGGAGTAGTTGAAGGGCACCCTTTACCTGCTAACCCCGGCATAAACCGACGCGGCGTAGCTAGGGGTCTCACGAATTTCTGGTCTTCGCGCCAATGGCTTTTGACCCCATACCACCGTAACCTGTTTCGCTACGAAGAAGCAAGCACCAAAAAACCCCGGAGGCCCAAACCGGACCTTGGATCCCCGACACAACCTCCCGGAGGACCAGCAGGACCTCCCGGAGGTGCATGGGACCCCTCCCCGGAGGCCCAGCAGGACCCCCCAAAGCTCCCGGGACATCAGCGGAGCTTCCCGGAAGGTCCAAAGCAGCCTGGGGACCTCCGAGTATCGAGCACCCGGCGGTCTCCCCAGGCTAAAAGCTATCCTCCACAGCCCCCACGCGACGGACAATGCCGCCGAATGGGTGGTGGAGCTACTGAAGTTTGACCTAGGCTCCCTTTCCCGTCATGCAGACATTAACCGAGCACTAGTTGACTTGTGGCTGAAGTAGACGCACGCTCAGGGGGCCACGAAGACGATGAAACAGGACCCTGAGCCCTGACCTTCACCAGGCCTTACCGAATGATGTTCGTCGACGGCTCCTTGCGAAAGCAGGGGGCCGATGCTAGCATACTGTTCCTCACGCCATCGGGGGAGCAGTCTGGGTATGTGGTGCGTTTCAATTCCAAGGCAGCCAGCAACATAGCAAAGTATGAAGAGCTCATCCTTCTTGCTAGTCGTTGGCTCAGGGCAACTCCCAGTCTGGTTATCAACCAAGATGGTGGAGACAGACCTCCTCGCCTTGGACCAGCACCACGTACCGCGCGCTAGCAAGGCCGCAGCTGACGACCTTTCAACGAAGACCCCCACCGGAGCCACTGTGCCCAAAGGGGGCTCTGAGAGGACGTTGCCGCGGCCCACAGCCCGGCCCGCCGAACCGGACGAAGGGGGCTAGACCAGCACCTCGAAGCTGGCGGTCCCGGCGGCAATGGACGTCGCCAAGGATCACAAGCGTCACTGGGGACTCCGTGCGACCCAGCACTCAAGATCCAGATGCTCAAGTCAGACCCGATGCATGGATCACGGAGGTCCGGGACTACTTGAAAGACAATATCCTCCCTGATGAACATGTATCCGCTGAACGGATTGCGCGTATGGCTAAGAGACACATGGCGGTAGAGGGGGATCTCTACCGACGTGGCGCCAACCACATCCTATTGCGGTGCATAACCCAGGGGGAAGGCTGCGACTTGTTCGCTGAGATCCAAGGAGGCGAATGTGGGAGTCACTCTTCCTCACGCACGCTTGTCGGTAAAGCCTTTCGGCATGGCTTCTACTAGCCGGCAACACTCCAGGATGCCGTCGAGCTGGTCGAGAGCTGCTAGGCGTGCCTGTTCCACGCCAAGCAGATCCATACACCGGCTTGGACGGTACAGATGATCCAGCCCACATGGCCACTTGCCATACTGGGGCTGGACATCCCGGGCCTGGGACCATTCCCCAGAACCGAGGACGGGGACCCGCTCCCGAACCATCGGAACACGGAACACCGCTGTAAGTGCTACCCCTAGAGCAACAATAGGACAGACCCTTCTTTTTATAATAAATTCCATAAAAGTCCAAGAACAGGGCTTGGAGCAACTAAGCCTCAGGGGACGGTCCAGGACTACGTTCAGCTTCGCCTGGTTCCGAACCCAAGCGCGTAGAGTCTTGCTTCCCTTGAGGTGGGTCGTGGCCTACATATTTGGCCCACCTTCCCCCATATAGAAATTTATATGAAAAGAAACCTGCCCTACGTTGCTCTTCTTTGGTACTCATTTAATTTACTTATTAAATTTTTATGATTACCCTACTAGCGCGTGCTCACTATGCGTTCAACTCCCTCTTCTCATTCTCATCTTTAGTCGGAATTTGCTGCCCTGCCAAAGGCGGTTGCGCGGGAGGTACCGGCCGAAAGCCAGGGGGGCCCCAAGCCCCCGGCACTTCGCGCACGGTAGTTCCCAAGCACCGTATAAGTGGACGGGGACCGTAAGCCAGATAAGACTAAGAGATAGAGGGGGGGAGCCCCCAAGGAGAATTACTTTTTCCTTACTTGTGTGCAGGACCTCTCAGCCTCAGCTCCCCGCAGGAGTATGGTAGGCGCATCCATCCAATAGAACGCACCTACCAGGGGGCCGCTACGGGATCGCGCAAGGCCAAAACCAGGGCGGCGGTTCCCAAGACCACCACTTCTGCATGTTGCGGCTCTTTCTTCGGGAACTGCCGAAGTGCCTTGCCGGCTTGCCTTCTGGGGCGTCTGACTCCTTGACCCGCCGCTTCAGTTGGGCGGCTTGGGTCCACCTTTCATCGGCGCCCGGTCTCGGAGCCAACGAGGTCACCGACGCGATGTTTCCGGAGGTTTTCAAATTACCTCGAACCATCCCTGGAAAGTTTTAAAAGGGGATCTCACCCGCATCGCGCCTTCCCTTCGCATTGCGCTCGTACTTCCCTTGAACTCTTGCGCCCCGGCTCTCCTGCCCTTGCACCCTCTTTCGCCATGGCTTCCAACTTGCTCCCGACGCGCCTCGTTCGCTCTTCCGAGCTCGGGCCAGTGCGCAGGCTGCTGGGCTGGCGCTCAGAAGAGCAGAAACATCGGCTTCGCCGAGGATCTCTCCCCCTGGTCCTGGAAAAGGGGGAGATAGTCTTCTTCACCGCTTATGCTCTGGCGGGGTTTGTTCCACCGATTTCTTCCTTCTTTGTCACCCTGCTGGAGACATACGGTCTCCAGCTCCACCATCTTTCCCCCAATTCCTTCACAATGGCTGCTGTTTTTGTCCACTTCTGCGAGATGTTCGTGGGGGTGCACGCCTCCGTGACGCTCTTCCTCCACTTCTTTGTGCTGCGGACGACTGGGCACGGCTCAAAGACTCAGATGGGGGCATACTACTTCCAGCATCGCTGCAAAGACCCCAAGGTCTCCGGATACCTCCTGCCCTTCAGCGCATCAAGGTGGGAAAACTGGAGGGAGAGCTGGGTGGTAGTGCAGACCGACGAGCACTGTCGAAGTGTGCGGTCGAAACATCCCCCGGGCCTGCACTGGGCAGCCCGCGGAGGTTCTTTTTTCGGAGGGGCTAGTCCCTAGCGGAGAGCTTGTGCAGATGGACGAGTTAGTAAGAGCTTGACACGGCGAGTTTTACGTGGTTCAGGCCGCCGGAGCATAAAACCCTACGTCCACGGCGAGCTATGGAGCTCGCTGTATTGCTTGCTGCTCAGGGCCGGAGGCCTGAGCTTGGGGGTGAGTTACAGCTTGAGAGTGAATGGCTAGCGTATGAGTTGCAAAGTGCGAACCCAGGGTGCAAATGGCTAGAGTGCGAACCCAGGGTGCAAATGGCTAGAGTGCGAACCCCTGCTAACGTCGCCTACCCGAGCCTTTTATAGTCCAAGACTCGGGTGGCTTACAAGGGGGGCCGGGACCCGACAGGTGGTCCCGGGGAGATTGCCTGATATCTACCGTATCTGCAGTTATGCCGGTAGTTGTCTCTGTCGAAGGCTTCTGAGTCTTCGTCTTGTAGCTCTGCCCATGCCGCATGCTAGTCGTAGTGGATGATGACGGCGGGGGCGGCATGGGATGTCTTGTCGCTGCGTTTATTGGCTGGCAGGCTCTGACACTGCGCGCCAGTCTGTGATGCGACTGGGCGCAACGGCACCTGACAGAGGCGTGCTCCGCGTCTCCGCTTCTTGGGAAGGCCTGGGCCTTGAATACCTTGTACGGGCAAGGTATGGGGCGTCTTTACGCCCACTGCCTATCGCTCGGGGGCAGGCAGCGCCGTTCTGCTGGCCACGTGGCGGGTCCGGAGCCCTCCTTAGACGAGAGGGGGGGGCCGGCCCCGCAGGACACGTGGAGCCTTCGGACCTCTCCCCGCGGAGGGGGAGGTTCGGCTTCTGTTGGCCACGTGGCGAGCCCGGAGCTCCTCTCTGAGTAGGGGGAGGTCCGGCCTCTCTGGACACGCGGCACCTTCGGACCTCTCTCCCGCGGAGGGGGAGGTCCGGCTTCTGTATGCCACGTGGTGGGCCCGGAGCTCTCCTCTGAGGAGAGGGAGGTCCGGCCCCGCTGGACGCATGGCGCCTTCAGAGCTCTCCCTGCGGAGAATGGTGAGATCCTTAGGCATTTTCCCCTGTGCGCGGGGGTACCCCATATCGAGGGTACCGACAGTGGCCCCCGGGCCCATCTCGGGGGAGCTAGCGAGCCCGACGTGGGACCTTCGTCTCTTCTGATCCGCGCACTTTCTTGTCTTGAGTACTCCCTGTGCTGGCAGGGTCTTAACGGCTTCGGTGTTCAGCCTCTTAGGAGAGGGTGAAGCCTGGCATAGGAGCTCGGCCTGGCTGTGGGGGCAGAGGTCCGGAAGTCATCGGAGCTCAGGGCAACGAAGGTCGTGAGGTCCGGCATCAGCGCTCGCCTCTGAAAGGAGGGTGAGGGCTGGCCTCGGAGCTCGGCCCAGCTGTGGGGGCGGAGTCCGGAAGTCATCGGAGCTCAGGCCAGCGAAGGGCGTGAGGTCCGGCATCAGCGTTCGCCTCTGAAAGGAGGGCGAGGGCTGGCCTCGGAGCTCGGCCCAGCTATGGGGGCGGAGTCTGGAAGTCATCGGAGCTCAGGCCAGCGAAGGGTGTGAGGTCCGGCATCAGCGCTCGCCTCTGAAAGGAGGGCGAGGGCTGGCCTCGGAGCTCGGCCCAGCTGTGGGGGCGGAGGTCCGGAACTGCTCAGTGGTCCCCCCTTTCCTATCCCTTAGTCTCATTTGGCTTACTGTCCCAGGCCGGAATACGGGGCTTGCGTAATCCAGTGCACTTGGTCCCGGAGGTCTGGCCCCAGCCCCCGTCAGGGTGTAACCGCCCGGCCCCCTGGTACTCAGACCGTAGCGCCGGGAGGCAGAGTGCGCATGCTTTGGGTGCAAGACCGGGCAAAGCAAGGCTCCTGACCCCCCGTTCTAGCGTAGGTCTTTTCTCGGAGGAGACCAACTGGCGGTGAAGTACCCTGATAGGGGGAGATCCAAAAGGCCAACGGGCCTCTGGCAGGTACCCCAAGCACTACCGCCTTCGGCAGGATGGCAAATATCGACTATGCATGAGAGCCGGAAAGAGGAGCCGAGTGTACAATGGACGCACACTGTCTAGAGCGTGGGGAGGTGTTCATATAAATTAATGCGTAATTTAAATAAACACCTAAGTAAGCATGGTGAACTTACTGGGTAGCGTCGGAGCGCCTGTCTTCACGCAGAGCGGGTCATGCGTGGCTTCGTCGTCCGCCGGACACGGGGGGGGCCCCATGGCTATATCAGGAGGAAGCATGGCTTCGGCCCCGCATACCATGTGGAAGGGTAGTTCCCGTGACCCGGCCCTAGGAAGTCCGGCTGGCCCTCGACATGGAGGAGCCGGTATCCCCCGACGGCTCTGGGTGCGCGTCTGCACCGGTTGTGTGGGTCTGCTTGGCGTGGACCTGGCACGCATTGCATCCCTAACCGGTTTGACGGCGTCCAGGTGGCTCTCGGTCAGTAGGAGCCATGCCAGGTGGCTTAACCGACCAACGTGCGGGACGATGAGCGTTCCCAGCACTCGCCTCCTTGGACTACTGCGAGCTAATTGCAGCCTTCCTCCTGGGTTATGCACCGCAATAGGATGTCGTGGCGCCACGCCAGTAAAGATACCAGCGCGTAGCACTTAGCCATCCGCACCACCCGTTCAGCGGATGCACGTTCATCAGGAAGGATGTCCTTCAAGGAGTCCCGGACCTCCGTGGTCCATGCATCGGGACTACTTGAGCTTCTGGATCTTGAGCGCTGGGTTGCACGGGGTCCCCAGTGACTCTTACGATCCTTTGGCAGCATCCAGGGCCGCCGGGACTTCCTAGCTTCGAGGCACTGGTTCAGCCCCCTTCGCCCGGCTCGGCGGGCCGGGCTGTGGACCGCAGCAACGTCCTCTCGAAGACTCCTTCATGCGCAGGGGCTCCGATGGAGGCTTTCGTTGAGAGGTCGTCAGCTGCGGCCGTGCAAGCGCGCGGTACATGGCGCAGGTCCAAGGCGAGGGATTCTTTCTCCAACATCCGCACGTGAAGCAGATAAGCAGCTAGCTGTGGGTCATTGCAGGGGCATTCACCCTTAACTTGCTTGATAACTAGCTGGGAGTCGCCCTGCGCCAACAACTGGCGAGCGCCCAGAGACAGGACTGTCTTTTAGGCCAAAGATGAGTGCTTCATACTCTGCCAAGTTGTTGGTTGCCTTGGAATTGAGACGCACCATGTACCCAGACTGCTCCCCCGATGGCATGAGAAGCAGTACGCCGGCACCGGCCCCCTGCTTTCGCGAGGAGCCGTTGAAGAAGAGCGTCCAGTGAGGCCCGGTGAAGACCGGAGCTCGGTACTTTGGTTCACCGTCTTCGCGGCCCCCTGGGTCAGCCTTCTTTGGCGTCCACTCAGCAACGAAGCCAGCCAGTGCTTGGCTCTCGGTTGTCTGACATGGTCGGGAGCTCAGCTTGAACTCCGCCGTCTTCGGGCTGTCTTCCGGCTTCGGAAGCTGGCAGTGAGTGCCAGCTCCGCCCTCCGGCTCCTCTGGCGCACTTGTCCGCCAGGCTGAAGGGCTCGGAGGCATCGCAGACCTCTCTGGTTGCAAGCCTCCCAAGCATCTTCTTGTCCTGGACACTGTCGAAGTGCCGCCACCACAGAAGCACTTTGGATATGCGGAATGGTGTTGCGTACCTGGGAGAACCGCTGGATGAAGGAGCGCAGAGACTCCCCAGGTTGTTGCTCGATGGCTTGGAGGTCAAGCTCTGTGCCGGGATGGGTGTAGGAGCTGCCGAAGTTGGCGATGAACTGCCGGTAGAGCTCTCCCCAGGAAGTTATGGTACCCTGAGGGAGGTTCATTAGCCAAGACCGGGCTGAGCCGGTCAAGGCGACGGGGAAGTAGCTTGGCCATGACGGCCTCATCCCCTCCTGCGGCAAGTACGGCGGTGGAGTAGATCTGGAGGGACCCCGCCGGGTTGACGCTGCCGTCGTACTTCTCGGTCAGGTGCGGCCGAAACTTGCGCGGCCACCTCGTGAAGCGGAGGTGGGGCTCCAGGGCCGTACATCCTGCCCCTGTTGCTGCAGGTGTTGGTGCTGCGAACACTTGGTTCGCCGCTGGCACAGTGTACCCCGGTATGGGCAAGGCTGCGCCATAGACCGGGGGCGCCGTTTGCAGGACATATGGCTGTGGCATATGCTGCGTGGCGTATGTCTGGGGCAGAGTTCGCGTGGCGAAAGTCTGCGCCTCAGGCAGGGCTGAGGCAGTCGTCATGCTGACGCCGGCCTCTTGGCTGCGACGCCTTTCTTGTTGCCGCTCGAGGAACATTTGGGCGTCTTGGCCCAGGTGGCATCGTTCCAGCTCAGTCCTCAGGTCCTTCGACGGAAGCCTGGTGGAGCTGGAATCCGCCGTCTGTCCGTCAACCATTGGCGTGCGCATCAGCGACACAGCCGGTTGGCCGGAGCGTCGTCCCCGCCGAAGTCGAGGGTTTGCGGAGGCGACGACGAGACGGTCTATCTCGCGAATCCCTGCTGGGTCGCTGCCTGAGGCGCGTCCCCAACATGTGGATTGTGCGGTAGCGCTCTTGCTGAGGCTGGCGCACCCCCGCCGGGTACGCCCAGCGCTACTGAAGACCTGACGCTGGTTGGAGCCTGCATTGCCGGGGTCGGCGCTGCCAGAGCCGGTTGCTGGCTCCCAGTGCAGGTACTGGCGGCGCGAATGCTTGGTTGCGCCCGACACAGTGTACCCCGGTATGGGCAAGGCTGCACCATAGGCCGGGGACGCCGCTTGCAGAGCACATGGTTGTGGCTTATGCTGCACGGCGTATGCCTGGGGCAGAGCTTGCGTGGCGAAGGTCCGTCCTTCAGGCGGGGTTGAGGCCGACATCATGTTGTCGCCAGCCTCTTGAGTGCGACGCCTTTCTCGACGTCGCTCGAGGTACACCCGAGCATCCTGGCCCAAGTGACACCGTTCCAGCTCTGTCCTCAGATCCGTCGACTGGAGCCTGGTGGAGCTGGAATCTGCCGTCTGCTCGTCAACCATTGGTGTGCGCATCAGCGACACAGCCGGTTGGCCGGAGCGTCATCCCCGCTGAAGTCGAGGGGTTGCGGCGGCGACGACGAGACGGTCTACCTCGTGAATCCACTGCTGGGTCGCTGCCTGAGGCGCGTCCCCAGCAGTCGGATTGTGCAGTAGCGCTCTTGTTGCGGCTAGCGCACCCCCACCGGGTACGCCGAGCGCTACTGAAGACCTGACGCTGGTTGGAGCCTGCATTGCCGGGGTCGGTGCTGCTAGAGCCGGTTGCTGGCTCCCAGTGCAGGTACTGGTGCCGCGAACACTTGGTTGCGCCTGGCACAGTGTACCCCGGTATGGGCAAGGTTGCACCATAGGCCGGGGACGCCGCTTGCAGAGCACATGGTTGTGGCTTATGCTGCGCGGCGTACGCCTGGGGCAGAGCTTGCGTAGCGAAGGAATGCCCTCCAGGCTGGGTCGAGGCCGACGTCATGTTGTCGCCAGCCTCTTGAGTGCGACGCCTTTCTCGACGTCGCTCGAGGTACACCCGGGCATCCTGGCCCAAGTGACACCGTTCCAGCTCTGTCCTCAGATCCGTCGACTGGAGCCTGGTGGAGCTGGAATCTGCCGTCTGCTCGTCAACCATTGGTGTGCGCATCAGCGACACAGCCGGTTGGCCGGAGCGTCGTCCCAGCTGAAGTCAATGGTTTGCGGCGGCGACGACAAGACGGTCTACCTCGTGAATCCACTGCTGGGTCGCTGCCTGAGGCGCGTCCCCAGCAGGCGGATTGTGCAGTAGCGCGCTTGCTGCTGCTAGCGCACCCCCACCGGGTACGCCCAGCGCTACTGAAGGCCTGACGCTGGATGGAGCCTGCATTGCCGGGGTCGGCGCTGCCAGAGCCGGTTGCTGGCTCCCAGCTTGCCCTGACACACTCCGTCCTGAGTGTCCCAGTTTGCCGCTGAAGGAAGCTTGGTCATCTTCATCGGCGGAAACTCGTCGCGCTAGGAGAAAAGCCCCTACCTGGCGCGCCAAATGTCGAAGTGTGCGGTCGACACTTCCCCCGCGCCTGCACTGGGCAGCCCGCGGAGGTTCTTTTTTCGGAGGGGCTAGTCCCTAGCGAAGAGCTTGCGCAGATGGACGAGCTGGTAAGAGCTTGACACGGTGAGTTTTACGTGGTTCAGGCCGCCGGAGCGTAAAACCCTACGTCCACGGCGAGCTATGGAGCTCGCTGTATTGCTTGCTGCTCAGGGCCGGAGGCCTGAGCTTGGGGGTGAGTTACAGCTTGAGAGTGAATGGCTAGCGTATGAGTTGCAAAGTGCGAACCCAGGGTGCAAATGGCTAGAGTGCGAACCCAGGGTGCAAATGGCTAGAGTGCGAACCCCTGCTAACGTCGCCTACCCGAGCCTTTTATAGTCCAAGACTCGGGTGGCTTACAAGTGGGGCCGGGACCCGACAGGTGGTCCCGGGGAGATTGACTGATATCTACCGTATCTGCAGTTATGCCGGTAGTTTTCTCTGCCAAAGGCTTCTGAGTCTTCGTCTTGTAGCTCTGCCCATGCCGCATGCTAGTCGTAGTGGATGATGATGGCGGGGCGGCATGGGATGTCTTGTCGCTGCGTTTATTGGCTGGCAGGCTCTGACACTGCGCGCCAGTCTGTGATGCGACTGGGCGCAACAGCACCTGACAGAGGCGTGCTCTGCGTCTCTGCGTCTTGGGAAGGCGCGGGCCTTGAATACCTTGTACGGGCAAGGTACGGGCGTCTTTACGCCCACTGCCTATCGCTCGGGGGCAGGCAGCGCCGTTCTGCTGGTCACGTGGCGGGTCTGGAGCCCTCCTCAGACGAGAGGGGGGGCCGGCCCCACAAGACACGTGGAGCCTTCGGACCTCTCCCCGCGGAGGGGGAGGTTCGGCTTCTGTTAGCCACATGGCGAGCCCGGAGCTCCTCTCTGAGGAGGGGGAGGTCCGGCCTCTCTGGACACGCGGCACCTTCGGACCTCTCTCCCGCGGAGGGGGAGGTCCGGCTTCTGTATGCCACGTGGTGGGCCCGGAGCTCTCCTCTGAGGAGAGGGAGGTCTGGCCCCGCTGGACGCATGGCGCCTTCGGAGCTCTCCCTGTGGAGAAGGGCGAGATCCTTAGGCATTTTCCCCTGTGCGCGGGGGTACCCCATATCGAGGGTACCGACAAGCACGATCGCCTACAACTCCCAACCGCCAGCGCAACCACCGATCGCCGTTTCTGGGAGGAGATCACTGAGCTGGAGCAGGAGTACACCCCGGTCTTGGAGTGGATCCGGTTCTTGGCCAACGAGGGGCTGACGTCTATAATGGTGCTGATGGACTTTGTGTCGCGCCGTATTGCTCCCTTGCAGCAGCGTAGCCGCCCCGCGTGGTACTACACCGGCCAGCAGGACTGTACCAGGCTGGAGAGAGGCCCCGGCTCTGACCCTTCCGACGAGGAGCTGAACGAGATGGTGAGCAAGGTGAGCGGTGACTACATTCCCGGTGGCGACCCCGCCCTTCCGCCCTCTGCCACCCCCTCTTCTTGGAGCCTCAGAGGAGGTCAGAGCTCCTGCGGAAGATGCCAAACCTTGATGATATCGGGATCGCCGTCCGGCAGGTCGGGGATGCCTTCCGGGGTATCACCATTCCAGGAACCGAGCACCCCGGGTCAGGGCATGAGGCATCCGCTGCTGTCAAACCCTCCCCCAGAGCCGACGGAACCCAAGCCGCCGACAAAGGGAAAGGAAAAGAGCCGGCCCCAGGCATCTAGAGAAGAAACGCGCCCGGTCTCCTCCGAGGGTGCCGCCTGTGCCGAGTCAGGGTGCCGGAGCTACTTTGCTCCCATCTCCCGGAGGTGCTGGTCCATCGGGTGGCGACCCGAAGAGGTCCCGAGTGTCTCTCCCCGGCGGGTCTCTCCCCAGACAGCAGCCGTCTGAATCAGCCCAAGTACCTCGCCATCCTTCCTCAAGCGGAGGGGCTCCCAGGAAGGATGTTGGTGGGGCGACGCCGGCGAGTGCGCCGGGGATCCAGGCGTCCCATTCCGCGACCGTTCCAGCCGCTGGTCCCGGCGGTTCAGCTATAGCCCAGAGGCCAGTGCTGCAAGCTCGCTGGAGCGCTCATGCCGCCCAGTAAGTGTTATTCTTTCTGGCTTATAGGAGCAGAGCTCTTGCCTCTTCTCTTATTCTGAGGGCTTTTTCTCCTTGCAGGGACCGACTGGCTGCCAGGGGCGGGCCTCTTATCCGGCCGCCTTCAACCAGCGGAAGCTCCGCGCCTCAGCACCTGGGGACCGTGGCGGCTCCCATGGCTCCCAAATCGACGGGGGCACCCTCTGCACCAGCGGGTTCATTTTCCGCGGTGGCCGCATCTGATCCTACCCGCCCTCCTTCACCAGTCCAGAAGCAAGGTCTTGAGACCGGGAGGGCTGCTGTAGGTGTGCCCGCTGGCCCCCTGGCCTGTTTAGGACAGCGCCCCACCGTGGCTGCTGAGGCGCCGGCGCCCCCGCCGGTCTTAGACTCGTCAGGGGGGTCCAGCGGCGCAACTCCTATCCCCCCTGCTCCGGCGCCCGTGTGGGACGCCCTGGGGTGTGTCCAGACCAGCGCCCGGCAGCTCCAATCTGCCTTTGAGCAGGAGCGGAAGGCATTGGCCGGCGAGAGGGAACGCCTTCTCAGCTGGCAGCAGCGGGCCTGGGCGGAGCTTGACTCAAGGCAGTCAAGGCTTGAGGCCATGAGTGCTCTGCTTGGCACTCAGAAGAAGGCCATTAGCCGCTTGGAGTCAGAGGCCCAGCGGGTTCGTGCCACCTACCGCGAGACTCTGGCCCAAGCTGAAGCCAAAGCCAAGGAGTGTTCCGCCGCCGCGGAGGAGTTGCAGCTGCAGGTAGCCCGTCGGGAGCACGCCGTCGCTGATCGGGAACGTGCCGCTGCGGCCAAGGAGGAGAAGACCACCGCCCGGCTGAGGGCCAAGGTGGAGGAGCTAAGGGCTCGGTCCGAGGAGCTGGAGCTCCGTGAGTCTGCTGTCACCGCGAGGGAGGAGCAGTTCTCCAAGGAGCGTCAGGCAGCGATGGATCGCGATCTAGCGGCTCGCCAAGAGGTAGAGAGGCTCCAGTCCTTGCGGACTGCCGAGGCCCAGGCGATCTGGTGCTTCATTGCCAAGGCGGGATCCGCCTTGGCTCCTCTTGGTTTCAGCCATGTGCAGGTGGAGACTCCACCGCGGCCGATGTCCGAAGCGGCCCCGGCCCTTGAGTCTCTCGGCGACGAGCTAGGTCGGCTCGAATCAGTGATCGCCGACGAGCTGGAAGCAGAAGGTCGGGGCCTCGCGAAGGAGGTTGCTATGCACGTTCTGTCGTGCTTCGTTAGCCGAGACCCTTCCTTTTCTCTGGGGCCGGTTTGTCTAGGACCCGTCGCCGATCGGGAGGAAGCTGCCAGGGCCATAGTCGAGGACTTAGCTGCCCTCGTGGCCTCTAGGTTTCATCGGGAGTCCGGGGACTCCTAGGCATCTGCCCTCGTGTCCACAAGGCCCTGTACTTCCTTTTTTATTTTTATTGAGTCTGTAGCCCAGCTCGTGGAGCCTTCGTATGGACAGACTCCTGTTTCTTTCTGTGTCTGCATGTCCTAGTCTTCTTCTTGGCTTTTCCTGACCGAGTCCTTAGCTCCGCAAGGACTCGGAGGCCTTGACCAATCTCGAAGCTCTGCATAGACACCTTCTCCGGGTCCTCACTGTATACTAAGGGTTCCGGAGGTCTCCAGGACCCGCCTCATGAGATCGGAGGGGGGTCCGGGCCTGTTGGTCACGTGGCGGGCCCGGAACTCCCGCCTGAGGGGAGGTCCGGGCTTGCAGGGCACGTGGAGTCCTCGGGCCTCTCCCCGCAGAGAGGGGAGGTCCGACTTCTGTAGACCACGCGGCGGTCCCGGAGCTCCCCTCAAGGAGGTGGGAGGTCTGGCCCTGCTGGACACGTGGGGCCTTCGGGCCTCGCCCCTGTGAGGTCTAGCTCTTTGATCTTACCTTAGGGTTTTTGGCCTTGCGCGATCCCGTAGCGGCCCCCTGGTAGGTGCGTTCTATTGGATGGATGCTGTCAGTACCTGAGATATGGGGTACCCCCGCGCACAGGGTAAAATGCCTAAGGGACTCGCCCTTCTCCGCAGGGAGAGCTCCGAAGGCGCCACGCGTCCGGTGGGGCTGGACCTCCCTCTCCTCAGAGGAGAGCTCCGGGCCCGCCACGTGGCAAACAGAAGCCGGACCTCCCCCTCCGCGGGAGAGAGGCCCGAAGGCGCCGCGTGTCCAGTGGGGCCGGACCTCCCTCTCCTCAGAGGAGAGCTCCGGGCCCGCCACGTGGCATATAGAGGCCGGACCTCACCCTCCGCGGGGAGAGCTCCGGAGGCTCCACGTGCCCCGCGGGGCTGACCCTCCTCTTCTCTGAGAAGGGCTTCGGGCCCGCCGCGTGGCAGCAGAGCGACGCTTCCTGCCCCGAGCGATAGGCAGCGGGCATAAATACGCTCCATACCTTGCCCGTACAAGGTATTCAAGGCCCGCGTCTTCCCAAGACGCGGAGACGCTTCTGTCAGGTGCCGTTGCACCCAGTCGCATCACAGACTGGCGCGCGGTGTCAGAACCTGTCAGCCAATAAACACCGCGACAAGACATCCCATGCCGCCTGTGCCGTCATCAACCACTAAGACTAGCATGCGGCATGGGCAGGGCGGCAAGATGAAGACTCAGAAGCCTTCGACCAGAGACAACTACCGGCATAACTGCAGATACGGTAGATAATAGACAATCTTCCCGGGACCACCTGTCGGGTCCCGGCTTCCCTTGTAAGCCGCCCGAGTCTTGGACTATAAAAGGCTCGGGTAGGCGTCGATAGCAAGGGTTCGCACTTTGCAACTCATACGCTAGCTGTCCGTACCTGAGATATGTGGTACCCCCGCGCACAGGGTAAAATGCCTAAGGTACTCGCCCTTCTCCGCAGGGAGAGCTCCGAAGGTGCCACGCGTCCGGCGGGGCCGGACCTCCCTCTCCTCAGCGGAGAGCTCCGGGCCCGCCACGTGGCATACAGAAGCCGGACCTCCCCCTCCGTGGGGGAGAGGTCCGAAGACACCACGCGTCTAGCGGGGCCGGACCACCCTCTGCGCAGAGGAGAGCTCCGGGCCCGCCACGTGGCATACAGAGGCTGGACCTCCCCCTCCGCGGGGAGAGGTCCGGAGGCTCCACGTGCCCCGCAGGCCGGACCCTTCTCACCTCAGAGAAGGGCTCCGGACCCGCCACGTGGCCAGAAGAACGGTGCTGCCTGCCCCCGAGCGGTAGGCGGCGGGCATAAATGCGCCCCACACCTTGACCGTACAAGGTATTCAAGGCCCGCGTCTTCCCAAGACGCGGAAACGCGGAGCACGCGTCTGTCAGGTGCCGTTGCGCCCAGTCGCATCACAGACTGGCGCGCAGTGTCAGGACCTGCCAACTAATAAACGCCGCGACAAGACATCCCATGCCGCCTGCGACGTCATCAACCACTACGACTAGCATGCGGCATGGGCAGGGCGGCAAGATGAAGACTCAGAAGCCTTCGACCAGAGGCAACCACCGGCGTAACTACAGATACGGTAGATAATAGACAATCTTCCCGGGACCACCTGTCGGGTCCCGGCTTCCCTTGTAAGCCGCCCGAGCCTTGGACTATAAACGGCTCGGGTAGTCGTCGATAGCAAGGGTTCACACTTTGCAACTCATACGCTAGCCATACACTCTCAAGCTGTAACTCACCCCCAAGCTCAGGCCTCCGGCCCTGAGCAGCAAGCAATACAGCGAGCTCCATAGCTCGCCATGGACGTAGGGTTTTACGCTCCGGCGGCTTGAACCACGTAAAACTCGCCGTGTCAAGCTCTCGCTAACTCGTCCATCCGCGCAAGCTTTCCGCTAGGAGACTAGCCCCGCCGAAAAAAGAACCTCCGTGGGCTGCCTAGTGCAGGCCCGGGGGAAGTGTCGATCGCACACTTTGACATTTGGCGCGCCAGGTAGGGGCCTTTTCCCCTAGCGCGACGAGTTTCCGCCGACGAAGATGATCGAGCTTCCTTCAGCGGCAAACTCTTCCCCCCTGCGCCCGCGGCAAACCGTGACCAGGGGAGAGTACATGATGACACACTCAAGCTGGGAGCCAGCAACCGGCTCTGGCAGCGCCGACCCCGGCAATGCAGGCTCCGTCCAGCGTCAGGCCTTCAGTAGCGCCGGGCGTACCCGGTGGGGGTGCGCTAGCCGCAGCAAGGGCGCTACTGTGCAATCCGCCTGCTGGGGACGCGCCACAGGCAGCGACCCAGCGGTGGATTCGCGAGGTAGACCGTTTTGTCGTCGCTGCCGCAAACCATTGACTTCGGCGGGGACGACGCTCCGGCCAACCGGCTGTGTCGCTGACGCGCATGCCAACGGTTGATGGCGAGACGGGGGAGTTCCAGCTCCACCAAGCTTCCGTCGACGGACCTGAGGACAGAGCTGGAACGGTGCCACTTAGGCCAAGATGCCCGAGTGTTCCTCGAGCGACGTCAAGAAAGGCGTCGCACTCAAGAGGCTGGCGACAACATGACGTCGGTCTCGACCCAGCCTAAAGGGCAGATCTTCGCTACGCGAGCTCTGCCCCAGGCATACATCGTGCGGCATATGCCACAACCATATGCCCTGCAGACGGCGTCCCCGGTCTATGGAGCGGCCTTGCCCATACCGGGGCACACTGTGCCAGCGGAGAACCAAGCGTTCGCGGCACCGATACCTGCACTGGGAGCCAGCAACCGGCTCTTGCAGCGCCGACCCCGGCAATGCACGCTCCGACCAGCGTCAGGTTTTCAGTAACGCAGGGTGTACCTAGTGAGGGTGCGCTAGCCGCAGCGAAGTGCGCTGCTACACAGTATGCCACAGCCGTGTGTCCTACGTATGGCAGCCAGAGCATGCGGTGCTCAGCGCGAACCAAGCATTCACGGCATCAGGACCTGCGGCGGCAGAAGCAGGGTGTGCGGCCCTCGCGCCCCGCTTTCGCTTCACAAAATGGCCGCGCAAGTTTCGTCCGCTCTTGCCTGAGAAGTACGATGGCAGCATCAACCCGGCGGAACTCCTCCAGAGGCCGGGAAATCCAGAAGCTCGCGGAGCGCTTCCGGAAGGGGAAGCAGCGCCCAGCTGATGCCCCACCCTGTAGTCAAAGGGAGGGCAAGCAGAAGGTCGAGGCCCGGGACGGTGACGACCGCCAGGTGGAGTTCCAGGAGCTCCGGCGCGCCGTAAAGGCAGTGCGCAATCATGGGAGCTCCAGCTCCAGTGACGACGAGCACTGGAAGATGCCCTGTGACATCTTCGGCGGGTCCTCTGACCCCCTGTCCCGAAGCATGGCTAAGGCCTTGCGTCGAGCGGTAGCGTCGGTGGCTCCCCTCCCAGGTGCAGTACCGCGCCTCAGGTGGATGGGAACCCCCATCAGCTTCGATGACACCGACTGCCCCAGGAACATGGCTGGGGCCGGCCAACTACCGCTCGTGGTGGCCCTTACCATCGCCAACGTGAAGATGTACCACATTTTGGTGGATGGTGGGGCTGGACTGAACCTCATCAGTCACGCAGCCTTCCAGAAGCTGCAGATCCCGATGGCCAAGCTCGCCCCATCAAGCCCGTTCTCAGGGGTAGGGCCAGGACAGGTCGTTCCCTACGGCCGCACCAGCCTCCCGGTGACCTTTGGGGCACCGTACAGCTACCGGACAGAGTACATTCTGTTCGACGTGGCCGAGATTGCCATGATCGGTAGGCCAGCCCTGTACCGATTCATGACAGTAGTCCACTATGGCTATCTTGTCTTGAAGATGCCTACACCAACAGGCGTCCTCAAGGTTTGTGGAGACCGTGCTGCCGCAGTATTAGCCTTGGAAAGGCTTCAGGCGCTTACAGCAACTAGAGCGCCAGCCCTCAGCAGTACAGAACAAAACCAGCTCCACCTAAGTGCACGCCATCGTGCCTCTACCACCGCACCCCGCGTGCAACCCCTTGATGAGGACGACGTCCCCACAAGGCTCGTCCGAATCAGCGCTGATGCCACCCAGACCACCCGGGTAGCCGTGGGCCTGTGTAGCATATAGGAAGGTGCGCTCGTTGCCCCCCTCCGGCATGAGGTCGATGTGCTGCATGACAGCCATCACCGAGGCCAGAGATCCCTAGGGAGGTGATGGAGCACTACTTAAAGGTCTTTCCCGACGTCCAGCCGTCCGACGAGACGGAGAGTCTGCCGCTCCCGGCGCTTGGCAAACTGTGTTATTATCCCGAAGGCCAGCGAGAAGCTCCGGAAGCGCATCCACTACACCAGTCTCAATAAGGCATGCCCTAAAGACCTATTTTTTCTTCCTATGATAGAGCAAATAGTAGACTCGATACCAGGCTGTGATATGCTGCGCTTCCCAAATGCTTGCTAGGACTCCCCTCAGACCCCTGAGTCTGAAGTAGTTGAAGGGCGCCCTTTACCTGCTAATCCTGGCGTAAACCGACTCGGCATAGGTAGGGGTCCCGCAAATTTCTGGTCTTCGCGCAATGGCTTTAACCCCATACCACAGTAACCTGTTTCGCTACCGAGAAGCAAGCACCAGAAGACCAGACCTCGAATCCCCGACACAACCTCCCGGAGGACCAGCAGGACCTCCCGGAGCTCCCGGGACGTCAGCGGAGCTTCCCGCGAGGTCCAAAGCAGCCTGAGGACCCCCGAGTGTCGGGCACCCAGCGATCCCCCTAGGCTAAAAGCTATCCCCCACAGCTCCACGCGGCGGGCGATGCCGCCAAATGGGTGGCGGAACTACTGAAGTTTGATCTAGGTTCCCTTTCCCGTCATACAGACATTAACAGAGCATTAGTTCACTTGTGGCTGAAGTAGACGCACGCTCAGGGGGCCACGAAGACGATGAAACAGTACCCTGAGCCCTGAACTTCACCAGGCCTTATCGAATGATGTTCGTCGGCGGCTCCTCGCGAAAGCAGGGGGCCGATGCTAGCGTACTGTTCCTCACGCCATCGGGGGAGCAGTCTGGGTATGTGGCGCGTTTCAATTCCAAGGCAACCAACAACATAGCAAAGTATGGAGTGCCCATCCTTCTCGCTAGTCGTTGGCTCAGGGCAATCCCCAGTCTGGTTAACAACCAAGACAGCGGAGACAGACCCCCTCGCCTTGGACCTGCACCACGTACCGCGCGCTAGCAAGGCCGCAGCTGACGACCTTTCAACGAGGGCCCCCACTGCCACCGGAGCCACTGTGCCTGAAAGGGGCCTCGAGAGGACGTTGCCGTGACCCACAGCCCGGCCCGCCGAGCCGGGCGAAGGGGGCTAGACCAGCACCTCGAAGCTGGCGGTCCCGGCGGCCATGAGCGCCGCCAAGGATCATAAGCGTCACTGGGGACTCCGTGCAATCCAGCGCTCAAGATCCAGATGCTCAAGTCAGACCCGATGCATGGATCACGGAGGTCCGGGACTACTTGAAAGACAATATCCTCCCTGATGAACGTGTATCCGCTGAACGGATTTCGCGTATGGCTAAGAGACACATGGCGGTAGAGGGGGATCTCTACCGACGTGGCGCCAACCACATCCTATTGCGGTGCATAACCCAGGGGGAAGGCTGCGACTTGTTCGCTGAGATCCATGGAGGCGAATGTGGGAGTCATTCTTCCTCACGCACGCTTGTCGGTAAAGCCTTTCGGCATGGCTTCTACTAGCCGGCAACACTCCAGGATGCCGTCGAGCTGGTCGAGAGCTGCTAAGCGTGTCTGTTCCACGCCGAGCAGATCCATACACCGGCTTGGACGGTACAGATGATCCAGCCCGCATGGCCATTTGCCGTACTGGGGCTGGACATCCCGGGCCTGGGACCATTCCCCAGAACCGAAGACAGGGACCCACTCCCGAACCTTCGGAACACGGAACACCGCTGTAAGTTCTACCCCTAGAGCAACAATAGGGCAGGCCTTTCTTTTTGTAGTAATTTCCATAAAAGTCCTTGAACAGGGCTTGGAGCAACTAAGCCTCAGGGGACGGTCCAGGACTACGTTCAGCTTCGCCTGGTTCCGACCCCAAGCGCGTAGAGTCTTGCTTCCCTTGAGGTGGGTCGTGGCCTACATATGTGGCCCGCCTTCCCCCGTATGGAAATTTATATGAAAAGAAACCTACCCTACGTTGCTCTACTTTGGTACTCATTTAATTTACTTATTAAGTTTTTATGATTACCCTACTAACGCGTGCTCACTATGCGCTCAACTCCCTCTTCTCATTCTCATCTTTAGTCGGAATTTGCTGCAGATACGACTAAGGAATAGAGGGGGGGAGCCCCCAAGGAGAATTACGTTTCCTCTACCTGTGTGCAGGACTTCCAGGTTGCGGCAACGGGGACTGCATGAAGTAGGGGGAAAGGAGCTACCAACTACTTCGACCCAGGGCTAGAGGGGGCGGGACCCGGGGGCCCCACGTGTCCAGCAGGCCCGGAACTCTCTCCTCCCTTGAGAAGGGCTCCGGGCTCGCCACGTGGCAGGCGGAAACCGGACCTGCCCCCGCGGTGGGAGAGCTCCGAAAGCCCTGCGTGTTCAACATGGCCGGGGCTCCCGTCTCTGCAGTAAAAGCAGTCATCAAGTGAGCGCATGCTCTCACGACCCCGCGGCCGTTCGTGCTCCGGCAGCGGCCAATTCGGGACTTAGAGAAAGTGCGCGGATTGGAAGAGACGGAGGTCCCACCTCGGGCTCGTTATCTCCCCCGAGATGGGCCCGGGGGCCACTGTCGGTACCTGAGATATGGGGTACCCCCGCGCACAGGGTAAAATGCCTAAGGTACTCGCCCTTCTCCGCAGGGAGAGCTCCGAAGGCGCCACGCGTCCGGCGGGGCCGGACCTCCCTCTCCTCAGAGGAGAGCTCCGGGCCCGCCATGTGGCATACAGAAGCCGGACCTTCCCCTCCGCGGGTGAGAGGTCCGAAGACACCACGCGTCTAGCGGGGCCGGACCTCCCTCTCCGCAGAGGAGAGCTCTGGGCCCGCCACGTGGCATACAGAGGCTGGACCTCCCCCTCCGCGGGGAGAGGTCCGGAGGTTCCACGTTCCCCGCAGGCCGGACCCTTCTCACCTCAGAGAAGGGCTCCGGACCCGCCACGTGGCCAGAAGAACGGTGCTGCCTGCCCCCGAGTGGTAGGCGGCGGGCATAAAGGCGCCCCACACCTTGCCCGTACAAGGTATTCAAGGCCCGCGTCTTCCCAAGAGCACGCGTCTGTCAGGTGCCGTTGCGCCCAGTCGCATAACAGACTGGCGCGCGGTGTCAGGACCTGCCAGCTAATAAACGCCGCGACAAGACATCCCATGCCGCCTGCGCCGTCATCAACCACTACGACTAGCATGCGGCATGGGCAGGGCGGCAAGATGAAGACTCAGAAGCCTTCGACCAGAGGCAACCACTGGCGTAACTACAGATACGGTAGATAATGGACAATCTTCCCGGGACCACCTGTCGGGTCCTGGCTTCCCTTGTAAGCCGCCCGAGCCTTGGACTATAAAAGGCTCGGGTAGGCTTCGATAGAAAGGGTTCGCACTTTGCAACTCATACGCTAGCCATACACTCTCAAGCTGTAACTCACCCCCAAGCTCAGGCCTCCGGCCCTGAGCAGCAAGCAATACAGCGAGCTCCATAGCTCGCCGTGGACGTAGGGTTTTACGCTCCGGCGGCCTGAACCACATAAAACTTGCTGTGTCAAGCTCTCGCTAACTCGTCCATCCGCGCAAGCTTTCCGCTAGGAGACTAGCCCCGCCGAAAAAAGAACCTCCGCGGGCTGCCCAGTGCAGGCCCGGGGGAAGTGTCGATCGCACACTTCGACACTAGCCATACACTCTCAAGCTGTAACTCACCCCCAAGCTCAGGCCTCCGGCCCTGAGCAGCAAGCAATACAGCGGGCTCCATAGCTCGCCGTGGACGTAGGGTTTTACACTCCGGCGGCCTGAACCACGTAAAACTCGCCGTGTCAAGCTCTTACTAACTCGTCCATCTGTGCAAGCTCTCCGCTAGGGACTAGCCCCTCCGAAAAAAGAACCTCCGCGGGCTGCCCAGTGCAGGCCCGGGGGAAGTGTCGATCGCACACTTCGACAGATGCTGTCGAAGTGTTCAGTCGACACTTCCCCCGGGCCTGCACTGGGCAGCCCGCGGAGGTTCTTTTTTCGGTGGGGCTAGTCTTTAGCGGAGAGCCTGCGCAGATGGACGAGTTAGTAAGAGCTTGACACGGCGAGTTTTACGTGGTTCAGGCCGCCGGAGCGTAAAACCCTACGTCCACGGCGAGCTATGGAGCTCACTGTATTGCTTGCTGCTCAGGACCGGAGGCCTGAGCTCGGGGGTGAGTTACAGCTTGAGAGTGTATGGCTAGCGTATGAGTTGCAAAGTGCGAACCCTTGCTATCGACGCCTACCCGAGCCTTTTATAGTCAAAGACTCGGGCAGCTTACAAGGGGAGCCGGGACCCGACAGGTGGTCCCGGGAAGATTGTCTATTATCTACCGTATCTGCAGTTATGCCGGTAGTTGTCTCTGGTCGAAGGCTTCTGAGTCTTCATCTTGCCGCCCTGCCCATGCCGCATGCTAGTCGTAGTGGTTGATGACGGCGCAAGCGGCATGGGATGTCTTGTCACGGTGTTTATTGGCTGGCAGGTTCTGACACCGCGCGTCAGTCTATGATGCGACTGGGCGCAACGGCACCTGACAGGAGCGTGCTCCGCGTCTCCGTGTCTTGGGAAGATGCGGGCCTTGAATACCTTGTACGGGCAAGGTATGGGGTGTATTTACGCCCGCTGCCTATCGCTCGGGGCAGGCAGCGTCGCTCTGCTGCCACGTGGCGGGCCCAGAGCCCTTCTCAGAGAAGAGAAGGGTCAGTCCCGCGGGGCACGTGGAGCCTCCGGACCTCTCCCCGCGGAGGGAGAGGCTCGGCTTCTGTTGGCCACGTGGCGGGCCCGGAGCTCTCCTCTGAGGAGAGGGAGGTCCGGCCCCGCTGGACACGCGGCGCCTTTGGACCTCTCTCCCGTGGAGGGGGAGGTCCGGCTTCTGTATGCCACGTGGCAGGCCCGGAGCTCTCCTCTGAGGAGAGGGAGGTCCGGCCCCGCCGGACGCGTGGTGCCTTCGGAGCTCTCCCTGCGGAGAAGGGCGAGTTCCTTAGGCATTTCTCCTGTGCGCGGGGGTACCCCATATCTCAGGTACCGACAGTGGCCCCCGGGCCCATCTCGGGGGAGATAGCGAGCCCGAGGTGGGACCTCTGTCTCTTTCGATCGGCGCACTTTCTCTACGTCCCGAATTGACCGCTGCCGGAGCACGAACGGCCGCGGGATCGTGGGAGCGTGCGCTCACTTGATGGTTGCTTTTACTGCGGCGGTTCCCAAGACTGCCGCTTCTGCACGTTGCGACGCTTTCTTCGGGAACCGCCGAAGTGCCTTGCCGGCTCATCTTCTCAGGAGACTGACTCCTTGACCCCACCGCTTTAGCTAGGCGGCTTGGGCCCACCCGTCATCGGCACTCGGTCTAGGAACCGAAGCGGTCGCCGACGCGGGGTATCCGAAGAGTTCCGAATCGCTTGGGATTGCACCCGGGAAGGTGTTAAATGAAACCTCCATGTGGGTACATTCCCCTTATAAGGCTTCCAGCCCCTGCGCCTCCCTCAGGTCCCTGCAGTCTTGTCTTCTTCCATGGCTCTTAACCCGCCTTATGGGGGAAGAATTGCTCTCGGTTCCCTCCAGCGGTTGCGTCTGCACCAAGCCTGGGACTCAGGGAGCCTGCCTGCCCTGCCCCTGAGGGTGGTGGAGTCTTCAGAGGAACCGCTGAAGCACCGGGAGAATCCCAGGCGGCAGAGTCTCCAAGAACACCGCTGAATACTGCGGAGAGGGCCTCAGGAGCACCCTTGATGACTCCAGCTTTTGTGCAGGTGATGAGGGATGGAGGCTCCAGGGGTACTATTGACGACACCGGCTTTTGCGCAGGTGATGAGGGAACTTCAGGAGAAGGAAACCGCCGATGCACCATGGAGGATCCCAGACGGTAGAGTCTCCAGGAAGACTGCTGAATACTGCGGAGGGGGCCTCAGGAGCTCCCGTGGTGTCACTGATTTTTGCACCGGTGATGAGGGAGGTGATTCCTGCGCTCTGGTCATAGAGCGAGAGAGTTCCGCCAGGGCTGAAGCCTGTGATGCGGCCGTTGTTGCAGCTTCTGGATTCTGGTCATGCCGGGAGACCCTTGGGGCTTGTTTCTTCCTTTTTATCGAGTCTGTAGTCCAGCTCATGGAGCCTCGCATAGTTTGACTCTTTTAAGATATTTGTGACTGTGATGCTTTTTCTCTCCTTCTTGGGCTTGCCTGACTGAGTCCTCAGCTCCGCAAGGTACTCAGAGGCCATCTCCAATCTCAGAGCTTTGCACAGACACCCTCCCCGGGTCCTAACCGTGTTAGGGGCCCCTGGAGGTTTCCGGATCTTGCCCTATGGGGAGCCCCAAATCTGCCTGCCACGTGGCGGGTCCGGAGCTCCTCCTTAAGAGGCGGGAGCTCTGGCCATGCTGGACGCGTAGGGCTTTAGGAGCCCTCCCACCGAGGGGGGAGGTCTGGTTTCCGCCTGCCACGTGGCGAGCCCGGAGCCCTCCTCAAGGGAGGTGAGAGTTCCGGGCCTGCTGGACATGTGGGGCCCTCGGGCCCTGCCCCTGCTGAAGGGGTGGGACCCGGTCCTTCCAATCCTAGGCCAAAGTAGTTGGTAGCTCTTTTTCCCCCTGCTTCATGCAGACTCTGTTGCCGCAACCTGGAGGTCCTGCACATAGGTAGAGGAAACGTAATTCTCCTTGAGGGCTCCCCCTCCCTTATCTCATAGTCTTATTTGACTTATAGCCCCTAACCATATGCTTGGTGCTTGGGGACTTGTAGAGAGGGGGAGCTGAGCACATGGCAACCATGCACTGCAAGGGTGATTAAAAAACTTAATTCACAATTTAAATGAGTACAAGGAAAGAGCAAAGTAGAGCAGACTTCTTTTCGTACAACTTTCCACAGGAGGAAGGCAGGTTAAACATGGAGGCCACGACCCACCCCATTAAGAGGGGAAGCAAGACTCTACGCGCTTGGAGTCGGAACCAGGCAAAGCTGAACGTAGTCTTGGACCGTCCCCTGGGGCTTAGCTGCTCCGGGCGCTGCTCCTGGACTCTATGGAGTTTATTACGAAAAGAAAGTACTGTCCTATTTTTGCTCTAGGGGTAGAACTTACGGAGGTGTTCTATGTTCCAAGGGTTCGGGAGCAGGTCCCCATCCTCGGTGGAAAGGCGCACACACCCGGGGCGGCATACTTTCGCGACTCGGAAGGGGCCTTCCCAACTAGGGGAGAGTTTGTGGGCCCCTTCGCGAGAAAGTATGCGCCGCAACACCAGGTCACCTTCCTGCAGCTCCCGGGCACGCACAGACCTCTGGTGGTAGCGCCGAAGCGCTTGTCTGTACCGCGCGTTACAGAGTGCCGCATGTAATCGGACCTCGTCGACGAGGTCGATTTCTCCACGCCGGAGGTTGTCCTGCGCGGCTTCGTCGTAAGCCCGGATACGGTGAGACTTCATGGTGATTTCTGGGGGAAGTATAGCTTCAGCCCCATACACCATGAAGAAGGGTGTCTCCGCGGTGGCCCGGCTCTGGGATGTCCGGTTAGCCCATAGTGTGCTCGGAAGCTCATCTACCCAATTGGCACGATGTTTCTTCAGGCTGGCGAAGGTGCGAGTCTTAAGGCCCCGGAGAATCTCCGCGTTGGCCCTCTCAACTTGCCCATTGCTCCTCGGGTGGGCGACAGAGGCATAGCATACCTGAATACCATGGTCCTCGCAGTAGTCTTGGAATGCTGCGCTGGTGAACTGGGTCCCGTTGTCGGTGATGATCCTGTTTGGGACCCCGAACCGGCAGACAATAGACTTGATGAATTTTACTGCGGATTGTTTGTTGATAGTGACAACTGGTGTAGCTTCCAGCCACTTGGTGAACTTGTCGATGGCGACATAGAGGTAACGGAATCCCCCGACGGTTCTGGGAAATGGTCCCAGGATGTCCAGCCCCCATACGGCAAACGGCCACGAGGGCGGGATCATCTGTACCGCCTGAGCCGGTGTATGGATCTGCTTGGCGTGGAACTGGCACGCCTTGCAGCTCTCGACCAGCTTGACGGCATCCTGGAGTGCTGTCGGCCAGTAGAAGCCATGCCGGAAGGCTTTACCGACAAGCGTGCGTGAGGAAGAATGACTTCCACATTCGCCTCCATGGATCTCAGCGAGCAAGTCGCAGCCTTCCCCCTGGGTTATACACCGCAATAGGATGTGGTTGGCGCCACGCCGGTAGAGATCCCCCTCTACCAGTGCGTACCTCTAAGCCATACGCACAATCCGTTCAGCGGTTGCATGTTCATCAGGGAGGATATTGTCCTACAAGTAGTCCCGGATCTCCGTGATCCATGCATCGGGTCTGACTTGAGCTTCTGGATCTTGAGCGCTGGGTTGCACGGAGTCCCCAGTGATGCTTACGATCCTAGGCGGCATCCATGGCTGTAGGGCCGCCGGGACCGCCAGCTTCGAGGTTCTGGTCAAGCCCCCTTCGCCCGGCTCGGCGGGCCGGGCTGTGGGCCGCAGCAACGTCCTCTCGAAAACTCCTTCGGGCGCGGGGGCTCCAGTGGAAGCCTTCGTTGAAAGGTTGTCAGCTGCGGCATTACCAGCGCGCGGTACGTGATGCAGGTCCAAGGCGAGGAATTCATTCTCCAACATCTGTACGTGAAGCAGATACGCAGCTAGCTGCGGGTCATTGCAGGAGCATTCGCCCTTGACTTGCTTGATGACCAGTTGGGAGTCGCCCTGTGCCAACAACTGGCGAGCGCCTAAAGACAGGGCTGTCTGCAGGCCAAAGATGAGTGCTTCATACTCCGCCATGTTGTTGGTTGCCTTGAAATTTAGACGCACCATATACCCAAACTGTTCCCCCGATGGCATGAGGAGCAGTACGCCGGCACCGGCCCCCTGCTTTCGCGAGGAGCCGTCGAAGAAAAGTGTCCAGTGAGGTTCGGTGAAGACCGGAGCTTGGGGCTCTGGCTCACCGCCTTCATGGCCCCTTGGGTCAGTCTTCGTTGGTGTCCACTCCGCCACAAAGTCAGCCAGTGCTTGGCTCTTGACCGCATGGCGTGGGAGGAAGTCTAGCTCAAACTCCGCCAGCTCCGCCGCCCATTTAGCAACGTTGCCAGTCGCATGGGGGCTGTGAAGGATTGTCTTCAGCAGATACAAGGTGACTACCGAGACCCAGTGGGCCTGGAAGTAATGGCGGAGCTTCCTGGAGGCCACGTGCACCGCATACAGCAGCTTGTGGACTTCTAGGTACCTTGTCTTGGCATCATGAAGTACTTCGCTGATGTAGTAGACAGGCCTCTGTATGGTTCGAACCCTCTCTCTTAGGCTCGGGAGCTCCTCGTCCATTGGCCCCGGCCCGCCGGAGGTGGGTGGACCCACGGGGGCCCCCGGGAACTGGGACCCGGAGGCCCTTAAGCTTTCTTGATCATCCGGGAGCTCCGGGGGGTCTTGAGGGACCTCCGGGAGATCCCAATTAGACCCTGGAGATTTATCTTGGGGGTCCGGGAGGCCGTCCTGGGCCTCCGGGAGGTCGGCTTGGACCTCTAGGGGGTCCGGGAGACCGTCTTGGCCCTGCGGGGCCCCCTGGCATCTGTCTTCTGCTACCGGAGCAGGTTGTGAGGGTGAGGGATCTGGCCGCTCCGCGACAAGGACCATACTCACCACTTCTGTTGTCGCCGCAATGTAGAGCAGCAAGTGCTCCCCGGGCTCAGGGGCTACCATGATAGGTAGGGTCGTCAGGAGTCGCTTCAACTCCTGGAAAGCCTCTTCTGCTTCGTCAGTCCAGGCAAAGGGGCCTGACTTGCGCAGGAGCTTAAAGAAAGGGAGTGCCCGCTCTGCTAGCCTCGGTATAAACCGACTCAGCGCGGCTAGACATCCCGTGAGTCTCTGAACATCCTTGACGCGGACAGGGGCCGCATCAAGTCGATGGCCTTGATCTTTTCTGGGTTGGCCTCAATCCCTCGGTGCGAGACCAGGAACCCTAAGAGCTTCCCAGAGGACACGCCGAACACACATTTATCTGGGTTCAGCTTGGTGCGCGTAGAGCGCAACTTGTCAAAGACTAAAGCTAGGTTATCTAGTAGGGATGAACCCTGCTTGACCTTGACAACTATGTCATCGACATACACCTCAACTAGGTCTCTTATTAACTCCCCAAAGGTTTTGTGCATCGCCCGCACAAAGGTGGGGAGTGCATTCTTTAGGCCGTAAGGCATAGACACATAGCAATAAAGGCCGTCTACTGTGATGAAGGAAGTGTGCTCCTCGTCCTCCCTAGACATGGGGATCTGATGGAAACCCGAGTAGGCGTCTAGGAAGCACAGCATATCACAGCCTGACGTTGAGTCTACTATTTGATCTATTCTAGGGAGAGGGAATGGATCTTTGGGACATGCCTTATTGAGACTGGTGTAGTCGATGCACATCCGGAGCTTCCCGCCGGCCTTCGGGACAACGACGGGGTTCGCCAACCATCGGGGGTGGTGGACCTCCCGTATGAAGCCAGCGTCCAGCAGCTTCTTGACTTCTTCACGGATGAAGTTTTGCCGCTCGATGGACTGCTTGCGGGGCTTCTGTTGAACCGGCCGGGCGTCGGGGAAGACTTTCAAGTGGTGCTCGATCACCTCCCTGGGGATCCCCGGCATCTGTGACGGCTGCTGTCGGTACCTGGGATATGGGGTACCCCCGCGCACAGGGTAAAATGCCTAAGGAACTCGCCCTTCTCCGCAGGGAGAGCTCCGAAGGTGCCACGCGTCCGGCGGGGCCGGACCTCCCTCTCCTCAGAGGAGAGCTCCGGGCACGCCACGTGGCATACAGAAGCCGGACCTCCCCCTCCGCAGGAGAGAGGTCCGAAGGCGCCGCGTGTCCAGCGGGGCTGGACCTCCCTCTCCTCAGAGGAGAGCTCCGGGCCCGCCACGTGGCCAACAGGAGCCGAGCCTCTCCCTCTGCGGGGAGAGGTCCAGAGGCTCCACGTGCCCCGCGGGACTGACCCTTCTCTTCTCTGAGAAGGGCTCCGGGCCCGCCACGTGGCAGCAGATCGACGCTGCCTGGCCCGAGCGATAGGCAGCGGACGTAAATACGCCCCATACCTCGCCCGTACAAGGTATTCAAGGCCCGCGTCTTCCCAAGACGCGGAGCACGCTCCTGTCAGGTGCCGTTGCGCCCAGTCGCATCACAGACTGGCGCGCGGTGTCAGAACCTGTCAGCCAATAAACACCGCGACAAGACATCCCATGCCGCCTGCGCCGTCATCAACCACTACGACTAGCGTGCGGCATAGGTAGGGCGGCAAAATGAAGACTCAGAAGCCTTCGGCCAGAGACAACTACCGGCATAACTGCAGATACGGTAGATAATAGACAATCTTCCCGGGACCACCTGTCAGGTCCCGGCTCCCCTTGTAAGCCGCCCGAGTCTTGGACTATAAAAGGCTCGGGTAGGCGTCGATAGCAGGGGTTCGCACTTTGCAACTCATACGCTAGCCATACACTCTCAAGCTGTAACTCACCCCCAAGCTCAGGCCCCCGGTCCTGAGCAGCAAGCAATACAGCGAGCTCCATAGCTCGCCGTGGACGTAGGGTTTTACGCTCCGGCGGCCTGAACCACGTAAAACTCGCCGTGTCAAGCTCTTACTAACTCGTCCATCTGCGCAAGCTCTCCGCTAGGGACTAGCCCCACCGAAAAAAGAACCTCCGCGGGCTGCCCAGTGCAGGCCCGGGGGAAGTGTCGATCGCACAATTCGACATTTGGCGCGCCAGGTAGGGGGCTTTTCTCCTAGCGCGACGTGTTTCCGCTGACGAAGATGACCAAGCTTCCTTCAGCGGCAAACTCTCCCCCTCCGCGTTCACGACGAACCGTGACCACTGGGGAGTACATGTCGACACACTCAGGACGGAGTGTGTCGGCACAAGCGGGTAGCCAGCAGCCGACTCCGGCAACGCCAACTCCGGCTATGCAGGCCCCGACCAGTGTAAAATCTTCTGCAGCGCTGAGCGTACACCATGGAGGTGCGCTAGCTGCAGCAAGAGCGCTGCTGCGCAACCCACCTGCGGGGGATGCGCCCCATTCGGCGACCCAGCAATGGGTCCGCGAGGTGGACCGCCTCGTCGTCGCTGCCGTGAACACTCGTTTTCGGCGATGATGGCGCCCAGGACAACTGGCTGTGTCGCTGACACGCACACCCACGGTTGACGGGCTAACGGCGGATTCCAGCTCCTCCAGGCTCCTGTCGACGGACCTGCGAAGGGAACTGGAACGGTGCCACTTGGGCCAGGACTCCCGAGTGTACCTCGAGCGACGCCGAGAAAGGCGTCGCAACCATGAGGCTAGCGACAGCATGTCGTCGGCCTCGACACAACCAGAAGGGCAGGCCTTCGCCACGCGAGCCCTGCCTCAGGCATATGCTGCGCAGCATATGCCACAACTATATGCGCCGCAAGTAGCGGCCCCGGTCTATGGTGCAGCCTTGCCCATGCCGGGATACGCGGTGCCAGGTGCGAACCAAGCGTTCGCAGCGCCAGTACCTGCAGCAGCAGGTGCAGGATGTGCAGCCCTTGCACCCCACCTTCGCTTCGCAAGGTGGCCACGCAAGTTTCGCCCGCATCTGCCCGAGAAGTACGACGGTAGCATCAACCCAGCGGAGTTCCTCCAGATCTACTCCACCGCCGTACATGGCGCAGGAGGGGATGAGGCTGTCATGGCCAACTACTTCCCCGTTGCCTTGACCGGCCCAGCTCGGTCTTGGCTCATGAATCTACCTCAGGGGTCCATAACCTCCTGGGGAGAGCTCTGCCGGCAGTTCGTCGCCAACTTCGGCAGCTCCTACACCCGTCGCGGCACGGAGCTTGACCTCCACGCCGTCGAGCAACAGCCTGGGGAGTCGCTGCGCTCTTTCATCCAGCGGTTCTCCCAGGTACGCAACACCATCCCGCATATTCAGAACGCTTCAGTGGTGGTGGCGTTCCGGCAAGGCGTTCGGGACAGAAAGATGCTCGAGAAGCTCGCGACCAGGGAGGTCCGCGATGCCTCAGAACTCTTCAACCTGGCGGACAAGTGTGCCAGAGCATCCGAAGGACGGAACTGGCACTCTCTGCTGGCCCCCAAGCCAGGGGGTCAGCCGGGATCCGGCGGCGCTTCGTATGGAAGTAGCGTAAAAACATCAGCCGCAGTCCCTGTTGTCGCAACGGCGGTGCCCAGTGGGGCTCGGGGGCCGTGCCCTGACAAGAGGCCGCGACAACCACCGGCCCCAGACGGGGGCCAGGATGAATTATGCCCTGTGCATGGCACCAGATATCATACCGCTACCGAATGCCGGGAAATCCAGAAGCTCGCGGAGCGCTTCCGGAGAGGAAAGCAGCCTCTAACTGATGCCCCACCCGACGATCAAAGGGGCGGCAAGCAGAAGGTCGAGGCCCGAGACGGCGTCGACCACCAGGTGGAGTTCCAGGAGCTTCAGCACGCCGTAAAGGCAGTGCGCAGTCATGGGAGCTCCAGCTCCAGTGATGACGAGCACCGGAAGATGCTCTATGTCATCTTCGGCGGGTCCGCTGACCCCCCGTCCCGGAGCACGGCTAAGGCCTTGCGTCAAGCGGTAGCGTCGGTGGCTCCCCTCCCAGGTGCAGCACCGCACCTCAGGTTGATGGGAACCCCCATCAGCTTCGAGGACACCGACTGCCCCAGGAACATGGCTGGGGCCGGCCATCTGCCGCTCGTGGTGGCCCCCACAATCGCCAACATGAAGATGTACCACGTTTTGGTGGATGGCGGGGCTGGGCTGAACCTCATCAGTCGCGCAGCCTTCCAGAAGCTGCAGATCCCGATGGCCAAGCTCGCCCCATCGAGCCCGTTCTCAGGGGTGGGACCGGGACAGGTCGTTCCCTACGGCCACATCAGCCTCCCGGTGACCTTTGGGGCACCGGACAGCTACCGGACAGAGTACGTTCTGTTCGACGTGGCCGAGATTGACCTCCCCTTCAACGCCATAATCGGTACGCCAGCCCTATACCGATTCATGGCAGTAGCCCACTACGGCTACCTTGTCTTGAAGATGCCTACACCAACAGGCGTCCTAAAGGTTTGTGGAGACCGTGCTGCCGCAGTGTTAGCCTTGGAAAAGCTTCAGGCGCTTACAGCGACTAGAGCGCCAACCCTCGGCAGCGCAGAACCAAACCAGCTCCACCCAAGTGCACGCCACCGTGCCTCTACCACAGCACCCCGCGTGCAACCCCTCGATGAGGATGACGTCCCCACAAGGCTCGTCCGAATCAGCGCTGATGCCACCCAGACCACCCGGGTAGCCGGGGGCCTGGATAGCAAATAGGAAGGCGCACTCGTTGCCCCCCTCCGGCACAAGGTCGATGTGCTGCATGACAGCCGTCGCCGAGGCCAGGGATCCCTAGGGAGGTGATTGAGCACTACTTAAAGGTCTTTCCCGAAGTCCAGCCGTCCGACAAGACGGAGAGTCCGCCGCTCCCGGCGCTTGGCAAACCGTGATGTTATCCCGAAGGCCATCAACAAGCTCCGGAAGCGCATCCACTACACAAGTCTCAATAAGGCATGCCCTAAAGACCTATTTTCTCTCCCTATGATAGACCAAATAGTAGACTCGATTCCAGGCTGTGATATGCTGCGGTTCCCAAATGCTTGCTAGGGCTCCGATCAGACCCCTTGGCCTGGAGTAGTTGAAGGGCACCCTTTACCTGCTAATCCCGGCATAAACCGACTCGGCATAGCTAGGGGTCCCGCGAATTTCTGGTCTTCACGCTGATGGCTTTAACCCCATACCACCGTAACCTGTTTCGCTACCAAGAAGCAAGCACAAAAAAAATCCGGAGGCCCAAACCGGACCTCGGATCCCCGACACAACCTCCCGGAGGACCAGAAGGACCTCCCGGAGGTGCAATGGGACCTCTCCCCGGAGCTCCCGGGACATCAGCGGAGCTTCCCGGAAGGTCCAAAGCAGCCTGAGGACCTCCAAGTATCGAGCACCCGGCGGTCTCCCCAGGCTAAAAGCTATCCTCCACAGCCCCCACGCGGCGGACAATGCCGCCGAATGGGCGGCAGAGCTACTGAAGTTTGACCTAGGCTCCCTTTCCCGTCATGCAGACATTAACCGAGCACTAGTTGACTTGTGGCTGAAGTAGACGCACACTCAGGGGGCGACGAAGATGATGAAACAGGACCCTGGGCCCTGACCTTCACCAGGACTTACCGAATGATGTTCGTCGACGGCTCCTTGCGAAAGCAGGGGGCCGATGCTAGCGTATAGTTCCTCACGCCATCGGGGGAGCAGTCTGGGTATGTGGCGCGTTTCAATTCCAAGGCAGCCAACAACATAGCAAAGTATGAAGTGCTCATCCTCCTTGCTAGTCGTTGGCTCAGGGCAACTCCCAGTCTGGTTATCAACCAAGACGGTGGAGACAGATCTCCTCGCCTTGGACCTGCACCACGTACCGCGCGCTAGC
The DNA here is from genome assembly GCA_030760725.1 of Neostapfia colusana. Taxonomy (NCBI): domain Eukaryota; kingdom Viridiplantae; phylum Streptophyta; class Magnoliopsida; order Poales; family Poaceae; genus Neostapfia; species Neostapfia colusana. Next base: position 22,235,316 of record JASWHV010000017.1, on the reverse strand, counting down.
GAGGCCGCAGCTGACGACCTTTCAACGAAGGCCCCCACCGGAGCCACTGTGCCTGAAGGGGGCCTCGAGAGGACGTTGCCGCGGCCCACAGCCCGGCCCGCCGAGCCGGGCGAAGGGGGCTAGACCAGCATCTCGAAGCTGGCGGTCCCGGCGGCCATGGACGCCGCCAAGGATCATAAGCGTCACTGGGGACTCCGTGCAACCCAGCGCTCAAGATCCAGATGCTCAAGTCAGACCCGATGCATGGATCACGGAGGTCCGGGACTACTTGAAAGACAATATCCTCTCTGATGAACGTGTATCCGCTGAACGGATTGTGCGTATGGCTAAGAGACACATGGAGGTAGAGGGGGATCTCTACCAACGTGGCGCCAACCACATCCTATTGCGGTGCATAACCCAGGGGGAAGGCTGCGACTTGTTCACTGAGATCCGTGGAGGCGAATGTGGGAGTCACTCTTCCTCACGCACGCTTGTCGGTAAAGCCTTCCGTCATGGCTTCTACTAGCCGGCAACACTCCAGGATGCCGTCGAGCTGGTCGAGATCTGCTAGGCGTGCCTGTTCCACGCCAAGCAGATCCATACACCGGCTTGGACGGTACAGATGATCCAGCCCACATGGCCATTTGCCATACTGGGGCTGGACATCCCGGGCCTGGGACCATTCCCCAGAACCGAGGACGGGGACCCGCTCCCGAACCTTCGGAACATGGAACACCGCTGTAAGTTCTACCCCTAGAGCAACAATAGGACAGACCCTTCTTTTTATAATAAATTCCATAAAAGTCTGAGAACAGGGCTTGGAGCAACTAAGCCTCAGGGGACGGTCCAGGACTACGTTCAGCTTCGCCTGGTTCCGACCCCAAGCGCATAGAGTCTTGCTTCCCTTGAGGTTGGTCGTGGCCTACATATTCGGCCCGCCTTCCCCCGTATGGAAATTTATATGAAAAGAAACCTACCCTACGTTGCTCTTCTTTGGTACTCATTTAATTTACTTATTAAATTTTTATGATTACCCTACTAACGTGTGCTCGCTGTGCATTCAACTCCCTCTTCTCATTCTCATCTTTAGTCGGAATTTGCTGCCCTGCCAAAGGCGGTTGCGCGGGAGGTACCGGCCGAAAGCCAGGGGGCCCCAAGCCCCCGACACTTCGCGCACGGTAGTTCCCAAGCACCATATAAGTGAACGGGGACCGTAAGCCAGATAAGACTAAGAGATAGAGGGGGGGGAGCCCCCAAGGAGAATTACTTTTTCCTTACTTGTGTGCAGGACCTCTCAGCCTCAGCTCCCCGCATGAGTATGGTAGGCGCATCCATCCAATAGAACGCACCTGCCAGGGTGCCGCTACGGGATCGCGCAAGGCCAGAAAACCCCAAGGTAAGATCAAAGAGCTAGACCTCACACGGGCGAGGCCCGAAGGCCCCACGTGTCCAGCAGGGCCAGACCTCCCACCTCCTTGAGGGGAGCTCCGGGACCGCCGCGTGGTCTACAGAAGTCGGACCTCCCCCCTCTGCGGGAGAGGCCCGAGGACTCCACGTGCCCTGCAAGCCCGGACCTCCCCTCAGGCGGGAGCTCCGGGCCCGCCATGTGACCAACAGGCCCGGACCCCCCTCCGATCTTGTGAGGCGGGTCCTGGAGACCTCCGGAACCCTTAGTATACAGTGAGGACCCGGAGAAGGTGTCTATGCAGAGCTTCGAGATTGGTCAAGGCCTCCGAGTCCTTGCGGAGCTAAGGACTCGGTCAGGAAAGGCCAAGAAGAAGACTAGGACATGCAGACACAGAAAGAAACAGGAGTCTGTTCATACGAAGGCTCCACGAGCGGGGCTACAGACTCGACAAAAGTAAAAAAGGAAGTACAGGGCCTTGTGGACACGAGGGCAGATGCCTAGGGGTCCCCGGACTCCCGATGAAACCTAGAGGCCACGAGGGCAGCTAAGTCCTCGACTTCGGCCCTGGCAGCTTCCTCCCGATCGGCGATGGGTCCTAGACGAACCGGCCCCAGAGAAAAGGAAGGGTCTCGGCTAACAAAGCACGACAGAACGTGCATCGCAACCTCCTTCGCGAGGCCCCGACCTTCCGCTTCCAGCTCGTCAGCGATCACTGATTCGAGCCGACCTAGCTCGTCGCCGAGAGACTCAAGGGCTGGGGCCGCTTTGGACATCGGCCGCGCTGGGCTCTCCACCTGCACAGGGCTGAAACCAAGAGGAGCCAAGGCGGATCCCGCCTTGGCATCGAAGCACCAGACCGCCTGGGCCTCGGCAGTCCGCAAGGACTGGAGCCTCTCTACCTCTTGGCGAGCCGCTAGCTCGCGATCCATCGCCGCCTGACGCTCCTTGGAGAACTGCTCCTCCCTCACGGCGACAGCCAACTCACAGAGCTCCAGTTCTTCGGACCGAGCCCTTAGCTCCTCCACCTTGGCCCTCAGCCGGGCGGTGGTCTTCTCCTCCTCGGCCGCAGCGGCGTGTTCCCGATCAGCGACGGCGTGCTCCCGACGGGCTACCTGCAGCTGCAACTCCTCCGCGGCGGCGGAACACTCCTTGGCTTTGGCTTCAGCTTGGGCCAGAGCCTCGTGGTAGGTGGCACGAACCCGCTGGGCGTCTGACTCCAAGCGGCTAATGGCCTTCTTCTGAGTGCCAAGCAGAGCACTCATGGCCTCAAGCCTTGACTGCCTTGAGTCAAGGTCCGCCTGGGCCCGCTGCTGCCAGCTGAGAAGGCGTTCCCTCTCGCCGGCCAATGCCTTCCGCTCCTGCTCAAAGGCAGATTGGAGCTGCCGGGCGCTGGACCCCCCTGACGAGTCTAAGACCGGCGGGGGCGCCGGCGCCTCAGCAGCCACGGTGGGGCGCTGTCCTGAGTAGGCCAGGGGGCCAGCAGGCGCACCTACAGCAGCCCTCCCAGTCTCAAGACCTGGCTTCTGGACTGGTGAAGGAGGGCGGGTAGGAGCAGATGCGGCCACCGCGGAAAATGAACCCGCTGGTGCAGAGGGTGCCCCCGTCGATTTGGGAGCCATGGGGGCCGCCACGGTCCCCAGGTGCTGAGGCACGGAGCTCCCGCTGGTTGAAGGCGGCCGGATAAGAGGCCCGCCCCTGGCAGCCGGTCGGTCCCTACAAAGGAGAAGAAGCCCTCAGAATAAGAGAAGAGGCAAGAGCTCTGCTCCTATAAGCCAGAAAGAATAACACTTACTGGGCGGCATGAGCGCTCCAGCGAGCTTGCAGCACTGGCCTCTGGGCTGTAGCTGAACCACCAGGACCAGCGGCTGGAACGGTCGCGGGATGGGATGCCTGGATCCCCGGCGCACTCGCCGGCGTCGCCCCACCAACATCCGTCCTGGGAGCCCCTCCGCTTGAGGAAGGATGGCGAGGTACTTGGGCTGATTCGGACGGCTGCTGTCTGGGGAGAGACCCGCCGGGGAGGGACACTCGGGACCTCTTCGGGTCGCCACCCGACGGGCCAGCGCCTACGGGAGATGGAAGCAAAGTAGCTCCGACACCCTGACTCGGCACAGGTGGCACCCTCGGAGGAGACCGGCCCGTTTCTTCTCTAGATGCCCGGGGGCCAGCTCTTTTCCTTTCCCTTTGTCGGCAGCTTGGGTTCCGTCGGCTCTGGGGGAGGGTTTGATAGCAGCGGATGCCTCATGCCCTGATCCGGGGTGCTCGGTTCCTGGAATGGTGATACCCCGGAAGGCATCCCCGACCTGCCGGACGGCGATCCCGATATCATCAAGGTTCGGCATCTTCTGCAGGAGCTCTGACCTCCTTTGAGGCTCCAAGAAGAGGGGGGTGGCAGAGGGCGGAAGGGCGGGGTCGCCACTGGGAATGTAGTCACCGCTCACCTTGCTCACCATCTCGTTCAGCTCCTCGTCGGAAGGGTCAGAGCCGGGGCCTCTCCCCAGCCTGGTACAGTCCTGCTCGCCGGTGTAGTACCACGCCGGGCGGCTACGCTGCTGCAAGGGAGCAATACGGCGTGACACAAAGTCCATCAGCACCATTAGAGACGTCAGCCCCTCGTTGGCCAAGAACCGGATCCGCTCCAAGACCGTGGTGTACTCCTGCTCCAGCTCAGGGATCTCCTCCCAGAAGCGGCGATCGGTGGTTGGGCTGGCAGTTGGGAGTTGTAGGCGATCGTGCTCGTCGGTCTGCACTACCACCCAGCTCTCCCTCCAGTTCTCCCACCTTGATGCGCTGAAGGGCAGGAGGTATCCGGAGACCTTGGGGTCTTTGCAGCGATGCTGGAAGTAGTATGCCCCCATCTGAGTCTTTGAGCCGCGCTCAGTCGTCCGCAGCACAAAGAAGTGGCGGAAGAGCATCACGGAGGCGTGCACCCCCACGAACATCTCGCAGAAGTGGACAAAAACTGCAGCCATTGCGAAGGAATTGGGGGAAAGATGGTGGAGCTGGAGACCGTATGTCTCCAGCAGGGTGACAAAGAAGGAAGAAATCGGAGGAACGAACCCCGCCAGAGCATAAGCGGTGAAGAAGACTATCTCCCCCTTTTCCAGGACCAGGGGGAGAGATCCTCGGCGAAGCCGATGTTTCTGCTCTTCTGAGCGCCAACCCAGCAGCCTGCGCACTGGCCCGAGCTCGGAAGAGCAGACGAGGCGCGTCGGGAGTAAGTTGGAAGCCATGGCGAAAGAGGGCGCAAGGGCAGGAGAGCCGGGGTGCAAGAGTTCAAGGGAAGTACGAGCGCAATGCGAAGGGAAGCCGCGATGCGGGTAAGATCCCCTTTTAAAACTTTCCAGGGATGGTTCGAGGTAATTCGAAAGCCTCCGGAAACATCGCGTCGGCGACCTCGTTGGCTCCGAGACCGGGCGCCGATGAAAAGTGGACCCAAGCCGCCCAACTGAAGCGGTGGGTCAAGGAGTCAGTCTCCTGAGAAGACGAGCCGGCAAGGCACTTCGGCGGTTCCTGAAGAAAGCGCCGCAACGTACAGAAGTGGCAGTCTTGGGAACCGCCGCAGTAAAAGCAACCATCAACTGAGCGCACGCTCCCACGATCCCGTGGCCGTTCATGCTCCGGCAGCGGTCAATTCGGGACTTAGAGAAAGTGCGCGGATCGGAAGAGACGGAGGTCCCACCTTGGGCTCGCTATCTCCCCCGAGATGGGCCCGGGGGCCACTGTCGGTACCTGGGATATGGGGTACCCCCGCGCACAGGGTAAAATGCCTAAGGAACTCGCCCTTCTCTGCAGGGAGAGCTCCGAAGGCGCCACGCGTCCGGCGGGGCCGGACCTCCCTCTCCTCAGAGGAGAGCTCCGGGCCCGCCATGTGGCATACAGAAGCCGGACCTCCCCCTCCGCGGGAGAGAGGTCCGAAGGCGCCGCGTGTCCAGCGGGGCCGGACCTCCCTCTCCTCAGAGGAGAGTTCCGGGCCCGCCACGTGGCCAACAGGAGCCGAGCCTCTCCCTCCGCGGGGCGAGGTCCGGAGGCTCCACGTGCCCCGCGGGACTAACCCTTCTCTTCTCTGAGAAGGGCTCCGGGCCCGCCACGTGGCAGCAGATCGACGCTGCCTGGCCCGAGCGATAGGCAGCGGGCTAAATACGCCCCATACCTCGCCCGTACAAGGTATTCAAGGCCCGCGTCTTCCGAAGACGCGGAGCACGCTCCTGTCAGGTGCCGTTGCGCCCAGTCGCATCACAGACTGGCGCGCGGTGTCAGAACCTGTCAGCCAATAAACACCGCGACAAGACATCCCATGCCGCCTGCGCCATCATCAACCACTACGACTAGCGTGCGGCATGGGCAGGGCGGCAAGATGAAGACTCAGAAGCCTTCGGCCAGAGACAACTACCGGCATAACTGCAGATACGGTAGATAATAGACAATCTTCCCGGGACCACCTGTCGGGTCCCGGCTCCCCTTGTAAGCCGCCCGAGTCTTGGACTATAAAAGGCTCGGGTAGGCGTCAATAGCAGGGGTTCGCACTTTGCAACTCATACGCTAGCCATACACTCTCAAGCTGTAACTTACCCCCAAGCTCAGGCCCCCGGTCCTGAGCAGCAAGCAATACAGCGAGCTCCATAGCTCGCCGTGGACGTAGGGTTTTACGCTCCGGCGGCCTGAACCACATAAAACTCGCCGTGTCAAGCTCTTACTAACTCGTCCATCTGCGCAAGCTCTCCGCTAGGGACTAGCCCCACCGGAAAAAGAACCTCCACGGGCTGCCCAGTGCAGACCCGGGGGAAGTGTCGACCGCACACTTCGACAGCTGCCATGCAAACACGTCGACGTTGTGCCGGAGGAAGGTGACGAGCGCGCCTTCCTATTTGCTATCCAGGCCCCCGGCTACCCGGGTGGTCTGGGTAGCTTCGGCGCCGACTTGGACGACCTTTAAGGGGACGCCGCCCTCGTCGAGAGGTTGCACCCGGGGTGCTGTGGTGGAAGCACGGTGACGTGCGCTCGGGCAGAGCTGGTCCGGCTCCGTATTGCCGGGGGCTGATGCCCCAGCTGTTGCGAGCGCTTGGAGCTTCTCCAGGGCCGACACTGCAGCAGTGCGGTCCCCACGAATCCTGAGAACGCCCGTCGGTGTTGGCATCTTCAGGACGAGGTAGCCGTAGTGGGCTACAGCCATGAACCGGTACAGGGCTGGCCTGCCGATTATGGCGTTGAAGGGGAGGTCTATCTCCGCTACGTCGAACAGAATGTACTCTGTTCGATAGCTGTCCGGAGCCCCGAAGGTCACCGGGAGACTAATGTTGCCGTAGGGGATAACCTGTCCCGGCCCTACCCCTGAGAACGGGCTTGACGGGGTGAGCTTGGCCATCGGGACCTGCAGCTTCTGGAAAGCTGCATGGCTGATGAGGTTCAGCCCAGCTCCTCCATCTACCAAAACGTGGTACATTCTCACGTTGGCGATGGTAGGGGCCACCAGGAGCGGTAGTTGGCCGGCCCCAGCCATGTTCCTGGGGCAGTCGGTGGCGTCAAAGCTGATGGGGGTCCCCATCCACTTAAGGTGCGGTGCAGCACTTGGGAGTGGCGCCACCGACGCTACCGCTCGGCGCAGAGTCTTGACTGTGCTTTGGGACGAGGGGTCGGCGGACCCGCCGTATATGACGTAGAGCTTCTTCCGACGCTCATCGTCGCTGGAGCCGGAGTCGTCATGATTGCGTGCCGCCTTCATGACACGCTGAGACTCCTGGATCTCCTCTGGGTGGTCGATGTTGTCTGGAACATCCACCCCCTGCTCGTCTTCCTTTGGACGGAAGGGCAGGGCATCAGCCCGCTGCCGCTTCCCCTTGCGGAACTGTTCTGCGAGCCTTCGGATCTCCCGACACTCGGCAGCAGTGTGGCGACAGCTGCCGTGCACGGGGCACATGTTGTCCTGGCTATCTTCCAGGGTCGGTGACTTTTGCTGCCTCTTGTCAGGGCGCGGCCACCGAGCCCCACTGAGCGTCGCTGCAGTGACGACTGGGGTCGCGGCCGGCGGTCTTATCTTGCTTCTGCCTCGGCTCTTGGTCTTCCTGCTGCCTCCATAGGGAGTAGGACCAGATCCGGGCAGCCCTCCTGACTCGGAGGATGGCTGTGAGTGCCAGTTCCGTCCTTCGGCTGCTCTGGCGCACTTGTCCGCCAAGCTGAAGAGCTCCGAGGCATCGCAGACCTCCCTGGTCGCGAGTTTCTCAAGCATCTTCTTGTCTCGGACGCCTTGCCGGAACGCCACCACCACAGAAGCATTTTGAATGTGTGGGATGGTGTTCCGTACCTGGGAGAACCGCTGGATGAATGAACGCAGCGACTCCCCAGGTTGTTGTTGGATGGCGTGGAGGTCGAGCTCCATGCCAGGCCGGGTGTTGGAACGGCCGAAGTTGGCTATGAACTGTCGGCAAAGCTCTCCCCAGGAAGTTACGGAACCCTGGGGGAGGTTCATGAGCCAAGACCGAGCTGGGCCAGTCAAGGCGACAGGGAAGTAATTGGCATTGACGGCTTCATTCCCTCCTGCGGCAAGTATGGCGGTGGAGTAGATCTGGAGGAATTCCGCCGGGTTGATGCTGCCGTCGTACTTCTCGGGCAGGAGCGGCCGAAACTTGCGCGGACACTTTGCGAAGCGAAGGTGGGGCGCGAGGGCCGCACACCCTGCTTCTGTCGCCGCAGGTTCTGATGCCGCGAACGGTTGGTTCGCACTGAGCACCGCGTGCCCTGGCATGGGCAAGGCTGCACCATAGGCCGGGGGCGCCATATGCAGGACGTATGACTGTGGCATATTCTGCACGGCACAGGCCTGGGGCAGAGATCGCGTGGCGAAGGTCTGCTCTTCAGGCTGGGTCGAGGCCGACGTCATGCTGTCGTCAGCCTCTTGGTGGCGACGCCTTTCTCGGCGCCGCTCGAGGTATACCCAGGCATCTTGACCCAGGTGACACTGTTCCAGCTCTGTCCTCAGATCTGTTGATTGGGGGCTGGTAGAGCTGGAGTCTGCCGTCTGCTCGCCATCCAATGGTGCGCGCATCAGCGACACGACCGATTGGCCAGAGCGTCGTCCCCGCCGAGGTCGAGGGTTTGCGGCAGCGACGACGAGACGGTCTACCTAGCGGATCCACTGCCGGGTCGCTGCCTGAGGCGCGTCCCCAGCGGGCGGATTGTACAGTAGCGCTCTCGCCGCAGCTAACGCACCCCCACTGGGCACGCCCAGCGCTACTGGAGACTTGAAGCTGGTTGGAGCCTGCATTGCCGGGGTCGGCGCTGCCAGAGCTGGTTGCTGGCTCCCAGCTCGTACCGACACGCTCCGTCCCGAGTGTGTCGACATGTACTCCCCCCTGGTCGCGGTCTGCCGCAGAGGCGAGGGGGGAGAGTTCACCGCTGAAGGAAGCTTGGTCATCTTCGTCGGCGGAAACTCGTCGCGCTAGGAGAAAAGCCCCCTACCTGGCGCGCCAAATGTCGAAGTGTTCAGTCGACACTTCCCCCGGGCCTGCACTGGGCAGCCCGCGGAGGTTCTTTTTTCGGTGGGGCTAGTCTCTAGCGGAGAGCTTGCGCAGATGGACGAGTTAGTAAGAGCATGACACGGCGAGTTTTACGTTGTTCAGGCCGCCGGAGCGTAAAACCCTACGTCCACGGCGAGCTATGGAGCTCGCTGTATTGCTTGCTGCTCAGGACCGGAGGCCTGAGCTCGGGGGTGAGTTACAGCTTGAGAGTGTATGGCTAGCGTATGAGTTGCAAAGTGCGAACCCTTGCTATCGACGCCTACCCGAGCCTTTTATAGTCCAAGACTCGGGCGGCTTACAAGGGGAGCCGGGACCCGACAGGTGGTCCCGGGAAGATTGTCTATTATCTACCGTATCTGCAGTTATGCCAGTAGTTGTCTCTGGTCGAAGGCTTATGAGTCTTCATCTTGACGCCCTGCCCATGCCGCATGCTAGTCGTAGTGGTTGATGACGGCGCAGGCGGCATGGGATGTCTTGTCGCGGTGTTTATTGGCTAGCAGGTTCTGACACCGCGCGCCAGTCTGTGATGCGACTGGGCGCAACGGCACCTGACAGAAGCGTGCTCCATGTCTCCGCGTCTTGGGAAGACGCGGGACTTGAATACCTTGTACGGGCAAGGTATGGGGCGTATTTATGCCCGCTGCCTATCGCTCGGGGCAGGCAGCGTCGCTCTGCTGCCACGTGGCGGGCTCGGAGCCCTTCTCAGAGAAGAGAAGGGTCAGTCCCGCGGGGCACGTGGAGCCTCCGGACCTCTCCCCGCGGAGGGAGAGGCTCGGCTTCTGTTGGCCACGTGGCGGGCCCGGAGCTCTCCTCTGAGGAGAGGGAGGTCCGGCCCCGCTGGACACGCGGCGCCTTCGGACCTCTCTCCCGCGGAGGGGGAGGTCCGACTTCTGTATGCCACGTGGCGGGCCTGGAGCTCTCCTCTGAGGAGAGGGAGGTCCGGCCCCGCCGGACGCGTGGTGCCTTCGGAGATCTCCCTGCGGAGAAGGGCGAGTTCCTTAGGCATTTTCACCTGTGCGCGGGGGTACCCCATATCTCAGGTACCGACAGATGCGCCTACCATACTCCTGCGGGGAGCTGAGGCTGAGAGGTCCTGCACACAAGTAAGGAAAAAGTAATTTTTCTTGGGGGCTCCCCCCTCTATCTCCTAGTCTTATCTAGCTTACTGTCCCCGTCCACTTATACGGTTCTTGGGAACTACCGTGCGCGAAGTGCCGGGGGCTTGGGGCCCCCTGGCTTTCGGCCGGTACCTCCCGCGCAACCGCCTTTGGCAGGGCAGCAAATTCCGACTAAAGATGAGAATGAGAAGAGGGAGTTGAACGCATAGTGAGCACGCGCTAGTAGGGTAATCATAAAAATTTAATAAGTAAATTAAATGAGTACCAAAGAAGAGCAACGTAGGGCAGGCTTCTTTTCATATAAATTTCCATATGGGGGAAGGCGGGCCGAATATGTAGGCCACGACCCACCTCAAGGGAAGCAAGACTCTACGCGCTTGGGGTCGGAACCAGGCGAAGCTGAACGTAGTCCTGGACCGTCCCCTGAGGTTTAGTTGCTCCAAGCCCTGTTCTTGGACTTTTATGGAATTTATTATAAAAAGAAGGGTCTGTCCTATTGTTGCTCTAGGGGTAGAACTTACAGCGGTGTTCCGTGTTCCAAAGGTTCGGGAGCGGGTCCCCGTCCTCGGTTCTGGGGAATGGTCCCAGGCCCGGGATGTGTGGCGGACCGGAATCCGCTCATCCAGGATCGCAGAGGGTGGTGCCGTGCGATGCGACACCCGACAGCACACGTCATAAGAACACATTATATTACATGGGAAAACAAACTGAATGTACAAAATAGTACACTTCTCAGTTACAAACTAGGGTATTTATTACACAGCGGAAGTTTCTTTTATACAACTCACGCCCGCCTATCTAGCAAAAGTGGTTGCCCAGCCCTAGGGCAACCCACACTAGCTGCACTCCTCAGCTTAGCGCGGCGTGTACGGCTCCCACTCAGCCGTGGTCCCCAACGGAGGGTAACCCTCGCCGGTGGACTCGCACTCCGAGTCCGTGGGTGGCTCCTCACCTGAAAAACACTTAAGCAGCAACCGTGATCACGAAGGCTCAGCAAGACTTAACCGACTCACCTAAGCATGAAACTCTACATGAGGTGTACAATGACATAGGATAGTAATATTGCATCAAATGGACACGCCTACAACTAGTTCATCTTTTAGCAACAAGTTAACAGTTCATGAAGCTGAAATTTAGTAAGCAATATTTGGTGGCACACATGTAACAATACAATTATATCATAACAGCAATATTGAGTCATAATGTTTCATTCATTTATCTACGTTACGACGCAGTGAACAAGCGGTACTCATCACCGCGAGGGACGGCGAATCGACTCGATATACACCTGCAGGGAAACCCAAAGAGCACGTCACGTACGCCCACCCATGGAGCTGCACAGCACGCTCACTCGATGTCGTACGGGACAACCTTTCACCCAACAGCCCAATCGTCGAACCGGTCGCACCGAAACGAGCAGGAGGTTCCCCACACGGAGCATCTCTCTATGCCCATTGGCAGATTTCCACCTTGCTGCCCTCAGCCTACACCTATAAATCGGTGCGTTATGCCTCGACGCCCGGAGGTTTAGGCTACATCAGTTTATCGGGGCCCATATATCCGATATGCCTTCGGTACGTTCAATACTTGTTCAGCAGGGCCGCACACGGATCGGTCCTCAATCGACATGGGCAGGGCTGCGCACACAAGACTTCCTCTTGCTGCGCCCTAGCCCCTGCCTTGTCTCATTTCCATTACTAAAGTGATCTCACGTCACTCAACCGAACCCGTGTGTCCCAAGCCTATCTCGCGAGTAGATTCCAACTACTCGACTTGTACCGAAATCCTATGACTCATTAAGCATAGCCTGTCTACTCGAGGTCTTAGATACTACCCTCACTCCTTTAGGAACCTTTGGTTATGCAAGTCGGGTTCCATCCATCCTATACCTAATGCACATTCATACTTCATATGACACATGTAAACAAAGTAAAACTTGTAAAAAGGTTAATGCAAACCGGGGCTTGCCTTGTTGCTTCTGGTCAGTAGTTAGTTCCTCGTCCGGAAGAAGGAAGTCCAGCACTTCCGGAGTCTCTTCTTCAATGGCTACACGTTTAATACAATACTACATGTTAATTTGAATGCAATGTGTGAACTGGGATACATCATTGCTAATAACTCTAGCTAGCCCTTCCCTTTGGTTCTGAAATTTTTATGGTGGACTGGTAGGGTCCTAACCAGAGTTGTGACCAAGATTTATTTGAAACAAAGATCATTTGAACCTTGTACAAATAGAAAGCCATTTAGTCAATATTTGAGCCTCTGGATGATTCCAGGGGTTTTCATGGCTCCAACCATTACTTTCTGGAAACTAGACTTTAAGATGGTTCTAATGGAGTTGGTTTCATGTCATTTGAAGAATTCTACAGAAAATTATGCCCTAATTAAAATTTGAGAAAATCTGAAAAATGTTTCTGTCCACCCCATTAGGGTAACTAAATGAACTTGGATGAGTCTGAAAATTTTACTGGGATTCAGGGATTTTCTATGAACTTCTCAGCCAAATTTCAGAATTTTTCATAAAGTAGTTCTCCAGATAAAATTCCCAACAGTTTAAACTTTAGGGATTTAATTCTGGAAAACTATTCACTTTCATGAGCTGAATTTGGTATTGCTGGAAAGTACTCAGAATTCTGAGTTCAGCAAAATTTGGTTCATCGAATTTGGAGTTTCCTAGCCAAAGTTATATGCATTTGAAGTTTGCACTAAAACTGGAAATTCCAAAAATGTTTAAATCCTGCGGGTGGGTCCACCGCCCACGTGTCGACCGCTGGAGCCGCGCCACATGGGGTCATAGACTCCTTCCCGCGCGGCCGCACTGGATCCCGGACCACAGAGAATCCCACCCATTTATCTCCAGCCGCTGACGCGTGGGGCCTACCCCTTCGTCTTCCTCCGGCCACCCGCGCGATCCCGCCGCCGAGCTCGCCTGAGCTCTCGCCGGAGAGGGGTTCCGGCTTTCGGAGCTTGCTGATTCTCGCCGCCTGTGCCTATCCCGGCCTGGGGAACACGGTGGTGCCCTTCCCGGAGCTTGACAACGGCCGGAACAGGGCTCCCGACGGCAACAGCGGCCGGGAGCTCACCAGCGACGTCGAACTCAGCCTCCTCTGCATTTTTTCGATGCGGTTTGCTCGAAGAGCTCCGCTGACACCTGCTGATCATGGATATGGGCACCAATCCCCGTGAAAACGGCTGCAACTATGACCTCATCGGCGACCTAGGCCGGATATCGGCTGTTGCTCGAAAAACTTGGATAACCGCAACCCTAGCCCATGATTCTTGCTGGTGTTCGATCCTAGGTGGTCGTGGCAGGGTGTAGATCGTGTGTTTAGCTCGGTACGCCCGGTGATAAGCCAATACTCGTGAATTTTGGGATTTGGGGGAGCTCGGCCTTAAGAACACCGAAGCGTTCCCGGAAGAAATTCTCCCCCGACGGTGCATGAAATGCCGAACGGTAAGGACAGGCAGAACCAGCACCTTGTGGCGATCGTTTCTTGTGTTGAGCGTCGGGCAGGAGGAAGCCTGTGCCGTCCGGCCGCCGGCGATCAGAGGGCGGCGACTCCCGGTGAGCTGCTTCGGATGTAGGCGAGTGGAACCGAGAGGATGGGGAGCGAATTCTCGCCGACCAGGGTGCGATCACATGTTTTGTAGCCGGCGCCCTCATCCCCCCGAGCAGGAGGTGGTGCGGTGGCCGCGTTTGGACGGGGTCGACCCCGTGCGCTGTCGGCCGCAGGGTGTTCGACCGCGTGCCCGAGTTGGGTTGCTCCCCAGGGTGGCTGACCAGTGGGCCCTCTTCTCCCCTCTAAATCTTTCTCCCCCTTTCTTTTATAAATATCCCAGCTACTGAGAATTGAATGGGAGACTTAGCCCCCAAGTATTGGTTTGAATTTGAGTTTTCAAATTCGAACTTTGTTTGGTTAAATTTGCTTCTTGTTTAAACTGAAGTTCAAATTCAGTTTTGAATTATTGCAAATTTAGCTCCCGACAAGATAAACTCCAATAGGGACGAAAATTGGTGGGCTAACTCAGAAAAATGTGCTGAGTTTGAATATGAAGCTAACTTTTGAATTTGGGTGATAAAAGTTGCTGCAATTTGAATTTACATTCAAATTGGCCTCTTTTTCAAATAGCCCAAAAAGTGCCTCAAAAAGTGTTGGATTTCTATGAAACTTGGACTGAACCTTCCCAAGACTTTTCAAGTCTTAGGGTTGAGTTCAACCTCTCATGTTCCTATGTCCAAATCTCACTTTGTGAAAAGGAAGACTTTCCCCTCTAATCACTCTTTTGATGGAGGTTACTTGTTCTTCACAATATTTCCTAAGGTGTCCACAATAAAACTGTGTTGTTGTGAGGTGAAGAAAAGTTTTTGCAAGTCCCTTTTCTTGGGCTTTTACAGGATGTCCCGTCCCAGTATGGCAAATGGCCATGTGGGCTGGATCATCTGTACCGTCCAAGCCGGTGTATGGATCTGCTTGGCGTGTGTCGGTACCTGAGATATGGGGTACCCCCGCGCACAGGGTAAAATGCCTAAGGAACTCGCCCTTCTCCGCAGGGAGAGCTCCGAAGGCGCCACGCGTCCGGCGGGGCCGGACCTCCCTCTCCTCAGAGGAGAGCTCCGGGCCCGCCACGTGGCATACAGAAACCGGACCTCCCCCTCCGCGGGAGAGAGGCCCCAAGGCGCCGCGTGTCCAGCGGGGCCTGTGATGCCCTCAATTCTGTGGAAAACCACGGAACCGAGAACTAATGCATATGCGTGCCCAGGATGTTCATCACACATACACATACGTTTCACAAACTGAATTCAGATTATATATTACCACGAATAACAGAGTTTATTACAACACCTCATGAGTCTTGGACTCATGCTCACAGCGGAAGTCTTTATTTCTACGCAGCGGAAATCTTTATTTAAATGCGGAAGCAAAAACTAATGCGGAAGCAAAACTAAGCAGAAGTGGCTTCATCTCTACTCCCTCCACAGGAAAGGTTGAGAACAGATCACACGCCATAATGTCCCACTTGATCTTCATAATAGGTTTCTCCTGCTGCTGATGAAGAAATAATAATGCAAGGTTGAGTACAATGATGTACTCAGCAAGTGCGGGAATAACACATGATATGCAGCTCATAAACAAGGTAGGTAATAAAAGGCTTATTTGCAGAAAAGCAGATTTATAAAAAATGTGATAAAACAGCAACTTAACTTTAGATGAATGTAATCCCAGCATGTATTAAATTACCAACATACCTCCATCGCTTTCCATGTTCCATCCGAACATTAACCAATCTTTTATTCATACTCACGAATACCTCCTCGTATTCGCTACCATCTCACCTCATAAAACAACCACATCTCACACCGAGACCAATCTCATGTCATGACCCATCAGTCATGCAACCATCTTATCTCGCGGACTCAACAGTTCCAAACCAATAACCATAACCGATAACCATAACCAAGAACCTTTCCAATAACCATTCCAGTAACCATGCCAGTAATCGTCCCATCTAATCATGGAAGTTTAACCAGGTGCTCATGACCGTAAGCTCGGCTATCATGATAGTTTTAATAACTCTGCAGAGTTTGTACCTCTTTACCCACAAGTTTGTGATTTCGTCACCCGTCGGCGACTGCAGAACCTCCATTTTACCAGTACACAGCCGTCGGTGTATGGTCAAGAGATCACAAAATAGCCTTTACAAAGGGGTTACTAGATGTATGGACTCACTAAGGTTTCACCGGCAGGCTAGAATCTCCAATTCTCCAACCCACGGGCCCCCTCTTGTGCCATGCAGTTCCCAGGGCAGTCCTCACTCGACTCCCATTCCCCGCGCCTTCCATAGTCCATAACATCCTAGCAACTTACCTAATTACTCAGCTAAGCCGCACCCATATTTGGCCTTGTGGTGGCACTGTTATCCTGGCCTATGCATGCATGAACCGGTCCTTAGATCTACGGCAAGTAAAACCACCATCCCATGCTACCTCATTCACAAACCCGGTCTTGCCTAGATCTCCCTCCGATCCATGTTCATTATTAACATCAGTTTCCCCTTATTTTTATGAGTGCAGTTAGCTAGACACATCTATCTCGCTTCCCAATCCCATGGACTCAGCGAAGCATAAAACAAGAAAACCATACCCGACTCATAAACTTCCCAGGCGTCAAGGATGGTTTAATCAAAACTAGTAAACTCCTATAAAAAGGGTTTTCCCATTATGTTTGACTCAGCACACACACCTTTTCGCAAAACAAAATAGTTTTACCCAAAACATAGGATCAACATGGTTAAGGAGCACTTGCCTTGTTCTTGCGGTTCCGGTTGTCCTTGATTCTCAAAACCTTGTTGCTGCAGCTCGTTGTAGACAGCTTCCTGAGTTTGTCCTGCTTTGTAGGATTCACGTGCATGCAATATTCACAGCAATCAATATCATGCACAAAACCCTAAACTAGATGCGATGATGCACATGCATGCTATCCTATGATTAGTTTCATTAGATTGGTGTGCCCTTTCATGGACAGAGGTGTTCTGATCAAAGGTGGTCGTGGCGATGATCTTGTCTTTTAGATCAAACTGATCATCGAGTGATCTGCCCACGAGAAAGCTTCTGTTCGAAAGGAATTGAAGAACAGATGCAAGAGATTGACACCATGATGTCGTAAGGTGGTATTGAAGTCCTACCTCACGCTTTTCTTGACTTCGAGGTCCTCCTCAGACCACTCGGTTCTTCTCCGATGATCTCCCTTGTTGTGCTTTCGACGATGTTTCGCTCGGCGAGTTAGGGCTAGGGCTCTAAGTCGTCAGCTCAGGAGTTGAAAGAGAAGTTCGTGATTTTGGCCAGAGAGTTTTGGGTTCTATTTATAATCGGGAAGAGAAGAGTCCTAATCTGATTGGATCCCGAATAAAAGTTTTATTCAGATCTTGTTGGATCCTGTTGTTTTATCTTTGGCAACATTGTGGAGTTTGGATCGGTTCCCGTTGTTTACCGATGTCCTTACGCGTAACAGCCGCTCCAAAACTCGTTACCTCCGTGGTGATGAGCTCCGGAAGCTCCACGTGTCCTTCGGGCCTGGTATCTCCTCATCCGCAGAGACGAGCTCCGGTTGTGCCATGTGTCACGGGTGAGACCTCCCTCTTCTTCGGAGGCGAGCTCCGCGCACGCCACGTGTGGGTGCCGGTCTTTCCTCCTTTCCCTCCCTCAGGGACATGCCCCGAGGTCGACACGTGTTTAGCAGCGACGGACCTCCAGAGATAAGCTCCGGTGGTGACACGTCTTTAATAGATCCGGACTCCTCTGAGATGAGCTCCGAGATTGACACGTATCCCGTGTGGATGGTCCTCTGATTTCCGCAAGGGCTAGCTCCCCCGAGATGGGCCCGGGGGCCACTGTCGGTACCTGAGATATGGGGTACCCCCGCGCACAGGGTAAAATGCCTAAGGTGCTCGCCCTTCTCCGCAGGGAGAGCTCCGAAGGCGCCACGCGTCTGGCGGGGCCGGACCTCCCTCTCCTCAGAGGAGAGCTCCGGGCCCGACACGTGGCATACAGAAGCCGGACCTCCCCCTTTGTGGGAGAGAGGTCCGAAGTCGCCACGCGTCCAGCGAGGCCGGACCTCCCTCTCCTCAGAGGTGAGCTCCGGGCCCGCCGCGTGGCATGCAGAAGCCGGACCTCCCCCTCCGCGGGAGAGAGGTCCGAAGGCGCCACGCGTCCAGCGGGGCCGGACCTCCCTCTCCTCAGAGAAGAGCTCCGGACCTGCCACGTGGCTGGAGGAACGGTGCTGCCTGCCCCCGGGCGGTAGGCAGCGGGCGTAAAGGCGCCCCTCACCTTGCCCGTACAAGGTATTCAAGGCCCGCGTCTTCCCAAGACGCGGAGACGCGGAGCACGCATCTGTCAGGTGCCGTTGCGCCCAGTCGCATCACAGACTGGCGTGCGGTGTCAGAACCTGCCAGGAAATAAACGCCGCGACAAGACATCCCATGCCGCCTGCGCCGTCATCAACCACTATGACTAGTGCGCGGCATGGGCAGGGCGGCAAAATGAAGACTCAGAAGCCTTCGACCGGAGGCAACCAACGGCATAACTACAGATACGGTAGATAATAGACAATCTTCCCGGGACCACCTGTCGGGTCCCGGCTTCCCTTATAAGCTGCCCGAGCCTTGGACTATAAAAGGCTCGGGTAGGCGTCGATAGCAAGGGTTCGCATTCTGCAACTCAAACGCTAGCCATACACTCTCAAACTGTAACTCACCCCCAAGCTCAGGCCCCCGGCCCTGAGCAGCAAGCAATACAGCGAGCTCCATAGCTCGCCGTGGACGTAGGGTTTTACGCTCCGGCGGCCTGAACCACGTAAAACTTCCCGTGTCAAGCTCTCACTAACTCGTCCATTCGCGCAAGCTCTCCGCTAGGAACTAGGCCCTCCGAAAAAAGAACCTCCGCGGGCTGCCCAGTGCAGGCCCGGGGGAAGTGTCGATCGCACACTTCGACACATGGACTCAGCGAAGCATAAAACAAGAAAACCATACCCGACTCATAAACTTCCCAGGCATCAAGGATGGTTTAATCAAAACTAGTAAACTCCTATAAAAAGGGTTTTTCCATCATGTTTGACTCAGCACACACACCTTTTCGCAAAACAAAATAGTTTTACCCAAAACATAGGATCAACATGGTCAAGGAGCACTTGCCTTGTTCTTGCGGTTCCGGTTGTCCTTGATTCTCAAAACCTTGTTGCTGCAGCTCGTTGTAGACAGCTTCCTGAGTTTGTCCTGCTTTGTAGGATTCACGTGCATGCAATATTCACAGCAATCAATATCATGCACAAAACCCTAAACTAGATGCGATGATGCACATGCATGCTATCCTATGATTAGTTTCATTAGATTGGTGTGCCCTTTCATGGACAGAGGTGTTCTGATCAAAGGTGGTCGTGGTGATGATCTTGTCTTTTAGATCAAACTGATCATCGAGTGATCTGCCCACGAGAAAGCTTCTGTTCGAAAGGAATTGAAGAACAGATGCAAGAGATGGACACCATGATGTCGTAAGGTGGTATTGAAGTCCTACCTCACGCTTTTCTTGACTTCGAGGTCCTCCTCAGACCACTCGGTTCTTCTCCGATGATCTCCCTTGTTGTGCTTTCGACGATGTTTCGCTCGGCGAGTTAGGGCTAGGGCTCTAAGTCGTCAGCTCAGGAGTTGAAAGAGAAGTTCGTGATTTCGGCCAGAGAGTTTTGGGTTCTATTTATAATCGGGAAGAGAAGAGTCCTAATCTGATTGGATCCCGAATAAAAGTTTTATTCAGATCTTGTTGGATCCTGTTGTTTTATCTTTGGCAACATTGTGGAGTTTGGATCGGTTCCCGTTGTTTACCGATGTCCTTACGCGTAACAGCCGCTCCAAAACTCGTTACCTCCGTGGTGATGAGCTCCGGAAGCTCCACGTGTCCTTCGGGCCTGGTATCTCCTCATCCGCAGAGACGAGCTCCGGTTGTGCCATGTGTCACGGGTGAGACCTCCCTCTTCTTCGGAGGCGAGCTCCGCGCACGCCACGTGTGGGTGCCGGTCTTTCCTCCTTTCCCTCCCTCAGGGACATGCCCCGAGGTCGACACGTGTTTAGCAGCGACGGACCTCCAGAGATAAGCTCCGGTGGTGACACGTCTTTAATAGATCCGGACTCCTCTGAGATGAGCTCTGAGATTGACACGTATCCCGTGCGGATGGTCCTCTGATTTCCGCAAGGGCTAGCTCCCCCGAGATGGGCCCGGGGGCCACTGTCGGTACCTGAGATATGGGGTACCCCCGCGCACAGGGTAAAATGCCTAAGGTGCTCGCCCTTCTCCGCAGGGAGAGCTCCGAAGGCGCCACGCATCTGGCGGGGCCGGACCTCCCTCTCCTCAGAGGAGAGCTCCGGGCCCGACACGTGGCATACAGAAGCCGGACCTCCCCCTTCGTGGGAGAGAGGTCCGAAGTCGCCACGCGTCCAGCGAGGCCGGACCTCCCTCTCCTCAGAGGTGAGCTCCGGGCCCGCCGCGTGGCATGCAGAAGCCGGACCTCCCCCTCCGCGGGAGAGAGGTCCGAAGGCGCCACGCGTCCAGCGGGGCCGGACCTCCCTCTCCTCAGAGAAGAGCTCCGGACCTGCCACGTGGCTGGAGGAACGGTGCTGCCTGCCCCCGGGCGGTAGGCAGCGGGCGTAAAGGCGCCCCTCACCTTGCCCGTACAAGGTATTCAAGGCCCGCGTCTTCCCAAGACGCGGAGACGCGGAGCACGCATCTGTCAGGTGCCGTTGCGCCCAGTCGCATCACAGACTGGCGTGCGGTGTCAGAACCTGCCAGGAAATAAACGCCGCGACAAGACATCCCATGCCGCCTGCGCCGTCATCAACCACTATGACTAGTGCGCGGCATGGGCAGGGCGGCAAAATGAAGACTCAGAAGCCTTCGACCGGAGGCAACCACCGGCATAACTACAGATACGGTAGATAATAGACAATCTTCCCGGGACCACCTGTCGGGTCCCGGCTTCCCTTGTAAGCCGCCCGAGCCTTGGACTATAAAAGGCTCGGGTAGGCGTCGATAGCAAGGGTTCGCATTCTGCAACTCATACGCTAGCCATACACTCTCAAACTGTAACTCACCCCCAAGCTCAGGCCCCCGGCCCTGAGCAGCAAGCAATACAGCGAGCTCCATAGCTCGCCGTGGACGTAGGGTTTTACGCTCCGGCGGCCTGAACCACGTAAAACTTCCCGTGTCAAGCTCTCACTAACTCGTCCATTCGCGCAAGCTCTCCGCTAGGAACTAGGCCCTCCGAAAAAAAAACCTCCGCGGGCTGCCCAGTGCAGGCCCGGGGGAAGTGTCGATCGCACACTTCGACACATGGACTCAGCGAAGCATAAAACAAGAAAACCATACCCGACTCATAATCTTCCCAGGCATCAAGGATGGTTTAATCAAAACTAGTAAACTCCTATAAAAAGGGTTTTTCCATCATGTTTGACTCAGCACACACACCTTTTCGCAAAACAAAATAGTTTTACCCAAAACATAGGATCAACATGGTCAAGGAGCACTTGCCTTGTTCTTGCGGTTCCGGTTGTCCTTGATTCTCAAAACCTTGTTGCTGCAGCTCGTTGTAGACAGCTTCCTGAGTTTGTCCTGCTTTGTAGGATTCACGTGCATGCAATATTCACAGCAATCAATATCATGCACAAAACCCTAAACTAGATGCGATGATGCACATGCATGCTATCCTATGATTAGTTTCATTAGATTGGTGTGCCCTTTCATGGACAGAGGTGTTCTGATCAAAGGTGGTCGTGGTGATGATCTTGTCTTTTAGATCAAACTGATCATCGAGTGATCTGCCCACGAGAAAGCTTCTGTTCGAAAGGAATTGAAGAACAGATGCAAGAGATGGACACCATGATGTCGTAAGGTGGTATTGAAGTCCTACCTCACGCTTTTCTTGACTTCGAGGTCCTCCTCAGACCACTCGGTTCTTCTCCGATGATCTCCCTTGTTGTGCTTTCGACGATGTTTTGCTCGGCGAGTTAGGGCTAGGGCTCTAAGTCGTCAGCTCAGGAGTTGAAAGAGAAGTTCGTGATTTCGGCCAGAGAGTTTTGGGTTCTATTTATAATCGGGAAGAGAAGAGTCCTAATCTGATTGGATCCCGAATAAAAGTTTTATTCAGATCTTGTTGGATCCTGTTGTTTTATCTTTGGCAACATTGTGGAGTTTGGATCGGTTCCCGTTGTTTACCGATGTCCTTACGCGTAACAGCCGCTCCAAAACTCGTTACCTCCGTGGTGATGAGCTCTGGAAGCTCCACGTGTCCTTCGGGCCTGGTATCTCCTCATCCGCAGAGACGAGCTCCGGTTGTGCCATGTGTCACGGGCGAGACCTCCCTCTTCTTCGGAGACGAGCTCCGCGCACGCCACGTGTGGGTGCCGGTCTTTCCTCATTTCCCTCCCTCAGGGACATGCCCCGAGGTTGACACGTGTTTAGCAGCGACGGACCTCCAGAGATAAGCTCCGGTGGAGACACGTCTTTAATAGATCCGGACTCCTCTGAGATGAGCTCCGAGATTGACACGTATCCCGTGCGGATGGTCCTCTGATTTCCGCAAGGGCTAGCTCCGTGGACGACACGTGTCTTAAGAAAAATGCCTTTGCTTCTTCCGCAGATGCTATCTCCGCGGGCAGCACGTGTCCCATAGGGTCGGACCTCTTTTCAATTGCGGAGGTGACCCCCGAGCCTGCCATGTATCCAGTTTAGCGTCGGACCTCTCCAATCTCTGCGGGGATGAGTTCCGAACACACCATGTGGTCTGCTGGTCGTGAAAGTTGCCTTCGGTGCTCTCAGAAAGCTTTACTGGCTACCCTTTTGATACTTGTTTCTGTTTCCTCTTTTCTAAAAATGTTCTTCTTCTTCATAAACATGAACATGTGCTGACACCCGAGATGAGGGTGTCACAAATCTACCCCCCTTAAATTGAATCTCGTCCTCGAGATTCGTTAGTAGAAAATAGATGGGGAAATTCTGCCTTGATATCCTCTTCTCGCTCCCATGTGGCTTCAGCTTCAGTGTGATGGCTCCATTGTACCTTGCACCATCGAATCACCTTGTTTCGGGTGACCCTTTCCTTTACGTCCAAGATTCGGACAGGGTGTTCTGCGTAAGTCAGGTCCTCTTGAAGGTTAAGTTCTCCCATTGACACTTGTTCCTCTGGTATTCTCAAGCACTTCTTGAGCTGGGATACATGAAACACATCATGTACGTCGGAGAGGTGGTTTGGGAGCTCTAGTTGATAGGCTACTTCTCCTCGCTTGTCCAAAATCTTAAATGGTCCGATGTAGCGAGGCGCTAGTTTGCCTTTGACGTTAAAATGTCGTTGGCCTCGGATAGGTGATATCTTAAGGTATACGAAGTCTCCAACTTCAAAGGTCAACTTTCTACGCCTATTGTCCGCATAGCCTTTCTGTCGTGACTGAGCAGCCTTTAAGTTTTCCTGTATTGTTTGGACTTGCTTTTCAGCCTCTTGTAGTACTTCGGGTCCAAACACCTGGTTCTCTCCAGTCTCGTTCCAGAACAGCGGCGTTCTACACCGTCTACCATATAAAGCTTCGAAAGGCGTCATCTTCAAGCTAGCTTGATAGCTGTTGTTATAGGAGAACTCGGCATACGGTAAACTCCTATCCCAACTACGCCCACGTTTCAAGGCGCAAGCTCTCAACATGTCTTCCAAAATTTGGTTCGTCCTTTCGGTTTGTCCATCTGTTTGGGGGTGGTAGGCAGAGCTAAAATCCAGTCGTGTACCCATGGCTTTCTGCAACTTCCTCCAGAATCTAGAGGTAAACTGAGAACCTCGATCTGAGATTATCCTCTTTGGAACTCCATGACGGCACACGATCTGCTCCATGTACAATTCTGCCAGCTGTGTAACGTTGTAACTTGTCTTTACCGGAAGAAAATGGGCGGTCTTCGTCAACCGGTCCACAATGACCCAGATGGAGTCGTATCCTGACTGAGTTCGTGGCAATCCGACAATGAAGTCCATACTGATGTCCTCCCATTTCCATTCAGGTATTTTCAAGGGTTGCAACAATCCAGCGGGTTTTTGATGTTCGGCTTTTACCCGTTGGCATGTGTCGCATAGGGCAACGTATTCGGCTATATCCCTCTTCATACCATCCCACCAATAGCAAGTTTTCAAATCCTTGTACATTTTGGTGCTCCCTGGGTGTATGGAATAGGGTGAATTATGTGCCTCCTTCAATATTACGTCGCGAAGGTGTTTTATGTTTGGCACACAAATCCTTTTTCCTAGCCAAAGCGTACCCTTTTTATCCTCCTTGAAATCCTTTTCTATCCCTTGTCGGATTCTTTCTTTGATCTCCTTAATCCCCTCGTCCGTTGCTTGTCCCTTTCTTATTTCTTGCTCCAATGAGGAGTGGATTTCCATTATTTCCATGTTGTTAAAAAATCCGAGGTGTAACTGTTCGAACTCTTTACGTAGTTCGGGTGGTATCTCCCGAACCGTGAGTTGGTGGCATGCTCCCTTTCTGCTCAATGCGTCAGCGACCACATTGGCCTTCCCGGGGGGTAATTGATTTCTACATCATAATCCTTGATGAGTTCTAACCATCGACGTTGCCTCAAATTCAAGTCTGTTTGTGTGAATATGTACTTGAGGCTTTTATGATCCGTATAGATCTCACATCGATGACCAAGGATATAATGTCTCCAAATCTTCAATGCATGCACCACTTCTGCTAACTCCAAATCATGAGTAGGATAGTTAAGCTCATGCTTCTTTAATTGTCGTGAGGCATAGGCTACCACTTGCCCTTCCTGCATGAGCACACATCCGAGCCCTTGTCTGGATGCGTCACAATATATGTCGAAGCTCTTGCTTACGTCTGGCAATACCAGAACTGGTGCTGTGGTTAGCCTTTTCTTGAGTTCCTCAAAACTTTCTTGGCAGGCTTGTGTCCATTGAAAGACTTTTCCCTTCATTAGCAACTCCGTCATAGGTTTTGCTATCTTAGAGAAGTCTTTAATGAAGCGCCGATAGTATCCTGCCATCCCAAGGAAACTCCGAATATCCTTCACGCTCCTCGGTTGGTCCCACTTCAAAATATCTCTCACCTTTCCAGTATCAACCGATACCCCTTCCTTGGAGATGATGTGGCCTAGGAAGGATATTTCCCTTAGCCAAAATTGACACTTGTTGAGCTTGGCATACAACTGATGCTCGCGCAACTTCTGCAAGGTCAATTTCAGATGTTCTTCATGCTCCTCCTTACTTTTTGAATACACCATAATGTCATCGATGAAAGCTACGACGAACTTGTCCAAGTACTCCATGAAAACCTTATTCATAAGGTACATGAAGTATGCGGGTGCATTCGTCAATCCAAAAGACATAACGGTATATTCATATGAACCATACCGCGTCCGAAAGGCTGTCTTAGGTATATCAGAGGGCTTAATCTTCAGCTGGAAATATCCCGACCGAAGATCAATCTTGGAGAACACTTGGGCTCCTTTCATTTGATCGAACAGGTCCTCTATACGGGGCAGAGGGTATTTATTCTTGATTGTTACCTCGTTGAGAGACCTGTAGTCCATGCACATTCTTTGGGTTCCGTCCTTCTTGTCTACGAAGAGTACCGGGGCTCCCCATGGTGACGAACTTGGACGGATAAAACCCTTCTCCAACTGTTCTTGAATTTGCTTCTTGAGTTCAACTAACTCGTTGACGGGCATCCTATATGGTCTCTTAGCTATGGGTGCAGTTCCAGGTACCAAATCTATGGCAAACTCAACGTCCCGGTCAGGTGGCATACCTGGAAGTTCTTCCGGGAACACATCCAAAAATTCCTGAACCACTGGAATTTTGTCCAATGCTACTCCTTCAACATGGTTCAGGTCCGCCCGTTTGGTTGCTTGCGGGGCTGGCTCGAACTCGACACGGATACCGTGTTCGTTTGTCAATTGCACGCTTCTCTCAGCGCATTGGATTACTCCATTGTGCTTGCTTAACCAGTCCATTCCGAGTATGATGTCAATTCCGTGGGAGTCCAAAACAATAAGGTTGGCAAGGAAGTCTACCCCCCTTATTTTAAGGCTTACCTTAGGACATACTATATTAGTCCTCATTTCTCCTCCGGGAGAATTAACTAACATAGCACCTTCTAAGTGGGATACGGGTAGATGATGCTTGGCAACATATTTGGATGATATGAAGGAATGCGATGCTCCGGAATCAAATAAAATGGTGGCTGGGTTGGAGTTGGCAAGGAACATACCAATTGCGACGTCCTCAGCCTGTTGTGCTTCCTCAGCAGTGACATGGTTAACATGGCCACGAGCATAGTTCTGCGGTCCACGGTTCCCTTGGTGGTCCCCTCCGTTTGGTCGCTGGTTCTGCTTGGGCACGTTACCTTGCTGTCCAGGGCCTCTCTTCGGGCACTGGTTAGCGAAGTGGCCTACTTCCCCGCATGCAAAGCATGCCCTGTTGCCTACGGCAGCAGGTACGTTGGGGCGGGGGTTTTGAACAGGAGTGCCATTGTTAGGCCGGGGCGAAGGAGGCATGGGCACACGAGGTGCCGGTGCAACGAGCCGTTGCTGTGGTGGCTGACCAGGGCGGTACGTAGGAGCGGTCGATCCATACTGCGGTGCAGGGGTCATGTATCTAGGTCGTACGTTGCTCCCTTGGGGCTGGTATGGGATCTTCCTTTTGCACTCGCGCTCGATCTCTCGGATCTTGTTTTCCACCACAATAGCCTTATCAACTAGCTTCTGGAAGCTTACGTAGTCATTTTTGAGGAGCTGAACTTGGATCTCATTGTTCAACCCTCTCATGAACAGGTACTGCTTCCTTTGGTCTGAGTTGACATCTTCGGGGGCATACCGGGACAGTTGTATGAACTTGTTGAGGTATTCGTTCACACTCTTCTGCCCTTGGCGTAGACCTTCAAACTCCTGCCTCTTGAGCATCATTACGCCAACAGGGATGTAGTGGGAGCGGAAACATTCCTTGAACTCAGTCCAAGTGATTGTCTCCGGGTTGGCATGGGCGTTGCTTAAGGCATCCCACCAGTCACCAGCTGCTCCCATCAGTTGGTGCGACGCAAAGAGAACCTTTTCTCGGTCGTTGCACTGTACAATGGCAAGCTTCTTCTCCATGGATTTCAACCAATCATCGGCCTCCATTGGATCGCTTGCTTGAGCAAAGGTGGGTGGTCGAGTCCTCATGAACTCTCCCAACTTGTTATGAGCCGGCGGTGGTGGTGGCGGTGGTGCCGGAACGGGGTGTTGGTTGGCCTGCAACTGACCCAAGGTTTGGATCATGGTTTGCATAAGCTGGTTTTGCATGGCCATCAACCTTTCTAGGTTGTTTTCGCCAGCTCCAGGGTTAGCAGGAACTTCTTCGTGGTCATCTTCCTGGACGTTCCTTCGGCTGGCGTTTCCTCTCACCATCTTGAGAGAGAACGAAATAGAATAGAAGGTTAGAAGATTAGATAGGTCCTTTCAACTATATGCATCAAGGGGAGTTTGGACTATATATATTAGTCCTTATGAGGATGTGATCAAGTGCCGAAGCATTTCACTCCTCTTTCTTCTTACGTGTGGATATGGGCAACGTTGTTGAGACGCCCCACAACTCACACTAAGCACGTATTCACAAATAATCATCACAAGGGCCCACTCAACTCCTATTCAAGGATGGTTTCCTATGTCAAGGTGGTTTCAAGGCCAATCTAAGCTATTCATCCTAGGATGCTTCTTTTGGTCCGCGTAGCTTCTATTTAGGGGTATAACTTGCTGTTAACCCGTGATTCTAATGTCAACCCAAGGTTTCTATCTAGGCGTGTAACCTACTGTCAACCCGTGGCTCTGATACCAATCTGTGACGCCCTCAATTCTGTGGAAAACCACGGAACCGAGAACTAATGCATATGTGTGCCCAGGATGTTCATCACACATACACATACGTTCCACAAACTGAATTCAGATTATATATTACCACGAATAAAAGAGTTTATTACAACACCTCATGAGTCTTGGACTCATGCTCACAGCGGAAGTCTTTATTTCTACGCAGCAGAAATCTTTATTTAAATGCGGAAGCAAAAACTAATGCGGAAGCAAAACTAAGCAGAAGTGGCTTCATCTCTACTCCCTCCACAGGCAAGGTTGAGAACAGATCACACGCCATAATGTCCCACTTGATCTTCATAATAGGTTTCTCCTGCTGCTGATGAACAAATAATAATGCAAGGTTGAGTACAATGATGTACTCAGCAAGTGCGGGAATAACACATGATATGCAGCTCATAAACAAGGTAGATAATAAAAGGCTTATTTGCAGAAAAGCAGATTTATAAAAAACGTGATAAAACAACAACTTAACTTTAGATGAATGTAATCCCAGCATGTATTAAATTACCAACATACCTCCATCGCTTTCCATGTTCCATCCGAACATTAACCAATCTTTTATTCATACTCACGAATACCTCCTCGTATTCGCTACCATCTCACCTCATAAAACAACCACATCTCACACCGAGACCAATCTCATGTCATGACCCATCAGTCATGCAACCATCTTATCTCCCGGACTCAACAGTTCCAAACAAATAACCATAACCGATAACCATAACCAAGAACCTTCCCAATAACCATTCCAGTAACCATGCCAGTAATCGTCCCATCTAGTCATGGCAGTTTAACCAGGTGCTCATGACCGTAAGCTTGGCTATCATGATAGTTTTAATAACTCTGCAGAGTTTGTACCTCTTTACCCACAAGTTTGTGATTTCGTCACCCGTCGGCGACTGCAGAACCTCCATTTTACCAGTACACAGCCGTCGGTGTATGGTCAAGAGATCACAAAATAGCCTTTACAAAGGGGTTACTAGATGTATGGACTCACTAAGGTTTCACCGGCAGGCTAGAATCTCCAATTCTCCAACCCACGGGCCCCCTCTTGTGCCATGCAGTTCCCAGGGCAGTCCTCACTCGACTCCCATTCCCCGCACCTTCCATAGTCCATAACATCCTAGCAACTTACCTAATTACTCAGCTAAGCCGCACCCATATTTGGCCTTGTGGTGGCACTGTTATCCTGGCCTATGCATGCATGAACCGGTCCATAGATCTACGGCAAGTAAAACCACCATCCCATGCTACCTCATTCACAAACCCGGTCTTGCCTAGATCTCCCTCCGATCCATGTTCATTATTAACATCAGTTTCCCCTTATTTTTATGAGTGCAGTTAGCTAGACACATCTATCTCGCTTCCCAATCCCATGGTGTCGGTACTTGAGATATGGGGTACCCCCGCACACAGGGTAAAATGCCTAAGGTCCTCACCCTTCTCCGCAGGGAGAGCTCCGAAGGCGCCACACGTCTAGCGGGGCCGGACCTCCCTCTCCTCAGAGGAGAGCTCCGGGCCCGACACGTGGCATACAGAAGCCGGACCTCCCCCTCCGTGGGAGAGAGGTCCGAAGTCGCCACGCGTCCAGCGAGGCCGGACCTCCCTCTCCTCAGAGGTGAGCTCCGGGCCCGCCGCGTGGCATGCAGAAGCCGGACCTCCCCCTCCGCGGGAGAGAGGTCCGAAGGCGCCACGCGTCCAGCGGGGCCGGACCTCCCTCTCCTCAGAGAAGAGCTCCGGACCTGCCACGTGGCTGGAGGAACGGTGCTGCCTGCCCCCGGGCGGTAGGCAGCGGGCGTAAAGGCGCCCCTCACCTTGCCCGTACAAGGTATTCAAGGCCCGCGTCTTCCCAAGACGCGGAGACGCGGAGCACGCGTCTGTCAGGTGCCGTTGCGCCCAGTCGCATCACAGACTGGCGCGCGGTGTCAGAACCTGCCAGGAAATAAACGCCGCGACAAGACATCCCATGCCGCCTGCGCCGTCATTAACCACTATGAACGGCATGGGCAGGGCGGCAAAATGAAGACTCAGAAGCCTTCGACCGGAGGCAACCACCGGCATAACTACAGATACGGTAGATAATAGACAATCTTCCCGGGACCACCTGTCGGGTCCCGGCTTTCCTTGTAAGCCGCCCGAGCCTTGGACTATAAAAGGCTCGGGTAGGCGTCGATAGCAAGGGTTCGCATTCTGCAACTCATACGCTAGCCATACACTCTCAAGCTGTAACTCATTGCTTGCTGCTCAGGCCCCCGGCCCTGAGCAGCAAGCAATACAGCGAGCTCCATAGCTCGCCGTGGACGTAGGGTTTTACGCTCCGGCGGCCTGAACCACGTAAAACTTCCCGTGTCAAGCTCTCACTAACTCGTCGATTCGCGCAAGCTCTCCGCTAGGAACTAGCCCCTCCGAAAAAAGAACCTCCGCGGGCTGCCCGGTGCAGGCCCGGGGGAAGTGTCGATTGCACACTTCGACATTTGGCGCACCAGGTAGGGGGCTTTTCCCCTAGCGCGACGAGTTTCCGCCAACAAAGATGACCAAGCTCCCTTCGGCGGCAAGCTCACCTCCCCCGCCTCCGCGGCAAGCCGCGGATAGGGGGGAGTACAAGCCAACACACTCAGGACGGAGTGTGTCAGTACAACCTGGGAGCCAGCAACCGGCTCTGGCAGCGCCGACCCCGGCAATGCAGGCTCCAACCAGCGTCATATCTCCAGTAGCGCCGGGCGTACCCGGAAGGGGCGCGCTAGCTGCAGCAAGAGAGCTACTGCAGAATCCGCCCGCTGGAGACGCGCCTCAGGCAGCGACCCAGCGGTGGATTCTCGAGGTAGACCGTCTTGTCGTCGCTGCCGCAAGCCCACGACTCCGGCGGAGACGACACTCCAACCAGCCGGCCGTGTCGCTGATACGCACGCCGATGGCTGATGAACAGACGGCAGATTCCAGCTCTGCCAGCCCTCAATCGATGGATCTGAGGACAGAGCTGGAGCGGTGTCGCTCGGGTCAAGATGCCCGGGTATACCTCGAGCAACGCCGAGAAAGGCGTCGCTACCAAGGAGCTGACGACAGCATGACATCGGCCTCGACCCAGCCTGAAGAGCAGACCTTCGCCATGCGACCTCTGCCCCAGGCCTGCGCTGTGCAGAATATGCCACAGTCATATGTACTGCAGATGGCGCCCCCGGCCTACGGTGCAGCTTTGCCCGTACCGGGGTACACTGTGCCTGGTGCGAACACAGCGTTCGCGGCACCAGAACCTGCGGTGACGGAAGCAGGATGTGCAGCCCTCGCGCCCCATCTTCGCTTTGCGAAGTGGCCGTGCAAGTTTCGGCCACACCTGCCCGAGAAGTACGACGGCAGCGTCAACCCGGCGGAGTTTCTCCAGATCTACTCCACCGCCGTACTTGCCGCAGGAGGGAATGAAGCCGTCATGGCCAATTACTTCCCTGTCGCCTTGACCGGTCCAGCCCGGTCTTGGCTCATGAACCTCCCCCAAGGTTCCGTCACCTCCTGGGGAGAGCTTTGCCGACAGTTCGTAGCCAACTTCGGCAGCTCCTACACCCGGCCTGGCACGGAGCTCGACCTCCACACCGTCCAGCAGCAGCCTGGGGAGTCGCTGCACTCTTTCATCCAGCGGTTCTCCCAGGTGCGGAACACCATCCCACACATTCAAAATGCTTCTGTGGTGGTGGCGTTCCAGCAAGGCGTCCGGGACAAGAAGATGCTCGAGAAGCTCGCGACCAGGGAGGTCCGCGACGTCTCAGAGCTCTTCAGCTTGGCGGACAAATGCGCCAGAGCTGCCGAAGGACGGAACTGGCACTCGCTGCCATCCTCCGAGTCAGGGGGACTGCCCGGATCCAGTCCTACTCCCTGTGGAAGCAGCAGGAAGGCCAAGGGCCGAGGCAGAAGCAAGATAGAGTCACCGACCGCAGTCCCAGTCGTCACTGCAGCGACGCTCGGTGGGGCTCGGGGGCCGCGCCCCGACAAGAAGCAGCGAAGATCACCAATCCCAGAAGGTGATAAAGGCAGTATGTGCCCCGTGCACGGCAGCTGTCGCCACACTGCTGCCGAGTGCCGGGAGATCCGAAGGCTCGCAGAGAGTTTCAGCAAGGAGAAGCGGCAGCGGGCTGATGACCTGCCCTTCCGTCCAAAGGAAGGTGAGCAGAGGGTGGATGTTCCAGATAACATC
The DNA here is from genome assembly GCA_030760725.1 of Neostapfia colusana. Lineage (NCBI taxonomy): Eukaryota > Viridiplantae > Streptophyta > Magnoliopsida > Poales > Poaceae > Neostapfia > Neostapfia colusana. The sequence goes on along the minus strand of JASWHV010000017.1, from coordinate 22,203,668 downwards.
GACCACCCAGAGGAGATCCGGGAGCCTCCGCGTGTCGTGAAGGCGGCACACAATCACGAGGATTCCGACTCCAGCGGCGATGAGCGTCGGAAGAAGCTCTACGTCATATACGGCGGGTCCGCCGACCCCTCGTCTCGAAGCGCAGTCAAGACTCTGCACCGAGCGGTAGCGTCGGTGGCGCCACTCCCAAGTGCGGCACCGCACCTAAAGTGGATGGGGACCCCCATCAGCTTTGATGCCACCGACTGCCCCAGGAACATGGCTGGGGCCGGCCAGCTGCCGCTCCTGGTGGCCCCTACCATCGCCAACGTGAGAATGTACCACGTTTTGGTGGACGGAGGGGCTGGGCTGAACCTCATCAGCCGTGCAGCTTTCCAGAAGCTGCAGATCCCGATGGCCAAGCTCACCCCGTCGAGTCCGTTCTCAGGGGTAGGGCCGGGACAGGTTATCCCCTACGGCAGCATTAGTCTCCCAGTGACCTTCAGGGCTCCGGACAGCTATCGAACAGAGTACATCCGGTTCGACGTAGCGGAGATAGACCTCCCCTTCAACGCCATAATCGGCAGGCCAGCCCTGTACCGGTTCATGGCTGTAGCCCATTACGGCTACCTTGTCCTGAAGATGCCAACGCCGACAGGTGTTCTCAAGATTCGTGGGGACCGCACTGCTGCAGTGTCGGCCCTGGAGAAGCTCCAAGCACTCGCGACAGCTGGGGCCTCAGCCCCCGGCAATACGGAATTGGACCAGCTCCGCCCGTGTGCACGTCACCGTGCTTCCACCACAGCACCCCGGGTGCAACCTCTCGAAGAGGGTGGCGTCCCCTTAAAGGTTGTCCAAGTCGGCGACGAAGCTACCCAGACCACCCAGGTAGCCGGGGGCCTGGATAGTAAATAGGAAGGCGTGCTCGTCACCTTCCTCTGGCACAACGTCGACGTGTTTGCATGGCAGCCGTCACAGATGCCGGGGATCCCCAGGAATGTGATCGAGCACCACTTGAAAGTCTTCCCCGACGCCCGGCCGGTTCAACAGAAGCCCCGCAAGCAGTCCATTGAGCGGCAGAACTTCATCCGTGAGGAAGTCAAGAAGCTGCTGGACGCTGGCTTCATACTGGAGGTCCACCACCCACGATGGTTGGTGAACCCCGTCGTTGTCCCGAAGGCCAGCGGGAAGCTCCGGATGTGCATCGACTACACCAGTCTCAATAAGGCATGTCCTAAAGATCCATTCCCTCTCCCTAGAGTAGACCAAATAGTAGACTCAACGTCAGGCTGTGATATGCTGTGCTTCCTAGACGCCTATTCGGGTTTCCATCAGATCCCCATGTCTAGGGAGGACGAGGAGCACACCTCCTTCATCACAGTGGACGGCCTTTATTGCTATGTGTCTATGCCTTACGGCCTAAAGAATGCACTCCCCACCTTTGTGCGGGCAATGCACAAAACCTTTGGGGAGTTAATAAGAGACCTGGTTGAGGTGTATGTCGATGACATAGTTGTCAAGGTCAAGCAGGGTCCGTCCCTGCTAGATAACCTAGCCCTAGTCTTTGACAAGTTGCGCTCTACAGGCACCAAGCTGAACCAAGATAAATGTGTGTTCGGCGTGTCCTCTGGGAAGCTCTTAGGGTTCCTGGTCTCGCACCGGGGGATTGAGGTCAACCCAGAGAAGATCAAGGCCATCGACTTGATGCGGCCCCCTGCCCGCGTCAAAGATGTCCAGAAACTCACAGGATGTCTAGCCGCGCTGAGTCGGTTTATACCAAGGCTAGCAGAGCGGGCACTCCCTTTCTTTAAGCTCCTGCGCAAGTCGGGCCCCTTTGCCTGGACTGACGAAGCAGAAGAGGCTTTCCAGGAGTTGAAGCGACTTCTGACGACCCTTCCAGTCATGGTAGCCCCTGAGCCCGGAGAGCACCTGTTGCTCTACATCGCGGCGACAACTGAAGTAGTGAGTATGGTCCTCGTCGCAGAGCGGCCGGACCCCTCATCTTCACAACCTGCTCCGGTAGCAGAAGACAGACGCCAGGAGGCCCCGCAGGACCAAGACGGTCTCCCGGGCCTCCAAGGCAACCTCCCGGAGGTCCAGGTCGGCCTCCCGGAGGTCCTGGGCAGTCTCCCGGACGTCCAAGATAAACCCCCGGGGGCCCCGCAGGACCCCCGGGGGCCAAATGGGACCTCCCAGAGGTCCCCCAAGACCCCCCGGAGCTCCCGAACAATCAAGATAGCCTAAGGGCCTCTGGGTCCTAGCTCCCGGAGGTCCCCGTGGGTCCGCCCACCTCCAGAGGGCCAATGGACGAGGACCTCCCAGACCTGAGAAAGAGGGTTCGAACCGTACAGAGGCCTGTCTACTACGTCAGCGAAGTACTTCATGATGCCAAGACAAGGTACCTGGAAGTCCACAAGCTGCTGTATGCGGTGCTCGTTGCCTCCAGGAAGCTCCGTGTAAGGGCCTCAGTTTTTGACACTCATTTGCAGTGTTCATCACCACACCACACACCTCATTTGAGGAAAAATGATGAACACAAATAAAGAGCAAGTAACAATTATCAACATGCTCATTAGGGAACAAACTCACACATTGCAAAAGTGGTACTTCCCACATGTGATATAGATGGGCTGGACATATGAAAACTCCTACACTTTGCTAAGGATGTCCATGCCAAGTTTCACCCAAATTCAAAACATTTTTGAGGTCATCTTGGGTGTAGATAGGAAAGGGGCAGTTTGAAAACATATTCAAATTCAAACTGTTTTCACCCACTGAATTTAAAAGTGGAAGGCATATTCTTGCTCAGCACATTTTTGTGAGCTCACACACCAATTTTCACTCCATTTGGAGTTGATCTTGACATGAGCTAAGGGGGAGAAATTCAAACTTTATTTGAATTTCAAACTGCACTTGTGCTGAAATTCATTCAAACCAAACCTCATTTGAACTTTGATCAATTCAAATGGCTCTTGGGTGAATAATTTGAGTTGCCAAGGGTAGAATAGGGTTCACTGTTTACCACAGCTGTTAGGAATAAATTTCAGAGGTTAAAAGAGGAGTGGGACCCACATGTCAGCCTCAGCCTCAAAGCAAACCGACTGAACCACAGTTCAGTCGGTTCCCGGCTGTTGTGCGCGCGCGCCACCGAAGGGGCCGGCCGGCGCCAGCTCCTGCTGCGTGCCCCAAGCCGGAGGCCAGCCGGCCGAGCTATTTATTCCCTCCCCGGCGTGCCTCAGTCACCATTTCCCCGAGCTACCGACGTGCGCGACTGCTTTTCCCACTGCCATCGCCGCCGCTCGAGTTCCTGCTTGATCAAGCCGATCGCAGCTCCCTCTTTCCATTCCAAGGTCCCAGCAAGGTACTAGCAACCATCCTCCATCCTTCCCATTGATAGAAATCGATTGAAACCGAGTGATATCGGCTGTGCCGAAAGATCAAACTCGGAACTGGAAACCGCCGCACCTCGGGCTCTCGTGGACAGCCCAACCTGGGCGTTGTCACGCCCGAGCCAAGGCACCCTTGGACACGCAAGTGATCGGTGCTGCTCATCCCCGAGCCACAGCTCGAGTGGTTGCTCACCGGCGGCGAATTTCCACTTTTCCCCTTTCTGTGTGCAGAACGACCCTCGGGTACGATTCTGTTTAATTCGTGCTCTAGAAAGGATTAGAGGGCCTCAGGCCACTCCCACACGAACTAGACACGGTGACGCACAAGTTGCCTTCACAACTCTGAGCCGGAGAACTTCTGTGCCCGGCGTAATTCAAGGTCTACTAATGGCGGAACGCACGGGGGGTATCGGGCGCACGGTGAGGACCTATTTCGGGCCTTCCCCGAGCTGCCCCGAGTTCATGTCGACCTTCTCTGAGGTCCACTGATGCTCCCCGACCGGTTTCCCAAGTAGCTGAGGCACTAGGAGCATCAGCCGACATGGCCGAAGTCGTTCCGATATGGCGGCTCGTCGCCGACCATGCTCCGGCCGTTGTCATGAGCAGCTGACCCTCGGATCATGTTCCCCAAGTAAAAGTAGGCAGGGGCGGCCAGAATCAAGAAGTTTGAAGCTGTACAGCAGCCGGCGGCGAGCTCTCCGGCGAGGTCCCTCGGCGGCGGAGCGCGGGTGTCGCGAGGTTGAAGAAGGGGGTGGACCCCAGCTGTCAGCGGCCGATATTTTGAATCGGGATCCGGCTGCGGCCGGGATCGGGTGTGCTGGCGCGCAAAAGCCTTGTGGGCCGCGGTGTGCTGTCGCTTCGGCGTGCGACGCGTGTCTCCTGGGCCCACGCGCGAGTTTAAACTTTTCCCCGATTTTCAGATTTCCTTCAAACTTCAAATCCTTATAACTTTGGCTAGAAAGCTCCAAATTGAGTGAACCAAATTTTGCTGGATTCAGCTCTTTGAGTACTTTCCAGAAAATCAAGTGTCACTTCATGAAATTCCTTAATTCTCCAGAATTAATTCCTTAAAGTTTAAACTGTTAGGAATTTTAACTGGAGAATCATTTGGAGGAAAATCCTGAAATTTTGCTGAGATGTTCACCAAAATATCCTTGAACTACCATAAAAATTTCAGATCCATTTGAGCTCATTTAGTCCACCTAATGGTGTGATTAGTAAAACTGTTCCAGAGAAAATAGAAAATGTTCAGAAACATTTTCAGAATTTTCTCTGAAATTGTTTAGCTCATATCTTTAGTTAGAGACTTCCAAATTAAGTGAGACCAATTCCATTAGAACCCTCTGAAAATCTAGTTTTCAGAAAGTCATAGTTTGTTTCATGAAAATACCTAGAACACCCTAAAAGCCTTTAATTAAGGTCAAGGACATAATTATTTGTGGAGGGCTCAAATGAGCTTTGCTGCAACTAAAACTTGACCAAGTCTCTGTTTAGGTTGTAACCAAGCCACAGTAAAAGTTTCACAGTCATTAGGTCTATCTAGTAAAGGTTATAGACTTCACAACTTCAAAGTTAATACAAAAGCATTTAATTAATACATACATTGTTCTTATCATGTAGTCGCTAAGGTCGAGGAGGAACCCGAAGTCCTAGACTTCGTTACTCCGGAGGAACAGCTAGCCTACGACCAAGAGCAGCAAGGCAAGCCCCGGTTTGCATTAACCATTTTATAAATTTTTATTGTTTTGAGCACATACTTGTTTTCTTTATGATGTGCATCAGAGTCTTGTTTGGAAACCCCACTGCATAGCCAAGAAAACCATGGGTTGGGGTTTAGGATTGCAAACCCCGTTAGCCACTGCATTGCTAGGATAGAGTAGGATTCGGTACAAGTCGAGTAGTTGGAACTACTCGCGAGAATAGGCTAGAGGCACATTGCTCGGGTAGAGATAGCACATGATACACATGGCAAGAAAATGAGACCGAGCGGAGAGTAAGGGCAGCAGGACTTTGGGGCCTGTGTGCTGTAGCTCCGCTTGTGTCGATTGAGGACCGAGCCGTGTGCGGGCCTGTTGAACAAGCTAGAACAGTACCGAAGACCTACCGGCTATATGGGAACCGGGAAACTGATGTAACTCGGGTAGCTGGGTGTTGAGGCATTGCCCGTCGTTCAGAGGGTAGGTTGAGAGCTCGAGGTGTAAATCAGCTGGCGGCACAGAGATGCGCGTGCAGGGACCTCTTGCTCGGGACGATGGGACCGGTTCAATATTTGGCTAACGGGTGAAAGGTAGTCGCGTACGGCGTCCGTGATGGTTGTTGTAGGCAACATCGAGTACGGGCGTACGTGACGGGTTGTTCGGGTAACCCTGCAGGTGTAAATCGATTATAATCGCCGTCCCTCGCGGTCAGTGAGTACCACTTGTTCACTGTACCGTGACGTAGAAGGAACAGGCTAGTTACATGTTAAAATGTTGCTGATTGAAAGTTGGATATTGATTGTTAATGATATGTTGTAGCTTAGTGCTAACTAAAGTTCTTTTCAACTTTGGGCAAAGTACATGAGAGAAATGCGTTTCTTGTTTGATTGCGGCTCTCTCATGTGCCTTAGCGTAAAGTTCTCCACAACCTGCTGCTAAAACTTGAAAGTAAGGTTCTACTAATTAGGCGAGTCCTTGCAAATGATTTTTACCTCATGCAACCCATCACCCTCATGTAGAAGTTTCATGTTTAGGTGAGACGGGTCAGACTTGCTGAGCCTTCGTGCTCACTGCTTGTGTTTGAAGCTTTTGCAGGGTTCTATGAGGAAGGGACTCCCGAAGAGGAGACGGAACCCCAGGAGGGGAACCCCGTCGAGTGGGAGTCGTGCACGCCGCAGAGTTAGTGTGCGAGTGTGCTAGCAAGGACACGTTCGAGGGCTGAACGTGCACTTGATGCTTAGTCTACGCCCGCGAGTGTGGACTAAACTTATTTTGATGTAAACATGTTAATAAACTTGTTTATGTAATAAAGCTTCCGCTTCCGCTTTGTACCTTTGACGTGTGTTATACGGTGTTGTGCAACGCAGCACCCCTCAGCGTGATCCTGGCTCGACAGGACCAGTGGGGTCGTGTCAGCGTGGTATCAGAGCTCGCTTGAGGTTTAACACAGTACAAAGGTCTTCTTTTTCAAAAATCCAGTGAGGAACGAGTTAGTAGCCCGTATAAGGATGTTATTAGTATATAGAAAGTGGCTTATTAACTTATTTGTTATGTCGGAAAATCGTGCATCTCGGGACGTTCATGTCTTGGGGGGTGCACGTAAGCGCTGTCCACCAGTGCGCACAAGCTGAAGGGTGGAGCCCCACGGGTGGCAGGTAACCCGACCCGCTTTGATATCCTCTACGACTCTTCATGTCGTTTGGGGTATTCGAGCAACGTCTGTCCCTGGCGTGCGTGGTGCAACATGGGAGACCCCGTCACGTGGTCTGAAACGTGAACACGTAACTCAAGGCGTGTTTGGCTTGAGAACATCCGGGCGAGTGATGACGGCCGGGTGTACAAACTGTATGGATTCCGGGCTCGGTGTGCAGCCGAGTCTGATGATTGTTTGAGTTTCTGCAGGTAGCCTTACCACGAAACGGTAGACGTGTAGCATCCGTGTGCGAGTGACGAGTAGTGCCACTGAACTAACGAAGCCGGCTAAATCCGGTATAGGTTTTTCCTTTGTGAGGACGTAGTACCGACATAATCTGGTGACGCCTCGACGTCACACCCAACTAAATGAACAACTTCATTTAAAAACTTGAAGGTTTTGATCCAAAGTAGTAAAACTTGATGTAACTCCTTCCCTTGAACAGGATATTCAAAGTTAATAAGTTTTCAACTTATAGGATGTTAAGGACAGAGCACTCTGTTTTCAGCTAAATCAAGGCTGAAGTTAATCAGAGGTTAGAGGTTGAGTTCTTTCGAGGTTGGGGTCGTATGATACATTTCTGGAAAGCTTTGGAGGAGCTTTACAACTTTTCTGTTGAGTTCCAGAGGTGTTTCATCCCTTAACCACTCGAAAAATGCAGTAGAGTTGAAACTGTCCAGAAAACAGGACGGAGCAAAGACTCTCTGTAGACTCTCTGTAAATTAAGCATAACTTCCTGCATAAAAATCCAAAAATAGAAAATGAGGTGGTTCTGGGAAGCTTATGAGATGGGTTACAACTTTATGACAGAAAGTTTGGTCAGATTAGGAACAGAAGTAACTGAGATTGTTGGATCAAATCAGTACCTAAGGCAGGGAGGTGCTGTCCAATTGTTCCCAGAAATTCTGTTAACTTTGACATCTCATAACTTTTGAACCAGAGCAGATCTTAGGCCAACCAAATACTTTCTGGAAAGCTATTGAAGTTAACTTTAACTTTGATGTTGAGCTCCAGGACTGGTTTTGCTTTTAACCTGGCCTAAATCAGATTGATATGGAAACTGGTCAGGGCTGTCATGGGAACAGCGGATCAGCAGTCAAACTTGTTTAAAAATTTGAACTATGTTTCCAAGTTTTAGGGGTTCAATGACATATCTTATGTTATAACTCAATGGTTTACTGTTCAAATAAATATTTGACATTTCTCAAATATATTTTTACAGATGGCAGCAGATAAACGGTTGGAGAACGGGTGGGTAGTTTCCCACTGCTCTGACCGTAGCGGCTACCCGGAAGCATTGTGGCAAATGCTCCAATATTTCGGGTACAACCAGATGCCGCAATACTTCGCCAAGGAAGAAGGCGAAGAGGGGAACAAGACGTGGACGATCCATGTCGAGGTTCCTGCAGGGCCTACGCCACCCGGTTGGGTGTCATTCACCGTCACGGTGAGAGGAAGACGCAGGAATTCCTACACCTGCAACAAGGGAGCCGGAACGCGCTGGAGTACTCCAGAGCGTTCAACGATCTCGCACTCTACGCGTCGTATCACGCAGATACGGACGAGAAGCGGCGGGACCACTTTTACCAGGGGCTTAACCCGCTCCTGAAGGACAAGCTGGCGATGTTCAATCGCGGCAGCCTCAACGACATAATTGATGCTGCGATTGTTCAGGAAGACTCCGGCAAGGAGTTGGCGGCGGCAGAGCGAAAGCGAAGCGCGCCGCAGAGCAGCGGAGAAGGAGGCGGTCCTTCTCAGAAGTTTCGGATGGTGAATCGCCCACCATCAGGTCCGCGCTGGCAGCCACCACAGCGGTCGATGCCGTTCCGCGGTCGGCCGTATTCTTCACCGGCATTCCGGCCGGCACTGCCAGCACCACCGCAACAACAACAGCAGCAGCGGGCGATGCCGCGTGCGTTTGCACCTCCGCAACGCATGCCGGGCTTTCGTCCACCAAGTACTCCACCAGCAGCGGCCACATGTTACAAGTGTGGTCGTCCAGGACACTTCGCGAGCAGTTGCCCGGAGAGGCAAGGCGGCGGAGTGGTACCACAGTTTCCGGGGAGGAATCAACCCCGGAACCCTACTAATGCGCGGCGGGCAAACCCTAGGCCCGGCACTGTCCACCAGCTTGCCATTGAGGACGTGCCGGAGGGCGAGCCAATCCTTGCGGGTATGTTCCAACTCCACCAGCATCCCGCTATAGTACTATTTGATTCAGGCGCCACGCATAATTTTATTAGCCAAGCTTTCATTGCTAAACACAGCTTGCCAATACTACCCACCGATAGTCCATATTTAATTTGTTCACCGGGTGGGAAGATTTCAGCAAGCGTAATGGTCTCCAAAGCACCATTATGCTTAGCGGGTAGAGTGTACCCCACGTCTCTCATTATCTTAGAGGGACAGAAGGTCGATGTCATCCTAGGGATGTCGTGGTTAACCCGCCACGGCGCTGTTTTAGACACCGTCCTCCGAGTCGTGCACTTAAACTCAGGAGTGCACGGTTCTCACTCATTATTTCTGGACAGTCCAGAAATAAAACTTCCAAGTGTCTATCAAGCCACAACCATCAGATTGGAAGACATTCCAGTGGTCCGAGAATTCCCTGATGTATTCCCGGATGATTTGCCGGGGATGCCACCCGATAGAGAGGTGGAGTTCAAGATTGAACTTGCACCGGGAACCATGCCAATATCCCGAAGGCCGTACAAGATGGCGCCCAAGGAGTTGGCGGAACTGAAGATTCAGCTCACGGACCTTCTGGAGAAGGGTTTTATTAGGCCGAGCTCCTCGCCATGGGGCTGTTCGGCATTATTTGTCAAAAAGAAGGATGAAACGTTGCGGCTTTGCGTGGACTACCGTCCATTAAATGCCGTAACCATCAAGAACAAGTACCCGTTGCCACGGATCGACATGTTGTTTGATCAGTTGGTCGAAGCAAAGGTCTTTTCCAAGATGGATTTAAGATCCGGGTACCATCAGATTAAGATCAGGGCTGAGGACATTCCAAAGACAGCTTTTTCGACAAGGTACGGACTTTATGAGTACCTGGTCATGTCCTTTGGCCTCACCAATGCTCCAGCTCACTTCATGTACTTAATGAACTCGGTGTTCATGCCGGAGCTGGACAAGTTTGTCGTGGTCTTCATCGACGACATCCTGGTATATTCCAAGTCGGAGGAAGATCACAAGAAACATCTGCGTATAGTCTTGCAACGGCTGCGGGATCACAAGTTATACGCAAAGTTCAGCAAATGCGAGTTTTGGATATCGCAAGTGCCTTTCCTCGGGCATATCATCTCAGCGGAGGGTATCGCTGTGGACCCGAGCAAAATCACGCAAGTGCTGAATTGGAAATCCCCGAGAACTGTTCATGAGGTACGGAGTTTCCTCGGACTCGCGGGATATTATCGGAGGTTCATTCCGAACTTCTCGAAGATTGCCAGGCCAATGACAGAGCTGCTGAAGAAGGCTACCAAATATGTTTGGAGTCCAGCATGTGAAGCAGCATTCAAGGCTTTAGTCAAGCACCTAACATCAGCACCGGTTTTGGCGCAGCCAGACACAACAAAACCGTTCGATGTGTACTGCGATGCATCCGGCATTGGGCTCGGATGTGTGCTGATGCAAGACCGAAGAGTGGTTGCGTATGGATCACGACAGCTTAGGAACCATGAGCAAAATTATCCAACTCACGATTTGGAGCTCGCTGCCGTGGTACTTGCACTGAAAATGTGGAGGCACTACCTACTCGGTAACCTCGTACATTTATATACCGACCACAAAAGCCTCAAGTACATCTTCACTCAGAAGGAGCTGAACATGAGGCAACGAAGATGGTTGGAACTGATAAAGGATTACGAGATAGAGATCCATTATCATCCGGGCAAGGCAAACGTTGTGGCAGACGCGCTAAGCCGCAAGTCACACGTCAATAATCTGACCATCACACCGTTGGAAGAGAGCGAACCACCACTACATGTGATTCCACATGGAGCTCTCTACAACCTAGCTTTGATCCCCACCATCCGTGAAGAGATAGCGGCAGCCCAGAAGAATGACAAGGGCATGTCACATTTGCGGAGACGTGTAGACAGTGGGGAGTTGAAATGTTTCCGGAAGGACGGAGACGGCGTCCTATGGTTCAAGGACCGGATCGTCGTACCCCGAAACCCGGAGTTACGGAAGAAAATCTTTGATGAGGCTCACTTATCAAAGTTTTCTATTCACCCCGGCAGCAACAAGATGTATCAAGAACTCAGAAGCAAGTTTTGGTGGACACGGATGAAGCGAGAGACTGCAAAATACGTGTCCGGGTGTGATACATGTCGAAGGGTGAAGGCAGACCACATGCGGAAACCGGGACTGCTGCAACCACTGGGCATTCCTGCCTGGAAGTGGGAAGACGTGAGCATGGATTTTGTCGTCGGTTTACCCACCACCTTACAGAAACATGATTCTGTGTGGGTGATCGTCGATCGGCTCACCAAAGTTGCCCATTTCATCCCGGTCAACACCAACTACAACGCCAAGAAGTACGCTGAACTGTACATCTCACGGATCCTATGCTTATACGGCGTACCCCGTACTATCGTATCGGACCGGGGCACTTTATTTGTGTCCCGTTTTTGGGAGCAGCTCCACGCTGCCTTGGGGACGAAGCTGATCCGTAGTTCAGCCTACCACCCGCAGACGGATGGGCAAACGGAGCGGGTAAATCAAATCCTAGAAGACATGCTACGAGCTTGCGCTATCGACCACGGCAAGAATTGGGATGATCACTTGCCATTAGCCGAGTTCTCGTACAACAATGGGTACCAAGCCAGCATCAAGATGGCGCCCTACGAGGCGCTATACGGCAGGGAATGCCGCACACCACTGAACTGGTGTGAATCTGGCGAGAGGGTTACCTTCGGGATTGATCTTGTCAACAACGCGGAAGAAAAGGTTCGATTAATTCAAGCGAACCTAAAAGCCGCTCAATCCCGACAGAAACAGTATGCGGACCGGAGAAGGCGCCCATTACAATTCGAAGTTGGAGATCACGTATACCTACGAGTGTCTCCAATGAAGGGCGTAAACAGATTTGGGGTGAGAGGAAAGTTAGCACCCCGATTCATCGGTCCATTCCAGATTACCGAAAGATGTGGATCGGTGGCATACCGGCTAAGATTACCAGAAGCACTTTCCGGTGTGCACGACGTCTTTCACATTTCCCAGCTGAGGAAGTGTCTCAAGCTATCAACTACCGTTCAGCTGGAAGACATTGAAGAACTGCAACCGGATCTCACCTATCGGGAGGAACCGGTGCAGATTATTGATGAAAAGGCCCGAACCACACGCAACCGTACGTTGTGGTTCTACAAGGTTCTGTGGAGTAATCACTCCATGGATGAAGCGACATGGGAGAGCGAAGAATTCCTTCGCACTAACTACCCCGACTTTCTCACGTCGCATATCCGGTAATTTTTCCACCGTCCTCTCTCTCATTTTCACCTTATAATCTCGGGACGAGATTCTTTTAAGGGGGGAGGAATGTAAGGGCCTCAGTTTTTGACACTCATTTGCAGTGTTCATCACCACACCACACACCTCATTTGAGGAAAAATGATGAACACAAATAAAGAGCAAGTAACAATTATCAACATGCTCATTAGGGAACAAACTCACACATTGCAAAAGTGGTACTTCCCACATGTGATATAGATGGGCTGGACATATGAAAACTCCTACACTTTGCTAAGGATGTCCATGCCAAGTTTCACCCAAATTCAAAACATTTTTGAGGTCATCTTGGGTGTAGATAGGAAAGGGGCAGTTTGAAAACATATTCAAATTCAAACTGTTTTCACCCACTGAATTTAAAAGTGGAAGGCATATTCTTGCTCAGCACATTTTTGTGAGCTCACACACCAATTTTCACTCCATTTGGAGTTGATCTTGACATGAGCTAAGGGGGAGAAATTCAAACTTTATTTGAATTTCAAACTGCACTTGTGCTGAAATTCATTCAAACCAAACCTCATTTGAACTTTGATCAATTCAAATGGCTCTTGGGTGAATAATTTGAGTTGCCAAGGGTAGAATAGGGTTCACTGTTTACCACAGCTGTTAGGAATAAATTTCAGAGGTTAAAAGAGGAGTGGGACCCACATGTCAGCCTCAGCCTCAAAGCAAACCGACTGAACCACAGTTCAGTCGGTTCCCGGCTGTTGTGCGCGCGCGCCACCGAAGGGGCCGGCCGGCGCCAGCTCCTGCTGCGTGCCCCAAGCCGGAGGCCAGCCGGCCGAGCTATTTATTCCCTCCCCGGCGTGCCTCAGTCACCATTTCCCCGAGCTACCGACGTGCGCGACTGCTTTTCCCACTGCCATCGCCGCCGCTCGAGTTCCTGCTTGATCAAGCCGATCGCAGCTCCCTCTTTCCATTCCAAGGTCCCAGCAAGGTACTAGCAACCATCCTCCATCCTTCCCATTGATAGAAATCGATTGAAACCGAGTGATATCGGCTGTGCCGAAAGATCAAACTCGGAACTGGAAACCGCCGCACCTCGGGCTCTCGTGGACAGCCCAACCTGGGCGTTGTCACGCCCGAGCCAAGGCACCCTTGGACACGCAAGTGATCGGTGCTGCTCATCCCCGAGCCACAGCTCGAGTGGTTGCTCACCGGCGGCGAATTTCCACTTTTCCCCTTTCTGTGTGCAGAACGACCCTCGGGTACGATTCTGTTTAATTCGTGCTCTAGAAAGGATTAGAGGGCCTCAGGCCACTCCCACACGAACTAGACACGGTGACGCACAAGTTGCCTTCACAACTCTGAGCCGGAGAACTTCTGTGCCCGGCGTAATTCAAGGTCTACTAATGGCGGAACGCACGGGGGGTATCGGGCGCACGGTGAGGACCTATTTCGGGCCTTCCCCGAGCTGCCCCGAGTTCATGTCGACCTTCTCTGAGGTCCACTGATGCTCCCCGACCGGTTTCCCAAGTAGCTGAGGCACTAGGAGCATCAGCCGACATGGCCGAAGTCGTTCCGATATGGCGGCTCGTCGCCGACCATGCTCCGGCCGTTGTCATGAGCAGCTGACCCTCGGATCATGTTCCCCAAGTAAAAGTAGGCAGGGGCGGCCAGAATCAAGAAGTTTGAAGCTGTACAGCAGCCGGCGGCGAGCTCTCCGGCGAGGTCCCTCGGCGGCGGAGCGCGGGTGTCGCGAGGTTGAAGAAGGGGGTGGACCCCAGCTGTCAGCGGCCGATATTTTGAATCGGGATCCGGCTGCGGCCGGGATCGGGTGTGCTGGCGCGCAAAAGCCTTGTGGGCCGCGGTGTGCTGTCGCTTCGGCGTGCGACGCGTGTCTCCTGGGCCCACGCGCGAGTTTAAACTTTTCCCCGATTTTCAGATTTCCTTCAAACTTCAAATCCTTATAACTTTGGCTAGAAAGCTCCAAATTGAGTGAACCAAATTTTGCTGGATTCAGCTCTTTGAGTACTTTCCAGAAAATCAAGTGTCACTTCATGAAATTCCTTAATTCTCCAGAATTAATTCCTTAAAGTTTAAACTGTTAGGAATTTTAACTGGAGAATCATTTGGAGGAAAATCCTGAAATTTTGCTGAGATGTTCACCAAAATATCCTTGAACTACCATAAAAATTTCAGATCCATTTGAGCTCATTTAGTCCACCTAATGGTGTGATTAGTAAAACTGTTCCAGAGAAAATAGAAAATGTTCAGAAACATTTTCAGAATTTTCTCTGAAATTGTTTAGCTCATATCTTTAGTTAGAGACTTCCAAATTAAGTGAGACCAATTCCATTAGAACCCTCTGAAAATCTAGTTTTCAGAAAGTCATAGTTTGTTTCATGAAAATACCTAGAACACCCTAAAAGCCTTTAATTAAGGTCAAGGACATAATTATTTGTGGAGGGCTCAAATGAGCTTTGCTGCAACTAAAACTTGACCAAGTCTCTGTTTAGGTTGTAACCAAGCCACAGTAAAAGTTTCACAGTCATTAGGTCTATCTAGTAAAGGTTATAGACTTCACAACTTCAAAGTTAATACAAAAGCATTTAATTAATACATACATTGTTCTTATCATGTAGTCGCTAAGGTCGAGGAGGAACCCGAAGTCCTAGACTTCGTTACTCCGGAGGAACAGCTAGCCTACGACCAAGAGCAGCAAGGCAAGCCCCGGTTTGCATTAACCATTTTATAAATTTTTATTGTTTTGAGCACATACTTGTTTTCTTTATGATGTGCATCAGAGTCTTGTTTGGAAACCCCACTGCATAGCCAAGAAAACCATGGGTTGGGGTTTAGGATTGCAAACCCCGTTAGCCACTGCATTGCTAGGATAGAGTAGGATTCGGTACAAGTCGAGTAGTTGGAACTACTCGCGAGAATAGGCTAGAGGCACATTGCTCGGGTAGAGATAGCACATGATACACATGGCAAGAAAATGAGACCGAGCGGAGAGTAAGGGCAGCAGGACTTTGGGGCCTGTGTGCTGTAGCTCCGCTTGTGTCGATTGAGGACCGAGCCGTGTGCGGGCCTGTTGAACAAGCTAGAACAGTACCGAAGACCTACCGGCTATATGGGAACCGGGAAACTGATGTAACTCGGGTAGCTGGGTGTTGAGGCATTGCCCGTCGTTCAGAGGGTAGGTTGAGAGCTCGAGGTGTAAATCAGCTGGCGGCACAGAGATGCGCGTGCAGGGACCTCTTGCTCGGGACGATGGGACCGGTTCAATATTTGGCTAACGGGTGAAAGGTAGTCGCGTACGGCGTCCGTGATGGTTGTTGTAGGCAACATCGAGTACGGGCGTACGTGACGGGTTGTTCGGGTAACCCTGCAGGTGTAAATCGATTATAATCGCCGTCCCTCGCGGTCAGTGAGTACCACTTGTTCACTGTACCGTGACGTAGAAAGAACAGGCTAGTTACATGTTAAAATGTTGCTGATTGAAAGTTGGATATTGATTGTTAATGATATGTTGTAGCTTAGTGCTAACTAAAGTTCTTTTGAACTTTGGGCAAAGTACATGAGAGAAATGCGTTTCTTGTTTGATTGCGGCTCTCTCATGTGCCTTAGCGTAAAGTTCTCCACAACCTGCTGCTAAAACTTGAAAGTAAGGTTCTACTAATTAGGCGAGTCCTTGCAAATGATTTTTACCTCATGCAACCCATCACCCTCATGTAGAAGTTTCATGTTTAGGTGAGACGGGTCAGACTTGCTGAGCCTTCGTGCTCACTGCTTGTGTTTGAAGCTTTTGCAGGGTTCTATGAGGAAGGGACTCCCGAAGAGGAGACGGAACCCCAGGAGGGGAACCCCGTCGAGTGGGAGTCGTGCACGCCGCAGAGTTAGTGTGCGAGTGTGCTAGCAAGGACACGTTCGAGGGCTGAACGTGCACTTGATGCTTAGTCTACGCCCGCGAGTGTGGACTAAACTTATTTTGATGTAAACATGTTAATAAACTTGTTTATGTAATAAAGCTTCCGCTTCCGCTTTGTACCTTTGACGTGTGTTATACGGTGTTGTGCAACGCAGCACCCCTCAGCGTGATCCTGGCTCGACAGGACCAGTGGGGTCGTGTCACTCCGCCATTACTTCCAGGCCCACCGGGTCTCGGTAGTCACCTCGTATCCACTGAAGACAATTCTTCACAGCCCCCATGCGACGGGCAACGTTGCTAAATGGGCGGCGGAGCTAGCGGAGTTTGAGCTGGACTTCCTCCCACGCCATGCAGTCAAGAGCCAAGCACTGGCTGACTTTGTGGCGGAGTGGACACCAACGGAGGCTGACCCAGGGGGCCATGGGGCCGGAGGACCGGAGCACCAAGCTCCGGTCTTCACCGAACCCCACTGGACACTCTTCTTCGACGGCTCCTCGCGAAAGCAGGGGGTCGGTGCCGGCGTACTGCTCCTCATGCCATCGGGGGAACAGTTTGGGTATATGGTGCGTCTCAATTTCAAGGCAACCAACAACATGGCGGAGTACGAAGCACTCATCTTTGGCCTGCAGACAGCCCTGTCTTTAGGCGCTCGCCAGTTGTTGGCACAGGGCGACTCCCAGCTGGTCATCAAGCAAGTCAAGGGCGAATGCTCCTGCAATGACCCCCAGCTAGCTGCATATCTGCTTCACGTGCAGATGTTGGAGAAAGAATTCCTCGCCTTGGACCTGCACCACGTACCGCGCGCCGGTAATACCGCAGCCGATGACCTTTCAACGAAGGCTTCCACCGGAGCCCCTGCGCCCGAAGGAGTCTTTGAGAGGACGTTGCTGTGGCCCACAGCCCGGCCCGCCGAGCCAGGCGAAGGGGGCTTGACCAGCACCTCGAAGCTGGCGGTCCCGGTGGCCCTACAACCGTGGGCGCCGCCAAGGATTGTAAGCGTCACTGGGGACTCCGTGCAACCCAGCGCTCAAGATCCAGAAGCTCAAGTCAGACCCGATGCATGGATCACGGAGATCCGGGACTACTTGAAGGACAATATCCTCCCTGATGAACATGCAACCGCTGAACAGATTGTGCGTATGGCTAAGAGGTACGCGCCGGTAGAGGGGGATCTCTACCGGCGTGGCGCCAACCACATCCTATTGCGGTGTATAACCCAGGGGGAAGGCTGCGACTTGCTCGCTGAGATCCATGGAGGCGAATGTGGAAGTCATTCTTCCTCACGCACGCTTGTCGGTAAAGCCTTCCGGCATGGCTTCTACTGGCCAACAGCACTCCAGGATGCCATCAAGCTGGTCCAGAGATGCAAGGCGTGCCAGTTCCACGCCAAGCAGATCCATACACCGGCTCAGGCGGTACAGATGATCCCGCCCTCGTGGCCGTTTGCCGTGTGGGGGCTGGACATCCTGGGGCCATTCCCCAGAACCGTCGGGGGGTTCCGGTACCTCTATGTCGCCATCGACAAGTTCACCAAGTGGCCGGAAGCTACACCAGTTGTCACCATTAATAAACAATCAGCAGTAAAATTCATCAGATCCATTGTCTGCCGGTTCGGGGTCCCAAACAGGATCATCACTGACAACGGGACCCAGTTCACCAGCGCAGCATTTCAAGACTACTGCGAGGACCTTGGCATTCAGGTATGCTATGCCTCGGTCGCTCACCCGAAGAGCAATGGACAAGTCGAGAGGGCCAATGCGGAGATTCTCCGGGGCCTCAAGACTCGTACCTTCGCCAGCCTGAAGAAACATGGTGCCAATTGGGTAGATGAACTTCCAAGCACGCTATGGGCTAACCGGACATCCCAGAGCTGGGCCACCGGAGAGACACCCTTCTTCATGGTGTACGGGGCCGAAGCTGTACTTCCTCCAGAAATCACCATGAAGTCTCACCGTGTCCGGGCCTACGACGAAGCCGCGCAGGACAACCTCCGGCGTGGAGAAATCGACCTCGTCGACGAGGTCCGATTACATGCGGCACTCCGTAATGCGCGGTACAGACAGGCGCTTCGGCGCTACCACCAGAGGTCTGTGCGTGCCCGGGAGCTGCAGGAAGGTGACCTGGTGTTGCGGCGCATACTTTCTCGCGAAGGGGCCCACAAACTCTCCCCTAATTTGGAAGGCCCCTTCCGAGTCACGAAAGTATGCCGCCCCGGGTGTGTGCGCCTTTCCACCGAGGATGGGGACCTGCTCCCGAATCCTTGGAACATAGAACACCTCCATAAGTTCTACCCCTAAGAGCAAAAATAGGTCAGTACTTTCTTTTCGTAATGAACCCCATAGAGTCCAGGAGCAGCGCTTGGAGCAGCTAAACCCCAGGTGACGGTCCAGGACTACGTTCAGCTTTGCCTGGTTCCGACTCCAAGCGCGTAGAGTCATGCTTCCCCTCTTAATGGGGTGGGTCGTGGCCTCCATGTTTAGCCTGCCTTCCTCCTATGGAAGGTTGTGCGAAAAGAAGTCTGCCCTACTTTGCTCTTTCTTTGTACTCATTTGAATTGTGAATTGAGTTACTTTTTTATCACCCTTGCAGTACATGGCTGCCGTGTGCTCAGCTCCCCCTCTCTACAAACCCCCAAGCATCAAGCGTATGGTTGGGGGCTATAAGTCAAATAAGACTGTAAAACAAGGGAGGTGGAGCCCCCAAGGAGAATTACGTTTCCTCTACCTGTGTGCAGGACTTCCAGGATTGCGGCAACGGGGACTGCGTGAAGTAGGGGGAAAGGAGCTACCAACTACTTCGACCCAGGGCTAGAGGGGGCGGGACCCAGAGGTCCCACGAGTCCAGCAGGCCCGGAACTCTCCCCTTCCTTGATAGGGGCTCTGGGCTCGCCACGTGGCAGACGGAAGCCGGACCTCCCCCCGCGGTGGAAGAGCTCCAAAAGCCCTGCGTGCTCAACATGGCCGGGGCTCCCGTCCCCGCAGTAAGAGCAATCATCAAGTGGGCGCACGCTCTCACGACCCCGCAGCCGTTCGTGCTCCGGCAGCGGTCATGTCGGGACTTAGAGAAAGTGCGCGGATCGGAAGAGACGGAGGTCCCACCTCGGGCTCGCTATCTCCCCCGAGATGGGCCCGGGGGCCACTGTCGGTACCTGAGATATGGGGTACCCCCGCGCAGAGGGTAAAATGCCTAAGGTGCTCGCCCTTCTCCACAGGGAGAGCTCCGAAGGCGCCACGCGTCTGGCGGGGCCGGACCTCCCTCTCCTCAGAGGAGAGCTCCGGGCCCGACACGTGGCATACAGAAGCCGGACCTCCCCCTTCGTGGGAGAGAGGTCCGAAGTCGCCACGCGTCCAGCGAGGCCGGACCTCCCTCTCCTCAGAGGTGAGCTCCGGGCCCGCCGCGTGGCATGCAGAAGCCGGACCTCCCCCTCCGCGGGAGAGAGGTCCGAGGCGCCACGCGTCCAGCAGGGCCGGACCTCCCTCTCCTCAGAGAAGAGCTCCGGACCTGCCACGTGGCTGGAGGAACGGTGCTGCCTGCCCCCGGGCGGTAGGCAGCGGGCGTAAAGGCGCCCCTCACCTTGCCCGTACAAGGTATTCAAGGCCCGCGTCTTCCCAAGACGCGGAGACGCGGAGCACGTATCTGTCAGGTGCCGTTGCGCCCAGTCGCATCACAGACTGGCGCGCGGTGTCAGAACCTGCCAGGAAATAAACGTCGCGACAAGACATCCCATGCCGCCTGCGCCGTCATCAACCACTATGACTAGTGCGCGGCATGGGCAGGGCGGCAAAATGAAGACTCAGAAGCCTTCGACCGGAGGCAACCACCGGCATAACTACAGATACGGTAGATAATAGACAATCTTCCCGGGACCACCTGTCGGGTCCCGGCTTCCCTTGTAAGCCGCCCGAGCCTTGGACTATAAAAGGCTCGGGTAGGCGTCGATAGCAAGGGTTCGCATTCTGCAACTCATACGCTAGCCATACACTCTCAAACTGTAACTCACCCCCAAGCTCAGGCCCCCGGCCCTGAGCAGCAAGCAATACAGCGAGCTCCATAGCTCGCCGTGGACGTAGGGTTTTACGCTCCGGCGGCCTGAACCACGTAAAACTTCCCGTGTCAAGCTCTCACTAACTCGTCCATTCACGCAAGCTCTCCGCTAGGAACTAGCCCCTCCGAAAAAAGAACCTCCTCGGGCTGCCCAGTGCAGGCCCGGGGGAAGTGTCGATCGCACACTTCGACACATGGACTCAGCGAAGCATAAAACAAGAAAACCATACCCGACTCATAAACTTCCCAGGCATCAAGGATGGTTTAATCAAAACTAGTAAACTCCTATAAAAAGGGTTTTCCCATCATGTTTGACTCAGCACACACATCTTTTCGCAAAACAAAATAGTTTTACCCAAAACATAGGATCAACATGGTCAAGGAGCACTTGCCTTGTTCTTGCGGTTCCGGTTGTCCTTGATTCTCAAAACCTTGTTGCTGCAGCTCGTTGTAGACAGCTTCCTGAGTTTGTCCTGCTTTGTAGGATTCACGTGCATGCAATATTCACAGCAATTAATATCATGCACAAAACCCTAAACTAGATGCGATGATGCACATGCATGCTATCCTATGATTAGTTTCATTAGATTGGTGTGCCCTTTCATGGACAGAGGTGTTCTGATCAAAGGTGGTCGTGGCGATGATCTTGTCTTTTAGATCAAACTGATCATCGAGTGATCTGCCCACGAGAAAGCTTCTGTTCGAAAGGAATTGAAGAACAGATGCAAGAGATGGACACCATGATGTCGTAAGGTGGTATTGAAGTCCTACCTCACGCTTTTCTTGACTTCGAGGTCCTCCTCAGACCACTCGGTTCTTCTCCGATGATCTCCCTTGTTGTGCTTTCGACGATGTTTCGCTCGGCGAGTTAGGGCTAGGGCTCTAAGTCATCAGCTCAGGAGTTGAAAGAGAAGTTCGTGATTTTGGCCAGAGAGTTTTGGGTTCTATTTATAATCGGGAAGAGAAGAGTCCTAATCTGATTGGATCCCGAATAAAAGTTTTATTCAGATCTTGTTGGATCCTGTTGTTTTATCTTTGGCAACATTGTGGAGTTTGGATCGGTTCCCGTTGTTTACCGATGTCCTTACGCGTAACAGCCGCTCCAAAACTCGTTACCTCCGTGGTGATGAGCTCCGGAAGCTCCACGTGTCCTTCGGGCCTGGTATCTCCTCATCCGCAGAGACGAGCTCCGGTTGTGCCATGTGTCACGGGTGAGACCTCCCTCTTCTTCGGAGACGAGCTCCGCGCACGCCACGTGTGGGTGCCGGTCTTTCCTCCTTTCCCTCCCTCAGGGACATGCCCCGAGGTCGACACGTGTTTAGCAGCGACGGACCTCCAGAGATAAGCTCCGGTGGTGACACGTCTTTAATAGATCCGGACTCCTCTGAGATGAGCTCCGAGATTGACACGTATCCCGCGCGGATGGTCCTCTGATTTCCGCGAGGGCTAGATCCGTGGACGACACGTGTCTTATGAAAAATGCCTTTGCTTCTTCCGCAGAGGCTATCTCCGCGGGCAGCATGTGTCCCACAGGGTCGGACCTCTTTTCAATTGCGGAGGTGACCCCCGAGCCTGCCACGTATCCAGTTTAGCGTCGGACCTCTCCAATCTCTTCGGGGATGAGTTCCGAACACACCACGTGGTCTGCTGGTCGTGAAAGTGGCCTTCGGTGCTCTCAGAAAGCTTTACTGGCTATCCTTTTGATACTTGTTTCTGTTTCCTCTTTTCTAAAAATGTTCTTCTTTTTCATAAACATGAACATGTGCTGACACCCGAAATGAGGGTGTCACAGGGCCGGACCTCCCTCTCCTCAGAGGAGAGCTCCGGGCCCGCCACGTGGCATACAGAAGCCGGACCTCCCCCTCCGCGGGGAGAGGTCCGGAGGCTCCATGTGTCCCACGGGGCTGACCCTCCTCTTCTCTGAGAAGGGCTCCGGGCCCGCCACGTGGCAGCAGAGCGACGCTGCCTGGCCCGAGCGATAGGCAGCGTGCGTAAATACGCTCCATACCTTGCCCGTACAAGGTATTCAAGGCCCGTGTCTTCCCAGGACGCGGAGACGCGGAGCACGCTTCTGTCAGGTGCCGTTGCGCCCAGTCGCATCACAGACTGGCGCGCGATGTCAGAACCTGTCAGCCAATAAACACCGTGACAAGACATCCCATGCCACCTGCGCCGTCATCAACCACTACGACTAGCATGCGGCATGGGCAGGGCGGCAAGATGAAGACTCAGAAGCCTTCGACCAGAGACAACTAACGGCATAACTGCAGATACGGTAGATAATAGACAATCTTCCCGGGACCACCTGTCGGGTTCCGGCTTCCCTTGTAAGCCGCCCGAGTCTTGGACTATAAAAGGCTCGGGTAGGCGTCGATAGCAAGGGTTCGCACTTTGCAACTCATACGCTAGCCATACACTCTCAAGCTGTAACTCACCCCCAAGCTCAGGCCTCCGGCCCTGAGCAGCAAGCAATACAGCGAGCTCCATAGCTCGCCGTGGACGTAGGGTTTTACGCTCCGGCGGCCTGAACCTCGTAAAACTCGCCGTGTCAAGCTCTTACTAACTCGTCCATCTGCGCAAGCTCTCCGCTAGGGACTAGCCCCTCCGAAAAAAGAACCTCCGCGGGCTGCCCAGTGCAGGCCCGGGGGAAGTGTCGACCGCACACTTCGACAGCGTGGAACAGGCACGCCCAGCAGCTCTCGACCAGCTCGACGGCATCCTGGAGTGTTGCCGGCTAGTAGAAGCCATGCCGAAAGGCTTTACCGACAAGCGTGCGTGAGGAAGAGTGACTCCCACATTCTCCTCCATGGATCTCAGCGAACAAGTCGCAGCCTTCCCCCTGGGTTATGCACCGCAATATGATGTGGTTGGCGCCACGTCGGTAGAGATCCCCCTCTACCGCCATGTGTCTCTTAGCCATACGCACAATCCGTTCAGCGGATACACGTTCATCAGGTAGGATATTGTCTTTCAAGTAGTCCCGGACCTCCGTGATCCATGCATCGGGTCTGACTTGAGCATCTGGATCTTGAGCGCTGGGTTGCACGGAGTCCCCAGTGACGCTTGTGATCCTTGGCGACGTCCATTGCCGCCGGGACCGCCAGCTTCAAGGTGCTGGTCTAGCCCCCTTCGTCCGGTTCGGCGGGCTGGGCTGTGGGCCGCGGCAACGTCCTCTCAGAGCCCCCTTTGGGCCCAGTGGCTCCGGTGGCGGTCTTCGTTGAAAGGTCGTCAGCTGCGGCCTTGCTAGCGCGCGGTACGTGGTGCTGGTCCAAGGCGAGGAGGTCTGTCTCCACCATCTTGGTTGATAACCAGACTGGGAGTTGCCCTGAGCCAACGACTAGCAAGAAGGATGAGCTCTTCATACTTTGCTATGTTGCTGGCTGCCTTGGAATTGAAACGCACCACATACCCAGACTGCTCCCCCGATGGCGTGAGGAACAGTACGCTAGCATTGGCCCCCTGCTTTTGCAAGGAGCCGTCGACGAACATCATTCGGTAAGGCCTGGTGAAGGTCAGGGCTCAGGGTCCTGTTTCATCGTCTTCGTGGCCCCCTGAGCGTGCGTCTACTTCAGCCACAAGTCAACTAGTGCTCGGTTAATGTCTGCATGCGGGAAAGGGAGCCTAGGTCAAACTTCAGTAGCTCTGCCACCCATTCGGCGGCATTGTCCGTCGCGTGGGGGCTGTGGAGGATAGCTTTTAGCCTGGGGAGACCGCCGGGTGCTCGATACTCGGAGGTCCCCAGGCTGCTTTGGACCTTCCGGGAAGCTCCGCTGATGTCCCGGGAGCTCTGGGGGGTCCTGCTGGGCCTCCAGGGAGGGGTCCCATTGCACCTCCAGGAGGTCCTGCTGGTCCTCCGGGAGGTTGTGTCGGGGATCCGAGGTCCGGTTTGGGCCTCCGGGGTTTTTTGGTGCTTGCTTCTTGGTAGCGAAACAGGTTACGGTGGTATGGGGTCAAAAGCCATTGGCGTGAAGACCAGAAATTCGTGGGACCCCTAGCTACGCCGAGTCGGTTTATGCCGGGGTTAGCAGGTAAAGGGTGCCCTTCAACTACTCCAGACACAGGGGTCTGATGGGAGCCCTAGCAAGCATTTGGGAAACGCAGCATATCACAGCCTGGCATCGAGTCTACTATTTGGTCTATCATAGGGAGAGAAAATAGGTCTTTAGGGCATGCCTTATTGAGGCTGGTGTAGTGGATGCGCTTCCGGAGCTTCTCGCTGGCCTTCGGGATAACAACACGGTTTGCCAAGCGCCGGGAGCGGCGGACTCTCCGTCTTGTCGGACGGCTGGACGTCGGGAAAGACCTTTAAGTAGTGCTCAATCACTTCCCTAGGGATCTCTGGCCTCTGTGACGGCTGTCATGCAGCACATCGACATTGTGCCGGAGGGGGGCAACGAGCGCACCTTCCTATTTGCTATCCAGGCCCCCGGCTACCTGGGTGGTCTGGGTGGCATCGGCGCTGATTCGGACGAGCCTTGTGGGGACGTCGTCCTAATCGAGGGGTTGCACGCGGGGTGCTGCGGTAGAGGCACGGTGGCGTGCACATGGGTGGAGCTGGTTTGGTTCTGCGCTGCCGAGGGTTGGCGCCTGAAGCTTTTCCAAGGCTAACACTGCGGCAGCACGGTCTCCACAAACCTTGAGGACGCCTGTTGGTGTAGGCATCTTCAAGACAAGGTAGCCGTAGTGGGCTACTGCCATGAATCGGTACAGGGCTGGCCTGCCGATTATGGCGTTGAAGGGGAGGTCAATCTCGGCCACGTCGAACAGAACGTACTCTGTCCGGTAGCTGTCCGGTGCCCCAAAGGTCACCGGGAGGCTGATGTGGCTGTAGGGAACGACCTGTCCTGGTCCCACCCCTGAGAACGGGCTCGATGGGGCGAGCTTGGCCATCAGGATCTGCAGCTTCTGGAAGGCTGCGCGACTGATGAGGATCAACCCAGCCCCGCCATCCACCAAAACGTGGTACATCTTCATGTTGGCGATGGTGGGGGCCACCACGAGCGGCAGTTGGCTGGCCCCAGCCATGTTCCTGGGGCAGTCGGTGTCATCGAAGCTGATGGGGGTTCCCATCCACCTAAGGTGCGGTGCTGCACCTGGGAGGGGAGCCACCGACGCTACCGCTCGACGCAAGGCCTTAGCCGTGCTCCCATGACTGCGCACTGCCTTTACGGCGTGCTGAAGCTCCTGGAACTCCACCTGGCGGTCGATGCCGTCTCGGGCCTCGACCTTCTGCTTGCCTCCCCTTTGATCGTTGGGTGGGGCATCAGTTAGAGGCTGCTTCCCTTTCCGGAAGCGCTCCGCGAGCTTCTGGATTTCCCGGCATTCGGTAGCGGTATGATAACTGGTGCCGCGCACAGGGCATAATTCATCCTGGCCCCCGTCTGGGGCTGGTGATTGTCGCAGCATCTTGTCAGGGCGCGGCCCCCGAGCTCCACTGGGCGCCGCCGTTGCGGCAACAGGGACCGCGGCTGATGATTTTATGCTACTCCCGTACGAAGCGCCGCCGGATCCCGGCTGACCCCCTGGCTTGGGGGCCGGCAGAGAGTGCCAGTTCCGCCCTTCGGCTGCTCTGGCACACTTGTCCGCCAGGTTGAAGAGTTCTGAGGCATCGCGGACCTCCCTGGTCGCGAGCTTCTCGAGCATCTTCCTGTCCCGAACGCCTTGCCGGAATGCCACCACCACAGAAGCGTTCTGAATATGCGGGATGGTGTTGCGTACCTGGGAGAACCGCTGGATGAAAGAGCGCAGCGACTCCCCAGGCTGTTGCTTGACGGCGTGGAGGTCAAGCTCCGTGCCGGGACGGGTGTAGGAGCTGCCGAAGTTGGCAACGAATTGCCGGCAGAGCTCTCCCCAGGAGGTTATGGACCCCTGAGGTAGATTCATGAGCCAAGACCGAGCTGGGCCGGTCAAGGCGACGGGGAAGTAGATGGCCATGACAGCCTCGTCCCCTCCTGCGGCAAGTACGGCGGTGGAGTAGATCTGGAGGAACTCCGCTGGGTTGACGCTACCGTCGTACTTTTCAGGTAGGTGCGGCCGGAACTTGCGCGGCCACCTCGCGAAGCGAAGGTGGGGTGCAAGGGCCGCACATCCTGCACCTGCTGCTGCAGGTACTGGCGCTGCGAACGCTTGGTTCGCACTTGGCACTGCGTATCCCGGCATGGGCAAGGCTGCACCATAGACCGGGGCCGCTGCTTGCGGCGCATATGGTTGTGGCATATGCTGCGCAGCATATGCCTGAGACAGGGCTCGCGTGGCGAAGACCTGCCCTTCAGGTTGTGTCGAGGCCGACGACATGCTGTCGCCAGCCTCATGGTTGCGACGCCTTTCCCGGCAATGCTCGAGGTACACCCGGGCGTCCTGGCCCAAGTGGCACCGTTCCAGTTCCCTTCTCAGGTCCGTCGACGGGAGCCTGGAGGAGCTGGAATCCGCCGTTAGCCCGTCAACCGTGGGTGTGTGCGTTAGCGACACAGCTGGTTGTCCTGGGCGCCGTCCTCGCTGAAACTGAGGGTTCGCGGCGGCGACGACGAGGCGGTCCACCTCGCGGACCCATTGCTGGGTCGCTGAATGGGGCGCATCCCCGCAGGTGGGATGCGCAGCAGCGCTATTGCTGCAGCTAGCGCACCTCCATGGTGTACGCTCAGCGCTGCAGAAGATCTCACACTGGTCGGGGCCTGCATAGCCGGAGTCGGCGTTGCCGGAGTCAGCTGCTGGCTACCAGCTTGTGCCGACACACTCCGTTCTGAGTGTGTCGACATGTACTCCCCAGTGGTCACGGTTCGCCGTGAACGTGGAGGGGGAGAGTTTGACGCTGAAGGAAGTTTGGTCATCTTCGTCGACGGAAACTCGTCGCGCTAGGAGAAAAGCCCCCTTCCTGCACTGGGCAGCCCGCGGAGGTTCTTTTTTCGGTGGGGCTAGTCTCTAGAGGAGAGCTTGCGCAGATGGACGAGTTAGTAAGAGCTTGACACGGCGAGTTTTACATGGTTCAGGCCGCCGGAGCGTAAAACCCTACGTCCACGCCGAGCTATGGAGCTCGCTGTATTTCTTGCTGCTCAGGGCTGGAGGCCTGAGCTTGGGGGTGAGTTACAGCTTGAGAGTGTATGGCTAGCGTATGAGTTGCAAAGTGCGAACCCTTGCTATCGACGCCTACCCAAGCCTTTTATAGTCCAAGGCTCGGGCAGCTTACAAAGGGGGGCCGGGACCCGACAGGTGGTCCCGGGAAGATTGTCTATCATCTACCATATCTGTAGTTATGGCGGTAGTTGCCTCTGGTCGAAGGCTTCTGAGTCTTCCTCTTGCTGCCCTGCCCATGCCGCATGCTAGTCGTAGTGGTTGATGACGGCGCAGGCGGCATGGGATGTCTTGTCGTGGTGTTTATTGGCTGGCAGGTTCTGACACCGTGCGCCAGTCTGTGATGCGACTGGGCGCAACGGCACCTGACAGAAGCGTGCTCCGTGTCTCCGCGTCTTGTGAAGACGCGGGCCTTGAATACCTTGTACGGGCAAGGTATGGGGCGTCTTTACGCCCGCTGCCTATCGCTCGGGGCAGGCAGCGTCGCTCTGCTGCCACGTGGTGGGCCCGGAGCCCTTCTCAGAGGAGAGAAGGGTCAGTCCTGCGGGGCACGTGGAGCCTCCGGACCACTCC
Organism: Neostapfia colusana; assembly: GCA_030760725.1. NCBI lineage: Eukaryota > Viridiplantae > Streptophyta > Magnoliopsida > Poales > Poaceae > Neostapfia > Neostapfia colusana. The sequence continues at coordinate 22,175,843 of JASWHV010000017.1, read as the reverse complement.
CCACGGAGGGAGAGGCTCGGCTTCTATTGGCCATGTGGCGGGCCCGGAGCTCTCCTCTGAGGAGATGGAGGTCCGGCCCTGCTGGACACGCGGCGCCTTCGGACCCCTCTCCCGTGGAGGGGGAGATCCGGCTTCTGTATGCCACGTGGCGGGCCCAGAGCTCTCCTCTGTGGAGAGGGAGGTCCGGCCCCGCCGGACGCGTGGCGCCTTCGGATCTCTCCCTGCGGAGGAGGGCGAGTTCCTTAGGCATTTTACCCTGTGCGCGGGGGTAGCCCATATCTCAGGTACCGACAGTTCTGCATGTTGCGGCTCTTTCTTCGGGAACTGCCGAAGTGCCTTGCCGGCTTGCCTTCTAGGGCGTCTGACTCCTTGACCCACCGCTTCAGTTGGGCGGCTTGGGTCCACCTTTCATCGGTGCCCGGTCTCGGAGCCAACGAGGTCGCCGACGCGATGTTTCTGGAGGTTTTCGAATTACCTCGAACCATCCCTGGAAAGTTTTAAAAGGGGATCTCACCCGCATCGCGGCTTCCCTTCGCATTGCGCTCGTACTTCCCTTGAACTCTTGCGCCCCGGCTCTCCTGCCCTTGCGCCCTCTTTCGCCATGGCTTCCTACTTGCTCCTGACGCGCCTCGTTCGCTCTTCCGAGCTCGGGCCAGTGCGCAGGCTCCTACCGCAAAAGGTTCCCCCAGGTGAGGAGGCGATCCCGTTCAACCATATACTCCTCCCGCTCACGACCTAGTGCGGCCAAGACCTGCCGAACGCTCGTCTCGGCAAGCGTGAAGGCATCCGCCAGGGCAATGGAGCAACAGAGGCCGGGACAGTCCCCCCGACCTCCTCCATTACCTCGTCCTCAAGAGGAGTCGACGCACCAGCAACCGAGACGAGACGCCGATCAGGACAAGATGGCGCCGAAGCTCTGGCAGCCGGACCTGCCGGGCTCTCTTCAACTTCTGGCTCCTTGACCTATGGAGGGCGGCGAGCCGGGGAAGGCGGCGCTGGAGTAAAGGCCGGGCACCCTGGTGCAGGGTCGACCTGCGCTGGCTTGGGGGCCGCGGTGGCCATCTCGGCAGGAAGAGACGACGCCGCCGCGGAGTCCGGGCACACCGGAACAGGAGAAGTTCGCGCTGGCCTGGGGGCCGCGGCAGTTGCCCCCGGCTCCGAGCGTAACGGCACCGACTCCCCGCAAGTCAGTGATGGCCGGGAAGCGCGGACACTCCAGCGGGCTCTGAACCCTAACTTCCGAGCCAGGGTAGGACTCCCAGAGCCCGCTACCGTCACTGACGGCCGCTCCGCAGTCACTTGAACTGGCGGAACAGGGGACACCCCAGAAGCTTTCCCCAGCGCATCAGCCCGGGGCCTCTTCGAGTCGCCACCGGAGGGAGTGCCAGGCACCCCAGATTCCCGACTTGGCACAGACTCCGCTGCTGGAGGAGATCGAGTGCGCTTCTTCTCTGGTGGCGGATTGGAAGCCATGGCGAGGGAGAACTCAAGGGCAAGAGAGCAAAAGCACAAGAGTCCGAGAAGAAATGCAGAGAAGTGCGGATGGAAGCCGCAATGTGGGTGAGACCCTCTCTAAAAACTTCCCGGGTGCAATTCCAAGCGATTCGGAACTCTTCGAATACACCGCATCCTAGACCGAGTGCCGATGACGGGTGGACCCAAGCCGCCAAACTGAAGCGGTGGGTCAAGGAGTCAGTCTCCTGAGAAGATGAGCCGGCAAGGCACTTCGGCGGTTCCCGAAGAAAGCGCTGCAACGTGCAGAAGTGGCAGTCTTGGGAACCGCCGCAGTAAAAGCAACCATCAAGTGAGCGCACGCTCCCACGATCCCGTGGCCGTTCGTGCTCTGGCAGCGGTCAACTCGGGACTTAGAGAAAGTGCGCGGATCGGAAGAGACGGAGGTCCCACCTCGGGCTCGCTATCTCCCCCGAGATGGGCCCGGGGGCCACTGTCGGTACCTGAGATATGGGGTACCCCCGCGCACAGGGTAAAATGCCTAAGGAACTCGCCCTTCTCTCCAGTGAGAGCTCCGAAGGCGCCACGCGTCTGGCGGGGCCGGACCTCCCTCTCCTCAAAGGAGAGCTCCGGGCCCGCCACGTGGCATACAGAAGCCGGACCTCCCCCTCCGCGGGGAGAGGTCCGGAGGCTCCACGTGCCCCGCAGGCCGGACCCTTCTCTCCTCGGAGAAGGGCTCCGGACCCGCCACGTGGCCAGAAGAACTGTGCTGCCTGCCCCCGAGAGATAGGCAGCGGGCGTAAAAACGCCCCATACCTTGCCCGTACAAGGTATTTGTCGGTACCTGAGATATGGGGTACCCCCGCGCACAGGGTAAAATGCCTAAGGAACTCGCCCTTCTCCACAGGGAGAGCTCCGAAGGCGCCACGCGTCCGGCGGGGCCGGACCTCCCTCTCCTCAGAGGAGAGCTCCGGGCCCGCCACGTGGAATACAGAAGCCGGACCTCCCCCTCCGCGGGGAGAGGTCCGGAGGCTCCGCGTGCCCCGCGGGACTGACCCTCCTCTTCTCTGAGAAGGGCTCTGGGCCCGCCACGTGGCAGCAGAGCGACGCTGCCTGCCCCGAGAGATAGGCAGCGGGCGTAAATACGCTCCATAACTTGCCCGTACAAGGTATTCAAGGCCCGCGTCTTCCCAAGACGCGGAGACGCGGAGCACGCTTCTGTCTGGTGCCGTTGCGCCCAGTCGCATCACAGACTGGCCGCGCGGTGTCAGAACCTGTCAGCCAATAAACACCGCGACAAGACATCCCATGCCGCCTGCGCCGTCATCAACCACTACGACTAGCATGCGGCATGGGCAGGGCGGCAAGATGAAGACTCAGAAGCCTTCGACCAGAGACAACTACCGGCATAACTGAAGATACGGTAGATAATAGACAATCTTCCCGGGACCACCTGTCGGGTCCCGGCTTCCCTTGTAAGCCGCCCGAGTCTTGGACTATAAAAGGCTCGGGTAGGCGTCGATAGCAAGGGTTCGCACTTTGCAACTCATACGCTAGCCATACACTCTCAAGCTGTAACTCACCCCCAAGCTCAGGCCTCCGGCCCTGAGCAGCAAGCAATACAGCGAGCTCCATAGCTCGCCGTGGACGTAGGGTTCTACGCTCCGGCGGCCTGAACCACGTAAAACTCGCCGTGTCAAGCTCTTACTAACTCGTCCATCTGCGCAAGCTCTCCGCTAGGGACTAGCCCCTCCGAAAAAAGAACCTCCGTGGGCTGCCCAGTGCAGGCCCGGGGGAAGTGTCGACCGCACACTTCGACAGTATTCAAGGCCCGCGTCTTCCCAAGACACGGAGACGTGGAGCACGCCTCTGTCAGGTGCCGTTGCGACCAGTCGCATCACAGACTGGCACGCGGTGTCAGAACCTGCCAGCCAATAAACTCCGCGACAAGACATCCCATACGGCCTGCGCCGTCATCAACCACTACGACTGGCATGCGGCATGGGCAGGGCGGCAAGATGAAGACTCGGAAGCCTTCGCCAGAGATAACTTCTGGCATAACTGCAGATACGGTAGATAATAGACAATCTTCACGGGACCACCTGTCGGGTCCCAGCCCCCCTTGTAAGCTGCCCGAGCCTTGGACTATAAAACGTTCGGGTAGGCATCGATAGCAAGGGTTCGCACTTTGCAACTCATACGCTAGCCATACACTCTCAAGCTGTAACTCACCCCCGAGCTCAGGCCTCCGGTCCTGAGCAGCAAGCAATACAGCGAGCTCCATAGCTCGCCGTGGACGTAGGGTTTTACGCTCCGGCGGCCTGAACCACGTAAAACTCGCCGTGTCAAGCTCTTACTAACTCGTCCATCTGCGCAAGCTCTCCGCTAGAGACTAGTCCCACCGAAAAAAGAACCTCCGCGGGCTGCCCAGTGCAGGCCCGGGGGAAGTGTCGACTGAACACTTCGACAAATATCCATAGGGGAAAGGCAGGCTAAACATGGAGACAACGACCCGCCCCATTAAGAAGGGAAGCAAGACTCTACGCGCTTAGGGTCGGAACCAGGCCAAGCTGAAACGTAGTCCTGGACCGTCCCCTAGGACTTAGCTGCTCCGAGCGCTGCTCCCAGAATCTATGGGATCTATTACAGAAAGAAAAAGAACTGTGTCGGTACCTGAGATATGAGGTACCCCCGCGCACAGGGTAAAATGCCTAAGGTACTCACCCTTCTCCGCAGGGAGAGCTCCGAAGGCGCCACGCGTCCGGCGGGGCCGGACCTCCCTCTCCTCAGAGGAGAGCTCCGGGCCCGCCACGTGGCATACAGAAGCCGGACCTCCCCCTCCGTGGGAGAGAGGTCCGAAGACACCACGCGTCCAGCGGGGCCGGACCTCCCTCTCTGCAGAAGAGAGCTCCGGGCCCGCCACGTGGCATACAGAGGCTCGACCTCCCCTCCGCGGGGAGAGGTCCGGAGGCTCCACGTGCCCCGCAGGCCGGACCCTTCTCGCCTCAGAGAAGGGCTCCGGACCCGCCACGTGGCTAGAAGAACGGTGCTGCCTGCCCCCGAGCGGTAGGCAGCGGGCATAAAGGCGCCCCACACCTTGCCCGTACAAGGTATTCAAGGCCCGCGTCTTCCCAAGACGCGGAAACGCGGAGCGCGCGTCTGTCAGGTGCCGTTGCACCCAGTCGCATCACAGACTGGCGCGCGGTGTCAGAACCTGCCAGCTAATAAACGCCGCGACAAGACGTCCCATGCCGCCTGCGCCGTCATCAACCACTACGACTGGCACGCGGCATGGGCAGGGCGGCAAGATGAAGACTCAGAAGCCTTCGACCAGAGGCAACCACCGGCGTAACTACAGATACGGTAGATAATAGACAATCTTCCCGGGACCACCTGTCGGGTCCCGGCTTCCCTTGTAAGCCGCCCGAGCCTTGGACTATAAAAGGCTCGGGTAGGCGTCGATAGCAAGGGTTCGGACTTTGCAACTCATATGCTAGCCATACACTCTCAAGCTGTAACTCACCCCCAAGCTCAGGCCTCCAGCCCTGAGCAGCAAGCAATACAGCGAGCTCCATAGCTCGCCGTGGACGTAGGGTTTTACGCTCCGGCGGCCTGAACCACGTAAAACTCGCCGTGTCAAGCTCTCGCTAACTCGTCCATCCGCGCAAGCTTTCTGCTAGGAGACTAGCCCCGCCGAAAAAAGAACCTCTGCGGGCTGCCCAGAGCAGGCCTGGGGGAAGTGTCGATCGCACACTTCGACAAACTGTCCTACTACTTCTCTAGGGATAGAACTTACGGAGGTGTTCTATGTTCCAAGGGTTCGGAAGCGGATCCCCATCCTCGGCGGAAAGGCGTACGCACCCGGGGCGGCAAACTTTCACGACTCGGACGGGGCCTTCCCAGCTGGGGGAGAGTTTGTTGGCCCCTTCACGAGAAAGTATGCGCCGCAGTACCAGGTCGCCTTCTTGCAGCTCCTGGACACGCACGGACCTTTGGTGGTAGTGGCGTAGCATCTGCCGGTACTGTGCGTTGCGGAGCGCCGCGTGTAATCGAGACTCGTCGACGAGGTCGATGTCTTCACGACGGAGGTTGTCCTGCGTGGCTTCGTTTTAAGCTCTGACACGGAGAGACCCCATGGTGATCTCCGGGGGAAGCACAACTTCAGCGCTGTACACCATGAAGAAGGGCGTCTCTCCGGTGGCCTGGCTTTGGGATGTCCAGTTAGCCCATAGTGTGCTTGGAAGCTCGTCGACCCACTTGGCACCATGTTTCTTCAAGCCGGCATAGGTGCGAGTCTTGAGGCCCTGAAGGATCTTGGCGTTAGCCCTCTCAACTTGCCCATTGCTCTTTGGGTGAGCAACAGAGGCATAGCACACCTGGATGCCGAGGTCTTCGCAGTAGTCATGGAACGCTGCGCTGGTGAACTGGGTCCTGTTGTCGGTGATGATTCTGTTCGGGACCTCGAACCGGCAGAAGATCGACTTGATGAACTTGACTGCGGATTGCTTGTTGATGGTGACGACGGGTGTAGCTTCCGGCCACTTGGTGAACCTGTCGATGGCGACGTAGATGTACCGAAATCCCCCGACAGCTTTGGGGAATGGTCCCAGGATGTCCAATCCCCATACGGCGAATGGCCACGAGGGCGGGATCATCTGGACCGCCTGAGCCGGTGTGTGGATCTGCTTGGCGTGGAACTGGCACGCCTTGCAGCTCTCTACCAGCTTGACGGCATCCCAGAGTGTTGTCGGCCAGTAGAAGCCATGCCGGAAGGCTTTACCGACGAGCGTACGTGAGGAAGAGTGACTCCAATATTCGCCTCCATGGATCTCAGCGAGCAAGTCACAGCCTTCCCCCTGGGTTATGCACCGCAATAGGACGTGGTTGGCGCCACGCCGGTAGAGATCCCCTTCTACCAGCGCATATCTTTTAGCCATACGCACGATCCGTTCAACGGATACACGTTCATCAGGGAGGATGTTGTCTTTCAAGTAGTCCCGGATCTCCGTGATCCATGCATTGGGTCTGACTTGAGCTTCTGGATTTTGAGCGCTGGGTTGCATGGAGTCCCCAGAGACGCTTATGATCCTTGGCGGCGTCCATGGCTGCAGGGCCGCTGGGGCCGCCAGCTTCGAGGTGCTAGTCCAGCCCCCTTCGCCCGGCTCGGCAGGCCGGGCTGTGGGACGCAGCAACGTCCTCTCAAAGACTCCTTCGGGCACAGGGGCTCCGGTGGAGGCCTTCGTTGAGAGGTCGTCGGCCGCGGCATTGCCAGCGCGCGGTACATGGCACAGGTCCAAGGCAAGGAAGTCTTTCTCCAGCATCTGCACGTGGAGCAGATAAGCAGCTAGCTGTGGGTCATTGCAGGAGCATTCACCCTTCACTTGCTTGATGACTAGATCGGAGTCACCCTGTGCCAACAACTGGCAAGCGCCCAGAGACAGGGCTGTCTTTAGGCCAAAGATGAGTGCTTCATACTCTGCCATGTTGTTGGTTGCCTTGAAATTGAGACGCACTGTCGGTACCTGAGATATGGGGTACCCCCGCGCACAGGGTAAAATGCCTAAGGTACTCGCCCTTCTCCGCAGGGAGAGCTCCGAAGGCGCCACGCGTCCGGTGGGGCCGGACCTCCCTCTCCTCAGAGGAGAGCCCCGGGCCAACCACGTGGCATACAGAAGCCGAACCTCCCCCTCCGCAGGAGAGTGGTCCGAAGACGCCACGCGTCCAGCGGGGCCGGGCCTCCCTCTCCGCAGAGGAGAGCTCCGGGCCCGCCACGTGGCATACAGAGGCCGGACCTCCCCCTCCGCGGGGAGAGGTTCGGAGGCTCCACGTGCCCCGCAGGCCGGACCCTTCTCGCCTTAGAGAAGGGCTCCGGACCCGCCACGTGTCCAGAAGAACGGTGCTGCCTGCCCCCGAGCGGTAGGCAGCGGGCGTAAAGGCGCCCCACACCTTGCCCATACAAGGCATTCAAGGCCCGAGTCTTCCCAAGACGCGGAAACACGGAGCACGCGTCTGTCAGGTGCCGTTGCGCCCAGTCGCATCACAGACTGGCGCGCGGTGTCAGAGCCTGCCAGCCAATAAACGCCGCGACAAGACATCCCATGCCGCCTGCGCCGTCATCAACCACTACGACTAGCACGCGGCATGGGCAGGGCGGCAAGATGAAGACTCAGAAGCCTTCGACCAGAGGCAACCACTGGCGTAACTACAGATACGGTAGATAATAGACAATCTTCCCGGGACCACCTGTCGGGTCCCGGCTTCCCTTGTAAGCCGCCCGAGCCTTGGACTATAAAAGGCTCGGGTAGGCGTCGATAGCAAGGGTTCGCACTTTGCAACTCATACGCTAGCCATACACTCTCAAGCTGTTACTCACCCCCAAGCTCAGGCCTCCGGCCCTGAGCAGCAAGCAATACAGCGAGCTCCATAGCTCGCCGTGGACGTAGGGTTTTACGCTCCGGCGGCCTCAACCACGTAAAACTCGCCGTGTCAAGCTCTCGCTAACTCGTCCATCCGTGCAAGCTTTCCGCTAGGAGACTAGCCCCGCCGAAAAAAGAACCTCCGCGGGCTGCCCAGTGCAGGCCCGGGGGAAGTGTCGATCGCACACTTCGACATTTGGCGCGCCAGGAAGGGGGCTTTTCCCCTAGCGCGACGAGTTTCTGCCGACGAGGATGATCAAGCTTCCTTCAACGGCAAACTCTCACCCTCCGCGTTCACGGCGAACCGTGACCACTGGGGAGTACATGTCGACACACTCAGGACGGAGTGTGTCGCCACAAGCGGGCTGCCAGCAGCCGACTTCGGCAACGCCGACTCCGGCTATGCAGGCCCCGACCAGCGTGAGGTCTTCTGCAGCGCTGAGCGTACACCATGGAGGTGCTCTAGCTGCTGCAAGAGCGCTGCTGCGCAACCCGCCTGCGGGGGATGCGTCCCATTCAGCGACCCAGCAATGGGTCCGTGAGGTGGACCGCCTCGTCGTCACCGCCGCGAACCCTCGGTTTCGGCGAGGACGACACCCAGGGCAACCGGCTGTGTCGCTGACGCGCACACCCACGGTTGACGGGCTAACAGCGGATTCCAGCTCCTCCAGGCTCCTGTCGACGGACCTGAGAAGGGAACTGGAACGGTGCCACCTGGGGCAGGACGCCCGGGTGTACCTCGAGCGACGCCGAGAAAGGCGTCGCAACCAGGAGGCAGGCGACAGCATGTCGTCGGCCTCGACACAACCAGAAGGGCAGGTCTTCGCCATGCGAGCCCCGCCACAGGCATATGCTGCGCAGCATATGCTACAACCATATGCGCCGCAAGTAGCGGCCCCGGTCTATGGTGCAGCCTTGCCCATGCCGGGATACGCAGCGCCAGGTGCGAACCAAGTGTTCGCAGCACCTATACCTGCCGCAGCAGGTGCAGGATGTGCGGCCCTTGCACCCCATCTTCGCTTCGCAAGGTGGCCACGCAAGTTCCGCCCGCACCTGCCCGAGAAGTACGACGGCAGCGTCAACCCGGCGGAGTTCCTCCAGATCTACTCCACCGCCGTACTTGCCGCAGGAGGGGACGAGGCTGTCATGGCCAACTACTTCCCCGTCGCCTTGACCGGCCCAGCCCGGTCTTGGCTCATGAATCTACCTCAGGGGTCCATAACCTCCTGGGGTGAGCTCTGCCGGCAGTTCGTCGCCAACTTCGGCAGCTCCTACACCCGTCCCGGCACGGAGCTCGACCTCCACGCCGTCAAACAACAACCTGGGGAGTCGCTGCGCTCTTTCATCCAGCGGTTCTCTCAGGTGCGCAACACCATCCCACATATCCAAAGCGCCTCTGTGGTGGTGGCGTTCCGACAGGGTGTCCGGGACGAGAAAATGCTCGAGAAGCTCGCGACCAGAGAGGTCCGCGGCGTCTCGGAGCTCTTCAGGGGCGGACAAGTGCGCCAGAGCAGCTGAAGGGCGGAACTGGCACGCACTGCCGACCTCCGAGTCAGGAGGGCAGCCCGGGTCCGGTGCTGCTGCCTATGGGGGTGGCAAGAAGACCAAGAACCTGGGGGTGGCAAGATGAAGTCACCATTCACGGCCCCCGTCGCCGCAGCTGCGACGACCAGTGGAGCTCGGGGGCCACGCCCTGACAAAAGGCAGCGGCAGTCACCGGCCCCAGACAGTGACCAAGGCGGGCTATGCCCCGTGCACGGCACCTGCAACCATACTGCTGCCGAGTGCTGGGAGATCCAGAGGCTCGCAGAGCGCTTCCGCAAAGGAAGACAGCAGAGGGCTGAAGCACCTCCCTACCCTCAGAGGGATGGCAAACAGGAGGCCGGCGCCCCAGTCACCGCTGCCCACCAGGTGGGGTTCCAGGAGCCTCAGCGTGTCATAAAGACAGTGCATGGCGGTGAGGACTCCAGTTCCGACGGTGACGGGCCTGGCCGTTAGCCAACTACAGCACGCCTCCGTGCCTCGAACATACCTCTCGGGAGCCGCCTAAGGTCCGTCAACCCCTTGAAGGCCTTGCCAGAAGGGGAAGAGGCCTTAGGTCATCCAAGGTGAGCCCGGGCTCACCTACCCCTTGAAGGCCTTAGCCAGAAGGGGAGAACTCCCCGGGGGCCCCCGAGAGAAGCCGCGCAGGGCCTGATCCAGCGTGAAGATAACAACCTCGACAAGACTCGGCTTGCAGGGAACACCCCACAACGCACGGTCTCGGCTAATGCTCTAAGCACTACCGCCAAAGAACCAAACGCGACGGGGACCCACAAGAGGGCAACCTGGTGAAGCGGCACGCTATATTCCAAGAAGGACCCATAAGCTCTCCCCCAGCAGGGAAGGTCCCTTCCGAATCATGAAAGCTGCCGCCCCAGGTACACATGCCTTTCAACCGAGTGTGGGATCCATTCCCAAAAAATCCTTGCCATGAAGCAACACTGTAAGTCCTACTTACTGAGCATTGGTAGAACAGGGTTATTCACTTCTGTAATAGACCCCATAGAATTTAGGAACAGAGCTTGGGGTAGCTAAGTCTCAAGGGACGGTACAGGTCTACGTCCAGTTTAGCTTGGTTCCGACCCTAAGCGCGTAGAGTCTTGCTTCCCTTGTAGACGAGGCGAAACATTGCCCCCATGTACAGCCAGAATTCCACCTATGGGTACGAATACAGAGACCTGTTCTACTTAGCTCTCTCATGCGCTCATTTAAATTATGCATTAATTTTTATGATCGCACTATCTCTGTATGTTCATCTTACATCTAGTTCCCCCTCTCCTGCGCTCATCCATAGTCGGCATTTGCTATCCTACCGAAGGCGGCTGCGCTTGAGGCACCTGCCGATGGCCGAGTGAGTCTCTCGGGCCTCCCCCAGTCAGGTGTTGCGGTGCCAGTTGGTCACCTCCAGGAAAGGCCAGCGTTGTGCATGGGGGGTCCAGGGTGCGTATCCAGCTTAGCCGGCCCAGAGCCCAAAGCATGCGCATCCTGCCCTCCGGAGGTCCAAGGGAGTACGTCCGCTTTGCCTGGTCATGAACCCAAAGCGCGTGCACTCTGCTTCCCTAGCGCATGGCCCGGTACTAGGGATCGGACGGCCGTACCCGGACCTCGGAGGGAGCCGGAGCTCCGGCGCCTCGTGCACAGAATTGCCAAAGCCCCGTATAGCGGGTCAGGACCATAAGACGAATAAGACTAGGAGACAGGAGGGGAGGACCCCCCGAGGAGAATTACGTTTCCTCTGCCGGTGTGTAGGACCTCCACGTTACGGCAACAGGGACTGCATGAAGCGGGGGGAAAGGAGCTACCAGCTACTCCGGCCAGGGACTGGAAGGAACGGGACCTGCCCCTCCAGCAGGCCCGGAACTCTCTCCTTCCTTGAGGAGGGCTCCGGGCTCGTCACGTGGCAGGCAGGAACCGGACTTCCCCCCCCCCCCCTCAGTGGGAGGGCACCGAAAGCCCTACGTGTCCAACATGGCCGGAGCTCCCGTCTCTTGAGGAGGAGCTCCGGACCCGCCATGTGGCAGGCAGATTTGGAGCCCCCCATAGGGCGAGGTTCGGAGACCTCCGGGGGCGCCTAACACGGTTAGGACCCGGGGAGGGTGTCTGTGCGAAGCTCCGAGATTGGAAATGGCCTCTGTGTACCTTGCGGAGCTAAGGACTCAGCCAGGCAAAGCCAAGAAGGAGACAAAAAGCATCACAGACACAAGTATCCAAGAGAGTCAAATTAAACAAGGCTCCATGATCTGGACTACAGACTCGATAAAAAAGGGAGAAACAAGTCCTAAGGACCTCCCGGCTCTCGCCGGAACCTTGCGGCTACAAGGGCGGCCACATCCTCAACTTCAGCCCTGGCAGCTTCCTCCCGCTCCGCGGCTGGGCCCTCTCTCGCTGGCTCTAGCGAAAAAGAGGGGTCGCGACTCTTGAAGCATGCCAGCACATGCGAAGCGACCTCTAAAGCTAAGCTGTGGCCCTCGGCCTCAAGCTCGCTGGCGACCACCGAGTCGAGTCTGTCCAGCTTGGCGCCGATCGACTCCAACGCAGGGATCACCTCTGCCACCTTCAGTGCGGGAGTCGCGGCCCTCACCGGACTGAAGCCAAGAGGGATCAGGGCGGACCCCGCTCGATCCACGAAGCTTGAGACCGCAAGAGCCTCGGAGGACCGCAAGGCTGAGAGCTCCTCCACCTCGCGGCGGGCCGCCTGCAGAGCCTCCAGGTTCCCTCTCGGATAATTCCTTCTCCTTGGCCGCCAGGGAACTCTCCCGAAGGTGGAGAGTCTTGGCTAGCCGCTCCAGCTCAGCGGCCTTGAAGCCGGCGGTCAACTCCCGGTCCAAGACCGCCCGGCGATCATGAGAGACCTGTTCCTCCCTCAAGTCGAGGTCTGCCTTCAGAATCTCCAGCTCCTCCATCTGAGCTCGGAGGTCATCCTCGCCCGCAGCCAGCTGCGCGGCGACCCTCTCTGCCTCAGCTGCCACGGAACGCTCCCGCTCCTCAACGGCGAGTTCACGGCGCTCCAACCGCTGCCGTATTTCCACAGCAGCAGAGAGGCTCTCTTCGGCCTGGGCGTGTGCCTCCAGGGCCTCCCTGTTGATCCGCCGCGATTGGGTGTCCATGCGGTCAACAGCCCGCTTCATCCGGTCGACGAGCGCTTCCCTGAAGTCGAGCAACTCCTGCCTGGAGTCAAGCTCACTCTTAACCTTCGCGGTCCTCTCCCACAAAAGGTTCCCCCAGGTGAGGAGGCGATCCCGTTCAACCGTATACTCCTCCCGATCACGCCCTAATGCAGCCAAGACCTGCCGAACGCTCGTCTCGGCAAGCGCGAAGGCATCCGCTAGAGGCAATGGAGCAACAGAGGCCGGGGAAGTCCCCCTGACCTCCTCCATTACCTCGTCCTCAGGGAGAGTCGACGCACCAGCAGCTGAGACGAGACGCCGATCAGGTGAAGCTGGCTCCGAGGCACTGGCAGCCATGCCTGCCGGGCTCTCTTCAGCTACTGGCTCCTTGATCTGAGGAGAGGGGCGAGCAGGGCAAGGCGGTGCTGGAGAAAAGGCCGGGCCGCCTAGTGCGGGGTCGACCTGCGCCGGCTTGGGGGCCGCGGTGGCCGTCTCGGCAGGAAGAGACGACGCCGCCGCGGAGTCCGGGGACACCGGAACAGGAGAAGTTCGGGCTGGCCTGGGTGCCGCGGCAGTTGCCCCTGGCTCCGAACGCTGCGGCACAGATTCCCCGCAAGACGGGGAAGGCCGGGAAGCACGGACACTCCAGCGGGCTCTGAACCCCGACTTCCGAGCCGGGGTAGGACTTCCAGAGCCCGCAACCGTCGCCGACGACCGCTCCGCAGTCGCTTGGACTGGCGGAACAGGGGACGCCCCAGAGGCTTCCCCCAGCGCATCAACCCGGGGCTTCTTCGAGTCGCCAACGGAGGGGGTGTCAGGCACCCCGGAATCAAGACTTGGCACCGACGCCGTTGCTGGAGGAGATCGAGCGCGTTTCTTCTCTGGCAGCGGGTTGGAAGCCATGGCAAGGGAGAACTCAAAAGCACAAGAGTCCGAGAAGAAATGCTGAGAAGTGCGAAGGGAAGCTGCAATGGGGGTGAGACCTCCTCTAAAACGCTTCCCGGTGCAATTCCAAGCGATTCGGAACTCTTCGAATATCCCGCACCGGCAACCGCTTCGGTTCCTAGACCGAATGCCAATGACGGGTGCGCCCAAACCGCTTAGCTAAAGCGGTGGTTCTGAAGTGTGCGATCGACACTTCCCCCGGGCCTGCACTGGGCAGCCCGCGGAGGTTCTTTTTTCGGAGGGGCTAGTTCCTAGCGGAGAGCTTGCGCAGATGGACGAGTTAGTGAGAGCTTGACACGGGGAGTTTTACGTGGTTCAGGCCGCCGGAGCGTAAAACCCTACGTCCACGGCGAGCTATGGAGCTCGCTGTATTGCTTGCTGCTCAGGGCCGGGGGCCTGAGCTTGGGGGTGAGTTACAGCTTGAGAGTGTATGGCTGGCGTATGAGTTGCATAATGCGAACCCTTGCCATCGACGCCTACCCGAGCCTTTTATAGTCCAAGGCTCGGGCGGCTTACAAGGGAAGCCGGGACCCGACAGGTGGTCCCGGGAAGATTGTCTATTATCTACCGTATCTGTAGTTATGCCGGTGGTTGCCTCCGGTCGAAGGCTTCTGAGTCTTCCTTTTGCCGCTCTGCCCATGCCGCGCACTAGTCATAGTGGTTGATGACGGCGCAGGCGGCATGTGATGTCTTGTTGCGGCGTTTATTACCTGTCAGGTTCTGACACCGCGCGCCAGTCTGTGATGCGACTGGACGCAACGGCACCTGACAGGCACGTGTTCCGCGTTTCCGCGTCTTGGGAAGACGCGGCCCTTGAATACCTTGTACGGGCATGGTGAGGGGCGCCTTTACGCCCGCTGCCTACCGTTCGGGGGCAGGCAGCACCGTTCTTCTAGCCACGTGGCAGGTCCGGAGCTCTTCTCTGAGGAGAGGGAGGTCCGGCCCCGCTGGACGCGTGGCGCCTTCGGACCTCTCTCCCGCGGAGGGGGAGGTCCCGCTTCTGCATGCCACGTGGCGGGCCCGGAGCTCACCTCTGAGGAGAGGGAGGTCCGGCCCCGCTGGACGCGTGGCGTCTTCGGACCTCTCTCCCGCGGAGGGGAGGTCCGGCTTCTGTATGCCACGTGGCGGGCCCGGAGCTCTCCTCTGAGGAGAGGGAGGTCCGGCCCCGCCAGACGCGTGGCGCCTTCGGAGCTCTCCCTGCGGAGAAGGGCGAGCACCTTAGGCATTTTACCCTGTGCGAGGGGGTACCCCATATCTCAGGTACCGACAGGTGGGGTCAAGGAGTCATCCTCCTGAGAAGATGAGCCGGCAATGCACTTCGGCGGTCCCGAAGAAAGCGCCGCAACGTGCAGAAGTGGCAGCCTTGGGAACCGCCACAGTAAAAGCAATCATCAAGTGAGCGCACGCTCTCACGACCCCGCGGCCGTTCGTGCTCCGGCAGCGGTCAATTCGGGACTTAGAGAAAGTGCGCGGATCGGAAGAGACGGAGGTCCCACCTCGGGCTCGCTATCTTCCCCGAGATGGGCCCGGGGGCCACTGTCGGTACCTGAGATATGGGGTACCCCCGCGCACAGGGTAAAATGCCTAAGGTACTCGCCCTTCTCCGCAGGGAGAGCTCCGAAGGCGCCACGCGTCCGGCAGGGCCAGACCTCCCTCTCCTCAGAGGAGAGCCCCGGGCCCGCCACGTGGCATACGGAAGCCGGACCTCCCCCTCCGCAGGAGAGAGGTCCAAAGACGCCACGCGTCCAGCAGGGCCGGGCCTCCCTCTCAGCAGAGGAGAGCTCCGGGCCCGCCACATGGCATACAGAGGCTGGACCTCCCCCTCCGCGGGGAGAGGTCCGGAGGCTCCACGTGCCCCGCAGGCCGGACCCTTCTCGCCTCAGAGAAGGGCTCCGGACCCACTCCGTGTCCAGAAGAACGGTGCTGCCTGCCCCCGAGCGGTAGGCAGCGGGCGTAAAGGCGCTCCATACCTTGCCCGTACAAGGCATTCAAGGCCCGCGTCTTCCCAAGACGCGGAAACGCGGAGCACGCGTCTGTCAGGTGCTGTTGCGCCCAGTCGCATCACAGACTGGCGCGCGGTGTCAGAGCCTGCCAGCCAATAAACGCCGCGACAAGACATCCCATGCCGCCTGCGCCGTCATCAACCACTACGACTAGCACGCGGCATGGGCAGGGCAGCAAGATGAAGACTCAGAAGCCTTCGACCAGAGGCAACCACCGGCGTAACTACAGATACGGTAGATAATAGACAATCTTCCCGGGACCACCTGTCGGGTCCCGGCTTCCCTTGTAAGCCACCCGAGCCTTGGACTATAAAAGGTTCGGGTAGGCGTCGATAGCAAGGGTTCGCACTTTGCAACTCATACGCTAGCCATGCACTCTAAAGCTGTAACTCACCCCCAAGCTCAGGCCTCCGGCCCTGAGCAGCAAGCAATACAGCGAGCTCCATAGCTCGCCGTGGACGTAGGGTTTTACGCTCCGGCGGCCTGAACCACGTAAAACTCGCCGTGTCAAGCTCTCGCTAACTCGTCCATCCGCGCAAGCTTTCCGCTAGGAGACTAGCCCCGCCCAAAAAAGAACCTCCGCGGGCTGCCCAGTGCAGGCCCGGGGGAAGTGTCGATCGCACACTTCGACACGCACTATGTACCCAAACTGCTCCCCCGATGGCATGAGAAGCAGTAGGCCGGCACCGGCCCTCTGCTTTCGCGAGGAGCCATCGAAGAAGAGCGTCCAGTGAGGCCCGGTGAAGACCGGAGCTTGGGGCTTTGGTTCACCGTCTTCGTGGCCCCCTGGATTGGTCATTGTTGGCGTCCACTCGGCCACGAAGTCAGCCTGTGCTTGGCTCTTGACTGCATGGCGAGGAAGGAAATCCAGCTCAAACTCTTCCAGTTCCGCTGCCCATTTAGCGACATTGCCGGTCGCATTGGGGCTGTGAAAAATGGCCTTCAGCGGGTAGGAGGTGACCACCGAGATCAGGTGGGCTTGAAAGTAGTGGCGGAGCTTCCTGGATGCCACG
Source organism: Neostapfia colusana (assembly GCA_030760725.1). Lineage (NCBI taxonomy): Eukaryota > Viridiplantae > Streptophyta > Magnoliopsida > Poales > Poaceae > Neostapfia > Neostapfia colusana. The sequence continues at coordinate 22,159,365 of JASWHV010000017.1, read as the reverse complement.
AGTACTGCATACAGCAGCTTTTGGACCTCCAGGTACCTTCTCTTGGCGTCGTGGAGGACTTCGCTGATGTAGTAGACAGGCCTTTGGATGGCCCGGACCCTCCCCCCTGGGCCTGAGATGTCCTCGTCCATTGGCTCAGGCCGACAGGAGGTAGACGGGTCCGGGGGAGCCTCCGGGAGCTGGGACCCGGGGGCTTCTAGGCCGTCTTGGACCTCTGGGAGGTCCCGTTGGTTTTCCGGGTGGTCATCCTGGAGCCTCGGGAGGACGTCTTGCTCTCCTGGGAGGTCCCATTGGACCTCCGGGGGGGAGAGGGTATCTCGGAGCCCCGAGAGGTCCCGTTGAACCTCCGGGAGGTTGTCTTGGAGCTCCGGGAGGTCCCGTTGGACCTCCGGGAGGTTGTCTTGGAGCTCCGGGAGGTCGTCTTGAGCCTCCGGGGTCTCCTGGTGCTTGTCTTCTGCTGTCGGAGCAGGCTGTGGTGACGAGGGGTCCGACCGCTCTACAACGAGGACCATGCTCACCACCTCAGTTGTTGCCGCGATGTAGAGCAGCAAGTGCTCTTCGGGCTCGGTGGCTACCATGATGGGTAGGGTCGTCAGGAGCTGCTTTAACTCCTGGAAAGCTTTTATTGCTTCGTCGGTCCAAGCAAATGGACCGGATTTGCGCAGGAGCTTAAAGAAGGGGAGCGCCCGCTCTGCTAGCCTCAGTATAAACCGACTCAGCGCGGCTAGGGATCCTGTGAGTTTCTGGACATCCTTAATGCGGGCGGGGGGCCGTGTCGAAGTGTGCGATCGACACTTCCCCCGGGCCTGCTCTGGGCAACCCGCGGAGGTTCTTTTTTCGGCGGGGCTAGTCTCCTAGCGGAAAGCTTGCGCGGATGGACGAGTTAGCGAGAGCTTGACACGGCGAGTTTTACGTGGTTCAGGCCGCCGGAGCGTAAAACCCTACGTCCACGGCGAGCTATGGAGCTCGCTGTATTGCTTGCTGCTCAGGGCCGGAGGCCTGAGCTTGGGGGTGTGTTACAGCTTGAGAGTGTATGGCTAGCGTATGAGTTGCAAAGTGCGAACCCTTGCTATCGACGCCTACCCGAGCCTTTTATAGTCCAAGACTCGGGCGGCTTACAAGGGGAGCCGGGACACGATAGGTGGTCCCGGGAAGATTGTCTATTATCTACAGTATCTGTAGTTACGCCGGTGGTTGCCTCTGGTCGAAGGCTTCTGAGTCTTCATCTTGCCGCCCTGCCCATGCCGCATGCTAGTCGTAGTGGTTGATGACGGCGCAGGCGGCATGGGATGTCTTGTCGCGGCGTTTATTGGCTGGCAGGTTCTGACACCGCGCGCCAGTCTGTGATGCGACTGGGCGCAACGGCACCTGACAGACACGTGCTCCGTGTTTCCGCGTCTTGGGAAGACGCGGGCCTTGAATACCTTGTACGGGCAAGGTGTGGGGCGCCTTTACGCCCGCTGCCTACCGCTCGGGGGCAGGCAGCACCGTTCTTCTGGACACGTGGCGGGTCCGAAGCCCTTCTCTGAGGCGAGAAGGGTCCGGCCTGCGGGGCACGTGGAGCCTCCGGACCTCTCCGCGCGGAGGGGGAGGTCCAGCCTCTGTATGCCACGTGGCGGGCCCGGAGCTCTCTTCTGCGGAGAGGGAGGTCCGGCCCCGCTGGACCCCTGGTGTCTTCGGACCTCTCTCCCGCGGAGGGGGAGGTATGGCTTCTGTATGCCACGTGGTGGGCCCGGAGCTCTCCTCTAAGGAGAGGGAGGTCCGGCCCCGCCGGACGCGTGGTGCCTTCGGAGCTCTCCCTGCGGATAAGGGCGAGTACCTTAGGCATTTTACCCTGTGCGCGGGGGTACCCCATATCTCAGGTACCGACAGTGGCACCCGGGCCCATCTCGGGGGAGATAGCGAGCCCGAGGTGGGACCTCCGTCTCTTCCAATCCGCGCACTTCCTCTAAGTCCCGAATTAGCCGCTGCCGGAGCACGAACGGCCGCGGGGTCGTGAGAGCGTGCGCTCACTTGATGATTGCTTTTACTGTGGCGGTTCCCAAGGCTGCCACTTCTGCACGTTGCGGCGCTTTCTTCGGGAACCGCCGAAGTGCCTTGCCGGCTCATCTTCTCAGGAGGCTGACTCCTTGACCCCACCGCTTTAGTTAAGCGGTTTGGGCCCACCCGTCATCGGCATTTGGTCTAGGAACCGAAGCGGTTGCCGGTGCGGGATATTCGAAGAGTTCCGAATCACTTGGAATTGCACCGGGAAGCTTTTTAGAGGGGGTCTTACCCCTATTGCAGCTTCCCTTCGCACTTCTCGGCATTTCTTCTCGGACTCTTGTGCTTTTGAGTTCTCCCTTGCCATGGCTTCCACCCCGCTGCCAGAGAAGAAACGCGCTCGATCTCCTCCAGCAACGGCGTCGGTGCCAAGTGGGGATTCTCGGGTGCCTGACACTCCCTCCGGTGGCGACTCGAAGAGGCCCCGGGTTGATGCGCTGGGGGAAGCCTCTGGGGCGTCCCCTGTTCCGCCAGTCCAAGCGACTGCGGGGCGGTCGTCGGCGACGGTTGCGGGCTCTGGAAGTCCTACCCCGGCTCGGAAGTCGGGGTTCAGAGCCCGCTGGAGTGTCCGCGCTTCCCGGCCTTCCCCGTCTTGCGGGGAATCTGTGCCGCAGCGTTCGGAGCCAGGGGCAACTGCCGCGGCCCCCAGGCCAGCGCGAATTTCTCCTGTTCCGGTGTGCCCGGACTCCGCGGCGGCGTCGTCTCTTCCTGCCGAGACGGCCACCGCGGCCCCCAAGCTGGCGCAGGTCGACCCTGCACTAGGCGGCCCGGCCTTTTCTCCAGCACCGCCTTCCCCTGTTCGCCCCTCTCCTCAGATCAAGGAGCCAGTAGCTGAAGAGAGCCCGGCAGGCCTGGTTGCCAGTGCCTCGGAGCCAGCTTCACCTGATCGGTGTCTCCTCTAAGTTGCTGGTGCGTCGACTCTCCCTGAGGACGAGGTAATGGAGGAGGTCGGGGGGACTGCCCCGGCCTCTGTTGCTCCATTGCCTCTAGCGGATGCCTTCACGCTTGCCGAGACGATCGTTCGGCAGGTCTTGGCTGCATTAGGGCGAGAGCGGGAGGAGTATACAGTTGAACGGGATCGCCTCCTCACCTGGGGGAACCTTTTGCGGGAGAGGACCGCGAAGGTTAAGAGTGAACTTGACTCCAGGCAGGAGTTGCTCGACTTCAGGGAAGCGCTCGTCGACCGGATGAAGCGGGCTGTTGACCGCATGGACACCAAATCGCGGCGGATCAACAGGGAGGCCCTGAAGGCACACGCCCGGGCCAAAGAGAGCCTCTCTGCTGCTGTGGAAATACGGTAGCGGTTGGAGCGCCGTGAACTCGCCGTTGAGGAGCGGGAGCGTTCCGTGGCAGCTGAGGCAGAGAGGGTCGCCGCGCAGCTGGCTGCGGGCGAGGATGACCTCCGAGCTCAGATGGAGGAGCTGGAGATTCTGAAGGCAGACCTCGACTTGAGGGAGGAACAGGTCTCTCATGATCGCCGGGCAGTCTTGGACCAGGAGTTGACCGCCGGCTTCAAGGCCGCTGAGCTGGAGCGGCTAGCCAAGACTCTCCACCTTCGGGAGAGTTCCCTGGTGGCCAAGGAGAAGGAATTCTCCGAGAGGAACCTGGAGGCTCTGCAGGCGGCCCACCGCGAGGTGGAGGAGCTCTCAGCCTTGCGGTCCTCCGAGGCTCTTGCGGTCTCAAGCTTCGTGGACCGAGCTGGGTCCGCCCTGATCCCTCTTGGCTTCAGTCCGGTGAGGGCCGTGACTCCCGCACTGAAGGTGGCAGAGGTGATCCCTGCGTTGGAGTCGATCGGCGCCAAGCTGGACAGACTCGACTCGGTGGTCGCCAGCGAGCTTGAGGCTGAGGGCCGCAGCTTAGCTTTAGAGGTCGCTTCGCATGTGCTGGCATGCTTCAAGAGCCGAGACCCCTCTTTTTCGCTAGAGCCAGCGAGAGAGGGCCCAGCCACGGAGCGGGAGGAAGCTGCCAGGGCTGAAGTTGAGGATGTGGCCGCCCTTGTAGCCGCAAGGTTCCGGCGAGAGCCGGGAGGCCCTTAGGACTTGTTTCTCCCTTTTTTATCGAGTCTGTAGTCCAGCTCATGGAGCCTTGCTTAATTTGACTCTCTTGGATACTTGTGTCTGTGATGCTTTTTCTCTCCTTCTTGGCTTTGCCTGGCTGAGTCCTTAGCTCTGCAAGGTACTCAGAGGCCATTTCCAATCTCGGAGCTTCGCACAGACACCCTCCCCGGGTCCTAACCGTGTTAGGGGCCCCCGGAGGTCTCCGAACCTCGCCTTATGGGGGGCTCCAAATCTGCCTGCCACGTGGCGGGTCCGGAGCTCCTCCTCAAGGGACGGGAGCTCCGGCCATGTTGGACACGTAGGGCTTTCGGAGCCCTCCCACTGAGGGGGGGGGGAGGTCCGGTTCCTGCCTGCCACGTGGTGAGCCCGGAGCCCTCCTCAAGGAAGGAGAGAGTTCCGAGCCCGTTGGACATGTGGGGCCTCCAGGCCCCGCCCCTGCTGGCGGGGCAGGTCCCGGTCCTTCCAGTCCCAGGCCAGAGTAGCTGGTAGCTCCTTTCCCCCCGCTTCATGCAGTCCCTGTTGCCGTAACCTGGAGGTCCTGCACACAGGCAGAGGAAACGTAATTCTCCTCGGGGGGTCCTTCCCTCCTGTCTCCTAGTCTTATTCGTCTTATGGTCCTGACCCGCTATACGGGGCTTGGGCAATTCTGTGCACGAGACGCCGGAGCTCCGGCTCCCTCCGAGGTCCAGGTACGGCTGTCCGATCCCTAGTACCGGGCCATGCGCCGGGGAAGCAGAGTGCACGCGCTTTGTGTTCATGACCAGGCAAAGCGGACGTACTCCCCTGGACCTCCGAAGGGCAGGATGCGCATGCTTTGGGCTCTGGGCCAGCTAAGCTGGATACGCACCCTGGACCCCCCATGCACAACGCTGGCCTTTCCTGGAGGTGACCAACTGGCACCGCAACACCTGACTGGGGGAGGCCCGAGAGACTCACTCGGCCATCGGCAGGTGCCTCAAGCGCAGCCTCCTTCGGTAGGATAGCAAATGCCGACTATGGACGAGCGCAGGAGAGGGGGAGCTAGATGTACGATGAACATACAGAGATAGTGCGATCATAAAAATTAATGCATAATTTAAATGAGCGCATGAGAGAGAGCTAAGTAGAACAGGTCTCTGTATTCGTACCCATAGGTGGGATTCTGGCTGTACATGGGGGCAATGTTCCGCCTCGTCTACAAGGGAAGCAAGACTCTACGCGCTTAGGGTCGGAACCAGGCTAAACTGGACGTAGTCCTGTACCGTCCCTTGCGACTTAGCTACCCCAAGCTCTGTTCCTAAACTCTATGGGGTCTATTACAGAAGTGAATAACCCTGTTCTACAGATGCTCAGTAAGTAGGACTTACAGTGTTGCTTCATGGCAAGAATTTTTTGGGAATGGATCCCACTCTCGGTTGAAAGGCATGTGTACCTGGGGCGGCAGCTTTCATGATTCAGAAGGGACCTTCCCTGCTGGGGGAGAGCTTATGGGTCCTTCTTGGAATATAGCGTGCCGCTTCACCAGGTTGACCTCTTGCGGGCCCCCGTCGCGTTTGGTTCTTTGGCGGTAGTGCTTAGAGCATTAGCCGAGACCGTGCGTTGTGGGGTGTTCCCTGCAAGCCGAGTTTTGTCGAGGTTGTTATCTTCACGCTGGATCAGGCCCTGCACGGCTTCTCTCGGGGGCCCCAGGGGAGTTCTCCCCTTCTGGCTAAGGCCTTCAAGGGGTAGGTGCACCCGGGCTCACCTTGGATGACCTAAGGCGTCTTCCCCTTCTGGCAAGGCCTTCAAGGGGTTGACAGACCTTAGGCGGCTCCCGAGAGGTATGTCCGAGGCACGGAGGCGTGCTGTAGTTGGCTAACGCCCAGGCCCGTCACCGTCGGAACTGGAGTCCTCACCGCCACGCACTGTCTTTATGACACGCTGAGGCTCCTGGAACCCCACCTGGTGGGCAGCGGTGATTGGGGCGTCGGTTCTGTTTGCCATCCCTCTGAGGGTAGGGCGGTGCTTCAGCCCTCTGCTGTCTTCCTTTGTGGAAGCGCTCTGCGAGCCTCTGGATCTCCCAGCACTCGGCAGCAGTATGGTTGCAGGTGCCATGTACGGGGCATAGCCCGCCTTGGTCACTGTTTGGGGCCGGTGACTGCCGCTGCCTTTTGTCAGGGCGTGGCCCCCAAGCTCCACTGGTCGTCGCAGCTGCGGCGACGGGGGCCGTGAATGGTGACTTCATCTTGCCACCCCCCCCGGTTCTTGGTCTTCTTGCCACCCCCATAGGCAGCAGCACCGGACCCGGGCTGCCCTCCTGACTCGGAGGTCGGCAGTGCGTGCCAGTTCCGCCCTTCAGCTGCTCTGGCGCACTTGTCCGCCAGGCTGAAGAGCTCCGAGACATCACGGACCTCTCTGGTCGCGAGCTTCTCGAGCATTTTCTCGTCTCGGACACCCTGTCGGAATGCCACCACCACAGAGACGCTTTGGATATGTGGGATGGTGTCGAAATGTGCGATCGACACTTCCCGCGGGCCTGCTCTGGGCAGCCCGCGGAGGTTCTTTTTTCGGCGGGGCTAGTCTCCTAGCGGAAAGCTTGCGCGGATGGACGAGTTAGCGAGAGCTTGACACGGCGAGTTTTACGTGGTTCAGGCCGCCGGAGCGTAAAACCCTACGTCCACGGCGAGCTATGGAGCTCGCTGTATTGCTTGCTGCTCAGGGCCGGAGGCCTGAGCTTGGGGGTGAGTTACAGCTTGAGAGTGTATGGCTAGCGTATGAGTTGCAAAGTGCGAACCCTTGCTATCGACGCCTACCTGAGCCTTTTATAGTCCAAGACTCGGGCGGCTTACAAGGGGAGCCGGGACCTGACAGGTGGTCCCGGGAAGATTGTCTATTATCTACAGTATCTGTAGTTACGCCAGTGGTTGCCTCTGGTCGAAGGCTTCTGAGTCTCCATCTTGCCGCCCTGCCCATGCTGCATGCTAGTCGTAGTGGTTGATGACGGCGCAGGCGGCATGGGATGTCTTGTCGCGGCGTTTATTGGCTGGCAGGTTCTGACACCGCGCGCCAGTCTGTGATGCGACTGGGCGCAACGGCACCTGACAGACGCGTGCTCCACATTTCCGCGTCTTGGGAAGACGCGGGCCTTGAATACCTTGTACGGGCAAGGTGTGGGGCGCCTTTACGCCCGCTGCCTACCGCTCGGGGGCAGGCAGCACCGTTCTTCTGGACACGTGGCGGGTCCGGAGCCCTTCACTGAGGCGAGAAGGGTCCGGCCTGCGGGGCACGTGGAGCCTCCGGACCTCTCCCCGCGGAGGGGGAGGTCCAGCCTCTGTATGCCACGTGGCGGGCCCGGAGCTCTCTTCTGCGGAGAGGGAGGTCTGGCCCCGCTGGACGCGTGGTGTCTTTGGACCTCTCTCCCGCGGAGGGGGAGGTCCAGCTTCTGTATGCCATGTGGCGGGCCCGGAGCTCTCCTCCGAGGAGAGGGAGGTCCGGCCCCGCCGGACGCGTGGCGCCTTCGGAGCTCTCCCTGCGGAGAAGGGCGAGTACCTTAGGCATTTTACCCTGTGCGTGGGGGTACCCCATATCTCAGGTACCGACAGTGGCCCCCGGGCCCATCTCGGGGGGAGATAGCGAGCCTGAGGTGGGACCTCCGTCTCTTCCGATCCGCGCACTTCCTCTAAATCCCGAATTGGCTGCTGCCGGAGCACGAACGTCCGCGGGGTCGTGAGAGCATGCGCTCACTTGATGATTGCTTTTACTGCGGCGGTTCCCAAGGCTGCCACTTCTGCACGTTGCGGCGCTTTCTTCGGGAACCGCCGAAGTGCCTTGCCGGCTCATCTTCTCAGGAGGCTGACTCCTTGACCCCACCGTTTTAGTTAAGCGGTTTGGGCCCACCCGTCATCGGCATTTGGTCTAGGAACCGAAGCGGTTGCCGGTGCGGGATATTCGAAGAGTTCCGAATCACTTGGAATTGCACTGGGAAGAGTTTTAGAGGGGGTCTTACCCCTATTGCAGCTTCCCTTCGCACTTCTCAGCATTTCTTCTCGGACTCTTGTGCTTTTGAGTTCTCCCTTGCCATGGCTTCCACCCCGCTGCCAGAGAAGAAACGTGCTCGATCTCCTGCAGCAACGGCGTCGGTGCCAAGTCGGGATTCTGGGGTGCCTGACACTCCCTCCGGTGGCGACTCGAAGAGGCCCCGGGTTGATGCGCTGGGGGAAGCCTCTAGGGCGTCCCCTGTTCCGCCAGTCCAAGCGACTGTGGGGCGGTCGTCGGCGACGGTTGCGGGCTCTGGAAGTCCTACCCCGGCTCGGAAGTCGGGGTTCTGAGCCCGCTGGAGTGTCCGTGCTTCCCGTCCTTCCCCGTCTTGCGGGGAATCTGTGCCGCAGCGTTCGGAGCCAGGGGCAACTGCCGCGGCCCCCAGGCCAGCGCCAATTTCTCCTGTTCCGGTGTGCCCGGACTCCGCGGCGGCGTCGTCTCTTCCTGCTGAGACGGCCACCGCGGCCCCCAAGCCGGCGCAGGTCGACCCTGCACTAGACGGCCCGGCCTTTTCTCCAGCACCGCCTTCCCCTATTCGCCCCTCTCCTCAGATCAAGGTGCCAGTAGCTGAAGAGAGCCCGGCAGGCCTGGCTGCCAGTGCCTCGGAGCCAGCTTCACCTGATCGGTTTCTCCTCTCAGTTGCTGGTGCGTCGACTCTCCCTGAGGACGAGGTAATGGAGGAGGTCGGGGGGCACTGCCCCGGCCTCTGTTGCTCCATTGCCTCTAGCGGATGCCTTCGCGTTGCCGAGACGAGCGTTCGGCAGGTCTTGGCTGCATTAGGGCGCGAGCGGGAGGAGTATACGGTTGAACGGGATCGCCTCCTCACCTGGGGGAACCTTTTGCGGGAGAGGACCGCGAAGGTTAAGAGTGAACTTGACTCCAGGCAGGAGTTGCTCGACTTCAGGGAAGCGCTCGTCGACCGGATGATGCGGGATGTTGACCGCATGGACACCCAATCGCGGCGGATCAACAGGGAGCCCCTGGAGGCACACGCCCGGGCCGAAGAGAGCCTCTCTGCTGCTGTGGAAATACGGCAGCGGTTGGAGCGCCGTGAACTCGCCGTTGAGGAGCGGGAGCGTTCCGTGGCAGCTGAGGCAGAGAGGGTCGCCGCGCAGCTGGCTGCGGGCGAGGATGACCTCCGAGCTCAGATGGAGGAGCTGGAGATTCTGAAGGCAGACCTCGACTTGAGGGAGGAACAGGTCTCTCATGATCGCCGGGCGGTCTTGGACCGGGAGTTGACCGCCGGCTTCAAGGCCGCTGAGCTGGAGCGGCGAGCCAAGACTCTCCACCTTCGGGAGAGTTCCCTGGCGGACAAGGAGAAGGAATTCTCCGAGAGGAACCTGGAGGCTCTGCAGGCGGCCCGCCGCGAGGTGGAGGAGCTCTCAGCCTTGCGGTCCTCCGAGGCTCTTGTGGTCTCAAGCTTCGTGGACCGAGCGGGGTCCGCCCTGATCCCTCTTGGCTTCAGTCCGGTGATGGCCGCGACTCCCGCACTGAAGGTGGCAGAGGTGATCCCTGCGTTGGAGTCGATCGGCGCCAAGCTGGACAGACTCGACTCGGTGGTCGCCAGCGAGCTTGAGGCCGAGGGCCGCAGCTTAGCTTTAGAGGTCGCATCGCATGTGCTGGCATGCTTCAAGAGCCGCGACCCCTCTTTTTCGCTAGAGCCAGCGAGAGAGGGCCCAGCCGTGGAGCGGGAGGAAGCTGCCAGGGCTGAAGTTGAGGATGTGGCCGCCCTTGCAGCCGCAAGGTTCCGGCGAGAGCCGGGAGGCCCTTAGGACTTGTTTCTCCCTTTTTTATCGAGTCTGTAGTCCAGCTCATGGAGCCTTGCTTAATTTGACTCTCTTGGATACTTGTGTCTGTGATGCTTTTTCTCTCCTTCTTGGCTTTGCCTGGCTGAGTCCTTAGCTCCGCAAGGTACTCAGAGGCCATTTCCAATCTCGGAGCTTCGCACAAACACCCTCCCCGGGTCCTAACCGTGTTAGGGGCCCCCGGAGGTCTCCGAACCTCGCCCTATGGGGGGCTCCAAATCTGCCTGCCACGTGGCGGGTCCGGAGCTCCTCCTCAAGAGACGGGAGCTCCGGCCATGTTGGACACGTAGGGCTTTCGGAGCCCTCCCACTGAGGGGGGGAGGTCCGGTTCCTGCCTGCCACGTGGCGAGCCCGGAGCCCTCCTCAAGGAAGGAGAGAGTTCCGGGCCCGCTGGACACGTGGGGCCTCCGGGCCCTGCCCCTTCTGGCGGGGCAGGTACCGGTCCTTCCAGTCCCAGGCCGGAGTAGCTGGTAGCTCCTTTCCCCCCGCTTCATGCAGTCCCGATTGCCGTAACCTGGAGGTCCTGCACACAGGCAGTGGAAACGTAATTCTCCTCGGGGGGTCCTCCCCTCCTGTCTCCTAGTCTTATTCGTCTTATGGTCCTGACCCGCTAAACGGGGCATGGGCAATTCTGTGCACGAGGCGCCGGAGCTCCGGCTCCCTCCGAGGTCCGGGTTCGGCCGTCCGATCCCTAGTACCGGGCCATGCGCCGGGGAAGCAGAGTGCACGCGCTTTGGGTTCATGACCAGGTAAAGCGGACGTACTCCCCTGGACCTCCGAAGGGCAGGATGCGCATGCTTTGGGCTCTGGGCCGGCTAAGCTGGATACGCACCCTGGACCCCCCATGCACAACGCTGGCCTTTCCTGGAGGTGACCAACTGGCACCGCAACACCTGACTGGGGGAGGCCCGAGAGACTCACTCGGCCATCGGCAGGTGCCTCAAGCGCAGCCGCCTTCGGTAGGATAGCAAATGCTGACTATGGACGAGCGCAGGAGAGGGGGAGCTAGATGTACGATGAACATACAGAGATAGTGCGATCATAAAAATTAATGCATAATTTAAATGAGCGCATGAGAGAGAGCTAAGTAGAACAGGTCTCTGTATTCGTACCCATAGGTGGAATTCTGGCTGTACATGGGGGCAATGTTCCGCCTCGTCTACAAAGGAAGCAAGACTCTACGCGCTTAGGGTCGGAACCAGGGTAAACTGGACGTAGTCCTGTACCGTCCCTTGCGACTTAGCTACCCCAAGCTCTGTTCCTAAATTCTATGGGGTCTATTACAGAAGTGAATAACCCTGTTCTACCGATGCTCAGTAAGTAGGACTTACAGTGTTGCTTCATGGCAAGGATTTTTTGGGAATGGATCCCACTCTCGGTTGAAAGGCATGTGTACCTGGGGCGGCAGCTTTCATGATTCGGAAGGGACCTTCCCTGCTGGGGGAGAGCTTATGGGTCCTTCTTGGAATATAGCGTGCCGCTTCACCAAGTTGCCCTCTTGCGGGCCCCCGTCGCATTTGGTTCTTTGGCGGTAGTGCTTAGAGCATTAGCCGAGACCGTGCGTTGTGGGGTGTTCCCTACAAGCCGAGTCTTGTCGAGGTTGTTATCTTCACGCTGGATCAGGCCCTGCGCGGCTTCTCTCGGGGGCCCCCGGGGAGTTCTCCCCTTCTGGTTAAGGCCTTCAATGGGTAGGTGCACCCGGGCTCACCTTGGATGACCTAAGGCGTCTTCCCCTTCTGGCAAGGCCTTCAAGGGGTTGACGGACCTTAGGCGGCTCCCAAGAGGTATGTCCGAGGCACGGAGGCGTGCTGTAGTTGGCTAACGCCCAGGCCCGTCACCGTCGGAACTGGAGTCCTCACCGCCATGCACTGTCTTTATGACACGCTGAGGCTCCAGGAACCCCACCTGGTGCGCAGCGGTGACTGGGGCGTCGGCCTTCTGTTTGCCATCCCTCTGAGGGTAGGGCGGTGCTTCAGCCCTCTGCTGTCTTCCTTTGCGGAAGCGCTCTGCGAGCCTCTGGATCTCCCAGCACTCGGCAGCAGTATGGTTGCAGGTGCCATGTACGGGGCATAGCCCGCGTTGGTCACTGTCTGGGGCCGGTGACTGCCGCTGCCTTTTGTCAGGGCGTGGCCCCCGAGCTCCACTGGTCGTCGCAGCTGCGGCGACGGGGGCCGTGAATGGTGACTTCATCTTGCCACCCCCCCGGTTCTTGGTCTTCTTGCCACCCCCATAGGCAGCAGCACCGGACCCGGGCTGCCCTCCTGACTCGGAGGTCGGCAGTGCGTGCCAGTTCCGCCCTTCAGCTGCTCTGGCGCACTTGTCCGCCAGGCTGAAGAGCTCCGAGACGTCGCGGACCTCTCTGGTCGCGAGCTTCTCGAGCATTTTCTCGTCCCGGACACCCTGTCGAAACGCCACCACCACAGAGGCGCTTTGGATATGTGGGATGGTGTTGCGCACCTGAGAGAACCGCTGGATGAAAGAGCGCAGCGACTCCCCAGGTTGTTGCTTGACGGCGTGGAGGTCAAGCTCCGTGCCGGGACGGGTGTAGGAGCTGCCGAAGTTGGCGACGAACTGCCGGCAGAGCTCACCCCAGGAGGTTATGGACCCCTGAGGTAGATTCATGAGCCAAGACCGGGCTGGGCCGGTCAAGGCCACGGGGAAGTAGTTGGCCATGACAGCCTCGTCCCCTCCGGCGGCAAGCACGGCGGTGGAGTAGATCTGGAGGAACTCCGCCATGTTGACGCTGCCGTCGTACTTCTCAGGCAGGTGCGGGCGGAACTTGCGTGGCCACCATGCGAAGCGAAGGTGAGGTGCAAGGGCCGCACATCCTGCACCTGTTGCGGCAGGTATAGGCGCTGCGAACGCTTGGTTCGCACCTGGCGCTTCGTATCCCGGCATGGGCAAGGCTGCACCATAGACCGGGGCCGCTACTTGTGGCGCATATGGTTGTGGCATATGCTGCGCAGCATATGCCTGTGGCGGGGCTCGCATGGCGAAGACCTGCCCTTCTGGTTGTGTCGAGGCCGACGACATGCTGTCGCCTGCCTCCTGGTTGCGACGCCTTTCTCGGCGTCGCTCGAGGTACACCCGGGCGTCCTGCCCCAAGTGGCACCGTTCCAGTTCCCTTCGCAGGTCCGTCGACAGGAGCCTGGAGGAGCTGGAATCCGCCGTTAGACCGTCAACCGTGGGTGTGCGTGTCAGCGACACAGCCGGTTTCCCTGGGCGTCGTCCTCGCCGAAACCGAGGGTTCGCGGTGGCGACGACGAGGCGGTCCACCTCGCGGACCCATTGCTGGGTCGCTGAATGGGGCGCATCCCCCGTAGGCGGGTTGCGCAGCAGCGCTCTTGCTGCAGCTAGCGCACCTCCATGGTGTACGCTCAGCGCTGCAGAAGACCTCACGCTGGTCGGGGCCTGCATAGCCGGAGTCGGCTGCTGGCTGCCCGCTTGTGCCGACACACTCCGTCCTGAGTGTGTCGACATGTACTCCCCAGTGGTCATGGTTCGCCGTGAACGCGGAGGGGGAGAGTTTGCCGTTGAATGAAGCTTGGTCATCTTCGTCGGCGGAAACTCGTCGCGCTAGGGGAAAAGCCCCCTACCTGGCACGCCAAATGTCGAAGTGTGCGATCGACACTTCCCCCGGGCCTGCTCTGGGCAGCCCACGGAGGTTCTTTTTTCGGCGGGGCTAGTCTCCTAGCGGAAAGATTGCGCGGATGGACGAGTTAGCGAGAGCTTGACACGGCGAGTTTTACGTGGTTCAGGCCGCCGGAGCGTAAAACCCTATGTCCACGGCGAGCTATGGAGCTCGCTGTATTGCTTGCTGCTCAGGGCCAGAGGCCTGAGCTTGGGGGTGAGTTACAGCTTGAGAGTGTATGGCTAGCGTATGAGTTGCAAAGTGCGAACCCTTGCTATCGACGCCTACCCGAGCCTTTTATAGTCCAAGACTCGGGCGGCTTACAAGGGGAGGCGGGACCCGACAGGTGGTCCCGGGAAGATTGTCTATTATCTACAGTATCTGTAGTTACACCGGTGGTTGCCTCTGGTCGAAGGCTTCTGAGTCTTCATCTTGCCGTCCTGCCCATGCCGCATGCTAGTCGTAGTGGTTGATGACGGCGCAGGCGGCATGGGATGTCTTGTCGCGGCGTTTATTGGCTGGCAGGTTCTGACACCGCGCGCCAGTCTGTGATGCGACTGGGTGCAACGGCACCTGACAGACGCGTGCTCCGCGTTTCCGCGCCTTAGGAAGACGCGGGCCTTGAATACCTTGTACGGGCAAGGTGTGGGGCGCCTTTACGCCCGCTGCCTACCGCTCGGGGGCAGGCAGCACCATTCTTCTGGACACGTGGCGGGTCCGGAGCCCTTCTCTGAGGCGAGAAGGGTCCGGCCTGCGGGGCACGTGGAGCCTCCGGACCTCTCCCCGCGGAGGGGGAGGTCCAGCCTCTGTATGCCACGTGGCGGGCCCGGAGCTCTCTTCTGCGGAGAGGGAGGTCCGGCCCCGCTGGACGCGTGGTGTCTTCGGACCTCTCTCCCGCAGAGGGGGAGGTCCGGCTTCTGTATGCCACGTGGTGGGCCCGGAGCTCTCCTCTGAGGAGAGGGAGGTCCGGCCCCGCCGGACGCGTGGCGCCTTCGGAGCTCTCCCTGCGGAGAAGGGCGAGTACCTTAGGCATTTTACCCTGTGCACGGGGGTACCCCATATCTCAGGTACCGACAGGCCGCATCAGGTCGATGGCCTTGATCTTTTCTGGGTTGGCATCTATCCCTCGGTGCGAGACCAGGAATCCTAGAAGATTCCCAGAGGATACACCAAACACACATTTGTCGGCGTTTAGCTTAGTGCACGTGGAGCACAGTTTGTCAAAGACTAGGGCTAGGTTATATAACAAGAATGAGCTCTGCCTGACTTTGACAACGATGTCATTGACATACACATCGACTAAGTCTCTTATTAGCTCTCCAAAGGTTTTGTGCATAGCACGTACAAAGGTGGGAAGAGCATTCTTTAGACCATAAGGTATAGAGATGTAACAATACAGGCCGTCTACTGTGATGAAAGAAGTGTGTTCTTCATCTTCTCTAGACATAGGGATCTGATGAAAGCCCGAGTAGGCGTCTAGGATGCATATCATATCACAGCCTGATGTAGAGTCTACTATTTGATCTACTCTAGGGAGGGGGAATGTATCTTTGGGACATGCCTTATTGAGATTGGTGTAGTCGATGCACATCCGAAGCTTCCCGCCGGCCTTCAGGACGACGACGGGGTTCGCCAACCATCGGGGGTGGTGGACTTCCCATATGAAGCCAGCGTCCAGCTGCTTCTTGATTTCTTCTCGGATGAAGTTCTACCGCTCGATGGACTGCTTGCAGGGCTTCTGTTGGACTGGCCGGGCGTCAGGAAAGATCTTCAGATGGTGCTTGATCACCACCCTAGGGATCTGTCGGTACCCGCGATATGGGGTACCCCCGCGCACAGAGGAAAATGCCTAAAGATCTCGCCCTTCTCCGTAGGGAGAGCTCCGAAGGCGCCACGTGTCCAGCAGGGCCGGACCTCCCTCTCCCCAGAGGAGAGCTCCGGGCCCGTCACGTGGCCAGCGGCAGCCGGACCTCCCCCCACCGTGGGTAGAGCTCCAAAGGCGCCACGTGTCCAGCGGGGCCGGACCTCCCCCCACCACAGAGGAGAGCTCCGGGCCCACCACGTGGCCGACCGAAGCTGGACCTCACCCCTCCGCGGGGAGGGGTCCGAAGGCTCCACGTGTCCGGTGGGGCCCGACCTCTCCCTCCTCAGAGAGGAGCTCCGGGCCCGCCACGTATCCAGCAGGATGGCGCTGCCTGCCCCCGCGCAGTAGGCAGCAGGCGTAAAGGCGAACCATACCTTGCCCGTACAAGGTATTCAAGGCCCGCACCTTCCCAAGACGTGGAGACGCGGAGCACGCCTCTGTCAGGTGCCGTTGCGCCCAGTCGCATCACAGACTGGCGCGCAGTGTCAGAATCTGCCAGCCAATAAACAAAGCGACAAGACATCCCCTGCCGCCCCGCCGTCATCAACCACTACGACTAGCATGCGGCATGGGCAGGGTGGCAGGACGAAGACTCGGAAGCCTTCGCCAGAGACATCTACCGATATATCTGCAGATACGATAGTCGGCAGGCAATCTCCCCGGGACCACCTGTCAGGTCCCGGGCCCCCCTTGTAAGCCACACGAGTCTTGGACTATAAAAGGCTCGGATAGGCAACGTTAGCAAGGGTTCGCACTCCAGCAACTCACACCCTAGGCATAACTCACCCTCAAGCTCAGGACTCCAGTTCTGAGCAACAAGCAATAGAGCGAGCACCTCTGCTCACCGTGGACGTAGGGTTTTACGCTCTGGTGGCCCGAACCACGTAAAACTCGCCGTGTCAAGCTCCTCCCTCACTCGTCCCTACGCTTAAGCTCTCCGCAAGCGACTAGCCCCTCCGAAAAAGAACCTCCGCGGGCTGCCCAAAACAGGTCCGGGGGAAGTGTCAACCACACACTTCGATGTTTGGCGCGCCAGGTAGGGGGCTTTTCCCTTGCGCGACGAGTTTTTCCAACGAAGATGACGAAGCTTCCTTCAGCGGAAAGCTCTCCTCCCCCGCATTCACGGCGGACCGTGACTAGCGGGGAATACATGTCGACACACTCAGGATGGAGTGTGTCGGCACAAGCTGGAAGTCAACAGCCGACTCCGGCAACGCCGACTCTGGCAATGCAGGCTCCGACTAGCGTGAGATCTTCTGCAGCGCTGAGCGTTCCCCACGGGGGTGCACTGGCTGCAGAAAGAGCGCTACTGCACAATCCACCTGCTGGGGATGCGCCCCATTCAGTGACCCAGCAGTCGATTCGCGAGGTAGACCGTCTCGTCGTCACCGCCACAAACCCTCGAATTCGGCAGGGACGACGCTCCGGCCAACCGGCTGCATCGCTGACGCGCACGCCGACGGTTGACGGACAGACGGCGGATTCCAGCTCCACCAGGCTTCCATCGACAGACCTGATGACAGAGCTGGAATGATGCCACTTGGGCCAAGACGCCCGAGTGTTCCTTGAGCGACGGTGAGAAAGGCATCACAGCCAAGAGGCCGGCATCAGCATGATGTTTGCCTCAACCCTGCCTGAGGCGCAGACTTTAGCCACGCGAACTCTGCCCCAGGCATACGCCATGCAGCATATGCCACAGCCATATGCCCTGCAAACGGCGCTGTCGAAGTGTGCGGTCGACACTTCCCCCGGGCCTGCACTGGGCAGCCCGCAGAGGTTCTTTTTTCGGAGGGGCTAGTCCCTAGCGGAGAGCTTGCGCAGATGGACGAGTTAGTAAGAGCTTGACACGGCGAGTTTTATGTGGTTCAGGCTGCCGGAGCGTAAAACCCTACGTCCACGGCGAGCTATGGAGCTCTCTGTATTGCTTGCTGCTCAGGGCCGGAGGCCTGAGCTTGGGGGTGAGTTACAGCTTGAGAGTGTATGGCTAGCGTATGAGTTGCAAAGTGCGAACCCTTGCTATCGACGCCTACCCGAGCCTTTTATAGTCCAAGACTCGGGCGGCTTACAAGGGAAGCCGGGACCCGACAGGTGGTCCCGGGAAGATTGTCTATTATCTACCGTATCTGCAGTTATGCCGGTAGTTGCCTCTGGTCGAAGGCTTCTGAGTCTTCATCTTGACGCCCTGCCCATGCCGCATGCTAGTCGTAGTGGTTGATGACGGCGCAGGCGGCATGGGATGTCTTGTCGTGGTGTTTATTGGCTGACAGGTTCTGACACCGCGCGCCAGTCTGTGATGCGATTGGGCGCAACGGCACCTGACAGAAGCGTGCTCCGCGTCTCCGCGTCTTGGGAAGACGCGGGCCTTGAATACCTTGTACGGGAAAGGTAAGGAGCGTATTTACGCCCGCTGCCTATCGCTCGGGGCAGGCAGCGTCGCTCTGCTGCCACGTGGTGGGCCCGGAGCCCTTCTCAGAGAAGAGGAGGGTCAGCCCCGCGGGGCACGTGGAGCCTCCGGACCTCTCCCCGCGGAGGGGGAGGTCCGGCTTCTGTATGCCACGTGGCGGGCCCGGAGCTCTCCTCTGAGGAGAGGGAGGTCCGGCCCCGCTGGACACGCGGCGCCTTCGGGCCTCTCTCCCGCGGAGGGGGAGGTCCGGCTTCTGTATGCCACGTGGCGGGCCCGGAGCTCTCCTGTGAGGAGAGGGAGGTCCGGCCCCGCCGGACGCGTGGCGCCTTCGGAGCTCTCTCTGCGGAGAAGGGCGAGTTCCTTAGGCATTTTACCCTGTGCGCGGGGGTACCCCATATCTCAGGTACCGACAGTGGCCCCCGAGCCCATCTCGGGGGAGATAGCGAGCCCGAGGTGGACCTCCGTCTCTTCCGATCCGCGCACTTCCTCTAATTCAAGAATTGACCGCTGCCGGAGCACGAACGGCCATGGGATCGTGGGAGCGTGCGCTCACTTGATTGTTGCTTTTACTGCGGCGGATCCCAAGACTGCCACTTCTGCACGTTGCGGCGCTTTCTTTGGGAACCGCCGAAGTGCCTTGCCGGCTCATCTTCTCAGGAGACTGACTCCTTGCCCCCACCGCTTCAGTTAGGCGGCTTGGGCCCACCCGTCATCGGCACTCGGTCTGGGAACCGAAGCGGTTGCCGGTGCGGGGTATTTGAAGAGTTCCGAATCGCTTGGGATTGCACCCGGGAAGGTGTTTTAGAGGGGGTCTTACCCACATTGCAGCTTCCCTTCACACTTCTCTGCGTTTCACCTCGGACTCTTGTGCTTTTGCTCTCTTGCCTTTGAGTTCTCCCTTGCCATGGCATCGAACCCGCCGCCAGAGAAGAAGCGCGCTCGATCTCCTCTAGCAGCGGCGTTTGTGCCAAGTCGGGATTCTGGGGTGCCTGACACTCCCTCCGGTGGCGACTCGAAGAGGCCCCGGGTTGATGCGCTGGGGGAAGCCTCTGGGGCGCCCCCTGTTCCGCCAGTCCAAGCGACTGCAGAGCGGCCGTCGGTGACGGTAGCGGGCTCTGGAAGTCCTACCCTGGCTCGGAAGTCGGGGTTCAGAGCCCGCTGGAGTGTCCGCGCTTCCCGGCCTTCCCCGACTTGCGGGGAATCTGTGCCGCTGCGCTCGGAGCCAGGGGCAACTGCCGCGGCCCCCAGGCCAGCGCGAACTTCTCCAGTTCCGGTGTGCCCGGACTCCGTGGCGGCGTCGTCTCTTCCTGCCGAGGCGGCCACCGCGGCCCCCAAGCCAGCGCAGGTTGACCCTGCATTAGACGGCCCGGCCTCTTCTTCAGCACCGCCTTCCCCGGCTCGCCCCTCTCCTCAGGTCAAGGAGCCAGAAGCTGAAGAGAGCCCGGCTGGCCTGGCTGCCAGAGCCTCGGAGCCAGCTTCTCCTGATCAGCGTCTCGTCTCGGATGCTGGTGCGTCGGCTCTTCCTGAGGACGAGGTAATGGAGGAGGTCGGGGGGACTGCCCCGGCCACTGTTGCTCCATTGCCTCTGGCGGACGCCTTCGCGGTTGCCGAGTCGAGCGTCCGGCAGGTCTTGGCTGCACTAGGGCGCGAGTGGGAGGAGTATACGGTTGAACGGGACCGCCTCCTCATCTGGGGGAACCTTTTGCGGGAGAGGACCGCGAAGGTTAAGAGTGAGCTCGACTCCAGGCGGGAGTTGCTTGACTTCAGGGAAGCGCTCCTCGACCGGATGAAGCGGGCTGTCGACCGCATGGACACCGAATCGCGGCGGATCAACCGGGAGACCCTGGAGGCACACGCCCAGGCCGAGGAGAGCCTCTCTGCTGCTGTGGAGATACGGCAGCGGTTGGAGCGCCGTGAACTCGCCGTTGAGGAACGGGAGCGTTGCATGGCAGCTGAGGCGGAGAGGGTCGCTGCGCAGCTGGCTGCGGCCGAGGATGACCTTCGAGCTCGGATGGAGGAGCTGGAGATCCTGAAGGCAGACCTCGACTTGAGGGAGGAACAGGTCTCCCGTGATCGCCGGGCGGTCTTGGACCGGAAGTTGACCGCCGGCTTCAAGGCCGCTGAGTTGGAGCGGCTCGCCAAGGCTCTCCACCTTCGGCAGAGCTCCCTGGCGGCCAAGGAGAAGGAATTCTCCGAGAGGAACCTGGAGGCTCTGTAGGCGGCCCGCCGCGAGGTGGAGGAGCTTTCGGCCTTGCGGTCCTCCGAGGCTCTTGCAGTCTCGAGCTTCATGGATCGAGCGGGGTCCGCCCTGATCCCTCTTGGCTTCAGTCCGGTGAGGGCCGCGGCCCCTGCGTTGGGGGTGATCCCCGCGCTGGAGTCGATCGGCGCCAAGCTGGACAGGCTAGACTCGGTGGTCGCCAGCGAGCTTGAGGCCGAGGGGCGTGGCCTAGCCTTAGAGGTCGCTTCACATGTGCTGGCATGCTTTAAGAGCCGCGACCCCTCTTTTTCGCTAGAACCAGCGAGAGAGGGCCCAGCCGCAGAGCGGGAGCAAGCTGCCAGGGCAGAAGTCGAGGATGTGGCCGCCCTTATAGCCGCAAGGTTCCGGCGGGAGCCGGGAGGTCCTTAGGACTTGTTTCACCCTTTTTATCGAGTCTGTAGTCCAGCTCATGGAGCCTCGCTTAATTTGACTCTTTTGGATACTTGTGTCTGTGATGCTTTTTCTCTCCTTCTTGGCTTTGCCTGGCTGAGTCCTTAGCTCCGCAAGGTACTCAAAGGCCATTTCCAATCTCGGAGCTTTGCACAGACACCCTCCCCGGGTCCTAACCGTGTTAGGGGCCCCCGGAGGTCTCCGGATCTCGCCCTATGGGGAGCTCCAGATCTGCCTACCACGTGGCGGGTCCGGAGCTCCTTCCTAAGAGGCGGGAGCTCCGGCCATGTTGGATACGTAGGGCTTTCAGAGCCCTCCCACCGAGGGGGAGGTCCGGCTTCCGCCCACCACGTGGCGAGCCCGGAGCCCTCCTCAAGGGAGGAGAGAGTTCCGGGCCCACTGGACACGTGGGGCCCCCGGGTCCCGCCACTGCTGGAGGGGCAGGTCCCGGTCCTTCCAGTCCCAGGCCGGAGTAGTTGGTAGCTCCTTTCCCCCCGCTTCATGCAGACCCTGTTGCCGTAACCTGGAGGTCCTGCACACAGGCAGAGGAAACGTAATTCTCCTCGGGGGGGTCCTCCCCTCCCGTCTCCTAGTCTTATCCGTCTTACGACCCTGATCCGCTATACGGGGCTTGGGCAATTCTGTGCACGAGGCGCCGGAGCTCCGGCTCCCTCCGAGGTCCGGGTACGGCCGTCCGATCCCTAGTACCGGGCCATGCGCTGGGGAAGCAGAGTGCACGCGCTTTGGGTTCATGACCAGGCAAAGCGGTCGTACTCCCCTAGACCTCCCGAGGGCAGGATGCGCATGCTTTGGGCTCTGGGCCGGCTAAGCTGGATACGCACCCTGGACCCCCCATGCACAACGCAGGCCTTTCCTGGAGGTAACCAACTGGCACCGCAACATCTGACTGGGGGAGGCCCGAGAGACCCACTCGGCCATCGGCAGGTGCCTCAAGCGCAGCCGCCTTCGGTAGGATAGTGAATGCCAACTATGGATGAGCGCAGGAGAGGGGGAGCTAGATGTACGATGAACATACAGAGATAGTGCGATCATAGAAATTAATGCATAATTTAAATGAGCGCATGAGAGAGAGCTAAGTAGAACGGGGCTCTGTATTCGTACCCATAGGTGGAATTCTGGCTGTACTGGGAGGCAATGTTCCGCCTTGTCTTCAAGGGAAGCAAGACTCTACGCACTTAGGGTCGGAACCAGGCTAGACTGGACGTAGTCCTGTACCGTCCCTTGAGACTTAGCTGCCCCAAGTGCTGTTCCTAAATTCTATGGGATCTATTACAGAAGGGAATAACCCTGCTCTACTGATGCTCAGGAAGTAGGACTTACAGTGTTGCTCCATGGCAAGGATTTTTGGGAACGGATCCCACTCTCGGTTGGAAGGCATGTGTACTTGGGGCGGCAGCTTTCATGATTCAGAAGGGACCTTCCCTGCTGGGGGAGAGCTTATGGGTCCTTCTTGGAATAGAGCGTGCCGCTTCACCAAGTTGCCCTCCTGCAGGCCCACGACGCGTTTGGTTCTTTGGCGGTAGTCCTTAGAGCATTACCCGAGACTGTGCGTTGCGGGGTGTTTCCTGCAGACGAGTCTTGTCGACGAGGTTGTTATCTTCTCGCTGGATCAGGTCCTGCGCGGCTTCTCCTGGCGGCCCCCGGGGAGTTCTCCCCTTCTGGCTAAGGCCTTCAAGGGGTAAGTAGACCCGGGCTCGTCCTGGATGACCTAAGGCGTCTTCCCCTTCTGGCGAGGCCTTCAAGGGGTTGACAGACCTTAGGCGGCCCCCAGGAGGTATGTTCGAGGCACGGAGGCGTACCGCAGTTGGCTAACGCCCAGGCCCGTCACCGTCGGAACTGGAGTCCTCACCGCCATGCACTGTCTTTATGACACGCTGAGGCTCCTGGAACCCCACCTGGTGGGCAGCAGTGACTGGGGCATCGACCTTCCGTTTGCCATCCCTCTGATGGTAGGGCGGCGCTTCAGCCCTCTGCTGTCTTCCTTTGCGGAAGCGCTCTGCGAGCCTCTGGATCTCCCAGCACTCGGCAGCAGTATGGTTGCAGGTGCCATGCACGGGGCATAGCCCGCCTTGGTCACTGTCTGGGGCCGGTGATTGCCGCTGCCTTTTGTCGGGGCGTGGCCCCCGAGCTCCACTGGTCGTCGTAGCTGCGGCGACGGGGGCCGTGAATGGTGATTTCATCTTGCCACCCCCCGGTTCTTGGTCTTCTTGCCACCCCCATAGGCAGCAGCACCGGACCCGGGCTGTCCTCCTGACTCGGAGGTCGGCAGAGCATGCCAGTTCCGCCCTTCAGCTGCTCTGGCACACTTGTCCGCCAGGCTGAAGAGCTCCGAGACGTCGCGGACCTCTCTGGTCGCGAGCTTCTCAAGCATTTTCTCGTCCCGGACACCCTGTCAGAACGCCACCACCACAGAGGCACTTTGGATATGCGGGATGGTGTTGCGTACCTGAGAGAACCGCTGGATGAAAGAGCACAGCGACTCCCCAGGTTGTTGCTTGACGGCGTGGAGGTCAAGCTCCGTGCCGGGACGGGTGTAGGAGCTGCCGAAGTTGGCGACGAACTGCCGGCAGAGCTCTCCCCAGGAGGTTATGGACCCCTGAGGTAGATTCATGAGCCAAGACCGAGCTGGGCCGGTCAAGACGACGGGGAAGTAGTTGGCCATGACAGCCTCATCCCCTCCTGCGGCAAGTACGGCGGTGGAGTAGATCTGGAGGAACTCCGCTGGGTTGACGCTACCGTCGTACTTCTCGGGCAGATGCGGGCGAAACTTGCGTGGCCCCCTTGCGAAGCGAAGGTGGGGTGCAAGGGCCGCACATCCTGCACCTGCTGCTGCAGGTACTGGCGCTGCGAACGTTTGGTTCACACCTGGCACCGCGTATCCCGGCGTGGGGAAGGCTGCACCATAGGCCGGGGCCGCTACTTGCGGCGCATATAGCTGTGGCATAAGCTGCGCAGCATATGCCTTAGGCAGGGCTCGCGTGGCGAAGGCCTGCCCTTCTGGTTGTGTCGAGGCCGTCGACATGCTGTCACCTGCCTCATGGTTGCGACGCCTCTCTCGGTGTCGCTCGAGGTACACCCGGGCGTCCTGGCCCAAGTGGCACCGTTCCAGTTCCCTTCGCAGGTCCGTCGACAGGAGCCTGGAGGAGCTGGAATCCGCCGTTAGCCCGTCAACCGTGGGTGTGCGCGTCAGCGACACAGCCGGTTGTCCTGGGCGCCGTCCTCGCCGAAACCGAGGGTTCGCTGCGGCGACGACGAGGCGGTCCACCTCGCGGACCCATTGCTGGGTCGCTGAATGGGGCGCATCCCCCGCAGGTGGGTTACGCAGCAGCGCTCTTGCTGCAGCTAGCGCACCTCCATGGTGTACGCTCAGCGCTGCAGAAGATCTCACACTGGTCGGGGCCTGCATAGCCGGAGTCGGCGTTGCCGGAGTCGGCTGCTGGCTACCAGCTTGTGCCGACACACTCCGTCCTGAGTGTGTCGACATGTACTCCCCAGTGGTCAAGGTTCGCCGTGAACGCGGAGGGGGAGAGTTTGCCGCTGAAGGAAGCTTGGTCATCTTCGTCGGCGGAAACTCGTGGCGCTAGGAGAAAAGCGCCCCTTCCTGGCGCGCCAAATGTCGAAGTGTGCGGTCGACACTTCCCCCGGGCCTGCACTGGGCAGCCCGCGGAGGTTCTTTTTTCGGAGGGGCTAGTCCCTAGCAGAGAGCTTGCGCAGATGGACGAGTTAGTAAGAGCTTGACACGGCGAGTTTTACGTGGTTCAGGCCGCCGGAGCGTAAAACCCTACGTCCACGGCGAGCTATGGAGCTCGCTGTATTGCTTGCTGCTCAGGGCCGGAGGCCTGAGCTTGGGGGTGAGTTACAGCTTGAGAGTGTATGGCTAGCGTATGAGTTGCAAAGTGTGAACCCTTGCTATCGACGCCTACCCGAGCCTTTTATAGTCCAAGACTCAGGCGGCTTACAAGGGAAGCCGGGACCCGACAGGTAGTCCCGGGAAGATTGTCTATTATCTACCGTATATGCAGTTATGCCGGTAGTTGCCTCTGGTCGAAGGCTTCTGAGTCTTCATCTTGCCGCCCTGCCCATGCCGCATGCTAGTCGTAGTGGTTGATGACGGCGCAGGCGGCATGGGATGTCTTGTCGCGGTGTTTTATTTGCTGACAGGTTCTGACACCGCGCGCCAGTCTGTGATGCGACTGGGCGCAACGGCACCTGACAGAAGCGTGCTCCGCGTCTCCGCGTCTTGGGAAGACGCGGGCATTGAATACCTTGTACGGGCAAGGTGTGGAGCGTATTTACGTCCGCTGCCTATCGCTCGGGGCAGGCAGCGTCGCTCTGCTGCCACGTGGCGGGCCCGGAGCCCTTCTCAGAGAAGAGGAGGGTCAGCCCCGTGGGGCACGTGGAGCCTCCGGATCTCTCCCCGCGGAGGGGGAGGTCCGGCTTCTGTATGCCACGTGGCGGGCCCGGAGCTCTCCTATGAGGAGAGGGAGGTCCGGCCCCACTGGACACGCGGCGCCTTCGGGCCTCTCTCCCGCGCAGGGGGAGGTCCGGCTTCTGTATGCCACGTGGCGGGCTCGGAGCTCTCCTCTGAGGAGAGGGAGGTCCGGCCCCGCCGGACGCGTGGCTCCTTCGGAGCTCTCCCTGCGGAGAAGGGCGAGTTCCTTAGGCATTTTACCCTGTGCGCGGGGGTACCCCATATCTCAGGTACCGACAGGCGCCCCCGGTCTATGGAGCAGCCTTGCGCATACCGGGGTACACTGTGCCAGCAGCGAACCAAGCGTTTGCGGCACCAACGCCTGCAGCAACAGGGGCAAGATGCGCGGCCCTGGCGCCCCACCTTCGCTTCCCGAGGTGGCCGCGCAAGTTTCGGCCGCACCTGCCCGAGAAGTACGACGGCAGCGTCAACCCGGCGGAGTTCCTCCAGATCTACTCCACCGCCGTACTTGCTGCAGGAGGGGATGAGGCCGTCATGGCCAACTACTTCCCCATCGCCTTGACCGGCCCAGCCCGGTCTTGGCTCATGAACCTCCCCCAGGGTTCGATAACTTCCAGGGGAGAGCTCTGCCGGCAGTTCATTGCCAACTTCGGCAGTTCCTACACCCGTCCTGGCACGGAGCTTGACCTCCACGCCATCAAACAACAACCTGGGGAATCACTGTGCTCCTTCATCCAGCGGTTCTCCCAGGTACGCTACACCATCCCGCACATTCAAAGTGCTTCTGTGGTGGTGGCGTTCCGGCAGGGCGTCCTGGACGAGAAGATGCTTGAGAAGCTCGCTACCAGAGAGGTCCGCAATGTCTCCGAGCTCTTCAGCCTGACGGACAAGTGCGCCAGAGCAGCAGAAGGGCAGAACTGGCACTCACTGCCAGCCTCCGAGTCGGGAGGACAGCCCGGATCTGGCGCCGCTTCCTATGGAGGCGGCAAGAAGGCCAAGAACCGGGGCAGTGGCAAGATGAAGTCACCGGCCGCGGCTCCCGTTGCCGCAGCAGCGGCACCCAGTGGAGCTCGGGGGCCGCGCCCCGACAAGAGGCAGCGACAGTCACCAGCCCCAGATGGTGACCAAGGTGATCTATGCCCCATTCATGGCACCAGCAATCATATTGCTGCCGAGTGCTGGGACATACAGAGGCTCGCAGAGCGCTTCCGCAAAGGGAGGCAGCTGAGAGCTGACGCTCCGCCCCTCCCTCAGAGGGAAGGCAAGCAGAAGGTCGATGCATCAGTCAGCGTCGGCCACCAGGTGGGATTTCAGGAGCCTCAGCGCGTCATAAAGACGGTGCACAATGGTGAGGACTCCAGCTCCGATAATGACGAGCCGGGGTGGTAGCCGACTGTGGCTACCCCGAAAAGTCAGTGGATGCTGCACTGCTGTGGCATCAACCTTGGAGAAGCTCCAAGTAGTCGCAGCAGCCCAAGCACCAGCCCTGACGGTGCAGAACCGGGCCAGCTCCACCCGAGAGCATGCCTCTGTGCCTCGGCCATACCTCCTGGGGGCCGCCCAGGGTCTGTCAACCTCTTGAAGGCCTTATCTAGAAGGGGAAAGACGCCTTGGGTCTCCCAAGAAGAGTCCGGGTTCTCCTACCCCTTGAAGGCCTTAGCCAGAAGGGGAGGGTACCCCGGGGCGCCCAGGAGAAGCCGCACAGGACCTGATCTAGCGTGAAGATGACGACCTCGTCGACGAGGCCCGGCTGCAGGTAACACACCACAACGCACGGTCTCGGTTGGTGCTCTGGCAGTACCGCCAAAGGACCAAATGCATCAGGGACCTGCAGGAAGGCAACCTGGTGCCGCGGCACACACTTTCCCGCGAAGGACATATAAACTCTCCCCCAGCCGGGAAGGTCCCTTCCGAGTCACGAAAGTTGCCGTCCCAGGTACACATGCCTTTCAACTGAGTATGGGATCCGTTCCCAAACCCTTGTCATGGAACAACACTGTAAGTCCTACCCCCTGAGCGTTAGTAGAACAGGACCATACCCTTCTGTAATAAATCCCATAGAGTCTAGGAACAGCGCTTGGGGCAGCTAAGTCTCAGGGGACGGTCCAGGACTACGTCCAGCTTGGCCTGGTTCCAACTCTAAGCGCGTAGAGTCTTGCTTCCCTTCTTAACGAGGCGGGTCGTTGCCTCCATGTACAGACTGACTTCCCCCTATGGGCATTTACACAGAAATCTGTTCTACTTCGCTCCCTCTCTCATATGCTCATTTAAATTACGCATTAATTTTTATGATCGCACTCTCTATGTATGCTCACCATACATTCAGCTCCCACTATCCCGCTCTCATCCATAGTCAGCATTTGCTATCCTACCAAAGGCGGTTGCGCTTGAGGCACCTGCCGATGGCGAAGTGGACCTCTTGGGCCTCCCCCAGTCAGGTGTTGCGGTGCCAGTTGGTCACCTCCAAGAAAGGCCTGCGCCGTGCATGGGGGTCCAGGGTGCGTATCCCGCTTAGCCGGCTCTGTACCCAAAGCGTGCACACCCTGCCCTCCGGAGGTCCAGGGGAGTACAGCCGCTTTGCCTGGTTCCATACCCAAAGCCTGTGCACTCTGCTTCCCCGGCGCACGGTCCGGTACTAGGGACCGGACGGTCATACCCGGACCTTGGAAGGAGCCGGAGCCCCGGTGCCTCGCGCACAGAATTTCCCAAGCCCCGTATACCGGACTAGGACCGTAAGCCGAATAAGACTAAGAGACGGGGAGGGGAGGACCCCCCGAGGAGAATTACGTTTCCTCTACCTGTGTGCAGGACCTCCAGGTTACAGCAACGGGGACTGCATGAGGCGAGGGGCAAGGAGCTACCGACTACTCCAGCACAGGACTGGAAGGTCCGGGCTCCGCCCCTTCAACAGGGGCGAGGCCCGAAGGCCCCACGTGTCCAGTGGGGCCAGAGCTCCCGCCTCCCCAATGGGGGGGGGCTCCAGACCCGCCACGTGTCCGGCAGAAGCCGGACCTCCCCCTCTGAGTGGGGGGGGGGGCTCCGAAGGCCCCACGTGTCCAGCGGGGCCGGAGCTCCCCGCCTCCTCAGGAGGGGCTCCGGACCTGCCATGTGGCCTGCAGAAGCCGGACCTCCCTCTCCAGGGGGGAGCTCAGAAGGCTCCACGTGTCCCACGGGGCCGGACCTCCTTCTCCTTAGAAGGGAGCTCCGGGCCCGCCACGTGGCCGGCAGATCCGGACCTCCCCATCCTCATGGGGCGAGCTCCGAAGACCTCCGGGGCCCTTAATACAGTTAGGACCCGGGGAAGGTGTACGTGCAGAGCTTCGAGATTGGTGAAGGCCTCTGAGTACCTTGCAGAGCTAAGGGCTCGGCCAGGCAAAACCATGAAGAAGACAAAAAGCATCACAGGCACAAACATTCAAGAGAGTCTATTTATTCATGGCTCCATGAGCTGGACTACAGACTTGATAAAAAGAAAGAAGCAAGTACTAGGGTCCTCCTGGCTCACGCCGAAACCTAGATGCTACAAGGGTGGCCACATCCCCGACTTCGGCTTTGGCAGCCTCCTCCCGCTACGCGGCAGGGCCCTCTCTCGCTGGCTCCACGGAGAAAGAAGGGTCCCGACTCCTGAAGCATGCCAACACGTGCGTGGCAACCTCCAAGGACAGGCCCCGTCCCTCTGCCTCAAGCTCGCTGGCGACCACCGAGTCTAGCTTGTTCAGCTTGGCGCCGATTGACTCCAGCGCGGGGATCACCTCGGCCACCTTCAGTGCAGGAGCCACTGCCTTCACCGGGCTGAAGCCAAGGGGGACCAAGGCGGACCCCGCCTGATCGACGAAGCTCGAGACCGCACGCGCCTCGGATGACCGCAAGGCCAAGAGCTCCTCTACCTTGTGGCGGGCTGCCTGCAGGGCATCGTGGTATCCCTAGGAGAATTCCTTCTCCCTGGCCGTCAGGGAGCTTTCCCGAAGGCGGAGAGTCTGGGCGAGCCGCTGCAACTCAGAAGCCCGGAAGTCGGCAGCCAACTCCCGATCTAGGATCACCTGGCATTCGCGGGAGACCTGTTCCTCCCTCGTGGCGAGGTCTGCCTTCCGGGCCTCTAGCTCCCTGGCCCGAGCTCGCAGGTCGTCCTCGCCCGCCGCAAGCCGCACGGCGACCCTCTGTGCCTCGGCTGCCGTGGAACGCTCCTGGTCCTCAACGGCGCGCTTACGGCGCTCCAGCCTCTGCCGTATTTCCCCCACGGCAGAGAGGCTCTCTTCAGCCTGGGCATGTGCCTCAAGGGCCTCCCTGTGGAGCCGCCGCGTTTCGGCGTCCAGACGGTTGACAGCCCGCTTCTGCCGGTCGAGGAGCGCTACCCTGAAGTCAAGCAACTGCCGCTTGGAATCGAGCTCGCCCTTGACCTCCGTGGTCTGCTCCCGCAAAAGGTTCCCCAGGTGAGGAGGCGATCCCTCTCAACCGTTTGCTCCTCTCACTCACGTCCAAGCGCGGCCAAGACCTGCCGGACGCTCGCTTGAGCGAGCACGAAGGCATCCGCTAGCGGCAGTGGGGCAGCAGAGGCCGGAGCGGCACCCCCGACCTCCTCCACATCATCCTCAGGAAAAGGAGATGCGCCAGGGACCGGGATGAGCCGCCGGTTAGGAGAAGCCGGCACCGGGACTTCGACAGCCGGACTCGCCAAACTCTCACTAACAGCTGGCTCCTCGGCCCGTGGAGAGGGATGAGTGGGGGAAGTCAAGCGCTGAAATAGAAGCCGGGCCGCCTGGTACAGGGCCGACCTGCGCTGGCTTGGGGGCTGCGGAACTCCCCACCAGTCGGGAACGGCCGAGAAGCGCAAACACTCCAGCGGGCCCTGAACCCCGACTTCTGAGCCGGGGAAGGATCCCCAGAGCCCGCCGTCGTCACCGACGGCCGCTCCACAGTCGCCTGGACTGACGGAGCAGGGGACGCTCCAGAAGCTCCCCTCAACACATCAGCAGGTTCCCGAGAGACTCCACCACTTGTGGAAGGAGGACGCGATGTTTGGGAACCTTTGGCCTGTTGTCGCTTAAGAGGAGTCCCGTCGGAATGATCAGCCCGGGACCTCTTTGTGTCGCCACCGGAAGGAGTGCCATCTCCAGAAGAAGGAGGTGCAGGCACCCTGGATCCCCGACTTGGCACAGATACCGCCACTGAAGGAGATCGAGCTCGTTTCTTCTCTAGGGGTGGGTTGGAAGCCATGGCGAGGGAGGGCTCAAAGACAAGAAGACAAAGGCACAA
This sequence comes from Neostapfia colusana, assembly GCA_030760725.1. NCBI lineage: Eukaryota > Viridiplantae > Streptophyta > Magnoliopsida > Poales > Poaceae > Neostapfia > Neostapfia colusana. The sequence goes on along the minus strand of JASWHV010000017.1, from coordinate 22,129,212 downwards.
GAGTCCAAGGGAAAGCGCTAGGAAGTGCGAAGGGAAGTCGCAATGCGGGCAAGATCCCCTCTTAAAACTTCCCAGATGCGATTCCAAATGATTCGAAACTCTTCGAATACACCCCATGGACAACCGCTTCGGCTCCAAGACCGAGCGCCGATGACAGGTGGGCCCAAGCCACCCAGCTGAAGCGGTGGGTCAAGGAGTCAGTCTCGCAAGAAGACGAGCCGGCAAGGCGCTTCCCGAAGGAAGCGCCGCAACGTGCCGAAGTGGCAACCTTGGGAACCGCCACAGTAAAAGCAACCATCAAGTGGGCGCACGCTCCCACGATCCTACGACTGTTCGTGCTCCGGCAGCGGTCAATGCGGGACTTAGAGAAAGTGCGAGGAACAGAAGAGACGGAGGCCCCACCTCGGGCTCGCTATCTCCCCCGAGATGGGCCCGGGGGCCACTGTCGGTACCCGCGATATGGGGTACCCCCGCGCACATGGGAAAATACCTAAGGATCTCGCCCTTCTCCGCAGGGAGAGCCCCGAAGGCGCCATGTGTCCAGCGGGGCCGGACATCCCTCTCCTCAGAGGAGAGCTCCGGGCCCGCCACGTGGCCAGCGGCAGCCGGACCTCCCCCCTCCGTGGGGAGAGCTCCGAAGTCGCCACATGTCCAGCGGGGCCGGACCTCCCCCCACTACAGAGGAGAGCTCCGGGCCCGCCACGTGGCCGACCGAAGCCGGACCTCCCCCCTCCGCGGGGAGGGGTCCGAATGCTCCACGTGTCCCGCGGTGCCGGACCTCCGCCTCCTCAGAGGGGAGCTCTGGGCCCGCCACATGTCCAGCGGAATGGCGCTGCCTGCCCCCGCGCGGTAGGCAGCAGGCGTAAAGGCGAACCATACCTTGCCCGTACAAGGTATTCAAGGCCCACGCCTTCCCAAGACGCAGAGACGTGGAGCACGCCTCTGTCAGGTGCCGTTGCGCCCAGTCGCATCACAGACTGGCGTGCAGTGTCAGAACCTGCTAGCCAATAAACACAGCAACAAGACATCCCCTGCCGCCCCCGCCGTCATCAACCACTACGACTAGCATGAGGCATGGGTAGGGCGGCAGGACGAAGACTCGGAAGCCTTCGCCAGAGACAACTACCGACATAACTGCGGATACGATAGTCGGCAGGCAATCTCCCCGGGACCACCTGTTGGGTCCCGGGCCCCCCTTGTAAGCCACACGAGTCTTGGACTATAAAAGGCTTGGGTAGGCAATGTTAGCAAGGGTTCGCACTCCAGCAACTCACACCCTAGGCATAACTCACCCTCAAGCTTAGAACTCTGGTTCTGAGCAACAAGCAATACAGCGAGCACCTCTGCTCACCGTGGACGTAGGGTTTTACGCTCCGGCGGCCCGAACCACGTAAAACTCGCCGTGTCAAGCTCCTCCCTCACTCGACCCTACGCTTAAGCTCTGCGCGAGCGACTAGCCCCTCCGAAAAAGAACCTCCGCGGGCTGCCCAGAGCAGTTCCGGGGGAAGTGTCGACCACACAGTTTGACAGGATCCCCGACATCTGCGACGGTTTCCATGCAAACACGTCGACGTTGTGCCGGAGGAAGGTGATGAGCGCGCCTTCCTATTTGCTGTCCAGGCCACCAGCTACCCGGGTGGTCTAGGCCGCATCAACGCCGACTTGGACGACCTTCTGGGGGACGTCGCCCTCGTCGAGGGGTTGCACGCAGGGTGCTGAGGTCGAGGCACGGTGGCGTGCACTCGGGTGGAGCTGGCACGGTTCTGCACTGCCAGGGGCTGGTGCTCGGGTTGTTGCAAGTGCTTGGAGCTTCTCCAAGGCTGACACTGCAGCAGTGCGGTCTCCACGAATCTTGAGGACGCCTGTTGGTGTAGGCATCTTCAAGATGAGTGTCGGTATCCGCGATATGGGGTACCCCCGCGCACAGCGGAAAATGCCTAAGGATCTCGCCCTTCTCCGCAGGGAGAGCTCCGAAGGCGCCACGCGTCCAGCGGGGCCGGTCCTCCCTCTCCTCAGAGGAGAGCTCCGGGCTCGCCACGTGGCCTGCAGAAGCCGGACCTCCCCCCTCCGCGGCGGAGAGGTCCGAAGGCGCCACGTGTTCAGCGGGGCCGGACCTCCCTCTTCTCAGAGGAGAGCTCCGGGCCCGCCACGTGGCCGACAAGAGCCGGACCTCCCCCTCCGCGGGGAGAGGTCCTAAGGCTCCACGTGTCCTGCGGGGCCAGACACCCGTCTCCTCCGAGGAGAGCTCCGGGCCCGCCACGTATCCAGCAGAAGAGCGCTGCCTGCCCCGGAGCGGTAGGCAGTGGGCGTAAAGACGCCCCATACCTTGCCCGTACAAGGTATTCATGGCCCGCGTCTTCCCAAGACGCGAAGACACGGAGCACGCCTCTGTCAGGTGCCGTTGCGCCCAGTCGCATCACAGACTGGCGCGCAGTGTCAGAGCCTGCCAGCCAATAAATGCAGCGACAAGACATCCCATGCCGCCCGCGACTAGCATGCGGCATGGGCAGGGCTGCAAGAGGAAGACTCAGAAGCCTTCGCCAGAGACAACTACCGGCATAACTGCAGATACGGTAGATGACAGACAATCTCCCCGGGACCACCTGTCGGGTCCCGGGCCCCCCTTGTAAGCCACCCGAGTCTTGGACTATAAAAGACTCGGGTAGGCGACGTTAGCAGGGGTTCGCACTCGGCAACTCATACGCTAGCCATTCACTCCCAAGCTGTAACTCACCCCCAAGCTCAGGACTCCGGCCCTGAGCAGCAAGCAATACAGCGAGCTCCATAGCTCGCCGTGGACATAGGGTTTTACGCTCCGGCGGCCTGAACCACGTAAAACTCACCGTGTCAAGCTCTTACTAACTTGTCCATACGCACAAGCTCTCCGCAAGGGACTAGCCCCACTGAAAAAAGAACCTCCGCGGGCTGCCCAGTGCAGGCCCGGGGGAAGTGTTGACCGAACACTTCGACATTTGGCGCGCCAGGTAGGGGGCTTTTCCCCTTGCGCGACGAGTTTCCGCTGACGAAGATGACCAAGCTTCGACAGCGGCGAACTCTCCTCCCTCGCCTGTAAAAGCCCAAGAAAAGGGACTTGCAAAAAACTTTTCTGCACCTCAGAACACCACAGTTTTGTTGTGGATAGATTGTGAAATATTGTGAAGAGCAAGTGACCTCCATCAAAGGAGTGATTAGAGGGGAAAGTCTTCACTTTCACAAAGTAGGGTTTATACACATATGATCACACATGGGAGGGAAATTTTAAACTGTTGCATTCAAATTCATGATTGCAGCAGCTAAAACAAGGAGCAAAGGGCATAATTGGATTCCTTGGGTTCAATGTAGTGGGGAGACAAAGTTTCAATAATTTTTGAAAAAATTTGCTAACCATTTTTCCCAAAAGGATCCAAATATGCCAAGAATTCAAATATACATTTGAATTTGAGGGAGATTTGCCAAACCATACCAATTTAGCTCAGATTGACATTTCCAACATTTGAATTCATCATTTATCCAGTTTTGGAGATCTTTTGAGAAGTGGTAGGGCACTGGCCAGTGGGGCCCACATGTCATAGGACTTAGTTGGCTTAATCCCTAAGCAATGTGATCGGGTTGTACTCCACCGGGAGAAGCACCGAGCGACACCGCTGGGGGGGAGCCGGACGCCACCTCCTGCTGGATTTCATGCGCTGGCGAGCTCCTCGTGGGGGTGCCTTAACTCCCAGCCGCGCTCAGCGAGCCACGGCATCGCGAGACGCCGACCCTTCCCTCTCATCGTCAAAGAACCGAGACGCCGCCGCCATCGCAAAAACTCGCTCGGAGCGATCGCAGCTCGCGCGAAAGCATCGGCAGCGCAGCAAGCCAGCATTCCCAGACCTCCCACGCACTCCCCGCATCATTTCCGGTCGAGTTGAGCCACTACAAACCGAGCAAAACAACGTTTTCGTGGCCACCGGGAAGAACCGAGCAAAGGTGCTCCCGTGGGCAGCTCGGCAGAAGACTTGTCACGACCAAGAAGGAGCAGTTTTGGACGCGCCTAGACTCCACGCTGCTCGCCCCCGAAGCCTAGAACCAGGGACCGATCATCGCCGGTGAATTTCGCAAAACATCTCCAACCGGTGCAGAACTACCCTCGGGTAAGAAACCCACAAATTCCCGACGTATGATTGCTTAGAGTTTATCAAACTGCACACACAGGAGCTAGACTTGATGGCGCCCAAGTTTGCTCCGCAACCCTAGCTTAATTATGGCTGTAGCCGGCGTATTTCCCGGTTTTCCAGCCGCGGTTATAGCGGGAAAGGTCGGGCTCACGGTGACGACTAGGTTAGAGCTCTCTCCGAGCCCTAGCATGGCCTTGTCGACCTTCCATGAGATCCCCCGGTGCTGTAGAGCCTTTCCACCGAGGTTTTGGTGGGCTACGATGGCCGGGCGCCATAACTGAAGGGAGTCCGAGCCGCTGCACCGTCGCCAGCTAGGTTAGGGCCACCGCCGACCGGAGCAGGCGGTACCAGCGTGTTCAGCGCGCGAAAATAGGCCCAGGCGGCGAGTTTCCGGCCGGGAGGCGGTCGGGAAGCCAGTTCCGGCGAGCTGCCGAGGTGTGCCGGCGAAGGGGCGGAGCGGAAAAAAGGGCGGGCGCGAGGAAGAAGACGAGCCGGCCGGGCCCGCTCGTCAGTCCCTTGCGGCACAGTGTGGGGATCTTCTGTTACACCGGATCGGCTGTGAACACGCGGAAGATAATCCTGTGGCCCCGTGTGGTGCAGCCGAGGTGATGACACGTGGGAGCCGGGCCCGCTGTCAGAAATTTGAACTTTTCCCGGTTAATTCGAATTCCAGAAATTCCCCAAACTTTAGAGCTCCATAACTTTTTCTAGGAAGCTCCAAATTTAGTGATTCAAATTGGGTTGGATTCATCTTGCCCAGCTCTGTCCAGATATACAACCCAATTTGTATGAATCCCACTAATTAATTCTGGAAAATTCTTTAAAGCTTTTCAGCAAAGGAATTTTAGAGGGGATTTGGTTCATCCAAAAATCCCCAAATTTTGCCAGAATGTTCTTTTGGACATTAGTAAACCCCTGTAAAAGTTTCAGACCATTTGGAGTTGATTTGGTCGGAGCAATTCAAACTGGAAGGTGCTGTGTTCATTTCAATACAGAAACATTTTCAGAGAATTTCCAAAACTTGGAAATGCAGTTCTGGGCAAATCTTAACCCCAAAAATGTTAGGAAAATTCATGCAAACTCTACGAGCTATAATTGAAATTGTAGTTCATTAAGTTGAGCATGAACAGGGGTATTACCTCAGAATAAATTCTTCCTTGCTGATTTGCCAAGAGAACTATTCTGAGCAAACCACTCCATGAGAAGTGCTAATGTTTGGTCCAGAGAGTTTTCTTGTGACAAGGAACTCACACAAAAATTCTCAGCTCCATTGGAGCTCTAGATCACCCCTGTCCTGTTTAACCACTTAAGGGATTAATATGGAAAAGGGGGAAAACCACTTAGCATTTAACCATGTGATTAAGTCCAAGCCAAACCACCAACACCAGTTCATATTTAAATTCTTAAACAAAGTTCCAGGTGTTAGAGGCTGGTTATTAGAACTAATAGTAGAAGTCTTACCCTAGAACTCACATTTGCATCTAAATTGACATGTAGTATTTCATTAACGTGTAGCCGTTGAAGAAGAGACTCCGGAAGTGCTGGACTTCCTTCTTCCGGACGAAGACTTAACACCTGACCAACAGCAACAAGGCAAGCCCCGGTTTGCATTAACCTTTTTATAAGTTCTTCCTTTGTTTACATGTGTCATATGTAGTATGTATGTGCATTAGGTATAGGATGAATGAAACCCCACTTGCATAACCAAAGGTTCCTAAAAGAGTGAGGGTAGTGTCTAAGACCTCGAATAGATAGGCTATGCTTAAAGATTCATAGTACTTCGGTACAAGTCGAGTAGTTGGAATCTACTCGCTAGATAGGCTTGGGACACACGGGTTCGGTTGAGTGATGTGAGATCATCTTAGTAATGAAAATGAGACTAGACAGGTGCTAGGGCGCAGCAAGAGGGAGTCTTGTGTGCGCAGCCCTGTCTGTGTCGATTGAGGACCGAGCCGTGTGCGGCCCATGCTGATCAAGTTTGAACGTACCGAAGGCATATCGGATATATGGGCCCCGATAAACCGATGTAGCCTAAACCTCCAGGCGTCGAGGCATAACGCACCGATTTATAGGTGTAGGCTGAGGGCAGCAAGGTGGAAATCTGCCAACGGGCATAGAGAGATGCTCCGTGTGGGGAACCTCCTGCTCGTTTCGGGGCGACCGGTTCGACGTTTGGGCTGTTGGGTGAAAGGTTGTCCAGTACGACATCGAGTGAGCGTGCTGTGCAGCTCCATGGGTGGGCGTACGGGACGTGCTCTTTGGGTTTCCCTGCAGGTGTATATCGAGTCGATTCGCCGTCCCTCGTGGTGAAGAGTACCACTTGGTCACTGAGTCGTGACGTAGATTAATGGATGAAATATGTTGATTCAATGTTGCTGATTGATATAATTGTATTTCTACCTGGGTGCCACCAAATACTGCTTACTAAATTTCAGATTTCAGGAACTGTTAACTTGTTGCTAAAAGATGAACTAAGGATGAACTTGTAGGCGTGTCGTTTTGCTGAAATGTTACTATCCTATGTCCATGGTACCCCTCATGTAGAGTTTCATGCTTAGGTGAGTCGGTTAAGCCTTGCTGAGCCTTCGTGCTCACGGTTGCTGCTTAAGTGTTTTTCAGGTGAGGAGCCACCCACGGACTCGGGGTACGAGTCCACCGGCGAGGGTTACCCTCTGTCGGGGACCACGGCTGAGTGGGAGCCGTACACGCCGCGCTGAGCTGAGGAGTGCAGCTAGTGTGGGTTGCCCTAGGGCTGGGCAACCAACTTTTGCTAAATAGGCGGGCGTGAGTTGTATAGTGTAGACTTCCGCTGTGTAATATAAACAATAGTTGTAACTGAAGTTTGTACCTGTTTGTACAGTTTCAGTTGTTGTTCCCATGTACTATATTATGTTCTTATGACGTGTGCTGTCGGGTGTCGCATCGCGTGGCACCACCCTCTGCGATCCTGGATGAGCGGATTCCGGTCCGCCACAGCCTGGTATCAGACCGCAGTGGGGATAGCACAGTACTAAAGGACTGCATTATGGGAAAAACTTAGGTATACGGTGAGGATTCGGTAGTTGCCCAAGTAAGGACTATATTAGCATAGTTACTTAAAGTGGCAAAGACTAACTTATGTGTTATAATTCTGAATTTCAATTATGTAACGACGCGCCTACGCTCTTCTAAGTATGGTAAGGAACGCCACCGAAAGCGGTTCAATTTCGGTTAGCTCCCCCTGACGAGGAACGTGGCTCAGGGATAGAGTCTCACAGCTTGGTGTGAGACGTCAATATGAACCTCTTGGACTCTTCATGTCCCTGAGTTCATATGAAACGCTGATCCCTAGCGTGCATTAGGCAAGTAAGTGGAGACCCCATTGCGTGGTCAGTAACGCGAGAGTGTGTTCGTCTGGAAATAGCCCAGGAGGACATACGCAGCGCTTGCCATCGGCGTGCCCTGCAGGGCAGTAGGTGGTATTTGTTGGGTTGATAACATTCCCAACCGTGACGACCCGTTCATGACATACTCGGGTTCCCCGTCGTGTGGTGTTGAAACACGATCACGTACCTTGAGACGTGACCTAACTCAAGGACGGCCGTATGACAATGATACGGGCGTTTGTATTTACTTCCAAATATGGAACTGCCTGAAATGAATAAACATTGAGTGCACCATTATTGTGTGGTCTTCTGCAGGTACTAACCACGTATGTATCCGTGTAGAAGACATGTGCGAGAGACCGTTTAGTGCCACACTTAAGACGTATATGCCGGTATGATCCGGTTAGGATTTTCTTTGGTGAGGAACGTAGTACCGAGACATTGTAGGCATATGCATGAAAATATTGAAAAAAAGGAACTAAAATCATTAGGTTCAACAATTAAGACCCTGTTTGGGTATAAGAATGGGATAGTGGGCCAGGATAGCTAAAGGGATGAAAAACAGAGTGCTCTGTTTTGGACAGCAACATTGCTGATCTTCAACAGGGCATAACTCACCGGTCTTTTAGCCCAGAGGGGTGTGCTATATAGCTCTGGAAAGGTATTTAAGTACTCTACAACTTTGTTGTAGACTTCCAGAGCTGAAACTCACCTTAAGATGGCTAAAATCTCAGAGGAATGTGAACTGTCCAGAATCAGGACAGAGTAGAACATTCTCTGAACTGTTTTGTCTTTCGGTGATAACTCCCAGTAGCAAAACCCAAAAATTTCATATGATACCTCCTTAGAAAGAGTAGAAGATGTGTAATATCTTTGCAATTCAAAGTTTCTGAAGTTTCAACAGAGATTTCAGTGGAAACTCGAATGGAAAACAGCAACTTCCAAGGGAGGTGCTGTTAAAAAAATTCTTCCAGAAATTCTGCTGACTTTGAATTAGCATAACTTTTTAACCAAGGCTGATCTGGGGCAATTGAATACTCGTTGGAAAGATACTGAAGTTAACTTTAACTTTGGTATTCAACTTGAGTCATGAAAATGCCAGAACCAGATCAAAACTTGGAATAGGTAGAAACTGGTCATTCTGACAGAAGAATGACAGTTGAACTCATTGGAGAGGGTGTGGTACCCTAAGGGTGGTATACGTGATGACAAAGCGATAGTAATATCTCGTAGTGACCAAACCTAGTTATGGTGAGCTTCCAAAGAGGAGGTTCATCAAGTTGGATTAAACTAGCTTGTGTTTGGTCTGGTAATGGTGTAGCTTGTGCAAAGTTATTACATTATCTACATACGAGATGTATCGCATGAATTATTGTCATTATGTTTTACGCCTATTTTCTTTGGACTGCATGCAAAATGTTGCGGGACTGATGATTATAGTCGAATGGTTGCAGATGGTTCGCCCTAGGACCACGCACGAGGTTGGTGGCTCTAGCCAAGGTGCAGGCGATGACTCCCAGCCACCGGCCTACGACAGCACCCCGCAGCAGCAGCCACCACCGCCGCCTCCGCTTACTCTAGCGGATGTGATAGCGGCACTGGTGGGAGGTCGTGAGGAGCAGACCGACCTGCTCCGCACGATCGTGCAGAATACGTCCCAGGCAGGGGGACGTCAAGAGCGAGGGCCTCATGAGCCCCGCGAAGTGTCGTACTCGGATTTCATGAGTACGCACCCTCCAGTGTTCACCGAAGCTGAAGAACCACTGGAGGCTGACAACTGGCTGCGGACCATCGAGTCCAAGTTTGGGCTGCTCCAGTGTACGGAGCGGCAGAAGACCCTGTTCGCAGCACAGCAGCTCCACGGTGCCGCTGGTGCGTGGTGGGCGAATTATGTCGCCTCACGTCCGGCTGGCCATGCCGTGGAATGGCAAGAGTTCCGGGAGGCGTTCCGCGCTTATCACATCCCTCCCGGAATAATGAAGAGGAAGTTCCAAGAATTTTTGGAACTGAAGCAGGGCGGGAGGAGTGCCCACGACTACTCCCGTGCCTTCAACCATCTGGCGCAGTATGCGTCAGGCTATATCTCCACGGAGGAGAAGAAGAGGGAGCATTTCTATCGGGGGTTACACCCCGAAATGAATATGCACCTCGTTCAGTGGAATCGCGGCACATTCAACGACTTAGTCAATGCCGCGATCATGCAAGAGGATGCTCAGCGGGAGTTGGCAGCTGAGCAGAGGAAGCGCAACGCTCCACCTAGCAGCGGTGGTGGCGCGCCTCAGAAGTACCGTATGGTGTATCGGACACCATCCGGGCAGCAGTGGCGTCCACCGGCGCGACCTCAACAGTTCAGGGGACGTTCGTTCCAAGCACCCCCGTTCCGTCTGCCGATGCCACCACCAAGACAGCAACAGCAGCAGACGGTACCCCGGGCGTTTCCACCGCCACAACGCGCCCAGGGATTCCGTCCACCGATCAGCGGGGGACCGCCCCGTTTCACCTGATTCACGTGTGGCCAGGCGGGCCACTTCGCGAAGGACTGTCCCCAGGGGCAGCAGAGCAGCGGGCAAGCCCAGCTCCAGGGCGGTGCTCGAGGCCGTCCTCCGGTGAAGAAGGTTGGTCAGCGGACTGGTGGCGTCCGCAACCTCGACAATGAGGACGCCCCAGAAGGAGACAACGTGCTGGTGGGTACGTTCGCTCTCAACCATCAAGCTATCATCATACTTTTTGATTCTGGTGCAACCCACAACTTCATTAGTGCATCATATGTGGCTAAGCATCAGCTGGAAGCCTTGCCAACCGAGTGTTCTTATATGATCTGCTCACCGGGAGGAAAGATTTCAGCAACTATGATGGTTCCAAAAGCACCACTATGCTTAGGTGGGAAGATATATCCCACCACTATGATTATCTTAGGGGGGCAGAAGATTGATGCAATCTTGGGGATGCCATGGCTAAGTTACCATGGCGCTGTCCTGGAAACTTTAACACGGACGGTTCACCTCAACTCTGTAACACCCCAAATTTTGATTCAAAACCCAAAACCATGTTCAGGGGGGAATTTAAAAATTTTTGGACGTGTTGCATGTTTTGCAAAAATTCAAATTCAAACTGGAATTCAAATTATATTCAAAACAGAAAAGAAATGGAAAAAGAAAAAGGAAAACGGGAAAAAACTGGCCAGTGGGCCAAAACCGCCAGCCGGCCCAGCTACCCCCGCGCCAGCCCGCCCCCGCGCGCGCCGCGCTGCCTCTCACAGACGGGTGGGACCCACATGTCATCCCGAACCCCGCGACCCCGGACTTTCCCCCCCGAGCGCGCGCGATCTTAACCGATCGAAAAACCGCGTCCCTCAGCCGAATTCTGGTCCCAGAAGAATCCAACTCGATCACAACTGACCCACCGCCCTCCCCCGGCTATAAAAACTCCCGATCCGATCAGTTTTTCCCACGCGATCGCCGATTTTCACTCCGGTGAGCACCGAGACTTCGCCGGTGAATTCTGGCCGATCTAAGCTCGGAAACTCTGATCTAACTCGCTGGTCTTGATCCACCGCCTCCGGGGAACTTTGCAGGTGCAGAAAACCCGAAGACTTACGGTGTAAATCCAGCGCCGTCGAGCTTCGCCGTGGTTTTGCCTCGGACCTCGCCGCCGATCACTTTCCAGGACCCCCGAGCTCGAGAAAATCCCCGAGGTGAGATCCCTGACCTCCCCTCTACCGATCTAGGCCATAAGATCACAGTTCTAGGCAGAATTCTTGAAGATCCGAAACTTTCCGGCGAGATCGCCGCTTCCCGCCGCCGTGCGCCGCCGGCAGCGCCGCCCGCGCTCGATCAGAGCGACGTGGCCGCATGTGCGCCGTTTATTTTAAATCGCACGGTAGACTTTAAAACCCCGCGTACCGGTTCAATCTTATAATCTCAGCCGTCGGTTTAAAATCGGACAGTCCACGTCGACCCCGCGTTATAAAGACTGGAGTTCTTACGTGCTACCCCCTGGGGTTCTCTGGAATTGAGAGCTAGCCCCGGAAACTTCAGGTCTAGCCCCTGGAACTCCAGAAAATCACGTAAATCCATTTAAAAATCAGTTTTAACCCCTGGACTTAATAGAAATTAAGAAAAACACCTCTGATAAGTGTAGATAGACCCCTGGAAAGTATGAAAATAATATTATAGACCCTGTAGTGGGGTGAATTCATTATCTTGTCCTTGTTTAGTATTTAATTTAGAAAATTGAATATGTAACTAGTGTTTAAAAATTAAAAGGGGGACAAACATAATTGTCAAAATTAATTAAAAACTTTCTCAGTACTTAGAAAATTTTGGAGTGAGATAAAAGTATATTTTTGGGCTGAAATAAATCTGTTTCATCTATTATTCACATTTATTAGTATAGGGACACATTTTTAAGTAAAGAATAGTTATAGAAAAATAGGGAAAATAATTATGAAATAGTATACATCATAAGCCATGGTCAAAATATGATTTTAAATTATTTAGGACCAGAACCTAATCTGTTTAGGTGATGTGTATTACTAATTTAATAATAAAATACACAATTATGCATAGGAATATAAATCTGAAAATATAGCAACTAGTAAATGATAAATGGAGTTTCTAAAATACAAAGAATTCAGTTTAGGGTTGATAGAAATTGTGAAGGCACATTGTATGCAAGTATAAATGTGGACACAAAAGTAGGAATCATATATACATGGTTAAAAGTGCATGCAAGCCACAACTTAACACACATAAAGTAACCACAACACATATAATGGTGAATGAATTTCATAAATGTGAATGTGTGGTTGTATGAAGTGTAAGTGTGAATTATGTCTTATGGATTGTTGTTTTTCTTTTGCTATGTGTGATGGTATGAAGTAGAACCTGTTCAAGAACAAGTTATTCAATTCCAAGACCAGGAATACCCATTTCACGAGCAGCAAGAAGGAGGCAAGTGTCCTTGACCACTTTGATCCTATGCTAGGATGTGTAGATAGAATTATTTGCATTGTCAAGTTAAATATGAAACCCATGCTAGGAAGTTTCCCTAGAATTGCATTACCTTGTTTCCTTGAAGCTTGGGTTGGGATTTATTTTGTCATGTCATTTATTTACATGCATATGCTTAGCCATGCTTAGAATGGGATATTTGGGATATGAGATCATCAGTTTATTTTACCATACTCTTGAATGAGCTATTGTGAGTTATGTAGAGGTAGGGATCAAGGCAAGTTGGATGTTTTGGTTGTGTGCTGGGTGCACGAGACTTGGGTTTGTGTTTAGTACTTGCCTGGATCCTAAGGACCGGTTCATGGAGCATGTAACCCGGCTTTACAGTGCCAACCACATGCTGAGATGGGGCAGCTTGGCCAATTAATTAGGTGTATCCCCGGCGTAGTATGGGTGTGTTGGATGGTGCGGGGAATAGGTGTCAGCTGGACTACCATATGAACCGCAAGGCTCAAGAGGGGGCCACTGCAGCGGGGTTGGAGCCTCTTGTATGCTGTTAGGGGTGAAACCTCAGTGGACCCACGCTCGTCGGGAATCCCTTTGTAAAGGCTTCGTAGTGATCTCCTGGCCGCACACCTGGGAAGTGTGAATGTGGATCGTACCCACTGGCATAATGGAGGTTCTTTTAGTCCACCCGGCAATGGGGGATGAAATCACTACTTGTGGGTACAGTGGTACAAACTCTGCAGAGTCAAAACTGTCTTGACAGCCGTGCTCACGGTTAAGAGCGGCCTGGACTTATTCATTATTAGAGGATTGATGGTTTTGGAAGTTAAGCGGGGAGCTTAACATTGGTAATGATGGTTATTGGATTACAATGATGGGATGGGAGATTGGGACCATTTCACCTGTGTAGAAATGTAGGTGCTTAATAAGCTAAGGTGATAGGTTTTAATTGCGTAGTGCTTTAACCATGAGTTTAACCTCTCCTTGTTCTAGCCATGCATGATATAATTTTCCCACACTTGCTGAGTACCATTGGCACTCAACCTTGCATATTTGTTGGTTTATATTGCTGCTCAGGTCAAGATAATGAGGTGGTGTATAATGACCAAGATTTTGGACCCGAGGAAGGTTTCTAGGTTCATGAAGACCCCCGGGCAACGCCTGTGATGGAGCCCTAAAGAATAATATTCCGCTGCTAGTTTATTTACTTGTGATGAAGCATTAGTGTCCATTGAGACATTTGCGATGTAAGACTTATTTATATTCGACACCTGGCTTGTAATAAATGATGCTTCACTATTTGTCATCACATGTATGAGAAAATGATCCTGGCATACATGTGATATTCACTTGGTTGTTCTTCGGAAAAACCGGGTGTGACAGAGGTGGTATCAGAGCCAAGGTTGCCCGTAGGAACGTGGACCTAGGTAGAAATGGACGTATTTAAGGGCCCTATTTTCTTAAAAACTATTTTCCAAGGTGTGGGTGGAAAAGTGGTATTAAAGGAGCCATTTTCTTCATCTTACCCCAACTTTCATTCAAAATAGGATTCTTGTTTGAGAATTTATCTAACCTAGTTTTAAATTCTTTTGTTTTAGTTGGTTCGCATGATTCGCACCGCTCGTAAGTCCACAGGAGGGAGAGTTCCCGTAGTGGCCCTTGCCGAAAGAGAGGAGAGTCGTCCAGTGACGTACCTTTCCTACGGATTGGCAGTAGGAGATTTGTTGCACCGCCTTCGACGTATGCTCGAAGCCGCCGGCAATACGGGCAAGCTCATCATCCACTATAACTCCACCAGGACCATCCGTGAGAAGAGGGAAGAATGGAGTTCGGAGATGAGGATTATACACGAGAATCAGCTGCTTAAGATTCACTACTCCCCAGCTTGTCGAGCAACACAAGTTGACGCGGAGAAAGATGTCACCTGGGAGGACATCACCTGCCAGAGTCACATCTATCGTCGCCACTTGGACAAAACTGAGTACATGTATGTCCTCCAACGTGAGAGTGGTACCACGGAGTACAAGTACCGACCGGTGCAGCAAGGGACTTCCCATGAGCACATGGACTTGTGCTTGGAGGATGCTGCTATGCTCAGCACTCGACTGCAGGAGTGTCAACAAGAGCTTCAGGATGTCCGAGACACCCTGAAGGAAACGGAGGCGTCACTGCGAGCTTGCTTAAAGGCGAGAGAAAGAGGAGATGGGAATGAACTGTGTGTCACCGTGAGTGATCCATGGACCCCTGACTCCCCGATCGCCGAGCAATCAGGCGTCGTCGCACTTCTCCACCAGCAGCCTCCCCACCCAAAGCAGAGTCAGAAGGTAGCCGAAATGAGGAGGAAGATCCCGAGGAGCCAGCTCAAGAGGACGAGTAGTGTAGAGTCTTTCCCCTAGCTAGCAAGAGGTCGAGTAGTCGAGTCGTTACGTAGTTAATGGTGTGATAATGCTTGGTGTGTGACGTGAGTTGTGGAAGCCATGAGCAATTGTCCACAGGCTCGTCTTCAGATTGTTTTGCTTTGGTGTGTGAACCCACAGGAAATAATAGTGCATTTATTTGGTGTGAGATATAAACCCTCGTAAAATTTTAACAAAGCCTCAACACCTTAAAGTACCAACAAATGAAAGTAGTAAGATGATACTAAATGGTATCAAATTAACATTTGTTGATTCTGCCAGATGTCCGGAAGAGGAAAAGGACGTGCTGCCAACCCCGCCAACAACAATGATGAGGCATGCAACCCTCATCTTTCTGAAGACCAGGACCGGGGTGGTCGCCGTGAAGAAGTTGATCCTCTCCACCAAATGCTGGAGAATCAAAATCAGCTCATCCAGAACTTGACTCAAGTGGTGGCCAACTTGCATCAAGTTCCACCTCCACAAGCTGCACCACGCCAACCAAGGTTGAGTGAGTTTCTAGGAACTCAACCTCCGAAGTTTGCAAGTGCTGCTGAACCTCTGGAGGCCGATGATTGGCTGAAGACTATTGAAAGTAAGATGAGGATAATACAGTGCCAAGGGTATGAGAGGGTGCTGTTTGTGTAAAAGCCCAAGAAAAGGGACTTGCAAAAAAACTTTTATGCACCTCACAACACAACAGTTTTGTTGTGTGTAGATTGTGACATATTGTGAAGAGCAAGTGGCCTCTATCAAAGGAGTGATTAGAAGGGAAAGCCTTCACTTTCACAATGTATGGTTTCTACACTTAAACATGAGAGGTTGAGCTCACCCCTAGAATTTAAAAAGTCTTGGGAAGGTTCAGTCCAAAGCTCATGCAAATTCAACACTGTTTGAGGCACTTTTGAGTTATTTCAAAAAGAGGCCAATTTGAGTGTAAATTCAAATGGCAGCAACTTTCATCATCCAAATTCAAAAGTTAGCTCCATATCTACACTCAGCACATTTTTCTGAGTAAACCCACCAATTTCCAGCCCCATTGGAGCTCATCTTGTCAAGAGTTAAATTTGCTAGAATTCAAAACTGAATTTGAATTTCAGTTTGAATATGAAGCAAACTTGACCAAACAAAGTTTGAATTTGAGAATCCAAATTCAAACAAAGACTTGGGAGCTAAGTCTCACATTAAATTGTGAGTAGCTGGTGGGATAATTAACAAAAACAGAAAAGAAATATTAGGGGAAAAGGAGAAAGGGGGAGGCCCACAGGTCAGTGGCACACTGGAGGGGCAGTCGGTTGCTGCAGCCGACCCCGACTTCGCGCGCGAGACAGTGAACGGCGGCGAGCCACCGAGGCAGCGATCGGCCACCTCACAGTGCCAAACCGCGGCTTAAAGGCCAGCGCACAGCCCACGCCGCCTTCCTCCTGCTTTCCAAACGAGAACCCCCCCCTACCGAGTTCCTTCCTCGTTTCCGCGCGAGCACAGAAACGCCGCCCTTTCTGATCACCGGCGTCCGGCCAGCACAGGCGCGCTCGTGCCCGACGAGCCATACAAGAAAGGACCGCCTTAAGGTGCTGACTCTTCTAGTCCCTACCGTTCTTCATTTCATGGGCTGTCGAGGGAGTATTTCGCCGGGAAAGCTTCGGGTGTCTTGAGACCGAGCTCCCACAAAATCCCAAAATTCGTGGGGGTTAGCTCATCACTGGGCAAACCGAGTCATGCACACGCTCTATACACGGCCACGACCACCTAGGATCAAAAACCAGTAAAAACCGTGGGCTAGGTTGACGGTTCTTTGAAGTTTTCTGAAGCACAGCCGATATCCGGCCTAGGTCGCCGGTGAGGTCATAGTTACCGCCGTTTTCACGAGGATCGGTGTCCATGTCCGTGACCAGCAGGTGTCAGCGGAGCTCCCCGAGCAAACCGCATCGAAAAAGGTGCGTGGGATGCCGAGTTAGACGTCGCCGGTGAGCTCCCGGCCGCTGTTGCCGTTGGGAGCACTGTTCCGGTGGTTGTCAAGTTCTGGGGAGTGCACCACCGTGTTCCTCAGGCCGAGATAGGCACTGGCGGCGAGATTCAGCAAGCTCCGAGGACCGGAACCCGTCTCCGGCGAGAGCTCCGGCGAGCTTGGCGGCGGGGTCGCGCGGGTGGCCGGAGGAGGACGAAGGGGTAGGCCCCACGCGTCAGCGGCTGGAAATAAAGGGGTGGGATTCTCTGTGGTCCGGGATCCAGTGCGGCCGCGCGGGAAGGAGTCTGTGGCCCCGTGTGGCTCGGATCCAGCGGTCGACACGTGTACGTGGACCCACCCGCAGGATTTAAACATTTCTGGAATTTCCAGTTTTAGTGCAAACTTTAGAACCCCATAACTTTTGCTAGGAAGCTCCAAATTTAGTGATTCAAATTGGGTTGGATTCATCTTGCCTAGCTCTGTCCAGAGATACAACCCAATTTGTATGAAACCCATTAATTAATTCTGGAAAATTCTTTAAAGCTTTTCAGCAAAAGAATTTTAGAGGGAGTTTGGTTCATCCAAAAATTCCCAAATTTTGGCAGAATGTTCTTTAGGACATTAGTAAACCCCTGCAAAAGTTTCAGACCATTTGGAGTTGAATTGGTCAGAGCAATTCAAATTGGAAGGTGCTGTGTTCATTTGAATGCAGAAACATTTTCAGAGAATTTCCAAAACTTGGAAATTCAATTCTGGGCAAACCTTGACTCCAAAAATGCTAGGAAAATTCATGCAAACTCTATGAGCTAGAATAGAAATTGTAGTTCATTAAGTTGAGCATGAACAGGGGTATTACCTCAGAATTAATTCTTCCTTGCTGATTTGCCAAGAGAATTATTCTGAGCAAACCATTCCATGAAAAGTGCTAAGGTTTGGTCCAGAGAGTTTGCTTGTGACAAGGAACTCACACAAAAATTCTCAGCTCCATTGGAGCTTTAGATCACCCCTGTCCTGTTTACCCACTTGAGGGATTAAAATGGAAAAGGGGAAAAACCACTTAGCATTCAACCATGTGATTAAGTCCAAGCCAAACCACCAACACCAGTTCATATTTAAATTCTTAAACAAAGTTCCAGGTATTAGAGGTTGGTTATTAGAACCAATAGTATAAGTCTTACTCTAAACTCACTTTTGCATATAAATTAACATGTAGTATTTCATTAACGTGTAGCCGTTGAAGAAGAGACTCCGGAAGTGCTGGACTTCCTCCTTCCGGACGAAGAACTAACTCCTGACCAGCAGCAACAAGGCAAGCCCCGGTTTGCATTAACCCTTTTCAAGAGTTTTACTTTGTTTACATGTGTCATATGAAGTATGTATGTGCATTAGGTATAGGATGAATGAAACCCCACTTGCATAACCAAAGTTTCCTAAAAGAGTGAGGGTAGTGTCAAGGACCTCGAGTAGACAGGCTATGCTTAATGAGTCATAGGACTTCGGTACAAGTCGAGTAGTTGGAATCTACTCGCGAGATAGGATGGGGACACACGGGTTCGGTTGAGTGATGTGAGATCACTTTAGTAATGAAAATGAGACTAGGCAGGGGCTAGGGCGCAGCAAGAGAGAGTCTTGTGTGCGCAGCCCTGTCCGTGTCGATTGAGGACCGATCCGTGTGCGGCCCTGCTGAACAAGTATTGAACGTACCGAAGGCATATCGGATATATGGGCCCCGATAAACTGATGTAGCCTAAACCTCCGGGCGTCGAGGCATAGCACACCGATTTATAGGTGTAGGTTGAGGGCAGCAAGGTGGAAATCTGCCAACGGGCATAGAGAGATGCTCCGTGTGGGGAACCTCCTGCTCGTTTCGGTGCGACCGGTTCGACGTTTGGGCTGTTGGGTGAAAGGTTGTCCCGTACGACATCGAGTGAGCGTGCTGTGCAGCTCCACGGGTGGGCGTACGTGACGTGCTCTTTGGGTTTTCCCTGCAGGTGTATATCGAGTCGATTCGCCGTCCCTCGCGGTGACGAGTACTGCTTGTTCACTGCGTCGTAACGTAGACTAATGGATGAAATATGTTGATTCAATGATGCTGATTGATATAATTGTATTGCTACATGTGTGCCACCAAATACTGCTTACTAAATTTCAGATTTCATGAACAGTTAACTTATTGCTAAAAGATGAACTAAGGATGAACTTATAGGCGTGTCGTTTTGCTGAAATGCTACCAACCTATGTCCATTGTACACCTCATGTAGAGTTTCATGCTTAGGTGAGTCGGTTAAGTCTTGCTGAGCCTTCGTGCTCACGGTTGCTGCATAAGTGTTTTTCAGGTGAGGAGCCACCCATGGACTCGGAGTACGAGTCCACCGGCGAGGGTTACCCTCCGTCGGGGACCACGGCTGAGTGGGAGCCGTACACGCCGCGCTGAGCTGAGGCGTGCAGCTAGTGTGGGTTGCCCTAGGGCTGGGCAACCGACTTTTGCTAAATAGGCAGGCGTGAGTTGTATAGTGTAGTCTTCCGCTGTGTAATAGAACAATAATTGTAACTGAAGTTTGTACTTGTTTGTACAGTTTCAGCTGTCTGTCCCATGTAATATATTGTGTTCTTATGACGTGTGCTGTCGGGTGTCGCATCGCGCGGCACCACCCTCTGCGATCCTGGATGAGCGGATTCCGGTCCGCCACAGCCTGGTATCAGAGCTGCAGTGGGGATAGCACAGTACTAAAGGACTGCATTATGGGAAAAACTTAGGTATACGGTGAGGATTCGGTAGTTGCCCAAGTAAGGACTATATTAGCATAGTTACTTAAAGTGGCAAAGACTAACTTATGTGTTATAATTCTGAATTTCAATTATGTAACGACGCACCTACGCTCTGGTAAGTATGGTAAGGAACGCCACCGAAAGCGGTTCAATTTCGGTTAGCTCTCCCTGACGAGGAACATGGTTCAGGGATTGATCTCACAGCTTGGTGTGAGATGTCAATATGAATCTCTTGGACTCTTCATGTCCCTGAGTTCATATGAAACGCTGATCCCTAGCGTGCATTAGGCAAGTAAGTGGAGACCCCATCGCGTGGTCAGTAACGCGAAAGTGTGTTCGTCTGGAAATAGCCCAGGAGGACATACGCAGCGCTTGCCATCGGCGTGCCCTGCAGGGCAGTAGGTGGTATCTGTTGGGTTGATAACATTCCCAACCGTGACGACCCGTTCATGGCATACTCGGGTTCCCCGTCGTGTGGTGTTGAAACACGATCACGTGCCTTGAGACGTGACTTAGCTCAAGGACGGCCGTATGACAATGATACGGGCGTTTGTATTTACTTTCAAATATGGAACTGCCTGAAATGAATAACCATTGAGTGCACCATTATTGTGTGGTTTTCTGCAGGTACTAACCACGTATGTATCCGTGTAGAAAACGTGTGCGAGAGACCGTTTAGTGCCACACTTGAGACGTATATACCGGTATGAACCGGTTAGGATTTTCTTTTGTAAGGAACGTAGTACCGAGGCATTGTAGGCATATGCATGAGTATAATGATGACAAAGAATTAAAATCTATAGGTTCAACAGTTAGGACCCTGGTTGGGTATAAGAATGGGATGGTGATGAGTGTAGTTCCAAAAGAGACTGAAAAACAGAGTGCTCTGTTTTGGGCAGCATGTTTGCTGATCTTCAACAGGGCATAACTCACAGGTCTTTTAGCCCAGGGAGGTGTGCTATATAGTTTTGGAAAGGTATTCAAGTCCTCTACAACTTTGTTGTAGACTTCCAGAGCTGAAACTCGCCTTAAGATGGCTGAAATCCCAGAGGAATGTAAACTGTCCAGAACCAGGGCAGAGTAAAACATCCTCTGAACTGATCTGTTTTTCAAATATAACTCCCAGTAGAAAAATCTAAAATTGTCATATAATCCATCCTTAGAAAGAGTAGAAGATGTTTGCCATCTTTGCAATTCAAAGTTTCTGAAATTTCAGCACAGAATTTAGTGGATATCAGGATTGGAAACAACCACTTCCAAGGGAGGTGCTGTTAAAATTCTTCCAGAAATTCTGCTAACTTTGAATTAGCATAACATTTTAATCAAAGCTGATCTGGGGGCAAATGAGTACTTGTTGGAAAGATACTAAAGTTAACTTTAACTTTGATATTCAACTTGAGTCATGAAAATGCACAGAACCAGATCAAAACTTGGAATAGGTAGCAACTGGTCATTCTGACAGAAGAATGACAGTTGAACTCATCGAAAAGGGTGTTGTACCCTAAGGGTGTTATACGTGATGACAACGCAATAATAATGTCTCGTAGAGACCAAACCCAGTTATGGTGAGCTTCCAAAGAGGGGGTTCATCAAGTTGGATTAAACTAACTTGTGTTTGGTCTGGTAATGGTGTAGCTTGTGCAAAGTTATTACATTATCTACTTACGAGATATTTCGCACGTTTGGTTGTCATAATGTTTTTCCGCCCAGTTCTATTGGACTGCATGCCAAATGTTGCGGGACTGATGTTTAATGTCGTATGGTTGCAGATGGTTCGTACTAGGACCACGCACGAGGTTGGTGGCTCTAGCCAAGGTGGAGGCGATGACTCCCAGCCACCGGCCTACGACAGCACCCCGCAGCAGCAGCCACCACCGCCGCCTCCGCTTACTCTAGCGGATGTGATAGCGGCATTGGTGGGAGGTCGTGAGGAGCAGACCAACCTGCTCCGCACGATCGTGCAGAATACGTCCCAGGCGGGAGGACGCCAAGAGCGAGGGCCTCGTGAGCCCCGCGAAGTGTCGTACTCGGATTTCATGAGTACGCACCCTCCAGTGTTCACCGAAGCTGAAGAACCACTGGAGGCGGACAACTGGCTGCGGACTATCGAGTCCAAGTTCGGGCTGCTCCAGTGTACGGAGCGGCAGAAGACGCTGTTCGCAGCACAGCAGCTCCACGGTGCCGCTGGTGCGTGGTGGGCGAATTATGTCGCCTCACGTCCGGCTGGCCATGCCGTGGAATGGCAAGAGTTCCGGGAGGCGTTCCGCGCCTATCACATTCCTCCCGGGATCATGAAGAGAAAGTTCCAAGAATTTTTGGAACTGAAGCAGGGCGGGAGGAGTGCCCACGACTACTCCCGTGCCTTCAACCATCTGGCGCAGTATGCGTCAGACTACATCTCCACGGAGGAGAAGAAGAGGGAGCACTTCTATCGGGGGTTACATCCCGAAATGAAGACCCACCTCGTACAATGGAACCGCGGCACATTCAACGATCTAGTCAATGCCGCTATCATGCAAGAGGACGCTCAGCGGGAGTTAGCAGCTGAGCAGAGGAAGCGTAGCGCTCCACCTAGCAGCGGTGGGAGTGGCGCTCCCCAGAAGTACCGTATGGTGTATCGGACACCATCCGGGCAGCAGTGGCAACCACCGGCGCGACCGCAACGGTTCGGGGGACGTCCCTTTCAGGCACCTCCGTTCCGTCCGCCGATGCCACCACCAAGACAACAGCAGCAGCAGACGGTACCCCGGGCGTTTCCACCGCCACAACGCGCCCCAGGTTTTCGTCCACCGATCAGCGGGGGACCGCCCCGTTTCACCTGCTTCACGTGTGGCCAAGCGGGCCACTTTGCGAAGGACTGTCCCCAGGGGCAGCAGAGCAGCGGGCAAGCCCAACTCCAGGGCGGTGCTCGAGGCCGACCTCTGGTGAAGAAGGTTAGTCAGCGGACTGGAGGCGTCCGCAACCTCGACAATGAGGACGCCCCAGAGGGAGACAACGTGCTGGCGGGTACGTTTACTCTCAACCATCAAGCCATAGTCATATTATTTGATTCGGGTGCAACCCACAGCTTTATAAGTGCATCCTATGTGGCTAAACATCAATTGCAAGTCTTCCCAACCGACTGCACTTATATGATATGCTCACCGGGAGGGAAGATTTCAGCTAATATGATGATTCCAAAGGCACCTCTGTGCTTAGGTGGGAAACTATATCCCACCACCTTGATAATCCTTATGGGACAAAAGATTGATGCAATCTTAGGGATGTCATGGCTGCAATACCATGGCGCTGTCCTAGAGACTCGGACACGGACGGTCCACTTAAATTCTCCATTCCACCGTCCGCATTCCATGATGTTAGACACGCCAGTCCGGGAAGTTTTAGCAATTAATAATGCTGAAGTTCTCAAGTTAGAAGACATCCCCGTAGTCCGGGAGTATCCCGACGTGTTTCCGGATGATCTTCCGGGCATGCCACCTGAGCGGGATGTCGAGTTCAAGATTGAACTTGCACCCGGGACTACGCCCATATCACGGAGACCATACAAGATGGCTCCAAATGAGCTGGCGGAACTGAAAGAACAGCTCAATGATCTGTTGAGCAAGGGTTTCATTAGGCCGAGTTCCTCGCCTTGGGGATGCTCGGCGCTATTCGTGAAGAAGAAGGATGAGACCCTGAGGCTGTGTGTGGATTACCGGCCGCTCAACGCCGTCACCATCAAGAATAAGTACCCACTGCCCCGTATTGACATCTTGTTTGATCAACTTGTGGGGGCAAGTGTATTCTCAAAGATGGACCTTCGCTCTGGATATCACCAAATCAAGATCCGGGCGGAGGATATCCCGAAGACGGCATTCTCGACGAGATACGGCTTATACGAATATCTCGTCATGTCCTTTGGTCTCACAAATGCTCCAGCCCATTTCATGTATCTCATGAACTCGGTGTTCATGCCGGAGCTGGACAAGTTCGTGGTAGTGTTCATCGACGACATCTTGGTTTACTCCAAGACAGAAGCCGAGCATGCCGAACACTTGCGGATCGTTCTTCAACGATTGCGAGACCACAAGCTCTACGCCAAGTTCAGCAAATGCGAATTTTGGATCAGCCAAGTGCCATTTTTGGGACATATCATCTCAGCTGAAGGCATTGCGGTTGACCCAAGTAAAATCGAGCAAGTGTTGAAATGGAAAGCTCCCACTTCAGTTCATGAAGTCAGAAGCTTCCTCGGGTTAGCAGGATACTACCGGAGATTCATTCCAAGCTTCTCCAAGCTCGCTAAGCCGATGACAGAGTTGCTGAAAAAAGGGACAAAATATGTTTGGAACACCGCGTGTGAAGGAGCGTTCCGAACATTGGTGAAGCATCTCACCACAGCCCTGGTGTTAGCTCAGCCGGATACAACAAAGCCCTTCGACGTGTATTGTGACGCGTCCGGTATTGGGCTTGGCTGCGTGTTGATGCAGGAAGGACGTGTGGTCGCTTATGGCTCACGCCAACTTCGGAACCATGAGCAGCACTACCCGACTCACGATCTTGAACTTGCTGCCGTGGTGTTGGCGCTAAAAATGTGGAGGCACTATCTCCTGGGGAACTTGGTGCATCTCTACACCGACCACAAGAGCTTGAAATACATTTTCACCCAGAAGGAGCTGAACATGAGGCAGAGGAGGTGGTTAGAACTGATCAAAGATTATGAGATTGAGATCCATTACCACCCCGGCAAGGCGAATGTGGTTGCCGACGCGCTGAGTCGGAAATCGCATGTCCATCACCTCACCATTACACCGGTGGAGGAGGAAGAGCCAAGTTTATACTTGGTTCCTTATGGATCGCTGTACAACCTTGCCCTCATCCCTACTATTAGGGAGGACATCATTGCAGCTCAGAAAACGGATAAAGGCATGGCACATCTCCGGAGACGGATAGACAATGGAGAAATTAAATGTTTCCGGAAAGATGATGAGGGGACTCTGTGGTTCAATGACCGCATAGTCGTACCCCGGGATATGGGGTTGAGGAAAAAGATCCTCGATGAAGCTCACTTGTCTAAATACTCCATTCATCCGGGCAGCAACAAAATGTACCAAGATTTGAAAAAGAAATTTTGGTGGACACGGATGAAGCGGGAGGTAGCTAAGTACGTATCCGAGTGTGATACGTGTAGACGAGTGAAAGCTGATCATATGAAGAAATCAGGGCTGTTGCAACCTCTGAAGATCCCGGCATGGAAATGGGAAGATGTGAGCATGGATTTCATTGTGGGATTACCCCTAACAGCCAACAAGCATGATTCCATATGGGTAATCGTTGATCGGTTAACCAAGACGGCTCACTTCATTCCGGTGAATACACGTTACAATGCCGGCAAATATGCGGAGCTATACATCGCGAAGATTCTATGCCTATACGGGGTACCCAAGACCATTGTCTCAGATCGAGGTGCATTGTTTGTATCTCGCTTTTGGGAGCAGCTACACGCTGCATTGGGTACTAAGCTGATCAGGAGCTCCGCCTATCACCCTCAGACCGATGGTCAGACAGAAAGGGTGAATCAAGTCCTGGAAGACATGTTGAGAGCATGTGCCATCCACCATGGTAGAAATTGGGATGATCACCTACCATTGGCGGAATTCTCGTACAACAATGGTTATCAGGCGAGTATCAAAATGGCACCCTATGAAGCTCTCTACGGTCGTAAATGCCGCACCCCATTAAATTGGTGCGAGTCCGGTGAAAGGGTCACATTCGGAGTTGATGTGGTGAACGACGCCGAAGAGCGCGTTCGGACAATTCAAGCCAATTTGAAGGCCGCTCAATCCCGACAAAAGAGCTACGCTGATAAGAGGCGTAGACCGTTGCACTTTGACGTTGGGGAACACGTGTACCTCCGCGTGTCTCCAATGAAGGGCGTGCACCGATTCGGTGTGAAGGGGAAGCTCGCTCCCCGTTTCATTGGACCCTACGCTATCACCGAGAAGTGTGGACCAGCAGCGTATCGATTGGAGCTACCGGCATCTCTGACTAGTGTCCATGATATTTTCCATGTTTCGCAACTGCGGAAATGCTTGAAGCATACAACTGCTGTTCCTACCGAAGACATCGGCGAGCTGAAGCCGGATCTAACATATAATGAATATCCGGTGGGAATTCTTGATGAGAAAGCCAGAACCACACGCAGCAAAACGTTGTGGTTCTACAAAATACTCTGGAGCAACCACACCGCCGAAGAAGCGACGTGGGAGAGCGAGGAGTTCCTTCGCTCAAATTACCCGGAGTTCATGACTTCTCAACACGGGTAAGTCCCTATTACATTGCTATCTCTTCTTTTATAATCTCGGGACGAGATTCTTTTAAGGGGGGAGGGATGTAAAAGCCCAAGAAAAGGGACTTGCAAAAAAACTTTTATGCACCTCACAACACAACAGTTTTGTTGTGTGTAGATTGTGACATATTGTGAAGAGCAAGTGGCCTCTATCAAAGGAGTGATTAGAAGGGAAAGCCTTCACTTTCACAATGTATGGTTTCTACACTTAAACATGAGAGGTTGAGCTCACCCCTAGAATTTAAAAAGTCTTGGGAAGGTTCAGTCCAAAGCTCATGCAAATTCAACACTGTTTGAGGCACTTTTGAGTTATTTCAAAAAGAGGCCAATTTGAGTGTAAATTCAAATGGCAGCAACTTTCATCATCCAAATTCAAAAGTTAGCTCCATATCTACACTCAGCACATTTTTCTGAGTAAACCCACCAATTTCCAGCCCCATTGGAGCTCATCTTGTCAAGAGTTAAATTTGCTAGAATTCAAAACTGAATTTGAATTTCAGTTTGAATATGAAGCAAACTTGACCAAACAAAGTTTGAATTTGAGAATCCAAATTCAAACAAAGACTTGGGAGCTAAGTCTCACATTAAATTGTGAGTAGCTGGTGGGATAATTAACAAAAACAGAAAAGAAATATTAGGGGAAAAGGAGAAAGGGGGAGGCCCACAGGTCAGTGGCACACTGGAGGGGCAGTCGGTTGCTGCAGCCGACCCCGACTTCGCGCGCGAGACAGTGAACGGCGGCGAGCCACCGAGGCAGCGATCGGCCACCTCACAGTGCCAAACCGCGGCTTAAAGGCCAGCGCACAGCCCACGCCGCCTTCCTCCTGCTTTCCAAACGAGAACCCCCCCCTACCGAGTTCCTTCCTCGTTTCCGCGCGAGCACAGAAACGCCGCCCTTTCTGATCGCCGGCGTCCGGCCAGCACAGGCGCGCTCGTGCCCGACGAGCCATACAAGAAAGGACCGCCTTAAGGTGCTGACTCTTCTAGTCCCTACCGTTCTTCATTTCATGGGCTGTCGAGGGAGTATTTCGCCGGGAAAGCTTCGGGTGTCTTGAGACCGAGCTCCCACAAAATCCCAAAATTCGTGGGGGTTAGCTCATCACTGGGCAAACCGAGTCATGCACACGCTCTATACACGGCCACGACCACCTAGGATCAAAAACCAGTAAAAACCGTGGGCTAGGTTGACGGTTCTTTGAAGTTTTCTGAAGCACAGCCGATATCCGGCCTAGGTCGCCGGTGAGGTCATAGTTACCGCCGTTTTCACGAGGATCGGTGTCCATGTCCGTGACCAGCAGGTGTCAGCGGAGCTCCCCGAGCAAACCGCATCGAAAAAGGTGCGTGGGATGCCGAGTTAGACGTCGCCGGTGAGCTCCCGGCCGCTGTTGCCGTTGGGAGCACTGTTCCGGTGGTTGTCAAGTTCTGGGGAGTGCACCACCGTGTTCCTCAGGCCGAGATAGGCACTGGCGGCGAGATTCAGCAAGCTCCGAGGACCGGAACCCGTCTCCGGCGAGAGCTCCGGCGAGCTTGGCGGCGGGGTCGCGCGGGTGGCCGGAGGAGGACGAAGGGGTAGGCCCCACGCGTCAGCGGCTGGAAATAAAGGGGTGGGATTCTCTGTGGTCCGGGATCCAGTGCGGCCGCGCGGGAAGGAGTCTGTGGCCCCGTGTGGCTCGGATCCAGCGGTCGACACGTGTACGTGGACCCACCCGCAGGATTTAAACATTTCTGGAATTTCCAGTTTTAGTGCAAACTTTAGAACCCCATAACTTTTGCTAGGAAGCTCCAAATTTAGTGATTCAAATTGGGTTGGATTCATCTTGCCTAGCTCTGTCCAGAGATACAACCCAATTTGTATGAAACCCATTAATTAATTCTGGAAAATTCTTTAAAGCTTTTCAGCAAAAGAATTTTAGAGGGAGTTTGGTTCATCCAAAAATTCCCAAATTTTGGCAGAATGTTCTTTAGGACATTAGTAAACCCCTGCAAAAGTTTCAGACCATTTGGAGTTGAATTGGTCAGAGCAATTCAAATTGGAAGGTGCTGTGTTCATTTGAATGCAGAAACATTTTCAGAGAATTTCCAAAACTTGGAAATTCAATTCTGGGCAAACCTTGACTCCAAAAATGCTAGGAAAATTCATGCAAACTCTATGAGCTAGAATAGAAATTGTAGTTCATTAAGTTGAGCATGAACAGGGGTATTACCTCAGAATTAATTCTTCCTTGCTGATTTGCCAAGAGAATTATTCTGAGCAAACCATTCCATGAAAAGTGCTAAGGTTTGGTCCAGAGAGTTTGATTGTGACAAGGAACTCACACAAAAATTCTCAGCTCCATTGGAGCTTTAGATCACCCCTGTCCTGTTTACCCACTTGAGGGATTAAAATGGAAAAGGGGAAAAACCACTTAGCATTCAACCATGTGATTAAGTCCAAGCCAAACCACCAACACCAGTTCATATTTAAATTCTTAAACAAAGTTCCATGTATTAGAGGTTGGTTATTAGAACCAATAGTATAAGTCTTACTCTAAACTCACTTTTGCATATAAATTAACATGTAGTATTTCATTAACGTGTAGCCGTTGAAGAAGAGACTCCGGAAGTGCTGGACTTCCTCCTTCCGGACGAAGAACTAACTCCTGACCAGCAGCAACAAGGCAAGCCCCGGTTTGCATTAACCCTTTTCAAGAGTTTTACTTTGTTTACATGTGTCATATGAAGTATGTATGTGCATTAGGTATAGGATGAATGAAACCCCACTTGCATAACCAAAGTTTCCTAAAAGAGTGAGGGTAGTGTCAAGGACCTCGAGTAGACAGGCTATGCTTAATGAGTCATAGGACTTCGGTACAAGTCGAGTAGTTGGAATCTACTCGCGAGATAGGATGGGGACACACGGGTTCGGTTGAGTGATGTGAGATCACTTTAGTAATGAAAATGAGACTAGGCAGGGGCTAGGGCGCAGCAAGAGAGAGTCTTGTGTGCGCAGCCCTGTCCGTGTCGATTGAGGACCGATCCGTGTGCGGCCCTGCTGAACAAGTATTGAACGTACCGAAGGCATATCGGATATATGGGCCCCGATAAACCGATGTAGCCTAAACCTCCGGGCGTCGAGGCATAGCACACCGATTTATAGGTGTAGGTTGAGGGCAGCAAGGTGGAAATCTGCCAACGGGCATAGAGAGATGCTCCGTGTGGGGAACCTCCTGCTCGTTTCGGTGCGACCGGTTCGACGTTTGGGCTGTTGGGTGAAAGGTTGTCCCGTACGACATCGAGTGAGCGTGCTGTGCAGCTCCACGGGTGGGCGTACGTGACGTGCTCTTTGGGTTTTCCCTGCAGGTGTATATCGAGTCGATTCGCCGTCCCTCGCGGTGACGAGTACTGCTTGTTCACTGCGTCGTAACGTAGACTAATGGATGAAATATGTTGATTCAATGATGCTGATTGATATAATTGTATTGCTACATGTGTGCCACCAAATACTGCTTACTAAATTTCAGATTTCATGAACAGTTAACTTATTGCTAAAAGATGAACTAAGGATGAACTTATAGGCGTGTCGTTTTGCTGAAATGCTACCAACCTATGTCCATTGTACACCTCATGTAGAGTTTCATGCTTAGGTGAGTCGGTTAAGTCTTGCTGAGCCTTCGTGCTCACGGTTGCTGCATAAGTGTTTTTCAGGTGAGGAGCCACCCATGGACTCGGAGTACGAGTCCACCGGCGAGGGTTACCCTCCGTCGGGGACCACGGCTGAGTGGGAGCCGTACACGCCGCGCTGAGCTGAGGCGTGCAGCTAGTGTGGGTTGCCCTAGGGCTGGGCAACCGACTTTTGCTAAATAGGCAGGCGTGAGTTGTATAGTGTAGTCTTCCGCTGTGTAATAGAACAATAATTGTAACTGAAGTTTGTACTTGTTTGTACAGTTTCAGCTGTCTGTCCCATGTAATATATTGTGTTCTTATGACGTGTGCTGTCGGGTGTCGCATCGCGCGGCACCACCCTCTGCGATCCTGGATGAGCGGATTCCGGTCCGCCACAGTTTGCCTCTCATCAATTGCAGGGACCTGCTGCTGATTGGTGGACCGCCTACGTGGCCGCCCATCATGACCCTGAGAACATTACTTGGGAAGAGTTCAAGCGTAGCTTCCGCAACCATTACATCCCAAGAGGTGAACTCAAAAACAAGAGGAAGGAGTTTTTGGGACTGCAGCAGGGAAACATGACGGTGAGGGAATACCTCACTAAATTTACTCAACTATCCCGTTATGCTCCACGAGACATAGAGACTGATGAGCAGAAACAAGATTGTTTCGTGGAAGGGCTTACCGCAGAAATGCAGTGTGCAATGTCCTCAAATGAGTATGAAAGTTTTCAAAAGATGGTGGACAGAGCATTTGTGGTGGAAAGGAAGCTAAATGCCCTGGAAAATGAGAATAAGAGGAAGGCGGGGTGGTCACATCAGGCCTCAGGGAGCAACAACCGCCCACGTATGATGCAGCAACCTACGGGGCAGACAAGCCGTGCTGCGGTACCCTATTCAGCACCAAGAAGGTACAACCGAAACTACAGGCCACCCGCAGCCCCAGCACAGCCGCAACGTCAGTTTGTGCAACAGCCTCGCCCCGCATATCCACCTCGACCAGCAGTACAAGGACCCCCAAACCAACCCCAAGACAACAAGGGCCAAGCACCTAAAGTTGGGGTGCAATGTTTCAGCTGTGGTGAAGTGGGGCACTACGCCCATAAATGTCCAAAGAAGAAGCCTGCGCCGCCACAACAGCAGAATGTAGTGAGAGGACGGGTGAACCACGTCACTATGCAGGAAGCACAAGAGGCACCCGACGTGTTAGTTAGTAAGTTTCCTGCCAATTTACACCTTGCAACTCTGCTGTTTGATTCTGGTGCTACCCACTCGTTCATTGCTCAAGGGTTTGTTAAGAAGCATGACCTAGCAACCACACAAATGAACCATATGCTAGCCGTAAACTCTCCAGGTGGAGAAATAAGGACAAGACAAGTGTGTCCCAAAGTCAGCCTAGACATTAATGGGGTAGTATTTACTGCTAACCTCATAGTGATAGACTCACGAGGGATAGATATTATTTTGGGTATGGATTGGTTGACCAAACATAAAGGAATCATCCATTGTTCGACTAGAACGGTGGAACTAACTCACCCCAGTGGTACCAGAGTAAAGTTCATAATGATACACGAGCCTAGGAGGGACATTAAATTAAATCAAGTGGAGGTGAAAGTTGAGGAAATCAAGACTATCATGGAATATCCAGATGTTTTTCCGGAGGAATTGCCAGGAATGCCTCCCGACCGTGACGTGGAATTCGCAATTGAGCTAGTACCGGGAACAGCCCCGATATACAAGAGACCTTATCGAATGGACTCCAAGCAGCTAGAAGAGCTCAAGGATCATTTGAGAGAATTGACGGAGAAGGGGTATGTTCGCCCTAGTTCCTCACCATGGGGAGCTCCGGTGATATTTGTGCCTAAGAAAGATGGAACCCAAAGGTTATGCGTGGATTACCGTGCCTTGAATGAGGTAACCATCAAAAACAAGTCCCCATTACCCCGCATTGAAGACTTGTTCGATCAGTTGAGGGGAGCTTGTGTGTTCTCAAAAATTGATCTCAGGTCGGGGTACCACCAACTCAAGATAAGGCAATCAGATATTCCTAAGACAGCTTTCGTATCTCGTTACGGACTGTATGAATACACTGTCATGCCTTTCGGGCTAACCAATGCCCCGGCATATTTCATGTATCTCATGAACAAGGTATTCATGGAATATCTGGACAAATTTGTGGTGGTTTTCATAGATGATATTCTCGTCTTCTCCAAAGATGAAGAAGAACATGAGAAACATCTAAGGTTGGTGTTGCAGAGGTTGAGAGAACACCAACTATATGCCAAGTTGAGCAAGTGTGAGTTTTGGCTGAAGAGAGTTCTTTTTTTAGGACATATAATCTCGGAGGGAGGAATCTCCGTATATCCCGCCAAAATCGAGGATATCCAGAAGTGGAAAACCCCTGAAAATGTCGGGGAAGTTCGAAGCTTTTTGGGATTGGCTGGATACTATCGACGGTTTATTGAGGGATTCTCCAAGATCTCGAGACCTCTCACCAAACTGTTGGAAAAGGGAATCACATTCACCTGGACGCCCCAGTGCGAGATGAGCTTTCAGGAGTTAAAGAAGAGATTGACAACAGCCCCAGTGTTGGTTATGCCAGATATGCAGAAGAATTTCACAGTGTACTGCGATGCCTCTGGAAATGGGTTGGGATGTGTTCTCATGCAAGAAGGACATGTCGTGGCATATGCATCCCGGCAGCTTCGGAAGCACGAGAAGAACTATCCTACACATGACCTAGAACTAGCTGCAGTGGTACACGCGTTAAATATTTGGCGGCACTATTTGATGGGGAAGAGGACAGAGATATATACAGATCATAAGAGTTTGAAGTATATATTCACACAGCCAGATCTCAACCTCAGACAAAGGAGATGGTTAGAGCTAATCAATGACTTTGATGTGGGCATCAACTATCATCCCGGAAAAGCAAACGTCGTGGCCGATGCTTTGAGTCGGAAAGTGCAGGTCAATAAGTTGAGCTTGAAGGACATGCCTGCGGAATTGAAGGACGAGGTTATAAGGCTCAATCTATGTCTAGTAAATAGTGGTGAAGCCATCGCCATGGAAGTGGACTCCACACTCGAGCAAGACATACGCGAGGGCCAAACGAATGATGAGAAGATACAAGAGATCAGACAGCTCATCAAGGAAAATAAAGCTCCTGGTTTTAGAGAGGATGAACAAGGTACGGTGTGGCACGGGAAAAGGATCTGTGTGCCAGAAGTAAAAGAGATCCGTGAATTAATTTTGAAGGAGGCTCACGATTCCGACTATTCCATTCATCCTAGGAGTACGAAGATGTACCAGGACCTCAAAAGCAGGTATTGGTGGTATGGCATGAAGCGAGATGTCGCGGAACATGTTGCCCTATGTGACACATGTCAGTTGGTGAAAGCAGAACATCAACGACCCGCGGGATTATTGCAACCACTCAAAGTGCCTGAATGGAAGTGGGAAGAAATCAGCATGGATTTTGTCGTGGGATTGCCTAGGACCCAATCCTGGTATGATTCAATATGGGTCATTATTGATAGGCTAACCAAGGTAGCTCATTTCATTCCTGTGAAAGAAAGCTACAGCGGATCCAAATTGGCAGAATTGTACATGTCAAGGATTGTGTGTTACCATGGAGTGCCAAAGAAGATAGTGTCGGACCGAGGGACACAATTCACCTCGAGGTTTTGGCAAAAGTTGCATGAAACCATGGGAACCCATCTGAACTTCAGCTCTGCCTATCATCCCCAAACTGACGGGCAGACGGAGAGAACCAATCAGATCCTTGAAGATATGTTAAGGGCATGTGCTCTCAAAAACAATAGGAGTTGGGACAAGAACTTACCGTATGCGGAGCTTTCCTATAACAACAGCTATCAAGCTAGTATGAAGATGTCACCGTTTGAAGCTTTGTATGGAAGGAAGTGCAGAACTCCCCTATTTTGGAACCAAACAGGAGAAAGTAAAGTGTTTGGTCCAGAAGTGCTACAAGAAGCCGAGGCGAAGGTGAGGGAGATTCGCAACAACTTGAGGATAGCACAAACACGCCAAAAGAGCTATGCCGATGTACGAAGAAGAGAGCTCGTTTTCAACGTGGGAGACTATGTTTATCTCAAGGTGTCCCCTATAAGAGGACTTCGTCGGTTCAAGGTGAAAGGGAAGTTGTCGCCTCGATACATCGGACCCTTTCAAGTTTTGGAAAGAAAAGGCGAAGTGGCGTACCAACTAGAGTTACCGGTTCATCTATCGGACGTGCACGATGTGTTCCATGTGTCACAACTCAAGAAATGCCTGAGGACGCCTGAAGAGGTGTTACCCATGAATGAAGTGGATGAAGCTGAAGATTTGTCTTATGCCGAGCAACCATGCAAGATTTTAGAGACAATGAAACGCCTCACCAGAAATAAAAGAATCCGGATGTGCAAGGTGCAGTGGAAGCATCACTCAGAAGAGGAAGCTACCTGGGAACGGGAAGATGAACTCAAGGCACAATTTCCGGAATTGTTTTCTTAGAAACACCAATCTCGAGGACGAGATTTCTTTTAAGGGGGGTAGAGCTGTAACACCCCAAATTTTGATTCAAAACCCAAAACCATGTTCAGGGGGGGAATTTAAAAATTTTTGGACGTGTTGCATGTTTTGCAAAAATTCAAATTCAAACTGGAATTCAAATTATACTCAAAACAGAAAAGAAATGGAAAAAGAAAAAGGAAAACGGGAAAAAACTGGCCAGTGGGCCGAAACCGCCAGCCGGCCCAGCTACCCCCGCGCCAGCCCGCCCCCGCGCGCGCCGCGCTGCCTCTCACAGACGGGTGGGACCCACATGTCATCCCTAACCCCGCGACCCCGGACTTTTCCCCCCGAGCGCGCGCGATCTTAACCGATCGAAAAACCGCGTCCCTCAGACGAATTCTGGTCCCAGAAGAATCCAACTCGATCACAACTGACCCACCGCCCTCCCCCGGCTATAAAAACTCCCGATCCGATCAGTTTTTCCCACGCGATCGCCGATTTTCACTCCGGTGAGCACCGAGACTTCGCCGGTGAATTCTGGCCGATCTAAGCTCGGAAACTCTGATCTAACTCGCTGGTCTTGATCCACCGCCTCCGGGGAACTTTGCAGGTGCAGAAAACCCGAAGACTTACGGTGTAAATCCAGCGCCGTCGAGCTTCGCCGTGGTTTTGCCTCGGACCTCGCCGCCGATCACTTTCCAGGAGCCCCGAGCTCGAGAAAATCCCCGAGGTGAGATCCCTGACCTCCCCTCTACCGATCTAGGCCATAAGATCACAGTTCTAGGCAGAATTCTTGAAGATCCGAAACTTTCCGGCGAGATCGCCGCTTCCCGCCGCCGTGCGCCGCCGGCAGCGCCGCCCGCGCTCGATCAGAGCGACGTGGCCGCATGTGCGCCGTTTATTTAAATCGCACGGTAGACTTTAAAACCCCGCGTACCGGTTCAATCTTATAATCTCAGCCGTCGGTTTAAAATCGGACGGTCCATGTCGACCCCGCGTTATAAAGACTGGAGTTCTTACGTGCTACCCCCTGGTGTTCTCTGGAATTGAGAGCTAGCCCCGGAAACTTCAGATCTAGCCCCTGGAACTCCAGAAAATCACGTAAATCCATTTAAAATCAGTTTTAACCCCTGGACTTAATAGAAATTAAGAAAAACACCTCTGATAAGTGTAGATAGACCCCTGGAAAGTATGAAAATAATATTATAGACCCTGTAGTGGGGTGAATTCATTATCTTGTCCTTGTTTAGTATTTAATTTAGAAAATTGAATATGTAACTAGTGTTTAAAAATTAAAAGGGGGACAAACATAATTGTCAACATTAATTAAAAACTTTCTCAGTACTTAGAAAATTTTGGAGTGAGATAAAAGTATATTTTTGGGCTGAAATAAATCTGTTTCATCTATTATTCACATTTATTAGTATAGGGACACATTTTTAATTAAAGAATAGTTATAGAAAAATAGGGAAAATAATTATGAAATAGTATACATCATAAGCCATGGTCAAAATATGATTTTAAATTATTTAGGACCAGAACCTAATCTGTTTAGGTGATGTGTATTACTAATTTAATAATAAAATACACAATTATGCATAGGAATATAAATCTGAAAATATAGCAACTAGTAAATGATAAATGGAGTTTCTAAAATACAAAGAATTCAGTTTAGGGTTGATAGAAATTGTGAAGGCACATTGTATGCAAGTATAAATGTGGACACAAAAGTAGGAATCATATATACATGGTTAAAAGTGCATGCAAGCCACAACTTAACACACATAAAGTAACCACAACACATAGAATGGTGAATGAATTTCATAAATGTGAATGTGTGGGTTGTATGAAGTGTAAGTGTGAATTATGTCTTATGGATTGTTGTTTTTCTTTTGCTATGTGTGATGGTATGAAGTAGAACCTGTTCAAGAACAAGTTATTCAATTCCTAGACCAGGAATACCCATTTCAAGAGCAGCAAGAAGGAGGCAAGTGTCCTTGACCACTTTGATCCTATGCTAGGATGTGTAGATAGAATTATTTGCATTGTCAAGTTAAATATGAAACCCATGCTAGGAAGTTTCCCTAGAATTGCATTACCTTGTTTCCTTGAAGCTTGGGTTGGGATTTATTTTGTCATGTCATTTATTTACATGCATATGCTTAGCCATGCTTAGAATGGGATATTTGGGATATGAGATCATCAGTTTATTTTACCATACTCTTGAATGAGCTATTGTGAGTTATGTAGAGGTAGGGATCAAGGCAAGTTGGCTGTTTTGGTTGTGTGCTGGGTGCACGAGACTTGGGTTTGTGTTTAGTACTTGCCTGGATCCTAAGGACCGGTTCATGGAGCATGTAACCCTGCTTTACAGTGCCATCCACATGCTGAGATGGGGCAGCTTGGCCAATTAATTAGGTGTATCCCCGACGTAGTATGGGTGTGTTGGATGGTGCGGGGAATAGGTGTCAGCTGGACTACCATATGAACCGCAAGGCTCAAGAGGGGGCCACTGCAGCGGGATTGGAGCCTCTTGTATGCTGTTAGGGGTGAAACCTCAGTGGACCCACGCTCGTCGGGAATCCCTTTGTAAAGGCTTCGTAGTGATCTCCTGGCCGCACACCTGGGAAGTGTGAATGTGGATCATAGCCACTGGCATAATGGAGGTTCTTTTAGTCCACCTGGCAACGGGGGATGAAATCACTACTTGTGGGTACAGTGGTACAAACTCTGCAGAGTCAAAACTGTCTTGACAGCCGTGCTCACGGTTAAGAGCGGCCTGGACTTATTCATGATTAGAGGATTGATGGTTTTGGAAGTTAAGCGGGGAGCTTAACATTGGTAATGATGGTTATTGGATTACAATGATGGGATGGGAGATTGGGACCATTTCACCTGTGTATAAATGTAGGTGCTTAATAAGCTAAGGTGATAGGTATTAATTGCGTAGTGCTTTAACCATGAGTTTAACCTCTCCTTGTTCTAGCCATGCATGATATAATTTTCCCACACTTGCTGAGTACCATTGGTACTCAACCTTGCATATTTGTTGGTTTATATTGCTGCTCAGGTCAAGATAATGAGGTGGTGTATAATGACCATGATTTTGGACCCGAGGAAGGTTTCTAGGTTCATGAAGACCCCCGGGCAACGCCTGTGATGGAGCCCTAAAGAATAATATTCCGCTGCTAGTTTATTTACTTGTGATGAAGCATTAGTGTCCATTGAGACATTTGCGATGTAAGACTTATTTATATTCGACACCTGGCTTGTAATAAATGATGCTTCACTATTTGTCATCACATGTATGAGAAAATGATCCTGGCATATATGTGATATTCACTTGGTTGTTCTTCGGAAAAACCGGGTGTGACAAACTCCCCATTACACCGTCCGCAGTCCCTCCTATTAGATAATCCAGTCAGAGAGGTTTCAGCAATCAATAGTGCTGAGGCTCTCAAGTTAGAAGACATCCCCGTAGTCCGGGAGTATCCTGACGTGTTCCCGGATGATCTTCCGGGCATGCCACCTGAGCGGGATGTCGAGTTCAAGATTGAACTTGCACCCGGGACTACGCCCATATCACGGAGATCATACAAGATGGCTCCAAATGAGCTGGCGGAACTGAAAGAACAGCTCAATGATCTGTTGAGCAAGGATTTCATTATGTCGAGTTCCTCGCCTTGGGGATGCTCGGCGTTCTTCGTAAAGAAGAAAGATGAAACCCTGAGGCTGTGTGTGGATTACCGGCCGCTCAACGCCATCACCATCAAGAATAAGTACCCACTGCCCCGCATCGACATATTGT
The DNA here is from genome assembly GCA_030760725.1 of Neostapfia colusana. NCBI lineage: Eukaryota > Viridiplantae > Streptophyta > Magnoliopsida > Poales > Poaceae > Neostapfia > Neostapfia colusana. The sequence continues at coordinate 22,091,333 of JASWHV010000017.1, read as the reverse complement.
TTGATCAACTTGTGGGTGCAAGTGTGTTCTCCAAGATGAACCTTCGCTCTGGATATCACCAGATAAAGATCCGGGCGGAGGATATCCCGAAGACGGCCTTCTCAATGAGATATGGATTATATGAATATCTCGTCATGTCCTTTGGTCTCACAAATGCTCCAGCCCATTTCATGTATCTCATGAACTCGGTGTTCATGCCGGAGCTGGACAAGTTCGTGGTAGTGTTCATCGACGATATCTTGGTTTACTCCAAGACAGAAGCCGAACATGCCAAACATTTGCGGATCGTTCTTCAACGATTACGAGACCACAAGCTCTACGCCAAGTTCAGCAAATGCGAGTTTTGGATCAGCCAAGTGCCATTCTTGGGACATATCATCTCCGCAGAAGGCATTGCGGTTGACCCAAGTAAAATAGAGCAAGTGCTGAAATGGAAAGCTCCCACTTCAGTTCATGAAGTCAGAAGCTTCCTCGGGTTAGCGGGATACTATCGGAGATTTATTCCAAGTTTCTCCAAGCTCGCTAAACCGATGACAGAATTGCTGAAGAAGGGGACGAAGTATGTTTGGAACACGGCGTGTGAAGGAGCCTTCCAAGCATTGGTGAAGCATCTCACAACAGCCCCGGTCTTAGCTCAGCCGGATACAACAAAGCCCTTCGACGTGTATTGTGACGCGTCCGGTATTGGGCTTGGCTGCGTGTTGATGCAGGAAGGACGTGTGGACGCTTATGGCTCACGCCAACTTCGGAACCATGAGCAGCATTATGACACTCATGATCTTGAGCTTGCTGCAGTGGTTTTGGCGCTGAAAATGTGGAGGCACTATCTCCTGGGGAATCTGGTGCATCTCTACACCGACCACAAGAGCTTGAAATATATTTTCACCCAGAAGGAGCTGAACATGAGGCAGAGGAGGTGGTTAGAACTGATCAAAGATTATGAGATTGAGATCCATTACCACTCCGGCAAGGCGAATGTGGTTGCCGACGCGCTGAGTCGGAAATCACATGTCCATCACCTCACCTGTAAGGGCCTCAGTTTTGACAACCATTTGCAGTGTTCATCACCACACCACACACCTCATTTGAGCAAGAATGATGAACACAAATGAAGAGCAAGTAACAATTATCAACATGCTCATTAGAGAACAAACTCACACATTGCAAAAGTGGTATTTCCCACATGTGATATAGATGGGCTGGACATATGAAAACTCCTACACTTTGCTAAGGATGTCCATGCCAAGTTTCACCCAAATTCAAAACCTTTTTGAGGTCATCTTGGGTATAGATAGGAAAGGGGCAGTTTGAAAACATATTCAAATTCAAACTGTTTTTATGCCACGAATTTGAAAGTGGAAGGCATATTCTTACTCAGCACATTTTTGTGAGCTCACACACCAATTTTCACTCCATTTGGAGTTGATCTTGACATGAGCTAAGGGGGAGAAATTCAAACTTTATTTGAATTTCAAACTGAACTTGTGCTGAAATTCATTCAAACCAAACCTCATTTGAACTTTGATCAATTCAAATGGCTCTTGGGTGAATAATTTGAATTGCCAAGGGTAGAATAGGGTTCACTGTTTACCACAGCTGTTAGGAGTAAATTTCAGAGGTTAAAAGAGGGGTGGGACCCACATGTCAGCCTCTGCCTCAAAACAAACCGACTGAAACACAGTTCAGTCGGTTCCCGGCTGCTGTGTGCGCGCGCCACCGAAGGGGGGCAGCCGGCGCCAGCTCCTGCTGCGCGCCCCAAGCCGGAGACCAGCCGCCGGGCTATTTATTCCCTCCCCGGCGTGCTCCGATCATTCATTCCCCGAGCTGCCGGCATACTCGGCTGTTTTTTCCACTGCCATCACCGCCGCTCGAGCTCCCGCTCGATCAAGCCGATCGCAGCTCCCTCCTTCCACTCCAGGGTCCCAGCAAGGTACTAGAGACCTTCCTCCATCCTCCCCATTGCTAGAAGTCGATTGAAACCGAGTGCTATCGGCTGTGCCGAAAGATAAAAATCGGAACTGGAAACCGCCGCACCTCGGGCTCTCGTGGACAGCCCAACCTGGGCGTTGTCACGCCCGAGCCAAGGCACCCTTGGACGCGCAGGTGACCGGTGCTGCTCATCCCCGAGCCACAGCTCGAGTGGTTGCTCACCGGCGGCGAATTTCCATTTTTCCCCTTTCTGTGTGCAGAACGACCTTCGGGTACGATTCTGTTTAATTCGTGCTCTAGAAAGGATTAGAGGGCCTCAGGCCACTCCCACACGAGCTAGACACGGTAACGCACAAGTTGCCTTCACAACTCTGGGCCGGAGAACCTCTGTGCCCGGCGTAATTCAAGGTCTACTAATGGCGGAACGAACGGGGGGTTTCGGGCGCACGGTGAGGACCTATTTCGGGCCTTCCCCGAGCTGCCTCGAGTTCATGTCGACCTTCTCTGAGGTCCACTGGTGCTCCCCGACCGATTTCCCAAGTAGCTGAGGTACTAGGAGAGTCAGCCGACATGGCCGAAGTCGTTCCGATATGGCGGCTCGTCGCCGACCATGCTCCGGCCGTTGTCATGAGCAGCTGACCCTCGGATCATGTTCCCCAAGTAAAAGTAGGCAGGGGCGGCCAGAATCAAGAAGTTTGGAGCTGTACAGCAGCCAGCGGCGAGCTCTCCGGCGAGGTCCCTCGGCGGCGGAGCGCGGGTGTCGCGAGGTTGAAGAAGGGGGTGGACCCCAGCTGTCAGCGGCCGATATTTTGAATCGGGATCCGGCTGCGGCCGGGATCGGGTGTGCTGGCGCGCAAAATCCTTGTGGGCCGCGGTGTGCTGTCGCTTCGGCGTGCGACGCGTGTCCCCTGGGCCCACGCGCGAGTTTAAACTTTTCCCCGATTTTCAGATTTCCTTCAAACTTCAAATCCTTATAACTTTGGCTAGAAAGCTCCAAATCGAGTGAACCAAATTTTGCTGGATTCAGCTCTCTGAGTACTTTCCATAAAATCAAGTTTCACTTCATGAAATTCTTTAATTCTCCAGAATTAATTCCTTAAAGTTTAAACTGTTAGGAATTTTAACTGGAGAATCCTTTGGAGGAAAATCCTGAAATTTTGCTGGGATGTTCACCAAAATATCCTTGAGCTACCATAAAAATTTCAGATCCATTTGAGCTCATTTAATCCACCTAATGGTGTGATTAGTAAAACTGTTCCAGAGAAAATAGAAAATGTTCAGAAACATTTTCAGAAATTTCTCTGAAATTGTTTAGCTCATATATTTAGTTAGGGACTTCCAAATTAAGTGAGACCAACTCCATTAGAACCTTCTGAAAATCTAGTTTTCAGAAAGTCATAGTTTGTCTCATGAAAATTCCTAGAACACCCTAAGAGTTCCAATTAAGGTCAAGGACATAATTATTTGTGGAGGGCTCAAATGAGCTTTGCTGCAACAAAAACTTGACCAAGTCTTTGTTTAGGTTGTAACCAAGCCACGGTAAAAGTTTCACAGTCATTAGGTCTGTCTAGCAAGGGTTATAGACTTCACAACTTCAAGTTAATACAAATGCATTTAAATTAATACATACATTGTTCTTATCATGTAGTCGCTAAGGTCGAGGAGGAACCCGAAGTCCTAGACTTCGTTACTCCGGAGGAACAGCTAGCCTATGACCAAGAGCAGCAAGGCAAGCCCCGGTTTGCATTAACCTTTTTACAAATGTTTATTGTTTTGAGCACATCTTTGAATATTGTTCTTTGCATTAGAGTCTTGATTGGAAACCCAACTGCACAGCCAAGAAAACCATGGGTTGGGTTTAGGATTGAAAACCTCGTTAGTCACTGCATTGCTAGGATAGAGTAGGATTCGGTACAAGTCGAGTAGTTGGAACTACTCGCGAGAATAGGCTAGAGGCACATTGCTCGGGTAGAGGTAGCACATGATACACATGGCAAGAAAATGAGACCGAGCGGAGAGTAAGGGCAGCAGGACTTTGGGGCCTGTGTGCTGTAGCTCCGCTTGTGTCGATTGAGGACCGAGCCGTGTGCGGGCCTGTTGAACAAGCTAGAACAGTTCCGAAGACCTACCGGCTATATGGGAACCGGGAAACTGATGTAACTCGGGTAGCTGGGTATTGAGGCATTGCCCGTCGTTCAGAGGGTAGGTTGAGAGCTCGAGGTGTAAATCAGCAGGCGGCACAGAGATGCGCGTGCAGGGACCTCTTGCTCGGGACGATGGGACCGGTTCAATATTTGGCTAACGGGTGAAAGGTAGTCGCGTACGGCGTCCGTGATGGTTGTTGTAGGCAACATCGAGTACGGGCGTACGTGACGGGTTGTTCGGGTAACCCTGCAGGTGTAAATCGATTATAATCGCCATCCCTCGCGGTCAGTGAGTACCACTTGTTCACTGTACCGTGACGTAGAAAGAACAGGCTAGTTACATGTTAAAATGTTGCTGATTGAAAGCTGGACATTGATTGTTAATGATATGCTGTAGTTTAGTGCTAACTAAAGTTCTTTTCAACTTTGGGCAAAGTACATGAGAGAAATGCGTTTCTTGTTTGATTGCGGCTCTCTCATGTGCCTTAGCGTAAGGTTCTCAACAACCTGCTGCTAAAACTTGAAAGTAAGGTTCTACTAATTAGGCGAGTCCTTGCAAATGATTTTTACCTCATGCAACCCATTACCCTCATGTAGAAGTTGCATGTTTAGGTGAGACGGGTCAGACTTGCTGAGCCTTCGTGCTCACTGCTTGTGTTTGAAGCTTTTTGCAGGGTTCTATGAGGAAGGGACTCCCGAAGAGGAGACGGAACCCCAGGAGGGGAACCCCGTCGAGTGGGAGTCGTGCACGCCGCAGGGTTAGTGTGCGTGTGTGCTAGCAAGGACACGTTCGAGGGCTGAACGTGCACTTGATGCTTAGTCTACGCCCGCGAGTGTGGACTAAACGTATTTTGATGTAAACAGGTCATAAAACTGTTTATGTAATAAACTTCCGCTTCCGCTTTGTACCTTTGACGTGTGTTATACGGTGCTGTGCAACGCAGCACCACTCAGCGTGATCCTGGCTCGACAGGACCAGTGGGGTCGTGTCAGCGTTGGTATCAGAGCTCGCTTGAGGTTTAACACAGTACAAAGGTCTTCTTTTTCAAAAATCCAGTGAGGAACGAGTTAGTAGCCCGTATAAGGATGTTATTAGCATATAGAAAGTGGCATATTAACCTATTTGTTATGTCGGAAAATCGTGCATCTCGGGACGTTCATGTCTTGGGGGGTGCACGTAAGCGCTGTCCACCAGTGCGCACAAGCTGAAGGGTGGAGCCCCACGGGTGGCAGGTAACCCGACCCGCTTTGATATCCTCTACGACTCTTCATGTCGTTTGGGGTATTCGAGCAACGTCTGTCCCTGGCGTGCGTGGTGCAACATGGGAGACCCCGTCACGTGGTCTGAAACGTGAACACGTAACTCAAGGCGTGTTTGGCTTGAGAACATCCGGGCGAGTGATGACGGCCGGGTGTACCAACTGTATGGATTCCAGGCTCGGTGTGCAGCCGAGTCTGATGATTGGTTGAATTTCTGCAGGTAGCCTTCCCACGAAATGGTAGACGTGTAGCATCCGTGTGCGAGTGACGAGTAGTGCCACTAAAATAACGAAGCCGGCTAAGTTCGGTATAGGTTTTTCCTTTGTGAGGACGTAGTACCGACAAAATCTGGTGACGCATCGACGTCACACCCAACTAAATGAACAACTTCATTTAAAAATTTGAAGGTTTTGATCCAAAGTAGTAAAATTGATGTAACTCCTTCCCTGGTACAGGATGTTCAAAGTTAACAAGTTTTCAACTTATAGGATGTTAAGGACAGAGCACTCTGTTTTCAGCTGAATCAAGGCTGGAGTTAATCAGAGGTTAGAGGTTGAGTTCTTTCGAGGTTGGGGTCGTATGATACATTTCTGGAAGCTTTGGAAGAGCTTTAAAACTTTTCTGTTGAGTTCCAGAGGTGTTTCATCCCTTAACTACTCGAAAAATGCAGTAGAGTTGAAACTGTCCAGAAAACAGGACGGAGCAAAAACTCTCTGTAGACTCTCTGTAAATTAAGCATAACTTCCTGCTTAAAAATTCCAAAAATAGGACATGAGGTAGTTCTGGAAAGCTTATGAGATGGGTTACAACTTTGTAACAGAAAGTTTTGTCAGATTAGGGACAGAATTAACTGGGATTCTTGGATCAAATCAGTACCTAAAGCAGGGAGGTGCTGTCCAATTGTTCCCAGAAATTCTGTTAACTTTGACATCTCATAACTTTTCAACCAGGACAGATCTTAGGCCAACCAAATACTTTCTGGAAAGCTATTGAAGTTAACTTTAACTTTGATGTTGAGCTCCAGTACTGGTTTTGCTTTTAGCCTGGCCTAAATCAGGTTGATATGGAAACTGGTCAGGGCTGTCATGGTAACAGCAGATCAGCAGTCAAATTTGTTTAAAAATTTGAACTATGTTTCCAAGTGTTATGGGTTCAATGACATATCTTATGTTATAACTCAATGGTTTACTGTTCAAATAAATATTTGACATTTCTCAAATATATTTTTACAGATGGCAGCAGATAAACGGTTGGAAAACGGGTGGGTAGTTTCCCACTGCTCTGACCGTAGCGGCTACCCGGAAGCATTGCGGCAAATGCTCCAATATTTCGGGTACAATCAGATGCCGCAATACTTCGCCAAGGAAGAAGGCGAAGAGGGGAACAAGACGTGGACGATCCATGTCGAAGTTTCCGCAGGACCTACGCCACCCGGTTGGGTGCCATTCACCGTCACGGTGAGCGGAAGACAACCGGAAGGGATGTGGCAAGTGGCAGCCCGTGACACTATGTCACGTTTCTGCCAACTACACGTGCAGGCTATGGAAGGAACTCCATACGCACTCGTTCCGGTGGAGGGACGAGCTCAGCACGTGCGGGAAGGGAGGTACCTGGAGGCAACAGACCCGAGTTGCCCAAGGTACAACCCCGCGGAGGCAAATCTCAGCCTCCAAATGAGGGCGGGAAACGCTGTGATGGACAGCCAAGCTGTTCATACGGAGCATCTCGCCACCAAGCTCAAGGAGAGCACAAGCCGTGGAGATCATTTTGAGAGTGCTCACAGTGCACTCCGCAATGTGCTTCTTCCGACGATCAAGCGATTGAATGAACAACACAATCAGTTGCATCGTCTGAAGAAGGCAAAGAAGAAGAGCCGTGTTGACATCGCGGCGTTGCAAGAGCTGGTGCAGACCCTAACCCAGCAGAATGAGGACCTTGCTCAAGAGCGGGACGACGCTATCGAGGAAGGACAAGGCTGGGAAGAGGACTACAACCAGGCTATGGACAAGGTGCATGCATTGCAGGACCTCGTGCCCCCGGTATTGGGCGTACCGGTAGTCTTGGGTCTTCCAGCCATGGGAGAGCCCGGAATGGGAGGAGAGGTGGTAGATCCAGAGCCACCAGCTGAGGTACCGGAGGAGGACGACCCACAGGAGGTCGAGTTCTACTCCGAGTAGGGGGTTACGGTTGCCAAGTAGGGCAGCTAGGGTAGCATAACCCAACTTTTGTAATCGGTGACATGTCGTGTAGACAGTAGCGTATGTATAGGTAGTGACGACATGAGCACAACTTCTCGGAGATCCGAGAATAATGTATCTTGTATAAAGTTTTTGCTTTATCAATATATGTGAATGTTGTGCAAGTTAATCATGCGTCACTTCAATACTACTGCTGTTTATGGAATTTTGAGTAAGACATGTGCTAATTGCTGCTGTGCTGAATTTCAGAATGACGCGTACTCGTGTCAACCCTGATGTTGGAGGTACTAGCCAAGGGGGAGAGACCTCCCAACCGCCTCCCGAGGACTCCTCGGGACAGCAGCAGCAACAGCAACAGCAAACACCGCCACCGCCTCTGCCAACGGTTACATTGGCCGACATTGTCGCGGCAATGGCGGGTTCACATCAGCAGCACACAGAGCTGCTGCAAACGTTAATTGCGAATACGTCTCGCCCAGAGAGACGTCAAGATCGTGAGGAGCGCCAACAGAGCTCCTACTCCGACTTCCTGGCGACTCATCCCCCTGTATTCTCAAGGGCGGATGAACCACTTGACGTGGACAACTGGCTCCGCGCCATAGAAATGAAGTTCGGGCTGCTCCAAGTCAGCGAGCAGCGCAAGACTCAGTTCGCGGTCCAGCAGCTCCAAGGATCCGCGAGCGCGTGGTGGGCCAACTTTTGTGCTTCACAACCCACCGACCGAGTGATGACCTGGGCGGAGTTCCGGACGGCCTTCAGGGCCTATCATATACCGCCCGGTTTGATGAAGAGGAAGACGCAGGAGTTCCTACACCTGCAACAAGGGAGCCGGAACGCGCTGGAATATTCCAGGGCGTTCAACGATCTCGCGCTCTACGCGTCGTATCACGCAGATACGGACGAGAAGCGGCGGGACCATTTTTACCAGGGGCTTAACCCGCTCCTGAAGGACAAGTTTGCGATGTTCAATCGCGGCAGCCTCAACGACATCATTGATGCTGCGATTGTTCAGGACTCCGGCAAGGAGTTGGCGACGGCAGAGCGAAAGCGAAGCGCGCCGCAGAGCAGCGGAGAAGGAGGCAGTACTTCTCAGAAGTTTCGGATGGTGAATCGCCCACCATCAGGTCCACGCTGGCAGCCACCACAGCGGTCGATGCCATTCCGCAGTCGGCCGTACTCTTCACCGGCATTCCGGCCGGCACTGCCAGTACCACCGCAACAACAGCAGCAGCAGCGGGCGATGCCGCGTGCGTTTGCACCTCCACAACGCATGTCGGGCTTTCGTCCACCGAGTACTCCACCAGCAGCGGCCACATGTTACAAGTGTGGTCGTCCAGGACACTTCGCAAGCAGTTGCCCGGAGAGGCAAGGCGGCGGAGTGGCACCACAGTTTCCGGGGAAGAATCAACCCCGGAACCCTATTAATGCGCGGCGGGCAAACCCTAGGCCCGGCACTGTCCACCAGCTTGCCACTGAGGACGTGCCGGAGGGCGAGCCAATCCTTGCGGGTATGTTCCAACTCCACCAGCATCCCGCTATAGTACTATTTGATTCAGGCGCCACGCATAACTTTATTAGCCAGGCTTTCATTGCTAAACACAGCTTGCCAATACTACCCACCGATAGTCCATATTTAATTTGTTCACCGGGTGGGAAGATTTCAGCAAGCGTAATGGTCTCCAAAGCACCATTATGCTTAGCGGGTAGAGTGTACCCCACGTCTCTCATTATCTTAGAGGGACAGAAGGTCGATGTCATCCTAGGGATGTCGTGGTTAACCCGCCACGGCGCTGTTTTAGACACCGTCCTTCGAGTCGTGCACTTAAACTCAGAGGTGCACGGTTCTCACTCATTATTTCTGGACAGTCCAGAAATAAAACTTTCAAGTGTTTATCAGTCCACAACTATCAGATTGGAAGACATTCCAGTGGTCCGAGAGTTCCCGGATGTATTCCCGGACGATTTGCCGGGGATGCCACCCGATAGAGAGGTGGAGTTCAAGATTGAACTTGCACCGGGAACCATGCCAATATCCCGAAGGCCGTACAAGATGGCACCCAAGGAGTTGGCTGAACTGAAGACTCAGCTCACGGACCTTCTGGAGAAGGGTTTTATTAGGCCGAGCTCCTCGCCATGGGGCTGTTCGGCATTATTTGTCAAGAAGAAGGATGAAACGTTGCGGCTTTGCGTGGACTATCGTCCATTAAATGCCGTAACCATCAAGAACAAGTACCCGTTGCCACGGATCGACATGTTATTTGATCAGTTGGTCGAAGCGAAGATCTTTTCCAAGATGGATTTAAGATCCGGGTACCATCAGATTAAGATAAGGGCGGAGGACATTCCAAAGACAGCTTTCTCGACAAGGTACGGACTGTATGAGTACCTGGTCATGTCCTTTGGCCTCACCAATGCTCCAGCTCACTTCATGTACTTAATGAACTCGGTGTTCATGCCGGAGCTGGACAAGTTTGTCGTGGTCTTCATCGACGACATCCTGGTATATTCCAAGTCGGAGGAAGATCACAAGAAACATCTGCGTATAGTCTTGCAACGGCTGCGGGATCACAAGTTATACGCAAAATTCAGCAAATGTGAGTTTTGGATATCGCAAGTGCCTTTCCTCGGGCATATCATCTCAGCGGAGGGTATCGCTGTGGACCCGAGCAAGATCACGCAAGTGCTGAATTGGAAATCCCCGAGAACTGTTCACGAGGTACGGAGTTTCCTCGGACTCGCGGGATATTATCGGAGGTTCATTCCGAACTTCTCGAAGATTGCCAAGCCAATGACAGAGCTGCTGAAGAAGGCTACCAAATATGTTTGGAGTCCAGCATGTGAAGCAGCATTCAAGGCTTTAGTCAAGCACCTGACATCAGCACCGGTTTTGGCGCAGCCAGACACAACAAAACCGTTCGATGTGTACTGCGATGCATCCGGCATTGGGCTCGGATGTGTGCTGATGCAAGACCGAAGAGTGGTCGCGTATGGATCACGGCAGCTTAGGAACCATGAGCAAAATTATCCAACTCACGATTTGGAGCTCGCTGCCGTGGTACTTGCACTGAAGATGTGGAGGCACTACCTACTCGGTAACCTCGTACATTTATATACCGACCACAAAAGCCTCAAGTACATATTCACTCAGAAGGAGCTGAACATGAGGCAACGAAGATGGTTAGAACTGATAAAGGATTACGAGATAGAGATCCATTATCATCCGGGCAAGGAAAACATTGTGGCAGATGCGCTGAGCCGCAAGTCACACGTCAATAATCTGACCATCACACCGTGGGAAGGGAGCGAACCACCACTACATGTGATTCCACATGGAGCTCTCTACAACCTGGCTTTGATCCCCACCATCCGTGAAGAGATAGCGGCAGCCCAGAAGAATGACAAGGGCATGTCACATTTACGGAGACGTGTAGACAGTGGGGAGTTGAAATGTTTCCGGAAGGACGGAGACGGCGTCCTATGGTTCAAGGACCGGATCGTCGTACCCCGAAACCCGGAGTTAAGGAAGAAAATCTTTGATGAGGCTCACTTATCAAAGTTTTCTATTCACCCTGGCAGCAACAAGATGTATCAAGAACTCAGAAGCAAGTTTTGGTGGACACGAATGAAGCGGGAGACTGCAAAATACGTGTCCGAGTGTGATACATGTCGAAGGGTGAAGGCAGATCATATGCGGAAACCGGGACTGCTGCAACCACTGGGCATTCCTGCCTGGAAGTGGGAGGACGTGAGCATGGATTTCGTCGTTGGTTTACCCACCACCTTACAGAAACATGATTCTGTGTGGGTGATCGTCGATCGGCTCACCAAAGTTGCCCATTTCATCCCGGTCAACACCAACTACAACGCCAAGAAGTACGCTGAACTGTACATCTCACGGATCCTATGCTTATACGGCGTACCCCGTACCATCGTATCGGACCGGGGCACTTTATTTGTGTCCCGTTTTTGGGAGCAGCTACACGCTGTCCTGGGGACGAAGCTGATCCGTAGTTCAGCCTACCACCCGCAGACAGATGGACAAACTGAGCGGGTAAATCAGATTCTAGAAGACATGCTACGAGCTTGCGCTATCGACCACGGCAAGAATTGGGATGATCACTTGCCGTTAGCTGAGTTCTCGTACAACAATGGGTACCAAGCCAGCATCAAGATGGCGCCGTACGAGGCGCTATACGGGAGAAAATGCCGCACACCACTGAACTGGTGTGAGTCTGGCGAGAGGGTTACCTTCGGGATTGACCTTGTCAACGACGCGGAAGAAAAGGTTCGACTGATTCAAGCGAACCTAAGAGCCGCTCAATCCCGACAGAAGCAGTATGCGGACCGGAGAAGGCGCCCATTACAATTCGAAGTTGGAGATTACGTATACCTACGAGTGTCTCCAATGAAGGGCGTAAACAGATTTGGGGTGAGAGGAAAGTTGGCACCCCGATTCATCGGTCCATTCCAGATTACCGAAAGATGTGGATCAGTGGCATACCAGCTGAAATTACCAGAAGCACTTTCCGGTGTGCACAACGTCTTTCACATTTCCCAGCTGAGGAAGTGTCTCAAGCTATCAACTACCGTTCAGCTGGAAGACATTGAAGAACTGCAACCGGATCTCACCTATCGGGAGGAACCGGTGCAGATTATTGATGAAAAGGCCCGAACCACACGCAACCGTACGTTGTGGTTCTACAAGGTTCTATGGAGTAATCACTCCATGGACGAAGCGACATGGGAGAGCGAAGAATTCCTTCGCACTAACTACCCCGACTTTTTCACATCGCATATCCGGTAATTTTCCACCATCCTCTCTCTCATTTTCACCTTATAATCTCGGGACGAGATTCTTTTAAGGGGGGAGGAATGTAAGGGCCTCAGTTTTGACAACCATTTGCAGTGTTCATCACCACACCACACACCTCATTTGAGCAAGAATGATGAACACAAATGAAGAGCAAGTAACAATTATCAACATGCTCATTAGAGAACAAACTCACACATTGCAAAAGTGGTATTTCCCACATGTGATATAGATGGGCTGGACATATGAAAACTCCTACACTTTTCTAAGGATGTCCATGCCAAGTTTCACCCAAATTCAAAACCTTTTTGAGGTCATCTTGGGTATAGATAGGAAAGGGGCAGTTTGAAAACATATTCAAATTCAAACTGTTTTTATGCCACGAATTTGAAAGTGGAAGGCATATTCTTACTCAGCACATTTTTGTGAGCTCACACACCAATTTTCACTGCATTTGGAGTTGATCTTGACATGAGCTAAGGGGGAGAAATTCAAATTTTATTTGAATTTCAAACTGAACTTGTGCTGAAATTCATTCAAACCAAACCTCATTTGAACTTTGATCAATTCAAATGGCTCTTGGGTGAATAATTTGAATTGCCAAGGGTAGAATAGGGTTCACTGTTTACCACAGCTGTTAGGAGTAAATTTCAGAGGTTAAAAGAGGGGTGGGACCCACATGTCAGCCTCTGCCTCAAAACAAACCGACTGAAACACAGTTCAGTCGGTTCCCGGCTGCTGTGTGCGCGCGCCACCGAAGGGGGGCAGCCGGCGCCAGCTCCTGCTGCGCGCCCCAAGCCGGAGACCAGCCGCCGGGCTATTTATTCCCTCCCCGGCGTGCTCCGATCATTCATTCCCCGAGCTGCCGGCATACTCGGCTGTTTTTTCCACTGCCATCACCGCCGCTCGAGCTCCCGCTCGATCAAGCCGATCGCAGCTCCCTCCTTCCACTCCAGGGTCCCAGCAAGGTACTAGAGACCTTCCTCCATCCTCCCCATTGCTAGAAGTCGATTGAAACCGAGTGCTATCGGCTGTGCCGAAAGATAAAAATCGGAACTGGAAACCGCCGCACCTCGGGCTCTCGTGGACAGCCCAACCTGGGCGTTGTCACGCCCGAGCCAAGGCACCCTTGGACGCGCAGGTGACCGGTGCTGCTCATCCCCGAGCCACAGCTCGAGTGGTTGCTCACCGGCGGCGAATTTCCATTTTTCCCCTTTCTGTGTGCAGAACGACCTTCGGGTACGATTCTGTTTAATTCGTGCTCTAGAAAGGATTAGAGGGCCTCAGGCCACTCCCACACGAGCTAGACACGGTAACGCACAAGTTGCCTTCACAACTCTGGGCCGGAGAACCTCTGTGCCCGGCGTAATTCAAGGTCTACTAATGGCGGAACGAACGGGGGGTATCGGGCGCACGGTGAGGACCTATTTCGGGCCTTCCCCGAGCTGCCTCGAGTTCATGTCGACCTTCTCTGAGGTCCACTGGTGCTCCCCGGCCGATTTCCCAAGTAGCTGAGGTACTAGGAGAGTCAGCCGACATGGCCGAAGTCGTTCCGATATGGCGGCTCGTCGCCGACCATGCTCCGGCCGTTGTCATGAGCAGCTGACCCTCGGATCATGTTCCCCAAGTAAAAGTAGGCAGGGGCGGCCAGAATCAAGAAGTTTGGAGCTGTACAGCAGCCAGCGGCGAGCTCTCCGGCGAGGTCCCTCGGCGGCGGAGCGCGGGTGTCGCGAGGTTGAAGAAGGGGGTGGACCCCAGCTGTCAGCGGCCTATATTTTGAATCGGGATCCGGCTGCGGCCGGGATCGGGTGTGCTGGCGCGCAAAATCCTTGTGGGCCGTGGTGTGCTGTCGCTTCGGCGTGCGACGCGTGTCCCCTGGGCCCACGCGCGAGTTTAAACTTTTCCCCGATTTTCAGATTTCCTTCAAACTTCAAATCCTTATAACTTTGGCTAGAAAGCTCCAAATCGAGTGAACCAAATTTTGCTGGATTCAGCTCTCTGAGTACTTTCCAGAAAATCAAGTTTCACTTCATGAAATTCCTTAATTCTCCAGAATTAATTCCTTAAAGTTTAAACTGTTAGGAATTTTAACTGGAGAATCCTTTGGAGGAAAATCCTGAAATTTTGCTGGGATGTTCACCAAAGTATCCTTGAGCTACCATAAAAATTTCAGATCCATTTGAGCTAATTTAATCCACCTAATGGTGTGATTAGTAAAACTGTTCCAGAGAAAATAGAAAATGTTCAGAAACATTTTCAGAAATTTCTCTGAAATTGTTTAGCTCATATCTTTAGTTAGGGACTTCCAAATTAAGTGAGACCAACTCCATTAGAACCTTCTGAAAATCTAGTTTTCAGAAAGTCATAGTTTGTCTCATGAAAATTCCTAGAACACCCTAAGAGTTCCAATTAAGGTCAAGGACATAATTATTTGTGGAGGGCTCAAATGAGCTTTGCTGCAACAAAAACTTGACCAAGTCTTTGTTTAGGTTGTAACCAAGCCACGGTAAAAGTTTCACAGTCATTAGGTCTGTCTAGCAAGGGTTATAGACTTCACAACTTCAAGTTAATACAAATGCATTTAAATTAATACATACATTGTTCTTATCATGTAGTCGCTAAGGTCGAGGAGGAACCCGAAGTCCTAGACTTCGTTACTCCGGAGGAACAGCTAGCCTACGACCAAGAGCAGCAAGGCAAGCCCCGGTTTGCATTAACCTTTTTACAAATGTTTATTGTTTTGAGCACATCTTTGAATATTGTTCTTTGCATTAGAGTCTTGATTGGAAACCCAACTGCACAGCCAAGAAAACCATGGGTTGGGTTTAGGATTGAAAACCTCGTTAGTCACTGCATTGCTAGGATAGAGTAGGATTCGGTACAAGTCGAGTAGTTGGAACTACTCGCGAGAATAGGCTAGAGGCACATTGCTCGGGTAGAGGTAGCACATGATACACATGGCAAGAAAATGAGACCGAGCGGAGAGTAAGGGCAGCAGGACTTTGGGGCCTGTGTGCTGTAGCTCCGCTTGTGTCGATTGAGGACCGAGCCGTGTGTGGGCCTGTTGAACAAGCTAGAACAGTACCGAAGACCTACCGGCTATATGGGAACCGGGAAACTGATGTAACTCGGGTAGCTGGGTATTGAGGCATTGCCCGTCGTTCAGAGGGTAGGTTGAGAGCTCGAGGTGTAAATCAGCTGGCGGCACAGAGATGCGCGTGCAGGGACCACTTGCTCGGGACGATGGGACCGGTTCAATATTTGGCTAACGGGTGAAAGGTAGTCGCGTACGGCGTCCGTGATGGTTGTTGTAGGCAACATCGAGTACGGGCGTACGTGACGGGTTGTTCGGGTAACCCTGCAGGTGTAAATCGATTATAATCGCCGTCCCTCGCGGTCAGTGAGTACCACTTGTTCACTGTACCGTGACGTAGAAAGAACAGGCTAGTTACATGTTAAAATGTTGCTGATTGAAAGCTGGACATTGATTGTTAATGATATGCTGTAGTTTAGTGCTAACTAAAGTTCTTTTCAACTTTGGGCAAAGTACATGAGAGAAATGCGTTTCTTGTTTGATTGCGGCTCTCTCATGTGCCTTAGCGTAAGGTTCTCAACAACCTGCTGCTAAAACTTGAAATTAAGGTTCTACTAATTAGGCGAGTCCTTGCAAATGATTTTTACCTCATGCAACCCATTACCCTCATGTAGAAGTTCCATGTTTAGGTGAGACGGGTCAGACTTGCTGAGCCTTCGTGCTCACTGCTTGTGTTTGAAGCTTTTTGCAGGGTTCTATGAGGAAGGGACTCCCGAAGAGGAGACGGAACCCCAGGAGGGGAACCCCGTCGAGTGGGAGTCGTGCACGCCGCAGGGTTAGTGTGCGTGTGTGCTAGCAAGGACACGTTCGAGGGCTGAACGTGCACTTGATGCTTAGTCTACGCCCGCGAGTGTGGACTAAACGTATTTTGATGTAAACAGGTCATAAAACTGTTTATGTAATAAACTTCCGCTTCCGCTTTGTACCTTTGACGTGTGTTATACGGTGCTGTGCAACGCAGCACCCCTCAGCGTGATCCTGGCTCGACAGGACCAGTGGGGTCGTGTCATCACCATTACACCGGTGGAGGAAGAGCCAAGTTTATACTTGGTTCCTTATGGATCGCTGTACAACCTTTCCCTCGTCCCTACTATTAGGGAGGACATCATTGCAGCTCAGAAAAATGTTAAAGGCATGGCACATCTCCGGAGACGGGTTGACAATGGGGAGATCAAATGTTTCCGGAAAGATGATGAGGGGACGCTGTGGTTCAATGACCGCATAGTCGTACCCCGGGACTTGGAACTGAGGAAGAAGATCCTCGACGAAGCACACTTGTCTAAATACTCTATTCATCTGGGCAGCAACAAGATGTACCATGATTTGAAACGGAAATTTTGGTGGACACGGATGAAGCGGGAGGTAGCGAAGTACGTATCCGAGTGTGATACGTGTAGACGAGTGAAGGCAGATCATATGAGGAAATCAGGGCTGCTGCAACCCCTGAAGATTCCAGCATGGAAATGGGAAGATGTGAGCATGGATTTCATCATGGGATTACCCTTAACATCCAACAAACATGATTCCATTTGGGTGATTGTTGACCGACTGACTAAGTCAGCTCACTTCATCCCCGTACATACACATTTCCATGCCAACCGATATGCGGAGTTATACATTGCCAGGATTCTATGCCTGCATGGTGTACCCAAGACCATAGTCTCAGACCGAAGTGCATTGTTTGTATATCGCTTTTGGGAGCAGTTGCACGCTGCTTTGGGTACTAAACTGATTAGGTGCTCCGCCTACCACCCTCAGACAGATGGCCAGACAGAGAGGGTGAATCAAGTTCTGGAGGACATGTTGAGAGCATGTGCCATCCACCATGGTAGGAACTGGGATAATCACCTACCATTGGCGGAATTCTCGTACAACAACGGCTATCAGGCGAGTATCAAGATGGCACCCTACGAAGCTCTCTACGGTCGCAAGTGCCGCACCCCATTAAATTGGTGCGAGTCCGATGAAAGGGTCACATTCGGGGTTGATGTGGTGAACGACGCCGAAGAGCGCGTTCGGACAATTCAAGCCAATTTAAAAGCCGCTCAATCCCGGCAGAAGAGCTACGCTGATAAGAGGCGTAGGCCGTTGCACTTTGACGTTGGGGAACACGTATACCTACGCGTGTCTCCGATGAAGGGCGTGCACCGGTTCGGTGTGAAGGGGAAGCTCGCTCCCCGTTTCATTGGACCCTATGCTATCACCGAGAAGTGCGGACCAGCAGCGTATCGATTGGAGTTACAGGCAGCGCTTGCTGGTGTCCATGATGTTTTTCATGTTTCGCAGCTGCGAAAATGTTTGAAGCATACGGCTGCTGTTCCTACCGAAGACATCGGCGAGCTGAAACCGGATTTAACATATGATGAGTATCCGGTGGGAATTCTTGATGAGAAAGCCAGGACCACACGCAGCAGAACGTTGTGGTTCTACAAAATACTCTGGAGCAACCACACCGCCGAAGAAGCGACATGGGAGAGCGAGGAGTTCCTTCGCTCAAATTACCCGGAGTTCATGGCTTCTCAACACGGGTAAGTCCCTATTACATCGCTATCTCTTCTTTTATAATCTCGGGACGAGATTCTTTTAAGGGGGGAGGGATGTAAAAGCCCAAGTAAAGGGACTTGCAAAAAACTTTTCTGCACCTCACAACACCACAGTTTTGTTGTGGATAGATTGTGAAATATTGTGAAGAGCAAGTGACCTCCATCAAAGGAGTGATTAGAGGGGAAAGTCTTCACTTTCACAAAGTAGGGTTTATACACATATGATCACACATGGGAGGGAAATTTCAAACTGTTGCATTCAAATTCATGATTGCAGCAGCTAAAACAAGGAGCAAAGGGCATAATTGGATTCTTTGGGTTCAATGTAGTGGGGAGACAAAGTTTCAATAATTTTTGAAAAGATTTGCTAACCATTTTTCCCAAAAGGATCCAAATATGCCAAGAATTCAAATATACATTTGAATTTGAGGGAGATTTGCCAAACCATACCAATTTAGCTCAGATTGACATTTCCAACATTTGAATTCATCATTTATCCAGTTTTGGAGATCTTTTGAGAAGTGGTAGGGCACTGGCCAGTGGGGCCCACATGTCATAGGACTTAGTTGGCTTAATCCCTAAGCAATGTGATCGGGTTGTACTCCACCGGGAGAAGCACCGAGCGACACCGCTGGGGGGGAGCCGGACGCCACCTCCTGCTGGATTTCATGCGCTGGCGAGCTCCTCGTGGGGGTGCCTTAACTCCCAGCCGCGCTCAGCGAGCCACGGCATCGCGAGACGCCGACCCTTCCCTCTCATCGTCAAAGAACCGAGACGCCGCCGCCATCGCAAAAACTCGCTCGGAGCGATCGCAGCTCGCGCGAAAGCATCGGCAGCGCAGGAAGCCAGCATTCCCAGACCTCCCACGCACTCCCCGCATCATTTCCGTTCGAGTTGAGCCACTACAAACCGAGCAAAACAATGTTTTCGTGGCCACCGGGAAGAACCGAGCAAAGGTGCTCCCGTGGGCAGCTCGGCAGAAGACTTGTCACGACCAAGAAGGAGCAGTTTTGGACGCGCCTAGACTCCACGCTGCTCGCCCCCGAAGCCTAGAACCAGGGACCGATCATCGCCGGCGAATTTCGCAAAACATCTCCAACCGGTGCAGAACTACCCTCGGGTAAGAAACCCACAAATTCCCGACGTATGATTGCTTAGAGTTTATCAAACTGCACACACAGGAGCTAGACTTGATGGCGCCCAAGTTTGCTCCGCAACCCTAGCTTAATTTTGGCTGTAGCCGGCGTATTTCCCGGTTTTCCAGCCGCGGTTATAGCGGGAAAGGTCGGGCTCACGGTGACGACTAGGTTAGATCTCTCCCCGAGCCCTAGCATGGCCTTGTCGACCTTCCATGAGATCCCCCGGTGCTGTAGAGCCTTTCCACCGAGGTTTTGGTGGGCTACGATGGCCGGGCACCATAACTGAAGGGAGTCCGAGCCGCTGCACCGTCGGCAGCTAGGTTAGGGCCACCGCCGACCGGAGCAGGCGGTACCAGCGTGTTCAGCGCGTGAAAATAGGCCCAGGCGGCGAGTTTCCGGCCGGGAGGCGGTCGGGAAGCCAGTTCCGGCGAGCTGCCGAGGTGTGCCGGCGAGGGGGCGGCGCGGGAAAAAGGGCGGGCGCGAGGAAGAAGACGAGCCGGCCGGGCCCGCTCGTCAGTCCCTCGCGGCACAGTGTGGGGATCTTCTGTTACACCGGATCAGCTGTGAACACGCGGAAGATAATCCTGTGGCCCCGTGTGGTGCAGCCGAGGTGATGACACGTGGGAGTCGGGCCCGCTGTCAGAAATTTGAACTTTTCCCGGTTAATTCGAATTCCAGAAATTCCCCAAACTTTAGAGCTCCATAACTTTTGCTAGGAAGCTCCAAATTTAGTGATTCAAATTGAGTTGGATTCATCTTGCCTAGCTCTGTCCAGACATACAACCCAATTTGTATGAAACCCATTAATTAATTCTGGAAAATTCTTTAAAACTTTTCAGCAAAGGAATTTTAGAGGGGATTTGGTTCATCCAAAAATCCCCAAATTTTGCCAGAATGTTCTTTAGGACATTATTAAACCCCTGTAAAAGTTTCAGACCATTTGGAGTTGATTTGGTCGGAGCAATTCAAATTGGAAGGTGCTGTGTTCATTTCAATACAGAAACATTTTCAGAGAATTTCCAAAACTTGGAAATGCAGTTCTGGGCAAATCATAACCCCAAAAATGTTAGGAAAATTCATGCAAACTCTACGAGCTATAATTGAAATTGTAGTTCATTAAGTTGAGCATGAACAGGGGTATTACCTCAGAATAAATTCTTCCTTGCTGATTTGCCAAGAGAATTATTCTGAGCAAACCACTCCATGAAAAGTGCTAATGTTTGGTCCAGAGAGCTTTCTTGTGACAAGGAACTCACACAAAAATTCTCAGCTCCATTGGAGCTCTAGATCACCCCTGTCCTATTTAACCACTTAAGGGATTAATATGGAAAAGGGGGAAAACCACTTAGCATTTAACCATGTGATTAAGTCCAATCCAAACCACCAACACCAGTTCATATTTAAATTCTTAAACAAAGTTCCAGGTGTTAGAGGCTGGTTATTAGAACTAATAGTAGAAGTCTTACCCTAGAACTCACATTTGCATCTAAATTAACATGTAGTATTTCATTAACGTGTAGCCGTTGAAGAAGAGACTCCGGAAGTGCTGGACTTCCTTCTTCCGGACGAAGACTTAACCCCTGACCAACAGCAACAAGGCAAGCCCCGGTTTGCATTAACCTTTTTATAAGTTTTTCCTTTGTTTACATGTGTCATATGTAGTATGTATGTGCATTAGGTATAGGATGAATGAAACCCCACTTGCATAACCAAAGGTTCCTAAAAGAGTGAGGGTAGTGTCTAAGACCTCGAATAGATAGGCTATGCTTAAAGATTCATAGGACTTCGGTACAAGTCGAGTAGTTGGAATCTACTCGTGAGATAGGCTTGGGACACACGGGTTCGGTTGAGTGATGTGAGATCATCTTAGTAATGAAAATGAGACTAGACAGGTGCTAGGGCGCAGCAAGAGGGAGTCTTGTGTGCGCAGCCCTGTCCGTGTCGATTGAGGACCGAGCCGTGTGCGGCCCACGCTGATCAAGTTTGAACGTACCGAAGGCATATCGGATATATGGGCCCCGATAAACCGATGTAGCCTAAACCTCCGGGCGTCGAGGCATAACGCACCGATTTATAGGTGTAGGCTGAGGGCAGCAAGGTGGAAATCTGCCAACGGGCATAGAGAGATGCTCCGTGTGGGGAACCTCCTGATCGTTTCGGGGCGACCGGTTCGAAGTTTGGGCTGTTGGGTGAATGGTTGTCCAGTACGACATCGAGTGAGCGTGCTGTGCAGCTCCATGGGTGGGCGTACGGGACGTGCTCTTTGGGTTTCCCTGCAGGTGTATATCGAGTCGATTCGCCATCCCTTGCGGTGAAGAGTACCACTTGGTCACTCATTCGTGACGTAGATTAATGGATGAAATATGTTGATTCAATGTTGCTGATTGATATAATTGTATTGCTACCTGGGTGCCACCAAATACTGCTTACTAAATTTCAGATTTCAGGAACTGTTAACTTGTTGCTAAAAGATGAACTAAGGATGAACTTGTAGGCGTGTCTTTTTTCTGAAATGTTACTATCCTATGTCCATGGTACCCCTCATGTAGAGTTTCATGCTTAGGTGAGTCAGTTAAGCCTTGCTGAGCCTTCGTGCTCACGGTTGCTGCTTAAGTGTTTTTCAGGTGAGGAGCCACCCACGGACTCGGAGTACGAGTCCACCGGCGAGGGTTACCCTCCGTCGGTGACCACGGCTGAGTGGGAGCCGTACACGCGGCGCTGAGCTGAGGAGTGCAGCTAGTGTGGGTTGCCCTAGGGCTGGGCAACCAACTTTTGCTAAATAGGCGGGCGTGAGTCGTATAGTGTAGACTTCCGCTGTGTAATATAAACAATAGTTGTAACTGAAGTTTGTACCTGTTTGTACAGTTTCAGTTGTTGTTCCCATGTAATATATTATGTTCTTATGACGTGTGCTGTCGGGTGTCGCATCGCGTGGCACCACCCTCTGCGATCATGGATGAGCGGATTCCGGTCCGCCACATCGCCTCTGCGGCGAACCGCGACCAGGGGGGAGTACATGTCAACATACTCGGGACGGAGTGTGTCGGTACAAGCTGGGAGCCAGCAACCGGCTATGGCAGCGCCGACCCCGGCAATGCAGGCTCCAACCAGCGTCAGGTCTTCAGTAGCGCTGGACGTACCCGGTGGGGGTGCGCTAGCTGCAGCAAGGGCGCTACTGCACAATCCACCTGCTGGGGACGCGCCTCAGGCAGCGACCAAGCAGTGGATTTGCGAGGTAGACCGTCTTGTCGTCGCCGCCGCAAACCCTCGACTTCAGCGGGGACGACGCTCCGGCCAACCGGATGTGTCGCTGATGCGCACACCAATGGTTGACGAGCAGACGGCAGATTCCAGCTCCACCAGGCTCCAGTCAACGGATCTGAGGACAGAGCTGGAACGGTGTCACTTGGGCCAGGATGCCCGGGTGTACCTCGAGCGACGTCGAGAAAGGCGTCGCACTCAAGAGCCTGAAGGGCAGACCTTCGCCACGCGAGTTCTGCCCCAGGCGTACGCCGCGCAGCATAAGCCACAACCATGTGCTCTGCAAGCGGCGTCCCTGGCCTATGGTGCAACCTTGCCATACCGGGGTACACTGTGTCAGGCGCAACCAAGCGTTCGCGGCACCAGTACCTGCACTGGGAGCCAGCAACCGGCTTTGGCAGCGCCGACCCCGGCAATGCAGGATCCAACCAGCGTCAGGTCTTCAGTAGCGCTGGGCGTACCCGGCGGGGGTGCGCCAGCCGCAGCAAGAGCGCTACTGCGCAATCCGCCTGTTGGGGACGCGCCTCAGGCAGCGACCCAGCAGTGGATTCGCGAGATAGACCGTCTCGTCGTCGCCTCCGCAAACCCTCGACTTCGGCGGGGACGACGCTCCGGCCAACCGGCTGTGTCGCTTATGCGCACGCCAATGGTTGGCGAGCAGACGGTGGACTCCAGCTCCACCAGGCTTCCATCGACGGACCTGAGGGCAGAGCCGGAGCGATGCCACTTGGGCCAAGATGCCCGAGTGTTCTTCGAGCGACGTCAAGAAAGGCGTCGCAACCAAGAGGCTGGCGTCAGCATGACGCCGGCCTCGACCCAGCCTGAAGGGCAGGTCTTCGCCACGCGAGCTCTGCCCCAGGCATACGCCGCGCAGCATATGCCACAACCATATGCCCCGCAAACGGCGTCCCCGGTCTAGGCAGCAGCCTTGCCCATACCGGGGTACACTGTGCCAGCGGCGAACCAAGCGTTCGCGGCACCAATACCTGCACTGGGAGCCAGCAGCCGGCTCTGGCAGCGCCGACCCCGGCAATGCAGGCTCCAACCAGCGTCAGGTCTTCAGTAGCGCTGGGCGTACCCGGCGGGGGTGCACTAGCCGCAGCAAGAGTGCTACTGCACAATCCGCCTGCTGGGGACGTGCCTCAGGCAGCGACCCAGCAGTGGATTCGCGAGGTAGACCGTCTTGTCGTCGCCGCAAACCCTTGACTTCGGCGGGGACGACGCTCCGGCCAACCGGCTGTGTCGCTGACACGCACGCCGACGGTTGACGGACAGACGGCGGATTCCAGCTCCACCAGGCTTCCGTCGACGGACCTGAGGACTGAGCTGGAACGATGCCACCTGGGCCAAGACGCCCGAGTGTTCCTCGAGCGGCGATGAGAAAGGCGTCGCAGCCAAGAGGCCGGCGTCAGCATGACGACTGCCTCAACCCTGCCTGAGGCGCAGACTTTTGCCACGCGAACTCTGCCCCAGACATACGCCACACAGCATATGCCACAGCCATATGTCCTGCAAACAACGCCCCCGGTCTATGGCGCAGCCTTGCACATACCGGGGTACACTGTGCAAGCGGCAAACCAAGCGTTCGCGGCACCAACGCCTGCAGCAACAGGGGCAGGATGTACGGCACTGGAGCCCCGCCTAAGCTTCGCGAGGTGGCCGCGCAAGTTTCGGCCGCACCTGCCCGAGAAGTACGACGGCAGCGTCAACCCGGCGGGGTTCCTCCAGATCTACTCCACCGCCGTGCTTGCCGCAGGAGGGGATGAGGCCGTCATGGCCAAACTACTTCCCCGTCGCCTTGACCGGCCCAGCCCGGTCTTGGCTAATGAACCTCCCACAGGGTTCCATAACTTCCTTGGGAGAGCTCTGCCGGGAGTTCATTGCCAACTTCGGCAGCTCCTACACCCGTCCCGGCACGGAGCCTGACCTCCACGCCATCAAGCAACAACCTGGGGAGTCGCTGTGCTCCTTCATCCAGCGGTTCTCCCAGGTACGCAACACCATTCCGCGTATTCAAAGTGCTTCTGTGGTGGCGGCACTTTGACAGTGTCCGGGACGAGAAGATGCTTGAGAGGCTTGCGACCAGAGAGGTCTGCGATGCCTCCGAGATCTTCAGCCTGGCGGACAAGTGCGCCAGAGCAGCCGGAGGGCGGAGTTGGCACTCACTGCCAGCTTCCGAAGCCGGAAGACAGCCCGAAGATGGCGGAGTTCAAGCTGAGCTCCCGACCACGTCAGACAGCCAAGAGCCAAGCACTGGCTGACTTCGTGGCTGAGTGGGCGCCAACGAAGGCTGACCCAGGGGGCGTCGAAGACGGTGAACCAATGTACCGAGCTCCGGTCTTCACCAGGCCTCACTGGACGCTCTTCTTCGATGGCTCCTCGCGAAAGCAGGGGGCCGGTGCCGGCGTACTGCTCCTCATGCCATCGGGGGAGCAGTCTGGGTACATGATGCGTCTCAATTCCAAGGCAACCAACAACTTGGCAGAGTATGAAGCACTCATCTTTGGCCTAAAAGACAGTCCTGTCTCTGGGCGCTCGCCAGTTGTTGGCGCAGGGCGACTCCCAGCTAGTTATCAAGCATGTTAAGGGTGAATGCCCCTGCAATGACCCACAGCTAGCTGCTTATCTGCTCCACGTGCGGATGTTGGAGAAATACTTCCTCGCCTTGGACCTGCGCCATGTACCGCGCGCTGGCACGGCTGCAGCTGACGACCTCTCAACGAAAGCCTCCATCAGAGCCCCTGTGCACGAAGGAGTCTTCGAGAGGACGTTGCTGCGGTCCACAGCCCGGCCCGCCGAGCCGGGCGAAGGGGGCTGAACCAGTGCCTCGAAGCTAGGCAGTCCCGGCGGCCCTGTATGCTGCCAAAGGATCGTAAGAGTCACTGGGGACTCCGTGCAACCCAGCCCTCAAGATCCAGAAGCTCAAGTAGTCCCGATGCATGGACCACGGAGGTCCGGGACTCCTTGAAGGACATCCTTCCTGATGAACGTGCATCCGCTGAACGGGTGGTGCGGATGGCTAAGTGCTACGCGCTGGTATCTTTACTGGCATGGCGCCACGACATCCTATTGCGATGCATAACCCAGAGGAAGGCTGCGATTAGCTCGCAGTAGTCCAAGGAGGTGAGTGCTGGAAACGCTCATCGTCCCGCACGTTGGTCGGTTAAGCCACCCGGCATGGCTCCTACTGACCGAGAGCCACCTGGATGCTGTCAAACCGGTTAGGAATGCAATGCGTGCCAAGTCCACGCCAAGCAGACCCACACAACCGGTGCAGACGCGCACCCAGAGCCGTCGGGGGATACCGGCTCCTCCATGTCGAGGGCCAGCCGGACTTCCCAGGGCCGGATCACGGGAACTACCCTTCCACATGGTATGCAGGGCCGAAACCATGCTTCCCCCTGATATAGCCATGAGGGTCCCCCCGTGTCCGGTGTATGACGAAGCCACGCATGACCCGCTCTGCGTGAAGACAGGCGCTCCGACGCCACCCCATTAAGTTCACCATGCTTACTTAGGTGTTTATTTAAATTACGCATTAATTTATATGAACACCTCCCCACGCTCTAGACAGTGTGCGTCTGTCGAAGTGTTCTGTCGACACTTCCCCCGGGCCTGCACTGGGCAGCCCGCGGAGGTTCTTTTTTCGGTGGGGCTAGTCCCTAGCGGAGAGCTTGCGCAGATGGACGAGTTAGTGAGAGCTTGACATGGCGAGTTTTACGTGGTTCAGGCCGCCGGAGCGTAAAACCCTACGTCCACGGCGAGCTATGGAGCTCGATGTATTGCTTGCTGCTCAGGACCGGGGGCCTGAGCTCGGGGGTGAGTTACAGCTTGAGAGTGTATGGCTAGCGTATGAGTTGCAAAGTGCGAACCCTTGCTATCGACGCCTACCCAAGCCTTTTATAGTCCAAGACTCGGGCGGCTTACAAGGGGAGCCGGGACCTGACAGGTGGTCCCGGGAAGATTGTCTATTATCTACCGTATCTGCAGTTATGCTGGTAGTTGTCTCTGGTCGAAGGCTTCTGAGTCTTCATCTTGCCGCCCTGCCCATGCTGCATGCTAGTCGCAGTGGTTGATGATGGCGCAGGCGGCATGGGATGTCTTGTCGCGGTGTTTATTGGCTGGCAGGTTCTAACACCGCGCGCCAGTCTGTGATGCGACTGGGCGCAACGGCACCTGACAGACACATGCTCCGCGTCTCCGCGTCTTGGGAAGACGCGGGCCTTGAATACCTTGTACGGGCAAGGTATGGGGCGCCTTTATGCCTGCTGCCTACCGCTCGGGCAGGCAGCTCCGTTCTGCTGCCACGTGGCGGGCCCGGAGCCCTTCTCATAGGAGAGGAGGGTCAGTCCCGCGGGGCACGTGGAGCCTCCGGACCTCTCCCCGTGGAGGGGGAGGCTCGGCTTCTGTTGGCCACGTGGCGGGCCCGGAGCTCTCCTCTGAGGAGAGGAAGGTCCGGTCCCGCTGGACACGCGGCGTCTTCAGACCTCTCTCCCACGGAGAGGGGGAGGTCCGGCTTCTGTATGCCACGAGGCGGGCCCGGAGCTCTCCTCTAAGGAGAGGGAGGTCCGGCCCCGCCGGACGCGTGGCGCCTTCGGAGCTCTCCCTGCGGAGAAGGGCGAGTTCCTTAGGCATTTTACCCTGTGCGCGGTGGTACCCCATATCTCAGGTACCGACAGTGGCCCCCAGGCCCATCTCGGGGGAGTTAGCGAGCCCGAGGTGGGACCTCCGTCTCTTCCGATCCGCACACTTTCTCTAAGTCCCGAATTGACCGCTGCTGGAGCACGAATGGCCGCGGGATCGTGGGAGCGTGCGCTCACTTGATGGTTGCTTTTACTGCGGCGGTTCCCAAGACTGCCACTTCTGCACGTTGCGGCGCTTTCTTCGGGAACCGCCGAAGTGCCTTGCCGGCTCATCTTCTCAGGAGACTGACTCCTTGACCCCCTCCCGCTTTAGCTAAGCGGCTTGGGCCCACCCATCATCGGCACTCGGTTTAGGAACCGAAGCGGTCGCCGACGCGGAGTATCCGAGGAGTTCCGAATCGCTTGGGATTGCACCCGGGAAGGTGTTAAATGAAACCTCCATGTGGGTACATTCCTCTTATAAGGCTTCTAGCCCCTGCGCCTCCCTCAGGTCCCTGCAGTCTTGTCTTCTTCCATGGCTCTCAACCCGCCTTATGGGGGAAGAATTGCTCTCGGTTCTCTCCAGCTGTTGCGTCTGCACCAAGCCTGGGACTCAGGGAGCCTGCCTGCCCTGCCCCTGAGGGTGGTGGAGTCTTCAAAGGAACCGCTGAAGCATCGAGGAGAATCCCAGGCGGCAGGGTCTCCAAGAACACCGCTGAATACAGCAGAGAGGGCCTCAGGAGCACCCTTGATGACTCCAGCTTTTGCGCAGGTGATGAGGGTTGGGGGCTCCAGGGGCACCCTTGACGACACCGGCTTTTGCGCAGGTGATGAGGGAACTTCAGGAGAAGGAAACCGCCGATGCACCATGGAGAATCCCAGACGGTAGTCTCCAGGAAGACCGCTGAATACTGCGGAGGGGGCCTCAGGAGCTCCCGTGGTGTCACTGGTTTTTGCGCCGGTGATGAGGGAGGCGATTCCTGCGCTCTGGTCATAGAGCGAGAGAGTTCCGCCATGGCTGAAGCCTGGTGACGCGGCCGTTGTTGCAACTTCTGGATTCTGGTCGTGTCGGGAGACCCTTGGGGCTTGTTTCTTTCTTCTTATCGAGTCTGTAGTCCAGCTCAAGGAGCCTCGCATAGTTTGACTCTTTTAGATATTTGTGTCTGTGACGCTCTTTCTCTCCTTCTTGGCTTTGCCTGTCTGAGACCTTAGCTCCGCAAGGTACTCAGAGGCCATCTCCAATCTCGGAGCTCTGCGTAGACACCTTCCCCGGGTCCTAACCATGTTAGGGGTCCCCGGGGGTCTCCGGGTCCCGCCCCATGGGGAGCCCCAAGTCTGCCCGCCACGTGGCGGGTCCGGAGCCCCTCCTTAAGAGGTTGGAGCTCTGGCCATGCTGGACACGTAGGGCTTTCGGAGCCCTCCCGCCGGGGGGGGGATCCGGTTTTCGCCCACCACGTGGCGAGCCCGGAGCTCTCCTCAAGGGAGGTGAGGGTTCCGAGCCTGCTGGACACGTGGGGCCCTCGGGTCCCGCCCCTGCTGGAGGGGCAGGTCCCGGTCCTTCCAGTCCTAGGTCGGAGTAGTTGGTAGCTCCTTTCCCCCTGCTTCAGGCAGTCCCTGTTGCCGCAACCTGGAGGTCCTGCACATAGGTAGAGGAAACGTAATTCTCCTTGGGGGCTCCCCCTCCCTCATCTCATAGTCTTATTTGACTTATAGCCCCTAACCATATGCTTGGTGCTTGGGGACTTGTAGAGAGGGGGAGCTGAGCACATGGCAACCATGCACTACAAGGGTGATTAAAAAACTCAATTCACAATTTAAATGAGTACAAGGAAAGAGCAAAGTAGAGCAGATTTCTTTTCGTACAACTTTCCATAGGAGGAAGGCAGGCTAAACATGGAGGCCACGACCCACCCCATTAAGAGGGGAAGCAAGACTCTACGCGCTTGGAGTCGGAACCAGGCAAAGCTGAACGTAGTCCTGGACTGTCCCCTGGGGTTTAGCTGCTCCGAGCGCTGCTCCTGGACTCTATGGAGTTTATTACGAAAAGAAAGTACTGTCCTATTTTTGCTCTAGGGGTAGAACTTACGGATGTGTTCTATGTTCCAAGGGTTCGGGAGCAGGTCCCCATCCTCAGTGGAAAGGCGCACACACCCGGAGCGGCATACTTTCGCGACTCGGAAGGGGCCTTCCCAACTAGGGGAGAGTTTGTGGGCCCCTTCGCGAGAAAGTATGCGCCGCAACACCAGGTCACCTTCCTGCAGCTCCCGGGCACGCACAGACCTCTGGTGGTAGTGCCAAAGCGCTTGTCTGTACCACGCGTTACGGAGTGCCACATGTAATCGGACCTCGTCGACGAGGTCGATTTCTCCACGCCAGAGGTTGTCCTGCGTGGCTTTGTCGTAAGCCCGGACACGGTGAGACTTCATGGTGATTTCTGGGGGAAGTACAGCTTCAGCCCCGTACACCATGAAGAAGGGTGTCTCCTCGGTGGCCCGGCTCTGGGATGTCCGGTTAGCCCATAGTGTGCTCGGAAGCTCATCTACCCAATTGGCACCATGTTTCTTCAGGCTGGCGAAGGTGCGAGTCTTAAGGCCCCGGAGAATCTCCGCGTTGGCCCTCTCAACTTGCCCATTGCTCCTCGGGTGGGCGACAGAGGCATAGCATACCTGAATTCCAAGGTCCTCGCAGTAGTCTTGGAATGCTGCGCTGGTGAACTGGGTCCCATTGTCGGTGATGATCCTGTTTGGGACCCCGAACCGGCAGACAATAGACTTGATGAATTTTACTGCGGATTGTTTGTTGATGGTGACAACTGGTGTAGCTTCCGGCCACTTGGTGAACTTGTCGATAGCGAAATAGAGGTACCGGAATCCCCCGACGGTTCTGGGAAATGGTCCCAGGATGTCCAGCCCCCATACGGCAAACGGCCACGAGGGCGGGATCATCTGTACCGCCTGAGCCGGTGTATGGATCTGCTTGGCGTGGAACTGGCACGCCTTGCAGCTCTCGACCAGCTTGACGGCATCCTGGAGTGTTGCCGGCCAGTAGAAGCCATGCCGGAAGGCTTTACTGACAAGCGTGTGTGAGGAAGAATGACTTCCACATTCGCCTCCATGGATCTCAGCGAGCAAGTCGCAGCCTTCCCCCTGGGTTATGCACCGCAATAGGATTTGGTTGGCGCCACGCCGGTAGAGATCCCCCTCTACCAGCACGTACCTCTTAGCCATACGCACAATCCGTTCAGTGGTTGCATGATCATCAGGGAGGATATTGTCCTTCAAGTAGTCCCGGATCTCCGTGATCCATGCATCGGGTCTGACTTGAGCTTCTGGATCTTGAGCGCTTGGTTGCACGGAGTCCCCAGTGACGCTTACGATCCTTGGCGGCATCCACGGCTGTAGGGCCGCCGGGACCGCCAGCTTCGAGGTGCTGGTCAAGCCCCCTTCGCCCGGCTCAGCGGGCCGGGCTGTGGGCCGCAGCAACGTCCTCTCAAAAACTCCTTCGGGCGCAGGGGCTCCGGTGGAAGCCTTCGTTGAAAGGTTGTCGGCTGTGGCATTACCAGCGCGCGGTACGTGGTGCAGGTCCAAAGCGAGGAATTCTTTTTCCAACATCTGTACGTGGAGCAGATACGCAGCTAACTGCGGGTTATTGCAGGAGCATTCGCCCCTGACTTGCTTGATGACCAGTTGGGAGTCCCCCTGTGCCAACAACTGGCGAGCGCCTAAAGACAGGGCTGTCTGCAGGCCAAAGATGAGTGCTTCATACTCCGCCATGTTGTTGGTTGCCTTGAAATTTAGACGCACCATATACCCAAACTGTTCCCCCGATGGCATGAGGAGCAGTACGCCTGCACCGGCCCCCTGCTTTCGCGAGGAGCCGTCGACGAAGAGTGTCCAGTGGAGTTCGGTGAAGACCGGAGCTTTGGGCTCTGGCTCACCGCCTTCATGGCCCCCTGGGTCAGTCTTCGTTGGTGTCCACTCCGCCACAAAGTCAGCCAGTGCTTGGCTCTTGACTGCATGACGTGGGAGGAAGTCCAGCTCAAACTCCGCCAGCTCCGCCTCCCATTTAGCAACGTTGCCAGTCGCATGGGGGCTGTGAAGAATTGTCTTCAGCGGATACGAGGTGACTACCGAGACCCGGTGGGCCTGGAAGTAGTGGCGGAGCTTCCTGGAGGCCACGAGCACTGCATACACTGCTTGTGGACTTCTATGTACCTTGTCTTGGCCTCATGAAGTACTTCACTGATGTAGTAGACAGGCCTCTGTATGGTTCGGACCCTCTCTCTTACGCTTGGGAGATCCTCGTCCATTGGCCCCGGCCCGCCGGAGGTGGGTGGACCCACGGGGGCCTCCGGGAACTGGGACCCGGAGGCCCTTAAGCTTTCTTGACCATCCGGGAGCTCTGGGGGGGTCTTGAGGGACCTCTGGGAGATCCCAATTGGACCCTGGAGATTTATCTTGGGGGTCCGGGAGGCCGTCCTGGGCCTCCGGGAGGTCGTCTTGGACCTCCAGGGGGTCCGGGAGGCCGTCTTGGCCCTGCGGGGCCCCCTGGCGTCTGACTTCTGCTACCGGAGCAGGTTGCGAGGGTGAGGGGTCTGGCCGCTCTGCGACAAGGACCATACTCACCACTTCTGTTGTCGCCGCAATGTAGAGCAGCAAGTGCTCCCCGGGATCAGGGGCTACCATGATAGGTAGGGTCGTCAGGAGTCGCTTCAACTCCTGGAAAGCCTCTTCTACTTCGTCAGTCCAGGCAAAGGGGCCTGACTTGCGCAGGAGCTTAAAGAAAGGGAGTGCCCGCTCTGCTAGCCTCGGTATAAACCGACTCAGCGCGGCTAGACATCCCGTGAGTCTCTGAACATCCTTGACGCGGACAGGGGGCCGCATCAAGTCGATGGCCTTGATCTTCTCTGGGTTGGCCTCAATCCTTCGGTGCGAGACCAGGAACCCTAAGAGCTTCCCATAGGACACGCCGAACACACATTTATATGGGTTCAGCTTGGTGCGCGTAGATTGCAACTTGTCAAAGACTAAAGCTAGGTTATCTAGTAGGGATGAACCCTGCTTGACCTTGACAACTATGTCATCGACATACACCTCAAGTAGGTCTCTTATTAACTCCCCAAAGGTTTTGTGCATTGCCCGCACAAAGGTGGGGAGTGCATTCTTTAGGCCGTAAGGCATAGACACATAGCAATAGAGGCCGTCTACTGTGATGAAGGAGGTGTGCTCCTCGTCCTCCCTAGACATGGGGATCTGATGGAAACCCGAGTAGGCGTCTAGGAAGCACAGCATATCACAGCCTGACGTTGAGTCTACTATTTGATATATTCTAGGGAGGGGGAATGGATCTTTAGGACATGCCTTATTGAGACTGGTGTAGTCAATGCACATCCGGAGCTTCCCGCCGGCCTTCGGGACAACGACGGGGTTCGCCAACCATCGGGGGTGGTGGACCTCCCGTATGAAGCCAGCGTCCAGCAGCTTCTTGACTTCTTCACGGATGAAGTTTTGCCGCTCGATGGACTGCTTGCGGGGCTTCTGTTGAACCGGCCGGGCGTCGGGGAAGACTTTCAAGTGGTGCTCGATCACCTTCCTGTGGATCCCTGGCATCTGTGACGGCTGCCATGCAAACACGTCGACATTGTGCCGGAGAAAGGTGACGAGCGCGCCTTCCTATTTGCTATCCAGGACCCCTGCTACCCGGGTGGTCTGGGTTGCTTCGGCGCTGACTTGGACGACCTTTAAGGGGACGCCGCCCTCGTCGAGAGGTTGCACCCGGGGTGCTGTGGTGGAAGCACGGTGACGTGCGCTCGGGCGGAGCTGGTCCGGCTCCGTATTGCCGGGGGCTGATGCCCCAGCTGTTGCGAGTGCTTGGAGCTTCTCCAGGGCCGACACTGCAGCAGTGCGGTCCCCACGAATCCTGAGAACGCCCGTCGGTGTTGGCATCTTCAGGACGAGGTAGCCGTAGTGGGCTACAGCCATGAACCGGTACAGGGCTGGCCTGCCGATTATGGCCTTGAAGGGGAGGTCTATCTCCGCTACGTCGAACAGAATGTACTCTGTTTGATAGCTGTCCGGAGCCCCGAAGGTCACCGGGAGACTAATGTTGCCGTAGAGGATAACCTGTCCCGGCCCTACCCCTGAGAACGGGCTCGACGGGGTGAGCTTGGCCATCGGGACCTGCAGCTTCTGGAAAGCTGCACGGCTGATGAGGTTCAGCCCAGCCCCTCCATCTACCAAGATGTGGTACATTCTCACGTTGGCGATGGAAGGGGCCACCAGGAGCGGTAGTTGGGCGGCCCCAGCCATGTTCCTGGGGCAGTCGGTGGCGTCAAAACTGATGGGGGTCCCCATCCACTTAAGGTGCGGTGCAGCACTTGGGAGTGGCGCCACC
Organism: Neostapfia colusana; assembly: GCA_030760725.1. NCBI lineage: Eukaryota > Viridiplantae > Streptophyta > Magnoliopsida > Poales > Poaceae > Neostapfia > Neostapfia colusana. The sequence goes on along the minus strand of JASWHV010000017.1, from coordinate 22,057,940 downwards.
GACGCTACCGCTCGGCGATGAGTCTTGACTGCGTTTCGGGACGAGGGGTCGGCGGACCCGCCGTATATGACGTAGAGCTTCTTCCGATGCTCATCGTCGCTGGAGCCGGAGTCCTCATGGTTGCGTGTCGCCTTCACGACACGCTGAGACTCCTGGATCTCCTCTGGGTGGTCGATGTTGTCTGGAACATCCACCCCCTGCTCATCTTCCTTTGGCCGGAAGGGCAGGGCATCAGCCCCCTGCCACTTCACCTTGCGGAAGCGCTCTGCGAGCCTTCGGATCTCCCGGCACCCGGCAGTAGTGTGGCGACAGCTGCCGTGCACGGGGCACATGTTGTCCTGGCTATCTTCCAGAGTCGGTGACTTTCGCTGCCTCTTGTCAGGGCGCGGCCCCCGAGCCCCACTGAGCGTCGCTGCAGTGACGACTTGGGTCGCGGCCGGCGGTCTTATCTTGCTTCTGCCCCGGCTCTTGGTCTTCCTGCTGCCTCCATAGGGAGTAGGACCAGATCCGGGCAGCCCTCCTGACTCGGAGGATGGCTGTGAGTGCCAGTTCCGTCCTTTGGCTGCTCTGGCGCACTTGTCCGCCAAGCTGAAGAGCTCCGAGGCATCGCGGACCTCCCTAGTCGCGAGTTTCTCAAGCATCTTCTTGTCTCGGACACCTTTCCGGAACGCCACCACCACAGAAGCATTTTGAATGTGTGGGATGGTGTTCCGCACCTGGGAGAACCGCTGGATGAAAGAGCGCAGCGACTCCCCAGGTTGTTGTTGGATGGCGTGGAGGTCGAGCTCCGTGCCAGGACGGGTGTAGGAACTGCCGAAGTTGGCTATGAACTGTCGGCAAAGCTCTCCCCAGGAAGTTACGGAACCCTGGGGGAGGTTCATGAGCCAAGACCGAGCTGGGCCAGTCAAGGCGACAGGGAAGTAATTGGCCATGACGGCTTCATTCCCTCCTGCGGCAAGTACGGCGGTGGAGTAGATCTGGAGGAATTCCGCCGGGTTGATGCTGCCGTCGTACTTCTCGGGCAGGAGCGGCCGAAACTTGCGCGGCCACTTTGCGAAGCGAAGGTGGGGCGCGAGGGCCGCACACCCTGCTTCTGTCGCCGCAGGTTCTGATGCCGCGAATGCTTGGTTCGCACTGAGCACCGCATGCCCCGGCATGGGCAAGGCTGCACCATAGGCCGGGGGCGCCATATGCAGGACATATGACTGTGGCATATTCTGCACGGCACAGGCCTGGGGCAGAGATCGCGTGGCGAAGGTCTGCTCTTCAGGCTGGGTCGAGGCCGACGTCATGCTGTCGTCAGCCTCTTGGTGGCGATGCCTTTCTCGGTGCCGCTCGAGGTATACCCGGGCATCTTGACCCAGGTGACACCGTTCCAGCTCTGTCCTCAGATCTGTTGACTGGGGGCTGGTAGAGCTGGAGTCTGCCGTCTGCTCGCCATCCAATGGTGCGCGCATCAGCGACATGACTGATTGGCCTGAGCGTCGTCCCCGCCGAGGTCGAGGGTTTGCGGCGGCGACGACGAGACGGTCTACCTCGCGGATCCACTGCCGGGTCGCTGCCTGAGGCGCGTCCCCAGCGGGCGGATTGTACAGTAGCGCTCTCGCCGCGGCTAACGCACCCCCACTGGGCACGCCCAGCGCTACTGGAGCCATGAGCAATTGTCCACAGCCTCGTCTTCAGATTGTTTTGCTTTGGTGTGTGAACCCACAGGAAATAATAGTGCATTTATTTGGTGTGAGATATAAACCCTCGTAAAATTTTAACAAAGCCCCAACACCTTAAAGTACCAACAAATGAAAGTAGTAAGATGATACTAAATGGTATCAAATTAACATTTGTTGATTCTGCCAGATGGCCGGAAGAGGAAAAGGACGTGCTGCCAACCCCGCCAACAACAATGATGAGGCATGCAACCCTCATCTTTCTGAAGGCCAGGACCGGGGTGGTCGCCGTGAAGAAGTTGATCCTCTCCACCAAATGCTGGAGAATAAAAATCAGCTCATCCAGAACTTGACTCAAGTGGTGGCCAACTTGCATCAAGTTCCACCTCCACAAGCTGCACCACGCCAACCAAGGTTGAGTGAGTTTCTAGGAACTCAACCTCCGAAGTTTGCAAGTGCTGCTGAACCTCTGGAGGCCGATGATTGGCTGAAGACTATTGAAAGTAAGATGAGGATAATACAGTGCCAAGGGTATGAGAGGGTGCTGTTTGCCTCTCATCAATTGCAGGGACCTGCTGCTGATTGGTGGACCGCCTACGTGGCCGCCCATCATGACCCTGAGAACATTACTTGGGAAGAGTTCAAGCGTAGCTTCCGCAACCATTACATCCCAAGAGGTGAACTCAAAAACAAGAGGAAGGAGTTTTTGGGACTGCAGCAGGGAAACATGACGGTGAGGGAATACCTCACTAAATTTACTCAACTATCCCGTTATGCTCCACGAGACATAGAGACTGATGAGCAGAAACAAGATTGTTTCATGGAAGGGCTTACCGCAGAAATGCAGTGTGCAATGTCCTCAAATGAGTATGAAAGTTTTCAAAAGATGGTGGACAGAGCATTTGTGGTGGAAAGGAAGCTAAATGCCCTGGAAAATGAGAATAAGAGGAAGGCGGGGTGGTCACATCAGGCCTCAGGGAGCAACAACCGCCCACGTATGATGCAGCAACCTACGGGGCAGACAAGCCGTGCTGCGGTACCCTATTCAGCACCAAGAAGGTACAACCCAAACTACAGGCCACCCGCAGCCCCAGCACAGCCGCAACATCAGTTTGTGCAACAGCCTCGCCCCGCATATCCACCTCGACCAGCAGTACAAGGACCCCCAAACCAACCCCAAGACAACAAGGGCCAAGCACCTAAAGTTGGGGTGCAATGTTTCAGCTGTGGTGAAGTGGGGCACTACGCCCATAAATGCCCAAAGAAGAAGCCTGCGCCGCCACAACAGCAGAATGTAGTGAGAGGACGGGTGAACCACGTCACTATGCAGGAAGCACAAGAGGCACCCGACGTGGTAGTTGGTAAGTTTCCTGCCAATTTACACCTTGCAACTCTGCTGTTTGATTCTGGTGCTACCCACTCGTTCATTGCTCAAGGGTTTGTTAAGAAGCATGACCTAGCAACCACACAAATGAACCATATGCTAGCCGTAAACTCTCCAGGTGGAGAAATAAGGACAAGACAAGTGTGTCCCAAAGTGAGCCTAGACATTAATGGGGTAGTATTTACTGCTAACCTCATAGTGATAGACTCACGAGGGATAGATATTATTTTGGGTATGGATTGGTTGACCAAACATAAAGGAATCATCCATTGTTCGACTAGAACGGTGGAACTAACTCACCCCAGTGGTACCAGAGTAAAGTTCATAATGATACACGAGCCTAGGAGGGACATTAAATTAAATCAAGTGGAGGTGAAAGTTGAGGAAATCAGGACTATCAGGGAATATCCAGATGTTTTTCCGGAGGAATTGCCAGGAATGCCTCCCGACCGTGACGTGGAATTCGCAATTGAGCTAGTACCGGGAACAGCCCCGATATACAAGAGACCATATCGAATGGACTCCAAGCAGATAGAAGAGCTCAAGGATCATTTGAGAGAATTGACGGAGAAGGGGTATGTTCGCCCTAGTTCCTCACCATGGGGAGCTCCGGTGATATTTGTGTCTAAGAAAGATGGAACCCAAAGGTTATGCGTGGATTACCGTGCCTTGAATGAGGTAACCATCAAAAACAAGTACCCATTACCCCGCATTGAAGACTTGTTCGATCAGTTGAGGGGAGCTTGTGTGTTCTCAAAAATTGATCTCAGGTCGGGGTACCACCAACTCAAGATAAGGCAATCAGATATTCCTAAGACAGCTTTCGTATCTCGTTACGGACTGTATGAATACACTGTCATGCCTTTCGGGCTAACCAATGCCCCGGCATATTTCATGTATCTCATGAACAAGGTATTCATGGAATATCTGGACAAATTTGTGGTGGTTTTCATAGATGATATTCTCGTCTTCTCCAAAGATGAAGAAGAACATGAGAAACATCTAAGGTTGGTGTTGCAGAGGTTGAGAGAACACCAACTATATGCCAAGTTGAGCAAGTGTGAGTTTTGGCTGAAGAGAGTTCTTTTTTTAGGACATATAATCTCGGAGGGAGGAATCTCCGTATATCCTGCCAAAATCGAGGACATCCAGAAGTGGAAAACCCCTGAAAATGTCGGGGAAGTTCGAAGCTTTTTGGGATTGGCTGGATACTATCGACGGTTTATTTAGGGATTCTCAAAGATCTCGAGACCTCTCACCAAACTGTTGGAAAAGGGAATCACATTCACCTGGACGCCCCAGTGCGAGATGAGCTTTCAGGAGTTAAAGAAGAGATTGACAACAGCCCCAGTGTTGGTTATGCCAGATATGCAGAAGAATTTCACAGTGTACTGCGATGCCTCTGGAAATTGGTTGGGATGTGTTCTCATGCAAGAAGGACATGTCGTGGCATATGCATCCCGGCAGCTTCGGAAGCACGAGAAGAACTATCCTACACATGACCTAGAACTAGCTGCAGTGGTACACGCGTTGAATATTTGGCGGCACTATTTGATGGGGAAGAGGACAGAGATATATACAGATCATAAGAGTTTGAAGTATATATTCACACAGCCAGATCTCAACCTCAGACAAAGGAGATGGTTAGAGCTAATCAATGACTTTGATGTGGGCATCAACTATCATCCCGGAAAAGCAAACGTCGTGGCCGATGCTTTGAGTCGGAAAGTGCAGGTCAATAAGTTGAGCTTGAAGGACATGCCTGCGGAATTGAAGGACGAGGTTATAAGGCTCAATCTATGTCTAGTAAATAGTGGTGAAGCCATCTCCATGGAAGTGGACTCCACACTCGAGCAAGACATACGCGAGGGCCAAACGAATGATGAGAAGATACAAGAGATCAGACAGCTCATCAAGGAAAATAAAGCTCCTGGTTTTAGAGAGGATGAACAAGGTACGGTGTGGCACGGGAAAAGGATCTGTGTGCCAGAAGTAAAAGAGATCCGTGAATTAATTTTGAAGGAGGCTCACGATTCCGACTATTCCATTCATCCTAGGAGTATGAAGATGTACCAGGACCTCAAAAGCAGGTATTGGTGGTATGGCATGAAGCGAGATGTCGCGGAACATGTTGCCCTATGTGACACATGTCAGTTGGTGAAAGCAGAACATCAACGACCCGCGGGATTATTGCAACCACTCAAAGTGCCTGAATGGAAGTGGGAAGAAATCAGCATGGATTTTGTCGTGGGATTGCCTAGGACCCAATCCTGGTATGATTCAATATGGGTCATTATTGATAGGCTAACCAAGGTAGCTCATTTCATTCCTGTGAAAGAAAGCTACGGCGGATCCAAATTGGCAGAATTGTACATGTCAAGGATTGTGTGTTACCATGGAGTGCCAAAGAAGATAATGTCGGACCGAGGGACACAATTCACCTCGAGGTTTTGGCAAAAGTTGCATGAAACCATGGGAACCCATCTGAACTTCAGCTCTGCCTATCATCCCCAAACTGACGGGCAGACGGAGAGAACCAATCAGATCCTTGAAGATATGTTAAGGGCATGTGCTCTCAAAAACAATAGGAGTTGGGACAAGAACTTACCGTATGCAGAGTTTTCCTATAACAACAGCTATCAAGCTAGTATGAAGATGTCACCGTTTGAAGCTTTGTATGGAAGGAAGTGCAGAACTCCCCTATTTTGGAACCAAACAGGAGAAAGTAAAGTGTTTGGTCCAGAAGTGCTACAAGAAGCCGAGGCGAAGGTGAGGGAGATTCGCAACAACTTGAGGATAGCACAAACACGCCAAAAGAGCTATGCCGATGTACGAAGAAGAGAGCTCGTTTTCAACGTGGGAGACTATGTTTATCTCAAGGTGTCCCCTATAAGAGGACTTCGTCGGTTCAAGGTGAAAGGGAAGTTGTCGCCTCGATACATCGGACCCTTTCAAGTTTTGGAAAGAAAAGGCGAAGTGGCATACCAACTAGAGTTACCGGTTCATCTATCGGACGTGCACGATGTGTTCCATGTGTCACAACTCAAGAAATGCCTGAGGACGCCTGAAGAGGTGTTACCCATGAATGAAGTGGATGAAGCTGAAGATTTGTCTTATGCCGAGCAACCATGCAAGATTTTAGAGACAATGGAACGCCTCACCAGAAATAAAAGAATCCGGATGTGCAAGGTGCAGTGGAAGCATCACTCAGAAGAGGAAGCTACCTGGGAACGGGAAGATGAACTCAAGGCACAATTTCCGGAATTGTTTTCTTAGAAACACCAATCTCGAGGACGAGATTTCTTTTAAGGGGGGTAGAGCTGTAACACCCCAAATTTTGATTCAAAACCCAAAACCATGTTCAGGGGGGAATTTAAAAATTTTTGGACGTGTTGCATGTTTTGCAAAAATTCAAATTCAAACTGGAATTCAAATTATACTCAAAACAGAAAAGAAATGGAAAAAGAAAAAGGAAAACGGGAAAAAACTGGCCAGTAGGCCGAAACCGCCAGCCGGCCCAGCTACCCCCGCGCCAGCCCGCCCCCGCGCGCGCCGCGCTGCCTCTCACAGACGGGTGGGACCCACATGTCATCCCTAACCCCGCGACCCCGGACTTTTCCCCCCGAGCACGCGCGATCTTAACCGATCGAAAAACCGCGTCCCTCAGCCGAATTCTGGTCCCAGAAGAATCCAACTCGATCACAACTAACCCACCGCCCTCCCCCGGCTATAAAAACTCCCGATCCGATCAGTTTTTCCCATGCGATCGCCGATTTTCACTCCGGTGAGCACCGAGGCTTCGCCGGTGAATTCTGGCCGATCTAAGCTCGGAAACTCTGATCTAACTCGCTGGTCTTGATCCACCGCCTCCGGGGAACTTTGCAGGTGCAGAAAACCCGAAGACTTACGGTGTAAATCCAGCGCCGTCGAGCTTCGCCGTGGTTTTGCCTCGGACCTCGCCGCCGATCACTTTCCATGACCCCCGAGCTCGAGAAAATCCCCGAGGTGAGATCCCTGACCTCCCCTCTACCGATCTAGGCCATAAGATCACCGTTCTAGGCAGAATTCTTGAAGATCCGAAACTTTCCGGCGAGATCGCCGCTTCCCGCCGCCGTGCGCCGCCGGCAGCGCCGCCCGCGCTCGATCAGAGCGACGTGGCCGCATGTGCGCCGTTTATTTTAAATCGCACGGTAGACTTTAAAACCCGCGTACCGGTTCAATCTTATAATCTCAGCCGTCGGTTTAAAATCGGACGGTCCACGTCGACCCCGCGTTATAAAGACTGGAGTTCTTACGTGCTACCCCCTGGGGTTCTCTGGAATTGAGAGCTAGCCCTGGAAACTTCAGATCTAGCCCCTGGAACTCCAGAAAATCACGTAAATCAATTTAAAAATCAGTTTTAACCCCTGGACTTAATAGAAATTAAGAAAAACACCTCTGATAAGTGTAGATAGACCCCTGGAAAGTATGAAAATAATATTATAGACCCTGTAGTGGGGTGAATTCATTATCTTGTCCTTGTTTAGTATTTAATTTAGAAAATTGAATATGTAACTAGTGTTTAAAAATTAAAAGGGGGACAAACATAATTGTCAAAATTAATTAAAAACTTTCTCAGTACTTAGAAAATTTTGGAGTGAGATAAAAGTATATTTTTGGGCTGAAATAAATCTGTTTCATCTATTATTCACATTTATTAGTATAGGGACACATTTTTAAGTAAAGAATAGTTATAGAAAAATAGGGAAAATAATTATGAAATAGTATACATCATAAGCCATGGTCAAAATATGATTTTAAATTATTTAGGACCAGAACCTAATCTGTTTAGGTGATGTGTATTACTAATTTAATAATAAAATACACAATTATGCATAGGAATATAAATCTGAAAATATAGCAACTAGTAAATGATAAATGGAGTTTCTAAAATACAAAGAATTCAGTTTAGGGTTGATAGAAATTGTGAAGGCACATTGTATGCAAGTATAAATGTGGACACAAAAGTAGGAATCATATATACATGGTTAAAATTGCATGCAAGCCACAACTTAACACACATAAAGTAACCACAACACATATAATGGTGAATGAATTTCATAAATGTGAATGTGTGGGTTGTATGAAGTGTAAGTGTGAATTATGTCTTATGGATTGTTGTTTTTCTTTTGCTATGTGTGATGGTATGAAGTAGAACCTGTTCAAGAACAAGTTATTCAATTCCTAGACCAGGAATACCCATTTCAAGAGCAGCAAGAAGGAGGCAAGTGTCCTTGACCACTTTGATCCTATGCTAGGATGTGTAGATAGAATTATTTGAATTGTCAAGTTAAATATGAAACCCATGCTAGGAAGTTTCCCTAGAATTGCATTACCTTGTTTCCTTGAAGCTTGGGTTGGGATTTATTTTGTCATGTCATTTATTTACATGCATATGCTTAGCCATGCTTAGAATGGGATATTTGGGATATGAGATCATCAGTTTATTTTACCATACTCTTGAATGAGCTATTGTGAGTTATGTAGAGGTAGGGATCAAGGCAAGTTGGCTGTTTTGGTTGTGTGCTGGGTGCACGAGACTTGGGTTTGTGTTTAGTACTTGCCTGGATCCTAAGGACCGGTTCATGGAGCATGTAACCCGACTTTACAGTGCCAACCACATGCTGAGATGGGGCAGCTTGGCCAATTAATTAGGTGTATCCCCGGCGTAGTATGGGTGTGTTGGATGGTGCGGGGAATAGGTGTCAGCTGGACTACCATATGAACCGCAAGGCTCAAGAGGGGGCCACTGCAGCGGGGTTGGAGCCTCTTGTATGCTGTTAGGGGTGAAACCTCAGTGGACCCACGCTCGTCGGGAATCCCTTTGTAAAGGCTTCGTAGTGATCTCCTGGCCGCACACCTGGGAAGTGTGAATGTGGATCATAGCCACTGGCATAATGGAGGTTCTTTTAGTCCACCCGGCAACGGGGGATGAAATCACTACTTGTGGGTACAGTGGTACAAACTCTGCAGAGTCAAAACTGTCTTGACAGCCGTGCTCACGGTTAAGAGCGGCCTGGACTTATTCATGATTAGAGGATTGATGGTTTTGGAAGTTAAGCGGGGAGCTTAACATTGGTAATGATGGTTATTGGATTACAATGATGGGATGGGAGATTGGGACCATTTCACCTGTGTAGAAATGTAGGTGCTTAATAAGCTAAGGTGATAGGTATTAATTGCGTAGTGCTTTAACCATGAGTTTAACCTCTCCTTGTTCTAGCCATGCATGATATATTTTTCCCACACTTGCTGAGTACCATTGGTACTCAACCTTGCATATTTGTTGGTTTATATTGCTGCTCAGGTCAAGATAATGAGGTGGTGTATAATGACCAAGATTTTGGACCCGAGGAAGGTTTCTAGGTTCATGAAGACCCCCGGGCAACGCCTGTGATGGAGCCCTAAAGAATAATATTCCGCTGCTAGTTTATTTACTTGTGATGAAGCATTAGTGTCCATTGAGACATTTGCGATGTAAGACTTATTTATATTCGACACCTGGCTTGTAATAAATGATGCTTCACTATTTGTCATCACATGTATGAGAAAATGATCCTGGCATATATGTGATATTCACTTGGTTGTTCTTCGGAAAAACCGGGTGTGACAAACTCCCCATTACACCGTCCGCAGTCCCTCCTATTAGATAATCCAGTCAGAGAGGTTTCAGCAATCAATAGTGCTGATGCTCTCAAGTTAGAAGACATCCCCGTAGTCCGGGAGTATCCTGACGTGTTCCCGGATGATCTTCCGGGCATGCCACCTGAGCGGGATGTCGAGTTCAAGATTGAACTTGCACCCGGGACTACGCCCATATCACGGAGACCATACAAGATGGCTCCAAATGAGCTGGCGGAACTGAAAGAACAGCTCAATGATCTGTTGAGCAAGAATTTCATTATGCCGAGTTCCTCGCCTTGGGGATGCTCGGCGTTGTTCGTAAAGAAGAAAGATGAAACCCTGAGGCTGTGTGTGGATTACCGGCCGCTCAACGCCATCACCATCAAGAATAAGTACCCACTGCCCCGCATCGACATATTGTTTGATCAACTTGTGGGTGCAAGTGTGTTCTCCAAGATGAACCTTCGCTCTGGATATCACCAGGTAAAGATCCGGGCGGAGGATATCCCGAAGACGGCCTTCTCAATGAGATATGGATTATATGAATATCTCGTCATGTCCTTTGGTCTCACAAATGCTCCAGCCCATTTCATGTATCTCATGAACTCGGTGTTCATGCCGGAGCTGGACAAGTTCGTGGTAGTGTTCATCGACGATATCTTGGTTTACTCCAAGACAGAAGCCGAACATGCCAAACATTTGTGGATCGTTCTTCAACGATTACGAGACCACAAGCTCTACGCCAAGTTCAGCAAATGCGAGTTTTGGATCAGCCAAGTGCCATTCTTGGGACATATCATCTCCGCAGAAGGCATTGCGGTTGACCCAAGTAAAATAGAGCAAGTGCTGAAATGGAAAGCTCCCACTTCAGTTCATGAAGTCAGAAGCTTCCTCGGGTTAGCGGGATACTATCGGAGATTTATTCCAAGTTTCTCCAAGCTCGCTAAACCGATGACAGAATTGCTGAAGAAGGGGACGAAGTATGTTTGGAACACGGCGTGTGAAGGAGCCTTCCAAGCATTGGTGAAGCATCTCACAACAGCCCCGGTCTTAGCTCAGCCGGATACAACAAAGCCCTTCGACGTGTATTGTGACGCGTCCGGTATTGGGCTTGGCTGCGTGTTGATGCAGGAAGGACGTGTGGACGCTTATGGCTCACGCCAACTTCGGAACCATGAGCAGCATTATGACACTCATGATCTTGAGCTTGCTGCAGTGGTTTTGGCGCTGAAAATGTGGAGGCACTATCTCCTGGGGAATCTGGTGCATCTCTACACCGACCACAAGAGCTTGAAATATATTTTCACCCAGAAGGAGCTGAACATGAGGCAGAGGAGGTGGTTAGAACTGATCAAAGATTATGAGATTGAGATCCATTACCACCCCGGCAAGGCGAATGTGGTTGCCGACGCGCTGAGTCGGAAATCACATGTCCATCACCTCACCATTACACTGGTGGAGGAAGAGCCAAGTTTATACTTGGTTCCTTATGGATCGCTGTACAACCTTTCCCTCGTCCCTACTATTAGGGAGGACATCATTGCAGCTCAGAAAAATGTTAAAGGCATGGCACATCTCAGGAGACGGGTTGACAATGGGGAGATCAAATGTTTCCGGAAAGATGATGAGGGGACGCTGTGGTTCAATGACCGCATAGTCGTACCCCGGGACTTGGAACTGAGGAAGAAGATCCTCGACGAAGCACACTTGTCTAAATACTCTATTCATCTGGGCAGCAACAAGATGTACCATGATTTGAAACGGAAATTTTGGTGGACACGGATGAAGCGGGAGGTAGCGAAGTACGTATCCGAGTGTGATACGTGTAGACGAGTGAAGGCTGATCATATGAGGAAATCAGGGCTACTGCAACCCCTGAAGATTCCAGCATGGAAATGGGAAGATGTGAGCATGGATTTCATCATGGGATTACTCTTAACATCCAACAAACATGATTCCATTTGGGTGATTGTTGACCGACTGACTAAGTCAGCTCACTTCATCCCCGTACATACATATTTCCATGCCAACCGATATGCGGAGTTATACATTGCCAGGATTCTATGCCTGCATGGTGTACCCAAGACCATAGTCTCAGACCGAAGTGCATTGTTTGTATATCGCTTTTGGGAGCAGTTGCACGCTGCTTTGGGTACTAAACTGATTAGGTGCTCCGCCTACCACCCTCAGACAGATGGCCAGACAGAGAGGGTGAATCAAGTTCTGGAGGACATGTTGAGAGCATGTGCCATCCACCATGGTAGGAACTGGGATAATCACCTACCATTGGCGGAATTCTCGTACAACAACGGCTATCAGGCGGGTATCAAGATGGCACCCTACGAAGCTCTCTACGGTCGCAAGTGCCGCACCCCATTAAATTGGTGCGAGTCCGGTGAAAGGGTCACATTCGGGGTTGATGTGGTGAACGACGCCGAAGAGCGCGTTCGGACAATTCAAGCCAATTTAAAAGCCGCTCAATCCCGGCAGAAGAGCTACGCTGATAAGAGGCGTAGGCCGTTGCACTTTGACGTTGGGGAACACGTATACCTACGCATGTCTCCGATGAAGGGCGTGCACCGGTTCGGTGTGAAGGGGAAGCTCGCTCCCCGTTTCATTGGACCCTATGCTATCACCGAGAAGTGCGGACCAGCAGCGTATCGATTGGAGTTACAGGCAGCGCTTGCTGGTGTCCATGATGTTTTTCATGTTTCGCAGCTGCGAAAATGTTTGAAGCATACGGCTGCTGTTCCTACCGAAGACATCGGCGAGCTGAAACCGGATTTAACATATGATGAGTATCCGGTGGGAATTCTTGATGAGAAAGCCAGGACCACACGCAGCAGAACGTTGTGGTTCTACAAAATACTCTGGAGCAACCACACCGCCGAAGAAGCGACATGGGAGAGCGAGGAGTTCCTTCGCTCAAATTACCCGGAGTTCATGGCTTCTCAACACGGGTAAGTCCCTATTACATCGCTATCTCTTCTTTTATAATCTCGGGACGAGATTCTTTTAAGGGGGGAGGGATGTAAAAGCCCAAGTAAAGGGACTTGCAAAAAACTTTTCTGCACCTCACAACACCACAGTTTTGTTGTGGATAGATTGTGAAATATTGTGAAGAGCAAGTGACCTCCATCAAAGGAGTGATTAGAGGGGAAAGTCTTCACTTTCACAAAGTAGGGTTTATACACATATGATCACACATGGGAGGGAAATTTCAAACTGTTGCATTCAAATTCATGATTGCAGCAGCTAAAACAAGGAGCAAAGGGCATAATTGGATTCTTTGGGTTCAATGTAGTGGGGAGACAAAGTTTCAATATTTTTTGAAAAGATTTGCTAACCATTTTTCCCAAAAGGATCCAAATATGCCATGAATTCAAATATACATTTGAATTTGAGGGAGATTTGCCAAACCATACCAATTTAGCTCAGATTGACATTTCCAACATTTGAATTCATCATTTATCCAGTTTTGGAGATCTTTTGAGAAGTGGTAGGGCACTGGCCAGTGGGGCCCACATGTCATAGGACTTAGTTGGCTTAATCCCTAAGCAATGTGATCGGGTTGTACTCCACCGGGAGAAGCACCGAGCGACACCGCTGGGGGGGAGCCGGACGCCACCTCCTGCTGGATTTCATGCGCTGGCGAGCTCCTCGTGGGGGTGCCTTAACTCCCAGCCGCGCTCAGCGAGCCACGGCATCGCGAGACGCCGACCCTTCCCTCTCATCGTCAAAGAACCGAGACGCCGCCGCCATCGCAAAAACTCGCTCGGAGCGATCGCAGCTCGCGCGAAAGCATCGGCAGCGCAGCAAGCCAGCATTCCCAGACCTCCCACGCACTCCCCGCATCATTTCCGTTCGAGTTGAGCCACTACAAACCGAGCAAAACAACGTTTTCGTGGCCACCGGGAAGAACCGAGCAAAGGTGCTCCCGTGGGCAGCTCGGCAGAAGACTTGTCACGACCAAGAAGGAGCAGTTTTGGACGCGCCTAGACTCCACGCTGCTCGCCCCCGAAGCCTAGAACCAGGGACCGATCATCGCCGGCGAATTTCGCAAAACATCTCCAACCGGTGCAGAACTACCCTCGGGTAAGAAACCCACAAATTTCCGACGTATGATTGCTTAGAGTTTATAAAACTGCACACACAGGAGCTATACTTGATGGCGCCCAAGTTTGCTCCGCAACCCTAGCTTAATTTTGGCTGTAGCCGGCGTATTTCCCGGTTTTCCAGCCGTGGTTATAGCGGGAAAGGTCGGGCTCACGGTGACGACTAGGTTAGATCTCTCCCCGAGCCCTAGCATGGCCTTGTCGACCTTCCATGAGATCCCCCGGTGCTGTAGAGCCTTTCCACCGAGGTTTTGGTGGGCTACGATGGCCGGGCGCCATAACTGAAGGGAGTCCGAGCCGCTGCACCGTCGGCAGCTAGGTTAGGGCCACCGCCGACCGGAGCAGGCGGTACCAGCGTGTTCTGCGCGCGAAAATAGGCCCAGGCGGCGAGTTTCCGGCCGGGAGGCGGTCGGGAAGCCAGTTCCGGCGAGCTGCCGAGGTGTGCCGGCGAGGGGGCGGCGCGGGAAAAAGGGCGGGCGCGAGGAAGAAGACGAGCCGGCCGGGCCCGCTCGTCAGTCCCTCGCGGCACAGTGTGGGGATCTTCTGTTACACCGGATCAGCTGTGAACACGCGGAAGATAATCCTGTGGCCCCGTGTGGTGCAGCCGAGGTGATGACACGTGGGAGTCGGGCCCGCTGTCAGAAATTTGAACTTTTCCCGGTTAATTCGAATTCCAGAAATTCCCCAAACTTTAGAGCTCCATAACTTTTGCTAGGAAGCTCCAAATTTAGTGATTCAAATTGGGTTGGATTCATCTTGCCTAGCTCTGTCCAGACATACAACCCAATTTGTATGAAACCCATTAATTAATTCTGGAAAATTCTTTAAAACTTTTCAGCAAAGGAATTTTAGAGGGGATTTGGTTCATCCAAAAATCCCCAAATTTTGCCAGAATGTTCTTTAGGACATTATTAAACCCCTGTAAAAGTTTCAGACCATTTGGAGTTGATTTGGTCGGAGCAATTCAAATTGGAAGGTGCTGTGTTCATTTCAATACAGAAACATTTTCAGAGAATTTCCAAACTTGGAAATGCAGTTCTGGGCAAATCTTAACCCCAAAAATGTTAGGAAAATTCATGCAAACTCTACGAGCTATAATTGAAATTGTAGTTCATTAAGTTGAGCATGAACAGGGGTATTACCTCAGAATAAATTCTTCCTTGCTGATTTGCCAAGAGAATTATTCTGAGCAAACCACTCCATGAAAAGTGCTAATGTTTGGTCCAGAGAGCTTTCTTGTGACAAGGAACTCACACAAAAATTCTCAGCTCCATTGGAGCTCTAGATCACCCCTGTCCTGTTTAACCACTTAAGGGATTAATATGGAAAAGGGGGAAAACCACTTAGCATTTAACCATGTGATTAAGTCCAATCCAAACCACCAACACCAGTTCATATTTAAATTCTTAAACAAAGTTCCAGGTGTTAGAGGCTGGTTATTAGAACTAATAGTAGAAGTCTTACCCTAGAACTCACATTTGCATCTAAATTAACATGTAGTATTTCATTAACGTGTAGCCGTTGAAGAAGAGACTCCGGAAGTGCTGGACTTCCTTCTTCCGGACGAAGACTTAACCCCTGACCAACAGCAACAAGGCAAGCCCCGGTTTGCATTAACCTTTTTATAAGTTTTTCCTTTGTTTACATGTGTCATATGTAGTATGTATGTGCATTAGGTATAGGATGAATGAAACCCCACTTGCATAACCAAAGGTTCCTAAAAGAGTGAGGGTAGTGTCTAAGACCTCGAATAGATAGGCTATGCTTAAAGATTCATAGGACTTCGGTACAAGTCGAGTAGTTGGAATCTACTCGTGAGATAGGCTTGGGACACACGGGTTCGGTTGAGTGATGTGAGATCATCTTAGTAATGAAAATGAGACTAGACAGGTGCTAGGGCGCAGCAAGAGGGAGTCTTGTGTGCGCAGCCCTGTCCGTGTCGATTGAGGACCGAGCCGTGTGCGGCCCACGCTGATCAAGTTTGAACGTACCGAAGGCATATCGGATATATGGGCCCCGATAAACCGATGTAGCCTAAACCTCCGGGCGTCGAGGCATAACGCACAGATTTATAGGTGTAGGCTGAGGGCAGCAAGGTGGAAATCTGCCAACGGGCATAGAGAGATGCTCCGTGTGGGGAACCTCCTGATCGTTTCGGGGCGACCGGTTCGACGTTTGGACTGTTGGGTGAAAGGTTGTCCAGTACGACATCGAGTGAGCGTGCTGTGCAGCTCCATGGGTGGGCGTACGGGACGTGCTCTTTGGGTTTCCCTGCAGGTGTATATCGAGTCGATTCGCCATCCCTTGCGGTGAAGAGTACCACTTGGTCACTGATTCGTGACGTAGATTAATGGATGAAATATGTTGATTCAATGTTGCTGATTGATATAATTGTATTGCTACCTGGGTGCCACCAAATACTGCTTACTAAATTTCAGATTTCAGGAACTGTTAACTTGTTGCTAAAAGATGAACTAAGGATGAACTTGTAGGCGTGTCCTTTTGCTGAAATGTTACTATCCTATGTCCATGGTACCCCTCATGTAGAGTTTCATGCTTAGGTGAGTCAGTTAAGCCTTTCTGAGCCTTCGTGCTCACGGTTGCTGCTTAAGTGTTTTTCAGGTGAGGAGCCACCCACGGACTCGGAGTACGAGTCCACCGGCGAGGGTTACCCTCCGTCGGTGACCACGGCTGAGTGGGAGCCGTACACGCGGCGCTGATCTGAGGAGTGCAGCTAGTGTGGGTTGCCCTAGGGCTGGGCAACCAACTTTTGCTAAATAGGCGGGCGTGAGTCGTATAGTGTAGACTTCCGCTGTGTAATATAAACAATAGTTGTAACTGAAGTTTGTACCTGTTTGTACAGTTTCAGTTGTTGTTCCCATGTAATATATTATGTTCTTATGACGTGTGCTGTCGGGTGTCGCATCGCGTGGCACCACCCTCTGCGATCATGGATGAGCGGATTCCGGTCCGCCACATCGCTTCTGCGGCGAACCGCGACCAGGGGGGAGTACATGTCAACACACTCGGGACGGAGTGTGTCGGTACAAGCTGGGAGCCAGCAACCGGCTATGGCAGCGCCGACCCCGGCAATGCAGGCTCCAACCAGCGTCAGGTCTTCAGTAGCGCTGGACGTACCCGGTGGGGGTGCGCTAGCTGCAGCAAGGGCGCTACTGCACAATCCACCTGCTGGCGACGCGCCTCAGGCAGCGACCCAGCAGTGGATTCGCGAGGTAGACCGTCTCGTCGTCGCCGCCGCAAACCCTCGACTTCAGCGGGGACGACGCTCCGGCCAACCGGATGTGTCGCTGATGCGCACACCAATGGTTGACGAGCAGACGGCAGATTCCAGCTCCACCAGGCTCCAGTCAACGGATCTGAGGACAGAGCTGGAACGGTGTCACTTGGGCCAGGATGCCCGGGTGTACCTCGAGCGACGTCGAGAAAGGCGTCGCACTCAAGAGCCTGAAGGGCAGACCTTCGCCACGCGAGTTCTGCCCCAGGCGTACGCCGCGCAGCATAAGCCACAACCATGTGCTCTGCAAGCGGCGTCCCTGGCCTATGGTGCAACCTTGCCATACCGGGGTACACTGTGTCAGGCGCAACCAAGCGTTCGCGGCACCAGTACCTGCACTGGGAGCCAGCAACCGGCTTTGGCAGCGCCGACCCCGGCAATGCAGGATCCAACCAGCGTCAGGTCTTCAGTAGCGCTGGGCGTACCCGGCGGGGGTGCGCCAGCTGCAGCAAGAGCGCTACTGCGCAATCCGCCTGTTGGGGACGCGCCTCAGGCAGCGACCCAGCAGTGGATTCGCGAGATAGACCGTCTCGTCGTCGCCTCCGCAAACCCTCAACTTCGGCGGGGACGACGCTCCGGCCAACCGGCTGTGTCGCTTATGCGCACGCCAATGGTTGGCGAGCAGACGGCGGACTCCAGCTCCACCAGGCTTCCGTCGACGGACCTGAGGGCAGAGCCGGAGCGATGCCACTTGGGCCAAGATGCCCGAGTGTTCTTCGAGCGACGTCAAGAAAGGCGTCGCAACCAAGAGGCTGGCGTCAGCATGACGCCGGCCTCGACCCAGCCTGAAGGGCAGGTCTTCGCCACGCGAGCTCTGCCCCAGGCATACGCCGCGCAGCATATGCCACAACCATATGCCCCGCAAACGGCGTCCCCGGTCTAGGGAGCAGCCTTGCCCATACCGGGGTACACTGTGCCAGCAGCAAACCAAGCGTTCGCGGCACCAATACCTGCACTGGGAGCCAGCAGCCGGCTCTGGCAGCGCCGACCCCGGCAATGCAGGCTCCAACCAGCGTCAGGTCTTCAGTAGCGCTGGGCGTACCCGGCGGGGGTGCACTAGCCGCAGCAAGAGTGCTACTGCACAATCCGCCTGCTGGGGACGCGCCTCAGGCAGCGACCCAGCAGTGGATTCGCGAGGTAGACCGTCTTGTCGTCGCCGCAAACCCTTGACTTCGGCGGGGACGACGCTCCGGCCAACCGGCTGTGTCGCTGACGCGCACACCGACGGTTGACGGACAGACGGCGGATTCCAGCTCCACCAGGCTTCCGTCGACGGACCTGAGGACTGAGCTGGAACGATGCCACCTGGGCCAAGACGCCCGAGTGTTCCTCGAGCGGCGATGAGAAAGGCGTCGCAGCCAAGAGGCCGGCGTCAGCATGACGACTGCCTCAACCCTGCCTGAGGCACAGACTTTCGCCACGCGAACTCTGCCCCAGACATACGCCACACAGCATATGCCACAGCCATATGTCCTGCAAACAACGCCCCCGGTCTATGGCGCAGCCTTGCACATACCGGGGTACACTGTGCAAGCGGCAAACCAAGCGTTCGCGGCACCAACGCCTGCAGCAACAGGGGCAGGATGTACGGCACTGGAGCCCCGCCTATGCTTCGCGAGGTGGCCGCGCAAGTTTCGGCCGCACCTGCCCGAGAAGTACGACGGCAGCGTCAACCCGGCGGGGTTCCTCCAGATCTACTCCACCGCCGTGCTTGCCGCAGGAGGGGATGAGGCCGTCATGGCCAAACTACTTCCCCGTCACCTTGACCGGCCCAAGCCGGTCTTGGCTAATGAACCTCCCACAGGGTTCCATAACTTCCTTGGGAGAGCTCTGCCGGGAGTTCATTGCCAACTTCGGCAGCTCCTACACCCGTCCCGGCACGGAGCCTGACCTCCACGCCATCAAGCAACAACCTGGGGAGTCGCTGTGCTCCTTCATCCAGCGGTTCTCCCAGGTACGCAACACCATTCCGCGTATTCAAAGTGCTTCTGTGGTGGCGGCACTTCGACAGTGTCCGGGACGAGAAGATGCTTGAGAGGCTTGCGACCAGAGAGGTCTGCGATGCCTCCGAGATCTTCAGCCTAGCGGACAAGTGCGCCAGAGCAGCCGGAGGGCGGAGTTGGCACTCACTGCCAGCTTCCGAAGCCGGAAGACAGCCCGAAGATGGCGGAGTTCAAGCTGAGCTCCCGACCACGTCAGACAGCCAAGATCCAAGCACTGGCTGACTTCGTGGCTGAGTGGGCGCCAACGAAGGCTGACCCAGGGGGCGTCGAAGACGGTGAACCAAAGTACCGAGCTCCGGTCTTCACCAGGCCTCACTGGACGCTCTTCTTCGATGGCTCCTCGTGAAAGCAGGGGACCGGTGCCGGCGTACTGCTCCTCATGCCATCGGGGGAGCAGTCTGGGTACATGATGCGTCTCAATTCCAAGGCAACCAACAACTTGGCAGAGTATGAAGCACTCATCTTTGGCCTAAAAGACAGTCCTGTCTCTGGGTGCTCGCCAGTTGTTGGCGCAGGGCGACTCCCAGCTAGTTATCAAGCATGTTAAGGGTGAATGCCCCTGCAATGACCCACAGCTAGCTGCTTATCTGCTCCACGTGCGGATGTTGGAGAAATACTTCCTCGCCTTGGACCTGCGCCATGTACCGCGCGCTGGCACGGCTGCAGCTGACGACCTCTCAACGAAAGCCTCCATCAGAGCCCCTGTGCACGAAGGAGTCTTCGAGAGGACGTTGCTGCGGTCCACAGCCCGGTCCGCCGAGCCGGGCGAAGGGGGCTGAACCAGTGCCTTGAAGCTAGGCAGTCCCGGCGGCCCTGTATGCTGCCAAAGGATCGTAAGAGTCACTGGGGACTCCGTGCAACCCAGCGCTCAAGATCCAGAAGCTCAAGTAGTCCCGATGCATGGACCACGGAGGTCCGGGACTCCTTGAAGGACATCCTTCCTGATGAACGTGCATCCGCTGAACGGGTGGTGCGGATGGCTAAGTGCTACGCGCTGGTATCTTTACTGGCGTGGCGCCACGACATCCTATTGCGGTGCATAACCCAGAGGAAGGCTGCGATTAGCTCGCAGTAGTCCAAGGAGGTGAGTGCTGGGAACGCTCATCGTCCCGCACGTTGGTCGGTTAAGCCACCCGGCATGGCTCCTACTGACCGAGAGCCACCTGGACGCTGTCAAACCGGTTAGGAATGCAATGCGTGCCAAGTCCACGCCAAGCAGACCCACACAGCCGGTGCAGACGCGCACCCAGAGCCGTCGGGGGATACCGGCTCCTCCATGTCGAGGGCCAGCCGGACTTCCCAGGGCCGGGTCACGGGAACTACCCTTCCACATGGTATGCAGGGCCGAAACCATGCTTCCCCCTGATATAGCCATGAGGGTCCCCCCGTGTCCGGTGTATGACGAAGCCACGCATGACCCGCTCTGCGTGAAGACAGGCGCTCCGACGCCACCCCAGTATGTTCACCATGCTTACTTAGGTGTTTAGTTAAATTACACATTAATTTATATGAACACCTCCCCACGCTCTAGACAGTGTGCGTCTGTCGAAGTGTTCTGTCGACACTTCCCCCGGGCCTGCACTGGGCAGCCCGCGGAGGTTCTTTTTTCGGTGGGGCTAGTCCCTAGCGGAGAGCTTGCGCAGATGGACGAGTTAGTGAGAGCTTGACATGGCGAGTTTTACGTGGTTCAGGCCGCCGGAGCGTAAAACCCTACGTCCACGGCGAGCTATGGAGCTCGATGTATTGCTTTCTGCTCAGGACCGGGGGCCTGAGCTCGGGGGTGAGTTACAGCTTGAGAGTGTATGGCTAGCGTATGAGTTGCAAAGTGTGAACCCTTGCTATCGACGCCTACCCAAGCCTTTTATAGTCCAAGACTCGGGCGGCTTACAAGGGGAGCCGGGACCTGACAGGTGGTCCCGGGAAGATTGTCTATTATCTACCGTATCTGCAGTTATGCTGGTAGTTGTCTCTGGTCGAAGGCTTCTGAGTCTTCATCTTGCCGCCCTGCCCATGCTGCATGCTAGTCGCAGTGGTTGATGATGGCACAGGCGGCATGGGATGTCTTGTCGCGGTGTTTATTGGCTGGCAGGTTCTGACACCGCGCGCCAGTCTG
The DNA here is from genome assembly GCA_030760725.1 of Neostapfia colusana. Classification (NCBI taxonomy): domain Eukaryota; kingdom Viridiplantae; phylum Streptophyta; class Magnoliopsida; order Poales; family Poaceae; genus Neostapfia; species Neostapfia colusana. The sequence goes on along the minus strand of JASWHV010000017.1, from coordinate 22,036,703 downwards.
TGATGCGACTGGGCGCAACGGCACCTGACAGACGCGTGCTCCGCGTCTCCGCGTCTTGGGAAGACGCGGGCCTTGAATACCTTGTACGGGCAAGGTATGGGGCGCCTTTATGCCTGCTGCCTACCGCTCGGGCAGGCAGCTCCGTTCTGCTGCCACGTGGCGGGCCCGGAGCCCTTCTCATAGGAGAGGAGGGTCAGTCCCGCGGGGCACGTGGAGCCTCCGGACCTCTCCCCGTGGAGGGGGAGGCTCGGCTTCTGTTGGCCACGTGGCGGGCCCGGAGCTCTCCTCTGAGGAGAGGGAGGTCCGGTCCCGCTGGACACGCGGCGTCTTCAGACCTCTCTCCCACGGAGGGGGAGGTCTGGCTTCTGTATGCCACGTGGTGGGCCCGGAGCTCTCCTCTGAGGAGAGGGAGGTCCGGCCCCGCCGGACGCGTGGCGCCTTCGGAGCTCTCCCTGCGGAGAAGGGCGAGTTCCTTAGGCATTTTACCCTGTGCGCGGTGGTACCCCATATCTCAGGTACCGACAGTGGCCCCCGGGCCCATCTCGGGGGAGTTAGCGAGCCCGAGGTGGGACCTCCGTCTCTTCCGATCCGCACACTTTCTCTAAGTCCCGAATTGACCGCTGCTGGAGCACGAATGGCCGCGGGATCGTGGGAGTGTGCGCTCACTTGATGGTTGCTTTTACTGCGGCGGTTCCCAAGACTGCCACTTCTGCACGTTGCGGCGCTTTCTTCGGGAACCGCCGAAGTGCCTTGCCGGCTCATCTTCTCAGGAGACTGACTCCTTGACCCCCTCCCGCTTTAGCTAAGCGGCTTGGGCCCACCCATCATCGGCACTCGGTTTAGGAACCGAAGCGGTCGCCGACGCGGAGTATCCGAGGAGTTCCGAATCGCTTGGGATTGCACCCGGGAAGGTGTTAAATGAAACCTCCATGTGGGTACATTCCTCTTATAAGGCTTCCAGCCCCTGCGCCTCCCTCAGGTCCCTGCAGTCTTGTCTTCTTCCATGGCTCTCAACCCGCCTTATGGGGGAAGAATTGCTCTCGGTTCTCTCCAGCGGTTGCGTCTGCACCAAGCCTGGGACTCAGGGAGCCTGCCTGCCCTGCCCCTGAGGGTGGTGGAGTCTTCAAAGGAACCGCTGAAGCATCGAGGAGAATCCCAGGCGGCAGGGTCTCCAAGAACACCGCTGAATACAGCAGAGAGGGCCTCAGGAGCACCCTTGATGACTCCAGCTTTTGCGCAGGTGATGAGGGTTGGGGGCTCCAGGGGCACCCTTGACGACACCGGCTTTTGCGCAGGTGATGAGGGAACTTCAGGAGAAGGAAACCGCCGATGCACCATGGAGAATCCCAGACGGTAGTCTCCAGGAAGACCGCTGAATACTGCGGAGGGGGCCTCAGGAGCTCCCGTGGTGTCACTGGTTTTTGCGCCGGTGATGAGGGAGGCGATTCCTGCGCTCTGGTCATAGAGCGAGAGAGTTCCGCCATGGCTGAAGCCTGGTGACGCGGCCGTTGTTGCAACTTCTGGATTCTGGTCGTGTCGGGAGACCCTTGGGGCTTGTTTCTTTCTTCTTATCGAGTCTGTAGTCCAGCTCAAGGAGCCTCGCATAGTTTGACTCTTTTAGATATTTGTGTCTGTGACGCTCTTTCTCTCCTTCTTGGCTTTGCCTGTCTGAGACCTTAGCTCCGCAAGGTACTCAGAGGCCATCTCCAATCTCGGAGCTCTGCGTAGACACCTTCCACGGGTCCTAACCATGTTAGGGGTCCCCGGGGGTCTCCGGGTCCCGCCCCATGGGGAGCCTCAAGTCTGCCCGCCACGTGGCGGGTCCGGAGCCCCTCCTTAAGAGGTTGGAGCTCTGGCCATGCTGGACACGTAGGGCTTTCGGAGCCCTCCCGCCGGGGGGGATCCGGTTTCCGCCCACCACGTGGCGAGCCCGGAGCTCTCCTCAAGGGAGGTGAGGGTTCCGAGCCTGCTGGACACGTGGGGCCCTCGGGTCCCGCCCCTGCTGGAGGGGCAGGTCCCGGTCCTTCCAGTCCTAGGTCGGAGTAGTTGGTAGCTCCTTTCCCCCTGCTTCAGGCAGTCCCTGTTGCCGCAACCTGGAGGTCCTGCACATAGGTAGAGGAAACGTAATTCTCCTTGGGGGCTCCCCCTCCCTCATCTCATAGTCTTATTTGACTTATAGCCCCTAACCATATGCTTGGTGCTTGGGGACTTGTAGAGAGGGGGAGCTGAGCACATGGAAACCATGCACTGCAAGGGTGATTAAAAAACTCAATTCACAATTTAAATGAGTACAAGGAAAGAGCAAAGTAGAGCAGATTTCTTTTCGTACAACTTTCCATAGGAGGAAGGCAGGCTAAACATGGAGGCCATGACCCACCCCATTAAGAGGGGAAGCAAGACTCTACGCGCTTGGAGTCGGAACCAGGCAAAGCTGAACGTAGTCCTGGACTGTCCCCTGGGGTTTAGCTGCTCCGAGCGCTGCTCCTGGACTCTATGGAGTTTATTACGAAAAGAAAGTACTGTCCTATTTTTGCTCTAGGGGTAGAACTTACGGATGTGTTCTATGTTCCAAGGGTTCGGGAGCAGGTCCCCATCCTCAGTGGAAAGGCGCACACACCCGGGGCGGCATACTTTCACGACTCGGAAGGGGCCTTCCCAACTAGGGGAGAGTTTGTGGGCCCCTTCGCGAGAAAGTATGCGCCGCAACACCAGGTCACCTTCCTGCAGCTCCCGGGCACGCACAGACCTCTGGTGGTAGTGCCAAAGCGCTTGTCTGTACCACGCGTTACGGAGTGCCACATGTAATCGGACCTCGTCGACGAGGTCGATTTCTCCACGCCAGAGGTTGTCCTGCGTGGCTTTGTCGTAAGCCCGGACACGGTGAGACTTCATGGTGATTTCTGGGGGAAGTACAGCTTCAGCCCCGTACACCATGAAGAAGGGTGTCTCCCCGGTGGCCCGGCTCTGGGATGTCCGGTTAGCCCATAGTGTGCTCGGAAGCTCATCTACCCAATTGGCACCATGTTTCTTCAGGCTGGCGAAGGTGCGAGTCTTAAGGCCCCGGAGAATCTCCGCGTTGGCCCTCTCAACATGCCCATTGCTCCTCGGGTGGGTGACAGAGGCATAGCATACCTGAATTCCAAGGTCCTCGCAGTAGTCTTGGAATGCTGCGCTGGTGAACTGGGTCCCATTGTCGGTGATGATCCTGTTTGGGACCCCGAACCGGCAGACAATAGACTTGATGAATTTTACTGCGGATTGTTTGTTGATGGTGACAACTGGTGTAGCTTCCGGCCACTTGGTGAACTTGTCGATAGCGACATAGAGGTACCGGAATCCCCCGACGGTTCTGGGAAATGGTCCCAGGATGTCCAGCCCCCATACGGCAAACGGCCACGAGGGCGGGATCATCTGTACCGCCTGAGCCGGTGTATGGATCTGCTTGGCGTGGAACTGGCACGCCTTGCAGCTCTCGACCAGCTTGACGGCATCCTGGAGTGTTTTCGGCCAGTAGAAGCCATGCCGGAAGACTTTACTGACAAGCGTGTGTGAGGAAGAATGACTTCCACATTCGCCTCCATGGATCTCAGCGAGCAAGTCGCGGCCTTCCCCCTGGGTTATGCACCGCAATAGGATTTGGTTGGCGCCACGCCGGTAGAGATCCCCCTCTACCAGCGCGTACCTCTTAGCCATACGCACAATCCGTTCAGTGGTCGCATGATCATCAGGGAGGATATTGTCCTTCAAGTAGTCCCGGATCTCCGTGATCCATGCATCGGGTCTGACTTGAGCTTCTGGATCTTGAGCGCTGGGTTGCACGGAGTCCCCAGTGACGCTTATGATCCTTGGCGGCATCCATGGCTGTAGGGCCGCCGGGACCGCCAGCTTCGAGGTGCTGGTCAAGCCCCCTTCGCCCGGCTCAGCGGGCCGGGCTGTGGGCCGCAGCAACGTCCTCTCAAAAACTCCTTCGGGCGCAGGGGCTCCGGTGGAAGCCTTCGTTGAAAGGTTGTCGGCTGCGGCATTACCAGCGCGCGGTACGTGGTGCAGGTCCAAAGCGAGGAATTCTTTTTCCAACATCTGTACGTGGAGCAGATACGCAGCTAACTGCGGGTTATTGCAGGAGCATTCGCCCCTGACTTGCTTGATGACCAGTTGGGAGTCCCCCTGTGCCAACAACTGGCGAGCGCCTAAAGACAGGGCTGTCTGCAGGCCAAAGATGAGTGCTTCATACTCCGCCATGTTGTTGGTTGCCTTGAAATTTAGACGCACCATATACCCAAACTGTTCCCCCGATGGCATGAGGAGCAGTACGCCTGCACCGGCCCCCTGCTTTCGCGAGGAGCCGTCGACGAAGAGTGTCCAGTGGAGTTCGGTGAAGACCGGAGCTTTGGGCTCTGGCTCACCGCCTTCATGGCCCCCTGGGTCAGTCTTCGTTGGTGTCCACTCCGCCACAAAGTCAGCCAGTGCTTGGCTCTTGACTGCATGACGTGGGAGGAAGTCCAGCTCAAACTCCGCCAGCTCCGCCTCCCATTTAGCAACGTTGCCAGTCGCATGGGGGCTGTGAAGAATTGTCTTCAGCGGATACGAGGTGACTACCGAGACCCGGTGGGCCTGGAAGTAGTGGTGGAGCTTCCTGGAGGCCACGAGCACTGCATACACTGCTTGTGGACTTCTATGTACCTTGTCTTGGCCTCATGAAGTACTTCACTGATGTAGTAGACAGGCCTCTGTATGGTTCGGACCCTCTCTCTTAGGCTTGGGAGCTCCTCGTCCATTGGCCCCGGCCCGCCGGAGGTGGGTGGACCCACTGGGGCCTCCGGGAACTGGGACCCGGAGGCCCTTAAGCTTTCTTGACCATCCGGGAGCTCCGGGGGGGGTCTTGAGGGACCTCTGGGAGATCCCAATTGGACCCTGGAGATTTATCCTGGGGGTCCTGGAGGCCGTCCTGGGCCTCCGGGAGGTCGTCTTGGACCTCCAGGGGGTCCGGGAGGCCGTCTTGGCCCTGCGGGGCCCCCTGGCGTCTGACTTCTGCTACCGGAGCAGGTTGCGAGGGTGAGGGGTCTGGCCGCTCCGCGACAAGGACCATACTCACCACTTCTGTTGTCGCCGCAATGTAGAGCAGCAAGTGCTCCCCGGGATCAGGGGCTACCATGATAGGTAGGGTCGTCAGGAGTCGCTTCAACTCCTGGAAAGCCTCTTCTGCTTCGTCAGTCGAGGCAAAGGGGCCTGACTTGCGCAGGAGCTTAAAGAAAGGGAGTGCCCGCTCTGCTAGCCTCGGTATAAACCGACTCAGCGCGGCTAGACATCCCGTGAGTCTCTGAACATCCTTGACGCGGACAGGGGGCCGCATCAAGTCGATGGCCTTGATCTTCTCTGGGTTGGCCTCAATCCTTCGGTGCGAGACCAGGAACCCTAAGAGCTTCCCATAGGACACGCCGAACACACATTTATCTGGGTTCAGCTTGGTGCGCGTAGATTGCAACTTGTCAAAGACTAAAGCTAGGTTATCTAGTAGGGATGAACCCTTCTTGACCTTGACAACTATGTCATCGACATACACCTCAAGTAGGTCTCTTATTAACTCCCCAAAGGTTTTGTGCATTGCCCGCACAAAGGTGGGGAGTGCATTCTTTAGGCCGTAAGGCATAGACACATAGCAATAGAGGCCGTCTACTGTGATGAAGGAGGTGTGCTCCTCGTCCTCCCTAGACATGGGGATCTGATGGAAACCCGAGTAGGCGTCTAGGAAGCACAGCATATCACAGCCTGACGTTGAGTCTACTATTTGATCTATTCTAGGGAGAGGGAATGGATCTTTAGGACATGCCTTATTGAGACTGGTGTAGTCGATGCACATCCGGAGCTTCCCGCCGGCCTTCGGGACAACGACGGGGTTCGCCAACCATCGGGGGTGGTGGACCTCCCGTATGAAGCCAGCGTCCAGCAGCTTCTTGACTTCTTCACGGATGAAGTTTTGCCGCTCGATGGACTGCTTGCGGGGCTTCTGTTGAACCGGCCGGGCGACGGGAAGACTTTCAAGTGGTGCTCGATCACCTTCCTGGGGATCCCCGGCATCTGTGACGGCTGCCATGCAAACACGTCGACATTGTGCCGGAGAAAGGTGACGAGCGCGCCTTCCTATTTGCTATCCAGGCCCCCTGCTACCCGGGTGGTCTGGCTAGCTTCGGCGCCGACTTGGACGACCTTTAAGGGGACGCCGCCCTCGTCGAGAGGTTGCACCCGGGGTGCTGTGGTGGAAGCACGGTGACGTGCGCTCGGGCGGAGCTGGTCCGGCTCCGTATTGCCGGGGGCTGATGCCCCAGCTGTTGCGAGTGCTTGGAGCTTCTCCAGGGCCGACACTGCAGCAGTGCGGTCCCCACGAATCCTGAGAACGCCCGTCGGTGTTGGCATCTTCAGGACGAGGTAGCCGTAGTGGGCTACAGCCATGAACCGGTACAGGGCTGGCCTGCCGATTATGGCCTTGAAGGGGAGGTCTATCTCCGCTACGTCGAACAGAATGTACTCTGTTTGATAGCTGTCCGGAGCCCCGAAGGTCACCGGGAGACTAATGTTGCCGTAGAGGATAACCTGTCCCGGCCCTACCCCTGAGAACGGGCTCGACGGGGTGAGCTTGGCCATCGGGACCTGCAGCTTCTGGAAAGCTGCACGGCTGATGAGGTTCAGCCCAGCCCCTCCATCTACCAAGATGTGGTACATTCTCACGTTGGCGATGGAAGGGGCCACCAGGAGCGGTAGTTGGGCGGCCCCAGCCATGTTCCTGGGGCAGTCGGTGGCGTCAAAACTGATGGGGGTCCCCATCCACTTAAGGTGCGGTGCATCACTTGGGAGTGGCGCCACCGACGCTACCGCTCGGCGATGAGTCTTGACTGCGTTTCGGGACGAGGGGTCGGCGGACCCGCCGTATATGACGTAGAGCTTCTTCCGATGCTCATCGTCGCTGGAGCCGGAGTCCTCATGGTTGCGTGTCGCCTTCACGACACGCTGAGACTCCTGGATCTCCTCTGGGTGGTCGATGTTGTCTGGAACATCCACCCCCTGCTCATCTTCCTTTGGCCGGAAGGGCAGGGCATCAGCCCGCTGCCGCTTCACCTTGCGGAAGCGCTCTGCGAGCCTTCGGATCTCCCGGCACCCGGCAGTAGTGTGGCGACAGCTGCTGTGCACGGGGCACATGTTGTCCTGGCTATCTTCCAGAGTCGGTGACTTTCGCTGCCTCTTGTCAGGGCGCGGCCCCCAAGCCCCACTGAGCGTCGCTGCAGTGACGACTTGGGTCGCGGCCGGCGGTCTTATCTTGCTTCTGCCCCGGCTCTTGGTCTTCCTGCTGCCTCCATAGGGAGTAGGACCAGATCCGGGCAGCCCTCCTGACTCGGAGGATGGCTGTGAGTGCCAGTTCCGTCCTTTGGCTGCTCTGGCGCACTTGTCCGCCAAGCTGAAGAGCTCCGAGGCATCGCGGACCTCCCTAGTCGCGAGTTTCTCAAGCATCTTCTTGTCTCGGACACCTTTCCGGAACGCCACCACCACAGAAGCATTTTGAATGTGTGGGATGGTGTTCCGCACCTGGGAGAACCGCTGGATGAAAGAGCGCAGCGACTCCCCAGGTTGTTGTTGGATGGCGTGGAGGTCGAGCTCCGTGCCAGGACGGGTGTAGGAACTGCCGAAGTTGGCTATGAACTGTCGGCAAAGCTCTCCCCAGGAAGTTACGGAACCCTGGGGGAGGTTCATGAGCCAAGACCGAGCTGGGCCAGTCAAGGCGACAGGGAAGTAATTGGCCATGACGGCTTCATTCCCTCCTGCGGCAAGTACGGCGGTGGAGTAGATCTGGAGGAATTCCGCCGGGTTGATGCTGCCGTCGTACTTCTCGGGCAGGAGCGGCCGAAACTTGCGCGGCCACTTTGCGAAGCGAAGGTGGGGCGCGAGGGCCGCACACCCTGCTTCTGTCGCCGCAGGTTCTGATGCCGGAATGTTTGGTTCGCACTGAGCACCGCATGCCCCGGCATGGGCAAGGCTGCACCATAGGCCGGGGGCGCCATATGCAGGACATATGACTGTGGCATATTCTGCACGGCACAGGCCTGGGGCAGAGATCGCGTGGCGAAGGTCTGCTCTTCAGGCTGGGTCGAAGCCGACGTCATGCTGTCGTCAGCCTCTTGGTGGCGACGCCTTTCTCGGCGCCGCTCAAGGTATACCCGGGCATCTTGACCCAGGTGACACCGTTCCAGCTCTGTCCTCAGATCTGTTGACTGGGGGCTGGTAGAGCTGGAGTCTGCCGTCTGCTCGCCATCCAATGGTGCGCGCATCAGCGACATGACCGATTGGCCAGAGCGTCGTCCCCGCCGAGGTCGAGGGTTTGCAGCGGCGATGACGAGACGGTCTACCTCGCGGATCCACTGCCGGGTCGCTGCCTGAGGCGCGTCCCCAGCGGGCGGATTGTACAGTAGCGCTCTCGCCGCGGCTAACGCACCCCCACTGGGCACGCCCAGCGCTACTGGAGACATGAAGCTGGTTGGAGCCTGCATTGCCGGGGTCGGCGCTGCCAGAGCCGGTTGCTGGCTCCCAGCTCGTACCGACACACTCGGTCCCGTGTGTGTCGACATGTACTCCTTCCTGGTCGCGGTATGCCGCAGAGGCGAGGGGGAGAGTTCGCCGCTGAAGGAAGATCGGTCATCTTCGTCGGCGGAAACTCGTCGCGCTAGGAGAAAAGCCCCTACCTGGCGCGCCAAATGTCGAAGTGTTCGGTCGACACTTGCCCCGGGCCTGCACTGGGCAGCCCGCGGAGGTTCTTTTTTCGGTGGGGCTAGTCCCTAGTGGAGAGCTTGCGCAGATGGACGAGTTAGTGAGAGCTTGACACGGTGAGTTTTACGTGGTTCAGGCCGCCGGAGCGTAAAACCCTACGTCCACGGCGAGCTATGGAGCTCGCTGTATTGCTTGCTGCTCAGGACCGGGGGCCTGAGCTCGGGGGTGAGTTACAGCTTGAGAGTGTATGGCTAGCGTATGAGTTGCAAAGTGCGAACCCTTGCTATCGACGCCTACGCGATCCTTTTATAGTCCAAGACTCGGGCGGCTTACAAGGGGAGCCGGGACCCGACAGGTGGTCCCGGGAAGATTGTCTATTATCTACCGTATCTGCAGTTATGCCGGTAGTTGTCTCTGGTCGAAGGCTTCTGAGTCTTCATCTTGCCGCCCTGCCCATGCCGCATGCTAGTCGCAGTGGTTGATGACGGCGCAGGCGGCATGGGATGTCTTGTCGCGGTGTTTATTGGCTGGCAGGTTCTGACACCGCGCGCCAGTCTGTGATGCGACTGGGCGCAACGGCACCTGTCGAAGTGTGCGATCGACACTTCCCCCGGGCCTGCACTGGGAAGCCCGCGGAGGTTCTTTTTTCGGAGGGGCTAGTCCCTAGCGGAGAGTTTGCGCAGATGGACGAGTTAGTAAGAGCTTGACTCGGCGAGTTTTGCGTTGTCGAAGTGTGCAATCGACACTTCCCCCGGTCCTGCACTGGGCAGCCCGCGGAGGTTCTTTTTTCGGCGGGGCTAGTCTCCTAGCGGAAAGCTTGCGCGGATGGACGAGTTAGCGAGAGCTTGACACGGTGAGTTTTACGTGGTTCAGGCCGCCGGAGCGTAAAACCCTACGTCCACGGCGAGCTATGGAGCTCGCTGTATTGCTTGCTGCTCAGGGCCGGAGGCCTGAGCTTGGGGGTGAGTTACAGCTTGAGAGTGTATGGCTAGCGTATGAGTTGCAAAGTGCGAACCCTTGCTATCGACGCCTACCCGAGCCTTTTATAGTCCAAGGCTCGGGCGGCTTACAAGGGAAGCCGGGACCCGACAGGTGGTCCCGGGAAGATTGTCTATTATCTACCGTATCTGTAGTTACGCCGGTGGTTGCCTGTGGTCGAAGGCTTCTGAGTCTTCATCTCGCCGCCCTGCCCATGCCGTGTGCTAGTCGTAGTGGTTGATGATGGCGCAGGCGGCATGGGATGTCTTGTCGCGGCGTTTATTGGCTGGCAGGTTCTGACACCGCGCGCCAGTCTGTGATGCGACTGGGCGCAACGGCACCTGACAGATGCGTGCTCCGCGTTTCCGCGTCTTGGGAAGACGCGGGCCTTGAATACCTTGTACGGGCAAGGTGTGGGGCGCCTTTACGCCCGCTGCCTACCGCTCGGGGGCAGGCAGCACCGTTGTTCTGGACACGTGGCGGGTCCGGAGCCCTTCTCTGAGGCGAGGAGGGTCCGGCCTGTGCGGCACGTGGAGCCTCCGGACCTCTCCCCGCGGAGGGGGAGGTCCAGCCTCTGTATGCCACGTGGCGGGCCCGGAGCTCTCCTATGCGGAGAGGGAGGTCCGGCCCTGCTGGATGCGTGGCGCCTTCGGACCTCTCTCCCGCGGAGGGGGAGGTCCGGCTTCTGTATGCCATGTGGCGGGCCCGGAGCTCTCCTCTGAGGAGAGGGAGGTCCGGCCCCGCTGGACGCGTGGCGCCTTCGGAGCTCTCCCTGCGGAGAAGGGCGAGTACCTTAGGCATTTTACCCTGTGCGCGGGGGTACCCCATATCTCAGGTACCGACATACGTGGTTCAGGCCGCCGGAGCGTAAAACCCTACGTCCACGGCGAGCTATGGAGCTCGCTGTATTGCTTGCTGCTCAGGGCCGGAGGCCTGAGCTTGGGGGTGAGTTACAGCTTGAGGGTGTATGGCTAGCGTATGAGTTGCAAAGTGGCAACCCTTGCTATCGACGCCTACCCGAGCCTTTTATAGTCCAAGACTCGGGCAGCTTACAAGGGAAGCCGGGACCCGACAGGTGGTCCCGGGAAGATCGTCTATTATCTACCGTATCTGCAGTTATGCCAGTAGTTGTCTCTGGTCGAAGGCTTCTGAGTCTTCATCTTGCCGCCCTGCCCATGCCGCATGCTAGTCGTAGTGGTTGATGACGGCGCAGGCGGCATGGGATGTCTTGTCGCGGTGTTTATTGGCTGACAGGTTCTGACACCGCGCGCCAGTCTGTGATGCGACTGGGCGCAACGGCACCTGACAGAAGTGTGCTCCGCGTCTCCGCGTCTTGGGAAGACGCGGGCCTTGAATACCTTGTACGGGCAGGTATGGGGCATATTTACGCCCGCTGCCTATCGCTCGGGGCAGGCAGCGTCGCTCTGCTGCCACGTGGCGGGCCCGGAGCCCTTCTCAGAGATGAGGAGGGTCAGCCCCGTGGGGCACGTGGAGCCTCCGGACCTCTCCCCGCGGTGGGGGAGGCCCGGCTTCTGTTGGCCACGTGGCGGGCCCGGAGCTCTCCTCTTAGGAGAGGGAGGTCCGGCCCCGCTGGACACGCGGCGCCTTCGGGCCTCTCTCCCGCGGAGGGGGAGGTCCGTCTTCTGTATGCCACGTGGTGGGCCCGGAGCTCTCCTCTGAGGAGAGGGAGGTCCGTCCCCGCCGGACGCGTGGCGCCTTCGGAGCTCTCCCTGCGGAGAAGGGCGAGTTCCTTAGGCATTTTACCCCGTGCGCGGGGGTACCCCATATCTCAGGTACCGACAGTGGCCCCCGGGCCCATCTCGGGGGAGATAGCGAGCCCGAGGTGGGACCTCCGTCTCTTCCGATCCGCGCACTTCCTCTAAGTCCCGAGGTGACCGCTGCCGGAGCACGAACGGCCACGGGATCGTGGGAGCGTGCGCTCACTTGATGGTTGCTTTTACTGCGGCGGTTCCGAAGACTGCCACTTCTGCACGTTGCGGCGCTTTCTTTGGGAACCGCCGAAGTGCCTTGCTGGCTCATCTTCTCAGGAGACTGACTCCTTGCCCCACCGCTTTAGTTAGGCGGCTTGGGCCCACCCGTCATCGGCACTCGGTCTAGGAACCGAAGCGGTTGCCGGTGCGGGGTATTCGAAGAGTTCCGAATCGCTTGGAATTGTACCCGGGAAGTTTTTTAGAATGGGTCTTACCCACATTGCAGCTTCCCTTCGCACTTCTCTGCGTTTCTCCTCGGACTCTTGTGCTTTTGCTCTCTTGCCTTTGAGTTCTCCCTTGCCATGGCATCCAACCCGCCGCCAGAGAAGAAGCGCGCTCGGTCTCCTCTAGCAGCGGCGTCTGTGCCAAGTCGGGATTCTGGGGTGCCTGACACTCCCTCCGGTGGTGACTCGAAGAGGCCCCGGGTTGATGCACTGGGGGAAGCCTCTGGGGCGCCCCCTGTTCCGCCAGTCCAAGCGACTGCGGAGCGGCTGTCGGTGACGGTAGCGGGCTCTGGAAGTCCTACCTAGGCTCGGAAGTCGGGGTTCAGAGCCCGCTGGAGTGTCCACGCTTCCCGGCCTTCCCCGACTTGCGGAGAATCCGTGCCGCTGCGCTCGGAGCCAGGGGCAACTGCCGCGGCCCCCAGGCCAGCGCGAACTTCTCCAGTTCCGGTGTGCCCGGACTCCGTGGAGGCGTCGTCTCTTCCTGCCGAGACGGCCACCGCGGCCCCCAAGCCAGCGCAGGTTGACCCTGCACTAGACGGCCCGGCCTCTTCTTCAGCACCGCCTTCCCCGGCTCGCCCCACTCCTCAGGTCAAGGAGCCAGAAGCTGAAGAGAGCACGGCTGGCCTGGCTGCCAGAGCCTCGGAGCCAGCTTCTCCTGATCGGCGTCTCTTCTCGGTTGCTGGTGCATCGGCTCTTCCTGAGGACGAGGTAATGGAGGAGGTCGGGGGGACTGCCCCGGCCTCTGTTGCTCCATTGCCTCTGGCAGACGCCTTCGCGCTTGCCGAGTCGAGCGTCCGGCAGGTCTTGGCTACACTGGGGCGCGAGCGGGAGGAGTATACGGTTGAACGGGACCGCCTCCTCATCTGGGGGGACCTTTTGCGGGAGAGGACCACGAAGGTTAAGAGTGAGCTCGACTCTAGGCGGGAGTTGCTCGACTTCAGGGAAGCGCTCCTCGACCGGATGAAGCGGGCTGTTGACCGCATGGACACTGAATCGCGGCGGATCAACCGGGAGACCCTGGAGGCACACGCCCGGGCCGAGGAGAGCCTCTCTGCTGCTGTGGAGATACGGCAGTGGTTGGAGCACCGTGAACTTGCCGTTGAGGAACGGGAGCGTTGCATGGCAGCTGAGGCGGAGAGGGTCGCCGCGCAGCTGGCTGCGGGCGAGGATGACCTTCGAGCTCGGATGGAGGAGCTGGAGATCCTGAAGGCAGACCTCGACTTGAGGGAGGAATAGGTCTCCCGTGATTGCCAGGCAGTCTTGGACCGGGAGTTGACCGCCGGCTTCAAGGCCGCTGAGTTGGAGCGGCTCGCCAAGGCTCTCCACCTTCGGGAGAGCTCCCTGGCGGCCAAGGAGAAGGAATTCTCCAAGAGGAATCTGGAGGCTCTGCAGGCGGCCCGCCGCGAGGTGGAGGAGCTTTCGGCCTTGCGGTCCTCCGAGGCTCTTGCAGTCTCGAGCTTCATGGATCGAGCGGGGTCCGCCCTGATCCCTCTTGGCTTCAGTCCGGTGAGGGCCGCGGCCCCTGCGTTGGAGGTGATCCCCGCGCTGGAGTCGATCGGCGCCAAGCTGGACAGGCTAGACTCGGTGGTCGCCATCGAGCTTGAGGCCGAGGGGCGCGGCCTAGCCTTGGAGGTCGCTTCACATGTGCTGGCATGCTTTAAGAGCCGCGACCCCTCTTTTTCGCTAGAACCAGCGAGAGAGGGCCCAGCCGCAGAGCGGGAGCAAGCTGCCAGGGCAGAAGTCGAGGATGTGGCCGCCCTTATAGCCGCAAGGTTCTGGCGGGAGCCGGGAGGTCCTTAGGACTTGTTTCTCCCTTTTTATCGAGTCTGTAGTCCAGCTCATGGAGCCTCGCTTAATTTGACTCTTTTGGATACTTGTGTCTGTGATGCTTTTTCTCTCCTTCTTTGCTTTGCCTGGCTGAGTCCTTAGCTCCGCAAGGTACTCAGAGGCCATTTCCAATCTCGGAGCTTTGCACAGACACCCTCCCCGGGTCCTAACCGTGTTAGGGGCCCCCGGAGGTCTCCGGATCTCGCCCTATGGGGAGCTCCAGATCTGCCTGCCACGTGGCGGGTCTGGAGCTCCTTCCTAAGAGGCGGGAGCTCCGGCCATGTTGGACACGTAGGGCTTTCGGAGCCCTCCCACCGAGGGGGAGGTCCGGCTTCCGCCCACCACGTGGCGAGCCCGGAGCCCTCCTCAAGGGAGGAGAGAGTTCCGGGCCCGCTGGAGACGTGGGGCCCCCGGGTCCCGCCCCTGCTGGAGGGGCAGGTCCCGGTCCTTCCAGTCCGAGGCCGGAGTAGCTGGTAGCTCCTTTCCCCCCGCTTCATGCAGTCCCTGTTGCCGTAACCTGGAGGTCCTGCACACAGGCAGAGGAAACGTAATTCTCCTCGGGGGGTCCTCCCCTCCCGTCTCCTAGTCTTATCCGTCTTATGACCCTGATCCGCTATACGGGGCTTGGGCAATTCTGTGCACGAGGCGCCGGAGCTCCGGCTCCCTCCGAGGTCCGGGTACGGCCGTCCGATCCCTAGTACCGGGCCATGCGCTAGGGAAGCAGAGTGCACGCGCTTTGGGTTCATGACCAGGCAAAGCGGTCGTACTCCCCTGGACCTCCGGAGGGCAGGATGCGCATGCTTTGGGCTCTGGGCCGGCTAAGCTGGATACGCACCCTGGACCCCCCATGCACAACGCAGACCTTTCCTGGAGGTAACCAACTGGCACCGCAACACCTGACTGGGGGAGGCCCGAGAGACCCACTCGGCCATCGGCAGGTGCCTCAAGCGCAGCCGCCTTCGGTAGGATAGCGAATGCCGACTATGGATGAGCACAGGAGAGGGGGAGCTAGATGTACGATGAACATACAGAGATAGTGCGATCATAGAAATTAATGCATAATTTAAATGAGCGCATGAGAGAGAGCTAAGTAGAACGGGGCTCTGTATTCGTACCCATAGGTGGAATTCTGGCTGTACAGGGAGGCAATGTTCCGCCTTGTCTTCAAGGGAAGCAAGACTCTACGCGCTTAGGGTCGGAACCAGGCTAAACTGGACGTAGTCCTGTACCGACCCTTGAGACTTAGCTGCCCCAAGCGCTGTTCCTAAATTCTATGGGGTCTATTACAGAAGGGAATAACCCTGTTCTACTGATGCTCAGGAAGTAGGACTTACAGTGTTGCTCCATGGCAAGGATTTTTGGGAACGGATCCCACTCTCGGTTGGTAGGCATGTGTACTTGGGGCGGCAGCTTTCATGATTCGGAAGGGACCTTCCCTGCTGGGGGAGAGCTTATGGATCCTTCTTGGAATAGAGCGTGCCGCTTCACCAAGTTGCCCTCCTGCAGGCCCCCGACGCGTTTGGTTCTTTGGCGGTAGTGCTTAGAGCATTAGCCGAGACCGTGCGTTGTGGGGTGTTTCCTGCAGCCGAGTCTTGTCGACGAGGTTGTTATATCCGCGCTGGACCAGGTCCTGCGCGGCTTCTCCTGGGGGCCCCCGGGGAGTTCTCACCTTCTGGCCAAGGCCTTCAAGGGGTAGGTAGACCCGGGCTCGTCTTGGATGACCTAAGGCGTCTTCCCCTTCTGGCGAGGCCTTCAAGGGGTTGACAGACCTTAGGCGGCCCCCGAGAGGTATGTTTGAGGCACGGAGGCGCACCGCAGTTGGCTAACGCCCTGGCCCGTCACCATCGGAACTGGAGTCCTCACCATCATGCACTGTCTTTATGACACGCTGAGGCTCCTGGAACCGCACCTGGTGGGCAGCAGTGACTGGGGCATCGACCTTCTGTTTGCCATCCCTCTGAGGGTAGGGCGGCGCTTCATCCCTCTGCTGTCTTCCTTTGCGGAAGCGCTCTGTGAGCCTCTGCATCTCCCAGCACTCGGCAGCAGTATGGTTGCAGGTGCCATGCACGGGGCATAGCCCGCCTTGGTCACTGTCTGTGGCCGGTGATTGCCGCTGCCTTTTGTCGGGGCATGGCCCCCGAGCTCCACTGGTCGTCACAGCTGCGGCGACGGGGGCCGTGAATGGTGACTTCATCTTGCCACCCCCCGGTTCTTGGTCTTCTTGCCACCCCCATGGGCAGCAGCACCGTACCCGGGCTGTCCTCCTGACTCGGAGGTCGGCAGAGCGTGCCAGTTCCGCCCTTCAGCTGCTCTGGCGCACTTGTCCGCCAGGCTGAAGAGCTCCGAGACGTCGCGGACCTCTCTGGTCGCGAGCTTCTCAAGCATTTTCTCGTCCCGGACACCCTGTCGGAACGCCACCACAACAGAGGCACTTTGGATATGCGTGATGGTGTTGGGTACCTGAGAGAACCGCTGGATGAAAGAGCGCAGCGACTCCCCAGGTTGTTGCTTGACGGCGTGGAGGTCAAGCTCCGTGCCGGGATGGGTGTAGGAGCTGCCTAAGTTGGCGACGAACTGCCTGCAGAGCTCTCCCCAGGAGGTTATGGAGCCCTGAGGAAGATTCATGAGCCAAGACCGAGCTGGGCCGGTCAAGGCGACGGGGAAGTAGTTGGCCATGACAGCCTCATCCCCTCCTGCGGCAAGTACGGCGGTGGAGTAGATCTGGAGGAACTCCGCTGGGTTGACGCTACCGTCGTACTTCTCGGGCAGATGCGGGCGAAACTTGCGTGGCCACCTTGCGAAGCGAAGGTGGGGTGCAAGGGCCGCACATCCTGCACCTGCTGCTGCAGGTACTGGCGCTGCGAACGTTTGGTTCGCACCTGGCACCGCGTATCCCGGCATGGGCAAGGCTGCACCATAGACTGGGGCCGCTACTTGCGGCACATATAGCTGTGGCATATGCTGCGCAGCATATGCCTGAGGCAGGGCTCGCGTGGCGAAGGCCTGCCCTTCTGGTTGTGTCGAGGCCGACGACATGCTGTCGCCTGCCTCATGGCTGCGACGCCTCTCTCGGCGTCGCTCGAGGTACACCCGGGCGTCTTGGCCCAAGTGGCACCGTTCCAGTTTCCTTCGCAGGTCCGTCGACAGGAGCCTGGAGGAGCTGGAATACGCCGTTAGCCCGTCAACCGTGGGTGTGCGCGTCAGCGACACAGCCGGTTGTCCTGGGCGCCGTCCTCGCCGAAACCGAGGGTGTGCGGCGGCGACGACGAGGCGGTCCACCTCGGGGACCCATTGCTCGGTCGCTGAATGGGGCGCATCCCCCACAGGTGGGTTGCACAGCAGAGCTCTTGCTGCAGCTAGCGCACCTCCATGGTGTACGCTCAGCGCTGCAGAAGATCTCACACTGGTCGGGGCCAGCATAGCCGGAGTCGGCGTTGCCGGAGTCGGCTGCTGGCTACCAGCTTGTGCCGACACACTCCGTCCTGAGTGTGTCGACATGTACTCCCCAGTGGTCACGGTTCGCCGTGAACGCAGAGGGGGAGAGTTTGCCGCTGAAGGAAGCTTGGTCATCTTCGTCGGCGGAAACTCGTGGCGCTAGGAGAAAAGCCCCCTACCTGGCGCGCCAAATGTCGAAGTGTGCGATCGACACTTCCCCCGGGCCTGCACTGGGCAGCCCGCGGAGGTTCTTTTTTCGGAGGGGCTAGTCCCTAGCGGAGAGCTTGCGCAGATGGACGAGTTAGTAAGAGCTTGACACGGTGAGTTTTACGTGGTTCAGGCCGCCGGAGCGTAAAACCCTACGTCCACGGCGAGCTATGGAGCTCGCTGTATTGCTTGCTGCTCAGGGCCGGAGGCCTGAGCTTGGGGGTGAGTTACAGCTTGAGGGTGTATGGCTAGCGTATGAGTTGCAAAGTGCCAACCCTTGCTATCAACGCCTACCCGAGCCTTTTATAGTCCAAGACTCGGGCGGCTTACAAGGGAAGCCGGGACCCGACAGGTGGTCCCGGGAAGATTGTCTATTATCTACCATATCTGCAGTTATGCCGGTAGTTGTCTCTGGTCGAAGGCTTCTGAGTCTTCATCTTGCCGCCCTGCCCATGCCGCATGCTAGTCGTAGTGGTTGATGACGGCGCAGGCGGCATGGGATGTCTTGTCGCGGTGTTTATTGGCTGACAGGTTCTGACACCGCGCGCCAGTCTGTGATGCGACTGGGCGCAACGGCACCTGACAGAAGCGTGCTCCGCGTCTCCGCGTCTTGGGAAGACGCGGGCCTTGAATACCTTGTACGGGCAAGGTATGGGGCGTATTTACGCCCGCTGCCTATCGCTCGGGGCAGGCAGCGTCGCTCTGCTGCCACGTGGCGGGCCCGGAGCCCTTCTCAGAGAAGAGGAGGGTCAGCCCCGCATGTCACGTGGAGCCTCCGGACCTCTCCCCGCGGTGGGGGAGGCCCGGCTTCTGTTGGCCACGTGGCGGGCCCGGAGCTCTCCTCTGAGGAGAGGGAGGTCCGGCCCTGCTGGACACGCGGCGCCTTCGGGCCTCTCTCCCGCGGAGGGGGAGGTCCGGCTTCTGTATGCCACGTGGCGGGCCCGGAGCTCCCCTCTGAGGAGAGGGAGGTCCGGCCCCGCCGGACGCGTGGCGCCTTCGGAGCTCTCCCTGCGGAGAAGGGCGAGTTCCTTAGGCATTTTACACCGTGCGTGGGGGTACCCCATATCTCAGGTACTGACAGCACCTGACAGACGCGTGCTCCGCGTCTCCGCGTCTCCGCGTCTTGGGAAGACGAGGGCCTTGAATACCTTGGACGGGCAAGATATGGGGCGCCTTTACGCCTGCTGCCTACCGCTCGGGCAGGCAGCGCCGTTCTGCTGCCACGTGGCGGGCCCGGAGCCCTTCTCAGAGGAGAGGAGGGTCAGTCCCGCGGGGCACGTGGAGCCTCCGGACCTCTCCCCGCGGAGGGGGAGGCTCGGCTTCTGTTGGCCATGTGGCGGGCCCGGAGCTCTCCTCTGAGGAGAGGAAGGTCCGGCCCCGCTGGACACGCGGCACCTTTGGACCTCTCTCCCGCCGAGGGGGAGGTCCGGCTTCTGTATGCCACGTGGCGGGCCCGGAGCTCTCCTCTGAGGAGAGGGATGTCCAGCCCCGCCGGACGCGTGGCGCCTTCGGAGCTCTCCCTGCGGAGAAGGGCGAGTTCCTTAGGCATTTTACCCTGTGCGCGGGGGTACCCCATATCTCAGGTACCGACAGCGTCCATTGTACACTCGGCTCCTCTTTCCGGTTCTCATGCATAGTCGATATTTGCCGTCCTGCCGAAGGTGGTAGTACTTGGGTTACCTGCCAGAGGCCCGGTGGCCTTTTGGATCTCCCCCTATAAGGGTATTGTACCGCCAGTTGGTCTCCACCAAGAAAAGGCCTACGCTAGACCGGGGGGTCAGGAGCCTTGCTTTGCCCGGTCTTGCACCCAAAGCATGCGCACTCTGCCTCCCAACGCTACGGTCTGAGTACCAGGGGGCCGGACGGTTACACCCTGACTGTGGCTGGGGCCAGACCTCCGGGACCAAGTGCACTGGATTACCCAAGCCCCGCATTCTGGCCTGGGACAGTAAGCCAAATGAGACTAAGCGACAGGAAAGGGGCACCACTGAGCAGCTCTGGACCTCCGCCCCCGCAGCTGGGCCGAGCTCCGAGGCCAGCCCTCGCCCTCCTTTCAGAGGCGAGCGCTTATGCCGGACCTCACGCCCTTCATTGGCCTGAGCTCCGATGACTTCCGGACTCCACCTCCACAGCCAGGTCGAGCTCTGAGGCCAGCCCTCGCCCTCCTTTTAGAGGCGAGCGCTGATGCCGGACCTCTCGCCCTTCGCTGGCCTGAGCTCCGATGACTTCCGGACTCCACCTCCACAGCCAGGTCGAGCTCCGAGGCCAGCCCTCGCCCTCCTTTCAGAGGCGAGCGCTGATGCCGGACCTCTCGCCCTTCGCTGGCCTGAGCTCCGATGACTTCCGGACTCCGCCTCCACAGCCAGGCCAAGCTCCGAGGCCAGCCCTCGCCCTCCTTTCAGAGGCGAGCGCTGATGCCAGAGCTCACGCCCTTCGTTGGCCTGAGCTCCGATGACTTCCGGACTCCGCCCCCACAGCTGGGCCGAGCTCCGAGGCCAGCCCTCGCCCTCCTTTCAGAGGCGAGCGCTGATGCCGGACCACACGCCCTTCGCTGGCCTGAGATCCGATGACCTCCGGACCTCACGCCCTTCGCTGGCCTGAGCTCCGATGACTTCCGGACCTCCGCCCCCACAGCTGGGCCGAGCTCCGATGCCAGCCCTCGCCCTCCTTTCAGAGGCGAGCCCTGATGCCGGACCTCACGCCCTTCGTGGACCTGAGCTCCGATGACTTCCGGACCTCCGCCCCCACAGCCTGGGCCGAGCTCCGATGCCAGGCTTCACCCTCTCCTAAGAGGCTGAACTCCGAAGCCGTCAAGACCCTGCCAGCACAGGGAATACTCAAGACAAGAAAGTGCGCGGGTAGGAGAAGGCCTCACCTCGGGCTCGTTACCTCCCCCGAGGTGAGCCCGGGGGCCACTGTCGGTACCCGCGATATGGGGTACCTCCGCGCACAACGGAAAATGCCTAAGGATCTCGCCCTTCTCCGCAGGGAGAGCTCCGAAGGCGCCACGCGTCCAGCGGGGCCGGTCCTCCCTCTCCTCAGAGGAGAGCTCCGGGCTCGCCACATGGCCTGCAGAAGCCGGACCTCCCCCCTCCGCGGCGGAGAGGTCCGAAGGCGCCACGTGTTCAGCGGGGCCGGACCTCCCTCTCCTCAGAGGAGAGCTCCAGGCCCGCCACGTGGCCGACAAGAGCCGGACCTCCCCCTCCACGGGGAGAGCTCCGAAGGCTCCACGTGTCCTGCGGGGCCGGACCCCCGTCTCCTCCGAGGAGAGCTCCGGGCCCGCCACGTAGCCAGCAGAAGAGCGCTGCCTGCCCCCGAGCGGTAGGCAGTGGGCGTAAAGACGCCCCATACCTTGCCCGTACAAGGTATTCAAGGCCCGCGTCTTCCCAAGACGCGAAGACACGGAGCACGCCTCTGTCAGGTGCCGTTGCGCCCAGTCGCATCACAGACTGGCGCGCAGTGTCAGAGCCTGCCAGCCAATAAATGCAGCGACAAGACATCCCATGCCGCCCACGACTAGCATGCGGCATGGGCAGTGTTGCAAGAGGAACACTCAGAAGCCTTCGCCAGAGACAACTACCGGCATAACTGCAGATACGGTAGATGACAGACAATCTCCCCGGGACCACCTGTTGGGTCCCGGGCCCCACTTGTAAGCCACCCGAGTCTTGGACTATAAAAGACTCGGGTAGGCAACGTTAGCAGGGTTTCGCACTCGGCAACTCATACTCTAGCCATTCACTCCCAAGCTGTAACTCACCCCCAAGCTCAGGACTCCGGCCCTGAGCAGCAAGCAATACAGCGAGCTCCATAGCTCGCCGTGGACGTAGGGTTTTACGCTCCGGCGGCCTGAACCACGTAAAACTCACCGTGTCAAGCTCTTACTAACTCGTCCATCCGCGCAAGCTCTCCGCAAGGGACTAGCCCCACCGAAAAAAGAACCTCCACGGGCTGCCCAGTGCAGGCCCGGGGGAAGTGTCGACCGAACACTTCGACAACGACGTAGCCATAGTGGGCTACCGCCATAAATCGGTACAGGGCTGGCCTGCCGATTATGGCGTTGAAGGGGAGGTCAATCTTCGCCACGTCGAACAGAATGTACTCTGTTCGATAGCTGTCTGGTGCCCCAAAGGTTACCAGAAGGCTGATGTTGCCGTAGGGGACGACTTGTCCCGGCCCTACCCCTGAGAACGGGCTCGATGGGGTGAGCTTGGCCATCGGATCTGTAGCTTCTGGAAAGCTGCGCGGGTGATGAGGTTCAGCCCAGCCCCGCCATCTACCAGAACGTGGTACATCCTCACGTTGGCGATGGTGGGTGCTACCAAGAGTGGTAGCTGGCCGGCCCCAGCCATGTTCCTGGGGCAGTCAGTGGCGTCGAAGCTGATGGGGGTTCCCATCCACTTGAGGTGCGGCACGGCACTTGGGAGAGGAGCCACCAACGCTACTGCTCGGCGCAAAGTCTTGACTGCGCTTCGGGACGAGGGGTCAGAGGACCCGCCGTGGATGACGTAGAGCGTCTTCCGGTGCTCGTCATCGCTGGAGCTGGAGTCCTCATGGTTGTGTGCCGCCTTCACGGCGCGCTGAGGCTCCTGGAACTCCGCCTGGTGGTCGACGTTGTCTTGGGTGTCGACCTTCTGCTTGCCCTCCCTTTGACGGAAGGGAGGGGCGTCAGCACGCGGTTGCTTCCCCTTGCAGAAGCGCTCCGCAAGCTTCTGAATCTCCCGGCACTCAGCAGCAGTATGGCTGCTTGTGTTATGCACGGGGCACGGCTCGCCTTGGTCACCATCTGGAGCTGGTGACTGTCGCTGCCTCTTGTCGGGGCGCGGCCCCCGAGCTCCACTGGGTGCTGTTGCTGCAGCAACGGGAGCTGCGGTCGGTGGCTTCATCTTGCCACCGCCCCGGTTCTTGATCTTCTTGCTGCTTCCATGGGAGGCAGCGCCAGATCCGGGCTGTCCTCCTGATTCGGAGGCTGGCTCTGAGTGCCAGTTTTGCCCTTCAGCTGCCCTGGCGCACTTGTCCTCCAGGCTGAAGAGCTCTGAGACGTCGCGAACTTCTCTGGTCACGAGCTTCTCGAGCATCTTCTTGTCTCGTACACCGTGCCAAAACACCACCACCACAGAAGCATTTTGGATATGCGCAATGGTGTTCCGCACCTGGGAGAACCGGTAGATGAAGGGGCGCAGCGTCTCTCCAGGCTGTTGTTGGATGGCGTGGAGGTCGAGCTCCGTGCCAGGCCAGGTGTAGGAGCTGCCGAAGTTCGCAGTGGACTGCCGGCAGAGCTCTCCCCAGGAGGTTATGAAACCCTGGGGGAGATTCATGAGCCAAGACCGAGCTGGGCCAGTCAAGGTGACGGGGAAGTAGTTGGCCATGATGGCCTCGTCCCCTCCTGCAGCAAGGATGGCGGTGGAGTAGATCTGGAGGAACTCCGCCGGGTTGACGCTGCCATCGTACTTCTTGGGCAGGTGCGGCCGGAACATGCGCGGCCACTTCGTGAAACGAAGGTGTGGCATCAGGGCGGCACATCCTGCTCCTGTTGCTACAGGTGTTGGTGCCACGAACGCTTGGTTCGCTGTCGGCACTGTGTACCCCGGTTTGGGCAAGGCTGCGCCATAGACCGGGGGCACCATTTGAAGGACATATGGCTGAGGCATATGCTGCGTGGCTGTCGGTACCCTGGATACGGGGTACCCTCGCGCACAGGGGGAAATGCCTAAGGATCTCGCCCTTCTCCGCAGGGAGAGCTCCAAAGGCGCCGCGTGTCTAGCGGGGCCGGACCTCCCTCTCCTCAGAGGAGAGCTCCGGGCTCACCACGTGGCCAACTGAGCCGGACCTCCCCCTCCGTGGGGAGAGCTCCGAAGGCTCCACATGTCCCGCGGGGCCGGACCTCCCTCTCCTTAGGGGAGAGCTCCGGGCCCGCCACCTGGCTAGCAGAAGCCGGACCTCCCCCCTCCGCGGGGAGAGCTCCGAAGGCTCCACGTGTCCCGCGGGGCCGGACTTCCCTCTCCTCAGAGGAGGGCTCCGGGCCCGCCACGTGGCCAGCAGGACGACGCTGCCTGCCCCCGCGCAGTAGGCAGCGGGCGTAAAGGCGCACCATATCTTGCCCGTACAAGGTATTCAAGACCCGCGCCTTCCCAACACGCGGAGACGTGGAGCACGCCTCTGTCAGGTGCCGTTGCGGCCAGTCGCATCACAGACTGGCGCGCCATGTCAGAGCCTGTCCGCCAATAAACACAGCGACAAGACATCCCCTGCCGCCCCGGCCGTCATCAACCACTACGACTAGATTGCGGCATGGGTAGGGCGGCAGAACGAAGACTCGGAAGCCTTCACCCGAGACAACTACCGGCATAACTGCAGATACGGTAGACGGCAGGCAATCTCCCAGGGACCACCTGTCGGGTCCCGGGCCCACCTTGTAAGCCACTCGAGTCTTGGACTATAAAAGGCTCGGGTAGGCGATGTTAGCAAGGGTTCAAACTCTGTGAACTCGCATTCTAGGCATTACACACCCTCAAGCTTAGGACTCTGGTTCTAAGCAACAAGCAATACAGCGAGCACCTCTGCTCACCGTGGACGTAGGGTTTTATGCTCCGGCGGCCTGAACCACGTAAAACTCACCGTGTAAAGCTTCTCCCTCACTCGTCCCTAACGCTTAAGCTCTCCGCAAGCGACTAGCCCCTCCGAAAAAGAACCTCCATGGGCTGCCCAGAGCAGGTCCGGGGAAGTGTCGACCACACACTTCGACATTTGGCGCGCCAGGAAGGGGCCTTTTCCCTTGCGCGACGAGCTTCTGCCGATGAAGATGACGAAGCTTCCTTCACCGGCAAGCTCTCCTCCCCCGCGTTCACGACGGACCATGAATAGCGGGGAATACGTGTCGACACACTCAGGACGGATTGTGTCGGCGCAAGATGGAAGCCAGCAGCCGACTCCGGCAATGCAGGCTCCAGCTAGCGTGAGATCTTCTGCAGCGCTGAGCGTCCCCCACGGGGGCGCGCTAGCTGCAGCAAGAGCGCTACTGCGCAATACACCTGCTGGGGACGTGCCTCAGTCAGTGACCCAGCAGTGGATTCGCGAGGTAGACCGTCTCGTCGTCGCCGCCGCAAACCCTCGACTTCGGCAGGGACGACGCCCCGGCCAACCGGCTGTCTTGCTGATGCGCACGCCAACGGTTGACGGGCAGACGGCGGATTCCAGCTCCACCAGGCTCCCATCGACGGACCTGAGGCAGAGCTGGAATGAGGCCACTTGGGCCAAGATGCCCGAGTGTTCCTCGAGCGACGACGAGAAAGGCGTCGCAACCAAGAGGCCGGCGACAGCATGACATCAGCCTCGACCCTGCCTGAGGCGCAGACCTTCACCACGCGATCTCTGCCCCAGGCATACGCCACGCAGCATATGCCACAGCCATATGCCCTGCAAACGGCGCCCCCGGTCTATGGCGCAGCCTTGCCCATACCGGGGTACACAGTGCCAGCAGCGAACCAAGCGTTCGCAGCACCAACGCCTGCAGCAATAGGAGCAAGATGTGCGGCCCTGGTGCCCCACCTTCGCTTCGCGAGGTGGCCGCGCAAGTTTCAGCCGCACCTGCCCGAGAAGTACGACGGCAGCGTCAACCCTGCGGAGTTCCTCCAGATCTACTTCACCGCCGTCCTTGCTGCAGGAGGGGACGAGGACGTCATGGCCAACTACTTCCCCGTCACCTTGACCGGCCCAGCCCTGTCTTGGCTCATGAACCTCCCGCAGGGTTCCATAACCTCCTGGGGAGAGCTCTGCCGGTAGTTCACCCGGCCTGGCACGGAGCTTGACCTCCACGCCATCCAGCAACAACCTGGAGAATCGCTGCGCTCCTTCATTCAGCGGTTCTCCCAGGTACGCAACACCATCCCACACATTCAAAGTGCTTCTGTGGTAGTGGCATTCTGGCAGGGTGTCCGGGACGAGAAGATGCTTGAGAAGCTCGCGACCAGAGAGGTTCGCGACGTCTCAGAGCTTTTCACCTGGCGGACAAATGCGCCAGGGCAGCAGAGGGGCGGAACTGGCACTCCCTGCCATCCTCCGAGTCAGGAGGACAGCCCGGATCTGGTGCTGCTTCCTATGGAAGCATCAAGAAGATCAAGAACCGGGGCGGTTGCAAGATGAAGCCACCGGCCGCGGCTCCCGTTGCCGCAGCAGCGGCACCCAGTGGGGCTCGGGGGCCGCGCCCCGACAAAAGGCAGCGACAGTCACCAGCCCCAGACGGTGACCAAGGCGAGCTATGCCCCGTGCATGGCACCAGCAATCATACTGCTGCCAAGTGCTGGGACATCCAGAGGCTCACAAAGCGCTTCCGCAAAGGGAGGCAGCTAAGAGCTGATGCTCCGCCCCTCCCTCAAAGGGAGGTGCCGAAGTGTTCAGTCGACACTACCCCCGGGCCTGCACTGGGCAGCCCGCGGTGGTTCTTTTTTCGGTGGGGCTAGTCTCTAGCGGAGAGCTTGCGCAGATGGACGAGTTAGTAAGAGCTTGACACGGCGAGTTTTACGTGGTTCAGGCCGCCGGAGCGTAAAACCCTACGTCCACGACGAGCTATGGAGCTCGCTGTATTGCTTGCTGCTCGGGGCCGGAGGCCTGAGCTTGGGGGTGAGTTACAGCTTGAGAGTGTATGGCTAGCGTATGAGTCTCAAAGTGCGAACCCTTTCTATCGATGCCTACCCGAGCCTTTTATAGTCCAAGACTCGGGCGGCTTACACGGGGAGCCAGGACCCGACAGGTGGTCCCGGGAAGATTGTCTATTATCTACCGTATCTGCAGTTATGCCGGTAGTTGTCTCTGGTCGAAGGTTTCTGAGTCTTCATCTTGCCGCCCTGCCCATGCCGCACGCTAGTCGTAGTGGTTGATGACGGCGCAGGCGGCATGGGATGTCTTGTCGCAGTGTTTATTGGCTGACAGGTTCTGACACCGCGCGCCAGTCTGTGATGCGACTGGGCGCAACGGCACCTGACAGAAGCATGCTCCACGTCTCCGCGTCTTGGGAAGACGCGGGCCTTGAATACCTTGTACAGGCAAGGTATGGGGCGTATTTACGCCCGCTGCCTATCGCTCGGGGCAGGCAGCGTCGCTCTGCTGCCACGTGGCGGGCCCGGAGCCCTTCTCAGAGAAGAGAAGGGTCAGTCCCGCAGGGCACGTGGATCCTCCGGACCTCTCCCCGCGGAGGGAGAGGCTCGGCTTCTGTTGGCCACGTGGCAGGCCCGGAGCTCTCCTCTGAGGAGAGGGAGGTCCGGCCCCGCTGGACACGCGGCGCCTTCGGACCTCTCTCCCGCGGAGGGGGAGGTCCGGCTTCTGTATGCCACGTGGCGGGCCCGGAGCTCTCCTCTAAGGAGAGGGAGGTCCGACCCGGCCGGACGCGTGGCGCCTTCGGAGCTCTCCCTGCGGAGAAGGGCGAGTTCCTTAGGCATTTTACCCTGTGCGCGGGGGTACCCCATATCCCAGGTACCGACAGTGGCCCCCGGGCCCATCTCGGGGGAGATAGCGAGCCCGAGGTGGGACCTCCGTCTCTTCCGATCCACGCACTTTCTCTAAGTCCCGAATTGACCGCTGCCGGAGCACGAACGGCCGCGGGATCGTGGGAGCGTGCGCTCACTTGATGGTTGCTTTTACTGCGGCGGTTCCCAAGACTGCCGCTTCTGCATGTTGCGGCGCTTTCTTCGGGAACCGCCGAAGTGCCTTGCCGGCTCATCTTCTCAGGAGACTGACTCCTTGACCCCACCGCTTTAGCTAGGCGGCTTGGGCCCACCCGTCATCGGCACTCGGTCTAGGAACCGAAGCGGTTGCCGACGCGGGGTATCCGAAGAGTTCCGAGTCGCTTGGGATTGCACCCGGGAAGGTGTTAAATGAAACCTCCATGTGGGTACATTCCCCCTATAAGGCTTCCAGCCCCTGCGCCTCCCTCAGGTCCCTGCAGTCTTGTCTTCTTCCATGGCTCTTAACCCGCCTTATGGGGGAAGAATTGCTCTCGGTTCCCTCCAGCGGTTGCATCTGCACCAAGCCTGGGACTCAGGGAGCCTGCCTGCCCTGCCCCTGAGGGTGGTGGAGTCTTCAAAGGAACCGCTGAAGCACCGAGGAGAATCCCAGGCGGCAGAGTCTCCAAGAACACCGCTGAATACTGCGGAGAGGGCCTCAGGAGCACCCTTGATGACTCCAGCTTTTGCGCAGGTGATGAGGGATGGAGGCTCCAGGGGTACTCTTGACGACACCGGCTTTTGCGCAGGTGATGAGGGAACATCAGGAGAAGGAAACCGCCGATGCACCATGGAGGATCCCAGATGGTAGAGCCTCCAGGAAGACCGCTGAATACTGCGGAGGTGGCCTCAGGAGCTCCCGTGGTGTCACTGAATTTTGCTCCGGTGATGAGGGAGGCTGTCGAAGTGTGCGATCGACACTTCCCCCGGGCCTGCACTGGGCAGCCCGCGGAGGTTCTTTTTTCGGTGTGGCTAGTCTCCTAGCGGAAAGCTTGCGCGGATGGACGAGTTAGCGAGAGCTTGACACGACGAGTTTTACGTGGTTCAGGCCGCCGGAGCGTAAAACCCTACGTCCACGGCGAGCTATGGAGCTCGCTGTATTGCTTGCTGCTCAGGGCCGGAGGCCTGAGCTTGGGGGTGAGTTACAGCTTGAGAGTGTATGGCTAGCGTATGAGTTGCAAAGTGCGAACCCTTGCTATCGACGCCTGCCCGAGCCTTTTATAGTCCAAGACTCGGGCGGCTTACAAGGGGAGCCGGGACACGACAGGTGGTCCCGGGAAGATTGCTTGTTATCTACCGTATCTGTAGTTACGCCGGTAGTTGCCTCTGGTCGAAGGCTTCTGAGTCTTCATCTTGCCGCCCTGCCCATGCCGCGTGCTAGTCGTAGTGGTTGATGACGGTGCAGGCGGCATGGGATGTCTTGTCGCGACGTTTATTGGCTGGCAGGTTCTGACACCGCGCGCCAGTCTGTGATGCGACTGGGCGCAACGTCACCTGACAGACGCGTGCTCCGCATTTCCGCGTCTTGGGAAGACGCGGGCCTTGAATACCTTGTACGGGCAAGGTGTGGGGCGCCTTTACGCCTGCTGCCAACCGCTCGGGGGCAGGCAGCACCGTTCTTCTGGACACATGGCGGGTCCAGAGCCCTTCTCTGAGGCGAGGAGGGTCCGGCCTGCGGGGCACGTGGAGCCTCCGGACTTCTCCCCGCGGAGGGGGAGGTCCAGCCTCTGTATGCCACGTGGCGGGCCCGGAGCTCTCCTCTGCGGAGAGGGAGGTCCGGCCCCGCTGGACGCCTGGCGCCTTCGGACCTCTCTCCCGCGGAGGGGGAGGTCCGGCTTCTGTATGCCACGTGGCGGGCCCGGAGCTCTCCTCTGAGGAGAGGAAGGTCCGGCCCCGCCGGACGTGTGGCGCCTTCGGAGCTCTCCCTGCGGAGAAGGGCGAGTACCTTAGGCATTTTACCCTATGCGCGGGGGTACCCCATATCTCAGATACCGACAGTGGCCCCCGGGCCCATCTCGGGGAAGATAGCGAGCCCGAGGTGCGACCTCCGTCTCTTCCGATCCGCGCACTTTCTCTAAGTCCCGAATTGACAGCTGCTGGAGCACGAACGGCCGCGGGGTCGTGAGAGCGTGCGCTCACTTGATGATTGCTTTTACTGAGGCGGTTCCCAAGGCTGCCACTTCTGCACGTTGCGGCACTTTCTTCGGGAACCGCCGAAGAGCCTTGCCGGCTCATCTTCTCAGGAGGCTGACTCCTTGACCCCACCGCTTTAGTTAAGCGGTTTGGGCCCCCCCGTCATCGGCATTCGGTCTAGGAACCGAAGCGGTTGCCGGTGCGGGATATCCGAAGAGTTCCGAATCGCTTGGAATTGCACCGGGAAGCCTTTTAGAGGGGGTCTTACCCCCATTGTAGCTTCCCTTCGCACTTCTCAGCATTTCTTCTCGGACTCTTGTGCTTTTGAGTTCTCCCTTGCCATGGCTTCCAACCCGCTGCCAGAGAAGAAACGCGCTCGAGCTCCTCCAGCAACGGCGTCGGTGCCAAGTCGGGATTCTGGGGTGCCTGACACTCCCTCCGGTGGCGACTCGAAGAGGCCCCGGGTTGATGCGCTGGGGGAAGCCTCTGGGGCGTCCCCTGTTCCGCCAGTCCAAGCGACTGCGGTGCGGTCGTCGGCGACGGTTGCGGGCTCTAGAAGTCCTACCCCGGCTCGGAAGTCGGGGTTCAGAGCCCGCTGGAGTGTCCACGCTTCCTGGCCTTCCCCGTCTTGCGGGGAATCTGTTCCGCAGCGTTCGGAGCCAGGGGCAACTGCCGCGGCGCCCAGGCCAGCGCGAACTTTTCCTGTCCGGTGTGCCCGGACTCCGTGGCGGCGTCGTCTCTTCCTGCCAAGACGGCCACCGCGGCCCCCAAGCCGGCGCAGGTCGACCCTGCACTAGGCGGCCCGGCCTTTTCTCCAGCACCGCCTTCCCCGGTTCGCCCCTCTCCTCAGATCAAGGAGTCAGAAGCTGAAGAGAGCCCGGCAGGCCTGGCTGCCAGAGCCTCGGAACCAGCTTCTCCTGATCGGCGTCTCGTCTCAGTTGCTGGTGCATCGGCTCTCCCTGAGGACGAGGTAATGGAGGAGGTCGGGGGGACTGCCCCGGCCTCTGTTGCTCCATTGCCTCTGGCGGATGCCTTCGCGCTTGCCGAGACGAGCGTCCGGCAGGTCTTGGCTGCGCTAGGGCGCGAGCGGGAGGAGTATACGGTTGAACAGGACCGCCTCCTCATCTGGGGGAACCTTTCGCGGGAGAGGACCGCGAAGGTTAAGAGCGAGCTCGACTCCAGGCGGGAGTTGCTCGACTTCAGGGAAGCGCTCGTCGACCGGATGAAGCGGGCTATTGACCGCATGGACACCCAGTCGCGGCGGATCAACAGGGAGGCCCTGGAGGCACACGCCCGGGCCGAAGAGAGCCTCTCTGCTGCTGTGGAAATACGGCAGCGGTTGGAGCGCCGCGAACTCGCCGTTGAGGAGCGGGAGTGTTCCGTGGCAGCTGAGGCAGAGAGGGTCGCCGCGCAGCTGGCTGCGGGCGAGGATGACCTCCGAGCTCAGATGGAGGAGCTGGATATTCTGAAGGCAGACCTCGACTTGAGGGAGGAACAGGTCTCCCATGATCGCTGGGCGGTCTTGGACCGGGAGTTGACCGCCGGCTTCAAGGCCGCTGAGTTGGAGCGGCTAGCCAAGACTCTCCACCTTCGGGAGAGTTCCCTGGCGGCCAAGGAGAAGGGATTCTCCGAGAGGAACCTGGAGGCTCTGCAGGCGGCCCGCCGCGAGGTGGAGGAGCTCTCAGCCTTGCGGTCCTCCGAGGCTCTTGCGGTCTCAAGCTTCGTGGATCGAGCGGGGTCCGCCCTGATCCCTCTTGGCTTCAGTCCGGTGAGGGCCGCGACTCCCGCACTGAAGGTGGCAGAGGTGATCCCTGCGTTGGAGTCGATCGGCGCCAAGCTGGACAGACTCGACTCGATGGTCGCCAGCGAGCTTGAGGCCGAGGGCCGCAACTTAGCTTTAGAGGTCGCTTCGCATGTGCTGGCATGCTTCAAGAGCCGCGACCCCTCTTTTTTGCTAGAGCCAGCGAGAGAGGGCCCAGCCGCGGAGTGGGAGGAAGCTGCCAGAGCTGAAGTTGAGGATGTAGCCGCCCTTGTAGCCGCAAGGTTCCGGCGAGAGCCGGGAGGTCCTTAGGACTTGTTTCTCCCCTTTTTATCGAGTCTGTATGAGGGGGGCCCGACCTCCATCACGGGGTCGTGCCGCCTTGCCCGAGGAATCGCATTGGCTGGTGCCGTGTTATGCGGCACCCAACAGCACACATATAAGGAACACAGTATTACATAAATCAAAAGTGGAAGGTTACAATTATTCTTTGTAAATACTTTACACAAAATAGCTACAGCGGAAGTCTATAACCAGCTCACGTTGAATAATTATGAAGCACCGAGAAGAGGTCCAGCCCGCGGACTCCTCTCGCTAGCAACACGAAGACATGGCAGCGGCTAGGTTCTCCAAGTGTGACATGACTCGGAAGTTTCCGAGTCTCACCGGACAACCTTCATTATAGCGTCGAAGTTTACCTGCAAAACCACTTATATAGCAAGAGTGAGCACAAAGGCTCAGCAAGACTTAACCGTCTCTCCTAAAGCATGCAACTCTACATGAGGGTAACTTAAGACCTATCCTGTAATTTGCGAAAAGACTCGCCTATGAGTTCATCCTTAACTTTTAGATTTTAGCCATAATAGTAGTGACCTTGCGCCCAGCAACATTGGAACTCCACAATCAAACAAGAAACGCTTCATTCCAATGTTACTTGTCCCAAGGTGAAAATTAAATTTAGTTTGCTCTATCTCTACTTCAAACATGGTTTTCATACAACTTAACATAATCATAACAGCAATTATACTTTTTGCAAACTGTTTCCACACAAGTTGATTAACTACGTCACAACATGGGAGCAAGCGGTACTCAATAACCGCGAGGGACGGTGATTCGAATAAAACACTACCCGGATAACTCGACACATACGCCCGCCTCTGAAGACCCAACTCTGCCGTCCTTCATTACGTCGTATGTGGCAACCTTTCTCAGGACACTAGACTGTAGAACCGGTCGCGCCGTCTCGGGCTCATAGGTCTAACGAGACGATGTGGTATGCCTCTACAATCCAGTGAACCTGGTACATCGGTTTCCTGGTTCCCATATATCAGTAAGCATCCGGTACACAACTCAATACTTGCTCCTGGACGTGGCATACGCATCGGTCCTTAACCGACACAGGCAGAGCTACTCGACCAAGACCTCGTCTTGTCGCAGCCTAACCTCTCTGCCCGGTCTCATCTTTAGAAATGTAAACTTTAGTTTGCTTCCTTCCCCAACCACACTTATGATATTCCGAACTATAGCTCGCGAGTAGTTTCCAACTACTCGTCTTCTACCGGATGCCCTAGTCTATTTAGCATGGCCTTATTCTACAGCGATGACACAATTCTACCCTCGACTTCAGGGTTCATTTTTGTTTATGCAAGTGGGGTATAAAACATCCTTGACCTAATGCACATACAAACTAAGACCCATAGTAGTGAACAAAGTAAAAACTTTAGAAAACAACTTAAATGCAAACCGGGGCTTGCCTTGGTTTTGCAGGTGTATAAAGTCAGATAAGATGAAGTTAGTTGCTGATGATGACTTGAAGCTGAATCACGGCCTTCTTGCTTCTTGCTTCAAGCTCAACTCTTCCTTCTTCACTTTCCACGTCTAATCACTACACGTTATGAATATGTATATATGTTTACTTATAAAACTTTTTTCTAACAAATGCTGAAGATAAGTTTAAAACTGGAACCTTGTTTAAGAATTTAAAATGACACTGGGGGGGGTGGTTTGGATGTGTGTCCAAGCCCTATCCTCAAGTGAGAAGTGAGGTTCATCACTTGGGTGGTGATCACCTAATTAGGTTGAATATGACATAATGATCCAGGGCTCCAATGGAGCTGGAAATTTTCTTGGGGGTTCCTTGTCACAAGAAAGTCCTCTGGACCAAAATTCAGAACATTTCACCAAGTGGATCACCCAGAACAATTCCCTAAGCATTTAGGAATAAAGGAATTAATTCTGATTAAACTTGCATTTTCATGCAAATCTAAGTGAACCATAATTTCCTACATAGCTCAGAGAGTATGCCTAAATTTTCCTAGGATTTTTGGAGCTAAGGAATGGCTAGAACTGAATTTCCAAG
Organism: Neostapfia colusana; assembly: GCA_030760725.1. Lineage (NCBI taxonomy): Eukaryota > Viridiplantae > Streptophyta > Magnoliopsida > Poales > Poaceae > Neostapfia > Neostapfia colusana. Next base: position 22,003,542 of record JASWHV010000017.1, on the reverse strand, counting down.
TTTTGGAAATTCTCTGAAAATGTTTCTGTATTCATTTGAATACAGAAACTTGAAATTGGAATTATCTTAACTAAATCAACTCCAAATGAGCTGAAAATTTTACAGGAGTCTCCTAATATTCTAAAGAATATTCTGCCAAAATTTGGGGAATTTTGGATGAACCAAACTCCCTCAAAATTTTTTTGCTGAAAAGCTTTAAAGAATTTTCCAAAATTTCCTATGGGTTTTTATGCAAATTGGGTTGTACATTTGAATAGAGCTATTCATCCTGAATCCAACCCAATTTGAATCACTAAATTTGGAGCTTCCTAGCAAAAGTTATGAGGTTCTGAATTTTGAACCGAATCTGGAATTCAAATTAATTCGGAAAAAGTTTAAACTCTGACAGTGGTCCCATCCCCACGTGTCAGCTGCTGCGTTCACGACACACGGGGCCACAGACCTGTCCCCGCATTGTTACAAACCGATCCGAGGCCACAGACAATCCCACTCCCTCGCAACAGTGACTGACGCGTGGGCCAGCCCCCGTCTTCGTCTTCCTCCAGCCGCCCGCACTCCCGCGCCGCCGAGCTCGCCGGAGCTCTCGCCGGGAGTGGGTTCCGGTGCTCGGAACTTGCTGGATCTCGCCGCCCCCACGTATTCTCGTGCCAGGAACACGTTGCCGGGCTCATCTCAGCTCGACGATGGCCGGAAACCTAGGTGCGACGGCGATGGCGGCTGTGGCAACTTCGGCGATGTTGCTAGGGCACTGTAGTGCTCTAACCTTGCTCCGGTTAGCTCCTACAGCATCACCACCACCTCGGGAGCAACGTCCAGGGCTCTGATCTCGCGAGAAACGACAGCAACTAGGGTCTCACCGTGCAACCTAGGGCGATTTCGTGGAAAACTGGAAAAACTCGAAGAACCGAGGGTTTCCTCAACGGTCCTCCCTAGTTCTTGATCCCATGTGCCCGCACGGGTGTCTACAGCTGAGTTTCTAAGCATGGTGATGAGTGGTGCACCGTGTTGCCCGAATTTCCCGGTTTTCTGCATGCGGTTCATATTGCACGTCCACGGGAAAAACCAAATTCCGGCGAGCACGGCCGGTGACAAGCTACCAGCGCGTTTGTGGAGCAAGAAGGGTTACAGGCGCACCTTTTTTTGCTTTTACAGCATGACGGGAGGTGCTCTGTGGTGGCCGGGCGACGTGCTCTTTTCGTGGCGGCTTCCTTCGGTGCTGCGGAGGAGAACCGAGCTCGATGCTGCGTTCCCGTGGGAGAAACGTCGGTCTCTGGGGCTGAACACCTCGATGGAGACCCGGCGACACCGTGGGGAAGCTTAGATCAGCGTGGGAGCTACTGAGGCAGTCGGTCGCCATTGCTCTGATGAGCGAGGTAGCGGCGGGAGGGGCTGTACACACGGGAGCGGCCACAGGAGTGGGAAAATGCGATCAGTTCTCCTACGTGCAGCAGCGGTCCGTGGTTAATATCGGGGCTGAGGCGGTTTCTTCGTGGAGACAGCCGGGAGCCACGGGCGCAAGCGCTGTCGCCGCGGTGCTGCTGCTGTCGCGCACTCAGCAGAGGAGAAACGAAGACCGGGCTCCCTCTCACAGACAGCTGGGCCCCAGTGCACAGGCAGAGAAGACTTAGGGAGCAAGTCTATTTGGCTCAATGACAAGTGGGGTCCACCCCTGCTCCTCCTAAAAGATCTTCTAAACTTTGGCACCAAGCAAATTTAAATCCTAAAGAGCTCAGCATCAAAAGCTGTTTGAAATTTTGACATTGTGTTCTTCAGTTCAAATTTAAACTCAAATTTCAAGGAAATTCATAGGCCCCCTTGATACTCATATCAAAGCACCTCCAAATTTTCTCAAAACTTGGCTCCCTCATAATTTGGACCTGAGGAATTCAAATATGTCCTCTGATCCTTCAGTTGGTCATTGCAAATAAAATTTTTCAAACAACAGTTTGAATTTCCTTTTTGGAAAGGGGCTTCTTCTCTTTGAAGTAACTCCTTTAATTCAAACTGAACATTTCAGTCCTCTTTGGTGATGACCCATCTGAATTTGGGTGAAACACTTTGGTTTTCTCCTAGCCCATGCTTTATCAATCTTGGTCCCAAGCTGATCCTCACAAGTTCAGTTTGGTTATGCCCCTCAAGTTTTAATTCGAGGTGATCTCAACAAGGCTTTGAACAATTGGTATATGAGCTCAAACACACTCCAATTTTGGAACTTAAGCTCTTTAATACCTGAGGACTGCAATGGTCATCTCATATATATGCTTTTGGACCATCTGACTATGAATGCTTTGCAAGGGTTCAAAAATGGGGTTTAAACTTCCCTCCCCTCTACTCATGGGGAATGTGCATATGAGTTAGATTTTTGGGAGTGAAGTCCTTTCCCAGGTTAACATGTGTTCAACAAGAGTTAAAGAAGATTTTAGCTCTTCCCACATGTCCATGTTTGAGTTTATCATTTTATGTGACATAACTCAAGTCATTCCCTTGTCTAACATGTTTGAATTCAGCATGAACTCAACATGATCATAGTCCATTCCCCTTTTTGGCTTACCCTCAAATCAGATAGTTGCCACCATAATTCTCTTCACCTCCAACTGTGTGAGGTTCCATGTTTGTTCAAAAATTTGGCAACACTTTGAGGTGAGCATTTGAGACTAAAGACCATATTTTTGTTCTTTCTCATGTACATGTATGATTACACATGAGTTTAGCTCCACCTTGGTCCAACACCTTCAAAGGCATGCTTGAAACCATGTGGTTGCACCTCATGTATACCATCCCATGTAAGAAAGTTTTTTGTAAGTCCCATTTTTCATGAACCAGAAACACGGTGACGTCCAATCACCCGTTTCTTTGCATTCACGTTTTTGGGACTTTTACATTCCTCCCCCTTAAAAAGAATCTCGTCCCGAGATTCCAATAGGAGAACGAGACGGGACAGGTAAGGCCAAGTGGTATGACGATAAAAACTCCGGATAGTTCATGCGGAGGTAATCTTTGCTCTCCACGTTGTTTCTTCCATGGTATGACTACCCCACAGTACCTGGTAAAATCTTAATATCCGATCCCAGGTGTTCCGGATTCTTCTCATCGCTAGTCTGAACCGGTCACTCAGTGTATGTACGATCCGGCTTCAACTAGTCAAGTTCTTCGGTGTGGACAGCAATGGTAGTTTTAAAGTACCTCCGTAGCTGTGACACATGCAATATGTCGTGAATACTAGCAAAGTTTGCCAGTAGTTACAGCCGGTAAGCTACGGGTCTGCACTTTTCTGTGACAGCAAATGGAGCTAAGGCTAGGGAAGCAAAATCTCCCCTTTACATTGGACCGGTGAATTCCTTTCCATCGGAGACACGCGAAGACAAACGTGTTTTCCGCCATCGAAATGTACCGGTCTATGCCTTTGACCATCTTAACTTTTCTGTCGGGATTGTACAGTCTCCAAGTTCGCTTCTACCGCTCGAACTTGGACATTTCTGTGTTGACTAACCAACCCCGATCCGTACTCTTCTTCCGTACTCACACCACTTCAGTGGTGTGCGACATTTCCGGCAGTAGAACTTCATCTTACGAGGTATATCTATATGGTCTTTAAACCATAGAGTACCCTCATTGCCCTTTATAGTGACACCATTAAGTGAACGAAAATCAACACTTAATCTTAGTGCCTCCTCGTTCTTCTTAACAAACAGTGCAGAGCAACCCCAAGGTGATGAGCTTGGTCATATAAAACCTTTGCTCATAAGCGCACTTAGTTGCTCCTTCCACTCCGCTAGTTCATTGGGTGCCATCTTATACGGCCTTCGTGAAACCAGTGTTGTTTCCGGCGTCAGTTCAATCTTGAACTTGACGTCCCGTTAGCTGGCATTTCCCGGTAACTCATCGGAAACACATTGGATATTTACGTCCCACCAGAAACTCCTCGAGTTTAATCACTTCCGTGGGATAGGCCTAGTCAGTCCTCTTTTCTGCACAGAAGACTTTTCTGCACTTAACCATATGTGGATCCGTTTAACAGCATTTTCATAACTCACGTTGAATACCAAAGTCAAAGTTAACTTCAGCATCTTTCCAACGAGTATTCAAACGCTTCCAGATCATCTCTGGATCAAAATTTATGATTTCTCAAAGTTGACAGAATTCCTGGATAAAATTTGCCAGCATCTCCTTTGTATGTGGCTACTTTTATCACAGTTGTATATGAAAATACATAAGAATCTGCGCAAACTTTGAACTACAACAATGTTGCAAATTTCATAACCTTTCCAACGGTGGATTATAGGCTTCTTAAGGATTTTTCTACAGGAAGTTGTGGCTTAAAAACAGAAAGGTCCAGAGAGGTTTTTGCTACTGTCCTGGTTCTGAACAGTTTGCCTTCAACTGGACTTTTCACCCATGTAACATGTGATTCTGCTCCGGAGGTCTACAAGGAAGTTGTAGAACACTTGAAAATATTTCCAGAACTGTATCATACACCTCATTTGGGTCAAGCTACTCACATTTATGCTCTGTTAAAGTCCAGCAAGAATTTCTGCCAGAAACAGAGCTCTCTGTTTTTGAAAACTTTGACACCTAGTTATACTCTCATTTGAATCTTAGCTCAAAATAAGAGTTCAATAACTAATATTTGTTTCAAAATTCCATTTTTAGTTGAAAGTTAGTTCATGAATCATTTCTTCATAGGGACGAGGTTATTATGTGTAGTACGGCGTCGATGCACCGTAAGAACATGTCGGTACTACGTTGCCTCACCAAAAGAAAATCCTAAACCGGATTATACCGGCATATCCATTTTATCAGTGGCACTAAGACGGTCTCTCGCACACGTGTACTACACGGGATACATACGTGGTTAGTACCTGCAGAAGAACACTCAATAGTGGTGCACTCAAGGGTTGTTTCATTTCAGGCAGTTCTATAATTGAAAGTAAATACAAACGCCCGTATCATTGTCATACGGCCGTCCTTGAGTTAAGTCACGTCTCAAGGTACGTGATCGTGTTTCAACACCACACGACGGGGAACCCGAGTATGTCATGAACGGGTCATCACGGTTGGGAATGTTATCAACCCAACGGATACCACCTACTGCCCTGCAGGGCACGCCGATGGCAAGCGCTGCGTATGTCCTCCTGGGCTACTTCCAGAAGAACACACTATCGCGTTACTGACCACACGATGGGGTCTCCACTTACTTGCCTAATGCACGCTAGGGATCAGCGTTTCATATGAACTCAGGAACATGAAGAGTCCAAGAGTTTCATATTAACATCTCACACCAAGCTGTGAGATCTAACCCTGAACCACTTTCCTTGTCAGGGGAGCTAACCGAAATTGAACCACTTTCGGTGGCGTTCCTTACCATTCTTACCTGAATGTAGGTGTGTCGTTACATAATGAAAGTTCAGAATTAAAACACATATGTTAGTCTTGCCACTTTAAGTAACTATACTACTATAGTCCTTATGTGGGCCTAATATCGTTTCCTCACCGTATCCTAAGTTTTTATCGTAATACAATCCTTACTCCGTGTGCTATTACCAATGCGGCTCTGATACCACGCTGAGGGGGGTCCGACCTCCATCACGGGGTCGTGCCGCCTTGCCCGAGGAATCGCATTGGGTGGTGCCGTGTTATGCGGCACCCAACAGCACACATATAAGGAACACAGTATTACATAAATAAAAAGTGGAAGGTTACAATTATTCTTTGTAAATACTTTACACAAAATAGCTACAGCGGAAGTCTATAACCAGCTCACGTTGAAGAATTATGAAGCACCGAGAAGAGGTCCAGCCCGCGGACTCCTCTCGCTAGCAACACCAAGACATGGCAGCGGCTAGGTTCTCCAAGTGTGACATGACTCGGAAGTTTCCGAGTCTCACCGGACAACCTTCATTATAGCGTCGAAGTTTACCTGCAAAACCACTTATATAGAAAGAGTGAGCACAAAGGCTCAGCAAGACTTAACCGTATCTCCTAAAGCATGCAACTCGACATGAGGGTACCTTAAGACCTATCCTGTAATTTGCGAAAAGACTCGCCTACGAGTTCATCCTTAACTTTTAGATTTTAGCCATAATAGTAGTGACCTTGCGCCCAGCAACATTGGAACTCCACAATCAAACAAGAAACGCTTCATTCCAATGTTACTTGTCCCAAGGTGAAAATTAAATTTAGTTTGCTCTATCTCTACTTCAAACATGGTTTTCATGCAACTTAACATAATCATAACAGCAATTATACTTTTTGCAAACTGTTTCCACACAAGTTGATTAACTACGTCACAACATGGGAGCAAGCGGTACTCAATAACCGTGAGGGATGGTGATTCGAATCAAACACTACCCGGATAACTCGACACATACGCCCGCCTCTGAAGACCCAATTCTGGCGTCCTTCATTACGTCGTATGTGGCAACCTTTCTCAGGACACTAGACTGCAGAACCGGTCGTGCCGTCTCGGGCTCATAGGTCTAACGAGACGATGTGGTATGCCTCTACAATCCAGTGAACCTGGTACATCGGTTTCCTGGTTCCCATATATCAGTAAGCATCCGGTACACAACTCAATACTTGCTCCTGGACGCGGCATACGCATCGGTCCTTAACCGACACAGGCAGAGCTACTCGACCAAGACCTCGTCTTGTCGCAGCCTAACCTCTCTGCCCGGTCTCATCTTTAGAAATGTAAACTTTAGTTTGCTTCCTTCCCCAACCACACTTATGATATTCTGAACTATAGCTCGCGAGTAGTTTCCAACTACTCGTCTTCTACCGGATGCCCTAGTCTATTTAGCATGGCCTTATTCTACAGCGATGAAACAATTCTACCCTCGACTTCAGGGTTCATTTTTGGTTATGCAAGTGGGGTATAAAACATCCTTGACCTAATGCACATACAAACTAAGACCCATAGTAGTGAACAAAGTAAAAACTTTAGAAAACAACTTAAATGCAAACCGGGGCTTGCCTTGGTTTTGCAGGTGTCTAAAGTCAGATAAGATGAAGTTAGTTGCTGATGATGACTTGAAGCTGAATCACGGCCTTCTTGCTTCTTGCTTCAAGCTCAACTCCTCCTTCTTCACTTTCCACGTCTAATCACTACACGTTATGAATATGTATATATGTTTACTTATAAAACTTTTTGCTAACAAATGCTGAAGATAAGTTTAAAACTGGAACTTTGTTTAAGAATTTAAAATGACACTGGGGGGTGGTTTGGATGTGTGTCTAAGCCCTATCCTCAAGTGAGAAGTGAGGTTCATCACTTGGGTGGTGATCACCTAATGAGGTTGAATATGACATAATGATCCAGGGCTCCAATGGATCTGGAAATTTTCTTGGGGGTTCCTTGTCACAAGAAAGTCCTCTGGACCAAAATTCAGAACATTTCAATAAGTGGATCACCCAGAACAATTCCCTAAGCATTTAAGCATAAAGGAATTAATTCTGATTAAACTTGCATTTTCATGCAAATCTAAGTGAACCATAATTTCCTACATAGCTCAGAGAGTATGCCTAAATTTTCCTAGGATTTTTGGAGCTAAGGAATGGCTAGAACTGAATTTCCAAGTTTTGGAAATTCTCTGAAAATGTTTCTGTATTCATTTGAATACAGAAACTTGAAATTGGAATTATCTTAACTAAATCAACTCCAAATTAGCTGAAAATTTTACAGGAGTCTCCTAATATTATAAAGAATATTCGGGCAAAATGTGGGGAATTTTGGATGAACCAAACTCCCTCAAAAATTCTTTTGCTGAAAAGCTTTAAAGAATGTTCCAGAATTTCCTATGGGTTTTTATGCAAATTGGGTTGTACATTTGAATAGATCTCTTCATCCTGAATCCAACCCAATTTGAATCACTAAATTTGGAGCTTCCTAGCAAAAGTTATGAGGTTCTAAAGTTTGAACCGAATCTGGAATTCAAATTAATTCGGAAAAAGTTTAAACTCTGACAGTGGTCCCATCCCCACGTGTCAGCTGCTGCGTTCACGACACACGGGGCCACAGACCTGTCCCCGCATTGTCACAAACCGATCCGAGGCCACAGGCAATCCCACTCCCTCGCAACAGCGACTGACGCCTGGGCCAGCCCCCGTCTTCGTCTTCCTCCAGCCGCCCGCACTCCCGCGCCGCCGAGCTCGCCGGAGCTCTCGCCGGGAGTGGGTTCTGGTGCTCGGAACTTGCTGGATCTCGCCGCCCCCACGTATTCTCGTGCCAGGAACACGTTGCCGGGCTCATCTCAGCTCGACGATGGCCGGAAACCTAGGTGCGACGGCGATGGCGGCTGTGGCAACTTCGGCAATGTTGCTAGGGCACTGTAGTGCTCTAACCTTTCTCCGGTTAGCTCCTACAGCATCGCCACCACCTCGGGAGCAACGTCCAGGGCTCTGATCTCGCGAGAAACGACAGCAACTAGGGTCTCACCGTGCGACCTAGGGCGATTTCGGGGAAAACTGGAAAAACTCGAAGAACCGAGGGTTTCCTCAACGGTCCTCCCTAGTTCTTGATCCCATGTGCCCGCACGGGTGTCTACAGCTGAGTTTCTAAGCCTGGTGATGAGTGGTGCACCGTGTTGCCCGAATTTCCCGGTTTTCTGCATGCGGTTCATATTGCACGTCCACGGGAAAAACCAAATTCCGGCGAGCACGGCCGGTGACAAGCTACCAGCGCGTTTGTGGAGCAAGAAGGGTTACAGGCGCACCTTTCTTTGCTTTTACAGCATGACGGGAGGTGCTCTGTGGTGGCCGGGCGACGTGCTCTTGTCGTGGCGGCTTCCTTCGGTGCTGCGGAGGAGAACCGAGCTCGATGCTGTGTTCCCGTGGGAGAAACGTCAGTCTCTGGGGCTGAACACCTCGATGGAGACCCGGCGACACCGTGGGGAAGCTTAGATCAGCGTGGGAGCTACTGAGGCAGTCAGTCGCCGTTGCTCTGATGAGCGAGGTAGCGGCGGGAGGGGCTGTACACACGGGAGCGGCCACGGGAGTGGGAAAATGCGATCAGTTCTCCTACGTGCAGCAGCCGTCCGTGGTTAATATCGGGGCTGAGGCGGTTTCTTCGTGGAGACAGCCGGGAGCCACGGGCGCACGCGCTGTCGCCGCGGTGCTGCTGCTGTCGCGCGCTCAGCAGAGGAGAAACGAAGACCGGGCTCCCTCTCACAGACAGCTGGGCCCCAGTGCACAGGCAGAGAAGACTTAGGGAGCAAGTCTATTTGGCTCAATGACAAGTGGGGTCCACCCCTGCTCCTCCCAAAAGATCTTCTAAACTTTGGCACCAAGCAAATTTAAATCCTAAAGAGCTCAGCTTCAAAAGCTGTTTGAAATTTTGACATTGTGTTCTTCAGTTCAAATTTAAACTCAAATTTCAAGGAAATTCATAGGCCCCCTTGATACTCATATCAAAGCACCTCCAAATTTTCTCAAAACTTGGCTCCCTCATAATTTGGACCTGAGGAATTCAAATATGTCCTCTGATCCTTCAGTTGGTCATTTCAAATACAATTTTTCAAACAACAGTTTGAATTTCCTTTTTGGAAAGGGGCTTCTTCTCTTTGAAGTAACACCTTTAATTCAAACTGAACATTTCAGTCCTCTTTGGTGATGACCCATCTGAATTTGGGTGAAACACTTTGGTTTTCTCCTAGCCCATGCTTGATCAATCTTGGTCCCAAGCTGATCCTCACAAGTTCAGTTTGGTTATGCCTTCGAGGTGATCTCAACAAGGCTTTGAACAATTGGTGTATGAGCTCAAACACACTCCAATTTTGGAACTTAAGCTCTTTAATACCTGAGGACTGCAATGGTCATCTCATATATATGCTTTTGGACCATCTGACTATGTATGCTTTGCAAGGGTTCAAAAATGGGGTTTAAACTTCCCTCCCCTCTACTCATGGGGAATGTGCATATGAGTTAGATTTTTGGGAGTGAAATCCTTTCCCAGGTTAACATGTGTTCAACAAGAGTTAAAGAAGATTTTAGCTCTTCCCACATGTCCATGTTTGAGTTTATCATTTTATGTGACATAACTCAAGTCATTCCCTTGTCTAACATGTTTGAATTCAGCATGAACTCAACATGATCATAGTCCATTCCCCTTTTTGGCTTACCCTCAAATCAGATAGTTGCCACCATAATTCTTTTCACCTCCAACTGTGTGAGGTTCCATGTGTGTTCAAAAATTTGGCAACACTTTGAGGTGAGCATTTGAGACTAAAGACCTTATTTTTGTTCTTTCTCATGTACATGTATGATTACACATGAGTTTAGCTCCACCTTGGTCCAACACCTTCAAAAGCATGCTTGAAACCATGTGGTTGCACCTCATGTATACCATCCCATGTAAGAAAGTTTTTTGTAAGTCCCATTTTTCATGAACCAGAAACACGGTGACGTCCAATCACCCGTTTCTTTGCATTCACGTTTTTGGGACTTTTACACTGTAGTCCAGCTCATGGAGCCTTGTTTAATTTGACTCTCTTGGATACTTGTGTCTGTGATGCTTTTTCTCTCCTTCTTGGCTTTGCCTGGCTGAGTCCTTAGCTCCGCAAGGTACTCAGAGGCCATTTCCAATCTCGGAGCTTCGCACAGACACCCTCCCCGGGTCCTAACCGTGTTAGGGGCCCCCGGAGGTCTCCGAACCTCGCCCTATGGGGGGCTCCAAATCTGCCTGCCACGTGGCGGGTCCCGAGCTCCTCCTCAAGAGACGGGAGCTCCGGCCATGTTGGACACGTAGGGCTTTCGGAGCCCTCCCACTGAGGGGGGGGGAGGTCCGGTTCCTGCCTGCCACGTGGCGAGCCCGGAGCCCTCCTCAAGGAAGGAGAGAGTTCCGGGCCTGCTGGACACGTGGGGCCCCCGGGCCCCGCCCCTGCTAGAGGGGCAGGTCCCGGTCCTTCCAGTCCCTGGCCGGAGTAGCTGGTAGCTCCTTTCCCCCAGCTTCATGCAGTCCCTGTTGCCGTAACCTGGAGGTCCTGCACACAGGCAGAGGAAACGTAATTCTCCTCGGGGGGTCCTCCCCTCCTGTCTCCTAGTCTTATTCGTCTTATGGTCCTGACCCGCTATACGGGGCTTGGGCAATTCTGTGCACGAGGCGCCGGAGCTCCGGCTCCCTCCGAGGTCCGGGTACGGCCGTCCGATCCCTAGTACCGGGCCATGCGCTGGGGAAGCAGAGTGCACGCGCTTTGGGTTCATGACCAGGCAAAGCGGACGTACTCCCCTGGACCTCCGGAAGGCAGGATGCGCATGCTTTGGGCTCTGGGCCGGCTAAGCTGGATACGCACCCTGGACCCCCCATGCACAATGCTGGCCTTTCCTGGAGGTGACCAACTGGCACCGCAACACCTGACCGGGGGAGGCCCGAGAGACTCACTCGGCCATCGGCAGGTGCCTCAAGCACAGCCGCCTTCGGTAGGATAGCAAATGCCAACTATGGATGAGCGTAGGAGAGGGGGAGCTAGATGTACGATGAACATACAGAGATAGTGCGATCATAAAAATTAATGCATAATTTAAATGAGCGCATGAGAGAGAGCTAAGTAGAACAGGTCTCTGTATTCGTACCCATAGGTGGAATTCTGGCTGTACATGGGGGCAATGTTCCGCCTCGTCTACAAGGGAAGCAAGACTCTACGTGCTTAGGGTCGGAACCAGGCTAAACTGGACGTAGTCCTGTACCGTCCCTTGAGTCTTAGCTACCCCAAGCTCTGTTCCTAAATTCTATGGGGTCTATTACAGAAGTGAATAACCCTGTTCTACAGATGCTCAGTAAGTAGGACTTACAGTGTTGCTTCATGGCAAGGATTTTTTAGGAATGGATCCCACTCTCGGTTGAAAGGCATGTGTACCTGGGGCGGCAGCTTTCATGATTCGGAAGGGACCTTCCCTGCTGGGGGAGAGCTTATGGGTCCTTCTTGGAATATAGCGTGCCGCTTCACCAGGTTGCCCTCTTGCGGGCCCCCGTCGCGTTTGGTTCTTTGGCGGTAGTGCTTAGAGCATTAGCTGAGACCGTGCATTGTGGGGTGTTCCCTGCAAGCCGAGTCTTGTCGAGGTTGTTATCTTCACGCTGGATCAGGCCCTGCGCGGCTTCTCTCGGGGGCCCCCGGGGAGTTCTCCCCTTCTGGCTAAGGCCTTCAAGGGGTAGGTGGACCCGGGCTCGCCTTGGATGACCTAAGGCGTCTTCCCCTTCTGGCAAGGCCTTCAAGGGGTTGACGGACCTTAGGCAGCTCCAGAGAGGTATGTTCGAGGCACGGAGGCGTGCTGTAGTTGGCTAACGCCCAGGCCCGTCACCGTCGGAACTGGAGTCCTCACCGCCATGCACTGTCTTTATGACACGCTGAGGCTCCTGGAACCCCACCTGATGGGCAGCGGTGACTGGGGCGTCGGCCTTCTGTTTGCCATTCCTCTGAGGGTAGGGCGGTGCTTCAGCCCTCTGCTGTCTTCCTTTGCGGAAGCGCTCTGCGAGCCTCTGGATCTCCCAGCACTCGGCAGCAGTATGGTTGCAGGTGCCATGCACGGGGCATAGCCCGCCTTGGTCACTGTCTGGGGCCGGTGACTGCCGCTGCCTTTTGTCAGGGCGTGGCCCCCGAGCTCCACTGGTCGTCGCAGCTGCGGCGACGGGGGCCGTGAATGGTGACTTCATCTTGCCACCCCCAGGTTCTTGGTCTTCTTGCCACCCCCATAGGCAGCAGCACCGGACCCGGGCTGCCCTCCTGACTCGGAGGTCAGCAGTGCGTGCCAGTTCCGCCCTTCAGCTGCTCTGGCGCAGTTGTCCGCCAGGCTGAAGGGCTCCGAGACGTCGCGGACCTCTCTGGTCGTGAGCTTCTCGAGCATTTTCTCGTCCCGGACACCCTGTCGGATCGCCACCACCACAGAGGCGCTTTGGATATGTGGGATGGTGTTGCGCACCTGAGAGAACCGCTGGATGAAAGAGCGCAGCGACTCCCCAGGTTGTTGTTTGACGGCATGGAGGTCGAGCTCCGTGCCGGGACGGGTGTAGGAGCTGCCAAAGTTGGCGACGAACTGCCGGCAGGGCTCACCCCAGGAGGTTATGGACCCCTGAGGTAGATTCATGAGCCATGACCGGGCTGGGCCGATCAAGGCGACGGGGAAGTAGTTGGCCATGACAGCCTCGTCCCCTCCTGCAGCAAGTACGGCGGTGGAGTAGATCTGGAGGAACTCCGCCGGGTTGACGCTGCCGTCGTACTTCTCGGGCAGGTGCGGGCGGAACTTGCGTGGCCACCTTGCGAAGCGAAGGTGGGGTGCAAGGGCCGCACATCCTGCACCTGCTGCGGCAGGTATAGGCGCTGCGAACACTTGGTTCGCACCTGGCGCTGCGTATCCCGGCATGGGCAAGGCTGCACCATAGACCGGGGCCGCTTCTTGCGGCACATATGGTTGTGGCATATGCTGCGCAGCATATTGTAAAAGCCCCAAAAACGTGAATGCAAAGAAACAGGTGATTGAACGTCATGGCGTTTCTGGTTCATGAAAAATGGGACTTACAAAAAATTTCTCACATGTGATGGTATACATGAGGTGCAACCACAAGGGTTCAAGCATGCCTTTGAATGTGTTGGACCAAGGTGGAGTTAAACTCATGAGTAGTCCTACATGTGTATGAGAAAGAACAAAAATAGGACCTTTTAGACCCCAGATGCTCACCTCAAAATGCTGCCAAAGTTTTGAACACACATGGAACCTCACACCGTTGAAGGAGGGGAGAATTATGGTGGCAACTTTCTTATTTGAGGGTAAGCTAGAAATGAATGGATTATGCTCATGTTGAGTTCATGCTGAATTCAAAACATGTTAAGGCAAGGGAAATGACTTGAGTTATGTCACATGAAATGATAAACTCAAACATGGACATGTGGGGAGAGCTAAAATGTTCTTTAGCTCATACTGAACACATGTTAACCTAGGGAAGAATTTCACTCCCAAAAAGCTAACTCATATGCACATTCTCTATGAGTAGAGGGGAGGGAAGTTTAAACCCCATTGTTGAACCCTTGCAAAGCATTCATGTTCAGATGGTCCAAAAGCATATATATGAGATGACCATTGCAGTCCTCAGGTATTGAAGAGCTTAAGTTCCAAAATGGGAGGGATTTTAAGCTCATATACCATTTGTTCAAAGCATTGTTTGAGATCACCTTCAAAATTCAAATTTGAGGGGCATGGTCAAACTGAACTTGTGCGGTTCAGCTTGGGACCAAGATTGATCAAGCATGGGCTAGGAGCAAACCAAAGTGTTTCACCCAAATTTAGATGGGTCATCACCAAAGAGGACTTAAATTTCAGTTTGAATTAAATGGTCTACTTCAAGGCAAAGAAGGCCCTTTCCAAAAAGGAGATTCAAACTGTTGTTTGAAAATTTGTATTTGCAATGGCCAACTTAAGGATCAGATGGCATATTTGAATTCCTCAGGTCCAAATTATGAGGGAGACAAATTTTGAGAAAATTTGGAGGTGCTTGATATGTATATCAAGGGGACTTGTAAATTTCCTCTAAATTTGAATTCAAATTTGAAACTGTGGCTCAACTTGTCAAAGGGCAAAATGGCCTTTGAATTTGGATCCCTAATAGCTGAATTTAGGAAAGGATATGAGTGGGACCCAATTGTCGTTGAGGAGAGGGGAAGACTTAGCACTTAAGCAATATTTTCCTCTGTTCAGACTCAAACCGGTTCCCTGTTTCGCTCGAAGGTCCCGGACAGCCGAAGCCAGCACGAGGCGCCACCGAGGGGAGGTTTGCCGCCAGCTCCCAGCTGCTTGAGCAGCGCTGGAGAGCTACTCGTGGCCCTGCCGCCCCTCTGCATGATCATTCCCCTCGTGACACCGAGCTACTCCCATGTCCTTACCTCCTCGCGAGCAACCGACCGGAAAATTGCCGCCTCTAATCGGTCGATCCACGGGAACCAACCGAACCCCATGCAACCACTCCACCGGTCTCCTTTCCCTAGCCAAGCTCGTTTCCGCGGCAACCGAACTGCACAGCAGCTCGTCGCTCCCGTGGACAGCGGAGTCTAGCACCGTTCACAGCCAAGAAAGGACGTCCCCGGACGCGCCAGCGGGCCCTGCTGCTTCCACCCAAACCACAAGGCAAGCCGTGAACCACCGAGCAAGAATTCGGAAAAACGTCGCCGGTGGCCACCGGGCGACATTCTGGTACGAATTCCCCAAATTCCCACTCCTTTCTCGTCTTTAGGTCACTAAACTGTGCTCAAAGGACCTAGACTCGAGGACGACCCGATCCCCTCCCCAATCATGGCTTGAAACCCCATATTAGCAGATCATTTTGAAGTTTCCGAGCGGCGATCATGGCGGGGACCCTCGGGCACACGGTGACAACCAAGTTGCCGCCATTTCCTAGCCAGTTTGAGGCCATGCCGAGCTTGCCTGACCTTCACTGATGCTTTAGAGCAAATTTTCCGACCCTTTGGCGGGCTAGGATGCTCGGACCACGGCGCAGAAGCTTCACCGAAGGGTGCGCACGTCGCCGACATAGTTCCGAGCGCCTATAGCTTGTGCTGACCCCGTAGATAAGTTGCTCGCCCCTGGAAACCCCCAGGCGGCGAGTACCGAGCCGGGAGACGGCCGGGAAGCCGACTACGGCGAGTCCCGACGAACTTCCGGCGAGGGGGCGGCGCGGGAAAAAGGGGACGGGCCGAGGTTGAACACGACCGGCCGGTCCCACCTGTCAGCGGCGATATTTTAAATCTTCGATCCGCTGCGGCCCCGGATCCGGTGTGATGGCGCGGGAAAAGGTCTGTGGCCCCATGTGGCTCGTGTTTCAGCGGTCGACACGTGGCCCTGTGGCCCACAGGCAGAGTTTGAACTTTTCCCGAATTAATTTGAATTCCAGATTTGGTTCAAACTTTGGATCTGCATAACTTTTGCTAGGAAGCTCCAACTTTAATGATTCAAGTTGGGTTGGATTCAGGATGAAATTCTCTATCCAATTATGCAACCCAATTTGCATGAAAACCAAGGGAAAATTCTGGAAAATTCTTTAAAGCTTTTCAGCAAAAGAATTTTAGAGGGCGTTTGGTTCATCCAAAATTTCCCAAATTTTGCCAGAATATTCTTTAGGATATTAGGAGACTTCTGTAAAAGGTTTAGCTCATCTGGAGTTGGTTTAGTTAGGGTAATTCTAATTCCAAGTTTCTGTATTCAAATAAGTACAGAAACATTTTCAGAGAATTTCCAAAAGTTGGAAATTCAGTTCTGGGCATTTCTTAACTCCAAAAATCCTAGGAACATTCAGGCATACTCTCTGAGCTATGTAGGAAATTATGGTTCACTTAGATTTGCATGAAAGTGCAAGTTTAATCAGAATTAATTCCTTTATGCCTAAATGCTTAGGAAATTATTCTGGGTGCTCTACTCAGTGAAACATTCTGAATTTTGGTCCAGAGGACTTTCTTGTCACAAGGAACCCCCAAGAAAATTCCCAGCTCCATTAGAGCCCTGGATCATTATGTCCTGTTCAACCTCATTAGGTGATCACCACCCAAGTGATGAACCTCACTTCTCACTTGAGGATAGTGCTTAGACAAACATCCAAACCACCACCCCCAGTGTCATTTTAAATTCTTAAACAAAGGCCCAGTTTTAAATTTGTCTGTAGCATTTGTTAGCAAAAAGTTTTACAATTAAAGATATGCATGTTCATAACGTGTAGTGCTTAAACATGGATAAGTGAAGATTTGATCAAGGAGCAAGAAGGCAGGGATTAAGTTTCAAGTCATCATCAGGAACTAACTTCATCTTATCTGACTTTAGACACCTGCAAAACCAAGGCAAGCCCCGGTTTGCACTTAAGTGGTTTTTAAAGTTTTCCCTTTTGTTCACTACTATTGGTCAAGGTTTGTATGTGCATTAGGTCAAGGATGTGTGATACTCCACTTGCATAACCAAACATGAACCCTGAGGTCAAGGGTAGCATTATGTCATCGCTGTAGAATAAAGCCATGCTAAATAGTCTAGGGCATCCGGTAGAAGACGAGTAGTTGGAATCTACTCGCGAGCTATAGTTCAGAAGATCATAAGTGTGGTTGGGAAAGGAAGCAAACTAAAGTTTTCATTTCTAATGATGAGACCGGGCAGAGGGGTTAGGCTGCGACAAGACGAGGTCTTGGTCGAGTAGCTCTGCCTGTGTCGGTTAAGGACCGATGCGTATGCCGCGTCCAGGAGCAAGTATTGAGTTGTGTACCGGATGCTTACTGATATATGGGAACCAGGAAACCGATGTACCAGGTTCACTGGATTGTAGAGGCATACCACATCGTCTCGTTAGACCTATGAGCCCGAGACGGCGCGACCGGTTCTACAGTTTAGTGTCCTGAGAAAGGTTGCCACATACGACGTAATGAAGGACGCCAGAGTTGGGTCTTCAGAGGCGGGCATATGTGTCAAGTTATCCGGGTAGTGTTAGATTCGAATCACCGTCCCTCGTGGTTATTGAGTACCGCTTGCTCCCATGTTGTGACGTAGTTAAATCAACTTGTGTGGAAACAGTTTGCAAAAAGTATAATTGCTGTTGTGATTATGTTAAGTTGCATGAAAACCATGTTTGAAGTAGAGATAGAGCAAACTAAATTTATTTTTCACCTTGGGACAAGTAACATTGGAATGAAGCGTTTCTTGTTTGATTGTGGAGTTCCAATGTTGCTGGGCGCAAGGTCACTACTCTTATGGCTAAAATCTGAAAGTTAAGGATGAACTCGTACGCGAGTCTTTTCGCAAATTACAGGATAGGTCTTAGGTTACGTTCATGTAGAGTTTCATGCTTTAGGAGAGACGGTTAAGTCTTGCTGAGCCTTTGTGCTCACTCTTGCTATATAAGTGGTTTTGCAGGTAAACATCGACGCTATAAAGAGGGTTGTCCGGTGAGACTCAGAAACTTCCAAGTCATGTCACACTTGGAGACCTAGCCGCTGCCTTGTTTTTATGTTGCTAGCGAGAGGAGTCCGCGGGCTGGACCTCTTCTCGGTGCTTCATAGTTATTCAACGTGAGCTGGTTATAGACTTCCGCTGTAGCTAATTTGTGTAGATTATTTACAAAGAATAATTGTAACCTTCCGCTTTTGATTTATGTAATACTGTGTTCCTTATATGTGTGCTGTTGGGTGCCGCATAACACGGCACCACCCAATGCGATTCCTCGGGCAAGGCGGCACGACCCCGTGATGGAGGATCGGGCCCCCCTCAGCGTGGTATCAGAGCCGCATTGGTAATAGCACACGGAGTAAGGATCGTATTACGACAAAAACTTAGGATACGGTGAGGAAACGATATTAGGCCCACATAAGGACTATAGTAGTATAGTTACTTAAAGTGGCACACTAACATATGTGTTATAATTCTGAATTTTGATTATGTAACGACGCACCTATGTTCGGGTAAGAATGGTAAGGAACGCCACCGAAAGCGGTTCAATTTCGGTTAGCTCCCCTGACGAGGAATGTGGTTCAGGGCTAGGTCTCACAGCTTGGTGTCAGACGTCAATATGAACTCTTGGACTCTCCATGTTCCTGAGTTCATATGAAACGCTGATCCCTAGCGTGCATTAGGCAAGTAAGTGGAGACCCCATCGTGTGGTCAGTAACGCGATAGTGTGTTCGTCTGGAAATAGCCCAGGAGGACATACGCAGCGCTTGCCATCGGCGTGCCCTGCAGGGCAGTAGGTGGTATCCGTTGGGTTGATAACATTCCCAACCGTGACGACCCCTTCATGACATACTCGGGTTCCCCGTCGTGTGGTGTTGAAACACGATCACGTGCCTTGAGGCGTGACTTAACTCAAGGACGGCCGTATGACAATGATACGGGCGTTTGTATTTACTTTCAATTATGATACTCCCTGAAATGAAACAACCTTTGAGTGCACCACTATTGAGTGATCTTCTGCAGGTACTAACCACGTACGTATCCCGGGTAGTACACGTGTGCGAGAGACCGTCTTAGTGCCACTGATAAAATGGATATGCCGATATAATTCGGCTTAGGATTTTCTTTTGTGAGGCAACGTAGTACCGACATTGTTCTTGCGGTGCATCGACACCGTACCACACATAAGAACCTCTTCCCTATGAAGAAATGATTCATGAGCTAACTTTCAACTAAAAATGGAAGTTTGAAACAAATATTAGTTATTGAACTCTTATTTTGAGCTAAGATTCAAATGAGAGTATAACTAGGTGTCAAAGTTTTCAAAAACAGAGAGCTCTGTTTCTGGCAGGAATTCTTGCTAGACTTTGACAAAGCATAACTCTGAGTAGAGTTAACCAATTAAAGTGTATGATACAGTTCTGCAAAGATCTTTAAGTGCTCTACAACTTCTTTGTAGACCTCCAGAGCAAAATCACAATTTAAGTTGGTGAAAAGTCCAGTTGAAGGCAAACTGTTCAGAACCAGGACAGTAGCAAAAACCTCTCTGGACCTTTCTGTTTTTAAGCCATAACTTCCTGTAGAAAAATCCTTAAGGATCCCATGATACACCGTTCGAAAGGTTATGAAATTTGCAACATTGTTGTAGTTCAAAGTTTGCGCAGATTCTTATTGTATTTTCATATACAACTGTGATAAAAGTAGCCACATACAAAGGAGATGCTGGCAAATTTTATCCAGGAATTCTGTCAACTTTGAGAAATCATAACTTTTGATCCAGAGATGATCTGGAAGCATTTGAATACTCGTGGAAAGATGCTGAAGTTAACTTTGACTTTGGTATTCAACTTGAGTTATAAAAATGCTGTTAAACGGATCCACATATGGCTTAAGTGCAGAAAAGAGGACTGGCTGGGCCTATCCCATGGAAGTGATTAAACTCGAGGAGTTTCCAGTGGTACGTGAAGGACCGATGTGTTTCCAATGAGTTACCGGGCATGCCGGCTAACGGGACGTCAAGTTCAAGATTGAACTGACGCCAGAAACAACACCGATTTCACGAAGGCTGTATAAGACGGCACCCAATGAACTAGCGTGAGTGAAGGAGCAACTAAGTGAACTGATGAGCGAAGGTTTTATATGACCAAGCTCATCACCATGGGGTTGCTCTGCGCTGTTCGTTAAGAAGAACGATGAGACACTAAGATTAAGTGTTGATTCTCGTTCACTCAATGCCGTCACTATAAAGGACAATGAGGGTACTCTATGGTTTAAAGACCATATAGTGATACCTCGTAATATGGAGCTCTAGACTGCCGGAAATGTCACGCACCACTAAAGTGGTGTGAGTACGGCAGAAGAGTACGGATCGGGGTTGGTTAGTCAACAAAGACAATGTCCGAGTTTGAACGGTAGAAGCGAACTTGGAGGCTGTTCAATCGCGAAAGAAAAGTCACGATGGTCAAAGGCATAGACCGATGCATTTCGACGGAGGAGAACAAGTTGTCTTTGCGTGTCTCCGATGAAAGGAATTCACCGGTCCGATGTAAAGGGGGATTTTGCTCCCCAAGCCTTAGATCCACTTGTTACCACGGAGATGTGTGGACCCGTAACTTACCGGCTGGACTACCGGCAAGCCTTGCTGGTGTTCACGACATATTTTATATGTCACGGCTATGGAAGTGGGTTAAGCTACCATTGCCGTCCACACCGGAGAACTTGAATAGTTGAAGTCGGATCGTACCTGCACCGAGCGACCGGTTCAGACTATCGATGAGAAGAATCCGGAACACCTGGAATCGGATATTAAGATTTTACCAGGTGCTGTGGGGTAATCATACCATGGAAGAAACAACGTGGAGAGCAAAGATTACCTCCGCATGAACTATCCGGAGTTTTTATCGTCATACCACTCGGCATTACCTCTCCCGTCTAGTTCTCCTATTGGAATCTCGGGACGAGATTCTTTTTAAGGGGGGGAGGAATGTAAAAGCCCCAAAAACGTGAATGCAAAGAAACAGGTGATTGACCGTCATTGCGTTTCTGGTTCATGAAAACATGGGACTTACAAAAACTTTCTCACGTGTGATGGTATACATGAGGTGCAACCACAAGGGTTCAAGCATGCCTTTGAATGTGTTGGACCAAGGTGGAGTTAAACTCATGAGTAGTCCTACATGTGTATGAGAAAGAACAAAAATAAGACCTTTTAGACCCCAGATGCTAACCTCAAAATGCTGCCAAAGTTTTGAACACACATGGAACCTCACACCGTTGAAGGAGGGGAGAATTATGGTGGCAACTTTCTTATTTGAGGGTAAGCTAGAAATGAATGTATTATGCTCATGTTGAGTTCATGCTGAATTCAAAACATGTTAAGGCAAGGGAAATGACTTGAGTTATGTCACATGAAATGATAAACTCAAACATGGACATGTGGGGAGAGCTAAAATGTTCTTTAGCTCATACTGAACACATGTTAACCTAGGGAAGAATTTCACTCCCAAAAAGCTAACTCATATGCACATTCTCTATGAGTAGAGGGGAGGGATGTTTAAACCCCATTGTTGAACCCTTCCAAAGCATTCATGTTCAGATGGTCCAAAAGCATATATATGAGATGACCATTGCAGTCCTCAGGTATTGAAGAGCTTAAGTTCCAAAATGGGAGGGATTTTAAGCTCATATACCATTTGTTCAAAGCATTGTTTGAGATCACCTTCAAAATTCAAATTTGAGGGGCATGGTCAAACTGAACTTGTGCGGTTCAGCTTGGGACCAAGATTGATCAAGCATGGGCTAGGAGGAAACCAAAGTGTTTCTCCAAAATTTAGATGGGTCATCACCAAAGAGGACTTAAATTTCAGTTTGAATTAAATGGTCTACTTCAAGGCAAAGAAGGCCCTTTCCAAAAAGGAGATTCAAACTGTTGTTTGAAAATTTGTATTTGCAATGGCCAACTTAAGGATCAGATGGCATATTTGAATTCCTCAGGTCCAAATTATGAGGGAGACAAATTTTGAGAAAATTTGGAGGTGCTTGATATGTATATCAAGGGGACTTGTAAATTTCCTCTAAATTTGAATTCAAATTTGAAACTGTGACTCAACTTGTCAAAGGGCAAAATGGCCTTTGAATTTGGATCCCTAATAGCTGAAGTTTACAATGTGCCAAAAGTTGGATATTTAGGAAAGGATATGAGTGGGACCCAATTGTCATTGAGGAGAGGGGAAGACTTAGCACTTAAGCAATATTTTCCTCTGTTCAGACTCAAACCGGTTCCCTGTTTCGCTCGAAGGTGCCGGACAGCCGAAGCCAGCGCGAGGCGCCACCGAGGGGAGGTTTGCTGCCAGCTCCCAGCTGCTTGAGCAGCGCTGGAGAGCTACTCGTGGCCCTGCCGCCCCTCTGCGTGATCATTCCCCTCGTGACACCGAGCTACTCCCGTGTCCTTACCTCCTCGCGAGCAACCGACCGGAAAATTGCCGCCTCTAATCGGTCGATCCATGGGAACCAACCGAACCCCATGCAACCACTCCACCGAGCCGCAAAATGGTCCTGAGGGAGCTCCTCTCATGTCCTCGGCGAGAAAACAGTCGGGTTCCGGCCTCCCTTCCCTAGCCAAGCTCGTTTCCGCGGCAACCGAACTGCACAGCAGCTCGTCGCTCCCGTGGACAGCGGAGTCTAGCACCGTTCATGGCCAAGAAAGGACGTTCCCGGACGCGCCATCGGGCCCTGCTGCTTCCACCCAAACCACAAGGCAAGCCGTGAACCACCGAGCAAGAATTCGGAAAAACTTCGCCGGCGGCCACCGGGCGACATTCTGGTACGAATTCCCCAAATTCCCACTCCTTTCTTGTCTTTAGGTCACTAAACTGTGCTCAAAGGACCTAGACTCGAGGACGACCCGATCCCCTCCCCAATCATGGCTTGAAACCCCATATTAGCAGATCATTTTGAAGTTTCCGAGCGGTGATCATGGCGGGGACCCTCGGGCACACGGTGACAACTGAGTTGCCGCCATTTCCTAGCCAGTTTGAGGCCATGCCGAGCTTGCCTGACCTTCACTGATGCTTTAGAGCAAGTTTTCCGACCCTTTGGAGGGCTAGAATGCTCGGACCACGGCGCAGAAGCTTCACCGAAGGGTGCGCACGTCGCCGACATAGTTCCGAGCGCCTATAGCTTGTGCTGACCCCGTAGATAAGTTGATCGCCCCTGGAAACCCCAGGCGGCGAGTACCGAGCCGGGAGACGGCCGGGAAGCCGACTCCGGTGAGTCCCGACGAACTTCCGGCGAGGGGGCGGCGCGGGAAAAAGGGGACGGGCCGAGGTTGAAGACGACCGGACGGTCCCACCTGTCAGCGGCGATATTTTAAATCTTCGATCCGCTGCGGCCCCGGATCCGGTGTGATGGCGCGGGAAAAGGTCTGTGGCCCCGTGTGGCTCGTGTTTCAGCGGTCGACACGTGGCCCTGTGGCCCACAAGCAGAGTTTGAACTTTTCCCGAATTAATTTGAATTCCAGATTTGGTTCAAACTTTGGATCTGCATAACTTTTGCTAGGAAGCTCCAAATTTAATGATTCAAGTTGGGTTGGATTCAGGATGAAATTCTCTATCCAATTATGCAACCCAATTTGCATGAAAACCAATGGAAAATTCTGGAAAATTCTTTAAAGCTTTTCAGCAAAAGAATTTTAGAGGGCGTTTGGTTCATCCAAAATTTCCCAAATTTTGCCAGAATATTCTTTAGGATATTAGGAGACTTCTGTAAAAGTTTCAGCTCATCTGGAGTTGGTTTATTTAGGGTAATTCTAATTCCAAGTTTCTGTATTCAAATAAGTACAGAAACATTTTCAGAGAATTTCCAAAAGTTGGAAATTCAGTTCTGGGCATTTCTTAACTCCAAAAATCCTAGGAAAATTCAGGCATACTCTCTGAGCTATGTAGGAAATTATGGTTCACTTAGATATGCATGAAAGTGCAAGTTTAATCAGAATTAATTCCTTTATGCCTAAATGCTTAGGAAATTATTCTGGGCGCTCTACTCAGTGAAACAATCTGAATTTTGGTCCAGAGGACTTTATTGTGACAAGGAACCCCCAAGAAAATTCCCAGCTCCATTAGAGCCCTGGATCATTATGTCCTGTTCAACCTCATTAGGTGATCACCACCCAAGTGATGAACCTCACTTCTCACTTGAGGATAGTGCTTAGACACACATCCAAACCACCACCCCCAGTGTCATTTTAAATTCTTAAACAAAGGCCCAGTTTTAAATTTGTCTGTAGCATTTGTTAGCAAAAAGTTTTACAATTAAAGATATGCATGTTCATAACGTGTAGTGCTTAAACGTGGATAAGTGAAGATTTGATCAAGGAGCAAGAAGGCAGGGATTAAGTTTCAAGTCATCATCAGCAACTAACTTCATATTATCTGACTTTAGACACCTGCAAAACCAAGGCAAGCCCCGGTTTGCACTTAAGTGGTTTTTAAAGTTTTCCCTTTTGTTCACCACTATTGGTCAAGGTTTGTATGTGCATTAGGTCAACTCCACTTGCATAACCAAACATGAACCCTGAGGTCAAGGGTAGCATTATGTCATCGCTGTAGAATAAAGCCATGCTAAATAGTCTAGGGCATCCGGTAGAAGACGAGTAGTTGGAATCTACTCGCGAGCTATAGTTCAGAAGATCATAAGTGTGGTTGGGAAAGGAAGCAAACTAAAGTTTACATTTCTAATGATGAGACCGGGCAGAGGGGTTAGGCTGCGACAAGACGAGGTCTTGGTCGAGTAGCTCTGCCTGTGTCGGTTAAGGACCGATGCGTATGCCGCGTCCAGGAGCAAGTATTGAGTTGTGTACCGGATGCTTACTGATATATGGGAACCAGGAAACCGATGTACCAGGTTCACTGGATTGTAGAGGTATACCACATCGTCTCGTTAGACCTATGAGCCCGAGACGGCGCGACCGGTTCTAGAGTTTAGTGTCCTGAGAAAGGTTGCCACATACGACGTAATGAAGGACGCCAGAGTTGGGTCTTCAGAGGCGGGCGTATGTGTCGAGTTATCCGGGTAGTGTTAGATTCGAATCACCGTCCCTCGTGGTTATTGAGTACCGCTTGCTCCCATGTTGTGACGTAGTTAAATCAACTTGTGTGGAAACAGTTTGCAAAAAGTATAATTGCTGTTGTGATTATGTTAAGTTGCATGAAAACCATGTTTGAAGTAGAGATAGAGCAAACTAAATTTATTTTTCACCTTGGGACAAGTAACATTGGAATGAAGCGTTTCTTGTTTGATTGTGGAGTTCCAATGTTGCTGGGCGCAAGGTCACTACTCTTATGGCTAAAATCTGAAAGTTAAGGATGAACTCGTACGCGAGTCTTTTCGCAAATTACAGGATAGGTCTTAGGTTACGTTCATGTAGAGTTTCATGCTTTAGGAGAGACGGTTAAGTCTTGCTGAGCCTTTGTGCTCACTCTTGCTATATAAGTGGTTTTGCAGGTAAACATCGACGCTATAAAGAGGGTTGTCCGGTGAGACTCAGAAACTTCCAAGTCATGTCACACTTGGAGACCTAGCCGCTGCCTTGTTTTCATGTTGCTAGCGAGAGGAGTCCGCGGGCTGGACCTCTTCTCGGTGCTTCATAGTTATTCAACGTGAGCTGGTTATAGACTCCCGCTGTAGCTAATTTGTGTAGATTATTTACAAAGAATAATTGTAACCTTCCGCTTTTGATTTATGTAATACTGTGTTCCTTATATGTGTGCTGTTGGGTGCCGCATAACACGGCACCACCCAATGCGATTCCTCGGGCAAGGCGGCACGACCCCGTGATGGAGGATCGGGCCCCCCTCAGCGTCGGCTGTGGCGGACCGGAATCCGCTCATCCAGGATCGCAGAGGGTGGTGCCGCGCGATGCGACACCACCCTCTGCGATCCTGGATGAGCGGATTCCGGTCCGCCACAGCCTGGTATCAGAGCTGCATTGGGGATAGCACAGTACTTAAGAACTATATTATGGGAAAACTTAGGTATACGGTGAGGATTCGGTAGTTGCCCATGTAAGGACTATACTAGCATAGTTACTTAAAGTGGCAAAGACTAACTTATGTGTTATAATTCTGAATTTTAATTATGTAACGACGCACCTACGCTCTGGTAAGTATGGTAAGGAACGCCACAGAAAGCGGTTCAATTTCGGTTAGCTCCCCCTGACGAGGAACGTGGTTCAGGGACTGATCTCACAGCTTGGTGTGAGACGTCAATATGAAACTCTTGGACTCTTCATGTCCCTGAGTTCATATGAAACGCTGATCCCTAGCGTGCATTAGGCAAGTAAGTGGAGACCCCATCACGTGGTCAGTAACGCGAGAGTGTGTTCGTCTGGAAATAGCCTAGGAGGACATATGCAGCGCTTGCCATCGGCATGCCCTGCAGGGCAGTAGGTGGTATCTGTTGAGTTGATAACATTCCCAACCGTGACGACCCGTTCATGACATACTCGGGTTCCCCGTCGTGTTGTGGCGGACCGGAATCCGCTCATCCAGGATCGCAGAGGGTGGTGCCGCGCGATGCGACACCCGACAGCACACATCATAAGAACATAATATATTACATGGGAAACATCTGAAACTGTACAAACAGGTACAAACTTCAGTTACAACTATTGTTTATGTTACACAGCGGAAGTCTACACTACACAACTCACGCCCGCCTATCTAGCAAAAGTTGGTTGCCAAGCCCTATGGCAACCCACACTAGCTGCACTCCTCAGCTCAGCGCGGCGTGTACGGCTCCCACTCAGCCGTGGTCCCCGACGGAGGGTAACCCTCGCCGCTGGACTCGTACTCCGAGTCCGTGGGTGGCTCCTCACCTAAAATAAAACACTTAAGCAGCAACCATGAGCACGAAGGCTCAGCAAGGCTTAACCGACTCACCTAAGCATGAAACTCTACATGAGGTATACCAAGGCATAGGTTAGTAACATTTCAGCAAAATGACACGCCTACAAGTTCATCCTTAGTTCATCTTTTAGCAACAAGTTAACAGTTCATGAAATCTGAAATTTAGTAAGCAGTATTTGGTGGCACACATGTAGCAATACAATTATATCAATCAGCATCATTGAATCAACATATTTCATCCATTAGTCTATGTTACGACGCAGTGAACAAGCGGTACTCGTCACCGCGAGGGACGGCGAATCGACTCGATATACACCTGCAGGGAAAACCCAAAGAGCACGTCACGTACGCCCACCCGTGGAGCTGCACAGCACGCTCACTCGATGTCGTACGGGACAACCTTTCACCCAACAGCCCAAACGTCGAACCGGTCGCACTGAAACGAGCAGGAGGTTCCCCACATGGAGCATCTCTCTATGCCCGTTGGCAGATTTCCACCTTGCTGCCCTCAACCTACACCTATAAATCGGTGTGCTATGCCTCGACGCCCGGAGGTTTAGGCTACATCGGTTTATCGGGGCCCATATATCCGATATGCCTTCGGTACGTTCAATACTTGTTCAGCAGGGCCGCACACGGATCGGTCCTCAATCGACACGGGCAGGGATGCGCACACAAGACTCCCTCTTGCTGCGCCCTGGCCACTGCCTAGTCTCATTTTCATTACTAAAGTGATCTCGCGTCACTCAACCGAACCCGTGTGTCCCAATGCCTATCTCGCGAGTAGATTCCAACTACTCGACTTGTACCGAAGTCCTATGACTCATTAAGCATAGCCTGTCTACTCGAGGTCTTAGACACTACCCTCACTCTTTTAGGAACCTTTGGTTATGCAAGTGGGGTTCCATTCATCCTACACCTAATGCACAATCATACTTCACATGACTCATGTAAACAAAAGAAGACTTATAAAAAGGTTAATACAAACCGGGGCTTGCCTTGTTGCTGCTGGTCAGTAGTTAGTTCCTCGTCCGTAAGAAGGAAGTCCAGCACTTCCGGAGTCTCTTCTTCAACGGCTACACGTTAATGAAATACTACATGTTAATTTAGATGCAAATGTGAGTTTTAGAGTAAGACTTCTACTATTAGTTCTAATAACCAGCCTCTAACACCTGGAACTTTGTTTAAGAATTTAACGATGAACTGGTGTTGGTGGTTTCCCTTGGACTTAATCACATGGTTAAATGCTAAGTGGTTTTCCCCCCTTTTCCACCTTAATCCCTTATATGGTTAAACAGGACAGGGGTGATCCAGAGGTCCAATGGAGCTGAGATTTTTTGTGTGAGTTCCTTGTCACAAGAAAACTCTCTGGACCAAACATTAGCACTTTTCATGGAGTGGTTTGCTCAGAATAATTCTCTTGGCAAATCAGCAATGAAGAATTTTATTCTGAGGTAATACCCCTGTTCATGCTCAACTTAATGAACTACAATTTCAATTATAGATCATAGAGTTTGCCTGAATTTTCCTAACATTTTTGGGGTTAAGAATTGCCCAGAACTGAATTTCCAAGTTTTGGAAATTCTCTGAAAATGTTTCTGTATTCAAATGAACACAGCACCTTCCAATTTGAATTGCTCTGACCAAATCAACTCCAAATGGTCTGAACCTTTAAAAGGGGTTTACTAATGTCCTAAAGAACATTCTGGCAAAATTTGGGGATTTTTGGATGAACCAAACTTCCTCTAAAATTCTTTTGCTGAAAAGCTTTAAAGAATTTTCCAGAATTAATTAATGGGTTTCATACAAATTGGGTTGTATATCTGGACAGAGCTAGGCAAGATGAATCCAACCCAATTTGAATCACTAAATTTGGAGCTTCCTAGCCAAGGTTATGGATTTCTAAAGTTTGAGCTAATCCCTGAATTATTTTCCTACAGAAAATCCCCTCCCGCGCTAAACCAGAGGCTGACAGCGGGGCCCGCCCGTTTAAATTGAACTAACCGCGCGCTCACGCGCGATTAACACAGGGGCTGACAGGTGGGGCCGCGCCCTTCGTTTACCTTCCGACGTCGCCGCCCCGAGCCGCCGGAGCTCCGGCGAGGTCAGCGTTCCCGGCGATCTAGCTCACCGGAGCCGACGAGACTCGCCGCCCCCACGTAATCTCGGGTGCTGAACCCACTGGACACCATGTCGCCGCCGGCTAACCACCATAGCTCGCCGGCGACGAGCCCTATGCCTCTGTGCTACCTCGGCAACGTGTTCCCGCCCTTCTGACCATCTTCTTCGTGCCCTAATCGCGTCGCCACACTCAGGGAAACCTCGGGAAACTCGGCATGAGCTCTGTTGGGCCCTAAACGGCCGGCAACCCAGACCTCACCGGCGACCCCCTCCTCCGCCATACTGTCCTACGGTGAACTTAGGGTTCTGGCGGTGATTTCCTTCCGGTTTTCGATCGAGAAGGGTCGCCAGAACCTCTAGATGCTCTCTCACAGCTCCGTTCGACCTCCCACCCACTAAGCTTCCTGAATTTCTGCTAAACCTAATCGGGTCCCGAAAGGAGCTACTCGTCCTAAACTGGAAAATTCTCCGCGCACAAAGGTCGAACCTTGGAACGGTTTGCGCGGTGGTCTTGAGGACGAGCTAGCGCTTCACTTTCCTATGGAGGTCAAAGCCGGAAGATGATCACAGCTGGGGTGGCATACGATCGGAGCTTGGGCGACTAGGCTGCTGGTTACGGAACTCGCGAAAATCAGTAACTCGCCGGCGGTCTCGGGCCTTTTATAGGCCCCTGAGGCCAGTGGAGAGCGCGACACCTGCTGTGCCACCTCCTCTGCCGAAGCAGGAGCTGGCCGGCCGAGGTGGTCGGACGCCGACGCTGGCTGCAGCTGGCGAGCGCGCTCGGTCGAGGAAGTCGGCTGAGGAGACTTCTGTGCTAAGTCTACTGACCAGTGGGCCTCCCCTCTAACTCTTTTGTTTTTCCAATTTTCTGAATTCTGTTGTGCCAAAATATCCTCAGCTACTCACAATTTAATGTGAGACTTAGTCACCAAGTCTTTGTTTGAATTTGAATTCTCAAATTCAAACTTTGTTTGGTTAAATTTGCTTCATATTTAAACTGAAATTCAAATTCAGTTTTGAATTCTTGCAAATTTAGCTCTTGACAAGATGAGCTCCAATGGAGATGAAAATTGGTGGGTTTACTCAGAAAAATGTGCTGAGTATAGATATGGAGTTAACTTTTGAATTTGGGTGATGAAAGTTGCTGCAATTTGAATTTACATTCAAATTGGCCTCTTTTTGAAATAACCCAAAAGTGCCTCAAAAAGTGTTGAATTTGCATGAGCTTTGGACTGAACCTTCCCAAGACTTTTTAAATTCTAGGGGTGAGCTCAACCTCTCATGTTCATGTGTAGAAACCCTACTTTGTGAAAGTGAAGGCTTTCCCCTCTAATCATTCTTTTGGTGGAGGTTACATGCTCTTCACAATATTTCCTAAGATTTCCACAATAAAAACTGTGGTGTTGTCAGATGAAGAAAAAGTTTTTGCAAGTCCCTTTTCTTGGGCTTTTACATCCCTCCCCCCATAAAAGAATCTCATCCCGAGATTATAAAAGAAGAGATAGCGAAGTAATAGGGACTTACCCGTATTGGGAAGCCATGAACTCCGGGTAATTTGAGCGAAGGAACTCCTCGCTCTCCCACGTCGCTTCTTCGGCGGTGTGGTTACTCCAGAGTATTTTGTAGAACCACCACGTTCTGCTACGCGTGGTTCGGGCTTTCTCATCAATAATTTCCACCGGATACTCATCATATGTTAAATCCGGTTTCAACTCGCCAACGTCTTCGATAGGAACAGCAGCGGTATGCTTCAAGCATTTTCGCAGTTGCGAAACATGGAAAACATCGTGAACACCAGCCAGAGATGCCGGTAGTTCCAATCGATACGCCGCTGGTCCACACTTCTCGGTGATAGCGTAGGGTCCAATAAAATGGGGAGCGAGCTTCCACTTCACACCGAACCGGTGCGCGCCCTTCATTGGAGACACGCGGAGGTACACGTGTTCCCCAACGTCAAAGTGCAACGGTCTACGCCTCTTATGAGCGTAGCTCTTCTGTCGGGATTGAGCGGCCTTCAATTTGGCTTGAATTGTCCGAACGCGCTCTTCGGCGTCGTTCACCACATCAACTCCGATTGTGACCCTTTCACCGGACTCGCACCAATTTAATGGGGTGCGGCATTTACGACCGTAGAGAGCTTCGTAGGGTGCCATCTGGATACTCACCTGATAACCGTTGTTGTACGAGAATTCCGCCAATGGTAGGTGATCATCCCAGTTCCTACCATGGTGGATGGCACATGCTCTCAACATGTCTTCCAGAACTTGATTCACCCTCTCTGTCTGGCCATCTGTTTGAGGGTGATAAGCGGAGCTCCTGATCAACTTAGTACCTAATGCAGCGTGTAGCTGCTCCCAAAAGCGAGATACAAATAATGCACCTCGATCTGAGACAATGGTCTTGGATACCCCGTATAGGCATAGAATCTTCGCTATGTATAGCTCCGCATATTTGCCGGCATTGTAACGTGTATTCACCGGAATGAAGTGAGCCGTCTTGGTTAACCGATCAACGATTACCCATATGGAATCATGCTTGTTGGCTGTTAGGGGTAATCCCACAATGAAATTCATGCTCACATCTTCCCATTTCCATGCCGGGATCTTCAGGGGTTGCAACAGCCCTGATTTCTTCATGTGATCAGCTTTCACTCGTCTACACGTATCGCACTTGGATACGTACTTAGCTACCTCCCGCTTCATCCGTGTCCACCAAAATTTCTTTTTCAAATCTTGGTACATTTTGTTGCTGCCCGGATGAATGGAGTATTTGGACAAGTGAGCTTCATCGAGGATCTTTTTCCTCAACTCCATATCTCGGGGTACGACTATGCGGTCATTGAACCACAGCGTCCCCTCACCATCTTTCCGGAAACATTTAATTTCTCCATTGTCTATCCGTCTCCGGAGATGTGCCATGCCTCTATCCGTTTTCTGAGCTGCAATGATGTCCTCCCTAATAGTAGGGATGAGGGCAAGGTTGTACAGCGATCCATAAGGAACCAAGTATAAACTTGGCTCTTCCTCCTCCACCGGTGTAATGGTGAGGTGATGGACATGCGATTTCCGACTCAGCGCGTCGGCAACCACATTCGCCTTGCCGGGGTGGTAATGGATTTCAATCTCATAATCTTTGATCAGTTCTAACCACCTCCTCTGCCTCATGTTCAGCTCCTTCTGGGTGAAAATGTATTTCAAGCTCTTGTGGTCGGTGTAGAGATGCACCAAGTTCCCCAGGAGATAGTGCCTCCACATTTTTAGCGCCAACACCACGGCAGCAAGTTCAAGATCGTGAGTCGGGTAGTGCTGCTCATGGTTCCGAAGTTGGCGTGAGCCATAAGCGACCACACGTCCTTCCTGCATCAACACGCAGCCGAGCCCAATACCGGACGCGTCACAATACACGTCGAAGGGCTTTGTTGTATCCGGCTGAGCTAACACCGGGGCTGTTGTGAGATGCTTCACCAGTGTTCGGAACGCTCCTTCACACGCCGTGTTCCAAACATATTTGGTCCCTTTCTTCAGCAACTCTGTCATCGGCTTAGCGAGCTTGGAGAAGCTTGGAATGAATCTCCGGTAGTATCCCGCTAACCCGAGGAAGCTTCTGACTTCATGAACTGAAGTGGGAGCTTTCCATTTCAACACTTGCTCGATTTTACTTGGGTCAACCGCAATGCCTTCAGCTGAGATGATATGTCCCAAGAATGGCACTTGGCTGATCCAAAATTCGCATTTGCTGAACTTGGCATAGAGCTTGTGGTCTCGCAATCGTTGAAGAACGATCCGTAAGTGTTCAGCATGCTCGGCTTCTGTCTTGGAGTAAACCAAGATATCGTCGATGAACACTACAACGAACTTGTCCAGCTCCGGCATGAACACCGAGTTCATGAGATACATGAAATGGGCTGGAGCATTTGTGAGACCAAAGGACATGACGAGATATTCGTATAAGCCGTATCTCGTCGAGAACGCCGTCTTCGGGATATCCTCCGCCCGGATCTTGATCTGGTGATATCCAGAGCGAAGGTCCATCTTTGAGAATACACTTGCCCCCACAAGTTGGTCAAACAAGATGTCAATACGGGGCAGTGGGTACTTATTCTTGATGGTGACGGCGTTGAGCGGCCGGTAATCCACACACAGCCTCAGGGTTTCATCCTTCTTCTTTACAAATAGCGCCGAGCATCCCCAAGGCGAGGAACTCGGCCTAATGAAACCGTTGCTCAACAGATCATTGATCTGTTCTTTCAGTTCCGCCAGCTCATTTGGAGCCATCTTGTATGGTCTACGTGATATGGGCGTAGTCCCGGGTGCGAGCTCGATCTTGAACTCGACATCCCGCTCAGGTGGCATGCCCGGAAGATCATCCGGGAACACGTCGGGATACTCCCGAACTACGGGGATGTCTTCTAACTTGAGAACATCAGCATTATTAATTGCTAAAACTTCCCGGACTGGCGTGTCTAACACCATGGAATGCGGACGGTGGAACAGAGAATTTAAGTGAACCGTCCGTGTCCGAGTCTCTAGGACAGCGCCATGGTATTGCAGCCATGACATCCCTAAGATTGCATCAATCTTTTGTCCCGTAAGGATTATCAAGGTGGTGGGATATAGTTTCCCACCTAAGCACAGAGGTGCCTTTGGAATCATCATATTAGCTGAAATCTTCCCTCCCGGTGAGCATATCATATAAGTGCAGTCGGTTGGGAAGACTTGCAATTGATGTTTAGCCACATAGGATGCACTTATAAAGCTGTGGGTTGCACCAGAATCAAATAATATGACGATGGCTTGATGGTTGAGAGTAAACGTACCCGCCAGCACGTTGTCTCCCTCTGGGGCGTCCTCATTGTTGAGGTTGCGGACGCCTCCAGTCCGCTGACCAACCTTCTTCACCGGAGGTCGGCCTCGAGCACCGCCCTGGAGCTGGGCTTGCCCGCTGCTCTGCTGCCCCTGGGGACAGTCCTTCGCAAAGTGGCCCGCCTGGCCACACGTGAAGCAGGTGAAACCGGGCGGTCCCCCGCTGATCGGTGGACGGAAACCCGGGGCACGCTGTGGCGGTTGAA
Organism: Neostapfia colusana; assembly: GCA_030760725.1. Taxonomy (NCBI): domain Eukaryota; kingdom Viridiplantae; phylum Streptophyta; class Magnoliopsida; order Poales; family Poaceae; genus Neostapfia; species Neostapfia colusana. Next base: position 21,969,555 of record JASWHV010000017.1, on the reverse strand, counting down.
ACGCCCGGGGTACCGTCTGCTGCTGCTGCTGTCTTGGTGGTGGCATCGGCGGACGGAACGGGGGTGCTTGGAACGAATGTCCCCCGAACTGTTGAGGTCGTGCCGGTGGACGCCACTGCTGCCCGGATGGTGTCCGATACACCATACGGTACTTCTGGGGAGCGCCACTCCCACCGCTGGGTGGAGCGCTGCGCTTCCGCTGCTCAGCTGCCAACTCCCGCTGAGCATCCTCTTGCATGATCGCGGCATTGACTAAGTCGTTGAATGTGCCGCGGTTCCATTGTACAAGGTGGGTCTTCATTTCGGGGTGTAACCCCCGATAGAAGTGCTCCCTCTTCTTCTCCTCCGTGGAGATGTAGTCTGACGCATACTGCGCCAGATGGTTGAAGGCACGGGAGTAGTCGTGGGCACTCCTCCCGCCCTGCTTCAGTTCCGAAAATTCTTGGAACTTCCTCTTCATTATTCCGGGAGGAATGTGATAGGCGCGGAATGCCTCCCGGAACTCTTGCCATTCCATGGCATCGCCAGCCGGACGTGAGGCGACATAATTCGCCCACCACGCACCAGCGGCACCGTGGAGCTGCTGTGCTGCGAACAGTGTCTTCTGCCGCTCCATACACTGGAGCAGCCCGAACTTGGACTCGATGGTCCGCAGCCAGTTGTCAGCCTCCAGTGGTTCTTCAGCTTCGGTGAACACTGGAGGGTGCGTACTCATGAAATCCGAGTACGACACTTCGCGGGGCTCACGAGGCCCTCGCTCTTGACGTCCTCCCGCCTGGGACGTATTCTGCACGATCGTGCGGAGCAGGTCGGTCTGCTCCTCACGACCTCCCACCAATGCCGCTATCACATCCGCTAGAGTAAGCGGAGGCGGCGGTGGTGGCTGCTGCTGCGGGGTGCTGTCGTAGGCCGGTGGCTGGGAGTCATCACCTCCCTGTTGGCTAGAGCCACCAACCTCGTGCGTGGTCCTAGTACGAACCATCTGCAACCACACGACATTAAACATCAGTCCCGCAACATTTTGCATGCAGTCTAAATGAAATAGGTGTAAAACACAATGACAATGAAAACATGCGATACATCTCGTAAGTAGATAGTGTAATAACTTTGCACAAGCTACACCATTACCAGACCAAACACAAGCTAGTTTAATCCAACTTGATGAACCCCTTCTTCGGAAGCTCACCATAACTGGGTTTGGTCTCTACGAGACATTATTATCGCGTTGTCATCACATATACCACCCTTAGGGTACAACACCCTCTCCAATGAGTTCAACTGTCATTCTTCCGTCAGAATGACCAGTTTCTACCTATTCCAAGTTTTGATCCGGTTATGGGCATTTTCATGACTCAAGTTGAATACCAAAGTTAAAGTTAACTTTAGTATCTTTCCAACGAGTACGAATTTGCCCCCAGATTAGCTTTGGTTAAAAAGTTATGCTAATTCAAAGTCAGCAGAATTTCTGGAAGAATTTTAACAGCACCTCCCTTGGAAGTGGCTGTTTCCAACCCTGGTTTCCACTGAATCCGTGCTGAAATTTCAGAAACTTTGAATTGCAAAGATGTCACACATCTTCTACTCTTTCTAAGGATGTATTATATGACAATTTTAGATTTTTCTACTGGGAGTTATGTCTGAAAAACAGAACAGTCCAGAGAATGTTTAACTCTGTCCGGGTTCTGGACAGTTTACATTCCTCTGGGATTTAAGCCATCTTACGGTGCGTTTCAGCTCTGGAAGTCTACAAAAAAGTTGTAGGGTACTTCAATACCTTTCCAGAGCTATGTAGCACCCCCTCTGGGCTAAAAGACCGGTGAGTTACGCCCTGTTGAAGATCAGCAAACATGCTGCCCAAAACAGAGCACTCTGTTTTTCAGTCTTTTTGGAACTACAATCATCACTATCCCATTCTTATACCCAACCAGGGTCCTAAATGTTGAACCTATAGATTTTAATTCTTTGTTATCATTATACTCATGCATATGCCTACAATATCTCGGTACTACGTTCCTCACAAAAGAAAATCCTAACCGGATCATACCGGCATATACGTCTCGAGTGTGGCACTAAACGGCCTCTCGCACACGTTTTCTACACGGATACATACGTGGTTAGTACCTGCAGAAGACCACATAATAATGGTGCACTCAATGGTTATTCATTTCAGGCAGTTCCATATTTGAAAGTAAATACAAACGCCCGTATCATTGTCATACGGCCGTCCTTGAGTTAGGTCACGTCTCAAGGTACGTGATCATGTTTCAACACCACACGACGGGGAACCCGAGTAGGTCATGAACGGGTCGTCACGGTTAGGAATGTTATCAACCCAACAGATACCACCTACTGCCCTGCAGGGCACGCCGATGGCAAGCGCTGCGTATGTCCTCCTGGGCTATTTCCAGACGAACACACTCTCGCGTTACTGACCACGCGATGGGGTCTCCGCTTACTTGCCTAATGCACGCTAGGGATCAGCGTTTCATATGAACTCAGGGACATGAAGAGTCCAAGAGATTCATATTGACATCTCACACCAAGCTGTGAGACTCTATCCCTGAGCCACGTTCCTCGTCAGGGAGAGCTAACCGAAATTGAACCACTTTCGGTGGCGTTTCTTACCATACTTACCAGAGCGTAGGTGCGTCGTTACATAATTGAAATTCAGAATTATAACACATAGGTTAGTCTTTGCCACTTTAAGTATCTATGCTAATATAGTCCTTACTTGGGAAGCTACCGATTCCTCACCGTATACCTATGTTTTTCCCATAATGCAGTCCTTTAGTACTGTGCTATCCCCGCTGCAGCTCTGATACTAGGCTGTGGCGGACCGGAATCCGCTCATCCAGGATCGCAGAGGGTGGTGCCGCGCGATGCGACACCCGACAGCACACGTCATAAGAACATAATATATTACATGGGAAACAACTGAAACTGTACAAACAGGTACAAACTTCAGTTACAACTATTGTTTATGTTACACAGCGGAAGTCTACACTACACAACTCACGCCCGCCTATCTAGCAAAAGTTGGTTGCCCAGCCCTAGGGCAACCCACACTAGCTGCACTCCTCAGCTCAGCGCGGCGTGTACGGCTCCCACTCAGCCGTGGTCCCCGACGGAGGGTAACCCTCGCCGGTGGACTCGTACTCCGAGTCCGTGGGTGGCTCCTCACCTAAAAAAAACACTTAAGCAGCAACCATGAGCACGAAGGCTCAGCAAGGCTTAACCGACTCACCTAAGCATGAAACTCTACATGAGGTATACCAAGGCATAGGTTAGTAACATTTCAGCAAAACGACACGCCTACAAGTTCATCCTTAGTTCATCTTTTAGCAACAAGTTAACAGTTCATGAAATCTGAAATTTAGTAAGCAGTATTTGGTGGCACACATGTAGCAATACAATTATATCAATCAGCATCATTGAATCAACATATTTCATCCATTAGTCTATGTTACGACGCAGTGAACAAGCGGTACTCGTCACCGCGAGGGACGGCGAATCGACTCGATATACATCTGCAGGGAAAACCCAAAGAGCACGTCACGTACGCCCACCCGTGGAGCTGCACAGCACGCTCACTCGATGTCGTACGGGACAACCTTTCACCCAACAGCCCAAACGTCGAACCGGTCGCACCGAAACGAGCAGGAGGTTCCCCACACGGAGCATCTCTCTATGCCCGTTGGCAGATTTCCACCTTGCTGCCCTCAACCTACACCTATAAATCGGTGTGCTATGCCTCGACGCCCGGAGGTTTAGGCTACATCGGTTTATCGGGGCCCATATATCCGATATGCCTTCGGTACATTCAATACTTGTTCAGCAGGGCCGCACACGGATCGGTCCTCAATCGACACGGGCAGGGATGCGCACACAAGACTCCCTCTTGCTGCACCCTAGCCACTGCCTAGTCTCATTTTCATTACTAAAGTGATCTCGCGTCACTCAACCGAACCCGTGTGTCCCAATGCCTATCTCGCGAGTAGATTCCAACTACTCGACTTGTTCCGAAGTCCTATGACTCATTAAGCATAGCCTGTCTACTCGAGGTCTTAGACACTACCCTCACTCTTTTAGGAACCTTTGGTTATGCAAGTGGGGTTCCATTCATCCTACACCTAATGCACAATCATACTTCACATGACTCATGTAAACAAAAGAAGACTTATAAAAAGGTTAATGCAAACCGGGGCTTGCCTTGTTGCTGCTGGTCAGTAGTTAGTTCCTCGTCCGGAAGAAGGAAGTCCAGCACTTCCGGAGTCTCTTCTTCAACGGCTACACGTTAATGAAATACTACATGTTAATTTAGATGCAAATATGAGTTTTAGAGTAAGACTTCTACTATTAGTTCTAATAACCAGCCTCTAACACCTGGAACTTTGTTCAAGAATTTAACGATGAACTGGTGTTGGTGGTTTGGCTTGGACTTAATCACATGGTTAAATGCTAAGTGGTTTTCCCCCCCTTTTCCACCTTAATCCCTTAAGTGGTTAAACAGGACAGGGGTGATCCAGAGGTCCAATGGAGCTGAGAATTTTTGTGTGAGTTCCTTGTCACAAGAAAACTCTCTGGACCAAACATTAGCACTTTTCATGGAGTGGTTTGCTCAGAATAATTCTCTTGGCAAATCAGCAAGGAAGAATTTTATTCTGAGGTAATACCCCTGTTCATGCTCAACTTAATGAACTACAATTTCAATTATAGCTCATAGAGTTTGCCTGAATTTTCCTAACATTTTTGGGGTTAATAATTGCCCAGAACTGAATTTCCAAGTTTTGGAAATTCTCTGAAAATGTTTCTGTATTCAAATGAACACAGCACCTTCCAATTTGAATTGCTCTGACCAAATCAACTCCAAATGGTCTGAAACTTTTACAGGGGTTTACTAATGTCCTAAAGAACATTCTGGCAAAATTTGGGGATTTTTGGATGAACCAAACTCCCTCTAAAATTCTTTTGCTGAAAAGCTTTAAAGAATTTTCCAGAATTAATTAATGGGTTTCATACAAATTGGGTTGTATATATGGACAGAGCTAGGCAAGATGAATCCAACCCAATTTGAATCACTAAATTTGGAGCTTCCTAGCCAAGGTTATGGATTTCTAAAGTTTGAGCTAATCCCTGAATTATTTTCCTACAGAAAATCCCCTCCCGCGCTAAACCAGAGGCTGACAGCGGGGCCTGCCCGTTTAAATTGAACTAACCGCGCGCTCGCGCGCGATTAATACAGGGGCTGACAGGTGAGGCCGCGCCCTTCGTCTACCTCCCGACGTCGCCGCCCCGAGCCGCCGGAGCTCCGGCGAGGTCAGCGTTCCCGGCGATCTAGCTCACCGGAGCCGACGAGACTCGCCGCCCCCACGTAATCTCGGGTGCTGAACCCGCTGGACACCATGTCACCGCCGGCTAACCGCCATAGCTCGCCGGCGACGAGCCCTATGCCTCTGTGCTACCTCGGCAACGTGTTCCCGCCCTTCTGACCATCTTCTTCGTGCGCTAATCGCGTCGCCACACTCAGGGAAACCTCGGGAAACTCGGCATGAGCTCTGTTGGGCCCTAAACGGCTGGCAACCCAGACCTCACCGGCGACCCCCTCCTCCGCCTTACTGTCCTAGGGTGAACTTAGGGTTCCGGCGGTGATTTCCTTCCGGTTTTCGATCGAGAAGGGTCGCCAGAACCTCTAGATGCTCTCTCACAGCTCCGTTCGACCTCCCACCCACTAAGCTTCCCAAATTTCTGCTAAACCTAATCGGGTCCCGAAAGGAGCTACTCGTCCTAAACTGGAAAATTCTCCACGCACAAAGGTCGAACCTTGGAACGGTTTGCGCAGTGGTCTTGAGGACGAGCTAGCGCTTCACTTTCCTATGGAGGTCAAAGCCGGAAGATGATCACAGCTGGGGTGGCATACGATCGGAGCTCGGGCGACTAGGCTGCTGGTTACGGAACTCGCGAAAATCAGTAACTCGCCGGCGGTCTCGGGCCTTTTATAGGCCCCTGAGGCCATTGGAGAGCGCGACACCTGCTGTGCCACCTCCTCTGCCGAAGCAGGAGCTGGCCGGCCGAGGTGGTCGGGCGCCGACGCTGGCTGCAGCTGGCGAGCGCGCTCGGTCGAGGAAGTCGGCTGAGGAGACTTCTGTGCTAAGTCTACTGACCAGTGGGCCTCCCCTCTAACTCTTTTGTTTTTCCAATTTTCTGAATTCTGTTGTGCCAAAATATCCTCAGCTACTCACAATTTAATGTGAGACTTAGTCACCAAGTCTTTGTTTGAATTTGAATTCTCAAATTCAAACTTCGTTTGGTTAAATTTGCTTCATATTTAAACTGAAATTCAAATTCAGTTTTGAATTCTTGCAAATTTAGCTCTTGACAAGATGAGCTCCAATGGAGATGAAAATTGGTGGGTTTACTCAGAAAAATGTGCTGAGTATAGATATGGAGCTAACTTTTGAATTTGGGTGATGAAAGTTGCTGCAATTTGAATTTACATTCAAATTGGCCTCTTTTTGAAATAACCCAAAAGTGCCTCAAAAAGTGTTGAATTTGCATGAGCTTTGGACTGAACCTTCCCAAGACTTTTTAAATTCTAGGGGTGAGCTCAACCTCTCATGTTCATGTGTAGAAACCCTACTTTGTGAAAGTGAAGGCTTTCCCCTCTAATCATTCTTTTGATGGAGGTTACATGCTCTTCACAATATTTCCTAAGATTTCCACAATAAAAACTGTGGTGTTGTCAGGTGAAGAAAAAGTTTTTGCAAGTCCCTTTTCTTGGGCTTTTACACGTGTGGTGTTGAAACACGATCACGTACCTTGAGACGTGACCTAACTCAGGGACGGCTGTATGACAATGATACGGGCGTTTGTATTTATTTCTAAATATGGAACTGCCTGACATGAATAACCATTGAGTGCACCATTATTGTGTGGCCTTCTGCAGGTACTAACCACGTAAGTATCCGTGTAGTAAACGTGTGCGAGAGACCGTTTAGTGCCACATTTGAGACGTATATGCCGGTAAAATCCGGTTAGGATTTTCTTTTGTGAGGAACGTAGTACCGAGATATTGTAGGCATATGCATGATAATAATGATAACAAAGAATTAAAATCTATAGGTTCAACATTTAGTACCCTGGTTGGGTATAAGAATGGGATAGTGGAGCAGTATAGCCAAAATATGAAAAGCAGAGTGCTCTGTTTTGGACAGCAAGGTTGCCGAACTTTAACAGAGCACAACTCACAGGTCTTTTAGCCCAGAGAGGTGTGCTATATAGTTCTGGAAAGGTATTGAAGTACTCTATAACTTTGTTTTAGACTTCCAGAGCTGAAACACACCTTAAGGTGGCTGAAATCCCAGAGGAAGGTAAACTGTCCAGAACCAGGACAGAGTAAAACATTCTCTGAACTGTTCTGTTTTTCAAACATAACTCCCAGTAGAAAAATCAAAAAATTGTCATATAATACCTCCTTAGAGAGAGTAGAAGATGTGTGACATCTTTGCAATTCAAAGATTCTGAAATTTCAGCACAGAATTTAATGGAAATCAGGGTTGAAAACAGCCACTTCCAAGGGAGGTGCTGTTAAAATTCTTCCAGGAATTCTGTTAACTTTGAATTAGCATAACTTTTTAACCAAAGCTGATCTGAGGGCAAATGAGTACTCGTTGTAAAGATACTGAAGTTAACTTTAACTTTGGTATTCAACTTGAGTCATGAAAATGCACAGAACCAGAACAACATTTGGAATAGGTAGGAACTGGTCATTCTGACAGAAGAATGACAGTTGAACTCATTGGAGAGGGTGTTGTACCATAAGGGTGCTATACGTGATGACAAAGCGATAGTAATGGTAATGGTGTAGCTTGTGCAAAGTTATTACATTATCTACTTACGAGATATATCACATGTTTTTGTTGTCATAATGTTTTACGCCCATTTTTATTGGTCTGCATGCAAAGTGTTGCGGGACTGATGATTATTGTCGTATGGTTGCAGATGGTTCGCACTAGGACCACGCACGAGGTTGGTGGCTCTAGCCAACATGGAGGTGATGACTCCCAGCCACCGGCCTACGACAGCACCCCGCAGCAGCAGCCACCACCGCCGCCTCCTCTTACTCTAGCGGATGTGATAGCGGCATTGGTGGGAGGTCGTGAGGAGCAGACCGACCTTCTCCGCACGATCGTGCAGAATACGTCCCAGGCGGGGGGGACGTCAAGATAGAGGGCCTCGGGAGCCCTGTGATGTGTCGTACTCGGATTTCATGAGTACGCACCCTCCAGTGTTCACCGAAGCTGAGGAACCACTGGAGGCGGACAACTGGCTGCGGACCATCGAGTCCACGTTCGGGCTGCTCCAATGTACGGAGCGGCAGAAGACCCTGTTCCCAGCACAGCAGATCCACGGTGCCGCTGGTGCGTGGTGGGCGAATTATGTCGCCTCACGTCCGGCTGGCCATGCCGTGGAGTGGCAAGAGTTCCGGGAGGCGTTCCGCGCCTACCACATTCCTTCCGGAATAATGAAGAGGAAGTTCCAAGAATTCTTGGAGCTGAAGCAGGGCGGGAGGAGTGCCCACGACTACTCCCGTGCCTTCAACCATCTGGCGCAGTATGCGTCAGACTATATCTCCACGGAGGAGAAGAAGAGGGAGCACTTCTATCGGGGGTTACACCCCGAAATGAAGACGCACCTCGTTCAGTGGAATCGCGGCACATTCAACGACTTAGTCAATGCCGCGATCATGCAAGAGGACGCTCAGCGGGAGTTGGCAGCTGAGCAGAGGAAGCGCAGCGCTCCACCTAGCAGCGGTGGGAGTGGCGCTCCTCAGAAGTACCGTATGGTGTACCGGACACCATCCGGGCAGCAGTGGCGTCCACCGGCGCGACCTCAGCAGTTCGGGGGACGTTCGTTCCAAGCACCCCCGTTCCGTCCGCCGATGCCACCACCAAGACAGCAACAGCAACAGCAGCAGCAGACGGTACCCCGGTCGTTTCCACCGCCACAACGCGCCCCGGGATTCTGTCCACCGATCAGCGGGGGACCACCCCGTTTCACCTGCTTCACGTGTGGCCAGGTGGGCCACTTCGCGAAGGACTGTCCCCAGGGGCAGCAGAGCAGCGGGCAAGCCCAGCTCCAGGGCGGTGCTCGAGGCCGACCTCCGGTGAAGAAGGTTGGTCAGCGGACTGGAGGCGTCCTCAACCTCGACAATGAGGACGCCCCAAAGGGAGACAACGTGCTGGCGGGTACGTTTACTCTCAACCATCAAGCCATCGTCATACTTTTTGATTCTGGTGCAACCCACAACTTTATAAGTGCATCGTACGTGGCTAAGCATCAGCTGGAAGCCTTTCCAACCGAGTGTTCGTACATGATCTGCTCACCGGGAGGAAAGATTTCAGCGACGATGATGGTTCCGAAAGCACCACTGTGCTTAGGTGGGAAGATATATCCCACCACTATGATTATCCTTGAGGGGCAGAAGATTGATGCAATCTTGGGAATGTCATGGCTAAGCTACCATGGCGCTGTCCTTGAAACCCCATCACGGACTATTCACCTCAACTCCCCATTACACCGTCCGCAGTCCCTCCTATTAGATAATCCAGTCCGGGAAGTTTCAGTGATCAACAATACTGAAGCTCTCAAGTTAGAGGACATCCCCGTAGTCCGGGAGTATCCCGACGTGTTCCCGGATGATCTACCGGGCATGCCACCCGAGCGGGATGTCGAGTTCAAGATCGAGCTCGCACCCGGGACTACGCCTATATCACGGAGACCATACAAGATGGCTCCAAATGAGCTGGCGGAACTGAAAGAACAGCTCAATGATCTGCTGAGCAAGGGTTTCATTATGCCGAGTTCCTCGCCTTGGGGATGCTCGGCGCTGTTCGTGAAGAAGAAAGATGAAACCTTGAGGCTGTGTGTGGATTACCGGCCGCTCAGCGCCGTCACCATCAAGAATAAGTACCCACTGCCCCATATTGACATTTTGTTTGATCAACTTGTGGGGGCAAGTGTGTTCTCAAAGATGGACCATCGCTCTGGATATCATCAGATCAAGATCCAGGCAGAGGATATCCCGAGGACGGCCTTCTCGACGAGATATGGGCTATATGAATATCTCGTCATGTCCTTTGGTCTCACAAATGCTCCAGCCCATTTCATGTATCTCATGAACTCGGTGTTCATGCCAGAGCTGGACAAGTTCGTGGTAGTGTTCATCGACGATATGTTGGTTTACTCCAAGACAGAAGCCGAACATGCCGAACACTTGCGGATCGTTCTTCAACGATTGCGAGACCACAATCTCTACGCCAAGTTCAGCAAATGCGAATTTTGGATCAGCCAAGTGCCATTCTTGGGACATATCATCTCAGCTGAAGGCATTGCGGTTGACCCAAGTAAAATAGAGCAAGTGTTGAAATGGAAAGCTCCCACTTGAGTTCATGAAGTCAGAAGCTTCCTCGGGTTAGCGGGATACTACCGGAGATTCATTCCAAGCTTCTCCAAGCTCGCTAAGCCGATAACAGAGTTGCTGAAGAAAGGGACGAAATATGTTTGGAACACGGCGTGTGAAGGAGCGTTCCGAACATTGGTGAAGCATCTCACAACAGCCCCGGTGTTAGCTCAGCCGGATACAACAAAGCCCTTCGACGTGTATTGTGACGCGTCCGGTATTGGGCTCGGCTGCGTGTTGATGCAGGCAGGACGTGTGGTCGCTTATGGCTCACGCCAACTTCGGAACCATGAGCAGCATTATCCCACTCATGACCTTGAGCTTGCTGCAGTGGTTTTGGCGCTGAAAATGTGGAGGCACTATCTCCTGGGGAATTTGGTGCATCTCTACACCGACCACAAGAGCTTGAAATACATTTTCACCCAGAAGAAGCTGAACATGAGGCAGAGGAGGTGGTTAGAACTGATCAAAGATTATGAGATTGAGATCCATTACCAACCCGGCAAGGCGAATGTGGTTGCCGACGCGCTGAGTCGGAAATCACATGTCCATCACCTCACCATTCTACCGGTGGAGGAGGAAGAGCCAAGTTTATACTTGGTTCCTTATGGATCGCTGTATAACCTTGCCCTCGTCCCTACTATTAGGGAGGACATCATTGCAGCTCAGAAAAATGATAAAGGCATGGCACATCTCCGGTGACGGATTGACAATGGGGAGATCAAATGTTTCCAGAAAGATTATGAGGGGACGCTATGGTTTAATGACCGCATAGTCGTACCCCGAGATGTGGAACTGAGGAAGAAAATCCTCGACGAAGCCCACTTGTCTAAATGCTCCATTCATCCGGGTTGCAACAAAATGTACCAAGATTTGAAAAAGAAATTTTGGTGGACATGGATGAAGCGGGAGGTAGCGAAGTACGTATTCGAATGTGATACGTGCTGTCGGTACCTGAGATATGGGGTACCCCCGCGCACAGGGTAAAATGCCTAAGGTACTCGCCCTTCTCCGCAGGGAGAGCTCCGAAGGCGCCACGCGTCCGGCGGGGCCGGACCTCCCTCTCCTCAGAGGAGAGCTCCGGGCCCGCCACGTGGCATACAGAAGCCGGACCTCCCCCTCCGCGGGAGAGAGGTCCGAAGACACCACGCGTCCAGCGGGGCCGGACCTCCCTCTCCGCAGAAGAGAGCTCCGGGCCCGCCACGTGGCATACAGAGGCCGGACCTCCCCCTCCGCGGGGAGAGGTCCTTAGGCTCCATGTGCCCTGCAGGCCGGACCCTTCTCACCTCAGAGAAGGGCTCCGGACCCGCCACGTGGCCAGAAGAACGGTGCTGCCTGCCCCCGAGCGGTAGGTGGCGGGCGTAAAGGCGCTCCTCACCTTGCCCGTACAAGGTATTCAAGGCCCGCGTCTTCCCAAGACGCGGAAACGCGGAGCACGCGTCTGTCAGGTGCCGTTGCGCCCAGTCGCATCACAGACTGGCGCGCGGTGTCAGAACCTGCCAGCTAATAAACGCTGTGACAAGACATCCCATGCCGCCTGCGCCGTCATCAACCACTACGACTAGCACGCGGCATGGGCAGGGCGGCAAGATGAAGACTCGGAAGCCTTCGACCAGAGGCAACCACCGGCGTAACTACAGATACGGTAGATAATAGACAATCTTCCCGGGACCACCTGTCGGGTCCCGGCTTCCCTTGTAAGCCGCCCGAGCCTTGGACTATAAAAGGCTCGGGCAGGCGTTGATAGTAAGGGTTCGCACTTTGGAACTCATACGCTAGCCATACACTCTCAAGCTGTAACTCACCCCCAAGCTCAGGCCTCCGGCCCTGAGCAGAAAGCAATACAGCGAGCTCCATAGCTCGCCGTGGACGTAGGGTTTTATGCTCCGGCGGCCTGAACCACGTAAAACTCGCCGTGTCAAGCTCTCGCTAACTCGTCCATCCGCGCAAGCTTTCCCCTAGGAGACTAGCCCCGCCGAAAAAAGAACCTCCGCGGGCTGCCCAGTGCAGGCCAGGGGGAAGTGTCGATCGCACACTTCGACATTTGGCGCGCCAGGTAGGGGGCTTTTCCCCTAGCGCGACGAGTTTCCGCCGACGAAGATGACCAAGCTTCCTTCAGCGGCAAACTCTCCCCCTCCGCGGTCACGGCGAACCATGACCACAGGGGAAAGTACATGATGACACACTCAGGACGGAGTGTGACAGGGCAAGCTGGGAGCCAGCAACCGGCTCTGGCAGCGCCGACCCCGGCAATGCAGGCTCCATCCAGCGTCAGGCCTTCAGTAGCGCCGGGCGTACCCGGTGGGGGTGCGCTAGCCGCAGCAAGGGCGCTACTGCGCAGTCCGCCTGCTGGGGACGCGCCTCAGGCAGCGACCCAGCAGTGGATTCGCGAGGTAGACCGTCTTGTCATCGCCGACGCAAACCATTGACTTCGGCGGGGATGACGCTCCGACCAACCGGCTGTGTCGCTGACGCGCACGCCAACGGTTGACGGCCAGACGGGGGAGTTCCAGCTCCACCAAGCTTCCGTCGACGGACCTGAGGACAGAGCAGGAACGGTGTCACTTAGGCCAAGATGCCCGAGTGTTCCTCGAGCGACGTCAAGAAGGGCGTCGCACTCAAGAGGCTGGCGACAACATGACGTCGGCCTCGACCCAGCCTGAAGGGCAGATCTTCGCTACGCGAGCTCTGCCCCAGGCATACGTCGCGCAGCATATGCCACAACCATATGCCCTGCGAACGGCGTCCCCGGTCTATAGAGCGGCCTTGCCCATACCGGGGCATACTGTGCCAGCGGAGGACCAGGCGTTCGCGGCGCCGATACCTGCACTGGGAGCCAGCAACCGGCTCTGGCAGCGCCGACCCCGGCAATGCAGGCTCCGACCAGCGTCAGGTTTTCAGTAGCGCTGGGTGTACCTAGTGAGGGTGCGCTAGCCGCAGCGAAGAGCGCTGCTACTCAAAATGCCACAGTCGTATGTCCTACGTGTGGCGGCCGGAGCATGCGGTGCTCAGCGCGAACCAAGCATTCGAGGCATCTGAACCTGCGGCGACAGAAGCAGGGTGAGCGGCCCTCGTGCCCCGCCTTCGCTTCACAAAATGGCCGCGCAAGTTTTGGCCGCTCTTGCCTGAGAAGTACGACGGCAGCATCAACCCGGCGGAATTCCTCCAGAGGCCGGGAAACCCAGAAGCTCGCGGGGCGCTTCCGGAAGGGGAAGCAGCCCCTAGCTGATGCCCCATCCTATAGTAAGGGAGGGCAACCAGAAGGTCGAGGCCCGAGACGGCGACGACCGCCAGGTGGATTTCCAGGAGCTCTGGCGCGCCGCAAAGGCAGCACGCAATCATGGGAGCTCCATCTCCAGTGACGACGAGCACTGGAAGATGCCCTGTGACATCTTCGGCGGGTCCGCTGACCCCCTGTCCAGAAGCATGGCTAAGGCCTTGCGCCGAGCGGTAGCGTCGGTGGCTCCCCTCCCAGGTGCAGTACCGCACCTCAGGTGGATGGGAACCCCCATCAGCTTCGATGACACCGACTGCCCCAGGAACATGGCTGGGGCCGGCCAACTATCGCTCGTGGTGGCCCTTACCATCGCCAACGTGAAGATGTACCACGTTTTGGTGGATGGTGGGGCTGGACTGAACCTCATCAGTCACGCAGCCTTCCAGAAGCTGCAGATCCCGATGGCCAAGCTCGCCCCATCAAGCCCGTTCTCAGGGGTAGGGCCGGGACAGGTCATTCCCTACGGCCGCATCAGCCTCCCGGTGACCTTTGGGGCACCGGACAGCTACCGGACGGAGTACATTCTGTTCGACGTGGCCGAGATTGCCAGGATCGGTAGGCCAGCCCTGTACCGATTCATGGCAGTAGCCCACTACGGCTATCTTGTCCTGAAGATGCCTACACCAACAGGCGTCCTCATGGTTTGTGGAGACTGTGCTGCCGCAGTATTAGCCTTGGAAAGGCTTCAGGCGCTTACAGCAACTAGAGCGCCAGCCCTCAGCAGTACAGAACCAAACCAGCTCCACCTAAGTGCACGCCATCGTGCCCCTACCACCGCACCCCGCGTGCAACCCCTTGATGAGGACGATGTCCCCACAAGGCTCATCCAAATCAGCACCGATGCCACCCAGACCACCAGGGTAGACGGGGGCCTGGGTAGCATATAGGAAGGCGCGCTCGTTGCCCCCCTCCGGCATGAGGTCGATGTGCTGCATGACAGCCATCACCGAGGCCAGAGATCCCTAGGGACGTGATGGAGCACTACTTAAAGGTCTTTCCCGACGTCCAGCCGTCCGACGAGACGGAGAGTCCGCCGCTCCCGGCGCTTGGCAAACCGTGTTATTATCCCGAAGGCCAGCGAGAAGCTCCGGAAGCGCATCCACTACACCAGTCTCAATAAGGCATGCCCTAAAGACCTATTTTTTCTTCCTATTATAAAGCAAATAGTAGACTCGATACCAGGCTGTGATATGCTGCGCTTCCCAAATGCTTGCTAGGACTCCCATCAGACCCCTGGGTCTGAGGTAGTTGGAGGGCGCCCTTTACCTGCTAATCCCGGCGTAAACCGACTCGGCATAGCTAGGGGTCCCGCAAATTTCCGGTCTTCGCGCAATGGTTTTAACCCCATACCACAGTAACCTGTTTCGCTACCGAGAAGCAAGCACCAGAAGACCAGACCTCGGACCCCCGACACAACCTCCCGGAGGACCAGCAGGACCTCCCGGAGCTCCCGGGACGTCAGCGGAGCTTCCCGCGAGGTCCAAAGCAGCCTGAGGACCCCGAGTGTCGGGCACCCAGCGATCCCCCTAGGCTAAAAGCTACCCCCCACAGCTCCACGCGGTGGGCGATGCCGCCAAATGGGCGGCGGAACTACTGAAGTTTGATCTAGGTTTCCTTTTCCCGTCATACAGACATTAAGAAAGCATTAGTTCACTTATGGCTGAAGTAGACGCACGCTCAGGGGGCCACGGAGACGATGAAACAGTACCCTGAGCCCAGACCTTCACCAGGCCTTATCGAATGATGTTCGTCGACGGCTCCTTGCGAAAGCAGGGGGCCGATGCTAGCGTACTGTTCCTCACGCCATCGGGGGAGCAGTCTGGGTATGTGGCGCGTTTCAATTCCAAGGCAACCAACAACATAGCAAAGTATGGAGTGCCCATCCTTCTCGCTAGTCGTTGGCTCAGGGAAATCCCCAGTCTGGTTAACAACCAAGACAGCGGAGACAGACCCCCTCGCCTTGGACCTGCACCACGTACCGCGTGCTAGCAAGGCTGCAGCTGACGACCTTTCAACGAGGGCCCCAACTGCCACCGGAGCCACTGTGCCTGGTGGGGGCCTCGAGAGGACGTTGCCGCGACCCACAGCCTGGCCCGCCGAGCCGGGCGAAGGGGGCTAGACCAGCACCTCGAAGCTGGCGGTCCCGGCGGCCATGAGCGCCGCCAAGGATCATAAGCGTCACTGGGGACTCCGTGCAACCCAGCGCTCAAGATCCAGATGCTCAAGTCAGACCCGATGCATGGATCACGGAGGTCCGAGACTGCTTGAAAGACAATATCCTCCCTGATGAACGTGTATCCGCTGAACGGATTGCGCGCGTGGCTAAGAGACACATGGCGGTAGAGGGGGATCTCTACCGACGTGGCGCCAACCACATCCTATTGCGGTGCATAACCCAGGGGGAAGGCTGCGAATTGTTCGCTGAGATCCATGGAGGTGAATGTGGGAGTCATTCTTCCTCACGCACGCTTGTCGGTAAAGCCTTTCGGCATGGCTCCTACTAGCCGGCAACACTCCAGGATGCCGTCGAGCTGGTCGAGAGCTGCTAAGCGTGCCTGTTCCACGCCAAGCAGATCCATACACCGGCTTGGACGGTACAGATGATCCAGCCCACATGGCCATTTGCCATACTGGGGCTGGACATCCCGGGCCTGGGACCATTCCCCAGAACCGAAGACAGGGACCCACTCCCGAACCTTTGGAACACGGAACACCGCTGTAAGTTCTACCCCTAGAGCAACAATAGGGCAGGCCTTTCTTTTTGTAGTAATTTCCATAAAAGTCTGTGAACAGGGCTTGGAGCAACTAAGCCTCAGGGGACGGTCCAGGACTACGTTCAGCTTCGCCTGGTTCCGACCCCAAGCGCGTAGAGTCTTGCTTCCCTTGAGGTGGGTCGTGGCCTACATACGTGGCCCGCCTTCCCCCGTATGGAAATTTATATGAAAAGAAACCTACCCTACGTTGCTCTACTTTGGTACTCATTTAATTTACTTATTAAGTTTTTATGATTACCCAACTAACGCGTGCTCACTATGCGTTCAACTCCCTCTTCCCAATCTCATCTTTAGTCGGAATTTGCTGCAGATACGACTAAGGAATAGAGGGGGGGAGCCCCCAAGGAGAATTACTTTTTCCTTACTTGTGTGCAGGACTTCTCAGCCTTAGCTCCCCGCAGGAGTATGGTAGGCGCATCCACCAAATAGAACGCACCTACCAGGGGGGCGCTACGGGATCGCGGTAGGCCAAAAACCCCAAGGTAAGATCAAAAGGGCTAGCCCTCACAGGGGCGAGGTCCGAAGGCCTCACGTGTCCAGCGGGGCCGGACCTCCCACCTTTTTGAGGGGAGCTCCGGGGCCGCCGCGTGGTCTACAGAAGTCGGACCTCCCCCCTCTGTGAGGGGAGGCCCGGGGCCTCCACGTGCCCTGCGAGCCCGGACCTCCTCTCAGGCATGAGCTCCGGGCCCGCCACGTGGCCAACAGGCTCGGACCCCCCTCTGGTCTCGTAAGGCGGGTCCTGGAGACCTCCGAAACCCTTACTATACAGTGGGGACCCGGACAAGGTGTCTATGCAGAGCTTCGAGATCGGTCAAGGCCCCCGAGTCCTTGCGGAGCTAAGGGCTCGGTCAGGAAAGGCCAAGAAGAAGACTAGGGCATGCAGACACGGAAAGAAACAAGAGTCTGTCCATACAAAGGCTCCACGAGCTGGGCTACAGACTCAACAAAAATAAAAAAGGAAGTACAGGGCCTTGTGGACACGAGGGCAGATGCTTAGGGGTCCCCGGACTCCCGATGAAACCTAGAGGCCACAAGGGCAGCTAAGTCCTCGACTTCAGCCCTGGCAGCTTCCTCCTGGTCAGCGATGGGTCCTAAACGGACCGGCCCCAGAGAAAAGGAAGGGTCTCGGCTAACGAAGCATGACAGAACGTGCATCGCAACCTCCTTCGCAGGGCCCCGACCTTCCGCTTCCAGCTCGTCGGCGATCACTGATTCGAGCCGACCTAGCTTGTCGCAGAGAGACTCAAGGGCTGGGACCGCTTCGGACACCGGCCGTGCTGGGGTCTCCACCTGCACAGGGCTAAAACCAAAAGGAGCCAAGGCGGATCCCACCTTAGCAATGAAGCACCAGACCGTCTGGGCCTCGGCAGTCTGCAAGGACTGGAGCCTCTCTACCTCTTGGCGAGCCGCTAGCTCGCGATCCATCGCCGCCTGAAGCTCCTTGGAAGACTGTTCCTCCCTCGCGGCGACAGCCGACTCACGGAGCTCCAGCTCCTCAGTCCAAGCCCTTAGCTCCTCCACCTTGACCCTCAGCCGAGCGGTGGTCTTCTCCTCCTCGGCCGCAGCAGCGCGTTCCCGCTCAGCGACGGCGTGTTCCCGACGGGCTACCTGCAGCTGCAACTCCTCCGCGGCGGTGGAACATTCCTTGGCTTTGGCTTCAGCTTTGGCCAGAGCCTCGTGGCAGGAGGCACGAACCCGTTGGGCCTCTAACTCCAAGCGGCTAATGGCCTTCTTCTGGGTGCTAAGCAGAGAACTCATAGCCTCAAGCCTTGACTGCCTTGAGTCGAGGTCCGCTCGGGCCCGCTGCTGCCAGCTGAGAAGGCGTTCCCTCTCGCCGGCCAATGCCTTCCGCTCCTGCTCAAAGGCAGATTGGAGCTGCCGGGTGCTGGTCTGGGCACGCTCCATGGCGTCCCACACGGGCACCGGAGCAGGGGGAGCAGGAGTTGCGCCGCTGGACCCCCCGGACGAGTCCAAGGCCGGTGGGAGCGCCGGTGCCTCAGCAGCTACGGTGGGGCGCTGTCCTAAGCAGGCCAGGGGGCCAGCAGGCACGCCTACAACAGCCCTCCCGGTCTCAAGACCTGGCTTCTGGGCTGGTGAAGGAGGGCGGGTAAGAGCTGATGCGGCCACTGCGGCCACTGCCCCCGCCGATTCGGGAGCTATGGGAGCCGCCGCGGTCCCCAGGTGCTGAGGCGCGGAGCACCTGCTGGTTGAAGGCGGCCGGATAAGAGGCCCGCCCCTGGCAGCCGGTCGGTCCCTGCAAAGAAGAAGAAGCCCTCAGAATAAGAGAAGAGGCAGGAGCTCTGCTCCTATAAGTTAGAAAGGATAACACTTACTGGGCGGCATCAGCGCTCCAGCGAGCTTGCAGCACTGGCCTCTGGGCTGTAGCTGAACTGCCAGGACCAGCGGCTGGAACGGTCGCGGAGTGGGACGCCTGGACCTCCGGCGCGCTCGTCGGCGCCGCCCCACCAACATCCGTCCTGGGAGCCCCGCCGCTCAAGGGAAGATGGCGAGATACTTGTGCTGATTCGGACGGCAGCTGTCTGGGGAGAGACCCGCCGGGGGGGGGGGGGGGGGGACACTCGGGACCTCTTCGGGTCGCCACCCGATGGACCAGCACCCCCGAGAGATGGAAGCAAAGTAGCTCCGGCACCCTGGCTTGGCACAGGCGGCACCCTCGGAGGAGACCGAGCGCGTTTCTTCTCTGAATGCCCGGGGGCCAGCTCTTTCCCTTTCCCTTTGTCGGCGGCTTGGGTTCCGTCGGCTTTGGGGGAGGGATTGGCAGCAGCGGATGCCTCATGCCCTGATCCGGGGTGCTCGGTTCCTCGAATGGTGATACCCCGGAAGGCATCTCCGACTTGATGAACGGCAATCCCGATATCATCAAGATTCGGCATCTTCAGCAGGAGCTCTGACCTCCTCTGAGGCTCCAAGAAGAGGGGGGTGGCAGAAGGTGGAAAGGCGGGGACGCCGCTGGGAATGTAGTCACCGCTCACCTTGCTCACCATCTCCTCCAGCTCCTCGTTGGAAGGGACAGAGCCGGGGCCTCTCTCCAGCTTGGTACAGTCCTGCTCACCGGTATAGTACCACGCTGGGCGGCTGCGTTGCTGCAAGGGAGCAATGCGGCGAGAGACAAAGTCCATCAGCACCATTAGAGACGTCAGCCCCTCGTTGGCCAAGAACCGGATCCGTTCCAAGACCGGAGTATACTCCTGCTCCAGCTCAGGGATCTCCTCCCAGAAGCGGCGATCGGTGGTCGGGCTGGCGGTTGGGAGTTGTAGGCGATCGTGCTCGTCGGTCTGCACTACCACCCAGCTCTCCCTCCAGTTCTCCCACCTTGATGCGCTGAAGGGCAGGAGGTATCCGGAAACCTTGGGGTCTTTGCAGCGATGCTGTAAGCAATATGCCCCCATCTGAGTCTTTGAGCCGCGTCCAGTCGTCCGCAGCACAAAGAAGTGGCGGAAGAGCGTCACGGAGGCGTGCACCCCCACGAACATCTCGCAGAAGTGGACAAAAACGGCCGCCATTGCGAAGGAGTTGGGGGAGAGATGGTGGATCTGGAGACCGTATGTCTCCAGCAGGGTGACGAAGAAGGAAGAAATCGGCGGAACGAACCCCGCCAGAGCATAAGCGGTGAAGAAGACTATCCCCCCCTTTTCCAGGACCAGGGGGAGAGATCCTCGGCGGAGCCGATGCTTCTGCTCTTCCGAGCACCAGCCCAGCAGCCTGCGCACTGGCCCGAGCTCGGAGGAGCGAACGAGGCGCGTCGGAAGCAAGTTGGAAGCCATAGCGAAAGAAGGCGCAAGGGCAGGAGAGCCGGGGCGCAAGAGTTCAAGGGAAGTACGAGCGCAATGCGAAGGGAAGCCGTGATGCGGGTGAGATCCCCTTTTAAAACTTTCCAGGGATGGTTCGAGGTAATTTGAAAACCTCCGGAAACATCCCATCGGCGACCTCGTCGGCTCCGAGACTGGGTGCCGATGAAAGCTGGGCCCAAACCGCTTAGCTAAAGCGGTGGGGTCAAGGAGTCAGCCTCCTGAGAAGATGAGCCGCCAAGGCACTTCGGCGGTTCCCGGAGAAAGCGCCGCAACGTGCAGAAGTGGCAGCCTTGGGAACCGCCACAGTAAAAGCAATCATCAAGTGAGCGCACGCTCTCACGACCCCGCGGCCGTTCGTGCTCCGGCAGCGGCCAATTCGAGACTTAAAGAAAGTGCGCGGATCGGAAGAGACGGAGGTCCCACCTCGGGCTCGCTATCTCCCCCGAGATGGGCCCGGGGGCCACTGTCGGTACCTGAGATATGGGGTACCCCCGCGCACAGGGTAAAATGCCTAAGGTACTCGCCATTCTCCGCAGGGAGAGCTCCGAAGACGCCACGCGTCCGGCGGGGCCGGACCTCCCTCTCCTCAGAGGAGAGCTCCGGGCCCGCCACGTGGCATACAGAAGCCGGACCTCCCCCTCCGCGGGAGAGAGGTCCGAAGACGCCACGCGTCCAGTGGGGCTGGACCTCCCTCTCCGCAGAAGAGAGCTCCGGGCCTGCCACGTGGCATACAGAGGCCGGACCTCCCCCTCCGCGGGGAGAGGTCCGGAGGCTCCACGTGCCCCGCAGGCCGGACCCTTCTCACCTCAGAGAAGGGCTCCGGACCCGCCACGTGGCAAGAAGAACGGTGCTGCCTGCCCCCGAGCGGTAGGCGGCGGGCGTAAAGGCGCTCCTCACCTTGCCCGTACAAGGTATTCAAGGCCCGCGTCTTCCCAAGACGCGGAAACACGGAGCACGCGTCTGTCAGGTGCCGTTGCGCCCAGTCGCATCACAGACTGGCGCGCGGTGTCAGAACCTGCCAGCCAATACACGCTGCGACAAGACATCCCATGCCGCCTGCGCCGTCATCAACCACTACGACTAGCACGCGGCATGGGCAGGGCGGCAAGATGAAGACTCGGAAGCCTTCGACTAGAGGCAACCACCGGCGTAACTACAGATACGGTAGATAATAGACAATCTTCCCGGGACCACCTGTCGGGTCCCGGCTTCCCTTGTAAGCCGCCCGAGCCTTGGACTATAAAAGGCTCGGGCAGGCGTCGATAGCAAGGGTTCGCACTTTGGAACTCATACGCTAGCCATACACTCTCAAGTTGTAACTCACCCCCAAGCTCAGGCCTCCGGCCCTGAGCAGCAAGCAATACAGCGAGCTCCATAGCTCGCCGTGGACGTAGGGTTTTACGCTCCGGCGGCCTGAACCACGTAAAACTCCCCGTGTCAAGCTCTCGCTAACTCGTCCATCCGCGCAAGCTTTCCGCTAGGAGACTAGCCCCGCCAAAAAAAGAACCTCCGCGGGCTGCCAAGTGCAGGCCCGGGGGAAGTGTCGATCGCACACTTCGACACGTGCCGACGAGTGAAGGCTGATCACATGAAGAAATCAGGGCTGTTGCAACCCCTGAAGGTCCCGGCATGGAAATGGGAAGATGTGAGCATGGATTTCATTGTGGGATTACCCCTAACAGCCAACAAGCATGATTCCATGTGGGTAATCGTTGATCGGTTAACCAAGACGGCTCACTTCATTCCGGTAAATACACGTTACAGTGCCGGCAAATAAGCGGAGCTATACATAGCGAAGATTCTATGCCTATACGGTGTACCCAAGACCATTGTCTCAGATCGAGGTGCATTATTTGTATCTCGCTTTTGGGAGCAGCTACACGCTGCATTGGGTACTAAGTTGATCAGGAGCTCCGCTTATCACCCTCAAACAGATGGCCAGACAGAGAGGGTGAATCAAGTTCTAGAAGACATGCTGAGAGCATGTGCCATCCACCATGGTAGGAACTGGGATGATCACCTACCATTGGCGGAATTCTCGTACAATAATGGCTATCAGGCGAGTATCAAGATGGCACCCTATGAAGCTCTCTACGGTCGCAAGTGCCGCACCCCATTAAATTGGTGCGAGTCCGATGAAAGGGTCACATTCGGGGTTGATGTGGTGAACGACGCCGAAGAGCGCGTTCGGGCGATTCAAGCTAACTTGAAGGCCGCTCAATCCCGGCAGAAGAGCTACGCTGATAAGAGGCGTAGACCGTTGCACTTTGACGTTGGGGAACACGTGTACCTCCGCGTGTCTCCGATGAAGGGCGTGCACCGGTTTGGTGTGAAGGGGAAGCTTGCTCCCCGTTTCATTGGACCCTACGCTATCACCGAGAAGTGTGGACCAGCGGCGTATCGATTGGAACTACCGGCATCTCTGGCTGGTGTCCATGATGTTTTCCATGTTTCGCAACTGCGAAAATGCTTGAAGCATACAGCTGCTGTTCCTACCGAAGAGATCGGCGAGCTGAAACCGGATTTAACATATGAGGAGTATCCGGTGGGAATTCTTGATGAGAAAGCCCGAACCACGCGTAGCAGAACATTGTGGTTCTACAAAATACTCTGGAGCAACCACACCGCCGAAGAAGCGACGTGGGAGAGCGAGGAGTTCCTTCGCTCAAAGTACCCGGAGTTCATGGCTTCTCAACACGGGTAAGTCCCTACTACATCGCTATCTCTTCTTTTGTAATCTTGGGACGAGATTCTTTTAAGGGGGGAGGGATGAAAAAGCCCAAGAAAAGGGACTTGCAAAAACTTTTCTTCACCTCACAACACCACAGTTTTCGTTGTGGATATCTTAGGAAATATTGTGAAGAGCAAGTAACCTTCATCAAAAGAGTGATTAGAGGGGAAAGTCTTCCTTTTCACAAAGTGGGATTTGGACATAGGAACATGAGAGGTTGAGCTCACCCCTAGAACTTAAAAAGTCTTGGGAAGGTTCAGTCCAAGTTTCATAGAAATCCAACACTTTTTGAGGCACTTTTTGGGTTATTTGAAAAAGAGGCCAATTTGAATGTAAATTCAAATTGCAGCAACTTTCATCACCCAAATTCAAAAGTTAGCTTCATATTCTTATTCAGCACATTTTTGTGAGCTCACACACCAATTTTCACTCCATTTGGAGTTGATCTTGACATGAGCTAAGTGGGACGAATTCAAACTTTATTTGAATTCAAAACTAAACTTGTGCTGAAATTCACCCAAGCCGAACCCAATTTGAATTCTATTCAATTCAAATGGCTCAGGGGTGAATAATTTGAATCACCAGGGGTATTATGGGGCTCACTGTTTACAACAGTGATTAGGAGTAAATTCCAGAGGTTAAAACCCCAGGTGGGACCCATGTGTCATAGAGGGGAGAAGGAGAAACTTGCACCCAAAGTCAGAGTCTCGGTGGGAAATTCCGCCGAGCAGCTGTCGGCTATGCCACCGAGCAGCTACCGGCGCCACCAGCTGCTTCCCTCTCCGCGCGCTGGCGCCCAGGGCGGCTGGCTCACGCCCCCACGTGACCGGCACCGCCTCAGCCGAGCAGGAGTCGGCCGGCTTTATCTTCTCGCGGGCAAACCCAAGCAGCGGCATTGTTTCTCGCCGCAGCTCTCTGCTCAATCGGGAAAACCAGCAAAACCATCTCCTCCTTCGTCCCTGAGCTGCTAGACAGCCACCTGAGCTCGCACTCCACCTCTCCAACGCCAGAAACCTCGAGCTCCGACCTCCTTTGCCCGAAGACGATCGCCACCGCGGCGACCTAGCCTCAGCCGAGAGTCAGGCGCCCGTGGGCAGCGTTCCACAGGCGTTTTCACGGTCCAGTGAGAGAGGCAACAGGAGCGCGTGACCACCGTGCTGCTCTCCTCCAAGTTGGAAGCCAACCGTGAAGAATCCGCAGAGAATTTCCAGTTTTTGCTCTGGCAACCGTAAACAGAGCTTCTGGTACGGTTTCTTTAAATTCTCGCTCTATGGTCTTTCGGAGGTCATCAAATCTTGCACATAGACGCTGGACTAGCCGGCGATCAAGTTCTTTTCTGCATCCGTAGTGTGAAACTGTCTAGGAGTGACGAATTTCAAGCTCGATCGAGGGCGGTCATGGCGGGCACGATCGGTCACATGGTGCCGACCGACTTGCCGCCATCCCTGAACCCTTTTGACACCTTGTCTTGCTTCCTGGAGGTACACTGATGCTGTAGGGCCGTTTGTTCGAGGTGTTGGCGGGTTTAGAAACCACGGTCCACGGTGTCGAACCTCAACCGAGGCAGCGGCATGTCGCCGAGCTGTTTCCGGTCGCCCCCAGCCCGACCTGACACCACCGACGTGTTCCTCGACGTCGACAACCCCTTGGCGGCGAGTTTCAGCCCCTGGGAGGTCCGGCAGCGGCGAGCCGGCGGGCCCCGAGTCTGCTCCGGCGAGGTCGGCGGCGCGGGCGCGAGAGAACGGCGGGAGGAAGGCGAAGCCGGCTGGCCCACGTGTCAGCGGCTGAAGAATTTAAATCGGGATCGGGTGAGGCCAGGGATCGGCTGTGCTGGCGCGCGAATACCCTGTGAGCTCCGGTGTGCCGGACACCTCCGCGCTCGACACGTGTGGTATCTCCGGTGTGCCGGACACCTCCGCGCTCGACACGTGTCCCAGCAGGCACCGAGAGTTTAAACTTTTTCCCCAATTTTCAGGATTTTACCAAACTTCAAATCCTCAGAACTTTGGCTAGAGAGCTCCAAATTCAGTGAACCAAATTTTGCTGAACTCAGGATTCTGAGTACATTCCAGCAATACCAAATTCAGCTCATGAAAGTAAATAGTTTTCCAGAATTAAATCCCTGAAGTTTAAACTGTTGGGAATTTTATCTGGAGAACTACTCTATGAAAAAGTCTGAAATTTGGCTGAAAGGTTCATTGGAAAATCCCTGAATCCCAGTAAAATTTTCAGACTCATGAAAGTTCATTTAGTTACCCTAATTGGGTGATTAAGGGAACTGCCCAGAGAAAATAGAAAGATGTACAGAAACATTTTTCAGATTTTCTCCAATCTTAATTAGGACATAACTTCCTGTAGAATTCTTCAAATGACATGAAACCAATTCCATCAGAACCATCCTAAATTCTAGTTTCCAGAAAGTAATGGTGGGAGCCAGGAAAAACCCTGAAATTACTTAGAGGCCCAATTATTGACCAAAGAGGCTTTTATTTGTACAAGGTTCAAATGAACTTGGTTTCAAATGAAACTTGGTCAAGACTCTGGTTAGGATCCTACCAAGCCACAATAAAAATTTCAGAACCACAGGGGAGGGCTAGATAGAGTTATTAGTAAATAAGTATTCAAGTTTACACTTTGCATTCAAATTAACATGTAGTATTTCATTAACGTGTAGCCGTTGAAGAAGAGACTCCGGAAGTGCTGGACTTCCTTCTTCGGGACGAGGAAGTAACTACTGACCAGCAGCAACAAGGCAAGCCCCGGTTTGCATTAACCCTTTTATAATTTTTCCTTTGTTTACATGAGTCATGTGAAGTATGTATGTGCATTAGGTATAGGATGAATGAAACCCCACTTGCATAACCAAAGGTTCCTAAAAGAGTGAGGGTAGTGTCTAAGACCTCGAGTAGACAGGCTATGCTTAATAAGACATAGGACTTCGGTACAAGTCGAGTAGTTGGAATCTACTCGCGAGATAGGCTTGGGACACACGGGTTCGGTTGAGTGATGTAAGATCACTTTAGTAATGAAAATGAGACTAGGCAGGGGCTAGGGCGCAGCATGAGAGAGTCTTGTGTGCGCGGCCCTGCCCGTGTCGATTGAGGACCGATCCGTGTGCAGCCCTGCTGAACAAGTATTGAACGTACCGAAGGCATATCGGATATATGGGCCCCGATAAACTGATGTAGCCTAAACCTCCGGGCGTCGAGGCATAACGCACCGATTTATAGGTGTAGGCTGAGGGCAGCAAGGTGGAAATCTGCCAACGGGCATAGAGAGATGCTCCGTGTGGGGAACCTCCTGCTCGTTTCGGTGTGACCGGTTCGACGTTTGAGCTGTTGGGTGAAAGGTTGTCCCGTACGACATCGAGTGAGTGTGCTGTGCAGCTCCACGGGTGGGCGTACGTGACGTGCTCTTTGGGTTTTCCCTGCAGGTGTATATCGAGTCGATTCGCCGTCCCTCGCGGTGATGAGTACCGCTTGTTCACTGCGTCGTAACGTAGACTAATGGATGAAATATGTTGATTCAATGATTCTGATTGATATAATTGTATTGCTACATGTGTGCCACCAAATACTGCTTACTAAATTTCAGATTTCATGAACTGTTAACTTGTTGCTAAAAGATGAACTAAGGATGAACTTGTAGGCGTGTCGTTTTGCTGAAATGTTACTAACCTATGTCTTGGTATACCTCATGTAGAGTTTCATGCTTAGGTGAGTCGGTTAAGCCTTGCTGAGCCTTCGTGCTCATGGTTGCTGCTTAAGTGTTTTTCAGGTGAGGAGCCACCCACGGACTCGGAGTACGAGTCCATGCCAACCGGGGCTTGCCTTGTTGCTGCTGGTCAGTAGTTAGTTCCTCGTCCGGAAGAAGGAAGTCCAACACTTCCACAGTCTCTTCTTCAACGGCTACACGTTAATGAAATACTACATGTTAATTTGAATGCAAAGTGTAAACTTGAATACTTATTTACTAATAACTCTAGCTAGCCCTCCCCTGTGGTTCTGAAATTTTTATTGTGGCTTGGTAGGATCCTAACCAGAGTATTGACCAAGTTTCATTTGAAACCAAGTTCATTTGAACCTTGTACAAATAAAAGCCTCTTTGGTCAATAATTGGGCCTCTAAGTAATTCCAGGGTTTTTCCTGGCTCCCACCATTACTTTCTGGAAACTAGAATTTAGGATGGTTCTGATGGAGTTGGTTTCATGTCATTTGAAGAATTCTACAGGAAGTTATGTCTTAATTAAGATTGGAGAAAATCTGAAAAATGTTTCTGTACATCTTTCTATTTTCTCTGGGCAGTTCCCTTAATCACCCAATTAGGGTAACTAAATAAACTTGGATGAGTCTGAAAATTTTACTGGGATTCAGGGATTTTCCAATGAACCTTTCAGCCAAATTTCAGACTTTTTCATAGAGTAGTTCTCCAGATAAAATTCCCAACAGTTTAAACTTCAGGGATTTAATTCTGGAAAACTATTTACTTTCATGAGCTGAATTTGGTATTGCTGGAAAGTACTCAGAATCCTGAGTTCAGCAAAATTTGTTTCACTGAATTTGGAGCTCTCTAGCCAAAGTTCTGAGGATTTGAAGTTTGGAAAAATCCTGAAAATCGGGGAAAAAGTTTAAACTCTCGGGGCCTGCGGGGACACGTGTCGAGCGCGGAGGTGTCCGGCACACCGGAGATACCACACGTGTCGAGCGCGGAGGTGTCCGGCACACCGGAGCTCACAGGGTATTCGCGCTCCAGCACAGCCGATCCCTGGTCTCACCCGATCCCGATTTAAATTCTTCAGCCGCTGACACGTGGGCCAGCCGGCTTCGCCTTCCTCCCGCCGTTCTCTCGCGCCCGCGCCGCCGACCTCGCCGGAGCAGAGTCGGGGCCCGCCGGCTCGCCGCTGCCGGACCTCCCAGGGGCTGAAACTCGCCGCCAGGGGGTTGTCAACGTCGAGGAACACATCGGTGGTGTCAGGTCGGGCTGGGGGCGACCGGAAACAGCTCGGCGACGTGCCGCTGCCTCGGTTGAGGTTCGACACCGTGGACCGTGGTTTCTAAACCCCCAACACCTCGAACAAACGGCCCTACAGCATCAGTGTACCTCCAGGAAGCTCGACAAGGTGTCAAAAGGGTTCAGGGATGGCGGCAAGTCGGTCGGCACCGTGTGACCGATCGTGCCCGCCATGACCGCCCTCGATCAAGCTTGAAATTCGTCACCCCTAGACAGTTTCACGCTACGGATGCAGAAAAGAACTTGATCGCCGGCTAGTCCAGCGTCTATGTGCAAGATTTGATGACCTCCGAAAGACCATAGAGCGAGAATTTAAAGAAACCGTACCAGAAGCTCTGTTTACGGTTGCCAGAGCAAAAACTGGAAATTCTCTGTGGATTCTTCACGGTTGGCTTCCAACTTGGAGGAGAGCAGCACGGTGGTCACGCGCTCCTGTTGCCTCTCTTGCTGGACCGTGAAAACGCCTGTGGAACGCTGCCCAGGGCGCCTGACTCTCGGCTGAGGATAGGTCGCCGCGGTGGCGATCGTCTTCGGGCAAAGGAGGTCGGAGCTCGAGGTTTCTGGCGTTGGAGAGGTGGAGTGCGAGCTCAGGTGGCTGTCTAACAGCTCAGGGACGAAGGAGGAGATGGTTTTGCTGGTTTTCACGATTGAGCAGAGAGCTGCAGCGAGAAACAATGCCGCTGCTCGGGTTTGCCCGCGAGAAGATAAAGCCGGCCGACTTCTGCTCGGCTGAGGCGGTGCCGGTCGCGTGGGGGCGCGAGCCAGCCGCCCTGGGCGCCAGCGCGCGGAGAGGGAAGCAGCTGGTGGCGCCGGTAGCTGCTCGGTGGCATAGCCGACAGCTGCTCGGCGGAATTTCCCACCGAGACTCTGACTTTGGGTGCAAGTTTCTCCTTCTCCCCTCTATGACACGTGGGTCCCACCCGGGGTTTTGACCTCTGGAATTTACTCCTAATCACTGTTGTAAACAGTGAGCCCCATAATACCCCTGGTGATTCAAATTATTCACCCCTGACCCATTTGAATTGAATAGAATTCAAATTGGGTTCGGCTTGGGTGAATTTCAGCACAAGTATAGTTTTGAATTCAAATAAAGTTTGAATTCGTCCCACTTAGCTCATGTCAAGATCAACTCCAAATGGAGTGAAAATTGGTGTGTGAGCTCACAAAAATGTGCTGAATAAGAATATGAAGCTAACTTTTGAATTTGGGTGATGAAAGTTGCTGCAATTTGAATTTACATTCAAATTGGCCTCTTTTTCAAATAACCCAAAAAGTGCCTCAAAAAGTGTTGGATTTAAGTCTCCACTTACTTGCCTAATGCACGCTAGGGATCAGTGTTTCACATGAACTCAGGAACATGGAGAGTCCAAGAGTTCATATTGACGTCTCACACCAAGCTGTGAGACCTAGCCCTGAACCACATTCCTCGTCAGGGGAGCTAACCGAAATTGAACCGCTTTCGGTGGCGTTCCTTACCATTCTTACCCGAACATAGGTGCGTCGTTACATAATCAAAATTCAGAATTATAACACATATATTAGTGTGCCACTTTAAGTAACTATACTACTATATTCCTTATGTGGGCCTAATATCGTTTCCTCACTGTATCCTAAGTTTTTGTCGTAATACGATCCTTACTCCGTGTGCTATTACCAATGCGGCTCTGATACCACGCTGAGGGGGGCCCGATCCTCCATCACGTGGTCGTTCCGCCTTGCCCGAGGAATCGCATTGGGTGGTGCCGTGTTATGCGGCACCCAACAGCACACATATAAGGAACACAGTATTACATAAATCAAAAGCGGAAGGTTACAATTATTCTTTGTAAATAATCTACACAAATTAGCTACAGCGGAAGTCTATAACCAGCTCACGTTGAATAACTATGAAGCACCGAGAAGAGGTCCAGCCCGCGGACTCCTCTCGCTAGCAACATGAAAACAAGGCAGCGGCTAGGTCTCCAAGTGTGACATGACTTGGAAGTTTCCGAGTCTCACCGGACAACCCTCTTTATAGCGTCGATGTTTACCTGCAAAACCACTTATATAGCAAGAGTGAGCACAAAGGCTCAGCAAGACTTAACCATCTCTCCTAAAGCATGAAACTCTACATGAACGTAACCTAAGACCTATCCTGTAATTTGCAAAAAGACTCGCCTACGAGTTCATCCTTAACTTTCAGATTTTAGCCATAATAGTAGTGACCTTGCGCCCAGCAACATTGGAACTCCACAATCAAACAAGAAACGCTTCATTCCAATGTTACTTGTCCCAAGGTGAAAAATAAATTTAGTTTGCTCTATCTCTACTTCAAACATGGTTTTCATGCAACTTAACATAATCACAAGAGCAATTATACTTTTTGCAAACTGTTTCCACACAAGTTGATTTAACTACGTCACAACATGGGAGCAAGCGGTACTCAATAACCGCGAGGGACGGTGATTCGAATCTAACACTACCCGGATAACTCGACACATACGCCCGCCTCTGAAGACCCAACTCTGGCGTCCTTCATTACGTCGTATGTGGCAACCTTTCTCAGGACACTAAACTGTAGAACCGGTTGCGCCGTCTCGGGCTCATAGGTCTAACGAGACGATGTGGTATGTCTCTACAATCCAGTGAACCTGGTACATCGGTTTCCTGGTTCCCATATATCAGTAAGCATCCGGTACACAACTCAATACTTGCTCCTGGACGCGGCATACGCATCGGTCCTTAACCGACACAGGCAGAGCTACTCGACCAAGACCTCGTCTTGTCGCAGCCTAACCCCTCTGCCCGGTCTTATCATTAGAAATGTAAACTTTAGTTTGCTTCCTTTCCCAACCACACTTATGATCTTCTGAACTATAGCTCGCAAGTAGATTCCAACTACTCGTCTTCTACCGGATGCCTTAGACTATTTAGCATGGCTTTATTCTACAGCAATGACATAATGCTATCCTTGACCTCAGGGTTCATGTTTGGTTATGCAACTGGAGTATCACACATCCTTGACCTAATGCACATACAAACCTTGACCAATAGTAGTGAACAAAAGGGAAAACTTTAAAAACCACTTAAGTGCAAACCGGGGCTTGCCTTGGTTTTGCAGGTGTCTAAAGTCAGATAAGATGAAGTTAGTTGCTGATGATGACTTGAAACTTAATCCCTGCCTTCTTGCTCCTTGATCAAATCTTCACTTATCCACGTTTAAGCACTACACGTTATGAACATGCATATCTTTAATTGTAAAACTTTTTGCTAACAAATGTTACAGACAAATTTAAAACTGGGCCTTTGTTTAAGAATTTAAAATGACACTGGGGGTGGTGGTTTGGATGTGTGTCTAAGCACTATCCTCAAGTGAGAAGTGAGGTTCATCACTTGGGTGGTGATCACCTAATGAGGTTGAACAGGACATAATGATCCAGGGCTCTAATGGAGCTGGGAATTTTCTTGGGGGTTCCTTGTCACAAGAAAGTCCTCTGGACCAAAATTCAGAATGTTTCACTGAGTAGAGCACCCAGAATAATTTCCTAAGCATTTAGGTATAAAGGAATTAATTCTGATTAAACTTGCACTTTCATGCAAATCTAAGTGAACCATAATTTCCTACATAGCTCAGAGAGTATGCCTGAATTTTCCTAGGATTTTTGGAGTTAAGAAATGCCCAGAACTGAATTTCCAACTTTTGGAAATTCTCTGAAAATGTTTCTGTACTTATTTGAATACAGAAACTTGGAATTAGAATTACCCTAACTAAACCAACTCCAGATGAGCTGAAACTTTTACAGAAGTCTCCTAATATCCTAAAGAATATTCTGGCAAAATTTGGGAAATTTTGGATGAACCAAACGCCCTCTAAAATTCTTTTGCTGAAAAGATTTAAAGAATTTTCCAGAATTTTCCATTGGTTTTCATGCAAATTGGGTTGCATAATTGGATAGAGAATTTCATCCTGAATCCAACCCAACTTGAATCATTAAATTTGGAGCTTCCTAGCAAAAGTTATGCAGATCCAAAGTTTGAACCAAATCTGGAATTCAAATTAATTCGGGAAAAGTTCAAACTCTGCCTTTGGGCCACAGGGCCACATGTCGACCGCTGAAACAAGAGCCACACGGGGCCACAGACCTTTTCCCGCGCCATCACACCGGATACGGGGCCGCAGCGGATCGAAGATTTAAAATATCGCTGCTGACAGGTGGGACCGGCCGGTCGTCTTCAACCTCGGCCCGTCCCCTTTTTCCCGCGCCGCCCCCTCGCCGGAAGTTCGTCGGGACTCGCCGGAGTCGGCTTCCCGGCCGTCACCCGGCTCGGTACTCACTGACTGGGGGTTTCCAGGGGCGAGCAACTTATCTACGGGGTCAGCACAAGCTATAGGCGCTCGGAACTATGTCCGCGACGTGCGCACCCTTCGGTGAAGCTTCTGCGCCGTGGTCCGAGCATCCTAGCCCGCCAAATGGTCGTAAAATTTGCTCTAAAGCATCAGTGAAGGTCAGGCAAGCTCGTCATGGCCTCAAACTGGCTAGGGAATGGTGGCAACTCGGTTGTCACCGTGTGCCCGAGGGTCCCCGCCATGATCGCCGCTCGGAAACTTCAAAATGATCTGCTAATATGGGGTTTCAAGCCATGATTGGGGAGGGGATCGGGTCGTCCTCGAGTCTAGGTCCTTTGAGCACAGTTTAGTGACCTAAAGACGAGAAAGGAGTGGGAATTTGGGGAATTCGTACCAGAACGTCGCCCGGTGGCCGCCGGCGAAGTTTTTCCGAATTCTTGCTCGGTGGTTCACGGCTTGCCTTGTGGTTTGGGTGGAAGCAGCAGGGCCTGCTGGCGCGTCCGGGGACGTCCTTTTTTGGCCGTGAACGGTGCTAGACTCCGCTGTCCACGGGAGCGACGAGCTGCTGTGCAGTTCGGTTGCCGCGGAAACGAGCTTGGCTAGGGAAGGGAGGCCGGAACCCGGCTGTTTTCTCGCCGAGGACATGAGAGGATCTCCCTCAGGACCATTTTGCGGCTCGGTGGAGTGGTTGCATGGGGTTCGGTTGGTTCCCGTGGATCGACCGATTAGAGGCGGCAATTTTCCGGTCGGTTGCTCGCGAGGAGGTAAGGACCCGGGAGTAGCTCGGTGTCACGAGGGGAATGATCACGCAGAGGGGCGGCAGGGCCACGAGTAGCTCTCCAGCGCTGCTCAAGCAGCTGGGAGCTGGCGGCAAACCTCCCCTCGGTGGCGCCTCGCGCTGGCTTCGGCTGTCCGGCACCTTCGAGCGAAACAGGGAACCGGTTTGAGTCTGAACAGAGGAAAATATTGCTTAAGTGCTAAGTCTTCCCCTCTCCTCAATGACAATTGGGTCCCTCTCATATCCTTTCCTAAATATCTAACTTTTGGCACATTGTAAACTTCAGCTATTAGGGATCCAAATTCAAAGGCCATTTTGCCCTTTGACAAGTTGAGCCACAGTTTCAAATTTGAATTCAAATTTAGAGGAAATTTACAAGTCCCCTTGATATACATATCAAGCACCTCCAAATTTTCTCAAAATTTGTCTCCCTCATAATTTGGACCTGAGGAATTCAAATATGCCATCTGATCCTTAAGTTGGCCATTGCAAATACAAATTTTCAAACAACAGTTTGAATCTCCTTTTTGGAAAGGGCCTTCTTTGCCTTGAAGTAGACCATTTAATTCAAACTGAAATTTAAGTCCTCTTTGGTGATGACCCATCTAAATTTGGGTGAAACACTTTGGTTTGCTCCTAGCCCATGCTTGATCAATCTTGGTCCCAAGCTGAACCGCACAAGTTCAGTTTGACCATGCCCCTCAAATTTGAATTTTGAAGGTGATCTCAAACAATGCTTTGAACAAATGGTATATGAGCTTAAAATCCCTCCCATTTTGGAACTTAAACTCTTCAATACCTGAGGACTGCAATGGTCATCTCATATATATGCTTTTGGACCATCTGAACATGAATGCTTTGCAAGGGTTCAACAATGGGGTTTAAACTTCCCTCCCCTCTACTCATAGAGAATGTGCATATGAGTTAGCTTTTTGGGAGTGAAATTCTTCCCTAGGTTAACATGTGTTCAGTATGAGCTAAAGAACATTTTAGCTCTCCCCACATGTCCATGTTTGAGTTTATCATTTCATGTGACATAACTCAAGTCATTTCCCTTGCCTTAACATGTTTTGAATTCAGCATGAACTCAACATGAGCATAATCCATTCATTTCTAGCTTACCCTCAAATAAGAAAGTTGCCACCATAATTCTCCCCTCCTTCAACGTTGTGAGGTTCCATGTGTGTTCAAAACTTTGGCAGCATTTTGAGGTGAGCATCTGGGGTCTAAAAGGTCTTATTTTTGTTCTTTCTCATACACATGTAGGACTACTGATGAGTTTAACTCCACCTTGGTCCAACACATTCAAAGGCATGCTTGAACCCTTGTGGTTGCAACTCATGTATACCATCACATGTGAGAAAGTTTTTGTAAGTCCCATTTTTCATGAACCAGAAACGCCATGACGTTCAATCACCTGTTTCTTTGCATTCACGTTTTTGGGGCTTTTACACATATGCCTGTGGCGGGGCTCGCATGGCGAAGACCTGCCCTTCTGGTTGTGTCGAGGCCGACAACATGCTGCCGCCTGCCTCCTGGCTGCGACGCCTTTCTCGGCGTCGCTCGAGGTACACCCGGGCGTCCTGCCCCAAGTGGCACCGTTCCAGTTCCCTTTGCAGGTCCGTCAACAGGAACCTGGAGGAGCTGGAATCCACCGTTAGCCCGTCAACCGTGGGTGTGCGCGTCAGCGACACAGCCGGTTGCCCTGGGCGCCGTCCTCGCCGAAACCGAGGGTTCGCAGCGGCGACGACGAGGCGGTCCACCTCGCGGACCCATTGCTGGGTCGCTGAATGGGGCGCATCCCCCGCAGGCGGGTTGCGCAGCAGCGCTCTCGCTGCAGCTAGCGCACCTCCATGGTGTACGCTCAGCGCTGCAGAAGACCTCACGCTGGTCGGGGCCTGCATAGCCGGAGTCGGCGTTGCCGGAGTCGGCTGCTGGCTGCCCGCTTCTGCCGACACACTCCGTCCTGAGTGTGTCGACATGTACTCCCCAGTGGTCACGGTTCGCCGTGAACGCGGAGGGGGAGAGTTTGCCGTTGAAGGAAGCTTGGTCATCTTCGTTGGCGGAAACTCGTCGCGCTAGGTGAAAAACCCCCTACCTGGCGCGCCAAATGTCGATGTGTGCGATCGACACTTCCCCCGGGCCTGCACTGGGCAGCCCGCGGAGATTCTTTTTTTGGCGGGGCTAGTCTCCTAGCGGAAAGCTTGCGCGGATGGACGAGTTAGCGAGAGCTTGACACGGCGAGTTTTACGTGGTTCAGGCCGCCGGAGCGTAAAACCCTATGTCCACGGCGAGCTATGGAGCTCGCTATATTGCTTGCTGCTCAGGGCCGGAGGCCTGAGCTTGGGGGTGAGTTACAGCTTGAGAGTGTATGGCTAGCGTATGAGTTGCAAAGTGCGAACCCTTGCTATCGACGCCTGCCCGAGCCTTTTATAGTCCAAGACTCGGGTGGCTTACAAGGGGAGCCGGGACCCGACAGGTGGTCCCGGGAAGATTGCTTGTTATCTACCGTATCTGTAGTTACGCCGGTAGTTGCCTCTGGTCGAAGGCTTCTGAGTCTTCATCTGGCCCCTTGCCCATGCCGCGTGCTAGTCGTAGTGGTTGATGACGGCGCAGGCGGCATGGGATGTCTTGTCGCGGCGTTTATTGGCTGGCAGGTTCTGACACCGCGCGCCAGTCTGTGATGCGACTGGGCGCAACGGCACCTGACAGACGCGTGCTCCGCGTTTCCGCGTCTTGGGAAGACGCGGGCCTTGAATACCTTGTACGGGCAAGGTGTGGGGCGCCTTTACGCCCGCTGCCAACCGCTCGGGGGCAGGCAGCACCGTTCTTCTGGACACGTGGCGGGTCCGGAGCCCTTCTCTGAAGCGAGGAGGGTCCGGCCTGCGGGGCACGTGGAGCCTCCGGACCTCTCCCCGCGGAGGGGGAGGTCCAGCCTCTGTATGCCACGTGGCGGGCCCGGAGCTCTCCTCTGCGGAGAGGGAGGTCCGGCCCCGCTGGACGCGTGGCGCCTTCGGACCTCTCTCCCGCGGAGGGGGAGGTCCGGCTTCTGTATGCCACGTGGCGGGCCCGGAGCTCTCCTCTGAGGAGAGGGAGGTCCGGCCCCGCCGGACGCGTGGCGCCTTCGGAGCTCTCCCTGCGGAGAAGGGCGAGTACCTTAGGCATTTTACCCTGTGCGCGGGGGTACCCCATATCTCAGGTACCGACAGAGGCGATTCCTGCGCTCTGGTCATAGAGCGAGAGAGTTCCGCCAGGGCTGAAGCCTGGTGACGCGGCCGTTGTTGCAGCTTCTGGATTCTGGTCGTGCCAGGAGACCCTTGGGGCTTGTTTCTTCCTTTTTATCGAGTCTGTAGTCCAGCTCATGGAGCCTCGCATAGTTTGACTCTTTTAAGATATTTGTGGCTGTGATGCTTTTTCTCTCCTTCTTGGGCTTGCCTGACTGAGTCCTCAGCTCCGCAAGGTACTCAGAGGCCATCTCTAATCTCGGAGCTTTGCACAGACACCCTCTCCGGGTCCTAACCATGTTAGGGGCCCCCGGAGGTTTCCGGATCTTGCCCTATGGGAAGCCCCAAATCTGCCTGCCACGTGGCGGGTCCGGAGCTCCTCCTTAAGAGGCGGGAGCTCTGGCCATGCTGGACGCGTAGGGCTTTAGGAGCCCTCCCACCGAGGGGGGAGGTCTGGTTCCCGCCTGCCACGTGGCGAGCCCGGAGCCCTCCTCAAGGAAGGTGAGAGTTCCGGGCCTGCTGGACATGTGGGGCCCTCGGTCCCCGCCCCTGCAGAAGGGGCGGGATCCGGTCCTTCCAATCCTAGGCCGAAGTAGTTGGTAGCTCTTTTTCCCCCTGCTTCATGCAGACCCTGTTGCCGCAACCTGGATGTCCTGCACATAGGTAGAGGAAACGTAATTCTCCTTGGGGGCTCCCCCTCCCTTATCTCATAGTCTTATTTGACTTATAGCCCCTAACCATATGCTTGGTGCTTGGGGACTTGTAGAGAGGGGTAGCTGAGCACATGGCAACCATGCACTGCAAGGGTGATTAAAAAACTTAATTCACAATTTAAATGAGTACAAGGAAAGAGCAAAGTAGAGCAGACTTCTTTTCGTACAACTTTCCACAGGAGGAAGGCAGGCTAAACATGGAGGCCACGACCCACCCCATTAAGAGGGGAAGCAAGACTCTACGCGCTTGGAGTAGGAACCAGGCAAAGCTGAACGTAGTCCTGGACTGTCCCCTGGGGCTTAGCTGCTCCGGGCGCTGCTCCTGGACTCTATGGAGTTTATTACGAAAAGAAAGTACTTTCCTATTTTTTCTCTAGGGGTAGAACTTACGGAGGTGTTCTATGTTCCAAGGGTTCGGGAGCAGGTCCCCATCCTCGGTGGAAAGGCGCACACACCCGGGGTGGCATACTTTCGCGACTCGGAAGGGGCCTTCCAAACTAGGGGAGAGTTTGTGGGCCCCTTCGCGAGAAAGTATGCGCCGCAACACCAGGTCACCTTCCTGCAGCTCCCGGGCACGCACAGACCTCTGGTGGTAGCGCCGAAGCGCTTGTCTGTACTGCGCGTTACGGAGTGCCGCATGTAATCAGACCTCGTCGACGAGGTCGATTTCTCCACGCCGGAGGTTGTCCTGCGAGGCTTCGTCGTAAGCCTAGACACGGTGAGACTTCATGGTGATTTCTGGGGGAAGTATAGCTTCAGCCCCATACACCATGAAGAAGGGTGTCTCCCCGGTGGCCCGGCTCTGGGATGTCCGGTTAGCCCATAGTGTGCTCGGAAGCTCATCTACCCAATTGGCACCATGTTTCTTCAGGCTGGCGAAGGTGCGAGTCTTAAGGCCCCGGAGAATCTCCGCGTTGGCCCTCTCAACTTGCCCATTGCTCCTCGGGTGGGCGACAGAGGCATAGCATACCTGAATACCAAGGTCCTCGCAGTAGTCTTGGAATGCTGCGCTGGTGAACTGGGTCCCGTTGTCGGTGATGATCCTGTTTGGGACCCCGAACCGGCAGACAATAGACTTGATGAATTTTACTGCGGATTGTTTGTTGATGGTGACAACTGGTGTAGCTTCCGGCCACTTGGTGAACTTGTCGATGGCGACATAGAGGTACCGGAATCCCCCGACGGTTCTGGGAAATGGTCCCAGGATGTCCAGCCCCCATACGGCAAACGGCCACGAGGGCGGGATCATCTGTACCGCCTGAGCCGGTGTATGGATCTGCTTGGCGTGGAACTGGCACGCCTTGCAGCTCTCGACCAGCTTGACGGCATCCTGGAGTGCTGTCGGCCAGTAGAAGCCATGCCGGAAGGCTTTACCGACAAGTGTGCGTGAGGAAGAATGACTTCCACATTCGCCTCCATGGATCTCAGCGAGCAAGTCGCAGCCTTCCCCCTGGGTTATACACCGCAATAGGATGTGGTTGGTGCCACGCCGGTAGAGATCCCCCTCTACCAGCGCGTACCTCTTAGCCATACGCACAATCCGTTCAGCGGTTGCATGTTCATCAGGGAGGATATTGTCCTTCAAGTAGTCCCGGATCTCCGTGATCCATGCATCGGGTCTGACTTGAGCTTCTGGATGTTGAGCGCTGGGTTGCACGGAGTCCCCAGTGACGCTTACGATCCTAGGCGGCATCCATGGCTGTAGGGCCACCGGGACCGCCAGCTTCGAGGTGCTGGTCAAGCCCCCTTCACCCGGCTCGGCGGGCCGGGCTGTGGGCCACGGCAACGTCCTCTCAAAAACTCCTTCGGGCGCGGGGGCTCCGGTGGAAGCCTTCGTTGAAAGGTTGTCAGCTGCGGCATTACCAGCGCGCGGTACGTGATGCAGGTCCAAGGCGGGGAATTCTTTCTCCAACATCTGTACGTGAAGCAGATACGCAGCTAGCTGCGGGTCATTGCAGGAGCATTCGCCCTTGACTTGCTTGATGACCAGTTGGGAGTCACCCTGTGCTAACAACTGGCGAGCGCCTAAAGACAGGGCTGTCTGCAGGCCAATGATGAGTGCTTTATACTCCGCCATGTTGTTGGTTGCCTTGAAATTTAGACGCACCATATACCCAAACTGTTCCCCCGATTGCATGAGGAGCAGTACGCCGGCACCGGCCCCCTGCTTTCGTGAGGAGCCGTCGAAGAAAAGTGTCCAGTGAGGTTCGGTGAAGACCGGAGCTTGGGGCTCTGGCTCACCGCCTTCATGGCCCCCTGGGTCAGTCTTCGTTGGTGTCCACTATGCCACAAAGTCAGCCAGTGCTTGGCTCTTGACCGCATGGCGTGGGAGGAAGTCTAGCTCAAACTCCGCCAGCTCCGCCGCCCATTTAGCAACGTTGCCAGTCGCATGGGGGCTGTGAAGAATTGTCTTCAGCGGATACGAGGTGACTACCGAGACCCGGTGGGCCTGGAAGTAATGGCGGAGCTTCCTGGAGGCCACGAGCACCGCATACAGCAGCTTGTGGACTTCTAGGTACCTTGTCTTGGCATCATGAAGTACTTCGCTGATGTAGTAGACAGGCCTCTGTATGGTTCGAACCCTCTCTCTTAGGCTCGAGGGCTCCTCGTCCATTGGCCCCGGCCCGCCGGAGGTGTGTGGACCCACGGGGGCCCCCGGGAACTGGGACCCGGAGGCCCTTAAGCTTTCTTGATCATCCGGGAGCTCCGGGGGGTCTTGAGGGACCTCCGGGAGATCCCAATTAGACCCTGGAGATTTATCTTGGGGGTCCGGGAGGCCGTCCTGGGCCTCCGGGAGGTCGGCTTGGACCTCCAGGGGGTCCGGGAGACCGTCTTGGCCCTGCGGGGCCCCCTGGCATCTGTCTTCTGCTACCGGAGCTGGTTGCGAGGGTGAGGGGTCTGGCCGCTCCGCGACAAGGACCATACTCACCACTTCTGTTGTCTCCGCAATGTAGAGCAGCAAGTGCTCCCCGGGCTCAGGGGCTACCATGATAGGTAGGGTCGTCAGGAGTCGCTTCAACTCCTGGAAAGCCTCTTCTGCTTCATCAGTCCAGGCAAAGGGGCCTGACTTGCGCAGGAGCTTAAAGAAAGGGAGTGCCCGCTCTGCTAGCCTCGGTATAAACCGACTCAGCGCGGCTAGACATCCCGTGAGTCTCTGAACATCCTTGCCGCGGACAGGGGGCCGCATCAAGTCGATGGCCTTGATCTTTTCTAGGTTGGCCTCAATCCCTCGGTGCGAGATCATGAACCCTAAGAGCTTCCCAGAGGACACGCCGAACACACATTTACCTGGGTTCAGCTTGGTGCGCGTAGAGCGCAACTTGTCAAAGACTAAAGCTAGGTTATCTAGTAGGGATGAACCCTGCTTGACCTTGACGACTATGTCATCGACATACACCTCAACTAGGTCTCTTATTAACTCCCCAAAGGTTTTGTGCATCGCCCGCACAAAGGTGGGGAGTGCATTCTTTAGGCCGTAAGGCATAGACACATAGCAATAAAGGCCGTCTACTGTGATGAAGGAAGTGTGCTCCTCGTCCTCCCTAGACATGGGGATCTGATGGAAACCCGAGTAGGCGTCTAGGAAGCACAGCATATCACAGCCTGACGTTGAGTCTACT
Source organism: Neostapfia colusana (assembly GCA_030760725.1). Lineage (NCBI taxonomy): Eukaryota > Viridiplantae > Streptophyta > Magnoliopsida > Poales > Poaceae > Neostapfia > Neostapfia colusana. The sequence goes on along the minus strand of JASWHV010000017.1, from coordinate 21,928,830 downwards.
ATTTGATCTATTCTAGGGAGAGGGAATGGATCTTTGGGACATGCCTTATTGAGACTGGTGTAGTCGATGCACATCTGGAGCTTCCCGCCGGCCTTCGGGACAACGATGGGGTTCGCCAACCATCGGGGGTGGTGGACCTCCCGTATGAAGCCAGCGTCCAGCAGCTTCTTGACTTCTTCACGGATGAAGTTTTGCCGCTCGATGGACTACTTGCGGGGCTTCTGTTGAACCGGCCGGGCGTCGGGGAAGACTTTCAAGTGGTGCTCGATCACCTCCCTGGGGATCACCGGCATCTGTGACGGCTTGCATGCAAACACGTTGACGTTGTGCCAGAGGAAGGTGACGAGCGCGCCTTCCTATTTGCTATCCAGGCCCCCGGCTACCCGGGTGGTCTGGGTAGCTTCGGCGCCGACTTGGACGACCTTTAAGGGGATGCCGCCCTCGTCGAGAGGTTGCACCCGGGGTGCTGTGGTGGAAGCACGGTGACGTGCGCTCGGGCGGAGCTGGTCCGGCTCCGTATTGCCGGGGGCTGATGCCCCAGCTGTTGCGAGCGCTTGGAGCTTCTCCAGGGCCGACACTGCAGCAGTGCGGTCCCCACGAATCCTGAGAACGCCCGTCGGTGTTGGCATCTTCAGGACGAGGTAGCCGTAGTGGGCTACAGCCATGAACCGGTACAGGGCTGGCCTGCCGATTATGGCGTCGAAGGGGAGGTCTATCTCCGCTACGTCGAACAGAATGTACTCCGTTCGATAGCTGTCTAGAGCCCCGAAGGTCACCGGGAGACTAATGTTGCCGTAGGGGATAACCTGTCCCGGCCCTACCCCTGAGAACGGGCTCGATGGGGTGAGCTTGGCCATCGGGACCTGCAGCTTCTGGAAAGCTGCATGGCTGATGAGGTTCAGCCCAGCTCCTCCATCAACCAAAACGTGGTACATTCTCATGTCGGCGATGGTAGGGGCCACCAGGAGCGGTAGTTGGCCGGCCCCAGCCATGTTCCTGGGGCAGTCGGTGGCGTCAAAGCTGATGGGGGTCCCCATCCACTTAAGGTCCGGTGCAGCACTTGGGAGTGGCGCCACCGACGCTACCGCTCGGCGCAGAGTCTTGACTGCGCTTCGGGACGAGGGGTCGGCGGACCCGCCGTATATGACGTAGAGCTTCTTCCGACGCTCATCTTCGCTGGAGCCGGAGTCCTCATGATTGTGTGCCGCCTTCACGACACGCTGAGACTCCTGGATCTCCTCTGGGTGGTCGATGTTGTCTGGAACATCCACCCCCTGCTCGTCTTCCTTTGGACGGAAGGGCAGGGCATCAGCCCGCTGCCGCTTCCCCTTGCGGAAGCGCTCTGCGAGCCTTCGGATCTCCTGACACTCGGCAGCAGTGTGGCGACAGCTGCCGTGCACGGGGCACATGTTGTCCTGGCTATCTTCTGGGGTCGGTGACTTTCGCTGCCTCTTGTCAGGGCGCGGCCCCCGAGCCCCACTGAGCGTCGCTGCAGTGACGACTAGGGTCGCGGCCGGCGGTCTTATCTTGCTTCTGCCTCGGCTCTTGGTCTTCCTGCTGCCTCCATAGGGAGTAGGACCAGATCCGGGCAGCCCTCCTGACTCGGAGGATGGCTGTGAGTGCCAGTTCCGTCCTTCGGCTGCTCTGGCGCACTTGTCCGCCAAGCTGAAGAGCTCCGAGGCATCGCGGACCTCCCTGGTCGCGAGCTTCTCAAGCATCTTCTTGTCTCGGACGCCTTGCCGGAACGCCACCACCACAGAAGCATTTTGAATGTGTGGGATGGTGTTTCGTACCTGGGAGAACCGCTGGATGAAAGAACGCAGCGACTCCCCAGGTTGTTGTTGGATGGCGTGGAGGTCGAGCTCCGTGCAAGGCCGGGTGTAGGAACTGCCGAAGTTGGCTATGAACTGTCGGCAAAGCTCTCCCCAGGAAGTTACGGAACCCTGGGGGAGGTTCATGAGCCAAGACCGAGCTGGGCCAGTCAAGGCGACAGGGAAGTAATTGGCCATGACGGCTTCATTCCCTCCTGCGGCAAGTACGGCGGTGGAGTAGATTTGGAGGAATTCCGCCGGGTTGATGCTGCCGTCGTACTTCTCGGGCAGGAGCGGCCGAAACTTGCGCGGCCACTTTGCGAAGCGAAGGTGGGGCGCGAGGGCCACACACCCTGCTTCTGTCGCCACAGGTTCTTATGCCGCGAACGCTTGGTTCGCACTGAGCACCGCGTGCCCCGGCATGGGCAAGGCTGCACCATAGGCCGGGGGCGCCATATGCAGGACATATGACTGTGGCATATCCTGCATGGCACAGGCCTGGGGCAGAGATCGCGTGGCGAAGGTCTGCTCTTCAGGCTGGGTCGAGGCCGACGTCATGCTGTCATCAGCCTCTTGGTGGCGACGCCTTTCTCGGCGCCGCTCGAGGTATACCCGGGCATCTTGACCCAGGTGACACCGTTCCAGCTCTGTCCTCAGATCTGTTGATCGGGGGCTGGTAGAGCTGGAGTCTGCCATCTGCTCGCCATCCAATGGTGCGCGCATCAGCGACACGACCGATTGGCCAGAGCGTCGTCCCCGCCGAGGTCGAGGGTTTGCGGCGGCGACGACGAGACGGTCTACCTCGCGGATCCACTGCCGGGTCGCTGCCTGAGGCGCGTCCCCAGCGGACGGATTGTACAGTAGCGCTCTCGCCGCAGCTAACGCACCCCCACTGGGCACGCCCAGCGCTACTGGAGACTTGAAGCTGGTTGGAGCCTGTATTGCCGGGGTCGGCGCTGCCAGAGCCGGTTGCTGGCTCCCAGCTCGTACCGACACGCTCCGTCCTGAGTGTGTCGACATGTACTCCCCCCTGGTCGCGGTCTGCCGCAGAGGCGAGGGGGGAGAGTTCGCCGCTGAAGGAAGCTTGGTCATCTTCGTCGGCGGAAACTCGTCGCGCTAGGAGAAAAGCCCCCTACCTGGCGCGCCAAATGTCGAAGTGTTCAGTCGACACTTCCCCCATGCCTGCACTGGGCAGCCCGCGGAGGTTCTTCTTTCGGTGGGGCTAGTCTCTAGCGGAGATCTTGCGCAGATGGACGAGTTAGTAAGAGCTTGACACGGCGAGTTTTACGTGGTTCAGGCCGCCGGAGCGTAAAACCCTACGTCCACGGCGAGCTATGGAGCTCGCTGTATTGCTTGCTGCTCGGGGCCGGAGGCCTGAGCTTGGGGGTGAGTTACAGCTTAAGAGTGTATTGCTAGCGTATGAGTTGCAAAGTGCGAACCCTTGCTATCGATGCCTACCCGAGCCTTTTATAGTCCAAGACTCGGGCGGCTTACAAGGGGAGCCGGGACCCGACAGGTGGTCCCGGGAAGATTGTCTATTATCTACCGTATCTGCAGTTATGCCGGTAGTTGTCTCTGGTCGAAGGCTTCTGAGTCTTCATCTTGCCGCCCTGCCCATGCCGCACGCTAGTCGTAGTGGTTGATGACGGCGCAGGCGGCATGGTATGTCTTGTCGCGATGTTTATTGGCTGACAGGTTCTGACACCGCGCGCCAGTCTGTGATGCGACTGGGCGCAACGGCACCTGACAGAAGCGTGCTCCGCGTCTCCGTGTCTTGGGAAGACGCTGGCCTTGAATACCTTGTACGGGCAAGGTATGGGGCGTATTTACGCCTGCTGCCTATCGCTCGGGGCAGGCAGCGTCGCTCTGCTGCCACGTGGCGGGCCCAGAGCCCTTCTCAGAGAAGAGAAGGGTCAGTCCCGCGGGGCACGTGGAGCCTCCGGACCTCTCCCCACGGAGGGAGAGGCTCGGCTTCTGTTGGCCACGTGGCGGGCCCGGAGCTCTCCTCTGAGGAGAGGGAGGTCCGGTCCCGCTGGACACGCGGCGCCTTCGGACCTCTCTCCCGCGGAGGGGGAGGTCCGGCTTCTGTATGCCACGTGGCGGGCCCAGAGCTCTCCTCTGAGAAGAGGGAGGTCTGGCCCCGCCGGACGCGTGGCGCCTTCGGAGCTCTCCCTGCGGAGAAGGGCGAGTTCCTTAGGCATTTTACCCTGTGCGCGGGGGTACCCCATATCCCAGGTACCGACAGGAGGGCAAGCAGAAGGTCGACGCCTCAGTCAGCGTCGGCCACTAGGTGGGGTTTCATGAGCCTCAACGTGTCATAAAGACGGTGCACAACGGTGAGGACTCCAGATCTGGTGATGACGAGCCGGGGCAGTAGCCAACTATGGCCGCCCCGGAAAGTCCGTGGAGACTGCACTGCTGCGATATCAACGTTGGAGAAGTTCCAAGTAGTTGCAGCAGCCCAAGCACCAGTCCCGACGGTGCAGAACTAGGCCAGCTCCACCCGAGTGCACGTCTCTGTGCCTCGGCTGTCCCTCCTGGGGGCCGCCCAGGGTCTGTCAACCTCTTGAAGGCCTTAGCCAGAAGGGGAAAGACGCCTTGGGTCTCCCAAGAAGAGTCCGGGTCCGCCTACCCCTTGAAGGCCTTAGCCAGAATGGGAGGGTACCCCAGGGCTCCCAGGAGAAGCCGCGCAGGACCCGCTCCAGCGTGAAGATGACGAACTCGTAGACGAGGCCCGGCTGCAGGTGACACCCCACAACGCACGGCCTCGGCTGGTGCTCTAGCACTACCACCAAAGGACCAAGCGCGTCAGGGACCTGCAAGAAGGCAACCTGGTGCCGTGGCACACACTTTCCCGCTATGGACCTATAAACTCTCCCCCAGCCGGGAAGGTCCCTTCCGAGTCACGAAAGTTGCCGTCCCAGGTACACATGCCTTTCAACCAAGGATGGGATCTGTTCCCGAACCCTTAGCATGGAACAACACTGTAAGTCTTACCTCCCGAGTGTTAGTAGAACAGGGCCATACCCTTCTGTAATAAATCCCATAGAGTCTAGGAACAGCGGTCAGAGCAGCTAAGTCTCAGGGGACGGTCCAGGACTATGTCCAGCTTGGCCTGGTTCTGACCCTAAGCGCGTAGAGTCTTGCTTCCCTTCTTAATGAGGTGGGTCGTTGCCTCCATGAACAGCCTGACTTCCCCATATGGGCATTTACACAGAAACCTGTTGTACTTTGCTCTTTCTCATGTGCTCATTTAAATTACGCATTAGTTTTATGACCGCACTTTCTATGTATGCTCACCGTACATTTAGCTCCCTTTTCCCGCGCTCATCCATAGTCAGCATTTGCTATCCTACCGAAGGCGGTTGCGCTTGAGGCGCCTGCCGATGGCCAAGGGGGCCTCTCGGGCCTCCCCCGGTCAGGTGTTGCGGTGTAAGTTGGTCACCTCCAGGAAAGGCCTGCGCCGTGCATGGGGGGTCCAGGGTGCGTATCCCGCTTAGCCGGCTCTGTACCCAAAGCGTGCGCACCCTGCCCTCCGGAGGTCCAGGGGAGTACAGCCGCTTTGCCTGGTTCCGTACCCAAAGCCTGTGCACTCTGCTTTCCCGGCGCACTGTCCGGTACTAGGGGCCGGACGATCATACCCAGACCTTGGAGGGAGCCGGAGCCCCGGTGCCTCGCGCACAGAATTGCCCAAGCCCCGTATACCGGACTAGGACCGTAAGCCGAATAAGACTAAGAGACGGGGAGGGGAGGACCCCCCGAGGAGAATTACGTTTCCTCTACCTGTGTGCAGGACCTCCAGGTTATAGCTACGAGGGCTGCATGAGGTGGGGGGCAAGGAGCTATCGACTACTCCAGCGCAGGACCGGATGGTCCGGGTTTCTCTCCTTCAACAGGGATGGGGCCCGAAGGTCCCACGTGTCCAGCAGGGCCAGAGCTCCCGCCTCCTCAGGAGGGGCTCCAGACCCGCCACGTGGCCGGCAGAAGCCGGACCTCCCCCTCCGGGGGGGGGGGGGGAGCTCTGAAGGCCCCACGTGTCCAGCGGGGCCGGAGCTCCCGCCTCCTCAGGAGGGGCTCCGGACCCGGCACGTGGCCGCCGGAAGCCGGACCTCCCCCTCTGGGGGGGGCTCTGAAGGCTCCACGTGTCCCACGGGGCCGGACCTTCCTCTCCTTAGAGGGGAGCTCCGGGCCCGCCACATGGCCAGCAGATCTGGACCTCCCCATCCTCAGGGGGCGAGCTCCGGAGACCTCCGGGGCCCTTAATACAGTAAGGACCCGGGGAAGGTGTCTGTGCAGAGCTTCGAGATTGGTGAAGGCCTCTGAGTACCTTGCAGAGCTAAGGGCTCGGCCAGGTGAAACCAAGAAGAAGACAAAAGCATCACATACACAAAGGGTCACAAGAGTCCATTTATTCATGGCTCCATGAGCTGGCCTACAGACTCGATAAAAAGAAAGAAACAAGCCCTAGGGTCCTCCTGGCTCGCGCCGGAACCTAGAGGCTACAAGGGCGGCCACATCCCCGACTTCAGCCCTGGCGGTCTCCTCCCGCTCCGCGGCAGGGCCCTCTCTCACTGGCTCCAGTGAGAAGCAAGGGTCCCGGCTCCTGAAGCATGCCAACACATGTGTGGCAACCTCCAAGGCCAGGCCCCGTCCCTCTGCCTCAAGCTCGCTGGCGACCACCGCGTCTAGCCTGTTCAGCTTGGCGCCGATTGACTCCAGCGCGGGGATCACTTTGGCCACCTTCAGCGCAGGAGCCGCCGCCTTCACCGGGCTGAAGCCAAGAGGGACCAAGGCGGATCCCGCCTGATCGACGAAGCACGAGACCGCACGGGCCTCGGTGGACCGTGAAGCCAATAGCTCCTCTACCTTGCGGCGGGCTGCCCGCAGGGCGTCACGGCTTCCCTCTGAGAATTCCTTCTCCTTCGCCGCCAGGGAGCTTTCACGAAGGCGGAGAGTCTGGGCAAGCCGCTCCAACTCTGAAGCCCGGAAGACAGCAGCCAACTCCCGATCTAGGATCGCCTAGCGTTCCCAGGAGACCTGCTCTTCCCTCATGGCGAGGTCTGCTTTCCGGGCCTCTATCTCCCTGGCCTGAGCGTGCAGGTCGCCCTCGCCTGCCGCCAGCCATGCAGCGACCCTCTCCGCCTCGGCTGCCACGGAGCGCTCCTGGTCCTCAACGGCGCACTTACGGCGCTCCAGCCTCTGCCGTATCTCCTCCATGGAAGAGAGGCTCTCCTCGGCCTGGGCATGCGCCTCAAGGGCCTCCCTGTGGAGCCGCCGCGTCTCGGAGTCCAGACGGTCGACAGCCTGCTTCTGCCGGTCGAGGAAGGCTCCCATGATGTCAAGCGACTCCCGCCTGGAGTCGAGCTCGCCCTTGACCTTCGTTGTCCGCTCCCGCAAAAGGTTCCCCCAGGTAAGGAGGCGATCCCTCCCAACTGCCTGCTCCTCTCGCTCACGACCAAGCGCGGCCAAGACCTGCCGGAAGCTCGCTTGGGCGAGCACGAAGGCATCCGCCAGTGGCAGTGGGGCAGCAGAGGCCAGAGCGGCGCCCCCGACCTCCTCCATCACATCATCCTCAAGAAAATACGATGCACCGGGGACCGGGATAAGACGCCGGTCAGGGGAAGCCGGCACCGGGACTTTGACAGCCGGACCTGCCGAACCGTCACTGACAGCTGGCTCCTCAGCCGGTGGAGAGGGACGAGTGGAGGGAGTAGACGCTGAAATAGAAGCCTGGCCGCCTGGTACAGGGCGGACCTGCGCTGGCCTGGGGGCCGCGGCAACTGTCTCGGCAGGAGGAGTTGACGCTGACATAGAATCCGGGCAGACCGGAACAGGAGGAACTCGCGCTGGCTTGGCTCCGCGGCAGCTGTCCCGGTTTCCGAGCGCAACGGCGCAGACTCCCCATCAGTCGGGGACGGCCGAGAAACGCGAGCACTCCAACGGGCCCTGAACCCCGACTTCCGACCGGGGTAGGACCACTAGAGCCCGCCGTCGCCACCGACGGCCACTCTGCAGTCGCCTGGACTAACGGAGCAGGGGACGCTCCAGAAGCTCCCCTCGACACATCAGCAGGTTACCTGGAGACTTCACCGCTTGAGGAGGGAAGACACAACGTACGGGAACCTTCGACCTGTTGTCGCTTAAGAGGAGTCCCGTCGGGATGATGATCCCGGGACCTCTTGGGGTCGCCACCGGACGGAGCGCCATCTCCAGAAGCAGGAGGTGCAGGCACCCTGGTTCCCCGGCTTGGCGCAGATTGTAAAATCCCCAAAAGTGGTAGCAAGAAAATTCAGCTCATATACACTTATGAAAAATGAGGGGAATTAAAACTTTGAATTATAATAAGTGTGAGTTCAAAGTGAGGGTTTAGACTTCCCAAAAAACTTCCAAACATGGAGATCTAAATGCACAACTTGGATCTTCATAGTCTAAATATTCAACCTTCCAAATTTCAGCTCATTTGGAGGAGTTTTAATATTTGTTTTGGAGTAAAAAGGAGAAGCACTCTAATCTGAATTTCAAATTCAGTTTCAAATACCAATTCCCTCAATTTGACAATTGGGTTTCACAAATGTGATCTCCACCCTTGAATGAGCAACCATGCCAAAAATTGGAAATTTTGGAGCTGGTTTGCTATATTTTTGAGGCAATATAAAGTGGAGAATTCAAACTCCTTTTCAAATTCAAATGATCAAACCCCATTCAAATTCTACACCAGAATTCAAGCCATTTGAATTCTGCAAATTCAAACTATGACTTTGGGATGAAGTCAAGTCTTTAATGTTGAGTTGCTGGGGTAAAATATCAGAGAAAATTGGATAAGAATTAGAAATAGTGGGGCCCAATTGTCAGCCACCCAAAGCAAACCAACCGACTGTTTTTCCTCCTCGGGTGATCACCGTGCGCCAGCTCCCGAGCAGCCCGTCGCCCGACATTGTCCACCGAGCTGCTTCCCCCGACGTCGGTTCACGCGGGTGGCCGGTTATAGCGGCAGCCGAGTGCCGTATCTGCCCTCATCCTCATTACCCCGCAGCCTCTCCACGCTCTGCTCGAGCCTCGCAAATCCAAACCCCCGCCCGGCGGAAGAAACCTTCGGCTCATCGATGCCCGGTGAGCTCGGCGTGCCTCTAGCGGCTGAGCCGCGGGATCGTTGCGCCAGGTCTCTCTCCAGCTCCCCGAAGCCTCAAGTGAACACCAGCACCGGTGGTTGGCGCCTACGAGCTGGAATTCCCTTCGGAGCTCCGGTGTTGATCGCCTGTACGCCACACCGTCGCCCGACGGGTTTGCGGCCTCTTCCGATCAACAGAAAGGTCCCTGAGGTGCGTGAGGAACCCTTCCTCCTTCCTTTCCACCAGTTCCTGCTTTCTTAGCTCCGGTACCGAGTATTTTGAAGTTTGGCGCCAGCGGTTCTTTAGGAACCCGAGGACTCTTCGAAGAAATTCGTTGTGCTCGGTGTAGCTCCGCGCTAGATGAGCTTAGAGTAGCTCCAGCACATGCTTGCGCATCTTCCCGAAGTCCTAGCAGCTCAAACGATCAAGTAGAGATGCCAGGTACCGAGTTTTTGTCGCCGCCGGAGTTTTGCGGGCTCGGGTCGCCGGTGATGTCCCCTCTCCGGTGGGTTTCAGGGAGAGCGAGCTATGGGTCGAGGATGTCCATGAGACACTGGTGCTTTTGGAGCCAACCCTAGCCTGAAAGACCCACTGTTGAGGGAGAGCGAGGTCGCCGAAGTAAGGTTCGACATGGTCGCCGGTGCAAGCACCGTTCCGGCCGTTGTCATCGGCTTCCGACCCCATCATCGTGTTCAGCACGGTGTATAACTCACAGGCGGCGAGTTTGACAAAGTTTGGACCACGGGAACCCCGTCCCGGCGAGCCTCGCCGGCGTGCGCCGCCGCGGGAGGCGCGGGCAGCGCGAGGAAGACGAAGGAGGGCCGGTCCCACCGGTCAGCCTCCGGGTGCGCGCGAGGATCGGTTTGTGGCGCCGGATCTGGTGCGGCTGCGCGGGAATAACCCCGTAGCCCCCGGTGTTGCAAAAATCTGACTGGTCCGAATTAAACCAGTGGGCCCAGCCCAATTATTTGAAGTTTCTATTAGAGAAATAATTCCAGAAATTAGCTGATCTTTACAAGCCCATAACTTTGTGTAGAAAACTCCAAAAAGAGTGAGACCAATTTTGTTGGGTTCCTCATGAGGAGTACTTCACAGAGAAACCAAATTGTGGCTATGAAAATGCCCAGGAATTTCTGTAGAATTGTTTTTAGTAAATCCTTTAGGGATTTATAACAGGAGCAATTCTTTATGAAATATTCCCAAATTTGGGCAGCAAATCCTCTTCATAGATACTGATCTCCAGTAAAAATTTGGGCTTCATTGGAGTTCATTTGCTAGGTCAAATTACCTTCCCATATTCAGCTTTTATTTGGAAAATTCAATTTAAACAGAAAACTTTTCAGAACTCCTATCCAACTTCAAAAATTCATATCCCTCTGATGGTAGCTCCAAAAATGGTGAAACAAATTTTGTTAGAACCATGGAGACTTACCCCAATCTGATCTTCCACCATTAACTATGTCAAAGCTCCTGAATTGGGCTCAAAATTCAGAGAAGCATTGTACTTGTAGGAATTTTAAAGACTACATTGTGCAATGACATGTCTCCAAATTTGACTCAAGTCATCCTTAGAAAGTCTAGTATCCACTGTAAAAATCCCAAAGCCAATTAAGGATTATAAATAGCAATAGCTATGAATAGAAGTCCAATTCTTATAAATCCTTAATACTTATACATGTATTTTATTACATTTCATGATAGTGACCGAAGTTGAGGATACGTGTGGCGGACCGGAATCCGCTCATCCAGGATCGCAGAGGGTGGTGCCGCGCGATGCGACACCCGACAGCACACGTCATAAGAACACAATATATTACATGGGAAAAACAGCTGAAACTGTACAAACAAGTACAAACTTCAGTTACAATTATTGTTCTATTACACAGCGGAAAACTACATTATACAACTCACGCCCGCCTATTTAGCAAAAGTCGGTTGCCCAGCCCTAGGGCAACCCACACTAGCTGCACGTCTCAGCTCAGCGCGGCGTGTACGGCTCCCACTCAGCCGTGGTCCCCGACGGAGGGTAACCCTCGCCGGTGGACTCGTACTCCGAGTCCGTGGGTGGCTCCTCACCTGAAAAACACTTAAGCAGCAACCGTGAGCACGAAGGCTCAGCAAGGCTTAACCGACTCACCTAAGCATGAAACTCTACATGAGGTGTACAATGGACATAGGATAGTAACATTTCAGCAAAACGACACGCCTACAAGTTCATCCTTAGTTCATCTTTTAGCCACAAGTTAACAGTTCATGAAATCTGAAATTTAGTAAGCAGTATTTGGTGGCACACATGTAGCAATACAATTATAGAAATCAGCATCATTGAATCAACATATTTCATCCATTAGTCTACGTTACGACGCAGTGAACAAGCAGTACTCGTCACCGCGAGGGACGGCGAATCGACTCGATATACACCTGCAGGGAAAACCCAAAGAGCACGTCACGTACGCCCACCCGTGGAGCTGCACAGCACGCTCACTCGATGTCGTACGGGACAACCTTTCACCCAACAGCCCAAACGTCGAACCGGTCGCACCGAAACGAGCAGGAGGTTCCCCACACGGAGCATCTCTCTATGCCCGTTGGCAGATTTCCACCTTGCTGCCCTCAACCTACACCTATAAATCGGTGTGCTATGCCTCGACGCCCGGAGGTTTAGGCTACATCGGTTTATCGGGGCCCATATATCCGATATGCCTTCGGTACGTTCAATACTTGTTCAGCAGGGCCGCACACGGATCGGTCCTCAATCGACACGGGCAGGGCTGCGCACACAAGACTCTCTCTTGCTGCGCCCTAGCCCCTGCCTAGTCTCATTTTCATTACTAAAGTGATCTCACATCACTCAACCGAACCCGTGTGTCCCAAGCCTATCTCGCGAGTAGATTCCAACTACTCGACTTGTACCGAAGTCCTATGACTCATTAAGCATAGCCTGTCTACTCGAGGTCTTAGACACTACCCTCACTCTTTTAGGAACCTTTGGTTATGCAAGTGGGGTTTCATTCATCCTATACCTAATGCACATACATACTTCATATGACACATGTAAACAAAGTAAAACTTTTAAAAGGGTTAATGCAAACCGGGGCTTGCCTTGTTGCTGCTGGTCAGGAGTTAGTTCTTCGTCCGGAAGAAGGAAGTCCAGCACTTCCGGAGTCTCTTCTTCAACGGCTACACGTTAATGAAATACTATATGTTAATTTGGATGCAAATGTGAGTTTTTGAGTAAGACTTCTACTATTAGTTCTAATAACCAGCCTCTAACCCCTGGAACTTTGTTTAAGAATTTAAATATGAATTGGGGTTGGTGGCTTGGCTTGAACTTAATCACATGGTTGCATGCTAAGTGGTTTTCCCCCTTTTCCATATTAATCCCTTAAGTGGTTAAACAGGACAGGGATAATCTAGAGCTCCAATAGAGCTGAGAATTTTTGTGTGAGTTCCCTGTCACAAGAAAACTCTCTGGACCAAACATTAGCACTTTTCATGGAGTGGTTTGCTCAGAATAATTCTCTTGGCAAATCAGCAAGGAAGAATTAATTCTGAGGTAATACCCCTGTTCATGCTCAACTTAATGAACTACAATTTCTATTATAGCTCATAGAGTTTGCATGAATTTTCCTAGCATTTTTGGAGTCAAGGTTTGCCCAGAATTGAATTTCCAAGTTTTGGAAATTCTCTGAAAATGTTTCTGCATTCAAATGAACACAGCACCTTCCAATTTGAATTGCTCTGACCAAATCAACTCCAAATGGTCTGAAACTTTTACAGGGGTTTACTAATGTCCTAAAGAACATTCTGGCAAAATTTGGGGATTTTTGGATGAACCAAACTCCCTCTAAAATTCTTTTGCTGAAAAGCTTTAAAGAATTTTCCAGAGTTAATTAATGGGTTTCATACAAATTGGGTTGTATATATGGACAGAGCTAGGCAATATGAATCCAACCCAATTTGAATCACTAAATTTGGAGCTTCCTAGCAGAAGTTATGGATTTCTAAAGTTTGAATGGAAACTGGAATTGTTTTACTATTGGAAAAGAACCCGGCCCCACTCTTTAAATCGCAGCCAGTGAGAAACGAGAACACACAGGGTTACTGGGTTTCCTCTGGTGTAGTCACAAAAGATCGGCAGCCACAGAAGATCTCAGCTCTGCCGCCGAGTGGCTGACAGGTGGGGTCGGCGCTTCGTCTTCAACCTCCCGCTTCCCTCTTCCCGCGCGCGCCTCTCTCGCCGGTGTTCTTCCTCCCCCCCCTCGGTTCCTCCTTCCTAAGCGATCTTCCGGCCTGGCTCTCGCCGCCTAGGGGTTTTGAGGGTCGGGGAACCCGTTTCCGAGGTCATTGTGAGCCCTAACGGCCCACAGAAGGCTGGCGACGGACGGCGTCCTCGGACCGAGTCCGGCGACATCGGTCATCCTCTCTGCTGGCTTAATTTCCCGTCTCTCTCGCCCTAGAGCATCAGTGGCTCATGGCAAAGGACGTCCCGTATGCCAAAGAGCTTGGAAACTCCTCCAAACCCTATGTCACCGTGCGCCCTCGGTTGAAAACCGGCGGCAGAGAGTAAAACTTGAATAGCACCGTGGAGGCTCCACAAATTCTAGTTCTTTTCAGCCTCGGCGACTCGCACCGAGGTCTGTGGCCTATCCTAGAACTAGAATGGCTAAAGAACACACATGGGTCGTGAATTTTGGAAGATCAATCCCCCCTGACCTATGGACATGTCCTCAGTGTTTCACAAATTCCCGCGGCTCCCATGGAGGGATGGACTGGGGCTTTCGGCAGCGTGAAGAGAAAGAGTAGGCGCACCTTTTTGCTATGTAACTCGGGGTGTGATGGGCTCTGTATTTCCGGAACGTCGAGGAGGCCCGGCGGCGGCACAAACTGAAATTTCTGAGGATGGTTGGTGCTGTGCGCCACACATAGAGGGTGAGGGATCGGCTGGGTAGCTCGGTGAGGTTCAGCAGCGTCCCGCGCACGCTGTCACGATCACCAGTGGTCGTGCGAGGTCCTAGAGGTACTGCTCTACGTGCGGGCGCGAAGAGTGGACGGCGGCGATCGTTTTTCTGGCCGGGTGCGGCTGCTCTCGGGGGAAAAACGGGGAGAAAGCGAGTGGAGTACTTGGTTTTCTTCACTGAGGTGTTACCCGCATGAAGCATCAGGCGCAGAGGGTGGCACGTCGACGCCCCGGTGGCTCGCCGCCTCGCCCGTTTCCTTGCGCGCGAAGTCGAGACCCGGCTGCTGCAACCCGCTGTGTACTTGGGTGTGCAGCTGACATGTGGGCCTCCCCCTTTCTTCTTTTTCCCTAATATTTCTTTTCTGTTTTTGCTAATTATCCCACCAGCTACTCACAATTTAATGGGAGACTTAGCTCCCAAGTCTTTGTTTGAATTTGAATTCTCAAATTCAAACTTTGTTTGGTTAAATTTGCTTCATATTTAAACTGAAATTCAAATTCAGTTTTGAATTCTTGCAAATTTAGCTCTTGACAAGATGAGCTCCAATGGAGATGAAAATTGGTGGGTTTACTCAGAAAAATGTGCTGAGTACAGATATGGAGCTAACTTTTGAATTTGGGTGATGAAAGTTGCTGCAATTTGAATTTACATTCAAATTGGCCTCTTTTTGAAATAACCCAAAAGTGCCTCAAAAAGTGTTGAATTTGCATGAGCTTTGGACTGAACCTTCCCAAGACTTTTTAAATTCTAGGGGTGAGCTCAACCTCTCATGTTCAAGTGTAGAAACCATACTTTGTGAAAGTGAAGTCTTTCCCCTCTATCATTCTTTTGATGGAGGTTACTCACTCTTCACAACATTTCCTAAGGTGTCCACAATAAAAACTGTGGTGTTGTGAGGTGAAGAAAAAGTTTTTGCAAGTCCCTTTTCTTGGGCTTTTACATCCCTCCCCCCTTAAAAGAATCTCGTCCCGAGATTACCAAAAGAAGAGATACCGATGTAATAGGGACTTACCCGTGTTGTGAAGCCATGAACTCCTGGTAATTTGAGTGAAGGAACTCCTCGCTCTCCCACGTCGCTTCCTCGGCGGTGTGGTTGCTCCAGAGTATTTTGTAGAACCACAACGTTCTGCTACGCGTGGTCCTGGCTTTCTCATCAAGAATTCCCACCGGATATTCATCATATGTTAAATCCGGCTTCAGCTCGCCGATGTCTTCGGTAGGAACAGCAGTTGTATGCTTCAAGCATTTTCGTAGTTGCGAAACATGGAAAATATCATGGACACCAGCCAGAGATGCCGGTAGCTCCAATCGATACGCTGCTGGTCCACACTTCTCGGTGATAGCGTAGGGTCCAATGAAACGGGGAGCGAGCTTCCCCTTCACACTGAATCGGTGCACGCCCTTCATTGGAGACACGCGGAGGTACACGTGTTCCCCAACGTCAAAGTGCAACGGCCTACGCCTCTTATCAGCGTAGCTCTTCTGTCGGGATTGAGCGGCCTTCAAATTGGCTTGAATTGTCCGAACGCGCTCTTCGGCGTCGTTCACCACATCAACTCCGAATGTGACCCTTTCACCGGACTCGCACCAATTTAATGGGGTGCGGCATTTACGACCGTAGAGAGCTTCGTAAGGTGCCATCTTGATACTCGCCTGATAACCGTTGTTGTACGAGAATTCCGCCAATGGTAGGTGATCATCCCAGTTCCTACCATGGTGGATGGCACATGCTCTCAACATGTCTTCCAGGACTTGATTCACCCTTTCTGTCTGACCATCGGTCTGAGGGTGATAGGCGGAGCTCCTGATCAACTTAGTACCCAATGCAGCGTGTAGCTGCTCCCAAAAGCGAGATACAAATAATGCACCTCGATCTGAGACAATGGTCTTGGGTACCCCGTATAGGCATAGAATCTTCGCTATGTATAGCTCCGCATATTTGCCGGCATTGTAACGTGTATTCACCGGAATGAAGTGAGCCGTCTTGGTTAACCTATCAACAATTACCCATATGGAATCATGCTTGTTGGCTGTTAGGGGTAATCCCACAATGAAATCCATGCTCACATCTTCCCATTTCCATGCCGGGATCTTCAGGGGTTGCAACAGCCCTGATTTCTTCATGTGATCAGCTTTCACTCGTCTACACGTATCGCACTCAGATACGTACTTAGCTACCTCCCGCTTCATCCGTGTCCACCAAAATTTCTTTTTCAAATCTTGGTACATTTTGTTGCTGCCTGGATGAATGGAGTATTTGGACAAGTGAGCTTCATTGAGGATCTTTTTCCTCAACTTCATATCTCGGGGTACGACTATGCGGTCATTGAACCACAACGTCCCCTCACCATCTTTCCGGAAACATTTGATCTCCCCATTGTCAATTCGTCTCCGGAGATGTGCCATGCCTTTATCCTTTTTCTGAGCTGCAATGATGTCCTCCCTAATAGTAGGGACGAGGGCAAGGTTGTACAGCGATCCATAAGGAACCAAGTATAAACTTGGTTCTTCCTCCTCCACCGGTGTAATGGTGAGGTGATGGACATGTGATTTCCGACTCAGCGCGTCGGCAACCACATTCGCCTTGCCGGGGTGGTAATGGATCTCAATCTCATAATCTTTGATCAGTTCTAACCACCTCCTCTGCCTCATATTCAGCTCCTTCTGGGTGAAAATGTATTTCAAGCTCTTGTGGTCCGTGTAGAGATGCACCAAGTTCCCCAGGAGATAGTGCCTCCACATTTTCAGCGCCAACACCACGGCAGCAAGTTCAAGATCGTGAGTCGGGTAGTGCTGCTCATGGTTCCGAAGTTGGCGTGAGCCATAAGCGACCACACGTCCTTCCTGCATCAACACGCAGCCGAGCCCAATACCGGACGCGTCACAATACACGTCGAAGGGCTTTGTTGTATCCGGCTGAGCTAATACCGGGGCTGTTGTGAGATGCTTCACCAATGTTCGGAACGCTCCTTCACACGCCGTGTTCCAAACATATTTTGTCCCTTTCTTCAGCAACTCTGTCATCGGCTTAGCGAGCTTGGAGAAGCTTGGAATGAATCTCCGGTAGTATCCCGCTAACCCGAGGAAGCTTCTGACTTCATGAACTGAAGTGGGAGCTTTCCATTTCAACACTTGCTCTATTTTACTTGGGTCAACCGCAATGCCTTCAGCTGAGATGATATGTCCCAAGAATGGCACTTGGCTGATCCAAAATTCGCATTTGCTGAACTTGGCGTAGAGCTTGTGGTCTCGCAATCGTTGAAGAACGATCCGCAAGTGTTCGGCATGTTCGGCTTCCGTCTTGGAGTAAACCAAGATATCGTCGATGAACACTACCACGAACTTGTCCAGCTCCGGCATGAACACCGAGTTCATGAGATACATGAAATGGGCTGGAGCATTTGTGAGACCAAAGGACATGACGAGATATTTGTATAAGCCGTATCTCGTCGAGAACGCCGTCTTCGGGATATCCTCCGCCCGGATCTTGATCTGGTGATATCCAGAGCGAAGGTCCATCTTTGAGAATACACTTGCCCCCACAAGTTGATCAAACAAGATGTCAATACGGGGCAGTGGGTACTTATTCTTGATGGTGACGGCGTTGAGCGGCCGGTAATCCACACACAGCCTCAGGGTCTCATCCTTTTTCTTCACGAATAGCGCCGAGCATCCCCAAGGCGAGGAACTCGGCCTAATGAAACCCTTGCTCAACAGATCATTGAGTTGTTCTTTCAGTTCAGCCAGCTCATTCGGAGCCATCTTGTATGGTCTCCGTGAGATGGGCGTAGTCCCGGGTGCAAGTTCAATCTTGAACTCGACATCCCGCTCAGGTGGCATGCCCGGAAGATCGTCCGGAAACACGTCGGGATACTCCCGGACGACGGGGATGTCTTCTAACTTGAGAACTTCAGCATTATTAATTGCTAAAACTTCCCGGACTGGCGTGTCTAACACCATGGAATGCGGACGGTGGAATGGAGAATTTAAGTGAACCGTCCGTGTCCGAGTCTCTTGGACAGCGCCATGGTATTGCAGCCATGACATCCCTAAGATTGCATCAATCTTTTGTCCCATAAGGATTATCAAGGTGGTGGGATATAGTTTCCCACCTAAGCACAGAGGTGCCTTTGGAACCATCATATTAGCTGGAATCTTCCCTCCCGGTGAGCATATCATATAAGTGCAGTCGGTTGGGAAGACTTGCAATTGATGTTTAGCCACATAGGATGCACTTATAAAGCTGTGGGTTGCACCCGAATCAAATAATATGACTATGGCTTGATGGTTGAGAGTAAACGTACCCGCCAGCACGTTGTCTCCCTCTGGGGCGTCCTCATTGTCGAGGTTGCGGACGCCTCCAGTCCGCTGACCAACCTTCTTCACCGGAGGTCGGCCTCGAGCACCGCCCTGGAGCTGGGCTTGCCCGCTGCTCTGCTGCCCCTGGGGACAGTCCTTCGCAAAGTGGCCCGCCTGGCCACACGTGAAGCAGGTGAAACGGGGCGGTCCCCCGCTGATTGGTGGACGGAAACCTGGGGCGCGTTGTGGCGGTGGAAACGCCCGGGGTACCGTCTGCTGCTGCTGCTGTCTTGGTGGTGGCATCAGTGGACGGAACGGAGGTGCCTGAAAGGGACGTCCCCCGAACCGTTGCGGTCGCGCCGGTGGTTGCCACTGCTGCCCGGATGGTGTCCGATACACCATACGGTACTTCTGGGGAGCGCCACTCCCACCGCTGCTAGGTGGAGCGCTACGCTTCCTTTGCTCAGCTGCTAACTCCCGCTGAGCGTCCTCTTGCATGATGGCGGCATTGACTAGATCGTTGAATGTGCCGCGGTTCCATTGTACGAGGTGGGTCTTCATTTCGGGATGTAACCCCCGATAGAAGTGCTCCCTCTTCTTCTCCTCCGTGGAGATGTAGTCTGACGCATACTGCGCCAGATGGTTGAAGGCACGGGAGTAGTCGTGGGCACTCCTCCCGCCCTGCTTCAGTTCCAAAAATTCTTGGAACCTTCTCTTCATTATTCCGGGAGGGATGTGATAGGCGCGGAACGCCTCCCGGAACTCTTGCCATTCCACGGCATGGCCAGCCGGACGTGAGGCGACATAATTCACCCACCACGCACCAGCGGCACCGTGGAGCTGCTGCGCTGCGAACAGTGTCTTCTGCCGCTCCGTACACTGGAGCAGCCCGAACTTGGACTCGATAGTCCGCAGCCAGTTGTCCGCCTCCAGTGGTTCTTCAGCTTCAGTGAACACTGGAGGGTGCGTACTCATGAAATCCGAGTACGACACTTCGCGGGGCTCACGAGGCCCTCGCTCTTGACGTCCTCCCGCCTGGGACGTATTCTGCACGATCGTGCGGAGCAGGTCGGTCTGCTCCTCACGACCTCCCACCAATGCCGCTATCACATCCGCTAGAGTAAGCGGAGGCGGCGGTGGTGGCTGCTGCTGCGGGGTGCTGTCGTAGGCCGGTGGCTGGGAGTCATCGCCTCCACCTTGGCTAGAGCCACCAACCTCGTGCGTGGTCCTAGTACGAACCATCTGCAACCATACGACATTAAACGTCAGTCCCGCAACATTTGGCATGCAGTCCAATAGAACTGGGCGTAAAAACATTATGACAACAAAACATGCGAAACATCTCGTAAGTAGATAATGTAATAACTTTGCACAAGCTACACCATTACCAGACCAAACACGAGTTAGTTTAATCCAACTTTGTGAACCCCCTCTTTGGAAGCTCACCATAACTGGGTTTGGTCTCTACGAGACATTATTATCGCCCTTAGGGTTCAACACCCTCTCCAATGAGTTCAACTGTCATTCTTCCGTTAGAATGACCAGTTTCTACCTATTCCAAGTTTTGATCCGGTTATGGGCATTTTCATGACTCAAGTTGAATACCAAAGTTAAAGTTAACTTTAGTATCTTTCCAACGAGTACTCATTTGCCCCAAGATCAGATTTGGCTAAAAAGTTATGTTAATTCAAAGTTAGCAGAATTTCTGGAACAATTTTAACAGCACCTCCCTTGGAAGTGGCTGTTTTCAATCCTGATTTCCACTAAATTCTGTGCTGAAACTTCAGAAACTTTGAATTGCAAAGATGTCAAACATCTTCTACTCTTTCTAAGGATGTATTATATGACAATTTTTTATTTTTCTACTGGGAGTTATATTTGAAAAACAGATCAGCTCAGAGGATGTTTTTACTCTGCCCTGGTTCTGGACAGTTTACATTTCTCTGGGCTTTAAGCCATCTTCAGGTGAGTTTCAGCTCTGGAAGTCTACAACAAAGTTGTAGAGGACTTTAATACCTTTCCAGAACTATATAGCACACCTCCCTGGGCTAAAAGACCTGTGAGTTATGCCCTGTTGAGGATCAGCAAACGTGCTGCCCAAAACAGAGCACTCTGCTTTTCATACTTTTGGCTATACTGCTCCACTATCCCATTCTTATACCCAACCAGGGTCCTAAATGCTGAACCTATAAATTTTTATTTCTTTGTTATCATTATTCTCATGCATATGCCTACCATACCTCGGTACTACGTTCCTCACAAAAGAAATCCTACCCGGATCATACCGGCATATACGTCTCAAATGTGGCACTAAACGGTCTCTCGCACACGTTTTCTACACGGATACATACGTGGTTAGTACCTGCAAAAGGCCACACAATGATGGTGCACTCAAAGTTTGTTCATTTCAGGCAGTTCCATATCTAAAAGTAAATACAAACACCCGTATCATTTCCATACGGCCGTCCTTGAGCTAAGTCACGTCTCAAGGCACGTGATCGTGTTTCAACACCACACGACGGGGAACCTGAGTATGTCATGAACGGGTCGTCACGGTTGGGAATGTTATCAACCCAACAGATACCACCTACTGCCCGGCAGGGCACGCCGATGGCAAGCGCTGCGTATGTCCTCCTGGGCTATTTCCAGACGAACACACTCTCGCGTTACTGACCACGCGATGGGGTCTCCGCTTACTTGCCTAACGCACGCTAGGGATCAGCGTTTCATATGAACTCAGGGACATGAAGAGTCCAAGAGGTTCATATTGACATCTCACACCAAGCTGTGAGATCAATCCCTGAACCATGTTCCTCATCAGGGAGAGCTAACCGAAATTGAACCGCTTTCGGTGGCGTTCCTTACCATACTTACCAGAGCGTAGGTGCGTCGTTACATAATTGAAATTCAGAATTATAACACATAAGTTAGTCTTTGCCACTTTAAGTAACTATGCTAATATAGTCCTTACTTGGGCAACTACCGAATCCTCACCGTATACCTAAGTTTTTCCCATAATGCAGTCCTTTAGTACTGTGCTATCCCCACTGCAGCTCTGATACCAGGCTGTGGCGGACCGGAATCCGCTCATCCAGGATCGCAGAGGGTGGTGCCGCGCGATGCGACACCCGACAGCACACGTCATAAGAACACAATATATTACATGGGAAAAACAGCTGAAACTGTACAAACAAGTACAAACTTCAGTTACAATTATTGTTCTATTACACAGCGGAAAACTACACTATACAACTCACGCCCGCCTATTTAGCAAAAGTCGGTTGCCCAGCCCTAGGGCAACCCACACTAGCTGCACGTCTCAACTCAGCGCGGCGTGTACGGCTCCCACTCAGCCGTGGTCCCCGACGGAGGGTAACCCTCGCCGGTGGACTCGTACTCCGAGTCCGTGGGTGGCTCCTCACCTGAAAAACACTTAAGCAGCAACCGTGAGCACGAAGGCTCAGCAAGGCTTAACCGACTCACCTAAGCATGAAACTCTACATGAGGTGTACAATGGACATAGGATAGTAACATTTCAGCAAAACGACACGCCTACAAGTTCATCCTTAGTTCATCTTTTAGCCACAAGTTAACAGTTCATGAAATCTGAAATTTAGTAAGCAGTATTTGGTGGCACACATGTAGCAATACAATTATAGCAATTAGCATCATTGAATCAACATATTTCATCCATTAGTCTACGTTACGACGCAGTGAACAAGCAGTACTCGTCACCGCGAGGGACGGCGAATCGACTCGATATACACCTGCAGGGAAAACCCAAAGAGCACGTCACGTACGCCCACCCGTGGAGCTGCACAGCACGCTCACTCGATGTCGTACGGGACAACCTTTCACCCAACAGCCCAAACGTCGAACCGGTCGCACCGAAACGAGCAGGAGGTTCCCCACACGGAGGATCTCTCTATGCCCGTTGGCAGATTTCCACCTTGCTGCCCCCAACCTACACCTATAAATCGGTGTGCTATGCCTCGACGCCCGGAGGTTTAGGCTACATCGGTTTATCGGGGCCCATATATCCGATATGCCTTCGGTACGTTCAATACTTGTTCAGCAGGGCCGCACACGGATCGGTCCTCAATCGACACGGGCAGGGCTGCGCACACAAGACTCTCTCTTGCTGCGCCCTAGCCCCTGCCTAGTCTCATTTTCATTACTAAAGTGATCTCACATCACTCAACCGAACCCGTGTGTCCCAAGCCTATCTCGCGAGTAGATTCCAACTACTCGACTTGTACCGAAGTCCTATGACTCATTAAGCATAGCCTGTCTACTCGAGGTCTTAGACACTACCCTCACTCTTTTAGGAACCTTTGGTTATGCAAGTGGGGTTTCATTCATCCTATACCTAATGCACATACATACTTCATATGACACATGTAAACAAAGTAAAACTTTTAAAAGGGTTAATGCAAACTGGGGCTTGCCTTGTTGCTGCTGGTCAGGAGTTAGTTCTTCGTCCGGAAGAAGGAAGTCCAGCACTTCCGGAGTCTCTTCTTCAACGGCTACACGTTAATGAAATACTATATGTTAATTTGGATGCAAATGTGAGTTTTTGAGTAAGACTTCTACTATTAGTTCTAATAACCAGCCTCTAACCCCTGGAACTTTGTTTAAGAATTTAAATATGAATTGGGGTTGGTGGCTTGGCTTGAACTTAATCACATGGTTGCATGCTAAGTGGTTTTCCCCCTTTTCCATATTAATCCCTTAAGTGGTTAAACAGGACAGGGATAATCTAGAGCTCCAATAGAGCTGAGAATTTTTGTGTGAGTTCCTTGTCACAAGAAAACTCTCTGGACCAAACATTTGCACTTTTCATGGAGTGGTTTGCTCAGAATAATTCTCTTGGCAAATCAGCAAGGAAGAATTAATTCTGAGGTAATACCCCTGTTCATGCTCAACTTAATGAACTACAATTTCTATTATAGCTCATAGAGTTTGCATGAATTTTCCTAGCATTTTTGGAGTCAAGGTTTGCCCAGAATTGAATTTCCAAGTTTTGGAAATTCTCTGAAAATGTTTCTGCATTCAAATGAACACAGCACCTTCCAATTTGAATTGCTCCGACCAAATCAACTCCAAATGGTCTGAAACTTTTACAGGGGTTTACTAATGTCCTAAAGAACATTCTGGCAAAATTTGGGGATTTTTGGATGAACCAAACTCCCTCTAAAATTCTTTTGCTGAAAAGCTTTAAAGAATTTTCCAGAGTTAATTAATGGGTTTCATACAAATTGGGTTGTATATCTGGACAGAGCTAGGCAAGATGAATCCAACCCAATTTGAATCACTAAATTTGGAGCTTCCTAGCAGAAGTTATGGATTTCTAAAGTTTGAGTGGAAACTGGAATTGTTTTACTATTGGAAAAGAACCCGGCCCCACTCTTTAAATCGCAGCCAGTGAGAAACGAGAACACACAGGGTTACTGGGTTTCCTCTGGTGTAGTCACAAAAGATCGGCAGCCACAGAAGATCTCAGCTCTGCCGCCGAGTGGCTGACAGGTGGGGTCGGCGCTTCGTCTTCAACCTCCCGCTTCCCTCTTCCCGCGCGCGCCTCTCTCGCCGGTGTTCTTCCTCCCCCCCTCGGTTCCTCCTTCCTAAGCAATCTTCCGGCCTGGCTCTCGCCGCCTAGGGGTTTTGAGGGTCGGGGAACCCGTTTCCGAGGTCATTGTGAGCCCTAACGGCCCACAGAAGGCTGGCGACGGACGGCGTCCTCGGACCGAGTCCGGCGACATCGGTCATCCTCTCTGCTGGCTTAATTTCCCGTCTCTCTCGCCCTAGAGCATCAGTGGCTCATGGCAAAGGACGTCCCGTATGCCAAAGAGCTTGGAAACTCCTCCAAACCCTATGTCACCGTGCGCCCTCAGTTGAAAACCGGCGGCAGAGAGTAAAACTTTAATAGCACCGTGGAGGCTCCACAAATTCTAGTTCTTTTCAGCCTCGGCGACTCGCACCGAGGTCTGTGGCCTATCCTAGGACTAGAATGGCTAAAGAACACACATGGGTCGTGAATTTTGGAAGATCAATCCCCCCTGACCTATGGACATGTCCTCAGTGTTTCACAAATTCCCGCGGCTCCCATGGAGGGATGGACTGGGGCTTTCGGCAGCGTGAAGAGAAAGAGTAGGCGCACCTTTTTGCTATGTAACTCGGGGTGTGATGGGCTCTGTATTTCCGGAACGTCGAGGAGGCCCGGCGGCGGCACAAACTGAAATTTCTGAGGATGGTTGGTGCTGTGCGCCACACATAGAGGGTGAGGGATCGGCTGGGTAGCTCGGTGAGGTTCAGCAGCGTCCCGCGCACGCTGTCACGATCACCAGTGGTCGTGCGAGGTCCTAGAGGTACTGCTCTACGTGCGGGCGCGAAGAGTGGACGGCGGCGATCGTTTTTCTGGCCGGGTGCGGCTGCTCTCGGGGGAAAAACGGGGAGAAAGCGAGTGGAGTACTTGGTTTTCTTCACTGAGGTGTTACCCGCATGAAGCATCAGGCGCAGAGGGTGGCACGTCGACGCCCCGGTGGCTCGCCGCCTCGCCCGTTTCCTTGCGCGCGAAGTCGAGACCCGGCTGCTGCAACCCGCTGTGTACTTGGGTGTGCAGCTGACATGTGGGCCTCCCCCTTTCTTCTTTTTCCCTAATATTTCTTTTCTGTTTTTGCTAATTATCCCACCAGCTACTCACAATTTAATGGGAGACTTAGCTCCCAAGTCTTTGTTTGAATTTGAATTCTCAAATTCAAACTTTGTTTGGTTAAATTTGCTTCATATTTAAACTGAAATTCAAATTCAGTTTTGAATTCTTGCAAATTTAGCTCTTGACAAGATGAGCTCCAATGGAGATGAAAATTGGTGGGTTTACTCAGAAAAATGTGCTGAGTACAGATATGGAGCTAACTTTTGAATTTGGGTGATGAAAGTTGCTGCAATTTGAATTTACATTCAAATTGGCCTCTTTTTGAAATAACCCAAAAGTGCCTCAAAAAGTGTTGAATTTGCATGAGCTTTGGACTGAACCTTCCCAAGACTTTTTAAATTCTAGGGGTGAGCTCAACCTCTCATGTTCAAGTGTAGAAACCATACTTTGTGAAAGTGAAGTCTTTCCCCTCTATCATTCTTTTGATGGAGGTTACTCACTCTTCACAACATTTCCTAAGGTGTCCACAATAAAAACTGTGGTGTTGTGAGGTGAAGAAAAAGTTTTTGCAAGTCCCTTTTCTTGGGCTTTTACAATACGCCGGAGCCCTTGGACGTCCTGCCACCGGAAGCTGACTTTCCATTTAACTCGCAACCAGGCAAGCCCCGGTTTGCACTTAACTACCTTTTATAAAGTTTTCATTTCTATCATTTATGTCTAGGTTGAATGTTTGCATTAGAGTTAGGGTGATTGAAACCCCACTTGCATAGCCTCGTAAAATCCTATGGTGGGTTGGGTAGTTTACAGACTCGACGAGTAGAGAATGCCATGCTAATGTTTAGGATCTCGGTAGAAGTCGAGTGGTTGGAAGCTACTCGTGAGATAGTACTTATTGCACGGGATGAAAAGAGGTAGATAATGGCTTGAGTTGTATGAAAATGAGACCCAGCAGGGGGGATAGGATGCAGTGAGCAGAGGTCTCACGTACTTAGCCCTGTTAGTGTCGGTTGAGGACCGTCCGTGTGCGGCCCTGCTGGACAAGTATCGAACAGTACCGGATGCATACTGGCATATGGGAACCAGGAAACCGATGTAATTGGTTAACCTGGGTGTCGAGGCTTACCCAACCGTAAATAGGAGTGGGTTGAGGGTAGCAAGGTGTAAATCTGCCGGTGGGCACAGTCACGTTCCACGCGGGGACCTCCTACCCGTTACGGATGGACCGGTTCGGCATTTGGGTTGCCTTTGAAAGGTTGTTGCATACAACAGAGTAGGAAGGGGTGTGGAATCACGCTTCTGAAAGTGGGTGTATGTAACGTGTTATCCGGGTGTGTCTTGATTGCAATCACCGTCCCTCGCGGTTATTTGATTACCCGCTTGTTCACTGCGCTGTGACGTAGTAAGAAGTGAAATAAGCCAACTGAAAATGTTGTATTAATCTTAATGTCTTGAATACCTTGATTGCTGTAGATATAGAGCTAATTAAGTTTATATTCCACTTTGGGCATCTTCACATCTGGGGAAAGCGTTTCTTGTTTGATTGTGGACTTCTGATGTGAGGGCTTCCTAAGGCCGATGAACCTGCTGCTATAAAACTGAAAGTAAGGATCAACTTATAGGCGTGTCTTTATTGCAAATTCCTTTCCCATCTTACATATCCCTGCACGTAGAGTTCCATGCCTAGGGTGGACGGTTAAGACTTGCTGAGCCTTCGTGCTCACGGTTGCAATATTTGAGCTGTGTGCAGGTGAGAGTTATGAGGAAGGTTCCGAGGACGAGGCGATGCCCCCGTCGGGGTACACGGCCAAGCTGGAGCCCTGCACGCCGCCGTGATCCTCCGGTTCCATGCTGCTAGTGTGTAGCGTCCCTGGGCTGGACGGCTGCACTTTTGCATAGTTAGGATGAGAGGCCTTATATGTATATTACTTCCGCTGTATGAATAGGTTTTGTAAAAAGACTTCCGCTGTTTTATATCAAATAAAATTTTGTATGTTATCCTTTATTCTTTTCGTATGTGCTGTTGGGTGCTGCATCGCACGGCACCACCCTATGCGATCCTGGAGTGGGTGAACCACGGGGTGGTCCCCACAGTCGTGGTATCAGAGCCGAATTGGGAATAGCACGCTCGAAAAGAGCTTATTTTGAAAACTTAGAAGTAGTCGAGTGAGGATTAGTCATTAAGCCCACATAAGGTCTATGATAGTACTAGTTATGATGGTGGAAAAGCTAACATATGTGTTATACATTCTGTAACGACGCTCCGACGTCAGGTAAGAGGTAAGGTACGCCACCGCAGGCGGATCAATTGCGGTAACTCGCCATACGAGTAATAGTATGGAATGATATACCGTGGCTTGGCACGGTAGTTAATATGAGTCTCTGTACCTCTCTATGGTCCTGAGAGCATATGAAAACGCTGATCTCCAGCGTGCTTTAGGCAAAAGTGAGAATACCCCATCGTGTGGTAAGCAACACGATAGTATGCAACTCTTGAACGTTCAATGTTCAAAGTGCCATACGCAGCGCTCGCCATCGGCGTGCCTCAACGGTCATGAGGCAGTAGGTGGTATCCGTTGGGTTGATAAAATTCCCAACTGTGACGACCCGTTCGCGCTCTACTCGGGTTCCCCGTCTTGTGGTGTGAAAACTCGACCATGTACTTTGAGACGTGGCTTGACTCAAAGACGATCCGTATGGCAATGATACGGACCGTATGTTTTTAATATGATATGGAACTGCCTGTAATGTTAAAAACCTTTGTGTGCACCATTATTGTGTGTTCATCTGCAGGTACATTAGCCACGTTAGTGCATGACGTGTAGAAACCGTTTGTGAGTGACGTCTTTAGTTCCACCATTTGACACGTATAAGCCGGAATACCGGTTTAGGATTTTTCTTTGGTGAGGAAACGTAGTACCGACTGCGATAAAAGTTTATTTTCGAAGAAAAGAGTCAAAATGAAGTTTAGGATTCCATTCAGGGGTTATTGAACTTACATATTGAACTAAGAGTCAATTGGGAGTATAGGTTCAGTCTCAAAAGCTTAGGAATAATCTCCCCTGTTTTTGGCAGAAATTTTGCTGAACTTGAACAGGGCATAACATAAGATTGGTTGAACCAATGGAGATATGGGATACCATTCTGGAAAGGTTTAGAAGTCCTCTGCAACTTTTCTGTAGGGCTCCAGAATAAAATCTCCCTCCAATGGAATGAAAATCTCAGATGAGTAGGTACTGTCCAGAAACAGGGCAGACCAAATGCTCTCTGGAATTTTCCGTATTTCGACCAAAACACTTAGTTTCACCGTTCGACGTCCAGTGGCTGTTGTAAAACAGCGAGTTGGAGTCGAAGGGTTTATGCATTTGACATATCATTTAGAGCGAGTACATGTTTGGGTCCAGTACAATAGCGAGGAACTACGCATGCTAACACACTTAACATCCCGTGGTGACCCCGATGGTCGAAATGAACTTTTAACCCATAAAGTTCAATACTTTGGAACTCGATCGTGTGACACGGTCCAGGGATGTATATGTTGTATAAAGTTTATACTTTATCCATATGTGTGATTGTTATGCGCACTATTTATTCCATTCTCGCATCACTATTGTATAGACTGGATGAAGTAAACAAACAGGTGCTGATCATTTGAATGATCTGAATGCAGAATGGTGCGGACACGCTCAACGCAAGAGGAGGGAGGTCCGAGTCAGGTTCGTGGTGATGAGTCTCCACCTCCGGAGCAAACCACGACGCAGCAGCAACCACCTCCTCCACCGCCAGAACTTCCAAGGAATCTTGCGGAGGTTCTCGCCGCAGTGCTCGGCTCGCGCGACGAGCAAACCGAGTTGCTGCGGATGCTAGTGCAGCAGAATGCGTCCCATCAGGGAGGACGCCAAGACAATGGGCAACGCCAGCCCCAACAAATTTCATATTCAGAATTCATGGCGACCCATCCACCGATCTTCACGGAGGCCGAAGAACCTTTGGAGGCGGACAGCTTTATCCGCACTCTAGAGGTAAAGTTCGGGTTGCTGCGATGCACCGAACACCAGAAGGCGCTGTATGCAGCGCAACAGCTTCAAGGAGAAGCCGGTACCTGGTGGGCGAACTACATCGCCTCCTTACCGGCTGGCCATGCCGTCACATGGACAGAGTTCCGGGAGGCGTTCCACGCCTATCACATACCTCACGGGGTTATGGAAATGAAGCTCCAGGAGTTCCTGGCGCTACGACAAGGCGAGAGGAGTGCTCATGAGTACTCCAGGTTATTCAACCGGCTGGCGCAGTATGCGCTAGGATTTGTGGGAACGGAAGACAACAAGCGCAATGCGTTCTTCCGGGGCCTGAACTCCAAGATGAAGGTCCATCTCGCCCAGAGCAATCATGGCACATTCAACGACCTAGTTAATGCCGCGATTCTACAGGAGAATGCTCAGCGCGAGCGTGGTTCTGACAAGAGGAAACGCAGCGCGCTGACGAGCAGCAGTGGTGGAATGCCACAGAAATACCGCGTGGTGTATCATTCACCATCCGGTCAGAGATGGCAGCCACCGGCGTGACCGACTCAGTTTCGCGGTCGACAATATAATGCGCCGGGCTTTCGACCGATGTATCCACCACAGCAACAGCAGCAACAAAGGATGGTCCCGCGTGCGCCCCAGTTTCAACAGCATGCACCGGGATTCCGTCCTCAAGTCGGCGGGACCCCGACACCTTACACGTGCTATACGTGTGGCCGTGTCGGGCACATTTCGAGGGACTGCCCCGAGCCGCGACAGGGCAGGGGTGCAGCACTATATCAGGGTGCTAATCAGCCCCGCAATCAGCCCAAGAAACCAGCACCAAAACCCGGCAACGTCCACCACTTAGCTATCGAAGACATGCCGGAAGGCGAACCCGTCCTCGCGGGTACATTCTCTTACCTAGATCATCCCGTAGTCATACTTTTTGGCTCCGGTGCCACCCATAATTTCATAAGTCAGTCTTATGTTATTAAATATCAACTGCCTATCATTCCCACAAATAATTCATATTTGGTATGTTCTCCGGGTGGGAAAATGACAGCTGATAGAATGGTCTATAGAGCACCATTACAGTTGGGTGGGAATCTATATCCGACTTCTCTAATCATGTTAGAGAGTCAAAAACTTGATGTCATTTTAGGAATGTCATGGCTACATCACCATGGCGCTGTTCTTAACATCATTCCACGTGTGGTTCGTTTAAACTCTCCACTTCATGAATCACATGTTCTTATTCTTGACCGTTTTGTTCAAGAAACCCCAGCCACATATAACACGGAAGCCATGAAACTTGAGGATATTCGAGTGGTCCGTGAATACCCGGATGTCTTTCCGGATGATCTTCCAGGCATGCCACCCGAAAGAGATGTCGAGTTCAAGATTGAACTCGTACCTGGGACGACGCTGATATCACGGAGACCATACAAGATGGCTCCCAACGAGCTGGCTGAACTGAAGGAGCAGCTCAACGATTTGATGAAGAAGGGTTTCATCTGACCAAGTTCCTCACCATGGGGATGCTCGGCGCTGTTTGTGAAGAAGAAGGATGAAACCTTGAGGTTGTGTGTGGACTACCGACCTCTTGTCACACCCGGTTTTTCCGAAGAACAACCAAGTGAATATCACATGTATGCCAGGATCATTTTCTCATACATGTGATGACAAATAGTGAAGCATCATTTATTACAAGCCAGGTGTCGAATATAAATAAGTCTTACATAGCAAATGTCTCAATGGACAATAATAAGTTCATCACAAGTAAATAAACTAGAAGCGGAATAATTATTCTCGTAGGCTCCATCACAGGCGTTGCCCGGGGTCTCCATGAACCTAGAAACCTTCTTCGGGTCCAAAGTCTTGATCATTATACACCACCTCATTATCTTGACCTGAGCAGCAATATAAACCAACAAATATGCAAGGTTGAGTACCGATGGTACTCAGCAAGTGTGGGAAAGTTATGTCATGCATGGCTAGAACAAGGGGAGGTTGAACTCATGGTTAAAGCACTATGCCATTAATACCTATTACCTTAGCTTATTAAGCACCTACATTACTACACAGGTGAAATGGTCCCAATCTCCCATCCCATCATCATAGTCAAATAACCATATCATCATTTCCAATGTTAAGCTCCCCGCTTAACATCCACAACTTCCAAAAGCATCAATCCTCTAATCATGAATAAGTCCAAGCCGCTCTTGACCGTGAGCACGGCTGTCATGACAGTTTTGACTCTGCAGAGTTTGTACCACTGTATCCACATGTAGTGATTTCATCCCCCGTTGTCAGGTGGACTAAAAGAACCTCCATTATGCCAGTGGCTACGAACCACATTCACACTTCTCAGGTGTGTAGCCAGGAGATCACTACGAAGACTTTACAAAGGGATTCCCGACGAGCATGGGCCCACTGAGGTTTCACCTCTAACAGCATACAAGAGGCTCCAACCCCGCTGCAGTGGCCCCCTCTTGAGCCTTGCAGTTCATATGGTAGTCCAGCTGACACCTATTCCCCGCACCATCCAACACACCCATACTACGCCGGGAATAGACCTAATTAATTGGCCAAGCTGCCCCATCTCAGCATGTGGTTGGCACTGTAAAGCCAGGTTACATGCTCCATGAACCGGTCCTTAGGATCCAGGCAAGTACCAAACAAGAACCCGAGTCTCGTGCACCCAGCACACAACCAAAACATCCAACTTGCCTTGATCCCTACCTCTACATAACTCACAATATCTCATTCAAGAGTATGGTAAAATAAACTGATGATCTCATATCCCAAACATCCCATTCTAAGCATGGCTAAGCATATGCATAATAATAAATGACATGATAAAATAAATCCCAACCCAAGCTACAAGGAAACAAGGTAATGCAATTCTAGGGAAACATCCTAGCATGGGTTTCATATTTAACTTGACAATGCAAATAATTATATCTACACATCCTAGCATAGGATCAAAGTGGTCAAGGAAACTTGCCTCCTTCTTGCTGCTCTTGAAATGGGTAGCCCTGATCTTGGAAAGGAATAACTTGCTCTTGAGCAGGTTCTACATCATACCATCAAACATAGCAAAACAAAAATAACAACCCATAAGACATAGTTCACACTTCCACTTCATACAAACCACACATTCATATTTATGAAAGTCATTCACCATTATGTGTGTGGTGGTTACTCTATGTGTGTTGATTTGTGGCTTGCATGCACTTTTAATCATGTGTATATGATTCCTACTTTTGTGTTCACATTTATACTTACATACTATATATATGAGTTTCCAATTTAAATAAATTCCTTATATTCAACTACTGCACCTTTTTACTACCAAATAAGCATGAAAGGTATTTTCCTTCTCCATATGTGTCTTCATAATTTCTACCAACCCTAAACTGAACTCTTTGGATTTTAGAAACTCCATTTATCATTTACTAGTTGCTATATTTTAAGATTTAATTTCTTATGCATAAATGTGTACTTTATTTTGAAAATAGTAAGACACATCATCTAAACAGAATAGGTTCTGGTCCTAAATAATTTAATAACATATTTTGACCTTTGCCTCTGATGTAAAATATTTCACAATTATTTTCCATATTTTCTAGAACTATTCTTTACTTAAAAATGTGTCCCTAAATGTGAATAATAAATTAAACCGATTCAATTCAGCCCAAAATATGTTTTTATCTCACTCCAAAGTTTCCTAAATACTGAGAAAGTCATTAACTAAATTTTGACAATATGTTTGTCTCACTTTTTAATTTTTAAACACTAACCACATATTCAATTTCCTAAATTAAATACTAAGCAGGGCTAAAAGGTAAACTCACCCCACTACAGGGTCTATAATATTATTTTCAGAATTTCTAGGGGTATAGCTACACTTATCAGAGGGGTTTTTCCTAATTTTTATTAAGTCCAGGGGCTAAAACTGATTTTAATATGAACTTACATGATTTTCTGAAGTTCCAGGGGCTAGATCAGAAGTTTCCGGGGCTAGCTCTTATTTCCCGAGAACCCCAGGGGGTAGCACGTAAGATTTCCAGTCTTTATAACGCGGGGCTGACGTGGACCGTCCGATTTTAAACCGACGGCTGAGATTATAACGTCGAACCGGTACGCTGGGATTTAAACCCTACCGTGCGATTTAAAATAAACGGCGCACAAGCGGCGACGTCGCTCTGATTGAGCGCGGGCGGCGCTGCCGGCGGCGCACGGCGGCGGGAAGCGGCGATCTCGCCGGAAACTTTCAAATCTTTGGGAATTCATCCTAGAACTGTGATTTTATGGCATAGATCGGTAGAGGGGAGGTCGGGGATCTCACCTCGGGGGTTTTCTTGAGCTCGGAGGTCCTGGAAAGTGATCGGCGACGAGGTCCGAGGTGAAATCATGGTGAGGCTCGTCGGCGCTGTGTTTACACCGCAAGTTACCGAGTTTTCTACACCTGCAAGGTTCCCCGGAGGCGGTGGATCAAGACCAGCGAGTTAGATCGGAATTTCCGAGCTTAGATCGGCCAGAATTCGCCGGAGAAGTCTCGGTTCTCACCGGAGGAAAATCGGCGGACCGCGTGGGAAAAACAGAACGAGGCCGGGGTTTTTATAGACGGGGAAAGGCGGCGGGGTGGTTTAGATCAAGTCCACGTCGCCTACGAACAGAATTCAGTGGGGATACGCAGAAATCCCGATCGGTTTTAATTCAGGTGAGAGGGAGTCCGGCGCGGCGCGAGGTAGAAGACGAGCTGGTGGGTCCCACCTGTCAGCGGAAGGAAACAGCGCGCGCGGCTGCGGGCTGGCGCGGTTTCTGGGTGGGCCGGCTGGTGGATTTCGGCCCACTGGCCGGTTTTTTTTTCTGTTTTCTCTTTTTCTTTTTCTATTTCCTTTCTGATTTGAGTTTAATTTGAATTCCAGTTTGAATTTGAATTTTTGCAAAACATGCAATACGTCCAAAAATTTTTAAGTTCCCCTCTCAACATGATTTAGGGTCTTAACAATATTTTTGGGGTGTTACAGCTCTACCCCCCTTAAAAGAAATCTCGTTCTCGAGATTGGTGGTTCTAAGAAAACAATTCCGAAAATTGTGCCTTGAGCTCATCTTCCCGCTCCCAGGTGGCTTCTTCTTCTGAGTGATGCTTCCACTGCACCTTGCACATCCGGATTCTTTTATTTCTGGTGAGGCGTTCCATTGTCTCCAAAATCTTGTATGGTTGCTCGGCATAAGACAAATCCTTAGCTACGTACACTTCATTCATGGGTAACACCTCTTCAGGCGTCCTCAGGCATTTCTTGAGTTGTGACACATGGAATACATCGTGCACATCCGATAGGCGAGCCGGCAATTCCAGTTGATACGCCACTTCGCCTTTCCTCTCCAGAACTTGAAAGGGTCCGATGTATCGAGGTGACAACTTCCCTTTGACCTTGAACCGACGAAGCCCTCGGATAGGGGACACATTGAGATAGACATAGTCTCCCACGTTGAAAACGAGCTCTCTTCTTCATACATCGGCATAGCTCTTTTGGCGTGTCTGTGCTATCCTCAAATTGTTGCGAATTTCCCTCACCTTCGCCTCAGCTTCTTGTAGTACTTCGGGACCAAACACTTTACTTTCCCCCGTTTGGTTCCAAAATAGGGGAGTTCTGCACTTCCTCCCGTACAAAGCTTCAAACGGTGACATCTTCATACTAGCTTGATAGCTGTTGTTATAGGAAAACTCTGCATACGGTAAGTTCTTATCCCAACTCTGATTGTTGTTGAGTGCACATGCCCTCAGCATATCTTCAAGAATCTGATTGGTTCTTTCCGTCTGCCCATCAGTTTGTGGATGATAGGCAGAACTAAAGTTCAGATGGGTTCCCATGGTTTCGTGTAGCTTCTGCCAGAACCTTGAGGTGAACTATGTCCCTCGATCCGACACAATCTTCTTTGGCACTCCATGGTAACACACGATCCTTGACATGTACAGCTCTGCCAATTTGGATCCGCTGTAGCTTTCTTTTCACGGGGATGAAATGAGCTACCTTGGTTAGCCAATCAACGATGACCCATATCGAATCATATCCTGATTGGGTTCTAGGCAATCCCACGATGAAATCCATGCTGATTTCTTCCCATTTCCATTCAGGCACTTTGAGTGGTTGCAATAATCCCGCGGGTCGTTGATGTTCTGCCTTCACCAACTGACATGTGTCACATAGGGCAACATGTTCCGCGACATCTCGCTTCATGCCATACCACCAATACCTGCTCTTGAGGTCCTGGTACATTTTCGTACTCCCAGGATGAATGGAATAGTCAGAATCATGAGCCTCCTTCAAAATCAATTCACGGATCTCCTTTACTTCTGGCACACAGATTCTTTTCCCTTGCCACACCGTTCCTTGTTCATCCTCTCTAAAACCCGGAGCTTTATTTTCCTGGATGAGTTGTCTGATCTCTTGTATCTTCTCGTCATTCTTTTGACCCTCGCGTATGTCTCGCTCTAGTGTGGAGTCCACTTCCATGGCGATGGCTTCCCCACTATTTACCAGGCATAGATTGAGCCTTATAACCTCGTCCTTCAATTCTGCAGGCATGTCCTTCAAGCTCAACTTATTGACCTGCTCTTTCCGACTTAACGCATGGCCACGACGTTTGCTTTCCAAGGATAATAGTTGATGCCCACATCAAAGTCATTAATTAGCTCTAACCATCTCCTTTTTCTGAGATTGAGATCTGGCTATGTGAAAATGTATTTCAAACTCTTATGATCCGTATACATCTCCGTCCTCTTCCCCATCAAATAGTGTCACCAAATTTTCAACGCGTGTACCACTACGCCTAGTTCTAGGTCATGTGTAGGATAGTTTTTCTCGTGCTTCCGAAGCTGCCGGTATGCATATGCCACGACATGCCCTTCTTGCATGAGAACAAATCCCAACCCGTTTCCAGAGGCATCGCAGTACACCGTAAAGTTTTTCTGCATATCTGGCATAACGAGCACTGGGGCTGTTGTCAATCTTTCCTTTAACTCCTGAAAACTCGTCTCGCACTGCGGCGTCCATGTGAATGTGATTCCCTTCTCCAACAGTTTGGTGAGAGGTCTCAAGATCTTAGAGAATCCCTCAATAAACCGTCGATGGTGTCTAGCCAATCCCAAAAAGCTTCGAACTTCCCCGACATTTTCAGGGGTCTTCCACTTCTGTATATTCTCGGTTTTGGCGGGATCTACGGAGATTCCTCCCTCCGAGATTATATGTCCTAAGAAGGGAACTCTCTTCAGCCAAAACTCACACTTGCTCAATTTGGCATATAGTTGGTGTTTTCTTAGCCTCTGCAACACCAACCTTAGATGTTTCTCATGTTCTTCTTCATCTTTGGAGAAGACAAGAATGTCATCTATGAAAACCACCACAAATTTGTCCAGATATTCCATGAATACCTTGTTCATGAGATACATGAAGTATGCCGGGGCATTAGTTAGCCCGAAAGGCATGACAGTGTATTCATACAGTCCGTACCGAGATACGAAAGCTGTCTTGGGAATATCAGATTGCCTTATCTTGAGTTGGTGGTACCCCGACCTGAGATCAATTTTCGAGAACACACAAGCTCCCCTCAACTGATCAAACAAGTCTTCAATGCGGGGTAATGGGTAATTGTTCTTGATAGTTACCTCATTCAAGGCACGGTAATCCACGCATAACCTTTGGGTTCCGTCCTTCTTGGGCACAAATATCACCGGAGCACCCCATGGTGAGGAACTAGGACGAATATACACCTTCTCCATCAATGCTCTCAAATGATCCTTGAGTTCTCCCAGCTGCTTGGAGTCCATCCGATAAGGTCTCTTGTATATCGGGGCTGTTCCAGGCACTAGTTCAATTGCAAATTCCACTTCACGATCGTGAAGCATACCTGGCAACTCCTCCGGAAAAACATCTGGATATTCCCTGATGGTCCTGATCTCCTCAACTCTCACCTCAACTTGATTTAATTTAATGTCCCTCCTAGGCTCCTGTATTGTTATAAACTTTACTTTTGTGCCACTAGGGTGCGTTAGTTCCACCGTTCTGGTCGAACAATGGATGATTCCTTTATGTTTGGTCAACCAATCCATACCCAAGATAATATCTATCCCTTGTGAGTCTATCACCATGAGGTTAGCAGAAAATACTACTCCATTAATGTCTAGGTTCACTTTGGGACACACTTGTCTTGTCCTTATTTCTCCACCTAGAGAGTTTACGGCTAGCATATGGTTCATTTGTGTTGTTGCTAGGTCATGCTTGTTAACAAACCCTTGAGCAATGAATGAGTGGGTAGCACCAGAATCAAACAGCAGGGTTGCAATGTGTAAATTGGCAGGAAACTTACCAACTACCACGTCGGGTGCCTCTTGTGCTTCCTCCATAGTGACGTGGTTCACCCGTCCTCTCATTACATTCTGCTGTTGTGGCTGTGTGGGCTTCTTCTTTGGGCACTTATGGGCGTAGTGCCCCACTT
The DNA here is from genome assembly GCA_030760725.1 of Neostapfia colusana. Lineage (NCBI taxonomy): Eukaryota > Viridiplantae > Streptophyta > Magnoliopsida > Poales > Poaceae > Neostapfia > Neostapfia colusana. The sequence goes on along the minus strand of JASWHV010000017.1, from coordinate 21,891,486 downwards.
CTCCGCAGCTAAAACATTGCACCCCAACCTTAGGTGCCTGGCCTTTGTTGTCTTGGGGTTGGTTTGGAGGTCCTTGCACTGCTGGTCGAGGTGGATATGCGGGGCGAGGCTGCTGTACGAACTGACGTTGTGGCGGTATTGGTGCTGCCGGAGGCCTATAGTTCGGGTTGTACCCTCTTGGTGCTGAGTAGGGTACCGCAACACGGTTCGTCTGCCCTGCTGGTTGCTGCATCAGATGTGGGCGGGTGTTGCTCCCTGAGGCTTGATGTGACCACCCGACCTTCCTCTTATTCTCATTTTCCAAGGCCTTCAGCTTCCTTTCTACCACAAACGCTCTGTCCACCATCTTTTGGAAGCTTTCATACTCGTTGGAGGACATTGCACACTGCACTTCTGCGGTAAGTCCTTCCACGAAACAATCCTGTTTCTGCTCATCAGTCTCTATGTCCCGTGGGGCATAACGGGATAGTTGAGTAAATTTAGTGAGGTATTCCCTCACCGTCATGTTTCCCTGCTGTAGTCCCAAAAACTCCTTCCTCTTGTTTTTGAGTTCACCTCTTGGAATGTAATGGTTGCGGAAGCTACGCTTGAACTCTTCCCAAGTGATATTCTCAGGGTCATGATGGGCAGCCACGTAGGTGGTCCACCAATCAGCAGCAGGTCCATGCAATTGATGAGAGGCAAACAGCAACCTCTCATACCCTTGGCACTGGATGATCCTCATCTTTCTTTCAATGGTCTTCATCCAATCATCTGCCTCCAGAGGTTCAGCAGCACTTGCAAACTTTGGAGGTTGAGTTCCTAGAAACTCACTCAACCTTGGTTGGCGTGGTGCAGCTTGTGGAGGTGGAATTTGATGCAAGTTGGCCACCACTTGAGTCAAGTTCTGGATGAGCTGATTTTGATTCTCTAGCATTTGGTGGAGGGGATCAACTCCTTCATGGCGACCACCGCGGTCCTGGCCTCCAGAAAGATGAGGGTTGCATGCCTCATCGTTGTTGTTGGCGGGGTTGGCAGCATGTCCTTTTCCTCTTCCAGCCATCTGGCAGAATCAACCAATGTTAATTTGAAAGCATTTAGTATCATCTTACTACTTTCATTTGTTTGTACTTTGCAGTGCTGAGGCTTTGTTATACTTCTCTAAGGGTTCACTTTTCACACAAAAATAAATGCAATATTATTTCATGTGGGTTCACACACCAAAGCAAAACAATCTAAAGACGAGGCTGTGGACAATTGCTCATGGCTTCCACAACTCACGTCACACACCAAGCATTATCACACCATTAACTTAACTTAACGACTCGCCTATTCGACATCTTGCTGACTAAGGGAGGGACTCTACACTACTCGTTTTCTTGAGCTGGCTCCTCGGGATTTTCCTCATCATTTCGGCTTCCTTCTGACTCTGCTTTGGGTGGGGAGGCTGCTGGTGGAGAAGTGCGACGACGCCTGATCGCTCGGCGATCCGGGGAGTCAGGAGTCCATGTATCATTCACGGTGACACACAGTTCATTCCCATCTCCTCTTTCTCTCGCCTTTAAGCAGGCTCGCAGCAATGCCTCCGTTTCCTTTAGGGTGTCCCGGACATCCTGAAGCTCTTGTTGACACTCCTGCAGTCGAGTGCTGAGCATAGCAGCATCCTCCAAGCACAAGTCCATGTGCTCATGGGAAGTCCCTTGCTGCACTGGCGGGTACTTGTACTCCGTGGTACCACTCTCACGTTGGAGGACATACATGTACTCAGTTTTGTCCAAGTGGCGATGATAGATGTGGCTCTGGCAGGTGATGGCCTCCCAGGTGACATCTTTCTCCGCATCGACCTGTGTTGCTCGACAAGCTGGAGAGTGGTGAATCTTAAGCCGATGATTTTCATGTATAATCCTCATCTCTGAACTCCATTCTTCCCTCTTCTCACGGATGGTCCTGGTGGAGTTATAGTGGATGATTAGCTTGCCCGTGTTGCCGGCGGCTTCGAGCATATGCCGAAGACAGCGCAATAAGCCTCCTACTGTCAATCCGTAGGAAAGGTACACCACCGGACGGCTCTCCTCTCTCTCGGCAAGGGCAACTACGGGAACTCTCCCTCCTGTGGACTTGCGAGCGGTGCGAATCATGCGAACCATCTAAAACAAAAAGAATTTAAAATTAGTTTAGATAAACTCTCAAACAAAAATCCTATTTTGAATGGAAGTTGGGGTAAGATGAAGAAAGTGACTCATTAAATAACACTTTTCAACACACACCTTGTAAAATAGTTTTTAAGAAAATAGGGCCCTTAACTACGTCCATTTCTACCTAGGTCCACGTTCCTACGGGCAACCTTGGCTCTGATACCACTTCTGTCACACCCGGTTTTTCCGAAGAACAACCAAGTGAATATCACATGTATGCCAGGATCATTTTCTCATACATGTGATGACAAATAGTGAAGCATCATTTATTACATGCCAGGTGTCGAATATAAATAAGTCTTACATAGCAAATGTCTCGATGGCCAATAATAAGTTCATCACAAGTAAATAAACTAGCAGCGGAATAATTATTCTCGTAGGTTCCATCACAGGCGTTGCCCGGGGTCTCCATGAACCTAGAAACCTTCTTTGGGTCCAAAGTCTTGATCATTATACACCACCTCATTATCTTGACCTGAGCAGCAATATAAACCAACAAATATGCAAGGTTGAGTACCGATGGTACTCAGCAAGTATGGGAAAGTTATGTCATGCATGGCTAGAACAAGGGGAGGTTGAACTCATGGTTAAAGCACTATGCCATTAATACCTATTACCTTAGCTTATTAAGCACCTACATTACTACACAGGTGAAATGGTCCCAATCTCCCATCCCATCATCATAATCAAATAACCATATCATCATTTCCAATGTTAAGCTCCCCGCTTAACATCCACAACTTCCAAAACCATCAATCCTCTAATCATGAATAAGTTCAAGCCGCTCTTGACCGTGAGCACGGCTATCATGACAGTTTTGACTCTGCAGAGTTTGTACCACTGTACCCACATGTAGTGATTTCATCATCCGTTGCCGGGTGGACTAAAAGAACTTCCATTATGCCAGTGGCTACGAACCACATTCACACTTCCCAGGTGTGTAGCCAGGAGATCACTACGAAGCCTTTACAAAGGGATTCCCGACGAGCATGGGCTCACTGAGGTTTCACCCCTAACAGCATACAAGAGGCTCCAACCCCGCTGCAGTGGCCCCCTCTTGAGCCTTGCGGTTCATATGGTAGTCCAGCTGACACCTATTCCCCGCACCATCCAACACACCCATACTACGCCGGGAATACACCTAATTAATTGGCCAAGCTGCCCCATCTCAGCATGTGGTTGGCACTGTAAAGCCAGGTTACATGCTCCATGAACCCGTCCTTAGGATCCAGGCAAGTACCAAACACAAACCCGAGTCTCGTGCACCCAGCACACAACCAAAACATCCAACTTGCCATGATCCCTACCTCTACATAACTCACAATATCTCATTCAAGAGTATGGTAAAATAAACTGATGATCTCATATCCCAAACATTCATTCTAAGCATGGCTAAGCATATGCATAATAATAAATGACATGATAAAATAAATCCCAACCCAAGCTACAAGGAAACAAGGTAATGCAATTCTAGGGAAACTTCCTAGCATGGGTTTCATATTTAACTTGACAATGCAAATAATTCTATCTACACATCCTAGCATAGGATCAAAGTGGTCAAGGACACTTGCCTCCTTCTTGCTGCTCTTGAAATGGGTAGTCCTGATCTTGGAAAGGAATAACTTGCTCTTGAGCAGGTTCTACATCATACCATCACACATAGCAAAAGAAAAATAACAACCCATAAGACATAGTTCACACTTCCACTTCATACAAGCCACACATTCATATTTATGAAAGTCATTCACCATTATGTGTGTGGTGGTTACTCTATGTGTGTTGATTTGTGGCTTGCATGCACTTTTAATCATGTGTATATGATTCCTACTTTTGTGTTCACATTTACACCTACATACTATATATATGAGTTTCCAATTTAAATAAATTCCTTATATTCAACTACTACACCTTTTTACTACCAAATAAGCATGAAAGGTATTTTCCTTCTCCATATGTGTCTTCATAATTTCTACCAACCCTAAACTGAACTCTTTGGATTTTAGAAACTCCATTTATCATTTACTAGTTGCTATATTTTCAGATTTAATTTCTTATGCATAAATGTGTACTTTATTATGAAAATAGTAAGACACATCATCTAAACAGAATAGGTTCTGGTCCTAAATAATTCAATAACATATTTTGACCTTTGCCTCTGATGTAAAATATTTCACAATTATTTTCCCTATTTTCTAGAACTATTCTTTACTTAAAAATGTGTCCCTAAAGGTGAATAATAAATTAAACCGATTCAATTCAGCCCAAAATATGTTTTTATCTCACTCCAAAGTTTCCTAAATACTGAGAAAGTCTTTAATTAAATTTTGACAATATGTTTGTCTCACTTTTTAATTTTTAAACACTAACCACATATTCAATTTCCTAAATTAAATACTAAGCAGGGCTAAAAGGTAAACTCACCCCACTACAGGGTCTATAATATTATTTTCAGAATTTCCAGGGGTATAGCTACACTTATCAGAGGGGTTTTTCCTAATTTTTATTAAGTCCAGGGGCTAAAACTGATTTTTAAATGAACTTACATGATTTTCAGAAGTTCCAGGGGCTAGATCAGAAGTTTCCGCGGCTAGCTCTTATTTCCCGAGAACCCCAGGGGGTAGCACGTAAGATTTCCAGTCTTTATAACGCGGGGCTGAAGTGGACCGTCCGATTTTAAACCGACGGCTGAGATTATAATGTTGAACCGGTACGCGGAGATTTAAACACTACCGTGCGATTTAAAATAAACGGCGCACAAGCAGCCACGTCGCTCTGATCGAGCGCGGGCGGCGCTGCCGGCGGCGCACGGCGGCGGGAAGCGGCGATCTCGCCGGAAACTTTCGGATCTTCGGGAATTCTTCCTAAAACTGTGATTTTATGGCATAGATCGGTAGAGGGGAGGTCGGGGATCTCACCTCGGGGGATTTCTTGAGCTCGGAGGTCCTGGAAAGTGATCGGCGATGAGGTCCGAGGTGAAGCCACGGCGAGGCTCCTCGGCGCTGTGTTTAGACCGCAAGTCACCGAGTTTTCTGCACCTGCAAGGTTCCCCGGAGGCAGTGGATCAAGACCAGCGAGTTAGATCGGAATTTCCGAGCTTAGATCGGCCAGAATTCGCCGGAGAAGTCTCGGTTCTCACCGGAGGAAAATCGGCGGATCGCGTGGGAAAAACAGAACGAGGCCGGGGTTTTTATAGACGGGGAAAGGCGGCGGGGTGGTTTAGATCAAGTCCGCGTCGCCTACGAACAGAATTCAGCGGGGATACGCAGAAATCCTGATCGGTTTTGATTCGGGTGAGAGGGAGTCCGGCGCTGCGCGAGGTAGAAGACGAGCTGGTGGGTCCCACCTGTCAGCGGAAGGAAACAGCGCGCGCGGCTGCGGGCTGGCGCGGTTGCTGGGTGGGCCGGCTGGTGGGTTTCGGCCCACTGGCCGTTTTTTTTCTGTTTTCTGTTTTTCTTTTTCTATTTCTTTTCTGATTTGAGTTTAATTTGAATTCCAGTTTGAATTTGAATTTTTGCAAAACATGCAACACGTCCAAAAATTTTTAAATTCCCCTCTTAACATGATTTAGGGTCTTAACAATATTTTTGGGGTGTTACACCTCTCAACGCCGTCACCATCAAGAATAAATATCCACTGCCCCGCATCGATATTCTCTTCGATCAACTTGTGGGTGCGAGTGTATTTTCCAAGATGGATCTTCTCTCCGGATATCATCAAATCAATATCCGAGCGGAAGATATTCCGAAGACGGCCTTCTCGACGAGATATGGTTTGTATGAATACCTCGTCATGTCCTTTGGTCTCACCAACGCCCCGGCACACTTCATGTATCTTATGAACTCAGTGTTCATGCCGGAGTTGGACAAGTTTGTGGTGGTGTTCATAGACGACATCTTGGTTTACTCCAAGTCTGAAGAAGAACACACCAAACACTTGCATATCGTACTTCAACGATTAAGAGACCATAAGCTTTATGCTAAGTTCAGCAAGTGCGAGTTTTGGATCAGCCAAGTGCCATTCCTCGGTCACATTATTTCTGCAGAAGGCATTGCAGTTGATCCAAGCAAAATCGAACAAGTGCTGAAATGGAAGTCCCCCACATCAGTCCATGAAGTCAGGAGTTTCCTCGGGTTAGCAGGATATTATCGGAGATTCATACCAAATTTCTCCAAGCTTGCTAAGCCGATGACTGAACTGTTGAAGAAGGGGATCAAATATGTTTGGAGCTCAGCTTGTGAAGAAGCTTTCCAAGCATTAGTGAAGCATCTTACAACAGCCCCGGTGTTAGCTCAACCGGATACAACCAAGCCCTTTGACGTATATTGTGATGCGTCTGGCATCGGGCTTGGCTGTGTATTGATGCAAGGAGGAAGAGTGGTCGCCTATGGCTCACGTCAACTTCGTAACCACGAGCAGCACTATCCGACTCATGATCTTGAGCTCGCTGCTGTGGTATTGGCCTTGAAGATGTGGAGGCACTATTTGCTTGGGAACTTAGTGCACCTCTACACCGACCACAAAAGTCCATTCACTCAAAAGGAGTTGAATATGCGGCAACGGAGATGGCTAGAACTGATCAAAGACTATGAGATCGAGATTCACTACCATCCCGGTAAGGCAAACGTGGTTGCCGATGCCTTAAGCCACAAATCCCATGTCAACAATCTGTCCATCACCCCACTTGATGAGGAGGAGCCGAGTCTGTACTTGGTTCCATATGGGGCGTTATATAATCTTGCTCTCATACCAACCATAAGAGAGAAGATTATGGAAGCTCAGAGGAAGGACATGGGAATGTCGCACATTCGGAGAAGGATGAAGAATGGTGAAATGAAATGCTTCCGAAGAGATGAACACGACACTCTATGGTTTAAAGACCGTATAGTGGTACCCCATGACATGAAGCTTCGGAAGAAAATCTTGGACGAGGCTCATTTGTCCAAGTATTCTATTCATCCGGGCAGCAACAAGATGTACCAGGATCTGAAAACCAGGTTTTGGTGGACACGGATGAAGAGAGAAATCGCAAAATACGTATCCGAATGTGATACGTGTCGGCGTGTGAAGGCCGACCATATGCGTAAAGCCGGACAGCTGCAACCATTGAACATTCCGGCATGGAAGTGGGAGGATATCAGCATGGACTTCATAGTCGGGTTACCTCTCACGTCTCACAAGCATGACTCGATTTGGGTGATAGTCGATCGACTAACCAAGTCGGCTCATTTTATCCCGTACATACAAAGTACGTGGCCAAGCAATATGCGGAGCTGTACATTGCAAAGATCTTGTGTTTGCACGGTGTTCCCCGCTCCATCATCTCAGATCGCGGTGCGCTGTTTTTCTCTCGGTTTTGGGAACAACTGCACGCATCATTGGGGACCAAACTGATCCGAAGCTCCGCGTATCACCCACAGACAGATTGTCAAACTGAACGGGTGAATCAAGTGCTTGAAGACATGCTACGCGCTTGTGCCATCCACCACGGCAAGAATTGGGATGATCATTTGCCGTTGGCAGAGTTTTCTTACAACAATGGCTATCAAGCTAGCATCAAGATGGCGCCGTATGAAGCTCTCTACGGCCGGAAATGCCGCACACCTCTCAACTGATGCGAGTCTGGCGAGCGAGTTATCTATGGCATTGAACTTGTGAATGAAGCTGAAGAACGAGTGCGAGTAATACAAGCCAATCTTAAGGCGGCTCAATCTCGTCAGAAAAGCTATGCGGATAAAAGACGCCGACCTCTCCACTTCGACATCGGGGACCATGTTTATGTCCGTGTGTCTCTGATGAAGGAAGTTCATCGTTTCGGAGTGAAGGGTAAACTTGCGCCGCAGATCATTGGTCCGTTCGCCGTCATTGAAAGATGCAGACCCGTGGCCTATCGCCTAGAGTTACCAGCGTCGCTCGCAGGCATTCACAACGTTTTCCACATCTCTCAGCTGAGAAAGTGCCTCAAGCCCTCGGCTGAAATCCGCACAGAAGACATAGAAGTTCTTCAACCGGACCTCACGTACACGGAGTATCCAATCCGTATTATCGATGAAAAGACTCGTGCCACAAGAAACCGGACCTTATGGTTCTACAAGGTCTTGTGGAGTAACCATACCGCTGATGAGGCGACATGGGAAAGCGAGGATTATCTACGCACGTATTATCCAGACTTGCTATCATCATATACCCGGTAAAGTTTTTCCCCACTTTACTTTTCCTTTGGAATCTCGGGACGAGATTCTTTTTAAGGGGGGAGGGATGTAAAATCCCCAAAAGTGGTAGCAAGAAAATTCAGCTCATATACACTTATGAAAAATGAGGGGAATTAAAACTTTGAATTATAATAAGTGTGAGTTCAAAGTGAGGGTTTAGACTTCCCAAAAAACTTCCAAACATGGAGATCTAAATGCACAACTTGGATCTTCATAGTCTAAATATTCAACCTTCCAAATTTCAGCTCATTTGGAGGAGTTTTAATATTTGTTTTGGAGTAAAAAGGAGAAGCACTCTAATCTGAATTCCAAATTCAGTTTCAAATACCGATTCCCTCAATTTGACAATTGGGTTTCACAAATGTGATCTCCACCCTTGAATGAGCAACCATGCCAAAAATTGGAAATTTTGGAGCTGGTTTGCTATATTTTTGAGGCAATATAAAGTGGAGAATTCAAACTCCTTTTCAAATTCAAATGATCAAACCCCATTCAAATTCTAAACCAGAATTCAAGCCATTTGAATTCTGCAAATTCAAACTATGACTTTGGGATGAAGTCAAGTCTTTAATGTTGAGTTGCTGGGGTAAAATATCAGAGAAAATTGGATAAGAATTAGAAATAGTGGGGCCCCATTGTCAGCCACCCAAAGCAAACCAACCGACTGTTTTTCCTCCTCGGGTGATCACCGCGCGCCAGCTCCCGAGCAGCCTGTCGCCCGACGTTGTCCACCGAGCTGCTTCCCCCGACGTCGGTTCACGCGCGTGGCCGGTTATAGCGGCAGCCGAGTGCCGTATCTGCCCTCATCCTCATTACCCTGCAGCCTCACCACGCTGTGCTCGAGCCTCGCGAACCCAAACCCCCGCCCGGAGGAAGAAACCTTTGGCTCATCGACGCCCGGCGAGCTCGGCGTGCCTCTCGCGCGGCTGAGCCGCGGGATCGTTGCGCCAGGTCTCTCTCCTGCTCCCCGAAGCCTCAAGTGAACACCAGCACCGGTGGTTGGCGCCTACGAGCTGGAATTCCCTTCGGAGCTCCGGTGTTGATCGCCTGTACGCCACACCGTCGCCCGACGGATTTGCGGCCTCTTCCGATCAACAGAAAGGTCCCTGGGGTGCGTGAGGAACCCTTCCTCCTTCCTTTCCACCAGTTCCTGCTTTCTTAGCTCCGGTACCGAGTATTTTGAAGTTTGGCGCCAGCGGTTCTTTAGGAACCCGAGGACTCTTCGAAGAAATTCGTTGTGCTCGGGGTAGCTCCGCACTAGATGAGCTTAGAGTAGCTCCAGCACATGCTTGCGCATCTTCCCGAAGTCCTAGCAGCTCAAACGATCAAGTAGAGATGCCAGGTACCGAGTTTTTGTCACCGCTGGAGTTTTGCGGGCTTGGGTCGCCGGTGAGGTCCCCTCTCCGGTGGGTTTCAGGGAGAGCGAGCTATGGGTCGAGGATGTCCATGAGACACTGGTGCTTTTGGAGCCAACCCAAGCCTGAAAGACCCACTGTTGAGGGAGAGCGAGGTCGCCGAAGTAAGGTTCGACATGGTCGCCGGTGCAAGCACCGTTCCGGCCGTTGTCATCTGCTTCCGACCCCATCATCGTGTTCAGCACGGTGTATAACTCACAGGCGGCGAGTTTGACAAAGTTTGGACCACGGGAACCCCGTCCCGGCGAGCCTCGCCGGCGTGCGCCGCCGCGGGAGGCGCGGGCAGCGCGAGGAAGACGAAGGAGGGCCGGTCCCACCGGTCAGCCTCCGGGTGCGCGCGAGGATCGGTTTGTGGCGCCGGATCTAGTGCGGCTGCGCCGGAATAACCCCGTAGCCCCCGGTGTTGCAAAAATCTGACTGGTCCGAATTAAACCAGTGGGCCCAGCCCAATTATTTGAAGTTTCTATTAGAGAAATAATTCCAGAAATTAGCTGATCTTTACAAGCCCATAACTTTGTGTAGAAAACTCCAAAAAGAGTGAGACCAATTTTGTTGGGTTCCTCATGAGGAGTACTTCACAGAGAAACCAAATTTTGGCTATGAAAATGCGCAGGAATTTCTGTAGAATTGTTTTTAGTAAATCATTTAGGGATTTATTACAGGAGCAATTCTTTATGAAATATTCCCAAATTTGGGCAGAAAATCCTCTTCATAGATACTGATCTCCAGTAAAAATTTGGGCTTCATTGGAGTTCATTTGCTAGGTCAAATTACCTTCCCATATTCAGCTTTTATTTGGAAAATTCAATTTAAACAGAAAACTTTTCAGAACACCTATCGAACTTCAAAAATTCATATCCCTCTGATGGTAGCTCCAAAAATGGTGAAACAAATTTTGTTAGAACCATGGAGACTTACCCCAATCAGATCTTCCACCATTAGCTATGTCAAAGCTCCTGAATTGGGCTCAAAATTCAGAGAAGCATTGTACTTTTAGGAATTTTAAAGACTACATTGTGCAATGACATGTCTCCAAATTTGACTTAAGTCATCCTTAGAGAGTCTAGTATTCACTGTAAAAATCCCAAAGCCAATTAAGGATTATAAATAGCAATAGCTATGAATAGAAGTCCAATTCTTATAAATCCTTAATACTTATACATGTATTTTATTACATTTCATGATAGTGACCGAAGTTGAGGATACGCCGGAGCCCTTGGACGTCCTGCCACCGGAAGCTGACTTTCCATTTAACTCGCAACCAGGCAAGCCCCGGTTTTCACTTAACTACCTTTTATAAAGTTTTCATTTGTATCATTTATGTCTAGGTTGAATGTTTGCATTAGAGTTAGGGTGATTGAAACCCCACTTGCATAGCCTCGTAAAATCCTATGGTGGGTTGGGTAGTTTACAGACTCGACGAGTAGAGAATGCCATGCTAATGTTTAGGATCTCGGTAGAAGTCAAGTGGTTTGAAGCTACTCATGAGATAGTACTTATTGCACGGGATGAAAAGAGGTAGATAATGGCTTGAGTTGTATGAAAATGAGACCCAGCAGGGGGGATAGGATGCAGTGAGCAGAGGTCTCACGTGCTTAGCCCTGTTGGTGTCGGTTGAGGACCGTCCGTGTGCGGCCCTGCTGGACAAGTATCGAACAGTACCGGATGCATAATGGCATATGGGAACCAGGAAACCGATGTAATTGGTTAACCTGGGTGTCGAGGCTTACCCAACCGTAAATAGGAGTGGGTTGAGGGTAGCAAGGTGTAAATCTGCCTGTGGGCAGAGTCACGCTCCACGCGGGGACCTCCTACCCGTTACGGATGGACCGGTTTGGCATTTGGGTTGCCTTTGAAAGGTTGTTGCATACAACAGAGTAGGAAGGGGTGTGGAATCACGCTTCTGAAAGTGGGTGTATGTAACGTGCTATCCGGGTGTGTCTTGATTGCAATCACCGTCCCTCGCGGTTATTTGAGTACCCGCTTGTTCACTGCGCTGTGACGTAGTAAGAAGTGAAATAAGCCAACTGAAAATGTTGTATTGATCTTAATGTCTTGAATACCTTGATTGCTCTAGATATAGAGCTAATTAAGTTTATATTCCACTTTGGGCATCTTCACATGGGGGAAAGCGTTTTTTGTTTGATTGTGGACTTCCGATGTGAGGGCTGCCTAAGGCCGATGAACCTGCTGCTATAAAACTGAAAGTAAGGATCAACTTATAGGCGTGTCTTTATTGCAAATTCCTTTCCCATCTTACATATCCCTGCACGTAGAGTTCCATGCCTAGGGTTGACGGTTAAGACTTGCTGAGCCTTCGTGCTCACGGTTGCAATATTTGAGCTGTGTGCAGGTGAGAGTTATTAGGAAGGTTCCAAGGACGAGGCGATGCCCCCGTCGGGGTACACGGCCGAGCTGGAGCCCTGCACGCCGCCGTGATTCTCCGGTTCCATGCTGCTAGTGTGTAGCGTCCCCGGGCTAGACGCCTGCACTTTTGCATAGTTAGGATGAGAGGCCTTATATGTATATTACTTCCGCTGTATGAATATGTTTTGTAAAAAGACTTCCGCTGTTTTATATCAAATAAAAGATCGTATGTTATCCTTTATTCTATTCGTGTGTGCTGTTGGGTGCCGCATCGCACGGCACCACCCTATGCGATCCTGGAGTGGGTGAACCACGGGGTGGTCCCCACACAGATGCCGCCACCTGAGGAGATCGAGCGCGTTTCTTCTCTGGGGGCGGGTTGGAAGCCATGGCAGGGGAGAGCTCAAGGACAGGGAAGACAAAGGCGCAAGAGTTCAAGGAAAGTGCAAGCGCTGGGAAGTGCGAAGGGAAGCCGCGATGCGGGTAAGATCCCCTTTTAAAACTTCCCAGGTGCAATTCGAAGCGATTCGAAACTCTTCGAATTGTAAAATCCCAAGAAAAGGGACTTGCAAATACTTTTTATCACCACACAACACAACAGTTTTGTTGTGGATAGATTGTAAAATATTGTGAAGAGCAAGTAACCTCCATCAAAAGAGTGATTAGAGGGGAAAGCCTTCATTTTCACAAAATGGGATTTGGACACATGAACATGAGAGATTGAGCTCACCCTAGAACTTAAAAAGTCTTGGAAAGGTTCAGTCCAAGTTTAATGAAAAATCCAACACTTCTGAGGCACTTTTGGGGGTATTTGAAAAAGAGGCCAATTTGAATGTAAATTCAAATTGCAGCAACTTTCATCACTCAAATTCAGAAAGTAGCTTCATATTCAAACTCAGCACATTTTTATGAGTTAGCCCACCAATTTTCATCCCTATTGGAGTTCATCTTGTCGGGAGCTAAATTTGCAATAATTCAGAACTGAATTTGAATTTCAGTTTAAACATGAAGCGAATTTAACCCAACAAAGTTAAATTTGAGAACTCAAATTCAAACCAATACTTGGGGGCTAAGTCTCCCATTCAATGTTCAGTAGCTGGGATAATTACAAAAAAAAGAGGGAGAAAGAATTAGAGGGGAGAAGAGGGCCCACTGGTCAGCCACCCTGGGGAGCAAACCGACTCGGGCACGCGGTCGAACACCCTGCGGCCGACAGCGCACGAGGTCGACCCCGTCCCAACGCGGCCACCGCGCCACCTCCTGCTCGGGGGGATGAGGGCGCCGGCTACAAAACACACGATCGCACCCTGGTCGGCGTGAATTCGCTCCCCATTCTCTCGGTTCCACCCGCCTACATCCGAAGCAGCGCACCCGGAGTCGCCGCCCTCTGATCGCCGGCGCCCGGACAGCACAGGCTTCCTCGTGCCCGACGCTCAACACAAGAAACGACCGCCACAAGGTGCTGGTTCTGCTTGTCCTTACCGTTCAGCATTTCATGCACCGTCGGGGGAGAATTTCTTCCCGGAACGCTTCGGTGTTCTTAAGGCCGAGCTCCACCAAATCCCAAAATTCACGGGTGTTGGCTTATCGCCGGGCGTACCGAGCTAAACACACGATCTACACCCTGCCACGACCACCTAGGATCGAAAACCAGTAAGAACCGTGGGCTAGGTTCACGGTTCTTCGAAGTTTTCTGAAGCACAGTCGATATCCGGCCTAGGTCGCCGATGAGGTCGTAGTTTCCGTCATTTTCACGGGTATCGGTGTCCATGTCCGTGACCAGCAGGTGTCAGCGGAGCTCCCCGAGCAAACTGCATCGAAAAAGGTGCATGGGATGCCGAGTTGGACGTCGCCAGTGAGCTCCCGGCTGCTATTGCCGGCGGGAGCACTGTTCCGGTGGTTGTCAAGCTCTGGGGAGGGCACCACCGTGTTCCTCAGGCCGAGATAGGCACTGGCGGCGAGATTCAGCAAGCTCCGAGAACCGGAATCCCTCTCCGGCTAGAGCTCCGGCGAGCTTGGCGGCAGGGTCGCGCGGGTGGCCGGAGGAAGACGAAGGGGTAGGCCCCATGCGTCAGCGGCTGGAGATAAATGGGTGGGATTCTCTGTGGTCCGGGATGCAGTGTGGCCGCGTGGGAAGGAGTCTGTGGCCCCGTGTGGCTCAGCTCCAGCGGTCGACACGTGGGCGGTGGACCCACCCGCAGGATTTAAACATTTTTGGAATTTCCAGTTTTAGTTCAAACTTCAAATGCATAGAACTTTGGCTAGGAAGCTCCAAATTTGATGAACCAAATTTTGCTGAACTCAGAATTCCGAGTACTTTCCAGAAATACCAAATTCAGCTCATGAAAGTGAATAGTTTTCCAGAATTAAATCCCTAAAGTTTAAACTGTTGGGAATTTTATCTGGAGAACTACTTTATGAAAAACTCTGAAATTTGGCTGAAAGGTTCATTAGAAAATCCCTGAATCCCAGTAAAATTTTCAGACTCATCCAAGTTCATTTAGTTACTCTAATGGGGTGATTAAGAGAACTGCCCTGAGAAAATAGAAAAATGTACAGAAACATTTTTCAGATTTTCTCCAATCTTAATTAGGGCATAACTTTCTGCAGAATTCTTCAAATGACATGAAACCAACTCCATTAGAACCATCCAAAATTCTAGTTTCCAGAAAGTAATGGTTGGAGCCATGAAAACCCCTGGAATTAGTGGAGGCTCAATTATTGACCAAATGGGCTTCTATTTGTACAAGGTTCAAATGAACTTTGTTTCAAATGAAACTTGGTAAAGACTATGATTAGGACCCTACCAATCCACCATAAAAATTTCAGAACCAAAGGGGAGGGCTGGCTAGAGTTATGAGTAGTTAAGTATTCAAGTTTACACTTTGCATTTTAATTTACATGTAGTCTTTCAATAACGTGTAGTCGCTGAAGGCGAGGAAGCTCCGGAGGTCCTCGACTTCCTGCTTCGAGAGGAAGAACTGACTCCTGACCAGCAGCAACAAGGCAAGCCCCGGTTTGCATTAACCTTTTTATAAGTTTTTACTTTGTTTACATGTGTCATATGAAGTATGTATGTGCATTAGGTATAGGATGAATGAAACCCCACTTGCATAACCAAAGGTTCCTAAAAGAGTGAGGGTAGTGTCAAGGACCTCGAGTAGAAAGGCTATGCTTAAAGATTCATAGGGCTTCGGTACAAGTCGAGTAGTTGGAATCTACTCGCGAGATAGGCTTGGGACACACGGGTTCGGTTGAGTGATGTGAGATCACTTTAGTAATGAAAATGAGACTAGGCAGGGGCTAGGGCGCAGCAAGAGGAAGTCTTGTATGCGTAGCCCTGCCCATGTCGATTGAGGACCGATCCGTGTGCGGCCCTGCTGAACAAGTATTGAACGTACCGAAGGCATATCGGATATATGGGCCCCGATAAACCGATGTAGCCTAAACCTCCGGGCGTCGAGGCATAGCACACCGATTTATAGGTGTAGGTTGAGGGCAGCAAGGTGGTAATCTGCCAACGGGCATAGAGAGATGCTCCGTGTGGGGAACCTCCTGCTCGTTTCGGTGCGACCGGTTCGACGTTTGGGCTGTTGGGTGAAAGGTTGTCCCGTACGACATCAAGTGAGCGTGCTGTGCAGCTCCACGGGTGGGCGTACGTGACGTGCTCTTTGGGTTTCCCTGCAGGTTTATATCGAGTCGATTCGCCGTCCCTCGCGGTGACGAGTACCGCTTGTTCACTGCGTCGTAACGTAGACTAATGAATGAAATGTTATGATTCAATATTGCTGTTATGATATAATTGTATTGTTACATGTGTGCCACCAAATATTGCTCACTAAATTTCAGCTTCATGAACCGTTAACTTGTTGCTAAAAGATGAACTAAGGATGAACTTGTAGGCGTGTCCATTTGCTGCAACATTGCTATCCTTTGTCATGGTACACCTCATGTAGAGTTTCATGCTTAGGTGAGTCGGTTAAGCCTTGCTGAGCCTTCGTGCTCACGGTTGCTGCTTAAGTGTTTTTTCAGGTGAGGAGCCACCCACGGACTCGGAGTACGAGTCCACCGGCGAGGGTTACCCTCCGTCGGGGACCACGGCTGAGTGGGAGCCGTACACGCCGCGCTGAGCTGAGACGTTCAGCTAGTGTTGGTTGCCCTAGGGCTGGGCAACCGACTTTTGCTAGATAGGCGGGCGTGAGTTGTACAAAAGAAACTTCCGCTGTGTAATAAAGACCCTAGTTTGTAACTGAGAAGTGTACTACTTTGTACATTCAGTTTGTTTTCCCATGTAATATAATGCGTTCTTATGACGTGTGCTGTCAGGTGTCGCATCGCGCGGCACCACCCTCTGCGATCCTGGATGAGCGGATTCCAGTCCGCCACAGCCTGGTATCAGAGCTGCAGTGGGCATAGCACAGTACTTAAGGACTACCTTATGGGAAAACATAGGTTACGGTTTGGATTCGGTAGTTGCCCAAGTAAGGACTATATTAGCATAGTTACTTAAAGTGGCAAAGACTAACTTATGTGTTATACTTCTTAATTTTAATTATGTAACGACGCACCTACGCTCTGGTAAGCATGGTAAGGAACGCCACCGAAAGCGGTTCAATTTCGGTTAGCTCCCCCTAACGAGGAACGTGGTTCAGTGATAGAGTCTCACAGCTTGGTGTGAGACGTCAATATGAACCTCTTGGACTATTCATGTCCCTGAGTTCATATGGAACGCTGATCCCTAGCGTGCATTAGGCGAGTAAGTGGAGACCACATCGCGTGGTCAGTAACGCGAGAGTGTGTTCGTCTGGAAGTAGCCCAGGAGGACATACGCAGCGCTTGCCATCGGCGTGCCCTGCACGGCAGTAGGTGGTATCTGTTGGGCTGATAACATTCCCAACCGTGACGACCCGTTCATGACATACTCGGGTTCCCCGTCGTGTGGTGTTGAAACACGATCACGTACCTTGAGACGTGACCTAACTCAAGGACGGCCGTATGGAAATGATACGGGCATTTGTATTTACTTTTAAATATGAATCCTGCCTGAAATGAAACCAACCATTGAGTGCACCATTATTGTATGATCTTTTGCAGGTACTAACCACGTATGTATCCGTGTAGAAAACGTGTGCAAGAGACCGTTTAGTGCCACACTTGAGACGTATATGCCGGTATAATCCGGATAGGATTTTCTTTTGTGAGGAACGTAGTACCGAGATATCATAGGCATATGCATGCAAAACAAATGATAATAAGGAATTAAAATCACTAGGTTCAATATCTAGGACTCTGGTTGGGTAGACAAATTGAAAACGGTTGAGTGTAGTTCCAAAAGACTGAAAAACAGAGTGCTCTGTGTTGGGCAGCAAGTTTGCTGATCTTCAACAGAGCATAATTCACAGGTTCTTTAGCCCAGGGAGGTGTGCTATATAGTTCTGGAAAGGTATTTAAGTACTCTACAACTTTGTTGTAGACTCCCAGAGCTGAAACACACCTTGAGATGGCCTAAAACCCAGAGGGATGTAAACTGTCCAGAACCAGGACAGAGTGGAACACTCTCTGGAGTGTTCTGTTTTTCAAACATAACTCCTAGTAGAAAAATTTAAAATTTTCATATAATACATCCTTAGAAAGAGTAGAGGATGTGTGACATCTTTGCAATTCAAAGTTTCTGAAGTTTCAGCACAGATTTCAGTGGAAATTAGAATGGAAAACAGCAACTTCCAAAGGAGGTGCTGTTAAAATTCTTCCAGAGATTCTGCTGACTTTGAATTAGCATAGATTTTTAACCAAAGCTGATATGGGGGCAAATGAATACTCGTTGGAAAGATACTGAAGTTAACTTTAACTTTGGTATGCAGCTTGAGTCATGAAAATGCCCGGAACCAGATCAAAACTTGGAATAGGTAGAAACTGGTCCTTCTGACAGAGGAGGGACAGTTGAACTCATTGGAGAGGGTGTTTTACCCCAAGGGTGGTATACGTGATGACAAAGCGATAGTAATATCTCGTAGTGACCAAACCTAGTTATGGTGAG
This sequence comes from Neostapfia colusana, assembly GCA_030760725.1. NCBI lineage: Eukaryota > Viridiplantae > Streptophyta > Magnoliopsida > Poales > Poaceae > Neostapfia > Neostapfia colusana. The sequence continues at coordinate 21,873,284 of JASWHV010000017.1, read as the reverse complement.
CTTCCAAAGTGGAGGTTCATCAAGTTGGATTAAACTAGCTTGTGTTTGGTCTGGTAATGGTGTAGCTTGTGCAAAGTTATTACATTATCTACATACGAGATGTATCGCATGAATTAATGTCATTATGTTTTAAGCCTATTTTTATTGGACTACATGCAATCTGTTGCGGGACTGATGATTATTGTCATATGGTTGCAGATGGTTCGCACTAGGACCACGCACGAGGTTGGTGGCTCTAGCCAAGGGGGAGGCGATGACTCCCAGCCACCGGCCTACGACAGCACCCCGCAGCAGCAGCCACCACCGCCGCCTCCGATTACCCTAGCGGATGTGATAGCGGCACTGGTGGGAGGTTGTGAGGAGCAGACCGACCTGCTCCGCACAATCGTGCAAAATACGTCCCAGGTGGGGGGACGTCAAGATAGAGGGCCTCGTGAGCACCGGGAAGTGTCGTACTCAGACTTCATGAGTACGCACCCTCCAGTGTTCACCGAAGCCGAAGAACCACTGGAGGCGGACAACTGGCTGCGGACCATCGAGTCCAAGTTCGGGCTGCTCCAATGTACGGAGCGGCAGAAGACTCTGTTTGCAGCGCAGCAACTCCACGGTGCCGCTGGTGCGTGGTGGGCGAATTATGTCGCCTCACGTCCGGCTGGCCATGCCGTGGAATGGCAAGAGTTCCGGGAGGAATTCCGCGCCTACCACATTCCTCCCGGAATCATGAAGAGGAAGTTCCAAGAATTCTTGGAGCTGAAGCAGGGCGGGAGGAGTGCCCATGACTACTCCCGTGCCTTCAACCATCTGGCGCAATATGCGTCAGACTATATCTCCATGGAGGAGAAGAAGAGGGAGCATTTCTATCGGGGGTTACACCCCGAAATGAAGACGCACCTCGTTCAGTGGAATCGCGGCACTTTCAACGACCTAGTCAATGCCGCGATTATGCAAGAGGATGCTCAGCGGAAGTTGGCAGCTGAGCAGAGGAAGCGCAGCACTCCACCTAGCAAACGGTGGTGGCGCGCCCCAGAAGTACCGTATGGTGTATCGGACACCATCCGGGCAGCAGTGGCATCCACCGGCGCGACCTCAACGGTTCGGGGACGTCCGTTCCAGTCACCCTCGTTCCGTCCGCCGATGCCACCACCAAGACAGCAGCAGCAGCAGACGGTACCCCGGGCGTTTCCACCGCCACAACGCGCCCCGGGATTCCGTCCACCGATCAGCGGGGGACCGCCCCGTTTCACCTGCTTCACGTGTGGCCAGGCGGGCCACTTCGCGAAGGACTGTCCCCAGGGGCAGCAGAACAGCGTGCAAGCCCAGTTTCAGGGCGGCGCTCGAGGCCGACCTCCGGCGAAGAAGGTTGGTCAGCGGACTGGAGGCGTCCGCAACCTCGACAATGAGGACACCCCGGACGGAGACAACATGCTGGCGGGTACGTTTACTCTCAACCATCAAGCCATCGTAATATTGTTTGATTCTGGTGCAACCCACAGCTTTATAAGTGCATCCTATGTGGCTAAGCATCAAATGCAAGTCTTCCCAACCGACTGCACTTATATGATCTGCTCACCGGGAGGGAAGATTTCAGCTAATATGATGATTCCAAAGGCACCTTTGTGCTTAGGTGGGAAACTATATCCCACCACTTTGATAATACTTATGGGACAAAAGATTGATGCAATCTTAGGTATGTCATGGCTACAATACCATGGCGCTGTCCTAGAGACTCGGACACGGACGGTTCATTTAAACTCTCCCTTCCACCGTCCGCATTCCATGGTGTTAGACACGTCAGTCCGGGAGGTGTTAGCAATTAATAATGCTGAAGCTCTCAAGTTAGAAGACATCCCCGTAGTCCGGGAGTATCCCGACGTGTTCCCGGATGATCTTCCTGGCATGCCACCTGAGCGGGATGTCGAGTTCAAGATTGAACTTGCACCCGGGACTACACCCATATCACGGAGACCATACAAAATGGCTCCAAATGAGCTGGCTGAATTGAAAGAACAGCTCAATGATCTGTTGAGCAAGGGTTTCGTTAGGCCGAGTTCCTCGCCTAGGGGATGCTCGGCGCTGTTCGTGAAGAAGAAAGATGAAACCTTGAGGCTGTGTGTGGATTACCGGCCGCTCAACGCCGTCACCATCAAAAATAAGTACCCACTGCCCCGCATCGACATTGTCGGTACCTGCGATATGGGGTACCCCCGCGCACAGGGGAAAATGCCTAAGGAACTCGCCCTTCTCTGCAGGGGGAGCTCCGAAGGTGCCACGCGTCCGGCGGGGCCGGACCTCCCTCTCCTCAGAGGAGAGATCCGGGCCCGCCACGTGGCATACAGAGGCCGGACCTCCCCCTCCGCTGGAGAGAGGTCCGAAGGTGCCACATATCCGGCGGGGCCGGACCTCCCTATCCTCAGAGAGGAGCTCCGGGCCCACCACGTGGCCGACAGAAGCCGAACCTCCCCCTCCGAGGGGAGAGGCCCGAAGGCTCCACGTGCCCCGCGGGGCCGGACTCTCCTCTCCTCTGAGAAGGGCTCCGAGCCCGCCACGTGGCCAGCAGAACGGCGCTGCCTACCCCTGAGCGATAGGCAGCGGGCGTAAAGACGCCCCATACCTTGCCCGTACAAGGTATTCAAGGCCCGCGTCTTCCCAAGACGCGGAGACGCAGAGCACGCCTCTATCAGGTGCCGTTGCGCCCAGTCGCATCACAGACTGGCGCGTGGTGTCAGAACCTGCCAGCCAATAAACACAGCGACAAGACATCCCATGCCGCCCGCGCCGTCATTAACCACTACGACTAGCATGCGGCACGGGCAGTGCTGCAAGAAGAAGACTCAGAAGCCTTCGCTAGAGACAACTACCGACATAACTGCAGATATGGTAGATGACAGACATTCTCCTCGGGACCACCTGTCGGGTCCCGGGCCCCCCTTGTAAGCCACCCGAGTCTTGGACTATAAAAGACTCGGGTAGGCAACGTTAGCAAGGGTTCACACCTCCGCAACTCATACGCTAGCCATTCACACCCAAGCTGTAACTCACCCCCAAGCTCAGGACTCCGGCCCTGAGCAGCAAGCAATACAGCGAGCTCCATAGCTTGCCGTGGACGTAGGGTTTTACGCTCCGGCGGCCTGAACCACGTAAAACTCACAGTGCCAAGCTCTTACTAACTCGTCCATACGCGCAAGCTCTCCGCAAGGGTCTAGCCCCACCGAAAAAAGAACCTCCGCGGGCTGCCCAGTGCAGGCCCGGGGGAAGTGTCGACTGAACACTTCGACATTTGGCGCGCCAGGTAGGGGGCTTTTCCCCTAGCGCGACAAGTTTCCGCCGACGAAGATGACCAAGCTTCCTTCAGCGGCGAACTCTCCTCCCTCGCCTCTGCGGCAAACCGCGATCAGGGGGGGAGTACATGTCAACACACTCGGGACGGAGTGTGTCTGTACAAGCTGGGAGCCAGCAACAGGCTCTGGCAGCGCCGACCCCGGCAATGCAGGCTCCAACCAGCGTCAGGTCTTCAGTAGCGCTGGGCGTACCCGGTGGGAGTGCGCTAGCTGCAGCAAGAGCGCTACTGAACAATCCGCCCGCTGGGGACGCGCCTCAGGCAGCGACCCAGCAGTGGATTCGCAAGGTAGACTGTCTCGTCGTCGCCGCCGCAAACCCTCGACTTCGCCGGGGACGACGCTCTGGCCAACCGGCCGTGTCGCTGATGCGCGCACCAATGGTTGACGAGCAGACGGCAGATTCCAGCTCAACCAGGCTCCAGTCGACGGATCTGAGGACAGAGCTGGAGCGGTGTCGCCTGGGTCAAGATGCCCGGGTGTACCTCGAGTAACGCCGAGAAAGGCGTAGCAACCAAGAGGCTGACGACAGCATGACGTCGGCCTCGACCCAGCCTAAAGAGCAGACCTTCGCCACGCGATCTCTGCCCCAGGCCTACGCCGTGCAGAATATGCCAGTCGTATGTTCTGCAGATGGCGCCCCCGGCCTATGGCGCAGCCTTGCCCATACCGGGGTACGCTGTGCCCGGTGCAAACCGAGCGTTCGCGGCACCAGAACCTGCGGCGACAGAAGCAGGGTGTGCGGCCCTCGCGCCCCACCTTCGCTTCGTGAAGTGGCCGCGCAAGTTTCGGCCGCACCTGTCCGAGAAGTACGACGGTAGCATCAACCCGGCGGAGTTCCTCCAGATCTACTCCACCGCCGTACTGGCCGCAGGAGGGGATGAGGCCGTCATGGCCAAACTACTTCCCCGTCGCCTTGACCGGCCCAGCCCGGTCTTGGCTAATGAACCTCCCTCAGGGTTCCATAACTTCCTGGGGAGAGCTCTGCCGGCAGTTCATCGCCAACTTCGGCAGCTCCTACACCCGTCCCGGCACGGAGCTTGACCTCCAAGCCATCAAGCAACAACCTGGGGAGTCGCTGTGCTCCTTCATCCAGCGGTTCTCCCAGGTAGGCAACACCATTCCGCATATTCAAAGTGCTTCTGTGGTGGCGGCACTTCGACAGTGTCCAGGACAAGAAGATGCTTGAGAGGCTTGAAACCAGAGAGGTCTGCGATGCCTCCGAGCTCTTCAGCCTGGCGGACAAGTGTGCCAGAGCAGCCGGAGGGCGGTGCTGGCACTCACTGCCAGCTTCCGAAGCCGGAAGACAGCCCGAAGACGGCGGAGTTCAAGCTGAGCTCCCGACCACGTCAGACAGCCAAGAGCCAAGCACTGGCTGACTTCGTGGCTGAGTGGACGCCAACGAAGGCTGACCCACGGGGCCGCGAAGACGGTGAAACAAAGTACCGAGCTCCGGTCTTCACCGGGCCTCACTGGACGCTCTTCTTCGACGGCTCCTTGCGAAAGCAGGGGGCCGGTGCCGGCGTACTGCTTCTCATGCCATCGGGGGAGCAGTCTGGGTACATGGTGCGTCTCAATTCCAAGGCAACCAACAACTTGGCAGAGTATGAAGCACTCATCTTTGGCATAAAAGACAGTCCTGTCTCTGGGCGCTCGCCAGTTGTTGGCGCAGGGCGACTCCCAGCTAGTTACCAAGCAAGTTAAGGGTGAATGCCCCTGCAATGACCCACAGCTAGCTGCTTATCTGCTTCACGTGCGGATGTTGGAGAAAGAATTCCACGCCTTGGACCTGCGCCATGCACCGCGCGCTTGCACGGCCGCAGTTGACGACCTCTCAACGAAAGCCTCCATCGGAGCCCCTGTGCACGAAGGAGTCTTCGAGAGGACGTTGCTGCGGTCCACAGCCCGGACCGCCGAGCCGGGCGAAGGGGGCTGAACCAGTGCCTCGAAGCTAGGCAGCCCCGGCGGCCCTGGATGCCGCCAAAGGATTGTAAGAGTCACTGGGGACTCCGTGCAACCCAGCGCTCAAGATCCAGAAGCTCAAGTAGTCCCGATGCATGGACCACGGAGGTCCGGGACTCCTTGAAGGACATCCTTCCTGATGAATGTGCATCCGCTGAACGGGTGGTGCGGATGGCTAAGTGCTACGCGCTGGTATCTTTACTGGTGTGGCGCCACGACATCCTATTGCGGTGCATAACCCAGGAGGAAGGCTGCGATTAGCTCGCAGTAGTCCAAGGAGGCGAGTGCTGGGAACGCTCATCGTCCCGCACGTTGGTCGGTTAAGCCACCCGGCATGGCTCCTAATGACCGAGAGCCACCTGGACGCCGTCAAACCGGTTAGGGATGCAATGCATGCCAGGTCCACGCCAAGCAGACCCACACAACCGGTGCAGACGCACACCCAGAACCGTCGGGGCATACCGGCTCCTCCATGTCGAGGGCCAGCCGGACTTCCTAGGGCCGGGTCACGGGAACTACCCTTCCACATGGTATGCGGGGCCGAAGCCATGCTTCCCCCTGATATAGCCATGGGGGTCCCCCCGTGTCCGGCGTACGACGAAGCCACGCATGACCCGCTCTACGTGAAGACAAGCGCTCCGACGCTACCCAGTAAGTTCACCATGCTTACTTAGGTGTTTATTTAAATTACGCATTAATTTATATGAACACCTCCCCACGCTCTAGACAGTGTGCGTCCATTGTACACTCGGCTCCTCTTTCCGGATCTCATGCATAGTCGATATTTGCCGTCCTGCCGAAGGCGGTAGTGCTTGGGGTACCTGCCAGAGGCCCGGTGGCCTTTTGGATCCCCCCCTATAAGGGTACTACACCGCCAGTTGGTCTCCTCCGAGAAAAGACCTACGCTAAAACGGAGGGTCAGGAGCCTTGCTTTGCCCGGTCTTGCACCCAAAGCATGCGCACTCTGCCTCCCGGCGCTACGGTCTAAGTACCAGGGGGCCGGGCGGTTACACCCTGACTGGGGCTGGGGCCAGACCTCCGGGACCAAGTGCACTGGATTACCCAAGCCCCGTATTCCGGCCTGGGACAGTAAGCCAAATGAGACTAAGGGATAGGAAAGGGGGGACCACTGAGTAGTGCCGGACACCGCCCCCACAGCTGGGCCGAGCTCCGAGGCCAGCCCTCGCCCTCGTTTCAGAGGTGAGCGCTGATGCCGGACCTCACGACCTTCGTTGGCCTGAGCTCTGATGACTTCCGGACTCCGCCTCCACAGCTAGACCGAGCTCCTAGGCCAGCCCTCGCCCTCCTTTCAGAGGCGAGCGCTGATGCCGGACCTCACGCCCTTCTCTGGCCTGAGCTCCGATGACTTCCGGACCTCCGCCCCCACTGCCGGGCCGAGCTCCGATGCCAGGCTTCACCCTCTCCTAAGAGGCTGAACACCGAAGCCGTCAAGACCCTGCCAGCGACAGGGAGTACTCAAGACAAGAAAGTGCGCGGATCAGAAGAGACGAAGGTCCCACCTCGGGCTCGCTATCTCCCCCGAGATGGGCCCGGGGGCCACTGTCGGTACCCTCTATATGGGGTACCCCCGCGCACAGGGGAAAATGCCTAAGGATCTCGCCTTTCTCCGCAGGGAGAGCTCCGAAGGCGCCATGCGTCCAGCGGGGCCGGACCTCCCTCTCCTCAGAGGAGAGCTCCGGGCCCACCGCGTGGCATACAGAAGCCGGACCTCCCCCTCCGCGGGAGAGAGGTCCGAAGATGCCGCGTGTCCAGAGAGGCCGGACCTCCCCCTCCTCAGAGAGGAGCTTCGGGCTCGCCACGTGGCCAACAGAAGCCGAACCTCCCCCTCCGCGGGGAGAGGTCCGAAGGCTCCACGTGTCCTGCGTGGCCGGCCCCCCCTCTCTTCTGAGGAGGGCTCCAGGCCCGCTACGTGGCCAGCAGAACGGCGCTGCCTGCCCCCGAGCGATAGGCAGTGGGCATAAAGACGCCCCATACCTTGCCCGTACAAGGTATTCAAGGCCCGCGCCTTCCCAAGACGCGGAGACGCGGAGCACGCCTCTGTCAATTGCCGTTGCGCCTAGTCGCATCACAGACTGGCGCGCAGTGTCAGAGCCTGCCAGCCAATAAACGCAGCGACAAGACATCCCATGCCGCCCCTGCCGTCATCATCCACTACGACTAGCATGCGGCATGGGCAGAGCTACAAGACGAAGACTCAGAAGCCTTCGGCAGAGACAACTACCGGCATAACTGCAGATACGGTAGATATCAGTCAATCTCCCTGGGACCACCTGTCGGGTGTCGGCCCCCCTTGTAAGCCACCCGAGTCTTGGACTATAAAAGGCTCGGGTAGGCGACGTTAGCAGGGGTTCGCACTCTAGCCATTCGCACCCTGGGTTCGCACTTTGCAACTCATACGCTAGCCATACACTCTCAAGCTATAACTCACCCCCAAGCTCAGGCCTCCGGCCCCGAGCAGCAAGAAATACAACGAGCTCCATAGCTCGCCGTGGACGTAGGGTTTTACGCTCCGGCGGCCTGAACCACGTAAAACTCGCCGTGTCAAGCTCTTACTAACTCGTCCATCTGCGCAAGCTCTCCGCTAGGGACTAGCCCCACTGAAAAAAGAACCTCCGCGGGCTGCCCAGTGCAGGCCCGGGGGAATTGTCGACTGAACACTTCGACAGCCATTATTGTTATGTGTCTATGCCTTACGGCCTAAAGAATGCACACCCCACCTTTGTGCAAGCAATGCACAAAACCTTTGGGGAGTTAATAAGAGACCTAGTTGTGGTGTACGTCGATGACATAGTTGAAAAGGTCAGGCAGGGTTCATCTTTGTTAGATAACCTAGCCTTAGTTTTTGACAAGTTGCGCTCTACGCGCACCAAGCTGAACCCGGACAAATGTGTGTTCGGTGTGTCCTCTGGGAAGCTCTTAGGATTCCTGGTCTCGCATCGAGGGATTGAGGCCAACCCAGAGAAGATCAAGGCCATCGACTTGATGCGGCCCCCTGCCCGCGTCAAAGATGTCCAGAAACTCACGGGATGCCTAGCCGCGCTGAGTCGGTTTATACCGAGGCTAGCAGAGCGGGCACTCCCTTTCTTTAAGCTCCTGCGCAAGTCAGGCCCATTTGCCTGGACTAACGAAGCAGAAGAGGCTTTCCAGGAGTTGAAGCGACTCCTGACGACCCTACCTATCATGGTAGCCCCTGAGCCCGGAGAGCACCTGCTGCTCTACATCGCGGCGACAACTGAAGTGGTGAGTATGGTCCTCGTCGCAGAGCGGCCGGACTCCTCATCTTCACAACCTGCTCCGGTAGCAGAAGACAGACGCCAGAAGGCTCCGTAGGACCAAAGCAGTCTCCCGGACCTCCAAGGCAACCTCCCAGAGGTCCAGGTCGGCCTCCCGGAGGTCCAGGGCGGTCTCCCGGACCCCCAAGATAAACCTCCGGGGGTCCAGCGGGACCGCCCGGGGGCCAAATGGGACCTCCCGGAGGTCCCTCAAGACCCCCCGGAGCTCCCGGGTAACCAAGATAGCTTAAGGGCCTCCGGGTCCCAGCTCCCGGAGGCCCCCGTGGGTCCACTCCCCTCCAGCGGGCCAGGGCCAATGGACGAAGACCCCCCAGGCCTAAGAGAGAGGGTTCGAACCATACAGAGGCATGTCTACTACATCAGCGAAGTACTTCATGATGTCAAGACAAGGTACCTAGAAGTCCACAAGTTGCTGTATGCGGTGCTCGTGGCCTCCAGGAAGCTCCGCCATTACTTCCAGGCCCACCGGGTCTCGGTAGTCACCTCGTATCCGTTGAAGGCAATTCTTCACAGCCCCCATGCGACGGGCAACGTTGCTAAATGGGCGGCGGAACTGGCAGAGTTTGAGCTGGACTTCCTTCCACGCCATGCAATCAAAAGCCAAGCACTGGCTGACTTCGTGGCAGAGTGGACACCAACGAAGACTGACCCAGGGGGCCATGAAGACGGTGAACCAGAGCACCAAGCTCCGGTCTTCACCGAGCCCCACTGGACACTTTTCTTCAATGGCTCCTCGCGAAAGGAGGGGGCTGGTGCCGGCGTACTGCTCCTCATGCCATCGGGGGAACAGTTTGGGTACATGGTGCGTCTCAATTTCAAGGCAACCAACAACATGGCAGAGTATGAAGCGCTCATCTTTGGCATGCAGACAGCCCTGTCTTTAGGCGCTCGCCAGTTGTTGGCACAGGGCGACTCCCAGCTGGTCATCAAACAAGTCAAGGGTGAATGCTCCTGCAATGACCCACAGCTAGCTGCGTATCTGCTCCACGTGGAGATGTTGCAGAAAGAATTCCTCGCCTTGGACCTGCGCCACGTACCGCGCGCTGGCAATGCCGCAGCTGATGACCTTTCAACAAAGGCTTCCACCGGAGCCCCCGCGCCTTGGACCTCGAAGCTGGCAGTCCCGGCGGCCCTACAGCCATGGATGCCGCCAAGGATCGTAAGCGTCATTGGGCACTCCGTGCAACCCAGCGCTCAAGATCCAGAAGCTCAAGTCAGACCCGATGCATGGATCACGGAGATCCGGGACTACTTGAAGGACAACATCCTCCCTGATGAACATGCAACCGCTGAATGGATTGTGCGTATGGCTAAGAGATACGCGCTGGTATAGGGGGATCTCTACCGGCGTGGCGCCAACCACATCCTATTGCGGTGCATAACCCAGGGGGAAGGCTGCGACTTGCTCGCTGAGATCCATGGAGGCGAATGTGGAAGTCACTCTTCCTCACGCACGCTTGTCGGTAAAGCCTTCCGGCATGGCTTCTACTGGCCGACAGCACTCCAGGATGCCGTAAAGCTGGTCGAGAGCTGCAAGGCGTGCCAGTTCCACGCCAAGCAGATCCATACACCGGCTCAGGCGGTACAGATGATCCCGTCCTCGTGTCCATTTGCCGTATGGGGGCTGGACATCTTGGGACCGTTTCCCAGAACCGTCGGGGGATTCCAGTACCTCTATGTCGCCATCGACAAGTTCACCAAGTGGCCGGAAGCCACGCCAGTTGTCACCATCAACAAGCAATCTGCAGTAAAGTTCATCAAGTCTATTGTCTGCCGGTTCGGGGTCCCGAACAGAATCATCACCGACAACGGGACCCAGTTCACCAGCGCAGCCTTCCAAGACTACTGCGAAGACCTCGGCATTCAGGTGTGCTACGCCTCTGTCGCCCATCCAAAGAGCAATGGGCAAGTCGAGAGGGCCAACGCGGAGATTCTCCGGGGCCTTAAGACTCGCACCTACGCCAGTCTGAAGAAACATGGTGCCAATTGGGTAGATGAGCTTCCGAGCACACAATGGGCTAACCGGACATCCCAGAGCCGGGCCACCGGAGAGACACCCTTCTTCATGGTGTATGGGGCCGAAGCCGTACTTCCCCCAGAAATCACCATGAAGTCTCACCGTGTCCGGGCTTACGACCAAGCCGCGCAGGACAACCTCCGGCGTGGAGAAATTGACCTCGTCGACGAGGTCCGATTGCATGCAGCACTCCGTAACACACGGTACAGACAAGCGCTTCGTCGCTACCACCAGAGATCTGTGCGTGCTCAGGAGCTGCAGGAAGGTGACCTAGTGCTGCGGCACATACTTTCTCGCGAAGGGACCCACAAACTCTCCCCTAGTTGGGAAGGCCCTTTCCGAGTCGCGAGAGTATGCCGCCCCGGGTGTGTGCGCCTGTCCACCGAGGATGGGGACCTGCTCACAAACCCTTGGAACATAGAACACCTCCTTAAGTTCTACCCCTAGAGCAAAGATAGGGCAGTCGTTTCTTTTCGTAATAAACTCCATAGAGTCCAGGAACAGCGCTCGAAGCAACTAAGCCCCAGGGGACGGTACAGGACTACGTTCAGCTTTGCCTGGTTCCGACTCCAAGCGCGTAGAGTCTTGCTTCCCTTCTTAATGGGGCGGCTCATGGCCTCCATGTATAGCCTGCCTTCCTCCTATGGAAAGTTATACGAAAAGAAACCTGTTCTACTTTGCTCTTTCCTTGTACTCATTTAAATTGTGTACTAAGTTTTTTTTATGACTACCCTTGCGGCGCATGGCTGCCATGTGCTCAGCTCCCTCTTCTCATTCTCACCACTAGTCAGCATTTGCTGCCCTACCAGAGGCGGTTGCACCGGAGGTACCTGCCGATAGTCGAAGGGGCCCCAAGCCCCTGGCACTTAGCGCACTACAGACCCCGGGCACCGTGCGTATGGTTAGGAACCGTAAGTCAAATAAGACTATGAGATAAGGGAGAGGGAGCCCCCAAGGAGAATTACGTTTTCCCTACTTGTGTGCAGGACCTCTCGGCCTCAAATCCCTACAGGAATGTGGTAGCAGCGTCTGACCAATGGGACGCCCCTGCCAGGGGGCCACTACGGGATTACACAAGACCCGAACTTCAAGGCAAGACCGAAGGATCCACGGGTCCAGCGGGACCGGACCCCCCCCCTCTCTCTAAGGGGGGGGGGGTCCGAAGGCCTCACGTGTACTACAGGTCCGGACCTCCATCTCCTCAGAGGAGAGCTCCGGGCCCGACACGTGGCCGGCTGATCCGGGCCTCCCTATCCTCATGAGGCGAGCCCTAAGGACCTCCGGGGCCCTTAATATAATAAGGACCCGGGGAAGGTGCCGGAGCAGAACGTCGAGATTGGTGAAGGCCTCTGAGCACCTTGCGGAGCTAAGGGCTCAGCCAGGCAAAACCAAGAAAAAGATGGAAAACATCGCAGGCACGAAGGGTCATAAGAGTTCATGTATTCATGGCTCCATGAGCTGGGCTACAAACTCGATGAAAAAGAAAGAAACAAGCCCTGAGGTTCCCCTAACACAACTAGGGTCCAGAAGTTGCAAGAACGGCCACGTCACCAGGCTTCAGCCCTTGCGGCGTCTTCCCGCTCCATGACCCGAGCGCAGGAATCACCTCCCTCACCACCAGCGCAAAAGCCGGTGTCATCAGGGGTGCTCCTGAGGCCCCCTCCACAGTTTCAGCGGTCTTCTTGGAGACTCATCCGCCTAGAATTCTCCTTGGTGCATCGGCATTTTCCTTCTCCTGAAGTTCCCTCATCACCGGCGCAAAAGCCGGTGTCATCAAGGGTGCTCCTGAGGCCCCCTCCGCTGCTTCAGCGGTCTTCTCGGAGACTCTGCCTCCTGGAATTCTCCTTGGTGCTTCAGCGGTTCCTTTGAAGACTCCACCATCTGAGAAGGGACGCAACGCCAGGGAGCTTTCTGCCTGCCATCACCGAGGAAGGGCCCCGTCGGGAGGACAACCCTGAGACCCCTTGGAGGCGCCACCTCCAGAGGCAAGGCAGGCAGGTTCCCTGGGTCCCAGACTTGGTGCAGACGCCGCCGCCGGAGGAAATCGAGAGCGATTCCCCTCCCAAAAAGCGGGTTAGAAGCCATGGGAGAAGACAAGACCGCAGAGACTCGAGGGAGGTGCAAGGGCTGGAGGCCTTATAAGGGGAGCGCACCCACATGGCGGTTTCTTTTCACACCTCCCAGATACGAGTCAAAGTGATTCGGAACTCTTCGAATATGCCGCATCGGCAACCGCTTCGGCTCCTAGGCCGAGCGCCGATGACAGGTGGACCCAAGCCGCCCGACTGAAGCGGTGGGTCAAGGGGTCAGTCTCCTAAGAAGACAAGCCGGCAAGGCACTTCGGCGGTTCCTGAAGAAAGCGCCGCAACATGCGGAAGTGGCAGTCTTGGGAACCGCTGCAGTAAAAGCAACCATCAAGTGGACGCACGCTCCCACGATCCCCCGGCCGTTCGTGCTCCGGCAGCGGTCAATGCGGGACTTAGAGAAGGTGCGCGGGTCAGAAGAGACGGAGGTCCCACGTCGGGCTCGCTATCTCCCCCGAGATGGGCCCGGGGGCCACTGTCGGTACCTGCGATATGGGGTACCCCCGCGCACAGGGGAAAATGCCTAAGGAACTCACCCTTCTCCGCAGGGAGAGCTCCAAAGGCGCCACGAGTCCGGCGGGGCCGGACCTCCCTCTCCTCAGAGGAGAGCTCCGGGCCCGCCACGTGGCATACAGAGGCCGGACCTCCCCCTCCGTGGGAGAGAGGTCCGAAGGTGCCACATATCCGGCAGGGCCAGACCTCCCTCTCCTCAGAGAGGAGCTCCGGGCCCACCACGTGGCCAACAAAAGCCTAACCTCCCCCTCCAAGGGGAGAGGCCCGAAGGCTCCACGTGCCCCACGGGGCCGGACCCTCCCCTCCTCTAAGAAGGGCTCCGAGCTCGCCACGTGGCCAGCAGAACGGCGCTGCCTACCCCCGAGCGATAGGCAGCGGGCGTAAAGACGCCCCATACCTTGCCCGTACAAGGTATTCAAGGCCCGCGTCTTCCCAAGACGCGGAGACGCGGAGCACGCCTCTGTCAGGTGCCGTTGCGCCCAGTCGCATCACAGACTGGCGCGCGTTGTCAGATCCTGCCAGCCAATAAACACAGCGACAAGACATCCCATGCCGCCCGCACCATCATCAACCACTACGACTAGCATGCGGCATGGGAAAGGCTGCAAGAAGAAGACTCAGAAGCCTTTGCCAGAGACAACAACCGGCATAACTGCAGATACGGTAGATGACAGACAATCTCCCCAGGACCACCTGTCGGGTCCCAGGCCCCCCTTGTAAGCCACCCGAGTCTTGGACTATAAAAGACTCGGGTAGGCGACGTTAGCAAGGGTTCGCACCTCCGCAACTCATACGCTAGCCATTCACACCCAAGCTGTAACTCACCCCCAAGCTCAGGACTCCGGCCCTGAGCAGCAAGCAATACAGCGAGCTCCATAGCTTGCCGTGGACGTAGGGTTTTACGCTCTGGCGGCCTGAACCACGTAAAACTCACAGTGTCAAGCTCTTACTAACTCGTCCATCCACGCAAGCTCTCCGCAAGGGTCTAGCCCCACCGAAAAAAGAACCTCCGCGGGCTGCCCAGTGCAGGCCCGGGGGAAGTGTCGACTGAACACTTCGATAGACATATTGTTTGATCAACTTATGGGTGGAAGTGTGTTCTCCAAGATGGACCTTCGCTCTGGATATCACCAGATAAAGATCCGGGCGGAGGATGTTCCGAAGACGGCTTTCTCGATGAGATACAGCTTATACAAATATCTCGTCATGTCTTTTGGTCTCACAAACGCTCCAGCCCATTTCATGTATCTCATGAACTTGGTGTTCATGCCGGAGCTGGACAAGTTCGTGGTAGTGTTCATCGACAATATCTTGGTTTACTCCAACACAGAAGCCGAACATGCCGAACACTTGCGGATCGTTCTTCAACGATTGCGAGACCACAAGCTCTACGCCAAGTTCAGCAAATGCGAGTTTTGGATCAGCCAAGTGCCATTCTTGGGACATATCATCTCAGCAGAAGGCATTGCGGTTGACCCAAGCAAAATAGAGCAGGTGCTGAAATGGAAAGCTCCCACTTCAGTCCATGAAGTCAGAAGCTTCCTCGGGTTAGCGGGATACTATCGGAGATTCATTCCAAGCTCGCTAAACCAATGACAGAATTGCTGAAGAAAGGGACAAAATATGTTTGGAACACGTCGTGTGAAGGAGCATTCCAAACATTGGTGAAGCATCTCACCACAGCCCCGGTCTTAGCTCAGCCAGATACAACAAAGCCCTTCGACGTGTATTGTAACGCGTCAGGTATCGGGCTCGGCTGCGTGTTGATGCAGGAAGGACGTGTGGTCGCATATGGCTCACGCCAACTTCGGAACCATGTGCAGCATTATCCGAGTCATGATCTTGAGCTGGCTGCCATGGTGTTGTCACTAAAAATGTGGAGGCACTATCTCCTGGGGAACTTGGTGCATCTCTACACCGACCACAAGAGCTTGAAATACATTTTCACCCAGAAGGAGCTGAACATGAGGCAACGGAGGTGGTTAGAATTAATCAAGGACTATGAGATTGAGATTCACTACCACCCCGGCAAGGCGAATGTGGTAGCCGACGCGCTGAGTCGGAAATCACATGTCCATCACCTCACCATTACACTGGTGGAGGAGGAAGAGCCAAGTTTATACTTGGTTCCTTATGGATCGCTGTACAACCTTGCCCTCATTCCTACTATTAGGGAGGACATCATTGCAGCTCAGAAGACGGATAAAGGCATGGCACATCTCCGGAGACGGATAGACAACAGAGAGATCAAATGTTTCCGTAAGGATGATTAGGGGACGCTATGGTTCAATGAGCGCATAGTTGTACCCCGAGATATGGAGTTGAGGAAAAAGATCCTCGATGAAGCTCACTTGTCCAAGTACTCCATTCAACCGGGCAGCAACAAAATGTACCAAGATTTGAAAAAGAAATTTTGGTGGACGCGGATGAAGCGGGAGGTAGCTAAGTACGTATCCGAGTACGATACGTGCCGACGAGTGAATGCTGATCACATGAAGAAATCAGGGCTGCTACAACCCCTGAAGATCCCGGCATGGAAATGGGAAGATGTGAGCATGGATTTCATTGTGGGATTACCCCTAACATCCAACAAGCATGATTCCATATGGGTAATCGTTGATCGGTTAACCAAGACGGCTCACTTCATTCCGGTGAATACACGTTACAATGCCGGCAAATATGCGGAGCTATACATAGCGAAGATTCTATGCCTATACGGGGTACCCAAGACCATTGTCTCAGATCGAGATGCATTATTTGTATCTCACTTTTGGGAGCAACTGCACGCTGCATTGGGTACTAAGTTGATCAGGAGCTCCGCCTATCACCCTCAGACAGATGGCCAAACAGAGAGGGTGAATCTGGTTCTAGAAGACATGTTGAGAGCATGTGCCATCCACCATGGTAGGAACTGGGATGATCACCTGCCATTGGCGGAATTCTCATACAACAATGGCCACCAGGCGAGTATCAAGATGGCACCCTACGAAGCTCTCTACGGTCGCAAATGCCGCACCCCATTAAATTGGTGCGAGTCCGGTGAAAGGGTCACATTCGGGGTTGATGTGGTGAACGACGCCGAAGAGCGCATTCGGACAATTCAAGCCAATTTGAAGGCCGCTCAATCCTGACAGAAGAGCTACGCTGATAAGAGGCATAGACCGTTGCACTTCGACATTGGGGAACACGTGTACCTCCGCGTGTCTCCGATGAAGGGCGTGCACCGGTTTGGTGTGAAGGGGAAGCTCGCTCCCCGTTTTATTGGACCCTACGCTATCACCGAGAAGTGTGGACCAGCAGCATATCGATTGGAGCTGCCGGCATCCCTTTCTGGTGTCCATTATGTTTTCCATGTTTCGCAACTGCGAAAATGTTTGAAGCATACGGCTGCTGTTCCTACCAAAGACATCGGCGAGCTGAAACCGGATTTAACATATGATGAGTATCCGGTGGAAATTCTGGATGCGAAAGCCCGAACCACGCGTAGCAGAACGTTGTGGTTCTACAAAATACTCTGGAGCAACCACACCGCCGAAGAAGCGACGTGGGAGAGCGAGGAATTCCTTCGCTCAAATTACCCGGACTTCATGGCAGCTCAGTACGGGTAAGTCCCTGTTACATCGCTATCTCTTCTTTTATAATCTCGGGACGAGATTCTTTTAAGGGGGGAGGGATGTAAAAGCCCAAGAAAAGGGACTTGCGAAAACTTTTTATCGCCACATAACACCACAGTTTTGTTGTGGATAGATTGTGAAATATTGTTAAGAGCAAGTAACCTCCATCAAAAGAGTGATTAGAGGGGAAAGCCTTCATTTTCACAAAGTGGGATTTGGACACATGAACATGAGAGATTGAGCTCACCCTAGAACTTTAAAAGTCTTGGAAAGGTTCAGTCCAAGTTTCATGAAAAATCCAACACTTTTGAGGCACTTTTGGGGGTATTTGAAAAAGAGGCCAGTTTGAATGTAAATTCAAATTGCAGCAACTTTCATCACTCAAATTCAGAAAGTAGCTTCATATTCAAACTCAGCACATTTTTATGAGTTAGCCCACCAATTTTCATCCCTATTGGAGTTCATCTTGTCGGGAGCTAAATTTGCAATAATTCAAAACTGAATTTGAATTTCAGTTTAAACATGAAGCAAATTTAATCCAACAAAGTTAAATTTGAGAACTCAAATTCAAACCAATACTTGGGGGCTAAGTCTCCCATTCAATGTTCAGTAGCTGGGATAATTACAAAAAAAAGAGGGAGAAAGAATTAGAGGGAAGAAGAGGGCCCACTGGTCAGCACCCTGGGGAGCAAACCGACTCGGGCACGCGGTCGAACACCCTGCAGCCGACAGCCCACGGGGTCGACCCCGTCCCAACGTGGCCACCGCGCCACCTCCTACTCGAGGGGATGAGGGCGCCGGCTACAAAACACACGATCGCACCCTGGTCGGCGTGAATTCGCTCCCCATTCTCTCGGTTCCACCCGCCTACATCCGAAGAAGCGCACCCGGAGTCGCCGCCCTCTGATCGCCGGCGCCAAGACAGCACAGGCTTCCTCGTGCCCGACGCTCAACACAAGAAATGACCGCCACAAGGTGCTGGTTCTGCTTGTCCTTACCGTTCGGCATTTCATGCACCGTCGGGGGAGAATTTCTTCCAAGAACGCTTCGGTGTTCTTAAGGCCGAGCTCCACCAAATCCCAAAATTCACGGGTGTTGGCTTATCGCCGGGCGTACCGAACTAAACACACGATCTACACCCTGCCACGACCACCTAGGATCGAAAACCAGTAAGAACCGTGGGCTAGGTTTACGGTTCTTCGAAGTTTTCTGAAGCACAACCGATATCCGGCCTAGGTCACCGATGAGGTCGTAGTTGCCGCCGTTTTCACGGGGATCGGTGTCCATGTCCGTGACCAGCAGGTGTCAGCGGAGCTCCGCGAGCAAACCGCATCGAAAAAGGTGCATGGGATGCCGAGTTGGACGTCGCAGGTGAGCTGCCGACCGCTGTTGCCGGCGGGAGCACTGTTCCGGTGGTTGTCAAGCTCTGGGGAGGGCACCACCGTGTTCCTCAGGCCGAGATAGGCACTGGCGGCGAGATTCAGCAAGCTCCGAGGACCGGAACCCCTCTCCGGCGAGAGCTCCGGCGAGCTCGGCGGCGGGGTCGCGCGGGTGGCCGGAGGAAGACGAAGGGGTAGGCCCCACGCATCAGCGGCTGGAGATAAATGGGTGGGATTCTCTGTGGTCCGGGATCCATTGCGGCCGCGCGGGAAGGAGTCTGTGGCCCCGTGTGGCTCGGCTCCAGCGGTCGACACGTGGGCAGTGGACCCACCCGCAGGATTTAAACATTTTTGGAATTTCCAGTTTTAGTTCAAACTTCAAATGCATAGAACTTTGGCTAGGAAGCTCCAAATTCGATGAACCAAATTTTGCTGAACTCAGAATTCTGAGTACTTTCCAGCAATACCAAATTCAGCTCATGAAAGAGAATAGTTTTCCAGAATTAAATCCCTAAACTTTAAACTGTTGGGAATTTTATCTGGAAAACTACTTTATGAAAAATTCTGAAATTTGGCTGAAAGGTTATTAGAAAATCCCTGAATACCAGTAAAATTTTCAGACTCATCCAAGTTAATTTAGTTACTATAATGGGGTGATTAAGAGAACTGCCCTGAGAAAATAGAAAAATGTACAGAAACATTTTTCAGATTTTCTCCAATCTTAATTAGGGCATAACTTTCTGTAGAATTCTTCAAATGACATGAAACCAACTCCATTAGAACCATCCAGAATTCTAGTTTCCAGAAAGTAATGGTTGGAGCCATGAAAACCACTGGAATTAGTGGAGGCTCAATTATTGACCAAATGGGCTTCTATTTGTACAAGGTTCAAATGAACTTTGTTGTGGCGAACCGGAATCCGCTCATCCAGGATCGCAGAGGGTGGTGCCACGCGATGCGACACCCGACAGCACACGTCATAAGAACATAATATATTACATGGGAACAACAACTGAAACTGTACAAACAGGTACAAACTTCAGTTACAACTATTGTTTATATTACACAGCGGAAGTCTACACTATACAACTCACGCCCGCCTATTTAGCAAAAGTTGGTTGCCCAGCCCTAGGGCAACCCACACTATCTGCACTCCTCAGCTCAGCGCGGCGTGTACGGCTCCCACTCAGCCGTGGTCCCCGACGGAGGGTAACCCTCGCCGGTGGACTCGTACTCCGAGTCCGTGGGTGGCTCCTCACCTGAAAAACACTTAAGCAGCAACCGTGAGCACGAAGGCTCAGCAAGGCTTAACCAACTCACCTAAGCATGAAACTCTACATGAGGGGTACCATGGACATAGGATAGTAACATTTCAGCAAAAGGACACGCCTACAAGTTCATCCTTAGTTCATCTTTTAGCAACAAGTTAACAGTTCCTGAAATCTGAAATTTAGTAAGCAGTATTTGGTGGCACCCAGGTAGCAATACAATTATATCAATCAGCAACATTGAATCAACATATTTCATCCATTAATCTACGTCACGACTCAGTGACCAAGTGGTACTCTTCACCGCGAGCGACGGCGAATCGACTCGATATACACCTGCAGGGAAACACAAAGAGCACGTCCCGTACGCCCACCCATGGAGCTGCACAGCACGCTCACTCGATGTCGTACTGGACAACCTTTCACCCAACAGCCCAAACGTCGAACCGGTCGCCCCGAAACGAGCAGGAGGTTCCCCACACGGAGCATCTCTCTATGCCCGTTGGCAGATTTCCACCTTGCTGCCCTCAGCCTACACCTATAAATCGGTGCGTTATGCCTCGACGCCCGGAGGTTTAGGCTACATCGGTTTATCGGGGCCCATATATCCGATATGCCTTCGGTACGTTCAAACTTGATCAGCGTGGGCCGCACACGGCTCGGTCCTCAATCGACACGGACAGGGCTGCGCACACAAGACTCCCTCTTGCTGCGCCCTAGCACCTGTCTAGTCTCATTTTCATTACTAAGATGATCTCACATCACTCAACCGAACCCGTGTGTCCCAAGCCTATCTCGCGAGTAGATTCCAACTACTCGACTTGTACCGAAGTCCTATGAATCTTTAAGCATAGCCTATCTATTCGAGGTCTTAGACACTACCCTCACTCTTTTAGGAACCTTTGGTTATGCACGTGGGGTTTCATTCATCCTATACCTAATGCACAAACATACTACATATGACACATGTAAACAAAGGAAAAACTTATAAAAAGGTTAATGCAAACCGGGGCTTGCCTTGTTGCTGTTGGTCAGGGGTTAAGTCTTCGTCCGAAAGAAGGAAGTCCAGCACTTCCGGAGTCTCTTCTTCAACGGCTACACGTTAATGAAATACTACATGTTAATTTAGATGCAAATGTGAGTTCTAGGGTAAGACTTCTACTATTAGTTCTAATAACCAGCCTCTAACACCTGGAACTTTGTTTAAGAATTTAAATATGAACTGGTGTTGGTGGTTTGGCTTGGACTTAATCACATGGTTAAATGCTAAGTGGTTTTCCCCCTTTTCCATATTAATCCCTTAAGTGGTTAAACAGGACAGGGGTGATCTAGAGCTCCAATGGAGCTGAGAATTTTTGTGTGAGTTCCTTGTCACAAGAAAACTCTCTGGACCAAACATTAGCACATTTCATGGAGTGGTTTGCTCAGAATAATTCTCTTGGCAAACCAGCAAGGAAGAATTTATTCTGAGGTAATACCCCTGTTCATGCTCAACTTAATGAACTACAATTTCAATTATAGCTCGTAGAGTTTGCATGAATTTTCCTAACATTTTTGGGGTTAAGATTTGCCCAGAACTGCATTTCCAAGTTTTGGAAATTCTCTGAAAATGTTTCTGTATTGAAATGAACACAGCACCTTCCAATTGGAATTGCTCCGACCAAATCAACTCCAAATGGTCTGAAACTTTTAAAGGGGTTTACTAATGTCCTAAAGAACATTCTGGCAAAATTTGGGGATTTTTGGATGAACCAAATCCCCTCTAAAATTCCTTTGCTGAAAAGAATTAAAGAATTTTCCAGAATTAATTAATGGGTTTCATACAAATTGGGTTGTATATCTGGACAGAGCTAGGCAAGTTGAATCCAACCCAATTTGAATCACTAAATTTGGAGCTTCCTAGCAAAAGTTATGGAGCTCTAAAGTTTGGGGAATTTCTGGAATTCGAATTAACCGGGAAAAGTTCAAATTTCTGACAGCGGGCCCGGCTCCCACGTGTCATCACCTCGGCTGCACCACACGGGGCCACAGGATTATCTTCCGCGTGTTCACAGCCGATCCGGTGTAACAGAAGATCCCCACACTGTGCCGCGAGGGACTGACGAGCGGGCCCGGCCGGCTCGCCTTCTTCCTCGCGCCCGCCCTTTTTCCCGCGCCTCCCCCTCGCCGGCACACCTCGGCACCTCGCCGGAACTGGCTTCCCAACCGCCTCCCGGCCGGAAACTCGCCGCCTGGGCCTATTTTCGCGCGCTGAACACGCTGGTACCGCCTGCTCCGGTCGGTGGTGGCCCTAACCTAGCTGGCGACGGTGCAGCGGCTCGGACTCCCTTCAGTTATGGCGCCCGGCCATCGTAGCCCACCAAAACCTCGGTGGAAAGGCTCTACAGCACCGGGGGATCTCATGGAAGGTCGACAAGGCCATGCTAGGGCTCGGGGAAAGCTCTAACCTAGTCGTCACCGTGAGCCCGATCTTTCCCGCTATAACCGCGGCTGGAAAACCGGGAAATACGCCGGCTACAGCCAAAATTAAGCTAGGGTTGCGGAGCAAACTTGGGCGCCATCAAGTCTAGCTCCTGTGTGTGCAGTTTGATAAACTCTAAGCAATCATACGTCAGGAATTTGTGGGTTTCTTACCCGAGGGTAGTTCTGCACCGGTTGGAGATGTTTTGCGAAATTCGCCGGCGATGATCGGTCCCTGGTTCTAGGCTTCGGGGGCGAGCAGCGTGGAGTCTAGGTGCGTCCAAAACTGCTCCTTCTTGGTCGTGACAAGTCTTCTGCCGAGCTGCCCACGGGAGCACCTTTGCTCGGTTCTTCCCGGTGGCCACGAAAACGTTGTTTTGCTCGGTTTGTAGTGGCTCAACTCGACCGGAAATGATGCGGGGAGTGCGTGGGAGGTCTGGGAATGCTGGCTTGCTGCGCTGCCGATGCTTTCGCGCGAGCTGCGATCGCTCCGAGCAAGTTTTTGCGATGGCGGCGGCGTCTCGGTTCTTTGACGATGAGAGGGAAGGGTCGGCGTCTCGCGATGCCGTGGCTCGCTGAGCGCGGCTGGGAGTTAAGGCACCCCCACGAGGAGCTCGCCAGCGCATGAAATCCAGCAGGAGGTGGCGTCCGGCTCCCCCCCCAGCGGTGTCGCTCGGTGCTTCTCCCGGTGGAGTACAACCCGATCACATTGCTTAGGGATTAAGCCAACTAAGTCCTATGAAATGTGGGCCCCACTGGCCAGTGCCCTACCACTTCTCAAAAGATCTCCAAAACTGGATAAATGATGAATTCAAATGTTGGAAATGTCAATCTGAGCTAAATTGGTATGGTTTGGCAAATCTCCCTCAAATTCAAATGTGTATTTGAATTCTTGGCATATTTGGATCCTTTTGGGAAAAATGGTTAGCAAATCTTTTCAAAAATTATTGAAACTTTGTCTCCCCACTACATTGAACCCAAGGAATCCAATTATGCCCTTTGCTGCTTGTTTTAGCTGCTGCAATCACGAATTTGAATGCAACAGTTTGAAATTTCCCTCCAATGTGTGATCATATGTGTATAAACCCTACTTTGTGAAAGTGAAGACTTTCCCCTCTAATCACTCCTTTGATGGAGGTCACTTGCTCTTCACAATATTTCACAATCTATCCACAACAAAACTGTGGTGTTGTGAGGTGCAGAAAAGTTTTTTGCAAGTCCCTTTTCTTGGGCTTTTACATCCCTCCCTCCTTAAAAGAATCTCGTCCCGAGATTATAAAAGAAGAGATAGCGATGTAATAGGGACTTACCCGTGTTGAGAAGCCATGAACTCCGGGTAATTTGAGCGAAGGAACTCCTCGCTCTCCCATGTCGCTTCTTCGGCGGTGTGGTTGCTCCAGAGTATTTTGTAGAACCACAACGTTCTGCTGCGTGTGGTCCTGGCTTTCTCATCAAGAATTCCCACCGGATACTCATCATATGTTAAATCCGGTTTCAGCTCGCCGATGTCTTCAGTAGGAACAGCAGCCGTATGCTTCAAACATTTTCGCAGCTGCGAAACATGAAAAACATCATGGACACCAGCAAGCGCTGCCGGTAACTCCAATCGCGCCGCTGGTCCGCACTTCTCGGTGATAGCATAGGGTCCAATGAAACGGGGAGCGAGCTTCCCCTTCACACCGAACAGGTGCACGCCCTTCATCGGAGACACGCGTAGGTATACGTGTTCCCCAACGTCAAAGTGCAACGGCCTACGCCTCTTATCAGCGTAGCTCTTCTACCGGGATTGAGCGGCTTTTAAATTGGCTTGAATTGCCCGAACGCGCTCTTCGGCGTCGTTCACAACATCAACCCCGAATGTGACCCTTTCACCGGACTCGCACCAATTTAATGGGGTGCGGCACTTGCGACCGTAGAGAGCTTCGTAGGGTGCCATCTTGATACTCGCCTGATAGTCGTTGTTGTACGAGAATTCCACCAATGGTAGGTGATTATCCCAGTTCCTACCATGGTGGATGGCACATGCTCTCAACATGTCCTCCAGAACTTGATTCACCCTCTCTGTCTGGCCATCTGTCTGAGGGTGGTAGGCGGAGCTCCTAATCAGTTTAGTACCCAAAGCAGCGTGCAACTGCTCCCAAAAGCGAGATACAAACAATGCACCTCGGTCTGAGACTATGGTCTTGGGTACACCATGCAGGCATAGAATCCTGGCAATGTATAACTCCGCATATCGGTTGGCATGGAAATGTGTATGTACGGGGATGAAGTGAGCTGACTTCGTCAGTCGGTCAACAATCACCCAAATGGAATCATGTTTGTTGGATGTTAAGGGTAATCCCATGATGAAATCCATGCTCACATCTTCCCATTTCCATGCTGGAATCTTCAGGGGTTGCAGCAGCCTTGATTTCCTCATATGATCAGCCTTCACTCGTCTACACGTATCACACTCGGATACGTACTTCGCTACCTCCCGCTTCATCCGTGTCCACCAAAATTTCCGTTTCAAATCTTGGTACATCTTGTTGCGGCCCGGATGAATAGAGTATTTAGACAAGTGTGCTTCGTCGAGGATCTTCTTCCTCAGTTCCATGTCCCGGGGTACGACTATGCGGTCATTGAACCACATCGTCCCTTCATCATCTTTCTGGAAACATTTGATCTCCCCATTGTCAATCCGTCTCCGGAGATGTGCCATGCCTTTATCATTTTTCTGAGCTGCAATAATGTCCTCCCTAATAGTAGGGACGAGGGCAAGGTTGTACAGCGATCCATAAGGAACCAAGTATAAACTTGGCTCTTCCTCCTCCACCGGTGTAATGGTGAGGTGATGGACATGTGATTTCCGACTCAGCGCGTCGGCAACCACATTCGCCTTGCCGGGGTGGTAATGGATCTCAATCTCATAATCTTTGATCAGTTCTAACCACCTCCTCTGCCTCATGTTCAGCTCCTTCTGGGTGAAAATATATTTCAAGCTCTTTTGGTCGGTGTAGAGATGCACCAGATTCCCCAGGAGATAGTGCCTCCACATTTTCAGCGCCAAAACCACTGCAGCAAGCTCAAGATCATGAGTGGGATAATGCTGCTCATGGTTCCGAAGTTGGCGTGAGCCATAAGCGACCACACGTCCTTCCTGCATCAACACGCAGCCAAGCCCAATACCGGACGCGTCACAATACACGTCGAAGGGCTTTGTTGTATCCGGCTGAGCTAAGACCGGGGCTGTTGTGAGATGCTTCACCAATGCTTGGAAGGCTCCTTCACACGCCGTGTTCCAAACATACTTCGTCCCCTTCTTCAGCAATTCTGTCATCGGTTTAGCGAGCTTGGAGAAACTTGGAATAAATCTCCGATAGTATCCTGCTAACCCGAGGAAGCTTCTGACTTCATGAACTGAAGTGGGAGCTTTCCATTTCAGCACTTGCTCTATTTTACTTGGGTCAACCACAATGCCTTCTGCGGAGATGATATGTCCCAAGAATGGCACTTGGCTGATCCAAAACTCGCATTTGCTGAACTTGGCGTAGAGCTTGTGGTCTCGTAATCGTTGAAGAACGATCCGCAAATGTTTGGCATGTTCGGTTTCTGTCTTGGAGTAAACCAAGATATCGTCGATGAACACTACCACGAACTTGTCCAGCTCCGGCATGAACACCGAGTTCATGAGATACATGAGATGGGCTGGAGCATTTGTGATACCAAAGGACATGACGAGATATTCATATAATCCATATCTCGTTGAGAAGGCCGTCTTCGGGATATCCTCCGCCTGGATCTTTATCTGGTGATATCCAGAGCGAAGGTCCATCTTGGAGAACACACTTGCAGCCACAAGTTGATCAAACAATATGTCGATGCGGGGCAGTGGGTACTTATTCTTGATGGTGACGGCGTTGAGCGGCCGGTAATCCACACACAGCCTCAGGGTTTCATCTTTCTTCTTCACGAACAACGCCGAGCATCCCCAAGGCGAGGAACTCGGCCTAATGAAACCATTGCTAAACAGATCATTGAGCTGTTCTTTCAGTTCCGCCAGCTCATTTGGAGCCATCTTGTATGGTCTCCGTGATATGGGCGTAGTCCCGGGTGCAAGTTCAATCTTGAACTCGACATCCCGCTCAGGTGGCATGCCCGGAAGATCATCCGGGAACACGTCAGGATACTCCCGGACTACGGGGATGTCTTCTAACATGAGAGCCTCAGCACTATTGATTGCTGAAACCTCTCTGACTGGATTATCTAATAGGAGGGACTGAGGACGGTGTAATGGGGAGTTGAGGTGAACCGTCCGTGTTAAAGTTTCCAGGACAGCGCCATGGTAACTTAGCCATGACATCCCCAAGATTGCATCAATCTTCTGCCCCCCTAAGATAATCATAGTGGTGGGATATATCTTCCCACCTAAGCATAGTGGTGCTTTTGGAACCATCATAGTTGCTGAAATCTTTCCTCCCGGTGAGCAGATCATATAAGAACACTCGGTTGGAAAGGCTTCCAGCTGATGCTTAGCTACATATGATGCACTAATGAAGTTGTGGGTTGCACCAGAATAAAAAAGTATTATGATAGCTTGATGGTTGAGAGCGAACGTACCCACCAGCACGTTGTCTCCTTCTGGGGCGTCCTCATTGTCGAGGTTGCGGACGCCACCAGTCCGCTGACCAACCTTCTTCACCGGAGTCGGCCTCGAGCACCGCCCTGGAGCTGGGCTTGCCCGCTGCTCTGCTGCCCCTGGGGACAGTCCTTCGCGAAGTGGCCCGCCTGGCCACACGTGAAGCAGGTGAAACGGGGCGGTCTCCCGCTGATCGGTGGACGGAATCCCGGGGCGCGTTGTGGCGGTGGAAACGCCCAGGGTACCGTCTGCTGCTGTTGCTGTCTTGGTGGTGGCATCGGCGCACAGAACGGGGGTGCTTGGAACGAACGTCCCCCGAACTGTTGAGGTCGCGCCGGTGGACGCCACTGCTGCCCGGATGGTGTCCGATACACCATACAGTACTTCTGAGGCGCGCCACCACCGCTGCTAGGTGGAGCGTTGCGCTTCCTCTGCTCAGCTGCCAACTCCTGCTGAGCGTCCTCTTGCATGATCGCGGCATTGACTATGTCGTTAAATGTGCCGCGATTCCACTGAACGAGGTGCGTCTTCATTTCGGGGTGCAACCCCCGATAGAAATGCTCCCTCTTCTTCTCCTCCGTGGAGATATAGCCTGATGCATACTGCGCCAGATGGTTGAAGGCACGGGAGTAGTCGTGGGCACTCCTCCCGCCCTGCTTCAGTTCCAAAAATTCTTGGAACTTCCTCTTCATTATTACGGGAGGGATGTGATAGGCGCGGAACGCCTCCCGGAACACTTGCCATTCCACGGCATGGCCAGCCGGACGTGAGGGGACATAATTCGCCCACCACGCACCAGCGGCACCGTGGAGCTGCTGTGCTGCGAACAGGGTCTTCTGCCGCTCAGTACACTGGAGCAGCCCAAACTTGGACTCGATGGTCCGCAGCCAGTTGTCAGCCTCCAGTGGTTCTTCAGCTTCGGTGAACACTGGAGGGTGCGTACTCATGAAATCCGAGTACGACACTTCGCGGGGCTCACGAGGCCCTCGCTCTTGACGTCCCCCCCGCCTGGGACATATTCTGCACGATCATGCGGAGCAGGTCGGTCTGCTCCTCACGACCTCCCACCAGTGCCGCTATCACATCCGCTAGAGTAAGCGGAGGCGGCGGTGGTGGCTGCTGCTGCGGGGTGCTGTCGTAGGCCGGTGGCTGGGAGTCATCGCCTCCACCTTGGCTAGAGCCACCAACCTCGTGCGTGGTCCTAGTGCGAACCATCTGCAACCATTCGACAATAATCATCAGTCCCGCAACATTTTGCATGCAGTCCAAAGAAAATAGGCGTAAAACATAATGACAATAATTCATGCGATACATCTCGTATGTAGATAATGTAATAACTTTGCACAAGCTACACCATTACCAGACCAAACACAAGCTAGTTTAATCCAACTTGATGAACCTCCTCTTTGGAAGCTCACCATAACTAGGTTTGGTCACTACGAGATATTACTATCGCTTTGTCATCACGTATACCACCCTTAGGGTACCACACCCTCTCCAATGAGTTCAACTGTCATTCTTCTGTCAGAATGACCAGTTTCTACCTATTCCAAGTTTTGATCTGGTTCTGGCATTTTCATGACTCAAGTTGAATACCAAAGTTAAAGTTAACTTCAGTATCTTTCCAACGAGTATTCAATTGCCCCAGATCAGCCTTGGTTAAAAAGTTATGCTAATTCAAAGTCAGCAGAATTTCTGGAAGAATTTTTTTAACAGCACCTCCCTTGGAAGTTGCTGTTTTCCATTCGAGTTTACTTTGAAATCTCTGTTGAAACATCAGAAACATTGAATTGCAATGATATTACACATCTTCTACTCTTTCTAAGGAGGTATCATATGAAATTTTTGGGTTTTGCTACTGGGAGTTATCACCGAAAGACAAAACAGTTCAGAGAATGTTCTACTCTGTCCTTATTCTGGACAGTTCACATTCCTCTGAGATTTTAGCCATCTTAAGGTGAGTTTCAGCTCTGGAAGTCTACAAAAAAGTTGTAGAGTACTTAAATACCTTTCCAGAGCTATATAGCACACCCCTCTGGGCTAAAAGACCGGTGAGTTATGCCCTGTTGAAGATCAGCAATCTTGTTGTCCAAAACAGAGCACTCTGTTTTTCATCCCTTTAGCTATCCTGGCCCACTATCCCATTCTTATACCCAACCAGGGTCTTAATTGTTGAACCTAATGATTTTAGTTCCATGTTTTCAATATTTTCATGCATATGCCTACAATGTCTCGGTACTACGTTCCTCACCAAAGAAAATCCTAACCGGATCATACCGGCATATACGTCTTAAGTGTGGCACTAAACGGTCTCTCGCACACGTCTTCTACACGGATACATACGTGGTTAGTACCTGCAGAAGACCACACAATAATGGTGCACTCAATGTTTATTCATTTCAGGCAGTTCCATATTTGGAAGTAAATACAAACGCCCGTATCATTGTCATACGGCCGTCCTCGAGTTAGGTCACGTCTCAAGGTACGTGATCGTGTTTCAACACCACACGACGGGGAACCCGAGTATGTCATGAACGGGTCGTCACGGTTGGGAATGTTATCAACCCAACAGATACCACCTACTGCCCTGCAGGGCACGCCGATGGCAAGCGCTGCGTATGTCCTCCTGGGCTATTTCCAGACGAACACACTCTCGTGTTACTGACCACGCAATGGGGTCTCCACTTACTTGCCTAATGCACGCTAGGGATCAGCGTTTCATATGAACTCAGGGACATGAAGAGTCCAAGAGGTTCATATTGACGTCTCACACCAAGCTGTGAGACTCTATCCCTGAGCCACGTTCCTCGTCAGGGGGAGCTAACCGAAATTGAACCGCTTTCGGTGGCATTCCTTACCATACTTACCAGAGCGTAGGCGCGTCGTTACATAATTGAAATTCAGAATTATAACACATAAGTTAGTCTTTGCCACATTAAGTAACTATGCTAATATAGTCCTTACTTGGGCAACTACCGAATCCTCACCGTATACCTAAGTTTTTCCCATAATGCAGTCCTTTAGTACTGTGCTATCCCCACTGCGGCTCTGATACCAGGCTGTGGCGGACCGGAATCCGCTCATCCAGGATCGCAGAGGGTGGTGCCACGCGATGCGGCACCCGACAGCACACGCCATAAGAACATAATATATTACATGGGAACAACAACTGAAACTGTACAAACAGGTACAAACTTAAGTTACAACTATTGTTTATATTACACAGCGGAAGTCTACACTATACAACTCACGCCCGCCTATTTAGCAAAAGTTGGTTGCCCAGCCCTAGGGCAACCCACACTAGCTGCACTCCTCAGCTCAGTGCGGCGTGTACGGCTCCCACTCAGCCGTGGTCCCCGAAGGAGGGTAACCCTCGCCGGTGGACTCGTACTCCGAGTCCGTGGGTGGCTCCTCACCTGAAAAACACTTAAGCAGCAACCGTGAGCACGAAGGCTCAGCAAGGCTTAACCGACTCACCTAAGCATGAAACTCTACATGAGGGGTACCATCGACATAGGATAGTAACATTTCAGCAAAAGGACACGCCTACAAGTTCATCCTTAGTTCATCTTTTAGCAACAAGTTAACAGTTCCTGAAATCTGAAATTTAGTAAGCAGTATTTGGTGGCACCCAGGTAGCAATACAATTATATCAATCAGCAACATTGAATCAACATATTTCATCCATTAATCTACGTCACGACTCAGTGACCAAGTGGTACTCTTCAACGCGAGGGACGGCGAATCGACTCGATATACACCTGCAGGGAAACCCAAAGAGCACGTCCCGTACGCCCACCCATGGAGCTGCACAGCACGCTCACTCGATGTCGTACTGGACAACCTTTCACCCAACAGCCCAAATGTCGAACCGGTCGCCCCGAAACGAGCAGGAGGTTCCCCACACGGAGCATCTCTCTATGCCCGTTGGCAGATTTCCACCTTGCTGCCCTCAGCCTACACCTATAAATCGGTGCGTTATGCCTCGACGCCTGGAGGTTTAGGCTACATCGGTTTATCGGGGCCCATATATCCGATATGCCTTCGGTACGTTCAAACTTGATCAGCGTGGGCCGCACACGGCTCGGTCCTCAATCGACACGGACAGGGCTGCGCACACAAGACTCCCTCTTGCTGCGCCCTAGCACCTGTCTAGTCTCATTTTCATTACTAAGATGATCTCACATCACTCAACCGAACCCGTGTGTCCCAAGCCTATCTCGCGAGTAGATTCCAACTACTCGACTTGTACCGAAGTCCTATGAATCTTTAAGCATAGCCTATCTATTTGAGGTCTTAGACACTACCCTCACTCTTTTAGGAACCTTTGGTTATGCAAGTGGGCTTTCATTCATCCTATACCTAATGCACATACATACTACATATGACACATGTAAACAAAGGAAAAACTTATAAAAAGGTTAATGCAAACCGGGGCTTGCCTTGTTGCTGTTGGTCAGGGGTTAAGTCTTCGTCCGGAAGAAGGAAGTCCAGCACTTCCGGAGTCTCTTCTTCAACGGCTACACGTTAATGAAATACTACATGTTAATTTAGATGCAAATGTGAGTTCTAGGGTAAGACTTCTACTATTAGTTCTAATAACCAGCCTCTAACACCTGGAACTTTGTTTAAGAATTTAAATATGAACTGGTGTTGGTGGTTTGGCTTGGACTTAATCACATGGTTAAATGCTAAGTGGTTTTCCCCCTTTTCCATATTAATCCCTTAAGTGGTTAAACAGGACAGGGGTGATCTAGAGCTCCAATGGAGCTGAGAATTTTTGTGTGAGTTCCTTGTCACAAGAAAACTCTCTGGACCAAACATTAGCACTTTTCATGGAGTCGTTTGCTCAGAATAATTCTCTTGGCAAATCAGCAAGGAAGAATTTATTCTGAGGTAATACCCCTGTTCATGCTCAACTTAATGAACTACAATTTCAATTATAGCTCGTAGAGTTTGAATGAATTTTCCTAACATTTTTGGGGTTAAGATTTGCCCAGAACTGCATTTCCAAGTTTTGGAAATTCTCTGAAAATGTTTCTGTATTGAAATGAACACAGCACCTTCCAATTTGAATTGCTCCGACCAAATCAACTCCAAATGGTCTGAAACTTTTACAGGGGTTTAGTAATGTCCTAAATAACATTCTGGCAAAATTTGGGGATTTTTGAATGAACCAAATCCCCTTTAAAATTCCTTTGCTGAAAAGTTTAAAGAATTTTCCAGAATTAATTAATGGGTTTCATACAAATTGGGTTGTATATCTGGACAGATCTAGGCAAGATGAATCCAACCCAATTTGAATCACTAAATTTGGAGCTTCCTAGCAAAAGTTATGGAGCTCTAAAGTTTGGGGAATTTCTGGAATTCGAATTAACCAGGAAAAGTTCAAATTTCTGACAGAGGGCCCGGCTCCCACGTGTCATCACCTCGGCTGCACCACACGGGGCCACAGGATTATCTTCCGTGTGTTCACAGCCGATCCGGTGTAACAGAAGATCCCCATACTGTGCCGCGAGGGACTGACGAGCGGGCCCGGCCGGCTCGTCTTCTTCCTCGCGCCCGCCCTTTTTCCCGCGCCGCCCCCTCGCCGGCACACCTCGGCAGCTCGCCGGAACTGGCTTCCCGACCGCCTCCCGGCCGGAAACTCGCCGCCTGGGCCTATTTTCGCGCGCTGAACACGCTGGTACCGCCTGCTCCGGTCGGCGGTGGCCCTAACCTAGCTGGCGACGGTGCAGCGGCTCGGACTCCCTTCAGTTATGGCGCCCGGCCATCGTAGCCCACCAAAACCTCGGTGGAAAGGCTCTACAGCACCGGGGGATCTCATGGAAGGTCGACAAGGCCATGCTAGGGCTTGGGGAGAGCTCTAACCTAGTCGTCACCGTGAGCCCGACCTTTCCCGCTATAACCGCGGCTGGAAAACCGGGAAATACGCCGGCTACAGCCAAAATTAAGCTAGGGTTGCGGAGCAAACTTGGGCGCCATCAAGTCTAGCTCCTGTGTGTGCAGTTTGATAAACTCTAAGCAATCATACGTCAGGAATTTGTGGGTTTCTTACCCGAGGGTAGTTCTGCACCGGTTGGAGATGTTTTGCGAAATTCGCCGGCGATGATCGGTCCCTGGTTCTAGGCTTCGGGGGCGAGCAGCGTGGAGTCTAGGCGCGTCCAAAACTGCTCCTTCTTGGTCGTGACAAGTCTTCTGCCGAGCTGCCCACGGGAGCACCTTTGCTCGGTTCTTCCCGGTGGCCACGAAAACGTTGTTTTGCTCGGTTTGTAGTGGCTCGACTCGACCGGAAATGATGCGGGGAGTGCGTGGGAGGTCTGGGAATGCTGGCTTGCTGCGCTGCCAATGCTTTCGCGCGAGCTGCGATCGCTCCGAGCGAGTTTTTGCGATGGCGGCGGCGTCTCGGTTCTTTGACGATGAGAGGGAAGGGTCGGCGTCTCGCGATGCCGTGGCTCGCTGAGCGCGGCTGGGAGTTAAGGCACCCCCACGAGGAGCTCGCCAGCGCATGAAATCCAGCAGGAGGTGGCGTCCGGCTCCACCCCAGCGGTGTCGCTCGGTGCTTCTCCCGGTGGAGTACAACCCGATCACATTGCTTAGGGATTAAGCCAACTAAGTCCTATGACATGTGGGCCCCACTGGCCAGTGCCCTACCACTTCTCAAAAGATCTCCAAAACTGGATAAATGATGAATTCAAATGTTGGAAATGTCAATCTGAGCTAAATTGGTATGGTTTGGCAAATCTCCCTCAAATTCAAATGTATATTTGAATTCTTGGCATATTTGGATCCTTTTGGGAAAAATGGTTAGCAAATCTTTTCAAAAATTATTGAAACTTTGTCTCCCCACTACATTGAACCCAAGGAATCCAATTATGCCCTTTGCTCCTTGTTTTAGCTGCTGCAATCATGAATTTGAATGCAACAGTTTGAAATTTCCCTCCCATGTGTGATCATATGTGTATAAACCCTACTTTGTGAAAGTGAAGACTTTCCCCTCTAATCACTCCTTTGATGGAGGTCACTTGCTCTTCACAATATTTCACAATCTATCCACAACAAAACTGTGGTGTTGTGAGGTGCAGAAAAGTTTTTTGCAAGTCCCTTTTCTTGGGCTTTTACATTTGTTTCAAATGAAACTTGGTCAAGACACTGATTAGGACCCTACCAATCCACCATAAAAATTTCAGAACCAAAGGGGAGGGCTGGCTAGAGTTATGAGTAGTTAAGTATTCAAGTTTACACTTTGTACTTAAATTTACATGTAGTCTTTCAATAACGTGTAGTCGCTTAAGGCGAGGAAGCTCCGGAGGTCCTCGACTTCCTGCTTCCAGAGGATGAACTGACTCCTGACCAGCAGCAACAAGGCAAGCCCCGGTTTGCATTAACCTTTTTATAAGTTTTTACTTTGTTTACATGTGTCATATGAAGTATGTATGTGCATTAGGTATAGGATGAATGAAACCCCACTTGCATAACCAAAGGTTCCTAAAAGAGTGAGGGTAGTGTCAAGGACCTCGAGTAGAAAGGCTATGCTTAAAGATTCATAGGGCTTCGGTACAAGTCGAGTAGTTGGAATCTACTCGCGAGATAGGCTTGGGACACACGGGTTCGGTTGAGTGATGTGAGATCACTTTAGTAATGAAAATGAGACTAGGCAGGGGCTAGGGCGCAGCAAGAGGAAGTCTTGTATGCGCAGCCCTGCCCGTGTCAATTGAGGACCGATCTGTGTGCGGCCCTGCTGAGCAAGTATTGAACGTACCGAAGGCATATCAGATATATGGGCCCCGATAAACCGATGTAGCCTAAACCTCCGGGCGTCGAGGCATAGCACACCGATTTATAGGTGTAGGTTGAGGGCAGCAAGGTGGAAATCTGCCAACGGGCATAGAGAGATGCTCCGTGTGGGGAACCTCCTGCTCGTTTCGGTGCGACCGGTTCGACGTTTGGGCTGTTGGGTGAGAGGTTGTCCCGTACGACATCGAGTGAGCGTGCTGTGCAGCTCCACGGGTGGGCGTACGTGACGTGCTCTTTAGGTTTCCCTGCAGGTGTATATCGAGTCGATTCACCGTCCCTTGCGGTGATGAGTACCGCTTGTTCACTGTGTCATAATGTAGACTAATGAATGAAATGTTATGATTCAATATTGCTGTTATGATATAATTGTATTGTTACACGTGTGCCACCAAATATTGCTCACTAAATTTCAGCTTCATGAACCGTTAACTTGTTGCTAAAAGATGAACTAAGGATGAACTTGTAGGCGTGTCCATTTGCTGCAACATTGCTATCCTATGTCATGGTACACCTCATGTAGAGTTTCATGCTTAGGTGAGTCGGTTAAGCCTTGCTGAGCCTTCGTCCTCACGGTTGCTGCTTAAGTGTTTTTCAGGTGAGGAGCCACCCACGGACTCGGAGTACGAGTCCACCGGCGAGGGTTACCCTCCGTCAGGGACCACGGCTGAGTGGGAGCCGTACACGCCGCGCTGAGCTGAGACGTGCAGCTAGTGTGGGTTGCCCTAGGGCTGGGCATCCGACTTTTGCTAGATAGGCGGGCGTGAGTTGTACAAAAGAAACTTCCGCTGTGTAATAAAGACCCTAGTTTGTAACTGAGAAGTGTACTACTCTGTACATTCAGTTTGTTTTCCCATGTAATATAATGTGTTCTTATGACGTGTGCTGTTGGGTGTCGCATCGCGCGGCACCACCCTCTGCGATCCTGGATGAGCGGATTCCGGTCCGCCACACGAATACAATGCATGGGCAACCGCTTCGGCTCCAAGACCGAGCGCCGATGACAGGTGGACCCAAGTCGTCCAGCTGAAGCGGTGGGTCAAGAAGTCAGTCTCCCAAGGAGACGAGCCGGCAAGGCGCTTCGGTGGTTCCCGAAAAAAGCGCCACAACATGTAGAAGTGGTAGCCTTGGGAACCACAGCAGTAAAAGCAACCATCAAGTGGGCGCACGCTCCCACGAACCCGCGACTGTTCGTGCTCCGGCAATGGTCAATGTGGGACTTAGAGAAAGTGCGCGGAACGGAAGAGAAGGAGGCCCCACCTTGAGCTCGCTATCTCCCCCGAGATGGGCCCAGGGGCCACTGTCGGTACCCTGGATACAGGGTACCCTCGCGCACAGGGGGAAATGCCTAAGGATCACGCCCTTCTCCGCAGGGAGAGCTCCGAAGGCGCCGCGTGTCTAGCGGGGCCGGACCTCCCTCTCCTCAGAGGAGAGCTCCGGGCTCGCCACGTGGCCAACTGAGCCGGACCTCCCCCCTCCGCAGGGAGAGCTCCGAAGGCTCCACGTGTCCCGCGGGGCCGTACCTCCCTCTCCTCAAGGGATAGCTCCGGGCCCGCCACGTGGCTAGCAGAAGCCGGACCTCCCCCCTCCGCGGGGAGAGCTCCGAAGGCTCCACGTGTCCCGCGGGACCGGACTTCCCTCTCCTCAGAGGAGGGCTCCGGGCCCGCCACGTGGCCAGCAAGACGACGCTGCCTGCCCCCGCGCGGTAG
Source organism: Neostapfia colusana (assembly GCA_030760725.1). Classification (NCBI taxonomy): domain Eukaryota; kingdom Viridiplantae; phylum Streptophyta; class Magnoliopsida; order Poales; family Poaceae; genus Neostapfia; species Neostapfia colusana. Next base: position 21,837,217 of record JASWHV010000017.1, on the reverse strand, counting down.
GCAGCGGGCGTAAAGGCGCACCATACCTTGCCCGTACAAGGTATTCAAGGCCCGCGCCTTCCCAAGACATGGAGACGCGGAGCACGCCTCTGTCAGGTGCCGTTGCGGCCAGTCGCATCACAGACTGGCGCGCTGTGTCAGAGCCTGTCTGCCAATAAACACAGTGACAAGACATTCCTGCCGCCCCTGCCGTCATCAACCACTACGACTAGCTTGCGGCATGGGTAGGGCGGCAGAACAAACACTAGGAAGCCTTCACCAGAGACAACTACCGGCATAACTGCAGATACGGTAGAAGGCAGGCAATCTCCCTGGGACCACCTGTCGGGTCCCGGGCCCACCTTGTAAGCCACTCGAGTCTTGGACTATAAAAGGCTCGGGTAGGCGACGTTAGCAAGGGTTCGAACTCTGTGAACTCGCATCCTAGGCACTACTCACCCTCAAGCTCAGGACTCCGGTTCTGAGCAACAAGCAGTACAGCGAGCACCTCTGCTCACCGTGGACGTAGGGTTTTACGCTCCGGCGGCCTGAACCACGTAAAACTCGGCGTGTCAAGCTTCTCCCTCACTCATCCCTAACGCTTAAGCTCTCCGCAAGCGACTAGCCCCTCCGAAAAAGAACCTCCACGGGCTGCCCAGAGCAGGTCCGAGGGAAGTGTCGACCACACACTTCGACAGTGGCGTATGCCTGGGGCAGAGATCGCGTGGCGAATGTCTGCGGCTCAGGCTGGGTCAAGGCGGTTGACATGCTGTCGCCGGCCTCGTGGTTGCGACGCCTTTCTCGCCGTCACTCGATGACCACTCGGGCATCTTTGCCCAGGTGGCGTCGTTCTAGCTCCGACCTCAGGTCTGCTGACGAGAGCCTGGTGGAGCGAGAGTCTGCCGTCTGCCCGTCAACCGTTGGTGTGCGCATCAGCGACACAGCCGGTTGACTGGGACCTCGTCCCCGCCGAAGCGGGTTGGCGGCGGCGACGACGATACGGTCTACATCGCGGATCCACTGCTGGGTCGCTGACTGAGGCGCGTCCCTAGCAGGTGGATTGTGCAGTAACGGTCGTGCTGCAGCTAGTGCACTCCCGTGGGGGACACTCAGCGCTTGCAGTGGATCTTGGGCTTGCTGGAGTCGGCACTGCCGGAGTCGGCTGCTGGCTTCCAGCTTGCCCCGACACACTCCGTCCCGAGTGTGTCGAGACGTAGTCCCCGCTGGTCACCGTTCGTCGAGAACGTGGGCGAGGAGAGCTTGCCGCTGAAGGAAGCTTCGCCATCTTCGTCAGCGTAGCTCGTCGCACAAGGGAAAAGCCCCCTTCCTTGCGTGCTAAATGTCGAAGTGTGCCGTCGACACTTTCCCCGGGCCTGCTCTGGGCAGCCCGCGGAGGTTTTTTTTGGAGGGGCTAGTCACTCACGGAGAGCTTACACGTTAGAGACGATGGAAGGAGAAGCTTGACACAGGGATTTTTACGTGGTCAGGCCGCCAGAGCGTAAAACCATACGTCCACGGTAAGCAGATATGCTCGTTGAATTGCTTGGTGCCCAGAACCGGAGTTCTGAGCTTGGGGATGACCTGAGTGCTAAGATGTCTAGAGAGTAAGTGTGCAAGGAGCCGAACCCTCAGGTGCGGATGGCTGAGGAGCGAACCCTGCGTGAGAGTGTGTAAAAGGCCGAACCCTTGCTAACGTCACCTGAGGGGCAAGACGCTTGTGGAGAGCTTCAGCGTCAGGGACGAGTGAGGGAGAAGCTTGACACGGGGAGTTTTACGTGGTTCAGGCCGCCGGAGCGTAAAACCCTACGTCCACGGTGAGCAGAGGTGCTCGCTGTATTGCTTGCTGCTCAGAACCGGAGTCCTGAGCTTGAGGGTGAGTGATGTCTAGAGTGTGAGTTCACAGGGTTCAAACCATTGCTAACGTTGCCTACTTGAGCCTTTTATAGTCCAAGGCTCGAGTGGCTTACAAGGTGGGCCCGAGACCCGACAGGTGGTCCCGGGAAGATTGCCTGCCGTCTACCGTATCTGCAGTTATGCCGGTAGTTGTCTCCGGCGAAGGCTTCTGAGTCTTCGTTCTGCCGCTCTGCCCATGCCGCAAGCTAGTCATAGTGGTTGATGATGGCAGGGGTGGCAGGGGATGTCTTGTTGCTGTGTTTATTGGCGGGCAGGCTCTGACACGGTGCGCCAGTATGCGATGTGACTGGGCGCAACGGCACCTGACAGAGGCGTGCTCCGCGTCTCCACGTCTTGGGAAGGCGTGGGCCTTGAATATACCTTGTACGGGCAAGGTATGGCGCGTATTTATGCCTGCTGCCTACCGCGCGGGGGCAGGCAGCGTTGCTCTGCTAGCCACGTGGCGAGTCCGGAGCTCTCCTCTGAGGAGAGGGAGGTCCGGCCCCGCGGGACACGTGGAGCCTTCGGAGCTCTCCCCGCAGGGGCGGGAGGTCCGGCTGCTGCTGGGCACGTCACGGGCCCGGAGCTCTCCTCTAAGGAGAGGGAGGTACGGCCCCACAGGACACGTGGAGCCTTCGGAGCTCTCCCCATGGAGGGGGGAGGTCCGGCTGCTACTGGCCACATGGCGGGTCCGGAGCTCTCCTCTGAGGAGAGGGAGGTCCGGCCCCGCTGGACACGTGGCACCTTCGGAGCTCTCCCTGTGGGGGGGGAGGTCCGGCTGCTGCTGGCCACGTGGCAGGCTCGGAGCTTTCCTCTGAGGAGAGGGAGGTCCGGCCCCGTGGGACACGTGGAGCCTTTGGAGCTCTCCCCGCAGAGGGGGGAGGTCCGGCCGCTACTGGCCACGTGGCAGGTCCGGAGCTCTCTTCTGAGGAGAGGGAGGTCCGGCCCCGCTGGACACGTGGCGCCTTCAGAGCTCTCCCTGCGGAGAAGGGCGAGGTCCTTAGGCATTTTCCCTTGTGCGCGGGGGTACCCCATATCGAGGGTAACGATAGTGGCCCCCGGGCCCATCTCGGGGGAGATAGCGAGCCTGAGGTGGGGCCTCCGTCTCTTCCGTTCGGCGCACTTTCTCTAAGTCCCGCATTGACCGTTGCCGGAGCACGAACAGTCATGGGATCGTGGGGGCGTGCGCCCACTTGATGGTTGCTTTTACTGCGGCGGTTCCCAAGGCTGCCACTTCTACACGTCGCGGCGCCTTTTTCGGGAACCGCCGAAGGGCCTTGCCGGCTCGTCTTCTTGGGAGACTGACTTCTTGGCCCACCGCTTTAGCTGGACGACTTGGGTCCACTTGTCATTGACACTTGGTCTTGGAGCCGAAGCGGTTGCCCAAGCGTCGTATTCGAAGAGTTTTGAATCGCTTTGAATCGCACCTGGGAAGTGCGAAGGGAAGCCGCAACGGGGGTAGGATCCCCTTATAAAACTTCACAGCGCTTGCACCTTCCTTGAGTTCTTGCGCCCTTATCTTCTGCCATGGCTTCCAACCTGCCTCTGGAGGAGAAGCGCGCTCGATCTCCTCCGGCGACGGCGTCTGCACCGAGTCAGGGATCCAGGGAGCCTACATGCCCTGCTTCTGGAGATGGCGCCCCGTCCGGTGGTGACCCCAAGAGGTCTTGGGCTCATCATCCCGATGGGACTCCTCTTGAGCGACGACGGGATGAAGGTTCCCGGGCGTCGCGTCCTCCCTCCTCAGGCGGTGGAGTCTTCAAGGAAACTGCTGATGCATTGAGGAAGGCTTCAGGCGGTGGAGTCTCCAAGGAAACTTTTATAGACCTCAAGCAACTTACATAGAGACTCCACAATCAAACAAGAAACGCTTCATCTCGATGTCACTTGCCCGAAGTGAAAGTAACTTTAGTGAACTACCCTAGACTCATACAGACCTTGCGCCATCAACGTCGAGACTCCACAATCAAACAAGAAACGCTTTGCCTCGACGCTACTAGCCCAAGGTGGAAAATAAATTTAGTGAAAGTGTTGATTATTCCTCATCTCCATTATGAGGATTACTCACGAAGCATTATTAACTTTTCCCAGTTTATTACTACGTCACGACGCAGAGAACAAGTATGCTCACTACCACGAGCGACGGTGATTGCAATCAAAAACACCCGGCTGACATGACACGTACGCCCGTACTCGACGTTGCACACAGCAACCGTCACTGACGTCGTACGTGGCCACCTTTCACACGACACCCAATTGTCGAACCGGTCCCACCGACTGGGATTAAGTCTCTCTACAGCAAACCCTCGTAAAGCAGACTTCTCTATCCTTTCAGCATCGGCATCAGACGGTGAGGTATGCCTCGACACCTAGGTTAACATGTTACATCGGTTTCCTGGGTCCCATATAGCCAGTATGCATCCGGTACACAACTCAAACTTGCCCAACGGGCCGCACACGAGAACGGGCCTTAATCGACTCAGACATAGACTAGGCTCACAGGACCACGTCCTTGACCTTCCATCCACTGCCCGGTCTCCACTCCCAACTATGAGGATCAATTCCCAACTCTTCCGATTGATCCCCCTAAATCCCTGTTCACGAGTAGGAATCTGCCCACTCGAGGTTTGCTTCTTTTAATCCACTTTTGTTGAGATCAGCAGTTATAATTAATTGATAACATATCCTACATTAAAACTCTAGGGTTTTCTGGGTCATGCATTTGGAGTTTCATACCATCTAGACGTAATGCAATAAATATAATGCTAGACGTATGAAGTGAATACAAATAAAAACTTGTAAATTTGATGCAAGCCGGGGCTTGCCTTGGTTTTGCAGGTGACTTGATCACTTGGTGCTTGATCAACCTCTTTCCTCCTTCCTTGATTTCTACTCTGATGACTTCAACTCCTCCACGTAGATACTACACGTGATGAATATGCGTATTGTTTAATTGTAAAGACTTTGCTACCAGTCCTAATAACGAGTTTTCAAAAACTGGAACTCTGTTTAAGAATTTAAAATGACACTGGTGCTAGTGGTTTAGGTTTGGATCTAAACACATGATTAAATGCTAAGTGGTTTTCCCGCTCTTCTATATTGATCACCTAAAGAGGTTAAAAAGAACAGGGGTGATCCAGGGCTCCAATGGAGCTGAGGATTTCATGTGTGTTCCTTGTCACAAGAAAACACTCTGGACCAAAAATTAGCACTTTTTATTGAGTGGTTTGTTCAGAATAATTTTCTAAGCAATTAAGCAAAGAAGAATTAATTCTGAGATCACACCCATGTTCATGCCAGACTTAGTGAACTACAATTTTCATTATAGTTCATATAGCTTGCATGAATTTTCCTAGGATTTTTGGAGCTAAGAATCTCCCAGTAATGAATTTCTAAGTTCTGGGAATTCCCTAAAATGTTTCTGTATTTAATTTGGATACAGCACTTCAAATTCTGAATTGCCCTGATCAAATCAACTCCAATTGAGCTGAAACTTTTACAGGCGTTCACTAATACCCTAAAGACTATTCTGGTAAAATTTGAGGATTTTGGGATTAACCAAACCACCTCTACAATTCTTTTGCTAAAAAGCTTTGAAGAATTTTACAGAATTTAATAAAGGGTTTCGTACAAATTGGGTTCTATATTTGGATAGTACTCTGTCAGAGGAATCCAACAAAATTTGTTTCACAATTTTTGGATTCTCCTACCCAAAGTTGTAGCTATTCAAAGTTTGAACTGAACACTGAAATTCCCCAAAATGTTCAAATACTGGCTGTGGGTCCAGGGACAGGTGTCATTCGCCGAGGCAAGCCACACGGGGCTACTGGGTATTTCCCGCGCCGCCACACCAGATCCCCACGCCACAGCTGATCAGAAATTTGAAAAACCGTCGCTGACAGGCGGGACCCGCCGGGTCGTCTTCTACCTCCGGCCCCGCGCCCGCGCGCCGCCGGCCTTGCCGGAGTTCGACGGATTCCGGCCTCCTGGCCATCCACCGAGCCCTCCCTCGCCGTTAGGGCCTAGTTTCACGTGCTGAACAAGATGGGACCACTTCCCCTGGCCGGCGGTGGCTCTAATATAGCCGTCCACGGCGCGGCGGCTCTGGACCAGTTCGGCGACGTTGCCCGGCTAACCTAACCCGCCAAAACACCGGTGAAACGGCGCTATAGCATCAGTGGACGCCAAGAAGGATCGTATGGGTGGTGAAGCATCCTGGAAATGGCCCTAACCTAGCTCTCATCGGGAGCCCGAACCGCCCCACCATTACCGCCGTTGGAAAAGTGTGAAATACGTCGTGCACAATGGTTTTCAGGCATTGGTTGCAAAAGGGCAAATGATCGCCGGCTAGTCCAGCTCGTGTGTGCAAGATTTGACAAGCTACAGAGGATTGGAGAGAGAGAATTTTGGCGGCGATTACCGGACGCTCTGTTTGAGGTCGCCGGAACAAAATCTCCAAATTGGCCCCCAATCCTCCACGGTTTGCTCCAGGCTTTGGGGGAGAGCAGCAGCACGATGGTGCGCTCCCGTGGTCGGGCTTGCTCGGATGTAACACCCCTTGTGGAAGGCTGCCCGCGTGCGCCCGATCGTCGGCTGGCTGTGGTTCACCGCGGATGAGGCGTTTAACGCTCGAAACACACCACGGGTGGCTAGCTCTCGCGCTCAGAAGGTGCGGAACGATGGCGCAGCGTCGTTGTGCAGCTCGGGGAGGTGCTTTGGCGCGGTTTAGCCGGCTCCCGATGGCTTTCCAGAGGGGCGGTGAGCTCGGTTCCGTTCTCTGGATATCACGCGCGTGAGGAGAAGAAACCCGGATGGTCGTCTCGGTCACGCGGGGGGTCACGTAAGGGGCACCGCCGACTCCCGTGCTGCCAGCGGCCCGGGCGAAGAGCAGGAGATGGAGTCTTGGGCGAAGGGGGCGGCCGCTCGGTGTCGCCCCGGGGTTACACCTCGGTGGGGTGAGGAACAGAGAGAAAAACTTAAGTGTTAAGTCTATTCCTCCCCATGACAGGTGGGCCCCACTCAATTTCCCTGCAAAAAGATCTCCATAATTTGACAATTATCCAAACCAATTGTTTGAAAGTTGGAAACTGAGCTCATTTGAATAGTTTGGACAAATTCCATGCAAATTCAAATGTTTATTTGAAATCTTTGCACATTTGACTCCATTTGGAAAAATGGGTAGCAAACCTTTTCAAAAATTAATGAAAATTTGCCTCCCCACTAATTTGGACCTAAGGAATCCAAATATGCAATTTGATTCTTGTGTTAGCTGCTGCAAACAAGAGTTTGGGCACAACAGTTTTGAAATTCTCATTGTGTCCTTCCCTCACTTGAAGTTTGAATTTACCTTTAGTTCATCTCTGATTTTTAAACCCTTCCATTGCACTTGAGCTCTTCATTTCTGTGGTTTTAATCCACATGAGGTCCCTCCATGCAGTAACCCTAAGTTTGTTTAGAAGAGTCTCACCTATGTCATCATATGTGGGAAAAAGTTTCACTAATCCCATTTTTCATACACATGACTCCAACATTTGTGCAAACTCATGTTTCTTTGTATTCACATTTTTGGGACCTTTACAATCCTCCCCCCTTAAAAGAATATTGTCCCATGATTACAAAAGAAAGATGAGACGGAACGTAATTACAACAACTACAACAAAAGTTCCCGATAGTTCTTGTGGAGGTAATCTTCACTCTCCCAAGTCGCTTCTTCCGGTGTGTGATTACTCCACAGGACTTTGTAAAATTTCAAAGCCCGATTTTGATTGATCCGGCTCTTTTCGTCGATAATCTTGATGGGCTTCTCGGTGTAGGTGAGATCCGGTTGCAATATTTCCATGTCTTCCGAAAGGATGTCCGTCGGCTTGTTCAAACACTTTCTCAAGTGCGAGACATGGAAGATGTCGTGGATGCCCGATAAGGATGGCGGCAGCTCCAAACGGTAGGCTACCGACCCACACTGTTCTGTAATAACGAACGGACCCACAAAGCGAGGCGCTAGCTTTCCCCTGACCCCGAATCGATGGATTCCCTTCATCGGGGATACTCGGAGATAGACGTGATCTCCGACTTCTAAACATAAGGGTCAGCGTCGCTGGTCCACATAGCTCTTCTGGCGAGATTGAGCGGCCCAGAGATTTTCTTGAATCAGCTGGACTCGCTCTTCGGCATCTTTTACAAGATCAATGCCGAAAATCACCCTCTCGCCCAACTCACACCAATTAAGTGGTGTGCGGCACTTCCTGCCATAAAGTGCTTCGTATGGTGCCATTTTAATACTGGACTGGTAACCATTGTTGTAAGAGAACTCTGCTAATGGCAAATGGTTATCCCAGTTCTTTCCATGATCTATGGCACATGCCCTCAGCATATCTTCCAAAATCTGGTTCACCCTCTCCGTTTGACCGTCCGTCTGGGGGTGGTGCTGAGCTTCTGATTAATTTTGTTCCCAGAGATTCATGTAGTTGCTCCCAGAAACGAGCAACAAATATTGAACCTCGGTTCAATATGATGGTCTTGGGGACTCCATGTAAGCACACAATCCTTGAAAGATACAACTCTGCATATTGCTTAGTTGAAAATCTTGTACTCACTGGGATGAAGTGGGCTGATTTTGTTAAGCGATCAACAACCACCCAAATGGAGTCATGCTTTCTGGATGTGAGAGGTAGTCCAACAATAAAGTCCATGCTGATGTCCTCCCACTTCCATGCCGGAATACTTAATGGTTGTAGCACTCCTGCTTTCTTTATGTGGTCAGCTTTGACTCGCCGACATGTATCACACTCAGATACATACTTGGCAATTTCTCGCTTCATCCGAGTCCACCAAAATTTTGTCTTCAGGTCTTGATACATCTCATTGCTCCCTAGATGTATCGAATATTTGGACGTATGAGCTTCATCGAGGATTTTCTTCCTTAGCTTCAGGTTCAGGGGTACCACGATAAGGTTGTTAAACCATAACACACCTTGTTCATCTTCCCGAAAACATTTCATTTTATCCTCATTGATTCTTGCCCGGATTTTCCGCATTCCTTTATCCTTCTTCTGGGCTTGTACAATCTCTTCTCTAATGGTAGGCACCAGAGCAAGATTATACAACGCTCCATACGGAATCACCCGCAAGCTTGGTTCTTCATCCTCATCCGGAACAACTGACAAATTATTCACGTGGGATTTACGACTGAGTGCATCGGCCACCACGTTAGCTTTGCCCAGATGGTAATGGATCTCGAGCTCATAATCTTTGATTAATTCCAACCATCTCCGCTGCCTCATATTGATATCCTTCTGAGTGAATATGTATTTGAGGCTCTTATGGTCGGTGTAGATGTGCACTAAATTCCCGAGTAAGTAGTGCCTCTACATCTTCAACGCAAGCACCACCGCAGCAAGTTCTAGGTCATGAGTGGGGTAGTGCTCCTCGTGGTTGCGGAGTTGACGAGACCCATATGCGATCACGCGCCTATCTTGCATTAAGACGCAGCCAAGTCCAATGCCTGAGGCATCACAATAAACATCAAATGGTCTTGTTGTATCCGGTTGGGCTAACACCGGTGCCGTTGTGAGATGTTTCTTTAAGGTTTGAAATGCCTCTTCACAGGCCTCTGTACACACATACTTGCTGCTCTTCTTCAGTAACTCTGTCATTGGTTTAGCCACCTTCGAGAAGCTGGGAATAAATCTCCGGTAATAACCCGCTAGTCCTAGAAAACTGCGGATTTGATGAACCGATGTTGGAGACTCCCACTTCAAGACTTGCTCAATTTTGGTTGGATCCACGGCCACACCCTCCGCTGAAATAATGTGGCCTAAAAATGGTACTTTGCTGATCCAAAATTCACACTTACTGAATTTGGCAAACAGCTTATGTTCTCGTAGGTGTTGGAGCACAATATGGAGATGTTTGGTGTGCTCCTCCTGCGATTTGGAGTATACGAGAATGTCATCGATAAAAACCACGACGAACTGATCCAACTCTGGCATGAATACAGAATTCATGAGATACATGAAGTGTGCGGGTGCATTTGTTAGACCGAAAGACATGACAAGATACTCATAGAGCCCGTATCTAGTCGAGAAAGCCGTCTTCGGTATATCCTCCGCTCTGATCTTTATCTGATGATAACCAGACCGTAAGTGCATCTTGGAGAATACCTTGGCACTCACTAACTGATCAAATAATATATCGATCCGTGGCAACGGATATTTATTTTTGATCATCACTGCATTCAGCGGCCGATAATCCACACATAATCGAAGTGACTCATCCTTTTTCTTCACAAAGAGGGCTGAACAGCCCCATGGCGATGAGCTTGGTCGGATGAACCCTTTGTCCATTAAGTCCTTTAGCTGTTCTTTCAGTTCAGCTAATTCCTTCGGAGACATTTTGTACGGCCTCCGAGATATTGGTGTGGTTCCCGGTGCTAACTCGATCTTGAATACCACATCCCTCTCAGGCGGCATCCCTGGAAGATCATCGGGAAACACATCTGGATACTCACGGACCACTGGAATATCCTCCAGTTTCGTGGTCACACTGTGGTACACCACTGGATTTTTAGAGTCCACGGCTTCAAGTATGAGCTTTGGAGACCGTAGATCGGAGAGTCCAAACTAACAATCCGTGGACCAATATCAAGAACAGCCCCATGGTAGTTCATCAACGCCATTCCTAGAATCACGTCGATCTTCTGCCCCTCTAACACAATGAGGGTGGTGGGGTATACGTTCCCACCTAAGCACAAGGGTGCTTTGATCACTACTTCATTAGCAGCTATATTCCCACCCGGTGAGTGGATAAGGTAGTGATCCTTCGGTGTAGAGGTGGAGAGCTCAGCTTTGCACACATACAACATGCTGATGAAATTGTGTGTAGCTCCAGAGTCAAATAAAATTAACACGGGCAGTCCATTGAGGGTGAACATTCCCGCTAGCACAGGTGCCCCCTCTGGCACATCCTCTAGAGCTGTATGATAAAGGCACCCGGATTTTGGTGCAGTTCCTTGAAGCTGAGCATGGGGTTGATTTATACCCCACCCCGGTGTAGTTTCTCTACGGTGTATCCTTTCCGGACACTTCCTGCTGAGGTGACCCAATACCCGCACGTGAAGCACGGTTTCTCAGCCGGTTCCTGGTTGCTCTGTGCATGGACATTAGTGGTATTCTGCTGCGGCAAGAACACATGAGGAGCAGAATAACGTGGCTGCATATACCGTTGTTGCAGCTGTCCGAATTCAGAGTATTGGGATGAACGACAGGAATATTGCTGGAGTCGTCGAGCCGGCTGCATCAGCTGACAGTTCAAGGTACTGTCTACCACCCTGTATTTCAGCGGAGCACTACTACTACTCTCAGGTGGTACATGGTTCTTTCCTTTCTCAGCCTGCACTTCCCGCTGAGCATCTTCAACCATGATGGCAGCACTTATCAATTCGTTGAAGTTCTTTCGATCAGCTAAAACGAGTCTCTCCTTTAGCTTGGGATTGAGGCCGCGGAAGAACCATTCACACTTTTGTGCTTCGGTGTTCACGTGTTGAGGCGCATACTGTGCCAGCTTGTTGAACACTCACGAATGCTCGTATGCACCCCTCCCTCCTTGTTTTAAGGCCAGAAACTCCTCGAGTTTCCGCTGAATTATTCCGGAAGGAACATGATACGCGAGAAACGCCTTCCGGAATTCTGCCCATGTAAAGTCATGTCCAGCTGGTAAGGAGGCGACTTGATTTGCCCACCATGCACTGGCGGACCCGTGAAGTTGTTGCGCTGCGTATAAAACCTTCTGATGTTCGGTGCATTGCAGCAACCCGAACTTAGACTCATTGGTACGGATCCAGCTATCCGCCACCAGAGGATCCTCAGATTCAACGAAAACCGGTGGTTGAGTTGCCAGGAACTCAACATAGGAGTTCAGTTGAGCTTGGCGCAAGTCCTCATCTTGACATCCCCCTTGACGGGAGGTATTCATCACCAGGGTGCGGAGCAAGTCGATTCGCTCATCGCTTGCACCCGTCATGGCAGCCAGAATGTCCGCCATTGTGACCGTGGGTGAAAGTCCTGGTGGCGGCTGCTGTTGCGGAGCTCGCTGCTCCCGCTGTGGAGAATTATCACCATGACCACCACTGGAACCACCCACCTCACTCATGGAACGAGTTCGCACCATTCTGCAATTGCAAGAGTTCATTATCAGTTCAACACTATCACTTGATTTATTCCATAAACAAAGTAGTGCAACACTGATAATGAAACCTCAACATGTAAGCAAAATGATTTAAGCGTAAACTGATGTATCTAACGGCAAGGATTTACAAGCCGACTGATTGGTTCTCAAACAGATCAGATTTTGATCCAGTTAAAAGCACTTTCGTAAGTCAAGTTGAATATCAAAGTTAAAGTTAACTTTAATATCTTTCCAACGAGTATCCAAATGCCTCCATATCACTTCTGGATCAAAAGTTATGAGTTCGCAGAGTTGACAGACTTTCTGGATAAAATTTGCCGGCATCTCCTTTGTATGTGGCTGACTTTATCACTGTTGTATATGAAAATACAACAAGAATCTGAACAACCATTGAACTACAACAATGTTGCATATCTCATAACCTTTCCAACGGTGTATCACAGGCTCCCTAGGGATTTTTCTACAGGACGTTATGGCTTAAAAAACAGAAAGGTCCAGAGAGGTTTTGCTACTGCCCTGGTTCTGAACAGTTTGCCTTCAACTGGACTGTTCACCAACTTAACTTATGATTTTGCTCTGGAGGTCTACAAGAGAGTTGTAGAGCACTTGAAAAGCCTTCCAGAACTGTATCATACAACTTAATTGGTTAAAGCTACTCAGAGTTATTCCCTGTTAAAGTCCAGCAAAAATTTCTGCCAGAAACAGAGCACTCTGTTTTTTGAAATCTTTAAAACCTAGACACTCTCTCATTTGAATCTTAGTTGAAAATAAGAGTTCAGTAACTAATATTTGTTTCAAACTTCCATTTTTAGTTGAAAGTTAACTCATGAATCGTTCCTTCATAGGGAAGAGGTTATTAAGTGTAGTACGGTGTCGATGCACCGTAAGAAGCATGTCGGTACTACGTTCCTCACCAAAAGAAAATCCTAAACCGGCTTATACCGGCATATATGTATGATCAGTGGCACTAAGACGGTCTCTCGCACACGTGTACTACACGGGATACGTACGTGGTTAGTACCTGCAGAAAATCACTCAATAGTGGTGCACTCAAAGTTTTTCTCATTTCAGGTAGTTCTGTAATTGAAAGTAAGTACAAACGCCCGTATCATTGCCATACGGCCGTCCTTGACTTAAGTCACGTCTCAAGGTACGTGATCATGTTTCAACACCACACGACGGGGAACCCGAGTATATCATGAACGGGTCGTCACGGTTGGGAATGTTATCAACCCAACGGATACCACCTACTGCCCTGCAGGGCACGCTGATGGCAAGCGCTGTGTATGTCCTCCTGGGCTATTTCCAGACGAACACACTATCGCGTTACTGACCACACGATGAGGTCTCCACTTACTTGCCTAATGCACGCTAGGGATCAGCGTTTCATATGAACTCAGGAACATGAAGAGTCCAAGAGTTTCATATTGACGTCTCACACCAAGCTGTGAGATCGAGCCCTGAACCACTTTCCTCGTCAGGGGAGCTAACCGAAATTGAACCGCTTTCGGTGGCGTTCCTTACCATGCTTAACTGAGCGTAGGTGCGTCGTTACATAATCAAAATTCAGAATTATAACAAGTATGTTAGTCATGCCACTTAGTAACTATACTACTATAGTCCTTATGTGGGCCTAATACCGTTTCCTCACCGTATCCTATGTTTTGTCGTAATACGATCCTTATTCCGTGTGCTATTACCAATGCTGCTCTGATACCACACTGTGAGAGCCCCCGCCGTCCCGATCACTCACGGGGACGGGACACCTCGCCCGGGAATCGCATTGGGTGGTGCCGTGCGATGCGGCACCCAACAGCACACATAATAAAGCATCATAATACATAAAACAAGCGGAAGCTTACAAAGTGTTGATTTTACAAATACTTCTCAAAATAAACTACAGCGGAAGACTATTACAACTGGCGTCTCATACCTATGCTAAGCAACAGAGAAGGTGTCCAGCCCGCGGACCCTTCTCGCTAGCAACACTGTCATAATAGCAGCGGCAGGGGTTACCCTGAGTTCATCACTCGGAGAGCTCCGAGTCTCATCAGGTACCCGTACATCTCAGCGTACAGTTATTACCTGCAAAACAACTTGTGCAGTATTTGTGAGCACGAAGCTCAGCAAGACTGACCCGTCACCCTAGTCATGAAACTCTACATGATGGAAATAGAGGGCTGATTATAGCAGTTTGCATAAACGATGAACTTGAGCTAAAGGAGAGTCCTTACTTCCAGTTTTAATCAACTTTTACAGACCTCGCGCAACTTACATCGAGACTCCACAATCAAACAAGAAACGCTTCATCTCGATGTCACTTGCCCGAGGTGAAAGTAACTTTAGTGAACTACCCTAGACTCATACAGACCTTGCGCCATCAACGTCGAGACTCGACAATCAAACAAGAAACGCTTTGCCTCGACGCTACTAGCCCAAGGTGGAAAATAAATTTAGTGAAAGTGTTGATCATTCCTCATCTCCATTATGAGGATTACTCACGAAGCATTATTAACTTTTCCCAGTTTATTACTACGTCACGACGCAGAGAACAAGTATGCTCACTACCGCGAGCGACGGTGATTGCAATCAAAAACACCCGGCTGACACGACATGTACGCCCGTACTCGACGTTGCACACAGCAACCGTCACTGACGTCGTACGTGGCCACCTTTCAGACGACACCCAAATGTCGAACCGGTCCCACCGACTGGGATTAAGTCTCTCTACGGCAAACCCTCATAAAGCAGACTTCTCTATCCTTTCAGCATCGGCATCAGACGGTGAGGTATGCCTCGACACCCAGGTTAATATGTTACATCGGTTTCCTGGGTCCCATATAGCCAGTATGCATCCGGTACACAACTCAAACTTGCCCAACGGGCCGCACACGAGAACGGGCCTTAATCGACTCAGACATAGACTAGACTCACAGGACCACGTCCTTGACCTTCCATCCACTGCCCTGTCTCCACTCCCAACTATGAGGATCAATTCCCAACTCTTCCGATTGATCCCCCTAAATCCCTGTTCACGAGTAGGAATCTGCCCACTCGAGGTTTGCTTCTTTTAATCCACTTTTGTTGAGATCAGCAGTTATAATTAATTGATAACATATCCTACATTAAAACTCCAGGGTTTTCTGGGTCATGCATTTGGAGTTTCATACCATCTAGACGTAATGCAATAAATATAATGCTAGACTATGAAGTGAATACAAATAAAAACTTGTAAATTTGATGCAAACCGGGGCTTGCCTTGGTTTTGCAGGTGACTTATATATATATATATATATATATATATATATATATATATATATATATATATATATATATGCAGTTAGTGAAGACCACTTAGTGCTTGATCAACCTCTTTCCTCCTTCCTTGATTTCTACTCCGATGACTTCAACTCCTCCACGTAGATACTACACGTGATGAATATGCATATTGTTTAATTGTAAAGACTTTGCTACCAGTCCTAATAACGAGTTTTCAAAAACTGGAACTCTGTTTAAGAATTTAAAATGACACTGGTGCTATTGGTTTAGGTTTGGATCTAAACACATGATTAAATGCTAAGTGGTTTTCCCCCTCTTCTATATTGATCACCTAAAGAGGTTAAAAAGAACAGGGGTGATCCAGGGCTCCAATGGAGCTGAGGATTTTCATGTGTGTTACTTGTCACAAGAAAACACTCTGGACCAAAAATTATCACTTTTTATTGAGTGGTTTGTTCAGAATAATTTTCTAAGCAATTAAGCAAAGAAGAATTAATTCTGAGATCACACCCATGTTCATGCCAGACTTAGTGAACTAAAATTTTCATTATAGTTCATATAGCTTGCATGAATTTTCCTAGGATTTTTGGAGCTAAGAATCTCCCAGTAATGAATTTCTAAGTTCTGGGAATTCCCTAAAATGTTTCTGTATTTAATTTGGATACAGCACTTTAAATTCTGAATTGCCCTGATCAAATAAACTCCAATTGAGCTGAAACTTTTACAGGTGTTCACATACCCTAAATACTATTCTGGCAAAATTTGAAGATTTTTGGATTAACCAAACTCCCTCTAAAATTCTTTTGCTAAAAAGCTTTAAAGAATTTTAGAGAATTTAATAAAGGGTTTCATACAAATTGGGTTCTATATTTGGATAGTACTCTATCAGAGGAATCCAACAAAATTTGTTTCACAATTTTTGGATTCTCCTACCCAAAGTTGTATCTATTCAATGTTTGAACTGAACACTGAAATTCCCCAAAATGTTCAAATACTGGCTGTGGGTCCAGGGACAGGTGTCATTCGCCGAGGCAAGCCACACGGGGCTACTGGGTATTTCCCGCGCCGCCACACCAGATCCCCGCGCCACAGCCGATCAGAAATTTGAAAAGCTGTCGCTGACAGGCGGGACCCGCCGGGTCGTCTTCTACCTCCGGCCCCCGCGCCCGCGCGCCGCCGGCCTCGCCGGAGTTCGACGGATTCCGGCCTCCTGGCCATCCTCCGAGCCCTCCCTCGCTCCTAGGGCCTAGTTTCACATGCTGAACAAGATGGGACCACTTCCCCTGGCCGGCGGTGGCTCTAATATAGCCGTCCACGACGCGGCGGCTCTGGACCAGTTCGGCGACGTTGCCCGGCTAACCTAACCCGCCAAAACACCGGTGAAACGGCGCTATAGCATCAGTGGACGCCAAGAAGGATGGTCCGGGTGGTGAAGCAGCCTGGAAATGGCCCTAACCTAGCTCTCATCGGGAGCCCGAACCGCCCCACCATTACCGCCGTCGGAAAAGTGTGAAATACGTCGTGCACAATGGTTTTCAGGCATTGGTTGCAAAAGGGCAAATGATCGCCGGCTAGTCCAGCTCGTGTGTGCAAGATTTGACAAGCTATAGAGGATTGGAGAGTGAGAATTTTGGCGGCGATTACCGGACGCTCTGTTTGAAGTCGCCGGAACAAAATCTCCAAGTTGGCCGCCGATCCTCCACGGTTTGCTCCAGGCTTTGGGGGAGAGCAGCAGCACGATGGCGCGCTCCCGTGGTCGGGCTTGCTCGGATGTAACACCCCTTGTGGGAGGCTGCCCGCGTGCGCCCGATCGTCGGCTGGCTGTGGTTCACCGCGGGTGAGGCGTTTAACGCTCGAAACACACCACGGGTGGCTAGCTCTCGCGCTCAGAAGGTGCGGAACAATGGCGCAGCGTCGTTGTGCAGCTCGGGGAGGTGCTGTGGCGCGGTTTAGCCGGCTCCCGATTGTGGCGGACCGAAATCCGCTCATCCAGGATCGCAGAGGGTGGTGCCGCGCGATGCAACACCCGACAGCACACGTCATAAGAACACATTATCTTACATGGGAAAAACAAACTGAATGCACAAAGTAGTACACTTCTCAGTTATAAACTAGGGTCTTTATTACACAGTGGAAGTTTCTTTTATACAACTCACGCCCGCCTATCTAGCAAAAGTCGGTTGCCTAGCCCTAGGGCAACCCACACTAGCTGCACTCCTCAGCTCAGCGCGGCGTGTACGGCTCCCACTCAGCCGTGGTCCCCGACGGAGGGTAACCCTCACCGGTGGACTCGTACTCCGAGTCCATGGGTGGCTCCTCACCTGAAAAACACTTAAGCAGCAACCGTGAGCACAAAGGCTCAGCAAGGCTTAACCGACTCACCTAAGCATGAAACTCTACATGAGGTGTACCATGACATAGGATAGCAATGTTGCAGCAAATGGACACGCCTACAAGTTCATCCTTAGTTCATCTTTTAGCAACAAGTTAACGGTTCATGAAGCTGAAATTTAGTGAGCAATATTTGGTAGCACACATGTAGCAATACAATTATGTCATAACAGCAATATGGAATCATAACATTTCATTCATTAGTCTACGTTACGACGCAGTGAACAAGCGGTACTCGTCACCGCGAGGGACGGCCAATCGACTCGATATACACCTGCAGGGAAACCCAAAGAGCACGTCACGTATGCCCACCCGTGGAGCTGCACAGCACGCTCACTCGATGTCGTACGGGACAACCTTTCACCCAACAGCCCAAACGTCGAACCAGTCGCACTGAAACGGACAGGAGGTTCCCCACACGGAGCATCTCTCTATGCCCGTTGGCAGATTTCCACCTTGCTGCCCTCAACCTACACCTATAATCGGTGTGCTATGCCTCGACGCCCGGAGGTTTAGGCTACATCGGTTTATCGGGGCCCATATATCCGATATGCCTTCGGTACGTTCAATACTTGTTCAGCACGGCCGCACACGGATCGGTCCTCAATCAACACGGACAGGGCTGCGCACACAGGACTTCCTCTTGCTGCGCCCTAGCCCCTACCTAGTCTCATTTTCATTACTAAAGTGATCTCACATCACTCAACTGAACCCGTGTGTCGCAAGCCTATCTCGCGAGTAGATTCCAACTACTCGACTTGTACCGAAGTCCTATGACTCATTAAGCATAGCCTGTCTACTCGAGGTCTTAGACACTACCCTCACTCTTTTTGGAACCTTTGGTTATGCAAGTGGGGTTCCATTCATCCTACACCTAATGCATAATCATACTTCACATGACTCATGTAAACAAAGGAAAACTTATAAAAGGGTTAATGCAAACCGGGGCTTGCCTTGTTGCTGCTGGTCAGTAGTTAGTTCTTCGTCCGGGAGAAGGAAGTCCAGAACCTCCGGAGCTTCCTCGCCTTCAGCGACTACACGTTATTGAAATACTACATGTTAATGAATATGCAAACAAGTTTATTGTAATACTACTGCTATTAGTTCTAATAACCAGTCTCTAACACCTGGAACTCTGTTTAAGAATTTAAAGATGAACTGGGTGTTGGTGGTTTGGCTTAGACTTAATCCCCCTGGTTAAATGCTAAGTGGTTTTCCCCCTTTTCCATATTAATCCCTCAAGTGGTTAAACAGGACAGGGGTGATCCAGAGCTCCAATGGAGCTGAGAATTTTTGTGTGAGTTCCTTATCACAAGAAAACTCTCTGGACCAAACACTAGCACTTTTCATGGAGTGGTTTGCTCAGAATAATTCTCTTAGCAACTAAGCAAAGAAGAATTAATTCTGAGGTAATACCCCTGTTCATGCCCAACTTAGTGAACTACAATTTCAATTATAGCTCATAGATTTTCCATGAATTTTCCAAATATTTTTTGAGCTAAGATTTGCTCAGAACTGAATTTCCAAGTTTTGGAAATTCTCTGAAAATGTTTCTGTATTCAAATGAGCACAGCACCTTCAAATTTGAATTGCTCTGACCAAATCAACTGCAAATGGTCTGAAACTTTTACAGGGGTTCACTAATATCCTAAAGAACATTCTGGCAAAATTTGGGGATTTTTGGATGCACCAAACTCCCTCTAAAATTCTTTTGCTGAAAATATTTAAAGAATTTTCCAGAATTAATTAATGGGTTTCATACAAATTGGGTTTCAGATTTGGATTGTACTCAGCTATAGAAATCCAACAAAATTTGTTTCATAATTTTGGTTTCTCCTACCCCGAGTTATGGTCCTCCAAAGTTTGAACCACAAACTGGACATTTCAAAATGTTTAAATGTCTGCCAGTGGGTCCCACCCGGCAGTCCTCTCCTTCCTCGCGCCAAACAGGGGTCCTCGGCTGCGCACTCCGGCGAGCGTCGCCGGAACCGCTTTCCCAGTCGTCTCCCGAACCCAAACTTGCCGCCCCGCCCTAACTCACGACGCTGAACTCGTCGGTGGTGTCGCCGGCGGCCGTAGCTCACCGGAACAGGGCTCCCGACGGTTACAGCGGCGGTTAGGGTTCCGGCGTGGTCGGAAATGCGTTACAACGCATCCAAATGATCGGCAAAGGGTCGGAGAGCACCGCGGGAGCTCGAGGGTGATGGAAATGGCCGCCAAACCCCATGAAAAGGTCGGCAACCTAGAGCTCCACGGTGAACCGAGCTATTATTCTATGGCGGCCCGAAAAACAACAAAAACCCGGCCATTTCTGGGTCATTTCCCTTGATTCTTGGTGGAGGAGGGCCGCTAGGGAGTGAGGAATTTGTGTGTAGTCTCACCCGAGCTGGGTTGGCCGGTGCAGCTAGAATTTCGTGTTAGACCGACCCCTACCCGGTTGCACTAGTTCTCAGGATTCTTTGGAATTCTCAGTGCACGGTCTATCAATGGCAAGGAGGGTTGCAGCTACACGATCTGGAGACTAAGGCGCACCTTTTCCGTGTAGAAGTCCGGCGGTGAAACTGACCGTGACGTGCTGTCCACGGGGAGCAATCCTCAGCTTTCCGCCGGTGCTCTGTTCCTCGGCGCCCGTTGCCGAATTGCACGCGCCACAGGCTAGGAGTTTCGGAGTTGTGGGGCTGACGTGGTAGAGCATGCACGTGCGCTGCTTTTCGGTGCTGCTGGCATGAGCAACCGAGGCTCGGTTGGTGCCGGCGATCGGGAAAAGAGAGCGCGGATGAGCTCTGGTTCTGTGCGGGGGTGAGGGAAACAGCGAGCGTGCGATCAATGAAGAAGGCGACGTGCTGCTGTTTGCTCCCGGGGTAAAGATCGGGCCGAGGCGGCGGAGCTGGCAAGCTGGTCGCCAGCGCGTGAGGAGGGGGCGAGGTGTCTGCTCGGTTGGCTCGGTGTCGAGCGCTGCCGAGGCCCGGTAAACCGAGTTCGCTCGGTGTTGACTTAGGCCCGAAGGCTAGCTGACTGGTGGGCCCTCTTCTCCCCCCTAATCTTCTCTGTTGTGCAAATATCCCATCTACTCAGACATGAAAAGGGAACTTAGCCACCAATTCAGAGGAATAATTTGAATTCATCAACTTCAAACTGGTTTGGCCACATTCCCTTCATATTTGAATTTGAAACTTCAAATTCAGTTTGAATTGCTACAAATTTGGCTCCCGACAAGATGAAGTCCAATGGGACTGAAAATTGGTGGGGTCACTCAGGAAAATATGCTGAGTTTGAATATGAAGCTAACTTTTGAATTTGAGTGATGAAAGTTGCTACAATTTGAATTTACATTAAAATTGGCCTCTTTTCCAAATACCTCCAAAAGTGCCTCAAAAAGTGTTGGATTTCTATGAAACTTGGACTGAACCTTCCCAAGACTTTTTAAGTTCTATGGGTGAGATCAACCTCTCATGTTCATGTGTCCAAATCCCACTTTGTGAAAATGAAGGCTTTCCCCTCTAATCACTCTTTTGATGGAGGTTACTTGCTCTTCACAATATTTCCTCAGATATCCACAATAAAAACTGTGGTGTTGTGAGGTGAAGAAAAGTTTTTGCAAGTCCCTTTTCTTGGGCTTTTACATCCCTCCCCCCTTAAAAGAATCTCGTCCCGAGATTACAAAAGAAGAGATAGCGATGTAATAGGGACTTACCCGTGTTGGGATGCCATGAACTCCGGGTAATCTGAGCGAAGGAACTCCTCGCTATCCCATGTCGCTTCATCAGCGGTGTGGTTGCTCCAGAGGATTTTGTAGAACCACAACGTGCTGCTACGAGTGGTTCGGGCTTTCTCATCAAGAATTCCCACCGGATACTCATCACATGTTAAATCCGGTTTCAGCTCGCCGATGTCTTCAGTAGGAACAGCAGCTGTATGCTTCAGGCATTTTCGCAGTTGCGAAACATGGAAAACATCATGGACACCAGCCAGAGATGCCGGTAGCTCCAATCTATACGCTGCTGGTCCAAACTTCTCGGTGATAGCGTAGGGTCCAATGAAACGGGGAGTGAGCTTTCCCTTCACACCGAACCGGTGCACGCCCTTCATCGGAGACACGCGGAGGTACACGTGTTCCCCAACGTCAAAGTGCAACGGTCTACGCCTCTTATCAGCGTAGCTCTTCTGTCGGGATTGAGCGGCTTTCAGATTAGCTTGAATTGTCCGAACGCGCTCTTCGGCGTCGTTCACCACATCAACCGCGAATGTGACCCTTTCATCGGACTCGCACCAATTTAATGGGGTGCGGCATTTGAGACCGTAGAGAGCTTCGTGGGGTGCCATACTGATACTCGCCTGATAACCGTTGTTATACGAGAATTCCGCCAACGGTAGATGATCATCCCAGTTCCTACCATGGTGGATGGCACAGGCTCTCAACATGTCTTCCAGAACCTGATTTACCCTCTCTGTTTGGTCATCTGTCTGAGGGTGATAGGCGGAGCTCCTGATCAACTTAGTACCCAATGCAGCATGTAGCTGCTCCCAAAAGCGAGATACAAATAATGCACCTCGATCTGAGACGATGGTCTTGGGTAC
This sequence comes from Neostapfia colusana, assembly GCA_030760725.1. Lineage (NCBI taxonomy): Eukaryota > Viridiplantae > Streptophyta > Magnoliopsida > Poales > Poaceae > Neostapfia > Neostapfia colusana. The sequence continues at coordinate 21,814,915 of JASWHV010000017.1, read as the reverse complement.
CCCGTATAGGCATAGAATCTTTGCTATGTACAGCTCCGCATATTTGCCAGCATTGTAACGTGTATTCACCGGGATGAAGTGAGCCGTCTTGGTTAACCGATCAACGATTACCCATATGGAATCATGCTTGTTGGATGTTAGGGGTAACCTCACAATGAAATCCATGCTCACATCTTCCCATTTCCATGCCGGGATCTTCAGGGGTTGCAGTAGCCCTGATTTCTTCATGTGATCAGCTTTCACTCGTCTACACGTATCGCACTCGGATACGTACTTCGCTACCTCCCGCTTCATCCGTGTCCACCAAAATTTCTTTTTCAAATCTTGGTACATTTTGTTGCTGCCCGGATGAATGGAGTACTTGGACAAGTGAGCTTCATCGAGGATCTTCTTTCTGAACTCCATATCCCGGGGTACGACTATGCGGTCATTGAACCACAGCGTCCCCTCACCATCCTTCCGGAAGCATTTAATCTCTCCGTTGTCTATCCGTCTTCAGAGATGTGCCATGTCTTTATCCGTCTTCTGAGCTGCAATGATGTCCTCCCTAATAGTAGGGATGAGGGCAAGGTTGTACAGCGATCCATAAGGAACCAAGTATAAACTTGGCTCTTCCTCCTCCACCGGTGTAATGGTGAGGTGATGGCCATGTGATTTCCGACTTAGCGCGTCGGCAACCACATTCGCCTTGCTGGGGTGGTAGTGAATCTCAGTTTCATAGTCCTTGATTAATTCTAACCACCTCCATTGCCTCATGTTCAGCTCCTTCTCGGTGAAAATGTATTTCAAGCTCTTGTGGTCGATGTAGAGATGCACCAAGTTCCCCAGGAGATAGTGCCTCCACATTTTTAGTGCCAACACCACGGCAGCAAGCTCAAGATCATGAGTCGGATAATGCTGCTCATGGTTCTGAAGTTGGCGTGAGCCATATGTGACCACACGTCCTTCCTGCATCAACACGCAGCTGAGCCCAATACCGGATGCGTCACAATACACGTCGAAGGGCTTTGTTGTATCCGGCTGAGCTAAGACCGGGGCTGTGGTGAGATGCTTCACCAATGTTTGGAATGCTCCTTCACACGCCATGTTCCAAACATATTTCGTCCCTTTCTTCAGCAATTCTGTCATCGGTTTAGCGAGCTTGGAGAAGCTTGGAATGAATCTCCGGTAGTATCCCGCTAATCCGAGTAAACTTCTGACTTCATGAACTGAAGTGGGAGCTTTCCATTTCAGCACTTGCTCTATTTTGCTTGGGTCAACCGCAATGCCTTCATCTGAGATGATATGTCCCAAGAATGGCACTTGGCTGGTCCAAAACTCGCATTTATTGAACTTGGAGTAGAGCTTATGGTCTCGCAATCGTTGAAGAACGATCCGGAAGTGTTCGGCATGTTCGGCTTCTGTCTTGGAGTAAACCAAGATATCATCGATGAACACTACCACGAACTTGTCCAGCTCCGGCATTTACACTGAGTTCATGAGATACATGAAATGGGCTGGAGCGTTTGTGAGACCAAAGACATGACGAGATATTCATATAGTCCATATCTCGTCGAGAAGGCTGTCTTCGGGATATCCTCCGCCCGGATCTTTATCTGGTGATATCTAGAGCGAAGGTCCATCTTTGAGAACACACTTGCACCCACAAGTTGATCAAACAATATGTCGATGCGGGGCAGTGGGTACTTATTCTTGATGGTGACGGCGTTGAGCGGCCGGTAATCCACACACAGCCTCAGGGTTTCATCCTTCTTCTTTACAAACAGCGCCGAGCATCCCCAAGGCGAGGAACTCGGCCTAATGAAACCCTTGCTCAACAGATCATTGAGCTGTTCTTTTAATTCAGCCAGCTCGTTCGGAGCCATCTTGTATGGTCTCCGTGATATGGGCGTAGTCCCGGATGCAAGTTCAATCTTGAACTCGACATCCCGCTCAGGTGGCATGCCCTTAAGATCATCCGGGAACACATCAGGATACTTCCGGACTACGGGGATGTCTTCTAACTTGAGAGCTTCAGCATTATTAACTGCTAAAACTTCCCGGACTGGCGTGTCTAACACCATGGAATGCGGATGGTGGAATGGAGAATTTAAGTGAACCGTCCGTGTCCGAGGCTCTAGGACAGCGTCATGGTATTGTAGCCATGGCATTCCTAAGATTGCATCAATCTTTTGCCCCATAAGGATTATCAAGGTGGTGGGATATAGTTTCCCACCTAAGCACAGAGGTGCCTTTGGAATCATCATATTAGCTGAAATCTTCCCTCCCGGTGAGCAGATCATATAAGTGCAGTCGGTTGGGAAGACTTGCATTTGATGCTTAGCCACATAGGATGCACTTATAAAGCTGTGGGTTGCACCAGAATCAAACAATATGACGATGGCTTGATGGTTGAGAGTAAACGTACCCGCCAGCACGTTGTCTCCCTCTGGGGCATCCTCATTGTCGAGGTTGCGGAAACCCCCAGTCCGCTGACCAACCTTCTTCACCGGAGGTCGGCCTCGAGCACCGCCCTGGAACGGGGCTTGCCCGCTACTCTGCTGCCCCTGGGGACAGTCCTTCGCGAAGTGGCCCGCCTGGCCACACGTGAAGCAGGTGAAACGGGGCGGTCCCCCGCTGATCGGTGGACGGAATCCCGGGGCGCGTTGTGGCGGTGGAAACGCCCGGGGTACCTTTTGCTGCTGTCTTGGTGGCGGCATCGGCGGACGGAACGGGGGTGCTTGGAACGAACGTCCCCGAACTATTGAGGCCGCGCCGGTGGTCGCCACTGCTGCCCGGATGGTGTCCGATACACCATACGGTACTTCTGAGGCGCCCCCCCACCGCTGCTAGGTGAAGCGCTGCGCTTCCTCTGCTCAGCTGCCAACTCCCGCTGAGCATCCTCTTGCATGATCGCGGCATTGACTAAGTCATTGAATGTGCCGCGATTCCACTGAACGAGATGTGTCTTCATTTCGGGGTGTAACCCCCGATAGAAGTGCTCCCGCTTCTTCTCCTCAGTGGAGATATAGTCTGACGCGTACTGCGCCAGATGGTTGATGGCACGGGAGTAGTCATGGGCACTCCTCCCGCCCTGCTTCAGCTCCAAGAATTCTTGGAACTTCCTCTTCATGATCCCGGGAGGAATGTGATAGGCGCGGATCGCCTCCCGGAACTCTTGCCATTCCACGGCATGGCAAGCCGGTCGTGAGGCGACATAATTCGCCCACCACGCACCAGCGGCACCGTGGAGTTGCTGCGCTGCGAACAGAGTCTTCTGCCGCTCCGTACATTGGAGCAGCCCGAACTTGGACTCGATGGTCCGCAGCCAGTTATCCGCCTCCAGTGGTTCTTCGGCTTCGGTGAACACTGGAGGGTGCGTACTCATGAAATCCGAGTACGACACTTCGCGGGGCTCACGAGGCCCTCTGTCTTGACGTCCCCCCGCCTGGGACGTATTCTGCATGATCGTGCGGAGCAGGTCGGTCTGCTCGTCACGACCTCCCACCAGTGCCGCTATCACATCCGCTAGAGTAAGCGGAGGCGGCGGTGGTGGCTGCTGCTGCGGGGTGCTGTCGTAGGCCGGTGGCTGGGAGTCATCATCTCCTTGTTGGCTAGAGCCACCAACCTCGTGCGTGGTCCTAGTACGAACCATCTGCAACCACACGACAATAACCATCAGTCCCGCAACATATTGCATGCAGTCAAATACAATAGGCGTAAACCATAATGACAATAAAACCTGCGATACATCTCAGATGTAGATAATGTAATAACTTTACACAAGCTACACCATTACCAGACCAAATACAAGCTAGTTATATCCAACTTGATGAACCTCCACTTTGGAAGCTCACCATAACTAGGTTTGGTCACTACGAGACATTACTATCGCGTTGTCATCACGTATACCACCCTTAGGGTACAACACCCTCTCCAGTGAATTCAACGGTCACTCCTCTGTCAGAATGACCCGTTTCTACCTATTCCAATTTTGATCTGGTTCTGGGCATTTTCATGACTCAAGTTGAACACCAAAGTTAAAGTTAACTTCAGTATCTTTCCAACGAGTATTCATTTGCCCCCAGATCAGCTTTGGTTAAGAAGTTATGCTAATTCAGAGTCAACAGAATTTCTGGAAGAATTTCAACAGCACCTCCCTTGGAAGTGGCTTTTTTCCATTCGAGTTTCCACTGAAATCTGTGCTGAAATTTCAGATACTTTGAATTGCGAAGACGTCACACATCTTCTACTCTTTCTAAGGATGTATCATATGAAAATTTTTGATGTTGCTACTGGGAGTTATCATTGAAAAACAGAACAGTCCAGAGAATGTTTCACTCTGTCCTGGTTCTGGACAGTTTATATTTCTCTGGGAATTAAGCCATCTTAAGGTGTGTTTCAGCTCTTGAAGTCTACAACAACGTTGTAGAGTACTCAAGTACCTTCACAGAACCATATGCCACACCTCCCTCGGCTAAAAGACCTGTGAGATGTGCTCTGTTGAAGTTCAGTAACCTTGCTGCCCAAAACAGAGCACTCTGTTTTTCATCCCTTTTGCTATCCTGCTCCACTATCCCATTCTTATACCCAACCAGGGTCTTAAATGTTGAACCTAGTGATTTTAAATTCCTTGTTGTCATTTTTCTCATGCATATGCCTACAATATCTTGGTACTACGTTCCTCACCAAAGAAAATCCTAACCGGATTATACCGGCATATAGGTCTCAAGTGTGGCACTACACGGTCTCTCGCACATGTTTACTACACGAATACTTACGTGGTTAGTACCTGCAGAAGACCACACAATAGTGATGCACTCAAGGGTTTTTGTCTCCATTTCAGGCAGTACCATATTTGAAAGTAAATACAAACGCCCGTATCATTGTCATACGGCCATCCTTGAGTTAGGTCACGTCTCAAGGTACGTGATCGTGTTTCAACACCACACGACAGGGAACCCGAGTATGTCATGAACGGGTCTTCACGGTTGGGAATGTTATCAACCCAACAGATACCACCTACTGCCCTGCAGGGCACGCCGATGGCAAGCGCTGCGTATGTCCTCCTGGGCTATTTCCAGACGAACACACTCTCGCGTTACTGACCACGCGATGGGGTCTCCACTTACTTGCCTAATGCACGGTAGGGATCAGCTTTTCATATGAACTCGGGGACATGAAGAGTCCAAGAGGTTCATATTGACGTCTCACACCGAGCTGTGAGACAAATCCCTGAACCACGTTCCTCATCAGGGGGAGCTAACCGAAATTGAACCGCTCTCGGTGGCGTTCCTTACCATGCTTACCAGAGCGTAGGTGCGTCGTTACATAATTGAAATTCAGAATTATAACACATAAGTTAGCCTTTGCCACTTTAAGTAACTATGCTAGTATAGTCCTTACTTGGGCAACTACTGAATCCTCACCGTATACCTAAGTTTTTCCCATAATGCAGTCCTTAAGTACTGTGCTATCCCCACTGCAGCTCTGATACCAGGCTGTGGCGGACCGGAATCCGCTCATCCAGGATCGCAGAGGGTGGTGCCACGCGATGCGACACCCGACAGCACACGTCATAAGAACACATTATCTTACATGGGAAAAACAAACTGAATGTACAAAGTAGTACACTTCTCAGTTACAAACAAGGGTCTTTATTACACAGCGGAAGTTTCTTTTATACAACTCACGCCCGCCTATCTAGCAAAAGTCGGTTGCCCAGGCCTAGGGCAACCCACACTAGCTGCACTCCTCAGCTCTGTGCGGCGTGTACGGCTCCCACTCAGCCGTGGTCCCCGACGGAGGGTAACCCTCGCCGGTGGACTCGTACTCCGAGTCCGTGGGTGGCTCCTCACCTGAAAAACACTTAAGTAGCAACCGTGAGCACAAAGGCTCAGCAAGGCTTAACCGACTCACCTAAGCATGAAACTCTACATGAGGTGTACCATGACATAGGATAGCAATGTTGCAGCAAATGGACACGCCTACAAGTTCATCCTTAGTTCATCTTTTAGCAACAAGTTAATGGTTCATGAAGCTGAAATTTAGTGAGCAATATTTGGTGGCACACATGTAGCAATACAATTATGTAATAACAGCAATATGGAATCATAACATTTCATTCATTAGCCTACGTTACGACGCAGTGAACAAGCGGTACTCGTCACCGCGAGGGACGGCGAATCGACTCGATATACACCTGCAGGGAAACCCAAAGACCACGTCACGTACGCCCACCCGTGGAGCTGCACAGCACGCTCACTCGATGTCGTACGGGACAACCTTTCACCCAACAGCCCAAACGTCGAACCGGTCGCACCAAAATGGACAGGAGGTTCCCCACACGGAGCATCTCTCTATGCCCGTTGGCAGATTTCCACCTTGCTGCCCTCAACCTACACCTATAAATCGGTGTGCTTTGCCTCGACGCCCGGAGGTTTAGGCTACATCGGTTTATCGGGGCCCATATATCATGCCTTCGGTACGTTCAATACTTGTTCAGCAGGGCCGCACACGGATCGGTCCTCAATCGACACGGACAGGGCTGCGCACACAAGACTTCCTCTTGCTGCGCCCTAGCCCCTGCCTAGTCTCATTTTCATTACTAAAGTGATCTCACATCACTCAACCGAACCCGTGTGTCCCAAGCCTATCTCGCGAGTAGATTCCAACTACTCGACTTGTACCGAAGTCCTATGACTCATTAAGCATAGCCTGTCTACTCGAGGTCTTAGACACTACCCTCACTCTTTTAGGAACCTTTGGTTATGCAAGGGGGGTTTCCATTCATCCTACATCTAATGCACAATCATACTTCACATGACTCATGTAATCAAAGGAAAAACTTATAAAAGGGTTAATGCAAACCGGGGCTTGCCTTGTTGCTGCTGGTCAGTAATTAGTTCTTCGTCCTGGAGAAGGAAGTCCAGAACCTCCGGAGCTTCCTCGCCTTCAGCGACAACAAGTTATTGAAATACTACATGTTAATGAATATGCAAACAAGTTTATTGTAATACTACTGCTATTAGTTCTAATAACCAGTCTCTAACACCTGGAACTCTGTTTAAGAATTTAAAGATGAACTGGGTGTTGGTGGTTTGGCTTAGACTTAATCCCCCTTGTTAAATGCTAAGTGGTTTCCCCCCTTTTCCATATTAATCCCTCAAGTGGTTAAACAGGACAGGGGTGATCCAGAGCTCCAATGGAGCTGAGAATTTTTGTGTGAGTTCCTTATCACAAGAAAACTCTCTGGACCAAACACTAGCACTTTTCATGGAGTGGTTAGCTCAGAATAATTCTCTTAGCAACTAAGCAAAGAACAATTAATTCTGAGGTAATATCCCTGTTCATGCCCAACTTAGTGAACTAAAATTTCAATTATATCTCATAGAGTTTGCATGATTTTTCTAATATTTTTGGAGCTAAGATTTGCTCAGAACTGAATTTCCAAGTTTTGGAAATTCTCTGAAAATTTTCTGTATTCAAATGAACACAGCACCTTCAAATTTGAATTGCTCTGACCAAATCAACTCCAAATGGTCTGAAACATTTACAGGTGTTCACTAATATCCTAAAGAACATTCTGGCAAAATTTGGGGATTTTTGGATGCACCAAACTCCCTCTAAAATTCTTTTGCTGAAAAGCTTTAAAGAATTTTCCAGAATTAATTAATCGGTTTCATACAAATCGGGATTCAGATTTGGATTTTACTCAGTTAGAGGAATCCAACAAAATTTGTTTCATAATTTTTGGATTCTCCTACCCCGAGTTGTGGTCCTCCAAAGTTTGAACCACAAACTGGACATTTCAAAATGTTTAAATGTCTGCCAGTGGGTCCCACCCGGCAGTCTTCTCCTTCCTCGCGCCATACAGGGGTCCACGGCGGCGCACTCCGGCGAGCATCGCCGGAACCGCTTTCCCGGCCGTCTCCCGACGCCAAACTTGCCGCCCCGCCCTAACTCACGACGCTGAACTCGTCGGTGGTGTCGCCGGCGGCCGTAGCTCACCGGAACAGGGCTCCCGACGGTGACAGCGGCGGTTAGGGTTCCGGCATGGTCGGAAATGCGTTACAACACATCCAAATGATCGGCAAAGGGTCGGAGAGCACCGCGGGAGCTCGAGGGTGATGGAAATGGCCGCCAAACCCCATGAAAAGTTTGGCAACCTAGAGCTCCACGGTGAACCGAGCTATTATTCTATGGCGGCCCGAAAAACAACCCAAACCCGGCCATTTCTGGGTCATTTCCCTTGGTTCTTGGTCGAGGAGGGCCGCTAGGGAGTGAGGAAGGTGTGTGTAGTCTCACCCGAGCTGGGTTGGCCAGTGCAGCTAGAATTTTGTGTTAGACCGACCCCTACCCGGTTGCACTAGTTCTCGGGATTCTTAGGAATTCTCAGTGCATGGTCTATCAGTGGCTAGGAGGGTTGCAGCTACATGATCTGTAGACTAAGGCGCACCTTTTCCGTGTAGAAGTCCGCAGTGAAACTGACCGTGGCGTGCTGTCCACGGGGAGCAATCCTCAGCTTTCCGCCGGTGCTCTGTTCCTCGGCGCCCGTTGCTGAATTGCACGCGCCACAGGCTAGGAGTTTCGGGGTTGTGGGGCTGATGTGGTAGAGCATGCACGGGCGCTTCTTTTCGGTGCTGCTGGCATGAGCAACCGAGGCTCGGTTGGTGCCGGCGATCGGGAAAAGAGAGCGCGGGTGAGCTCTGGTTCTGTGCGGGGGTGAGGGAAACAGCGAGCATGCGATCAATGAAGAAGGCGACGTGCTGCTGTTTGCTCCCGGGGTAAAGATCGGGCCGAGGCGGCGGAGCCGGCAAGCTGGTCGCCAGTGCGCGAGGAGGGGGCGAGGTGGCTGCTCGGTTGGCTCGGTGTCCAGCGCTGCCGAGGCCCGGTAAACCGAGTTCGCTCGGTGTTGACTTAGGCCCGAAGGCTAGCTGACTGGTGGTGTAAGGGCCTCAGTTTTTGACACCCATTTGTAGTGTTCATCCCCACACCACACACCTCATTTGAGGAAGAATGATGAACACAAATGAAGAGCAAGTAACAATTATCAACATGCTCATTAGGGAACAAACTTACACATTGCAAAAGTGGTATTTCCCACATGTGATATAGATGGGCTGGACATAGGAAAAACTCCTACACTTTGCTAAGGATGTCCATGCCAAATTTCACCCAAATTCAAAACCTTTTTGAGGTCATCTTTGGTATAGATAGGAAGGGGGCAGTTTGAAAACATATTCAAATTCAAACTGTTTTTATACCATGAATTTGAAAGTGGAAGGCATATTCTTACTCGGCACATTTTTGTGAGCTCACACACCAATTTTCACTCCATTTGGAGTTGATCTTGACATGAGCTAAGGGGGAGAAATTCAAACTTTATTTGAATTTCAAACTGAACTTGTGCTGAAATTCATTCAAACCAAACCTCATTTGAACTTTGATCAATTCAAATGGCTCATGGGGGAATAATTTGAATTGCCAAGGGTAGTATGGGGTTCACTGTTTACAACAGTGATTAGAAGTAAATTTCAGAGGTTAAAAGGAAGGGTGGGACCCACATGTCAGCCTCTACTTCAACACAAACCGACTGAGACTTTTCACTCGGGTCGCCGAGCCGCAGCGGTGATCGCCACCGAGGCCAGCCACCGCGCCGCCAGCTGCTTGCCCACGCGCGGGCATGAGGCGGTACAGAGCCTTCTTAAGGCGCCTGCCCCCCTCCTTGGCCGAGGTACCGACGTGTTTTCCCGCAAGAACCCAGCACTGGCCGAAAGTTTCCGCAGTTCGGACTTGATCGGAGGACGCCGATCGCAGCTCCCTCCTTCCACTCCAGAGTCCAAGCAAGGTACTAGAGACCTTCCTCCATCCTCCCCATTGCTAGAATTTGGTTGAAACCGATTGATATCGGCTGTGCCGAAAGATCAAACTCGGAACTTGGAACCGCCGCACCTCGGGCTCTCGTGGACAGCCCAACCTGGGCGTTGTCACGCCCGAGCCAAGGCACCCTTGGACGCGCGGGTGACCGGTGCTGCTCATCCCCGAGCCACAGCTCGAGTGGTTGCTCACCGGCGGCGAATTTCCACTTTTCCCCTTTCTGTGTGCAGAACGACCTTCGGGTACGGTTCTGTTTAATTCGTGCTCTAGAAAGGATTAGAGGGCCGCAGGCCGCTCTCACACGAGCTAGACACGGTAACGCACAAGTTGTCTTCACAACTCTGGGCAGGAGAACCTCTGTGCCTGGCGTAATTTAAGGTCTACTAATGGCGGAACGAACGGGGGGTATCGGGCGCACGGTGAGGACCTATTTCGGGACTTCCCCGAGCTGCCTCGAGCTCATGTCGACCTTCTCTGAGGTCCACTGATGCTCCCCGACCGATTTCCCAAGTAGCTGAGGTACCAGGGGAGTCAGCCGACATGGCCGAAGTCATTCCGATATGGCGGCTCGTCGCCGACCATGCTCCGGCCGTTGTCATGAGCAGCTGAACCTCGGATCCTGTTCCCCAAGTAAAAGTAGGCAGGGGCGGCCAGAATCAAGAAGTTTGGAGCTGTACAGCAGCCGGCGGCGAGCTCTCCGGCGAGGTCCCTCGGCGGCGGAGCGCGGGTGTCGCGAGGTTGAAGAAGGGGGTGAACCCCAGCTGTCAGCGGCCGATATTTTGAATCGGGATCCGGCTGCGGCCGGGATCGGGTGTGCTGGCGCGCAAAATCCTTGTGGGCCGCGGTGTGCCATCGCCTAGGCGTGCGACGCGTGTCCCCTGGGCCCACGCGCGAGTTTAAACTTTTCCCCGATTTTCAGATTTCCTTCAAACTTCAAATCCTTATAACTTTGGCTAGAAAGCTCCAAATTGAGTGAACCAAATTTTGCTGGATTCAGCTCTCTGAGTATTTTCCAGAAAATCAAGTTTCACTTCATGAAATTCCTTAATTCTCCAGAATTAATTCCTTAAAGTTTAAATTGTTAGGAATTTTAACTGGAGAATCCTTTGGAGAAAAATCCTGAAATTTTGCTGAGATGTTCATCAATATATCCTTGAACTACCATAAAAATTTCAGATCCATTTGATCTCATTTAGTCCACCTAATGGTGTGATTAGTAAAACTGTTCCAGAGAAAATAGAAAATGTTCAGAAACATTTTCAGAATTTTCTCTGAAATTGTTTAGCTCATATCTTTAGTTAGAGACTTCCAAATTAAGTGAGACCAACTCCATTAGAACCCTCTGAAAATCTAGTTTTCAGAAAGTCATAGTTTGTTTCATGAAAATACTTAGAACACCCTAAAAGCCTTTAATTAAGGTCAAGGACATAATTATTTGTGGAGGGCTCAAATGAGCTTTGCTGCAACTAAAACTTGACCAAGTTTCTGTTTAGGTTGTAACCAAGCCACAGTAAAAATTTCACAGTCATTAGGTCTGTCTAGCAAAGGCTATAGACTTCACAACTTCAAAGCTAATACAAATGCATTTAAATTGATACATATTGCTCTCATCATGTAGTCGCTAAGGTCGAGGAGGAACCAAAGTCCTAGACTTCGTTACTCCGGAGGAACAGATAGCCTACGACCAAGAGCAGCAAGGCAAGCCCCGGTTTGCATTAACCTTTTTACAAATTTTTATTGTTTTGAGCACACACTTGTTTCCTTTGTTCTGTGCATTAGAGTCTTGTTTGGAAATCCAACTGCATAGCCAAGAAAACCACGGGTTGGGTTTAGGATTGCAAACCTCGTTAGCCACTGCATTGCTAGGATAGAGTAGGATTCGGTACAAGTCGAGTAGTTGGAACTACTCGCGAGAATAGGCTAGAGGCACATTGCTCGGGTAGAGATAGCACATGGCAAGAAAATGAGACCGAGCGGAGAGTAAGGGCAGCAGGACTTTGGGGCCTGGGTGCTGTAGCTCCGCTCGTGTCGATTGAGGACCGAGCCGTGTGAGGGCCTGTTGAACAAGCTAGAACAGTACCGAAGACCTACCGGCTATATGGGAACCGGGAAACTGATGTAACTCGGGTAGCTGGGCATTGAGGCATTGCCCGTCGTTCAGAGGGTAGGTTGACAGCTCGAGGTGTAAATCGGCTGGCGGCACGGAGATGCGCGTGCAGAGACCTCTTGCTCGGGACGATGGGACCGGTTCAATATTTGGCTAACGGGTGAAAGGTAGTCGCGTACGGCGTCCGTGATGGTTGTTGTAGGCAACATCGAGTACGGGCGTACGTGACGGGTTGTTCGGGTAACCCTGCAGGTGTAAATCGATTATAATCGCCGTCCCTCGCGGTCAGTGAGTACCACTTGTTCACTGTACCGTGACGTAGAAAGAACAGGCTAGTTACATGTTAAAATGTTGCTGATTGAAAGCTGGACATTGATTGTTAATGATATGCTGTAGCTTAGAGCTAATTAAAGTTCTTTTCAACTTTGGGCAAAGTACATGAGAGAAATGCGTTTCTTGTTTGATTGCGGCTCTCTCATGTGCCTTAGCGTAAGGTTCTCCACAACCTGCTGCTAAAACTTGAAAGTAAGGTTCTACTAATTAGGCGAGTCCTTGCAAATAATTTTTACCTCATGCAACCCATTACCCTCATGTAGAAGTTCCATGTTTAGGTGAGACGGGTCAGACTTGCTGAGCCTTCGTGCTCACTGCTTGTGTTTGAAGCTTTTGCAGGGTTCTATGAGGAAGGGACTCCCGACGAGGATATGGAACCCCAGGAGGGGAACTCCGTCGAGTGGGAGTCGTGCACGCCGCAGAGTTAGTGTGCGTGTGTGCTAGCAAGGACACGTTCGAGGGCTGAACGTGCACTTGATGCTTAGTCTACGCCCGCGAGTGTAGACTGAACTTATTTTGATGTAAACATGTTCATAAACCTGTTTATGTAATAAAACTTCCGCTTCCGCTTTGCACCTTTGACGTGTGTTATACGGTGCTGTGCAACGCAGCACCCCTCAGCGTGATCCTGGCTCGACAGGACCAATGGGGTCGTGTCAGGTGGGCCCTCTTCTCCCCCCTAATCTTCTCTGTTGTGCAAATATCCCATCTGCTCAGACTTGAAAAGGGAACTTAGCCACCAATTCAGAGGAAGAATTTGAATTCATCAACATCAAACTGGTTTGGCCACATTCCCTACATATTTGAATTTGAAACTTCAAATTCAGTTTGAATTCTACAAATTTGGCTCCCGACAAGATGAAGTCCAATGGGACTGAAAATTGGTGGGGTCACTCAGGAAAATATGCTGAGTTTGAATATGAAGCTAACTTTTGAATTTGAGTGATGAAAGTTGCTACAATTTGAATTTACATTCAAATTGGCCTCTTTTTCAAATACCTCCAAAAGTGCCTCAAAAAGTGTTGGATTTCTATGAAACTTGGACTGAACCTTCCCAAGACATTTTAAGTTCTAGGGGTGAGCTCAACCTCTCATGTTCATGTGTCCAAATCCCACTTTGTGAAAATAAAGGCTTTCCCCTCTAATCACTCTTTTGATGGAGGTTACTTGCTCTTCACAATATTTCCTAAGATATCCACAATAAAAACTGTGGTGTTGTGAGGTGAAGAAAAGTTTTTGCAAGTCCCTTTTCTTGGGCTTTTACACCGATGGCTTTCCAGAGGGGCGGCGAGCTCGGGTCTGTTCTCTGGATATCACGCGCGTGAGGAGAAGAAACCTGGATGGTCGTCTCGGTCACGCGGGGGGTCACGTAAGAGGCACCGCTGACTCCCATGCTGCCAGCGGCCCGGGTGAAGAGCAGGAGGTGGAGTCTTGGGCGAAGGGGGCAGTCGCTCGGTGTCGCCCGGGGTTACACCTCGGTGGGGTGAGGAACAGAGAGAAAAACTTAAGTGTTAAGTCTATTCCTCCCCATGACAGGTGGGCCCCACTCAATTTTCCTTCAAAAAGATCTCCATAATTTGACAATTATCCAACCCAATTGTTTGAAAGTTGGAAACTGAGCTCATTTGAATAGTTTGGACAAATTCCATGCAAATTCAAATGTTTATTTGAAATCTTTGCACATTTGACTCCATTTGGAAAAATGGGTAGCAAACCTTTTCAAAAATTAATGAAAATTTGCCTCCCCACTAATTTGGACCTAAGGAATCCAAATATGCAATTTGATTCTTGTGTTAGCTGCTGCAAACAAGAGTTTGGGCACAACAGTTTTGAAATTCTCATTGTGTCCTTCCCTCACTTGAAGTTTGAATTTACCTTTAGTTCATCTCTGATTTTTAAACCCTTCCATTGCACTTGAGCTCTTCATTTCTGTGGTTTTAATCCACATGAGGTCCCTCCATGCAGTAATCCTAAGTTTGTTTAGAAGAGTCTCACCTATGTCATCATATGTGGGAAAAAGTTTCACTAATCCCCTTTTTCATACACATGACTCCAACATTTGTGCAAACTCATGTTTCTTTGTATTCACATTTTTTGGACCTTTACACCATATCGCGGGTACCGACAGTGGCCCCCGGGCCCATCTTGGGGGAGATAGCGAGACCGAGGTGGGACCTCCGTCTCTTCTGTTCCGCACACTTTCTCTAAGTCCCGTGTTGACCGCTGCCGGAGCATGAACAGTCGTGGGATCGTGGGAGCGTGTGCCCACTTGATGGTTGCTTTTACTGCGGCGGTTCCCAATACTGCCACTTCTGCACGTTGCGGCGCTTTCTTTGGGAACCACCGGAGTGTCTTGCCAGCTCGTCTTCCCGGGAGACTGACTCCTTGACCCACCGCTTCAGCTGGGCGGCTTGGGTCCACCTGTCATCGGCGCTCGGTCTTGGAGCCGAAGTGGTTGCCGATGCGGCGTATTCGAAGTGTTTCGAATCGCTTGGAATTGCACCTGGGAAGTTTTAAGAGGGGATCTTAACCGCATTGCAGCTTCCCTTTGCACTTCCCAGCGCTTTTTCTTGGACTCTTGCGCCTTTGTCTTCTTGCCTTTGAGTCCTCCCTCGTCATGGCTTCCAACCCGCCCCCAGAGAAGAAACGGGTTCGATCTCCTTCTGGCGGCGACTCAAAGCGGTCTCGGGCTGATGCGGCGGGGGGAGCTTCTGGGGCGTCCCCTGCTCCGCCAGCCCAGGCGACTGCGGAGCGGCCGTCAGTGACGACGGCGGGCTCTGGGAGTCCTACCCCGGCTCGGAAGTCGGGGTTCAGAGCCCGCTGGAGTGTTCGCGCTTCTCGGCCGTCCCTGACTGGCGGGGAGCCTGCGCCATTGCACTCGGAAACTGGGACAGCTGCCGCGGCCCCCAAGCCAGCGCGAGTTTCTCATGTTCCGGTGCGCCCGGATTCCGCGGCGGCGCCATCTCTCCCTGCCGAGATGGCTGCCGCGGCCCCCAGTCCAGCGCAGGTCGACCCTGCACCGGGCGGCCCGGCTTCTATTTCAGCGTCGACTTCCACTGCTCGTCCCTCTCCGCATACCAAGAAGCCAGAAGTCAGAGAGAGTCCGGCGGGTCCGGCCGCCGGAGCCCCGGCGCCAGCCTCTCCTGACCGGCGTCTCGTCCCGGTCGCTAGTGCATCGCCTTCTCTTGAGGATGATGTGATGGAGGAGGTTGGGGGTGCTGCTCCGGCCTCTGCTGCCCCACTGCCCCTGGCGGATGCCTTCGCGCTCGCCCAAGCGAGCGTCCGGCAGGTCTTGGCCGCACTTGGTCGCGAGCGGGAGGAGCATGCGGTTGAAAGGGATCGTCTCCTCACCTGGGGGAACCTTTTGCGGGAGCGAACCGCGAAGGTCAAGGGCGAGCTCGACTCCAGGCAGGAGTTGCTTGACTTCAGGGAAGTGCTCCTCGACCTGCTGAAGCGGTCTGTCGACCGCCTGGACGCCGAAACGCGGCGGATCAACAGGGAGGCCCTTGAGGCACACGCCCGGGCCGAGGAGAGCCTCTCTGCCGCGGAGGAGATACGGCAACTGCTGGAGCGCCGTAAACTCGCCGTTGAGGACCGGGAGCGTTCCACGGCAGCCGAGGCGGAGAGGGTCGCTGCGCAGCTGGGGCGGGCGAGGATGACCTGCGAGCTCGGACCAGGGAGCTAGAGGCTCAGAAGGCAGTCCTCGCCATGAGGGAGGAACAGGTCTCCCGCGGACGCCAGGGGATCCTAGATCGGGAGTTGGCCGCCGACTTTAGGGCTTCTGAGTTGGAGTGGCTCGCTAAGAATCTCCGCCTTCGGGAAAGCTCCCTGGCGGCCAAGGAGAAAGAATTCTCCGAGAGAAACCAAGACGCCCTGCAGGCAGACCGCCGTGAGGTAGAGGAGCTCTCGGCCTTGCGGTCCTCCGAGGCGCATGCGGTCTCAAGCTTCGTCAATCGTGCGGGGTCCGCTCTGATCCCCCTTGGCTTCAGTCCGGTGAGGGCAACGGCTCCTGCGTTGAAGGTGGCGGAGGTGATCCCCGCACTGGTGTCGTTCGGTGCCAAGCTGGACAGGCTAGACTCGGTGGTCGCCAGCGAGCTTGAGGCCGAGGGACGGGGCCTGGCCTTAGAGGTCGCCACACGTGTGCTGGCATGCTTCAGGAGCCGGGAGCCTTCTTTCTCCCTGGAGCCAGCGAGAGAGGGCCCTGCCGCGGAGCGGGAGGAGACTGCCAGGGCCGAAGTCGGGGACGTGGCCGCCCTCGTAGCCGCTAGGTTCCGGCGTGAACCGGGAGGGCCCTAGGACTTGCTTCTCCCTTTTTATCGAGTCTGTAGTCCAGCTCATGGAGCCTCGAATAAATAGACTCTCTTGAATGTTTGTGCCTGTGATGCCTTTTATCTCCTTCTTGGTCTTGCCTGACCGAGTCCTTAGCTCCGCAAGGTACTCAGAGGCCTTCACCAATCTCGGAGTTCTGCACAGACACCTTCCCCGGGTCCTAACTGTATTAAGGGCCCCTGGGGGTCTCCGGATCCCGCCCCATGGGGAGGTCCGGATCTGTCGGCCACGTGGCAGGTCCGGAGCCCCTCCTGAGGAGGCGGGACCTCCGGCCCTGCTGGACACGTGGGGCCTTCGGAGCCGCCCCCCCAGAGGGGGAGGTCCGGTTTCTGCCTGCCACGTGGCGAGCCCGTAGCCCCTCTCTGGGGTGGCGGGAGCTCCGGGCCCGCTGGACACGTGGGGCATTCGGGCCTCGCCCCTGCTGAAGGGGCGGGACCCGGTCCTTCCAGTCCTATGTTGGAGTAGTTGGTAGCTCCTCCCCCCCCCCACTTCGTGCAGTCCCCGTTGCTGTGACCTGGAGTTCCTGCACACAGGTAGAGGAAACGTAATTCTCCTCGGGGGGTCCTCCCCTCCCGTCTCCTAGTCTCATTCGGCTTACGATCCTGATCCGTTATACGGGGCTTGGGCAATTCTGTGCGCGAGGCGCCGGGGCTCCGGCTCCCTCCAAGGTCCGGGTACGATCTTCCAATCCCTAGTACCGGACCGTGCACCGGGGAAGCAGAGTGCACAGGCTTTGGGTTCATGACCAGGCAAAGCGGCTGTACTCCCCTAGACCTCCGGAGGGCAGGATGCGCACGCTTTGGGTACTGAGCCGGCTAAGCGGGATACGCACCCTGGACCCCCCATGCACGGCGCAGGCCTTTCCTGGAGGTGACCAACTGGCACCGCAACACCTGACTGGGGGAGGCCTGAGAGACCCACTCAGCCATCGGCAGTTGCCTCAAGCACAGCCGCCTTCGGTAGGATAGCAAATGCTGACTATGGGTGAGCGCGGGAGAGAGGGAGCTAGATGTACGATGAACATACATAGAGGGTGCAATCATAAAAATTAATTCATAATTTAAATGAGCACACGAGAGAGAGCGAAGTAGAACAGGTTTCTGTGTTAATGCCCATAGGTGGGAGTCAGGCTGTACATGGAGGCAATGACCTGCCTCGTCAAGAAGGGAAGCAAGACTCTACGCGCTTAGGGTCGGAACCAGGCTAAGCTGGACGTAGTCCTGGACTGTCCCTTGAGACTTAGCTGCCCCAAGCGCTGTTCCTAGACTCTATGGGATTTATTACAGAAGGGAATGACCCTGTTCTACTAATGCTCGGGGGGTAGGACTTACAGCGTTGTTCCATGCCAAGGGTTTTGGGAACGGATCCCACACTCGGTTGAAAGGCATGTGTACCTGGGACGGCAACTTTCGTGACTCGTAAGGGACCCTCCCTGCTGGGGGAGAGTTTATAGGTCCTTCTCGGGAAAGTGCGTGCCACGGCACCAGGTTGCCTTTCTGCAGGTCCCTGACGCATTTGGTTCTTTGGCGGTAGTGCTAGAGCAGCAGCCGAGACCGTGCGTTGTGGGGTGTCACCTGCAGCCGAGCCTCGTCGACGAGGTTGTCATATTCACGCTGGATCAGGTCCTGCACGGCTTCTCCTGGGCGCCCCGGGGAGTTCTCCCCTTCTGGCTAAGGCCTTCAAGGGGTAGGAGAAGCCGGACTCTTCTTGCGAGACCCAAGGTGTCTTCCCCTTCTGGCAAGGCCTTCAAGGGGTTGACAGACCCTGGGCGGCCCCCCAGAGGTACAGTCGAGGCACAGAGGCGTGCTCTCGGGTGGGGCTGCCCCGATTCTGCACCGTTGGGATTGGTGCTAGGTCTGCTGCGACTACTCGGAGCTTCTCCAAAGTTGACGCCGCTGCAGTGCAGCCTCCACTGACTTTTCGGGGTATCCACAGATGGCTACCGCCCCGGCCCGTCACCATCGGAGCTGGAGTCCTCACCGTTGTACACTGTCTTCATGACACGCTGAGGCTCCTGAAACCCCACTTGGTGGCCGGCGCTGACTGAAGCGTCGACTTTCTGCTTGCCCTCCCTCTGAGGGAGGGGCGGTGCCTCAGCTCTCTGCTGCCTCCCTTTGCGGAAGCGCTCTGCGAGCCTCTGGATATCCCAGCACTCGGAAGCACTATGATTGCCAGCGCCATGCACTGGGCATAGCCCGCCCTGGTCACCATCCGGGGCTGGCGACTGCCGCTGCCTTTTGTCGGGGCGTGGCCCCCGAGCTCCACTGGGTGTCGCTGCTGCGGCGACGGGAGCCGCGGTCAATGACCTCATCTTGCTGCTCCCCCGGTTCTTGGCCTTCTTGCCACCTCCATAGGAAGCAGCGCCGGACCCGGGCTGCCCTCCTGACTTGGAGGCTGGCAGAGAGTGCCAGTTCCGCCCTTCAGCCGCTCTGGCGCACTTGTTCGCCAGGCTGAAGAGCTCGGAGACGTCGCGGACCTCTCTGGTCGCGAGCTTCTCAAGCATTTTCTCGTCCCGGACACCCTGCCAGAACGCCACAACCACAGAAGCACTTTGAATATGCGGGATGGTGTTGCGTACCTGGGAGAACCGCTAGATGAAGGAGCGCAGTGA
Source organism: Neostapfia colusana (assembly GCA_030760725.1). NCBI lineage: Eukaryota > Viridiplantae > Streptophyta > Magnoliopsida > Poales > Poaceae > Neostapfia > Neostapfia colusana. The sequence continues at coordinate 21,795,677 of JASWHV010000017.1, read as the reverse complement.
TTCCCCATGTTGTTGCTTGATGGCGTGGAGGTCAAGATCCGTGCGGGGACGGGTGTAGGAGCTGCCGAAGTTGGCGATGAACTGCCGGCAGAGCTCTCCCCAGGAAGTTATGGAACCCTGAGGGAGGTTCATGAGCCAAGACCGGGCTGGGCAGGTCAAGGCGACGGGGAAGTAGTTAACCATGACAGCCTCATCCCCTCCTGCGGCAAGTACGGCGGTGGAGTAGATCTGGAGAAACTCCGCCTGGTTGAAACTCCCGTCGTACTTTTCGGGTAGGTGCGGCCAAAACTTGCGCGGCCACCTTGGGAAGCGAAGGTGGGGCGCCTGGGCCGCACATCCTGCTCCTGTCGCCGCAGGTGTCGGTGCCGCGAACACTTGGATCGCCGCTGGCAGAGTGTACCCTGGTATGGGCAAGGCTGCGCCATAGACCAGGGACGCCGTTTGCAAAGCATATGGCTGTGGCATATGCTGCGCGCCGTATGCCTGGGGCAGAGTCCGCGTGGCGAAGTCCTGCTCTTCAGGATGAGTCGAGGCCGACGTCATGCTGTCGCCAGCCTCTTGGTTGCAACGCCTTTCCCGACGTTGCTCGAGGTACACCCGAGCATCCTGGCCCAAGTGGCACCACTCCAGCTCTGTCCTCAGGTCCGTCGGCGGAAGCCTGGTGGAGCTAGAATCCGCCGTCTGCCTGTCAACCGTTGGCGTGCGCGTCAGCGACACAGCCGGTTGGCCGGAGTGTCGTCCCCGCTGAAGTCGAGGGTTTGCGGCGGCGACGACGAGGCGGTCTACCTCGCGTATCCACTGCAGGGTTTCTGAATGAGGTGCATCCCCAGCAGGTGGATTGCGCAGTAGCGCTCTTGCTGCAGCTAGCGCACCCCTGTGGGGTACGCTTATCGCTGCAGAAGATCTGACGCTGGTTGGAGCCTGCATTGCCGGAGTCGGCTGCTGGCTACCAGCTTGTGCCGACACACTCAGTCCTGAGTGCGTCGACATGTACTCCCCGCTGGTCACGGTTCGCCGTGAACGCGGAAGAGGAGAGTTTGCCTCTGAAGGAAGCTTGGTCATCTTCGTCGGAGGAAACTCGTCGTGCAAGGGAAAAGCCCCCTACCTGGCGCGCCAAATGTCGAAGTGTGTGGTCGACACTTCCCCCGGACCTGCACTGGGCAGCCCGTGGAGGTTCTTTTTCGGAGGGGCTAGTCACTTGCCGAGATCTTACGCGTATGGACGAGTTTAGGAGAAGCTTGACACAGCGAGTTTTACGTGGTTTAGGCCACCGGAGCGTAAAACCCTACGTCCACGGCGAGCTTCAGAGCTCGCTGTATTGCTTGTTGCTTAGAACCGGAGTCCTGAGCTTGGGGATGAGAGATGTCTAGCGTATGAGTTGCTGGAGTGTGAACCCTTGCTAACGTTGCCTACCAGAGCCTTTTATAGTCTAAGGCTCAGGTGGCTTACAAGGGGGGGCCGGGACCCGACAGGTGGTTCTGGGGAGATTGCCTGCAGACTATCGTATCCGCAGTTATGTCGGTAGTTGTCTCTAGCGAAGGCTTCTGAGTCTTCATCTTGCCGCCCTGCCCATGCCGCCTGCTAGTCGTAGTGGTTGATGACGGCGGAGGCGGCAGGGAATGTCTTGTCACTGTGTTTATTTGCTGGCAGGTTCTGACACCGCGCGCCAGTCTGTGATGCGACTGGGCGCAATGGCACCTGACAGAGGCGTGCTCCGGGTCTGCGCGTCTTGGGAAGGCGCGGGCCTTGAATACCTTGTACGGGCAAGGTATGGGGCGTCTTTACGCCCGCTGCCTACCACTCGGGGGCAGGCAGCGCTCTTCTGCTGGAGACGTGGCGGGCCCAGAGCCCTCCTCAGAGAAGAGGGAGGTCCGGCCCTGCAGGACACGTGGAGCCCTCGGACCTCTCCCCGCGGAGGGGGGGGGTCCGGCTTCTGTCGGCCACGTGGTGGGCCCGGAGCTCTCCTCTGAGGTGAGGGAGGTCCGACCCCGCTGGACACACGGCGCCTTCGGACCTCTCTCCCGCGGAGGGGGAGGTCCGGCTTCTGCAGGCCACGTGGCGAGCCTGGAGCTCTCCTCTGAGGAGAGGGAGGTCCGGTCCCGCCGGACGCGTGGCGCCTTCGGAGCTCTCCCTGTGGAGAAGGGTGAGATCCTTAGGCATTTCCCCTGTGCGCGGGGGTACCCCATATCGCGGGTACCGACAGCCTCAATCCCCCGGTGCGAGACCAGGAATCCTAAGAGCTTCCCAGAGGATACACCGAACACACATTTGTCGGGGTTCAGTTTCGTTGTCATGGTAAGGCAGGGTTCATCTTTGTTACATAACCTAGCCTTAGTTTTTGACAACGATGTCATCGACGTACACCTCAACTAAATCTCTTATTAACTCTCCAAAGGTTTTGTACATTGCACACACAAAGGTGGGGAGAGCATTCTTTAGGCTGTAAGGCATAGAGACATAACAATAGAGGCCATCTACTGTGATGAAGGAGGTGTGCTCTTCATCCTCCCTAGACATGGGGATCTGATGGAAACCCGAGTAGGCGTCTAGGAAGCACAGCATATAGCAGCCTGATGTTGAGTCTACTATTTGATATATTCTAGGGAGAGGGAATGGATCTTTTGGACATGCCTTATTGAGACTGGTGTAGTCGATGCACATACGGAGCTTCCCGCCAGCCTTCGGGACAACGAAGGTGTCGGTACCTGCGATATGGGGTACCCCCACGCACAGAGGAAAATGCCTAAGGAACTCGCCCTTCTCCGCAGGGAGAGCCCCAAAGGCGCCACGCGTCAGGCGGGGCCGGACCTCCCTCTCCTCAGAAGAGAGGTCCGGGCCCGCCACGTGGCATACAGAAGCCGGACCTCCCCCTCAGCGGGCGAGGTCCGAAGGCTCCACGTGCCCCGCGGGCCGGGCCCTCCTCTCCTCTAAGAAGGGCTCCTGGCCCGCCGCGTGGCAGCAGAACGGCGCTGCCTGCCCCCGTGCGATAGGCAGCGGGCATAAAGACGCCCCATACCTTGCCCGTACAAGGTATTCAAGGCCTGCGTCTTCCCAAGACGCGGAGACGCGGAGCACGCCTCTGTCAGGTGCCGTTGCGCCCAGTCGCATCACAGACTGGCGCGCGGTGTCAGAACCTGCCAGCAAATAAACACCACGACAAGACATCCCATGCCGCCTGCGCCGCCATCAACCACTACGACTAGCATGCGGCATGGGCAGGGCGGCAAGACGGAGACTCGGAAGCCTTCACCAGAGACAACTACCGGCATAACTGCAGATACGGTAGATAACAGTCAATATTCCCGGGACCACCTGTCGGGTCCTGGGCCCCCCTTGTAAGCCACCCGAGTCATGGACTATAAAAGGCTCGGGTAGGCGACGATAGCAAGGGTTCGTGTGGCGGACCGGAATCCGCTCATCCAGGATCGCAGAGGGTGGTGCCGCGTGATGCGACACCCGACAGCACACGTCATAAGAACATAATATATTACATGGGAAACAACTTAAACTGTACAAACAGGTACAAACTTCAGTTACAACTATTGTTTATGTTACACAGCGGAAGTCTACACTACACAACTCACGCCCGCCTATCTAGCAAAAGTTAGTTGCCCAGCCCTAGGGCAACCCACACTAGCTGCACTCCTCAGCTCAGCGCGGCGTGTACGGCTCCCACTCAGCCGTGGTCCCCGACGGAGGGTAACCCTCGCCGGTGGACTCGTACTCCAAGTCCGTGGGTGGCTCCTCACCTGAAAAAAACACTTAAGCAGCAACCATGATCACGAAGGCTCAGCAAGGATTAACCGACTCACCTAAGCATGAAACTCTACATGAGGTATACCAAGGCATAGGTTAGTAACATTTCAGCAAAACGACACGCCTACAAGTTCATCCTTAGTTCATCTTTTAGCAACAAGTTAACAGTTCATGAAATCTGAAATTTAGTAAGCAGTATTTGGTGGCACACATGTAGCAATACAATTATATCAATCAGCATCATTGAATCAACATATTTCATCCATTAGTCTACGTTACGACGCAGTGAACAAGCGGTACTCGTCACCGCGAGGGACGGCGAATCGACTCGATATACACCTGCAGGGAAAACCCAAAGAGCACGTCACGTACGCCCACCCGTGGAGCTGCACAGCACGCTCACTCGATGTCGTACGGGACAACCTTTCACCCAACAGCCCAAACGTCGAACCGGTCGCACCGAAACGAGCAGGAGGTTCCCCACACGGAGCATCTCTCTATGCCCGTTGGCAGATTTCCACCTTGCTGCCCTCAACCTACACCTATAAATCGGTGTGCTATGCCTCGACGCCCGGAGGTTTAGGCTACATCGGTTTATCGGGGCCCATATATCCGATATGCCTTCGGTACGTTCAATACTTGTTCAGCAGGGCCGCACACGGATCGGTCCTCAATCGACACGGGCAGGGATGCGCACACAAGACTCCCTCTTGCTGCGCCCTAGCCACTGCCTAGTCTCATTTTCATTACTAAAGTGATCTCGCGTCACTCAACCGAACCCGTGTGTCCCAATGCCTATCTCGCGAGTAGATTCCAACTACTTGACTTGTACCGAAGTCCTATGACTCATTAAGCATAGCCTGTCTACTCGAGGTCTTAGACACTACCCTCACTCTTTTAGAAACCTTTGGTTATGCAAGTGGGGTTCCATTCATCCTACACCTAATGCATAATCATACTTCACATGACTCATGTAAACAAAAGAAGACTTATAAAAAGGTTAATGCAAACCGGGGCTTGCCTTGTTGCTGCTGGTCAGTAGTTAGTTCCTCGTCCGGAAGAAGGAAGTCCAGCACTTCCGGAGTCTCTTCTTCAACGGCTACACGTTAATGAAATACTACATGTTAATTTAGATGCAAATGTGAGTTTTAGAGTAAGACTTCTACTATTAGTTCTAATAACCAGCCTCTAACACCTGGAACTTTGTTTAAGAATTTAAAGATGAACTGGTGTTGGTGGTTTGGCTTGGACTTAACCACATGGTTAAATGCTAAGTGGTTTTCCCCCCTTTTCCACATTAATCCCTTAAGTGGTTAAACAGGACAGGGGTGATCTAGAGCTCCAATGGAGCTGAGAGTTTTTGTGTGAGTTCCTTGTCACAAGAAAACTCTCTGGACCAAACATTAGCACTTTTCATGGAGTGGTTTGCTCAGAATAATTCTCTTGGCAAATCAGCAAGGAAGAATTTATTCTGAGGTAATACCCCTGTTCATGCTCAACTTAATGAACTACAATTTCAATTATAGCTCATAGAGTTTGCATGAATTTTCCTAACATTTTTGGGGTTAAGATTTGCCCAGAACTGAATTTCCAAGTTTTGGAAATTCTCTGAAAATGTTTCTGTACTCAAAGGAACACAGCACCTTCCAATTTGAATTGCTCTGGCCAAATCAACTCCAAATGGTCTTAAACGTTTACAGGAGTTTACTAATGTCCTAAAGAACATTCTGGTAAAATTTGGGGATTTTTGGATGAACCAAACTCCCTCTAAAATTCTTTTGCTGAAAAGCTTTAAAGAATTTTCCAGAATTAATTAATGGGTTTCATACAAATTGGGTTGTATATCTGGACAGAGCTAGGCAAGATGAATCCAACCCAATTTGAATCACTAAATTTGGAGCTTCCTAGCCAAGGTTATGGATTTCTAAAGTTTGAGCTAATCCCTGAATTATTTTCCTACAGAAAATCCCCTCCCGCGCTAAACCAGAGGCTGACAGCGGGGCCCGCCCATTTAAATTGAACTAACCGCGCGCTCGCGCGTGATTAACACAGGGGCTGACAGGTGGGGCCGTGCCCTTCGTCTACCTCCCGACGTCGCCGCCCCGAGCCGCCGGAGCTCCGCCGAGGTCAGCGTTCCCGGCGATCTAGCTCACCGGAGCCGACGAGACTCGCCACCCCCACATAATCTCGGATGCTGAACCCGCTGGACACCATGTCGCCGCCGGCTAACCGCCATAGCTCGCCGGCGACGAGCCCTATGCCTCTGTGCTACCTCGGCAACGTGTTCCCGCCCTTCTGACCATCTTCTTCGTGCGCTAATCGTGTCGCCACACTCAGGGAAACCTCGGGAAACTCGGCATGAGCTCTGTTGGGCCCTAAACGGCCGGCAACCCAGACCTCACCGGTGACCCCCTCCTCCGCCATACTGTCCTAGGGTGAACTTAGGGTTCCGGCGGTATTTCCTTCCGGTTTTCGATCGAGAAGGGTCGCCAGAACCTCTAGATGCTCTCTCACAGCTCCGTTCGACCTCCCACCCACTAAGCTTCCCGAATTTCTGCTAAACCTAATCGGGTCCCGATAGGAGCTACTCGTCCTAAACTGGAAAATTCTCCGCGCACAAAGGTCGAACCTTGGAACGGTTTGCGCGGTGGTCCTGAGGACGAGCTAGCGCTTCACTTTCCTATGGAGGTCAAAGCCGGAAGATGATCACAGCTGGGATGGCATACGATCGGAGCTCGGGCGACTAGGCTGCTTGTTACGGAACTCGCGAAAATCAGTAACTCGCCGGCGGTCTCGGGCCTTTTATAGGCCCCTGAGGCCAGTGGAGAGCGCGACACCTGCTGTGCCACCTCCTCTGCCGAAGCAGGAGCTGGCCGGCCGAGGTGGTCGGGCGCCGACGCTGGCTGTAGCTGGCGAGCGCGCTCGGTCGAGGAAGTCGGCTGAGGAGACTTCTGTGCTAAGTCTACTGACCAGTGGGCCTCCCCTCTAACTCTTTTGTTTTTCCAATTTTCTGAATTCTGTTGTGCCAAAATATCCTCAGCTACTCACAATTTAATGTGAGACTTAGTCACCAAGTCTTTGTTTGAATTTGAATTCTCAAATTCAAACTTTGTTTGGTTAAATTTGCTTCATATTTAAACTGAAATTCAAATTCAGTTTTGAATTCTTGCAAATTTAGCTCTTGACAAGATGAGCTCCAATGGAGATGAAAATTGGTGGGTTTACTCAGAAAAATGTGCTGAGTATAGATATGGAGCTAACATTTGAATTTGGGTGATGAAAGTTGCTGCAATTTGAATTTACATTCAAATTGGCCTCTTTTTGAAATAACCCAAAAGTGCCTCAAAAAGTGTTGAATTTGCATGAGCTTTGGACTGAACCTTCCCAAGACTTTTTAAATTCTAGGGGTGAGCTCAACCTCTCATGTTCATGTGTAGAAACCCTACTTTGTGAAAGTGAAGGCTTTCCCCTCTAATCATTCTTTTGATGGAGGTTACATGCTCTTCACAATATTTCCTAAGATTTCCACAATAAAAACTGTGGTGTTGTCAGGTGAAGAAAAAGTTTTTGCAAGTCCCTTTTCTTGGGCTTTTACATCCCTCCCCCCTTAAAAGAATCTCGTCCCGAGATTATAAAAGAAGAGATAGCGAAGTAATAGGGACTTACCCGTGTTGGGAAGCCATGAACTCCGGGTAATTTGAGCGAAGGAACTCCTCGCTCTCCCACGTCGCTTCTTCGGCGGTGTGGTTACTCCAGAGTATTTTGTAGAACCACCACGTTCTGCTACGCGTGGTTCGGGCTTTCTCATCAATAATTTCCACCGGATACTCATCATATGTTAAATCCGGTTTCAACTCGCCAACGTCTTCGATAGGAACAGCAGCGGTATGCTTCAAGCATTTTCGCAGTTGTGAAACATGGAAAACATCGTGAACACCAGCCAGAGATGCCGATAGTTCCAATCGATACGCCGCTGGTCCACACTTCTCGGTGATAGCGTAGGGTCCAATAAAACGGGGAGCGAGCTTCCCCTTCACACCGAACCGGTGCACGCCCTTCATTGGAGACACGCGGAGGTAAACGTGTTCCCCAACGTCAAAGTGCAACGGTCTACGCCTCTTATCAGCGTAGCTCTTCTGTCGGGATTGAGCGGCCTTCAATTTGGCTTGAATTGTCCGAACGCGCTCTTCGGCGTCGTTCACCACATCAACTCCGAATGTGACCCTTTCACCGGACTCGCACCAATTTAATGGGGTGCGGCATTTACGACCGTAGAGATCTTCGTAGGGTGCCATCTGGATACTCGCCTGATAACCGTTGTTGTACGAGAATTCCGCCAATGGTAGGTGATCATCCCAGTTCCTACCATGGTGGATGGCACATGCTCTCAACATGTCTTCCAGAACTTGATTCACCCTCTCTGTCTGGCCATCTGTTTGAGGGTGATAAGCGGAGCTCCTGATCAACTTAGTACCTAATGCAGCGTGTAGCTGCTCCCAAAAGCGAGATACAAATAATGCACCTCGATCTGAGACAATGGTCTTGGGTACCCCGTATAGGCATAGAATCTTCGCTATGTATAGCTCCGCATATTTGCGGGCATTGTAACGTGTATTCACTGGAATGAAGTGAGCCGTCTTGGTTAACCGATCAATGATTACCCATATGGAATCATGCTTGTTGGCTGTTAGGGGTAATCCCACAATGAAATCCATGCTCACATCTTCCCATTTCCATGCCGGGATCTTCAGGGGTTGCAACAGCCCTGATTTCTTCATGTGATCAGCTTTCACTCGTATACACGTATCGCACTCGGATACGTACTTAGCTACCTCCCGCTTCATCCGTGTCCACCAAAATTTCTTTTTCAAATCTTGGTACATTTTGTTGCTACCCAGATGAATGGAGTATTTGGACAAGTGAGCTTCATCGAGGATCTTTTTCCTCAACTCCATATCTCGGGGTACGACTATGCGGTCATTGAACCACAGCGTCCCCTCACCATCTTTCCGGAAACATTTAATTTCTCCATTGTCTATCCGTCTCCGGAGATGTGCCATGCCTTTATCCGTTTTCTGAGCTGCAATGATGTTCTCCCTAATAGTAGGGATGAGGGCAAGGTTGTACAGCGATCCATAAGGAACCAAGTATAAACTTGGCTCTTCCTCCTCCACCGGTGTAATGGTGAGGTGATGGACATGCGATTTCCGACTCAGCGTGTCGGCAACCACATTCGCCTTGCCGGGGTGGTAATGGATCTCAATCTCATAATCTTTGATCAGTTCTAACCACCTCCTCTGCCTCATGTTCAGCTCCTTCTGGGTGAAAATGTATTTCAAGCTCTTGTGGTCGGTGTAGAGATGCACCAAGTTCCCCAGGAGATAGTGCCTCCACATTTTTAGCGCCAACACCACGGCAGCAAGTTCAAGATCGTGAGTCGGGTAGTGCTGCTCATGGTTCCGAAGTTGGCGTGAGCCATAAGCGACCACACGTCCTTCCTGCATCAACACGCAGCCGAGCCCAATACCGGACGCGTCACAATACACGTCGAAGGGCTTTGTTGTATCCGGCTGAGCTAATACCGGGGCTGTTGTGAGATGCTTCACCAGTGTTCGGAACGCTCCTTCACACGCCGTGTTCCAAACATATTTTGTCCCTTTCTTCAGCAACTCTGTCATCGGCTTAGCGAGCTTGGAGAAGCTTGGAATGAATCTCCGGTAGTATCCCGCTAACCCGAGGAAGCTTCTGACTTCATGAACTGAAGTGGGAGCTTTCCATTTCAATACTTGCTCTATTTTACTTGGGTCAACCGCAATGCCTTCAGCTGAGATGAGATGTCCCAAGAATGGCACTTGGCTGATCCAAAATTCGCATTTGCTGAACTTGGCGTAGAGCTTGTGGTCTCGCAATCGTTGAAGAACGATCCGTAAGTGTTCGGCATGTTCGGCTTCCGTCTTGGAGTAAACCAAGATATCGTCGATGAACACTACCACGAACTTGTCCAGCTCCGGCATGAACACCGAGTTCATGAGATACATGAAATGGGCTGGAGCATTTGTGAGACCAAAGGACATGACGAGATATTCGTATAAGCCGTATCTCATCGAGAACGCCGTCTTCGGGATATCCTCCGCCCGGATCTTGATCTGGTGATATCCATAGCGAAGGTCCATCTTTGAGAATACACTTGCCCCCACAAATTGGTCAAACAAGATGTCAATACGGGGCAGTGGGTACTTATTCTTGATGGTGACGGCGTTGAGCGGCCGGTAATCCACACACAGCCTCAGGGTTTCATCCTTCTTCTTTACAAATAGCGCCGAGCATCCCCAAGGCGAGGAACTCGGCCTAATGAAACCCTTGCTCAACAGATCATTGAGCTGTTCTTTCAGTTCCGCCAGCTCATTTGGAGCCATCTTGTATGGTCTCCGTGATATGGGCGTAGTCCCGGGTGCGAGCTCGATCTTGAACTCAACATCCCGCTCAGGTGGCATGCCCAGAAGATCATCCGGGAACACATCGGGATACTCCCGAACTACGGGGATGTCTTCTAACTTGAGAACTTCAGCATTATTAATTGCTAAAACTTCCCGGACTGGCGTGTCTAACACCATGGAATGCGGACGGTGGAACGGAGAATTTAAGTGAACCGTCCGTGTCCGAGTCTCTAGGACAGCGCCATGGTATTGCAGCCATGACATCCCTAAGATTGCATCAATCTTTTGTCCCATAAGGATTATCAAGGTGGTGGGATATAGTTTCCCACCTAAGCACAGAGGTGCCTTTGGAATCATCATATTAGCTGAAATCTTCCCTCCCGGTGAGCATATCATATAAGTGCAGTCGGTTGGGAAGACTTGCAATTGATGTTTAGCCACATAGGATGCACTTATAAAGCTGTGGGTTGCACCAGAATCAAATAATATGACGATGGCTCGATGGTTGAGAGTAAACGTACCCGCCAGCACGTTGTCTCCCTCTGGGGCATCCTCATTGTCGAGGTTGCGGACGCCTCCAGTCCGCTGACCAACCTTCTTCACCGGAGGTCGGCCTCGAGCACCGCCCTGGAGCTGGGCTTGCCCGCTGCTCTGCTGCCCCTGGGGACAGTCCTTCACGAAGTGGCCCGTCTGGCCACACGTGAAGCAGGTAAAACGGGGCGGTCCCCCGCTAATCGGTGGATGGAATCCCGGGGCGCGTTATGGCGGTGGAAACGCCCGGGGTACCGTCTGCTGCTGCTGCTGTCTTGGTGGTGGCATCGGCGGACGGAACGGGGGTGCTTGGAACGAACGTCCCCCGAACTGCCGAGGTCGCGCCGGTGGACGCCACTGCTGCCCGGATGGTGTCCGATACACCATACGGTACTTCTGGGGACCGCCACTCCCACCGCTGGGTGGAGCGTTGCGCTTCCGCTGCTCAGCTGCCAACTCCCGCTGAGCATCCTCTTGCATGATCGTGGCATTGACTAAGTCGTTGAATGTGCTGCGGTTCCACTGTACGAGATGGGTCTTCATTTCGGGGTGTAACCCCCGATAGAAGTGCTCCCTCTTCTTCTCCTCCGTGGAGATGTAGTCTGACGCATACTGCGCCAGATGGTTGAAGGCACGGGAGTAGTCGTGGGCACTCCTCCCGCCCTGCTTCAGTTCCAAAAATTCTTGGAACTTCCTCTTCATTATTCCGGGAGGAATGTGATAGGCGCGGAACGCCTCCCGGAACTCTTGCCATTCCACGGCATGGCCAGCCGGACGTGAGGCGACATAATTCGCCCACCACGCACCAGCGGCACCGTGGAGCTGCTGTGCTGCGAACAGTGTCTTCTGCCGCTCCGTACACTGGAGCAGCCCGAACTTGGACTCGATAGTCCGCAGCCAGTTGTCCGCCTCCAGTGGTTCTTCAGCTTCGGTGAACACTGGAGGGTGCGTACTCATGAAATCCGAGTATGACACTTCGCGGGGCTCATGAGGCCCTCGCTCTTGACGTCCCCCCGCCTGGGACGTATTCTGCACGATCGTGCGGAGCAGGTCGGTCTGCTCCTCACGACCTCCCACCAATGCCGCTATCACATCCGCTAGAGTAAGCGGAGGCGGCGGTGGTGGCTGCTGCTGCGGGGTGCTGTCGTAGGCCGGTGGCTGGGAGTCATCACCTCCCTGTTGGCTAGAGCCACCAACCTCGTGCGTGGTCCTAGTACGAACCATCTGCAACCACACGACATTAAACATCAGTCCCGCAACATTTTGCATGCAGTCTAAATGAAATAGGTGTAAAACACAATGACAATGAAAACATGCGATACATCTCGTAAGTAGATAGTGTAATAACTTTGCACAAGCTACACCATTACCAGACCAAACACAAGCTAGTTTAATCCAACTTGATGAACCCCTTCTTTGGAAGCTCACCATAACTGGGTTTGGTCTCTACTAGACATTATTATCACGTTGTCATCACATATACCACCCTTAGGGTACAACACCCTCTCCAATGAGTTCAACTGTCATTCTTCCGTCAGAATGACCAGTTTCTACCTATTCCAAGTTTTGATCCGGTTATGGGCATTTTCATGACTCAAGTTGAATACCAAAGTTAAAGTTAACTTTAGTATATTTCCAACGAGTACGCATTTGCCCCCAGATCAGCTTTGGTTAAAAAGTTATGCTAATTCAAAGTCAGCAGAATTTCTGGAAGAATTTTAACAGCACCTCCCTTGGAAGTTGCTGTTTCCAACCCTGGTTTCCACTGAATCCGTGCTGAAATTTCAGAAACTTTGAATTGCAAAGATGTCACACATCTTCTACTCTTTCTAAGGATGTATTATATGACAATTTTAGATTTTTCTACTGGAAGTTATGTTTGAAAAACAGAACAGTCCAGAGAATGTTTAACTCTGTCCGGGTTCTGGACAGTTTACATTCCTCTGGGATTTAAGCCATCTTACGGTGAGTTTCAGCTCTGGAAGTCTACAACAAAGTTTTAGGGTACTTCAATACCTTTCCAGAGCTATGTAGCACCCCCTCTGAGCTAAAAGACCGGTGAGTTACGCCCTGTTGAAGATCAGCAAACATGCTGTCCCAAAACCGAGCACTCTGTGTTTCAGTCTTTTCTGGAACTACACTCATCGCTATCCCATTCTTATACCCAACCAGGGTCCTAAATGTGAAACCTATAGATTTTAATCCCTTGTTATCATTATTTTCATGCATATGCCTACAATATTTCGGTACTACGTTCCTCACAAAAGAAAATCCTAACCAGATCATACCGGCATATACGTCTCAAGTGTGGCACTAAACGGCCTCTCGCACACGTTTTCTACACGGATACATACGTGGTTAGTACCTGCAGAAGACCACACAATAATGGTGCACTCAATGGTTATTCATTTCAGGCAGTTCCATATTTGAAAGTAAATACAAACGCCCGTAACATTGTCATACGGCCGTCCTTGAGTTAGGTCACGTCTCAAGGTACTGTCACACCCGGTTTTTCCGAAGCAACAACCAAGTGAATATCACATGTATGCCAGGATCATTTTCTCATACATGTGATGACAAATAGTGAAGCATCATTTATTACAAGCCAGGTGTCGAATATAAATAAGTCTTACATCGCAAATGTCTCAATGGACACTAATGCTTCATCACAAGTAAATAAACTAGCAGCGGAATATTATTCTTTAGGGCTCCATCACAGGCGTTGCCCGGGGGTCTTCATGAACCTAAAAACCTTCCTCGGGTCCAAAGTCTTCGTCTTTATACACCACCTCATTATCTTGACCTGAGCATCAATATAAACCAACAAATATGCAAGGTTGAGTACCAATGGTACTCAGCAAGTGTGGGAAAATTATATCATGCATGGCTAGAACAAGGAGAGGTTGAACTCATGGTTAAAGCACTACGCAATTAATACCTATCACCTTAGCTTATTAAGCACCTACATTACTACACAGGTGAAATGGTCCCAATCTCCCATCCCATCATCATAATCCAATAACCATAACATCATTTCCAATGTTAAGCTCCCCGCTTAACTTCCAAAACCATCAATCCTCTAATCATGAATAAGTCCAGGCCGCTCTTAACCGTGAGCATGGCTGTCAAGACAGTTTTGACTCTGCAGAGTTTGTACCACTGTACCCACATGTAGTGATTTCATCCCCCGTTGCCGGGTGGACTAAAAGAACCTCCATTATGCCAGTGGCTACGATCCACATTCACACTTCCCAGGTGTGCAGCCAGGAGATCACTACGAAGCCTTTACAAAGGGATTCCCGACGAGCGTGGGCCCACTGAGGTTTCACCCCTAACAGCATACAAGAGGCTCCAACCCCGCTGCAGTGGCCCCCTCTTGAGCCTTGCGGTTCATATGGTAGTCCAGCTGACACCTATTCCCCGCACCATCCAACACACCCATACTACGCCGGGGATACACCTAATTAATTGGCCAAGCTGCCCCATCTCAGCATGTGGTTGGCACTGTAAAGCCGGGTTACATGCTCCATGAACCGGTCCTTAGGATCCAGGCAAGTACTAAACACAAACCCAAGTCTCGTGCACCCAGCACACAACCAAAACATCCAACTTGCCTTGATCCCTACCTCTACATAACTCACAATAGCTCATTCAAGAGTATGGTAAAATAAACTGATGATCTCATATCCCAAATATCCCATTCTAAGCATGGCTAAGCATATGCATGTAAATAAATGACATGACAAAATAAATCCCAACCCAAGCTACAAGGAAACAAGGTAATGGAATTCTAGGGAAACTTCCTAGCATGGGTTTCATATTTAACTTGACAATGCAAATAATTCTATCTACACATCCTAGCATAGGATCAAAGTGGTCAAGGACACTTGCCTCCTTCTTGCTGCTCTTGAAATGGGTAGTCCTGATCTTGGAAAGGGATAACTTGCTCTTGAACAGGTTCTACTTCATACCATCACTCATAGCAAAAGAAAAACAACAATCATAAGACATAGTTCACACTTCTTACTTCATACAAACCACACATTCATATTTATGAAATTCATTCACCATTATATGTGTTGTGGTTACTTTGTGTGTTGATCTGTGGCTTGCATACACTTTTATTTATATGTGTATGATTCCTACTTTGGTGTTCATATTTATACTTACATACTATATATATATATATATATATATATATATGTGTGTGTGTGTGTGTGTGTGTGTGTTTCAGTTTTAAATAAATTCCTTATATTAAACTACCAAGTATGTATGAAAAGTTTTTTTCTTCTCCATATGTGCCTTCATAATTTCTATCAACCCTAAACTGAACTCTTTGGATTTTAAAAACTCCATTTATCATTTACTAGTTGCTATATTTTCAGATTTATATTCCTATGCATAATTGTGTATTTTATTATGAAATTAGTAATACACATCATCGAAACAGTATAGGTTCTGGTCCTAAATAATTTAATAACATATTTTGACCTTGGCCTCTGATGTAAACTATTTCATAATTATTTTCCCTATTTTTCTATAACTATTCTTTACTTAAAAATGTGCCCCTATACTAATAAATGTGAATATTAAATGAAACAGATTCATTTTAGCCCAAAAATATATTTTTATCTCACTCCAAAGTTTTCTAAATACTGAGAAAGTTTTTAATTAATTTTGACAATTATGTTTGTCCCACTTTTTAATTTTTAAACACTAGTTACATATTCAATTTTCTAAATTAAATACTAAACAGGGCTAAAATAATGAACTCACCTCATTACAGGGTCTATAATATTATTTTCATAATTTCCAGGGGTCTAGCAACACTTATCAGAGGTGTTTTTCCTAATTTTTATTAAGTCCAGGGGCTAAAACTGATTTTTAAATGAATTTACATGATTTTCTGGAGTTCCAGGGGCTAGATCAGAAGTTTCCGGGGCTAGCTCTTATTTCCCGAGAACCCCAGGGGGTAGCACGTAAGAATTCCAGTCTTTATAACGCGGGGCTGACGTGGACCGTCCGATTTTAAACCGACGGCTGAGATTATAACATCGAACCGGTACGCGGGGTTTTAAAGTCTACCGTGCGATTTAAAATAAACGGCGCACAAGCGGCCACGTCGCTCCGATCGAGCGCGGGCGGCGCTGCCGGCGGCGCACGGCGGCGGGAAGCGGCGATCTCGCCGGAAAGTTTCGGATCCTCGAGAATTCTGCCTAGAACTGTGATCTTATGGCATAGATCGGTAGAGGGGAGGTCGGGGATCTCACCTCGGGGGTTTTCTTGAGCTCGGGGGTCCTGGAAAGTGATCGGCGGCGAGGTCCGAGGCAAAACCACGGCGAAGCTCGTCGGCGCTGTGTTTACACCGTAAGTCTCCAAGTTTTCTGCACCTGCAAGGTTCCCCGGAGGCGGTGGATCAAGACCAGCGAGTTAGATCAGAGTTTCCGAGCTTAGATCGCCAGAATTCACCGGCGAAGTCTCGGTGCTCACCGGAGTAAAAATCGGCGATCGCGTGGGAAAAACCGATCGGGGCTGGGGTTTTTATAGCCGGGGAAAGGCGGTGGGTCAGTTGTGATCGAGTTTGAGTCTTCTGGGACCGTAATTCGGGCTGAGGGACGCGGTATTCCGATCGGTTAAGATCGCGCGCGCGGGAGACTCCGGGGTCGGCGCGAGCGAGGTTGGGGATGACAGGTGGGTCCCACCTGTCTGTGTGAGAGAGCGCGGGCGCGCGCGGCTGCAGGCTGGCGCGGGGGAAACTGGGCCGGCTGGCGGGTTTCGGCCCACTGGCCGGTTTTTTTTTCCGTTTTCTCTTTTTCTTTTCCATTTCTTTTCTGATTTGAGTTTAATTTGAATTCCAGTTTGAATTTGAATTTTTGCAAAACATGCAATACGTCCAAAAATTCTTAAATTCCCCTCTGAACATGGTTTAGTGTTTTGAATCAAAATTTTGGGGTGTTACAGCTCTACCCCCCTTAAAAGAAATCTCGTCCTCGAGATTGGTGTTTCTAAGAAAACAATTCCGGAAATTGTGCCTTGAGCTCATCTTCCCGTTCCCAGGTGGCTTCCTCTTCTGAGTGATGCTTCCACTGCACCTTGCACATCCGGATTCTTTTATTTCTGGTGAGGCGTTCCATTGTCTCCAAAATCTTGTATGGTTGCTCGGCATAAGACAAATCTTCAGCTACATTCACTTCATTCATGGGTAACACCTATCAGGCGTCCTCAGACATTTCTTGAGTTGTGACACATGGAATACATTGTGCACATCCGATAGATGAACCGGTAACTCTAGTTGGTACGCCACTTCGCCTTTCCTTTCCAAAACCTGAAAGGGTCCGATGTATCGAGGTGACAACTTCCCTTTCACCTTGAACCGACGAAGTCCTCTGATAGGGGACACCTTGAGATAAACATAGTCTCCCACGTTGAAAACGAGCTCTCTTCTTCGTACATCGGCATAGCTCTTCTGGCATGTTTGTGCTATCCTCAAGTTGTTGCGAATCTCCCTCACCTTTGCCTCGGCTTCTTGTCGCACTTCTGGACCAACCACTTTACTTTCTCCTGTTTGGTTCCAAAATAGGGGAGTTCTGCACTTCCTTCCATACAAAGCTTCAAACGGTGACATCTTCATACTAGCTTGATAGCTGTTGTTATAGGAAAACTCCACATACGGTAAGTTCTTGTCCCAACTCCTATTGTTTTTGAGTGCACATGCCCTTAACATATCTTCAAGGATCTGATTGGTTCTCTCCGTCTGCCCGTCAGTTTGGGGATGATAGGCAGAGCTGAAGTTCAGATGGGTTCCCATGGTTTCATGTAACTTCTGCCAAAACCTCGAGGTGATCTGTGTCCCTCGGTCCGACACTATCTTCTTTGGCACTCCATGGTAACACACAATCCTTGACATGTACAATTCTGCCAATTTGGATCCGCTGTAGCTTTCTTTCACAGGGATGAAATGAGCTACCTTGGTTAGCCTATCAATAATGACCCATATTGAATCATACCCGGATTGGGTCCTAGGCAATCCCACGACAAAATCCATGCTGATTTCTTCCCACTTCCATTCAGGCACTTTGAGTGGTTGCAGCAATCCCGCGGGTCGTTGATGTTCTGCTTTCACCAACTGACATGTGTCACATAGGGCAACATGTTCCGCGACATCTCGCTTCATGCCATACCACCAATACCTGCTCTTGAGGTCCTGGTACATCTTCGTACTCCCAGGATGAATGGAATAGTCAGAATCGTGAGCCTCCTTCAAAATTAATTCACGGATCTCCTTTACTTCTGGCACACAGATCCTTTTCCCGTGCCACACCGTTCCTTGTTCATCCTCTCTAAAACCAGGAGCTTTATTTTCCTTGATGAGTTGTCTGATCTCTTGTATCTTCTCATCATTCTTTTGGCCCTCGCGTATGTCTTGCTCAAGTGTGGAGTCCACTTCCATGGCGATGGCTTCACCACTATTTACTAGACATAGATTGAGCCTTATAACCTCATCCTTCAATTCTGCGGGCATGTCCTTCAAGCTCAACTTATTGACCTGCACTTTCCGACTCAAAGCATCGGCCACGACGTTTGCTTTCCCGGGATGATAGTTGATGCCCACATCAAAGTCATTGATTAGCTCTAACCATCTCCTTTGTCTGAGGTTGAGATCTGGCTGTGTGAATATGTACTTCAAACTCTTATGATCCGTATATATCTCTGTCCTCTTCCCCATCAAATAGTGCCGCCAAATTTTCAACGCGTGTACCACCGCAGCTAGTTCTAGGTCATGTGTAGGATAGTTCTTCTCGTGCTTCCCAAGCTGCCGGGATGCATATGCCACGACATGTCCTTCTTGCATGAGAACACATCCCAACCCGTTTCCAGAGGCATCGCAGTACACTGTGAAATTCTTCTGCATATCTGGCATAACCAACACTGGGGCTGTTGTCAATCTCTTCTTTAGCTCCTGAAAGCTCGTATCGCACTGTTGCGTCCAGGTGAATGTGATTCCCTTTTCCAACAGTTTGGTGAGAGGTCTCGAGATCTTGGAGAATCCCTCAATAAACCGTCGATAGTATCTAGCCAATCCCAAAAAGCTTCGAACTTCCCCGACATTTTCAGGGGTTTTCCACTTCTGGATATCTTCGATTTTGGCGGGATCTACGGAGATTCCTCCCTCCGAGATGATATGTCCTAAAAAGGGAACTCTCTTCAGCCAAAACTCACACTTGCTCAACTTGGCATATAGTTGGTGTTCTCTCAGCCTCTGTAACACCAACCTTAGATGTTTCTCATGTTCTTCTTCATCTTTGGAGAAGACGAGAATATCATCTATGAAGACCACCACAAATTTGTCCAGATATTCCATGAATACCTTGTTCATGAGGTACATGAAATATGCCGGGGCATTGGTTAGCCCGAAAGGCATGACAGTGTATTCATACAGTCCGTACCGAGATACGAAAGCTGTCATGGGAATATCAGATTGCCTTATCTTGAGTTGGTGGTATCCCGACCTGAGATCAATTTTCGAGAACACACAAGCTCCCCTCAACTGATCAAACAAGTCTTCAATGCGGGGTAATGGGTACTTGTTCTTGATGGTTACCTCATTCAAGGCACGGTAATCCACGCATAACCTTTGAGTTTCATCTTTCTTAGGCACAAATATCACCGGAGCTCCCCATGGTGAGGAACTAGGGCGAACATACCCCTTCTCCGTCAATTCTCTCAAATGATCCTTGAGCTCTTCTAGCTGCTTGGAGTCCATTCGATAAGGTCTCTTGTATATCGGGGCTGTTCCCGGCACTAGCTCAATTGCGAATTCCACGTCACGGTCGGGAGGCATACCTGGCAATTCCTCCAGAAAACATCCGGATATTCCCTGATAGTCCTGATTTCCTCTACTTTCACCTCCACTTGATTTAATTTGATGTCCCTTGCTGCACCGGTGGGTACTTGTACTCCGTGGTACCACTCTCACGTTGGAGGACATACATGTACTCAGTTTTGTCCAAGTGGCGACGATAGATGTGACTCTGGCAGGTGATGGCCTCCCAGGTGACATCTTTCTCCGCGTCAACTTGTGTTGCTCGACAAGCTGGAGAGTGGTGAATCTTAAGCAGCTGATTCTCGTGTATAATCCTCATCTCTGAACTCCATTGTTCCCTCTTCTCACGGATGGTCCTGGTGGAGTTATAGTGGATGATTAGCTTGCCCGTATTGCCTGCGGCTTCGAGCATACGTCGAAGACGGCACAACAAGTCTCCTACTGCCAATCCGTAGGAAAGGTACGTCACTGGATGACTCTCCTCTCTTTCGGCAAGGGCAACTACGGGAACTCTCCCTCCTGTGGACTTGCGAGCGGTGCGAATCATGCGAACCATCTAAAACAAAAAGAATTTAAAATTAGGTTAGATAAACTTTTTAAACAAAAATCCCATTTTGAATGAAAATTTTGGGATAAGATGAAAAAATGACTCCTTAAATAACACTCTTCAACCCACACCTTGGAAAATAGTTTTTAAGAAAATAGGGCCCTTAAATACGTCCATTTCTACCTAGGTCCACGTTCCTACGGGCAACCTTGGCTCTGATACCACCTCTGTCACACCCGGTTTTTCCGAAGAAACAACCAAGTGAATATCACATGTATGCCAGGATCATTTTCTCATACATGTGATGACAAATAGTGAAGCATCATTTATTACAAGCCAGGTGTCAATATAAATAAGTCTTACATCGCAAATGTCTCAATGGACACTAATGCTTCATCACAAGTAAATAAACTAGCAGCGGAATATTATTCTTTAGGGCTCCATCACAGGCGTTGCCCGGGGGTCTTCATGAACCTAAAAACCTTCCTCGGGTCCAAAGTCTTGGTCTTTATACACCACCTCATTATCTTGACCTGAGCATCAATATAAACCAACAAATATGCAAGGTTGAGTACCAATGGTACTCAGCAAGTGTGGGAAAATTATATCATGCATGGCTAGAACAAGGACAGGTTGATCTCATGGTTAAAGCACTACGCAATTAATACCTATCACCTTAGCTTATTAAGCACCTACATTACTACACAGGTGAAATGGTCCCAATCTCCCATCCCATCCTCATAATCCAATAACCATAACATCATTTCCAATGTTAAGCTCCCCGCTTAACTTCCAAAACCATCAATCCTCTAATCATGAATAAGTCCAGGCTGCTCTTAACCGTGAGCACGGCTGTCAAGACAGTTTTGACTCTGCAGAGTTTGTACCACTGTACCCACATGTAGTGATTTCATCCCCCGTTGCCGGGTGGACTAAAAGAACCTCCATTATGCCAGTGGCTACGATCCACATTCACACTTCCCAGGTGTGCAGCCAGGAGATCACTACGAAGCCTTTACAAAGGGATTCCCGACGAGCGTGGGCCCACTGAGGTTTCACCCCTAACAGCATACAAGAGGCTCCAACCCCGCTGCAGTGGCCCCCTCTTGAGCCTTGCGGTTCATATGGTAGTCCAGCTGACACCTATTCCCCGCACCATCCAACACACCCATACTACGCCGGGGATACACCTAATTAATTGGCCAAGCTGCCCCATCTCAGCATGTGGTTGGCACTGTAAAGCCGGGTTACATGCTCCATGAACCGGTACTTAGGATCCAGGCAAGTACTAAACACAAACCCAAGTCTCGTGCACCCAGCACACAACCAAAACATCCAACTTGCCTTGATCCCTACCTCTACATAACTCACAATAGCTCATTCAAGAGTATGGTAAAATAAACTGATGATCTCATATCACAAATATCCCATTCTAAGCATGGCTAAGCATATGCATGTAAATAAATGACATGACAAAATAAATCCCAACCCAAGCTACAAGGAAACAAGGTAATGCAATTCTAGGGAAACTTCCTAGCATGGGTTTCATATTTAACTTGACAATGCAAATAATTCTATCTACACATCCTAGCATAGGATCAAAGTGGTCAAGGACACTTGCCTCCTTCTTGCTGCTCTTGAAATGGGTAGTCCTGATCTTGGAAAGGGATAACTTGCTCTTGAACAGGTTCTACTTCATACCATCACACATAGAAAAAGAAAAACAACAATCATAAGACATAGTTCACACTTCTTACTTCATACAAACCACACATTCATATTTATGAAATTCATTCACCATTATATGTGTTGTGGTTACTTTGTGTGTTGATTTGTGGCTTGCATACACTTTTATTTATATGTGTATGATTCCTACTTTGGTGTTCATATTTATACTTACATACTATATATATATATATATATATGTGTGTGTGTGTTTCAGTTTTAAATAAATTTCTTATATTAAACTACCAAGTATGTATGAAAAGTATTTTTCTTCTCCATATGTGCCTTCATAATTTCTATCAACCCTAAACTGAACTCTTTGGATTTTAAAAACTCCATTTATCATTTACTAGTTGCTATATTTTCAGATTTATATTCCTATGCATAATTGTGTATTTTATTATGAAATTAGTAATACACATCATCTAAACAGTATAGGTTCTGGTCCTAAATAATTTAATAACATATTTTGACCTTGGCCTCTGATGTAAACTATTTCATAATTATTTTCCCTATTTTTCTATAACTATTCTTTACTTAAAAATGTGTCCCTATACTAATAAATGTGAATATTAAATGAAACAGATTCATTTTAGCCCAAAAATATATTTTTATCTCACTCCAAAGTTTTCTAAATACTGATAAAGTTTTTAATTAATTTTGACAATTATGTTTGTCCCACTTTTTTATTTTTAAACACTAGTTACATATTCAATTTTCTAAATTAAATACTAAACAGGGCTAAAATAATGAACTCACCTCATTACAGGGTCTATAACATTATTTTCATAATTTCCAGGGGTCTAGCTACACTTATCAGAGGTGTTTTTCCTAATTTTTATTAAGTCCAGGGGCTAAAACTGATTTTTAAATGAATTTACATGATTTTCTGGAGTTCCAGGGGCTAGATCAGAAGTTTCCGGGGCTAGCTCTTATTTCCCGAGAACCCCAGGGGGTAGCACGTAAGAATTCCAGTCTTTATAACGCGGGGCTGACGTGGACCGTCCGATTTTAAACCGACGGCTGAGATTATAACATCGAACCGGTACGCGGGGTTTTAAAGTCTACCGTGCGATTTAAAATAAACGGCGCACAAGCGGCCACGTCGCTCCGATCGAGCGCGGGCGGCGCTGCCGGCGGCGCACGGCGGCGGGAAGCGGCGATCTCGCCGGAAAGTTTTGGATCCTCGAGAATTCTGCCTAGAACTGTGATCTTATGGCATAGATCGGTAGAGGGGAGGTCGGGGATCTCACCTCGGGGGTTTTCTTGAGCTCGGGGGTCCTGGAAAGTGATCGGCGGCGAGGTCCGAGGCAAAACCACGGCGAAGCTCGTCGGCGCTGTGTTTACACCGTAAGTCTCCGAGTTTTCTGCACCTGCAAGGTTCCCCGGAGGCGGTGGATCAAGACCAGCGAGTTAGATCAGAGTTTCCGAGCTTAGATCGGCCAGAATTCACCGGCGAAGTCTCGGTGCTCACCGGAGTAAAAATCGGCGATCGCGTGGGAAAAACCGATCGGGGCTGGGGGTTTTATAGCCGGGGAAAGGCGGTGGGTCAGTTGTGATCGAGTTTGAGTCTTCTGGGACCGGAATTCGGGCTGAGGGACGCGGTATTCCGATCCGTTAAGATCGCGCGCGCGGGAGAGAGTCCGGGGTCGGCGCGAGCGAGGTTGGGGATGACAGGTGGGTCCCACCTGTCTGTGTGAGAGAGCGCCGGCACGCGCGGCTGCGGGCTGGCGCGGGGGAAACTGGGCCGGCTGGCGGGTTTTTGCCCACTGGCCGGTTTTTTTCCGTTTTCTCTTTTTCTTTTTCCATTTCTTTTCTGATTTGAGTTTAATTTGAATTCCAGTTTGAATTTGAATTTTTGCAAAACATGCAATACGTCCAAAAATTTTTAAATTCCCCTCTGAACATGGTTTAGTGTTTTGAATCAAAATTTTGGGGTGTTACAGGTACGTGATCGTGTTTCAACACCACACGACGGGGAACCCGAGTATGTCATGAACGGGTCGTCACGGTTGGGAATGTTATCAACCCAACAGATACCACCTACTGCCCTGCAGGGCACGCCGATGGCAAGCGCTGCGTATGTCCTCCTGGGCTATTTCCAGACGAACACACTCTCGCGTTACTGACCACGCGATGGGGTCTCCGCTTACTTGCCTAATGCACGCTAGGGATCAGCGTTTCATATGAACTCAGGGACATGAAGAGTCCAAGAGATTCATATTGACATCTCACACCAAGCTGTGAGACTCTATCCCTGAGCCACGTTCCTCGTCAGGGAGAGCTAACCGAAATTGAACCGCTTTCGGTGGCGTTCCTTACCATACTTACCAGAGCGTAGGTGCGTCGTTACATAATTGAAATTCAGAATTATAACACATAGGTTAGTTTTGCCACTTTAAGTATCTATGCTAATATAGTCCTTACTTGGGCAGCTACCGATTCCTCACCGTATACCTAAGTTTTTCCCATAATGCAGTCCTTTAGTACTGTGCTATCCCCGCTGCAGCTCTGATACCAGGCTGTGGCGGACCGGAATCCGCTCATCCAGGATCGCAGAGGGTGGTGCCGCGCGATGCGACACCCGACAGCACACGTCATAAGAACATAATATATTACATGGGAAACAACTGAAACTGTACAAACAGGTACAAACTTCTGTTACAACTATTGTTTATGTTACACAGCGGAAGTCTACACTACACAACTCACGCCCGCCTATCTAGCAAAATTTGGTTGCCCAGCCCTAGGGCAACCCACACTAGCTGCACTCCTCAGCTCAGCGTGGCGTGTACGGCTCCCACTCAGCCGTGGTCCCCGACGGAGGGTAACCCTCGCCGGTGGACTCGTACTCCGAGTCCGTGGGTGGCTCCTCACCTGAAAAAAACACTTAAGCAGCAACCATGAGCACGAAGGCTCAGCAAGGCTTAACCGACTCACCTAAGCATGAAACTCTACATGAGGTATACCAAGGCATAGGTTAGTAACATTTCAGAAAAACGACACGCCTACAAGTTCATCCTTAGTTCATCTTTTAGCAACAAGTTAACAGTTCATGAAATCTGAAATTTAGTAAGCAGTATTTGGTGGCACACATGTAGCAATACAATTATATCAATCAGCATCATTGAATCAACATATTTCATCCATTAGTCTACGTTACGACGCAGTGAACAAGTGGTACTCGTCACGGCGAGGGACGGCGAATCGACTCGATATACACCTGCAGGGAAAACCCAAAGAGCACGTCACGTACGCCCACCCGTGGAGCTGCACAGCACGCTCACTCGATGTCGTACGGGACAACCTTTCACCCAACAGCCCAAACGTCGAACCGGTCGCACCAAAACGAGCAGGAGGTTCCCCACACGGAGCATCTCTCTATGCCCGTTGGCAGATTTCCACCTTGCTGCCCTCAACCTACACCTATAAATCGGTGTGCTATGCCTTGACGCCCGGAGGTTTAGGCTACATCGGTTTATCGGGGCCCATATATCCGATATGCCTTCGGTACGTTCAATACTTGTTCAACAGGGCCGCACACGGATCGGTCCTCAATCGACACGGGCAGGGATGCGCACACAAGACTCCCTCTTGCTGCGCCCTAGCCACTGCCTAGTCTCATTTTCATTACTAAAGTGATCTCGCGTCACTCAACCGAACCCGTGTGTCCCAATGCCTATCTCGCGAGTAGATTCCAACTACTCGACTTGTACCGAAGTCCTATGACTCATTAAGCATAGCCTGTCTACTCGAGGTCTTAGACACTACCCTCACTCTTTTAGGAACCTTTGGTTATGCAAGTGGAGTTCCATTCATCCTACACCTAATGCACAATCATACTTCACATGACTCATGTAAACAAAAGAAGACTTATAAAAAGGTTAATGCAAACTGGGGCTTGCCTTGTTGCTGCTGGTCAGTAGTTAGTTCCTCGTCCGGAAGAAGGAAGTCCAGCACTTCCGGAGTCTCTTCTTCAACGGCTACACGTTAATGAAATACTACATGTTAATTTAGATGCAAATGTGAGTTTTAGAGTAAAACTTCTACTATTAGTTCTAATAACCAGCCTCTAACACCTGGAACTTTGTTTAAGAATTTAAAGATGAACTGGTGTTGGTGGTTTGGCTTGGACTTAACCACATGGTTAAATGCTAAGTGGTTTTCCCCCCTTTTCCACATTAATCCCTTAAGTGGTTAAACAGGACAGGGGTGATCTAGAGCTCCAATGGAGCTGAGAGTTTTTGTGTGAGTTCCTTGTCACAAGAAAACTCTCTGGACCAAACATTAGCACTTTTCATGGAGTGGTTTGCTCAGAATAATTCTCTTGGCAAATCAGCAAGGAAGAATTTATTCTGAGGTAATACCCCTGTTCATGCTCAACATAATGAACTACAATTTCAATTATAGCTCATAGAGTTTGCATGAATTTTCCTAACATTTTTGGGGTTAAGATTTGCCCAGAACTGAATTTCCAAGTTTTAGAAATTCTCTGAAAATGTTTCTGTACTCAAAGGAACACAGCACCTTCCAATTTGAATTGCTCTGACCAAATCAACTCCAAATGGTCTGAAACTTTTACAGGGGTTTACTAATGTCCTAAAGAACATTCTGGTAAAATTTGGGGATTTTTGGATGAACCAAACTCCCACTAAAATTCTTTTGCCGAAAAGCTTTAAAGAATTTTCCAGAAATAATTAATGGGTTTCATACAAATTGGGTTGTATATCTGGACAGAGCTAGGCAAGATGAATCCAACCCAATTTGAATCACTAAATTTGGAGCTTCCTAGCCAAGGTTATGGATTTCTTAAGTTTGAGCTAATCCCTGAATTATTTTCCTACAGAAAATCCCCTCCCGCGCTAAACCAGAGGCTGACAGCGGGGCCCGCCCGTTTAAATTGAACTAACCGCGCGCTCGCGTGCGATTAACACAGGGGCTGACAGGTGGGGCCACGCCCTTCGTCTACCTCCCGACGTCGCCGCCCCGAGCCGCCGGAGCTCCGGCGAGGTCAGCGTTCCCGGCGATCTAGCTCACCGGAGCCGACGAGACTCGCCGCCCCCACGTAATTTCGGGTGCTGAACCCGCTGGACACCATGTCGCCGCCGGCTAACCGCCATAGCTCGCCGGCGACGAGCCCTATGCCTCTGTGCTACCTCGGCAACGTGTTCCCACCCTTCTGACCATCTTCTTCGTGCGCTAATCGCGTCGCCACACTCAGGGAAACCTCGGGAAACTCGGCATGAGCTCTGTTGGGCCCTAAACGGCCGGAAACCCAGACCTCACCGGCGACCCCCTCCTCCGCCATACTGTCCTAGGGTGAACTTAGGGTTCCGGCGGTAATTTCCTTCCGGTTTTCGATCGAGAAGGGTCGCCAGAACCTCTAGATGCCCTCTCACAGCTCCGTTCGACCTCCCACCCACTAAGCTTCCCGAATTTCTGCTAAACCTAATCGGGTCCCGAAAGGAGCTACTCGTCCGAAACTGGAAAATTCTCCGCGCACAAAGGTCGAACCTTGGAACGGTTTGCGCGGTGGTCTTGAGGACGAGCTAGCGCTTCACTTTCCTATGGAGGTCAAAGCCGGAAGATGATCACAGCTGGGGTGGCATACGATCGGAGCTCGGGCGACTAGGCTGCTGGTTACGGAACTCGCGAAAATCAGTAACTCGCCGGCGGTCTCGGGCCTTTTATAGGCCCCTGAGGCCAGTGGAGAGCGCGACACCTGCTGTGCCACCTCCTCTGCCGAAGCAGGAGCTGGCCGGCCGAGGTGGTCAGGCGCCGACGCTGGCTGCAGCTGGCGAGCGCGCTCGGTCGAGGAAGTCGGCTGAGGAGACTTCTGTGCTAAGTCTACTGACCAGTGGGCCTCCCCTCTAACTCTTTTGTTTTTCCAATTTTCTGAATTCTGTTGTGCCAAAATATCCTCAGCTACTCACAATTTAATGTGAGACTTAGTCACCAAGTCTTTGTTTGAATTTGAATTCTCAAATTCAAACTTTGTTTGGTTAAATTTGCTTCATATTTAAACTGAAATTCAAATTCAGTTTTGAATTCTTGCAAATTTAGCTCTTGACAAGATGAGCTCCAATGGAGATGAAAATTTGTGGGTTTACTCAGAAAAATGTGCTGAGTATAGATATGGAGCTAACTTTTGAATTTGGGTGATGAAAGTTGCTGCAATTTGAATTTACATTCAAATTGGCCTCTTTTTGAAATAACCCAAAAGTGCCTCAAAAAGTGTTGAATTTGCATGAGCTTTGGACTGAACCTTCCCAAGACTTTTTAAATTCTAGGGGTGAGCTCAACCTCTCATGTTCATGTGTAGAAACCCTACTTTGTGAAAGTGAAGGCTTTCCCCTCTAATCATTCTTTTGATGGAGGTTACATGCTCTTCACAATATTTCCTAAGATTTCCACAATAAAAACTGTGGTGTTGTCAGGTGAAGAAAAAGTTTTTGCAAGTCCCTTTTCTTGGGCTTTTACAGTTCGCACCTCTGCAACTCATACGCTAGCCATTCACACCGAAGCTGTAACTCACCCCCAAGCTCAGGACTCCGGCCCTGAGCAGCAAGCAATACAGCGAGCTCCATAGCTCGCCGTGGACGTAGGGTTTTACGCTCCGGCGGCCTGAACCACGTAAAACTCACAGTGTCAAGCTCTTACTAACTCATCCATCCGCGCAAGCTCTCTGCAAGGGACTAGCCCCACCGAAAAAAGAACCTCCGCGGGCTGCCCAGTGCAGGCCCGGGGGAAGTGTCGACCGAACAATTCGACATTTGACGCGCCAGGTAGGGGGCTTTTCCCCTTGCGCGACGAGTTTCCGCCGATGAAGATGACCAAGCTTCCCTCAGCGGCAAAATCTCCCCCTCCACGTTCACGGCGAACCGTGACCAGTGGGGAGTACATGTCGACGCACTCAGGACGGAGTGTGTCGGTACAAGCTGGGAGCCAGCAACCGGCTCTGGCAGCGCCGACCCCGGCAATGCAGGCTCCAACCAGTGTCAGGTCTTCAGTAGCGCTGGGCGTACCCGGTGGGGGTGCGCTAGCTGCAGCAAGAGCGCTACTGCACAATCCGCCCGCTGGGGACGCGCCTCAGGCAGCGACTCAGCAGTGGATTCGCGAGGTAGACCGTCTCGTCGTCACTGCCGCAAACCCTCGACTTCGGCGGGGACGACACTCTGGTCAACCGGCCGTGTCGCTGATGCACACGTCAATGGTTGACGAACAGACGGCAGATTCCAGCTCTACCAGGCTCCAATCGACGGATCTGAGGACAGAGCTGGAGCGGTGTTGCTTGGGTCAAGATGCCCGGGTATACCTCGAGCAACGCCGAGAAAGGCGTCGCTACCAAGAGGCTGACGACAGCATGACGTCGGCCTCGACCCAGCCTGAAGAGCAGACCTTCACCACGCGATCTCTGCCCCAGGCCTGCGCCGTGCAGAATGTGCCACAGTCATATGTCCTGCAGATGGCGCCCCCGGCATATGGTGCAGCCTTGCCCGTACCGGGGTACACTGTGCCCAGTGCGAACCGAGCGTTCGTGGCACCAGAACCTGCGGCGACAGAAGCAGCGTGTGCGGCCCTCGCGCCCCACCTTCGCTTCGCGATGTGGCCGCGCAAGTTTCGGCCGCACCTGCCCGAGAAGTACGACGGCAGCGTCAACCCGGTGGAGTTCCTCCAGATCTACTCCACCGCCGTACTTGCCGCAGGAGGGAATGAAGCCGTCATGGCCAATTACTTCCCTGTCGCCTTGACCGGTCCAGCCCGGTCTTGGCTCATGAGCCTCCCCCAGGGTTCCATAACTTCCTGGGGAGAGCTTTGCCGGCAGTTCATCGCCAACTTCGGCAGTTCCTACAACCGGCCTGGCAAGGAGCTCGACCTCCACGCCATCCAGCAACAACCTGGGGAGTCGCTGCGCTCTTTCATCCAGCGGTTCTCCCAGGTGCGGAACACCATCCCACACATTCAAAATGCTTCTGTGGCGGTGGCGTTCCGGCAAGGCGTCCGGGACAAGAAGATGCTCGAGAAGCTCGCGACCAGGGAGGTCCGCGATGTCTCAGAGCTCTTCAGCCTGGCAGACAAGTGCGCCAGGGCAGCCGAAGGGCGAAACTGGCACTCACTGCCGTCCTCCGAGTCAGGAGGACTGCCCGGATCTGGTCCTACTCCCTGTGGAGGCAGCAGGAAGGCCAAGAACCGAGGCAGATGCAAGATAGAATCACCAACCGCAGCTCCAGTCGTCACTGCAGCGACGCTCAGTGGGGCTCGGGGGCCGCGCCCCGACAAGAGGCAGCGAAGATCACCAATCCCAGAAGGTGATCAAGACAATATGTGCCTCGTGCACGGCAGCTGTCGCCACACTACTGCCGAGTGCCGGGAGATCCGAAAGCTCGCAGAGCGCTTCCGCAATGGGAAGCAGCAGCAGGCTGAGGCCCCATCCTTCCGTCCAAAGGATGGCAAACAGAGGGTGGATGTCCCAGACAGCATCGACCACCCAGAGGAGATCCAGGAGCCTCAGTGCGCCGTGAAGGCGGCACGCAATCATGAGGACTCCAGCTCCAGCGACGATGAGCGTCGAAAGAAGCACTACGTCATATACGGCGGGTCCGCCGACCCCTCGTCCCGAAGCGCAGTCAAGACTCTGCGCCGAGCGGTAGCGTCGGTGGCGCCACTCCCAAGTGCCGCACCACACCTTAAGTGGATGGGGACCACCATCAGCTTTGACGCCACCGACTGCCCCAGGAACATGGCTGGGGCCGGCCAACTACCGCTCTTGGTAGCTCCTACAATCGCCAACGTGAGAATGTACCACGTTTTGGTAGATGGTGGAGCTGGGCTGAACCTCATCAGCCATGCAGCTTTCCAGAAGCTGCAGATCCCCATGGTCAAGCTCACCCCGTCGAGCCCGTTCTCAGGGGTAGGGCCGGGACAAGTCATTCCCTACGGCAACATTAGCCTCCCGGTGACCTTCGGGGCTCCGGACAGCTATCGTACAGAGTACATTCTGTTCGACGTAGCGGAGATAGACCTCCCCTTCAACGCCATAATCGGCAGGCCAGCCCTGTACCGGTTCATGGCAGTAGCCCACTACGGCTACCTCGTCCTGAAGATGCCAACACCGACGGGCGTCCTCAGGATTCGTGGAGACCGCACTGCTCCAGTGTCGGCCTTAGAGAAACTTCAATCGCTCGCGACAGCTGGGGCATCAGCCACCGGCAGTGCAGAGCCGGACCAGCTCCGCCCGAGCGCACGCCACCGTGCCTCCGCCACAGCACCCCGAGTGCAACCTCTCGACGAGGGCGGCGTCCCCTTAAAGGTCGTCCAAGTCGGCGCCGAAGCCACCCAGACCACCCGGGTAGCCGGGGGCCTGGATAGCAAATAGGAAGGCGCGCTCGTCACCTTCCTCCGGCACAACATCGACGTGTTTGCATGGCAGCCGTCACAGATGCCGGGGATCCCCAGGGGGGTGATCGAGCACCACTTAAAAGTCTTGCCCGACGCCCGGCCGGTTCAACAGAAGTCCCGCAAGCAGTCCATCGAGCGGCAAAACTTCATTAATGAAGAAGTCAAGAAGCTGCTGGACGCTGGCTTCATACGGGAGGTCCACCACCCCCGTTGGTTGCCGAACCCCGTCGTTGTCCCGAAGGCCAGCGAGAAGCTCCGGATGTGCATCGACTACACCAGTCTCAATAAGGCATGTCCCAAAGATCCATTCCCTCTCCCTAGAATAGATCAAATAGTAGACTCAACATCAGGCTGTGATATGCTGTGCTTCCTAGACGCCTACTCGGGTTTCCATCAGATCCCCATGTCTAGGGAGGATGAGGAGCACACCTCCTTCATCACAGTAGACGGCCTTTATTGTTATGTGTCTATGCCTTACGGCCTAAAGAATGCACTCCCCACCTTTGTGCGAGCAATGCACAAAACCTTTGGGAAGTTAATAAGAGACCTAGTTGAGGTGTACATCGATGACATAGTTGTCAAGGTCAAGCAGGGTTCATCTTTGTTAGATAACCTAGCCTTAGTCTTTGACAAGTTGCGCTCTATGCACACCAAGCTGAACCCCGATAAATGTGTGTTCGGTGTGTCCTCTGGGAAGCTCTTAGGATTCCTGGTCTCGCACCGAGGGATTGAGGCCAACCCAGAGAAGATCAAGGCCATCCACTTGATGCGGCCCCCTGCCCGTGTCAAGGATGTCCAGAAACTCACGGGATGTCTAGCCGCGCTGAGTCGGTTTATACCGAGGCTAGCAGAGCAGGCACTCCCTTTCTTTAAGCTCCTGCGTAAGTCAGGCCCTTTTGCCTGGACTGACGAAGCAGAAGAGGCTTTCCAGGAGTTGAAGCAACTCCTGACGACCCTACCTATCATGGTAGCCCCTGAGCCCGGAGAGCACCTGCTGCTCTACATCGCGGCGACAACTGAAGTGGTGAGTATGGTCCTCGTCGCAGAGCGGCCGGACCTCTCATCTTCACAACCTGCTCCGGTAGCAGAAGACAGACGCCAGGAGGCCCCGCAGGACCAAGGCGGTCTCCCGGACCTCCAAGGCAACCTCCCGAAGGTCCAGGTCGGCCTCCCGGAGGTCCAGGGCGGTCTCCCGGACCCCCAAGATAAACCCCCGGGGATCCTGCGGGACCCCCCGGGGGCCAAATGGGACCTCCCGGAGGTCCCCCAAAACCCCCCGGAGCTCCCGGATAACCAAGATAGCTTAAGGGCCTCCGGGTCCCAGCTCCCGGAGGCCCCCGTGGGTCCACTCACCTCCAGTGGGCCAGGGCCAATGGACAAGGACCTCCCAAGCCTAAGAGAGAGGGTTCGAACCATCCAGAGGCCTGTCTACTACATCAGCGAAGTACTCATGATGCCAAGACAAGGTACCTAGATGTTCACAAGCTGCTGTATGTGGTGCTCGTGGCCTCCAGGAAGCTCCGCCATTACTTCCAGGCCCACCGGGTCTCGGTAGTCACCTCGTATCCGCTGAAGACAATTCTTCACAGCCCCCATGCGACTGGCAACGTTGCTAAATGGGCGGCGGAGCTGGCGGAGTTTGAGCTGGACTTCCTCCCACGCCATGCAGTCAAGAGCCAAGCACTGGCTGACTTTGTGGCAGAGTGGACACCAACGAAGACTGACCCAGGGAGCCATGAAGGCGGTGAACCAGAGCACCAAGCTCCGGTCTTCACCGAACCCCACTGGACACTTTTCTTCGACGGCTCCTCGCGAAAGCAGGGGGCCGGTGCCGGCGTACTTCTCCTCATGCCATCGGGGGAACATTTTGGGTACATGGTGTGTCTCAATTTCAAGGAAACCAACAACATGGCAGAGTATGAAGCACTCATCTTTGGCCTGCAGACAGCCCTGTCTTTAGGCGCTCGCCAGTTGTTGGCACAGGGCGACTCCCAACTGGTCATCAAACAAGTCAAGGGCGAATGCTCCTGCAATGACCCACAGCTAGCTGCGTATCTGCTTCACGTGCAGATGTTGGAGAAAGAATTCCTCGCCTTGGACCTGCACCACGTACCGCGCGCTGGCAATGCTGCAGCTGACAACCTTTCAACGAAGGCTTCCACCGGAGCCCCTGCGCCCGAAGGAGTTTTCGAGAGGACGCTGCTGCGGCCTACAGCCCGGCCCGCCGAGCCGGGCGAAGGGGGCTTGACCAGCACCTCGAAGCTGGCGGTCCCGGCGGCCCTACAGCCATGGATGCCGCCAAGGATCGTAAGAGTCACTGGGGACTCCGTGCAACCCAGCGCTCAAGATCCAGAAGCTCAAGTCAGACCCGATGCATGGATCACGGAGATCCGGGACTACTTGAAAGACAATATCCTCCCTGATGAACATGCAACCGCTGAGCGGATTGTGCGTATGGCTAAGAGGTACGTGCTGGTTGAGGGGGATCTCTACCGGCGTGGCGCCAACCACATCCTAATGCGGTGCATAACCCAGGGGGAAGGCTGCGACTTGCTCGCTGAGATCCATGGAGGCGAATGTGGAAGTCACTCTTCCTCACGCACGCTTGTCGGTAAAGCCTTCCGGCATGGCTTCTACTGGCCGACAGCACTCCAGGATGCCGTCAAGCTGGTCGAGAGCTGCAAGGCATGCCAGTTCCACGCCAAGCAGATCCATACACCGGCTCAGGTGGTACAGATGATCCCACCCTCATGGCCATTTGCCGTATGGGGGCTGGACATCTTGGGACCATTTCCCAGAACCGTCGGGGGATTCCGGTACCTCTATGTCGCCATCGACAAGTTCACCAAGTGGCCGGAAGCTACACCAGTTGTCACCATCAACAAACAATCCGCAGTAAGATTCATCAAGTCTATTATCTGCCGGTTCAGGGTCCCGAACAGAATCATCACCGACAACGGGACCCAGTTCACCAGCGCAGCCTTCCAAGACTACTGCGAGGACCTTGGCATTCAGGTATGCTATGCCTCTGTCGCCCACCCAAAGAGCAATGAGCAAGTTGAGAGGGCCAACGCGGAGATTCTCCAGGGCCTCAAGACTCGCACCTTCGCCAGTCTGAAGAAACATGGTGCCAATTGGGTAGATGAGCTTCCGAGCACACTATGGGCTAACCGGACATCCCAGAGCCGGGCCACCGGGGAGACACCCTTCTTCATGGTGTATGGGGCCGAAGCTGTACTTCCCCCAGATATCACCATGAAGTCTCACCGTGTCCGGGCTTACGACGAAGCCGCGCAGGACAACCTCCGGCGTGGAGAAATCGACCTCGTCGACGAGGTCCGATTACATGCAGCACTCCGTAACGCGCGGTACAGACAAGCGCTCCAGCGCTACCACCAGAGATCTGTGCGTGCCCGGGAGCTGCAGGAAGGTGACCTGGTGCTGCGGCGCATACTTTCTCGCGAAGGGGCCCACAAACTCTCCCCTAGTTGGGAAGCTCCCTTCCGAGTCGCGAAAGTATGCCGCCCCGGGTGTGTGCGCCTTTCCACCGAGGATGGGGACCTGCTCCGAAACCCTTGGAACATAGAACAACTCCGTAAGTTCTACCCCTAGAGCAAAGATAGGACAATACTTTCTTTCCGTAATAAACTCCATAGAGTCCAGGAACAGCGCTCGGAGCAGCTAAGCCCAAGGGGACGGTACAGGACTACGTTCAGCTTTGCCTGGTTCCGACTCCAAGCGCGTAGAGTCTTGCTTCCCCTCTCAATGGGGCGGGTCGTGGCCTCCATGTTTAGCCTGCCTTCCTCCTGTGGAAAGTTATACGAAAAGAAACTTGTTTGTCGGTACCTGAGATATGGGGTACCCCCGCGCACAGGAAGAAATGCCTAAGGAACTCACCCTTCTCCGCAGGGAGAGCTCCGAAGGCGCCACGCGTCCGGCGGGGCCGGACCTCCCTCTCCTCAGAGGAGAGATCCAGGCCCGCCACGTGGCATACAGAAGCCGGACCTCCCCCTCCGCGGCAGAGAGGTCCGAAGGCGCCACGCGTCCAGCGGGGCCGGACCTCCCTCTCCTCAGAGGAGGGCTCCGGGCCCGCCACGTGGCCGACAGAAGCCGAGCCTCCCCCTCCACGGGGTGAGGTCCGGAGGCTCCACGTGCCCCGCAGGCCAGACCCTCCTCTCCTCAGAGAAGGGCTCCGGGCCCGCCACGTGGCCAGAAGAACGGTGCTGCCTGCCCCCGAGAGAAAGGCAGCGGGCGTAAAGACGCCCCATACCTTGCCCGTACAAGGTATTCAAGGCCCGCGTCTTCCCAAGACGCGGAGACGTGGAGCACGGCTGTCGAAGTGTGCGGTCGACACTTCCCCCGGGCCTGCACTGGGCAGCCCGCGGAGGTTCTTTTTTCGGAGGGGCTAGTCCCTAGCGGAGAGCTTGCGCAGATGGACGAGTTAGTAAGAGCTTGACACGGCGAGTTTTACATGGTTCAGGCCGCTAGAGCATAAAACCCTACGTCCATGGCGAGCTATGGAGCTCGCTGTATTGCTTGCTGCTCAGGGCCGGAGGCCTGAGCTTGGGGGTGAGTTACAGCTTGAGAGTGTATGGCTAGCGTATGAGTTGCAAAGTGCGAACCCAGGGTGCTAATGGCTAGAGTGCGAACCCCTGCTAACGTCGCCTACCCGAGCCTTTTATAGTCCAAGACTCGGGTGGCTTACAAGGGGGGCCGGGACCCGACAGGTGGTCCCGGGGAGATTGACTGATATCTACCGTATCTGCAGTTATGCCGGTAGTTGTCTCTGCCGAAGGTTTCTGAGTCTTCGTCTTGTAGCTCTGCCCATGCCGCATGCTAGTCGTATATGACGCCCTCATATCTGTGGAAAGCCACGGAACCGAGAACTAATGCATATGTGTGTCCAGGATGTTCATCACACATACACATACTTTCCACAAACTGAATTCAGATTATATATTACCACGAATAACAGAGTTTATTACAACACCTCATGAGTCTTGGACTCATGCTCACAGCGAAAGTCTTTATTTCTACGCAGCGGAAATCTTTATTTAAATGCGGAAGCAAAAACTAATGCGGAAGCAAAACTAAGCAGAAGTGGCTCCATCTCTACTCCCTCCACAGGTAAGGTTGAGAACAGATCACACGCTATAATGCTCTACTCGCTCTTCATAGTAGTCTTCTCTTGCTGTTGATGAAGAAATAATAATGCAAGTTTGAGTACAATGATGTACTCAGCAAGTGCGGAAAAACACATGATATGCAGCTCATAAACAAGGTAGGCATAAAAGGCTTATTTGCAGAAAAGCAGATTTATAAAACCATGATAAAACAACAACTTAAGTTTAAATGTAATCCCAACATGTATTAAATTACCAACATACCTCCATCACTTCCCGCGTACCATCCGAACATTAACCAATCTAATTTTATTCATACTTACGAATACCTCCTCGTATTCGCTTCCATCTCACCTCATAAAACAACCTCGTCTCGCACCGAGACCAATCTCATATGACTCATCAGTCATACAACCATCTTACCTCCCGGACTCAACAGTCCCAAACCAAACCATAACCAATAACCATAACCAAGAACCTTCCCAATAACCATTCCAGTAACCATCCCATCTAATCATGGCAGTTTAGCCAGGTGCTCATGACCGTAAGCTCGGCTATCATGATAGTTTTAGACTCCGCAGAGTTTGCACCTCTTTACCCACAAGTTTGTGATTTCGTCACCCGTCGGCGACTGCAGAACCTCCATTATACCAGTACACAACCGTCGGTGTATGGTCAAGAGATCACAAAATAGCCTTTACAAAGGGGTTACTAGATGTATGGACTCACTAAGGTTTCACCGGCAGGCTAGAATCTCCAATTCTCCCACCCACGGGCCCCCTCTTGTGCCATGCAGTTCCCAGGGCAGTCCTCACTCGACTCCCGTTCCCCGCGCCTTCCACAGTCCATAACACTCTAGCAACTTACCTAATTACTCAGCTAAGCCGCACCCATACTTGGCCTTGTGGTGGCACTGTTATCCTGGCATGTGCATGCATGAACCGGTCCTTAGATCTGCGGCAAGCAAAACCACCCTCTCATGCTACCTCATTCACAAACCCAGTCTTGCCTAGATCTCCCTCCGATCCATGTTTATTAACCTCATCAGTTACTTATTATCAGTACGAATGCAGTTAGCTAGACACATCTATCTCGCTTCCCAATCCCATGGACTCAGCGAAGCATAAAGCAAAAACCATACCCGACTTATAAACTTCCCAGGCGACAAGGATGGTTTAATCAAAACTAGTAAACTCCTATAAAAAGGTTTTCCCATCATGTTTGACTCAGCACACACACCTTTTCGCAAAACAAAATAGTTTTACCCAAAACATAGGATCAACATGGTCAAGGAGCACTTGCCTTGTTCTTGCGGTTCCGGTTGCTCTTGATTCTCAAAACCTTGTTGTTGCAGCTCGTCGTACACAGCTTCCTGAGTTTGTCCTGCTTTGTAGGATTCACGTGCATGCAAATTCACAGCAATCAATATTATGCACAAACCCTAAACTAGGTGCGATGATGCACATGCATGCTATCCTATGATTAGTTTTATTAGATCGATCTGTACTTATTCTTGCATGGCTTGCATGGTCAGAGGTGTTCGTGATGATCTGGTCTTTAGATCAAACTGATCATCAAGTGATCTGTCCACGAAAAGGCTTCTGTTCAGATGCAAAAGAGATGAACACAGTGATGTCGTAAGGTGGTATCGAAGTCCTACCTCACACTCTTCTTGACTTTGAGGTCCTCCTCAGACCACTCGGTTCTTCTCCGATGATCTCCCTTGTTGCGCTTCGGCGATGTTTTGCTCGGCGAGTTAGGGCTTAGAGCGCTAAGTCGTCGACTCAGGAGTTGAAAGAGAAGTTCGTGATTTCGGCCAGAGGTTCCGGGTTCTATTTATAATTAGGAAGAGAAGAGTCCTAATCTGATTGGATCCCGAATAAGAGTCTTATTCAGATCTTTGTTAGATCCTGACGTCTTATCTTCGGTAACATCGTGGAGTTTAGATCGGTTTCCATTGCGTACCGGTATCTTCACGCGTAAAAACCGCTCCAGACTCGTTACTTCCGCGGTGATGAGCTCCGGAAGCTCCACGTGTCCTTCCGAGCCTGGTATCTCTTCTCCCGCAGAGACGAGCTCCGGTTGTGCCGCATGTCCATCGATCAAGACCTCCCTCTTCTTCGAGCTCCGCGCACGCCACGTGTGGGTGCCGGTCTTTCAGCTCTCCTTTCCTCAGGGACATGCTCCGAGGTCGACACGTGTTTAGCTGCAACGGACCTTCCGGTGATAAGCTCCGGCGGTGACACATATTTGATAGATCCGGACTTCTCTGAGATGAGCTCCGGAATTGACACGTATCCCCCGCAAATGGTCCTCTGATTTCCGCGAGGACTAGCTCCGAGGATGACACGTGTCCTATAAAAAAATGCCTTTGCTTCTTCCGCAGCGGCTAGCTCCGCGGTAGCACGTGTCCCACAGGGTCGGAGTTCTTTCCAATTGCGGAGGTGACCCCCGAGCCTGCCATGTAGCTAGTTTAGCGGCGGACCTCTCCCAATTTCTCGGGGATGAGCTCCGAACACGCCACGTGGTCTGCTGGCCGTGGAAATTGCCTTTGGTGCTCTTGGAGAGCTTTATTGGCTATCCTTTTGGTACTTGTCTCTGTTTCTACTCTTCTTAAAATGTTTTTCTTCTTCATAAAACATGAACATATGCTGACACCCGAGGTGAGGATGTCACATCGTAGTGGATGATGACGGCAGGGGCGGCATGGGATGTCTTGTCGCTGCGTTTATTGGCTGGCAGGCTCTGACACTGCGCGCCAGTCTGTGACGCGACTGGGCGCAACGGCACCTGACAGAGGCATGCTCCGCGTCTCCGCGTCTTGGGAAGGCACGGGCCTTGAATACCTTGTACGGGCAAGGTATGGGGCGTCTTTACGCCCACTGCCTATCGCTCGGGGGCAGGCAGCGCCGTTCTGCTGGCCACGTGGCGGGTCCGGAGCCCTCCTCAGACGAGAGGGGGGGGGGGCGGCCCTGCAGGACACGTGGAGCCTTCGGACCTCTCCCCGTGGAGGGGGAGGTTCGGCTTCTGTTGGCCACGTGGCGAGCCCGGAGCTCCTCTCTGAGGAGGGGGAGGTCCGGCCTCTCTGGACACGCGGCACCTTCGGACCTCTCTCCAGCGGAGGGGGAGGTCCGGCTTCTGTATGCCACGTGGTGGGCCCGGAGCTCTCCTCTGAGGAGAGGGAGGTCCGGCCCCGCTGGACGCATGGCACCTTCGGAGCTCTCCCTGCGGAGAAGTGCGAGATCCTTAGGCATTTTCCCCTGTGCGCGGGGGTACCCCATATCGAGGGTACCGACAGTGGCCCCCGGGCCCATCTGGGGGGAGCTAGCGAGCCCGAGGTGGGACCTTCGTCTCTTCTGATCCGCGCACTTTCTTGTCTTGAGTACTCCCTGTGCTGGCAGGGTCTTAACGGCTTCGGTGTTCAGCCTCTTAGGAGAGGGTGAAGCCTGGCATCGGAGCTCGGCCCGGCTGTGGGGGCAGAGGTCCGGAAGTCATCGGAGCTCAGGCCAACGAAGGTCGTGAGGTCCGGCATCAGCGCTCGCCTCTGAAAGGAGGGTGAGGGCTGGCCTCGGAGCTCGGCCCAGCTGTGCGGGCGGAGGTCCGGAACTGCTCAGTGGTCCCCCCTTTCCTATCCCTTAGTCT
Organism: Neostapfia colusana; assembly: GCA_030760725.1. Classification (NCBI taxonomy): domain Eukaryota; kingdom Viridiplantae; phylum Streptophyta; class Magnoliopsida; order Poales; family Poaceae; genus Neostapfia; species Neostapfia colusana. The sequence continues at coordinate 21,755,693 of JASWHV010000017.1, read as the reverse complement.
CATTTGGCTTACTGTCCCAGGCCGGAATACGGGGCTTGCATAATCCAGTGCACTTGGTCCCAGAGGTCTGGCCCCAGCCCCAGTCAGGGTGTAACCGCCCAGCCCCCTGGTACTCAGACCGTAGCGCCAGGAGGCAGAGTGCTCATGCTTTGGGTGCAAGACCGGGCAAAGCAAGGCTCCTGACCCCCCGTTCTAGCGTAGGTCTTTTCTCGGAGGAGACCAACTGGCAGTGAAGTACCGTTATAGGGGGAGATTCAAAAGGCCACCGGGCCTCTGGCAGGTACCCCAAGCACTACCGCCTTCGGCAGGACGGCAAATATCGACTATGCATGAGAGCCGGAAAGAGGAGCCGAGTGTAAAATGGACGCACACTGTCTAGAGCGTGGGGAGGTGTTCATATAAATTAATGCGTAATTTAAATAAACACCTAAGTAAGCATGGTGAACTTACTGGGTAGCGTCGGAGCGCCTGTCTTCACACAGAGCGGGTCATGCGTGGCTTCGTCGTACGCCGGACACGGGGGGACCCCCATGGCTATATCAGGAGGAAGCATGGCTTCGGCCCCGCATACCATGTGGAAGGGTAGTTCCCGTGACCCGGCCCTAGGAAGTCCGGCTGGCCCTCGACATGGAGGAGCCTGTATCCCCCGACGGTTCTGGGTGCGCGTCTGCACCGGTTGTGTGGGTCTGCTTGCTGTGGACCTGGCACGCATTGCATCCCTAACCGGTTTGACGGCGTCCAGGTGGCTCTCGGTCAGTAGGAGCCATGCCGGGTGGCTTAACCGACCAACGTGCGGGACGATGAGCGTTCCAAGCACTCGCCTCCTTGGACTACTGCGAGCTAATCGCAGCCTTCCTCCTGGGTTATGCACCGCAATAGGATGTCGTGGCGCCACGCCAGTAAAGATACCAGCGCGTAGCTCTTAGCCATCCGCACCACCCGTTCAGCGGATGCACGTTCATCAGGAAGGATGTCCTTCAAGGAGTCCCGGACCTCCGTGGTCCATGCATCGGGACTACTTGAGCTTCCGGATCTTGAGCGCTGGGTTGCACGGAGTCCCCAGTGACTCTTACGATCCTTTGGCAGCATCCAGGGCCGCCGGGACTGCCTAGCTTCGAGGCACTGGTTCAGCCCCCTTCGCCCGGCTCGGCGGGCCGGGCTGTGGACCGCAGCAACGTCCTCTCGAAGACTCCTTCATGAGCAGGGGCTCCGATGGAGGCTTTCGTTGAGAGGTCGTCAGCTGCGGCCGTGCAAGCACGCGGTACATGGCGCAGGTCCAAGGCGAGGGATTCTTTCTCCAACATCCGCACGTGAAGAAGCTAAGCAGGTAGCTGTGGGTCATTGCAGGGGCATTCACCCTTAACTTGCTTGATAACTAGCTGGGAGTCGCCCTGCGCCAACAACTGGCGAGCGCCCAGAGACAGGACTGTCTTTTAGGCCAAAGATGAGTGCTTCATACTCTGCCAAGTTGTTGGTTGCCTTGGAATTGAGACGCACCATGTACCCAGACTGCTCCCCCGATGGCATGAGAAGGAGTACGCCGGCACCGGCCCCCTGCTTTCTCGAGGAGCCGTCGAAGAAGAGCGTCCAGTGAGGCCCGGTGAAGACCGGAGCTCGGTACTTTGGTTCACCGTCTTCGTGGCCCCCTGGGTCAGCCTTCCTTGGCGTCCACTCAGCCACGAAGCCAGCCAGTGCTTGGCTCTCGGCTGTCTGACGTGGTCGGGAGCTCAGCTTGAACTCCGCCGTCTTCGGGCTGTCTTCCGGCTTTGGAAGCTGGCAGTGAGTGCCAGCTCCGCCATCCGGCTGCTCTGGCGCACTTGTCCGCCAGGCTGAAGGGCTCGGAGGCATCGCAGACCTCTCTGGTTGCAAGCCTCCCAAGTATCTTCTTGTCCTGGACACTGTCGAAGTGCCGCCACCACAGAAGCACTTTGGATATGCGGAATGGTGTTGCGTACCTGGGAGAACCGCTGGATGAAGGAGCGCAGCGACTCCCCAGGTTGTTGCTTGATGGCTTGGAGGTCAAGCTCCGTGCCGGGACGGGTGTAGGAGCTGCCGAAGTTGGCGATGAACTGCCGGTAGAGCTCTCCCCAGGAAGTTATGGAACCCTGAGGGAGGTTCATTAGCCAAGACCGTGCTGAGCCGGTCAAGGCGATGGGGAAGTAGCTTGGCCATGACGGCCTCATCCCCTCCTGCGGCAAGTACGGCGGTGGAGTAGATCTGGAGGGACCCCGCCGGGTTGACGCTGCCGTCGTACTTCTCGGTCAGGTGCGGCTGAAACTTGCGCGGCCAACTCGTGAAGCGGAGGTGGGGCTCCAGGGCCGTACATCCTGCCCCTGTTGCTGCAGGTGTTGGTGCTGCGAACGCTTGGTTCGCCGCTGGCACAGTGTACCCCGGTATGGGCAAGGCTGCGCCATAGACCGGGGGCGCCGTTTGCAGGACATATGGCTGTGGCATATGCTGCGTGGCGTATGTCTGGGGCAGAGTTCGCGTGGCGAAAGTCTGCGCCTCAGGCAGGGTAGAGGCAGTCGTCATGCTGACGCCGGCCTCTTGGCTGTGATGTCTTTCTCGTCGCCGCTCGAGGAACATTTGGGCGTCTTGGCCAAGGTGGCATCGTTCCAGCTCAGTCCTCAGGTCCGTCGACGGAAGCCTGGTGGAGCTGGAATCCGCCGTCTGTCCGTCAACCATTGGCGTGCGCATAAGCGACACAGCCGGTTGGCCGGAGCGTCGTCCCCGCTGAAGTCGAGGGTTTGTGGAGGCGACGACGAGACGGTCTATCTCGCGAATCCCTGCTGGGTCGCTGCCTGAGGCGCGTCCCCAACAGGCGGATTGTGCGGTAGCGCTCTTGCTGCGGCTGGCGCACCCCCGCCGGGTACGCCCAGCGCTACTGAAGACCTGACGCTGGTTGGAGCCTGCATTGCCGGGGTCGGCGCTGCCAGAGCCGGTTGCTGGCTCCCAGTGCAGGTACTGGCGGCACGAACGCTTGGTTGCGCCTGACACAGTGTACCCCGGTATGGGCAAGGCTGCACCATAGGCCGGGGACGCCGCTTGCAGAGCACATGGTTGTGGCTTATGCTGCACGGCGTACGCCTGGGGCAGAGCTCGCGTGGCGAAGGTCCGCCCTTCAGGCGGGGTTGAGGCCGACGTCATGTTGTCGCCAGCCTCTTGAGTGCGACGCCTTTCTCGACGTCGCTCGAGGTACACCCGGGTATCCTGGCCCAAGTGACACCGTTCCAGCTCTGTCCTCAGATCCGTCGACTGGAGCCTGGTGGAGCTGGAATCTGCCATCTGCTCGTCAACCATTGGTGTGCGCATCAGCGACACAGCCGGTTGGCCGGAGCGTCATCCCCGCTGAAGTCGAGGGGTTGCGGCGGCGACGACGAGACGGTCTACCTCGTGAATCCACTGCTGGGTCGCTGCCTGAGGCGCGTCCCCAGCAGGCGGATTGTGCAGTAGCGCTCTTGTTGCGGCTAGCGCACCCCCGCCGGGTACGCCGAGCGCTACTGAAGACCTGACGCTGGTTGGAGCCTGCATTGCCGGGGTCGGCGCTGCCAGAGCCGGTTGCTGGCTCCCATTGCAGGTACTGGTGCCGCGAACGCTTGGTTGCGCCTGGCACAGTGTACCCCGGTATGGGCAAGGTTGCACCATAGGCCGGGGACGCCGCTTGCAGAGCACATGGTTGTGGCTTATGCTGCGCGGCGTACGCCTGGGGCAGAGCTTGCGTAGCGAAGGTATGCCCTCCAGGCTGGGTCGAGGCCGACGTCATGTTGTCGCCAGCCTCTTGAGTGCGACGCCTTTCTCGACGTCGCTCGAGGTACACCCGGGCATCCTGGCCCAAGTGACACCGTTCCAGCTCTGTCCTCAGATCCGTCGACTGGAGCCTGGTGGAGCTGGAATCTGCCGTCTGCTCGTCAACCATTGGTGTGCGCATCAGCGACACAGCCGGTTGGCCGGAGCGTCGTCCCCGCTGAAGTCAATGGTTTGCGGCGGCGACGACAAGACGGTCTATGTCGTGAATCCACTGCTGGGTCGCTACCTGAGGCGCGTCCCCAGCAGGCGGATTGTGCAGTAGCGCTCTTGCTGCTGCTAGCGCACCCCCACCGGGTACGCCCAGCGCTACTGAAGGCCTGACGCTGGATGGAGCCTGCATTGCCGGGGTCGGCACTGCCAGAGCCGGTTGCTGGCTCCCAGCTTGCCCTGACACACTCCGTCCTGAGTGTGTCATCATGTACTCTCCCCTGGTCACGGTTTGCCGCGGACGCAGGGGGGGGAGAGTTTGCCGCTGAAGGAAGCTTGGTCATCTTCGTCGGCGGAAACTCGTCGCGCTAGGAGAAAAGCCCCCTTCCTGGCGCGCCAAATGTCGAAGTGTGCGGTCGACACTTCCCCCGGGCCTGCACTGGGCAGCCCGCGGAGGTTCTTTTTTCGGAGGGGCTAGTCCCTAGCGGAGAGCTTGCGCAGATGGACGAGTTAGTAAGAGCTTGACACGGCGAGTTTTACGTGGTTCAGACCGCCGGAGCATAAAACCCTACGTCCACGGCGAGCTATGGAGCTCGTTGTATTGCTTGCTGCTCAGGGCCGGAGGCCTGAGCTTGGGGGTGAGTTACAGCTTGAGAGTGTATGGCTAGCGTATGAGTTGCAAAGTGCGAACCCAGGGTGCTAATGGCTAGAGTGCGAATCCCTGCTAACGTCGCCTACCCGAGCCTTTTATAGTCCAAGACTCGGGTGGCTTACAAGGGGGGCCGGGACCCGACAGGTGGTCCCGGGGAGATTGACTGATATCTACCGTATCTGCAGTTATGCCGGTAGTTGTCTCTGCCGAAGGCTTCTGAGTCTTTGTCTTGTAGCTCTGCCCATGCCGCATGCTAGTCGTAGTGGATGATGACGGCGGGGGCGACATGGGATGTCTTGTCGCTGCGTTTATTGGCTGGCAGGCTCTGACACTGCGCGCCAGTCTGTGATGCGACTGGGCGCAACGGCACCTGACAGAGGCGTGCTGTGGGGACCACCCCGTGGTTCACCCACTCCAGGATCGCATAGGGTGGTGCCGTGCGATGCGGCACCCAACAGCACACACGAAAAGAATAAAGGTTAACATACAAACTTTTATTTAATATAAAACAGCTGAAATCTTTTTACAAAACCTAGTCATACAGCGGAAGTAATATACATATATGTCCTCTCATCTTAACTATGCAAAAGTGCAGCCGTCCATCCCGGGGACGCTACACACTAGCAGCATGGAACCGGAGATCACGGCAGCGTGCAGGGCTCCAGCTCGGCCGTGTACCCCGACGGGGGCATCGCCTCGTCCTCGGAACCTTCCTCATAACTCTCACCTGCACACAGCTCAAATATTGCAACTGTGAGCACGAAGGCTCAGCAAGTCTTAACCGTCAACTCTGGGCATGGAACTCTACGTGCAAGGATATGTAAGATGGGAAAAGGAATTTGCGACAAAGACACGCCTATAAGTTGGTCCTTACTTTCTATTTTATAGCAGCAGATTCATGTGCCTTAGGCAGCCCTCACATCGGAAGTCCACAATCAAACAAGAAGCGCTTCCCTCCGATGTGGTGATGCCCAAAGTGGAATATAAACTTAATTAGCTCTATATCTACAGCAATCAAGGTATTTAAGACATTAAGAGCAATGCAGCATTTTTAGTTGGCTTATTTCACTTCTTACTACGTCACAGCGCAGTGAACAAGCGGGTACTCAAATAACCGCGAGGGACGGTGATTGCAATCAAGACACACCCGGATAACACGTCACATACACCCACTTTCAGAAGCGTGATTCCACACCCCTTCCTACTCTGTTGTATGCAACAACCTTTCAAAGGCAACCCAAATGCCAAACCGGTCCATCTGTAACGGGTAGGAGGTCCCCGCGTGGAGCGTGACTGTGCCCACCGGCAGATTTACACCTTGCTACCCTCAACCCACTCCTATTTACGGTTGGGTAAGCCTCGACACCCAGGTTAACCAATTACATCGGTTTCCTGGTTCCCATATGCCAGTATGCATCCGGTACTGTTCGATACTTGTCCAGCAGGGCCGCACACGGACGGTCCTCAACCGACACCAACAGGGCTAAGGACGTGAGACCTCTGCTCACTGCATCCTATCCCCCCTGCTGGGTCTCATTTTCTTACAACTCAAGCTATTATCTACCTCTTTTCATCCCGTGCAATAAGTACTATCTCGCGAGTAGCTTCCAACCACTCGACTTCTACCGAGATCCTAAACATTAGCATGGCATTCTCTACTCGTCGAGTCTGTAAACTACCCAACCCACCATAGGATTTTAAGAGGCTATGCAAGTGGGGTTTCAATCACCCTAACTCTAATGCAAACATTCAACCTAGACATAAATGATACAAATGAAAACTTTATAAAAGGTAGTTAAGTGCAAACCGGGGCTTGCCTGGTTGCGAGTTAAATGTGAAGTCAGCTTCCGGTGGCAGGACGTCCAAAGGCTCCGGCGTATCCTCAACTTCGGTCACTATTATGAAATGTAATAAAATACATGTATAAGTATTAAGAATTTATAAGAATTGGACTTCTATTCATAGCTATTGCTATTTATAATCCTTAATTGGCTTTGGGATTTTTACAGTGGAGACTAGACTCTCTAAGGATGTTTTGAGCCAAATTTGGAGACATGTCATTGCACAATGTAGTCTTTAAAATTCCTACAAAAACAATGCTTATCTGAATTTTGAGCCCAAATCAGGAGCTTGACATAGCTAATGGTGGAAGATCTGATTAGGGTAAGTCTCCATGGTTCTAACAAAATTTGTTTCACCATTTTTGGAGCTATCATCAGAGAGATATGAATTTTTGAACTTAAACAGGAGTTCTGAAAAAGCTTCTGTTTAAATTTGAATTTTCAAATAAAGGCTGAACTTGAGAAGGTAATTTGACCTAGCAAATGACCTCCAATAAAGCCCAAATTTTTACTGGAGAACAGTATCTATGAAGAGGTTTGGCTACCCAAATTTGGGAATATTTCATAAAGAATTGCTCCTGTAATAAATCCCTAAAGGATTTATTAGAAACAATTCTACAGAAATTCCTGGGCATTTTCATAGCCTAAAATTGGTTTCTCTGTGAAGTACTCCTCCTGAGGAATCCAACAAAATTGGTCTTACTCTTTTTGAAGTTTTCTACACAAAGTTATGGCCTTGTAAAGATCAGCTAATTTCTGAAATTATTTCTCTAATGGAAACTTCAAATAATTGGGCTGGGCCCACTGTTTTAATTCGGGCCAGTCAGATTTTGGCAACACCGGGGGCTACGGGGTTATTCCCGCGCAGCCGCACCAGATCCGGCGCCACAAGCCGATCCGGCGCCTTCCTGGTGCCACTGACAGGTGGGGCAGGCCCCCACCTTCTTCAACCTCGCGCCGGCCGGCCTCCTCGCCGGAGAAGCGACTGTGCCTCGTCGGAACGGCTGTCCCGTGCCTCAAACGGCTCAACCCTCGCCGCCTGTGGCTAAAACCCGACGAGGAACACTTTGGTGAGCTCGGTGGCGGTGCTAACTGGCCGGAAATACCTCCCCGACGGTGGCAGTAACTTGGGCGACTCCGGCGACGTGGTGTTCGCCCGGCAAGCCCGGAAACCGACCGCAGTTGGGTCCTACAGCACCACGGTGACCTGGGGAGCTCGGAACACTACCCTGATCCCCCGGAAAACGGCTGGAAACATGAGCTCGCCGTGTGACCGAAATGGTTCTTCCCCGCCGTGAGGAAAAACACGGAGAACTCTTCGGACTCTGCATGGATTTGCTTGCCGTTTGCTCGAGAAGGGTCGTCATGGCTTGGAGAACCTATGCCTAGACTCTTGCGAGCCCCAACCCAATATGGCCCTGGAATTTCCCGATTTATTTCAACTCGGTTCCAAGGAACCCCGGCGACAAACTTCGAATTCCGGCCAACCTAGGATATGACCTAGCTCCAAACTGGGAGGACAGGAAGAAGAGTCGACAACGCACCTAGAACACCGGTTGGATGAGCGTGAACAAGCTGGAGGTGGCCGGTCGACGGTGCGGCGTCTTGGCGGCAAGCTGGAAAATGGAACGATGAACTTAGGCTCAGTTCTCGGGACCAGCTCGAAGGAACGGCAGGGGCTGTCGTCAGAGAGGAACTAGAGGGCCTTGCGCACCTTCCTACGACCTCAACCTGTCGTGACAACATCGGAGTGGTGTCGATGACGGACGGCGACGCGGATCAACCGAGCGGCGGCCGAGGCTACGCGAACTGAGCAGGGAACAGGGAAAACACGTCGGTGAACGGCCGAGAGAGCAAGGGGGGGTTGTTCTGGGACTGTGGCACGCGCGTACGATCAAGTAGACGGCAGAAACAGGAGGTGGCGCGGCACACCTCGGGCGGGGGGTCGGAGACGGGAGCTGTCGCGCCCCTGCTGTTCGACCGAATGGAGCAAAGGCGGTAGCTCCTGTGGGTGGCTGACAAATGGGCCCCACCTCCCCTCTTTGTTTAATCAACTTTTTCTGATACTTTCCCACCAGCAACTCAACATTAAAAACTTGACTTCAACCCCAAGTCATAGTTTGAATTTGCTGAATTCAAATAGTTTGAATTCGGGTGTGAAATTTGGATGTGGTTTGATCATTTGAATTTGAAAAAGAGTTTGAATTCCCCACTTTGTATTACCTCAAAAATATAGCAAACCAGCTCCAAAATTTCCAACTTTTGGCATGGCTGCTCATTCAAAGGTGGAGAACACATTTGTGAACCCAAATTTTGAAATTGAGGGAATTGGAATTTGAAACTGAATTTAAAATTCAGATTAGAGGGTTTCTCCTTTTAATTCCAAACAAATATCAAAACTCCTCCAAATGAGCTGAAATTTGGAAGGGTGAATATTTGGACTATGAAGATCCAAGTTATGAACTTAGATCTCCATGTTTGGAAGTTTTGGGAAGTCTAAACCCTCACTTTGAACTCACACTTATTATAATTCCAAGTTTTAATTCCCCTCATTTTTCATAAGTGTACATGAGCTGAATTTTCTTGCTACCACTTTTTGGGGATTTTACATCCCTCCCCCCTTAAAAAGAATCTCGTCCCGAGATTCTAAAGGAAAAGTAAAGTGGGGAAAAACTTTACCGGGTATATGATGATAGCAAGTCCGGATAATATGTTCGTAAATAGTCCTCGCTTTCCCATGTCGCCTCATCAGCGGTATGGTTACTCCAAAAGACCTTGTAGAACCATAAGGTCCGGTTTCTTGTGGCACGAGTCTTTTCATCGATAATCTGGATTGGATACTCCGTGTACGTGAGGTCCGGTTGGAGAACTTCTATGTCTTCTGTGCGGACTTCAGCCGAGGGCTTGAGGCACTTTCTCAGCGGAGAGATTTGGAAGACGTTGTGAATGCCTGTGAGCGACGCTGGTAACTCTAGGCGATAGGCCACGGGTCCGCATCTTTCAATGACGGCGAACGGACCAATGAACCGCGGCGCAAGTTTACCCTTCACTCCGAAACGATGAACTCCTTTCATCAGAGACACACGGACATAAACATGGTCCCCGATGTCGAAGTGGAGAGGTCGGCGTGTTTTATCCGCATAGCTTTTCTGACGAGATTGAGCGGCCTTAAGGTTGGCTTGTATCACTCGCACTCGTTCTTCAGCCTCATTCACAAGTTCAATGCCGTAGATGACTCGCTCGCCAGACTCGCACCAATTGAGAGGTGTGCGACATTTCCGGCCGTGGAGAGCTTCATACGGCGCCATCTTGATGCTAGCTTGATAGCCATTGTTGTAAGAAAACTCCGCCAACGGCAAATGATCGTCCCAATTCTTGCCGTGGTGGATGGCACAAGCGCGTAGCATGTCTTCCAGCACTTGATTCACCCGTTCAGTTTGACCATCCGTTTGCGGGTGATATGCGGAGCTTCGGATCAGTTTGGTTCCCAGTGATGCGTGCAGCTGTTCCCAATACAGAGAGACGAACAGCGCACCGTGATCTGAGATGATGGAGCGGGGAACACCGTGCAAACATAAGATCTTTGCAATGTACAGCTCCGCATATTGCTTGGCCACGTACTTCGTATGTACGGAGATGAAATGAGCCGACTTGGTTAGTCGATCGACTATCACCCAAATCGAGTCATGCTTGTGAGATGTGAGAGGTAACCCGACTATGAAGTCCATGCAAATATCCTCCCACTTCCACGCCGGAATGTTCAACGGTTGCAGCTGTCCGGCTTTACGCATATGGTCGGCCTTCACGCGCCGACACGTATCACATTCGGATACGTATTTTGCGATTTCTCTCGTCATCCGTGTCCACCAAAACCTGGTTTTCAGATCCTGGTACATCTTGTTGCTGCCCGGATGAATAGAATACTTGGACAAATGAGTCTCGTCCAAGATTTTCTTCCGAAGCTTCATGTCACGGGGTACCATTATACAGTCTTTAAAACATAGAGTGTCGTGTTCATCTCTTCGGAAGCACTTCATTTCGCCATTCTCCATCCTTCTCCGAATGTGCGACATTCCCATGTCTTTCTTCTGAGCTTCCATAATCTCCTCTCTTATGGTTGGGATGAGAGCAAGATTATATAATGCCCCATATGGAACCAAGTACAGACTCGGCTCCTCCTATTCAAGTGGGGTGATGGACAGACTGTTGACATGGGATTTGCGGCTTAAGGCATAGGCAACCACGTTTGCCTTCCCGGGATGGTAGTGAATCTCGATCTCATAGTCTTTGATCAGTTCTAGCCATCTCCGTTGCCGCATATTCAACTCCTTTTGAGTGAATATATATTTCAGACTTTTGTGGTCGGTGTAGAGGTGCACTAAGTTCCCAAGCAAATAGTGCCTCCACATCTTTAAGGCCAATACCACAGCAGCAGGCTCAAGATCATGAGTCGGATAGTGCTGCTCGTGGTTACGAAGTTGACGTGAGCCATAGGTGACCACTCTTCCTCCTTGCATCAATACACAGCCAAGCCCGATGCCAGACGCATCACAATATACGTCAAAGGGCTTGGTTGTATCCGGTTGAGCTAACACCGGGGCTGTTGTAAGATGCTTCACTAATGCCTGGAAAGCTTCTTCACAAGCTGAGTTCCAAACATATTTGATCCCCTTTTTCAACAGTTCAGTCATCGGCTTAGCAAGCTTGGAGAAATTTGGTATGAATCTCCGATAATATCCTGCTAACCCGAGGAAACTCCTGACTTCATGGACTGATGTGGGGGACTTCCATTTCAGCACTTGTTCAATTTTGCTTGGATCAACTGCAATGCCTTCTGCAGAAATAATGTGACCAAGGAATGGCACTTGGCTGATCCAAAACTGCACTTGCTGAACTTGGCATAAAGCTTATGGTCTCTTAATCGTTGAAGCACGATATGCAAGTGCTTGGTGTGTTCCTCTTCAGACATGGAGTAGACCAAGATGTCGTCTATGAACACTACCACAAATTTGTCCAACTCCGGCACGAACACTGAGTTCATGAGATACATGAAGTGTGCCGGGGCGTTGGTGAGACCAAAGGACATGACGAGGTACTCATATAACCCATATCTCGTTGAGAAGGCCGTCTTTGGGATATCCTCCGCTCGGATCTTGATTTGATGATATCCGGAGCGAAGATCCATCTTTGAAAACACACTTGCACCCACAAGTTGATCGAATAATATATCGATGCGGGGCAGTGGATATTTATTCTTAATGGTAACGGCGTTGAGAGGCCGGTAGTCCACACACAACCTCAAGGTTTCATCCTTCTTCTTCACAAAATGCGCCGAGCATCCCCATGGTGAGGAACTCGGTCGAATGAAACCCTTCTTCATCAAATCATTGAGCTGCTCCTTTAGTTCAGCCAGCTCATTCGGAGCCATCTTATACGGTCTCCGTGAGATCGGTGTCGTCCCCGGTACAAGTTCAATCTTGAACTCGACATCTCTTTCGGGTGGCATACCCGGAAGATCGTCCGGAAAGACATCCGGGTATTCACGGACCACACGAATATCCTCAAGTTTCGTGGCTTCCGTGTTATAGGTGGCTGGAGTTTCTTGAACCGAATGGTCAAGAATAAGAACATGTGGTTCATGGAGTGGAGAGTTTAATCGAACCACACGTGGAATGATGTCAAGAACAGCACCATGGCGATGTAGCCATGACATTCCTAAAATGACATCAAGTTTTTGACTTTCTAACATGATTAGAGAAGTCGAATATAGATTTCCACCCAACTGTAATGGTGCTCTATAGACCATTCTATCAGCTGTTATTTTCCCACCCGGAGAACATATTAAATATGAATTATTTGTGGGAATGATAGGCAGTTGATATTTAATAACATAAGACTGACTTATGAAATTATGGGTGGCACCGGAGTCAAAAAGTATGACAACGGGATGATCTAGGTAAGAGAACATACCCGCGAGGACGGGTTCGCCTTCCGGCACGTCTTCGAGGGCTAAGTGGTGGACGTTGCCGGGTTTTGGTGCTGGTTTCTTGGGCTGACTGCGGGGCTGATTAGCACCCTGATATGGTGCGGCACCCCTGCCCTGTCGCGGCTCAGGGCAGTCCCTCGAAATGTGCCCGACACGGCCACACGTGTAGCACGTGTAAGGTGTCGGGATCCCGCCGACTTGAGGACGGAATCCCGGTGCACGCTGTTGAAACTGGGGCGCACGCGGGACCATCCTTTGCTGCTGCTGTTGCTGTGGTGGATACGTCGGTCGAAAGCCCGGCGCATTATATTGCCGACCGCGAAACTGAGGCGGTCGCGCCGGTGGCTGCCATCTCTGACCGGATGGTGAACGATACACCACGCGGTATTTCTGTGGCGTCCCACCACTGCTGCTCGTCAGCGCGCTGCGTTTCCTCTTGTCAGAACCGCGCTCGCGCTGAGCATTCTCCTGTAGAATCGTGGCATTAACTAGGTCGTTGAATTTGCCGTGATTGCTCTGGACGAGATGGACCTTCATCTTGGAGTTCAGGCCCCGGAAGAACGCATTGCGCTTGTTGTCTTCCGTGCCCACAAATCCTGGCGCATACTGCGCCAGCCGGTTGAATAACCTGGAGTACTCATGAGCACTCCTCTCGCCTTGTCGTAGCGCCAGGAACTCCTGGAGCTTCATCTCCATCACACCGGGAGGTATGTGATAGGCGCGGAACGCCTCCCGGAACTCCGTCCATGTGACGGCATGGCCAGCCGGTAAGGAGGCGGGGTGGTTCGCCCACCAGGTACCGGCTTCTCCTTGAAGCTGTTGTGCTGCGTACAGCGCCTTCTGATGTTCGGTGCATCGTAGCAGCCCGAACTTTGCCTCCAGAGTGCGGATAAAACTGTCCGCCTCCAAAGGTTCTTCGGCCTCCGTGAAGACCGGTGGATGGGTCGCCATGAATTCTGAATATGAACTTTGTCGGGGCTGGCGTTGCCCATTGTATTGGCGCCCTCCCTGATGGGACGCATTCTGCTGCACTAGCATCCGCAGCAGCTCGGTTTGCTCGTCGCGCGAGCCGAGCACTGCGGCGAGAACCTCCGCCAGGTTTCTTGGAAGTTCTGGCGGTGGAGGAGGTGGTTGCTGCTGCGTCGTGGTCTGCTCCGGAGGTGGAGACTCATCACCACGAACTTGACTCGGACCTCCCTCCTCTTGCGTAGACCGTGTACGCACCATTCTGCATTCACATCATTTAAACGATCAGCACATGTTGGTTTATTTCATCCAGTCTATACAATAGTAATACGAGAATGGCATAGTTAATGCGCATAACAAGCACACATATGGTAAAGTATAAACTTTATGCAACATATACATCCCTGGACCATGTCCCATGATCGAGTTCCAAAGTATTGAACTTTATGGGTTAAAAGTTCATTTCGACCATCGGGGTTACCACGGGATGTGTGAGTGCGTTAGCATGCGTAATTCCTCGCTATTGTATTGGACCCAAACATGTACTAACTCGAAATGATACGAGGAATGCAGAAACTTTTCGACTCCAACTCGCTGTTTTACAACAGCCACTGGACGTCGAACGGTGAAACTAAGTGTTTTGGTCGAAACACAGAAAATTCCGGAGAGCATTTGGTCTGCCCTGTTTCTGGACAGTACCTACTCATCTGAGATTTTCATCCCATTGGAGGGAGATTTTGTTCTGGAACTCTACAGAAAAATTGTAGAGGACTTCAAAACCTTTCCATAATGGTATCCCACACCTCCATTGATTCAACCAATCCTATGTTATGCCCTGTTTAAGTTCAGCAAAAGTTTCTGCCAAAAACAGGGGAGATTCTTCCTAAGTTTTTAAGATTGAATCTATACTCCCAATTGACTCTTAGTTCAATATAGGAGTTTACTAACCCCTAAATGAAATCCTAGACTTCATTGTGACACTTTTCTTTGAAAATAAACTTTTATGCAGTCGGTACTACGTTTCCTCACCAAAGAAAAATCCTAAACCGGTATTCCGGCATATACGTGTCAAATGGTGGAACTAAAGTCGTCGCTCACAAACGGTTTCTACACGTCATGCACTAACGTGGTTAGTATACCTGCAGAAAAACACACAATAATGATGCACACAAAGGTTTTAACATTGCAGGCAGTTCCATATCATAGTAAAAACATACGGTCCGTATCATTGCCATACGGATCGTCCTTGAGTCAAGCCACGTCTCAAGGTACATGGTCGTGTTTTCACACCACACGACGGGGAACCCGAGTAGAGCGCGAACGGATCGTCACGGTTGGGAATTTTATCAACCCAACGGATACCACCTACTACCTCATGACCGTTGAGGCACGCCGATGGCGAGCGCTGCATATGGCCCTTTGAACATTGAACGTTCAAGAGTTGCACACTATCGTGTTGCTTACCACATGATGGGGTATTCTCACTTTTGCCTAAAGCACGCTGGAGATCAGCGTTTTCATATGCTCTCAGAACCATTGAGAGGTTCAGAGACTCATATTCACTACCGTGCCAAGCCACGGTATACCATACCATACTATTACTCGTATGGGGAGTTACCGCAATTGATCCGCCTGCGGTGGCGTACCTTACCTCTTACCTGACGTCAGAGCGTCGTTACAGAATGTATAACACATAAGTTAGCTTTTCCACCTTAGTAACTACTACTGTCATAGACCTTATGTGGGCCTATTGACTAATCCTCACTCGACTACTTCTAAGTTTTCAAAAATAGGCTCTTTTCGAGCGTGCTATTCCCAATGCGGCTCTGATACCACGTCTGTGGGGACCACCTCGTGGTTCACCCACTCCAGGATCGCATAGGGTGGTGCCGTGCGATGCGGCACCCAACAGCACACACGAAAAGAATAAAGGATAACATACAAACTTTTATTTAATATAGAACAGCGGAAATCTTTTTACAAAACCTAGTCATACAGCGGAAGTAATCTACATATATGTCCTCTCATCCTAACTATGCAAAAGTGCAGCCGTCCAGCCCGGGGACGCTACACACTAGCAGCATGGAACCGGAGATCACGGCGGCGTGCAGGGCTCCAGCTCGGCCGTGTACCCCGACGGGGGCATCGCCTCGTCCTCGGAACCTTCCTCATAACTCTCACCTGCACACAGCTCAAATATTGCAACTGTGAGCACGAAGGCTCAGCAAGTCTTAACCGTCAACCCTAGGCATGGAACTCTACGTGCAAGGATATGTAAGATGGGAAAAGGAATTTGCGACAAAGACACGCCTATAAGTTGGTCCTTACTTTCAGTTTTATAGCAGCAGATTCATGTGCCTTAGGCAGCCCTCACATCGGAAGTCCACAATCAAACAAGAAACGCTTTCCTCCGATGTGGTGATGCCCAAAGTGAAATATAAACTTAATTAGCTCTATATCTACAGCAATCAAGGTATTTAAGACATTAAGAGCAATGCAGCATTTTTAGTTGGCTTATTTCACTTCTTACTACGTCACAGCGCAGTGAACAAGCGGGTACTCAAATAACCGCGAGGGACGGTGATTGCAATCAAGACACACCCGGATAACACGTCACATACACCCACTTTCAGAAGCGTGATTCCACACCCCTTCCTACTCTGTTGTATGCAACAACCTTTCAAAGGCAACCCAAATGCCGAACCGGTCCATCCGTAACGGGTAGGAGGTCCCCGCGCGGATCGTGACTGTGCCCACTGGCAGATTTACACCTTGCTACCCTCAACCCACTCCTATTTACGGTTGGGTAAGCCTCGACACCCAGGTTAACCAATTACATCGGTTTCCTGGTTCCCATATGCCAGTATGCATCCGGTACTGTTCGATACTTGTCCAGCAGGGCCGCAGACGGACGGTCCTCAACCGACACCAACAGGGCTAAGCACGTGAGACCTCTGCTCACTGCATCCTATCCCCCCTGCTGGGTCTCATTTTCTTACAACTCAAGCTATTATCTACCTCTTTTCATCCCGTGCAATAAGTACTATCTCGCGAGTAGCTTCCAACCACTCAACTTCTACCGAGATCCTAAACATTAGCATGTCATTCTCTACTCGTCGAGTCTGTAAACTACCCAACCCACCATAGGATTTTAAGAGGCTATGCAAGTGGGGTTTCAATCACCCTAACTCTAATGCAAACATTCAACCTAGACATGAATGATACAAATGAAAACTTTATAAAAGGTAGTTAAGTGCAAACCGGGGCTTGCCTGGTTGCGAGTTAAATGTAAAGTCAGCTTCCGGTGGCAGGACGTCCAAAGGCTCCGGCGTATCCTCAACTTCGGTCACTATTATGAAATGTAATAAAATACATGTATAAGTATTAAGAATTTATAAGAATTGGACTTCTATTCATAGCTATTGCTATTTATAATCCTTAATTGGCTTTGGGATTTTTACAGTGGAGACTAGACACTCTAAGGATGATTTGAGCCAAATTTGGAGACATGTCATTGCACAATGTAGTCTTTAAAATTCCTACAAGTACAATGCTTATCTGAATTTTGAGCCCAAATCAGGAGCTTGACATAGCTAATGGTGGAAGATCTGATTAGGGTAAGTCTCCATGGTTCTAACATAATTTGTTTCACCATTTTTGGAGCTATCATCAGAGAGATATGAATTTTTGAACTTAAACAGGAGTTCTGAAAAAGCTTCTGTTTAAATTTGAATTTTCAAATAAAGGCTGAACTTGAGAAGGTAATTTGACCTAGCAAATGACCTCCAATAAACCCAAATTTTTACTGGAGATCAGTATCTATGAAGAGGTTTGGCTACCCAAATTTGGGAATATTTCATAAAGAATTGCTCCTGTAATAAATCCCTAAATGATTTATTAGAAACAATTCTACAGAAATTCCTGGGCATTTTCATAGCCTAAAATTGGTTTCTCTGTGAAGTACTCCTCCTTAGGAATCCAACAAAATTGGTCTTACTCTTTTTGGAGTTTTCTACACAAAGTTATGGCCTTGTAAAGATCAGCTAATTTCTGAAATTATTTCTCAAATGGAAACTTCAAATAATTGGGCTGGGCCACTGTTTTAATTCGGGCCAGTCAGATTTTGGCAACACCGGGGGCTACGGGGTTATTCCCGCGCAGCCGCACCAGATCCGGCGCCACAAGCCGATCCGGCGCCTTCCTGGTGCCACTGACAGGTGGGGCAGGCCCCCACCTTCTTCAACCTCGCGCCCGGCCGGCCTCCTCGCCGGAGAAGCGACTGTGCCTCGTCGGAACGGCTGTCCCATGCCTCAAAAGGCTCAACCCTCGCCGCCTGTGGCTAAAACCCGACGAGGAACACTTTGGTGAGCTCGGTGGCGGTGCTAACTGGCCGGAAATACCTCCCCGACGGTGGCAGTAACTCGGGCGACTCCGGCGACATGGTGTTCGCCCGGCAAGCCCGGAAACCGACCGCAGTTGGGTCCTACAGCACCACGGTGACCTGGGGAGCTCGGAACACTACCCTGATCCCCCGGAAAACGGCTGGAAACATGAGCTCACCGTGTGACCGAAATGGTTCTTCCCCGCCGTGAGGAAAAACACGGAGAACTCTTCGGACTCTGCATGGATTTGCTTGCCGTTTGCTCGAGATGGGTCGTCATGGCTTGGAGAACCTATGCCTAGACTCTTGCGAGCCCCTACCCAATATGGCCCTGGAATTTCACGATTTATTTCAACTCGGTTCCAAGGAACCCCGGCGACAAACTTCGAATTCTGGCCAACCTAGGCTATGACCTAGCTCCAAACTGGGAGGACAGGAAGAAGGGTCGACAACGCACCTAGAACACCGGTTGGATGAGCATGAACGAGCCGGAGGTGGCCGGTCGACGGTGCGGCGTCTTGGCGGCAAGCTGGAAAATGGAACGATGAACTTAGGGTCAGCTCTCGGGACCAGCTCGAAGGAACGGCAGGGGCTGTCGTCAGAGAGGAACTAGACGGCCTTGCGCACCTTCCTACGACCTCAACCGGTCGTGACAACGTCGGAGTGGTGTCGATGACGGACGGCGACGCGGATCAACCGAGCGGCGGCCGAGGCTACGCGAACTGAGCAGGGAACAGGGAAAACACGTCGGTGAATGGCCGAGAGAGCAAGGGGGGGTTGTTCTGGGACTGTGGCACGCGCGGACGATCAAGTAGGTGGCAGAAACAGGAGGTGGCGCGGCACACCTCGGGCGGGGGTCGGAGACGGGAGCTGTCGCGCCCCTGCTGTTCGACCGAATGGAGCAAAGGCGGTAGCTCCTGTGGGTGGCTGACAAATGGGCCCCACCTCCCCTCTTTGTTTAATAAACTTTTTCTGATATTTTCCCACCAGCAACTCAACATTAAAAACTTGACTTCAACCCCAAGTCATAGTTTGAATTTGCTGAATTCAAATAGTTTGAATTCGGGTGTGAAATTTGGATGTGGTTTGATCATTTGAATTTGAAAAAGAGTTTGAATTCCCCACTTTGTATTGCCTCAAAAATATAGCAAACCAGCTCCAAAATTTCCAACTTTTGGCATGGCTGCTCATTCAAAGGTGGAGAACACATTTGTGAACCCAAATTTTGAAATTGAGGGAATTGGAATTTGAAACTGAATTTAAAATTCAGATTAGAGG
The DNA here is from genome assembly GCA_030760725.1 of Neostapfia colusana. Taxonomy (NCBI): domain Eukaryota; kingdom Viridiplantae; phylum Streptophyta; class Magnoliopsida; order Poales; family Poaceae; genus Neostapfia; species Neostapfia colusana. The sequence continues at coordinate 21,736,635 of JASWHV010000017.1, read as the reverse complement.
GCTTCTCCTTTTAATTCCAAACAAATATCAAAACTCCTCCAAATGAGCTGAAATTTGGAAGGGTGAATATTTGGACTATGAAGATCCAAGTTATGAATTTATATCTCCATGTGTGGAAGTTTTGGGAAGTCTAAACCCTCACTTTGAAGTCAAACTTATTATAATTCCAAGTTTTAATTCCCCTCATTTTTCATAAGTGTACATGAGCTGAATTTTCTTGCTACCACTTTTTGGGGATTTTACACGTGCTCCGCGTCTCCGCGTCTTGGGAAGGCGCGGGCCTTGAATACCTTGTACGGGCAAGGTATGGGGCGTCTTTACACCCACTGCCTATCGCTCGGGGGCAGGCAGCGCTGTTCTGCTGGCCACGTGGCGGGTCCGGAGCCCTCCTCAGACAAGAGGGGGGGCCGGCCCCGCAGGACACGTGGAGCCTTCGGACCTCTCCCCGCGGAGGAGGAGGTTCGGCTTCTGTTGGCCACGTGGCGAGCCCGGAGCTCCTCTCTGAGGAGGGGGAGGTCCGGCCTCTCTGGACACGCGGCACCTTCGGACCTCTCTCCAGCGGAGGGGGAGGTCCGGCTTCTGTATGCCACGTGGTGGGCCCGGAGCTCTCCTCTGAGGAGAGGGAGGTCCGGCCCCGCTGGACGCATGGCGCCTTCGGAGCTCTCCCTGCGGAGAAGGGCGAGATCCTTAGGCATTTTCCCCTGTGCGCGGGGGTACCCCATATCGAGGGTACCGACAACGCCTCTGTCAGGTGCCGTTGCGCCCAGTCACATCACAGACTGGCGCGCGGTGTCAGAACCTGCCAGCTAATAAACACCGCGACAAGACATCCCATGCCGCCTGCGCCGTCATCAACCACTACGACTAGCATGCGGCATGGGCAGGGCGGCAAGATGAAGACTCAGAATCCTTCGACCAGAGACAACTACCGGCATAACTACAGATACGGTAGATAATAGACAATCTTCCTGGGACCACCTGTCGGGTCCCGGCTCCCCTTGTAAGCCGCCCGAGTCTTGGACTATAAAAAGCTCGGGTAGGCGACGATAGCAAGGGTTTGCACTTTGCAACTCATACGCTAGCCATACACTCTCAAGCTGTAACTCACCTCCAAGCTCAGGACTCCGGCCCTGAGCAGCAAGCAATACAGCGAGCTCCATAGCTCGCCGTGGACGTAGGGTTTTACGCTCCGGCGGCCTGAACCACGTAAAACTCACCATGTCAAGCTCTTACTAACTCGTCCATCTGCGCAAGCTCTCCGCTAGGAACTAGCCTCACCAGAAAAAGAACCTCCGAGGGCTGCCCAGTGCAGGCCCGGGGGAAGTGTCGACTGAACACTTCGACATTTGGCGCGCCAGGTAGGGGGCTTTTCTCCTAGCGCGACGAGTTTCCGCCGACGAAGATGACCAAGCTTCCTTCAGCGGCAAACTCTCCCCCTCCGCGTTCACGGCGAACCGTGACCACTGGGGAGTACATGTCGACACACTCAGGACGGAGTGTGTCGGCACAAGCTGGTAGCCAGCAGCCGACTCCGGCAACGCCGACTCCGGCGATGCAGGCTCCGACCAGTGTGAGATCTTCTGCAGCGCTGAGCGTACACCATGGGGGTGCGCTAGCTGCAGCAAGAGCGCTGCTGCGCAACCCACCTGCGGGGGATGCGCCCCATTCAGCGACCCAGCAATGGGTCCGCGAGGTGGACCGCCTCGTCGTCGCCGCCGCGAACCCTCGGTTTCAGCGAGGACGGCGCCCAGGACAACCGGCTGTGTCGCTGACGCGCACGCCCACGGTTGACGGGCTAACGGCGGACTCCAGCTCCTCCAGGCTCCAGTCGACGGACCTGAGAAGGGAGCTGGAACGGTGCCACTTGGGCCAGGACGCCTGGGTGTACCTCGAGCGACGCCGAGAAAGGCGTCACAACCATGAGGCTGGCGACAGCATGTCGTCGGCCTCGACACAACCTGAAGGGCAGGTCTTCGCCACGCGAGCCCTGCCTCAGGCATATGCCGCGCATCATATGCCGCAACCATATGCGCCGCAAACAGCGCCCCCGGTCTATGGTGCAGCCTTGCCCATGCCAGGATACACGGTGCCAAGTGCGAACCAAGCGTTCGCAGCGCCAATACCTGCAGCAGCAGGTGCAGGATGTGCGGCCCTTGCACCCCACCTTCGCTTCGCGAGGTGGCCGCGCAAGTTCCGGCCGCACCTGCCAGAGAAGTACGACGGTAGCGTCAACCCGGCAGAGTTCCTCCAGATCTACTCCACCGCCGTACTTGCCGCAGGAGGGGACGAGGCTGTCATGGCCAACTACTTCCCCGTCGCCTTGACCGGCCCAGCTCGGTCTTGGCTCATGAATCTACCTCAGAGGTCCATAACCTCCCGGGGAGAGCTCTGCCGGCAGTTCATTGCCAACTTCGGCAGCTCCTACACCCGTCCCGGCACGGAGCTTGACCTCCACGCCGTCAAGCAACAACCTGGGGAGTCACTGCGCTCTTTCATCCAGCGGTTCTCCCAGGTACGCAACACCATCCCACATATCCAAAGTGCCTCTGTGGTGGTGGCGTTCCGACAGGGTGTCCGGAACGAGAAAATGCTTGAGAAGCTCGCGACCAGAGAGGTCCGCGACGTCTCTGAGCTCTTCAGTCTGGCGGACAAATGCGCCAGAGCAGCTGAAGGGCAGAACTGGCACTCTCTGCCGACCTCCGAGCAAGGTGGACAACCCGGGTCTGGCGCTGCTGCCTATGGGGGTGGCAAGAAGGCCAAGAACAGGGGGTGGCAAGATGAGGTCATCGTTCACGGCTCCCGTCGCCGCAGCAGCGACGGCTAGTGGAGCTCGGGGGCCACGCCCCGACAAAAGGCAGCGGCAGTCACCGGCCCCAGACAGTGACCAGGGCGGACTATGCCCCGTGCATGGCGCCGGCAACCATACTGCTGCTGAGTGCTGGGATATCCAGAGACTCGCAGAGCGCTTCCGCAAAGGAAGACAGCAGAGAGCTGAAGCACCGCCTTACCCTCAGAGGGATGGCAAACAGAAGGTCAATGCCCCAGTCACTGCCGCCCATCAGGTGGGGTTCCAGGAGCTTCAGCGCGTCATAAAGACAGTGCATAACGGCGAGGACTCCAGCTCTGACGGTGACGGGCCAGGGCGGTAGTCAACTGTGGCACGCCTCCGTGCCTTGGACATACCTCCCGGGGGCCGCCCAAGGTCCGTCAACCCCTTGAAGGCCTTGCCAGAAGGGGAAGACGCCTTAGGTCATCCAAGACGAGCCCGGGTCCACCTACCCCTTGAAGGCCTTAGCCAGAAGGGGAGAACTCCCCCGGGGGCCCCCAGGAGAAGCCGCACAGGACCTGATCTAGCGTGATGATGACAACCTCGTCGACGAGACTCGGCTGCAGGTAACACCCCACAACGCGCGGTCTCGGCTGATGCTCTAAGCACTACCGCCAAAGAACCGAACGCATCGGGGGCCTGCAGGAAGGCAACCTGGTGTCGCGGCATGCTCTATTCCAAGAAGGACCCATAAGCTCTCCCCCAGCAGGGAAGGTCCCTTCTGAATCATGAAAGCTGCCGCACCAGGTACACATGCTTTTCAAAAGAGCGTGGGATCCGTTCCCAAAAGACTATTGCCATGAAGCAACACTGTAAGTCCTACTTCCCGGGCATCAGTAGAACAGGGTTATCATCTTCTATAATGAATCTGTCGAAGTGTTCAGTCGACACTTCCCCCGGGCCTGCACTGGGCAGCCCGCGGAGGTTCTTTTTTCGGTGGGGCTAGTTCCTAGCGGAGAGCTTGCGCAGATGGACGAGTTAGTAAGAGCTTGTCACGGTGAGTTTTACGTGGTTCAGGCCGCCGGAGCGTAAAACCCTACGTCCACGGCAAGCTATGGAGCTCGCTGTATTGCTTGCTGCTCAGGGCCGGAGTCCTGAGCTTGGAGGTGAGTTACAGCTTGATAGTGTGTGGCTAGCGTATGAGTTGCAAAGTGCGAACCCTTGCTATCGTCGCCTACCCGAGACTTTTATAGTCCAAGACTCGGGCGGCTTACAAGGGGAGCCAGGACCCGACAGGTGGTCCCGGAAAGATTGTCTATTATCTACCATATCTGTAGTTATGCCGGTAGTTGTCTCTGGTCGAAGGCTTCTGAGTCTTCATCTTGCCGCCCTGCCCATGCCGCATGCTAGTCGTAGTGGTTGATGACGGCGCAGGCGGCATGGGATGTCTTGTCGCGGCGTTTATTAGCTGGCAGGTTCTGACACTGCGCGCCAGTTTGTGATGCGACTGGGCGCAACGGCACCTGACAGAGGCGTGCTCCGTGTCTCCACGTCTTGGGAAGACGTGGGCCTTGAATACCTTGTACGAGCAAGGTATGGGGCGTCTTTACGCCCGCTGCCTATCGCTCAGGGGCAGGCAGCGCAGTTCTACTGCCACGTGGCGGGCCCGGAGCCCTTCTCAGAGGAGAGGAGGGCCCGGTCCGCGAGGCATGTGGAGCCTCCGGACCTCTCCCCGCGGAGGGGGAGACTCGGCTTCTGTCGACCACGTGGCGGGCCCGGAGCCCTCCTCTGAGGAGAGGGAGGTCCGGCCCCGCTAGACGCGTGGCGCCTTCGGACCTCTCTCCCGCGGAGGCGGAGGTCCGGCTTCTGTATGCCACGTGGTGGGCCAGGAGCTCTCCTCTGAGGAGAGGGAGGTCCGGCCCCGCCGGACGCGTGGCGCCTTCGGAGCTCTCCCTGCGGAGAAGGGCGAATTCCTTAGGCATTTTCCCCTGTGCGCGGGGGTACCCCATATCTCAGGTACCGACAGTGGCCCCCGGGCCCATCTCGGGGGAGATAGCGAGCCCGAGGTGGGACCTCCGTCTTCTTCCGATCCGCGCACTTTCTCTAAGTCCCGAATTGACCGCTGTCGGAGCACGAACGGCCGCGGGATCGTGGGAGCGTGCGCTCATTTGATGGTTGCTTTTACTGCGGCGGTTCCCAAGACTGCCACTTCTGCACGTTGCGGCGCTTTCTTCGGGAACCGCCGAAGTGCCTTGCCGGCTCATCTTCTCAGGAGACTGACTCCTTGACCCACCGCTTCAGTTGGGCAGCTTGGGTCCACCCGTCATCGGCATTCGGTCTAGGAGCCGAAGCGGTTGCCGATGCAGTGTATTTGAGGAGTTCCGAATCGCTTGGAATTGCACCCGGGAAGTTTTTAGAGGGGATCTTACCCACATTGCGGCTTCCCTTCGCACTTCTCCACGTTTCTTCTCAGACTCTTGTGCTTTTGCTCCCTTGCCCTTGAGTTCTCCCTCGCCATGGCCTCCAACCCGCCACCAGAGAAGAAGCACGCTCGATCTCGTCCAGCGGCAGCGTCTTTGCCAAGTCGGGAATCTGGGGTGCCTGGCACTCCCTCCGGTGGCGACTCGAAGAGGCCCCGGGCTGATGCGTTGTGGGAAGCTTCTGGGGCGTCCTCTGTTCCGCCAGTCCAAGCGACTGCAGAGCGGCCGTCAGTGACGGTAGCGGGCTCTGGGAGTCCTACCCCGGGTCGGAAGTCGGGGTTCAGAGCCCGCTGGAGTGTCCGCGCTTCCCGGCCATCCCCGACCTGCGGGGAGTCAGTGCCGTTACGCTCGGAGCCGGGGGCAACTGCCGTGGCCCCTAGGCCAGCGCGATCTTCTCCTGTTCCGGTGTGCCCGGACTCCGCGGTAGCGTCGTCTCTTCCTGCCGAGACGGCCACCGCGGCCCCCAAGCCAGCGCAGGTCGACCCTGCACCAGGCTGCCCGGCCTTTACTCCAGCGCCGCCTTCCCCGGCTCGCCCCCCTCAACAGGTCAAGGAGCCGGAAGTTGAAGAGAGCCCGGCAGATCCGGCTGCCAGAGCTTCGGCGCCAGCTTCTCCTGATCGGCATCTCGTCTCGGTTGCTGGTACGCCAACTCCTCTTGAGGACAAGGTAATGGAGGAGGTCGGGGGGACTGTCCCGGCCTCTGTTGCTCCATTGCCCCTGGCGGATGCCTTCGCGCTTGCCGAGATGAGTGTTCGGCAGGTCTTGGCTCCACTAGGTCGCGAGCGGGAGGAGTATATGGTTGAACGGGATCGCCTCCTCACCTGGGGGAACCTTTTGCGGGAGAGGACCGCGAAGGTTAAGAGTGAGCTCGACTCCAGGCGGGAGTTGCTCGACTTCAGGGAAGTGCTCCTCGACCGGATGAAGCGGGCTGTCGACCGCATGGACACCCAATCACGGCGGATCAACAGGGAGGCCCTGGAGGCACACGCCCGGGCCGAGGAGAGCCTCTCTGCTGCTGTGGATATACGGCAGCAGCTGGTGCGCCGTGAACTCGCCGTTGAGGAACGGGAGCGTTCCACGGCAGCTGAGGCGGAGAGGGTCGCCGCGCAGCTGGCGGCGGGCGAGGATGACCTTCGAGCTCGGATCGAGGAGCTGGAGATCCTGAAGGCAGACCTCGACTTGAGGGAGGAACAGGTCTCCCATGATCGCCGGGCGGTCTTGGACCTGGAATTGACCGCCGACTTCAAGGCTGCTAAGTTGGAGCGGCTCGCCAAGACTCTCCATCTTCGGTAGAGCTCCCTGGCGGCCAAGGAGAAGGAATTCTCCGAGAGGAACCTGGAGGCTCTGCAGGCGGCCCGCCGCGAGGTGGAGGAGCTTTCGGCCTTGCGGTCCTCCGAGGCTCTTGCGGTCTCGAGCTTCGTGGATCGAGCGGGGTCCGCCCTGATCCCTCTTGGCTTCAGTCCGGTGAGGGCCGCGGCCCCTGCGTTGGAGGTGATCCCCGCGCTAGAGTCGATCGGCGCCAAGCTGGACAGGCTAGACTCAATGGTCGCCAGCGAGCTTGAGGCCGAGGGACACGGCCTAGCCTTAGAGGTCGCCTCACATGTGCTGGCATGCTTTAAGAGCCGCGACCCCTCTTTCTCGCTAGAACCAGCGAGAGAGGGCCCAGCCGCAGAGTGGGAGCAAGCTGCCGGGGCAGAAGTCGAGGATGTGGCCGCCCTTGTTGCCGCAAGGTTCCAGCGAGAGCCGGGAGGTCCTTAGGACTTGTTTCTCCCTTTTTATCAAATCTGTAGTCCAGCTCATGGAGCCTCGCATAGTTCGACTCTTTTAGATATCTGTGTCTGTGGTACTTTTTCTCTCCTTCTTGGCTTTGCCTAACTGAGTCCTTAGCTCCGCAAGGTACTCTGTCGGTACCTGAGATATGGGGTACCCCCGCGCACAGGGTAAAATGCCTAAAGAACTCTCCCTTCTCCGCAGGGAGAGCTCCAAAGGCGCCACGCGTCCGGCGGGGCCGGACCTCCCTCTCCTCAGAGGAGAGCTCCGGGCCCGCCACATGGCATACAAAAGCCGGACTTCCCCCTCCGCGGGAGAGAGGTCCGAAGGCGCCGCTTGTCCAGCGGGGCCGGACCTCCCTCTCCTCAGAGGAGAGCTCCGGGCCCGCCACGTGGCCAACAGAAGCCGAGCCTCCCCCTCCGCGGGGAGAGATCCGGAGGCTCCACGTGCCCCGCGGAGCTGACCCTCCTCTCCTCTGAGAAGGGCTCCGGGCCCGCCACGTGGCAGCAGAACGGCGCTGTCTGCCCCGAGCGATAGGCAGCGGGCGTAAAGACGCCCCATACCTTGCCCGTACAAGGTATTCATGGCCCGCGTCTTCCCAAGATGCAGAGGCGCGGAGCACGCTTCTGTCAGGTGCCGTTGCGCCCAGTCGCATCACAGACTGGCGCGCGGTGTCAGAACCTGCCAGCCAATAAACACCGCGACAAGACATCCCATGCCGCCTGCGCCGTCATCAACCACTACGACTAGCATGCGGCATGGGCAGGACGGCAAGATGAAGACTCGGGAGCCTTCGCCAGAGACAACTACCGGCATAACTGCAGATACGGTAGATAATAGACAATCTTCCCGGGACCACCTGTCGGGTCCCGGCTCCCCTTGTAAGCCGCCCGAGTCTTGGACTATAAAAGGCTCGGGTAGGCGTCGATAGCAAGGGTTCGCACTCTGCAACTCATACGCTAGCCATACACTCTCAAGCTGTAACTCACCCACAAGCTCAGGCCTCCGGCCCCGAGCAGCAAGAAATACAGCGAGCTCCATAGCTCGCCGTGGACGTAGGGTTTTACGCTCCGGCGGCCTGAACCACGTAAAACTCGCCGTGTCAATCTCTTACTAACTCGTCCATCTGCGCAAGCTCTCCGCTAGAGACTAGCCCCACCGAAAAAAGAACCTCCGCGGGCTGCCCAGTGCAGGCCCGGGGGAAGTGTCGACTGAGCACTTCGACATTTGGCGCGCCAGGAAGGGGGCTTTTCTCCTAGTGCGACGAGTTTCCGCCGGCGAAGATGACCAAGCTTCCTTTAGCGGGGAACTCTCCCCCCTCGCCTCTGCGGCAGACCGCGACCAGGGGGGAGTACATGTCGACACACTCGGGACAGAGTGTGTCGGTACGAGCTGGGAGCCAGCAACCGGCTCTGGCAGCGCCGACCCCGGCAATGCAGGCTCCAACCAGCTTCAAGTCTTCAGTAGCCCTGGGCGTGCCCAGTGGAGGTGCGTTAGCTGCGGCGAGAGCGCTACTGTACAATCCGCCCGCTGGGGACGCGCCTCAGGCAGCGACCCGGCAGTGGATCCGCGAGGTAGACCGTCTCGTCGTCGCCGCCTCAAACCCTCGACCTCGGCGGGGATGGCACTCTGGCCAATCGGTCGTGCCGCTGATGCGCGCACCATTGGATGACGAGCAGACGGCAGACTCCAGCTCTACCAGCCCCCAATCAACAGATCTGAGGACAGAGCTGGAGCGGTGTCACCTGGGTCAAGATGCCCGGGTATACCTCGAGCGGCGCCGAGAAAGGCGTCGCCACCAAGAGGCTGACGACAGCATGACGTCGGCCTCGACCCAGCCTGAAGAGCAGACCTTCGCCACGCGATCTCTGCCCCAGGCCTGTGCCGTGCAGAATATGCCACAGTCATATGTCCTGCATATGGCGCCCCTGGCCCATGGTGCAGCCTTGCCCATGCCGGGGCACGCGGTGCTCAGTGCGAACCAAGCGTTCGCGGCATCATAACCTGCGGCGACAGAAGCAGGGTGTACGGCCCTCACGCCCCACCTTCGCTCGCAAAGTGGCTGCGCATGTTTCGGCCGCTCCTGCCCGAGAAGTACGATGGCAGCATCAACCCGGCGGAGTTCCTCCAGATCTACTCCACCGTCGCCGCAGGAGGGAATGAAGCCGTCATGGCCAATTACTTCCCTGTCGCCTTGACTCGCCCAGCTCGGTCTTGGGTCATGAACCTCCCCCAGGGTTCCGTAACTTCATGGGGATAGCTTTGCCGACAGTTCATAGCCAACTTCGGCAGTTCCTACACCCGGCCCGGCACGGAGCTCGACCTCCACGCCATCCAACAACAACCTGGGGAGTCGCTGCACTCTTTCATCCAGCGGTTCTCCCAGGTGCGGAACACCATCCCACACATTCAAAATGCTTCTGTGGTGGTGGCGTTCCGGCAAGACGTCCGAGACAAGAAGATGCTTGAGAAACTCGCGACCAGGGAGGTCCGCGATGCCTCAGAGCTCTTCAGCTTGGCGGACAAGTGCGCCAGAGCAGCCGAAGGACGGAACTGGCACTCACTGCCATCCTCCGAGTCAGGAGGGCTGCCCGGACCTGGTCCTACTCCCTATGGAGGTAGCAGGAAGACCAAGAGCCGAGGCAGAAGCAAGATAAGACCGCCGGCCGCGACACCAGTCGTCACTGCAGCGACGCTCAGTGGGGCTCGGGGGCCGCGCCCTGACAAGAGGCAGCGAAAGTCACCGATCCCGGATAACATGTGCCCCGTGCATGGCAGCTGTCGCCACACTACTGCCGAATGCCGGGAGATCCGAAGGCTCGCAGAGCGCTTCTGCAAGGGGAAGCGGCAGCGGGCTGATGCCTTGCCCTTCCGTCCAAAGGAAGACGAGCAGGGGGTGGATGTTCCAGACAACATCGACCACCCAGAGGAGATCCAGGAGTCTCAGCGTGTCGTGAAGGCGGCACGCAATCATGAGGACTCCGGCTCCAGTGACGATGAGCGTCGGAAGAAGCTCTACGTCATATACTGCGGGTCCTCCGACCCCTCATCCCGAAGCGCAGTCAAGACTCTGCGCCGAGCGGTAGCGTCGGTGGCGCCACTCCCAAGTGCTGCACCGCACCTTAAGTGGATGGGGACCCCCATCAGCTTTGACGCCACCGACTGCCCCAGGAACATGGCTGGGGCCGGCCAACTACCGCTCCTGGTGGCCCCTACCATCGCCAACGTGAGAATGTACCACGTTTTGGTAGATGGAGGAGCTGGGCTAAACCTCATCAGCCGTGCAGCTTTCCAGAAGCAGCAGGTCCCGATGGCCAAGCTCACCCCGTCGAGCCCGTTCTCAGGGGTAGGGCCGGGACAGGTTATCCCCTAGGGCAACATTAGTCTCTCGGTGACCTTCGGGTCTCCGGACAGCCATCGAACAGAGTACATTCTGTTCGACGTAGCGGAGATAGACCTCCCCTTCAACGCCATAATCGGCAGGCCAGCCCTGTACCGGTTCATGGCTGTAGCCCACTACGGCTACCTCGACCTGAAGATGCCAACACCGACGGGCATTCTCAGGATTCGTAGGGACCGCACTGCTGCAGTGTCGGCCCTGGAGAAGCTCCAAGCGCTCGCAACAGCTGGGGCATCAGCCCCCGGCAATGCGGAGCCGGACCAGCTCCGCCCGAGCGCACGTCACCGTGCTTCCACCACAGCACCCCGAGTGCAACCTCTCGATGAGGGCGGCGTCCCCTTAAATGTCGTTCAAGTCGGCGCCGAAGCTACCCAGACCACCCAGGTAACCGGGGGCCTGGATAGCAAATAGGAAGGCACACTCGTCACCTTCCTCCGGCACAACGTCGACGTGTTTGCATGGCAGCCGTCACAGATGCCGGGGATCCCCAGGGAGGTGATCGAGCACCAATTGAAAGTCTTCCCCGACGCCCGGCAGGTTCAACAGAAGCCCCGCAAGCAGTCCATCGAGCGGCAAAACTTCATCCGTGAAGAAGTCAAGAAGCTGCTGGACGCTGGCTTCATACGGGAGGTCCACCACCCCCGATGGTTGGCGAACCCCGTCGTTGTCCCGAAGGCCGGCGGGAAGCTCCGGATGTGCATCGACTACACCAGTCTCAATAAGGCATGTCCCAAAGATCCATTCCCTCTCCCTAGAATAGATCAAATAGTAGACTCAATGTCTGGCTGTGATATGCTGTGCTTCCTAGACGCCTACTCGGGTTTCCATCAGATCCCCATGTCTAGGGAGGACGAGGAGCACACCTCCTTCATCACAGTAGACGGCCTTTATTGCTATGTGTCTATGCCTTACGGCCTAAAGAATGCACTCCCCACCTTTGTGCGGGCGATGCACAAAACCTTTGGGGAGTTAATAAGAGATCTAGTTGAGGTGTATGTCGATGACATAGCTGTCAAGGTCAAGCAGGGTTCATCCCTACTAGATAACTTAGCTTTAGTCTTTGACAAGTTGCGCTCTACGCGCACCAAGCTGAACCCAGATACATGTGTGTTCGGCGTGTCCTCTGGGAAGCTCTTAGGGTTCCTGGTCTCGCACCGAGGGATTGAGGCCAACCCAGAGAAGATCAAGGCCATCGACTTGATGCGGCCCCCTGTCCGCGTCAAGGATGTTCAGAGACTCACGGGATGTCTAGCCGCGCTGAGTCGGTTTATACCGAGGCTAGTAGAGCGGGCACTCCCTTTCTTTAAGCTCCTGCGCAAGTCAGACCCCTTTGCCTGGACTGACGAGGCAGAAGAGGCTTTCCAGGAGTTGAAGCGACTCCTGACGACCCTACCTATCATGGTAGCCCCTGAGCCCGGGGAGCACTTGCTGCTCTACATGCGGCGACAACAGAAGTGGTGAGTATGGTCCTTGTCGCGGAGCGGCCAGACCCCTCACCCTCGCAACCTGCTCCGGTAGCAGAAGACAGACGCCAGGGGGCCCCGCAGGGCCAAGACGGTCTCCCGGACCCCCTGGAGGTCCAAGTCGACCTCCCGGAGGCCCAGGACGGCCTCCCGGACCCCCAAGATAAATCTCCAGGGTCCAATTGGGATCTCCCGGAGGTCCCTCAAGACCCCCCGGAGCTCCCGGATGATCAAGAAAGCTTAAGGGCCTCCGGGTCCCAGTCCCCGGAGCGTAAAACCCTACGTCCACGGCGAGCTATGGAGCTCGCTGTATTGCTTGCTGCTCAGGGCCGGAGGCCTGAGCTTGGGGGCGAGTTACAGCTTGAGAGTGAATGGCTAGCATATGATTTGCAAAGTGCGAACCCTTGCTATCGACGCCTACCCGAGCCTTTTATAGTCCAAGACTCGGGCGGCTTACAAGGGAAGCCGGGACCTGACAGGTGGTCCCGGGAAGATTGTCTATTATCTACCGTATCTGCAGTTATGCCAGTAGTTGTCTCTGGTCGAAGGCTTCTGAGTCTTCATCTTGCCGCCCTGCCCATGCCGCATGCTAGTCGTAGTGGTTGATGATGGCGCAGGCGGCATGGGATGTCTTGTCGCGGCGTTTATTGGCTGACAGGTTCTGACACCGCGCGCCAGTCTATGATGCGACTGGGCGCAACGGCACCTGACAGAAGCGTGCTCCGCGTCTTCGCGTCTTGGTAAGATGCGGGCCTTGAATACCTTGTACGGGCAAGGTATGGGGCGTATTTACGCCAGCTGCCTATCGCTCGGGGCAGGCAGCGTCGCTCTGCTGCCACGTGGCGGGCCCGGAGCCCTCCTCAGAGAAGAGGAGGGTCAGCCCCGCGGGGCACGTGGAGCCTCCGGACCTCTCCCCGCGGAGGGGGGAGGTTCGGCTTCTGTTGGCCACGCGGCGAGCCCGGAGCTCCTCTCTGAGGAGAGGGAGGTCCGGCCTCTCCGGACACGCGGCACCTTCGGACCTCTCTCCCGCGGAGGTGGAGGTCCGGCTTCTGTATGCCACGTGGTGGGCCCGGAGCTCTCCTCTGAGGAGAAGGAGGTCCGGCCCCGCTGGACGCGTGGCGCCTTCGGAGCTCTCCCTGCGGAGAAGGGCGAGATCCTTAGGCATTTTCCCCTGTGCGCGGGGGTACCCCATATCGAGGGTACCAACAGTGGTCCCCGGGCCCATCTCGGGGGACATAGCAAGCCCGAGGTGGGACCTTCGTCTCTTCTGATCTGCGCACTTTCTTGTCTTGAGTACTCCCTGTGCTGGCAGGATCTTGACAGCTTCGTTGTTCAGCCTCTTAGGAGAGGGTGAAGCCTGGCATCGGAGCTCGGCCCGGCTGTCAGGGCGGAGGTCCGGAAGTCATTGGAGCTCAGGCCAGTGAAGGGCGTGAGGTCCGGCATCAGCGCTCGCCTCTGAAAGGAGGGCGAGGGCTGGCCTCGGAGCTGGGTCTGGCTGTGGAGGCAGAGTCCGGAAGTCATCGGGGCTCAGGCCAGCGAAGGGCGTGAGGTCCGGCGTCAGTGCTCGCCTCTGAAAGGAGGGCGAGGGCTGGCCTCGGAGCTCGGCCCAGCTATGGGGGCGGAGTCCGGAAGTCATCAGAGCTCAGGCCAGCGAAGGGCGTGAGGTCCGGCATCAGCGCTCGCCTTTGAAAGGAGGGCGAGGGCTGGCCTCGGAGCTCGGCCTGGCTGTGGAGGCGGAGTCCGGAAGTCATCGGAGCTCAGGCCAGCGAAGGGCGTGAGGTCCGGCATCAGCGCTCGCCTCTGAAAGGAGGGCGAGGGCTGGCCTCGGAGCTGGGTCTCGCTGTGGAGGCAGAGTCCGGAAGTCATCGGGGCTCAGGCCAGTGAAGGGCGTGAGGTCCGGCGTCAGCGCTCGCCTCTGAAAGGAGGGCGAGGGCTGGCCTCGGAGCTCGGCCCAGCTATGGGGGCGGAGTCCGGAAGTCATCGGAGCTCAGGCCAGCGAAGGGCGTGAGGTCCGGCATCAGCGCTCGCCTTTGAAAGGAGGGCGAGGGCTGGCCTCGGAGCTCGGCCTGGCTGTGGAGGCGGAGTCCGGAAGTCATCGGAGCTCAGGCCAGCGAAGGGCGTGAGGTCCGGCATCAGCGCTCGCCTCTGAAAGGAGGGCGAGGGCTGGCCTCGGAGCTCGGCCTGGCTGTGGAGGCGGAGTCCGGAAGTCATCGGAGCTCAGGCCAGCGAAGGGCATGAGGTCCGGCATCAGCGCTCGCCTCTGAAAGGAGGGCGAGGGCTGGCCTCGGAGCTCGGCCCAGCTGTGGGGGCGGAGGTCCGGAACTGCTCAGTGGTCCCCCTTTCCTATCCCTTAGTCTCATTTGGCTTACTGTCCCAGGCCGGAATACGGGGCTTTGGTAATCCAGTGCACTTGGTCCCGGAGGTCTGGCCCCAGCCCCAGTCAGGGTGTAACCGCCTGGCCCCCTGGTACTCAGACTGTAGCGCCGGGAGGCAGAGTGCGCATGCTTTGGGTGCAAGACCGGGCAAAGCAAGGCTCCTGACCCCCCGTTCTAGCGTAGGTCTTTTCTCGGAGGAGACCAACTGGCGGTGCAGTACCCTTATAGGGGGAGATCCAAAAGGCCACCGGGCCTCTGGCAGGTACCCCACGCACTACCGCCTTCGGCAGGACGGCAAATATCGACTATGCATGAGAGCCGGAAAGAGGAGCCGAGTGTACAATGGACGCACACTGTCTAGAGCGTGGGGAGGTGTTCATATAAATTAATGCGTAATTTAAATAAACAACTAAGTAAGCATGGTGAACTTACTGGGTAGCGTCGGAGCGCCTGTCTTCACGCAGAGCGGGTCATGCGTGGCTTCGTCGTACGCCGGACACGGGGGGACCCCCATGGCTATATCAGGGGGAAGCATGGCTTCGGCCCCGCATACCATGTGGAAGGGTAGTTCCCGTGACCCGGCCCTGGGAAGTCCGGCTGTCCCTCGACATGGAGGAGCCGGTATCCCCCGACGGCTCTGTGTGCGCGTCTGCACCGGTTGTGTGGATCTGCTTGGTGTGGACCTGGCACGCATTGCATCCCTAACCGGTTTGACGGCGTCCAGGTGGCTCTCGGTTAGTAGGAGCCATGCCGGGTGGCTTAACCGACCAACGTGCGGGACGATGAGCGTTCCCAGCACTCGCCTCCTTGGACTACTGCGAGCTAATCGCAGCCTTCCTCCTGGGTTATGCACCGCAATAGGATGTCGTGGCGCCACGCCAGTAAAGATACCAGCGCGTAGCACTTAGCCATCCGCACCACCTGTTCAGCGGATGCACGTTCATCAGGAAGGATGTCCTTCAAGGAGTCCCGGACCTCCGTGGTCCATGCATCGGGACTACTTGAGCTTCTGGATCTTGAGCGCTGGGTTGCACGGAGTTCCCAGTGACTCTTACGATCCTTTGGCGGCATCCAGGGCCGCCGGGACTGCCTGGCTTCGAGGCACTGGTTCAGCCCCCTTCGCCCGGCTCGGCGGGCCGGGCTGTGGACCGCAGCAACGTCCTCTCGAAGACTCCTTCATGCGCAGGGGCTCCGATGGGGGCTTTCGCTGAGAGGTCGTCAGCTGCGGCCATGCAAGCGCGCGGTACATGGCGCAGGTCCAAGGCGAGGAATTCTTTCTCCAACATCCGCACGTGAAGCAGATAAACAGCTAGCTGTGGGTCATTGCAGGGGCATTCACCCTTAACTTGCTTGATAACTAGCTGGGAGTCGCCCTGTGCCAACAACTGGCGAGCGCCCAGAGACATGACTGTCTTTTAGGCCAAAGATGAGTGCTTCATAATCTGCCAAGTTGTTGGTTGCCTTGGAATTGAGGCGCACCATGTACCTAGACTGCTCCCCCGATGGCATGAGAAGCAGTACGCCGGCACCGGCCCCCTGCTTTCGCGAGGAGCCGTCGAAGAAGAGCGTCCAGTGAGGCCCGGTGAAGACCGGAGCTCGGTACTTTCGTTCACCGTCTTCGCGGCCCCCTGGGTCAGCCTTCGTTGGCATCCACTCATCCACGAAGTCAGCCAGTGCTTGGCTCTTGGCTGTCTGACGTGGTCGGGAGCTCAGCTTGAACTCCGCCGTCTTCGGGCTGTCTTCCGGCTTCGGAAGCTGGCAGTGAGTGCCAGCTCCGCCCTCCGGCTGCTCTGGCGCACTTGTCCGCCAGGCTGAAGAGCTCGGAGGCATCGCAGACCTCTCTGGTTGCAAGCCTCCCAAGCATCTTCTTGTCCTGGACACTGTCGAAGTGCCGCCACCACAGAAGCACTTTGAATATGCGGAATGGTGTTGCGTACCTGGGAGAACCGCTGGATGAAGGAGCGCAGCGACTCCCCAGGTTGTTGCTTGATGGCTTGGAGGTCAAGCTCCGTGCTGGGACGGGTGTAGGAGCTGCCGAAGTTGGCGATGAACTGCCGGCAGAGCTCTCCCCAGGAAGTTATGGAACCCTGAGGGAGGTTCATTAGCCAAGACCAGGCTGGGCCGGTCAAGGCGACGGGGAAGTATCTTGGCCATGACGGCCTCATCCCCTCCTGCGGCAAGTACGGCGGTGGAGTAGATCTGGAGGAACCCCGCCGGGTTGACGCTGCCGTCGTACTTCTCGGGCAGGTGCAGCCGAAACTTGCACGGCCACCTCGTGAAGCGGAGGTGGGGCTCCAGGGCCGTACATCCTGCCCCTGTTGCTGCAGGTGTTGGTGCCGCGAACGCTTGGTTCGCCGCTGGCACAGTGTACCCCGGTATGGGCAAGGCTGCGCCATAGACCGGGGGCGCCGTTTGCAGGACATATGGCTGTGGCATATGCTGCGTGGCGTATGTCTGGGGCAGAGTTCGCGTGGCGAAAGTCTGCGCCTCAGGCAGGGTTGAGGCAGTCGTCATGCTGACGCCGGCCTCTTGGCTGCGACGCCTTTCTCGTCGCCGCTCGAGGAACATTCAGGTGTCTTGGCCCAGGTGGCATCGTTCCAACTCAGTCCTCAGGTCCGTCGACGGAAGCCTGGTGGAGCTGGAATCCGCCGTCTATCCGTCAACCGTTGGTGTGCGCGTCAGCGACACAGCCGGTTGGCTGGAGCGTCGTCCCCACCGAAGTCAAGGGTTTGCGGTGGCGACGACAAGACGGTCTACCTCGCGAATCCACTGCTGGGTCGCTGCCTGAGGCGCGTCCCCAGCAGGCGGATTGTACAGTAGCGCTCTTGTTGCGGCTAGCGCACCCCCGCCGGGTACGCCCAGCTCTACTGAAGACCTGACGCTGGTTGGAGCCTGCATTGCCGGGGTCGGTGCTGCCAGAGCTGGTTGCTGGCTCCCAGTGCAGGTACTGGTGCCGCGAACGCTTGGTTGCGCCTGGCACAGTGTACCCCGCTATGGGCAAGGTTGCGCCATAGGCCGGGGACGCCGCTTCCAGAGCACATGGTCGTGGCTTATGTTGTGCGGCGTACGCCTGGGGCAGAGCTCGCGTAGCGAAGGTCTGCCCTCCAGGCTGGGTCGAGGCCGACGTCATGTTGTCGCCAGCCTCTTGAGTGTGACGCCTTTCTCGGCGTCGCTCGAGGAACACTCGGGCATCTTGGCCCAAGTGGCACCGTTCCAGCTCTGTCCTCAGGTCTGTCGACGGAAGTTTGGTGGAGCTGGAACCCGCCGTCTGCCCGTCAACCGTTGGCGTGCGCGTCAGCGACACAGCCGGTTGGCCGGAGCGTCGTCCCCGCCAAAGTCAATGGTTTGCGGCGGCGACGACAAGATGGTCTACCTCGTGAATCCACTGCTGGGTCGCTGCCTGAGGTGCGTCCCCAGAAGGCGGATTGTGCAGTAACGACCTTGCTGCTGTTAGCGCACCCCCACTGGGTACGCCCGGCGCTACTGAAGGCCTGACGCTGGTTGGAGCCTGCATTGCCGGGGTCGGCGCTGCCAGAGCCGGTTGCTGGCTCCCAGCTTGCCCTGACACACTCCGTCCTGAGTGTGTCATCATGTACTCTCCCCTGGTCACGGTTTGCCGCGGACGCAGGGGGGGAGAGTTTGCCACTGAAGGAAGCTTGCTCATCTTCGTCGGCGGAAACTCGTCACGCAAGGAGAAAAGCCCCCTTCCTGGCGCGCCAAATGTCGAAGTGTGCGGTCGACACTTCCCCCGGGCCTGCACTGGGCAGCCCGCGGAGGTTCTTTTTTCGGAGGGGCTAGACCCTAGCGGAGAGCTTGCGCAGATGGACGAGTTAGTAAGAGCTTAACACGGCGAGTTTTACGTGGTTCAGGCCGCCGGAGCGTAAAACCCTTCGTCCACGGCGAGCTATGGAGCACGCTGTATTGCTTGCTGCTCAGGGCCGGAGGCCTGAGCTTGGGGGTGAGTTACAGCTTGAGAGTGAATGGCTAGCGTATGAGTTGCAAAGTGCGAACCCTTGCTATCGACGCCTACCCGAGCCTTTTATAGTCCAAGACTCGGGCGGCTTACAAGGGAAGCTGGGACCCGACAGGTGGTCCCGGGAAGATTGTCTATTATCTACCGTATCTGCAGTTATGCCGGTAGTTGTCTCTGGTCGAAGGCTTCTGAGTCTTCATCTTGCCGCCCTGCCCATGCCGCATGCTAGTCGTAGTGGTTGATGACGGCGCAGGCGGCATGGGATGTCTTGTCGCGGTGTTTATTGGCTGACAGGTTCTGACACCGCGCGCCAGTCTGTGATGCGACTGGGCGCAACGGCACCTGACAGAAGCGTGCAACGCGTCTTCGCGTCTTGGGAAGACGCGGGCCTTGAATACTGTCGAAGTGTGCGATCGACACTTCCCCCGGGCCTGCACTGGGCAGCCCGCGGAGGTTCTTTTTTCGGAGGGGCTAGTTCCTAGCGGAGAGCTTGCGCGAATGGACGAGTTAGTGAGAGCTTGACACGGGAAGTTTTACGTGGTTCAGGCCGCCGGAGCATAAAACCCTACATCCACGGCGAGCTATGGAGCTCGCTGTATTGCTTGCTGCTCAGGGCCGGGGGCCTGAGCTTGGGGGTGAGTTACAGCTTGAGAGTGTATGGCTAGCGTATGAGTTGCAGAATGCGAACCCCTGCTATCGACGCCTACCCGAGCCTTTTATAGTCCAAGGCTCGGGCGGCTTACAAGGGAAGCCGGGACCCGACAGGTGGTCCCCGGGAGATTGTCTATTATCTACCGTATCTGTAGTTATGCCGGTGGTTGCCTCCGGTCGAAGGCTTCTGAGTCTTCCTTTTGCCGCCCTGCCCATGTCGTGCGCTAGTCGTAGTGGTTGATGACGGCGCAGGCGGCATGGGATGTCTTGTCGTGGCGTTTATTACCTGTCAGGTTCTGACACCACGCACCAGTCTGTGATGCGACTGGACGCAACGGCACCTGACAGGCGCGTGCTCCGCGTTTCCGCGTCTTGGGAAGACGCGGGCCTTGAATTCCTTGTACGGGCAAGGTGAGGGGCGCCTTTACGCCCGCTGCCTACCGCTCGGGGGCAGGCAGCACCGTTCTTCCAGCCACGTGGCGGGTCCGGAGCTCTTCTCTGAGGAGAGGGAGGTCCGGCCCCGCTGGACGCGTGGCGCCTTGGGACCTCTCTCCCGCGGAGGGGGAGGTCTGACTTCTGCATGCCACGTGGCGGGCCCGGAGCTCACCTCTGGGGAGAGGGAGGTCCGGCCTCTCTGGATGCGTGGCGTCTTCGGGCCTCTCTCCCACGGAGGGGGGAGGTCCAGCTTTTGTATGCCACGTGTCGGGCCCGGAGCTCTCCTCTGAGGAGAGGGAGGTCCGGACCCGCCAGGCGCGTGGCGCCTTCGGAGCTCTCCCTGTGGAGAAGGGCGAGCACCTTAGGCATTTTACCCTGTGCGCGGGGGTACCCCATATCTCATGTACTGACAGTGGCCCCCGGGCCCATCTCGGGGGAGATAGCGAGCCCGAGGTGGGACCTCCGTCTCTTCTGATCCGCGCACTTTCTCTAAGTCCCAACTTGACCGCTGCCGGAGCACGAACGGCTGCGGGGTCGTGACAGCGTGCGCCCACTTGATGATTGCTCTTACTGCGGGGACGGGAGCCCCGGCCATGTTTAGCACGCAGGGCTTTCGGAGCTCTTCCACCGCGGGGGGAGGTCCGGCTTCCGTCTGCCACGTGGCGAGCCCGGAGCCCCTCTCAAGGAAGGGGAGAGTTCCGGGCCTGCTGGACTCGTGGGACCCCTGGGTGCCGCCCCCTCTAGCCCTGGGTCGAAGTAGTTGGTAGCTCCTTTCCCCCTACTTCACGCAGTCCCCGTTGCCGCAACCTGGAAGTCCTACACACAGGTAGGGGAAACGTAATTCTCCTTGGGGGCTCCTCCCCTCCTGTCTCCTAGTCTTATCTGTCTTATGGTCCTGGCCCGCTATACGGGGCTTGGGCAATTCTGTGCACGAGGCGCCGGAGCTCCGGCTCCCTCCGAGGTCTGGGTACGGCCGTCCGATCCCTAGTACCGGGCCATGCGTTGGGGAAGCAGGGTGCACGCGCTTTGGGTTCATGACCAGGCAAAGCGGACGTACTCCCCTGGACCTCCGGAGAGCAGGATGCGCATGCTTTGGGCTCTGGGCGGCTAAGCTGGAACGCACCCTGGACCCCCCATGCACAACGCTGGCCTTTCCTGGAGGTGACCAACTGACTCCGCAACACCTGACTGGGGGAGGCCCGAGAGACTCACTCGGCCATCGGCAGGTGCCTCAAGCGCAGCCGCCTTCGGGAGGATAGCAAATGCCGACTATGGATGAGCGCAGGAGAGGGGGAGCTAGACGTATGATGAACATACAGAGATAGTGCGATCATAAAAATTAATGCATAATTTAAATGAGCGCATGAGAAGGAGCTAAGTAGAACAGGTCTCTGTATTCGCGCTCATAGGTGGAATTCTGGCTGTTCGTGGGGGCAATGTTCCGCCTCGTCTACAAGGGAAGCAAGACTCTACGCGCTTAGGGTCGGAACCAGGCTAAACTGGACGTAGTCCTGTACCGTCCCTTGAGACTTAGCTACCCCAAGCTCTGTTCCTAAGTTCTATAGGGTCTATTACAGAAGTGAATAACCCTGTTCTACCGATGCTCAGTAAGTAGGACTTACAGTGTTGCTCCATGGCAAGGACTTTTGGGAATGGATCCCACTCTCGGTTGAAAGGCATGTGTACCTGGGGCGGCAGCTTTCATGATTCGGAAGGGACCTTTCCTGCTGGGGGAGAGCTTATGGGTCCTTCTTGGAATATAGCGTGCCGCTTCACCAGGCTGCCTTCTTGCGGGCCCCCATCGCATCTGGTTCTTTGGCAGTAGTGCTTAGAGCATTAGCCGAGACCGTGCATTGTGGGGTGTTCCCTGCAAGCCGAGTCTTGTCGAAGTTGTTGTCTTCACGCTGGATCAGGTCCTGCGTGGCTTCTCTCCGGGGCCCCCGGGGAGTTCTCCCCTTCTGGCTAAAGCCTTCAAGGGGTAGGTGGACCCGGGCTCGCCTTGGATGACCTAAGGCGTCTCCCCCTTCTGGCAAGGCCTTCAAGGGGTTGACGGACCCTAGGCGGCCCCCGAGAGGTATGTTCGAGGCACGGAGGCGTGCCGCAGCTGGCTAACACCTTGGCCCGTCACCGTCAGAACTGGAGTCCTCACTGTCATGCACTGTCTTTATGACACGCTGAGGCTCCTGGAACCCCACTTGGTGGGCAGCGGTGACTGGGGCATCGGCCTTCTGTTTGCCATCCCTCTGAGGGTAGGGCGGTGCTTCAGCCCTCTGCTGTCTTCCATTACGGAAGCGCTCTGCGAGTCTCTGGATCTCCCAGCACTCGGCAGCTGTATGGTTGCAGGTGCCATGCACGGGGCATAGCCCGCCCTGGCCACTGTCTGGGGCCGCTGATTGCCGCTGCCTCTTGTCGGGGCGCGGCCCCTGAGCTCCGCTGGTTGTCGCAGCTGCGGCGATGGGTGCCGTGAATGGTGGCTTTATCTTTCCACTTCCCCGGTTCTTGGTCTTCTTGCTACCCCCATAGGCAGCAGCACCGGACCCGGGCTGCCCTCCTGACTCAGAGGCCGGTAGTGCGTGCCAGTTCCGCCCTTCGGCTGCCCTGGCGCACTTATCCGCCAGGCTAAAGAGCTCCGGGACGTCGCGGACCTCTCTGGTCGCGAGCTTCTCGAGCATTTTCTCGTCCCGGACACCCTGTCGGAACGCCACCACCACAGAGGCGCCTTGGATATGTGGGATGGTGTTGCGCACCTGAGAGAACCGCTGGATGAAAGAGCGCAGCGACTCCCCAGGTTATTGCTTGACGGCGTGGAGAATGAGCTCCGTGCCAGGACGGGTGTAGGAGCTGCCGAAGTTGGCGACGAACTGCCGGCAGAGCTCACCCCAGGAGGTTATGGACCCCTGGGGTAGATTCATGAGCCAGGACCGGGCTGGGCCGGTCAAGGCGACGGGAAAGTAGTTGGCCATGACAGCCTCATCGCCTCCTGCAGCAAGTACGGCGGTGGAGTAGATCTGGAGGAACTTCGCCGGGTTGACGCTTCCGTCGTACTTCTCGGGCAAGTGCGGGCGAAACTTGCGCGGCCACCTTGCGAAGCGAAGGTGGGGCGCAAGGGCCGCACATCCTGCACCTGCTGCTGTAGGTACTGGTGCTGCGAGCAGGTGGTTCACACCTGGCAGCACGTATCCCGGCATGGGCAAGGCTGCACCATAGGCCGGGGCCGCTACTTGCGGCGCATATGGTGGTGGCATATGTTGCGCAGCATATGCCTGAGGCGGGGCTCGCATGGCGAAGGCCTGCCCTTCCGGTTGTGTCGAGGCCGATGACATGCTGTCGCCTGCCTCATGATTGCGACGCCTCTCTCGACGTCGCTCGAGGTACACTCGGGCGTCCTGCCCCAAGTGGCACCGCTCCAGTTCCCTTCGCAGGTCCGTCGACAGGAGCCTGGAGGAGCTGGAATCCGCCGTTAGCCCGTCAACCGTGGGTGTGCGCGTCAGCGACACAGCTGGTTGCCCTGGGCGCCGCCCTCGCCGAAATTGAGGGTTCGCGGCGGCGACGACGAGGCGGTCCACCTCACGGACCCATTGCTGGGTTGCTGAATGGGGTGCATCCCCTGCAGGTGGGTTGCGCAGCAGCGCCCTTGCTGCAGCTAGCGCACCTCCATGGTGTACGCCCAGCGCTGCAGAAGACCTTACGCTGGTCGGGGACTGCATAGCCGGAGTCGACGTTGCCGGAGTCCGCTGCTGGTTACCCGCTTGTGCCGACACACTCCGTCCTGAGTGCGTCGACATGTACTCTCCGCTGGTCACGCTTCGCCGTGAATGCGGAGGAGGAGAGCTTGCCGCTGAAGGGAGCTTGGTCATCTTCGTTGGCGGAAATTCGTCACGCTAGGGGAAAAGCCCCCTTCCTGGCGCGCCAAATGTCGAAGTGTGCGATCGACACTTCCCCCGGGCCTGCACTGGGCAGCCCGCGGAGGTTCTTTTTTCGGAGGGGCTTGTTCCTAGCGGAGAGCTTGCGCGAATGGACGAGTTAGTGAGAGCTTGACACGGGAAGTTTTACGTGGTTCAGGCCGCCGGAGCGTAAAACCCTACGTCCACAGCGAGCTATGGAGCTCGCTGTATTGCTTGCTGCTCAGGGCCGGGGGCCTGAGCATGGGGGTGAGTTACAGCTTGAGAGTGTATGGCTAGCGTATGAGTTGCAGAATGCGAACCCCTGCTATCGACGCCTACCCGAGCCTTTTATAGTCCAAGGCTCGGGCGGCTTACAAGGGAAGCCGGGACCCGACAGGTGGTCCCGGGGAGATTGTCTATTATCTTCCGTATCTGTAGTTATGCCGGTGGTTGCTTCGGGTCGAAGGCTTCTGAGTGTTCCTTTTGCCGCCCTGCCCATGCCGTGCGCTAGTCGTAGTGGTTGATGACGGCGCAGGCGGCATGGGATGTCTTGTTGTGGCGTTTATTACCTGTCAGGTTCTGACACCACGCGCCAGTCTGTGATGCGACTGGACGCAACGGCACCTGACAGGCGCGTGCTCCGCATTTCCGCGTCTTGGGAAGACGCGGGCCTTGAATTCATTGTACGGGCAAGGTGAGGGGCGCCTTTACGCCCGCTGCCTACCGCTCGGGGGCAGGCAGCACCGTTCTTCCAGCCACGTGGCGGGTCCGGAGCTCTTCTCTGAGGAGAGGGAGGTCCGGCCCCGCTGGACGCGTGGCGCCTTCGGACCTCTCTCCCGCGGAGGGGGAGGTCCGACTTCTGCATGCCACGTGGCGGGCCCAGAGCTCACCTCTGAGGAGAGGGAGGTCCGGCCTCGCTGGACGCGTGGCGTCTTCGGGCCTCTCTCCCACGGAGGGGGGAGGTCCATCTTCTATATGCCACGTGTCGGGCCCGGAGCTCTCCTCTGAGGAGAGGGAGGTCCGGCCCCGCCAGACGCGTGGCGCCTTCGGAGCTCTCCCTGCAGAGAAGGGCGAGCACCTTAGGCATTTTACCCTGTGCGCGGGGGTACCCCATATCTCAGGTACCGACAAATACCTTGTACGGGCAAGGTATGGGGCGTATTTACGTACGCTGCCTATCGCTCGGGGCAGGCAGCGTCGCTCTGCTGCCACGTGGCGGGCCCGGAGCCCTCCTCAGAGAAGAGGAGGGTCAGCCCCGCGGGGCACGTGGAGCCTCCGGACCTCTCCCTGCGGAGGGGGAGGTTCAGCTTCTGTTGGCCACGCGGCGAGCCCAGAGCTCCTCTCTGAGGAGAGGGAGGTCCGGCCTCTCCGGAGACGCGGCACCTTCGTACCTCTCTCCCGCGGAGGGGGAGGTCCGGCTTCTGTATGCCACATGGTGGGCCCGGAGCTCTCCTCTGAGGAGAAGGAGGTCCGGCCCCGCTGGACGTGTGGCGCCTTTGGAGCTCTCCCTACGGAGAAGGGCTGGATCCTTAGGCATTTTCCCCTGTGCGCGGGGGTACCCCATATCGAGGGTACCGACAGCGGTGGAGCTGGCGGAGTTTGAGCTGGACTTCCTCCCACGTCATGCAGTCAGGAGCCAAGCACTGGCTGACTTTGTGGCGGAGTGGACACCAACGAAGACTGACCTAGGGGGCCATGAAGGCGGTTGTCGGTACCTGAGATATGGGGTACCCCCGCGCACAGGGTAAAATGCCTAAGGTACTCGCCCTTCTCCGCAGGGAGAGCTCCGAAGGCGCCACGCGTCCGGCGGGGCCGGACCTCCCTCTCCTCAGAGGAGAGCTCCGGGCCCGCCATGTGGCATACAGAAGCCGGACCTCCCCCTCCGCGGGAGAGAGGTCCGAAGACGCCACGCGTCCAGCGGGGCCGGACCTCCCTCTCCGCAGAGGAGAGCTCCGGGCCCGCCACGTGGCATACAGAAGCTGGACCCCCCCCCCCTCCGCGGGGAGAGGTCCGGAGGCTCCACATGCCCCGCAGGCCGGACCCTTCTCGCCTCAGAGAAGGGCTCCGGACCTGCCACATGGCCAGAAGAACGGTGCTGCCTGCCCCCGAGCGGTAGGCAGCGGGCGTAAAGGCGCCCCACACCTTGCTCGTACAAGGTATTCAAGGCCCACGTCTTCCCAAGACATGGCAAGCGGAGCACGCATCTGTCAGGTGCCGTTGCGCCCAGTCGCATCACAGACTGGCGCACGGTGTCAGAACCTGCCAGCTAATAAACGCCGTGACAAGACATCCCATGCCGCCTGCACCGTCATCAACCACTACGACTAGCATGTGGCATGGGCAGGGCGGCAAGATGAAGACTCAGAAGCCTTCGACCAGAGGCAACCTCCGGCGTAACTACAGATACGGTAGATAACAGACAATCTTCCCGGGACCACCTGTCGGGTCCCGGCTCCCCTTGTAAGCCGCCCGAGTCTTGGACTATAAAAGGTTCGGGTAGGCGTCGATAGCAAGGGTTCGCACTTTGCAACTCATACGCTAGCCATACACTCTCAAGCTGTAACTCACCCCCAAGCTCAGGCCTCCGGCCCTGACAGCAAGCAATACAGCGAGCTCCATAGCTCGCCGTGGACGTAGGGTTTTACGCTCCGGCGGCCTGAACCACGTAAAACTCGCCGTGTCAAGCTCTCGCTAACTCGTCCATCTGCGCAAGCTCTCCGCTAGGGACTAGCCCCTCCGAAAAAAGAACCTCAGCG
Organism: Neostapfia colusana; assembly: GCA_030760725.1. Lineage (NCBI taxonomy): Eukaryota > Viridiplantae > Streptophyta > Magnoliopsida > Poales > Poaceae > Neostapfia > Neostapfia colusana. The sequence continues at coordinate 21,710,681 of JASWHV010000017.1, read as the reverse complement.
GGCTGCCCAGTGCAGGCCCAGGGGAAGTGTCGATCGCACACTTCGACAGCGGTGAGCTGGAGCCCAAAGCTCCGGTCTTCACCGAACCCCACTGGACACTCTTCTTCGACGGCTCCTCGCGAAAGCAGGGGGCCGGTGCCGGCGTACTGCTCCTCATGCCATCGGGGGAACAGTTTGGGTATATGGTGCGTCTAAATTTCAAGGCAACCAACAACATGGCGGAGTATGAAGCACTCATCTTTGGCCTGCAGACAGCCCTGTCTTTAGGAGCTCGCCAGTTGTTTGCACAGGGCGACTCCCAACTGGTCATCAAGCAAGTCAAGGGCGAATGCTCCTGCAATGACCCGCAACTAGCTGCGTATCTGCTCCACGTACAGATGTTGGAGAAGGAATTCCTCGCTTTGGACCTGCACCACGTACCGCGCGCTGGTAATGCCGCAGCCGACAACCTTTCAACGAAGGCTTCCACCGGAGCCCCTGCGCCCGAAGGAGTTTTCGAGAGGATGTTGCTGCGGCCCACAGCCCGGCCCGCCGAGCCAGGCGAAGGGGGCTTGACCAGCACCTCGAAGCTGGCGGCCCTACAGCCATGGATGCTGCCAAGGATCGTAAGCGTCACTGGGGACTCCGTGCAACCCAGCGCTCAAGATCCAGAAGCTCAAGTCAGACCCGATGCATGGATCACGGAGATCTGGGACTACCTGAAAGACAATATCCTCCCTGATGAACATTCAACCGCTGAACGGATTGTGCGTATGGCTAAGAGGTACGCGCTGGTAGAGGGGGATCTCTACCGGCGTGGCGCCAACCACATCCTATTGCGGTGCATAACCCAGGGGGAAGGCTGCGACTTGCTCGCTGAGATCCATGGAGGCGAATGTGGAAGTCATTCTTCCTCACGCACGCTTGTCGGTAAAGCCTTCCGGCATGGCTTCTACTGTCCGACAGCACTCCAGGATGCCGTCAAGCTGGTCGAGAGCTGCAAGGCGTGGGATTTCCACGCCAAGCAGATCCATACACCGGCTCAGGCGGTACAGATGATCCCGCCCTCGTGGCTGTTTGCCGTATGGGGGCTGGACATCCTGGGACCATTTCCCAGAACCGTCGGGGGATTCCGGTACCTCTATGTCGCCATCGACAAGTTCACCAAGTGGCCAGAAGCTACACCAGTTGTCACCATCAACAAACAATCCGCAGTAAAATTCATCAAGTCTATTGTCTGCCGGTTCGGGGTCCCAAACAGGATCATCACCGACAACGGGAATCAGTTCACCAGCGCAGCATTCCAAGACTACTGCGAGGGCCTTGGTATTCAGGTATGCTATGCCTCTGTCGCCCACCCGAGGAGCAATGGGCAAGTTGAGAGGGCCAACGCGGAGATTCTCCGGGGCCTTAAGACTCGCACTTTCGCCAGCCTGAAGAAACATGGTGCCAATTGGGTAGATGAGCTTCCGAGCACACTATGGGCTAACCGGACATCCCAGAGCCGGGCCACCGGGGAGACACCCTTCTTCATGGTGTATGGGGCTGAAGCTGTACTTCCCCCAGACATCACCATGAAGTCTCACCGTGTCCGGGCTTACGACGAAGCCACGCAGGACAACCTCCGGCGTGGAGAAATCGACCTCGTCGACGAGGTACGATTACATGCGGCACTCCATAACGCGCGGTACAGACAAGCGCTTCGGCGCTACCACCAGAGGTCTGTGCGTGCCCGGGAGCTGCAGGAAGGTGACCTGGTGTTGCGGCGCATACTTTCTCGCGAAGGGGCCCACAAACTCTCCCCTAGTTGGGAAGGCCCCTTTCGAGTCGCGAAAGTATGCCGCCCCGGGTGTGTGCGCCTTTCCACCGAGGATGGGGACCTGCTCCCGAACCCTTGGAACATAGAACACCTACGTAAGTTCTACCCCTAGAGCAAAAATAGGACAGTACTTTCTTTTTGTAATAAACTCCATAGAGTCCAGGAGCAGCGCTCGGAGCAGCTAAACCCCAGGGGACGGTCCAGGACTACGTTCAGCTTTGCCTGGTTCCGACTCCAAGCGCGTAGAGTCTTGCTTCCCCTCTTAATGGGGTGGGTCGTGGCCTCCATGTTTAGCCTGCCTTCCTCCTGTGGAAAGTTGTATGAAAAGAAGTCTGCTCTACTTTGCTCTTTCCTGGTACTCATTTAAATTGTGAATTGAGTTTTTTAATCACCCTTGCAGTGCATGGTTGCCATGTGCTCAGCTCCCCCTCTCTACAAGTCCCCGAGAACCAAGCATATGGTTAGGGGCTATAAGTCAAATAAGACTATGAGATAAGGGAGGGGGAGCCCCCAAGGAGAATTACGTTGCCTCTACCTATGTGCAGGACCTCCAGGTTGCGGCAACTGGGTCTGCATGAGGCGGGGGGAAAAGGAGCTACCAACTACTTCGGCCTAGGATTGGAAGGACCGGGTCCCGCCCCTTCAGCAGGGGCGGGACCCGAGGGCCCCACATGTCCAGCAGGCCCGGAACTCTCACCTCCCTTGAGGAGGGCTCCGGGCTCGCCACGTGGTGACACCGCGCGCAGGAGCTCCCGCCTCTTAAGGAGGAGCTCTGGACCTGCCACGTGGCAGGCAGATTTGGGGCTCCCCATAGGGCAAGATTCGGAAACCTCCGGGGGCCCCTAACACGGTTAGGACCCGGGGAGGGTGTCTGTGCAAAGCTCCGGGATTGGAGATGGCCTCTGAGTACCTTGCGGAGCTGAGGACTCAGTCAGGCAAGCCCAAGAAGGAGAGAAAAAGCATCACAGTCACAAATATCTTAAAAGAGTCAAACTATGCGAGGCTCCATGAGCTGGACTACAGACTCGATAAAAAGGAAGAAACAAGTCCCAAGGGTCTCCCGACACGACCAGAATCCAGAAGTTGCAACAACGGCCGCGTCACCAGGCTTCAGCCCTGGCGGAACTCTCTTGCTCTATGACCAGAGCACAGGAATCGCCTCCCTCATCACCGGCGCAAAAACCATTGACACCACGGGGGCTCCTGAGGCCCCCTCCGCAGTATTCAGCGGTCTTCTTGGAGACTCTACCGTCTGGGATCCTCCATGGTGCATCGACGGTTTCCTTCTCCTGAAGTTCCCTCATCACCTGCGCAAAAGCCGGTGTCGTCAAGGGTGCCCCTGGAGCCCCCATTCCTCATCACCTGCGCAAAAGCTGGAGTCATCAAGGGTGCTCCTGAGGCCCCCTCCGCAGTATTCAGCGGTGTTCTTGGAGACTCTGCCGCCTGGGATTCTCCTCGGTGCTTCAGCGGTTCCTTTGAAGACTCCACCACCCTCAGGGGCAGGGCAGGCAGGCCCCCTGAGTCCCAGGCTTGGTGCAGACGCAACCGCTAGAGGGAACCGAGAGCAATTCTTCCCCATAAGGTGGGTTAAGAGCCATGGAAGAAGACAAGACTGCAGGGACCTGAGGGAGGCGCAGGGACTGGAAGCCTTATAAGGGGAATGTACCCACATGGAGGTTTCATTTAACACCTTCCCGGGTGCAATCCCAAGTGATTCGGAACTCTTCGGATACCCCGCGTCGGCGACTGCTTCGGTTTCTAGACCGAGTGCCGATGACGGGTGGGCCCAAGCCGCCTAGCTAAGGCGGTGGGGTCAAGGAGTCAGTCTCCTGAGAAGATGAGCCAGCAAGGCACTTCGGCGGTTCCTGAAGAAAGCGCCGCAACGTGCAGAAGTGGCAGTCTTGGGAACCGCCGCAGTAAAAGCAACCATCAAGTGAGCGCACGCTCCCACGATCCCGCGGCCGTTCGTGCTCTGGGAGCGGTCAATTCGGGACTTAGAGAAAGTGCGCGGGTTTAAAGAGACGGAGGTCCCACCTCGGGCTCGCTACCTCCCCCGAGATGGGCCCGGGGGCCACTGTCGGTACCTGAGATATGGGGTACCCCCGCGCACAGCGTAAAATGCCTAAGGAACTCGCCCTTCTCCGCAGGGAGAGCTCCGAAGGCGCCACGCGTCCGGCGGGGCCAGACATCCCTCTCCTCAGAGGAGAGCTCCGGGCCCGCCACGTGGCATACAGAAGCCGGACCTCCCCCTCCGCGAGAGAGAGGTCCGAAGGCGCCGCGTGTCCAGCGGGGCCGGACCTCCCTCTCCTCAAAGGAGAGCTCCGGGCCCGCCACGTGGTCAACAGAAGCCGAGCCTCCCCCTCCGCGGGGAGAGGTCCGGAGGCTCCACGTGCCCCGCGGAGCTGACCCTCTTATCCTCTGAGAAGGGCTCCGGGCCCGCCACGTGGCAGCAGAACGGCGCTGTCTGCCCCGAGCGATAGGCAGCGGGCGTAAAGACGCCCCATACCTTGCCCGTACAAGGTATTCAAGGCCCGCGTCTTCCCAAGACGCGGAGGCGCGGAGCACGCTTCTGTCAGGTGCCGTTGCGCCCAGTCGCATCACAGACTGGCGCGCGGTGTCAGAACCTGCCAGCCAATAAACACCGTGACAAGACATCCCATGCCGCCTGCGCCGTCATCAACCACTACGACTAGCATGCGGCATGGGCAGGATGGCAAGATGAAGACTCGGGAGCCTTCGCCAGAGACAACTACCGGCATAACTTCAGATACGGTAGATAATATACAATCTTCCCGGGACCACCTGTCGGGTCCCGGCTCCCCTTGTAAGCCACCCGAGTCTTGGACTATAAAAGGCTCGGGTAGGCGTCGATAGCAAGTGTTCGCACTCTGCAACTCATACGCTAGCAATACACTCTCAAGCTGTAACTCACCCCCAAGCTCAGGCCTCCGGCCCCGAGCAGCAAGAAATACAGCGAGTTCCATAGCTCGCCGTGGACGTAGGGTTTTACGCTCCCGCGGCCTGAACCACGTAAAACTCGCCGTGTCAAGCTCTTACTAACTCGTCCATCTGCGCAAGCTCTCCGCTAGAGACTAGCCCCACCGAAAAAAGAACCTCCGCGGGCTGCGCAGTGCAGGCCCGGGGGAAGTGTCGACTGAACACTTCGACATACTCAGAGGCCATCTCCAATCTCGGAGCCCCACATAGACACCTTCCCCGGGTCCTAACCGTGTTAGGGGCCCCCGGGGGTCTCCGGATCTCGCCCCATGGGGAGCTCCAAATCTGCCTGCCACGTGGCGGGTCCGGAGCCCCTCCTTAAGAGGCGGGAGCTCTGGCCATGCTGGACACGTAGGGCTTTCGGAGCCCTCCCACCAGGGGGGGACGTCCGGTTTCCGCCTGCCACGTGGCGAGCCCGGAGCCCTCCTCAGAGCTCCGGGCCCGCTGGACACGTGGGGCCCTCGGGTCCCGCCCCTGCTGGAGGGGCAGGTCCCGGTCCTTCCAGTCCTGGGCCGGAGTAGTTGGTAGCTCCTTTCCCCCTGCGTCATGCAGTTCCTGTTTCCGTAACCTGGAGGTCCTGCACACAGGCAGAGGAAACGTAATTCTCCTCGGGGGGTCCTCGCCTCCTGTCTCCTAGTCTTATCCGTCTTACGATCCTGATCCGTTATACGGGGCTTGGGCAATTCTGTGCACGAGGCGCCGGAGCTCCGGCTCCCTCCGAGGTCCGGGTACGGCCGTCCGATCCCTAGTACCGGGCCATGCGCTGGGGAAGCAGAGTGCACGTGCTTTGGGTTCATGACCAGGCAAAGCGGTTGTACTCCCCTGTACCTCCGGAGGGCAGGATGCGCATGCTTTGGGCTCATGGCCTGCTAAGCTGGATACGCACCCTGGACCCCCCATGCACAACGCAGGCCTTTCCTGGAGGTAACCAACTGCCACCGCAACACCTGACTGGGGGAGGCCCGAGAGACTCACTCGGCCATTGGCAGGTGCCTCAAGCGCAGCCGCCTTCGGTAGGATAGCGAATGCCGACCATGGATGAGCGCAGGAGAGGGAAGCTAGATGTACGATGAACATACAAAGATAGTGCGATCATAAAAATTAATGCATAATTTAAATGAGAGCATGAGAGAGAGCTAAGTAGAACAGGTCTCTGTCTTCGTGCCCATAGATGGAATTCTGGCTGTACATAGAGGCAATATTCCGCCTCGTCTACAAGGGAAGCAAGACTCTACGCGCTTAGGGTCGGAACCAGGCTAAACTGGACGTAGTCCTGTACCGTCCCTTGGGATTTAGCTGCCCCAAGCTCTGTTCCCAAATCCTATGGGATTCATTACAGAAGATGATAACCCTGTTCTACTGATGCTCGGGAAGTAGGACTTACAGTGTTGCTTCATGGCAATAGTCTTTTGGGAACGGATCCCACACTCGGTTGAAAAGCATGTGTACATGTGGCGGCAGCTTTCATGATTCAGAAGGGACCTTCCCTGCTGGGGGAGAGCTTATGGGTCCTTCTTGGAATAGAGCGTGCCGCGACACCAGGTTGCCCTCCTGCAGGCCCCCGATGCGTTCGGTTCTTTGGCGTTAGTGCTTAGAGCATCAGCCGAGACCGCGCGTTGTGGGGTGTTACCTGCAGCCGAGTCTCGTCGACGAGGTTGTCATCTTCACGCTGGATCAGGTCCTACGCGGCTTCTCCTGGGGGCCCCGGGGAGTTCTCCCCTTATGGCTAAGGCCTTCAAGGGGTAGGTGGACCCAGGCTCATCTTGGATGACCTAAGGCGTCTTCCCCTTCTGGCAAGGCCTTCAAGGGGTTGACGGACCTTGGGCGGCCCCCGGAGGTATGTCCAAGGCACGGAGGCGTGCCGCAGTTGACTACCACCCTGGCCCGTCACCATCGGAGCTGGAGTCCTCGCCGTTATGCACTGTCTTTATGACGCGCTGATGCTCCTGGAACCCCACCTGATGGGCGGCAGTGACTGGGGCATCGACCTTCTGTTTGCCATCCCTCTGAGGGTAAGGCGGTGCTTCAGCCCTCTGCTGTCTTCCTTTGCGGAAGCGCTCTGCGAGTCTCTGGATATCCCAGCACTCGGCAGCAGTATGGTTGCTGGCGCCATGCACGGGGCATAGTCTGCCCTGGTCACTGTCTGGGGCCGGTGACTGCCGCTGCCTTTTGTCGAGGCGTGGCCCCCGAGCTCCACTAGCCGTCGCTGCTGCGGCGACGGGAGCCGTGAACGATGACCTCTGTCGAAGTGTTCAGTCGACACTTCCCCCGGGCCTGCACTGGGCAGCCCGCGGAGGTTCTTTTTTCGGAGGGGCTAGTCTCTAGCGGAGAGCTTGCGCAGATGGACGAGTTAGTAAGAGCTTGACACGGCGAGTTTTACGTGGTTCAGGCCGCCGGAGCGTAAAACCCTACGTCCACGGCGAGCTACGGAGCTCGTTGTATTGCTTGCTGATCGGGGCCGGAGGCCTGAGCTTGGGGGTGAGTTACAGCTTGAGAGTGTATGGCTAGCGTATGAGTTGCAAAGTGCGAACCCTTGCTATCGACGCCTACCCGAGCCTTTTATAGTCCAAGACTCGGGCAGCTTACAAGGGGAGCCGGGACCCGACAGGTGGTCCCGGGAAGATTGTCTATTATCTACCGTATCTGAAGTTATGCCAGTAGTTGTCTCTGGTCGAAGGCTTCTGAGTCTTCATCTTGCCGCCCTGCCCATGCCGCACGCTAGTTGTAGTGGTTGATGACGGCGCAGGCGGCATGGGATGTCTTGTCGCGGTGTTTATTGGCTGACAGGTTCTGACACCGCGCGCCAGTCTGTGATGCGACTGGGCGCAACGGCACCTGACAGAAGTGTGCTCCGCGTCTCCATGTCTTGGGAAGACGCGGGCCTTGAATACCTTGTACGAGCAAGGTATGGGACGTATTTACGCCCGCTGCCTATCGCTCGGGGCAGGCAGCGTCGCTCTGTTGCCACGTGGCGGGCCCGGAGCCCTTCTCAGAGAAGAGAAGGGTCAGTCCCACGCGGCACGTGGAGCCTCCGGACCTCTCCCCGCGGAGGGAGAGGCTCGGCTTCTGTTGGCCACGTGGCGGGCCCGGAGCTCTCCTCTGAGGAGAGGGAGGTCCGGCCCCGCTGGACACGCGGCGCCTTCAGACCTCTCTCCCGCGGAGGGGGAGGTCCGGCTTCTGTATGCCATGTGGCGGGCCCGGAGCTCTCCTCTGAGGAGAGGGAGGTCCGGCCCCGCCGGACGCGTGGCACCTTCGGAGCTCTCCCTGCGGAGAAGGGCGAGTTCCTTAGGCATTTTACCCTGTGCGCGGGGGTACCCCATATCCCAGGTACCGACAGTGGCCCCCGGGCCCATCTCAGGGGAGATAGTGAGCCCGAGGTGGGACCTCCGTCTCTTCCGATCCGCGCACTTTCTCTAAGTCTCGAATTGACCGCTGCCGGAGCACGAATGGCCACGGGATCGTGGGAGCTTGCGCTCAATTGATGGTTGCTTTTACTGCGGCGGTTCCCAAGACTGCCACTTCTGCACGTTGCGGCGCTTTCTTCGGGAACCGCCGAAGTGCCTTGCCGGCTCATCTTCTAAGGAGACTGACTCCTTGACCCACCGCTTCAGTTGGGCGGCTTGGGCCTACCCGTCATTGGCACTCGGTTTAGGAGCCGAAGCGGTTGCCGATGCAGTGTATCCGAAGAGTTCCGAATCGCTTGGAATTGCACCCGGGAAGTTTTTAGAGGGGGTCTTACCCACATTGCAGCTTCCCTTCGCACTTCTCTGCGTTTCTCCTTGGACTCTTGTGCTTTTGCTCTTGAGTTCTCCCTTGCCATGGCTTCCAACCCGCCACCAGAGAAGAAGCGCGCTCGATCTCCTCCAGCAGCGGCGTCTGTGCCAAGTCGGGATTCTGGGGTGCCTGACACTCCCTCCGGTGGCGACTCGAAGAGGCCCGGGGCTGATGCGCTGGGGGAAGCCTCTGGGGCGTCCCCTGTTCCGCCAGTTCAAGCGACTGCGGAGTGGCCGTCAGTGACGGTAGCGGGCTCTGGGAGTCCTACCCCGGCTCGGAAGTCGGGGTTCAGAGCCCGCTGGAGTGTCCGCGCTTCCCGGCCTTCCCCGACTTGCGGGGAATCTGTGCCGCTGCGCTCGGAGCCAGGGGCAACTGCCGCGGCCCCCAGGCCAGCGCGAACTTCTCCTGTTCCGGTGTGCCCGGACTCCGCGGCGGCGTCATCTCTTCCTGCCGAGACGGCCACCACGGCTCCCAAGCCAGCGCAGTTTGACCATGCACTAGGCAGCCCGGCTTTTTCTCCAGCACCGCCTTCCCCGGCTCGCCCCTCTCCTCAGATCGAGGAGCCAGAAGATGAAGAGAGCCCGGCTGGCCCGGCTGCCAGAGCCTCGGAGCCAACTTCTCCTGATCGGCGTCTCGTCTCGGTTGCTGGTGCGTCGACTCCTCTTGAGGATGAGGTAATGGAAGAGGTCGGGGGGACTGCCCCAGCCTCTGTCGCTCCATTGCCCCTGGCGGATGCCTTCACGCTTGCCGAGACGAGCATTCGGCAGGTCTTAGCTGCACTAGGTCGCGAGCGGGAGGAGTATACGGTTGAACGAGATCGCCTCCTCACCTGGGGGAACCTTTTGCGGGAGAGGACCGCGAAGGTTAAGAGCGAGCTCGACTCCAGGCGGGAGCTGCTCGACTTCAGGGAAGTGCTCCTCGACCGGATGAAGCGGGCTGTTGACCGCATGGACACCCAATCGCGGCGGATCAACAGGGAGGCTCTGGAGGCACACGCCCGGGCCGAAGAGAGCCTCTCTGCTGCTGTGGAGATGCGGCAGCGGTTGGAGCGCCGTGAACTCGCCGTTGAGGAACGGGAGCGTTCCATGGCAGCTGAGGCGGAGAGGATCACCGCGCAGCTGGCGGCGGGCGAGGATGACCTTCGAGCTCGAATTGAGGAGCTGGAGATCCTGAAGGCAGACCTCGACTTGAGGGAGGAACAGGTCTCCCGTGATCGCCGGGCGGTCTTGGATCGGGAGTTGACCGCCGACTTCAAGGCCGCTGAGTTGGAGCGGCTCGCCAAGACTCTCCACCTTTGGGAGAGCTCCCTGGCGGCCAAGGAGAAGGAATTCTCCGAGAGGAACCTGGAGGCTCTGCAGGCGGCCCGCCGCGAGGTGGAGGTGCTTTCGGCCTTGCGGTCCTCCGAGGCTCTTGCGGTCTCGAGCTTCGTGGATCGAGCGGGGTCCGCCCTGATCCCTCTTGGCTTCAGTCCGGTGAGGACCGCTGCCCCTGCGTTGGAGGTGATCCCCGCGCTGGAGTCGATCGGCGCCAAGCTGGACAGGCTAGACTCGGTGGTCGCCACAGAGCTTGAGGCCGAGGGGCGCGGCCTAGCCTTAGAGGTCGCCTCACATGTGCTGGCATGCTTTATGAGCCGCGACCCCTCTTTTTCGCTAGAACCAGCGAGAGAGGGCCCAGCCGCAGAGCGGGAGCAAGCTGCCAGGGCAGAAGTCGAGGATGTGGTCGCCCTTATAGCCGCAAGGTTCCGGCGGGAGCCGGGAGGTCCTTAGGACTTATTCCTCCCTTTTTATCGAGTCTGTTGTCCAGTTCATGGAGCCTCACTTAATTTGACTCTTTTGGATATTTGTGTCTGTGATGCTTTTTCTCTCCTTCTTGGCTTTGCCTTACTGAGTCCTTAGCTCCGCAAGGTACTCAGAGGCCATTTCCAATCTCGGAGCTTTGCACAGACACCCTCCCCGGGTCCTAACCGTGTTAGTGGCCCCCGGAGGTCTCCGGATCTTGCCCTATGGGGAGCTCCAAATCTGCCTGCCACGTGGCGGGTCCGGAGCTCCTCCTTAAGAGGCGGGAGCTCCGGCCATGTTGGACACGCAGGGCTTTCGGAGCCCTCCCACCGAGGGGGGAGGTCCGGTTTCCGCCTGCCACGTGGCGTGCCTGGAGCCCTCCTCAAGGGAGGAGAGAGTTCCGGGCCCGCTGGACACGTGGGGCCCCCGGGTCCCGCCCCTGCTGGAGGGGCAGGTCCCGGTCCTTCCAGTCCTAGGCCGGACTAGTTGGTAGCTCCTTTCCCCCCTGCTTCATGCAGTCCCTGTTGCCGTAACCTGGAGGTCCTGCACACAGGCAGAGGAAACGTAATTCTCCTCGGGGGGTCCTCCCCTAACGTCTCCTAGTCTTATCCGTCTTACGATCCTGACTCGCTATACGGGGCTTGGGCAATTCTGTGCACGAGGCGCCGGAGCTCCGGCTCCCTCTGAGGTTCGGGTACGGCCGTCCGATCCCTAGTACCGGGCCATGCGCTGGGGAAGCAGAGTGCACGTGCTTTGGGTTCATGACTAGGCAAAGCGGTTGTACTCCCCTGTACCTCCGAAGGGCAGGATGCTAATGCTTTGGGCTCAGAGCCGGCTAAGCTGGATACGCACCCTGGACCCCCCATGCACAACGCAGGCCTTTCCTGGAGGTAACCAACTGGCACCGCAACACCTGACTGGGGGAGGCCCGAGAGACTCACTCGGCCATCGGCAGGTGCCTCAAGCGCAGCCGCCTTCGGTAGGATAGCGAATGCCGACTATGGATGAGCGCAGGAGAGGAGGAGCTAGATGTACGATGAACATACAGAGATAGTGCGATCATAAAAATTAATCCATAATTTAAATGAGGGCATGAGAGAGAGCTAAGTAGAACAGGTTTCTGTATTCGTGCCCATAGGTGGAATTCCGGCTGTACATGGAGGCAATGTTCTGCCTTGTCTACAAGGGAAGCAAGACTCTACGCGCTTAGGGTCGGAACCAGGCTAAACTGGACGTAGTCCTGTACCGTCCCTTGAGACTTAGCTGCCCCAAGCTCTGTTCCTAAATTCTATGGGATCTATTACAGAAGGGAATAACCCTGTTCTACTGATGCTCAGGAAGTAGGACTTACAGTGTTGCTTCATGGCAAGGATTTTTGGGAATGGATCCCACTCTCGGTTGGAAGGCATGTGTACTTGGGGCGGCAGCTTTCATGATTCGGAAGGGACCTTCCCTGCTGGGGGAGAGCTTATGGGTCTTTCTTGGAATAGAGCATGCCGCTTCACCAAGTTGCCCTCCTGCAGGCCCCCGACGCGTTTGGTTCTTTGGCGGTAGTGCTTAGAGCATTAGCCGAGACCGCGCGTTGTGGGGTGTTCCTTGAAGCCGAGTCTTGTCGACGAGGTTGTTATCTTTGCGCTGGATCAGGTCCTGCGCGGCTTCTCCTGGGGGCCCCCGGGGAGTTCTCCCCCGCTGGCTAAGGCCTTCAAGGGGTAGGTAGGCCCGGGCTCGTCTTGGATGACCTAAGGCGTCTTCCCCTTCTAGCGAGGCCCTCAAGGGGTTGACAGACCTTAGGCGGCTCCCGAGAGGTATGTTCAAGGCACGGAGGCGTGCCGCAGTTGGCTAATGCCCTGGCCTGTCACCGTCGGAACTGGAGTCCTCACCGTCATGCACTGTCTTTATGACACGCTGAGGCTCCTGGAACCCCACCTGATGGGCAGCGGTGACTGGGGCATCGACCTTCTATTTGCCATCCTTCTGAGGATAGGGCGGTGCTTCAGCCCTCTGCTGTCTTCCTTTTCGGAAGCGCTCTGCAAGCCTCTGGATCTCCCAGCACTCGGCAGCAGTATGGTTGCTGGTGCCATGCACAGGGCATAGCCCGCCCTGGTCACTGTCTGGGACCGGTGATTGCCGCTGCCTTTTGTCGGGGCGTGGCCCCCGAGCTCCACTGGTCGTCGCAGCTGCGGCGACGGGGGCCGTGAATGGTGACTTCATCTTTCCACTCCCCCGGTTCTTGGTCTCCTTGCCACCCCCATAGGCAGCAGCACCGGACCCAGGCTGTCCTCCTGACTCGGAGGTCAGCAGAGCGTGCCAGTTCCGCCCTTCAGCTGCTCTGGCGCACTTGTCCGCCAGGATGAAGAGCTCCGAGACGTCGCGGACCTCTCTGGTCGCGAGCTTCTCAAGCATTTTCTCGTCCCGGACACCCTGTCGGAACGCCACCACCACAGAGGCACTTTGGATATGTGGGATGGTGTTGCGTACCTGAGAGAGTCGCTGGATGAAAGAGCGCAGCGACTCCCCAGGTTGTTGCTTGACGGCGTGGAGGTCAAGCTCCGTGCCGGGACGGGTGTAGGAGCTGCCGAAGTTGGCGACGAACTGCCGGCAGAGCTCTCCCCAGGAGGTTATGGACCCCTGAGGTAGATTCATGAGCCAAGACCGAGCTGGGCCGGTCAAGGCGACGGGGAAGTAGTTTGCCATGACAGCCTCGTCCCCTCCTGCGGCAAGTACGGCGGTGGAGTAGATCTGGAGGAACTCCGCTGGGTTGACGCTGCCGTCGTACTTCTCGGGCAGGTGCGGGCGAAACTTGCGTGGCCACCTAGCGAAGCGAAGGTGGGGTGCAAGGTCTGCACATACTGCACCTGCTGCTGCAGGTACTGGCGCTGCGAACGCTTGGTTTGCACTTGGCACCGCGTATCCCGGCATGGGCAAGGCTGCACCATAGACCGGGGCCGCTGCTTGCGGCGCATATAGTTGTGGCATATGCTGCGCAGCATATGCCTGAGGCAGGGCTCGCGTGGCGAAGGCCTGCCCTTCAGGTTGTGTCGAGGCCGACGACATGCTGTCGCCAGCCTCATGGTTGCGACGCCTTTCTCGGCGTCGCTCGAGGTACACCCAGGCGTCCTGGCCCAAGTGGCACCATTCTAGTTCCCTTCGCAGGTCCGTCGACAGGAGCCTGGAGGAGCTGGAATCCGCCGTTAGCACGTCAACCGTGGGTGTGCGCGTCAGCGACACAGCCGGTTGTCCTGGGCGCCGTCCTCGCCGAAACCGAGGGTTCGCGGCGGCGACGACGAGGCGGTCCACCTCACGGACCCATTGCTGGGATGCTGAATGGGGCGCATCCCCCGCAGGTGGGTTGCGCAGCAGCGCTCTTGCTGCAGCTAGAGCACCTCCATGGTGTACGCTCAGCGCTGCAGAAGATCTCACACTGGTCGGGGCCTGCATAGCCGGAGTCGGCGTTGCCGGAGTCGGCTGCTGGCTATGCGCTTGTGCCGACACACTCCGTCCTGAGTGTGTCGACATGTACTCCCCAGTGGTCACGGTTCGCCGTGAACGCGGAGGGGGAGAGTTTGCCGCTGAAGGAAGCTTGGTCATCTTCGTTGGCGGAAACTCGTCGCGCTAGGAGAAAAGACCCCTTCCTGGCGCGCCAAATGTCGAAGTGTTCAGTCGACACTTCCCCCGGGCCTGCACTGGGCAGCCCGCGGAGGTTCTTTTTTCGATGGGGCTAGTCTCTAGCGGAGAGCTTGCGCAGATGGACGAGTTAGTAAGAGCTTGACACGGCGAGTTTTACGTGGTTCAGGCCGCCGGAGCGTAAAACCCTACGTCCACGGCGAGCTATGGAGCTCGCTGTATTGCTTGCTGCTCGGGGCCGGAGGCCTGAACTTGGGGGTGAGTTACAGCTTGAGAGTGTATAAATCTAGCGTATGAGTTGCAAAGTGCGAACCCTTGCTATCGACGCCTACCCGAGCCTTTTATAGTCCAAGACTCGGGCGGCTTACAAGGGGAGCCGGGACCCGATAGGTGGTCCTGGGAAGATTGTCTATTATCTACCATATCTGCAGTTATGCCGGTAGTTGTCTCTGGTCGAAGGCTTCTGAGTCTTCATCTTGCCGCCCTGCCCATGCCGCACGCTAGTCGTAGTGGTTGATGACGGCGCAGGCGGTATGGGATGTCTTGTCGTGGTGTTTATTGGCTGACAGGTTCTGACACCGCGCGCCAGTCTGTGATGCGATTGGGCGCAACGGCACCTGACAGAAGCGTGCTCCGCGTCTCCGCGTCTTGGGAAGACGCGGGCCTTGAATACCTTGTACGGGCAAGGTATGGGGCGTATTTACGCCCGCTGCCTATCGCTCGGGGCAGGCAGCATCGCTCTGTTGCCACGTGGCGGGCCCGGAGCCCTTCTCAGAGAAGAGAAGGGTCAGTCCCGCGGGGCACGTGGAGCCTCCGGACCTCTCCCCGCGGAGGGAGAGGCTCGGCTTCTGTTGGCCACGTGGCAGGCCCGGAGCTCTCCTCTGAGGAGAGGGAGGTCCGGCCCCGCTGGACACGCGGCGCCTTCGGACCTCTCTCCCGCGGAGGGGGAGGTCCGGCTTCTGTATGCCACGTGGTGGGCCCGGAGCTCTCATCTGAGGAGATGGAGGTCCGGCCCCGCCGGACGCGTGGCGCCTTCGGAGCTCTCCCTGCGGAGAAGGGCGAGTTCCTTAGGCATTTTACCCTGTGCGCGGGGGTACCCCATATCCCAGGTACCGACAACCTCATCATGCCACCCCCCCCCCGGTTCTTGGCCTTCTTGCCACCCCCATAGGCAGCAGCGCCAGACCCGGGTTGTCCACCTGGTTCGGAGGTCGGCAGAGAGTGCCAGTTCCGCCCTTCAGCTGCTCTGGCGCATTTGTCTGCCAGACTGAAGAGCTCAGAGACGTCGCGGACCTCTCTGGTCGCGAGCTTCTCAAGCATTTTCTCGTCCTGGACACCCTGTCGGAACGCCACGGCCACAGAGGCACTTTGGATATGCGGGATGGTGTTGCGTACCTGGGAGAACTGCTGGATGAAAGAGCGCAGTGACTCCCCAGGTTGTTGCTTGACGGCGTGGAGGTCAAGTTCCGTGCAGGGACGGGTGTAGGAGCTGCCGAAGTTGGCAACGAACTGCCGGCAGAGCTCTCCCCAGGAGGTTATGGACCCCTGAGGTAGATTCATGAGCCAAGACCGAGCTGGACAGGTCAAGGCGACGGGGAAGTAGTTGGCCATGACAGCCTCGTCCCCTCCTGCGGCAAGTACGGCGGTGGAGTAGATCTGGAGGAACTCTGCCGGGTTGACGCTACCGTCGTACTTCTCGGGCAGGTGCAGCCGGAACTTGCGCGGCCACCTCGCGAAGCGAAGGTGGAGTGCAAGGGCCCCACATCCTGCACCTGCTGCTGCAGGTATTGGCGCTGCGAACGCTTGGTTCGCACTTGGCACCGCGTATCCTGGCATGGGCAAGGCTGCACCATAGACCGGGGGCGCTGCTTGCGGCGCATATGGTTGCGGCATATGCTGCGCGGCATATGCCTGAGGCAGGGCTCGCATGGCGAAGACCTGCCCTTCAGGTTGTGTCGAGGCCGACGACATGCTGTCGCCAGACTCATGGTTGCGACGCCTTTCTCGGCGTCGCTCGAGGTACACCCGGGCGTCCTGGCCCAAGTGGCACCATTCCAGCTCCCTTCTCAGGTCCGTCGACAGGAGCCTGGAGGAGCTGGTGTCCGCCGTTAGCCCGTCAACCGTGGGCGTGCGCGTCAGCGACACAGCCGGTTGTCCTGGGCGCCGTCCTCGCCGAAACTGATGGTTCGCGGCGGCGACGACGAGGCGGTCCACCTCACGGACCCATTGCTGGGTCGCTGAATGGGGTGCATCCCCCGCGGGTGGGTTGCGCAGCAGCGCTCTTGCTGCAGCTAGCGCACCCCCATGGTGTACGCTCAGCGCTGCAGAAGATCTCACACTGGTCGGAGCCTGCATCGCCAGAGTCGGCGTTGCCGGAGTCGGCTGCTGGCTACCAGCTTGTGCCGACACACTCCGTCCTGAGTGTGTCGACATGTACTCCCCAGTGGTCACAGGTCGCCGTGAACACGGAGGGGGAGAGTTTGCCGCTGAAGGAAGCTTGGTCATCTTCGTCGGCGGAAACTCGTCGCGCTAGGAGAAAAGCCCCCTTCCTGGCGCGCCAAATGTCGAAGTCTTCAGTCGACAATTCCCCCGGGCCTGCACTGGGCAGCCCACGGAGGTTCTTTTTTCGGTGGGGCTAGTTCCTAGCGGAGAGCTTGCGCAGATGGACGAGTTAGTAGGAGCTTGACACGGTGAGTTTTACGTGGTTCAGGCCGCCGGAGCGTAAAACCCTACGTCCACGGCGAGCTATGGAGCTCGCTGTATTGATTGCTGCTCAGGGCCGGAGTCCTGAGCTTGGAGGTGAGTTACAGCTTGAGAGTGTATGGCTAGCGTATGAGTTGCAAAGTGCGAACCCTTGCTATCGTCGCCTACCCGAGTCTTTTATAGTCCAATACTCGGGCGGCTTACAAGGGGAGCCGGGACCCGACAGGTGGTCCCGGGAAGATTGTCTATTATCTACCGTATCTGTAGTTATGCCGATAGTTGTCTCTGGTCAAAGGCTTCTGAGTCTTCATCTTGCCGCCCTGTCCATGCCGCATGCTAGTCGTAGTGGTTGATGATGGCGCAGGCGGCATGGGATGTCTTGTCGCGGCGTTTATTAGCTGGCAGGTTCTGACATTGCGCGCCAGTCTGTGATGCGACTGGGCGCAACGGCACCTGATAGAGGCGTGCTCCGTGTCTCCGCGTCTTGGGAAGACACGGGCCTTGAATACCTTGTACGAGCAAGGTATGGGGCGTCTTTACGCCCGCTGCCTATCGCTCAGGGGCAGGCAGCGCCGTTCTGCTGCCACGTGGCGGGCCCGGAGCCCTTCTCAGAGGAGAGGAGGGCACGGTCCACGGGGCATGTGGAGCCTCCGGACCTCTCCCCGCGGAGGGGGAGACTCGGCTTCTGTCGACCACGTGGCGGGCCCGGAGCCCTCCTCTGCGGAGAGGGAGGTCCGGCCCCGCTGGACGCGTGGCGCCTTCGGACCTCTCTCCCGCGGAGGGGGAGGTCCGGCTTCTGTATGCCACGTGGCGGGCCCGGAGCTCTCCTCTGAGGAGATGGAGGTCCGGCCCCGCCGGACGCGTGGCGCCTTCGGAGCTCTCCCTGCGGAGAAGGGCGAGTTCCTTAGGCATTTTCCCCTGTGCGCGGGGGTACCCCATATCTCGGGTACCGACAGAATCCCATAGGATTTGGGAACAGAGCTTGGGGCAGCTAAATCTCAAGGGATGGTACAGGACTACGTCCAGTTTAGCCTGGTTCCGACCCTAAGCGCGTAGAGTCTTGCTTCCCTTGTAGACGAGGCGGAATATTGCCTCCATGTACAGCCAGAATTCCATCTATGGGCACGAATACAGAGACCTGTTCTACTTAGCTACCTCTCATGCGCTCATTTAAATTATGCATTAATTTTTATGATCGCACTATCTTTGTATGTTCATCGTACATCTAGCTTCCCCTCTCCTGCGCTCATCCATAGTCGGCATTCGCTATCCTACCGAAGGCGGCTGCGCTTGAGGCACCTGCCGATGGCCGAGTGAGTCTCTCGGGCCTCCCCTAGTCAGGTGTTGCGGTGCCAGTTGGTTACCTCCAGGAAAGGCCTGCGTTGTGCATGGAGGGTCCAGGGAGCGTATCCAGCTTAGCAGGCCATGAGCCCAAAGCATACGCATCCTTCCCTCCGGAGGTACAGGGGAGTACAACCGCTTTGCCTGGTCATGAACCCAAAGCACGTGCACTCTGCTTCCCCAGCGCATGGCCCGGTACTAGGGATCGGACGGCCGTACCCGGACCTCGGAGGGAGCCGGAGCTCCGGCGCCTCGTGCACAGAATTGCCCAAGCCCCGTATAACGGATCAGTATCGTAAGACGAATAAGACTAGGAGACGGGAGGGGAGGACCCCCCCGAGGAGAATTACGTTTCATCTGCCTGTGTGCAGGACCTCCAGGTTACGGCAACAGGGACTGCATGAAGCAAGGGGAAAGGAGCTACCAACTACTCTGGCCTAGGACTGGAAGGACCGGGACCTGCCCCTCCAGCAGGGGCGGGACCCGAGGCCCCCATGTGTCCAGCGGGCCCGGAGCTCTGAGGAGGGCTCCGGGCTCGCCACGTGGCAGGCGGAAACCGGACGTCCCCCTCTGGTGGGAGGGCTCCGAAAGCCCTACGTGTCCAGCATGGCCGGAGCTCCCGCCTTTTAAGGAGGGGCTCCGGACCCGCCACGTGGCAGGCAGATTTGGAGCTCCCCATGGGGCGAGATCCGGAGACCCCCGGGGGCCCCTAACACGGTTAGGACCCAGGGAAGGTGTCTATGCGGGGCTCCGAGATTGGAGATGGCCTCTGAGTACCTTGCGGAGCTAAGGACTCAGTCAGGCAAAGCCAAGAAGGAGAGAAAAAGCATCACAGACACAGATATCTAAAAGAGTCGAACTATGCGAGGCTCCATGAGCTGGACTACAGACTCGATAAAAGGGAGGAACAAGTCCTAAGGACCTCCCGGCTCCCGCCGGAACCTTGCGGCTACAAGGGCGGCCACATCCTCGACTTCTGCCCTGGCAGCTTGCTCCCGCTCTGCGGCTGGGCCCTCTCTCGCTGGTTCAAGCGAGAAAGAGGGGCCGCGGCTCTTAAAGCATGCCATCACATGTGAGGCGACCTCTAAGGCTAGGCCGCGTCCCTCGGCCTCAAGCTCGCTGGCGACCACCGAGTCTAGCCTGTCCAGCTTGGCGCCGATCGACTCCAGCGCGGGGATCACCTCCAACGCAGGGGCTGCGGCCCTCACCGGACTGAAGCCAAGAGGGATTAGGGCGGACCCCGCTCGATCCACGAAGCTCGAGACCGCAAGAGCCTCGGAGGACCGCAAGGCTGAAAGCTCCTCCACCTCGCGGCGGGCCGCCTGCAGAGCCTCCAGGTTCCTCTCGGAGAATTCCTTCTCCTTGGCCGCCAGGGAGCTCTCCCGAAGATGGAGAGTCTTGGCGAGCCGCTCCAACTCAGCAGCCTTGAAGTCGGTGGTCAACTCCCGGTCCAAGACCGCCCGGCGATCACGGGAGACCTGTTCCTCCCTCAAGTCGAGGTCTGCATTCAGGATCTCCAGCTCCTCGATCCGAGCTCGAAGGTCATCCTCGCCCGCCGCCAGCTGCGCGGCGACCCTCTCCGCCTCAGCTGCCGTGGAACGCTCCCGTTCCTCAACGGCGAGTTCACGGTGCTCCAGCTGCTGCCGTATCTCCACAGCAGCAGAGAGGCTCTCCTCGGCCCGGGCGTGTGCCTCCAGGGCCTCCCTGTTGATCCGCCGTGATTGGGTGTCCATGCGGTCGACAGCCCGCTTCATTCGGTCGAGGAGCACTTCCCTGAAGTCGAGCAACTCCCGCCTGGAGTCGAGCTCGCTCTTAACCTTCGCGGTCCTCTCCCGCAAAAGGTTCCCCCAGGTGAGGAGGCGATCCTGTTCAACCGTATACTCCTCCCGCTCGCGACCTAGTGCAGCCAAGACCTGCCGAACGCTCGTCTCGGCAAGCGCGAAGGCATCCGCCAGGGGCAATGGAGCAACAGAGGCCGGGACAGTCCCCCCGACCTCCTCCATTACCTCGTCCTCAAGAGGAGTCGGCGCACCAGCAACCGAGACGAGACGCCGATCAGGAGAAGCTGGCGCCGAAGCTCTGGCAGCCGGACCTGCCGGGCTCTCTTCAACTTCCGGCTCCTTGACCTGTGGAGGGGGGCGAGCCGGGGAAGGCGGCGCTGGAGTAAAGGTCGGGCAGCCTGGTGCAGGGTCGACCTGCGCTGGCTTGGGGGCCGCGGTGGCCGTCTTGGCAGGAAGAGACGACGCCGCCGCTGAGTCCGGGCACACCGGAACAGGAGAAGTTCGCGCTGGCCTGGGGGCCGCGGCAGTTGCCCCCGGCTCCGAGCGTAACGGCGCTGAGTCCCCGCAGGTCGGGTATGGCCGGGAAGCGCGGACACTCCAGCGGGCTCTGAACCCCGACTTCCGAGCCAGGGTAGGACTCCCAGAGCCCGCTACCGTCACTGACGGCCGCTCCGCAGTCGCTTGGACTGGTGGAACAGAGGACGCCCCAGAAGCTTCCCACAACGCATCAGCCCGGGGCCTCTTCGAGTCGCCACCGGAGGGTGTGCCAGGCACCCCAGATTCCCGACTTGGCACAGACGCCGCCGCTGGAGGAGATCGAGCGCGCTTCTTCTCTGGTGGCGGGTTGGAGGCCATGGCGAGGGAGAACTCAAGGGCAAGGGAGCAAAAGCACAAGAGTCCGAGAAGAAACGCAGAGAAGTGCGAAGGGAAGCCGCAATGTGGGTAAGATCCCCTCTAAAAACTTCCCGGGTGCAATTCCAAGCGATTCGGAACTCTTCAAATACACTGCATCGGCAACCGCTTCGGCTCCTAGACCGAATGCCGATGACGGGTGGACCCAAGCCACCCAACTGAAGCGGTGGGTCAAGGAGTCAGACGCCCCAGAAGACAAGCCGGCAAGGCACTTCGGCGGTTCCCGAAGAAAGAGCCGCAACGTGCAGAAGTGGTAGTCTTGGGAACCGCCACAGTAAAAGCAACCATCAAGAGCGCACGCTCCCACGATCCCGCAGCTGTTCGTGCTCCGGCAGCGGTCAATTCGGGACTTAGAGAAAGTGCGCGGATCGGAAGAGACGGAGGTCCCACCTCGGGCTCGCTATCTCCCCCGAGATGGGCCCGGGGGCCACTGTCGGTACCTGAGATATGGGGTACCCCCGTGCACAGGAAGAAATGCCTAAGGAACTCACCCTTCTCCGCAGGGAGAGCTCCGAAGGCGCCACGCGTCCGGCGGGGCCGGACCTCCCTCTCCTCAGAGGAGAGCTCCGGGCCCGCCACATGGCATACAGAAGCCGGACGTCCCCCTCCGTGGGAGAGAGGTCCGAAGGCGCCACGCGTCCAGCGGGGCCGGACCTCCCTCTCCTCAGAGGAGGGCTCCGGGCCCGCCACGTGGCCGACAGAAGCCGAGCCTCCCCCTCCACGGGGTGAGGTCCGGAGGCTCCACGTGTATCGCAGGCCGGACCCTCCTCTCCTCAGAGAAGGCTCCGGGCCCGCCACGTGGCCAGAAGAACGGTGCTGCCTGCCCCCGAGAGAAAGGCAGCGGGCGTAAAGACGCCCCATACCTTGCCCGTACAAGGTATTCAAGGCCCGCGTCTTCCCAAGACGCGGAGACGTGGAGCACGCCTCTGTCAGGTGCCTTTGCGCCCAGTCACATCACAGACTGGCGCGCGGTGTCAGAACCTGCCAGCTAATAAACACCGCGACAAGACATCCCATGCCGCCTGCGCAGTCATCAACCACTACGACTAGCATGCGGCATGGGCAGGGCGGCAAGATGAAGACTCAGAAGCCTTCGACCAGAGACAACTACCGGCATAACTACAGATACGGTAGATAATAGACAATCTTCCCGGGACCACCTGTCGGGTCCCGGCTCCCCTTGTAAGCCGCCCGAGTCTTGGACTATAAAAGGCTCGGGTAGGCGACGATAGCAAGGGTTCGCACTTTGCAACTCATACGCTAGCCATACACTCTCAAGCTGTAACTCACCTCCAAGCTCAGGACTCCGGCCCTGAGCAGCAAGCAATACAGCGAGCTCCATAGCTCGCCGTGGACGTAGGGTTTTACGCTCCGGCGGCCTGAACCACGTAAAACTCACCGTGTCAAGCTCTTACTAACTCGTCCATCTGCGCAAGCTCTCCGCTAGGAACTAGCCCCACCGAAAAAAGAACCTCCGCGGGCTGCCCAGTGCAGGCCTGGGGGAAGTGTCGACTGAACACTTCGACACTGTTCTACTTTGCTCTTTCCTTGTACTCATTAAAATTGTGTACTAAGTTTTTTATGACTACCCTTGCGGTGCATGGCTGCCATGTGCTCAGCTCCCCCTTCTCATTCTCACCACTAGTCGGCATTCGCTGCCCTACCAGAGGCGGGTGCATCAGGGGTACCTGCTGATAGTCGAGGGGGGCCCTGAGCCCCCGAACGCTTCGCGCACTACTGTCCCCAAGCACCGAGCATATGGTTAGGGGCCATAAGTCGAATAAGACTATGAGATAAGGGAGGGGAAGCTCCCAAGGAGAATTACGTTTCCTCTGCCTGTGTGCAGGACCTCCAGGTTACGGCAAAGGGGACTGCATGAAGCGAGGGGAAAGGAGCTATCAACTACCCCGGCCTAGGACTGGAAGGACCGGGTCCTGCCCCTTCAGCAGGGGCGAGGCCCGAGGGCCCCACATGTCCAGCGGGCCCGGAGCTCTCGCCTCCCCTGAGGGGGGCTCTGGGCTCGCCACGTTGCAGGTGGAAGCCGGACCTCCCCCCCCCCCCCCCCCGGTGGGAGGGCTCCGAAAGCCCTACGTGTCCGGCAGGGCCGAAGCTCCTGCCTCCTAAGGAGGGGCTCCGGACCCGCCACTTGGCAGGCAGATTCGGAGCTCCCCATAGGGCGAGATCCGGAGACCCCCGGGGGCCCTGACACGGTTAGGACCCGAGGAAGGTGTCTGTGCAGAGCTCCGAGATTGGAGAAGGCCTCTGAGTACCTTGCGGAGCTAAGGACTCAGTCAGGCAAAGCCAAGAAGGAGAGAAAAGGCATCACAGACACAAAAATCTAAAAGAGTCAAACTATGCATGGCTCCATGAGCTGGGCTACAAACTCAATGAAAAAGAAAGAAACAAGCCCCAAGGTTCCCCTGACATGACCAGAGTCTAGAAGTTGCAAGATCGGCCGCGCTGGGAGCGGGAGAGCGCCTCCCTCAACACCAGCGCAAAGGCCGGTGTCATCAAGGGTGCTCCTGAGGCCCCCTCCGCAGCTTCAACGGTCTTCTTGGAGACTCTGCCGCCTAGGATCCTCCTTGGGGCATCAGCGGTTTCCTTCTCTTGAAGTTCCCTCATCACCAGCGCAAAAGCCGGTGTCGTCAAGGGTGCTCCTGAGGCCCCCTCCGCAGCTTCAGCGGTCTCCTCGGAGACTCTGCCGCCTGGAATTCTCCTTGGTGCTTCAGCGGTTTCTTTGAAGACTCCACCATCTGAGAAGGGACGCAAAGCCAGGGAGCTTTCTGCCTGCCGTCACCAAGGAAGGGCCCCGTCGGGAGGACAAACCAGAGACCCCTTGGAGGCGCCACCTCCAGAGGCAAGGCAGCCAGGCTCCCTGGGTTCCAGACTTGGTGCAGACGCCGTCGCTGGAGGGAATCGAGAGCGATTCTCCCCCCATAGGGTGGGTTAGGAGCCATGGAAGAAGACAAGACTGCAGAGACTCGAGGGAGGCGCAAGGGCTGGAAGCCTTATAAGGGGAGCGTACCCACGTGGCGGTTTCTTTTCACACCTTCCCGGGTTCAATCCCAAGCGATTTGAAACTCTTCGAATACACCGCATCGGCAACCGCTTCGGCTCCTAGACCGAGCGCCGATGACAGGTGGACCCAAGCCGCCCGACTGAAGCGGTGGGTCAAGGAGTCAGTCTCCTAAGAAGACAAGCCTGCAAGGCACTTCGGCGGTTCCCGAAGAAAGCGCCGCAACATGCAGAAGTGGCAGTCTTCGGAACCGCCGCAGTAAAAGCGACCATCAAGTGGGCGCACGCTCCCACGATCCTGCGACCGTTCATGCTCCGCAGCGGTCAATGCGGGACTTAGAGAAAGTGCGCGGATCGGAAGAGACGGAGGTCCCACCTCGGGCTCGCTATCTCCCCCGAGATGGGCCCGGGGGCCACTGTCGGTACCTGCGATATGGGGTACCCCCGCGCACAGAGGAAAATGACTAAGGAACTCGCCCTTCTCTGCAGGGAGAGCCCCGAAGGCGTCACGCGTCCGGCGGGGCCGGACCTCCCTCTCCTCAGAAGAGAGGTCCGGGCCCTCCACGTGGCATACAGAAGCCGGACCTCCCCCTCAGCGGGCGAGGTCCGGAGGCTCCACGTGCCCCACGGGCCGGGCCCTCCTCTCCTCTGAGAAGGGCTCCGGGCCCGCCTCGTGGCAGCAGAACGGCACTGCCTGCCCCCGAGCGATAGGCAGCGGGCGTAAAGACGCCCGATACCTTGCCCGTACAAGGTATTCAAGGCCCGCGTCTTCCCAAGACACAGAGACGCGGAGCACGCCTCTGTCAGGTGCCGTTGCGCCCAGTCGCATCACAGACTGGCGCACGGTGTCAGAACCTGCCAGCCAATAAACACCACGACAAGACATCCCATGCCGCCTGCACCGCCATCAACCACTACGACCAGCATGCGGCATGGGCAGGGCGGCAAGACGGAGACTCGGAAGCCTTCGCCAGAGACAACTACCGGCATAACTGCAGATACGGTAGATAACAGTCAATCTTCCCGGGACCACCTGTCGGGTCCCGGCCCCCCTTGTAAGCCACCCGAGTCTTGGACTATAAAAGGCTCGGGTAGGCGACGATAGCAAGGATTCGCACCTCTGCAACTCATACGCTAGCCATTCATACCCATGCTGTAACTCACCCCCAAGCTCAGGACTCCGGCCCTGAGCAGCAAGCAATACAGCGAGCTCCATAGCTCGCCGTGGACGTAGGGTTTTACGCTCCGGCGGCCTGAACCATGTAAAACTCACAGTGTCAAGCTCTTACTAACTCGTCCATCCATGCAAGCTCTCCGCAAGGGACTAGCCCCACTGAAAAAAGAACCTCCGCGGGCTGCCCAGTGCAGGCCCGGGGGAAGTGTCGACCGAACACTTTGACAGACGGGGTTCGCCAACCACCGGGGGTGGTGGACTTCCCGTATGAAGCCAGCGTCCAGCAGCTTCTTGATTTCTTCACGAATGAAGTTTTGCCGCTCGATGGACTGCTTGCGGGGCTTCTGCTGAACTGGCCGGGCGTCGGGGAAGACCTTTAAGTGGTGCTCGATCACCTCCCTAGGGATCCCCGGCATCTGTGACGGCTGCCATGCAAACACGTCAACGTTGCGCCGGAGGAAGGTGACGAGCGCGCCTTCCTATTTGCTACTCAGGCCCCCGGCTACCCGGGTGGTCTGGGTGGCTTCGGCGCCGACTTGGACGACCTTTAAGGGGACGTTGCCCTTGTTGAGAGGTTGCACCCGGGGTGCTGCGGTGGAGGCACGGTGGCGTGCACTCGGGTGGAGCTGGTCTTGCTCTGCGCTGCCAGGGGCTGGTGCTCCAGCTGTTGCGAGCGCTTGGAGTTTTTCCAAGGCCGACACTGCAGCAGTGCGGTCTCCACGAATCCTGAGGACGCCTGTTGGTGTAGGCATTTTCAGGACGAGGTAGCCGTAGTGGGCTACTGCCATGAATCGGTACAGGGCTGGCCTTCCAATTATGGCATTGAAGGGGAGGTCGATCTCCGCTATATCGAACAGAATGTATTCTGTCCGATAGCTGTCCGGAGCTCCGAAGGTCACCGGGAGGCTGATGTTGCCGTAGGGAACGACCTGTCCCGGCCCTACCCCTGAGAACGGGCTCGACGGGGTGAGCTTGGCCATCGGGTCTGCAGCTTCTGGAAAGCTGCACGGCTGATGAGGTTCAGCCCAGCTCCTCCATCTACCAAAACGTGGTACATCCTCACGTTGGCGATGGTGGGAGCTACCAGGAGCGGTAGTTGGCCGGCCCCAGCCATGTTCCTGGGGCAGTCGGTGGCGTCAAAGCTGATGGAGGTTCCCATCCACTTGAGGTGCGGTGCGGCACTTGGGAGTGGAGCCACCGACGCTACCGCTCGGTGCAGAGTCTTGACTGCGCTTCAGGACGAGGGGTCGGTGGACCCGCCGTATATGACGTAGAGCTTCTTTCCACGCTCATCATCGCTGGAGCTGGAGTCCTCATGGTTGCGCACCGCCTTCACGGCGCGCTGAGGCTCCTGGAACTCCACTTGGTGGTCGACGCTGTCTGGGACGTCGACCTTCTGCTTGCCCTCCCCTTGGCGGAAGGGTGGGGCATCAGTCCGATGCTGCATCCCTTTGCGGAAGCGCTTCGCGAGCTTCCGGATCTCCCGGCACTCGGCAGTAGTGTGGCGACAGCTGCCATGCACGGGGCATAGCTTGTCTTGGTCGCCTTCTGGGGCTGGTGACTGTCGCCGCCTCTTGTCGGGGCGCGGCCCCCAAGCTCCACGGGGTGCCGCTACTGCAGCGACGGGAGCTGCGGTCGGTGATTCCATCTTGCCTCTGCCTCGGTTCTTGGCCTTCCTGCTGTCTCCATAGGGATCAGCGCTAGATCCGGGCTGTCCTCCTGACTCGGAGGTCGGCAGTGAGTGCCAGTTCCGCCCTTCGGCTGCTCTGGCGCACTTGTCTACCAGGCTGAAGAGCTCAGAGACATCGCGGACCTCTATGGTCGTGAGCTTCTCAAGCATCTTCTTGTCCCGGACGCCTTGCCGGAATGCCACCACCACCGAAGCGTTTTGGATGTGTGGGATGGTGTTCCGCACCTGGGAGAACCGCTGAATGAAGGAGCGCAGCGACTCTCCAGGCTGTTGCTGGATGGCGTGGAGGTCAAGCTCCATGCCAGGACGGGTGTAAGAACTGCCGAAGTTGGCGATGAACTGCCGGCAGAGCTCTCCCCAGGAAGTTATGGAACCCTGAGGGAGGTTCATGAGCCAAGACCGGGCTGGGCCGGTCAAGGCGATGGGGAAGTAGTTGTCCATGACAACCTCATCCCCTCCTGCGGCAAGTACGGCGGTGGAGTAGATCTGGAAAAACTCCGCCGGGTTGACGCTCCCGTCGTACTTTTCGGGTAGGTGCGACCGAAACTTGCGCGGCCACCTTGCGAAGTGAAGGTGGGGCGCCAGGGCCGCACATCCTGCTCCTGTCGCCGCAGGTGTTGGTGCCACGAACACTTGGTTCGCCGCTGGCGCAGTGTACCCCGGTATGGGCAAGGCTGCGCCATAGACCGGGGACGCCGTTTGCAAAGCATATGGCTGTGGCATATGCTGCGCGGCGTATGCCTGGGGCAGAGTCCGCGTGGCGAAATCCTGCTCTTCAGGCTGATTCGAGGCCGACATCATGCTGTCGCCGGCCTCTTGGTTGCGACGCCTTTCCCGACGTCGCTCGAGGTACACCCGGGCATCCTGGCCCATGTGGCACCGCTCCAGCTCTGTCCTCAGGTCCGTCGGCGGAAGCCTGGTGGAGCTGGAATCCGCCGTCTGCCCGTCAACCGTTGGCGTGCGCGTCAGCGACACAGACGGTTGGCCGGAGTGTCGTCCCCGCCGAAGTCGAGGGTTTGCGGCGGCAACGACGAGGCGGTCTACCTCGCGTATCCACTGCTGGGTTGCTGAATGAGGTGCGTCCCCAGCAGGTGGATTGCACAGTAGCACTCTTGCTGCAGCTAGCGCAACCCTGTGGGGTACGCTTATCGCTGCAGAAGATCTGACGCTGGTTGGAGCCTGCATTGCCGGAGTCGGCGTTGCCGGAGTCGGCTGCTGGCTACCTGCTTGCGCCGACACACTCCGTCCTGAGTGCGTCGACCTGTACTCCCCGCTGGTCACGGTTCACCGTGAACGCGGAGGAGGAGAGTTTGCCGCTGAAGGAAGCTTGGTCATCTTCGTCGGCGGAAACTCGTGTCGCGCAAGGGAAAAGCCCCCTTCCTGGCGCGCCAAATGTCGAAGTGTGTGGTCGACACATCCTCCGGACCTGCACTGGGCAGCCCGCGGAGGTTCTTTTTTGGAGGGGCTAGTCACTTGCGGAGAGCTTACACGTATGGACGAGTTTAGGAGAAGCTTGACACGGCGAGTTTTACATGGTTCAGGCCGCCGGAGCGTAAAACCCTACGTCCACGGCGAGCTTCGGAGCTCGCTGTATTGCTTGTTGCTCAGAACCGGAGTCCTGAGCTTGGGGATGAGAGATGTCTAGGGTATGAGTTGCTGGAGTGCGAACCCTTGCTAACGTTGCCTACCCGAGCCTTTTATAGTCCAAGGCTCAGGTGGCTTACAAGGGGGGCCCGGGACCCGACAGGTGGTCCCAGGGAGATTGCCTGCAGACTATCGTATCCGCAGTTATGTCGGTAGTTGTCTCTGGCGAAGGCTTTTGAGTCTACGTCTTGCCGCCCTGCCCATGCCGCACGCTAGCCGTAGTGGTTGATGATGGCAGAGGCGGCAGGGGATGTCTTGTCGCTGTGTTTATTGGCTGGCAGGTTATGACACCGCGCGCCAGTCTGTGATGCGACTGGGCGCAACGGCACCTGACAGAGGCATGCTCCGCGTCTCCGCATCTTGGGAAGGCGCGGGCCTTGAATACCTTGTACGGGCAAGGTATGGGGCGTCTTTACACCCGCTGCCTACCGCTCGGGGGCAGGCAGCGCTCTTCTGCTGGACACGTGGC
Source organism: Neostapfia colusana (assembly GCA_030760725.1). Lineage (NCBI taxonomy): Eukaryota > Viridiplantae > Streptophyta > Magnoliopsida > Poales > Poaceae > Neostapfia > Neostapfia colusana. Next base: position 21,681,981 of record JASWHV010000017.1, on the reverse strand, counting down.
GGGCCCGGAGCTCTGCTCGGAGGAGACGGGGGTCCGGCCCTGCAGGACACGTAGAGCCTTCGGACCTCTCTCCCGCGGAGGGGGAGGTCCGGCTTCTGCAGGTCACGTGGCGAGCCCGGAGCTCTTTTCTGAGGAGAGGGAGGTCCGGCCCCGCTGGACACATGGCACCTTCGGACCTCTCTCCCGCGGAGGGGGAGGTCCGGCTTCTGCAGGCCACATGGCGAGCCCGGAGCTCTCCTCTGAGGAGAGGAAGGTCCGGCCCCGCCGGACGCGTGGCGCCTTCGGAGCTCTCCCTGTGGAGAAGGGTGAGATCCTTAGGCATTTTCCCCTGTGCACGGGGGTACCCCATATCGCGGGTACCGACACTGTCCATTGCTCTTTGGGTGAGCAATGGAGGCATAGCACACCTGGATACCGAGGTCTTCGCAGTATTCTTGGAACGCTGCGCTGGTGAGCTGGGTCCCGTTGTCGGTGATGATTCTGTTCGGGACCCCAAACCGGCAGACGATCGACTTGATGAACTTTACTGCGGATTGCCTGTTGATGGTGACGACGGGTGTGGCTTCCGGCCACTTGGTGAACTTGTCGATGGCGACGTAGAGATACCGGAATCCCCCGAGGGCTCTGGGGAATGGTCCCAGGGTGTCCAACCCCCATACAGCGAACGGCCATGAAGGCGGGATCATCTGTACCGCCTGAGCCGGTGTGTGGATCTGCTTGGCGTGGAACTGGCACGCCTTGCAGCTCTCGACCAGCTTGACGGCATCCTGGAGTGCTGTCGGCCAGTAGAAGCCATGCCGGAAGGCTTTACCGACAAGCATGCGTGAGGAAGAGTGACTCCCACATTCGCCTCCATGGATCTCAGCGAGCAAGTCGCAGCCTTCCCCCTGGGTTATGCACCGCAATAGGACGTGGTTGGCGCCACACCGATAGAGATCCCCTTCTACCAACGCGTACCTCTTAGCCATGCGCACGATCCGTTCAGCGGATACACGTTCATCAGGGAGGATGTTGTCTTTCAAGTAGTCCCGGATCTCCGTGATCCATGCATCGGGTCTGACTTGAGCTTCTGGATCTTGAGCGCTGGGTTGCACGGAGTCCCCAGTGACGCTTACGATCCTTGGCGGCGTCCATGGCTGCAGGGCCGCCTGGACTGCCAGCTTCGAGGTTCTGGTCCAGCCCCCTTCGCCCGGCTCGGCAGGCCGGGCTGTGGGCCGCAGCAACGTCCTCTCGAAGACTCCTTCAGGCACAGGGGCTCCGGTGGAGGCCTTCGTTGAGAGGTCATCATCTGCAGCATTGCCAGCACGCGGTACATGGCGCAGGTCCAAGGCGAGGAAGTCTTTCTCCAACATCTGCACGTGGAGCAGATAAGCAGCTAGCTGTGGGTCATTGCAGGAGCATTCACTCTTAACTTGCTTGACAACTAGCTGGGAGTCACCCTGTGCCAACAACTGCCGAGCGCCCAGAGACAGGGCTGTCTTTAGGCCAAAGATGAGTGCTTCATACTCTGCCATGTTGTTGGTTGCCTTGAAATTGAGACGCACCATGTACCCAAACTGCTCCCCCGATGGCATGAGAAGCAGTACGCCGGCACCGGCCCCCTGCTTTCGCGAGGAGCCGTCGAAGAAGAGCGTCCAGTGAGGCCCGGTGAGGACCGGAGCTTGGTGCTTCATTTCACCGTCTTCATGGCCCCCTGGGTCAGCCTTCGTTGGCGTCCACTCAGCCACGAAGTCAGCCAACGCTTGGCTCTTGACCGCATGGTGAGGAAGGAAGTCCAACTCAAACTCCACCAGTTCCGCTGCCCATTTAGCGACATTGCCGGTCGTGTGAGGGCTGTGGAGGATCGCCTTCAGTGGATAGGAGGTGACCACCGAGATCCGGTGGGCTTGAAAGTAGTGGCGGAGTTTCCTGGATGCCACGAGCACTGCATACAGCAGCTTGTGGACCTCCAGGTACCTTGTCTTGGCGTCGTGGAGGACTTCGCTGATGTAGTAGACAGGCCTCTGGATGGTCCGGACCCTCCCTCCCGGGCCAGAGATGTCTTCATCCATTGGCTCAGGCCTACCGGAGGTAGGTGTATCCGGGGAAGCTTCCGGGAGCTGAGACTCGAAAGCTCCTAGGCCGCCTTGGGCCTCCGGGGGGTCCCGCTGGTTTTCCGGGAGCTCCGGGAGGTCTCGTTGGACCTCCGGGAGGTCCCGTTGGACCTCCGGGAGGTTGTCGTGGAGGTCCGGGAGGCCGTCTTGGACCTCCGGAGTCTCCCGATGCCTGTCTTCCGCTATCGGAGCAGACTGTGGTGGCGAGAGGTCCGGCCGCTCTGCGACGAGGACCATGCTCGCCACTTTGGTTGTCGGCGCGATGTAGAGCAACAAGTGCTCTTCGGGCTCGGGGGCTACCATGATAGGTAGGGTCGTCAGGAGTTGCTTCAGTTCCTGGAAAGCTTCTTCTGCTTTGTCGGTCCAAACAAATGGACCGGACTTGCGCAGGAGCTTAAAGAAGGGGAGCGCTCGCTCTGCCAGCCTCGGTATAAACCGACTCAGCACGGCTAGGCATCCCGTGAGTTTCTGAACTTCCTTGATGCGGGCAGGAGGCCGCATCAGGTCGATGGCCTTGATCTTCTCTGGATTGGCCTCAATTCCTCGGTGTGAGACCAGGATTATGACATGACCCCACGGTCTTGTCGAGCCAGGATCACGCTGAGGGGTGCTGCATTGCACAGCACCGTATAACACACGTCAAAGGTACAAAGCGGAAGCGAAATTTATTACATAAACAAGTTTATGAACATGTTTACATCAAAATAAGTCCAGTCTACACTCACGGGCATAGACTACGATTCAAGTTCACGTTCATCCCTTGAACGTGTCCTTGCTAGCACACACGCACACTAACTCTGCGGCGTGCACGACTATCACTCGACGGGGTTCCCCTCCTGGAGTTCTGTCTCCTCTTCGGCAGTCCCTTCCTCATAGAACCCTGCAAAAGCTTCAAACACAAGCAGTGAGCACGAAGGCTCAGCAAGTCTGACCCGTCTCACCTAAACATGGAACTTCTACATGAGGGGTGATGGGTTACATGAGGTAAAAATTATTTGCAAGGGCTCGCCTAACAGTAGAACCTTACTTTCAAGTTTTAGCAGCAGGTTGTGGAGAACCTTACGGTAAGGCACATGAGAGAGCCGCAATCAAACAAAAAACACATTTATCTCATGTACTTTGCCCAAAGTTGAAAGGAACTTTAGTTAGCTCTAGACTAAGGCAAATCATTAGCAATCAAGTCCATCTTTCAATCAGCAACATTTTAACATGTAACTAGCCTGTTCTTTCTACGTCACGGTACAGTGAACAAGTGGTACTCACTGACCGCTAGGGATGGCGATTATAATCGATTTACACCTGCAGGGTTACCCGAACAACCCGTCACGTACGCCCGTACTCGATGTTGCCTACAACAACCATCACGGACGTCGTACGCAACCACCTTTCACCCTTCAGCCAAATATTGAACCGGTCCCATCGTCCCGAGCAAGAGGTCTCTGCACGCGCATCTCAGTGCCGCCAGCCAATTTACACCTCGAGCTCTCAACCTACCCTCTGAACGACGGGCAATGCCTCAATACCCAGCTACCCGAGTTACATCAGTTTCACGGTTCCCATATAGCCGGTAGGTCTTCGTTACTGTTCTAGCTTGTTCAACAGGCCCGCACACGGCTCGGTCCTCAATCGACACAAACAGAGCTACAGCACACAGGCCCCAAAGTCCTGCTGCCCTTACTCTCTGCTCGGTCTCATCTTACTTGCCATGTGTATCATGTGCTATCTCTACCCGAGTCGAGTGCCTCTAGCCTATGCTCGCGAGTAGTTCCAACTACTCGACTTGTACCGAATCCTACTCTATCTTAGCATTGCAGTAGCTAACGGGGTTTTCAATCTTAATCCCAACCCATGGTTTTCTTGGCTAAGCAATTGGGTTTCCAAACAAGACTCTAATGCAAAGATTCATAATACTCAGGTAAGTGCTCAAAACAATAAAAATTTGTAAAAGTTAATGCAAACCGGAGCTTGCCTTGCTGCTCTTGGTCGTAGGCTAGCTGCTCCTCCGGAGTAACGAAGTCTAGGACTTCGGGTTCCTGCTCGGCCTTAGCGACTACATGATAGAAGCAGCACATGTATTAATTTAAATGCATTTGTATTAAGTTTGAACTTGTGAAGCTTATAAGTCCCACTAGACAGACTCAATGACTGAAACTTTTACTGTGGCTTGGTTACAACCTAAACACAGGCTTGGTCAAGTTTTAGTTGCAGCAAAGTGTAAAGGTCCCAAAATTATGAATACAAAGAAACACTTGTTTGCAAAGTTTTGTTTCATATGACTGAAATTTGGGACTTGTTAAAACTTTTCCCCACATGTGATAACACAGATGAGGGCTTTCTTCACACAAGTCAAATGTTTATTTGAGAACTTGGAACCCTAGTGGGGTCTAAAACAAAGATTGGAAGTTCCCATATGTGTGAGAAAACAAAAATCAGATTTGGAACAATTTGTTCAAACTAAAATTCAAATGAGGACAACACAATGGAATTCAAAACTGTTGTGCTAAAAATCTCATTTGCAGCAGCCAAAATAAAAATCAGATTTCATATTTGAATTCCTTTAGTCCAAATTAGGGGGTGTGCAAAGTTTCATGATTTATGAAAATGATTTGCAACCCATTTTTCAAATGGACTTCAAATGACAAAGAATTCAAACACACATTTGAATTTGGATGAAACTTGCCCAATTATCCAAATGCATATCAGATTTGAATTCCCACAATTGAATTCCATCAATATTCAAATTTGGGAGATATTTTAGAAGAGATAAGGAGGACTGACATGTGGGACCCACATGTCATTGGGAGCACTGAAATTTGCAAAAGATCTTCAGTCCACGAAGCGATCGGCAGAGCCGACAGCGGCGCTCACCGCCTCGGGCGACCGCCTCCCTACGGGAACTGCCTCACCCCAGGGCTTTATTACCCCCTGTCGTGCTCCCTTTCTCTTTCGACACCGAGGCCTCAGCGCTGTTCTTTCCTCCCTCACCCGAGAAGCAACCGAGCACTGCCACCGTGCGTCAATCGCTCAGCCACACCCTAGGTCACGTGAAAAACTTCGTCTGAGCAGCCAAACAACACCACCAACCTTTCCACGACCTCCTCGTGCCCTCACCGAGGGAGTTCTTGCTCTCCACACCGAGGTACCCCAGTTCCCGCAGCGGCCGTCACACAACAGCGGCGGTGTGCTCCCGTGGACAGCCTCCTCCAGAGCTTGTCACGACCAAGCGAGGCCACCCTGGGACGTGCAGGAGCTCCGTGCAGCTTCCAACCGAAGCACAAAGCCTATCTTCGCCTCTGGTCGACGAATTTCGGAGATCTTCTACGGCCGGTGAAAACCAACCTTCTGGTATGATTCTGCAAAATTCCCGATCGATTGTTGTTTAGACACCACGAAACTTCGCACACACAAGCCAGACATGTAGGCGCACCAGTTCTCTTTTGAAACCTTGCATGAAACACCCTATGCACGGCGCAATTTCAAGCTTTCCGAAGGCGGCTATGGCGGGAAGGTGCGGGTGCACGGTGAACCCTAGGTTAAAGCCATCCCCAAGCCCCTATGCGGCCATGCCGAGCTTGGCCAACCTCCACTGGTGCTGTAGAGCCTTTCTTGGGAGCTTTCGGTGGGCTATAGCGCCGGGGCGACGTCGCCGAACTTCGTCCGAACCGTTGCGCCGTCGCGGGCTAGTTTGGGGGCCCTGCCAGCTCGAGCAAACCCCACCAGCGTGTTCCTCATGTTGAATTACGGGCTGGCGGTGAGTTTCAGCGTCAGGGGTGGCCGGACGACCGATTCCGGAGCTTCTCCGGCGAGCCCGGCGGCGGAATCGGGCGGGAGCGAGAGGGGGAAGACGACCTCCCCGAGCCCGCGTGCCAGTGACTCGGGATAGAAGAGCTACATCCTATGTGGCGCCGAATCGGCTGTGACAGCACGGGAAACAACCCTGTGACCCCGTGCGGCACGCTCCCTGCAGCAGACACGTGTCCCTGGTCCCACAGTCAGGTTTAAACATTTCTTGGATTTATTCAAATCCCAGATTTTTCCCCAAACTTTAGAAGAGCATAACTTTTGCCAGGAACCTCCAAATTTAGTGATTAAAATTGGGTTAGATTCAGATTGACAAACTCTATCCAATTATGCAACTCAATTTGTATTAAAGTTTTTATTTAATTCTGGAAAATTCTTTGAATCTATTCAGCGAAAGAATTTTAGGGAGAATTTGGTTTATCCAAAAATCCTCAAATTTTGCCAGAATATTCTTTAGGGTGTTATTAGACTGCTGTAAAAGTTTCAGCTCATTTGGAGTTGAATTGGTCAGGGTAATTCAGATTGTAAGTTCCTGTATTCAAATGAATACAGAAACATTTTCAGAGAATTTCCAAAACTTGTAAATCCAGTTCTGGGCAATTCTTACCTACAAAAATCCTAGGAAAATTCATGCAAACTCTATGAACTATAATGGAAATTTTGGTTCACTGAGTTTGACATGAACATGGATGTTACCTCAGAATTAATTCATCTTTGACTAAACGCTTAGAGAATTATTCTGAATAAACCACTCCATGAAAAGTGCTAAATGTTGGTCCAGAGGACTTTCTTGTGACAAGGAACTCACATAAAAATTCCCAGCTCCATTGGAGCTCTGGATCACCACTGTCTTAGGTAACCTATTAAGGTGATCAACATTTAAGTGGGAAAGGCACGCAACACTTGATCATAGTTTTTAAACCCAACCCAAACCACTAGCACCAGTGTCATTTTAAATTCTTAAACAGAGTTCCAGTTTTAAAACTGTCATTAGATCTTATTAGCAAAAGCTTTTCAATTAAATACATATGCATGATCATATCGTGTAGCATATACGCGAAGAAGGTGAGAAGGACTTGAAGTGAAGATCAAGGAGGGAGGAAAACAAGTGATCAAGCTCCAAGTGATCGTCACTAACTGATTGTAACCTTAGTCACCTGCAAAACAGGCAAGCCCCGGTTTGCATTTGAACAGTTTTATAAAGCATTTTCATTTGTAGAGATCATAGCTTTGCATCATTGATTGCAGTAAGTCTAGATGATATTGAAAACCCCACTTGCATGACCAGAAATACCTAAGAGAGAAAGGGTAGAATAGCACCTCCTCGAGTGGATTTGGCTACGCTAAATGTTAGTAGGAAAGGTCCGGTAGAAGTCGAGTAGTTGGAAGCTACTCGCGAGTTTAGGGCTGATTTACTCGGAACGGGTCCGAATTAGAAAAGATGAGGAATGTTCACATATAAGAAATGGAGACCGGGCAGGGAGGTTTAGATGCAGCAGGTTGCAGGCCGTGCGTGCATAGCCCTTCCTGTGTCGGTTAAGGCCCGTCCGTGCTTGGCCCTGTTGGACAAGTTTGAGTTGTGTACCGGGCGCATACTGGCTATATGGGACCCAGGAAACCGGTGTACCTTGGGAGATCCATAGTGGAACTTTTCCAACTGCCTTAGACTTTTGGCGTCAAGGTAGCAGGAGGTACCTCGGTTAAGAACATACCACAGCGGGTATGTACCTTGAGGGACCTTGCATACTCGGGGCAGTTGGACTGCGTCCAATGTGGAAGATCATGGGAAAGGTGGCAGCGTACAACGTCAGTCGAGGTTGCTGCCAGCAACTCGGAGTACGGGTGTACATGTCGTGTAGTCCGAGCGTGTACTGATTCGAATCACCGTCGCTCGCGGTTATATGAGCATACTTGCCCACTGCGTCTTGACGTAGTAAGAACTGAACTGGTTATTCTTTTGAACTTGATAAGGCTGTGCTATAACTTGTATTGCAACCATGATTGAATTAGAGATAGGCTCATTAAACTTTACTTTCACTTTGTGCAAGGGGCATCGCAACAAAGCGTTTCTTGTTTGATTGTGGAGTTGCGATGCTTTTCGGCTCAAGGTCTGCACAATGAGACTTAAAATCTGAAAGCTAAGGATCAACTTTAGGCGAGTCCTTTATGCAAATCTAGCCAACCCAATTGCAACCGTCGTGCATGTAGAGTTTCTTGCTTAGGATAGACGGGTCAGACTTGCTGAGCCTATGTGCTCACGCTTGCTATATAAGTGGTTTTGCAGGTTAACATCGATGCTGAAAAGTATGTTGTCCGGTGAGACTCGGAGACTTCCGAATCATTTAACCCATGGAGAACCCAGCCGCTGCTGTTGTCTTCGTGTTGCTAGCGAGAGGAGTCCGCGGGCTGGACTTCATCTCGAGTGCTTTTAGTTATTCGACGTGAGTTGATATAGACTTCCGCTGTAGTTACTTGATGTAAAGTATTTACAAAGAAAAACTTGTAAGCTTCCGCTATTGTTTTATGTAATACATTGTTCCTCATATTTGTGCTGTTGGGTGCCGCACAACACGGCACCACCCAATGCGATTCCCGGGCAAGTGGCCTGTCTCGGTTGGACGGGGCCGTGTCAGCATGGTATCAGAGCTGAGCCCTGTCTCAGTCGGTACCGCGCCCGTCTCAGTTGGTATCAGAGCCGCATTGGTAATAGCACACGGAATAAGGTAGGTATTACGACAAAAATTTAGGTTACGGTGAGGATACGGTACTAGGCCCACATAAGGATTACTATTAGCTTAATATGAAGGTGGCAACCTAACTTATTTGTTATGTCGGAAAATCGTGCATCTCGGGACGCTTCATGTCTTGGGGGGTGCACGTAAGCGCTGTCCACCAGTGCGCACAAGCTGAAGGGTGGAGCCCCACGGGTGGCATGTAACCCGACCCGCTTTAGTATCCTCTATGACTCCTCATGTTGTTTGGGGTACTTGAGCAACGTCTGTCCCAGGCGTCCGTGGTGCAATTTGGGAAACCCCATCACGTGGTTAGTAACGTGAACACGTAGCTCAAGGCGTGTTTGGCCTGAGAACACCTGTGCGAGTGATGACGGACGGGTGTAAGAACTGTATGGATACCGGGTTCGGTGTGCAGCCGGACCTGACGATTGAGTGTGACTTATGCAGGATTAACCATGAAACCGTAGTACGAATAGTACACGTTTGCGAGTGACCGTTTAGTGCCACCTAAGATACGTTATACCGGTATAATCCTGTTAGGATTTTCTTTTGGTGAGGCTACGTAGTACCGACATGCTTCTTACGGTGCATCGACGCCGTACTAAACTTAATAACCCCTTTCCTTAAAAGAAATGACTCATGAACTAACTTTCAACTAAAATGGAAGTTTGAAACAAATATTAGTTACTGAACTCTTATTTTGAGCTAAGATTCAAATGAGAGGAAGACTAGGCTTCAAAGATTGCAAAAACAGAGTGCTCTGTTTTCAGCAGGAATTCTTGCTGGATTTTAGCAGAGCATAACTCTGAGTAGCTTGACCCAATTAAGGTGTATGATACAGTTCTGGAGAGCTTTTCGAGTACTCTACAAATTCTTTGTAGACCTCCAGAGCCAAATCATATGCTAAATGGGTAGAAAGTTCAGAGGATGGTAAACTGTCCAGAACCAGGACAGCAGCAAAAACCTCTCTGGACCTTTCTGTTTTTAAGCCATAACTTTCTGTGGAGAGACCCTTAAATGATACCCCATTGGAAAGGTTATGGATGGTGCAACATTGTTGTATTTCAAGGTTTGTTCGGATTCTTATTGTATTTACATATACAACTGTGATAAAATCAGCCACGTACAAAGGAGGTGCTGGCAAATTTTATCCAGGAATTCTGTCAACTTTGGAAAATCTTAACATTTAATCCATAGATGATCTGAAGGCATATGAGTACTCGTTGGAAAGATACTGAAGTTAACTTAAATTTGGTATTCAACTTGAGTCATTAAAATGCTCTTAACTAGATCAAAATCTGGAGATAGTGCATAAAGGTCTGTCCTCTACAGATAGGCTGGATAGTTATGCCTACTAAGGAGTATTGTAAACATGAATTTTGTTACTGCTTTCATAAAGTTTTGACATAATCATGTTTCCATTAGTCTCACATACTGCTGAGTTCTTGTTTAACTCATCTCAACTACATTTTGCAGTATGGTTCGTACTCACTCTAGGAGTAGGGCCGGAAGTTCTCGTCGAGGTGGTGATGCTTCTATTCCACCATCGGAACCACCATCCACGGGATGGATGGATCTTATGACTCGAGTTGTCGAGTCTAACCAAGAGAACACTAGGCTACTCCAAGAAGCAATGCAAGAACACACACGCTTACTCCAAGCTTTGGTACAGCAAGGCATACTCCAGAACACGCAACAAGTCGTTCCGTCTCGGGACGCTTATCTGGATTTCTTGGCGACTCAACCGCCAATTTTTACTGAAGCCATCGAACCTGTGGAAGCAGATCAATGGCTTCGTGTCATGGAGTCAAAATTTGGAGTATTCAAGTGTGATGAATACCAGAAGACAAAGTTTGCCGCTCAGCAACTCCATGGAGCCGCCGGAAACTGGTGGGTGGATCATATTGCCACCATTCCGGAGGGCCATCAAGTGACATGGAGGGAGTTTTGTGAAGCCTTTCATACATGTTACATACCACTAGGTATTGTCAAGGCAAAGCGGGATGAATTTTTGGGCTTGAAGCAAGGGGACATGAGTGTCCTCGAGTATGTCAGAAGATTTAATCTTTTGGCCCAATATGCTCCCGAATATGTGGCGAAAGAAGAGGCACGGTGTGACCTATTCTTCCATGGCCTGAGTGCCATATTACAGGATAAGTTGGCCGTGCACAATAACGGCAGTTACACCGACATGGTCGATGCGGCTTTCATTCAAGAGAAGCCGACACTTGAGTGGCAAGCGGAGAAGAGAAAGATGAGTGAGATCGAGCAGGCCAGCACAAGTTATGTGCCTCAGAAGTACCGTTTGGTGTATCAAACGCCACCCGGTTAAAGATGGAGGCCACCTGTACGATCAACTCCTCAGAGATTGATTACTGGTCAAGTTCTACAACTTGCACCACCTCCACAGCCGTAGCATCAGAAGGTGGTTTGTGCTCCATCGCTGCAGCCATATGTACCTAGCAGTCCACCGCAAGTCAACGAAGAACCGGAGAGACATCCATGTTTTACTTGTGGGCGCATGGGCCATTATGCTAGGCAATGTCCGGAGGGAACTCGAGGCTACGCGTCATCATATTTACAACAATACGATCCGTACCTCAATCTGCAGATAGGAGGGCACATAAGGGGCAACATTCACTATACTGTGATTGATGATGTTCCGGAAGGAGAAGCCGCTTTAGCAGGGATGTTTTCTCTGAATCAGCTACCGGTTTTAGTTCTCTTTGATTCCCGTGCCACACACAACTTCGTTAGCCAATCTTTTGTTGCTCAACATCAGCTCCAAACAGTTTATACAAAGAGGCAATACCTCATATCTTCGCCCAGGGGCAGCAGTACCGCAAGCAAGGTTGTTCCCCGAGCACCTCTTTGTTTGGGGGGTAAAATATACCCTACGACCCTCATTATTCTTGAAGGTCTGAAGATCGACATCATTTTGGGGATGTCGTGGTTGAATTATCACCACGCGGTTCTTAACATCAGCTCTAGGACCGTTGAGCTCAACTCCCCAAAGCACGGTCTTCATATATTAATTCTGGGCGCCAGACGGCAACAGATTGCAACAGTGAACCACATGGAAGTTGTTAAGATAGAGGACATTCCGGTGGTACGTGAGTATCCGGATGTGTTTCCCGAAGATTTACCGGGCATGCCGCCCGAACGAGGCGTTGAGTTCAAGATTGAACTTATACCGGGAACCACACCGATATCACGAAGGACGTACAAGATGGCACCCAATGAACTGGCAGAATTGAAGACACAGCTGAATGACCTAATGATCAAGGGCTTTATACGACCAAGTTCGTCACCTTGGGGTTGTTCAGCGTTGTTTGTCAAAAGAAAGGACGAAACACTACGGCTTTGTGTTGATTATCGTCCTTTGAACGCCGCTACCATCAAGAACAAGTATCCACTACTTCGCATTGATATGCTCTTCGATCAATTAGTGGGTGCGAAGGTATTTTCAAAGATGGATCTTCGGTCCGGATATCACCAGATTAAAATCCGGGCAGAAGATATTCCGAAGACGGCATTCTCAACGAAATACGGGCTGTATGAGTATCTCGTTATGTCTTTTGGTTTGACCAACGCCCCGGCACACTTTATGTACCTGATGAATTCAGTGTTCATGCTGGAGTTGGATAAATTCGTCGTTGTCTTCATCGACGATATCTTGGTGTACTCCAAGTCAGAGGAAGAACATGCTGAACATCTGCATATTGTGCTACAAAGATTGCGAGATCATCAGCTCTATGCAAAATTCAGCAAGTGTGAATTCAGGATTAATCAAGTACCTTTTCTCGGACACATCATTTCAGCGGAGGGCATCGCTGTAGATCCGAGTAAGATTATCCAAGTACAGAAATGGGAGTCACCAAAGTCAGTACATGAAATCCGTAGCTTCCTCGGTTTAGCGGGTTGCTACCGGAGGTTTATTCCGAGTTTTTCCAAGATTGCTAAACCGATGACGGAATTATTAAAGAAGAGTACCAGATTTGTATGGGGTGCTGCGTGTGATCAAGCTTTCAAGACTTTAGTGAAGCATCTCACAACAGCCCCAGTTCTTGCTCAGCCGGATACAACGAAGCCATTCGACGTTTATTGCGATGCATCTGGCATCGGTCTTGGTTGCGTGCTGATGCAAGAAAGACGAGTGGTCACTTATGGATCTCGTCAACTCAGAAATCACGAGCAGCATTATCCAACTCATGATCTTGAGTTAGCTGCCGTGGTCCTTGCTTTGAGGATGTGGAGGCATTACTTGCTCGGAAATCTTGTACACCTCTACACCGATCACAAGAGCTTGAAGTACATCCTCACACAGAAAGAATTAAACATGAGGCAACGAAGATGGCTAGAGCTCATTAAGGACTATGATCTAGACATTCATTATCATCCAGGAAAGGCGAATGTGGTCGCCCATGTGCTCAGTCGTAAGGCGCATATGCATCACCTAACTATTGCTGAATTGGATGATGAAGAACCAAGCCTTCGTGTCGTCCCGCATGGAGCTCTCTATAATCTCGCTCTCATTCCTACTATCCGAGAGGAGATCATGGGAGCTCAATGAAAAGACAAGGGTATGTTTCACATACGGCGAAGGATAGACAACGGACAAATGAAGTGCTTCCGGAAGGACGATGAAGGTACTTTGTGGTTCAACGAATGGATTGTAGTACCCCGGGATATGGGACTACGGAAGAAAATTTTGGACGAAGCTCATTTGTCCAAGTTTTCCATTCATCCGGGCAGTAATAAAATGTACCAAGATCTCCGGAAGAAGTTTTGGTGGACGCGTATGAAACGTGAAGTTGCAAAGTACGTTTCGGAATGTGATACGTATCGAAGAGTCAAGGACGACCATATGAAGAAACCAGGCCTGTTGCAGCCATTGCATGTACCAGCATGGAAGTGGGAAGATTTGAGTATGGACTTCATTGTCGGGTTGCCGATGACCTCCCACAACCATGATTCGATTTGGGTAATCATTGATCGGTTGACCAAATCAGCACATTTCATCCCTGTGCATACTAGGTATAACGCAAGGCAGTATGCGGAGCTGTACATAGCACGGATCTTGTGCTTACATGGAGTTCCCCGTACCATTGTGTCAGATAGAGGATCGCCGTTCGTAGCCCATTTCTGGGAACAGCTACACACCTCCATGGGGACGAAGTTGATTAGAAGCTCTGCGTATCACCCTCAAACCGATGGGCAAACTGAGAGGGTGAATCAAATACTGGAAGATATGCTAAGAGCATGTGCCATCCACCACGGTAAGAGCTGGGATGATCACTTACCGCTGGCGGAGTTCTCGTACATCAACGGATATCAGACGAGCATTAAAATGGAACCATATGAAGCTCTTTACAGCCGGAAGTGCCGTACACCATTAAATTGGTGTGAATCCGGTGAACGAGTAACGTTCGGGGTTGATCTTGTCAATGAAGCCGAAGAGAGAGTTCAGATAATACAAGAGAACCTCAAAGCTGCCCAATCTCGTCAAAAGAGCTACGCGGACCAGAGACGTCGACCGCTGCATTTCAAAGTCGGAGAGCACGTGTATCTTCGTGTGTCTCCGATGAAGGGGATTCATCGATTCGGTGTCAAGGGGAAACTTGCTCCCCGATTCATCGGTCCGTTTACTATCACGGAGAAGTGCGGAACTGTAGCCTACCGGCTGGAACTACCGGCAAGCGTTGCAGGTATTCACGACATATTTCACGTGTCCCAGCTGCGGAAATGTCTTAAGTTTACCGCTGCCATCCGCACTGAAGACATCGACGAATTGAAGCTGGATCTTACCTATGTCGAGCAACCTGTACAGATTATCGACGAAAAGACCCGGACCACCAGGAACCGGACATTGAAATTTTACAAAGTCCTGTGGAGTAATCATACCCGGGAAGAGGCGACGTGGGAAACCAAAGATTACATCCGCAAAAACTATCCGGAGCTTTTGTCATAAACCTTCTAATTACCTCCCACCTCGTTCTTCTTTAGAATCTCAGGACGAGATTCCTTTTAAGGGGGGAGGAATGTAAAGGTCCCAAAATTATGAATACAAAGAAACACTTGTTTGCAAAGTTTTGTTTCATATGAGTGAAATTTGGGACTTGTTAAAACTTTTCCCCACATGTGATAACACACATGAGGGCTTTCTTCACACAAGTCAAATGTTTATTTGAGAACTTGGAACCCTAGTGGCGTCTAAAACAAAGATGGGAAGTTCCCATATGTGTGAGAAAACAAAAATCAGATTTGGAACAATTTGTTCAAACTAAAATTCAAATGAAGACAACACAATGGAACTCAAAACTGTTGTGCTAAAAATCTCATTTCCAGCAGCCAAAATAAAAATCAGATTTCATATTTGAATTTCTTGAGTCCAAATTAGGGTGTGTGCAAAGTTTCATGATTTATGAAAATGATTTGCAACCCATTTTTCAAATGGACTTCAAATGACAAAGAATTCAAACACACATTTGAATTTTGATGAAACTTGCCCAATTATCCAAATGCATATCAGATTTGAATTCCCACAATTGAATTCCATCAATATTCAAATTTGGGAGATATTTTACAAGAGATAAGGAGGATTGACATGTGGGACCCACATGTCATTGGGAGCACTGAAATTTGCAAAAGATCTTCAGTCCACAGTCTCTGTTTTGCTTACCTCCGACGAGAAGCGATCGGCAGAGCCGACAGCGGCGCTCACCGCCTCGGGCGACCGCCTCCCCACGGGAACCGCCTCACCCCAGGGCTTTATTACCCCCTGTCGTGCTACCTTTCTCTTTCGACACCGAGGCCTCAGCGCTGTTCTTTCCTCCCTCACCCGAGAAGCAACCGAGCACTGCCGCCGTGCGTCAATCGCTCGGCCACACCCTAGGTCACGTGAAAAACTTCGTCTGAGCAGCCAAACAACACCACCAACCTTTCCACGACCTCCTCATGCCCTCACCGAGGGAGTTCTTGCTCTCCACAACGAGGTACCCCAGTTCCCGCGGCGGCCGTCACACAACAGCGGCGGTGTGCTCCCATGGACAGCCTCCTCCAGAGCTTGTCACGACCAAGCGAGGCCACTCTGGGACGCGCAGGAGCTCCGTGCAGCTTCCAACCGAAGCACAAAGCCTATCTTCGCCTCTGGTCGATGAATTTCGGAGATCTTCTCCGGCCGGTGAAAACCAACCTTACGGTATTCCCGATCGATTGTTGTTTAGACACCACGAAACTTCGCACACACAAGCCATACATGTAGGCGCACCAGTTCTCTTTTGAAACCTCGCATGAAACACCCTGTGCACGGCGCAATTTCCAGCCTTCCGAAGGCGGCTATGGCGGGAAGGTGCGGGTGCACGGTGAACCCTAGGGTAGAGCCGTCCCCGAGCCCCTATGCGGCCATGCCGAGCTTGGCCATCCTCCACTGGTGCTATAGAGCCTTTCTAGGGAGCTTTTGGCGGGCTATAGCGCCGGGGCGACGTCGCCGGACTTCGTCCGAACCGTTGCGCCGTCGCGGGCTAGTTTGGGGGCCCTGCCAGCTCGAGCAAACCCCACCAGCGTGTTCCTCACGTTGAATTAGGGGCTGGCGGCGAGTTTCAGCTTCTGGGGTGGCCGGACGACCGATTCCGGAGCTTCTCCGGCGAGCCCGGCGGCGGAATCGCGCGGGAGCGAGAGGGGGAAGACGACCTCCCCGGGCCCGGGTGCCAGTGACTTGGGATAGAAGAGCTAGATCCTCTGTGGCGCCGGATCGGCTGTCACAGCGCGGGAAACAACCCTGTGATCCCGTGCGGCATGCTCCCGGCAGCAGACACGTGTCCCTGGTCCCACAGTCAGGTTTAAACATTTCTCGGATTTATTCAAATCCCAGATTTTTCCCCAAACTTTAGAAGAGCATAACTTTTGCCAGGAACCTCCAAATTTAATGATTCAAATTGGGTTAGATTCAGATTGACAAACTCTATCCAATTATGCAACCCAATTTGTATGAAAGTCTTTATCTAATTCTGGAAAATTCTTTAAAGCTTTTCAGCAAAAGAATTTTAGAGAGAGTTTGGTTGACCCAAAAATCCTCAAATTTTGCCAGAATATTCTTTAGGGTGTTATTAGATTCCTGTAAAAGTTTAAGCTCATTTGTAGTTGAATTGATCAGGGTAATTCAGGTTGTAAGTTCCTGTATTCAAATTAATACAGAAACATTTTCAGAGAATTTCCAAAACTTGTAAATTCAGTTCTGGGCAATTCTTAGCTCCAAAAAACCTAGGAAAATTCATGCAAAATCTATGAACTATAATTGAAATTGTGGTTCACTGAGTTTGACATGAACATGGATGTTAACTCAGAATTAATTCATCTTTGACTAAACACTTAGAGAATTATTCTGAATAAACCACTCCATGAAAAGTGCGAAATTTTGGTCCAGAGGACTTTCTTGTGACAAGGAACTCACAAAAAAATTCCCAGCTCCATTGGAGCTCTGGATCGCCACTGTCTTAGGTAACCTATCAAGGTGATCAACATTTAGGTGGGAAAGGCACGCAACACTTGATCATAGTGTTTAAACCCAACCCAAACCACTATTGAGGCGGACCCGCTCAACTGAGACAGGCCACTTGCCCGGGAATCGCAATGGGTGGTGCCGTGTTGTGCGGCACTCAACAGCACACATACAAGGAACAATGTATTACATAAAACAATAGCGGAAGCTTACAAGTTTTTCTTTGTAAATACTTTACATCAAGTAACTACAGCGGAAGTCTATATCAACTCACATCGACTAACTAAAACCACTCGAGATGAAGTCCAGCCCACGGACTCCTCTCGCTAGCATCACGAAGACAACAGCAGCGGCTGGTTTCCCCATGTGTTACCTGACTCGGGAGTCCCCGAGTCTCACCGGACAACCTTCTTTTCAGCATCGTTGTTAACCTGCAAAACCACTTATATAGCAAGCGTGAGCACATAGGCTCAGCAAGTCTGACCCGTCTCTCCTAAACAAGAAACTCTACATGCACGATGGTTTCAAATGGGTCGGCAAGATTTGCATAAAGGACTCGCCTAAAGTAGATCCTTAACTTTCATATTTTAAGCCTCATTGTGCAGACCCTGAGCCGAAAAGCATCGCAACTCCACAATCAAACAAGAAACGCTTTGTTGCGATGCTCCTTGCACAAAGTGAAAGTAAACTTTAATGAGCCTATTTCTAATTCAATCATGGTGGCAATACAAGTTATAGCACAACCTTATCAAGTTCAACGATAACAATTCCAGTTGTTACTACGTCAAGACGCAGTGGGCAAGTATGCTCATATAACCGCGAGCGACGGTGATTCGAATCAGTACACGCCCGGACTACACGACACGTACACCCGTACTCTGAGTTGCCGGCAGCAACCTCGACTGACGTTGTACGCGGATACCTTTCCCAAGATCTTCCACATTGGACGCAGTCCAACTGCCCCGAGTACGCAAGCTCCCTCAAGGTACATACCCGCTGTGGTATGTTCTTGAGCGAGGTACCTCCTGCTACCCTGACACCGAAAGCCTAAGGCAGTTGGAAAAGTTCCACTATGGATCTCCCAAGGTACATCGGTTTCCTGGGTCCCATATAGCCAGTATGCGCCCGGTACACAACTCAAACTTGTGCAACAGGGCCAAGCATGGACGGGCCTTAACCGACACAGGCAGGGCTATGCACGCACGGCCTGCAACCTGCTGCATCTAAACCTCCCTGCCCGGTCTCCATTTCTTATGTGTGAACTTTCCTCATCTTCTCTAAATTGGACCCGTTCCGAGTACACCAGACCTAAACTCGCGAGTAGATTCCAACTACTCGTCTTCTACCGGACCTTTCCTACTAACATTAGCGTAGCCAAATTCCCTCGAGGAGTTGCTATTCTACCCTTTCTCTCTTAGGTGCTTCTGGTCATGCAAGTGGGGTTTTCAATATCATCTAGACGTAATGCAATCAATGATACAAAGCTATGATCTCTACAAATGAAAATGCTTTATAAAACGGTTCAAATGCAAACCGGGGCTTGCCTGTTTTGCAGGTGACTAAGGTTACAATCAGTTAGTGACGATCACTTGAAGCTTGATCACTTGTTTTCCTCCCTCCTTGATCTTCACTTCAAGTCCTTCTCACCTCCTTCACGTATATGCTACACGATATGATCATGCATATGTATTTAATTGAAAAGCTTTTGCTCATAATATCTAATGACAGTTTTAAAAACTGGAACTCTGTTTAAGAATTTAAAATGACACTGGTGCTAGTGGTTTGGGTTGGGCTTAAACACTAAGATCAATTATTAAGTGCTTTTCCCACTTAAGTGTTGATCACCTTAAGAGGTTACCTATGACAGTGGTGATCCAGAGCTCCAATGGAGCTGGGAATTTTCATGTGAGTTCCTGGTCACAAGAAAGTCCTCTGGACCAAAATTTAGCAATTTTCATGGAGTGGTTTATTCAGAATAATTCTCTAAGTGTTTAATCAAAGATGAATTAATTCTGAGGTAACTCCCATGTTCATGTCAAACTCAGTGATCCACAATTTCAATTATAGTTCATAGAGTCCACATGAATTTTCCTAGGATTTTTTGAGCTAAGAATGGCCCAAAACTGAATTTACAAGTTTTGGAAATTCTCTGAAAATGTTTTCTGTATTCATTTGTATACAGGAAATTACAATCTGAATTACCCTGATCAATTCAACTACAAATGAGCTGAAACTTTTACAGGAGTTTAATAACACCCTACAGATTATTCTGGAAAATTTGAGGATTTTTGGATAAACCAAACTCCCTATAAAATTCTTTTGCTGAAAAGCTTTAAAGAATTTTCCAGAATTAAATAAAGACTTTCATACAAATTGGGTTGCACAATTGGATAGAGTTTGTCAATCTGAATTTAACCCAATTTGAATCACTAAATTTGGAGGTTCCTATCAAAAGTTATGCCCTTCTAAAGTTTGGGGAAAAAATCAGGAATTTGAATAAATCCGGGAAATGTTTAAACCTGACTGTGGGCCACGGGACACGTGTCAGCTGCCACACGGGGTCACAGGGTCATTTCCCGCGCTGTCACAATTGATCCCGCGCCACAGAGTATCCGGCCCGTTTTCCCCGAGTCGCTGACACGCGGGCCCAGGGGGGTCGTCTTCCACCTCTCGCTCCCGCGCGATCCCGCCGCCGGGCTCGCCGGAGAAGCTCCGGGATCAGTCGTCCGGCGATCTCAGCTGCTGAAACTCGCCGCCAGCCCCTAATTCAACGTGAGGAACACGCTTGTGGGGTTTGCTCGAGTCGGTAGGGCCCCCAAACTAGCCCGCGACGGCGCAACGGTTCGGACGAAGTCCGGCGACGTCGCCCCGACGCCCTAAGCCTTCTACGCTTCGGTTTCCAAGCTCTAGAGCACCAGTGGACGCTAGGAATCATCGACGTGGAAAGGAAATGGCTCGGAGATGGCTCTAACTTGGGGTTCACCGTGCACCCGCACCTTCCCGCCATAGCCGCCTTCGGAAAGCTTGAAATTGCACCGTGCACAATGTGTTTCATGCGAGGTTTCAAAAGATAACTGGTGCGCCTACATGTCTAGTCGGTGTGTGCGGAGTCTCGTGGTGTCTAAACAACAATTGATCGGGAATTTTACAGAATCATACCGGAAGGTTGGTTTTCACCGGCCGGAGAGGATCTTAAAAATTCGCCGTCGAGAGGCCGAGGCAGGCTCTGTGCGTCGGGTGGAAGCTGCACGGAGCTCCTGCGCGTCCAAAAGTGGCTTCGCTTGGTCGTGAAACTTTCTGGAGGAGGCTGTCTACGGGAGCACGTCGCCGCCGGGGTGTTCGGCCGCCGCGGAAACTCAAGGTTCTCGACGTAGAGGGCACGAACATACTGGGTGATGGCTCTAGGAGGTCGTTGGGACGTTGGTGGTGTTGTTTTGCTGCTCAGAGGCGCTGCTCACTAGAATTTCCCGAGCTCCCGATCGATCGAAGCAGGGCGGCTGTGTTTTCTGTCTTCCGGTGCGAGAGAGAGAAGAACAGCGCCGTGGCTTCAGTTAAGAGGCGGGAGAGGCGGTGAGGCTGTAGCCACCGACGTCCAGCAGCTCTCCAGCGTGAAGAACCCAGCAGGAGGTGGAGGCATCGGGCGAGCTCGGTGTCGAGTGGAGGGAAGGCGGCTTCGGCCGTTGCTTCGCGTGGGAGTAAATCAAATGAAGACTGTGGACTTCAGATCTTTTGCAATTTCAGTACTCCCAATGACATGTGGGTCCCACATGTCAGTCCTCCTTTTCCCCAGTAGAATATCTCCCCAATTTGAATATTGATGGAAGTCAATTGTGGAAGTTTAAATCTGATATGGATTTGGATAATTGGGCAAGTTTCATCCAAATTCAAACATGCATTTGAATTCTTTGTCTTTTAATGTCCATTTTGCAAAATGGGTTGCAAACTATTTCCATAAATCATGAAACTTTGTACACCCCCTAATTTGGACACAAGGAATTCAAATATGAAATCTGATTTTTATTTTGGCTGCTAAAAATGAGATTTTTAGCACAACAGTTTTGAATTCCATTGTGTTGTTCTCATTTGAATTTTTGTTTGAACAAATTGTTCCAAATCTGATTTTTGTTTTCTCACACATATGGGAACTTCCCATCTTTGTTTTAGCCCCCTCTAGGATTCCAAGTTCTCAAATAAACATTTGACTTGTGTGGATGTCTTCGGTGCGGATGGCAGCGGTAAACTTGAGACACTTCCGCAGCTGGGACACGTGAAATATGTCGTGAATACCGGCAAGGCTTGCCGGTAGTTCCAGCCGGTATGCTACGTTTCCGCACTTCTCCGTTATAGCAAACGGACCGATGAATCGGGGAGCAAGTTTCCCCTTGACACCGAACCAATGAATCCCCTTCATCGGAGACACACGAAGATACACGTGCTCTCCGACTTCGAAATGCAGCGGTCGACGTCTCTGGTCCGCGTAGCTCTTTTGACGAGATTGGGCTGCTTTGAGGTTCTCTTGTATTATCCGAACTCTCTCTTTGTCTTCATTGACAAGATCAACCCCGAACGTTACTCGTTCACCGGATTCGCACCAGTTCAATGGTGTACGGCACTTCCGGCCGTATAGAGCTTCATATGGTGCCATCTTAATGCTCGTCTGATATCCGTTGTTGTACGAGAACTCCGCCAGTGGTAAGTGATCATCCCAACTCTTACCGTGGTGGATGGCACATGCCCTTAGCATATCTTCTAGTATTTGATTCACCCTCTCAGTTTGCCCATCGGTTTGAGGGTGATACGCAGAGCTTCTAATCAACTTTGTCCCCAAGGATGCGTGTAGCTGCTCCCAGAAACGGGCTACAAACAGCGATCCTCTATCTGACACAATGGTATGGGGAACTCCATGTAAGCACAAGATCCGTGCTATGTACAGCTCTGCATACTGCCTTGCGTTATACCTAGTATGCACAGGGATGAAATGTGCTGATTTGGTTAATCGGTCCACGATTACCCAAATCGAATCATGGTTGTGGGAGGTCATCGGCAACCCGACGATGAAGTCCATACTCAAGTCTTCCCACTTCCATGCTGGTACTTGCAATGGTTGCAACAGACCTGACTTCTTCATATGGTCGGCCTTGACTCTTCGACACGTATCACACTCTGAAACGTACTTTGCAACTTCATGTTTCATACGTGTCCACCAAAACTTCTTCCGGAGGTCTTGGTACATTTTATTACTGCCCGGATGAATGGAAAACTTGGACAAATGAGCTTCATCAAAAATTTTCTTCCGTAGTCCCATATCCCGTGGTACTACAATCCGGTCGTTAAACCACAAAGTACCCTCATCATCCTTCCGGAAGCACTTCATTTCTCTGTTGTCTATCCTTCGCCGTATGTGAGACATACCCTTGTCTTTCCGTTGAGCTTCAACGACCTCCTCTCGGATGGTAGGAATGAGAGCGAGATTATAGAGAGCTCCATATGGGATGACATGGAGGCTTGGTTCTTCATCATCCATTTCAGCGATACTTAAGTGATGGATATGCGCCTTACGACTGAGCGCATCGGCGACCACATTCGCCTTTCCTGGATGATAATGAATCTCTAGTTCATAGTCTTTAATGAGCTCTAGCCATCTTCGTTGCCTCATGTTTAATTCTTTCTGAGTGAAGATGTACTTCAAGCTCTTGTGGTCGGTGTAGAGGTGTACAAGATTTCCGAGCAAGTAATGCCTCCACATCTTCAAAGCAAGGACCACGGCAGCTAACTCAAGATCATGAGTTGGATAATGCTGCTCGTGAGTTCTGAGTTGACGAGATCCATAAGCGACCACTCGTCTTTCTTGCATCAGCACGCAGCCAAGACCGATGCCAGATGCATCGCAATAAACGTCGAATGGCTTTGTCGTATCCGGCTGAGCAAGAACTGGGGCCGTTGTGAGATGCTTCACTAAAGTCTTGAAAGCTTGTTCACACGCAGCACCCCACATAAATCTGGTATTCTTCTTTAATAATTCCGTCATCGGTTTAGCAATCTTGGAGAAACTCGGAATAAACCTCCGGTAGTAACCCGCTAAACCGAGGAAGCTTCGGATTTCATGTACTGACTTTGGTGACTCCCATTTCTGTACTTGGATAATCTTACTCGGATCTACAGCGATGCCCTCCGCTGAAATGATGTGTCCGAGAAAAGGTACTTGATTAATCCAGAATTCACTCTTGCTGAATTTTGCATAGAGCTGATGATCTCGCAATCTTTGTAGCACAATATGCAGATGTTCAGCATGTTCTTCCTCTGACTTGGAGTACACCAAGATATCGTCGATGAAGACCACGACGAATTTATCCAACTCCGGCATGAACACCGAATTCATCAGGTACATAAAGTGTGCCGGGGCGTTGGTCAAACCAAAAGACATAACGAGATACTCATACAGCCCGTATCTCGTTGAGAATGCCGTCTTCGGAATATCTTCTGCCCGGATTTTAATCTGGTGATATCCGGACCGAAGATCCATTTTCAAAAATACTTTTGCACCCACTAATTGATCGAAAAGCATATCAATGCGAGGTAGTGGATACTTGTTCTTGATGGTAACGGCATTCAAAGGACGATAATCAACACAAAGCCGTAGTGTTTCATCCTTCTTCTTGACAAACAACGCTGAACAACCCCAAGGTGACGAACTTGGTCGTATAAAGCCCTTTCTCATTAGGTCATTCAGCTGTGTCTTCAATTCTGCCAGTTCATTGGGTGCCATCTTGTACGGCCTTCGTGATATCGGTGTTGTTCCCGGTATAAGTTTAATCTTGAACTCAACGTCTCGTTCGGGCGGCATGCCCGGTAAATCTTCGGGAAACACATCCGGATACTCACGTACCACCGGAATGTCCTCTATCTTAACAGCTTCCGTGTGTTTCACTGTGGCAATCTGCTGCCGTCTTGCGCCCAGAATTAATATGTGAAGACCGTGCTGTGGGGAGTTGAGCTCAACGGTCCTGGAGCTGATGTTAAGAACTGCTCTGTGGTAATTCAACCACGACATCCCCAAAATGATGTCGATCTTCAGACCTTCAAGAATAATGAGGGTCGTAGGGTATATTTTACCCCCCAAACAAAGAGGTGCTCGGGAAACAACCTCGCTTGCGGTACTGCTGCCCCCGGGCGAAGATATGAGGTATTGCCTCTTTGTATAAACGGTTTGGAGCTGATGTTGAGCCACAAAAGATTGGCTAATGAAGTTGTGTGTGGCACCGGAATCAAAGAGAACTAAAACCGGTAGCTGATTCAGAGAAAACATCCCTGCTAAAGCGGCTTCTCCTTCCGGAACATCATCAATCACAGTATAGTGAATATTGCCCCTTATCTGCCCTCCTATCTGCAGATTAAGGTACGGGTCGTATTGTTGTAAATATGATGACCCGTAGCCTTGAATTCCCTACGGACATTGCCTAGCATAATGGCCCTTACGCCCACAAGTAAGACACGGATGCCTCTCCGGTTCTTTGTTGACTTGCGGTGGACTGCTAGGTACATATGGCTGCAGCGATGGAGCACAAACCACCGTCTGATGCTGCGGCTGTGAAGGTGGTGCAAGTTGTAGAACTTGACCAGCAATCAATCTCTGAGGAGTTGATCGTACAGGTGGCCTCCATCTTTCACCGGATGGCGTTTGATACACCAAACGGTACTTCTGAGGCACATAACTTGTGCTAGCCTGCTCGATCTTACTCATCTTTCTCTTCTCCGCTTGCCACTCAAGTGTCGGCTTCTCTTGAATGAAAGCCGCATCGACCATGTCGGTGTAACTGCCGTTATTATGTACGGCCAGCTTCTCCCGTAATATGGCACTCAGGCCATGGAAGAATAGGTCACACCGTGCCTCTTCTTTCGCCACATATTCGGGAGCATATTGGGCCAAAAGATTAAATCTTCTGACATACTCGAGGACACTCATGTCCCGTTGCTTCAAGCCCAAAAATTCCTCCCGCTTTGCCTTGACAATACCTAGTGGTATGTAACGAGTACGAAAGGATTCACAAAATTCCCTCCATGTCACTTGATGGTCCTCCGGGATGGTGGCAAGATGATCCACCCACCAGTTTCCGGCGGCTCTATGGAGTTGTTGAGCGGCAAACTTTGTCTTCTGGTATTTATCACACTCGAATACTCCAAATTTTGACTCCATGACGCGAAGCCATTGATCTGCTTCCACAGGTTCGGTGGCTTCAGTAAAAATTGGTGGTTGAGTTGCCAAGAAGTCCAGATAAGCGTCCCGAGGTGGAACGACTTGTTGCGTGTTCTGGAGTATGCCTTGCTGTACCAAAGCTTGGAGTAAGCGTGCGTGTTCTTGCATTGCTTCTTGGAGTAGCCTAGCGTCCTCTTGATTAGACTCGACAACTCGAGTCATAAGATCCACCCATCCCGTGGATGGTGGTTCCGATGGTGGAATAGAAGCATCACCATCTCGACGAGAACTTCCGGCCCTACTCCTAGAGCGAGTACGAACCATACTGCAAAATGTAGTTGAGATGAGTTAAACAAGAACTCAGCAGTATGTGAGACTAATGGAAACATGATTATGTCAAAACTTTAAGAAAGCAGTAACAAAATTCATGTTTACAAAACTCCTTAGTAGGCATAACTATCCAGCCTATCTGTATAGGACAGGCCCTTATGCACTATCTCCAGATTTTGATCTAGTTCAGAGCATTTTCATAACTCAAGTTCAATACCAAAGTTAAAGTTAACTTCAGTATCTTTCCAACGAGTACTCATATTCCCTCAGATCATCTCCAGATTAAAAGTTATGATTTTTCCAATGTTGACAGGATTCCTGGATAAAATTTGCCAGCACCTCCTTTGTACGTGGCTGATTTTATCACAGTTGTATATGTAAATACAATAAGAACCTGAACAAACTTTGAACTACAACAATGTTGCACATTTCATAACCTATCCAATGGTGTATCATAGGCTTCTTAAGGGTTTCTCTACAGAAAGTTATGGCTTAAAAACATAAAGGTCCAGAGAGGTTTTACTGCTGTCCTGGTTCTGGACAGTATACCTTCCTATGAACTTTCTACCCATTTAGCATGTGATTTAGCTCTGGAGGTCTACAAATAAGATGTAGATCACATGAAAATCTTTCCAGAACTGTATCATACACCTTAATCGGGTCAAGCTACTCAGAGTTACGCTCTGTTGACGTCCAGCAAAAATTTCTGCCGAAAACAGAGCACTCTGTTTTTGAAATCTTTGAAGCCTAGTCTTCCTCTTATTTGAATCTTAGCTCAAAATAAGAGTTCAGTAACTAATATTTGTTTCAAACTTCCATTTTTTATTTGAAAGTTAGTTCATGAGTCATTTCTTCAAAGGAAAGGGGTTATTAAGTTTAGTACGGTGTCGACGCACCGTAAGAAGCATGTCGGTACTACGTAGCCTCGCCAAAAAAAATCCTATCCGGATTATACCGGCATCAACGTATCTTAGGTGGCACTAAAATGATCACTCGCAAATGTGTTCTATTCGTACTACGATTTCGTGGTTAATCCTGCATAAGTCACACTCAATCGTCAGGTCCGGCTGCACACCGAACCCGGTATCCATATAGTTCTTACACCTGTCCGTCATCACCCGCACAGGTGTTCTCAAGCCAAACACGCCTTGAGCTACGTGTTCACGTTACTAACCACGTGACGGGGTTTCCCAAATTGCACCACGCACGCCTGGGACAGACGTTGCTCGAGTACCCCCAAACGACATGAGGAGTCGTAGAGGATACTAAAGCGGATCGGGTTACCTGCCACCCGTGGGGCTCCACCCTTAAGCTTGTGTGCACTGGTGGACAGCGCTTACGTGCACCCCCCAAGACATAAATCATCCCGAGATGCACGATTTTCCGACATAACAAATAAGTTAGGTTGCCACCTTCATAATAAGCTAATAGTAATCCTTATGTGGGCCTAATACCGTATCCTCACCGTAACCTAAATTTTTGTCGTAATACCTTCCTTATTCCGTGTGCTATTACCAATGCGGCTCTGATACCAGCTGAGACGGACCCGCTCAACTGAGACAGGCCACTTGCCAGGGAATCGCATTGGGTGGTGCCGTGTTGTGCGGCACCCAACAGCACACATACAAGGAACAATGTATTACATAAAACAATAGCGGAAGCTTACAAGTTTTTCTTTGTAAATACTTTACATCAAGTAACTACAGCGGAAGTCTATATCAACTCACGTCGACTAACTAAAAGCACTCGAGATGAATTCCAGCCCGCGGACTCCTCTTGCTAGCATCACGAAGACAACAGCAGCGGCTGGGTTCCCCATGTGTTACCTGACTCGGGAGTCCCCGAGTCTCACCGGACAACCTTCTTTTCAGCATCGTTGTTAACCTGCAAAACCACTTATATAGCAAGCGTGAGCACATAGGCTCAGCAAGTCTGACCCGTCTCTCCTAAACAAGAAACTCTACATGCACGATGGTTTCAAATGGGTCGGCTAGATTTGCATAAAGGACTCGCCTAAAGTTGATCCTTAACTTTCATATTTTAAGCCTCATTGTGCAGACCTTGAGCCGAAAAGCATCGCAACTCCACAATCAAACAAGAAACGCATTGTTGCGATGCTCCTTGCACAAAGTGAAAGTAAACTTTAATGAGCCTATTTCTAATTCAATCATGGTTGCAATACAAGTTATAGCACAGCCTTATCAAGTTCAACGATAACAATTCCAGTTGTTACTACGTCAAGACGCAGTGGGCAAGTATGCTCATATAACCGCGAGCGACGGTGATTAGAATCAGTACACGCGCGGACTACACGACACATACACCCGTACTCCGAGTTGCCGGCAGCAACCTCGACTGACGTTGTACGCGGCCACCTTTCCCAAGATCTTCCACATTGTACGCAGTCCAACTGCCCCGAGTACGCAAGCTCCCTCAAGGTACATACCCGCTGTGGTATGTTCTTGAGCGAGGTACCTCCTGCTACCCTGACGCCGAAAGCCTAAGGCAGTTGGAAAAGTTCCACTATGGATCTCCCAAGGTACATCGGTTTCCTGGGTCCCATATAGCCAGTATGCGCCCGGTACACAACTCAAACTTGTCCAACAGGGCCAAGCACGGAGGGGCCTTAACCGACACAGGCAGGGCTATGCACGCACGGCCTGCAACCTGCTGCATCTAAACCTCCCTGCCCGGTCTCCATTTCTTATGTGTGAACTTTCCTCATCTTCTCTAAATTGGACCCGTTCTGAGTACACCAGCCCTAAACTCGCGAGTAGATTCCAACTACTCTTCTTCTACCGGACCTTTCCTACTAACATTAGCGTAGCCAAATTCCCTCGAGGAGTTGCTATTCTACCCTTTCTCTCTTAGGTGTTTCTGGTCATGCAAGTGGGGTTTTCAATATCATATAGACGTAATGCAATCAATGATGCAAAGCTATGATCTCTACAAATGAAAATGCTTTATAAAACGGTTCAAATGCAAACCGGGGCTTGCCTGTTTTGCAGGTGACTAAGGTTACAATCAGTTGGTGACGATCACTTGAAGCTTGATCACTTGTTTTCCTCCCTCCTTGATCTTCACTTCAAGTCCTTCTCACCTCCTTCAACGTATATGCTACACGATATGATCATGCATATGTATTTAATTGAAAATCTTTTGCTCATGAGATCTAATGACAGTTTTAAAAACTGGAACTATGTTTAAGAATTTAAAATGACACTGGTGCTAGTGGTTTGGATTGGGCTTAAACACTAAGATCAATTATTAAGTGCTTTTCCCACTTAAGTGTTGATCACCTTAAGAGGTTACCATTGACAGTGGTGATCCAGAGCTCCAATGGAGCTGGGAATTTTCATGTGAGTTTCTGGTCAGAATAAAGTCCTCTGGACCAAAATTTAGCACTTTTCATGGAGTGGTTTATTCAGAATAATTCTCTAAGTGTTTAATCAAAGATGAATTAATTCTGAGGTAACTCCCATGTTCATGTCAAACTCAGTGATCCACAATTTCAATTATAGTTCATAGAGTCCACATGAATTTTCCTAGGAGTTTTGGAGCTAAGAATGGCCCAAAACTGAATTTACAAGTTTTGGAAATTCTCTGAAAATGTTTTCTGTATTCATTTGTATACAGGAACTTACAATCTGAATTACCCTGATCAATTCAACTCTATATGAGCTGA
Organism: Neostapfia colusana; assembly: GCA_030760725.1. NCBI lineage: Eukaryota > Viridiplantae > Streptophyta > Magnoliopsida > Poales > Poaceae > Neostapfia > Neostapfia colusana. The sequence continues at coordinate 21,652,643 of JASWHV010000017.1, read as the reverse complement.
AACTTTTACAGGAGTTTAATAACACCCTACAGATTATTCTGGCAAAATTTGAGGATTTTTGGATAAACCAAACTCCCTCTAAAATTCTTTTTCTGAAAAGATTTAAAGAATCTTCCAGAATTAAATAAAGACTTTCATACAAATTGGGTTGCATAATTGGATAGAGTTTTTCAATCTGAATTTAACCCAATTTGAATCACTAAATTTGGAGGTGCCTATCAAAAGTTATGCTCTTCTAAAGTTTGGGGAAAAAATCAGGAATTTGAATAAATCCGGGAAATGTTTAAACCTGACTGTGGGCCATGGGACACGTGTCAGATGCTGAGGGAGTGCCACACGGGGTCACAGGGTCATTTCCCGCGCTGTCACAATTGATCCCGCGCCACAGAGTATCCGGCCCGTTTTCCCCGAGTCGCTGACACGCGGGCCCAGGGGGTCGTCTTCCACCTCTCGCTCCCGCGCGATCCCGCCGCCGGGCTCGCCGGAGAAGCTCCGGGATCAGTCGTCCGGCCATCTCAGCTGCTGAAACTCGCTGCCAGCCCCTAATTCAACGTGAGGAACACGCTGGTGGGGTTTGCTCGAGTCGGTAGGGCCCCCAAACTAGCCCGCAACGGCGCAACGGTTCAGACGAAGTCCGGCGACGTCGCCCCGACGCCCTAAGCCTTCTAGGCTTCGGTTTCCAAGCTCTAGAGCACCAGCGGACGCTAGGGATCATCGACGTGGAAAGGAAATGGCTCGGAGATGGCTCTAACTTGGGATTCACCGTTCACCCGCACCTTCCCGCCATAGCCGCCTTCGGAAAGCTTGAAATTGCACCGTGCACAGTGTGTTTCATGCGAGGTTTCAAAAGAGAACTGGTGCGCCTACATGTCTAGTCGGTGTGTGCGAAGTCTCGTGGTGTCTAAACAACAATTGATCGGGAATTTTACAGAATCATACCGAAAGGTTGGTTCTCACCGGCCGGAGAGGATCTTCAAAATTCGCCGTCGAGAGGCCGAGGCAGGCTCTGTGCGTCTGGTGGAAGCTGCACGGAGCTCCTGCGCGTCCAAAAGTGGATTCGCTTGGTCATGAAACTTTCTGGAGGAGGCTGTTCGGCCGCCGCGGAAACTCAAGGTTCTCGGCGTAGAGGGCACGAACACACTGGGTGATGGCTCGAGGAGGTCGTGGGGACGTTGGTGGTGTTGTTTTGCTGCTCAGAGGCGCTGCTCACTAGAATTTCCTGAGCTCCCGATCGATCGAAGCAGGGCGGCTGTGTTTTCTGTCTTCCGGTGCGAGAGAGAGAAGAACAGCGCCGTGGCTTCAGTTAAGAGGCGGGAGAGGCGGTGATGCGGTAGCCACCGACGTCCAGCAGCTCTCCAGCGCGAAGAACCCAGCAGGAGGTGGAGGCGTCGGGCGAGCTCGGTGTCGAGCGGAGGGAAGGCGGCTTCGGCCGTTGCTTCGCGTGGGAGTAAATCAAATGAAGACTGTGGACTTCAGATCTTTTGCAATTTCAGTACTCCCAATGACATGTGGGTCCCACATGTCAGTCCTCATTATCCCTTCTAAAATATCTCCCCAATTTGAATATTGATTGAATTCAATTGTGGAAGTTTAAATCTGATATGGATTTGGATAATTGGGCAAGTTTCATCCAAATTCAAACATGCATTTGAATTGTTTGTCTTTTAAAGTCCATTTTGCAAAATGGGTTGCAAACTTTTTGCATAAATCATGAAACTTTGCAAATCCCCTAATTTGGACACAAGGAATTCAAATATGAAATCTGTTTTTTATTTTGGCTGCTACAAATGAGATTTTTAGCACGACAGTTTTGAATTCCATTGTGTTGTTCTCATTTGAATTTTTGTTTGAACAAATTGTTCCAAATCTGATTTTTGTTTTCTCACAAATATGGGAACTTCCCATCTTTGTTTTAGCCCCCTCTAGGGTTCCAGGTTCTCAAATAAACATTTGACTTGTGTAAAGAAAACCCTCGTGTGGGTTATCACATGTGGGGAAAAGTTTTAACAAGTCCTAAATTTCATACAAGTGAAACCAACTTTTGCAAATAAGTGTTTCTTTGTATTCAAAATTTTGGGACCTTTACAACTAGCACCAGTGTCATTTTAAATTCTTAAACAGAGTTCCAGTTTTAAAACTGTCATTAGATCTTATTAGCAAAAGCTTTTCAATTAAATACACATGCATGATCATATCGTGTAGCATATACGCGAAGAAGGTGAGAAGGACTTGAAGTGAAGATCAAGGAGGGAGGAAAACAAGTGATCAAGCTCCAAGTGATCGTCACTAACTGATTGTAACCTTAGTCACCTGCAAAACAGGCAAGCCCCAGTTTGCATTTGAACAGTTTTATAAAGCATTTTCATTTGTAGAGATCATAGCTTTGCATCATTGATTGCAGTAAGTCTAGATGATATTGAAAACCCCACTTGCATGACCAGAAATACCTAAGAGAGAAAGGGTAGAATAGCACCTCCTCGAGTGGATTTGGCTACGCTAAATGTTAGTAGGAAAGGTCCGGTAGAAGTCAAGTAGTTGGAAGCTACTCGCGAGTTTAGGGCTGGTTTACTCGGAACGGGTTCGAATTAGAAAAGATGAGGAAAGTTCACATATAAGAAATGGAGACCGGGCAGGGAGGTTTAGATGCAGCAGGTTGCAGGCCGTGCGTGCATAGCCCTGCCTGTGTCGGCTAAGGCCCGTCCGTGCTTGGCCCTGTTGGACAAGTTTGAGTTGTGTACCGGGCGCATACTGGCTATATGGGACCCAGGAAACCGATGTACCTAGGGAGATCCATAGTGGAACTTTTCCAACTGCCTTAGGCTTTTGGCGTCAGGGTAGCAGGAGGTACCTCGCTTAAGAACATACCACAGCGCGTATGTACCTTGAGGGAGCTTGCGTACTCGGGGCAGTTAGACTGCGTCCAATGTGGAAGATCTTGGGAAAGGTGGCCGCGTACAACGTCAGTCAAGGTTGCTGCCGGCAACTCGGAGTGCGGGTGTACGTGTCGTGTAGTCCGGGCGTGTACTGATTCGAATCACCGTCGCTCGCGGTTATATGAGCATACTTGCCCACTGCGTCTTCACGTAGTAAGAACTGAACTGGTTATTCTTTTGAACTTGATAAGGCTGTGCTATAACTTGTATTGCAACCATGATTGAATTAGAGATAGGCTCATTAAACTTTACTTTCACTTTGTGCAAGGAGCATCGCAACAAAGTGTTTCTTGTTTGATTGTGGAGTTGCTATGCTTTTCGTCTCAAGGTCTGCACAATGAGGCTTAAAATCTGAAAGCTAAGGATCAACTTTAGGCGAGTCCTTTATGCAAATCTAGCCAACCCAATTGCAACCGTCGTGCATGTAGAGTTTCTTGCTTAGGAGAGACGGGTCAGACTTGCTGAGCCTATGTGCTCACGCTTGCTATATAAGTGGTTTTGCAGGTTAACATCGATGCTAAAAAGAAGGTTGTCCGGTGAGACTCGGAGACTTCCGAGTCATTTAACCCAGGGAGAACCCAGCCACTGCTGTTGTCTTCGTGTTGCTAGCGAGAGGAGTCCGCGGGCTGAACTTCATCTCGAGTGCTTTTAGTTATTCGACGTGAGTTGATATAGACTTCCACTGTAGTTACTTGATGTAAAGTATTTACAAAGAAAACTTGTAAGCTTCCGCTATTGTTTTATGTAATACATTGTTCCTCATATGTGTGCTGTTGGGTGCCGCACAACACGGCACCACCCAATGCGATTCCCGGGCGAGTGGCCTGTCTCGGTTGGATGGGGCCGCGTCAGCGTGGTATCAGAGCTGAGCCCTTTCTCAGTCGGTACCGCGCCCGTCTCACAAAGCTAATTTGAGCCCTCCACAATTAATTATATACTTGACCTTAATTGAAGGCTTTTAGGGTGTTCTAAGGATTTTCATGAAACAAACTATGACTTTCTGAAAACGATATTTTCAGATGGTTCTAATGGAGTTGGGCTCACTTAATTTGAAGGTTCCTAGCTAAAGATATGAGCTAAACAATTTAAGAGAAAATTCTGAAAATGTTTCTGAACATTTTCTATTTTCTCTGGAACAGTTTCACTAATCACACCATTAGGTGGATCAAATGAACTCAATGGAACTGAAATTTTTATGGTAGTTCAAGGATATTTTGGTGAACATCCCAGCAAAATTTCAGATTTTTTCTCCAAAGGATTCTCCATTTAAAGTTCCAAACAGTTTATATTTTGAGGAATTAATTCTGGAGAAATAAGGGTTTTCATGAAGTGAAACTTGATTTGCTGGAAAGTGCTCAGAGAGTTGAATCCCACAAAATTTGGTTCACTCAATTTGGAGTTTTCTAGCCAAAGTTATGAAGATTTGAAGTTTGAAGGAAATCAGAAAATTGGGGGAAAAGTTTAAATCTGCCGGGGCCCGTGGGGACACGTGTTAGGCGCGGAGGCGACCGCACACCGCGGCCCACAGGGTCTTTGCACGCCAGCACACCAGATCCCGGCCACACCCGATCCCGATTTAAAATTTTGAGCCGCTGACGCGTGGGCCAGCCGGCTTCGTCTTCCTCCCGACGCGCTCTCGCGCCCGCGCCGCCTCCCCTCGCCGGAGCAGACCCGGAGCTCGCCGGCTCGCTGCTGCCGGCCATCCCATGGTCTGAAACACGCCGCCAGGGGGTTTTCGACGTCAAGGAACACGTCGGTGCTGTCAGTTCAGGCTGGCGGTGACCAGAAATAGCCTGGCGAAGTGCCGCGGCCTTGGTTGAGGTTCGGCGCCGTCGACCGTGGGTTCTAACCCGCCAACACCTCGAACAATCAGCTCTACAGCATCAATATACCTCTAGGAAGCTCGACAAGGTGTCAAAAGATTTCAAAGATGGCGGCAAGTCGGTCGGCACCGTGTGACCGAGCTTGCCCGCCATGAGCGCCCTTGATCGAGCTCGAAATTCGTCACTCCTAGTCGGTTTCATATCACGGATGCAGAAAGAAACTTGATCGCCGGCTAGTCCAGCGTCTATGTGCAAGATTTGATAGCTAGAGAAGGATCTTAGAGTGAGAATTTGAAGGATCCGTACCGGAAGCTCAGTTTAAGGTCGCTGGAGCAAAAACTGGAAATTCGCCGTGGACTCTTCACGGATTGCTTCCGAACTTGGAGTAGAGCAGCACAGCTGTTGCGCGCTCCTGCTGCTGCCCTTGCTGGACCGTGAAAGCTCCCGTGGAACGCTGTCCACGAGTGCCTGACCTTCGGCTTAGTTTAGGTCGCCGCTGTGGCGATCGTTCTCGGGCAAGGGAGGTCGGAGCTCGGGGTTTTTGGCGTCGGGTAGGTAGAGTGCAACCTCAGGTTGCTGTCTAGCAGCTCAGGAACGAAGGAGGAGATCGTTTGCTGGTTTTCCCGATCGAGCAGAGAGCTTCGGGGAGAAAATCTGCCGCTGCTCGGAGTTGCACGCGAGGGGATAAAGCCAGCCGATCCCTGCTCGGGCTGAGGCGGTGCCGGTTGCGTGGAGGCGCGAGCAAGCCGCTCTGGGCGCCAGCGCGCGGGGAAGGAAGCAGCTGGTGGCGACGGTGGCTTCTCGGTGGCACAGCCGACAGCTGCTCGGTGGAATTTCCCACCGAGGCTGTGACTTTGTGTGCAAGACTTCCCTCCTTCTCTCTATGACATGTGGGTCCCACCCGGGGTTTTAACCTCTGAAATTTACTCCTAATCACTGTTGTAAACAGTGAGCCCCAAAATACCCCTGGTGATTCAAATTATTCACCCATGAGCCATTTGAATTGATTAGAATTCAAATTGGGTTTGGTTTGAATGAATTTCAGCATAAGTTCAGTTTGGAATTCAAATAAAGTTTGAATTTGTCTCACCTAGCTCATGTCGAGATCAACTCCAAATGGAGTGAAAATTGGAGTGTGAGCTCACAAAATTTTGCTGAATAAGATTATGCCTCCCACTTTTGAATTCATGGGATAAAAACAGTTTGAATTTGAATATGGTTTCAAACTGCCCTCTTTCTAGCTATACCCAAAATGAACTCAAAAAGGTTTTGAATTTGGGTGAAACTTGGCATGGACATCCTTAGCAATGTGTAGGAGTTTTCACATGCCCAGCCCCTCTATATCACATGTGCGGAAATACCACTTTTGCAATATGTGAGTTTGTTCTCTAATGAGCATGTTGATGGTGGTTACTTGCTCTTCATTTGTGTTCATCAACTTTCCTCAAATGAGGTGTGTGTATGGTGATGAACACCTCAAATATGTGTCAAAAACTGAGGCCCTTACATTCCTCCCCCCTTAAAAGAATCTCGTCCCGAGATTATAAGGTGAAAATGAGAGAGAGGACGGTGGAAAATTACCGGATATGCGACGTGAAAAAGTCGGGGTAGTTAGCGAGAAGAAATCCTTCGCTCTCCCATGTCGCATCGTACATGGAGTTATTATTCCATAGCACCTTGTAGAACCACAAGGTAAGGTTGCGTGTGGTTCGGTCCTTTTCATCAATAATCTGAACTGGTTCCTCCCGATAGGTGAGATCCGGTTGCAGTTCTTCAATGTCTTCCAGCTGAACGGTAGTTGATAGCTTGAGACACTTCCTCAGCTGGGAAATGTGAAATACGTCGTGCACACCAGAAAGTGCTTCTGGTAATCTCAGCCGGTATGCTACTGATCCACATCTTTCGGCAATCTGGAATGGACCGATGAATCGGGGTGCCAACTTTCCTCTCACCCCGAATCTGTTTACGCCCTTCATTGGAGACACACATAGATATACGTGATCCCCGACTTCGAATTGTAATGGGCGTGTTCTCCGGTCCGCATACTGTTTCTGACAGGATTGGGCGGTTTTTAGGTACGCTTGAATCAGTCGAACCTTCTCTTCCGTGTTGTTGACGAGATCAATCCCGAAGGGAACCCTTTCACAAGACTCACACCAGTTCAATGGTGTGCGGCATTTTCTTCCGTATGGCGCCTCGTAGGGCGCCATCTTTGTGCTGGATTGGTACCCATTGTTGTACCAGAACTCGGCTAACAGCAAGTGATCATCCCAATTCTTGCCGTGGTTGATAGCGCAAGCTCATAGCATGTCTTCTATTATCTGATTCACCCGCTCCATTTGCCCATCCGTCTGCGGGTGGTATGCTGAACTAAGAATCAGCTTCGTCCCCAATGCAGCGTGCAGCTGCTCCCAAAAACGGGACACAAATAAAGTGCCCCGATCCGATATGATGGTATGGGGTACGCCGTACAAGCATAGGATCCTTGAGATGTACAGTTCAGCGTACTTCTTGGTGTTGTAGTTGGTGTTGACGGGGATGAAATGGGCAACTTTGGTTAGCCGATCGACGATCACCTACACAGAATCATGTTTCTGCAAGGTGGTGGGTAAACCGACGATGAAATCCATGCTCACGTCCTCCCACTTCCTGGCAGGAACGCCCAGTGGTTGTAGCAGTCCCGGTTTCCGCATATGGTCTGCCTTCACCCTTCGACATGTATCACATTCGGACACGTACTTCGCGATCTCCCGCTTCATCCGTGTCCACCAAAACTAGCTTCTGAGTTCTTGATACATTTTGTTGCTGCCAGGGTGAATAGAAAATTTTGACAAGTGGGCCTCATCAAAGATTTTCTTCCGTAATTCCGGGTTACGGGGTACGACGATACGGTCCTTGAACAATAGGACGCCGTCTCCGTCCTTCTGGAAACACTTAAGCTCCTCACTGTCTACACATCTCCGCAAATGTGACATACCCTTGTCATTCTTCTGGGCTGCCGCTATCTCTTCACGGATGGTGGGGATCAAAGCTAGGTTGTAGAGAGCTCTGTGTCGAATCACATGTAGTGGTGGTTCGCTGTGAGGACCCCGCCGTCCCGATCACTGACGGGGACGGGGCACCTCGCCCGGGAATCGCATTGGGTGGTGCCGTGCGATGCGGCACCCAACAGCACACATAATAAAGCATCATATTACATAAAACAAGCGGAAGCTTACAAAGTGTTGATTTTACAAATACTTCTAAAAAATATGCTACAGCGGAAGACTATTACAACTCACGTCTCATACCTATGCTAAGCAACAGAGAAGGTGTCCAGCCCGCGGACCCTTCTCACTGGCAACACTATCATAGTAGTAGCGGCAGGGGTTGTAATGAGTTCACCACTCGGAGAGCTCGGAGTCTCATCAGACACCCGTACTTAGCAGCATACAGTTAATACCTGCAAAACAACTTAGGTAGTATCTGCGAGCACGAAGCTCAGCAAGACTGACCCGTCACCCTAGTCATGAAACTCTACATGATGAAAATATAGGACAGAATTATTGAAGTTTGCACAAACGATGAACTTGAGCTAAAGGAGGGTCCTTACTTCAAGTTTTAAGCAATTTTTATAGCCCTCACGCAACTTACATCGAGACTCCACAATCAAACAAGAAACGCTTCATCTCGATGTCACTTCCCCGAGGTGAAAATAACTTTAGTGAGCTACCCTAGACTCATACTGACCTTGCGCCATCAACGTCGAGACTCCACAATCAAACAAGAAACGCTTTGCCTAGACGCTACTAGCCCAAGGTGGAAAATAAATTTAGTGATGTGTTGATCATTTCCTCATCTCCAGTATGAGGATTACTCACAAAGCATTATTAACTTTTCCTAGTTTATTACTACGTCACGACTCAGTGTACAAGTATGCTCACTACCGCGAGCGACGGTGATTGCAATCAAAAACACCCAGCTGACACGACACGTACGCCCATACTCGATGTTGCACACAGCAACCGTCACTGACGCCGTACGTGGCAACCTTTCACACGACACCCAAAGGTCGAACCGGTCCCATTGACTGGGATTAAGTCTCTCTACGGCAAACCCTCGTAGAGCCGACTTCTCTATCTTTTCAGCATCGGCATCAGACGGTGAGGTATGGCTCGACACCCAGGTTAATATGTTACATCGGTTTCCTGGGTCCCATATTGCCAGTATGCATCCGGTACACATCTCAAACTTGTCCAGCGGGGCCACCCACGAGAACGGGCCTTAATCGACTCAGACTTAGACTAGGCTCACAGGACCACGTCCTTGACATTCCATCCACTGCCCGGTCTCCATTCCCAACTATGAGGATCAATTCCCAACTCTTCCGATTGATCCCCCTTAACCCCGTTTCACGAGTAGGAAACTGCCTACTCGAGTTTTGCTTCTTTTAGTCCACTTTGTTAACTTTAGATCATCAGTTATAATCAATGGATAACCTATTCTACAGTTAAACTCCATGGTTTTCTGGGACATGCATTTGGGGTGTCATACCATCTAGACTTCATGAAATAAATAAAATGCTAGACGTATAAAGTGAATACAAATAAAAACTTGTAAATTTTGATGCAAACCGGGGCTTGCCTTTGTTTTGCAGGGGATAATATATATAACTGAGTTAGTGAAGATCACTTGGCTTGATCTCTTGCCTCCCTTCTTTGATATCTACTCCAATGACTTGAAGACCTTCACGTAGATGCTACACGTAATGCATATGCACAATTGTTTAATTGTAAAGACTTTGCTACAAGTCCTAATAACAAGTTTTCAAAAACTGAAACTCTGTTTAAGAATTTAAAATGACACTGGTGCTAGTGGTTTAGGTTTGGATCTAAACACATGATTAAATGCTAAGTGGTTTTCCCCCTCTTCTATATTGATCACCTAAAGAGGTTAAACAGAACAGGGGTGATTCAGAGCTCCAATGGAGCTGAGAATTTTCATGTGAGTTCCTTGTCACAAGAAAACCCTCTGGACCAAAAATTAGCACTTTTCATTGAGTGGTTTGTTCAGAATAATTTTCTAAGCAATTAAGCAAAGAAGAATTAATTCTGAGATCACACCCATGTTCATGCCAAACTTAGTGAACTACAATTTCAATTATAGTGCATAGGACTTGCATGAATTTTCCAAAGATTGTTGGAGCTAAGAATCTCCCAGTAATGAATTTCTATGTTCTGGAAATTCCCTGAAATGTTTCTGTATTTAATTTGGATACATCACTTTAAATTCTGAATTGCCCTGATCAAATCAACTCCAATTGAGCTGAAACTTTTACAGTTGTTCACTAATACACTATAGACTATTCTGGCAAAATTTGAGGATTTTTGGATTAACCAAACTCCCTCTAAAATTCTTTTGCTAAAAAGCTTTAAAGAATTTTATAGAATTAAATAAAGGGTTTCATACAAATTGGGTTTCATGTTTGGATAGTAAATATCAGAGGAATCCAATAAAATTTGTTTCACAATTGTTGGATTCTCCTACCCAAAGTTGTAGATATTCCAAGTTTGAACTGAAAACTGAAATTCACTAAAATGTTCAAATACTGGCTGTGGGTCCAGGGGACAGGTGTCACTAGCCGGGGCAAGCCACACGGGGCTACTGGGTATTTCCCGCGCGTCCACACTAGATCCCCGCGCCGAAGCTGATCAGAACTTCGACTCCCGGTCGCTGACATGCGGGACCCGCCGGGTCGTCTTCTACCTCCGGCCACCCGCGCCCGCGCGCCGCCGGGCTCGCCGGAGTTCGATGGCTTCCGGTCTCCCGGCCAACCCCCGAGCCCTCGCTTGCCGTTAGGGCCTAATTTCATGTGCTGAACAATATGGAACCCCCTACCTTGGCCGGCGGTGGCTCCAATCTAGCCGGCCACGGTGCGGCGGCTCAGTATGAGCTCGGCGCCGTCGCCCTGCTAACCCAGCCTGCCAAAACCCCAGTGGAACGGCACTATAGCATCAGTGGACGCCAACGAGGATCATCCAGTGGTTGAAGCAGCCTGGAAATGGCCCTAACCTAGCTCTCATCGGAAGCTCGAACCGCCCCACCAAAACCGCCGTCAGAAAAGTTTGACATACGTCGTGCACAATGGTTTTCAGGCATTGGTTGCAAAAGGGCAAATGATCGCCGGCTAGCCCAGCTCGTGTGTGCAAGATTTGACAAGCTACAGAGGATTGGAGAGCGTGAATTTTGGCGGCGATTACCGGATGCTCTGTTTGAGGTCGCCGAGACAAAATCTCCAAATTGGCCGCCGATCCTCCACGATTTGCTCCAGGCTTTGGAGGAGAGCAGCACCACGATGGCGTGCTCCCGTGGCCGGGCTTGCTCGGACGTGACAACCCTTGTGGAAGGCTGCCCGTGTCCACCCGGTTGTCGGCTGGCTGTGGCTCGCCGCGGGTGAGGTGTTTAACGCTCGAAACACACCACGGATGGCTAGCTCTTGCGCTCAGAAGGTGCGGAACGATGGCACAGCGTTGTTGTGCAGATCGGGGAGGTGCTGTGGCGCGGTTTAGCCGGCTCCCGATGGCTTTCCAGAGGGGGACGGCGAGCTTGGTTTCGTTTTCTGGAGAACACGCGCGTGAGGAGGAGAAACACCCATGGTTGCCTTGTCTACGCGGGAAGAATCACGTGGAGAGGCGCCACCGACTCCCGTGCTGCCAGCAGCCCGGGCGAAGAGCAGGAGGTGGAGCATTGGGCGATGGAGCGGTCGCTCGGTGTCGCCCGGAGGCAAGGCCTCGGTGGAGTGACGAACAGAGAGCAAATACTTAGGGATTAAGTCTACTCATTCCTATGACATGTGGGCCCCACTAGTCAGTACCCCTTCTCCTCAAAAGATCTCCAAAGTTTGACAATTATCCAACCAAAATGTTTGAAAGTTGGAAACTGAGCTCATTTGAATAGTTTGGGCAAATTCCATCAAAATTCAAATGTCTATTTGAATTCTTTGCACATTTAACTACATTTGGAAAAATGGGCAGCAAACCTTTTCAAAAATTAATGAAACTTTGCCTCCCCACTAATTTGGACCTAAGGAATCCAAATATGCAACTTGATTTTTGTGTTAGCTGCTGCAAACAAGAGCTTGAACACAACAGTTTTGAGTTCCTATTGTGTCCTTCCCTCATTTGAAGTTTGAGTTTAACATTTAGTTCAAACTCTTATCTTTAACCCTCCCATTGCACTTGAGTTCTTCATTTCTGTGGTTTTAATCTACATGAGGTCCATCCATGCATTAACCCTAAATTTGTTTAGAAGAATCTCACCTATGTTATCATATGAGGAAAAAGTTTCAACTAAGCCCCTTTTTCATACACATGACTCCAACATTTGTGCAAACTCATGTTTCTTTGTATTCACATTTTTGGGACCTTTACAATCCTCCCCCCTTAAAAGAATCTCGTCCCGAGATTACAAAAGAAAGATGAGGCGGAAGGTATTTACAATAATTATGACAAAAGTTCCGGATAGTTCTTGTGGATGTAATCTTCACTCTCCCAAGTCACTTCTTCCGGTGTTTGATTACTCCACATGACTTTGTAAAATTTCAAAGTCCGATTTTGAGTGATCCGGCTCTTCTCGTCGATAATCTTGATGGGCTTCTCGGCGTAGGTGAGGTCCGGTTGAAATATCTCCACGTCTTCCGAAAGGATCTCCGTCGGCCTCTTCAAACACTTTCTCAAGTGTGAGACATGGAAGATGTCGTGTATGCCCGATAAGGATGGCGGCAGCTCCAAACGGTAGGCTACCCGCCCACACCGTTCGGTAATATGGAACGGACCCACAAAGCAAGGAGCTAGCTTTCCCTTGACCCCGAATCGATGAATTCCCTTAATCGGGGATACTCGGAGATAGACGTGATCTCCGACTTCAAAACACAAGGGTCGGCGTCGCTGGTCCGCATAGCTCTTCTGGCAAGATTGAGCGGCTCTGAGGTTTTCTTGAATCAGCTGGACTCGCTCTTCGGAATCTTTTACAAGATCAATGCTGAAAATCACCCTTTCGCCAGATTCACACCAATTGAGTGGTGTGTGGCACTTCCTGCTATAAAGTGCTTCGTATGGTGCCATTTTAATACTGGATTGGTAACCATTTTGTAGGAGAACTCTGCTAATGGCAAATGGTTATCCCAGTTCTTTCCATGATCTATGGCACATGCCCTCAGCATATCTTCTAAAATTTGATTCACCCTCTCTGTTCGACCGTCGGTCTGAGGATGGTATGCTGAGCTTCTGATTAATTTTGTTCCCAGAGATTCATGTAGTTGCTCCCAGAAACGAGCAACAAATATTGAACCCCGATCAGATATGATGGTTTTGGGGACTCCATGTAAGCATACAATTCTGGAGAGATACAACTCTGCATATTGCTTAGTCTGGAATCCCGTATTCACTGGGATGAAGTGGGCTGATTTGGTTAAGCGATCAACAATCACCCAAATGGAGTCATGCTTTATGGACGTGAGAGGCAGTCCGACAATAAAGTCCATGCTGATGTCCTCCCACTTCCATGCCGGAACGCTTAATGGTTGCAGCATTCCCGCTTTCTTTATGTGGTCAGCCTTGACTCGCCGACATGTATCACATTCAGATACATATTTGGCAATTTCTTGCTTCATCCGAGTCCACCAAAATTTTGTTTTAAGATCTTGATACATCTTATTGCTCCCTGGATGTATCGAGTACTTGGACACATGAGCTTCGTCCAAGATCTTCTTTCTTAGCTTCAGGTTCTGGGGTACCACGATACGGTGGTTAAACCATAACACGCCTTGATCATCTTCCCGGAAACATTTCATCTTATCCTCTTTAATCTTTGCTCGTATATTCCGCATCCCTCTATCTCTCTTCTGGGCTTGTACAATCTCCTCTCTAATGGTAGGCACAAGAGCAAGATTATACAATGCCCCATACGGAATCACCCGCAAGCTTGGTTCTTCCTCCTCCTCCAGAACAACTGACAAGTTATTAATGTGGGACTTACGACTGAGTGCATCAGCCACCACGTTAGCCTTGCCCGGATGGTAATGGATCTCGAGCTCATAGTCTTTAATTAATTCCAGCCATCTTCGCTGCCTCATATTAATATCCTTCTGAGTGAATATATATTTGAGGCTCTTATGGTCGGTGTAGAGGTGCACTAAATTTCCAAGTAAGTAGTGCCTCCACATCTTCAACGCAAGCACCACTGCAGCGAGTTCTAGGTCATGAGTGGGGTAGTGCTGCTCGTGGTTGCGGAGTTGACGAGACCCATACGCGATCACGCGTCTATCTTGCATTAGACGCAGCTAAGTCCAATGCCTGAGGCATCACAATAAACATCAAATGGCTTTGTTGTATCCGGTTGGGCTAACACCGGTGCCGTTGTGAGATGTTTCTTCAAAGTTCGAAATGCCTCTTCGCAGGCCTCTGTCCACACATACTTGCTGCTCTTCTTCAGCAACTCCGTCATTGGTTTAGCCACCTTTGAGAAGCTGGGAATAAATCTCTGATAGTAACCCGCTAGCCCCAGAAAACTGCGGATTTGATGAACAGATGTTGGAGACTCCCACTTCAAGACTTGCTCAATTTTAGTTGGATCCACGGCCACACCCTCTGCTGAAATAATGTGGCCTAAGAATGGTACTTTGCTGATCCAAAATTCACACTTGCTGAATTTGGCATACAGCTTATGTTCTCGTAGGCGTTGGAGCACAATATGTAGATGTTTGGTGTGCTCCTCCTCCGATTTGGAGTATACGAGAATGTCGTCGATGAAAACCACGATGAACTGATCCAACTCTGACATGAATACTGAATTCATGAGATACATGAAGTGTGCGGGTGCATTTGTTAGCCCGAAAGACATGACTAGATACTCATAGAGCCCGTATCTAGTCGAGAAGGCCGTCTTCGGTATATGCTCCGTTCTGATCTTTATCTGATGATAACCAGACCGTAAGTCCATCTTGGAGAATACCTTGGCACCCACTAACTGATCAAATAATATATCGATCCGCGGCAACGGATATTTATTTTTGACCGTCACTGCATTCAGCGGCCGATAATCCACACATAATCGATGTGACTCATCCTTTTTCTTCACAAAGAGGGCTGAACAGCCCCATGGCGATGAGCTTGGTCGGATGAACCCTTTGTCCATTAAGTCCTTTAGCTGTTCTTTCAGTTCAGCTAATTCCTTCGGAGACATTTTGGACGGCCTCCGAGATATTGGTGTGGTTCCCGGTGCTAACTCAATCTTGAATACCACATCCCTCTCAGGCGGCATCCCTGGAAGATCATTGGGAAACACATCTGGGTACTCACGGACCACTGGAATATCCTCCAATTTCGTGGTCACACTGTGGTACACCACTGGGTTTTTAGAATCCATGGCTTCAAGTATGAGCGTTTGGAGACCGTAGATTGGAGAGTCCAAACTAACAATCCGTGGACCAATATCAAGAACAGCCCCGTGGTAGTTCATCCACGCCATTCCTAGAATCACGTCGATCTTCTGTCCCTCTAACACAATGAGGGTGGTGGGGTATACGTTTCCACCTAAGCACAAGGGTGCTTTGATCACTACTTCATTAGCAGCTATATTTCCACCCGGTGAGCGGATAAGGTAGTGATCCTTCGGTGTAGAGGTGGAGAGCTCAGCTTTGCACACAAACAACCTGCTGATGAAATTGTGTGTAGCTCCAGAGTCAAATAATATTAACACGGGCAGTCCATTGAGGATGAACATTCCCGCTAGCACAGGTGCCCCATCTGGCACATCCTCTAGAGCTGTATGATAAATGCACCCGGATTTTGGTGCTGTTCTTGAAGCTGAGCACGGGGTTGATTTATACCCCGCCCCGGTGTAGTTTCTCTATGGTGTATCTTTTCTGGACACTTCCTGCTGATGTGACCCAAGTACCCGCACGTGAAGCACGGTTTCTCAGCCGGTTCCTGGTTGCTCTGTGCATGGACATTAGTGGTATTCTGCTGCGGCAAGAACACTTGAGGAGCAGAATAACGTGTCTGCATATACCGTTGTTGCAGCTGTCCAAAATCAGAGTATTGGGACGATCGACTGGAATATTTCTGGAGTCGTCGAGCCGGCTGCATCAGCTGACAGTTCAAGGTACTGTCTACCACCCTGTATTTCTGCAGAGCACTACTGCTACTCTCCGGTGGTACATGGTTCTTTCTTTTCTCAGCCTGAACTTCCTGCTGAGCATCTTCAACCATGATGGCAGCACTCATCAATTCGTTGAAGTTCTTTCGATCAGCTAAAACGAGTCTCTCCTTTAGCTTGGGATTGAGGCTGCGGAAGAACCATTCACACTTTTGTGCTTCGGTGTTCACGTGTTGAGGCGCATACTGTGCCAGCTTGTTGAACACTCGCGAATGCTCGTATGCACCCCTCCCTCCTTGTTTTAAGGCCAGAAACTCCTCGAGTTTCCGCTGAATTATTCCGGATGGAACATGATACGCGAGAAATGCCTTCCGGAATTCTGCCCATGTACAGTCATGTCCAGCTGGTAAGGAGGCGAGTTGATTTGCCCACCATGCACTGGCGGACCCGTGAAGTTGTTGCGCTGCATATAAAACCTTCTGATGTTCGGTGCATTGAAGCAACCCGAACTTAGACTCAATGGTACGGATCCAGCTATCCGCCACCAGAGGATCCTCAGATTCAATGAAAACCGGTGGTTGAGTTGCCAAGAACTCAACATAGGAATTCAGTTTAGGTTGGCGCAAGTCTTCGTCTTGACATCCCCCTTGACGGGATGTATTCATCACCAGAGTGCGGAGCAAGTCGGTTCGCTCATCGCTTGCACCCGTCATGGCAGCCAGAATGTCCGCCATTGTGACCGTGGGTGAAGGTCCTGGTGGAGGCTGCGGTTACGGAGCTCGCTGCTCCCGCTGTGGAGAGTTATCACCACCACCGCCACTGGAACCACCCACTTCACCCATGGAACGAGTTCGCACCATTCTGCAATTGCAAGAGTTCATTATCAGCTCAACACTATCACTTGATTTAGTCCATAAACAAAGTAGTACAACACTGATAATGAAATCTTAACATGTAAGCAAAATGATTTAATCGCAAACTGATGTAGCTAACAGCAAGGATTTTAAAGCAGATTGACCGGTCCTTCACAAACCAGATTTAGATCCAGTTAAAAGCATTTTCATAACTCATGTTGAATACCAAAGTTAAAGTTAACTTTAATATCTTTCCAAGGAGTATTCAAATGCCTCCATATAACTTCTGTATCAACGGTTATGATTGCTCAAAGTTGACAGAATTTCTGGATAAAATTTGCCAGCATCTCCTTTGTATGTGGCTGATTTTATCACAGTTGTATATGAAAATATAACAAGAGTCTGAACAACCTTTGAACTACAACAATGTTGCATATCTCATAACCTTTCCAATGGTGTATCACAGGCTCCTTAGGGATTTTTCTACAGGACGTTATGGCTTAAAAACAGAAAGGTCCAGAGAGGTTTTGCTACTGTCCTGGTTCTGGACAGTCTGCCTTCAACTGGACTTTTCACCAACTTAACTTATGATTTTTCTCTGGAGGTCTACAAGAGAGTTGTAGAGCACTTGAAAATATTTCCAGAACTGTATCATACAACTTAATGGGTTAAAGCTACTCAGAGTTATGCTCTGTTAAAGTCCAGCAAAATTTTCTGCCAGAAACAGAGCACTCTGTTCTTGAAATCTTTGAAACCTAAACCATCTCTTATTTGAATCTTAGCTCAAAATAAGAGTTCAGTGACTAATACTTATTTCAAACTTCCATTTTTAGTTGAAAGTTAGCTCATGAATCATTTCTTCATAGGGAAGAGGATTATTAGTGTAGTACGGTGTCGATGCACCGTAAGAAGCATGTCGGTACTACGTAGCCTCACCAAAGAAAATCCTAATCCGGATTATACCGGCATATACGTTTTATCAGTGGCACTTGACGGTCTCTTGCACACATTTACTACACGGGATACGTACGTGGTTAGTACCTGCAGAAGAACACTCAATAATGGTGCACTCATAGGTTGTTTTCATTTCAGGCAGTTCCATATTAGAAAGTAAATACAAACGCCCGTATCATTGCCATACGGCCGTCCTTGAGTTAGGTCACGTCTCAAGGTACGTGATCGTGTTTCAACACCACACGACGGGGAACCCGAGTATATCATGAACGGGTCATCACGGTTGGGAATGTTATCAACCCAACGGATACCACCTACTGCCCTGCAGGGCACGCCGATGGCAAGCGCTGCGTATGTCCTCCTGGGCTATTTCCAGACGAACACACTATCGCGTTACTGACCACACGATGGGGTCTCCACTTACTTGCCTAATGCACGCTAGGGATCAGCGTTTCATATGAACTCAGGAACATGAAGAGTTCAAGAGTTTCATATTAACATCTCACACCAAGCTGTGAGATCTAGCCCTGAACCACTTTCCTCGTCAGGGGAGCTAACCGAAATTGAACCGCTTTTGGTGGCGTTCCTTACCATGCTTACCTGAGCGTAGGTGCGTCGTTACATAATTAAAATTTCAGAATTATAACAAGTATGTTAGTACTGCCACTTTAAGTAACTATACTACTATAGTCCTTATGTGGGCCTAATACCGTTTCCTCACCATATCCTAAGTTTTTGTCGTAATACGATCATTATTCCGTGCGCTATTACCAATGCGGCTCTGATACCACGCTGTGAGGACCCCGCCGTCCCGATCACTCACGGGGATGGGGAACCTCGCCCGGGAATCGCATTGGGTGGTGCCGTGTGATGCGGCACCCAACAGCACACATAATAAAGCATCATATTACATAAAACAAGCGGAAGCTTACAAAGTGTTGATTTTACAAATACTTCTCAAAAATATGCTACAGCGGAAGACTATTACAACTCACGGCTCATACCTATGCTAAGCAACAGAGAAGGTGTCCAGCCCGCGGACCCTTCTCACTGGCAACACTATCATAGTAGTAGCGGCAGGGGTTGTAATGAGTTCACCGCTCGGAGAGCTCCGAGTCTCATCAGACACCCGTACTTAGCAGCGTACAGTTAATACCTGCAAAACAACTTAGGTAGTTTCTGTGAGCACGAAGCTCAGCAAGACTGACCCATCATGTGACGCCCTCAATTCTGTGGAAAACCACGGAACCGAGAACTAATGCATATGTGTGCCCAGGATGTTCATCACACATACACATACGTTCCACAAACTGAATTCAGATTATATATTACCATGAATAACAGAGTTTATTACAATACCTCATGAGTCTTGGACTCATGCTCACAGCAGAAGTCTTATTCTAAAGCGGAAGCAATTTTAGCTAATGCAGAAGCAAATCTAAGCAGAAGTGGCTCCATCTCTAATCCCTCCACAGGCAAGGTTGAGAATAGATCACACGCCATAATGCTCCACTTGATCTTCATAGTAGGCTTCTCCTGCTGCTGATGATGAAATAATAATGCAAGTTTGAGTACAATGATGTACTCAGCAAGTGCGGGAAAAACACATGATATGCAGTTCATAAACAAGGTAGGTAATAAAAAGGCTTATTTGCAGAAAAGCAGATTTATAAAAAAAACCATGATAAAACAGCAACTTAACTTTTGATGAATGCAATCCCAGCATGTATTAAATTACCAACATACCTCCATCACTTTCCATGTTCCATCCGAACATTAACCAATCTTTTATTCATACTCACGAATACCTCCTCGTATTCGCTACCATCTCATCTCATAAAACAACCTCGTCTCGCACCGAGACCAATCTCATGTCATGACCCATCAGTCATGCAACCATCTCATCTCCCGGACTCAACAGTCCCAAACCAAACCTTAACCAATAATCATAACCAAGAACCTTCCGAATAACCATTCCAATAACCATCCCATCTAATCATGGCAGTTTAGCCAGGTGCTCGTGACAGTAAGATCGGCTATCATGATAGTTTTAGTAACTCTGCAGAGTTTGCACCTCTTTACCCACAAGTTTGTGATTTCGTCACCCGTCGGCGACTGCAGAACCTCCATTTTACCAGTACACAGCCGTCGGTGTATGGTCAAGAGATCACAAAATAGCCTTTACAAATGGGTTACTAGATGTATGGACTCACTAAGGTTTCACCGGCAGGCTAGAATCTCCAATTCTCCCACCCACGGGCCCCCTCTTCTGCCATGCAGTTCCAAGGGCAGTCCTCACTCGACTCCCATTCCCCGCGCCTTCCACAGTCCATAACACTCTAGTAACTTACCTAATTACTCAGCTAAGCCGCACCCATACTTGGCCTTGTGGTGGCACTGTTATCCTGGCATGTGCATGCATGAACCGGTCCTTAGATCTACGGCAAGTAAAACCACCATCTCATGCTACCTCATTCACAAACCCAGGCTTGCCTAGATCTCCCTCCGATCCATGTTCATTAACCTCATCAATTACTTATTATCAGTACGAGTGCAGTTAGCTAGACACATCTATCTCGCTTCCCAATCCCAATGGACTCAGCGAAGCATAAAGCAAAAAACCATACCCGACTCATAAACTTCCCAGGCGACAAGGATGGTTTAATCAAAACTAGTAAACTCCGATAAAAGGGTTTTCCATCATGTTTGAATCAGCACACACACCTTTCACAAAACAAAACAGTTTTATCCAAAACATAGGATCAATATGGTCAAGGAGCACTTGCCTTGTTCTTGCGGTTCCGGTTGTTCTTGATTCTAAAAACCTTGTTGCTGCAGCTCGTCGTAGACAGCTACCTGAGCTTGTCCTGCTATGTAGGATTCACGTGTATACAAGATTCACAGCAATCAATATTATGCACAAACCGTAAACTAAATGTGATGATGCATATGCATGCTATCTCATGATTAGTTTTATTAGATTGATCTGTACGTGTTCTTGCATGGCTTTGTATGGACAGAGGTGTTCGGATCAAAGGTGGATGTGGCGATGATCTTGTCTTTAGGTCAACCTGATCAGTAAGTGATCTACCCGCGAGAAGGCTTCTGTTCGAAAGGAATTGAAGAACAGATGCAAAGAGATGAACACAATGATGTCGTAAGGTGGTATTGGAGTTCTACCTCACGTTCTTCTTGACTTCGAGGTCCTCCTCAGACCGCTCGGTTCTTCTCCGATGATCTCCCTTGTTGCGCTTCAGCGATGTTTTGCTCGGCGAGTTAGGGCTAGGGCTCTAAGTCATCGGCACAGGAGTTGAAAGAGAAGTTTGTGGTTTTGGCCAGAGGTTTTGGGTTCTATTTATAATCGGGAAGAGAAGAGTCCTAATCTGATTGGACCCCGAATAAGAGTCTTATTCAGATCTTTGTTAGATCCTGACGTCTTATCTTCGGTAACCATCGTGGATTTTAGACCGGTTTCTGTTGCGTACCGGTGTCCTTACGCGTAACAGCTGCTCCAGAATTCGTTACCTCCGGGATGATGAGCTCCGGAAGCTCCACGTGTCCTCGGGGCCTGGTATCTCCTCATCCGCAGAGACGAGCTCTGGTTGTGCCGCGTGTCAATCAATCGAGACCTCCCTCTTCTGCGGAGATGAGCTCCGCGCACGCCACGTGTGGTGTCAGTCTTTCCGCTCTCCTTTCTTCAGGGACATGCCCCGAGGTCGATACGTGTTTAGCTGCGACGGACCTTCTGGAGATAAGCTCCGGTGGCGACACGTGTTCGATAGATCCGGACTTCTCTGAGATGAGCTCCGAGATTGACACGTATCCCGCGCGACTGGTCCTCTTATTTCCGCGAGGACTAGCTCCGAGGATGACACGTGTCCTATGAAGAATGCCTTTGCTTCTTCCACAGAGGCTAGCTCCGCGGCAGCACGTGTCCCACAGGGTCGGACCTCTTTCCAATTGCAGAGGCGACCCCCGAGCCTGCCACGTAGCTAGTTTAGCGGCGGACCTCTCCAAATTTCTCGGGGATGAGCTCCGAACACGCCACGTGGTCTGCTGGTCATGGAAGATGCCTTTGGTGCTCTCGGAGAGCTTTATTGGCTATCCTTTTGATACTTGTCTCTGTTCCTACTTTTCTTAAAATGTTTTTCTTCTTCATAAAACATGAACATATGCTGACACCCGAGGTGAGGTGTCACAAATCTACCCCCCTTAAATTGAATCTCGCCCTCGAGATTCGTTAGTAGGAAATAGATGGGGAAATTCTGCCTTGATATCCTCTTCACGTTCCCATGTGGCTTCAGCTTCAGTGTGATGGCTCCATTGTACCTTGCACCATCGAATCACCTTGTTTCGGGTGACCCTTTCCTTTGCGTCCAAGATTCGGACAGGGTGTTCTGTGTAAGTCAGGTCCTCTTGAAGTTCAAGTTCTCCCATTGACACTTGTTCCTCTGGTACTCTCAAGCACTTCTTGAGTTGGGATATATGAAACACGTCATGTACGTTGGAGAGGTGGTTTGGGAGCTCTAGTTGGTAGGCTACTTCTCCTCGCATGTCCAAAATCTTAAATGGTCCGATGTAGCGAGGCGCTAGTTTACCCTTGACGTTAAAACGTCGTTGGCCTCGGATAGGCGATACCTTAAGGTATACAAAGTCTCCTACTTTAAAGGTCGACTTCCTACGAATGTTGTCCGCATAGCCTTTCTGTCGTGACTGAGCAGCCCTTAAGTTTTCCCGTATCGTTTGAACTTGCTTTTCAGCCTCCTGTAGTACTTCGGGTCCAAACACCTGGTTCTCTCCAGTCTCGTTCCAGAACAGCGGCGTTCTACACCGTCTGCCATATAAGGCTTCGAAAGGCGACATCTTCAAGCTAGTTTGATAGCTGTTGTTATAGGAGAACTCGGCATACGGTAAACTCCTATCCCATCTACGCCCGTGTTTCAAGGCACAAGCTCTCAGCATGTCCTCCAAAATTTGGTTCGTCCTCTCGGTTTGCCCATCTGTTTGTGGGTGATAGGCGGAGCTAAAATCCAGTCGTGTACCCATGGCTTTCTGCAGCTTCTTCCAGAATCTAGAGGTAAACTGAGAACCCCGATCTGAGACTATCCTCTTCGGAACTCCATGACGGCACACGATCTGCTCCATGTACAACTCTGCCAACTGTGTAACGTTGTAACTGGTCTTTACCGGAAGAAAATGGGCGGTTTTCATCAACCGGTCCACAATGACCCAGATGGAGTCGTATCCTGACTGAGTTCGTGGCAATCCGACAATGAAGTCCATACTGATGTCCTCCCATTTCCATTCAGGTATTTTCAAAGGTTGCAACAATCCAGCGGGTTTTTGATGTTCGGCTTTTACCCGTTGGCATGTGTCGCATAGGGCAACGTGTTTGGCTATATCCCTCTTCATACCTTTCCACCAATAGCAAGTTTTGAAGTCCTTGTACATTTTGGTGCTCCCTGGATATATGGAATAGGGTGAATCATGTGCCTCCCTTAATATCATGTCGCGAAGGTGTCTTAGGTTTGGCACACAAATCCTTTTTCCTATCCAAAGCGTACCCTTTTCATCCTCCTTTAAATCCTTCTCTACCCCTTGTCGGATTCTTTCCTTGATCTCCTTGATCCCCTCGTCCATTGCTTGGCCCTTTCTTATTTCTTGCTCCAATGAGGAGTGGATCTCCATTATTTCCATGTTATTCAAGAATCCGAGGTGTAACCGTTTGAACTCCATACGTAGTTCGGGTGGTAGCTCCCGAACCGTGAGTTGGTGGCATGCTCCCTTTCTGCTCAATGCGTCAGCTACTACATTGGCCTTCCCGGGGTGGTAGTTGATTCCTACATCATAATCCTTGATGAGTTCTAACCATCGACGTTGCCTCAAATTCAAGTCCGTTTGTGTAAATATGTACTTGAGGCTTTTATGATCCGTATAGATCTCACATCGATGACCAAGGATATAATGTCTCCAAATCTTCAATGCATGCACTACCGCTGCTAACTCCAAGTCGTGCGTAGGATAGTTAAGCTCGTGCTTCTTTAATTGTCGTGAGGCATAGGCTACCACTTGTCCTTCCTGCATGAGTACACACCCGAGCCCTTGTCTAGATGCGTCACAATATATGTCAAAGCTCTTGCTTACGTCTGGCAATACCGGAACTGGTGCTGTGGTTAGCCTTTTCTTGAGTTCCTCAAAACTCTCTTGGCAGGCTTGTGTCCATTGAAAGATTTTTCCCTTCATTAGCAACTCCGTCATAGGTTTTGCTATTTTAGAGAAGTCTTTAATGAAGCGCCGATAGTATCCTGCCATCCCAAGGAAACTCCGAATATCCCTCACGCTCTTCGGTTGTCCCACTTTAGAACATCTCTCACCTTTCCAGGATCAACCGATACCCCTTCCTTGGAGATGATGTGGCCTAGGAAGGATATTTCCTTTAGCCAAAATTGACACTTGTTGAGCTTGGCATACAACTGATGCTCGCGCAACTTCTGCAAGGTCAATCTCAGATGTTCTTCATGCTCCTCCTTACTTTTTGAATACACCATAATGTCGTCGATGAAAACCACGACGAACTTGTCCAAGTACTCCATGAAAACCTTGTTCATAAGGTACATGAAGTATGCGGGTGCATTCGTCAATCCAAAAGACATAACGGTATATTCATATGAACCATACCGTGTCCGAAAGGCTGTCTTAGGTATATCGGAGGGCTTAATCTTCAGCTGGAAATATCCCGACCGAAGATCAATCTTGGAGAATACTTGGGCTCCTTTCATTTGATCGAACAGGTCCTCTATACGGGGCAGAGGGTATTTATTCTTGATTGTCACCTCGTTGAGAGACCTGTAGTCCACGCACATTCTTTGGGTTCCGTCCTTCTTGTCCACGAAAAGTACCGGGGCTCCCCATGGTGACGAACTTGGACGGATAAAACCCTTCTCCAACTGTTCTTGAATTTGCTTCTTGAGTTCAACTAGCTCGTTGGCGGGCATCCTATATGGTCTCTTAGCTATAGGTGCAGTTCCGGGTACCAAATCTATGGCAAACTCGACGTCCCGGTCAGGTGGCATTCCCGGGAGCTCTTCCGGGAACACGTCCGAAAATTCCTGAACCACTGGAATGCTGTCCAATGTTGTTCCTTCGACATGGTTCAAATCTACCCGTTCGGTTGCTTGCGGGGCTGACTCAAACTCGACACGAATACCGTGTTCATTTGTCAACTGCACGCTCCTTTCAGCACATTGGATTACTCCATTGTGCTTGCTTAACCAGTCCATTCCGAGTATTATGTCAATCCCGTGGGAGTCCAAACCAATATAGTTGGCGAGGAAGTCTACCCCCCTTATTTTAAGGCTTACTTTAGGACATACTATATTAGTCCTCATTTCTCCTCTGGGAGAATTAACTAACATATCACATTCTAAGTGGGATACGGGTAGATGATGCTTGGCAACATATTCGGATGATGTGAAAGAATGTGATGCTCCAGAATCAAATAAAATGGTGGCTGGGTTGGAGTTGGCAAGGAACATACCAATTGCGACGTCCTCAGCCTGTTGTGCTTCCTCAGAAGTGACATGGTTAACGTGGCCACGAGCATAGTTCTGCGGTCCACGGTTCCCTTGGTTGTTTCCTCCGTTTGGTCACTGGTTCTGCTTGGGCACGTTACCTTGCTGTCCAGGGCCTCTCCTCGGGCACTGATTAGCAAAGTGGCCTACTTCCCCGCATGCAAAGCATGCCCTGTTGCCTACGGCAGCAGGTACGTTGGGGCGGGGGTTTTGAACAGGAGCGCCATTGTTAGGCCAGGGCGCAGGAGGCATGGGCACACGAGGTGCCGGTGCAACGAACCGTTGCTGTGGTGGCTGACCAGGGCGGTTCGTAGGAGTGGTCGATCCGTACTGCGGTGCAGGGGGCATGTATCTAGGTCGTACGTTGCTCCCTTGGGGCTGGTATGGCATCTTCCTTTTGCACTCTCGCTCGATCTCTCGGATCTTGTTTTCCACCACAATAGCCTTATCAACTAGCTTCTGGAAGCTTACGTAGTCATTGTTGAGGAGCTGAACTTGGATCTCATCGTTCAACCCTCTCATGAACAGGTACTGCTTCCTCTGGTCTGAGTTGACATCTTCGGGGGCATACCGGGACAGTTGTATGAACTTGTTGAGATATTCATTCACACTTTTCTGTCCTTGGCGGAGACCTTCAAACTCCTGCCTCTTGAGCATCATTACGCCAACAGGGATGTAGTGGGAGCGGAAACTTTCCTTGAACTCAGTCCAAGTGATTGTCTCCGGGTTGGCATGGGCGTTGCTCAAGGCATCCCACCAGTCAGCAGCTGCTCCCATCAGTTGGTGCGACACAAAGAGAACCTTCTCTCGGTCGTTACACTGAACAATGGCAAGCTTCTTCTCCATGGATTTCAACCAATCATCGGCCTCCATTGGATCGCTTGCTTGAGCAAAGGTGGGTGGTCGAGTCCTCATGAACTCTCCCAACCTGTTATGAACCGGCGGTGGTGGTGGCGGTGGTGCCGGAATGGGGTGTTGGTTGGCCTGCAACTGACCCAAAGTTTGGATCATGGTTTGCATAAGCTGGTTTTGCATGGCCATCAACTTTCTAGGTTGTTTTCGCCAGCTCCGGGGTTAGCAGGAACTTCCTCGTGGTCATCTTCCTGGACGTTCCTTCGGCTGGCGTTTCCTCTCACCATCTGTGAGGGAGAACGAAATAGAATAGAAGGTTAGAATGTTAGATAGGTCCTTTCAACTATATGCATCAAGGTGAGTTGGACTATATATATTACTCCTTATGAGGATGTGATCAAGTGCCGAAGCATTTCACTCCTCTTTTTTCTCACGTGTGGATATGGGCAACGTTGTTGAGACGTCCCACAACTCACGCTAAGCACATATTCACAAATAATCATCTCAAGGGCCCACTCAACTCCTATTCAAGGATGGTTTCCTATGTCAAGGTGGTTTTAAAGGTCAATCTAGGCTATTCACCTTAGGATGCTTCCTTGGGTCAGCGTGGCTTAGCTACCCGTGACCCTTATTTAGGGTGTAACTTGCTGTTACCCCGTGGCCCTAATACCAATCTAAGGTTTCTGTCTAGGCGTGTAACCTACTGTCAACCCGTGGCTCTGATACCAATCTGTGACGCCCTCAATTCTGTGGAAAACCACGGAACCGAGAACTAATGCATATGTGTGCCCAGGATGTTCATCACACATACACATACGTTCCACAAACTGGATTCAGATTATATATTACCACGAATAACCGAGTTTATTACAATACCTCATGAGTCTTGGACTCATGCTCACAGCGGAAGTCTTATTCTAAAGCGGAAGCAATTTTAGCTAATGCGGAAGCAAATCTAAGCAGAAGTGGCTCCATCTCTAATCCCTCCACATGCAAGGTTGAGAACAGATCACACGCCATAATGCTCCACTTGATCTTCATAGTAGGCTTCTCCTGCTGCTGATGATGAAATAATAATGCAAGTTTGAGTACAATGATGTACTCAGCAAGTGCGGAAAAAACACATGATATGCAGTTCATAAACAAGGTAGGTAATAAAAAGGCTTATTTGGAGAAAAGCAGATTTATAAAAAAACCATGATAAAACAGCAACTTAACTTTAGATGAATGCAATCCCAGCATGTATTAAATTACCAACATACCTCCATTGCTTTCCATGTTCCATCCGAACATTAACCAATCTTTTATTCATACTCACGAATACCTCCTCGTATTCGCTACCATCTCATCTCATAAAACAACCTCGTCTCGCACCGAGACCAATCTCATGTCATGACCCATCAGTCATGCAACCATCTCATCTCCCGGACTCAACAGTCCCAAACCATACCATAACCAATAATCATAACCAAGAACCTTCCCAATAACCATTCCAATAACCATCCCATCTAATCATGGCAGTTTAGCCAGGTGCTCGTGACCGTAAGCTCGGCTATCATGATAGTTTTAGTAACTCTGCAGAGTTTGCACCTCTTTACCAACAAGTTTGTGATTTCGTCACCCGTCGGCGACTGCAGAACCTCCATTTTACCAGTACACAGCCGTCGGTGTATGGTCAAGTGATCACAAAATAGCCTTTACAAATGGGTTACTAGATGTATGGACTCACTAAGGTTTCACCGGCAGGCTAGAATCTCCAATTCTCCAACCCACGGGCCCCCTCTTGTGCCATGCAGTTCCCAGGACAGTCCTCACTCGACTCCCATTCCCCACGCCTTCCACAGTCCATAACACTCTAGTAACTTACCTAATTACTCAGCTAAGCCGCACCCATACTTGGCCTTGTGGTGGCACTGTTATCCTGGCATGTGCTTGCATGAACCGGTCCTTAGATCTACGGCAAGTAAAACCACCATCTCATGCTACCTCATTCACAAACCCAGGCTTGCCTAGATCTCCCTCCGATCCATGTTCATTAACCTCATCAATTACTTATTATCAGTACGAGTGCAGTTAGCTAGACACATCTATCTCGCTTCCCAATCCCAATGGACTCAGCAAAGCATAAAGCAAAAACCATACCCGACTCATAAACTTCCCAGGCGACAAGGATGGTTTAATCAAAACTAGTAAACTCCTATAAAAGGGTTTCCCATCATGATTGACTCAGCACACACACCTTTTCGCAAAACAAAACAGTTTTATCCAAAACATAGGATCAATATGGTCAAGGAGCACTTGCCTTGTTCTTGCGGTTCCGGTTGTTCTTGATTCTCAAAACCTTGTTGCTGCAGCTCGTCGTAGACAGCTCCCTGAGCTTGTCCTGCTATGTAGGATTCACGTGTATACAAGATTCACAGCAATCAATATTATGCACAAACCGTAAACTAAATGCGATGATGCATATGCATGCTATCTCATGATTAGTTTTATTAGATTGATCTGTACGTGTTCTTTCATGGCTTTGTATGGACAGAGGTGTTCGGATCAAAGGTGGATGTGGCGATGATCTTGTCTTTAGGTCAACCTGATCAGTAAGTGATCTACCCGCGAGAAGGCTTCTGTTCGAAAGGAATTGAGGAACAGATCCAAAGAGATGAACACAATGATGTCGTAAGGTGGTATTGAAGTCCTACCTCACATTCTTCTTGACTTCGAGGTCCTCCTCAGACCGCTCGGTTCTTCTCCGATGATCTCCCTTGTTGCGCTTCAGCGATGTTTTGCTCGGCGAGTTAGGGCTAGGGCTCTAAGTCGTCGGCTCAGGAGTTGAAAGAGAAGTTTTGGTTTCGGCCAGAGGTTTTGGGTTCTATTTATAATCGGGAAGAGAAGAGTCCTAATCTGATTGGATCCCGAATAAGAGTCTTATTCAGATCTTTGTTAGATCCTGACGTCTTATCTTCGGTAACCATCGTGGATTTTAGACCGGTTTCTGTTGCATACCGGTGTCCTTACGCATAACAGCTGCTCCAGAATTCGTTACCTCCGGGATGATGAGCTCCGGAAGCTCCACGTGTCCTCCGGGCCTGGTATCTCCTCATCCGCAGAGACGAGCTCCAATTGTGCCGCGTGTCAATCAATCGAGACCTCCCTCTTCTGCGGAGATGAGCTCCGCGCACGCCACGTGTGGTGTCAGTCTTTCCGCTCTCCTTTCCTCAGGGACATGCCCCGAGGTCGAGACGTGTTTAGCTGCGACGGACCTTCCGGAGATAAGCTCCGGTGGCGACACGTGTTCGATAGATCCGGACTTCTCTGAGATGAGCTCCGAGATTGACATGTATCCCGCGCGACTGGTCCTATTATTTCCGCGAGGAATAGCTCCGAGGATGACACGTGTCCTATGAAGAATTCCTTTGCTTCTTCCGCAGAGGCTAGCTCCGCGGCAGCACGTGTCCCACAGGGTCGGACCTCTTTCCAATTGCAGAGGCGACTCCCGAGCCTGCCATGTAGCTAATTTAGCGGCGGACCTCTCCAAATTTCTTGGGGATGAGCTCCGAACATGACACGTGGTCTGCTGGCCATGGAAGTTGCCTTCGGTGCTCTCGGAGAGCTTTATTGGCTATCCTTTTGATACTTGTCTCTGTTCCTACTTTTCTTAAAATGTTTTTCTTCTTCATAAAACATGAACATATGCTGACACCCGAGGTGAGGGTGTCACACGTCACCCTAGTCATGAAACTCTACATGATGAAAATAGGGGGCTTAATTATAGAAGTTTGCACAAACGATGAACTTGAGCTAAAGGAGGGTCCTTACTTCAAGTTTTAAGCAACTTTTATAGCCCTTGCGCAACTTACATCGAGACTCAATCAAACAGGAAACGCTTCATCTCGATGTCACTTGCCCGAGGTGAAAATAACTTTAGTGAGCTACCCTAGACTCATACTGACCTTGCGCCATCAACGTCGAGACTCCACAATCAAACAAGAAACGCTTTGCCTTGACGCTACTAGCCCAAGGTGGAAAATAAATTTAGTGATGTGTTGATCATTTCCTCATCTCCAATATGAGGATTACTCATGAAGCATTATTAACTTTTCCCAGTTTATTACTACGTCACGACTCAGTGTACAAGTATGCTCACTATCGCGAGCGACGGTGATTGCAATCAAAAACACCCGGCTGGCACATCACGTACGCCCGTACTCGACGTTGCACACAGCAACCATCACTGATGCCATACGTGGCAACCTTTCACACGACACCCAAATGTCGAATCGGTCCCACCGACTGGGATTAAGTCTCTCTACGGCAAAACGTCGTAGAGCCGACAGACGGTGAGGTATGCCTCGACACCCAGGTTAACATGTTACATCGGTTTCCTGGGTCCCATATTGCCAGTATGCATCCGGTACACATCTCAAACTTGTCCAGCGGGGCCGCACACGAGAACGGGCCTTAATCGACTCAGACATAGACTAGGCTCACAGGACCACGTCCTTGACCTTCCATCCACTGCCCGGTCTCCATTCCCAACTATGAGGATCAATTCCCAACTCTTCCGATTGATCCCCCTTAACCTCGTTTCACGAGTAGGAAACTGCCTACTCGAGTTTTGCTTCTTTTAATCCACTTTGTTAACTTGAGATCATCAGTTATAATCAATGGATAACCTATTCTACAGTTAATCTCCATGGTTTTCTAGGTCATGCATTTGGGGTGTCATACCATCTAGACTTAATGAAATAAATAAAATGCTAGATGTATAAAGTGAATACAAATAAATACTTGTAAATTTTGATGCAAACCGGGGCTTGCCTTAGTTTTGCATGGGATAATATATATAACTCAGTTAGTGAAGATCACTTGGCTTGATCTCTTGCCTCCCTTCTTTGATCTCTACTCCAATGACTTGAAGTCCTTCACATAGATGCTACACGTAATGCATATGCACAATTGTTTTATTGTAAAGACTTTGCTACAAGTCCTAATAACAAGTTTTCAAAAACTGGAACTCTGTTTAAGAATTTAAAATGACACTGGTGCTAGTAGTTTAGGTTTGGATCTAAACACATGATTAAGTGCTAAGTGGTTTTCCCCCTCTTCTATATTGATCACCTAAAGAGGTTAAACAGAACAGGGTTGATCCAGAGCTCCAATGGAGCTGAGAATTTTCATGTGAGTTCCTTGTCACAAGAAAACCCTCTGAACCAAAAATTAGCACTTTTCATTGCGTGGTTTGTTCAGAATAATTTTCTAAGCAATTAAGCAAAGAAGAATTAATTCTGAGATCACACCCATGTTCATGCCAAACTTAGTGAACTACAATTTCAATTATAGTTCATAGGACTTGCATGAATTTTCCAAAGTTTTTTGGAGCTAAGAATCTCCCAGTAATGAATTTCTAAGTTCTGGAAATTCCCTGAAATGTTTCTGTATTTAATTTGGATACAGCACTTTAAATTCTGAATTGCCCTGATCAAATCAACTCCAATTGAGCTGACACTTTTACAGGTGTTCACTAATAACCAAGAGACTATTCTGGCAAAATTTTAGGATTTCAGGATTAACCAGACTCCCTCTAAAATTCTTTTGCTAAAAGTTTAAAAGAATTTTACAAAATTAAATAAAGAGTTTCATACAAATTGGGTTTCATATTTGGATAGTACTCTATCAGATGAATCCAACAAAATTTGTTTCACAATTTTTGGATTCTCCTACCCAAAGTTGTAGCTATTCCAAGTTTGAACTGAAAATTGAAATTCACCAAAATGTTCAAATACTGGCTGTGGGTCCAGGGGACAGGTGTCACTAGCCGGAGCAAGCCACACGGGGCTACTGGGTATTTCCCGCGCGTCCACACTAGATCCCCACACCGCAGCCGATCAGAACTTCGACTCCCGGTCGCTGACATGCGGGACCCGCCCGGTCGTCTTCTACCTCCGGCCACCCGCGCCCGCGCGCCGCCGGACTCGCCAGAGTTCGACGGCTTCCGGTCTCCCGGCCATCCCCCGAGCCCTCCCTCGCCGCTACGGCCTAATTTCACGTGCTGAACAAGATGGGACCCCCTCCCTTGGCCGGCGGTGGCTCTAACCTAGCCAGCCACGGTGCGGCGGCTCTGTATGAGCTCGGCGCTGTCGCCCTGCTAACCCAGCCTGCCAAAACCCCAGTGAAATGGCGCTATAGCTTCAGTGGACGCCAACGAGGATCGTCCAGTGGTTGAAGCAGGCTGGAAATGGCCCTAACCTAGCTCTCATCGGAAGCCCGAACCGCCCCACCAAAACCTCCATCGGAAAAGTGTGACATACACCGTGCAAAATGGTTTTCAGGCATTGGTTGCAAAAGGGCAAATGATCGCTGGCTAGCCCAGCTCGTGTGTGCAAGATTTGACAAGCTACAGAGGATTGGAGAGCGAGAATTTTGGCGGTGATTACCGGATGCTCTGTTTGAGGTCGCCGAGACAAAATCTCCAAATTGGCCGCCGATCCTCCACGGTTTGCTCCAGGCTTTGGAGGAGAGCAGCACCACGATGGCGCGCTCCCGTGGCCGGGCTTGCTCGGACGTGACAACCCTTGTGGAAGGCTGCCCGCGTGCACCCGGTCGTCGGCTGGCTGTGGGTCGCCGCGGGTGAGGTGTTTAACGCTCGAAACACATCACGGATGGCTAGCTCTCGCGCTCAGAAGGTGCGGAACGATGGCACAGCGTTGTTGTGCAGCTCGGGGAGGCGCTGTGGCGCGGTTTAGCCGGCTCCCGATGACTTTCCAGAGGGGGACGGCGAGCTCGGTTTCGTTTTCTGGAGAACACGCGCGTGAGGAGGAGAAACACCCGTGGTCGCCTTGTCTACGCGGGAAGAATCATGTGGAGAGGCGCCGCCGACTCCCGTGCTGCCAGCGGCCTGGGCAAAGAGCAGGAGGTGGAGCCTTGGGCGATGGAGCGGTCGCTCGGTGTCGCCCGGAGGCAAGGCCTCGGTGGAGTGAGGAACAGAGAGAAAATACTTAGGGATTAAGTCTACTCATTCCTATGACATGTGGGCCCCACTAGTCAGTACCCCTTCTCCTCAAAAGATCTCCAAATTTGACAATTATCCAACCCAAATGTTTGAAAGTTGGAAACTGAGCTCATTTGAATAGTTTGTGCAAATTCCATCCAAATTCAAATGTCTATTTGAATTCCTTGCACATTTAACTACATTTGGAAAAATGGGCAGCAAACCATTTCAAAAATTAATGAAACTTTGCCTCCCCACTAATTTGGACCTATGGAATCCAAATATGCAACATGATTTTTGTGTTAGCCGCTGCAAACAAGAGTTTGAACACAACAGTTTTGAGTTCCCATTGTGTCCTTCCCTCATTTGAAGTTTGAGTTTAACATTTAGTTCAAACTCTTATCTTTAACACTCCCATTGCACTTGAGTTCTTCATTTCTGTGGTTTTAATCCACATGAAGTCCATCCATGCATTAACCCTAAATTTGTTTAGAAGAATCTCACCTATGTTATCATATGAGGAAAAAGTTTCAACTAAGCCCCTTTTTCATACACATGACTCCAGCATTTGTGCAAACTCATGTTTCTTTGTATTCACATTTTTGGGACCTTTACATTCGCTCTCTTCCAATGGTGTGATGGTCAGATTGTTGACGTGTGACTTGCGGCTCAGCGCATCTGCCACTACGTTTGCCTTGCCCGGATGATAATGGATCTCTATTTCATAATCCTTTATCAGTTCTAACCATATTCTCTGCCTCATGTTCAGCTCTTTTTGAGTGAATATGTACTTGAGGCTCTTGTGGTCGGTACATAGATGTACGAGGTTACCGAGTAGGTAGTGCCTCCACATCTTGAGTGCGAGCATCACGGCAGCGAGCTCCAAGTCGTGGGTTGGATAATTTTGCTCATGGTTTCTAAGCTGCCGTGATCCTTACGCGACCACCCTTCGGTCATGCATCAGCACACATCCGAGCCCAATGCCGGATGCATCGCAGTACACATCGAACCGTTTTGTTGGGTCTGGCTGCGCCAAAACTGGTGCTGATGTCAGGTGTTTGACTAAAGCCTTGAATGCTGCTTCACATGCTGGACTCCAAACATATTTGGTAGCTTTCTTCAGCAGCTCCGTCATAGGCTTGGCAATCTTCGAGAAGTTTGGAATGAACCTCCGATAATATCCCGCGAGTCCGAGTAAACTCCATACCTCATGAACAGTTCTCGGGGATTTCCAATTCAGCACTTGAGTGATCTTACTCGGGTCTACAGTGATACCCTCCGCTGAGATGATATGCCCGAGGAAAGGCACTTGCAATATCCAGAACTCGCACTTGCTGAATTTCGCGTATAGCTTGTGATCCCGCAGCCTTTGCAAGACAATACGCAGATGCTTCTTGTGATCTTCTTCCGACTTGGAATATACCAGTATGTCGTCGATGAAGACCACGACAAACTTGTCCAGCTCCGGCATGAATACCGAGTTCATTAAGTACATGAAGTGAGCTGGAGCATTGTTGAGGCCGACGGACATGACCAGGTACTCATAAAGTCCGTACCTCGTCGAGAAAGCCGTCTTCGGAATGTCCTAAGCCCGTATCTTAATCTGATGGTACCCGGATCTTAAGTCCATCTTGGAAAAGATCTTTGCTTCGACCAACTGATCAAACAACATGTCGATCCGTGGCAACGGGTACTTGTTCTTGATGGTTACGGCATTTAATGGACGATAGTCCATGCAAAGCCATAACGTCTCATCCTTCTTCTTTACGAATAATGCCGAACAGCCCCATGGCGAGGAGCTTGGCCTAATAAAACCCTTTTCCAGCAGGTCCGTTAGCTGGGTCTTCAATTCAGCCAACTCCTTGGGTGCCATCTTGTACGGCCTTCGGGATATTGACATGGTTCCCGGTGCAAGTTCAATCTTGAACTCCACTTCTCTATCGGGCGGCATCCCTGGCAAATCATCCGGGAATACGTCAGGGAACTCTCGGACCACTGGAATATCTTCCAATCTGATGGTTGTGGCTTGATAGACACTTGGAAGTTTTATTTCTGGACTGTCCAGAAATAAGGAGTGAGACCCGTGCACTTCTGAGTTTAAGTGCACGACTCGAAGGACGGTGTCTAAAACAGCGCCGTGGCGGGTTAACCATGACATCCCTAGGATGACATCAACCTTTTGTCCCTCTAAGATTATGAGAGGCGTAGGGTAGACTCTACCCGCTAAGCATAATGGTGCTTTGAAAACCATTACGCTTGCTGAAATCCTCCCATCCGGTGAACAAATTAAATATGGACTATCGGTGGGTAGTATTTGCAAGCTGTGTTTAGCAATGAAAGGTTGGCTAACAAAATTATGCATGGCGCCTGAATCAAACAATACTATGGCGGAATGGTGGTGGAGTTGGAACATACCCGCAAGGATTGGCTCACCCTCCGGCACATCCTCTATGGCAAGCTGGTGGACGGTGCCGGGCCTAGGGTTTGCCCGCCGCACATTAGTAGGGTTCCGGGGTTGATTCCTCCCCGGAAACTGTGGTGCAACTCCGCCGCCTTGCCTCTCTCGACAACTGCTGGCGAAGTGTCCTAGACGACCACACTTGCAACATGTGGCCGCTGCTTGTGCGGTGCTCGGGGGACGAAAGCCCGGCATGCGTTGCTGAGGTGCATACGCACGCGGCATCGTCCGCTGCTGCTGTTGTTGTTGCAGAGGTGGTACTGGCAGTGCCGGCCTGAATGCCGGTGAAGAGTACGGCCGACTGCGGAATGGCATCGACCTCTGTGGTGGCTGCCAGCGTGGACCTGATGGTGGTCTATTCACCATCCAAAAATTTTGAGAAGGACCGCCTCCTTCTCCGCTGCTTTGCGGCGCGCTTCGTTTTCTCTCCGCCGCCGCCAACTCCTTGCCGGAGTCCTTCTGGAAAATCGCAGCATCAATGATGTCGTTGAGGCTGCCGCGATTGAACATCGCCAACTTGTCCTTCAGGAGCGGGTTAAGCCCCTGGTAAAAGTGGTCCCGCCGCTTCTCGTCGGTATCTGCGTCATACGACGCGTAGAGCGTGAGATCGTTGAACGCCCTGGAGTATTCCAGCGCGTTCCGGCTCCCTTGCTGCAGGTGTACGAACTCCTGCTTCTTCCTCTTCATCAAACCTGGCGGTATGTGATAGGCCCTGAAGGCCGTCCAGAACTCTGTCCAGGTCATAACTCGATCGGTGGGCTGTGAAGCACAGAAGTTTGCCCACCACGCGCTCGCGGATCCTTGGAGCTGTTGGACCGCGAACTGAGTTTTGCGCTGCTCGCTTATCTGGAGCATCCCAAACTTCATCTCTATTGCGTGGAGCCAGTTGTCCGTGTCAAGAGGTTCATCCGCCCTTGAGAATACCGGGGGATGAGTTGCCAGGAAGTCGGAGTAGGAGCTCTGTTGGCACTCCTCACGGTCTTGACGTCTCTCTGGACGAGACGTATTAGCGATGAGAGTTTGCAGCAACTCCGTGTGCTGCTGATTTGAACCCGCCATTGCTGCGACAATGTCGGCCAATATAACCATTGGCAGTGGCGGTGGCGGTGTTTGCTGTTGCTGTTGCTGCTGCTGCCCCGAGGAGTCCTCGGGAGGCTGTTGGGAGGTCTCTCCCCCTTGGCTAGTACCCCCAACGTCTGGGTTGGCACGAGTACGCGTCATTCTGAAATTCAAAACAGCAGCGATTAGCACATGTCATACTTAAAATAGCATATGCAACAGTAGGTATTGAAGTGACACACGAATAACTTGCACAACATTCACATATATTGATAAAGCATAAACTTTATACAAGATACATTATTCTCGGGTATCCGAGAAGTCGTGCTCATGTCGTCACTACCTATACATACGCTACTGCCTACATGCTGTGAGGACCCCGCCGTCCCGATCACTCACGGGAACGGGGCACCTCGCCGGGGAATCGCATTGGGTGGTGCCGTGTGATGCGGCACCCAACAGCACACATAATAAAGCATCTTATTACATAAAACAAGCGGAAGCTTACAAAGTGTCGATTTTACAAATACTTCTAAAAAATGTGATACCGCAGAAGACTATTACAACTCGCGTCTCATACCTATGCTAAGCAACATAGAAGGTGTCCAGCCCGCGGACCCTTCTCACTAGCAACACTATCACAATAGCAGCGGCAGGGGTTGCCATGAGTTCACCCCTCGGAGAGCTCCGAGCCTCATCAGGCACCCGTACATCTCCGCGTACAGTTATTACCTGCAAAATAACTTATGCAGTATCTGTGAGCACGAAGCTCAGCAAGACTGACCCGTCACCCTAGTCATGAAACTCTACATGATGGAAATGGAGGGCTGATTATAGCAGTTTGCATAAACGATGAACTTGCGCTAAAAGAGAGTCCTTACTTCCAGTTTTAATCAACTTTTATAGACCTCGCGCAACTTTCATCAAGACTCCACAATCAAACAAGAAACGCTTCCTCTCGATGTCACTTGCCCGAGGTGAAAGTAATTTTAGTGAGCTACCCTAGACTCATACAGACCTTGCGCCATCAACGTCGAGACTCCACAATCAAACAAGAAACGCTTTGCCTCGACGCTACTAGCCCAAGGTGGAAAATAAATTTAGTGAAAAGGTTGATCATTCCTCATCTCCATTATGAGGATTATTCACGAAGCATTATTAACTTTTCCCAGTTTATTACTACGTCATGACGCAGATAACAAGTATGCTCACTACCGCGAGCGACGGTGATTGCAATCAAAAACACCCGGCTGACACGACACGTACGCCCGTACTCGACGTTGCACACAGCAACCATCACTGACGTCGTACTTGGCCACCTTTCACACGACACACAAATGTCGAACCGGTCCCACCGATTGGGATTAAGTCTCTCTACAGCAAACCCTCGTAGAGTCGACTTCTCTATCCTTTCAGCATCGGCATCAGACGGTGAGGTATGCCTCGACACCCAGGTTAACATGTTACATCGGTTTCCTGGGTCCCATATAGCCAGTATGCATCCGGTACACAACTCAAACTTGCCCAACGGGCCGCACACTAGAACGGGCCTTAATCGACTCAGACATAGACTAGGCTCACAGGACCACGTCCTTGACCTTCCATCCACTGCCCGGTCTCCATCCCCAACTATGAGGATCAATTCCCAACTCTTCGGATTGATCCCCCTAAATCCCTGTTCACGAGTAGGAATCTGCCCACTCGAGTTTTGCTTCTTTTAATCCACTTTTGTTGAGATCAGCAGTTATAATTAATTGATAACATATACTACATTAAACTCCAGGGTTTTCTGGGTCATGCATTTGGAGTTTCATACCATCTAGACGTAATGCAATAAATACAATGCTAGACGTATGAAGTGAATACAAATAAAAACTTGTAAATTTGATGCAAACCGGGGCTTGCCTTTGTTTTGAAAGTGACTTATATATATATGCAGTTAGTGAAGACCACTTGACTAAATCTATTGCCTCCCTCCTTTGATCTCCACTCCAATAACTTGAAGTCCTTCACGTAGATGCTACACGTAATGCATTTGCACAATTATAATTGTAAAGACTTTGCTACAAGTTCTAATAACAAGTTTTAAAAAACTGAAACTCTGTTTAAGAATTTAAAATGACACTGGTGCTAAGGTTTTAGGTTTGGATCTAAGCACATGATTAAGTGCTAAGTGGTTTTCCCCTCTTCTATATTAATCACCTAAAGATGTTAAAAAGAACAGGGGTGATCCATGGCTCCAATGGAGCTGAGAATTTTCATGTGAGTTCCTTGTCACAAGAAAGTCCTCTGGACCAAAAATTAGAACTTTTCATTGAGTGGTTTGTTCAGAATAATTTTCTAAGCAATTAAGAAAAGAAGAATTAATTCTGAGGTCACACCCAGGTTCATGAAAAAATTAGTGAACTACAATTTCAATTATAGCTCATAGAGTTTGCATGAATTTTTCTAGCATTTTTGGAGTTAAGATCTGCCCAGAACTGAATTTCCAAGTTTTGGAAATTCTCTGAAAATGTTTCTGTATTCAAATGAGTACAGCATCTTCAAATCTAAATTTCCCTGGTCAATTCAACTCCAATTGAGCTGAAAATTTTACAAGGGTTCACTAATACCCTAAAGACTATTCTGGCAAAATTTGAGGATTTTTGGATTAACCAAACTCCATAAAAAATTCTTTATCTAAAACGCTTTAAAGAATTTTTACAGAATTAATTAAAGGGTTTCATACAAATTGGGTTTCATATTTCGATAGTACTCTATCAGAGGAATCCAACAAAATTTGTTTCACAATTTTTGGATTCTCCTACCCAAAGTTGTGGCTGTTTAAACTTTGAACTGAAATTTGAAATTCCCCAAAATGTTCAAATGCTGTCAGCGGGTCCAGGGGACAGGTGTCACGCATCGGGGCAAGCCACACGGGGCTACTGGCTATTTCCCGCACCGCCACACCAGATTCCCGCGCCACAGCCGATCAGAAAATTGAAAAACCGTCGCTGACAGGCGGGACCCACCGGGTCATCTTCTACCTCCGGCCGAACAGAACCCGCGGCGGCGCCCTCCGACGAGCGTCGCCGGAACGACCTTACCGGCCACCTCCTGGCCCCCTGCTCACCGCCCCTCCATATTCTGACCTGCTGAACACGTTGGGAGGCTCGCCGGCGGCCATAGACCGCCGGAAAACATTGCGCACCGGGGTCAGCAACCCTTAGGGTTCCGGTGAACTCGGAAGTCGCCTACACGGCATCAAAAGGGTCGGGAAAGGCTCGGAGAGTACCGTGGGAGCTTGAGGGTGTTGGAAATGGGCACCAAACCTTGTGAAAAGGCCGGCAGCATATAGCTCCATGGCAACCCGAGGCGATTTCTGCAGGGCGGC
The DNA here is from genome assembly GCA_030760725.1 of Neostapfia colusana. Lineage (NCBI taxonomy): Eukaryota > Viridiplantae > Streptophyta > Magnoliopsida > Poales > Poaceae > Neostapfia > Neostapfia colusana. Next base: position 21,612,645 of record JASWHV010000017.1, on the reverse strand, counting down.
ACGAAAAACAACTATAACTCGGTCGATCCTAGGTCTTTTCGCTCGGTTCTTCTTCGAGGAGGACCGCTGTGAGTTATAGGGGCTGCGTGCAAGCTCGCTCGAGCTTGGGTGGACTGTGCCGCTAGAATTTTTTGGTTAGACCGACCCCTAACCCCAAGCACCGTTCTTCGGGAATTTTGGAAATTCTTTGAGCTCGGTCGATCAAACTCTACACGGTTTGCAGATACACGAACTAGGGATCATAGCGCACCTTTTTCGTGTTGAAGCGGGATGGTGAGGAGAGCCGTAGCTCTCTGTCCACGGTGAACCGAGTCGGCTTCCGCCGGTGAGCTCGGTTTCTTGGCGCCAGTTGCCGAATTGCGCGCGCCACAGGCTAGGAACTTCGGCGTTGTGGGACTGGCGGGGTAGAGCAGGCATAGGCGCTGCTTTTCTGTACTGCCGACGCGCACAACCGAGGCTTGGTTGGGGCTGGCGATCAGGGAGAAAAGAGTGTGGCGGTGAGCACCGGTTGCTGTTCGCGCGTGAGAAGAACAGCCAGCGCGCGATCAAAATGAAGACGGCAACGTGCTGCAGCTGGTTCCGGGGTAAAGAGCAGGCCAGCGTGAAATGGGAGCAGGAGGTGGAGACTTGGGCGAAGGGGGCGGTCGCTCGGTGTCGCCCGCGGGTGAAACCCCGGTGGAGTGAGGAACAGAGAAAAAGACTTAAGGGTTAAGTCTACTCATTCCTTTGACATGTGGGCCCCGCAATTTAGTACCTCTTTTCCTCAAAATATCTCCAAAGTTCGACAATTATCCAACCCAAATGTTTGAAAATTGGAAACTGAACTCATTTGAATAGTGTGGATAAATTCCATGCAAATTCAAATGTTTATTTGAATTCTTTCCACATTTGACTCTATTTGGAAAAATGGGCAGCAAATCTTTTCAAAAATTAATGAAACTTTGCCTACCCACTAATTTGGACCTAAGGAATTCAAATATGCAATTTGATTCTTTTGTTAGCTGCTGCAAACAAGAGTTTGGAAACAACAGTTTTGAATTCCCATTGTGTCCTCCCCTCACTTGAAGTTTGAATTTACATTTAGTTCATCTCTGATTTTTAAACCCTTCCATTGCACTTGAGCTCTTCATTTCTGTGGTTTTAATCCACATGAGGTCCATCCATGCAGTAACCCTAAGTTTGTTTAGAAGAAATCTCACCTATGTTATCATATGTGGGAAAAAGTTTCAACTAAGCCCCTTTTTCATACACATGACTCCAACATTTGTTCAAACTCATGTTTCTTTGTATTCACATTTTTGGGACCTTTACAATCCTCCCCCCTTAAAAAAATCTCGTCCCGAGATTACAAAAGAAAGATGAGGCGGAAGGTTATTACAACAACTACGACAAAAGTTCCGGATAGTTCTTGTGGAGGTAATCTTCACTTTCCCAAGTCGCTTCTTCCGGTGTGTGATTACTCCACAGGACTTTAGAAAATTTCAAAGCACGATTTCGAGTGATCCGGCTTATTTCGTCGATAATCTTGATGGGCTTCTCGGTGTAGGTGAGATCCGGTTGCAATATTTCCATGTCTTCCGAAAGGATGTCCGTCGGCTTCTTCAAACACTTCTCAAGTGCGAGACATGGAAGATGTCGTGGATGCCCGATAAGGATGGCGGCAGCTCCAAACGGTAGGCTACCGGCCCACACCGTTCTGTAATAACGAACGGACCCACAAAACGAGGAGCTAGCTTTCCCTTGACCCCGAATCAATGAATTCCCTTCATCGGGGATACTTGGAGATAGACGTGATCTCCGACTTCAAAACACAAGGGTCGGCGTCGCTGGTCCGCATAGCTCTTCTGGCGAGATTGAGCGGCCCTGAGGTTTTCTTGAATCAGCTGGACCCGCTCTTCGGCATCTTTTACAAGATCAATGCCGAAAATCACCCTCTCGCCAGATTCACACCAATTGAGTGGTGTGCGGCACTTCCTGCCATAAAGTGCTTCGTACGGTGCCATTTTAATACTGGATTGGTAACCATTGTTGTAGGAGAACTCTGCTAATGGCAAATGGTTATCCCAGTTCTTTCCATGATCTATGGCACATGCCCTCAGCATATCTTCCAAAATTTGATTCACCCTGTCTGTTTGACCGTCGGTCTGAGGATGGTATGCTGAGCTTCTAATTAATTTTGTTCCCAGAGATTCATGTAGTTGCTCCCAGAAACGAGCAACAAATATTGAACCTCGGTCCGATATGATGGTCTTGGGGACTCCATGTAAGCACACAATCCTTGAAAGATACAACTCTGCATATTGCATAGTTGAAAATCTTGTACTCACTGGGATGAAGTGGGATGATTTTGTTAAGCGATCAACAATCACCCAAATGGAGTCATGCTTTCTGGACGTGAGAGGTAGTCCAACAATAAAATCCATGCTGATGTCCTCCCACTTCCATGCCGGAATACTTAATGGTTGTAGCATTACTTCTTTCTTGATGTGATCAGCTTTGACTCGCCGACATGTATCACACTCGGGTACGTATTTGGCAATTTCTCGCTTCATCTGAGTCCACCAAAATTTTGTTTTCAGATCTTGATACATCTTATTGCTCCCTGGATGTATCAAGTACCTGGACATGTGAGCTTCATCGAGGATTTTCTTCCTTAGCTTCAGGTTCCGGGGTACCACGATACGGTTGTTAAACCATAACACACCTTGTTCATCTTCCCGGAAACATTTCATCTTATCCTCATTGATTCTTGCCCGGATTTTCCGCATTCCTTTATCCCTCTTATGGGCTTGTACAATCTCTTCTCTAATGGTAGGAACCAGAGCAAGATTATACAACGCTCCATACGGAATCACCCGCAAGCTTGGTTCTTCATCCTCATCCGGAACAACTGAGAAGTTATTCACGTGGGATTTACGACTGAGTGCATCAGCCACCACGTTAGCTTTGCCCGGATGGTAATGGATCTCGAGCTCATAGTCTTTAATTAATTCCAGCCATCTCCGCTGCCTCATATTAATATCCTTCTGAGTGAATATATATTTGAGGCTCTCGTGGTCGGTGTAGAGGTGCACTAAATTCCCGAGTAAATAGTGCCTCCACATCTTCAACGCCAGCACCACCGCAGCAAGTTCTAGGTCATGAGTGGGGTAGTGCTGCTCGTGGTTGCGGAGTTGACGAGACCCATACGCGATCACACGTCTATCTTGCATTAAGACGCAGCCAAGTCCAATGCCTGAGGCATCACAATAAACATCAAATGGCTTTGTTGTATCCGGTTGGGCTAACACCGGTGCCGTTGTGAGATGTTTCTTCAATGTTTGAAATGCCTCTTCAAAGGCCTCTGTCCACACATACTTGCTGCTCTTCTTCAGCAACTCTGTCATTGGTTTAGCCACTTTTGAGAAGCTAGGAATAAATCTCCGATAGTAACCCGCTAGCCCCAGAAAACTGCGGATTTGATGAACCGATGTTGGAGACTCCCACTTCAAGACATGCTCAATTTTGGTTGGATCCATGGCCACACCCTCCGCTGAAATAATGTGGCCTAATAATGGTACTTTTCTGATCCAAAATTCACACTTACTGAATTTGGCATACAGCTTATGTTCTCGTAGGCATTGGAGCACAATATGTATATGTTTGGTGTGCTCCTCCTCCGATTTGGAGTATACGAGAATGTCGTCGATGAAAACCACGACGAACTGATCCAACTCTGGCATGAATACTGAATTCATGAGATACATGAAGTGTGCGGGTGCATTTGTTAGCCCGAAAGACATGACTCGATACTCATAGAGCCCGTATCTAGTCGAGAAAGCCGTCTTCGGTATATCCTCCGCTCTGATTTTTATCTGATGATAACCAGACCTTAAGTCCATCTTGGAGAATACCTTGACACCCACTAACTGATCAAATAATATATCTATCCGTGGCAACGGATATTTATTTCTGATCGTCACTGCATTCAGCGGCCGATAATCCACACATAATCGAAGTGACTCATCCTTTTTCTACATAAAGAGGGCTGAACAGCCCCATGGCGATGAGCTTGGTCGGATGAACCCTTTGTCCATTAAGTCCTTTAGCTGTTCTTTCAGTTCAGCTAATTCCTTCGGAGACATTTTGTATGGCCTCCGAGATATTGGTGTGGTTTCCGGTGCTAACTCGATCTTGAATACCACATCCCTCTCAGGCGGCATCCCTGGAAGATCGTCGGGAAACACATCTGGGTATTCACGGACCACTGGAATGTCCTCCAGTTTCGTGGTCACGCTGTGGTACACCACTGGATTTTTAGAATCCACGGCTACAATGTGACACCCTCGCCTCGGGTGTCAGCATATGTTCATGTTCTATGAAGAGGAAACATTTTAATGAAAAATAGGAACAGAGAGAATTATCTAAAGAATAGCCAATAAAGCCCTCCGAGAGCGCCGAAGACAACTTACCGCGGCCGCTGGCCACGTGGCGTGATCGGAGCTCGTCTCTGCGAAGTGAAGAGAGGTCTGCCGCTAAAAGAGCTATGTGGCAGGTTCGGGGCTCGTCGCCACAAAAGGGAGAGGTCCGATCCTGTGGGACACGTGTCACCCTCGGAGCTAGTCCTCGCGGAAATCAGAGGACCAGTCGCACGGGGTACGTGTCGATCTCGGAGCCCATCTCAGAGAAGTCCGGATCTATCGAACACGTGTCGCCACCGGAGCTTATCTCCGGGAGGTCTGTCGTTGCCGGACACGTGTCGACCTCGGGGCATGTTCTTGAGGAAGGAGGAGAGGGAAGACCGGCGCCAACACGTGGCGTGCGCGGAGCTCACCTCCAAAGAAGGGGGAGGTCTCGCTCGTGACACGCGGCACAACAGGAGCTCGTCTCTGCGGACGAGAAGATACCAGGCCCCGGAGGACACGTGGAGCTTCCGGAGCTCATCATCACGGAAGTAACGAGTTCTGGAGCGGGTTTTACGCGTAAAGATACCGGTACGCAATAGAAACCGATCTAAATTTCCACGATGTTACTAAAGATAAGATGTTAGGATCCAACAAAAATCTGAATAAGACTCTTATTCGAGATACAATCAGACTAGGACTCTTCTCTTCCCGATTATAAATAGAACCCGAAACCTGTGGCCGAAACCACAAACTTCTCTTTCAACTCCTGAGCCGACGACTTAGAGCCCTAGCCCTAACTCGCCGAGCAAACCATCGTTGAAGCGCAACAAGGGAGATCATCGAAGAAGAAACCGAGCGGTCTGAGAAGGACCTCGAAGAACGTGAGGTAGGACTTCAATATCATTGTGTTCATCTCTTTGCATCTGTTCTTCAATTCCTTTCGAACAGAAGCCTTCTCGTGGGCAGATCACTTGATGCTCAGTTTGATCTAAAGGCAAGATCATCGCCACGTCCACCTTTGATCCGAACACCCCTGTCCCTACAAGGCCATGCAAGAACACGTACAGATCAATCTAATAAAATTAATCATGAGATAGCATGCATATGCATCATCGCATCTAGCTTAAGGTTTGTGCATAAATATTGATTGCTGTGAATCCTGTATGCACGTGATCCTACCTAGCAGGACAAGCTCAGGGAGCTGTCTACGACGAACTGCAGCAACCAGGTTTTGAGAATCAAGAACAACCGGAACCGCAAGAACAAGGCAAGTGCTCTTTGATCATATTGATCCTATGTTTGGATAAAACTATTTTGTTTTGCAAAAAGGTGTGTGTGATGAGTCAAACATGATGGGAAACCCTTTTTATAGGAGTTTACTAGTATTGGTTAAACCACCCTTGTCGCCTAGGAAGTTTATGAGTCGGGTGTGGTTTTTGCTTTATGCTTCGCTGAGTCTATGGGATTGGGGAGCGAGATAGATGTGTCTAGCTAACTGCACTCGTAATGATAATGAGAAACTGAGGATGTTAATGAACATGGATCGGAGGGAGATCTAGGCAAGCCTGGGTTTGTGAATGAGGTAGCATGAGATGGTGGTTTTACTTGCCGTAGATCTAAGGACCGGTTCATGCATGCACATGCCAGGATAACAGTGCCACCACAAGGCCAAGTATGGGTGCGGCTTAGCTGAGTAATTAGGTAAGTTGCTAGAGTGTTATGGACTGTGGAAGGCGCGGGGAATGGGAGTCGAGTGAGAACTGCCCTAGGAACTGCATTGCACAAGAGGGGGCCCGTGGGTGGGAGAATTGGAGATTCTAGCCTGCCGGTGAAACCTTAGTGTGTCCATACATCTAGTAACCCCTTTGTAAAGGCTATTTTGTGATCTCTTGACCATACACCGATGGATGCGTACTGGTATAATGGAGGTTCTGCAGTCACCGACGGGTGACGAAATCACAAACTTGTGGGTAAAGAGGTGCACACTCTGCAGAGTCTAAAACTATCATGATAGCCGAGCTTACGGTCACGAGCACCTGGCTAAACTGCCATGATTAGTTGGGATGGTTATTGGGAAGGTTCTTGGTTATGGTCAACAAGTTTGTTATGGTTTGGTTGTTGGGACTGTGGAGTCCGGGTGATAAGATGGTTGCATGACTGTTGAGTCATGGCAGCGAAACTAGTCTTGGTGTGAGACAAAGTTGTTTATGAGATAAGATGGTAGCGAATACGTGAGGGTATTCGTGAGATGGTAGCGAATACGAGGAGGTATTCGTGAGTAAGAATGAGGTTGGTTAATGTTCGGGTGGAACATGGAAAGCGATGGAGGCATGTTGGTAATTTAATACATGCTGGGATTGCATTCATCTAAAGTTAAGTTGCTGTTTTATCATGGTTTTACAAATCTGCTTTTCTGCAAATAAGCCTTTTATACCTACCTTGTTTATAAGCTGCATATCATGTGTTTTCCCGCACTTGCTGAGTACATCATTGTACTCAAACTTGCATTATTACTTCATCATCAGCAGCAGGAGAAGCCTACTACGAAGATCAAGTGGAGCATTATGGCGTGTAATCTGTTCTCAACCTTGCCTGTGGAGGGAGTAGAGATGGAGCCACTTCTTCTTAGATTTGCTTCCGCATTAGAATAAAGACTTCCGCTGCATAGAAATAAGACTTCCGCTTTAAGCATGAGTCCAAGACTCATGAGACATTGTAATAAACTCTGTTATTCGTGGTCATAGATATATTCTGAATTCAGTTTGTGGAATATATGTATATGTGTGATGAACATCCTGGGCACACATATGCATTAGTTCTCGGTTCCGTGGTTTTCCACAGAATTGAGGTCGTCACATTCAAGTATGAGCGTTTGGAGACCGTAGATTGGAGAGTCCAATCTAACAATCCGTGGACCAATATCAAGAACAGCCCCATGGTAGTTCATCCATGCCATTCCTAGAATCACGTCGATCTTCTGTTCCTCTAATACAATGAGGGTGGTGGGGTATAAGTTTCCACCTAAGCACAAGGGTGCTTTGATCACTACTTCATTAGCAGCTATATTTCCACCCGGTGAGCGGATAAGGTAGTGATCCTTCGGTGTAGAGGTGGAGAGCTCAGCTTTGCACACAAACAACCTGCTGATGAAATTGTGTGTAGCTCCAGAGTCAAATAATACTAACACGGGCAGTCCATTGAGGGTGAACATTCCCGCTAGCACAGGTGCCCCATCTGGCACATCCTCTAGAGCTGTATGATAAATGCACCCGGATTTTGGTGCAGTTCCTTGAAGCTGAGCCCGGGGTTGAGTTATACCCTGCTTCAGTGTAATATCTCTGTGGCGTATCCTCTCTGGACACTTTCTGCTGATGTGACCCAAGTACCCGCACGTGAAGCACGGTTTCTCACTTGGTTCCTGGTTGCTCTGTGCCTGGACAATAGTGGTATTCTGCTGTGGCAAGAACACTTGAGGAGCAGAATAACGTGGCTGCATATACCGTTGTTGCAGCTGTCCGACTTCAGAGTATTGAGTTGAACGACCCGAATGTTGCTGGAGTCGTCGAGCCGGCTGCATCAGCTGACAGTTCAAGGTACTGTCTACCACCCTGTATTTCTGCGGAGCACTACTGCTGCTCTCCGGTGGTACATGGTTCTTTCTTTTCTCAGCCTGCACTTCCCGCTGAGCATCTTCAACCATGATGGCAGCACTCGTCAATTCGTTGAAGTTCTTTCGATCAGCTAACACGAGTCTCTCCTTTAGCTTGGGATTGAGGCTGCGGAAGAACCACTCACACTTTTGTGCTTCGGTGTTCACGTGTTGAGGCGCATATTGTGCCAGCTTGTTGAACACTCGCGAATGCTCGTATGCACCCCTCCCTCCTTGTTTTAAGGCCAGAAACTCCTCGAGTTTCCGCTGAATTATTCCGGAAGGAATATGATACGCGAGAAACGCCTTCCGGAATTCTGCCCATGTAAAGTCATGTCCAACTGGTAAGGAGGCGAATTGATTTGCCCACCATGCACTGGCGGACCCATGAAGTTGTTGCGCTGCGTATAAAACCTTCTGATGTTCGGTGCATTGAAGCAACCCGAACTTAGATTCAATGGTACGGATCCAGCTATCCTCCACCAGAGGATCCTCAGATTCAACGAAAACCGGTGGTTGAGTTGCCAAGAACTCAACATAGGAATTCAGTAGAGGTTGGTGCAAGTCTTCGTCTTGACATCCCCCTTGACGGGATGTATTCATCACCAGGGTGCGGAGAAAATCGGTGCGCTCATCGCTTGCACCCGTCATGGCAACCAGAATGTCTGCCATTGTGACCGTGGGTGAAGGTCCTGGTGGCGGCTGCGGTTGCGGAACTCGCTGCTCTCGCTGTGGAGAGTTATCACCACGACCACCACTGGAACCACCCACCTCACTCATGGAACGAGTTCACACCATTCTGCAATTGCAAGAGTTCATTATCACCTCAACACTATCACTTGATTTATTCCATAAACAAAGTATTGCAACACTGATAATGAAATCTTAACATGTAAGCAAAATGATTCAAGCGCAAACTAATGTAGCTAACAGCATGGATTTAAAAGCAGATTGACCGGTCCTTAAACCAACCAGATTTTGATCCAGTTAAAATCATTTTTCATACTCATGTTGATTACCAAAGTTAAAGTTAACTTCAATATCTTTCCAACGAGTATCCAAATGCCTTCATATCACTTCTGGATCAAAAGTTATGATTTCGCAAAGTTGACAGGCTTTCTGGATAAAATTTGCCAGCATCTCCTTTGTATGTGGCTGACTTTATCACAGTTGTTTATGAAAATAGAACAAGAATCTGAACAACCCTTGCACTACAACAAGGTTGCATATCTCATAACCTTTCAAACGGTGTATCACAGGCTCCTTAGGGATTTTTCTACAGGACGTTATGGCTTAAAAATCGAAAGGTCCAGAGAGGTTTTGCTACTGTCCTGGTTCTGAACAGTTTGCCTTCAACTGGACTTTTTACCTACTTAACATGTGATTTTGCTCTGGAGGTCTACAAGAAAGTTGTAGAGCACTTGAAAATGTTTCCAGAACAGTATCATACACCTTAATTGGTTAAAGCTACTCAGAGTTATGCTCTGTTAAAGTCCAGCAAGAATTCCTGCCAGAAACAGAGCACTCTGTTTTTGAAATCATTGAAACCTAAACCTTCTCTCATTTGAATCTTAGTTCAAAATAAGAGTTCAGTAACTAATATTTGTTTCAAACTCCCATTTTTAGTTGAAAGTTAGGTCATGAATCATTTCTTCATAGGGAAGAGTTATTAAATGTAGTACGGTGTTGATGCACCGTAAGAACAATATCGGTACTACGTTGCCTCTCCAAAAGAAAAATCCTAATCCGGCTTATACCGGCATATACGTATGATCAGTGGCACTAAGACGGTCTCTAGCACACGTGTACTACACGGGATAGTACGTGGTTAGTACCTGCAGAAAATCACTCAATAGTGGTGCACTCAAAGTTTTTCTAATTTCAGGCAGTCCTATAATTGAAAGTAAATACAAACGCCCGTATCATTGCCATACAGCCGTCCTTGAGTTAAGTCACCTCTCAAGGTACGTGATCATGTTTCAACACCACACGACGGGGAACCCGAGTACATCATGAACGTGTCGTCACGGTTGGGAATGTTATCAACCCAACGGATACCACCTACTGCCCTGCAGGGCACGCCGATGGCAAGCGCTGCGTATGTCCTCCTGGGCTACTTCCAGACAAACACACTCTCGCGTTACTGACCACACGATGGGGTCTCCACTTACTTGCCTAATGCACGCTAGGGATCAGCATTTCATATGAACTCAGGAACATGAAGAGTCCAAGAGTTTCATATTGACGTCTCACACCAAGCTGTGAGACCTATCCTAAACTACTTTCCTCGTCAGGGGAGCTAACCGAAATTGAACCGCTTTTGGTGGCGTTCCTTACCATGCTTACCTGAGCGTAGGTGCGTCGTTACATAATCAAAATTTCAGAATTATAACAAGTATGTTAGTACTGCCACCTTAAGTAACTATACTACTATAGTCCTTATGTGGGCCTAATACCGTTTCCTCACCGTATCCTAAGTTTTTGGTCGTAATGCGATCCTTATTCCGTGTGCTATTACCAACGCGGCTCTGATACCACGATGTGAGGATCCCGCCGTCCCGATCACTCACGGGAACGGGGCACCTCGCCCGGGAATCGCATTGGGTGGTGCCGTGCGATGCGGCACCCAACAGCACACATAATAAAGCATCTTATTACATAAAACAAGCGGAAGCTTACAAAGTGTTGATTTTACAAATACTTCTCAAAAATATGCTACAGCGGAAGACTATTACAACTCGTGTCTCATACCTATGCTAAGCAATAGAGAAGGTGTCCAGCCCACGGACCCTTCTCACTAGCAACACTATCACAATAGCAGCGGCAGGGGTTGCCATGAGTTCACCCCTCGGAGAGCTCCGAGCCTCATCAGGCACCCGTACATCTCCGCGTACAGTTATTACCTGCAAAACAACTTATGCAGTATCTGTGAGCACGAAGCTCAGCAAGACTGACCCGTCACCCTAGTCATGAAACTCTACATGATGGAAATGGAGGGCTGATTATAGCAGTTTGCATAAACGATGAACTTGAGCTAAAAGAGAGTCCTTACTTCCAGTTTTAATCAACTTTTATTGACCTCACGCAACTTACATCGAGACTCCACAATCAAACAAGAAACACTTCCTCTCAATGTCACTTGCCCGAGGTGAAAGTAATTTTAGTGAGCTACCCTAGACTCATATAGACCTTGCGCCATCAACGTCGAGATTCCACAATCAAACAAGAAACGCTTTGCCTCGACGCTACTAGCCCAAGGTGGAAAATAAATTTAGTGAAAAGGTTGATCATTCCTCATCTCCATTATGAGGATTACTCACGAAGCATTATTAACTTTTCCCAGTTTATTACTACGTCACGACGCAGAGAACAAGTATGCTCACTACCGTGAGCGACGGTGATTGCAATCAAAAACACCCGTGTGACACGACACGTACGCCCGTACTCGACGTTGCACACAGCAACCGTCACTGACGTCGTACGTGGCCACCTTTCACACGACACCCAAATGTCGAACCGGTCCCACCGACTGGGATTAAGTCTCTCTACGGCAAACCCTCGTAGAGCCGACTTCTCTATCCTTTCAGCATCGGCATCATACGGTGAGGTATGCCTCGACACCCAGGTTAACATGTTACATCGGTTTCCTGGGTCCCATATAGCCAGTATGCATCTGGTACACAACTCAAACTTGCCCAACGGGCTGCACACGAGAACGGGCCTTAATCGACTCAGACATAGACTAGGCTCACAGGACCACGTCCTTGACCTTCCATCCACTGCCCGGTCTCCATTCCCAACTATGAGGATCAATTCCCAACTCTTCCGATTGATCCCCCTAAATCCCTGTTCACGAGTAGGAATCTGCCCACTCGAGTTTTACTTCTTTTAATCCACTTTTGTTGAGATCAGCAGTTATAATTAATTGATAACATATCCTACATTAAACTCCAAGGTTTTCTGGGTCATGCATTTGGAGTTTCATACCATCTAGACGTAATGCAATAAATACAATGCTAGACGTATGAAGTGAATACAAATAAAAACTTGTAAATTTGATGCAAACCGGGGCTTGCCTTTGTTTTGCAGGTGACTTATATATAGATGCAGTTAGTGAAGACCACTTGACTTGATCTCTTGCCTCCCTCCTTTGATCTCCACTCCAATAACTTGAAGTCCTTCACGTAGATGCTACACGTAATGCATTTGCACAATTATAATTGTAAAGTCTTTGCTACAAGTTCTAATAACAAGTTTTCAAAAACTGGAACTATGTTTAAGAATTTAAAATGACACTGGTGCTAAGGTTTTGGGTTTGGATCTAAGCACATGATTAAGTGCTAAGTGGTTTTCCCCTCTTCTATATTAATCACCTAAAGAGGTTAAAAAGAACAGGGGTGATCCAGGGCTCCAATGGAGCTGAGAATTTTCATGTGAGTTCCTTGTCACAAGAAAGTCCTCTGGACCAAAAATTAGCACTTTTCATTCAGTGGTTTGTTCAGAATAATTTTCTAAGCAATTAAGCAAAGAAGAATTAATTCTGAGGTCACACCCAGGTTCATGCAAACATTAGTGAACTACAATTTCAATTATAGCTCATAGAGTTTGCATGAATTTTCCTATCATTTTTGGAGTTAAGATCTGCCCAGAACTGAATTTCCAAGTTTTGGAAATTCTCTGAAAATGTTTCTGTATTCAAATGAGTACAGCATCTTCAAATCTAAATTTTCCAGGTCAATTCAACTCCAATTGAGCTGAAACCTATACAGGGGTTCACTAATACCCTAAAGACTATTCTGGCAAAACTTGAGGATTTTTGGATTAACCAAACTCCCTCAAAAATTATTTTGCTAAAAAGCTTTAAAGAATTTTTACAGAATGAATTAAAGGGTTTCATACAAATTGGGTTTCATATTTGGATAGTACTCTATCAGAGGAATCCAACAAAATTTGTTTCACAATTTTTGGATTCTCCTACCCAAAGTTGTGGCTGTTTAAACTTTGAACTGAAATCTGAAATTCCCCAAAATGTTCAAATGCTGTCAGCGGGTCCAGGGGACAGGTGTCACCCATCGGGGCAAGCCACACGGGGCTACTGGGTATTTCCCGCGCCGCCACACCAGATCCCCGTGCCACAGCCGATCAGAAAATTGAAAAACCGTCGCTGACAGGCGGGACCCACCGGGTGTCTTCTACCTCCGGCCGAAGAGAACCCGCGGCGGCGCCCTCCGACGAGCGTCGCTGGAACGATCTTACCGGCCACCTCCCGGCCCCCTGCTCGCCGCCCCTCCATATTCTGACCTGCTGAACATGTTGGGAGGCTCGCCAGCGGCCATAGACCGCCGGAAAACCTTGCGCACCGGGGTCAGCAACCCTTAGGGTTCCGGTGAACTCGGAAGTCGCCTACACGGCATCAAAAGGGTCGGAAAAGGCTCGGAGAGTACTGTGGGAGCTTGAGGGTGTTGGTAATGGGCGCCAAACCTCGTGAAAAGGCCGGCAGCATAGAGCTCCACGGCAACCCGAGGCGATTTCTGCAGGGTGGCACGAAAAACAACTATAACTCGGTCGATCCTAGGTCTTTTCGCTCGGTTCTTCTTCGAGGAGGACCGCTGCGAGGTATAGGGGCTGCGTGCAAGCTCGCTCGAGCTTGGGTGGACTGTGCCGCTAGAATTTTTTGGTTAGACCGACCCCTAACCCCAAGCACCGTTCTTCAGGAATTTTGGAAATTCTTTGAGCTCGGTCGATCAAACGCTACACGTTTTGCAGATACACGAACTAGGGATCATAGCGCACCTTTTTCGTGTTGAAGCGGGATGGTGAGGAGAGCCGTAGCTCTCTGTCCACGGTGACGCGAGTCGGCTTCCGCCGGTGAGCTTGGTTTCTTGGCGCCAGTTGCCGAATTGCGCACGCCACAGGCTAGGAACTTCGGCGTTGTGGGACTGGCGGGGTAGAGCAGGCGTAGGCGCTGCTTTTCTGTACTGCCGACGCGCACAACCGAGGCTTGGTTGGGGCTGGCGATCGGGGAGAAAAGAGTGCGGCGGTGAGCGCCGGTTGCTGTTCTCGCACGAGAAGAACAGCCAGTGCGCGATCAAAATGAAGACGGCAACGTGCTGCAGCTGGTTCCGGGGTAAAGAGCAGGCCAGCGCGAAATGGGAGCAGGGGGTGGAGCCTTGGGCGAAGGGGGCGGTCGCTCGGTGTCGCCCGCGGGTGAAATCCCGGTGGAGTGAGGAACAGAGAAAAAGACTTAAGGGTTAAGTCTACTCATTCCTATGACATGTGAGCCCCACAATTCAGTACCTCTTTTCCTCAAAATATCTCCAAAGTTTGACAATTATCCAACCCAAATGTTTGAAAATTGGAAACTGAGCTCATTTGAATAGTTTGGATAAATTCCATGCAAATTCAAATGTTTATTTGAATTCTTTCCACATTTGACTCTATTTGGAAAAATGGGCAGCAAATCTTTTCAAAAATTAATGAAACTTTGCCTACCCACTAATTTGTACCTAAGGAATTCAAATATGCAATTTGATTCTTTTGTTAGATGCTGCAAACAAGAGTTTGAAAACAACAGTTTTGAATTCCCATTGTGTCCTCCCCTCACTTGAAGTTTGAATTTACATTTAGTTCATCTCTGATTTTTTAAACCCTTCCATTGCACTTGAGCTCTTCATTTCTGTGGTTTTAATCCACATGAGGTCCATCCATGCAGTAACCCTAAGTTTGTTTAGAAGAAACTCACCTATGTTATCATATGTGGGAAAAAGTTTCAACTAAGCCCCTTTTTCATACACATGACTCCAACATTTGTGCAAACTCATGTTTCTTTGTATTCACATTTTTGGGACCTTTACACACAACTTTCTGTTACAAAACTTTCTGTTACAAAGTTTTAACCTATCTCATAAGATTTCCAGAACTACCTCATTTTCTATTTTTGGATTTTTATGCAGGAAGTTATGCTCAATTTACAGAGAGTTTACAGAGAGTCTTTGCTCTGCCCTGTTTTCTGGACAGTTTCAACTCTACTGCATTTTTCGATTGGTTAAAGGATGAAACACCTCTGGACCTCAACAGAAAAGTTGTAAAGCTACTCCAAAGCTTTCCAAAAATGTATCATATGACCCCAACCTTGAAAATAACTCAACCTATAACCTCTGATTAACTTCAGCCTTAATTCAGCTGAAAACAGAGTGCTCTGTCCTTAACAACCTATAAGTTGAAAACTTGTAATCTTTGAATATTCTGATTAAGGGAAGGAGTTACATCAAGTTTTTACTTCTTTGGACCAAAACCTTCAAGTTTTAAATGAAGTTGTTCATTTAATAGGGTGTGACGTCGATGCGTCACCAGATTATGTCGGTACTACGTCCTCACAAAGAAAAACCTATACCGGACTTAGCCGGCTTCGTTAGTTCAGTGGCACTAAACGTAACTCGCACACGGATGCTACATGTAAAAGCCCAAGAAATGGGACTTGCAAAAACTTTTCTTCAATTCACCACACCTCAGCTCTTGTTGTGGATGGCTGGTAAGGAATGGGAGGAGCAAGTAACCTTTATCAAAGAAGTGGTTAGGGGGGGAAACTTACACTCTCACAACATGGGAAAATTATACACATGTGATCACACATGAGAGTGTGTTTCCAAACTGTTGCATTCAAACTCAGGATTTCAGCAGCTAAACCAAGGATCAAAGTGCATAATTGGATTTCTCAGGTCCAAATTAGTGGGGAGGCAAAGTTTCAGAAATTTTCAAAAGGATTTGCTACCCATTTTTCCAAAAAGGATCCAAATATGCCAAGAATTCAAATATTTATTTGAATTTGGGGAAAATGAGCTCAACCATACAAATGTAGGTCAGTTTCAAACTCCAAATATTTGGATTCATCTCTGGCTAAGCTTTGGAGATCTTTTGAGGGGTGGGGGAGCACTGACAAGTGGGTCCCACATGTCATTGGGAGGGTTAAAATGGCACAATAGTCAACAGCCTTAGGGGCTAAGTGTTGCACTCGGAACAGAGCCGAGGCTCCACGCGACACGCCGTGAAAACGCCGGACGCCACCTCCTGCTCTCCCCTCGCGCGCTGGCGAGCTCCTTGTGCGGGCGCAGTAACTCCCAGGCGTGCCCCAGCTCGCCACGACCACGGGCCGACCCCCAGTCACTGCCCTCTCGCACGACAGAGCGCCGAGGAGCCGCCGCTGTGATCCACTCACTCGGGAGCGATCGTCCCTCGTGTACCAACGTCGGCAGCGCAACAAACCTATATCCTCAGACCTCCCACGCACTACCCGCATCACTTCCGGTCAAGTGAACCACTACCCACCGAGAAAAACCACGTTTTCGTGGCCGCCGGTGAGAACCGAGCAAAGGTGCTCCCGTGGGCAGCTCACACCAACCAGTTTCACGACTGAGCAAGAGCACCCCAAGGTGCGCCAACTCCCTGCGCTGCTCCTCTCCAAATTCCAGAGCAATCCGGGCGACGTAGCTTCGGAATTTCAAGTTTTCCCCTCGGACGAGGAAAACCGGACCGCGGGTAAGAACTGTGGAAATTTACGCTTAATTCTCGGTTAAAGTTGTTCATTTTGCGCACACCAGAACTAGAGAGGATAGGGAATCTTTTCCCTCCACAACCCTAGCTAGAAACGCCGTGGTTACAGCTAATTTCGAGCTTTTCGGTCGGCGGCCATGGCGGGAACACGCGAGCGCACGGTGACAACCGGTGTGCCGTCGTTTCCGAGCCAGGTTGAGGCCACGCCGAGATTTCCTGACCTCCACTGATGCTTTAGAGCGGATCCGCCGAGCTTTTGGTGGGCTAATGTGCTCGGGCGGCGGTGCCGATCATCACCGAAGGCCGCGGCTCGTTGCCAGCCTACTTCCGGCCACCGGCAGCCCGAGCCAACCCCATAGACTTGTTCCCCGACCCTGAAAACCCCCAGGCGGCGAGTCTCCGGCCGAGAGGTGGCCGGGAAGCTGGGTCCGGCGAGCTCCAGTACAGCGCCGGCGAGGGGGAGGCGCGGGAGCGAGAGGAAGAAGAAGACCCACCGGGCCCGCGTGTCAGCAGCTGAAGATTTAAAACTCCGGATCAGCTGTGGCGTGCGATCCCGTGTGGTGGCGCGGGAAAAGGGCTGTGGCCCCGTGTGGCGTGATTCCGGCGGTTGACACGTGTAGGGTGGACCCACAGGCAGAGTTTGAACTTTTCCCGAATTAATTTGAATTCCAGAATTGGTTCAAACTTTGGAACTGCATAACTCTTGCTAGGAAGCTCCAAATTTAGTGATTCAAATTGGGTTGGATTCATCTTGCCTAGCTCTGTCCAGATATACAACCCAATTTGTATGAAACCCATTAATTAATTATGGAAAATTCTTTAAAGCTTTTGAGCAAAAGAATTTTTGAGGGAGTTCGGTTCATCCAAAAATCCCCAAATTTTTCCAGAATGTTCTTTAGGACATTAGTAAACCCCTGTAAAAGTTTCAGACCATTTGGAGTTGATTTGGTCAGAGCAATTCAAATTGGAAGGTGCTGTGTTCATTTGAGGGCAGAAACATTTTCAGAGAATTTCCAAAACTTGGAAATTCAATTCTGGGCAAACCTTGACTCCAAAAATGCTAGGAAAATTCATGCAAACTCTATGAGCTATAATAGAAATTGTGGTTCAGTAAGTTGAGCTTGAACAGGGGTATTACCTCAGAATTAATTCTTCCTTGCTGATTTGCCAAGAGAATTATTCTGAGCAAACCACTCCATGAAAAGTGCTAATGTTTGGTCCAGAGAGTTTTCTTGTGACAAGGAACTCACACAAAAATTCTCAGCTCTATTGGAGCTCTAGATCACCCCTGTCCTGTTTACCCACTTAAGGGATTAAGATGGAAAAGGGGAAAAACCACTTAGCATTTAACCATGTGATTAAGTTCAAGCCAAACCACCAACACCAGTTCATATTTAAATTCTTAAACAAAGTTCCAGGTGTTAGAGGCTGGTTATTAGAACCAATAGTAGAAGTTTTACTCTAAAACTCACATTTGCATCTAAATTAACATGTAGTGTTTCATTAACGTGTAGCCGTTGAAGAAGAGACTCCGGAAGTGCTGGACTTCCTCCTTCCGGACGAAGAACTAACTCCTGACCAGCAGCAACAAGGCAAGCCCCGGTTTGCATTAACCCTTTTCAAAAGTTTTACTTTGTTTACATGTGTCATATGAAGTATGTATGTGCATTAGGTATAGGATGAATGAAACCCCACTTGCATAACCAAAGGTTCCTAAAAGAGTGAGGGTAGTGTCAAGGACCTCGAGTAGACAGGCTATGCTTAATGAGTCATAGGACTTCGGTACAAGTCGAGTAGTTGGAATCTACTCGCGAGATAGGCTTGGGACACACGTGTTCGGTTGAGTGATGTGAGATCACTTTAGTAATGAAAATGAGACTAGGCAGGGGCTAGGGCGCAGCAAGAGAGAGTCTTGTGTGCGCAGCCCTGCCCGTGTCGATTGAGGACCGATCCGTGTGCGGCCCTGCTGAACAAGTATTGAACGTACCGAAGGCATATCGGATATATGGGCCCCGATAAACCGATGTAGCCTAAACCTCCGGGCGTCGAGGCATAGCACACCGATTTATAGGTGTAGGTTGAGGGCAGCAAGGTGGAAATCTGCCAACGGGCATAGAGAGATGCTCCGTGCGGGGAACCTCCTGCTCGTTTCGGTGCGACCGGTTCGACGTTTGGGCTGTTGGGTGAAAGGTTGTCCCGTACGACATTGAGTGAGCGTGCTGTGCAGCTCCACGGGTGGGCGTACGTGACGTGCTCTTTGGGTTTTCCCTGCAGGTGTATATCGAGTCGATTCGCCGTCCCTCGCGGTGACGAGTACTGCTTGTTCACTGCGTCGTAACGTAGACTAATGGATGAAATATGTTGATTCAATGATGCTGATTGATATAATTGTATTGCTACATGTGTGCCACCAAATACTGCTTACTAAATTTCAGATTTCATGAACTGTTAACTTGTTGCTAAAAGATGAACTAAGGAGGAACTTATAGGCGTGTCGTTTTGCTGAAATGTTACTATCCTATGTCCATTGTACACCTCATGTAGAGTTTCATGCTTAGGTGAGTCGGTTAAGCCTTGCTGAGCCTTCGTGCTCACGGTTGCTGCTTAAGTGTTTTTCAGGTGAGGAGCCACCCAAGGACTCGGAGTACGAGTCCACCGGCGAGGGTTACCCTCCGTCGGGGACCACGGCTGAGTGGGAGCCGTACACGCCGCGCTGAGCTGAGACGTGCAGCTAGTGTGGGTTGCCCGAGGGCTGGGCAACCGACTTTTGCTAAATAGGCGGGCGTGAGTTGTATAGTGTAGTCTTCCGCTGTGTAATAGAACAATAATTGTAACTGAAGTTTGTACTTGTTTGTACAGTTTCAGCTGTTTTTCCCATGTAATATATTGTGTTCTTATGACGTGTGCTGTCGGGTGTCGCATCGCGCGGCACCACCCTCTGCGATCCTGGATGAGCGGATTCCGTTCCGCCACACTACACATCTACCGTTTCATGGTCAGACTACCTGCAGAAGCTCAAACAATCGTCAGACTCTGCTGCACACCGAGTCCGGTATCCATACAGTTCGTACACCCGGCCGTCATTACTCGCCCCGATGTTCTCAAGCCAAACACGCCTTGAGTTACGTGTTCACGTTTCAGACCATGTGACGGGGTCTCCCAAATTGCACCACGCACGCCAGGGACAGACGTTGCTCGAATACCCCAAATGACATGAAGAGTCGTAGAGGATATCAAAGCGGGCCGGGTTACCTGCCACCCGTGGGGCTCCACCCTTCAGCGTGTGCGCACTGGTGGCCAGCGCTTATGTGCACCCCCCAAGACATAAACGTCCCGAGATGCATGATTTTCCGACATAATCAAATAGGTTAGTGTGCCACTTTCTATACACTAATAACATCCTTATATGGGCTACTAACTCGTTCCTCACTGAATTTTTGAAAAAGATGACCTTTTTAGTGCGTTAAACCTCAAGCAAGCTCTGATACCAACGCTGACACGACCCCATGGTCTTGTCGAGCCAGGATCACGCTGAGGTGTGCTGCGTTGCATAGCACCGTATAACACACGTCAAAGGTACAAAGCGGAAGCGAAATTTTATTACATAAACAAGTTTATGAACATGTTTACATCAAAATAATTCCAGTCTACACTCACGGGCATAGACTACGCATCAAGTTCACGTTCAGCCCTTGAACGTGTCCTTGCTAGCACATACGCACACTAACTCTGCGGCGTGCACGACTCCCACTCGACGGGGTTCCCCTCCTGGGGTTCCGTCTCCTCTTCGGGAGTCCCTTCCTCATAGAACCCTGCAAAAGCTTCAAACACAAGCAGTGAGCACGAAGGCTCAGCATGTCTGACCCGTCTCACCTAAACATGTAACTTCTACATGAGGGGTGATGGGTTACATAGGGATTTGATGAAAACCCGAGTAGGCGTCTAGGAAGCATAGCATATCACAGTCTGATGTAGAGTCTACTATTTGATCTATTCTAGGGAGAGGGAATGGATCTTTAGGACACGCCTTATTGAGACTGGTGTAGTTGATGCACGTCCGGAGCTTCCGCCGGCCTTTGGGACTACGACGGGGTTTGCCAACCACCGAGGGTGGTGGACTTCCCGTATGAAGCTAGCGCCCAGCAGCTTCTTGATTTCTTCACGAATGAAGTTCTGCCGCTCGATGGACTGCTTGCGGGGTTTCTGTTGGTCTGGCCGGGCGTCAGAGAAGATCTTCAGATGGTGCTCGATCACCTCCCTAGGGATCCCCGGCATCTGCGACGGCTGCCAGGCAAATACGTCGACGTTGTGCCAGAGGAAGGTGATGAGCGTGCCTTCCTATTTGCTATCCAGGCCCCCGGCTACCCGGGTGGTCTGGGCAGCATCAGCGCCGACTTGGACGACCTTCAGGGGGACGTCGCCCTCGTCGAGGGGTTGCACGCAGGGTGCTGCAGTAGAGGCACGGTAGCGTGCACTCGGATGAAGCCGGTCCTGTTCTGCACTACCAGGGGCTGGTGCTCGAGCTGTTGCAAGCGCCTGGAGCTTTTCCAGGGCTGACACTGCAGCAGTGCAGTCTCCATGAATCCTGAGGACGCCCATTGGTGTGGGCATCTTCAAGACAAGGTAGCCGTAGTGGGCTACTGCCATGAATCGGTATAGGGCTGGCCTGTCGATTATGGTGTTGAAGGGGAGGTCGATCTCCGCCACGTCGAAAAGAATGTACTCTGTCCGATAGCTGTCCGGTGCCCCAAAGGTCACAGGAAGGCTGATGTTGCCATAGGGTACGACTTGTCCCGGCCCTACCCCTGAGAACGGGCTCGATGGGGTGAGCTTGGCCATCAGGATCTGCAGCTTCTGGAAAGCTGCACGGCTGATAAGGTTCAGCCCAGCCCCGCCATCTACCAGAACGTGGTACATCCTCATGTTGGCGATGGTGGGCGCTACCACGAGCGGTAGTTGGCTGGCCCCAGCCATGTTCCTGGGGCAGTTGGTGGCATCGAAGCTGATGGGGGTTCCCATCCACTTGAGGTGCGGCGCGGCACTTGGGAGGGGAGCCACCGACGCTACCGCTCGGCGCAGAGTCTTAACCGCGCTTCGGGTCGATGGGTCAGCGGACCCGTCGTAGATGACGTAGAGCTTCTTTCAACGCTCGTCATCGCTGGACCTGGAGTCCCCATGGTTGCGCACCACCTTCACGGCGCGCTGAGGCTCCTGGAACTCCACTTGGTGGTCGACGTTGTCTGGAGCGTCGACCTTCTGCTTGCCCTCCCTTTGTTGGAAGGGTGGGGCATCAGTTCGCAGCTGCTTCCCTTTGCGAAAGCGCTCCACGAGCTTCTGAATCTCCCGGCACTCGGCAGCAGTATGATAATTGGTGCCGTGCACGGGGCATAGCTCGCCTTGGTCACCCTCTGTAGCTGGCGACTGTCGCTGCCTTTTGTCGGGGCGTGGCCTCCGAGCCCAACTGGGTGCTGCTGCTGCAGCAACGGGAGCCGCAGCTGGTGGTTTCATCTTGCCACCGCCCCGGTTCTTGATCTTCTTGCTGCCTCCATAGGAAGCAGCACCAGATCCGGGCTGTCCTCCTGACTCGGAGGCTGGCAGAGAGTGCCAGTTCCGCCCTTCAGCTGCCCTGGCGCATTTGTCCGCCAGGCTGAAGAGCTCTGAGACGTCGCGAACCTCTCTGGTCGCGAGCTTCTCAAGCATCTTCTCGTCCCGGACACCCTGCCGGAACGCCACCACCACAGAAGCACTTTGAATGTGCGGGATGGTGTTGCGTACCTGGGAGAACCGCTGGATGAAGGAGCGCAGTATCTCTCCAGGTTGTTGCTGGATGGCGTGGAGGTCGAGCTCCGTGCCTGGCCGGGAGTAGGAGCTGCTGAAGTTGGCAGTGAACTGACGGCAGAGCTCTCCCCAGGAGGTTATGGAACCCTGGGGGAGGTTCATGAGCCAAGACCGGGCTGGGCCGGTCAAGCCGAAGGGGAAGTAGTTGTCCATGACGGCCTCGTCCCCTCCTGCAGCAAGGATGGCGGTGGAGTAGATCTGGAGGAACTCCGCCGGGTTGACGCTGCCGTCGTACTTCTCGGGCAGGTGTGGCCGAAACTTGCGCGGCCACCTCGCGAAGCGAAGGTGTGGCACCAGGTCCGCACATCCTGCTCCTGTTGCTGCAGGCGTTGGTGCCGCGAACGCTTGGTTCGCTGCTGGCACAGTGTACCCCGGTATGGGCAAGGCTGCGCCATAGACCGGGGGCACCGTTTGCAGGGCATATGGCTGGGGCATATGCTGCGCGGCGTATGCCTGGGGCAGAGAACGCGTGGCGAAGGTCTGCGCCTCAGGCAGGGTTGAGGCAGTCGACATGCTGTCGGCGGCCTACTGGTTGCGACGCCTTTCTCGTCATCGCTCGAGGAACACCCGGGCATCTTGGCCCAAGTGGCATTGCTCCAGCTCCATCCTCAGGTCCGTCGATGGGAGCCTAGTGGAGCTGGAATCCGCCGTATGCCTGTCAACCGTTGGCGTGTGTGTCAGCGACACAGCCGGTTGGCCGGGGCGTCGTCCCCGCCGAAGTCGAGGGTTTGCGGCGGCGACGACGAGACGGTCTACTTCGCGAATCCACTGCTGGGTCGCTGACAGAGGCGCGTCCCCAGCAGGTGTATTGTGCAGTAGCGCTCTTGCTGCAGCTTGCGTGCCCCCGTGGGGGACGCTCAGCGCTGCCGAGGATCTCACGCTTGCTGAAGCCTGTGTTGCCGGAGTCGGCGCTGCCGGAGTTGGCTGCTGGCTTCCAGCTTGCGCCGACACACTCCGTCCAGAGTGTGTCGAGATGTAGTCCCTGCTAGTCACGGTCTGACGTGAACGCTGGGGAGGAGAGCTTGCCGCTGAAGGAAGCTTGGTCATCTTCACCGGCAAAAGCTCGTCGCGCAAGGGAAAAGCCCCCTTCCTGGCACGCCAAATGTCGAAGTGTGTAGTCGACACTTCCCCTGGACCTTCTCTGGGCAGCCCGCAGAGGTTCTTTTTCGGAGGGGCTAGACGCTTGCGCAGAGCTTCAGCGTCAGGGACGAGTGAGGGAGAAGCTTGACACAGGGAGTTTTACGTGGTTCAGGCCGCTGCAGCGTAAAACCCTACGTCCACGGTGAGCAGAGGTGCTCGCTGTATTGCTTGCTGCTCAGCACCGGAGTCCTGAGCTTGAGGGTGAGTGATGTCTAGAGCGTGAGTTCACAGGGTTTGAACCCTTGCTAACGTTGCATACCCGAGCCTTTTATAGTCCAAGGCTCAAGTGGCTTACAAGGTGGGCCCGGGACCCAACAGGTGGTCCCGGGAAGATTGCCTGCCGTCTACTGTATATGCAGTTATGCCGGTAGTTGTCTCCGGCGAAGGCTTCCGAGTCTTCATTCTGCCGTCCTGCCCATGCCGCAAGCTAGTCGTAGTGGTTGATGATGGCAGGGGCGGCAGGGGATGTCTTGCTGCTGTGTTTATTGGTGGGCAGGCTCTGACACGGTGCGCCAGTCTGTGATGTGACTGGGCGCAACGGCACCTGACAGAGGCGTGCTCCGCGGGAAAGGTATGGCGCGTCTTTATGCCTGCTGCCTACCGCGCGGGGGCAGGCAGCGTTGCTCTACTAGCCACGTGGCGAGTCCGAAGCTCTCCTCTGAGGAGAGGGAGGTCCGGCCCTGCGGGACACGTGGAGCCTTCGGAGCTCTCCCCGTGGGGGGGGGGGGGGGGAGGTCCGGCTGCCCGCTGGCCACGTGGCGGGCCCGGAGCTCTCCTCTGAGGAGAGGGAGGTCCGGCCCCACGGGACACGTGGAGCCTTCGGAGCTCTCCACGCGGAGGGGGGAGGTCCGGCTGCAGCTGGCCACATGGCGGGTCCAGAGCTCTCCTCTGAGGAGAGGGAGGTCCGGCCCCGCTGGACACGGAGCTCTCCGCTCGGGGCAGGGGGGGAGGTCCTGCTGCTGCCGGCCACGTGGCGGACCCGGAGCTCTCCTCTGAGGAGAGGGAGGTCCGGCCCCGCGGGACACGTGGAGCCTTCGGAGCTCTCCCCACGGAGGGGGGAGGTCCGGCTGCTGCTGGCCACGTGGCGGGTCCGGAGCTCTCCTCTGAGGAGATGGAGGTCCGGCCCCGCTGGACACGTGGCGCCTTCGGAGCTCTCTGTAATGGCTCTCTAGGATCATAGACTGGCCCCACATACCACCACTCATCTTTTCTGCGCACTTTGTCCTCACTCGTGCGCACCCGGGAAAACTTCCCGGTCGGTCACCCATCCCCAAATTCCTCTGGGCCAAGCACGCTTAACCCCGGAGTTCTTTGCAGGTGGGCTTCCGGAAAAGAAGGTATACCTTGGTGGTATGAGTACTCTATTAATCCTATTAAGCCGGGAGTCAGGATATCACACAATCCACCCCCCTTAGAAGACCGACGTCCTCGTCGGTCAACACCAAGATAGGAACGTCCCCTCTTAGCCACGTCCGTACGTTCAGTGCTGGCATACGCATACTGTACGTCCGGTTAGCAGCATACATACCATACCGTGTCCCATACAGAGGACCCACGCGTCATGCATAAGTACCCACGTCCCCGACCCGTACGCTACCGTGTCCTTCTCACTGACCCGTACGCACCCGTGAAACTGCGAGGGTCGGCTGTGATACCATTTGTAATGGCTCTCTAGGATCATAGACTGGCCCCACATACCACCACTCATCTTTTCTGCGCACTTTGTCCTCACTCGTGCGCACCCCGGAAAACTTCCCGGTCGGTCACCCATCCCCAAATTACTCTAGGCCAAGCACGCTTAACCTCGGAGTTCTTTGCAGGTGGGCTTCCGGAAAAGAAGGTATACCTTGGTGGTATGAGTACTCTATTAATCCTATTAAGCCGGGAGTCAGGATATCACACTCTCCCTACGGAGAAGGGCGAGGTCCTTAGGCATTTTCCCCTGTGCGCGGGGGTACCCCATATCGAGGGTACTGACACGCGCCAGTCTTCACTGCGACATGACTGGGCGCAACGGCACCTGACAGAGGCGTGCTCTGCGTCTCCGCGTCTTTGGAAGGCGCGGGTCTTGAATACCTTGTACGGACAAGGCATGGCGTGTCTTTACTCTTGCTGCCTACCGCGCGGGGGCAGGTAGCGTTGTTCTGCTGGCCACGTGGCGGGCCCGGAGCTCTCCTCTGAGGAGAGGGAGATCCGGCCCCGCTGAACACGTGGAGCCTTCAGAGCTCTCCCCGCGGAGGGAGGAGGTCCGGCTCTGCTGACCATGTGGCGGGCCCGGAGCCCTCCTCTGAGGAGACGGGGGTCCGGCCCCGCTGGACACGTGGAGCCTTCGGAGATCTCACCGCGGAGGGGGGGAGGTCTGGCCCTGTTGGCCACGTGGCGGGCCCGGAGCTTTCCTCTGTGGAGAGGGAGGTCCGGCCCCGCGGGACACGTGGCCCCTCGGAGCTCTCCCCGTGGAGAGGGGCAAGGTCCTTAGACAGTTTCCCCTATGCGCGGGGGTACCTCATATTGAGGGTACGAACATGTGCCTAACGAGAAGCACATCCACGACATGATATTAAAAGTGGCACATGATTCACCTTATTCCATACATCCCGGAAGTACCAAGATGTACAAGGACCTGAAGACTTGTCATTGGTGAGATGGTATGAAGAGGGACATAGCCGAATATGTTGCCCTATGCGACACATGCCAACAGGTGAAGGCCGAACATCAAAGACCCGCTGGATTGTTGCAACCCTTGAAGGTACCCGAGTGGAAGTGGGAAAACATCAGTAGGGAATTCATCGTCAGTTTGCCACGTACTCGATCGGGTTACGACTCCATCTGGGTTATCATAGACCAATTAACAAAAACAGCCCATTTTCTCCCTGTGAAGAACAAGTACAACGTTGCACAATTAGCCGAGTTATACATGGAGCAAACCATGTGCCGTCATGGAGTCCCGAGGAGGATAGTCTCAGATCGGGGTTCTCAGTTTACCTCTAGATTTTCGAGGAAGCTGCAGAAATCTATGGGTACACGACTGGATTTTAGCTCCACTTACCACCCGCAGAACGACGGGCAAACAGAAAGGACAAACCAAATTTTGGAGGACATGTTGAGAGCTTTCGCCTTGAAATATGGACGTAGTTGGGATAGGAGCTTGCCGTATGCGGAATTCTCCTATAACAACAGCTATCAAGCCAGCTTGAAGATGTCACCTTTCGAAGCATTATATGGCAGACGGTGTAGAACGCCGTTGTTTTGGAATGAGACCGGAGAGAACCAAGTGTTTGGACCCGAAGTGCTACAAGAGGCTGAGAAGCAAGTCCAAACTATATGAGAGAACTTGAAGGCTGCTCAGTCATGACAGAAAGGCTATGCGGACTATAGGTGAAGGAAGTTGACTTTTGAAGTACGAGACTTCGTATACCTCAAGGTATCGCCTATCCGTGGCCAATGACGTTTCAACGTCAAAGGCAAGCTAGCACCTCTCTATATCAGACCGTTTAAGATTTTGGGCAAGCGAGGAGAAGTAGCCTATCAATTAGAGCTCCCGATGTACCTCTCCGATGTGCATGACGTGTTTCATGTATCCCAACTCAAGAAGTGCTTGAGAGTGCCAGAAGAGCAAGTACCGATGGAAGGTCTCAAACTTCAGGAGGATCTAACCTATGCAGAACACCCTGTCCGAATTTTGGACATGAAGGAAAGGGTCATGAGGAACAAGGTGATCCGATGGTGCAAAGTACAATGGAGCCATCACACGGAAGCAGAAGCTACATGGGAACGTGAAGAAGACCTCAAAACAGAATTCCCTCATTTATTCTCTACTATCAAATCTCGAGGGCGAGATTCAATTTAAGGGGGGTAGATTTGTGACACCCTCATTTTCGACTTCAGCATATACTCATGTTTCATGTAGAAAAACATTTTAAAAATAAGTTGAAACAGAAAAGAATAAAAAAGATAGCCAAAAAGAGCCTATTCCAGTTCGCCTAGAGCGCCGTAGACATTTTTTGTGTCCCGCTGGCCACGTGGCGTGTCTGGAGCTCATCCCCGCAAATGTGGAGAGGTCCGCCACTAAATTGACTACGTGGCAGGCTCGGGGATCATCCCCGCAAAAGGGGGAGAGGTCCGACCCCCATGGGACACGTGTTGCCCCCGGAGCTAGCCTCTACGGAGAAGCGAGGCAAGTCCCACAGGACACGTGTCGGCTGTGGAGCTAGTTGCTGCGGAGAGAAAGGTTTAGTTGCACGGGACACGTGTCATTCTCAGAGCTCATCTCAAAGAGGTCCGGCCCCGCTAGACGCATGTCGCTCTCGGAGCTCACCTCCGGGAGGTCCGACACTGATGGACACATGTCACCACCGGAGCTCGTCTCTGGGAGGTCCGAAACTGTTGAACACGTGTCGACCTCGGAGCTCGTCTCTGAGGCAAAAGGAGATTTGGTGATGTTTGACACGTGGCACTCATAGAGCTCACTTCCGAATAGAGGGGAGGTCCGTAATTAAGACATGGCACATTTAGAGCCATCTCTGAATAGAGGGGAGGTCCTGACCCGCCAGGACACGTGGCGCACGCGGAGCTCGCCTCTGAGGAAGAGGGAGGTCTTGCTCGCCTGACATGCGGCACAACTGGAGCTCGTCTTTGAGGAAAAAGGAGACCAGGCCACCGCAGGCCACGTGGAGCCTCCGGAGCTCATCACCGAGGAGGTGACGAGATCTGAAGCGGTTTTTCTTCTGTACGCACGGGAATACCGGTACGGGAGGAAACCGACACGAATTCTACGTTGCTACCGCACCAAATCAACTAGAGATAAGTTGTTAAGATCCAAAAACAATTTGAATAAGACTCTTATTCGAATTCCGATCAGAGAAGGACTCTTCTTTTTCATGTTACAAATAGAACCGAAAACCTTTGGCCGCAACCACGAACTTCTTTTCTACCTCCCGAAGTGACACGACCCCAAGGTCCTGTCGAGCCAGGATCACGCTGAGGGGTGCTGCGTTGCACAGCACCGTATAACACACGTCAAAGGTACAAAGCGGAAGCGGAAATTTTATTACATAAACAAGTTTATGAACATGTTTACATCAAAATAAGTTTAGTCCACACTCGCGGGCGTAGACTAAGCATCAAGTGCACATTCAGCCCTTGAACGTGTCCTTGCTAGCACACACGCACACTAACTCTGCGGCGTGCACGACTCCCACTCGACGGGGTTCCCCTACTAGGGTTCCGTCTCCTCTTCGGGAGTCCCTTCCTCATAGAACCCTGCAAAAGCTTCAAACACAAGCAGTGAGCACGAAGGCTCAGCAAGTCTGACCCGTCTCACCTAAACATGGAACTTCTACATGAGGGTAATGGGTTACATGAGGTAAAAATCATTTGCAAGGACTCACCTAATTAGTAGAACCTTACTTTCAAGTTTTAGCAGCAGGTTGTGGAGAACCTTACGCAAAGGTACATGAGAGAGCCGCAATCAAACAAGAACCGCATTTCTCTCATGTACTTTGCCCAACGTTGAAAAGAACTTTAGTTAGCTCTAAGCTACAACATATCATTAACAATCAATGTCCATCTTTCAATCAGCAACATTTTAACATGTAACTAGCCTGTTCATTCTACGTCACGGTACAGTGAACAAGTGGTACTCACTGACCGCGAGGGACGGCGATTATAATCGATTTACACCTGCAGGGTTACCCGAACAACCCGTCACGTACGCCCGTACTCGATGTTGCCTACAACAACCATCATGGACGCCGTACGCAACTACCTTTCACCCGTCAGCCAAATATTGAACCGGTCCCATCGTCCCGAGCAAGAGGTCTCTGCACGCGCATCTCTGTGCCGCCAGCCGATTTACACCTTGAGCTCTCAACCTACCCTCTGAACGAAGGGCAATGCCTCAATACCCAGCTACCCGAGTTACATCAGTTTCCAGGTTCCCATATAGCCGGTAGGTCTTCGGTACTGTTCTAGCTTGTTCAACAGGCCCGCACACGGCTCGGTCCTCAATCGACACAAGCGGAGCTATAGCACACAGGCCCCAAAGTCCTGCTGCCCTTACTCTCTGCTCGGTCTCATCTTTCTTGCCATGTATATCATGTGCTATCTCTACCCGAGCAATGTGCCTCTAGCCTATTCTCGCGAGTAGTTCCAACTACTCGACTTGTACCGAATCCTACTCTATCCTAGCAATGCAGTGACTAACGAGGTTTTCAATCCTAAACCCAACCCATGGTTTTCTTGGCTATGCAGTTGGGTTTCCAATCAAGACTCTAATGCAAAGAACAATATTCAAAGATGTGCTCAAAACAATAAACATTTGTAAAAAGGTTAATGCAAACCGGAGCTTGCCTTGCTGCTCTTGGTCGTAGGCTAGCTGCTCCTCCGGAGTAACGAAGTCTAGGACTTCGGGTTCCTCCTCGACCTTAGCGACTACATGATATAAGACATACATGTATTAATTTAAATGCATTTATTAAGTTTGAACTTGTGAAGCTTATAACCTTTGCTTGACAGACCTAATGACTGTGAAACTTTTACTGTGGCTTGGTTACAACCTAAACAGAGACCTGGTCAAGTTTTAGTTGCAGCAAAGCTCAATTGAGCCCTCCACAATTAATTATGTCCTTGACCTTAATTAAAGGCTTTTAGGGTGTTCTAAGGACTTTCATGAAGCAAACTATGACTTTCTGAAAACTAGATTTTTAGAGGGTTCTAATGGAGTTGGTCTCACTTAATTTGGGGGTTCCTAACTAAAGATATGAGCCAAACAATTTCAGAGAAAATTCTGAAAATGTTTCTGAACATTTTCTATTTTCTTTGGAACAGTTTCACTAATCACACCATTAGGTGGATTAAATGAGCTCAAATGGATCTGAAATTTTTATGGTAGCTCAAGGATATTTTGGTGAACATCTCAGAAAAATTTCAGGATTTTCCTCCATAGGATTCTCCAGTTAAAATTCCTAAGAGTTTAAATTTTGAGGGATTAATTCTGGAGAAATAAGGAATTTCGTGAAGTGAAACTTGATTTTCTGGAAAGTACTCGGAGAGCTGAATCCAGCAAAATTTGGTTCACTCAATTTGGAGCTTTCTAGCCAAAGTTATGAGGATTTGAAGTTTGAAAGAGATCTGAAAATCGGGGAAAAGTTTAAACTCGCGCGTGGGCCCAGGGGACACGCGTCGCACGCCTAGGCGATGGCACATCGCGGCCCACAAGGATTTTGCGCGCCAGCACACCTGATCCCGGCTGCAGCCAGATCCCGATTCAAAATATCTCCCGCTGACAGCTGGGGTCCACCCCCTTCTTCAACCTCGCGACACCTGCGCCCCGCCGCCGAGGGATCTCGCCGGAGAGCTCGCCGCCAGCTGCTGTACAGCTCCAAACTTCTCGATTCTGGCCGCCCCTGCCTACTTTTACTCGGGGAATAGGGTCCGAGGGTCAGCTGCTCATGACAACGGCCGGAGCATGGTCGGCGACGAGCCGCCACCTCGGAATGACTTCGTCCATGTCGACTGACTTCTCTAGCACCTCAGCTACTTGGGAAATCGGTCGGGGAGCATCAGTGGACCTCAGAGAAGGTCAACATGAGCTCGAGGCAGCTCGGGGAAGGCCCGAAATAGGTCCTCATCGTGCGCCCGATGCCGCCCGTTCGTTCCGCCATTAGTAGACCTCAAATTACGCCGGGCACAGAGGTTCTCCGGCCCAGAGTTGTGAAGGCAACTTGTGCGTTACCATGTCTAGCTCGTGTGAGAGCGGCCTGAGGCCCTCTAATCCTTTCTAGAGCACGAATTATACAGAATCGTACCCGAAGGTCGTTCTGCACACAGAAAGGGGAAAAGTGGAAATTCGCCGCCGGTGAGCAACCACTCGAGCTGTGGCTCGGGGATGAGCAGCACCGGTCACCCGCGCGTCCAAGGGTGCCTTGGCTCGGGCGTGACAACGCCCTGGTTGGGCTGTCCACGAGAGCTCGAGGTGCGGCGGTTCCAAGTTCCGAGTTTGATCTTTCGGCACAGCCGATATCAATCGGTTTCAACCGAATTCTAGCAACGGGGAGGACGGAGGAAGGTCTCTAGTACCTTGCTGGGGCTCTGGAGTGGACGGAGGAAGCTGAGATTGGCGTTCTCCGATCAAGTCCGAGCTGCGGAAGTTTTTGGCTGGCGCTGAGTTCTTGCGGGGAAGAACGGCGGTACCTCGGCCGAGGAGGGGGGCAGGCGCCTTAAGAAGGCTCTGCACCGCCTCACGCCCGCGCGTGGGCAAGCAGCTGGTGGCGCGGCGGCTGGCCTCGGTGGCGATCACCGCTGCGGCTCGGCGACCCGAGTGAAAAAGTCTCAGTCGGTTTGATCTGAGCAGTGGCTGACATGTGGGTCCCACCTCCAGTTTTAACCTCTGAAATTTACTCCTAATCACTGTTGTAAACAGTGAACCCCATACTACCCTTGGCAATTCAAATTATTCACCCATGAGCCATTTGAATAGATCAAAGTTCAAATGAGGTTTGGTTTGAATGAATTTCAGCACAAGTTCAGTTTGAAATTCAAATAAAGTTTGAATCTCTCCCCCTTAGCTCATGTCAAGATCAACTCCAAATGGAGTGAAAATTGGTGTGTGAGCTCACGAAAATGTGGAGAGTAAGAATATGCCTTCCACTTTTAAATTCATGGGATAAAAACAGTTTGAATTTGAATATGGTTTCAAACTGCCCTCTTCCTATCTATACCCAAAATGACCTCAAAAAGGTTTTGAATTTCGGTGAAACTTGGCATGGACATCCTTAGCAAAGTGTAGGAGTTTTCATATGTCCAGCCCATCTATATCACATGTGGGAAATACCACTTTTGCAATGTGTAAGTTTGTTCACTAATGAGCATGTTGATAATTGTTACTTGCTCTTCATTTGTGTTCATCATTCTTCCTCAAATGAGGTGTGTGGTGTGGTGATGAACACTGCAACTTTCACCACTCAAATTCAAAAGTTAGCTTCATATTCAAACTCAGCACATTTTTCTGAGCTAGCCCACCAAATTTCATCCCCATTGGAGTTCATCTTGTTGGGAGCCAAATTTGCAATAATTCAAAACTGAATTTGAAATTCAGTTCAAATATGAAGCAAATTGGCCCAACCAAATTTCAAATTGGAGAACTTAAATTTGAACCAAAACTTGGGGGCTAAGTATCACATTAAATCGTGAGTAGCTGGTGGGATAATTAGCAAAAACCAGAAAAGAAATTTGGAAAAAGAGGAAAAGGGGAGGCCCACATGTCAGCTGCACACACGAGTATTCAGTCGGTTGTTGCAGCCGGGTCTCGGCTTCGCGCGCAAGGCAGGGGAGAGGAGGCGAGCCACCGAGGCAGCAGACGGCCACCTCACAGTGCCAAAACCGCGGCTCAAAGGCCAGCGCACAGCCATGCCGCCCTTCCTCCTGGTTCCCAAACAAGAACCCCCCCCCCCCCGACTGAGCTTCTTTCTCGGTTCCGCACGAGCACAGAAACGCCGACCTCACTGATCGCCGGCGTCCGGCCAGCACAGGCGCTCTCGTGCCCATCGAGTAACACAAGAAAGAACCGCCTCAAGGTACTGATCACAACCGTACCGACCTCGCTCTCTCTCTCGCACGATCGGCAAAGTATTTGAGGGATTAGCGCGTCGGGGTGTTTAGAACCAAACCGTGAGAAATCCAGAAATTCGGAGCAAGTAAGCCACCACTCCTTAGGCCGAGCTAAAGATATGATCTAGACTCGCCCACGCGTCTCTGGGATCAGAAATCATCGAGTTTCATCGAGTAGGGGCGATGTTCTTCGAGCTTTTTTCATCGGCGCCGATTTCCGGTCTAGGTCACCGGTGAGGTCGTAGTTGCAGCTGTTTCCACAGAGATCAGTGCCCATATCCATGATCAGCGGGTGTCAGCGGAGCTCCCCGAGCAAACAGCATCGGAAAAGGTGTAGGGAACGCCGAGTTTGACGTCGCCGGTGAGCTTCCTGCCGCTGTTGCCGTCGGGAGCCCTGTTCCGGCCGTAGTCAAGCTCCGGTGAGGGCACCAGCGTGTTCTCCGAGTCGAGTTAGGCACAGGCGGCGAGAATCAGCAAGCTCCGAGGGCCGGAACCCCTCTCCGGCGAGAGCTCCGGCGAGCTCGGTGGCGGGGAGCCGCGGGAGCGCGAGGTGGAAGAAGCCTTGCGGGCCCCGCGTGTCAGTCGCTGCTGAGAGCGCTCGGGATTTGCTGCGGCACCGGGATTCCGTGTGGCTGCGCGGGTGATTCTGCGGGCTCCAGTGTGGGTTAGCTGAGAAGCTGAGACGTAGCCGGGGGACCCACCCGCAGAGTTTAGATTTTATTCGAATTTCCAGTTTTAGTTCAAACTTCAAATGAATAGAACTTTTGCTAGGAAACTCCAAATTCGATGAACCAAATTTTGCTGAACTCAGAATTCTGAGTACTTTCCAGCAATACCAAATTCAGCTCATGAAAGTGAATAGTTTTCCAGAATTAAATCCCTAAAATTAAACTGTTGGGAATTTTATCTGGAGAACTACTTTATGAAAAATTCTGAAATTTGGCTGAGAGGTTCATTGGAAAATCCCTGAATCCCAGTAAAATTTGCAGACTCATCCAAGTTCATTTATTTACCCTAATGGGGTGATTAAGAGAACTGCCCTGAGAAAATAGAAAAATGTACAGAAACATTTTTCAGATTTTCTCAAATCTTAATTAGGTCATAACATTCTGTAGAATTCTTCAAATGACATGAAACCAACTCCATTAGAACCATCTTAAAGTCTAGTTTCCAGAAAGTAATGGTTGGATCCATGAAAACCCCTGGAATTATTCAGAGGCTCAAATATTGACCAAATGGGCTTTTATTTGTACAAGGTTCAAATGAACTTTGTTTCAAATGAAACTTGGTCAAGACTCTGGTTAGGACCCTACCAAGCCACAATAAAAATTTCAGAACCAAAGGGGAGGGCTAGCTAGGGTTATTAGTAGTTAAGTATTCAAGTTTACACATTGCATTTAAATTTACATGTCGTATTTCATTAAACGTATAGTCACTGAAGAAGAGACTCCGGAAGTGCTGGACTTCCTCCTTCTGTAAGAAGAGCTAACTACTGACCAGCAGCAACAAGGCAAGCCCCGGTTTGCATTAACCTTTTTATAGGCTTTACTTTGTTCACATGTGTCATATGAAGAATGAATGTGCATTAGGTATAGGATGGATGGAACCCCACTTGCATGACCAGAAATTTTCCATAAGAGTGAGGGTAGTGTATAAGACCTTGAGTAGACAAGCTGTGCTTGATGTTTCATAGAACTTCGGTACAAGTCGAGTAGTTGGAATCTACTCGCGAGATAGGCTTGGGACACACGGGTTCGGTTGAGTGATGTGAGATCACTTTAGTAATGAAAAGGAGACTAGGCAGGGGTTAGGGCGCAGCAAGAGGGAGTCTTGTGTGCGCAGCCCTGTCCGTGTCGATTGAGGACCGATCCGTGTGCGGCCCACGCTGATCAAGTTTGAACGTACCGAAGGCATATCGGATATATGGGCCCCGATAAACCGATGTAGCCTAAACCTCCGGACATCGAGGCATAGCACACCGATTTATAGGTGTAGGTTGAGGGCAGCAAGGTGGAAATCTGCTAACGGGCATAGAGAGATGCTCCGTGTGGGGAACCTCCTGTCCGTTTCGGTGCGACCGGTTCGACGTTTGGGCTGTTGGGTGAAAGGTTGTCCCGTACGACATCGAGTGAGCGTGCTATGCAGCTCCACGGGTTGGCGTACGTGACGTGCTCTTTGGGTTTCCCTGCAGGTGTATATTGAGTCGATTCGCCGTCCCTCGTGGTGAAGAGTACCACTTGGTCACTGAGTCGTGACGTAGAATAATGTATGAAATATGTTGATTCAATAGTGCTGATATGATATAATATTGTATTGCTACATGTTTGCCACCAAATATTGCTTACTAAATTTCAGCTTCATGAACTGTTAACTTGTTGCTAAAAGCTGAACTAAGGATGAACTTGTAGGCGTGTCCATTTGCTGCAATATCCCTATCCTATGTCATTGTACACCTCATGTAGAGTTTCATGTTTAGGTGAGTCGGTTAAGCCTTGCTGAGCCTTCGTGCTCAAGGTTGCTGCTTAAGTGTTTTTCAGGTGAGGAGCCACCCACGGACTCGGAGTACGAGTCCACCGGCGAGGGTTACCCTCCGTCGGGGACCACGGCTGAGTGGGAGCCGTACACGCTGCGCTGAGCTGAGACGTGCAGCTAGTGTGGGTTGCCCTAGGGCTGGGCAACCAACTTTTGCTAGATAGGCGGACAAGAGTTTTAGAATAGTAGACTTCCACTGTGTAATAAAGACAATATTTTGTAACTCGAGTTTGTACTACTTTGTACAGTTCAGTTGTTTTCCCATGTAATATATTGTGTTCTTATGACGTGTGCTGTCAGGTGTCGCATCGTGCGGCACCACCCTCTGCGATCCTGGATGAGCGGATTCCGGTCCGCCACAGCCTGGTATCAGAGCTGCATTGGGGATAGCATAGTACTTAAGGACTATATTATGGGAAAACTTAGGTTACGGTGAGGAATCGGTAGTTTGCCCAAGTAAGGACTATATTAGCATAGTTACTTAAAGTGGCAAAGACTAATCTATGTGTTTTAATTCTGAATTTCAATTATGTGACGACGCACCTACGCTCTGGTAAGCATGGTAAGGAACGCCACCGAAAGCGGTTCAATTTCTGTTAGCTCCCCCTGACGAGGAACGTGGTTCAGGGATTGATCTCACAGCTTGGTGTGAGACGTCAATATGAAACTCTTGGACTCTTCATGTTCCTGAGTTCATATGAAACGCTGATCCCTAGCGTGCATTAGGCAAGTAAGTGGAGACCCCATCGCGTGGTCAGTAACGCGAGAGTGTGTTCGTCTGGAAGTAGCCCAGGGGGACATACGCAGCGCTTGCCATCGGCGTGCCCTGCAGGGCAGTAGGTGGTATCTGTTGGGTTGATAACATTCCCTACAGAGTGCTTTGTTTTGGGCAGCAAGTTGCTGATCTTCAACAGAGCATAACTCACAGGTCTTTTAGCCCAGGAAGGTGTGGTGTATAGTTCTGGGAAGGTATTTAAGTGCTCTACAACTTTGTTGTAGACCCCCAGAGCTGAAACACACCTTGAGATGGCTTAAAACTCAGAGAAATGTAAACTGTCCAGAACCAGGACAGAGTAAAACATTCTCTGAACTGTTCTGTTTTTCAATGATAACTCCCAGTAGAAAAACCAAATATTTTCATATGATACATCCTTAGCAAGGTTATAATATGTGTTACATCTTTGCAATTCAAAGTTTCTGAAATTTCAGCACACATTTCAGTGGAAACCAGGGTTGAAAACAGCCACTTCCAAGGGAGGTGCTGTTAAAATTCTTCCAGAAATTCTACTGAATTTGAATTAGCATAACTTTTTAACCAAAGCTGATCTAGGGGCAAATGAATACTTGTTGGAAAGATACTGAAGTTAACTTTAACTTTTGTATTCAGCTTGAGTCATGAAAATGCCCAGAACCAGATCAAAACTTGGATTAGGTAGAAACTGGTCATTCTGACAGAAAAATGACAGTTGAACTCATAGGAGAGGGTGTTGTACCTATGGGTGGTTTACGTGATGACAATGCGATAGTAATGTCTCGTAGTGACCAAACCTAGTTATGGTGAGCTTCCAAAGAGGAGGTTCATCAAGTTGGATTAAACTAGCTTGTGTTTGGTCTGGTAATGGTGTAGCTTGTGCAAAGTTATTACATTATCTACAAACGAGATGTATCGCATGAGTTATTGTCATTGTGTTTTACGCCTATTTTTATTGGACTGCATGCAATTTGTTGCGGGACTGATGTTATTGTCGTATGGTTGCAGATGGTTCGCACTAGGACCACGCACGAGGTGGGTGGCTCTAGCCAAGGGGGAGGCGTTGACTCCCAGCCACCGGCCTACGACAGCACCCCGCAGCAGCAACCACCACCGCCGCCTCCGCTTACTCTAGCGGATGTGATAGCGGCACTGGTGGGAGGTCGTGAGGAGCAGACCGACCTGCTCCGCACGATCGTGCAGAATACATCCCAGGCGGGGGGGGGGGGGGGCGTCAAGACAGAGGGCCTCGTGAGCCCCGTGAAGTGTCGTACTCGGATTTCATGAGTACGCACCCTCCAGTGTTCACCGAAGCCGAAGAACCACTGGAGGCGGACAACTGGCTGCGGACCATCGAGTCCAAGTTCGGGCTGCTCCAATGTATGGAGCGGCAGAAGACTCTGTTCGCAGCGCAGCAACTCCACGGTGCCGCTGGTGCATGGTGGGCGAACTATGTCGCCTCACGTCCGGCTGGCCATGCCGTGGAATGGCAAGAATTCCGGGAGGCGTTCCGCGCCTATCACATTCCTCCCGGGATCATGAAGAGGAAGTTCCAAGAATTTTTGGAACTGAAGCAGGGCGGGAGGAGTGCCCACGACTACTCCCGTGCCTTCAACCATCTGGCGCAATACGCGTCAGACTATATCTCCACTGAGGAGAAGAAGCAGGAACACTTCTATCGGGGGTTACTGTGGGGACCACCCCGTGGTTCACCCACTCCAGGATCGCATATGGTGGTGCCGTGCGATGCGGCACCCAACAGCACACACGAAAAGAATAAAGGATAACATACAAACTTTTATTTAATATAAAACAGCGGAAATCTTTTTACAAAACCTAGTCAAACAGCGGAAGTAATATACATATATGTCCTCTCATCCTAACTATGCAAAAGTGCAGCCGTCCAGCCCGGTGACGCTACACACTAGCAGCATGGAACCGGAGATCACGGCGGCGTGCAGGGCTCCAGCTCGGCCGTGTACCCCGACGGGGGCATCGCCTCGTCCTCGGAACCTTCCTCATAACTCTCACCTGCACACAGCTCAAATATTGCAACTGTGAGCACGAAGGCTCAGCAAGTGTTAACCGTCAACCCTAGGCATGGAACTCTACGTGCAAGGATATGTAAGATGGGAAAAGGAATTTGCGACAAAGACACGCCTATAAGTTGGTCCTTACTTTCAGTTTTATAGCAGCAGATTCATGTGCCTTAGGCAGCCCTCACATCGGAAGTCCACAATCAAACAAGAAACGCTTTCCTCCAATGTGGTGAAGCCCAAAGTGGAATATAAACTTAATTAGCTCTATATCTACAGCAATCAAGGTATTTAAGACATTAAGAGCAATGCAGCATTTTTAGTTGGTTATTTCACTTCTTACTACGTCACAGCGCAGTGAACAAGCGGGTACTCAAATAACCGCGAGGGACGGTGATTGCAATCAAGACACACCCGGATAACACGTCACATACACCCACTTTCAGAAGCGTGGTTCCACACCCCTTCCTACTCTGTTGTATGCAACAACCTTTCAAAGGCAACCCAAATGCCGAACCGGTCCATCCGTAATGGGTAGGAGGTCCCCGCGTGGAGCGTGACTGTGCCCACCGGCAGATTTACACCTTGCTACCCTCAACCCACTCCTATTTACGGTTGGGTAAGCCTCGACACCCAGGTTAACCAATTACATCGGTTTCCTGGTTCCCATATGCCAGTATGCATCCGGTACTGTTCGATACTTGTCCAGCAGGGCCGCACACGGACGGTCCTCAACCGACACCAACAGGGCTAAGCACGTGAGACCTCTGCTCACTGCATCCTATCCCCCCTGCTGGGTCTCATTTTCTTACAACTCAAGCTATTATCTACCTCTTTTCATCCCGTGCAATAAGTACTATCTCGCGAGTAGCTTCCAACCACTCGACTTCTACCGAGATCCTAAACATTAGCATGGCATTATCTAATCATCGAGTCTGTAAACTACCCAACCCACCATAGGATTTTAAGAGGCTATGCAAGTGGGGTTTCAATCACCCTAACTCTAATGCAAACATTCAACCTAGACATAAATGATACAAATGAAAACTTTATAAAAGGTAGTTAAGTGCAAACCGGGGCTTGCCTGGTTGCAAGTTAAATGTAAAGTCAGCTTCCGGTGGCAGGAC
This sequence comes from Neostapfia colusana, assembly GCA_030760725.1. Lineage (NCBI taxonomy): Eukaryota > Viridiplantae > Streptophyta > Magnoliopsida > Poales > Poaceae > Neostapfia > Neostapfia colusana. Next base: position 21,573,031 of record JASWHV010000017.1, on the reverse strand, counting down.
GTCCAAAGGCTCCGGCGTATTCTCAACATCGGTCACTATTATGAAATGTAATAAAATACATGTATAAGTATTAAGAATTTATAAGAATTGGACTTCTATTCATAGCTATTGCTATTTATAATCCTTAATTGGCTTTGGGATTTTTACAGTGGAGACTAGACTCTCTAAGGATGATTTGAGCCAAATTTGGAGACATGTCATTGCACAATGTAGTCTTTAAAATTCCTACAAGTACAATGCTTATCTGAATTTTGAGCCCAAATCAGGAGCTTGACATAGCTAATGGTAAAAGATCTGATTAGGGTAAGTGTCCATGGTTCTAACAAAATTTGTTTCACCATTTTTAGAGCTATCATCAGAGAGATATGAATTTTTGAACTTAAACAGGAGTTCTGAAAAAGCTTCTGTTTAAATTTGATATTTCAAATAAAGGCTGAACTTGAGAAGGTAATTTTACCTAGCAAATGACCTCCAATAAAGCCCAAATTTTTACTGGAGATCAGTATCTATGAAGAGGTTTGGCTACCCAAATTTGGGAATATTTCATAAAGAATTGCTCCTGTAATAAATCCCTAAAGGATTTATTAGAAACAATTCTACAGAAATTCCTGGGCATTTTCATAGCCTAAAATTGGTTTCTCTGTGAAGTACTCCTCCTGAGGAATCCAACAAAATTGGTCTTACTCTTTTTGGAGTTTTCTACACAAAGTTATGGCCTTGTAAAGATCAGCTAATTTCTGAAATTATTTCTCTAATGGAAACTTCAAATAATTGGGCTGGGCCCACTGTTTTAATTCGGGCCAGTCAGATTTTGGCAACACCGGGGGCTACGGGGTTATTCCCGTGCAGCCGCACCAGATCCGGCGCCACAAGCCGATCCAGCGCCTTCCTGGTGCCACTGACAGGTGGGGCAGGCCCCCACCTTCTTCAACCTCGCGCCCGGCCGGCCTCCTCGCCGGAGAAGCGACTGTGCCTCGTCGGAACGGCTGTCCCGTGCCTCAAACGGCTCAACCCTCGCCGCCTGTGCCTAAAACCCGATGAGGAACACTTTGGTAAGCTCGGTGGCGGTGCTAACTGGCCGGAAATACCTCCCCGACGGTGGCCGTAACTCGGGCGACTCCGGCGACGTGGTGTTCGCCCGGCAAGCCCGGAAACCGACCGCAGTTGGGTCCTACAGCACCACGGTGACCTGGGGAGCTCGGAACACTACCCTGATCCCCCGGAAAACGGCTGGAAACATGAGCTCACCGTGTGACCGAAATGGTTCTTCCCCGCCGTGAGGAAAAACACGGAGAACTCTTTGGACTCTGCATAGATTTGCTTGCCGTTTGCTCGAGAAGGGTCGTCATGGCTTGGAGAACCTATGCCTAGACTCTTGCGAGCCCCAACCCAATATGGCCCTGGAATTTCCCGATTTATTTCAACTCGGTTCCAAGGAACCCCGGCGACAAACTTCGAATTCCGGCCATCCTAGGCTATGACCTAGCTCCAAACTGGGAGGACAGGAAGAAGGGTCGACAACGCACCTAGAACACCGGTTGGATGAGCGTGAACGAGCCGGAGGTGGCCTGTCAACGGTGCAGCGTCTTGGCGGCAAGCTGGAAAATGGAACGATGAACTTAGGCTCAGTTCTCGTGACCAGCTCGAAGGAACGGCAGGGGCTGTCGTCAGAGAGGAACTAGAGGGCCTTGCGCACCTTCCTACGACCTCAACCGGTCGTGACAACGTCGGAGTGGTGTCGATGACGGACGGCGACGCGGATCAACCGAGCGGCGGCCGAGGCTACGCGAACTGAGCAGGGAACAGGGAAAACACGTCGGTGAACGGCCGAGAGAGCAAGGGGGGTTGTTCTGGGACTGCGGCACGCGCGGACGATCAAGTAGGCGGCAGAAACAGGAGGTGGCGCAGCACACCTCGGGCGGGGGTCGGAGACGGGAGCTGTCGCGCCCCTGCTGTTCGACCGAATGGAGCAAAGGCGGTAGCTCCTGTGGGTGGCTGACAAATGGGCCCCACCTCCCCTCTTTGTTTAATCAACTTTTTCTTATATTTTCCCACCAGCAACTCAACATTAAAAACTTGACTTTAACCCCAAGTCATAGTTTGAATTTGCTGAATTCAAATAGTTTGAATTCGGGTGTGAAATTTAGATGTGGTTTGATCATTTGAATTTGAAAAAGAGTTTGAATTACCCACTTTGTATTGCCTCAAAAATATAGCAAACCAGCTCCAAATTTCCAACTTTTGGCATGGCTGCTCATTCAAAGGTGGAGAACACATTTGTGAACCCAAATTTTGAAATTGAGGGAATTGGAATTTGAAACTCAATTTAAAATTCAGATTAGAGGGCTTCTCCTTTTAATTCCAAACAAATATCAAAACTCCTCCAAATTAGCTGAAATTTGGAAGGGTGAATATTTGGACTATGAAGATCCAAGTTATGAATTTAGATCTCCATGTTTGGAAGTTTGGGGAAGTCTAAACCCTCACTTTGAACTCACACTTATTATAATTCCAAGTTTTAATTCCCCTCATTTTTCATAAGTGTACATGAGCTGAATTTTCTTGCTACCACTTTTTAGGGATTTTACATCCCTCCCTCCTTAAAAAGAATCTCGTCCCGAGATTCTAAAGGAAAAGTAAAGTGGGGAAAAACTTCACCGGGTATATGATGATAGCAAGTCCGGATAATATGTTCGTAAATAGTCCTCGCTTTCCCATGTCGCCTCATCAGCGGTATGGTTACTCCACAAGACCTTGTAGAATCATAAGGTCCGGTTTCTTGTGGCACGAGTCTTTTCATCGATAATCTGGATTGGATACTCCGTGTACGTGAGGTCCGGTTGATGAACTTATATGTCTTCTGTGCGGACTTCAGCCGAGGGCTTGAGGCATTTTCTCAGCTGAGAGATGTGGAAGACGTTGTGAATGCCTGTGAGCGACGCTGGTAACTCTAGGTGATAGGCCACGGGTCCGCATCTTTCAATGACGGCGAACGGACCAATGAACCGCGGCGCAAGTTTACCCTTCACTCCGAAACGATGAACTCCTTTCATCGGAGACACACGGACATAAACGTGGTCCCCGATGTCGAAGTGGAGAGGTCGGCGTCTTTTATCCGCATAGCTTTTCTGACGAGATTGAGCGGCCTTAAGGTTGGCTTGTATCACTCGCACTCGTTCTTCAGCCTCATTCACAAGTTCAATGCCGTAGATGACTCGCTCGGCGGACTCGCACCAATTGAGAGGTGTGCGACATTTCCAGCCGTAGAGAGCTTCATACGGCGCCATCTTGATGCTAGCTTGATAGCCATTGTTGTAAGAAAACTCCGCCAACGGCAAATGATCGTCCCAATTCTTGCCGTGGTGGATGGCACAAGCGCGTAGCATGTCTTCCAGCACTTGATTCACCCGTTCAGTTTGACCATCCGTTTGCGGGTGATATGCGGAGCTTCGGATCAGTGATGCGTGCAGCTGTTCCCAAAACCGAGAGACGAACAGCGCACCGCGATCTGAGATGATGGAGCGGGGAACACCGTGCAAACATAAGATCTTTGCAATGTACAGCTCCGCATATTGCTTGGCCACGTACTTCGTATGCACGGGGATGAAATGAGCCGACTTGGTTAGTCGATCGACTATCACCCAAATTGAGTCATGCTTGTGAGACGTGAGAGGTAACCCGACTATGAAGTCCATGCAAATATCCTCCCACTTCCACGCCGGAATGTTCAACAGTTGCAGCTGTCCGGCTTTACGCATATGGTCGGCCTTCACACGCCGACACGTATCACATTCGGATACGTATTTTGCGATTTCTCTCTTCATCCGTGTCCACCAAAACCTGGTTTTTAGATCCTGGTACATCTTGTTGCTGCCCGGATGAATAGAATACTTGGACAAATGAGTCTCGTCCAAGATTTTCTTCCGAAGCTTCATGTCACGGGGTACCACTATACGGTCTTTAAACTATAGAGTGCCGTGTTCATCTCTTCGGAAGCACTTCATTTCGCCATTCTCCATCCTTCTCCGAATGTGCGACATTCCCATGTCTTTCTTCTGAGCTTCCATAATCTCCTCTCTTATGGTTGGGATGAGAGCAAGATTATATAATGCCCCATATGGAACCAAGTACAGACTCGGCTCCTCCTCTTCAAGTGGGGTGATGGACAGACTGTTGACATGGGATTTGCGGCTTAAGGCATCGGCAACCACGTTTGCCTTCCCGGGATGGTAGTGAATCTCGATCTCATAGTCTTTGATCAGTTCTAGCCATCTCCGTTGCCGCATATTCAACTCCTTTTGAGTGAATATATATTTCAGACTTTTGTGGTCGGTGTAGAGGTGCACTAAGTTCCCAAGCAAATAGTGCCTCCACATCTTCAAGGCCAATACCACAGCAGCGAGCTCAAGATCATGAGTCGGATAGTGCTGCTCTTGGTTACGAAGTTGACGTGAGCCATAGGCGACCACTCTTCCTCCTTGCATCAATACACAGCCAAGCCCGATGCTAGACGCATCACAATATACGTCAAAGGGCTTGGTTGTATCCGGTTGAGCTAAAACCGGGGCTGTTGTAAGATGCTTCACTAATGCCTGGAAAGCTTCTTCACAAGCTGAGTTCCAAACATATTTGATCCCCTTTTTCAACAGTTCAGTCATCGGCTTAGCAAGCTTGGAGAAATTTGGTATGAATCTCCGATAATATCCTGCTAACCCGAGGAAACTCCTGACTTCATGGACTGATGTGGGGGACTTCCATTTCAGCACTTGTTCAATTTTGCTTGGATCAACTGCAATGCCTTCTGCAGAAATAATGTGACCACGGAATGGCACTTGGCTGATCCAAAACTCGCACTTGCTGAACTTGGCATAAAGCTTATGGTCTCTTAATCGTTGAAGCACGATATGCAAGTGCTTGGTGTGTTCCTCTTCAGACTTGGAGTAGACCAAGATGTCGTCTATGAACACTACCACAAACTTGTCCAACTCCGTCATGAACACTGAGTTCATGAGATACATGAAGTGTGCCGGGGCGTTGGTGAGACCAAAGGACATGATGAGGTACTCATATAACCCATATCTCGTCGAGAAGGCCGTCTTTGGGATATCCTCCGCTCGGATCTTGATTTGATGATATCCGGAGCGAAGATCCATCTTTGAAAACACACTTGCACCCACAAGTTGATCGAATAATATATCGATGCGGGGCAGTGGATATTTATTCTTAATGGTAACGACGTTGAGAGGCAGGTAGTCCACACACAACCTCAAGGTTTCATCCTTCTTCTTCACAAACAGCGCCGAGCATCCCCATGGTGAGGAACTCGGTCGAATGAAACCCTTCTTCATCAAATCATTGAGCTGCTCCTTTAGTTCAGCCAGCTCATTCGGAGCCATCTTATACGGTCTCCGTGAGATCGGTGTCGTCCCCGGTACAAGTTCAATCTTGAACTCGACATCTCTTTCGGGTGGCATACCCGGAAGATCGTCCGAAAAGACATCCGGGTATTCACGGACCACACGAATATCCTCAAGTTTCGTGGCTTCCGTGTTATAGGTGGCTGGAGTTTCTTGAACCGAATGGTCAAGAATAAGAACATGTGGTTCATGGAGTGGAGAGTTTAATCGAACCACACGTGGAATGATGTCAAGAACAGCACCATGGCAATGTAGCCATGACATTCCTAAAATGACATCAAGTTTTTGACTTTCTAACATGATTAGAGAAGTCGGATATAGATTCCCACCCAACTGTAATGGTGCTCTATAGACCATTCTATCAGCTGTTATTTTCCCACCCGGAGAACATATCAAATATGAATTATTTGTGGGAATGATAGGCAGTTGATATTTAATAACATAAGACTGACTTATGAAATTATGGGTGGCACCGGAGTCAAAAAGTATGACAACGGGATGATCTAGGTAAGAGAACGTACCCGCGAGGATGGGTTCGCCTTCCGGCACGTCTTCGAGGGCTAAGTGGTGGACGTTGCCGGGTTTTGGTGCTGGTTTCTTGGGCTGATTGCGGGGCTGATTAGCACCCTGATATGGTGCGGCACCCCTGCCCTGTCGCGGCTTGGGGCAGTCCCTCGAAATGTGCCCGACACGGCCACACGTGTAGCACGTGTAAGGTGTCGGGGTCCCGCCGACTTGAGGACGGAATCCTGGTGCACGCTGTTGAAACTGGGGCACACGCAGGACCATCCTTTTCTGCTGCTGTTGCTGTGGTGGATACGTCGGTCGAAAGCCCGGCGCATTATATTGCCGACCGCGAAACTGAGGCGGTCACGCCGGTGGCTGCCATCTCTGACCGGATGGTGAACGATACACCACGCGGTATTTCTGTGGCGTCCCACCACTGCTGCTCGTCAGCGCGCTGCGTTTCCTCTTGTCAGAACCGCGCTGGCGCTGAGCATTCGCCTGTAGAATCGCGGCATTAACTAGGTCGTTGAATGTGCCGCGATTGCTCTGGGCGAAATGGACCTTCATCTTGGAGTTCAGGCCCCGGAAGAACGCATTGCGCTTGTTGTCTTCCGTGCCCACAAATCCTGGCGCATACTGCGCCAGCCGGTTGAATAACCTGGAGTACTCATGAGCACTCCTCTTGCCTTGTCGTAGCGCCAGGAACTCCTGGAGCTTCATCTCCATCACACCGGGAGGTATGTGATAGGCGCGGAACGCCTCCCGAAACTCCGTCCATGTGACGGCATGGCCAGCCGGTAAGGAGGCGGTGTAGTTCGCCCACCAGGTACCGGCTTCTCCTTGAAGCTGTTGCGCTGCGTACAGCGCCTTGTGATGTTCGGTGCATCGTAGCAGCCCGAACTTTGCCTCCAGAGTGCGGATAAAACTGTCCGCCTCCAAAGGTTCTTCGGCCTCCGTGAAGACCGGTGGATGGGTCGCCATGAATTCTGAATATGAACTTTGTTGGGGCTGGCGTTGCCCATTGTCTTGGCGCCCTCCCTGATGGGATGCATTCTGCTGCACTAGCATCCGCAGCAGCTCGGTTTGCTCGTCGCGCGAGCCGAGCACTGCGGCGAGAACCTCCGCCAGGTTTCTTGGAAGTTCTGGCGGTGGAGGAGGTGGTTGCTTCTGCGTCGTTGTCTGCTCCGGAGGTGGAGACTCATCACCACGAACTTGACTCGGACCTCCCTCCTCTTGCGTAGACCGTGTACGCACCATTCTGCATTCACATCATTTAAACGATCAGCACATGTTGGTTTATTTCATCCAGTCTATACAATAGTAATACAAGAATGGCATAGATAATGCGCATAACAAGCACACATATGGATAAAGTATAAACTTTATGCAACATATACATCCCTGGACCATGTCCCATGATCGAGTTCCAAAGTATTGAACTTTATGGGTTAAAAGTTCATTTCGACCATCGGGGTCACCACGGATGTGTGAGTGCGTTAGCATGCGTAATTCCTCGCTATTGTATTGGACCCAAACATGTACAAACTCGAAATGATACGCGGAATGCAGAAACTTTTCGACTCCAACTCGCTGTTTTACAAAAGCCACTGGACGTCGAACGGTGAAACTAAGTGTTTTGGTCGAAACACAGAAAATTCCGGAGAGCATTTGGTCTGCCCTGTTTCTTGACAGTACCTACTCATCTGAGATTTTCATCCCATTGGAGGGAGATTTTGTTCTGGAACTCTACAGAAAAATTGTAGAGGACTTCAAAACCTTTCCAGAATGGTATCCCACACCTCCATTGATTCAACCAATCCTATGTTATGCCCTGTTCAAGTTCAGCAAAAGTTTCTGCCAAAAACAGGGGAGATTCTTCCTAAGTTTTTGAGATTGAATCTATACTCCCAATTGACTGTTAGTTTCAATATAGGAGTTTACTAACCCCTAAATGAAATCCTAGACTTCATTGTGACACTTTTCTTTGAAAATAAACTTTTATGCAGTCGGTACTACGTTTCCTCACCAAAGAAAAATACTAAACCGGTATTCCGGCATATACGTGTCAAATGGTGGAACTAAAGTCGTCGCTCACAAACGGTTTCTACATGTCATGCACTAACGTGGTTAGTGTACCTGCAGAAAAACACACAATAATGATGCACACAAAGGTTTTAACATTGCAGGCAGTTCCATATCATAGTAAAAACATACGGTCCGTATCATTGCCATACGGATCGTCCTTGAGTCAAGCCACGTCTCAAGGTACATGGTCGTATTTTCAAACCACACGACGGGGAACCCGAGTAGAGCGTGAACGGGTCGTCACGGTTGGGAATTTTATCAACCCAACGGATACCACCTACTGCCTCATGACCGTTGAGGCACGCCGATGGCGAGCGCTGCGTATGGCCCTTTGAACATTGAACGTTCAAGAGTTGCACACTATCGTGTTGCTTACCACACGATGGGGTATTCTCACTTTTGCCTAAAGCACGCTGGAGATCAGCGTTTTCATATGCTCTCAGAACCATTGAGAGGTTCAGAGACTCATATTCACTACCGTGCCAAGCCACGGTATACCATACCATACTATTACTCGTATGGGGAGTTACCGCAATTGATCCGCCTGCGGTGGCATACCTTACCTCTTACCTGACGTCGAAGCGTCGTTACAGAATGTATAACACATAAGTTAGCTTTTCCACCTTAGTAACTACTACTGTCATAGACCTTATGTGGGCCTAATGACTAATCCTCACTCGACTACTTCTAAGTTTTCAAAAATAGGCTCTTTTCGAGCGTGCTATTCCCAATGCGGCTCTGATACCACGTCTGTGGGGACCGCCCCGTGGTTCACCCACTCCAGGATCGCATAGGGTGGTGCCGTGCGATGCGGCACCCAACAGCACACACGAAAAGAATAAAGGATAACATACAAACATTTATTTAATATAAAAAAGCGGAAATCTTTTTACAAAACCTAGTCATACAGCGGAAGTAATATACATATATGTCCTCTCATCCTAACTATGCAGAAGTGCAGCCGTCCAGCCCGGGGACGCTACACACTAGCAGCATGGAACCGGAGATCACGGCGGCGTGCAGGGCTCCAGCTCGGCCGTGTACCCCGACGGGGGCATCGCCTCGTCCTCGGAACCTTCCTCATAACTCTCACCTGCACACAGCTCAAATATTGCAACTGTGAGCACGAAGGCTCAGCATGTCTTAACCGTCAAACCTAGCCATGGAACTCTACGTGCAAGGATATGTAAGATGGGAAAAGGAATTTGTGACAAAGACACGCCTATAAGTTGGTCCTTACTTTCAGTTTTATAGCAGCAGATTCATGTTTTAGGCAGCCCTCACATCGGAAGTCCACAATCAAACAAGAAATGCTTTCCTCCGATGTGGTGATGCCCAAAGTGGAATATAAACTTAATTAGCTCTATATCTACAGCAATCAAGGTATTTATGACATTAAGAGCAATGCAGCATTTTTAGTTGGCTTATTTCACTTCTTACTACGTCACAGCGCAGTGAACAAGCGGGTACTCAAATAACCGCGAGGGACGGTGATTGCAATCAAGACACATCCGGATAACACGTCACATACACCCACTTTCAGAAGCGTGGTTCCACACCCCTTCCTACTCTGTTGTATGCAACAACCTTTCAAAGGCAACCCAAATGCCGAACCGGTCCATCCGTAACGGGTAGGAGGTCCACGCATGGAGCGTGACTGTGTCCACCGGCAGATTTACACCTTGCTACCCTCAACCCACTCCTATTTACGGTTGGGTAAGCCTCGACACCCAGGTTAACCAATTACATCGGTTTCCTGGTTCCCATATGCCAGTATGCATCCGGTACTGTTCGATACTTGTCCAGCAGGGCCGCACACGGACGGTCCTCAACCGACACCAACAGGGCTAAGCACGTGAGACCTCTGCTCACTGCATCCTATCCCCCCTGCTGGGTCTCATTTTCTTACAACTCAAGCTATTATCTACCTCTTTTCATCCCGTGCAATAAGTACTATCTTGCGAGTAGCTTCCAACCACTCGACTTCTACCGAGATCCTAAACATTAGCATGGCATTCTCTACTCGTCGAGTCTGTAAACTACCCAACCCACCATAGGATTTTAAGAGGCTATGCAAGTGGGGTTTCAATCACCCTAACTCTAATGCAAACATTCAACCTAGACATAAATGATACAAATGAAAACTTTATAAAAGGTAGTTAAGTGCAAACCGGGGCTTGCCTGGTTGCGAGTTAAATGTAAAGTCAGCTTCCGGTGGCAGGACGTCCAAAGGCTCCGGCGTATCCTCAACTTCGGTCACTATTATGAAATGTAATAAAATACATGTATAAGTATTAAGAATTTATAAGAATTGGACTTCTATTCATAGCTATTGCTATTTATAATCCTTAATTGGCTTTGGGATTTTTACAGTGGAGACTAGACTCTCTAAGGATGATTTGAGCCAAATTTGGAGACATGTCATTGCACAATGTAGTCTTTAAAATTCCTACAAGTACAATGCTTATCTGAATTTTGAGCCCAAATCAGGAGCTTGACATAGCTAATGGTGGAAGATCTGATTAGGGTAAGTCTCCATGGTTCTAACAAAATTTGTTTCACCATTTTTGGAGCTATCATCAGAGAGATATGAATTTTTGAACTTAAACAGGAGTTCTGAAAAAGCTTCTGTTTAAATTTGAATTTTCAAATAAAGGCTGAACTTGAGAAGGTAATTTGACCTAGCAAATGACCTCCAATAAAGCCCAAATTTTTACTGGAGATCAGTATCTATGAAGAGGTTTGGCTACACAAATTTGGGAATATTTCATAAAGAATTGCTCCTGTAATAAATCCCTAAAGGATTTATTATAAACAATTCTACAGAAATTCCTGAGCATTTTCATAGCCTAAAATTTGTTTCTCTGTGAAGTACTCCTCCTGAGGAATCCAACAAAATTGGTCTTACTCTTTTTGGAGTTTTCTACACAAAGGTATGGCCTTGTAAAGATCAGCTAATTTCTGAAATTATTTCTCTAATGGAAACTTCAAATAATTGGGCTGGGCCCACTGTTTTAATTCGGGCCAGTCAGATTTTGGCAACACCGGGGGCTACAGGGTTATTCCCGCGCAGCCGCACCAGATCCGGCGCCACAAGCCGATCCGGCGCCTTCCTGGTGCCACTGACAGGTGGGGCAGGCCCCCACCTTCTTCAACCTCGCGCCCGGCCGGCCTCCTCGCCGGAGAGGCGACTGTGCCTCGTCGGAACGGCTGTCCCGTGCCTCAAACGGCTCAACCCTCGCCGCCTGTGCCTAAAACCCGACGAGGAACACTTTGGTGAGCTCGGTGGCGGTGCTAACTGGCCGGAAATACCTCCCCGACGGTGGCAGTAACTCGGGCGACTCCGGCGACGTGGTGTTCACCCGGCAAGCCCGGAAACCGACCGCAGTTGGGTCCTACAGCACCACGGTGACCTGGGGAGCTCGGAACACTACCCTGATCCCCCGGAAAACGGCTGGAAACATGAGCTCACCGTGTGACCGAAATGGTTCTTCCCCGCCGTGAGGAAAAACACGGAGAACTATTCGGACTCTGCATGGATTTGCTTGCCGTTTGCTCGAGAAGGGTCGTCATGGCTTGGAGAACCTATGCCTAGACTCTTGCGCGCCCCAACCCAATATGGCCCTGGAATTTCCCGATTTATTTCAACTCGGTTCCAAGGAACCCCGGCGACAAACTTCGAATTCCGGTCAACCTAGGCTATGACCTAGCTCCAAACTGGGAGGACAGGAAGAAGGGTCGACAACGCACCTAGAACACCGGTTGGATGAGCGTGAACAAGCCGGAGCTGGCCGGTCGACGGTGCGGCGTCTTGGCGGCAAGCTGGAAAATGGAACGATGAACTTAGGCTCAGTTCTCGGGACCAGCTCGAAGGAACGGCAGGGGCTGTCGTCAGAGAGGAACTACAGGGCCTTGCGCACCTTCCTACGACCTCAACCGGTCATGACAACATCGGAGTGGTGTCGATGACGGACGGCGACGCGGATCAACCGAGCGGCGGCCGAGGCTACGTGAACTGAGCAGGGAACAGGGAAAACACGTCGGTGAACGGCCGAGAGAGCAAGGGGGGGTTGTTCTGGGACTGTGGCACGCGCGGACGATCAAGTAGGCGGCAGAAACAGGAGGTGGCACGGCACACCTCGGGCGGGGGTCGGAGACGGGAGCTGTCGCGCCCCTGCTGTTCGACCGAATGGAGCAAAGGCGGTAGCTCCTGTGGGTGGCTGACAAATGGGCCCCACCTCCCCTCTTTGTTTAATCAACTTTTTCTGATATTTTCCCACCATCAACTCAACATTAAAAACTTGACTTCAACCCCAAGTCATAGTTTGAATTTGCTGAATTCAAATAGTTTGAATTTGGGTGTGAAATTTGGATGTGGTTTGATCATTTGAATTTGAAAAAGAGTTTGAATTCCCCACTTTGTATTGCCTCAAAAATATAGCAAACCAGCTCCAAAATTTCCAACTTTTGGCATGGCTGCTCATTCAAAGGTGGAGAACACATTTGTGAACCCAAATTTTGAAATTGAGGGAATTGGAATTTGAAAGTCAATTTAAAATTCAGATTAGAGGGCTTCTCCTTTTAATTCCAAACAAATATCAAAACTCCTCCAAATGAGCTGAAATTTGGAAGGGTGAATATTTGGACTATGAAGATCCAAGTTATGAATTTAGATCTCCATGTTTGGAAGTTTTGGGAAGTCTAAACCCTCACATTGAACTCACACTTATTATAATTCCAGGTTTTAATTCCCCTCATTTTTCATAAGTGTACATGAGCTGAATTTTCTTGCTACCACTTTTTGGGGATTTTACAGTTACTGTAAAAGCCCAAGAAAAGGGACTTGCAAAAATTTTTATGCACCTCACAACACAACAGTTTGGTTGTGGGTAGATTGTGAAATATTGTGAAGAGCAAGTGGCCTCCATCAAAAGAATGATTAGAGGGGAAAGCCTTCACTTTCACAATGTAGGGTTTCTACACATGAGCATGAGAGGTTGAGCTCACCCCTAGGATTTGAAAAGTCTTGGGAAGGTTCAGTCCAAAGCTCATGCAAATTCAACAATTTTTGAGGCACTTTTGGGTTATTTCAAAAAGAGGCCAATTTGAATGTAAATTCAAATTGCAGCAACTTTCATCACCCAAAATTAAAAGTTAGCTCCATATCTATACTCAGCACATTTTTCTGAGTAAACCCACCAATTTTTATCTCCATTGGAGCTCATCTTGTCAAGAGCTAAATTTGCAAGAATCCAAAACTGAATTTGAATTTCAGTTTAAATATAAACCACATTTAACCAAACAAAGTTTGAATTTGAGAATTCAAATTCAAACAAAGACTTGGGAGCTAAGTCTCACATTAAATTGTGAGTAGCTGGTGGGATAATTAGCAAAAACAGAAAAGAAATATTAGGGAAAAAGAAGAAAGGGGGAGGCCCACAGGTCAGTGGCACACTGGAGGGGCAGTCGGTTGCTGCAGCCGACCCCGACTTCGCGCGCAAGACAGTGAACGGCGGCGAGCCACCGAGGCAGCGATCGGCCACCTCACAGTGCCAAACCGCGGCTTAAAGGCCAGCGCACAGCCCACGCCGCCTTCCTCCTGCTTTCCAAACGAGAAACCCCCCCCTACCGAGCTCCTTCCTCGTTTCCGCGCGAGCACAGAAACGCCGCCCTTTCTGATCGCCGGCGTCCGGCCAGCACAGGCGCGCTCGTGCCCGACGAGCCACACAAGAAAGGACCGCCTTAAGGTGCTGACTCTTCTAGTCCCTACCGTTCTTCATTTCATGGGCTGTCGAGGGAGTATTTCGCCGGGAAAGCTTCGGGTGTCTTGAGACCGAGCTCCCACAAAATCCCAAAATTCGTGGGGGTTAGCTCATCACTGGGCAAACCGAGTCATGCACACGCTCTATACACGGCCACGACCACCTAGGATCAAAAACCAGTAAAAACCGTGGGCTAGGTTGACGGTTCTTTGAAGTTTTCTGAAGCACAGCCGATATCCGGCCTAGGTCGCCGGTGAGGTCATAGTTACCGCCGTTTTCACGAGGATCGGTGTCCATGTCCGTGACCAGCAGGTGTCAGCGGAGCTCCCCGAGCAAACCGCATCGAAAAAGGTGCGTGGGATGCCGAGTTGGACGTCGCCGGTGAGCTCCCGGCCGCTGTTGCCGTTGGGAGCACTGTTCCGGTGGTTGTCAAGTTCTGGGGAGGGCACCACCGTGTTCCTCAGGCCGAGATAGGCACTGGCGGCGAGATTCAGCAAGCTCCGAGGACCGGAACCCGTCTCCGGCGAGAGCTCCGGCGAGCTTGGCGGCGGGGTCGCGCGGGTGGCCGGAGGAGGACGAAGGGGTAGGCCCCACGCGTCAGCGGCTGGAAATAAAGGGGTGGGATTCTCTGTGGTCCGGGATCCAGTGTGGCCGCGCGGGAAGGAGTCTGTGGCCCCGTGTGGCTCGGATCCAGCGGTCGACACGTGTACGTGGACCCACCCGCAGGATTTAAACATTTCTGGAATTTCCAGTTTTAGTGCAAACTTTAGAACCCCATAACTTTTGCTAGGAAGCTCCAAATTTAGTGATTCAAATTGGGTTGGATTCATCTTGCCTAGCTCTGTCCAGAGATACAACCCAATTTGTATGAAACCCATTAATTAATTCTGGAAAATTCTTTAAAGCTTTTCAGCAAAAGAATTTTAGAGGGAGTTTGGTTCATCCAAAAATTCCCAAATTTTGGCAGAATGTTCTTTAGGACATTAGTAAACCCCTGCAAAAGTTTCAGACCATTTGGAGTTGAATTGGTCAGAGCAATTCAAATTGGAAGGTGCTGTGTTCATTTGAATGCAGAAACAATTTCAGAGAATTTCCAAAACTTGGAAATTCAATTCTGGGCAAACCTTGACTCCAAAAATGCTAGGAAAATTCATGCAAACTCTATGAGCTATAATAGAAATTGTAGTTCATTAAGTTGAGCATGAACAGGGGTATTACCTCAGCATTAATTCTTCCTTGCTGATTTGCCAAGAGAATTATTCTGAGCAAACCACTCCATGAAAAGTGCTAATGTTTGGTCCAGAGAGTTTTCTGGTGACAAGGAACTCACACAAAAATTCTCAGCTCTATTGGAGCTCTAGATCACCCCTGTCCTGTTTACCCACTTAAGGGATTAAAATGGAAAAGGGGAAAACCACTTAGCATTTAACCATGTGACTAAGTCCAAGCCAAACCACCAACACCAGTTCATATTTAAATTCTTAAACAAAGTTCCAGGTGTTAGAGGCTGGTTATTAGAACCAATAGTAGGAGTCTTACTCTAGAACTCACATTTGCATCTAAATTAACATGTAGTATTTCATTAACGTGTAGCCATTGAAGAAGAGACTCCGGAAGTGCTGGACTTCCTCCTTCCGGACGAAGAACTAACTCCTGACCAGCAGCAACAAGGCAAGCCCCGGTTTGCATTAACCCTTTTTAAAAGTTTTACTTTGTTTACATGTGTCATATGAAGTATGTATGTGCATTAGGTATAGGATGAATGAAACCCCACTTGCATAACCAAAGGTTCCTAAAAGAGTGAGGGTAGTGTTAAGGACCTCGAGTAGACAGGCTATGCTTAATGAGTCATAGGACTTCGGTACAAGTCGAGTAGTTGGAATCTACTCGCGAGATAGGCATTGGGACACACGGGTTCGGTGGAGTGATGTGAGATCACTTTAGTAATGAAAATGAGACTAGGCAGGGGCTAGGGCGCAGCAAGAGAGAGTCTTGTGTGCGCAGCCCTGCCCGTGTCGATTGAGGACCGATCCGTGTGCGGCCCTGCTGAACAAGTATTGAATGTACCGAAGGCATATCGGATATATGGGCCCCGATAAACCGATGTAGCCTAAACCTCCGGGCGTCGAGGCATAGCACACCGATTTATAGGTGTAGGTTGAGGGCAGCAAGGTGGAAATCTGCCAACGGGCATAGAGAGATGCTCCGTGTGGGGAACCTCCTGCTCGTTTCGGTGCGACCGGTTCGACGTTTGGGCTGTTGGGTGAAAGGTTGTCCCGTACGACATCGAGTGAGCGTGCTGTGCAGCTCCACGGGTGGGCGTACGTGACGTGCTCTTTGGGTTTTCCCTGCAGGTGTATATCGAGTCGATTCGCCGTCCCTCGCGGTGACGAGTACCGCTTGTTCACTGCGTCGTAACGTAGACTAATGGATGAAATATGTTGATTCAATGATGCTGATTGATATAATTGTATTGCTACATGTGTGCCACCAAATACTGCTTACTAAATTTCAGATTTCATGAACAGTTAACTTATTGCTAAAAGATGAACTAAGGATGAACTTGTAGGCGTGTCGTTTTGCTGAAATGCTACCAACCTATGTCCATTGTACACCTCATGTAGAGTTTCATGCTTAGGTGAGTCGGTTAAGCCTTGCTGAGCCTTCGTGCTCACGGTTGCTGCATAAGTGTTTTTCAGGTGAGGAGCCACCCACGGACTCGGAGTACGAGTCCACCGGCGAGGGTTACCCTCCGTCGGGGACCACGGCTGAGTGGGAGCCGTACACGCCGCGCTGAGCTGAGACGTGCAGCTAGTGTGGGTTGCCCTAGGGCTGGGCAACCGACTTTTGCTAAATAGGCAGGCGTGAGTTGTATAGTGTAGTCTTCCGCTGTGTAATAGAACAATAGTTGTAACTGAAGTTTGTACTTATTTGTACAGTTTCAGCTGTTTTTCCCATGTAATATATTGTGTTCTTATGACGTGTGCTGTCGGGTGTCGCATCGCGCGGCACCACCCTCTGCGATCCTGGATGAGCGGATTCCGGTCCGCCACAGCCTGGTATCAGAGCTGCAGTGGGGATAGCACAGTACTAAAGGACTGCATTATGGGAAAAACTTAGGTATACGGTGAGGATTCGGTAGTTGCCCAAGTAAGGACTATATTAGCATAGTTACTTAAAGTGGCAAAGACTAACTTATGTGTTATAATTCTGAATTTCAATTATGTAACGACGCACCTACGCTCTGGTAAGTATGGTAAGGAACGCCACCGAAAGCGGTTCAATTTCGGTTAGCTCTCCCTGACGAGGAACGTGGTTCAGGGATTGATCTCACAGCTTGGTGTGAGATGTCAATATGAATCTCTTGGACTCTTCATGTCCCTGAGTTCATATGAAACGCTGATCCCTAGCGTGCATTAGGCAAGTAAGCGGAGACCCCATCGCGTGGTCAGTAACGCGAAAGTGTGTTCGTCTGGAAATAGCCCAGGAGGACATACGCAGCGCTTGCCATCGGCGTGCCCTGCAGGGCAGTAGGTGGTATCTGTTGGGTTGATAACATTCCCAACCGTGACGACCCGTTCATGGCATACTCGGGTTCCCCGTCGTGTGGTGTTGAAACACGATCACGTGCCTTGAGACGTGACTTAGCTCAAGGACGGCCGTATGACAATGATACGGGCGTTTGTATTTACTTTCAAATATGGAACTGCCTGAAATGAATAACCATTGAGTGCACCATTATTGTGTGGTTTTCTGCAGGTACTAACCACGTATGTATCCGTGTAGAAAACGTGTGCGAGAGACCGTTTAGTGCCACACTTGAGACGTATATACCGGTATGAACCGGTTAGGATTTTCTTTTGTAAGGAACGTAGTACCGAGACATTGTAGGCATATGCATGAGTATAATGATGACAAAGAATTAAAATCTATAGGTTCAACAGTTAGGACCCTGGTTGGATATAAGAATGGGATGGTGATGAGTGTAGTTCCAAAAGAGACTGAAAAACAGAGTGCTCTGTTTTGGGCAGCATGTTTGCTGATCTTCAACAGGGCATAACTCACAGGTCTTTTAGCCCCGGGAGGTGTGCTATATAGTTCTGGAAAGGTATTCAAGTACTCTACAACTTTGTTGTAGACTTCCAGAGCTGAAACTCGCCTTAAGATGGCTGAAATCCCAGAGGAATGTAAACTGTCCAGAATCAGGGCAGAGTAAAACATCCTCTGAACTGATCTGTTTTTCAAATATAACTCCCAGTAGAAAAATCTAAAATTGTCATATAATCCATCCTTAGAAAGAGTAGAAGATGTTTGCCATCTTTGCAATTCAAAGTTTCTGAAATTTCAGCACAGAATTTAGTGGATATCAGGATTGGAAACAACCACTTCCAAGGGAGGTGCTGTTAAAATTCTTCCAGAAATTCTGCTAACTTTGAATTAGCATAACATTTTAATCAAAGCTGATCTGGGGGCAAATGAGTACTTGTTGGAAAGATACTAAAGTTAACTTTAACTTTGATATTCAACTTGAGTCATGAAAATGCACAGAACCAGATCAAAACTTGGAATAGGTAGCAACTGGTCATTCTGACAGAAGAATGACAGTTGAGCTCATTGGAGAGGGTGTTGTATCCTAAGGGTGTGATATGTGATGACAACGCGATAGTAATGTCTCGTAGAGACCAAACCCAGTTATGTTGAGCTTCCAAACAGGGGGTTCATCAAGTTGGATTAAACTAACTTGTGTTTGGTCTGGTAATGGTGTAGCTTGTGCAAAGTTATTACATTATCTACGTACGAGATATTTCGCATGTTTGGTTGTCGTAATGTTTTTACGCCCAGTTCTATTGGACTGCATGCAAAATGTTGCGGGACTGATGTTTAATGTCGTACGGTTGCAGATGGTTCGTACTAGGACCACGCACGAGGTTGGGGGCTCTAGCCAAGGTGGAGGCGAGGACTCCCAGCCACCGGCCTACGACAGCACCCCGCAGCAGCAGCCACCACCGCCGCCTCCGCTTACTCTAGCGGATGTGATAGCGGCATTGGTGGGAGGTCGTGAGGAGCAGACCGACCTGCTCCGCACGATCGTGCAGAATACGTCCCAGGCAGGAGGACGTCAAGAGCGAGGGCCTCGTGAGCCCCGCGAAGTGTCGTACTCGGATTTCATGAGTACGCACCCTCCAGTGTTCACCGAAGCTGAAGAACCACTGGAGGCGGACAACTGGCTGCGGACTATCGAGTCCAAGTTCGGGCTGCTCCAGTGTACGGAGCGGCAGAAGACGCTGTTCGCAGCACAGCAGCTCCACGGTGCCGCTGGTGCGTGGTGGGCGAATTATGTCGCCTCACGTCCGGCTGGCCATGCCGTGGAATGGCAAGAGTTCCGGGAGGCGTTCCGCGCCTATCACATTCCCCCCGGAATCATGAAGAGAAAGTTCCAAGAATTTTTGGAACTGAAGCAGGGCGGGAGGAGTGCCCACGACTACTCCCGTGCCTTCAACCATCTGGCGCAGTATGCGTCAGACTACATCTCCACGGAGGAGAAGAAGAGGGAGCACTTCTATCGGGGGTTACATCCCGAAATGAAGACCCACCTCGTACAATGGAACCGCGGCACATTCAACGATCTAGTCAATGCCGCCATCATGCAAGAGGACGCTCAGCGGGAGTTAGCAGCTGAGCAGAGGAAGCGTAGCGCTCCACCTAGCAGCGGTGGGAGTGGCGCTCCCCAGAAGTACCGTATGGTGTATCGGACACCATCCGGGCAGCAGTGGCAACCACCGGCGCGACCGCAACGGTTCGGGGGACGTCCCTTTCAGGCACCTCCGTTCCGTCCGCCGATGCCACCACCAAGACAACAGCAGCAGCAGACGGTACCCCGGGCGTTTCCACCGCCACAACGCGCCCCAGGTTTCCGTCCACCGATCAGCGGGGGACCGCCCCGTTTCACCTGCTTCACGTGTGGCCAAGCGGGCCACTTTGCGAAGGACTGTCCCCAGGGGCAGCAGAGCAGCGGGCAAGCCCAACTTCAGGGCGGTGCTCGAGGCCGACCTCCGGTGAAGAAGGTTAGTCAGCGGACTGGAGGCGTCCGCAACCTCGACAATGAGGACGCCCCAGAGGGAGACAACGTGCTGGCGGGTACGTTTACTCTCAACCATCAAGCCATAGTCATATTATTTGATTCGGGTGCAACCCACAGCTTTATAAGTGCATCCTATGTGGCTAAACATCAATTGCAAGTCTTCCCAACCGACTGCACTTATATGATCTGCTCACCGGGAGGGAAGATTTCAGCTAATATGATGATTCCAAAGGCACCTTTGTGCTTAGGTGGGAAACTATATCCCACCACTTTGATAATCCTTATGGGACAAAAGATTGATGCAATCTTAGGGATGTCATGGCTGCAATACCATGGCGCTGTCCTAGAGACTCGGACACGGACGGTTCACTTAAATTCTCCATTTCACCGTCCGCATTCCATGGTGTTAGACACGCCAGTCCGGGAAGTTTTAGCAATTAATAATGCTGAAGTTCTCAAGTTAGAAGACATCCCCGTAGTCCGGGAGTATCCCGATGTGTTCCCGGATGATCTTCCGGGCATGCCACCTGAGCGGGATGTCGAGTTCAAGATTGAACTTGCACCCGGGACTACGCCCATATCACGGAGACCATACAAGATGGCTCCAAATGAGCTGGCGGAACTGAAAGAACAGCTCAAAGATCTGTTGAGCAAGGGTTTCATTAGGCCGAGTTCCTCGCCTTGGGGATGCTCGGCGCTATTCGTGAAGAAAAAGGATGAGACCCTGAGGCTGTGTGTGGATTACCGGCCGCTCAACGCCGTCACCGTCAAGAATAAGTACCCACTGCCCCGTATTGACATCTTGTTTGATCAACTGGTGGGGGCAAGTGTATTCTCAAAGATGGACCTTCGCTCTGGATATCACCAGATCAAGATCCGGGCGGAGGATATCCCGAAGACGGCGTTCTCGACGAGATACGGCTTATACGAATATCTCGTCATGTCCTTTGGTCTCACAAATGCTCCAGCCCATTTCATGTATCTCATGAACTCGGTGTTCATGCCGGAGCTGGACAAGTTCGTGGTAGTGTTCATCGACGACATCTTGGTTTACTCCAAGACCGAAGCTGAACATGCCGAACACTTGCGGATCGTTCTTCAACGATTGCGAGACCACAAACTCTATGCTAAGTTCAGCAAATGCGAATTTTGGATCAGCCAAGTGCCATTCTTGGGACATATCATCTCAGCTGAAGGCATTGCGGTTGACCCAAGTAAAATCGAGCAAGTGTTGAAATGGAAAGCTCCCACTTCAGTTCATGAAGTCAGAAGCTTCCTCGGGTTAGCGGGATACTACCGGAGATTCATTCCAAGTTTCTCCAAGCTCGCTAAGCCAATGACAGAGTTGCTGAAGAAAGGGACAAAATATGTTTGGAACACGGCGTGTGAAGGAGCGTTCCGAACACTGGTGAAGCATCTCACAACAGCCCCGGTATTAGCTCAGCCGGATACAACGAAGCCCTTCGACGTGTATTGTGACGCGTCCGGTATTGGACTCGGCTGCGTGTTGATGCAGGAAGGACGTGTGGTCGCTTATGGCTCACGCCAACTTCGGAACCATGAGCAGCACTACCCGACTCACGATCTTGAACTTGCTGCCGTGGTGTTGGCGCTGAAAATGTGGAGGCACTATCTCCTGGGGAACTTGGTGCATCTCTACACCGACCACAAGAGCTTGAAATACATTTTCACCCAGAAGGAGCTGAACATGAGGCAGAGGAGGTGGTTAGAACTGATCAAAGATTATGAGATTGAGATCCATTACCACCCCGGCAAGGCGAATGTGGTTGCCGACGCGCTGAGTCGGAAATCGCATGTCCATCACCTCACCATTACACCGGTGGAGGAGGAAGAGCCAAGTTTATACTTGGTTCCTTATGGATCGCTGTACAACCTTGCCCTCATCCCTACTATTAGGGAGGACATCATTGCAGCTCAGAAAACGGATAAAGGCATGGCACATCTCCGGAGACGGATAGACATTGGAGAAATTAAATGTTTCCGGAAAGATGGGGAGGGGACGCTGTGGTTCAATGACCGCATAGTCGTACCCCGGGATATGGAGTTGAGGAAAAAGATCCTCGATGAAGCTCACTTGTCTAAATACTCCATTCATCCGGGCAGCAACAAAATGTACCAAGATTTGAAAAAGAAATTTTGGTGGACGCGGATGAAGCGGGAGGTAGCTAAGTACGTATCCGAGTGCGATACGTGTAGACGAGTGAAAGCTGATCATATGAAGAAATCAGGGCTGCTGCAACCCCTGAAGATCCCGGCATGGAAATGGGAAGATGTGAGCATGGATTTCATTGTGGGATTACCCCTAACAGCCAACAAACATGATTCCATATGGGTAATCGTTGATCGGTTAACCAAGACGGCTCATTTCATTCCGGTGAATACACGTTACAATGCCGGCAAATATGCGGAGCTATACATAGCAAAGATTCTATGCCTATACGGGGTACCCCAGACCATTGTCTCAGATCGAGGTGCATTATTTGTATCTCGCTTTTGGGAGCAGCTACACGCTGCATTGGGTACTAAGTTGATCAGGAGCTCCGCTTATCACCCTCAAACCGATGGTCAGACAGAAAGGGTGAATCAAGTCCTGGAAGACATGTTGAGAGCGTGTGCCATCCACCATGGTAGGAACTGGGATGATCACCTACCATTGGCGGAATTCTCGTACAACAACGGTTATCAGGCGAGTATCAAGATGGAACCTTACGAAGCTCTCTACGGTCGTAAATGCCGCACCCCATTAAATTGGTGCGAGTCCGGTGAAAGGGTCACATTCGGAGTTGATGTGGTGAACGACGCCGAAGAGCGCGTTCGGACAATTCAAGCCAATTTGAAGGCCGCTCAATCCCGACAAAAGAGCTACGCTGATAAGAGGCGTAGACCGTTGCACTTTGACGTTGGGGAACACGTGTACCTCCGCGTGTCTCCAATGAAGGGCGTGCACCGATTCGGTGTGAAGGGGAAGCTCGCTCCCCGTTTTATTGGACCCTATGCTATCACCGAGAAGTGTGGACCAGCAGCGTATCGGTTGAAGCTACCGGCATCTCTGGCTGGTGTCCATGATATTTTCCATGTTTCGCAATTGCGAAAATGCTTGAAGCATACAACTGCTGTTCCTACCGAAGACATCGGCGAGCTGAGGCCGGATTTAACATATGATGAATATCCGGTGGGAATTCTTGATGAGAAAGCCAGGACCACGCGTAGCAGAACGTTGTGGTTCTACAAAATACTCTGGAGCAACCACACCGCCGAGGAAGCGACGTGGGAGAGCGAGGGGTTCCTTCGCTCAAATTACCCGGAGTTCATGGCTTCTCAACACGGGTAAGTCCCTGTTACATCGCTATCTCTTCTTTTGTAATCTCGGGACGAGATTCTTTTAAGGGGGGAGGGATGTAAAAGCCCAAGAAAAGGGACTTGCAAAAATTTTTATGCACCTCACAACACAACAGTTTGGTTGTGGGTAGATTGTGAAATATTGTGAAGAGCAAGTGGCCTCCATCAAAAGAATGATTAGAGGGGAAAGCCTTCACTTTCACAATGTAGGGTTTCTACACATGAGCATGAGAGGTTGAGCTCACCCCTAGGATTTGAAAAGTCTTGGGAAGGTTCAGTCCAAAGCTCATGCAAATTCAACAATTTTTGAGGCACTTTTGGGTTATTTCAAAAAGAGGCCAATTTGAATGTAAATTCAAATTGCAGCAACTTTCATCACCCAAAATTAAAAGTTAGCTCCATATCTATACTCAGCACATTTTTCTGAGTAAACCCACCAATTTTTATCTCCATTGGAGCTCATCTTGTCAAGAGCTAAATTTGCAAGAATCCAAAACTGAATTTGAATTTCAGTTTAAATATAAACCACATTTAACCAAACAAAGTTTGAATTTGAGAATTCAAATTCAAACAAAGACTTGGGAGCTAAGTCTCACATTAAATTGTGAGTAGCTGGTGGGATAATTAGCAAAAACAGAAAAGAAATATTAGGGAAAAAGAAGAAAGGGGGAGGCCCACAGGTCAGTGGCACACTGGAGGGGCAGTCGGTTGCTGCAGCCGACCCCGACTTCGCGCGCAAGACAGTGAACGGCGGCGAGCCACCGAGGCAGCGATCGGCCACCTCACAGTGCCAAACCGCGGCTTAAAGGCCAGCGCACAGCCCACGCCGCCTTCCTCCTGCTTTCCAAACGAGAAACCCCCCCCTACCGAGCTCCTTCCTCGTTTCCGCGCGAGCACAGAAACGCCGCCCTTTCTGATCGCCGGCGTCCGGCCAGCACAGGCGCGCTCGTGCCCGACGAGCCACACAAGAAAGGACCGCCTTAAGGTGCTGACTCTTCTAGTCCCTACCGTTCTTCATTTCATGGGCTGTCGAGGGAGTATTTCGCCGGGAAAGCTTCGGGTGTCTTGAGACCGAGCTCCCACAAAATCCCAAAATTCGTGGGGGTTAGCTCATCACTGGGCAAACCGAGTCATGCACACGCTCTATACACGGCCACGACCACCTAGGATCAAAAACCAGTAAAAACCGTGGGCTAGGTTGACGGTTCTTTGAAGTTTTCTGAAGCACAGCCGATATCCGGCCTAGGTCGCCGGTGAGGTCATAGTTACCGCCGTTTTCACGAGGATCGGTGTCCATGTCCGTGACCAGCAGGTGTCAGCGGAGCTCCCCGAGCAAACCGCATCGAAAAAGGTGCGTGGGATGCCGAGTTGGACGTCGCCGGTGAGCTCCCGGCCGCTGTTGCCGTTGGGAGCACTGTTCCGGTGGTTGTCAAGTTCTGGGGAGGGCACCACCGTGTTCCTCAGGCCGAGATAGGCACTGGCGGCGAGATTCAGCAAGCTCCGAGGACCGGAACCCGTCTCCGGCGAGAGCTCCGGCGAGCTTGGCGGCGGGGTCGCGCGGGTGGCCGGAGGAGGACGAAGGGGTAGGCCCCACGCGTCAGCGGCTGGAAATAAAGGGGTGGGATTCTCTGTGGTCCGGGATCCAGTGTGGCCGCGCGGGAAGGAGTCTGTGGCCCCGTGTGGCTCGGATCCAGCGGTCGACACGTGTACGTGGACCCACCCGCAGGATTTAAACATTTCTGGAATTTCCAGTTTTAGTGCAAACTTTAGAACCCCATAACTTTTGCTAGGAAGCTCCAAATTTAGTGATTCAAATTGGGTTGGATTCATCTTGCCTAGCTCTGTCCAGAGATACAACCCAATTTGTATGAAACCCATTAATTAATTCTGGAAAATTCTTTAAAGCTTTTCAGCAAAAGAATTTTAGAGGGAGTTTGGTTCATCCAAAAATTCCCAAATTTTGGCAGAATGTTCTTTAGGACATTAGTAAACCCCTGCAAAAGTTTCAGACCATTTGGAGTTGAATTGGTCAGAGCAATTCAAATTGGAAGGTGCTGTGTTCATTTGAATGCAGAAACAATTTCAGAGAATTTCCAAAACTTGGAAATTCAATTCTGGGCAAACCTTGACTCCAAAAATGCTAGGAAAATTCATGCAAACTCTATGAGCTATAATAGAAATTGTAGTTCATTAAGTTGAGCATGAACAGGGGTATTACCTCAGCATTAATTCTTCCTTGCTGATTTGCCAAGAGAATTATTCTGAGCAAACCACTCCATGAAAAGTGCTAATGTTTGGTCCAGAGAGTTTTCTGGTGACAAGGAACTCACACAAAAATTCTCAGCTCTATTGGAGCTCTAGATCACCCCTGTCCTGTTTACCCACTTAAGGGATTAAAATGGAAAAGGGGAAAACCACTTAGCATTTAACCATGTGACTAAGTCCAAGCCAAACCACCAACACCAGTTCATATTTAAATTCTTAAACAAAGTTCCAGGTGTTAGAGGCTGGTTATTAGAACCAATAGTAGGAGTCTTACTCTAGAACTCACATTTGCATCTAAATTAACATGTAGTATTTCATTAACGTGTAGCCATTGAAGAAGAGACTCCGGAAGTGCTGGACTTCCTCCTTCCGGACGAAGAACTAACTCCTGACCAGCAGCAACAAGGCAAGCCCCGGTTTGCATTAACCCTTTTTAAAAGTTTTACTTTGTTTACATGTGTCATATGAAGTATGTATGTGCATTAGGTATAGGATGAATGAAACCCCACTTGCATAACCAAAGGTTCCTAAAAGAGTGAGGGTAGTGTTAAGGACCTCGAGTAGACAGGCTATGCTTAATGAGTCATAGGACTTCGGTACAAGTCGAGTAGTTGGAATCTACTCGCGAGATAGGCATTGGGACACACGGGTTCGGTGGAGTGATGTGAGATCACTTTAGTAATGAAAATGAGACTAGGCAGGGGCTAGGGCGCAGCAAGAGAGAGTCTTGTGTGCGCAGCCCTGCCCGTGTCGATTGAGGACCGATCCGTGTGCGGCCCTGCTGAACAAGTATTGAATGTACCGAAGGCATATCGGATATATGGGCCCCGATAAACCGATGTAGCCTAAACCTCCGGGCGTCGAGGCATAGCACACCGATTTATAGGTGTAGGTTGAGGGCAGCAAGGTGGAAATCTGCCAACGGGCATAGAGAGATGCTCCGTGTGGGGAACCTCCTGCTCGTTTCGGTGCGACCGGTTCGACGTTTGGGCTGTTGGGTGAAAGGTTGTCCCGTACGACATCGAGTGAGCGTGCTGTGCAGCTCCACGGGTGGGCGTACGTGACGTGCTCTTTGGGTTTTCCCTGCAGGTGTATATCGAGTCGATTCGCCGTCCCTCGCGGTGACGAGTACCGCTTGTTCACTGCGTCGTAACGTAGACTAATGGATGAAATATGTTGATTCAATGATGCTGATTGATATAATTGTATTGCTACATGTGTGCCACCAAATACTGCTTACTAAATTTCAGATTTCATGAACAGTTAACTTATTGCTAAAAGATGAACTAAGGATGAACTTGTAGGCGTGTCGTTTTGCTGAAATGCTACCAACCTATGTCCATTGTACACCTCATGTAGAGTTTCATGCTTAGGTGAGTCGGTTAAGCCTTGCTGAGCCTTCGTGCTCACGGTTGCTGCATAAGTGTTTTTCAGGTGAGGAGCCACCCACGGACTCGGAGTACGAGTCCACCGGCGAGGGTTACCCTCCGTCGGGGACCACGGCTGAGTGGGAGCCGTACACGCCGCGCTGAGCTGAGACGTGCAGCTAGTGTGGTTTGCCCTAGGGCTGGGCAACCGACTTTTGCTAAATAGGCAGGCGTGAGTTGTATAGTGTAGTCTTCCGCTGTGTAATAGAACAATAGTTGTAACTGAAGTTTGTACTTATTTGTACAGTTTCAGCTGTTTTTCCCATGTAATATATTGTGTTCTTATGACGTGTGCTGTCGGGTGTCGCATCGCGCGGCACCACCCTCTGCGATCCTGGATGAGCGGATTCCGGTCCGCCACAGTTACACCCCGAAATAAAGACACATCTCGTTCAGTGGAATCGCGGCACATTCAACGACTTAGTCAATGCCGCGATCATGCAAGAGGATGCTCAGCGGGAGTTGGCAGCTGAACAGCGGAAGCGCAGCGCTCCACCCAGCGGTGGGAGTGGCGCTCCCCAGAAGTACCGTATGGTGTATCGGACACCATCCGGGCAGCAGTGGCGACCACCGGCGCGGCCTCAACAGTTCGGGGGACGTTCGTTCCAAGCACCCCCGTTCCGTCCGCCGATGCCACCACCAAGACAGCAGCAGCAGAAGCAGCAAACGGTACCCCGGGCGTTTCCACAGCCACAACGCGCTCCGGGATTCCGTCCACCGATCAGCGGGGGACCGCCCCGTTTCACCTGCTTCACGTCTGGCCAGGCGGGCCACTTCGCGAAGGACTGTCCCCAGGGGCAGCAGAGCAGCGGGCAAGCCCAGTTCCAGGGCGGTGCTCGAGGCCGACCTCCGGTGAAGAAGGTTGGTCAGCGGACTGGGGGTGTCCGCAACCTCGACAATGAGGACGCCCCAGAGGGATACAATGTGCTGGCGGGCACGTTTACTCTCAACCATCAAGCCATCGTCATATTGTTTGATTGTGGTGCAACCCACAGCTTTATAAGTGCATCCTATGTGGCTAAGCATCAAATGCAAGTCTTCCCAACCGACTGCACTTATATGATCTGATCACCGGGAGGGAAGATTTCAGCTAATATGATGATTCCAAAGGCACCTCTGTGCTTAGGTGGGAAACTATATCCCACCACCTTGATAATCCTAATGGGACAAAAGATTGATGCAATCTTAGGGATGTCATGACTAAAATACCATGGCGCTGTCCTGGAGACTCGGACACGGACGGTTCATTTAAACTCCCCATTCCACAGTCCGCATTCCATGGTATTAGACATTCCAGTCCAGGAAGTTTTAGCAGTTAATAATGCTGAAGCTCTCAAGTTAGAAGACATCCCCGTAGTCCGGGAGTATCCTGACGTGTTCCCGGATGATCTTCCGGGCATGCCACCTGAGCAGGATGTCGAGTTCAAGATTGAACTTGCACCCGGGACTACGCCCATATCACGGAGACCATACAAGATGGCTCCGAACGAGCTGGCTGAATTAAAAGAACAGCTCAATGATCTGTTGAGCAAGGGTTTCATTAGGCCGAGTTCCTCGCCTTGGGGATGCTCGGCGCTGTTTGTAAAGAAGAAGGATGAAACCCTGAGGCTGTGTGTGGATTACCGGCCACTCAACGCCGTCACCATCAAGAATAAGTACCCACTGCCCCGCATCGACATATTGTTTGGTCAACTTGTGGGTGCAAGTGTGTTCTCCAAGATGGACCTTCGCTCTGGATATCACCAGATCAAGATCCGGGCGGAGGATATTCCGAAGACGGCGTTCTCAACGAGATACAGATTATATGAATATCTCGTCACGTCCTTTGGTCTCACAAATCCTCCAGCCCATTTCATGTATCTCATGAACTCAGTGTTCATGCCGGAGCTGGACAAGTTCGTGGTAGTGTTCATCGATGATATCTTGGTTTACTCCAAGACAGAAGCCGAACATGCCGAACACTTGCGGATCGTTCTTCAACGATTGCGAGACCATAAACTATATGCCAAGTTCAGTAAATGCGAGTTTTGGATAAGCCAAGTGCCATTCTTGGGACATATCATCTCAGCTGAAGGCTTTGCGGTTGACCCAAGCAAAATAGAGCAAGTGCTAAAATGGAAAGCTCCCACTTCAGTTCATGGAGTCAGAAGCTTCCTCGGGTTAGCGGGATACTATCGGAGATTTATTCCAAGCTTCTCCAAGCTCGCTAAACCGATGACAGAATTGCTGAAGAAGGGAACGAAATATGTTTAGAACACGGCGTGTGAAGGAGCGTTCCAAGCATTGGTGAAGCATCTCACCACAGCCCCGGTCTTAGCTCAGCCGGATTCAACAAAGCCCTTCGACGTGTATTGCAACGCGTCCGGTATTGGGCTCGGCTGCGTGTTGATGCAGGAAGGACGTGTGGTCGCATATGGCTCACGCCAACTTCAGAACCATGAGCAGCATTATCCGACTCATGATCTTGAGCTTGCTGCCGTGGTGTTGGCGCTGAAAATGTGGAGGCACTATCTCCTGGGGAACTTGGTGCATCTCTACACCGACCACAAGAGCTTAAAATACATTTTCACCGAGAAGGAGCTGAATATGAGGCAAAGGAGGTGGTTAGAATTAATCAAGGACTATGAAATTGAGATCCACCACCACCCCGGCAAGGCGAATGTGGTTGCCGACGCGCTGAGTCGGAAGTCACATGTCCATCACCTCACCATTACACCGGTGGAGGAGGAAGAGCCAAGTCTATACTTGGTTCCTTATGGATCGCTGTACAACCTTGCTGTAAGGGCCTCAGTTTTTGACACACATTTGCAGTGTTCACCACCACACCACACACCTCATTTGAGGAAGGATGATGAACACAAATGAAGAGCAAGTAACAATTATCAACATGCTCATTAGAGAACAAACTCACACATTGCCAAAGTGGTATTTCACACATGTGATATAAGGGGGGCTTGACATATGAAAACTCCTACATTTTGCTAAGGATTTCCATGCCAAGTTTCACCCAAATTCCAAACCTTTTTGAGGTCATTTTGGGTATAGTTACAAAAGAGGGCAGTTTGAAACCATATTCAAATTCAAACTGTTTTTATCCCATGAATTTAAAAGTGGGAGGCATATTCTTACTCAGCACATTTTTGTGAGCTCACACACCAATTTTCACTCCATTTGGAGTTGATCTTGACATGAGCTAAGTGGGAGAAATTCAAACTTTATTTGAATTTCAAACTGAACTTGTGCTGAAATTCATTCAAACCAAACCTCATTTGAACTTTGATCAATTCAAATGGCTCATGGGTGAATAATTTGAATTGCCAGGGGTAGTATGGGGTTCACTGTTTACAACAGTGATTAGGAGTAAATTTCAGAGGTTAAAATGGGGAATGGGACCCACATGTCAGCCTCTACTTCAACACAAACCGACTGAAACACAGCTCAATCGGTTCCCGGGTGCAGTGTGCGCGCGCCACCGGGGGGCAGACGGCGGCAGCTCCTGCTGCGTGCCCCAAGCCGGAGACCAGTTGCCGGGCTACTTATCCCCTCCCCGGCGTGCTTCGATCACCCATTCCCCGAGCTGCCGACGTGCGCGACCTGTTCTTCCACTGCCATCGCCGCCGCCCGAGCTCACGCTTGATCAAGCCCGATCACTCGCGAGCACAGCCTCCTCCACAGGAAAACGGCACCAAGAGATCGTGAGCAACCTCCTAGACCCCGGGTTGTCCAGTGAGCAAGCGTCCTCGAGCTGTACGAGCCGTTTCTCCGGCGAGCCGAACATCGCCACCGATCGGGCTCTCGTGGACAGCACAACACAGCCGCTGTCACGTCCTCTTCTCTACACAAGAAAGGTGCGTGATTGTATGTAGATGGAGTAGCCGAAAGCCGTTTGGCGATTGATCAAACCTCGGCAGAGAATTTCCATGTTTACTCATGATCAGTTCATAAGGACCGAGCTCACCTTCGGGTGAAATTCGTGCTCTATACATGAGGGTTGGACAAGCTCGTTACCTAGTAGCTTCTACGCATGATAGCGCCCACGCTCGAACTGGAATTAGAGAAAACCATCTAGAATCGACCATGATATGGCTGTTTTCCCCGCCGCCATGGCTGAACACCTCGGCTCACCATCGAGAGCATAGTTGCCGGTATTCCTAGCTTCCACCCAGCCCGGGTTCGTGTTTCCCACGCTCTACTGATGCTCTCCGACCGATTCCCGGTCGATTTGGCGCACTGGAGAGCGGGACCGACCTCACCGGAACCCTAGCAGGTGCTGTCACCGGTGCGCACGGGTTTCCGGTCATCGCCGGCGGCCGGCGACCCCACCATCGAGTCCAGAGGGTCGGTAAAGGGGCAGGCGGCGAGTTTCGGGCCGGGGGGTGGCCGAGAACTCAGTTCCGGCGAGAGTCGCCGGAGATCGCCGCCGCCGCGCAGTTGGCGCGAGGAGGGAGACGACGCACTGGGTGCGGGGCCCACGAGCAGGAATTTAAACTTTTCCCCGAATTTCAGTTTCAGTTCAAACTTCAAATCCTCATAACTTTGGCTAGAAAGCTCAAAATAGAGTGAACCAAATTTTGTTGGACTCAGCTTTCCGAGCACTTTCCAGCAAATGAAGTTTCACTTCATGAAAATCCTTATTTTTCTAGAATTCATTCCTCAAAGTTTAAACTGTTTGGAATTTTAACTGGAGAATCCTGTGGAGGAAAATCCTGAAATTTTGCTGGGATGATCACCAAAATATCCCTGAACTACCATAATAATTTCAGAACCATTGGAGCTCATTTAATCCACCTAATGGTGTGATTAGTGAAACTGTTCCAGAGAAAATAGAAAATGTCCAGAGACATTTTCAGAATTTTCTCTGAAATTGGTTTGCTCATATCTTTAGCTAGGAACCTCCAAATTAAGTGAGACCAACTCCATTAGAACCCTCTGAAAATCTAGTTTTCAGGAAGTCATAGTTTGTTTCATGAAAATCCCTAGAACACCCTAAGAGTTCCAATTAAGGTCAAGGACATAATTAATTGTGGAGGGCTCAAATGACCAAATCTCTGTTTAGGTTGTAGCCAAGCCCCAGTAAAAGTTTCACAGTCATTGGGTCTGTCTAGCAAGGATTATAGACTTCACAACTTCAAAACTTAATACAAATGCATTTAAATTGATACATGTATTCCTTCCATCATGTAGTCGCTAAGGTCGAGGAGGAACCCGAAGTCCTAGACTTTGTAACTCTGGAGGAGCAGCTAGCCTACGACCAAGAGCAGCAAGGCAAGCTCCGGTTTGCATTAACCTTTTTACAAATTTTTATTGTTTTGAGCACATACTTGT
Source organism: Neostapfia colusana (assembly GCA_030760725.1). Lineage (NCBI taxonomy): Eukaryota > Viridiplantae > Streptophyta > Magnoliopsida > Poales > Poaceae > Neostapfia > Neostapfia colusana. The sequence continues at coordinate 21,540,801 of JASWHV010000017.1, read as the reverse complement.
TTCCTTTATTCTGTGCATTAGAGTCTTGTTTGGAAGCCCCACTGCATAGCCAAGAGAACCATGGGTTGGGTTTAGGATTGCAAACCCCGTTAGCTACTGCATTTCTAGGATAGAGTAGTATTCGGTACAAGTCGAGTAGTTGGAACTACTCGCGAGCATAAGCTAGAGGCACTCGACTCGGGTAGTGATAGCACATGAAACACATGGAAAGAAAATGAGACCAAGCGGAGGGTAAGGGCAGCAAGACTTTGGGGCCTGTGTGCTGTAGCTCCACTTGTGTCGATTGAGGACCGAGCCGTGTGCGGGCCTGTTGAACAAGCTAGAACAGTACCAAAGACCTACCGGCTATATGGGAACCGGGAAACTGATGTAACTCGGGTAGCTGGGTATTGAGGCATTGCCCGTCGTTCAGAGGGTAGGTTGAGAGCTTGAGGTGTAAATCGGCTGGCGGCACTGAGATGCGCGTGCAGAGACCTCTTGCTCGGGACGATGGGACCGGTTCAATATTTGGCTGACGGGCGAAAGGTGGTTGCGTACGGCGTCTGTGATGGTTGTTGTAGGCAACATTGGGTACGGGCGTACGTGACGGGTTGTTCGGGTAACCCTGCAGGTGTAAATCGATTATAATCGCGGTCAGTGAGTACCACTTGTTCACTGTACCGTGACGTAGAAAGAACAGGCTAGTTACATGTTAAAATGTTGCTGATTGAAAAATGGACTTGATTGCTAATGAATTGCTGTAGTTTAGAGCTAACTAAAGTTCATTTCAACTTTGGGCAAAGTACATGAGAGAAATGTGTTTCTTGTTTGATTGCGGCTCTCTCATGTGCCTTAGCGTAAGGTTCTCAACAACCTGCTGCTAAAACATGAAAGTAAGGTTCTACTAATTAGGCGAGTCCTTTGCAAATGATTTTATCTCATGTACCCATCACCCCTCATGTAGAAGATCCATGTTTAGGTGAGACGGGTCAGACTTGCTGAGCCTTCGTGCTCACTGCTTGTGTTTGAAGTTTTTGCAGGGTTCTATGAGGAAGGGACTCCCGAGGAAGAGACGGAACCCCAGGAGGGGAATCACGTCGAGTGGGAGTCGTGCACGCCGCAGAGTTAGTGTGCGTGTGTGCTAGCAAGGACACGTTCAAGGGCTGAACGTGGACTTGATGCGTAGTCTACGCCCGTGAGTGTAGACTGCACTTATTTTGATGTAAACATGTTCATAAACTTGTTTATGTAATAAAATTGCGCTTCCGCTTTGTACCTTTGACGTGTGTTATCCGGTGCTGTGCAACGCAGCACCCCTCAGCGTGATCCTGGCTCGACAGGACCTATGGGGTCGTTTCAGCGTGGTATCAGAGCTCACTTGAGGTTTAACACAGTACAATGGTCATCCTTTTCAAAATCCCAGTGAGGAACGAGTTAGTAGCCCGTATAAGGATGTTATTAGCATATAGAAAGTGGCATATTAACCTATTTGTTATGTCAGAAAATCGTGCATCTCGGGACGTTCATGTCTTGGGGGGTGCACGTAAGCGCTGTCTACCAGTGCGCACAAGCTGAAGGGTGGAGCCCCATGGGTGGCAGGTAACCCGACTCGCTTTTATATCCTCTACGACTCTTCATGTTGTTTGGGGTATTCGAGCAACGTCTGTCCCTGGCGTGCGTGGTGCAACTTGCGAGACTCCGTCACATTGTAACACCCCAAAATTTTGATTCAAAACCCTAAATCATGTTAAGAGGGGGATTTAAAAATTTTTCGACGTGTTGCATGTTTTGCAAAAATTCAAATTCAAACTGGAATTCAAATTAAACTCAAATCAGAAAAGAAATAGAAAAAGAAAAAGGAAAATAGAAAAAAACCGGCCAGTGGGCCGAAACCCACCAGCCGGCCCACCCTGACCCGCGCCAGCCCGCAGCCGCGCGCCCGTGCTCTCTCTCTCAGACAGGTGGGACCCACCTGTCATCCCTAACCCCCGATCGTCCGAAACTCGGACTGTTCACCCGCGCGCGCGCGATCGCAACCGACCGGATTTCCGGCCGAATTCTGGTTCCGGAGGACTCCCACTCGATCTAAACAAACCCGCCGCCCTCCCCAGTCTATAAAAACCCCGGCCTCGTTCTGTTTTTCTCACGCGATCGGCTGTTTTTACTCCGGTGGGAACCTAGACTTCTCCGGCGAATTCTGGCCGATCTAAGCTCAGAAATTCCGATCTAACTCGCTGGTCTTGATCCACCGCCTCCGGGGAACCTTGCAGGTGCAGAAAACTCGGTGACTTGCGGTGTAAACACAGCGCCGACGAGCTTCGCCGTGGTTTCGCCTCGGACCTCGTCGCCGATCACTTTCCAGGACCTCCGAGCTCAAGAAAACCCCCGAGGTGAGATCCCCGACCTCCCCTCTACCGATCTATGCCATAAAATCACAGTTCTAGGAAGAATTCTCGAAGATCCGAAAGTCTCCGGCGAGATCGCCGCTTCCCGCCGCCGTGCGCCGCCGGCAGCGCCGCCCGCGCTCGATCAGAGCGACGTGGCCGCTTGTGCGACTTTTATTTTAAATCGCACGGTAGGGTTTAAACCCCCGCGTACCGGTTCGATATTATAATCTCGGCCGTTGGTTTAAAATCGGACGGTCCATGTCAGCCCCGCGTTATAAAGAATGGAAATCTTACGTGCTACCCCCTGGGGTTCTCGGGAAATAAGAGCTAGCCCCGGAAACTTCTGATCTAGCCCCTGGAACTCCAGAGAATCATGTAAATTCATTTAAAAATCAGTTTTAGCTAGACCCCTGGAAATTCTGAAAATAATATTATAGACCCTGTAATGGGGTGAGTTTACCTTTTTAGCCCTGTTTAGTATTTAATTTAGGAAATTGAATATGTGGCTAGTGTTTAAAATTAAAAAGTGGGACAAACAAATTGTCAAAATTTAATTAAAGACTTTCTCAGTATTTAGGAAACTTTGGAGTGAGATAAAAACATATTTTGGGCTGAATTGAATCTGTTAAATTTATTACTCACATTTAGGGACACATTTTTAAGTAATGAATAGTTTTAGAAAATAGGGAAAATAATGGTGAAATAGTTTATATCAGAGGCAAGGGTCAAAATATGTTATTAAATTATTTAGGACCAGAACCTATTCTGTTTAGATGATGTATATTACTAATTTCATAATAAAGAACACATTTATGTATAGGAAAATAAATCTGAAAATATAGCAACTAGAAAATGATAAATGAAGTTTCTAAAATCCAAAGAATTCAGTTTAAGGTTGGTAGAAATTCTAAAAGCACATATGGAGGAGAAAAATATTTTTTATACATACTTGGTAGTGAAAAGGTGTAGTAGTTGAATATAAGGAATTTATTTAAATTGGAAACTCATATATATATATCGTAGGTAAGTATAAATGTGAACACAAAAGTAGGAATCATATACATGATTAAAAGTGTATGCAAGCCACAAATCAACACACATAAAGTAAACACAAAACATATAATGGTGAAGGACTTTCATAAATGTGAATGTGTGGTTTGTATGAAGTAGAAGTGTGAACTATGTCTTATGGATTGTTATTTTTCTTTTGCTATGTGTGATGGTATGATGTAGAACCTGCTCAAGAGCAAGTTATTCCTTTCCAAGATCAGAACTACCCATTTCAAGAGCAGCAGGAAGGAGGCAAGTGTCCTTGACCACTTTGATCCTATGCTAGGATGTGTAGATAGAATTATTTGCATTGTCAAATGAAATATGAAACCCATGATAGGAAGTTTCCCTAGAATTGCATTACCTTGTTTCCTTGTAGCTTGGGTTGGGATATATTTTATCATGTCATTTATTATTATGCATATGCTTAGCCATGCTTAGAATGGATATTTGGGATATGAGATCATCAGTTTATTTTACCATACTCTTGAATGAGATATTGTGAGTTATGTAGAGGTAGGGATCAAGGCAAGTTGGATGTTTTGGTTGCGTGCTGGGTGCACGAGACTCGGGTTTGCGTTTAGTACTTGCCTGGATCCTAAGGACCGGTTCATGGAGCATGTAACCTGGCTTTACAGTGCCAACCACATGCTGAGATGGGGCAGCTTGGCCAATTAATTAGGTGTATCCCCGGCGTAGTATGGGTGTGTTGGATGGTGCGGGGAGTAGGTGGCAGCTGGACTACCATATGAACCGCAAGGCTCAAGAGGGGGCCACTGCAGCGGGGTTGGAGCCTCTTGTATGCTGTTAGGGGTGAAACCTTAGTGGGCCCACGCTCGTCGGGAATCCCTTTGTAAAGGCTTCGTAGTGATCTCCTGGCTACACACCTAGGAAGTGTGAATGTGGTTCGTAGCCACTGGCATAATGGAGGTTCTTTTAGTCCACCCGGCAACGGGGGATGAAATCACTACATGTGGGTACAGTGGTACAAACTCTGCAGAGTCAAAACTGTCATGACAGCCGTGCTCACGGTCAAGAGCGGCTTGGACTTATTCATGATTAGAGGATTGATGGTTTTGGGAGTTAAGCGGGGAGCTTAACATTGGAAATGATGTTATGGTTATTGGATTATGATGATGGGATGGGAGATTGGGACCATTTCACCTGTGTAGTAATGTAGGTGCTTAATAAGCTAAGGTGATAGGTATTAATTGCGTAGTGCTTTAACCATGAGTTCAACCTCTCCTTGATCTAGCCATGCATGATGTAATTTTCCCACACTTGCTGAGTACCATTGGTACTCAACCTTGCATATTTTGTTGGTTTATATTGCTGCTCAGGTCAAGATAATGAGGTGGTGTATAATGACCAAGACTTTGGACCCGAAGAAGGTTTCTAGGTTCATGGAGACCCCCGGGCAACGCCTGTGATGGAGCCCTCAAGAATAATATTTCGCTGCTAGTTTATTTACTTGTGATGCACTTATTATTGTCCATTGAGACATTTGCTATGTAAGACTTATTTATATTCGACACCTGGCTTGTAATAAATGATGCTTCACTATTTGTCATCACATGTATGAGAAAATGATCCTGGCATACATGTGATATTCACTTGGTTGTTCTTCGGAAAAACCGGGTGTGACAGAGGTGGTATCAGAGCCAAGGTTGCCCGTAGGAATGTGGACCTAGGTAGAAATGGACGTATTTAAGGGCCCTATTTTCTTAAAAACTATTTTACAAGGTGTGTGTTGAAAAGTGTTATTTAATGAAGTCATTTTATTCATCTTACCCCAACTTTCATTCAAAAAAGAATTTTTGTTTAAAAGTTTATCTAACCTAAGTTTAAATGTTTTCTGTTTTAGATGGTTCGCATGATTCGCACCGCTCGCAAGTCCACAGGAGGGAGAGTTCCCGTAGTTGCCCTTGCCGAGAGATAGGAGAGCCGTCCGGTGACGTACCTTTCCTACGGATTGGCAGTAGGAGGCTTATTGCGCCGTCTTCGGTGTGGCGGACCGGAATCCGCTCATCCAGGATCGCAGAGGGTGGTGCCGCGCGATGCGACACCCGACAGCACACGTCATAAGGACATAATATATTACTTTGGAAAAACAACTGAAACTGTACAAGCAGGTACAAACTTCAGTTACAACTATTGTTTATATTACACAGCGGAAGTCTACACTATACAACTCACGCCTGCCTATCTAGCAAAAGTTGGTTGCCCAGCCCTAGGGCAACCCACACTAGCTGCACTCCTCAGCTCAGCGCGGCGTGTACGGCTCCCACTCAGCCGTGGTCCCTGATGGAGGGTAACCCTCGCCGGTGGACTCGTACTCCGAGTCCGTGGGTGGTTACTCACCTGAAAAACACTTAAGCAGCAACTGTGAGCACAAAGGCTCAGCATGGCTTCACCGACTCACCTAAGCATGAAACTCTACATGAGGGGTACAATGGACATAGGATAGTAACATTTCAGCAAAAGGACACGCCTACAAGTTCATCCTGAGTTCATCTTTTAGCAACAAGTTAACAGTTCATGAAGTCTGAAATTTAGTAAGCAGTATTTGGTGGCACACATGTAGCAATACAATTATATCAACCAGCAATATTGAATCAACATGTTTCATCCATTAATCTACGTCACGACTCAGTGACCAAGTGGTACTCTTCACCGCGAGGGACGGCGAATCGACTCGATATACACCTGCAGGGAAACCCAAAGAGCACGTCACGTACGCCCACCCGTGGAGCTGCACAGCACGCTCACTCGATGTCGTACGGGACAACCTTTCACCCAACAGCCCAAACGTCGAACCGGTCGCACCGAAACGAGCAGGAGGTTCCCCACACGGAGCATCTCTCTATGCCCGTTGGCAGATTTCCACCTTGCTGCCCTCAGCCTACACCTATAAATCTGTGCGTTATGCCTCGACGCCCGGAGGTTTAGGCTACATCGGTTTATCGGTGCCCATATATCCGATATGCCTTCGGTACGTTCAAACTTGATCAGCGTGGGCCGCACACGGCTCGGTCCTCAATCGACACGGACAGGGCTGCGCACACAAGACTCCCTCTTGCTGCGCCCTAGCCCCTGCCCAGTCTCATTTTCATTACCAATGTGATCTCACATCACTCAACTGAACCCGTGCGTCCCAAGCCTATCTCGCGAGTAGATTCCAACTACTCGACTTGTACCGAAGCCCTATGAATCTTTAAGCATAGCCTATCTATTCGAGGTCTTAGACACTACCCTCACTCTTTTAGGAACCTTTGGTTATGCAAGTGGGGTTTCATTCATCCTATACCTAATGCACATACATACTTCATATGACACATGTAAACAAAGGAAAAAACTTATAAAAAGGTTAATGCAAACCGGGGCTTGCCTTGTTGCTGCTGGTCAGGGGTTAGTTCCTCTTCCGGAAGGAGGAAGTCCAGCATTCCGGAGTCTCTTCTTCAATGGCTACACGTTTAATACAATACTACATGTTAATTTGAATGCAAAGTGTAAACTTGAATACTTATTTACTAATAACTCTAGCTATCCCTCCCCTTTGGTTCTGTAATTTTTATTGTGGCTTGGTAGGGTCCTAACCAGAGTCTTGACCAAGTTTCATTTGAAACCAAGTTCATTTGAACCTTGTACAAATAAAAGCCTCTTTGGTCAATAATTGAGCCTCTAAGTAATTCCAGGGTTTTTCATGGCTCCCACCATTACTTTCTGGAAACTAGAATTTAGGATGGTTCTGATGGAATTGGTTTCAGGTCATTTGAAGAATTCTACAGAAAGTTATGTCCTAATTAAGATTGGAGAAAATCTGAAAAATGTTTCTGTACATCTTTCTATTTTCTCTGGGCAGTTCCCTTAATCACCCAATTAGGGTATCTAAATGAACTTGGATGAGTCTGAAAATTTTACTGGGATTCAGGGATTCTCCAATGAACCTTTCAGCCAAATTTCAGAATTTTTCATAAAGTAGTTCTCCAGATAAAATTCCCAACAGTTTAAACTCTAGGGATTTAATTCTGGAAAACTATTCACTTTCATGAGCTGAATTTGGTATTGCTGGAAAGTGCTCAGAGAGCTAAATCCAACCAACTTTGGTTCACTCAATTTGGAGCTTTCTAGCCAAAGTTATGAGGATTTGAAGTTTGGAAGAATCCTGAAAATCGGGGAAAAAGTTTAAACTCTCGGGGCCTGCGGGGACACGTGTCGAGCGCGGAGGTGTCCGGCACACCGGGGATACCACACGTGTCGAGGGCGGAGGTGTCCGGCACACCAGGGATACCACACGTGTCGAGCGCGGAGGTGTCCGGCACACCGGAGCTCACAGGGTATTTTGGGCGCCAGCACAGCCGATCCCCGGCCACACCCGATCCCGGTTTAAATTCTTCAGCCGCTGACACGTGGGCCAGCCGGCTTCGTCTTCCTCCCGCCGTTCTCTCACGCCCGCGCCGCCGACCTCGCCGGAGCAGGCTCGGGGCTCGCCGGCTCGCCGCTGCTGGACCTCCCAGGGGCTGAAACTCGCCGCCAGGGGGGTGTCGACGTCGAGGAACACGTCGGTGGTGTCAGGTCGGGCTGGGGGTGACCGGAAATAGCTCGGCGACGTGCCGCTGCCTCGGTTGAGGTTCGACATCGTCGACCGTGGTTTCTAAACCCGCCAACATCTCGAACACACGGCCCTACAGCATCAGTGTACCTCTAGGAAGCTCGAAAAGGTGTCAAAAGGGTTCAGGGATGGCGGAAAGTCGGTCGGCACCGTGTGACCGATCGTGCCCGCCATGACCGCCCTCGATCGAGCTCGAAATTCGTCACTCTTAGACAGTTTCACACTACGGATGCAGAAAGAACTTGATCGCCGGCTAGTCCAGCGTCTACGTGCAAGATTTGATGACCTCCGAAAGATCATAGAGCGAGAATTTAAAGAAACCGTACCGGAAGCTTGGGTTACGGTCGCCGGAGCAAAAACTAGAAATTCTCTGCGGATTCTTCACGGTTGGCTTCCAAACTTGGAGGAGAGCAGCACGGTGGTCGCGCGCCCTGTTGCCTCTCTCGCTGGACCGTGGAAACGCCTGTGGAACGCTGCCCACGGGCGCCTGACTCTCGGCTGAGGCTAGGTCGCCGCGGTGGCGACCGTTTTTGGGCAAAGGAGGTCGGAGCTCGAGGTTTCTGGCGTTGGAGAAGTGGAGTGCGAGCTCAGGTGGCTGTCTAGCAGCTCAGGGACAAAGGAGGAGATGGTTTTGCTGGTTTTCCCGATTGAGCAGAGAGCTGCGGCAAGAAACAATGCCGCTGCTCGGGTTTGCCCGCGAGAAGATAAAGCCGGCCGACTGCTGCTCGGCTGAGGCGGTGCCGGTCGCGTGGGGGCACGAGCCAGCCACCCTGGGCGCCAGCGCGCGGAGAGGGAAGCAGCTGGTGGCGCCGGTAGCTGCTCGGTGGCACAGCCGACAGCTGCTCGGTGAAATTTCCCACCGAGACTCTGACTTTGGGTGCAAGTTTCTCCTTCTCCCCTCTATGACCGGTAGGTCCCACCTGGGGTTTTAACCTCTTAAATTTACTCCTAATCACTGTTGTAAACAGTGAGCCCCATAATACCCCTGGTGATTCAAATTATTCACCCCTGAGCCATTTGAATCGAATAGAATTCAAATTCGGTTCGGTTTGAGTGAATTTCAGCACAAGTTCAGTTTTGAATTCAAATAAAGTTTGAATTCGTCCCACTTAGCTCATGTCAAGATCAACTCCGAATGGAGTGAAAATTGGTGTGGTGTGGCGATGAACACTTCAAATGTGTGCCAAAACTGAGGCCCTTACATCCCCCCCCTTAAAAGAATCTCGTCCCGAGATTACAAAAGAAGAGATAGCGATGTAGTAGGGACTTACTCGTGTTGAGAAGCCATGAACTTTGGGTAATTTGAACGAAGGAATTCCTCGCTCTCCCACGTTGCTTCTTCCACAGTGTGGTTACTCCAGATGATCTTGTAGAACCACAACGTTCTGCTACGCGTGGTTCGGGCTTTCTCATCAAGGATTTCCACCGGATACTCATCATATGTTAAATCCGGTTTCAACTCGCCGATGTCTTCAGTAGGAACAGCAGCTGTATGCTTCAAACATTTTCGCAGTTGCGAAACATGGAAAACATCATGGACACCAGCCAGAGATGCCGGTAGCTCCAATCTATACGCTGCTGGTCCACACTTCTCGGTGATAGCATAGGGTCCAATGAAACGGGGAGCGAGCTTTCCCTTCACACCGAACCGGTGCACGCCCTTCATCGGAGACACGCGTAGGTACACGTGTTCCCCAATGTCAAAGTGCAACGGCCTACGCCTCTTATCAGCGTAGCTCTTCTGTCGGGATTGAGCGGCTTTTAAATTGGCTTGAATTGTCCGAACGCACTCTTCGGCGTCGTTCACCACATCAACCCCGAATGTGACTCTTTCACCGGACTCGCACCAATTTAATGGGGTGCGGCACTTGCGACCGTAGAGAGCTTCGTAGGGTTCCATCTTGATACTCGCCTGATAGCCGTTGTTGTACGAGAATTCCGCCAATGGTAGGTGATTATCCCAGTTCCTACCATGGTGGATGGCAATGGTGGATGGCACATGCTCTCAACATGTCCTCCAGAACTTGATTCACCCTCTCTGTCTGGCCATCTGTCTGAGGGTGGTAGGCGGAGCTCCTAATCAGTTTAGTACCCAAAGCAGCGTGCAACTGCTCCCAAAAGCGAGATACAAACAATGCACCTCGGTCTGAGACTAGGGTCTTGGGTACACCATGCAGGCATAGAATCCTAGCAATGTATAACTCCGCATATCGGTTGGCATGAAAATGTGTATGTACGGGGATGAAGTGAGCTGACTTGGTCAGTCGGTCAACAATCACCCAAATGGAATCATGTTTGTTGGATGTTAAGGGTAATCCCACGATGAAATCCATGCTCACATCTTCCCATTTCCATGCTGGAATCTTCAGGGGTTGCAGCAGCCCTGATTTCCTCATATGATCAGCCTTCACTCGTCTACACGTATCACACTCGGATACGTACTCAGCTACCTCCCGCTTCATCCGTGTCCACCAAAATTTCTTTTTCAAATCTTGGTATATTTTGTTGCTGCCCGGATGAATGGAGTACTTGGACAAGTGAGCTTCATAGAGGATCTTCTTTCTCAACTCCATATCCCAGCGTACGACTATGCGGTCATCGAACCACAGCGTCCCCTCATCATCCTTCCGGAAACATTTGATTTCCCCGTTGTCTATCCGTCTCCGGAGATGTGCCATGCCTTTATCATTTTTCTGAGCTGCAATGATGTCCTCCCTAATAGTAGGGAGGAGGGCAAGGTTGTACAGCGATCCATAAGGAACCAAGTATAAACTTGGCTCTCCCTCCTCCAGCGGTGTAATGGTGAGGTGATGGACATGCGATTTCCGACTCAGCGCGTCGGCAACCACATTCGCCTTGCCGGGGTGGTAGTGAATCTCAATTTCATAGTCCTTGATTAATTCTAACCACCTCTGTTGCCTCATGTTCAGCTCCTTCTGGGTGAAAATATATTTTAAGCTCTTGTGGTCGGTGTAGAGATGCACCAGATTCCCCAGGAGATAGTGCCTCCACATTTTTATCGCCAACGCCACTGCAGCAAGCTCAAGATCATGAGTCGGGTAGTGCTGCTCATGGTTCTGAAGTTGGCGTGAGCCATATGCGACCACACGTCCTTCCTGCATCAATACGCAGCCAAGCCCAATACCGGACGCGTCACAATACACGTCGAAGGGCTTTGTTGTATCCGGCTGAGCTAACACCGGGGCTGTGGTGAGATGCTTCACCAATGTTTGGAATGCTCCTTCACACGCCGTGTTCCAAACATATTTCGTCCCTTTCTTCAGTAATTCTGTCATCGGTTTAGCGAGCTTGGAGAAACTTGGAATAAATCTCCGATAGTATCCCGCTAACCCGAGGAAGCTTCTGACTTCATGGACTGAAGTGGGAGCTTTCCATTTCAGCACTTGCTCTATCTTGCTTGGGTCAACTGCAATGCCTTCCGCTGAGATGATATGTCCCAAGAATGGCACTTGGCTGATCCAAAACTCGCATTTGCTGAACTTGGCGTAGAGCTTGTGGTCTCGCAATCGTTGAAGAACGATCCGCAAGTGTTCGGCATGTTCAGCTTCTTTCTTCGAGTAAACCAAGATATCGTCGATGAACACTACCACGAACTTGTCCAGCTCCGGCATGAACACCGAGTTCATGAGAAACATGAAATGGGCTGGAGAATTTGTGAGACCAAATGACATGACGAGATATTCATATAGTCCATATCTCGTCGAGAATGCCGTCTTCGGAATATCCTCCGCCCGGATTTTTATCTGGTGATATCCAGAGCGAAGGTCCATCTTGGAGAACACACTGGCACCCACAAGTTGATCAAACAATATGTCGATGCGGGGCAGTGGGTACTTATTCTTGATGGTGACGGCGTTGAGCGGCCGGTAATCCACACACAGCCTCAGGGTCTCATCCTTCTTCTTCACGAATAGCGCCGAGCATCCCCAAGGCGACGAACTCGGCCTAATGAAACCCTTGCTCAACAGATCATTGAGCTGTTCTTTCAGTTCCGCCAGCTCATTTGGAGCCATCTTGTATGGTCTCCGTGATATGAGTGTAGTCCCGGGTGCGAGCTCGATCTTGAACTCGACATCCCGCTCAGGTGGCATGCCCGGTAGATCATCCGGGAACACGTCGGGATACTCCCGGACTACGGGGATGTCTTCTAACTTGAGAGCCTCAGCACTATTGATCGCTGAAACCTCTCTGACTGGATTATCTAATAGGAGGGACTGCGGACAGTGTAATGGGGAGTTGAGGTGAACCGTCCGTGATAGTGTTTCCAGGACAGCTCCATGGTAGCTTAGCCACGACATTCCCAAGATTGCATCAATCTTCTGCCCCCCTAGGATAATCATAGTGGTGGGATATATCTTCCCACCTAAGCACAGTGGTGCTTTTGGAACCATTATCGTTGCTGAAATCTTTCCTCCCGGTGAGCAGATCATATACGAACACTCGGTTGGAAAGGCTTCCAGCCGATGCTTAACCACGTACGATGCACTTATAAAGTTGTGGGTTGCACCAGAATCAAAAAGTATGACGGTGGCTTGATGGTTGAGAGTAAACGTACCCGCCAGCACGTTGTCTCCCTCTGGGGCGTCCTCATTGTCGAGGTTGCGGACGCCTCCAGTCCGCTGACCAACCTTCTTCACCAGAGGTCGGCCTCGAGCACCGCCCTGGAGCTGGGCTTGCCCGCTGCTCTGCTGCCCCTGGGGACAGTCCTTCGCGAAGTAGCCCGCCTGGCCACACGCAAAGCAGGTAAAACGGGGCGGTCCCCCGCTGATCGGTGGACGGAATACCGGGGCGCGTTGTGGCAGTGGAAACGCCCGGGGTACCGTCTGCTGCTGCTGTTGCTGTTGCTGTCTTGGTGGTGGCATCGGCGGACGGAACGGAGGTGCCTGAAAGGGACGTCCCCCGAACCGTTGCGGTCGCGCCGGTGGTTGCCACTGCTGCCCGGATGGTGTCCGATACACCATACGGTACTTCTGGGGAGCGCCACTCCCACCGCTGGGTGGAGCGCTGCGCTTCCGCTGCTCAGCTGCCAACTCCCGCTGAGCATCCTCTTGCATGATCGCGGCATTGACTTAGTCGTTGAATGTGCCGCGGTTCCACTGTACGAGATGGGTCTTCATTTCGGGGTGCAACTCCCGATAGAAGTGCTCCCTCTTCTTCTCCTCCGTGGAGATGTAGTCTGACGCATACTGTGCCAGATGGTTGAAGGCACGGGAGTAGTCGTGGGCACTCCTCCCGCCCTGCTTCAGCTCCAAGAATTCTTGGAACTTCCTCTTCATTATTCGGGGAGGAATGTGGTAGGCGCGGAACGCCTCCCGGAACTCTTGCCATTCCATGGCATGGCCAGCCGGACGTGAGGCGACATAGTTCGCCCACCACGCACCAGCGGCACCGTGGAGCTGCTGTGCTGCAAACAGGGTCTTCTGCCGCTCCGTACATTGGAGCAGCCCGAACTTGGATTCGATGGTCCGCATCCAGTTATCCGCCTCCAGTGGTTCCTCAGCTTCGGTGAACACTGGAGGGTGCGTACTCATGAAATCCGAGTACGACACATCACGGGGCTCCCGAGGCCCTCTATCTTGACGTCCCCCCGCCTGGGACGTATTCTGCACGATCGTGCGGAGCAGGTCGGTTTGCTCCTCACGACCTCCTACCAATGCCGCTATCACATCCGCTAGAGTAAGCGGGGGCGGCGGTGGTGGCTGCTGCTGCGGGGTGCTGTCGTAGGCCTGTGGCTGGGAGTCATCACCTCCCTGTTGGCTAGAGCCACCAACCTCGTGCGTGGTCCTAGTACAAACCATCTGCAACCACACGACATTAAACATCAGTCCCGCAACATTTTGCATGCAGTCCAATAGAACTGGGCGTAAAAACATTATGACAACAAAACATGCGAAATATCTCGTAAGTAGATAATGTAATAACTTTGCACAAGCTACACCATTACCAGACCAAACACAAGTTAGTTTAATCCAACTTGATGAACCCCCTCTTTGGAAGCTCACCATAACTGGGTTTGGTCACTACGAGACATTACTATCGCTTTGTCATCACGTATAGCACCCTTAGGGTACAACACCCTCTCCAATGAGTTCAACTGTCATTCTTCTGTCAGAATGACCAGTTTCTACCTATTCCAAATTTTGATCTGGTTCTGTGCATTTTCATGACTCAAGTTGAATACCAAAGTTAAAGTTAACTTCAGTATATTTACAACGAGTACTCATTTGCCCTCAGATCATCTTTGGTTAAAAAGTTATGCTAATTCAAAGTCAACAGAATTCCTGGAAGACTTTTAACAGCACCTCCCTTGGAAGTGGCTGTTTTCGACCCTGATTTCCATTAAATCTGTGCTGAAATTTCAGAATCTTTGAATTGCAAAGATGTCACACATCTTCTACTCTCTCTAAGGAGGTATTATATGACAATTTTTGATTTTTCTACTGGGAGTTATGTTTGAAAAACAGAACAGTTCAGAGAATGTTTTACTCTGTCCTGGTTCTGGACAGTTTACCTTCCTCTGGGATTTCAGCCACCTTAAGTTGTGCTTCAGCTCTGGAAGTCTACAACAAAGTTATAGAGTACTTCAATACCTTTCCAGAACTATATAGCACACCTCTCTGGGCTAAAAGACCAGTGAGTTGTGCTCTGTTAAAGTTCGGCAACCTTGCTGCCCAAAACAGAGCACTCTGCTTTTCATACTTTTGGCTATACTGCTCCACTATCCCATTCTTATACCCAACCAGGGTCCTAAATGTTGAACCTATAGATTTTAATTCTTTGTTATCATTATTCTCATGCATATGCCTACAATATCTCGGTACTACGTTCCTCACAAAAGAAAATCCTAACCGGATTTTACCGGCATATACGTCTCAAATGTGGCACTAAACGGTCTCTCGCACACGTTTACTATACGGATACTTACGTGGTTAGTACCTGCAGAAGACCACACAATAATGGTGCACTCAATGGTTATTCATTTCAGGCAGTTCCATATTTGAAAGTAAATACAAACGCCCGTATCATTGTCATACGGCCGTCCTTGAGTTAGGTCACGTCTCAAGGTACATGATCGTGTTTCAACACCACATGACGGGGAACCCGAGTAGGTCATGAACGGGTCGTCACGGTTGGGAATGTTATCAACCCAACAGATACCACCTACTGCCCTGCAGGGCACGCCGATGGCAAGCGCTGTGTATGTCCTCCTGGGCTATTTCCAGACAAACACACTCTCCCGTTACTGACCACGCGATGGGGTCTCCACTTACTTGCCTAAAGCACGCTAGGAATCAGCGTTTCATATGGACTCAGGAACATGAAGAGTCCAAGAGTTTCATATTGACGTCTCACACCAAGCTGTGAGATCAATCCCTGAACCACGTTCCTCGTCAGGGGGAGCTAACCGAAATTGAACCGCTTTCGGTGGCGTTCCTTACCATACTTACCAGAGCATAGGTGCGTCGTTACATAATTAAAATTCAGAATTATAACACATAGGTTAGTATTTGCCACTTTAAGTAACTATACTAATGTAGTCCTTACTTGGGCAACTACCGAATCCTCACCGAATACCTAAGTTTTTCCCCATAATGCAGTCCTTCAGTACTATGCTATCCCCACTGCAGCTCTGATACCAGGCTGTGGCGGACCGGAATCCGCTCATCCAGGATCGAGGGTGGTGCCGCACGATGCGACACCCGACAGCACACGTCATAAGGACATAATATATTACATGGGAAAAACAACTGAAACTGTACAAGCAGGTACAAACTTCAGTTACAACTATTGTTTATATTACACAGCGGAAGTCTACACTATACAACTCACGCCTGCCTATCTAGCAAAAGTTGGTTGCCCAGCCCTAGGGCAACCCACACTAGCTGCACTCCTCAGCTCAGCGTGGCGTGTACGGCTCCCACTCAGCCGTGGTCCCCGACGGAGGGTAACCCTCGCCGGTGGACTCGTACTCCGAGTCCGTGGGTGGCTCCTCACCTGAAAAACACTTAAGCAGAAACCGTGAGCACAAAGGCTTAGCAAGGCTTAACCGACTCACCTAATCATGAAACTCTACATGAGGGGTACAATGGACATAGGATAGTAACATTTCAGCAAAAGGACACGCCTACAAGTTCATCCTTAGTTCATCTTTTAGCAACAAGTTAACAGTTCATGAAGTCTGAAATTTAGTAAGCAGTATTTGGTGGCACACATGTAGCAATACAATTATATCAACCAGCAATATTGAATCAACATGTTTCATCCATTAATCTACGTCACGACTCAGTGACCAAGTGGTACTCTTCACCGCGAGGAACGGCGAATCGACTCGATATACACCTGCAGGGAAACCCAAAGAGCACGTCACGTACGCCCACCCGTGGAGCTGCACAGCACGCTCACTCGATGTCGTACGGGACAACCTTTCACCCAACAGCCCAAACGTTGAACCGGTCGCACCGAAACGAGCAGGAGGTTCCCCACACGGAGCATATCTCTATGCCCGTTGGCAGATTTCCACCTTGCTGCCCTCAGCCTACACCTATAAATCTGTGTGTTATGCCTCGACGCCCGGAGGTTTAGGCTACATCGGTTTATCGGGGCCCATATATCCGATATGCCTTCGGTACGTTCAAACTTGATCAGCGTGGGCCGCACACGGCTCGGTCCTCAATCGACACGGACAGGGCTGCGCACACAAGACTCCCTCTTGCTGCGCCCTAGCCCCTGCCCAGTCTCATTTTCATTACCAATGTGATCTCACATCACTCAACTGAACCCGTGCGTCCCAAGCCTATCTCGCGAGTAGATTCCAACTACTCGACTTGTACCGAAGCCCTATGAATCTTTAAGCATAGCCTATCTATTCGAGGTCTTAGACACTACCCTCACTCTTTTAGGAACCTTTGGTTATGCAAGTGGGGTTTCATTCATCCTATACCTAATGCACATACATACTTCATATGACACATGTAAACAAAGGAAAAACTTATAAAAAGGTTAATGCAAACCGGGGCTTGCCTTGTTGCTGCTGGTCAGGGGTTAGTTCCTCTTCCGGAAGGAGGAAGTCCAGCACTTCCGGAGTCTCTTCTTCAATGGCTACACGTTTAATATAATACTACATGTTAATTTGAATGCAAAGTGTAAACTTGAATACTTATTTACTAATAACTCTAGCTAGCCCTCCCCTGTGGTTCTGAAATTTTTATTGTGGCTTGGTAGGGTCCTAACCAGAGTCTTGACCAAATTTCATTTGAAACCAAGTTCATTTGAACCTTGTACAAATAAAAGCCTCTTTGGTCAATAATTGAGCCTCTAAGTAATTCCAGGGTTTTTCATGGCTCCCACCATTACTTTCTGGAAACTAGAATTTAGGATGGTTCTGATGGAATTGGTTTCACGTCATTTGAAGAATTCTACAGAAAGTTATGTCCTAATTAAGATTGGAGAAAATCTGAAAAATGTTTCTGTACATCTTTCTATTTTCTCTGGGCAGTTCCCTTAATCACCCAATTAGGGTATCTAAATGAACTTGGATGAGTCTGAAAATTTTACTGGGATTCAGGGATTCTCCAATGAACCTTTCAGCCAAATTTCAGAATTTTTCATAAAGTAGTTCTCCAGATAAAATTCCCAACAGTTCAAACTCTAGGGATTTAATTCTGGAAAACTATTCACTTTCATGAGCTGAATTTGGTATTGCTGGAAACTGCTCAGAGAGATAAATCCAACCAACTTTGGTTCACTCGATTTGGAGCTTTCTAGCCAAAGTTATGAGGATTTGAAGTTTGGAAGAATCCTGAAAATCGGGGAAAAAGTTTAAACTCTCGGGGCCTGCGGGGACACGTGTCGAGCGCGGAGGTGTCCGGCACACCGGGGATACCACAAGTGTCGAGCGTGGAGGTGTCCGGCACACCGGGGATACCATACGTGTCGAGCGCGGAGGTGTCCGGCACACCGGAGCTCACAGGGTATTTTGCGCGCCAGCACAGCCGATCCCCTGCCACACCCGATCCCGGTTTAAATTCTTCAGCCGCTGACACATGGGCCAACCGGCTTCGTCTTCCTCCCGCCGTTCTCTCACGCCCGCGCCGCCGACCTCGCCGGAGCAGGTTCGGGGCTCGCCGGCTCGCCGCTGCCGGACCTCCCAGGGGCTGAAACTCGCCGCCAGGGGGGTGTCGACGTCGAGGAACACGTCGGTGGTGTCAGGTCGGGCTGGGGGTGACCGGAAATAGCTCGGCGACGTGCCGCTGCCTCGGTTGAGGTTCGACATCGTCGACCGTGGTTTCTAAACCCGCCAACACCTCGAACACACAGCCCTACAGCATCAGTGTACCTCTAGGAAGCTCGACAAGGTGTCAAAAGGGTTCAGGGATGGCGGCAAGTCGGTCGGCGCCGTGTGACCGATCGTGCCCGCCATGACCGCCCTCGATCGAGCTCGAAATTCGTCACTCCTAGACAGTTTCACGCTACGGATGCAGAAAGAACTTGATCGCCGGCTAGTCCAGCGTCTACGTGCAAGATTTGATGACCTCCAAAAGATCATAGAGCGAGAATTTAAAGAAACCGTACCGGAAGCTTGGGTTACGGTCGCCGGAGCAAAAACTAGAAATTCTCTGCGGATTCTTCACGGTTGGCTTCCAAACTTGGAAGAGAGCAGCACGGTGGTCGCGCGCCCTGTAGCCTCTCTCGCTGGACCGTGGAAACGCCTGTGGAACGCTGCCCACGGGCGCCTGACTCTCGGCTGAGGCTAGGTCGCCGCGGTGGCGATCGTTTTTGGGCAAAGGAGGTCGGAGCTCGAGGTTTCTGGCGTTGGAGAAGTGGAGTGCAAGCTCAGGTGGCTGTCTAGCAGCTCAGGGACAAAGGAGGAGATGGTTTTGCTGGTTTTCCCGATTGAGCAGAGAGCTGCGGCGAGAAACAATGCCGCTGCTCGGGTTTGCCCGCGAGAAGATAAAGCCGGCCGACTCCTGCTCAGCTGAGGCGGTGCCGGTCGCATGGGGGCGCGAGCCAGCCACCCTGGGCGCCAGCGCGTGGAGAGGGAAGCAGCTGGTGGCGCCGGTAGCTGCTCGGTGGCACAGCCGACAGCTGCTCGGTGGAATTTCCCACCGAGACTCTGACTTTGGGTGCAAGTTTCTCCTTCTCCCCTCTATGACAGGTAGGTCCCACCCAGGGTTTTAACCTCTGAAATTTACTCCTAATCACTGTTGTAAACAGTGAGCCCCATAATACTCCTGGTGATTCAAATTATTCACCCCTGAGCCATTTGAATCGAATAGAATTAAAATTGGGTTCGGTTTGAGTGAATTTCAGCACAAGTTCAGTTTTGAATTCAAATAAAGTTTGAATTTGTCCCACTTAGCTCATGTCAAGATCAACTCCGAATGGAGTGAAAATTGGTGTGGTGTGGCGATGAACACTTCAAATGAGTGCCAAAACTGAGGCCCTTACATTCAGCGTATGCTCGTAGCCGCCGACAACACGGGCAAGCTAATCATCCACTATAACTCCACCAGGACCATCCGTGAGAAGAGGGAAGAATGGAGCTCAGAGATGAGGATTATACACGAAAATCAGCTGCTTAAGATTCATCACTCTCCAGCTTGTCGAGCGACACAGGTCGATGCGGAGAAAGATGTCACCTGGGAGGCCATCACCTGCCAGAGTCACATCTATCGTCGCCACTTGGACAAAACTGAGTACATGTATGTCCTCCAACGTGAGAGTGGTACCACGGAGTATAAGTACCCACCAGTGCAGCAAGGGACTTCCCATGAGCACATGGACTTGTGCTTGGAGGATGCTGCTATGCTCAGCACTCAACTGCAGGAGTGTCAACAAGAGATTCAGGATGTCCGGGACACCCTGAAGGAAACGGAGGCGTTGCTGCGAGCCTGCTTAAAGGCGAGAGAAAGAGGAGATGGGAATGAACTGTGTGTCACCGTAAATGATACATGGACTCCTGACTCCCCGGATCGCCGAGCGATCAGGCGTCGTCGCACTTCTCCACCAGCAGCCTCCCCACCAAAAGCAGAATCAGAAGGCAGCCGAAATGATGAGGAAGATTCCGAGGAGCCAGCTCAAGAGAACGAGTAGTGTAGATTCCTTCCCTTAGTTAGCAAGATATCGAATAGTCGAGTCGTTACGTTAAGTTAATGGTGTGTTAATGCTTGCTGTGTGACGTGAGTTGTGGAAGCCATGAGCAATTGTCCATAGCCTCGTCTTTAGACTGTTTTGCTTTGGTGTATGAACCTAGATGAAATAATATTGCATTTATTTTTGTGTGAGAAATGAACCGTCAAAAAAGTATAACAAAGCCTCAACACTTCAAAGTACAAACAAGTGAAAGTAGTAAGATGATACTTAATGCTTTCAAATTAACATTGGTTGATTCTGCCAGATGGCTGGAAGAGGAAAAGGACGTGCTGCCAACCCCGCCAACAACAACGATGAGGCGTGCAACCCTCATCTTTCTGGAGGCCAGGACAGGGGTGGTCGCCGTGAAGAAGTTGACCCTCTCCACTAAATGCTGGAGAATCAAAATCAGCTCATCCAGAACTTGACTCAAGTGGTGGCCAACTTGCATCAAGTTCCACCTCCACAAGCTGCACCACGCCAACCAAGGTTGAGTGAGTTTCTAGGAACTCAACCTCCAAAGTTTGCAAGTGCTGCTGAACCTCTGGATGCAGATGATTGGCTAAAGACCATTGAAAGCAAGATGAGGATCATACAGTGCCAATGGTATGAGAGGGTGCTGTTTGCCTCACATCAATTGCATGGACCTGCTGCTGATTGGCGGACCGCCTACATGGCTGCCCATCATGACCCTGAGAACATCACTTGGGAAGAGTTCAAACGTAGCTTCCGCAACCATTACATCCCAAGAGGTGAACTCAAAAACAAGAGGAAGGAGTTTTTGGGGTTGCAGCAAGGTAACATGACTGTGAGGGAATACCTCACTAAATTTACTCAACTATCCCGTTATGCCCCACGAGACATAGAGACTGATGAGCAGAAACAAGATTGTTTCGTGGAAGGACTTACCGCGGAGATGCAGTGTGCAATGTCCTCAAATGAGTATGAAAGCTTCCAAAAGATGGTGGAAAGAGCATTTGTGGTAGAAAGGAAGCTAAAGGCCTTGGAAAATGAGAATAAGAGGAAGGCCAGTTGGTCACATCAAGCCTCGGGTAGCAACACCCGCCCCCGTCTGATGCAGCAACCAGCAGGGCAGACGAACCGTGCTGCGGTACCCTACTCAGCGCCAATAGGGTACAACCCAAACTACAGGCCTCCGACAGCGCCAGCACAGCCGCAACGTCAGTTTGTACAGCAGCCTCGCCCCGCATATCCACCTCGACCAGCAGTGCAAGGACCTCCAAACCAACCCCAAGACAATAAAGGCCAAGCACCTAAGGTTGGGGTGCAATGTTTTAGCTGCGGTGAAGTGGGGCACTACGCCCATAAGTGCCCAAAGAAGAAGCCCGCGCAGCCACAACAGCAGAATGTGATGCGAGGACGGGTGAACCACGTCACTATGGAGGAAGCGCAAGAGGCACCCGACGTGGTAGTTGGTAAGTTTCCTGCCAATTTACACATTGCAACCCTGCTGTTTGATTCTGGTGCTACGCACTCGTTCATTGCTCAAGGGTTTGTTAAGAAGCATGACCTAGCAATAACACAAATGAACCATATGCTAGCCGTAAACTCTCTAGGGGGAGAAATAAGGACAAGACAAGTGTGTCCCAAAGTGAACCTAGACATTAATGGGGTGGTATTTACTGCCAACCTCATAGTGATAGATTCCCAAGGGATTGATATTATTTTGGGTATGGATTGGTTGACCAAACATAAAGGAATCATCCATTGTTCGACCAGAACAGTGGAACTAACTCACCCTAGTGGCACGAGAGTAAAGTTCATAACAATACACGAGCCTAGGAGGGACATTAAATTAAATCAAGTAGAGGTGAAAGTTGAGGAAATCAGGACCATCAGGCAATATCCAGATGTTTTTCCGGAGGAGTTGCCAGGTATGCCTCCCGATCGTGAAGTGGAATTTGCAATTGAGCTAGTACCTGGAACAGCCCCGATTTACAAAAGACCTTATCGGATGGACTCCAAGCAGCTAGAAGAACTCAAGGATCATTTGAGAGAATTGACGGAGAAGGGGTATATTCGTCCTAGTTCCTCACCATGGGGAGCTCCGGTGATATTTGTGCCTGTTGAAGTGTTCAGTCGACACTTCCCCCGGGCCTGCACTAGGCAGCCCGCGGAGGTTCTTTTTTCGGTGGGGCTAGTCTCTAGCGGAGAGCTTGCGCAGATGGACGAGTTAGTAAGAGCTTGACATGGCGAGTTTTACGTGGTTCAGGCCGCCGGAGCGTAAAACCCTACGTCCACGGCGAGCTATGGGGCTCGCTGTATTGCTTGCTGCTCGGGGCCGGAGGCCTGAGCTTGGGGGTGAGTTACAGCTTGAGAGTGTATGGCTAGCATATGAGTTGCAAAGTGCGAACCCTTGCTATCGACACCTACCCGAGCCTTTTATAGTCCAAGACTCGGGCGGCTTACAAGGGGAGCCGGGACCCGACAGGTGGTCCCGGGAAGATTGTCTATTATCTACCGTATCTGCAGTTATGACGGTAGTTGTCTCTGGTCGAAGGCTTCTGAGTCTTCATCTTGCCGCCCTGCCCATGCCGCACGCTAGTCGTAGTGGTTGATGACGGCGCAAGCGGCATGGGATGTCTTGTCGCGGTATTTATTGGCTGACAGGTTCTGACACCGCGCGCCAGTCTGTGATGCGACTGGGCGCAACGGCACCTGACAGAAGCGTGCTCCGCGTCTCCGCGTCTTGGGAATACGCGGGCCTTGAATACCTTGTACGGGCAAGGTATGGGGCGTATTTACGCCCGATGCCTATCGCTCGGGGCAGGCAGCGTCGTTCTGCTGCCACGTGGCAGGCCCGGAACCCTTCTCAGAGAAGAGAAGGGTCAGTTCCGCGGGGCACGTGGAGTCTCCGGACATCTCCCCGCGGAGGGAGAGGCTCGGCTTCTGTTGGCCACATGGCGGGCCCGGTGCTCTCCTCAGAGGAGAGGGAGGTCCGGCCCCGCTGTACACGCGGTGCCTTCGGACCTCTCTCCCGTGGATGGGGAGGTCCGGCTTCTGTATGCCACGTGGCGGGCCCAGAGCTCTCCTCTGAGGAGAGGGAGGTCCGGCCCCGCCGGACGCGTGGCGCCTTCGGAGCTCTCCCTGCGGAGAAGGGCGAGTTCCTTAGGCATTTTACCCTGTGCGCGGGGGTACCCCATATCCCAGGTACCGACAGTGCCCAAGAAGGACGGAACCCAAAGGTTATGCGTGGATTACCGTGCCTTGAATGAGGTAACCATCAAAAACAAGTACCCATTATCCCGCATTGAAGACTTGTTTGATCAGTTGAGGGGAGCTTGTGTGTTCTCGAAAATTTATCTCAGGTCGGGATACCACCAACTCAAGATAAGGCAATCTGATATTCCCAAGACAGCTTTCGTATCTCGGTACGGACTGTATGAATACACTGTCATGCCTTTCGGGCTAACTAATGCCCCGGCATACTTCATGTATCTCATGAACAAGGTATTCATGGAATATCTGGACAAATTTGTGGTGGTTTTCATAGATGACATTCTCGTCTTCTCCAAAGATGAAGAGGAACATGAGAAACATCTAAGGTTGGTGTTGCAGAGGCTAAGAGAACATCAACATATGCCAAATTAAGCAACTCTGAGTTTTGGCTGAAGAGAGTTCCCTTCTTAGGACATATAATCTCGGAGGGAGGAATCTCTGTGGATCCTGCCAAAATCGAGGATATACAGAAGTGGAAGACCCCTGAAGATGTCGGGGAAGTTCGAAGCTTTTTGGGATTGGCTGGATACTATCGACGGTTTATTGAGGGATTCTCCAAGATCTCGAGACCTCTCACCAAGCTGTTGGAGAAGGGAACCACATTCACCTGGACGCCACAGTGCGAGACGAGTTTTCGGGAGTTAAAGGAACGATTGACAACAGCCCCAGTGCTCGTTATGCCAGATATGCAAAAGAACTTTACAGTGTACTGCGATGCCTCTGGAAACGGGTTGGGATGTGTTCTCATGCAAGAAGGGCATGTCGTGGCATATGCATCCCGGCAGCTTCGGAAGCACGAGAAGAACTATCCTACACATGACCTAGAACTAGCCGCAGTAGTACACGCGTTGAAAATTTGGCGGCACTATTTGATGGGGAAGAGGACCGAGATATATATGGATCATAAGAGTTTGAAGTACATATTCACACAGCCAGACCTCAACCTCAGACAAAGGAGATGGTTAGAGCTAATCAATGACTTTGATGTGGGCATCAATTATCATCCTGGGAAAGCAAACGTCGTGGCCGATGCTTTAAGTCGGAAAGTGCAAGTCAATAAGTTGAGCTTAAAAGACATGCCTGCAGAATTGAAGGACGAAGTTATAAGGCTCAATCTATGTCTAGTAAATAGTGGTGAAGCCATCGCCATGGAAGTGGACTCCACACTAGAGCGAGACATACGCGAAGGTCAAAAGAATGATGAGAAGATACAAGAGATCAGACAACTTATCAAGGAAAATAAAGCTCCGGGTTTTAGAGAGGATGAACAAGAAACGGTGTGGCACGGGAAAAGAATCTGTGTGCCAGAAGTAAAGGAGATCCGTGAATTGATTCTAAAGGAGGCTCATGATTCTGACTATTCCATTCATCCTGGGAGTACGAAAATGTATCAGGACCTTAAGAGCAGGTATTGGTGGTATGGTATGAAGCGAGATGTCGCGGAACATGTTGCCCTATGTGACACATGTCAGTTGGTGAAAGCTGAACATCAACGACCCGCGGGATTATTGCAACCACTCAAAGCGCCTGAATGGAAATGGGAAGAAATCAGCATGGATTTCATCGTGGGATTTCCTAGGACCCAATCAGGATACGATTCGATATGGGTCATCATTGATAGGCTAACAAAGGTAGCTCACTTCATCCCCGTGAAGGAAAGCTACAGCGGATCCAAATGTAAGGGCCTCAGTTTTTGACACACATTTGCAGTGTTCATCACCACACTACACACCTCATTTGAGGAAGAATGATGAACACAAATGAAGAGCAAGTAACAATTATCAACATGCTCATTAGAGGACAAACTCACACATTGCAAAAGTGGTATTTCCCACATGTGATATAGATGGGCTGGACATATGAAAACTCCTACACTTTACTAAGGATGTCCATGCCAAGTTTCACCCAAATTCAAAACCTTTTTGAGGTCAGTTTGGGTATAGTTAGGAAGAGGGCAGTTTGAAACCATATTCAAATTCAAACTGTTTTTATCCCATGAATTTAAAGGTGGAAGGCATATTCTTACTCAGCACATTTTTGTGAGCTCACACACCAATTTTCACTCCATTTGGAGTTGATCTTGACATGAGCTAAGGGGGAGAAATTCAAACTTTATTTGAATTTCAAACTGAACTGTGCTGAAATTCATTCAAACCAAACCTCATTTGAACTTTGATCAATTCAAATGGCTCATGGGTGAATAATTTGAATTGCCAAGGGTAGTATGGGGTTCACTGTTTACAACAGTGATTAGGAGTAAATTTCAGAGGTTAAAACTGGAGGTGGGACCCACATGTCAGCCACTGCTCAGATCAAACCGACTGAGACTTTTTCACTCGGGTCGCCGAGCCGCAGCGGTGATCGCCACCGAGGGCAGCCGCCACGGCAGCAGCTGCTTGCCCACGCGCGGGCGTGAGGTAGTGCAGAGCCATCTTAAGGCGCCTGCCCCCCCTCCTCGGCCGAGGCACCGCCGTTCTTCCCAGCAAGAACTCAGCGCCGGCCGAAAACTTCCGCAACTCGGACTTGATCAGAGAACGCCGATCGCAGCTCCCTCCGTCCACTCCAGAGCCCCAGCAAGGTACTAGAAACCTTCCTCCATCCTCCCCGTTGCTAGAATTCGGTTGAAGCCGATTGATATCGGCTGTGCCGAAAGATCAAATTCGGGACTTGGAACCGCCGCACCTCGGGCTCTCGTGGACATCCCAACCAGGGCGTTGTCACGCACGAGCCAAGGCACCCTTGGACGCGCGGGTGACCGGTGCTGCTCATCCCCGAGCCACAGCTCGAGTGGTTGCTCACCGGCGGCGAATTTCCATTTTTCCCCTTTCTGTGTGCAGAACCACCTTCGGGTACGATTCTGTTTAATTCGTGCTCTAGAAAGGATTAGAGGGCCTCAGGCCGCTCTCACACGAGCTAGACACGGTAACGCACAAGTTACCTTCACAACTCTGGGCCGGAGAACCTCTGTGCCCGGCGTAATTTGAGGTCTACCAATGGCGGAATGAACGGGCGGCATCGGGCGCACGGTGAGGACCTATTTCGGGCCTTCCCCGAGCTGCCTCGAGCTCATGTCGACCTTCTCTGAGGTCCACTGATGCTCCCCGACCGGTTTCCCAAGTAGCTGAGGTGCTAGGGTAGTCAGCCGACATGGCCGAAGTCGTTCTGAGGTGGCGGCTCGTCGCCGACCATGCTCCGGCCGTTGTCATGAGCAGCTGACCCTCGGATCCTGTTCCCCGAGTAAAAGTAGGCAGGGGCGGCCAGAATCGAGAAGTTTGGAGCTGTACAGCAGCCGGCGGCGAGCTCGCCGGCGAGATTCCTCGGCGGCGGGGCGAGGGTGTCGAGAGGTTGAAGAAGGGGGTGGACCCCAGCTGTCAGCGGGAGATATTTTGAATCGGGATCCTGCTGCGGTCGGGATCGGGTGTGCTGGCGGGTAAAATCATTGTGGGCCGCGGTGTGCTGTCGCCTCGGCGTGCGACGCGTGTCCCCTGGGCCCACGCGCGAGTATAAACTTTTCCCCGATTTTCAGATTTCCTTCAAACTTCAAATCCTCATAACTTTGGCTAGAAAGCTCCAAATTGAGTGAACCAAATTTTTCTGGATTCAGCTCTCTGAGTAATTTCCAGAAAATAAAGTTTCACTTCATGAATTTCCTTATTTCTCCAGAATTAATTCCTCAAAATTTAAAATGTTAGGAATTTTAACTGGAGAATCCTTTGGAGGAAAATCCTGAAATTTTGCTAAGATGTTCACCAAAATATCCTTGAACTACCATAAAAATTTCAGATCCAATTGAGCTCATTTAATCCACCTAATGTGTGATTAGTGAAACTGTTCCAGAGAAAATAGAAAATGTTCAGAAACATTTTTCAGAATTTTCTCTGAAATTGTTTAGTTCATATCTTTAGTTAGGAACTTCCAAATTAAGTGAGACCAACTCCATTAGAACCCTCTAAAAATCTAGTTTTCAGAAAGTCATAGTTTGTTGCACGAAAATTCCTAGGACACCCTAAGAGTTCCAATTAAGGTCAAGGACATAATTAATTGTGGAGGGCTCAAATGAGCTTTTCTGCAACTAAAACTTGACCAAGTCTTTGTTTAGGTTGTAACCAAGCCACAGTAAAAGTTTCACAGTCATTAGGTCTGTCTAGCAAGGGTTAGAGACTTCACAATTTCAAAGTTAATACAAATGCATTTAAACATATATTGCTCTTAT
The DNA here is from genome assembly GCA_030760725.1 of Neostapfia colusana. Classification (NCBI taxonomy): domain Eukaryota; kingdom Viridiplantae; phylum Streptophyta; class Magnoliopsida; order Poales; family Poaceae; genus Neostapfia; species Neostapfia colusana. The sequence continues at coordinate 21,513,167 of JASWHV010000017.1, read as the reverse complement.
TATGTAGTCGCTAAGGTCGAGGAGGAACCCGAAGTCCTAGACTTCGTAACTCCGGAGGAGCAGTTAGTCTACGACCAAGAGCATCAAGGCAAGCCCCGGTTTGCATTAACCGTTTTTACAAATTTTTATTGTTTTGAGCACATACTTGTTTCCTTTACTCTGCATTAGAGTCTTGTTTGAAAGCCCCACTGCATAGCCAAGAAAACCATGGGTTGGGTTTAGGATTGCAAACCCCGCTATCTACTGCATTGCTAGAATAGAGTAGGATTCGGTACAAGTCGAGTAGTTGGGACTACTCGCGAGCATAGGCTAGAGGCACTCGACTCAGGTAGTGATAACACATGAAACACATGGCAAGAAAATGAGACCAAGCGGAGAGTAAGGGCAGCAGGACTTTGGGGCCTGTGTGCTGTAGCTCCGCTTGTGTCGATTGAGGACCGAGCCGTGTGCGGGCCTGTTGAACAAGCTAGAACAGTACCGAAGACCTACCGGCTCTATGGGAACCGGGAAACTGATGTAACTCGGGTAGCTGGGTGTTGAGGCATAGCTGGTCGTTCAGAGGGTAGGTTGAGAGCTCGAGGTGTAAATCGGCTGGCGGCACTGAGATGCGCGTGCAGAGACCTCTTGCTCGGGACGATTGGACCGGTCCAACATTTGGCTAACGGGTGAAAGGTAGTCGCGTACGGCGTCCGTGATGGTTGCTGTAGGCAACATCGAGTACGGGCGTACGTGACGGGTTGTTCGGGTAACCCTGCAGGTGTAAATCGATTATAATCGCCGTCCCTCACGGTCAGTGAGTACCACTTGTTCACTGTACCGTGACGTAGAAAGAACAGGCTAGTCACATGTTAAAATGTTGCTGATTGAAAGCTGGACATTGATTGTTAATGATATGCTGTAGTTTAGAGCTAACTAAAGTTCTTTTCAACTTTGGGCAAAGTACATGAGAGAAATGCGTTTCTTGTTTGATTGCGGCTCTCTCATGTGCCTTAGCGTAAGGTTCTCCACAACCTGCTGCTAAAACTTGAAAGTAAGGTTCTACTAATTAGGCGAGTCCTTGCAACTGATTTTTACCTCATGTAACCCATTACCCTCATGTAGAAGTTCCATGTTTAGGTGAGACGGGTCAGACTTGCTGAGCCTTCGTGCTCACTGCTTGTGTTTGAAGCTTTTGCAGGGTTCTATGAGGAAGGGACTCCCGAAGAGGAGACGGAACCCCAGGAGGGGAACCCCGTCGAGTGGGAGTCGTGCACGCCGCAGAGTTAGTGTGCGTGTGTGCTAGCAAGGACACGTTCTAGGGCTGAACGTGCACTTGATGCTTAGTCTACGCCCGCGAGTGTAGACTGAACATATTTTGATGTAAACATGTTCATAAACTTGTTTATGTAATAAAATTTCCGCTTCCGCTTTGTACCTTTGACGTGTGTTATACGGTGCTGTGCAACGCAGCACCCCTCAGCGTGATCCTGGCTCGACAGGACCATTGGGGTCGTGTCACCAAATTGGCAGAGTTGTACATGTCAAGGATCGTGTGTTACCATGGAGCGCCAAAGAAGATTGTGTCGGATCGAGGGACACAGTTCACCTCAAGGTTCTGGCAGAAGTTGCACGAAACCATGGGAACCCATCTGAACTTTAGTTCTGCCTATCATCTCCAAACTGATGGGCAGACGGAAAGAACCAATCAGATCCTTGAAGATATGCTAAGGGCATGTGCACTCAAAAACAATAGGAGTTGGGACAAAAACTTACCGTATGCGGAGTTTTCATATAACAACAGCTATCAAGCTAGTATGAAGATGTCACCGTTTGAAGCCTTGTACGGGAGAAAGTGCAGAACTCCCCTATTTTGGAACCAAACAGGGGAAAGTAAAGTGTTTGGTCCAGAAGTACTACAAGAAGCCGAGGCGAAGGTGAGGGAAATTCGCAATAACTTGAGGATAGCACAGACACGCCAAAAGAGCTATGCCGATGTACGAAGAAGAGAGCTCGTTTTCAACGTGGGAGACTATGTCTATCTCAAAGTGTCCCCTATCAGAGGACTTCGTCGGTTCAAGGTGAAAGGGAAGTTGTCACCTCGATACATCGGACCCTTTCAAGTTTTGGAAAGGAAAGGCGAAGTGGCGTATCAACTAGAGTTACCGGCTCGTCTATCGGATGTGCACGATGTATTCCATGTGTCACAACTCAAGAAATGCCTGATGACGTCTGAGGAGGTGTTACCCATGAATGAAGTGAACGTAGCTGAGGATTTGTCTTATGCCGAGTAACCATACAAGATTTTGGAGACAATGGAACGCCTCACCAGAAATAAAAGAATCCGGATGTGCAAGGTGCAGTGGAAGCATCACTCAGAAGAGGAAGCCACCTGGGAGCGGGAAGATGAGCTCAAGGCACAATTTCCGGAATTGTTTTCTTAGTACCACCAATCTCGAGGACGAGATTTCTTTTAAGGGGGGTAGAGCTGTAACACCCCAAAATTTTGATTCAAACCCTAAATCATGTTAAGAGGGGGATTTAAATTTTTTTGGACGTGTTGTATATTTTGCAAAAATTCAAATTCAAACTAGAATTCAAATTAAACTCAAATCAGAAAAGAAATAGAAAAAGAAAAAGGAAAACAGAAAAAAACCGGCCAGTGGGCCGAAACACACACGCCGGCCCACCCTGCCCCGCGCCAGCCCGCAGCCGCGCGCCCGCGCTCTCTCTCTCAGACAGGTGGGACCCACCTGTCATCCCTAACCCCCGATCGTCCGAAACTCGGACTGTTCACCCGCGCGCGCGCGATCGCAACCGACCGGATTTCCGGCCGAATTCTGGTTCCGGAGGACTCCCACTCGATCTAAACAAACCCGCCGCCCTCCCCCGTCTATAAAAACCCCGGCCTCGCTCTGTTTTTCTCACGCGATCGGCTGTTTTTACTCCGGTGAGAACCGAGACTTCTCCGGCGAATTCTGGCCGATCTAAGCTCAGAAATTCCGATCTAACTCGCTGGTCTTGATCCACCGCCTCCGGGGAACCTTGCAGGTGCAGAAAACTCGGTGACTTGCGGTGTAAACACAGCGCCGACGAGCTTCGCCGTGGTTTCGCCTCGGACCTCGTCGCCGATCACTTTCCTGGACCTCCGAGCTCAAGAAAACCCCCGAGGTGAGATCCCCGACCTCCCCTCTACCGATCTATGCCATAAAATCAAAGTTCTAGGAAGAATTCTCAAAGATCCGAAAGTCTCCGGCGAGATCGCCGCTTCCCGCCGCCGTGCGCCGCCGGCAGCGCCGCCCGCGCTCGATCAGAGCGACGTGGCCGCTTGTGCGCCGTTTATTTTAAATCGCACGGTAGGGTTTAAACCCCCGCGTACCGGTTCGATGTTATAATCTCGGCCGTCGGTTTAAAATCGGACGGTCCACGTCAGCCCCGCGTTATAAAGACTGGAAATCTTACGTGCTACCCCCTGGGGTTCTCGGGAAATAAGAGCTAGCCCCGGAAACTTCTGATCTAGCCCCTGGAACTCCAGAGAATCATGTAAATTCAGTTAAAAATCAGTTTTAGCCCCTGGATTTAATAAAAATTAGGAAAAACACCTCTGATAAGTGTAGCTAGACCCCTGGAAATTCTGAAAATAATATTATAGACCCTGTAATGGGGTGAGTTTACCTTTTTAGCCCTGTTTAGTATTTAATTTAGGAAATTGAATATGTGGCTAGTGTTTAAAAATTAAAAAGTGGGACAAACAAATTGTCAAAATTTAATTAAAGACTTTCTCAGTATTTAGGAAACTTTGGAGTGAGATAAAAACATATTTTGGGCTGAATTGAATCTGTTAAATTTATTATTCACATTTAGGGACACATTTTTAAGTAATGAATAGTTTTAGAAAATAGGGAAAATAATGGTGAAATAGTTTATATCAGAGGCAAGGGTCAAAATATGTTATTAAATTATTTAGGACCAGAACCTATTCTGTTTAGATGATGTATATTACTAATTTCATAATAAAGAACACATTTATGTATAGGAAAATAAATCTGAAAATATAGCAACTAGTAAATGATAAATGAAGTTTCTAAAATCCAAAGAATTCAGTTTAAGGTTGGTAGAAATTCTAAAAGCACATATGGAGAAGAAAAATATTTTTTATACATACTTGGTAGTGAAAAGGTGTAGTAGTTGAATATAAGGAATTTATTTAAATTGGAAACTCATATATATATAGTAGGTAAGTATAAATGTGAACACAAAAGTAGGAATCATATACACATTATTAAAAGTGTATGCAAGCCACAAATCAACACACATAAAGTAAACACAACACATATAATGGTGAAGGACTTTCATAAATGTGAATGTGTGGTTTGTATGAAGTAGAAGTGTGAACTATGTCTTATGGATTGTTATTTTTCTTTTGCTATGTGTGATGGTATGATGTAGAACCTGCTCAAGAGCAAGTTATTCCTTTCCAAGATCAGGACTACCCATTTCAAGAGCAGCAGGAAGGAGGCAAGTGTCCTTGACCACTTTGATCCTATGCTAGGATGTGTAGATAGAATTATTTGCATTGTCAAATGAAATATGAAACCCATGATAGGAAGTTTCCCTAGAATTGCATTACCTTGTTTCCTTGTAGCTTGGGTTGGGATATATTTTATCATGTCATTTATTATTATGCATATGCTTAGCCATTCTTAGAATGGGATATTTGGGATATGAGATCATCAGTTTATTTTACCATACTCTTGAATGAGATATTGTGAGTTATGTAGAGGTAGGGATCAAGGCAAGTTGGATGTTTTGGTTGTGTGCTGGGTGCACGAGACTCGGGTTTGCGTTTAGTACTTGCCTGGATCCTAAGGACCGGTTCATGGAGCATGTAACCTGGCTTTACAGTGCCAACCACATGCTGAGATGGGGCAGCTTGGCCAATTAATTAGGTGTATCCCCGGCGTAGTATGGGTGTGTTGGATGGTGCGGGGAGTAGGTGTCAGCTGGACTACCATATGAACCGCAAGGCTCAAGAGGGGGCCACTGCAGCGGGGTTGGAGCCTCTTGTATGCTGTTAGGGGTGAAACCTCAGTGGGCCCACGCTCGTCGGGAATACCTTTGTAAAGGCTTCGTAGTGATCTCCTGGCTACACACCTGGGAAGTGTGAATGTGGTTCGTAGCCACTGGCATAATGGAGGTTCTGTTAGTCCACCCGGCAACGGGGGATGAAATCACTACATGTGGGTACAGTGGTACAAACTCTGCAGAGTCAAAACTGTCATGACAGCCGTGCTCACGGTCAAGAGCGGCGTGGACTTATTCATGATTAGAGGATTGATGGTTTTGGGAGTTAAGCGGGGATCTTAACATTGGAAATGATGTTATGGTTATTCGATTATGATGATGGGATGGGAGATTGGGACCATTTCACCTGTGTAGTAATGTAGGTGCTTAATAAGCTAAGGTGATAGGTATTAATTGCGTAGTGCTTTAACCATGAGTTCAACCTCTCCTTGATCTAGCCATGCATGATGTAATTTTCCCACACTTGCTGAGTACCATTGGTACTCAACCTTGCATATTTTGTTGGTTTATATTGCTGCTCAGGTCAAGATAATGAGGTGGTGTATAATGACCAAGACTTTGGACCCGAAGAAGGTTTCTAGGTTCATGGAGACCCCCGGGCAACGCCTGTGATGGAGCCCTCAAGAATAATATTTCGCTGCTAGTTTATTTACTTGTGATGCACTTATTATTGTCCATTGAGACATTTGCTATGTAAGACTTATTTATATTCGACACCTGGCTTGTAATAAATGATGCTTCACTATTTGTCATCACATGTATGAGAAAATGATCCTGGCATACATGTGATATTCACTTGGTTGTTCTTCGGAAAAACCAGGTGTGACACACGTGGTCTGAAACGTGAACACGTAACTCAAGGCGTGTTTGGCTTGAGAACATCCGGGCGAGTGATGACGGCCGGGTGTACTAACTGTATGGATTCTGGGCTCGGTGTGCAGCCGAGTCTGATGATTGTTTGAGTTTCTGCAGGTAGCCTGACCACGAAATGGTAGACGTGTAGCATCCGTGTGCGAGTGACGAGTAGTGCCACTGAACTAACGAAGCCGGCTAAGTCCGGTATAGGTTTTTCCTTTGTGAGGACGCAGTACCGACATAATCTGGTGACGCATCAACGTCACACCCCATTAAATGAACAACTTCATTTAAAAACTTGATGGTTTTGATCGAAAGTAGTAAAACTTGATGTAAGTCCTTCCCTTGAACAGGATATTCAAAGTTAACAAGTTTTCAACTTATAGGTTGTTAAGGACAGAGCACTCTGTTTTCAGCTGAATCAAGGCTGAAGTTAATCAGAGGTTAGAGGTTGAGTTCTTTCGAGGTTGGGGTCGTATGATACATTTCTGGAAAGCGTTGGAAGAGCTTTACAACTCTTCTTTTGAGGTCCAGAGGTGTTTCATCCCTTAACCAATCGAAAAATGCAGTAGAGTTGAAACTGTCCAGAAAACAGGGCAGAGCAAAGACTCTCTGTAAACTCTCTGTAAATTAAGCATAACTTCCTGCTTAAAAATCCAAAAATAGAAATTGAGGTAGTTCTGGAAAGCTTATGAGATGGGTTACAACATTGTAACAGAAAGTTTTATCTGATTAGGAACAGAATTAACTGGAATTCTTGGAACAAATCAGTACCTAAAGCAGGGAGGTGCTGTCCAATTTTCTCCAGGAATTCTGTTAACTTTGACATCTCATAACTTTTGAACCAGGATAGATCATAGGCCCAGGCAAATACTTTCTGGACAGCTATTGAAGTTAGCCTTAACTTTGATATTGAGCTCCAGAACTGGTTTTGCCTTTAACATGGCCTAAATCAGGTTGAAATGGAAACTGGTCAGGGCTGTCATGGGAACAGCAGATCAGCAGTCAAATTTGTTTAAAATTTGAACTATGTTTCCAAATTTTATGGGTTCAATGACATGTTTTATGTTATAACTCAGCGGTTTACTGTTTAAATAAATATTTGACATTTCTCAAATATATTTTTACAGATGACAGCAGATAAGCAACTGGAGAACGGGTGGGTGATGTCCCACTGTTCTCACCGTAATGGCTACCCGGAAGCATTGTGGCAAATGCTCCAATATTTCGGGTAAAACCAGATGCCGCAATACTTCGCCAAGGAAGAAGGCGAAGAGGGGAACAAGACGTGGATGATCCATGTCGAAGTCCCTGCAGGACCTACGCCACCAGGTTGGGTGCCGTTCACAGTCACGGTGAGAGGAAGACAACCGGAAGGGATTTGGCAAGTGGCAGCCCGTGACACTATGTTACGTTTCTGCCAACTACACGTGCAGGCTATGGAGGGCACTCCATATGCGCTCGTTCCGGTGGAGGGACGGGCTAAGCATGCGTGGGAAGAGAGGTATCTAGAGGCAACGGATCCGAGTTGCCCAAGGTACAACCCCGCGGAGGCAAATCTCAGCCTCCAGATGAGGGCGGGAAACGCCGTGATGGACAGCCAAGCTGTTCATACGGAGCATCTCGCCACGAAGCTCAAGGAGAGCACGAGCCGCGAAGACCATTTCGAGAGTGCTCACAGCGCACTCCGCAATGTGCTCCTTCCAACGATCAAGCGACTGAATGAACAGCACAATCAGTTGCATCGTCTGAAGAAGGCGAATAGAAAAAGCCGTGTCGACATCGCGGCGTACAAGAACTGGTGCAGACCCTAACCCAGCAGAATGAGGACCTTGCTCAAGAGCGGGACGATGCTATTGAGGAAGGACAAGGCTGGGAAGAGGACTACAACCAAGCTATGGACGAGGTGCATTCTTTGCAGGACCTCGTGCCCCCGGTGTTAGGCGTACCGGTGGTCTTGGGTCTTCCAGCAATGGGAGAACCCGGAATGGGAGAAGAGGCGGTAGGTCCAGAGCCACCAGCAGAGGTACCGGAGGAGGACGACCCACAGGAGGTCGAGTTCTACTCCGAGTAGGGGGTTACGGTTGCCAAGTAGGGCAGCCAGGGTAGCGTAACCCAACTTTTGTAATCGGTGACATGTCGTGTAGACAGTAGCGTATGTATAGGTAGTGAGGACATGAGCACGACTTCTCGGAGATCCGAGAATAATGTATCTTGTATAAAGTTTATGCTTTATCAATATATGTGAATGTTGTGCAAATTAATCATGTGTCACTTCAATACCTACTGTTGCTTATGGAATTTTAAGTAAGACATGTGCTAATTGCTGCTGTTTTGAATTTCAGAATGACGCGTACTCGTGCCAACCCTGACGTTGGGGGTACCAGTCAAGGGGGAGAGACCTCCCAACCACCTCCCGAGGACTCCTCGGGACAACAACAGCAGCAACAGCAACAGCAAACACCGCCACCGCCACTGCCAACGGTTACATTGGCCGACATCGTCGCGGCAATGGCGGGCTCGCACCAGCAACACACAGAGTTGCTGTGGACTCTTATTGCGAATACGTCTCGCCCAGAGAGACGTCAAGACCGTGAGGAGCGTCAACAGAGCTCCTACTCCGACTTCCTGGCAACTCATCCCCCGGTATTCTCAAGGGCGGATGAACCACTTGACGCGGACAACTGGCTCCGCGCCATAGAGATGAAGTTCGGGCTGCTCCAGCTCAGCGAGCAGCGCAAGACTCAGTTCGCGGTCCAGCAGCTCCAAGGATCCGCGAGCGCGTGGTGGGCCAACTTCTGTGCTTCACAGCCCACCGACCGAGTGATGACCTGGACGGAGTTCCGGACGGCCTTCAGGGCCTATCATATACCACCAGGTCTGATGAAAAGAAAGACGCAGGAGTTCTTACACCTGCAGCAAGGGAGCCGGAACGCGCTGGAATACTCCAGAGCGTTCAACGATCTCGCGCTCTACGCGTCGTATCACGCAGATACAGACGAGAAGCGGCGAGACCATTTTTACCAGGGGCTTAACCCGCTCCTGAAGGACAAGTTGGCGATGTTCAATCGCGGCAGCCTCAACGACATCATTGATGCTGCGATTGTTCAGGAGGACTCCGGCAAGGAGTTAGCGGCGGCGGAGAGAAAGCGAAGCGCGCCGCAGAGCAGTGGAGAAGGAGGCGGTCCTTCTCAGAAGTTTCGGATGGTGAATCGCCCACCATCAGGTCCACGCTGGCAATCACCACAGCGGTCGATGCCGTTCCGCATTCGGCCGTACTCTTCACCGGCATTCCGGCCGGCACTGCCAGCACCACCGCAACCACAACAGCAGCAGCGGGCGATGCCGCGTGCGTTTGCACCTCAGCAACGCATGCCGGGCTTTCGTCCACCGAGCACTCCACCAGCAGTGGCCACATGTTACAAGTGTGGTCGTCCAGGACACTTTGCGAGCAGTTGCCCGGAGAGGCAAGGAGGCGGAGTGGCACCACAGTTTCTGGGGAGGAATCAACCCCGGAATCCTACTAATGCGCGGCGGGCAAACCCTAGGCCTGACACTGTCCACCAACTTGCCATTGAGCACGTGCCGGAGGGCAAGCCAATCCTTGCGGGTATGTTCCAACTCCACCAGCATCCCGCTATAGTACTATTTGATTCAGGCGCCACGCATAATTTTATTAGCCAAGCTTTCATTGCTAAACACAGTTTGCCAATACTACCCACCGATAGTCCATATTTAATTTGTTCACCGGGTGGGAAGATTTCAGCAAGCATAATGGTCTCCAAAGCACCATTATGCTTAGCGGGTAGAGTGTACCCCACGTCTCTCATTATCTTAGAGGGACAGAAGGTCGATGTCATCCTAGGGATGCCGTGGTTAACCCGCCACGGCGCTGTTTTAGACATCGTCCTTCGAGTCGTGCACTTAAACTCAGAGGTGCACGGTTCTCACTCATCATTTCTGGACAGTCCAGAAATAAAACTTCCAAGTGTCTATCAAGCTACAACCATCAGATTGGAGGATATTCCAGTGGTCCGAGAGTTCCCTGACGTATTCCCGGACGAATTGCCGGGGATGCCGCCCGATAGAGAGGTGGAGTTCAAGATTGAACTTGCACCGGGAACCATGCCAATATCCCGAAGGCCGTACAAGATGGCGCCCAAGGAGTTGGCTGAACTGAAGACTCAGCTCACGGACCTTCTGGAGAAGGGTTTTATTAGGCCGAGCTCCTCGCCATGGGGCTGTTCGGCATTATTTGTCAAGAAGAAGGATGAGACGTTGCGGCTTTGCGTGGACTATCGTCCATTGAATGCCGTAACCATCAAGAACAAGTACCCGTTGCCACGGATCGACATGTTGTTTGATCAGTTGGTCGAAGCAAAGATCTTTTCCAAGATGGATTTAAGATCCGGGTACCATTAGATTAAGATAAGGGCTGAGGACATTCCGAAGACGGCTTTCTCAACGAGGTACGGACTTTATGAGTACCTGGTCATGTCCTTCGGCCTCACCAATGCTCCAGCTCACTTCATGTACTTAATGAACTCGGTATTCATGCCGGAGCTGGACAAGTTTGTCGTGATCTTCATCGACGACATCCTGGTATATTCCAAGTCGGAGGAAGATCACAAGAAACATCTGCGTATAGTCTTGCAACGGCTGCGGGATCACAAGTTATACGCAAAATTCAGCAAATGCGAGTTTTGGATATCGCAAGTGCCTTTCCTCGGGCATATCATCTCAGCGGAGGGTATCGCTGTGGACCCGAGCAAGATCACTCAAGTGCTGAATTGGAAATCCCCGAGAACTGTTCACGAGGTACGGAGTTTCCTCGGACTCGCGGGATATTATCGGAGGTTCATCCCGAACTTCTCGAAGATTGCCAAGCCAATGACAGAGCTGCTGAAGAAGGCTACCAAATATGTTTGGAGTCCAGCATGTGAAGCAGCATTCAAGGCTTTAGTCAAGCACCTGACATCAGCACCGGTTTTGGCGCAGCCAGACACAACAAAACTGTTCGATGTGTACTGCGATGCATCTGGCATTGGGCTCGGATGTGTGCTGATGCAAGACCGAAGAGTGGTCGCGCATGGATCACGGCAGCTTAGAAACCATGAGCAAAATTATCCAACTCACGACTTGGAGCTCGCTGCCGTGGTACTTGCACTAAAAATGTGGAGGCACTACCTACTCGGTAACCTCGTACATTTATATACCGACCACAAAAGCCTCAAGTACATATTCACTCAGAAGGAGCTGAACATGAGGCAATGAAGATGGTTAGAACTGATAAAGGATTACGAGATAGAGATCCATTATCATCCGGGCAAGGCAAACGTAGTGGCAGATGCGCTGAGCCGCAAGTCACACATCAACAATCTGACCATCACACCGTTGGAAGAGAGCGAACCACCACTACATGTGATTCCACACGGAGCTCTCTACAACCTAGCTTTGATCCCCACCATCCGTGAAGAGATAGTGGAAGCCCAGAAGAATGAAAAGGGCATGTCACATTTGCGGAGACGTGTAGATAGTGGGGAGCTGAAATGTTTCCGGAAAGACGGAGACGGCGTCCTATGGTTCAAGGACCGGATCGTCGTACCCCGTAACCCGGAATTACGGAAGAAAATCTTTGATGAGGCTCACTTATCAAAGTTTTCTATTCACCCCGGCAGCAACAAAATGTATCAAGAACTCAGAAGCAAGTTTTGGTGAACACGGATGAAGCGTGAGACTACAAAATACGTGTCCGAGTGTGATACATGTCGAAGGGTGAAGGCAGACCACATGCGGAAAACGGGACTGCTACAACCACTGGGCATTCCTGCCTGGAAATGGGAGGATGTGAGCATGGAATTCATCGTCGGTATACCCACCACCTTGCAGAAACATGATTCTGTGTGGGTGATCGTCGATCGGCTCACCAAAGTTGCCCATTTCATCCCGGTTAACACAAACTACAACGCCAAGAAGTAAGCTGAACTGTACATCTCACGGATCCTATGCTTGTACGGTGTACCCGGTACTATCATATCGGATCGGGGCACTTTATTTCTGTCCCATTTTTGGGAGCAGATACACGCTGCCTTGGGGACGAAGCTGATCCGTAGTTCAGCATACCACCCGCAGACGGATGAACAAACCGAGCGGGTAAATCAGATTTTAGAAGACATGCTACGAGCTTGCGCTATCAACCACGGCAAGAATTGGGATGATCACTTGCCGTTAGCCGAGTTCTCATACAATAATGGGTACCAAGCCAGCATCAATATGACACCTTACGAGGCGCTATACGGGCGGAAATGCCGCACACACTGAATTGGTGTGAATCTGGCGAAAGGGTTACCTTCGGGATTGACCTTGTCAACAACGCGGAAGAAAAGGTTCGACTGATTCAAGCGAACCTAAAAGCCGCTCAATCCCGTCAGAAACAATATGCGGACCGGAGAAGGCGCCCATTACAATTCGAAGTTGGAGATCACGTATATCTACGGGTGTCTCCAAAGAAGGGCGTAAACAGATTTGGGGTGAGAGGAAAGTTGGCACCCCGATTCATCGGTCCATTTCAGATTACCGAGAGATGTGGATCAGTGGCATACCGGCTGAAATTACCAGAAGCACTTTCCCGTGTGCACGACGTCTTTCACATTTCCCAGCTGAGGAAGTGTCTTAAGCTATCAACTACCGTTCAGCTGGAGGATATTGAAGAACTGCAACCGGATCTCACCTATCGGGAGGAACCGGTGCAGATTATTGATGAAAAGGCCCGAACCACACGCAACCGTACGTTGTGGTTCTACAAGGTTCTATGGAGTAATCACTCCATGGACGAAGCGACATGGGAGAGCGAAGAAATCCTTGGCACTAACTACCCCGAATTTTTCACGTCGCATATCCGGTAATTTTCCATCGTCCTCTCTCACATTTTCACCTTATAATCTCGGAACGAGATTCTTTTAAGGGGGGAGGAATGTAAGGGCCTCAGTTTTTGACACACATTTGCAGTGTTCATCACCACACCACACACCTCATTTGAGGAAGGATGATGAACACAAATGAAGAGCAAGTAACAATTATCAACATGCTCATTAGAGAACAAACTCACACATTGCCAAAGTGGTATTTCACACATGTGATATAAGGGGGGCTGGACATATGAAAACTCCTACATTTTGCTAAGGATGTCCATGCCAAGTTTCACCCAAATTCCAAACCATTTTGAGGTCATTTTGGGTATAGTTAGAAAGAGGGCAGTTTGAAACCATATTCAAATTCAAACTGTTTTTATCCCATGAATTTAAAAGTGGGAGGCATATTCTTACTCAGCACATTTTTGTGAGTTCAAACACCAATTTTCACTCCATTTGGAGTTGATCTTGACATGAGCTAAGTGGGAGAAATTCAAACTTTATTTGAATTTCAAACTGAACTTGTGCTGAAATTCATTCAAACCAAACCTCATTTGAACTTTGATCAATTCAAATGGCTCATGGGTGAATAATTTGAATTGCCAGGGGTAGTATGGGGTTCACTGTTTACAACAGTGATTAGGAGTAAATTTCAGAGGTTAAAATGGGGAATGGGACCCACATGTCAGCCTCTACTTCAATACAAACCGACTGAAACACAGCTCAATCGGTTCCCGGGTGCAGTGTGCGCGCGCCACCGGGGGGCAGCCGGCGCCAGCTCCTGCTGCGCGCCCCAAGCCGGAGACCAGTCGCCGGGCTACTTATCCCCTCCCCGGCGTGCTTCGATCACCCATTCCCCGAGCTGCCGACGTGCGCGACCTGTTCTTCCACTGCCATCGCCGCTGCCCGAGCTCACGCTTGATCAAGCCCGATCACTCGCGAGCACAGCCTCCTCCACAGCAAAACGGCACCAAGAGATCGTGAGCAACCTCCTAGACCCTGGGTTGTACAGTGAGCAAGCGTCCTCGAGCTGTACGAGCCGTTTCTCCGGCGAGCCGAGCATCGCCGCCGATCGGGCTCTCGTGGACAGCACAACACAGCCGCTGTCACGTCCTCTTCTCTACACAAGAAAGGTGCGTGATTGTATGTAGATGGAGTAGCCGAAAGCCGTTTGGCGATTGATCAAACCTCGGCCAAGAATTTACAAGTTTACTCGTGATCAGTTCATAAGGACCGAGCTCACCTTCGGGTGAAATTCGTGCTCTATACACGAGGGTTGGACAAGCTCGTTACCTAGTAGCTTCTACGCACGATAGCGCCCACGCTCGAACTGGAATTAGAGAAAACCATCTAGAATCGGCCATGATATGGCTGTTTTCCCCGCCGCCATGGCTGAACACCTCGGCTCACCGTCGAGAGCATAGTTGCCGGTATTCCTAGCTTCCACCCAGCCTGGGTTCGTGTTTCCCACGCTCTACTGATGCTCTCCGACCGATTCCCGGTTGATTTGGCACACGGGAGAGCGGGACCGACCTCACCGGAACCCTAGCAGGTGCTGTCACCGGTGCGCACGGGTTTCCGGTCATCGTCGGTGGCCGGCGACCCCACCATCGAGTCCAGAGGGTCGGTAAAGGGGCAGGCGGCGAGTTTCGGGCCGGGGGGTGGCCGAGAACTCAGTTCCGGCGAGGGTCGCCGGAGATCGCCGCCGCCACGCAGTTGGCGCGAGGAGGGAGACGACGCACTGGGTGCGGGGCCCACGAGCAGGAATTTAAACTTTTCCCCGAATTTCAGTTTCAGTTCAAACTTCAAATCCTCATAACTTTGGCTAGAAAGCTCCAAATCGAGTGAAACAAATTTTGTTGGACTCAGCTTTCCGAGCACTTTCCAGCAAATCAAGTTTCACTTCATGAAAATCCTTATTTCTCTAGAATTAATTCCTCAAAATTTAAAATGTTTGGAATTTTAACTGGAGAATCCTGTGGAGGAAAATCCTGAAATTTTGCTGGGATGATCATCAAAATATCCCTGAACTACTATAAAAATTTCAGACCCATTGGAGCTCATTTAATCCACCTAATGGTGTGATTAGTGAAACCGTTCCAGAGAAAATAGAAAATGTCCAGAGACATTTTCAGAATTTTCTCTGAAATTGGTTTGCTCATATCTTTAGCTAGGAACCTCCAAATTAAGTGAGACCAACTCCATTAGAACCCTCTGAAAATCTAGTTTTCATAAAGTCATAGTTTGTTACATGAAAATCCCTAGAACACCCTAAGAGTTCCAATTAAGGTCAAGGACATAATTAATTGTGGAGGGCTCAAATGAGCTTTACTGCAACTAAAACTTGACCAAATCTCTGTTTAGGTTGTAGCCAAGCCCCAGTAAAAGTTTCACAGTCATTGGGTCTGTCTAGCAAGGATTGTAGACTTCACAACTTCAAAACTTAATACAAATGCATTTAAATTGATACATGTATTCCTTCCATCATGTAGTCGCTAAGGTCGAGGAGGAACCCGAAGTCCGAGACTTCGTAACTCTGGAGGAGCAGCTAGCCTACGACCAAGAGCAGCAAGGCAAGCTCCGGTTTGCATTAACCTTTTTACAAATTTTTATTGTTTTGAGCACATACTTGTTTCCTTTATTCTGTGCATTAGAGTCTTGTTTGGAAGCCCCACTGCATAGCCAAGAGAACCATGGGTTGGGTTTAGGATTGCAAACCCCGTTAGCTACTGCATTTCTAGGATACAGTAGGATTCGGTACAAGTCGAGTAGTTGGAACTACTCGCGAGCATAGGCTAGAGGCACTCGACTCGGGTAGTGATAGCACATGAAACACATGGCAAGAAAATGAGACCAAGCGGAGGGTAAGGGCAGCAGGACTTTGGGGCCTGTGTGCTGTAGCTCCACTTATGTTGATTGAGGACCGAGCCGTGTGCGGGCCTGTTGAACAAGCTAGAACAGTACCAAAGACCTACCGGCTATATGGGAACCGGGAAACTGATGTAACTCGGGTAGCTGGGTATTGAGGCATTGCCCGTCGTTCAGAGGGTAGGTTGAGAGCTTGAGGTGTAAATCGGCTGGCGGCACTGAGATGCGCGTGTAGAGACCTCTTGCTCAGGACGATGGGACCGGTTCAATATTTGGCTGACGGGTGAAAGGTGGTTGCGTACGGCGTCTGTGATGGTTGTTGTAGGCAACATTGGGTACGGGCGTACGTGACGGGTTGTTCGGGTAACCCTGCAGGTGTAAATCGATTATAATCACCGTCCCTCACGGTCAGTGAGTACCACTTGTTCACTGTACCGTGACGTAGAAAGAACAGGCTAGTTACATGTTAAAATGTTGCTGATTGAAAGATGGACTTGATTGCTAATGAATTGCTGTAGTTTAGAGCTAACTAAAGTTCATTTCAACTTTGGGCAAAGTACATGAGAGAAATGCGTTTCTTGTTTGATTGCGGCTCTCTCATATTCCTTAGCGTAAGGTTCTCCACAACCTGCTGCTAAAACATGAAAGTAAGGTTCTACTAATTAGGCGTGTCCTTTGCAAATGATTTTATCTCATGTACCCATCACCCCTCATGTAGAAGTTCCATGTTTAGGTGAGACGGGTCAGACTTGCTAAGACTTCGTGCTCACTGCTTGTGTTTGAAGCTTTTGCAGGGTTCTATGAGGAAGGGACTCCCGAGGAAGAGACGGAACCCCAGGAGGGAAATCCCGTCGAGTGGGAGTCGTGCACGCCGCAGAGTTAGTGTGCGTGTGTGCTAGCAAGGACACGTTCAAGGGCTGAATGTGGACTTGATGCGTAGTCTACGCCCGTAAGTGTAGACTGGACTTATTTTGATGTAAACATGTTCATAAACTTGTTTATGTAATAAAATTTCGCTTCCGCTTTGTACCTTTGACGTGTGTTATCCGGTGCTGTGCAACGCAGCACCCCTCAGCGTGATCCTGGCTCGACAGGACCTATGGGGTCGTGTCACTTGCCCTCATCCCTACTATTAGGGAGGACATCATTGCAGCTCAGAAGACGGATAAAGGCATGGCACATCTCCGGAGACGGATAGACAATGGAGAGATCAAGTGTTTCTGGAAAGATGATGAGGGGACGCTGTGGTTCAATGACCGCATAGTCGTAGCCCGGGATATGGAGCAGAGGAAGAAGATCCTCGACGAAGCCCACTTGTCTAAATACTCCATTCATCCGGGAAGCAACAAAATGTACCAAGATTTGAAAAAGAAATTTTGGTGGACACGGATGAAGTGGGAGGTAGCGAAGTACGTATCCGAGTGTGATACGTGTAGACGAGTGAAGGCTGATCATATGAGGAAATCAGGGCTGCTGCAACCCCTGAAAATTCCAGCAAGGAAATGGGAAGATGTGAGCATGGATTTCATTGTGGGATTACCCTTAACATCCAACAAACACGATTCCATTTGGGTGATCGTTGACCGACTAACCAAGTCAGCTCACTTCATGTGACACCCTCGCCTCGGGTGTCAGCATATGTTCTTGTTCTATGAGGAGGAAACATTTTAATGAAAAATAGGAACAGAGAGAATTATCAAAAGAATAGCCAATAAAGCCCTCCGAGAGCGCCGAAGACAACTTACCGTGGCCGCTGGCCACGTGGCGTGATCGGAGCTCGTCCCTGCGAAGTGAAGAGAGGTCCGCCACTAAAAGAGCTACGTGGCAGGTTTGGGGCTCGTCGGCACAAAAGGGAGAGGTCCGATCCTGTGGGACATGTGTTGCCCATGGAGCTAGCCTCTGCAGAGGAAGCAAAGGCATTTCCGCAAGACACGTGTCATCCTCGGAGCTAGTCCTCATGGAAATCAGAGGACCAGTCGCGCGAGGTACGTGTTGATCTCGGAGCCCATCTCAGAGAAGTCCGGATCTATCGAACACGTGTCGCCACTGGAGCTTATCTCCGGGAGGTCTCGCTCGTGACACGTGGCACAACTGGAGCTCGTATCTGCGGACGAGGAGATACCAGGCCCCGGAGGACACGTGGAGCTTCCGGAGCTCATCATCACGGAGGTAACGAGTTCTGGAGTGGGTTTTACGCGTAAAGATACCGGTATGCAACCGAAACCGATCTAAATTCCACGATGTTACTAAAGATAATATGTTAGGATCCAACAAAGATCTGAATAAGACTCTTATTCGAGATACAATCAGATTAGGACTCTTCTCTTCCCAATTATAAATAGAACCCAAAACCTCTGGCCGAAACCACAAACTTCTCTTTCGACTCCTGAGCCGACGACTTAGAGCCCAAGCCCTAACTCGCCAAGCAAACCATCGCTGAAGCGCAACAAGGGAGATCATCGAAGAAGAACCGAGCGGTCTGAGGAGGACCTCGAAGAACGTGAGGTAGGACGTCAATATCATTGTGTTCATCTCTTTGCATCTGTTCTTCAATTCCTTCCGAACAGAAGCCTTCTCGTGGGCAGATCACTTGATGATCAGTTTGATCTAGAGGCAAGATCATCGCCACGTCCACCTTTGATCCGAACACCCCTGTCCCTACAAGGCCATGCAAGAACACGTACAGATCAATCTAATAAAACTAATCATGAGATAGCATGCATATGCATCATCGGATCTAGTTTAAGGTTTGTGCATAAATATTGATTGCTGTGAATCCTGTATGCACGTGATCCTACCTAGCAGCACAACCTCAGGGAGCTGTCTACGATGAACTGCATCAACCAGGTTTTGAGAATCAAGAACAACCGGAACCGCAAGAACAAGGCAAGTTCTCTTTGATCATATTGATCCTATGATTGGATAAAACTATTTTGTTTTGCAAAAAGGTGTGTGTGATGAGTCAAACATGATGGGAAACCCTTTTTATAGGAGTTTACTAGTATTGGTTAAACCACCCTTGTCGCCTGGGAAGTTTATGAGTCGGGTGTGGTTTTTGCTTTATGCTTCGCTGAGTCTATGGGATTGGGGAGCGAGATAGATGTGTCTAGCTAACTGCACTCGTAAGGATAATGAGAAACTGATGGTGTTAATGAACATGGATCGGAGGGAGATCTAGGCAAGCCTGGGTTTGTGAATGAGGTAGCATGAGATGGTGGTTTTACTTGCCGTAGATCTAAGGACCGGTTCATGCATGCACATGCCAGGATAACAGTGCCACCACAAGGCCAAGTATGGGTGCGGCTTAGCTGAGTAATTAGGTAAGTTGCTAGAGTGTTATGGACTGTGGAAGGCGCGGGGAATGGGAGTCGAGTGAGGACCGCCCTGGGAACTGCATGGCACAAGAGGGGGCCCGTGGGTGGGAGAATTGGAGATTCTAGTCTGCCGGTGAAACCTTAGTGAGTCCATACATCTAGTAACCCCTTTGTAAAGGCTATTTTGTGATCTCTTGACCATACACCGACGGATGCGTACTGGTATAATGGAGGTTCTACAGTCATCGACGGGTGACGAAATCACAAACTTGTGGGTAAAGAGGTGCACACTCTGCAGAGTCTAAAACTATCATGATAGCCGAGCTTACGGTCACGAGCACCTGGCTAAACTGCCATGATTACTTGGGATGGTTATAGGGAAGGTTCTTGGTTATGGATTTGGTTATGGTTTAGTTGTTGGGACTGTTGAGTCTGGGTGATGAGATGGTTGCATGACTGTTGGGACATGACATGAGATTGGTCTCGGTGTGCGACAAGGTTGATTTTACGAGGTGAGATGGTAGCGAATACGAGGAGGTATTCGTGAGTATGAATAAAGGATTGGTTAATGTTCGGATGGAACACGGGAAGTGATGGAGGTATGTTGGTAATTTAATACATGTTGGGAATACATCTAAAGTTAAGTTGTTGTTTTATCAAGGTTTTACAAATCTGCTTTTCTGCAAATAAGCCTTTTATACCTACCTTGTTTATGAGCTGCATATCATGTGTTTTCCTGCACTTGCTGAGTACATCATTGTACTCAAACTTGCATTATTATTTCGTCATCAACAGCAATAGAAGGCTATTATGAAGACCAAGTGGAGCATTATGGCGTGTGATCTGTTCTCAACCTTGCCTGTGGAAGGAATAGAGATGGAGCCACTTCTGCTTAGTTTTGCTTCCACATTAGTTTTTGCTTCCGCATTAAAATAAGACTTCCGCTGCATAGAAATAAAACTTCCGCTGTAAACATGAGTCCAAGACTCATGAGACGTTGTAATAAACTCTGTTATTCGTGGTTATATATATTCTGACTTCAGTTTGTGAAATATATGTATATGTGTGATGAGCATCCTGGGCACACATATGCATTAGTTCTTGGTTCCGTGGTTTTCCACAGAATTGAGGGCGTCACAGATTGGTATCAGAGCCACGGGTTGACAGTAGGTTACACGCCTAGATAGAAACCTTAGATTGATATTAGAGCCACGGGTTAACAACAAGTTACACCCCTAAATAGAAGTCACAGGTAGCTAAGCCACGCTGACCAAAGGAAGCATCCTAGGGTGAATAGCTTAGATTGGCCTTGAAACCACCTTGGTATAGGAAACCATCCTTGAATACGAGCTGTATGAGCCCTTGCAATGATTGTTTGTGATTATGTGCTTAATGTGAGTTGTGGGACGTCTCAAAAACGTTGTCCATATCCATACGTAAGAAGAAAGAGGTGTGAAATGCTTCGGCACTTGATCACATCCTCATATGGGCTAATATATATAGTCTAATTCACCTTGATGCATATAGTTGAAGGGACCTACCTAACCTTCTATTCTATTTCGTTCTCTCTCACAGATGGTGAGAGGAAACGCCAGCCGAAGGAACGTCCAGGAGGATGACCACGAGGGAGTTCCTGCTAACCCCGGAGCTGGTGAAAACCATCTGGAAAGGTTGATGGCCATGCAAAACCAGCTTATGCAAACCATGATCCAAACTTTGGATCAGTTGCAGGCCAACCAAAACCCCGTTTCGGCACCACCGCCACCACCACCGCCGGCTCATAACAGGTTGGGAGAGTTTATGAGGACTCGACCATCCACCTTTGCTCAAGCAAGCGATCCAATGGAGGCCGATGATTGGTTGAAATCCATGGAGAAGAAGCTCGCCATTGTTCAGTGCAACGACCGAGAGAAGGTTCTCTTCGCATCGCACCAACTTACGGGAGCCGCTGCTGACTGGTGGGATGCCTTGAGCAACGCCCATGCCAACCCGGAGACAATCACTTGGACTGAGTTCAAGGAAAGTTTCAGCTCTCACTACATCCCTGCTGGTGTAATGATGCTCAAAACGCAGGAGTTTGAAGGTCTCCGCCAAGGACAGAAGAGTGTGAACGGGTATCTCAACAAGTTCATACAACTGTCCCGGTACACCCCCGAAGATGTCAACTCAGACCAGAGGAAGCAGTACCTGTTCATGAGAGGGTTGAACAATGAGATCCAGGTTCAGCTCCTCAACAATGACTACGTAAGCTTCCCGAAGCTAGTTGATAAGGCTATTATGGTTGAAAACAAGATCCGAGAGATCGAGCGAGAGTTCAAGAGGAAGATGCCATACCTGCCCCAAGTGAGCAACGTACGACCTAGGTACATGCCCCCTGCACCGCAGTATGGACCGACCACTCCTGCGTTCCGCCCCGGTCAGCCACCACAGCAACAATTCGTTGCACCGGCACCTCGTGTGCCCATGCCTCCAGCGCCCCGACCTAACAATGGTGCTCCTGTTCAAAACCCCCGCCCCAACGTACCTGCTGCCGTAGGCAACAGGGCATGCTTTGCATAAGGGGAAGTAGGCCACTTCGCTAACCAGTGGCCGAGGAGAGGCCCTGGACAGCAAGGTAACGTGCCCAAGCAGAACCCGCAACCAAACGGAGGGGACAACCACGGGAAACATGGACCGCAGAACTATGCTCGTGGCCACGTAAACCATGTCACTGCTGAGGAAGCACAACAGGCTGAGGACGTCGCAATTGGTATGTTCCTTGCCAACTCCAACCCAGCCACCATCTTATTTGATTCTGGAGCATCGCATTCCTTCATATCATCCAAATATGTTGCCAAACATCATCTACCCGTATCCCACTTAGAATGTGCTATGTTAATTAATTCTCCCGGAGGAGAAATGAGGACTAATATAGTATGTCCTAGAGTAAGCCTTAAAATAAGGGGGGGGGGGGTAGACTTCCTTGCCAACCTTATTGTCTTGGACTCCCACGGGATTGACATCATACTCGGAATGGATTAGTTAAGCAAGCACAATGGAGTAATCCAATGTGCTGAAAGGAGCGTGCAGTTGACAAACGAACACGGTATTCGTGTCGAGTTTGAGTCAGCCTAGCAAACAACCGAAAGGGCAAATTTGAACCACGTCAAAGGAACAACATTGGACGGCATTCCAGTGGTTCAGGAATTTTCGGACGTGTTCCCGAAAGAGCTTCCAGGAATGCCACCTGACCGGGACATCGAGTTTGCCATAGATTTGGTACCCGGAACTGCACCTATAGCTAAGAGACCATATAGGATGCCCGTCAACGAGCTAGATGAACTCAAAAGGCAAATTCAAGAACAGTTGGAGAAGGGTTTTATCCGTCCAAGCTCGTCACCATGGGGAGCTCCGGTACTCTTCGTGGACAAGAAGGATGGAACCCAAAGAATGTGCGTGGACTACAGGTCTCTCAACGAGGTGACAATCAAGAATAAATACCCTCTGCCCCGTATAGAGGACCTGTTCGATCAAATGAAAGGAGCCCGAGTATTCTCCAAGATTGATCTTCGATCGGGATATTTCCAGCTGAAGATTAAGCCCTCCGATGTACCTAAGACAGCCTTTCGGACACGGTATGGTTCGTATGAATATACCGTTATGTCTTTTGGGTTAACAAATGCACCCGCATACTTCATGTACCTCATGAACAAGGTTTTCATGGAATACTTGGACAAGTTCGTCGTGGTTTTCATCGATGACATTATGGTGTATTCAAAAAGTGAGGAGGAGCATGGAGAACATCTGAGATTGACCTTGCAGAAGTTGCGTGAGCATCAATTGTATGCCAAGCTCAACAAGTGTCAATTTTGGCTCAAGGAAATATCTTTCCTAGGCCATATTATCTCCAAGGAAGGGGTATCGGTTGATCCTGGAAAGGTGAGAGATGTTCTGAAGTGGGACCAACCGAAGAGCATGAGGGATATTCGGAGTTTCTTGGGATGGCAGGATACTACCGGCGCTTCATTAAAGACTTCTCTAAGATAGCAAAACCTATGACAGAGTTGCTAATGAAGGGAAAAATCTTTCAATGGACCCAAGCCTGCCAAGAAAGTTTTGAGGAACTCAAGAAAAGGCTAACCACAGCACCAGTTCTGGTATTGCCAGACGTAAGCAAGAGCTTTGACATATATTGTGACGCATCCAGACAAGGGCTCGGATGTGTACTAATGCAGGAAGGGCAAGTGGTAGCCTATGCCTCACGACAATTAAAGAAGCACGAGCTTAACTATCCTACGCATGACTTGGAGCTAGCAGCAGTGGTGCATGCATTGAAGATTTGGAGACATTATATCCTTGGACATCGATGTGAGATCTATACGGATCATAAAAGCCTCAAGTACATATTTACACAAACGGACTTGAATTTGAGGCAACGTCGATGGTTAGAACTCATCAAGGATTATGATGTGGGAATCAACAACCACCCCGGAAGGGCCAATGTAGTAGCGGACGCATTAAGCAGAAAGGGAGCCTGTCACCAACTCACGGTTCGGGAGCTACCACCCGAACTACATAAGGAGTTCGAATGGTTACACCTCGGATTCTTGAATAACGTGGAGATAATGGAGATCCAATCCCCATTGGAGCAAGAAATAAGAGAGGGCCAATCAACGACGAGGAAATCAAGGAGATCAAGGAAAGAATCCGACAAGGAATAGAGAAGGATTTCAAGGAGGATGAAAAGGGTACGCTTTGGCTAGGAAAAAGGATTTGTGTGCCAAACATAAGACACCTCCGCGACATGATATTGAAGGAGGCACATGATTCACCCTATTCCATACATCCAGGAAGCACCAAAATGTACAAGGACTTGAAAACTTGTTATTGGTGGGATGGTATGAAGAGGGATATAGCCGAATACGTTGCCCTATGCGACACATGCCAACGGGTAAAGGCCGAACATCAAAAACCCGCTGGATTGTTGCAACCTTTGAGAATACCCGAATGGAAATGGGAGGACATCAGTATGGACTTCATTGTTGGATTACCACGTACTCAGTCGGGATGTGACTCCATCTGGGTCATTGTGGACCGATTGACGAAAACTGCCCATTTTCTTCCGGTAAAGACCAGTTATAACGTTGCACAATTGGCAGAGTTGTACATGGAGCAAATCGTGTGCCGACACGGAGTTCCGAAGAGGATAGTCTCAGCTCGAGGTTCTCAGTTTACCTGTAGATTCTGGAGGAAGTTGCAGAAAACCATGGGTACACGACTGGATTTCAGCTCCGCCTACCACCCACAAACAGATGGACGAACCGAAAGGACGAACCAAATTTTGGAGGACATGTTGAGAGCTTGCGCCTTGAAACGTGGGCGTAGTTGGGATAGGAGTTTACCGTATGTCGAGTTTTCCTATAACAACAGCTATGAAGCTAGCTTAAAGATGTCGCCTTTCGAAGCCTTATATGGTAGACGGTGTAGAACGCCACTATTCTGGAATGAGACTGGAGAGAACCAGGTGTTTGGACCCGAAGTACTACAAGAAGCTGAAAAGCAGATCCAAACGATACGGGAGAACTTAAAGGCTGCCCAGTCACGACAGAAAGGCTATGCGGACAATAGGCGTAGGAAGTTGACCTTTGAAGTGGGAAACTTCGTATACCTTAAGGTATCGCCTATCCGAGGCCAACGACGTTTCAACATCAAAGGCAAGCTAGCACCTCGCTACATCGGACCATTTAAGATTTTGGACAAGCGAGGAGAAGTAGCCTACCGACTAGAGCTCCCAAACCACCTCTCCGACGTACATGACGTGTTTCCTGTATCCCAGCTCAAGAAGTGCTTGAGAATACCAGAGGAACAAGTGTCAATGGGAGAGCTTGAACTTCAAGAGGACCTGACTTACGCAGAACACCCTGTCCGAATCATGGACGTAAAGGAAAGGGTCACCCGAAACAAGGTGATTCGATGGTGCAAGGTACAATGGAGCCATCACACCGAAGCTGAGGCCACATGGGAGCGTGAAGAGGATATCAAGGCGGAATTCCCCCATCTATTTCCTACTAACGAATCTCGAGGGCGAGATTCAATTTAAGGGGGGTAGATTTGTGACACCCTCGCCTCGGGTGTCAGCATATGTTCATGTTCTATGAAGAGGAAACATTTTAATGAAAAATAGTTACAGAGAGAATTATCAAAAGAATAGCCAATAAAGCCCTCCGAGAGCGCCGAAGACAACTTACCGCGGCCGCTGGCCACGTGGCGTGATCGGAGCTCGTCCCTGCGAAGTGAAGAGAGGTCCGCCGCTAAAAGAGCTACGTGGCAGGTTCAGGGCTCGTCGCCACAAAAGGGAGAGGTACGATCCTGTGGGACATGTGTTGCCCACGGAGCTAGCCTCTGCAGAGGAAGCAAAGGCATTTCCACAAGACACGTGTCATCCTCGGAGCTAGTCCTCGCAGAAATCAGAGGACCAGTCGCGCGGGGTACGTGTCGATCTCGGAGCCCATCTCAGAGAAGTCCGGATCTATCGAACATGTGTCGCCACCGGAGCTTATCTCCGGGAGGTCTGTCGTTGCTGGTCACGTGTCGACCTCGGGGCATGTTCCTGAGGAAGGAAGAGAGGGAAGACCGGCGCCAACACGTGGCGAGCGCGGAGCTCACCTCCAAAGAAGGGGGAGGTCTCGCTCGTGACACGCGGCACAACTAGAGCTCGTCTCTGTGGACGAGGAGATACCAGGCCCCGGAGGACACATGGAGCTTCCGGAGCTCATCATCACGAGGGTAACGAGTTCTGGAGCGGGTTTTACGCGTAAAGATACCGGTACGCAACATAAACCGATCTAAATTCCATGATGTTACTAAATATAAGATGTTAGGATCCAACAAAGATCTGAATAAGACTCTTATTCGAGATACAATCAGATTAGGACTCTTCTCTTCCCGATTATAAATAGAACCCAAAACCTCTGGCCGAAACCACAAACTTCTCTTTCGACTCCTGAGCCGACGACTTAGAGCCCTAGCCCTGACTCGCCGAGCAAACCATCGCTGAAGCGCAACAAGGGAGATCACCGAAGAAGAACCGAGAGGTCTGAGGAGGACCTCGAAGAACGTGAGGTAGGACTTCAATATCATTGTGTTCATCTCTTTGCATCTGTTCTTCAATTCCTTCCGAACAGAAGCCATCTCGTGGGCAGATCACTTGATGATCAGTTTGATCTAAAGGCAAGATCATCGCCACGTCCACCTTTGATCCGAACACCCCTGTCCCTACAAGGCCATGCAAGAACACGTACAGATCAATCTAATAAAACTAATCATGAGATAGCATGCATATGCATCATCGGATCTAGTTTAAGGTTTGTGCATAAATATTGATTGCTGTGAATCCTGTATGCACGTGATCCTACCTAGCAGCACAACCTCAGGGAGCTGTCTACGATGAACTGCATCAACCAGGTTTTGAGAATCAAGAACAACCGGAACCGCAAGAACAAGGCAAGTTCTCTTTGATCATATTGATCCTATGATTGGATAAAACTATTTTGTTTTGCAAAAAGGTGTGTGTGATGAGTCAAACATGATGGGAAACCCTTTTTATAGGAGTTTACTAGTATTGGTTAAACCACCCTTGTCGCCTGGGAAGTTTATGAGTCGGGTGTGGTTTTTGCTTTATGCTTCGCTGAGTCTATGGGATTGGGGAGCGAGATAGATGTGTCTAGCTAACTGCACTCGTAAGGATAATGAGAAACTGATGGTGTTAATGAACATGGATCGGAGGGAGATCTAGGCAAGCCTGGGTTTGTGAATGAGGTAGCATGAGATGGTGGTTTTACTTGCCGTAGATCTAAGGACCGGTTCATGCATGCACATGCCAGGATAACAGTGCCACCACAAGGCCAAGTATGGGTGCGGCTTAGCTGAGTAATTAGGTAAGTTGCTAGAGTGTTATGGACTGTGGAAGGCGCGGGGAATGGGAGTCGAGTGAGGACCGCCCTGGGAACTGCATGGCACAAGAGGGGGCCCGTGGGTGGGAGAATTGGAGATTCTAGTCTGCCGGTGAAACCTTAGTGAGTCCATACATCTAGTAACCCCTTCGTAAAGGCTATTTTGTGATCTCTTGACCATACACCGACGGATGTGAAATGGTATAATGGAGGTTCTGCAGTCACCGACGGTTGACGAAATCACAAACTTGTGGGTAAAGAGATGTACACTCTGCAGAGTCTAAAACTATCATGATAGCCGAGCTTACAGTCACGAGCACCTGGCTAAACTGCCATGATTAGTTGGGATGGTTATAGGGAAGGTTCTTGGTTATGGATTTGGTTATGGATTTGGTTATGGTTTAGTTGTTGGGACTGTTGAGTCTGGGTGATGAGATGGTTGCATGACTGTTGGGACATGACATGAGATTGGTCTCGGTGTGAGACAAGGTTGATTTTACGAGGTGAGATGGTAGCGAATACGAGGAGGTATTCGTGAGTATGAATAAAGGATTGGTTAATGTTCGGATGGAACACGGGAAGTGATGGAGGTATGTTGGTAATTTAATACATGTTGGGAATACATCTAAAGTTAAGTTGCTGTTTTATCATGGTTTTACAAATCTGCTTCTCTGCAAATAAGCCTTTTATACCTAGCTTGTTTATGAGCTGCATATCATGTGTTTTCCTGCACTTGCTAAGTACACCATTGTACTCAAACTTGCATTATTATTTCGTCATCAACAGCAAGAGAAGGCTATTATGAAGACCAAGTGGAGCATTATGGCGTGTGATCTGTTCTCAACCTTGCCTGTGGAAGGAGTAGAGATGGAGCCACTTCTGCTTAGTTTTGCTTCCGCATTAGTTTTTGCTTCCGCATTAAAATAAGACTTCCGCTGCATAGAAATAAGACTTCCGCTGTAAGCATGAGTCCAAGACTCATGAGGCGTTGTAATAAACTCTGTTATTCGTGGTTATTTATATTCTGAATTCAGTTTGTGAAATATATGTATATGTGTGATGAGCATCCTGGGCACACATATGCATTAGTTCTTGGTTCCGTGGTTTTCCACAGAATTGAGGGCGTCACACTTCATCCCCGTGCATACACATTTCCATGCCAACAGATATGCGGAGTTATACATTGCCACGATTCTATGCCTGCATGGTGTACCCAAGACCATAGTCTCAGACCGAGCTGCATTTTTTGTATCTCGCTTTTGGGAGCAGTTGCATGCTGCTTTGGGTACTAAACTGATTAGAAGCTCCGCTTACCACCCTCAGACAGATGGCCAAACAGAGAGGGTGAATCAGGTTATAGAAGACATGTTGAGAGCATGTGCCATCCACCATGGTAGGAACTGGGATGATCACCTACCATTGGCAGAATTCTCGTACAACAATGGCTATCAGGCGAGTATCAAGATGGCACCCTACGAAGCTCTTTACGGTCATAAATGCCGCACCCCATTAAACTGGTGCGAGTCCGGTGAAAGGGTCACATTCGGGGTTGATGTGGTGAACGACGCCGAAGAGCGCGTTCGGACAATTCAAGCCAATTTGAAGGCCGCTCGATCCCGGCAGAAGAGCTATGCTGATAAGAGGCGTAGACCGTTGCACTTCGACGTCGGTGAACACGTGTACCTC
The DNA here is from genome assembly GCA_030760725.1 of Neostapfia colusana. Taxonomy (NCBI): domain Eukaryota; kingdom Viridiplantae; phylum Streptophyta; class Magnoliopsida; order Poales; family Poaceae; genus Neostapfia; species Neostapfia colusana. Next base: position 21,484,541 of record JASWHV010000017.1, on the reverse strand, counting down.
CGCGTGTCCCGATGAAGGGCGTGCACCGGTTCGGTGTGAAGGGGAAGCTCGCTCCCCATTTCATTGGACCCTACGCTATCACCGAGAAGTGCGGACCAGCAGCCTATCGATTGGAGCTACCAGCAACCCTTGCTGGTGTCCATGATGTTTTCCATGTTTCGCAACTGCGAACATGTTTAAAGCATACAGCTGCTGTTCCTACCGAAGACATCGGCGAACTGAAACCGGATTTAACATATGATTAGTATCCGGTGGCTATTCTTGATGAAAAAGCCAGGACCACGCGTAGCAGAACGTTGTGGTTCTACAAAATACACTAGAGTAACCACACCGCCGAAGAAGCGACGTGGGAGAGCGAGGAGTTCCTTCGCTCAAATTACACGGAGTTCATGGCTTCTCAACACGGGTAAGTCCCTATTACATCGCTATCTCTTCTTTTGTAATCTCAGGACGAGATTCTTTTAAGGGGGAGGGATGTAAAAGCCCAAGAAAAGGGACATGCAAAATTTTTTTCTTCACCTCACAACACCACAGTTTTTATTGTGGATATCTTAGGAAATGTTGTGAAGAGCAAGTAACCTCCATCAAAAGGGTAATTAGAGGGGAAAGGCTTCACTTTCACAAAGTAGGATTTCTACACATAAACATGAGAGGTTGAGCTCACCCCTAGGACTTGAGAAGTCTTGGGAGGGTTCAAGCCAAGTTTCATGCAAACCAAACACTTTTTGAGGCACTTTTGGAGGTATTTGAAAAAGAGGCCAATTTGAATGTAAATTCAAATTGCAGCAACTTTGACCACTCAAATTCAAAAGTTAGCTTCATATTCAAACTCAGCACATTTTTCTGAGCTAGCCCACCAAATTTCATCCCAATTGGAGTTCATCTAGTCGGGAGCCAAATTTGCAATAATTCAAAACTGAATTTGAAATTCATTTCAAATATGAAGCAAATTGGCCCAACCAAATTTCAAATTGGAGAACTTAAATTTGAACCAAAACTTGGGGGCTAAGTATCACATTAAATTGTGAGTAACTGGTGGGATAATTAGCAAAAACCAGAAAAGAAATTTGGAAAAAGAGGAAAAGGGGAGGCCCACATGTCAGCTGCACACACGAGTATTCAGTCGGTTGTTGCAGCCGGGTCTCGGCTTCGCACGCAAGGCAGGGGAGCGGCGGCGAGCCACCGAGGCAGCAGACAGCCACCTCACGGTGCCAAAACCGCGGCTCAAAGGCCAGTGCACAGCCACGCCGCCCTTCCTCCTGTTTCCCAAACAAGAACCCCCCCCCCCCGACCGAGCTTCTTTCTCGGTTCCGCGCAAGCACAGAAACGCCGACCTCACTGATCGCTGGCGTCCGGCCAGCACAGGCGCTCTCGTGCCTGGTGAGTAACACAAGAAAGAACCGCCTCGAGGTACCGATCACAACCGTACCGACCTCGCTCTCTCTCTCGCACGATCGGCAAAGTATTTGAGGGATTAGCGAGTCATGGTGTTTAGAACCAAACCGTGAGAAATCCAGAAATTCGGAGCAAGTAAGCCACCACTCCTTAGGCCGAGCTAAAGATATGATCTAGACTCGCCCACCCGTCTCTGGGATCAGAAATCATCTAGATTCATTGAGTAGGGGCGATGTTCTTCGAGCTTTTTGCATCGGCGCCGATGTCCGGTCTAGGTCACCGGTGAGGTCATAGTTGCAGCTGTTTCCACAGAGATCGGTGCCCATATCCGTGATCAGCGGGTGTCAGTGGAGCTCCCCGAGCAAACAGCATCGGAAAAGGTGTAGGGAACGCCGAGTTCGACGTCGCCGGTGAGCTTCCGGCCGCTGTTGCCGTCGGGAGCCCTGTTCCGGCCGTTGTCAAGCTCCGGTGAGGGCACCAGCGTGTTCTCCGAGTCGAGTTAGGCATAGGCGGCGAGAATCAGCAAGCTCCGAGGGCCGGAACCCCTCTCCGGCGAGCTCTGCGGCGGGGAGCCGCGGGAGCGCGAGGTGGAAGAAGCCTTGCGGGCCCCGCGTGTCAGTCGCTGCTGAGAGCGCTCGGGATTTGCTGCGGCACCGGGATTCCGTGTGACTGCGCGGGTGATTCTGCGGGCTCCGGTGTGGGTTAGCTGAGAAGCTGACACGTAGCCGGGGGACCCACCCGCAGAGTTTAAATTTTATTCGAATTTCCAGTTTTAGTTCAAACTTCAAATGAATAGAACTTTGGCTAGGAAACTCCAAATTCAATGAACCAAGTTTTTCTGAACTCAGAATTCTGAGTACTTTCCAGCAATACCAAATTAGCTCATGAAAGTGAATAGTTTTCCTGAATTAAATCCCTAAAGTTTAAACTGTTGGGAATTTTATCTGGAGAACTACTTTATGAAAAATTCTGAAATTTGGCTGAGAGGTTCATTGGAAAATCCCTTAATCCCAGTAAAATTTGCAGACTCATCTGAGTTCATTTAGTTACCCTAATGGGGTGATTAAGAGAACTGCCCTGAGAAAATATAAAAATGTACAGAAACATTTTTCAGATTTTCTCAAATCTTAATTAGGGCATAACTTTCTGTAGAATTCTTCAAATGACATGAAACCAACTCCATTAGAACCATCTTAAAGTCTAGTTTCCAGAAAGTAATGGTTGGAGCCATGAAAACCCCTGGAATTGTTCAGAGGCTCAAATATTGACCAAATGGGCTTTTATTTGTACAAGGTTCAAATGAACTTTGTTTCAAATGAAACTTGGTCAAGACTCTGGTTAGGACCCTACCAAGCCACAATAAAAATTTCAGAACCAAAGGGGAGGGCTAGCTAGGGTTATTAGTAGTTAAGTATTCAAGTTTACACATTGCATTTAAATTTACATGTCGTATTTCATTAAACGTGTAGTCACTGAAGAAGAGACTCCGGAAGTGCTGGACTTCCTCCTTCCGGAAGAAGAGCTAACTACTGACCAGCAGCAACAAGGCAAGCCCCGGTTTGCATTAACCTTTTTATAGGCTTTACTTTGTTCACATGTGTCATATGAAGTATGAATGTGCACTAGGTATAGGATGGATGGAACCCCACTTGCATGACCAGAAATTTTCCATAAGAGTGAGGGTAGTGTCTAAAACCTCGAGTAGACAAGCTGTGCTTAATATTTCATAGAACTTCGGTACAAGTCGAGTAGTTGGAATCTACTCGCGAGATAGGCTTGGGACACACGGGTTCGGTTGAGTGATGTGAGATCACTTTAGTAATGAAAAGGAGACTAGGCAGGGGTTAGGGTGCAGCAAGAGGGAGTATTGTGTGCGCAGCCCTGTCCGTGTCGATTGAGGACCGATCCGTGTGCGGCCCACGCTGATCAAGTTTGAACGTACCGAAGGCATATCGGATATATGGGCCCTGATAAACCGATGTAGCCTAAACCTCCGGGCGTCGAGGCATAGCACACCGATTTATAGGTGTAGGTTGAGGGCAGCAAGGTGGAAATCTGCCAACGGGCATAGAGAGATGCTCCGTGTGGGGAACCTCCTGTCCATTTCGGTGCGACCGGTTCGACGTTTGGGCTGTTGGGTGAAAGGTTGTTGTGACACCCTCACCTCAGGTGTCAGCATATGTTCATGTTTTATGAAGAAGAAAAACATTTTAAGAAAAGTAGGAACAGAGACAAGTATCAAAAGGATAGCCAATAAAGCTCTCCGAGAGCACCGAAGGCAACTTCCACGGCCAGCAGACCACGTGGCGTGTTCGGAGCTCATCCCCGAGAAATTTGGGAGAGGTCCGCCGCTAAACTAGCTACGTGGCAGGCTCGGCGGTCACCTCCGCAATTGGAAAGAGGTCCGACTCTGTGGGACACGTGCTGCCGCGGAGCTAGCCTCTGCGGAAGAAGCAAAGGCATTTTTCAGAGGGCACGTGTCATCCTCGGAGCTAGCCCTCGTGGAAATAAGAGGACCAGTCGCGCGGGATACGTGTCAATCTCGGAGCTCATCTCAGAGAAGTCCGGATCTATCGAACACGTGTCGCCACCGGAGCTTATCACCGGAAGGTCCGTCGCAGCTAAACACGTGTCGACCTCGGGGCATGTCCCTGAGGAAAGGAGAGCGGAAAGACCGGCACTGTAAGGGCCTCAGTTTTGGCACACATTTGAAGTGTTCATCACCACACCACACCAATTTTCACTCCGTTCGGAGTTGATCTTGACATGAGCTAAGTGGGACGAATTCAAACCTTATTTGAATTCAAAACTGAACTTGTGTTGAAATTCACTCAAACCGAGCCCAATTTGAATTCTATTCAACTCAAATGGCTCAGGGGTGAATAATTTGAATCACCAGGGGTATTATGGGGCTAACTGATCACAACAGTGATTAGGAGTAAATTTCAGAGGTTAAAACCCCGGGTGGGACCCACATGTCATAGAGGGGAGAAGGAGAAACTTGCACCCAAAGTCAGAGTCTCGGTGGGAAATACCACCGAGCAGCTGTCGGCTGTGCCACCGAGCAGCTACCAGCGCCACCAGCTGCTTCCCTCTCCGCGTGCTGGCGCCCAGGGCGGCTGGCTCGCGCCCCCACGCGACCGGCACTGCCTCAGCCGAGCGGGACTCGGCCGGCTTTATCTTCTCGCGGGCAAACCCGAGCAGCGGCATTGTTTCTCGCCGCAGCTCTCTGCTCAACCGGGAAAACCAGCAAAACCATCTCCTCCTTCGTCCCTGAGCTGCTAGACAGCCACCTGAGCTCGCACTTCACCTCCCCAACGCCAGAAACCCCGAGCTCCGACCTCCTTTGCCCAAAGACGATCGCCACTGCGGCCACCTAGCCTCAGCCGAGAGTCAGGCGCCCGTGGGCAGCGTTCCTGTAAGGGCCTCAGTTTTTGACACACATTTGCAGTGTTCATCACCACACCACACACCTCATTTGAGGAAGAATGATGAACACAAATGAAGAGCAAGTAACAATTATCAACATGCTCATTAGAGAACAAACCTACACATTGCGAAAGTGGTGTTTCCCACATGTGATATAGATGGGCTGGACATATGAAAACTCCTACACTTTACTAAGGATGTCCATGCCAAGTTTCACCCAAATTCAAAACCTTTTTGAGGTCAGTTTGGGTATAGTTAGGAAGAGGGCAGTTTGAAACCATATTCAAATTCAAACTGTTTTTATCCAATAAATTTAAAAGTGGGGGGGGGGGCATATTCTTACTCAGCACATTTTTGTGAGCTCACACACCGATTTTCACTCCAATTGGAGTTGATCTTGACATGAGCTAAGTGGGAGAAATTCAAACTTTATTTGAATTTCAAACTGAACTTTTGCTGAAATTCATTCAAACCAAACCTCATTTGAACTTTGATCAATTCAAATGGCTCATGGGTGAATAATTTGAATTGCCAAGGGTAGTATGGGGTTCACTGTTTACAACAGTGATTAGGAGTAAATTTCAGAGGTTAAAACTGGAGGTGGGACCCACATGTCAGCCACTGCTCAGATCAAACCGACTGAGACTTTCTCACTCGGGTCGCCGAGCCGCAGCGGTGATCGCCACTGAGGCTAGCCGCCGCGCCAACAGCTGCTTGCCCACGCGCGGGTATGAGACGGTGCAGAGCCTTCTTAAGGCGCCTGCCCCCTCCTCGGCCGAGGCACCACCGTTCTTCCCCGCAAGAACTCAGCGCCGGCCGAAAATTTCCGCAGCGAGGACTTGATCGGAGAACGCCGATCGCAGCTCCCTCCTTCCACTCCAGAGCCCCAGCAAGGTACTAGAGACCTTCCTCCATCCTCCCCGTTGCTAGAATTCGGTTGAAACCGAGTGATATCGGCTGTGCCGAAAGATCAAAATCGGAACTTGTAACCGCCGCACCTCGGGCTCTCGTGGACAGCCCAACCAGGGCGTTGTCACGCCCGAGCCAAGGCACCCTTGGACGCACAGGAGACCGGTGCTGCTCATCCCCGAGCCACAGCTCGAGTGGTTGCTCACCGGCAGCGAATTTCCACTTTTCCCCTTTCTGTGTGCAGAACGACCTTCGGGTACGATTCTGTTTAATTCATGCTCTAGAAAGGATTAGGGGGCCTCAGGCCGCTCTCACACGAGCTAGACACGGTAACGCACATGTTGCCTTCTTAACTCTGGGCCGGAGAACCGCTGTGCCCGGCGTAATTTGAGGTCTACTAATGGCGGAACGAACGGGCGGCATCGGGCGCACGGTGAGGACCTGTTTCGGGCCTTCCCCGAGCTGCCTCAAGCTCATGTCGACCTTCTCTGAGGTCCACTGATGCTCCCCGACCGATTTCCCAAGTAGCTGAGGTGCTAGGGTAGTCAGCCGACATGGCCGAAATCGTTCTGAGGTGGCAGCTCGTCGCCGACCATGCGCCGGCCATTGTCATGAGCAGCTGACCCTCGGATCCTGTTCCCCGAGTAAAAGTAGGCAGGGGCGGCCAGGATCGAGAAGTTTGGAGCTGTACAGCAGCCGGCGGCGAGCTCTCCGGCGAGATCCCTCGGCGGCGGGGCGCGGGTGTCGCGAGGTTGAAGAAGGGGGTAGACCCCAGCTGTCAGCGGCCGATATTTTGAATCGGGATCCGGCTGCGGCCAGGATCGGGTGTGCTGGCGCATAAAATCCTTGTGGGCCGCGATGTGCCATCGCCTAGGCGCGCGACGCGTGTCCCCTGGGCCCACGCGCGAGTTTAAACTTTTCCCCGATTTTCAGATTTCCTTCAAACATCAAATCCTTATAACTTTGGCTAGAAAGCTCCAAATTGAGTGAACCAAAATTTTCTGGATTCAGCTCTCTGAGTACTTTCCAGAAAATCAAGTTTCACTTCATGAAATTCCTTATTTCTCCAGGATTAATTCCTTAAAATTTAAACTGTTAGGAATTTTAACTGGAGAATCCTTTGGAGGAAAATCCTGAAATTTTGCTGGGATGTTCACCAAAATATCCTTGAACTACCATAAAAATTTCAGACCAATTTGAGCTCATTTAATCCACCTAATGGTGTGATTAGTGAAACTGTTCCAGAGAAAATAGAAAATGTTCAGAAACATTTTCAGAATTTTCTCTGAAATTGTTTAGCTCATATCATTAGTTAGAGACTTCCAAATTAAGTGAGACCAACTCCATTAGAACCCTCTGAAAATCTAGTTTTCAGAAAGTCATAGTTTGTTTCATGAAAATTCCTAGAACACCCTAAGAGTTCCAATTAAGGTCAAGGACATAATTAATTGTGGAGGGCTCAAATGAGCTTTGCTGCAAATAAAACTTGACCAAGTCCCTGTTTTGGTTGTAACCAAGCCACAGTAAAAGTTTCACAGTCATTAGGTCTGTCTAGCAAGGGTTATAGACTTCACAACTTCAAAGTTAATACAAATGCATTTAAATTGATACATATGTTTCTTATATCATGTAGTCGCTAAGGTCGAAGAGGAACCCGAAGTCCTAGACTTCGTTACTCCGGAGGAACAGCTAGCCTACGACCAAGAGCATCAAGGCAAGCTCCGGTTTGCATTAACCTTTTTACAACTTTTTATTGTTTTGAGCAAATACTTGTTTCCTTTATTCTGTGCATTATAGTCTTGATTGGAAGCCCCACTGCATAGCCAAGAGAACCATGGGTTGGGTTTAGGATTGCAAACCCCGTTAGCTACTGCATTGCTAGGATAGAGTAGGATTCGGTACAAGTCGAGTAGTTGGAACTACTCGCGAGAATAGGCTAGAGGCACATTGCTCGGGTAGAGATAGCACATGATACACATTGCAAGAAAATGAGACCGAGCGGAGAGTAAGGGCAGCAGGACTTTGGGGCCTGTGTGCTGTAGCTCCGCTTGTGTCGGTTGAGGACCGAGCCGTGTGCGGGCCTGTTGAACAAGCTAGAACAGTACCGAAGACCTACCGGCTATATGGGAACCGGGAAACTGATGTAACTCGGGTAGCTGGGTATTGAGGCATTGCCCGTCGTTCAGAGGGTAGGTTGAGAGCTCGAGGTGTAAATCGGCTGGCGGCACAGAGATGCGCGTGCAGAGACCTCTTGCTCGGGACGATGGGACCGATTCAATATTTGGCTAACGGGTGAAAGGTAGTCGCGTACGGCGTCCGTGATGGTTGTTGTAGGCAACATTGAGTACGGGCGTACGTGACGGGTTGTTCGGGTAACCCTGCAGGTGTAAATCGATTATAATCGCCGTCCCTCGCGGTCAGTGAGTACCACTTGTTCACTGTACCGTGACGTAGAAAGAACAGGCTAGTTACATGTTAAAATGTTGCTGATTTAAAGCTGGACATTGATTGTTAATGATATGCTGTAGCTTAGAGCTAATTAAAGTTCTTTTCAACTTTGGGCAAAGTACATGAGAGAAATGCGTTTCTTGTTTGATTGCGGCTCTCTCATGTGCCTTAGCGTAAGGTTCTCCACAACCTGCTGCTAAAACTTGAAAGTAAGGTTCTACTAATTAGGCGAGTCCTTGCAAATGATTTTTACCTCATGCAACCCATTACCCTCATGTAGAAGTTCCATGTTTAGGTGAGACGGGTCAGACTTGCTGAGCCTTCGTGCTCACTGCTTGTGTTTGAAGCTTTTGCAGGGTTCTATGAGGAAGGGACTCCCGAAGAGGAGACGGAACCCCAGGAGGGGAACCCCGTCGAGTGGGAGTCATGCACGCCGCAGAGTTAGTGTGCGTGTGTGCTAGCAAGGACACGTTCGAGGTCTGAACGTGCACTTGATGCTTAGTCTACGCCCGCGAGTGTAGACTGAACTTATTTTGATGTAAACATGTTCATAAACTTGTTTATGTAATAAAACTTCCGCTTCCGCTTTGCACCTTTGACGTGTGTTATACGGTGCTGTGCAACGCAGCACCCCTCAGCGTGATCCTGGCTCGACAGGACCAATGGGGTCGTGTCAGCGTGGTATCAGAGCTCGCTTGAGGTTTAACACAGTACAAAGGTCTTCTTTTTCAAAAATCCAGTGAGGAACGAGTTAGTAGCCCTTATAAGGATGTTATTAGTATATAGAAAGTGGCTTATTAACCTATTTGTTATGTCGGAAAATCGTGCATCCCGGGACGTTCATGTCTTGGGGGGTGCACGTAAGCGCTGTCCACCAGTGCGCACAAGCTGAAGGGTGGAGCCCCACGGGTGGCAGGTAACCCGACCCGCTTTGATATCCTCTACGACTCTTCATGTCGTTTGGGGTATTCGAGCAACGTCTGTCCCTGGCGTGCGTGGTGCAATTTGGGAGACCCCGTCACGTGGTCTGAAACGTGAACACGTAACTCAAGGCGTGTTTGGCTTGAGAACATCCGGGCGAGTGATGACGGCCGGGTGTACGAACTGTATGGATTCCGGGCTCGGTGTGCAGCCGAGTCTGACGATTGATTGAGTTTCTGCAGGTATCCTGACCACGAAACGGTAGACGTGTAGCATCCGTGTGCGAGTGACGAGTAGTGCCACTGAAATAACGAAGCCGGCTAAGTCCGGTATAGGTTTTTCTTTGTGAGGACGTAGTACCGACATAGTCTCGTGATGCATCGACGTCACACCCAACTAAATGAACAACTTCATTTAAAAACTTGAAGGTTTTGATCCAAAGTAGTAAAACTTGATGTAACTCCTTCCCTTGAACAGGATATTCAAAGTTAACAAGTTTTCAACTTATAGGTTGTTAAGGACAGAGCACTCTGTTTTCAGCTGAATCAAGGCTGAAGTTAATCAGAGGTTAGAGGTTGAGTTATTTCGAGGTTGGGGTCGTATTATACATTTCTGGAAAGCGTTGGAAAGTCTTTACAACTCTGCTGTTGAGGTCCAGAGGTGTTTCATCCCTTAACCACTCGAAAAATGCAGTAGAGTTGAAACTGTCCAGAAAACAGGACAGAGCAAAGACTCTCTGTAAAATTAAGCATAACTTCCTGCTTAACAATCCAAAAATAGGAAATGGGGCACTTCTGGAAAGCTTATGAGATGGGTTACGACTTTGTAACCGAAAGTTTTGTCAGATTGGGAACAGAATTAACTGGGACTCTTGGATCAATTCAGTACCTAAAGCAGGGAGGTGCTGCCCAATTGTTTCCAGAAATTCTGTTAACTTTGACATCTCATAACCTTTGAACGAGGACAGATCTTAGGCCAAGCAAATACTGGCTAGAAAGCTATTGAGGTTAGCTTCAACTTTGATGTTGAGCTCCAGGACTGGTTTTGCTTTTAACCTGGCCTAAATCAGATTGAAATGGAAACTGGTCAAGGCTGTCATGGGAACAGCAGACCAGCAGTCAAATTTGTTTAAAATTTGAACTATGTTTCCAAGTTTTATGGGTTCAATGACATGTTTTATGTTATAACTCAATGGTTTACTGTTTAAATCAATATTTGACATTTCTCAAATATATTTTTACAGATGGCAGCAGATAAACAGTTGGAGAACGGGTGGGTAGTTTCCCACTGTTCTGACCGTAGCGGCTACCCGGAAGCATTGTGGCAAATGCTCCAATATTTCGGGTACAATCAGATGCCGCAATACTTCGCCAAGGAAGAAGGCGAAGAGGGGAACAAGACGTGGACGATCCATGTCGAGGTTCCTGCAGGGCCTACGCCACCCGGTTGGGTGCCATTCACCGTCACGGTGAGAGGAAGACAACCGGAAGGGATGTGGCAAGTGGCAGCCCGTGACACTATGTCACGTTTCTGCCAACTACACGTGCAGGCTATGGAGGGAACTCCATACGCACTCGTTCCGGTGGAGGGACGAGCACAGCATGTGTGGGAGGAGAGGTACCTGGAGGCAACAGACCCGAGTTGCCCAAGGTACAACCCCGCGGAGGCAAATCTCAGCCTCCAAATGAGGGCGTGAAACGCTGTGATGGACAGCCAAGCTGTTCATACGGAGCATCTCGCCACCAAGCTCAAGGAGAGCACAAGCCGTGGAGATCATTTTGAGAGTGCTCACAGCGCACTCCGCAATGTGCTCCTTCCGACGATCAAGCGACTGAATGAACAACACAATCAGTTGCGTCGTCTGAAGAAGGCAAAGAAGAAGAGCCGTGTTGACATCGCGGCGTTGCAAGAGCTGTTGCAGACCCTAACCCAGCAGAATGAGGACCTTGCTCAAGAGCGGGACGACGCTATTGAGGAAGGACAAGGCTGGGAAGAGGACTAAAACCAGGCTATGGACGAGGTGCATGCATTGCAGGACCTCGTGCCCCCGGTATTGGGCGTGCCGGTAGTCTTGGGTCTTCCAGCCATGGGAGAACCCGGAATGGGAGAAGAGGTGGTAGACCCCGAGCCACCAGCAGAGGTTCCGTAGGAGGACGACCCACAGGAGGTCGAGTTCTACTCCGAGTAGGGGGTTACGGTTGCCAAGTAGGGCAGCTAGGGTAGTGTAACCCAACTTTTGTAATCGGTGACATGTCGTGTAGACAGTAGCGTATGTATAGGTAGTGACGACATGAGCACGACTTCTCGGAGATCCGAGAATAATGTATCTTGTATAAAGTTTATGCTTTATCAATATATGTGAATGTTGTGCAAGTTAATCATGCGTCGCTTCAATACCTACTGCTGTTTGTGGAATTTTGAGTAAGACATGTGCTAATTGCTGCTGTGTTGAATTTCAGAATGACGCGTACTCGTGCCAACCCTGATGTTGGAGGTACTAGCCAAGGGGGAGAGACCTCCCAACCACCTCCTGAAGACTCCTCGGGACAGCAGCAGCAACAGCAACAGCAAACACCGCCACCGCCACTGCCAACGGTTACATTGGCCGACATTGTCGCGGCAATGGCGGGCTCGCATCAGCAGCACACAGAGTTGCTGCAGACTCTCATCGCCAATACATCTCGCCCAGAGAGACGTCAAGAGCGTGAGGAGCGCCAACAGAGCTCCTACTCCGACTTCCTGGCGACTCATCCCCCTGTATTCTCAAGGGCGGATGAACCACTTGACGGGGACAATTGGCTCCGCGCCATAGAAATGAAGTTCGGGCTGCTACAAATCAGCGAGCAGCGCAAGACTCAGTTCGCGGTCCAGCAGCTCCAAGGATCCGCGAGCGCGTGGTGGGCCAACTTCTGCGCTTCACAGCGCACCGACCGAGTGATGACCTGGGCGGAGTTCCGGACGGCCTTCAGGGCCTATCATATACCGCCAGGTCTGATGAAGAGGAAGACGCAGGAGTTCCTACACCTGCAACAAGGGAGCCGGAACGCGCTGGAATACTCCAGGGCGTTTAACGATCTCGCGCTATATGCGTCGTATAATGCTGATACCGACGAGAAGTGGCGAGACCATTTTTACCAGGGGCTTAACCCGCTCCTGAAGGACAAGTTGGCGATGTTCAATCGCGGCAGCCTCAACGACATCATTGATGCTGCGATTGTTCAGGAGGACTCCGGCAAGGAGTTGGTGGCGGCAGAGCGAAAGCGAAGCGCGCCGCAGAGCAGCGGAGAAGGAGGCGGTCCTTCTCAGAAGTTTAGGATGGTGAATCGCCCACCATCAGGTCCACGCTGGCAGCCACCACAGCGGTCGATGCCGTTCCGCAGTCGGCCGTATTCTTCGCCGGCATTCCGGCCGGCACTGCCAGTACCACCGCAACAACAACAGCAGCAGCGGGCGATGCCGCGTGCGTTTGCACCTCCGCAACGCATGCCGGGCTTTCGTCCACCGAGTACTCCACCAGCAGCGGCCACATGTTACAAGTGTGGTCGTCCAGGACACTTCGTGAGCAGTTGCCCGGAGAGGCAAGGCGGCGGAGTGGCACCACAGTTTCCGGGGAGGAATCAACCCCAGAACCCTACTAATGCGCGGCGGGCAAACCCTAGGCCCGGCACTGTCCACCAGCTTGCCATTGAGGACGTGCCGGAGGGCGAGCCAATCCTTGCGGGTATGTTCCAACTCCACCAGCATCCCGATATAGTACTGTTTGATTCAGGCGCCACGCATAATTTTATTAGCCAAGCTTTCATTGCTAAACACAGTTTGCCAATACTACCCACCGATAGTCCATATTTAATTTGTTCACCGGGTGGGAAGATTTCAGCAAGCGTAATGGTCTCCAAAGCACCATTATGCTTAGCGGGTAGAGTGTACCCCACGTCTCTCATTATCTTAGAGGGACAGAAGGTCGATGTCATCCTAGGGATGTTGTGGTTAACCCGCCACGGCGCTATTTTAGACACCGTCCTTCGAGTCGTGCACTTAAACTCAGAAGTGCACGGTTCTCACTCATTATTTCTGGACAGTCCAGAAATAAAACTTCCAAGTGTCTATCAAGCCACAACCATCAGATTGGAAGACATTCCAGTGGTCCGAGAGTTCCCTGATGTATTCCCGGACGATTTGCCGGGGATGCCACCCGATAGAGAGGTGGAGTTCAAAATTGAACTCGCACCGGGAACCATGCCAATATCCCGAAGGCCGTACAAGATGGCGCCCAAGGAGTTGGCTGAACTGAAGACTCAGCTCACAGATCTTCTGGAGAAGGGTTTTATTAGGCCGAGCTCCTCGCCATGGGGCTGTTCGGCATTATTTGTCAAAAAGAAGGATGAAACGTTGCGGCTTTGCGTGGACTACCGTCCACTAAATGCCATAACCATCAAGAACAAGTACCCGTTGCCACGGATCGACATGTTGTTTGATCAGTTGGTCGAAGCAAAGATCTTTTCCAAGATGGATTTAAGATCCGGGTACCATCAGATTAAGATAAGGGCGGAGGACATTCCAAAGACAGCATTCTCGACAAGGTACGGACTTTATGAGTACCTGGTCATGTCCTTTGGCCTCACCAATGCTCCAGCTCACTTCATGTACTTAATGAACTCGGTGTTCATGCCGGAGCTGGACAAGTTTGTCGTGGTCTTCATCGACGACATCCTGGTATATTCCAAGTCGGAGGAAGATCACAAGAAACATCTGCGTATAGTCTTGCAACGGCTGCGGGATCACAAGTTATACGCAAAATTCAGCAAATGCGAGTTTTGGATATCGCAAGTGCCTTTCCTCGGGCATATCATCTCAGCGGAGGGTATCGCTGTGGACCCGAGCAAGATCACGCAAGTGCTGAATTGGAAATCCCCGAGAACTGTTCATGAGGTACGGAGTTTCCTCGGACTCGCGGGATATTATCGGAGGTTCATTCCGAACTTCTCAAAGATTGCCAAGCCAATGACAGAGCTGCTGAAGAAGGCTACCAAATATGTTTGGAGTCCAGCATGTGAAGCAGCATTCAAGGCTTTAGTCAAGCACCTGACATCAGCACCGGTTTTGGCGCAGCCAGACACAACAAAACCGTTCGATGTGTACTGCGATGCATCCGGCATTGGGCTCGGGTGTGTGCTGATGCAAGACCGAAGAGTGGTCGCGTATGGATCACGGCAGCTTAGGAACCATGAGCAGAATTATCCAACTCATGACTTGGAGCTCGCTGCCGTGGTACTTGCACTAAAAATGTGGAGGCACTACCTACTCGGTAAACTCGTACATTTATATACCGACCACAAAAGCCTCAAGTACATATTCACTCAGAAGGAGCTGAACATGAGGCAACGAAGATGGTTAGAACTGATAAAGGATTACGAGATAGAGATCCATTATCATCCGGGCAAGGAAAACGTTGTAGCAGATGCGCTGAGCCGCAAGTCACACGTCAATAATCTGACCATCACACCGTTGGAAGAGAGCGAACCACCACTACATGTGATTCCACACGGAGCTCTCTACAACCTAGCTTTGATCCCCACCATCCGTGAAGAGATAGCGGCAGCCCAGAAGAATGACAAGGGCATGTCACATTTACGGAGACGTGTAGACAGTGGGGAGTTGAAATGTTTCCGGAAGGATGGAGACGGCGTCCTATGGTTCAAGGACCGGATTGTCGTACCCCGAAACCCGGAGTTACGGAAGAAAATCTTTGATGAGGCTCACTTATCAAAATTTTCTATTCACCCCGGCAGCAACAAAATGTATCAAGAACTCAGAAGAAAGTTTTGGTGGACACGGATGAAGCGAGAGACTGCAAAATACGTGTCCGAGTGTGATACATGTCGAAGGGTGAAGGCAGACCACATGCGGAAACCGGGACTGCTGCAACCACTGGGCATTCCTGCCTGGAAGTGGGAGGACGTGAGCATGGATTTCGTCGTCGGTTTACCCACCACCTTACAGAAACATGATTCGGCGTGGGTGATCATCGATCGGCTCACCAAAGTTGCCCATTTCATCCCGGTCAACACCAACTACAACGCCAAGAAGTACGCTGAACTGTACATCTCACGGATCCTATGCTTATACGGCGTACCCCGTACCATCATATCGGACCGGGGCACTTTATTTGTGTCCCGTTTTTGGGAGCAGCTACACGCTGCCGTGGGGACGAAGCTGATCCGTAGTTCAGCCTACCACCCGCAGACGGATGGGCAAACCGAGCGGGTAAATCAAATCCTAGAAGACATGCTACGAGCTTGCGCTATCAACCACGGCAAGAATTGGGATGATCACTTGCCGTTAGGCGAGTTCTCGTACAACAATGGGTACCAAGCCAGCATCAAGATGGCGCCCTACGAGGCGCTATACGGAAGAAAATGCCGCACACCATTGAACTGGTGTGAGTCTGGCGAAAGGGTTACCTTCGGGATTGACCTTGTCAACAACGCGGAAGAAAAGGTTCGACTAATTCAAGCGAACCTAAAAGCCGCTCAATCCCGTCAGAAACAGTATGCGGACCGGAGAAGGCGCCCATTACAATTTGAAGTTGGGGACCACGTATATCTACGGGTGTCTCCAATGAAGGGTGTAAATAGATTTGGGGTGAGGGGAAAGTTAGCACCCCGCTTCATCGGTCCATTCCAGATTACCGAAAGATGTGGATCGGTGGCATACCGGCTGAAATTACCAGAAGCACTTTCCGGTGTGCACGACGTCTTTCACATTTCCCAGCTGAGGAAGTGTCTCAAGCTATCAACTACCGTTCAGCTGGAAGACATTGAAGAACTGCAACCGGATCTCACCTATCGGGAGGAACCGGTGCAGATTATTGATGAAAAGGCCCGAACCACACGCAACCGTACGTTGTGGTTCTACAAGGTTCTATGGAGTAATCACTCCATGGACGAAGCGACATGGGAGAGCGAAGAATTCCTTCGCGCTAACTACCCCGACTTTTTCACATCGCATATCCGGTAATTTTCCACCGTCCTCTCCCTCATTTTCACCTTATAATCTCGGGACGAGATTCTTTTAAGGGGGGAGGAATGTAAGGGCCTCAGTTTTTGACACACATTTGCAGTGTTCATCACCACACCACACACCTCATTTGAGGAAGAATGATGAACACAAATGAACAGCAAGTAACAATTATCAACATGCTCATTAGAGAACAAACCTACACATTGCAAAAGTGGTGTTTCCCACATGTGATATAGATGGGCTGGACATATGAAAACTCCTACACTTTACTAAGGATGTCCATGCCAAGTTTCACCCAAATTCAAAACCTTTTTGAGGTCAGTTTGGGTATAGTTAGGAAGAGGGCAGTTTGAAACCATATTCAAATTCAAACTGTTTTTATCCAATGAATTTAAAATTGGGGGGGCATATTCTTACTCAGCACATTTTTGTGAGCTCACGCACCAATTTTCACTCCAATTGGAGTTGATCTTGACATGAGCTAAGTGGGAGAAATTCAAACTTTATTTGAATTTCAAACTGAACTTGTGCTGAAATTCATTCAAACCAAACCTCATTTGAACTTTGATCAATTCAAATGGCTCATGGGTGAATAATTTGAATTGCCAAGGGTAGTATGGGGTTCACTGTTTACAACAGTGATTAGGAGTAAATTTCAGAGGTTAAACCTGGAGGTGGGACCCACATGTCAGCCACTGCTCAGATCAAACCGACTGAGACTTTCTCACTCGGGTCGCCGAGCCGCAGCGGTGATCGCCACCGAGGCTAGCCGCCGCGCCACCAGCTGCTTGCCCACGCGCGGGCATGAGGCGGTGCAGAGCCTTCTTAAGGCGTCTGCCCCCTCCTCGGCCGAGGCACCACCGTTCTTCCCCGCAAGAACTCAGCGCCGGCCGAAAATTTCCGTAGCGCGGACTTGATCGGAGAACGCCGATCGCAGCTCCCTCCTTCCACTCCAGAGCCCCAGCAAGGTACTAGAGACCTTCCTCCATCCTCCCCGTTGCTAGAATTCGGTTGAAACCGAGTGATATCGGTTGTGCCGAAAGATCAAAATCAGAACTTGTAACCGCCGCACCTCGGGCTCTCGTGGACAGCCCAACCAGGGCGTTGTCACGCCCGAGCCAAGGCACCCTTGGACGCACAGGTGACCGGTGCTGCTCATCCCCGAGCCACAGCTCGAGTGGTTGCTCACCGGTGGCGAATTTCCACTTTTCCCCTTTCTGTGTGCAGAACGACCTTCGGGTACGATTCTGTTTAATTCGTGCTCTAGAAAGGATTAGGGGGCCTCAGGCCGCTCTCACACGAGCTAGACACGGTAACGCACAAGTTGCCTTCACAACTCTGGGCCGGAGAACCGGTGTGCCCGGCGTAATTTGAGGTCTACTAATGGCGGAACGAACGGGCGGCATCGGGCGCACGGTGAGGACCTGTTTCGGGCCTTCCCCGAGCTGCCTCGAGCTCATGTCGACCTTCTCTGAGGTCCACTGATGCTCCCCGACCGATTTCCCAAGTAGCTGAGGTGCTAGGGTAGTCAGCCGACATGGCCGAAATCGTTCTGAGGTGGCGGCTCGTCGCCGACCATGCTCCGGCCATTGTCATGAGCAGCTGACCCTCGGATCCTGTTCCCCAAGTAAAAGTAGGCAGGGGCGGCCAGGATCGAGAAGTTTGGAGCTGTACAGCAGCCGGCGGCGAGCTCTCCGGCGAGATCCCTCGGCGGCGGGGCGTGGGTGTCGCGAGGTTGAAGAAGGGGGTGGACCCCAGCTGTCAGCGGCCGATATTTTGAATCGGGATCCGGCTGCGGCCAGGATCGGGTGTGCTGGCGCGCAAAATCCTTGTGGGCCGCGATGTGCCATCGCCTAGGCGCGCGACGCGTGTCCCCTGGGCCCACGCGCGAGTTTAAACTTTTCCCCGATTTTCAGATTTCCTTCAAACTTCAAATCCTTATAACTTTGGCTAGAAAGCTCCAAATTGAGTGAACCAAATTTTGCTGGATTCAGCTCTCTGAGTACTTTCCAGAAAATCAAGTTTCACTTCATGAAATTCCTTATTTCTCCAGGATTAATTCCTTAAAATTTAAACTGTTAGGAATTTTAACTGGAGAATCCTTTGGAGGAAAATCCTGAAATTTTGCTGAGATGTTCACCAAAATATCCTTGAACTACCATAAAAATTTCAGTCAAATTTGAGCTCATTTAATCCACCTAATGGTGTGATTAGTGAAACTGTTCCAGAGAAAATAGAAAATGTTCAGAAACATTTTCAGAATTTTCTCTGAAATTGTTTAGCTCATGTCTTTAGTTAGAAACTTCCAAATTAAGTGAGACCAACTCCATTAGAACCCTCTGAAAATCTAGTTTTCAGAAAGTCATAGTTTGTTTCATGAAAATTCCTAGAACACCCTAAGAGTTCCAATTAAGGTCAAGGACATAATTAATTGTGGAGGGCTCAAATGAGCTTTGCTGCAACTAAAACTTGACCAAGTCCCTATTTAGGTTGTAACCAAGCCACAGTAAAAGTTTCACAGTCATTAGGTCTGTCTAGCAAGGTTTATAGACTTCACAACTTCAAAGTTAATACAAATGCATTTAAATTGATACATATGTTTCTTATATCATGTAGTCGCTAAGGTCGAGGAGGAACCCGAAGTCCTAGACTTCGTTACTCCGGAGGAACAGCTAGCCTACGACCAAGAGCAGCAAGGCAAGCTCCGGTTTGCATTAACCTTTTTACAACTTTTTATTGTTTTGAGCACATACTTGTTTCCTTTATTCTGTGCATTAGAGTCTTGATTGGAAGCCCCACTGCATAGCCAAGAGAACCATGGGTTGGGTTTAGGATTGCAAACCCCATTAGCTACTGCATTGCTAGGATAGAGTAGGATTCGGTACAAGTCGAGTAGTTGGAACTACTCGCGAGAATAGGCTAGAGGCACATTGCTCGGGTAGAGATAGCACATGATACACATGGCAAGAAAATGAGACCGAGCGGAGAGTAAGGGCAGCAGGACTTTGGGGCCTGTGTGCTGTAGCTCCGCTTGTGTCGGTTGAGGACCGAGCCGTGTGCGGGCCTGTTGAACAAGCTAGAACAGTACCGAAGACCTACCGGCTATATGGGAACCGGGAAACTGATGTAACTCGGGTAGCTGGGTATTGAGGCATTGCCCGTCGTTCAGAGGGTAGGTTAAGAGCTCGAGGTGTAAATCGGCTGGCGGCACAGAGATGCGCGTGCAGAGACCTCTTGCTCGGGACGATGGGACCGGTTCAATATTTGGCTAACGGGTGAAAGGTAGTCGCGTACGGCGTCCGTGATGGTTGTTGTAGGCAACATCGAGTACGGGCGTACGTGACGGGTTGTTCGGGTAACCCTGCAGGTGTAAATCGATTATAATCGCCGTCCCTCGCGGTCAGTGAGTACCACTTGTTCACTGTACCGTGACGTAGAAAGAACAGGCTAGTTACATGTTAAAATGTTGCTGATTTAAAGCTGGACATTGATTGTTAATGATATGCTGTAGCTTAGAGCTAATTAAAGTTCTTTTCAACTTTGGGCAAAGTACATGAGAGAAATGCGTTTCTTGTTTGATTGCGGCTCTCTCATGTGCCTTAGCGTAAGGTTCTCCACAACCTGCTGCTAAAACTTGAAAGTAAGGTTCTACTAATTAGGCGAGTCCTTGCAAATGATTTTTACCTCATGCAACCCATTACCCTCATGTAGAAGTTCCATGTTTAGGTGAGACGGGTCAGACTTGCTGAGCCTTCGTGCTCACTGCTTGTGTTTGAAGCTTTTGCAGGGTTCTATGAGGAAGGGACTCCCGAAGAGGAGACGGAACCCCAGGAGGGGAACCCCGTCGAGTGGGAGTCGTGCACGCCGCAGAGTTAGTGTGCGTGTGTGCTAGCAAGGACACGTTCGAGGGCTGAACGTGCACTTGATGCTTAGTCTACGCCCGCGAGTGTAGACTGAACTTATTTTTATGTAAACATGTTCATAAACTTGTTTATGTAATAAAACTTCCGCTTCCGCTTTGCACCTTTGACGTGTGTTATACGGTGCTGTGCAACGCAGCACCCCTCAGCGTGATCCTGGCTCGACAGGACCAATGGGGTCGTGTCAGTTCCACAGGCGATTTCACGGTCCAGCGAGAGAGGCAACAGGAGCGCGCGACCACCGTGCTGCTCTCCTCCAAGTTTGGAAGCCAACCGTGAAGAATCTGCAGAGAATTTCCAGTTTTTGCTCCGGCAACCGTAAACCGAGCTTCCGGTACGGTTTCTTTAATTTCTCGCTCTATGATCTTTCGGAGGTCATCAAATCTTGCACATAGACGCTGGACTAGCCGGTGATCAAGTTCTTTTCTGCATCCGTAGCGTGAAACTTTCTAGGAGTGACGAATTTCGAGCTCGATCGAGGGCGTTCATGGCGGGCACGATCGGTCACATGGTGCCGACCGACTTGCCGCCATCCCTGAACCGTTTTGACACCTTGTCGAGCTTCCTAGAGGTACACTGATGCTGTAGGGCCGTTTGTTCGAGGTGTTGGCGGGTTTAGAAACCACGGTCGATGGTGTCGAACCTCAACCGAGGCTGCGGCACGTCGCCGAACTACTTCCGGTCACCCCCAGCCCGACCTGTCACCCCCGACGTGTTCCTCAACGTCGACAACCCCCTGGCGGCGAGTTTCAGACCATGGGAGGTCCGGCAGCGGCGAGCCGGCGAGCCCCGAGTCTGCTCCGGCGAGGTCGGCGGCGCGGGCGCAAGAGAACGGCGGGAGGAAAACGAAGCCGGCTGGCCCACGTGTCAGCGGCTGAAGAATTTAAATCGGGATCGGGTGGCCAGGGATCGGCTGCGCTGGCGTGCAAATACCCTGTGAGCTCCGGTGTGCCGGACACCTCCGCGCTCGACACGTGTGGTATCCCCGGTGTGCCGGGCACCTCTGCGCTCGACACGTGTGGTATCCCCGGTGTGCCGGACACCTCCGCGCTCGACACGTGTCCCCGCGGGCCCCGAGAGTTTAAACTCTTCCCCCGATTTTCAGAATTCTTCCAAACTTCAAATCCTCATAACTTTGGCTAGAGAGCTCCAAATCGGGTGAACCAAATTTTGTTGGATTCAGCTCTCTGAGCACTTTCCAGTAATACCAAATTCAGCTCATGAAAGTGAATAGTTTTCCAGAATTAAATCCCTAAAGTTTAAACTGTTGGGAATTTTATCTGGAGAACTACTTTATGAAAAATTCTGAAATTTGGCTGAAAGGTTTATTGGAGAATCCCAGAATCCCAGTAAAATTTTCAGACTCATCCATGTTCATTTAGTTACCCTAATTGGGTGATTAAGGGAACTGCCCAGAGAAAATAGAAAGATGTACAGAAACATTTTTCAGATTTTCTCCAATCTTAATTAGGACATAACTTTCTGTAGAATTCTTCAATTGACATGAAACCAATTCCATCAGAACTATCCTAAATTCTAGTTTCCAGAAAGTAATGGTGGGAGCCATGAAAAACCCTGGATTTACTTAGAGGCCCAATTATTGACCAAAGAGGTTTTTATTTGTACAAGGTTCAAATGAACTTGGTTTCAAACGAAAATTGGTCATATGAACATGTGTCATATGAAGTATGTATGTGCATTAGGTATATGATGAATGAAACCCCACTTGCATAACCAAAGGTTCCTAAAAGAGTGAGGGTAGTGTCAAGGACCTCGAGTAGACAGGCTATGCTTAATGAGTCATAGGACTTCGGTACAAGTCGAGTAGTTGGAATCTACTCGCGAGATAGGCATTGGGACATACGGGTTCGGTTGAGTGATGTGAGATCACTTTAGTAATAAAAATGAGACTAGGCAGGGGCTAGGGCGCAGCAAGAGTGAGTCTTGTGTGCGCAGCCCTGCCCGTGTCGATTGAGGACCGATCCGTGTGCGGCCCTGCTGAACAAGTATTGAACGTAAAGAAGGCATATCGGATATATGGGCCCCGACAAACCGATGTAGCCTAAACCTCTGGGTGTCGAGGCATAGCACACCGATTTATAGGTGTAGGTTGAGGGCAGCAAGGTGGAAATCTGCCAACGGGCAAAGAGAGATGCTCCGTGCGGGGAACCTCCTGCTCGTTTCGGTGCGACCGGTTCGACGTTTGGGCTGTTGGGTGAAAGGTTGTCCCGTACGACATCGAGAGAGCGTGCTGTGCAGCTCCACCGGTGGGCGTACGTGACGTGCTCTTTGGGTTTCCCTGCAGGTGTATATCGAGTCGATTCGCCGTCCCTCGCGGTGACGAGTACCGCTTGTTCACTGCATTGTAACGTAGACTAATGGATGAAATATGTTGATTCAATGATGCTGATTGATATAATTGTATTGCTACATGTGTGCCACCAAATACTGCTTACTAAATTTCAGATTTCATGAACTGTTAACTTGTTGCTAAAAGATGAACTAAGGATGAACTTGTAGACGTGTCGTTTTGCTGAAATGTTACTAACCTATGTCTTGGTATACCTCATGTAGAGGTTCATGCTTAGGTGAGTCGGTTAAGCCTTGCTGAGCCTTCGTGCTCACGGTTGCTGCTTAAGTGTTTTTCAGGTGAGGAGCCACCCACGGACTCGGAGTACGAGTCCACCGGCGAGGGTTACCCTCCGTCGGGGACTACGGCTGAGTGGGAGCCGTACACGCCGCGCTGAGCTGAGGAGTGCAGCTAGTGTGGGTTGCCCTAGGGCTGGGCAACCGACTTTTGCTAGATAGGCGGGCGTGAGTTGTATAAAAGAAACTTCCGCTGTGTAATAAAAGACCCTAGTTTGTAACTGAGAAGTGTACTATTTTGTACACTCAGTTTGTTTTTCCCATGTAATATAATGTGTTCTTATGACGTGTGCTGTCGGGTGTCGCATCGCGCGGCACCACCCTCTGCGATCCTGGATGAGCGGATTCCGGTCCGCCACAGCCTGGTATCAGAGCTGCATTGGGGATAGCACAGTACTTAAGGACGGCATTATGGGAAAACTTAGGTATACGGTGAGGATTCGGTAGCTGCCCAAGTAAGGACTATACTAGCATAGTTACTTAAAGTGGTAAAGACTAACTTATGTGTTATAATTCTGAATTTTAATTATGTAACGACGCACCTACGTTCCGGTAAGTATGGTAAGGAACGCCACCGAAAGCGGTTCAATTTCGGTTAGCTCCCCTGACAAGGAACGTGGTTCAGGGATTGATCTCACAGCTTGGTGTGAGACGTCAATATGAAACTCTTGGACTCTTCATGTTCCTGAGTTCATATGAAACGCTGATCCCTAGCGTTCATTAGGCAAGTAAGTGGAGACCCCATCGCGTGGTCAGTAACGCGAGAGTGTGTTCGTCTGGAAATAGCCCAGAAGGACATACGCAGCGCTTGCCATCGGCGTGCCCTGCAGGGCAGTAGGTGGTATCTGTTGGGTTGATAACATTCCCAACCATGACGACCCGTTCATGACCTACTCGGGTTCCCCGTCGTGTGGTGTTGAAACACGATCACGTACCTTGAGACGTGACCTAACTCAAGGACGGCCGTATGACAATGATACGGGCGTTTGTATTTACTTTCAAATATGGAACTGCCTGAAATGAATAACCATTGAGTGCACCATTATTGTGTGGTCTTCTGCAGGTACTAACCACGTATGTATCCGTGTAGAAAACGTGTGCAAGAGACCGTGTAGTGCCACACTTAAGACGTATATGCCGGTATGATCCGGTTAGGATTTTCTTTGGTGAGGAACGTAGTACCGAGACATTGTAGGCATATACCTGAAAATATTGAGAACAAGGAACTAAAATCATTAGGTTCAACAATTAAGACTCTGGTTGGGTATAAGAATGGGATAGTGGACCAGGATAGCTAAAGGGATGAAAAACAGAGTGCTCTGTTTTGGACAGCAAGATTGCTGATCTTCAACAGGGCATAACTCACAGGTCTTTTAGCCCAGGGAGGTGTGCTATATAGTTCTGGAAAGGTATTCAAGTCCTCTACAACTTTGTTGTAGACTTCCAGAGCTGAAACTCGCCTTAAGATGGCTGAAATCCCAGAGGAATGTAAACTGTCCAGAACCAGGGCAGAGTAAAACATCCTCTGAACTGATCTGTTTTTCAAACCTAACTCCCAGTAGAAAAATCTAAAATTGTCATATAATACATCCCTAGAAAGAGTAGAAGATGTGTGACACCTTTGCAATTCAAAGTTCCTGAAATTTCAGCACAGAATTAGTGGAAATCAGGATTGAAAACAGCCACTTCCAAGGGAGGTGCTGCTAAAATTCTTCCAGAAATTCTGCTGACTTTGAATTAGCATAACTTTTTAACCAAAGCTGATCTGGGGGCAAATGAGTACTTGTTGGAAAGATACTGAAATTAACTGGAACTTTAGTATTCAACTTGAGTCATGAAAATGCCCCGAACCAGATCAAAACTTGGAATTGGTAGAAACTTGTCATT
The DNA here is from genome assembly GCA_030760725.1 of Neostapfia colusana. NCBI lineage: Eukaryota > Viridiplantae > Streptophyta > Magnoliopsida > Poales > Poaceae > Neostapfia > Neostapfia colusana. Next base: position 21,459,966 of record JASWHV010000017.1, on the reverse strand, counting down.
CTGACAGAAGAATGACCGTTGAACCCACTGGAGAGGGTGTGGTACCCTAAGGGTGGTATACGTGATGACAACGCGATAGTAATGTCTCGTGGTGGACAAACCTAGTTATGGTGAGCTTCCAAAGTGGAGGTTCATCAAGTTGGATTAAACTAGCTTGTGTTTGGTCTAGTAATGGTGTAGCTTGTGCAAAGTTATTACATTATCTACATACGAGATGTATCGCATGAATTGTTGTCATAACGCTTTTACGCCCATTTTTTTGGACTGCATGCAACGATGCTACGGGACTGATGATTATTGTCGTGTGGTTGCAGATGGTTCGTACTAGGACCTTGCACGAGGTTGGTGGCTCTACCCAACAGGGAGGTGATGACTCCCAGCCACCGGCCTACGACAGCACCCCGCAGCAGCAGCCACCACCGCCGCCTCCGCTCACTCTAGCGGATGTGATTGCGGCACTGGTGGGAGGTCGTGAGGAGCAGACCGAGCTGCTCCGCACGATCGTGCAGAATACGTCCCAGGTGGGGGGACGTCAAGAGCGAGGGCCTCGTGAGCCCCGCGAAGTGTCGTACTCGGATTTCATGAGTACGCACCCTCCAGTGTTCACCGAAGCTGAAGAACCACTGGAGGCTGACAACTGGCTGCGGACCATCGAGTCCAAGTTCGGGCTGCTCCAATGTATGGAGCGGCAGAAGACTCTGTTCGCAGCACAGCAGCTCCACGGTGCCGCTGGTGCGTGGTGGGCGAACTATGTCGCCTTACGTCCAGCTGGCCATGCCGTGGAATGGCAAGAGTTCCGGGAGGCGTTCCGCGCCTATCACATTCCTCCCGGGATCATGAAGAGGAAGTTCCAAGAATTCTTGGAGCTGAAGCAGGGCGGGAGGAGTGCCCACGACTACTCCCGTGCCTTCAACCATCTGGCGCAGTATGCGTCAGACTACATCTCCACGGAGGAGAAGAAGAGGGAGCACTTCTATCGGGGGTTGCACCCCGAAATGAAGACCCATCTCGTACAGTGGAACCGCGGCACATTCAACGACTTAGTCAATGCCGCGATCATGCAAGAGGATGCTCAGCGGGAGTTGGCAGCTGAGCAGCGGAAGCGCAGCGCTCCACCCAGCGGTGGGAGTGGCGCTCCCCAGAAGTACCGTATGGTGTATCGGACACCATCCGGACAGCAGTGGCAACCACCGGCGCGACTGCAACGGTTCGGGGGACGTCCCTTTCAGGCACCTCTGTTCCGTCCGCCGATGCCACCACCAAGACAGCAGCAGCAACAGCAGCAGCAGACGGTACCCCGGGCGTTTCCACCGCCACAACTCGCCCTGGGTTTCCGTCCACCGATCAGCGGGGGACCGCCCCGTTTCACCTGCTTCACGTGTGGCCAGGCAGGCCACTTTGCGAAGGACTGTCCCCAGGGGCAGCAGAGCAGCGGGCAAGCCCAGCTCCAGGGCGGTGCTCGAGGCCGACCTCCGGTGAAAAAGGTTGGTCAGCGGACTGGAGGCGTCCGCAACCTCGACAATGAGGACGCCCCAGAGGGAGACAACGTGCTGGCGGGTACGTTTACTCTCAACAATCAAGCCATCGTCATATTATTTGATTCTGGTGCAACTCACAGCTTTATAAGTGCATCCTATGTGGCTAAACATCAATTGCAAGTCTTCCCAACCGACTGCACTTATATGATCTGCTCACCGGGAGGGAAGATCTCAGCTAATATGATGATTCCAAAGGCACCTCTGTGCTTAGGTGGGAAACTATATCCCACCACCTTGATAATCCTTATGGGATAAAAGATTGATGCAATCTTAGGGATGTCATGGCTACAATACCATGGCGCTGTCCTAGAGACTCGGACACGGACGGTTCACTTAAATTCTCCATTCCACCGTCCGCATTCCATGGTGTTAGACACGCCAGTCCGGGAAGTTTTAGCAATTAATAACGCTGAAGCTCTCATGTTAGAAGACATCCCCGTAGTCTGGGAGTACCCTGATGTGTTCCCGGATGATCTTCCGGGCATGCCACCTGAGCGGGATGTCGAGTTAAAGATTGAACTTGCACCCGGGACTACGCCCATATCACGGAGACCATACAAGATGGCTCCAAATGAGCTGGCTGAACTGAAATAAAAGCTCAATGATCTGTTGAGCAAGGGTTTCATTAGGCCGAGTTCCTCGCCTAGGGGATGCTCGGCGCTATTCGTGAAGAAGAAGGATGAGACCCTGAGGCTGTGTGTGGATTACCGGCCGCTCAACGCCGTCACTATCAAGAATAAGTACCCACTGCCCCGCATCGACATATTGTTTGATCAACTTGTGGGTGCCAGTGTGTTCTCCAAGATGGACCTTCGCTCTGGATATCACCAGATCAAGATCCGGGTGGAGGATAACCCGAAGACAGCCTTCTCCATGACATATGGACTATATGAATATCTCGTCATGTCATTTGGTCTCACAAATGCTCCAGCCCATTTCATGTATCTCATGAACTCGGTGTTCATGCCGGAGCTGGACAAGTTCGTGGTAGTGTTCATCGACGATATCTTGGTTTACTCCAAGACAGAAGCCGAACATGCCAAACTTTTGCGGATCGTTCTTCAACGATTGCGAGACCATAAACTCTACGCCAAGTTCAGTAAATGCGAGTTTTGGATCAGCCAAGTGCCATTCTTGGGACATATCATCTCAGCTGAAGGCATTGCGGTTGACCCAAGTAAAATAGAGCAAGTGCTGAAATGGAAAGCTCCCACTTCAGTTCATGAAGTCAGAAGCTTCCTCGGGTTAGCGGGATACTACCGGAGATTCATTCCAAGCTTCTCCAAGCTCGCTAAGCTGATGACAGAGTTGCTGAAGAAAGGGACGAAATATGTTTGGAACACGGCGTGTGAAGGAGCGTTCCGAACATTGGTGAAGCATCTCACAACAGCCCCGGTGTTAGCTCAGCTGGATACAACAAAGCCCTTCGACGTGTATTGTGACGCGTCCGGTATTGGGCTTGGCTGCGTGTTGATGCAAGAAGGACGTGCGGTCGCTTATGGCTCACGCCAACTTCGGAACCATGAGCAGCACTACCCGACTCACGATCTTGAACTTGCTGCCGTGGTGTTGGCGCTGAAAATGTGGAGGCACTATCTCCTGGGGAACTTGGTGCATCTCTACACCGACCACAAGAGCTTGAAATACATTTTCACCCAGAAGGAGCTGAACATGAGGCAGAGGAGGTGGTTAGAACTGATCAAAGATTATGAGATTGAGATCCATTACCACCCCGGCAAGGCGAATGTGGTTGCCGACGCGCTGAGTCAGAAATCACATGTCCATCACCTCACCATTACGCCGGTGGAGGAGGAAGACCCAAGTTTATACTTGGTACCTTATGGATCGCTGTACAACCTTGCCCTCATCCCTACTATTAGGGAGGACATCATTGCAGCTCAGAAAAATGATAAAGGCATGGCACATCTCCGGAGACGGATTGACAATGGGGAGATCAACTGTTTTCGGAAAGATGATGAGGGGACCCTATGGTTCAACGACCGCATAGTCGTACCCCGGGACATGGAACTGAGGAAGAAAATCCTCGACGAAGCCCACTTGTCTAAATACTCCATTCATCCAGGCAGCAACAAGATGTACCAAGATTTGAAACAGAAATTTTGGTGGACACGGATGAAGCGGGAGGTAGCGAAGTACGTATCCGAATGTGATACGTGCCGACGAGTGAAGGCTGATCACATGAAGAAATCAGGGCTGTTGCAACCCCTGAAGGTCCCGGCATGGAAATGGGAAGATGTGAGCCTGGATTTCATTGTGGGATTACCCCTAACAGCCAACAAGCATGATTCCATATGGGTAATCGTTGATCGGTTAACCAAGACGGCTCACTTCATTCCGGTAAATACACGTTACAGTGCCGGCAAATATGCAGAGCTATACATAGCGAAGATTATATGCCTATACGGGGTACCCAAGACCATTGTCTCAGATCGAGGTGCATTATTTGTATCTCGCTTTTGGGAGCAGCTACACGCTGCTTTGGGTACTAAACTGATTAGGAGCTCCGCCTACCACCCTCAGACAGATGGCCAGACAGAGAGGGTGAATCAAGTTCTGGAGGACATGTTGAGAGCATGTGCCATCCACCATGGTAGGAACTGGGATAGTCACCTACCATTGGCGGAATTCTCGTACAACAACGGCTATCAGGCGAGTATCAAGATGGCACCCTACGAAGCTCTCTACGGTCGTAAATGCCGCACCCCACTAAATTGGTGCGAGTCCGGTGAAAGGGTCACATTTGGGGTTGATGTGGTGAACGACGCCGAAGAGCGCGTTCGTACCATTCAAGCCAACTTGAAGGCCGCTCAATCCCGACAGAAGAGCTACGCTGATAAGAGGCGTAGGCCGTTGCACTTTGACGTCGGGGAACACGTGTACCTCCGCGTGTCTCCGATGAAGGGCGTGCACCGGTTCGGCGTCAAGGGGAAGCTCGCTCCCCGTTTTATTGGACCCTATACTATCACCGAGAAGTGTGGACCAGCAGCGTATAGATTGGAGCTACCGGCATCTCTTGTTGGTGTCCATGATATTTTCCATGTTTCACAACTGCGAAAATGTTTGAAGAATACAGCTGCTGTTCCTACCGAAGACATCGGCGAGTTGAAACCGGATTTAACATATGATGAGTATCCGGTGGAAATCATTGATGAGAAAGCCCGAACCACGCGTAGCAGAACGTTGTGGTTCTACAAGATCCTCTGGAGTAACCACACCATGGAAGAAGCGACGTGGGAGAGCGAGGAATTCCTTCGTTCAAATTACCCGGAGTTCATGGCTTCTCAACACGAGTGAGTCCCTACTACATCGCTATCTCTTCCTTTGTAATCTCGGGACGAGATTCTTTTAAGGGGGTAGGAATGTAAGGGCCTCAGTTTTGGCACGCATTTGAAGTGTTCATCACCACACTACACAAATTTTCACTCCATTCGGAGTTGATCTTGACATGAGCTAAGTGGGACGAATTCAAACCTTATTTGAATTCAAAACTGAACTTGTGTTGAAATTCACTCAAACCGAGCCCAATTTGAATTCTATTCAATTCAAATTGCTCAGGGGTGAATAATTTGAATCACCAGGGGTATTATGGGGCTCACTGTTCACAACAGTGATTAGGAGTAAATTTCAGAGGTTAAAACCCCGGGTGGGACCCACATGTCATAGAGGGGAGAAGGAGAAACTTGCACCCAAAGTCAGAGTCTCGGTGGGAAATCCCACCGAGCAGCTGTCGGCTGTGCCACCGAGCAGCTACCGGCGCCACCAGCTGCTTCCCTCTCCGCGCGCTGGCACCCAGTGCGGCTGGCTCGCGCCCCCACGCGACCGGCACCGCCTCAGCCGAGTGGCAGTCGGCCGGCTTTATCTTCTCGCGGGCAAACCCGAGCAGCGGCATTGTTTCTCGCCGCAGCTCTCTGCTCAACCGGGAAAACCAGCAAAACCATCTCCTCCTTCGTCCCTGAGCTGCTAGACAGCCACCTGAGCTCGCACGTCACCTCCCCAACGTCAGAAACCCCGAGCTCCGGCCTCCTTTGCCCAAAGACGATCGCCACTGCGGCCACCTAGCCTCAGCCGAGAGTCAGGCGCCCGTGGGCAGCGTTCCACAGGCGATTTCACGGTCCAGCGAGAGAGGCAACAGGAGTGCGCGACCACCGTGCTGCTCTCCTCCAAGTTTGGAAGCCAACCGTGAAGAATCTGCAGAGACTTTCCAGTTTTTGCTCCGCCAACAGTAAACCGAGCTTCTGGTACGGTTTCTTTAAATTATCGCTCTATGATCTTTCGGAGGTCATCAAATCTTGCACATAGACGCTGGACTAGCCGGCGATCAAGTTCTTTTCTGCATCCGTAGCGTGAAACTTTCTAGGAGTGACAAATTTCGAGCTCGATCGAGGGCGGTCATGGCGGGCACGATCGGTCACATGGTGCCGACCGACTTGCCGCCATCCCTGAAATGTTTTGACACCTTGTCGAGCTTCCTAGAGGTACACTGATGCTGTAGGGCCGTTTGTTCGAGGTGTTGGCGGGTTTAGAAACCACGGTCGACAGTGTCGAACCTCAACCGAGGCCGCGGCACGTCGCCGAACTACTTCCGGTCTCCCCCAGCCCGACCTGTCACCCCCGACGTGTTCCTCGACGTCGACAACCCCCTGGCGGCGAGTTTCAGACCATGGGAGGTCCGGCAGCGGCGAGCCGGCGAGCCCCGAGTCTGCTCCGGCGAGGTCGGCGGCGCGGGCGCAAGAGAACGGCGGGAGGAAAACGAAGCCGGCTGGCCCATGTGTCAGCGGCTGAAGAATTTAAATCGGGATCGGGTGGCCAGGGATCGGCTGCGCTGGCGTGCAAATACCCTGTGAGCTCCGGTGTGCCGGACACCTCCGCGCTCGACACGTGTGGTATCCCCGGTGTGCCGGGCACCTCCGCGCTCGACACGTGTGGTATCCCCGGTGTGCCGGACACCTCCGCGCTCGACACGTGTCCCCACGGGCCCCGAGAGTTTAAACTCTTCCCCCGATTTTCAGAATTCATCCAAACTTCAAATCCTCATAACTTTGGCTAGAGAGCTCCAAATCGGGTGAACCAAATTTTGTTGGATTCAGCTCTCTGAGCACTTTCCAGCAATACCAAATTCAGCTCATGAAAGTGAATAGTTTTCCAGAATTAAATCCCTAAAGTTTAAACTGTTGGGAATTTTATCTGGAGAACTACTTTATGAAAAATTCTGAAATTTGGCTGAAAGGTTCATTGGAGAATCCCAGAATCCCAGTAAAATTTTCAGACTCATCCAAGTTCATTTATTTACCCTAATTGGGTGATTAAGGGAACTGCCCAGAGAAAATAGAAAGATGTACAGAAACATTTTTCAGATTTTCTCCAATCTTAATTAGGACATAACTTTCTGTAGAATTCTTCAATTGACATGAAACCAATTCCATCAGAACTATCCTAAATTCTAGTCTCCAGAAAGTAATGGTGGGAGCCATGAAAAACCCTGGAATTACTTAGAGGACCAATTATTGACCAAAGAGGTTTTTATTTGTACAAGGTTCAAATGAACTTGGTTTCAAACGAAAATTGGTCAAGACTCTGGTTAGGATCCTACCAAGCCACAATAAAAATTAACATGTAGTATTGTATTAAACGTGTAGCCGTTGAAGAAGAGACTCCGGAAGTGCTGGACTTCCTCCTTCCGGAAGAGGAACTAACCCCTGACCAGCAGCAACAAGGCAAGCCCCGGTTTGCATTAACCTTTTTATAAGTCTTACTTTGTTTACATGTGTCATATGAAGTATGTATGTGCATTAGGTATATGATGAATGAAACCCCACTTGCATAACCAAAGGTTCCTAAAAGAGTGAGGGTAGTGTCAAGGACCTCGAGTAGACAGGCTATGCTTAATGAGTCATAGGACTTCGGTACAAGTCGAGTAGTTGGAATCTACTCGCGAGATAGGCATTGGGACATACGGGTTCGGTTGAGTGATGTGAGATCACTTTAGTAATAAAAATGAGACTAGGCAGGGGCTAGGGCGCAGCAAGAGTGAGTCTTGTGTGCGCAGCCCTGCCCGTGTTGATTGAGGACCGATCCGTGTGCGGCCCTGCTGAACAAGTATTGAACGTACCGAAGGCATATCGGATATATGGGCCCCGACAAATCGATGTAGCCTAAACCTCCGGGCGTCGAGGCATAGCACACCGATTTATAGGTGTAGGTTGAGGGCAGCAAGGTGGAAATCTGCCAACGGGCATAGAGAGATGCTCCGTGTGGGGAACCTCCTGCTCGTTTCGGTGCGACCAGTTCGACGTTTGGGCTGTTGGGTGAAAGGTTGTCCCGTACGACATCGAGAGAGCGTGCTGTGCAGCTCCACGGGTGGGCGTACGTGACGTGCTCTTTGGATTTCCCTGCAGGTGTATATCGAGTCGATTCGCAGTCCCTCGCGGTGACGAGTACCGCTTGTTCACTGCGTCGTAACGTAGACTAATGGATGAAATATGTTGATTCAATGATGCTGATTGATATAATTGTATTGCTACATGTGTGCCACCAAATACTGCTTACTAAATTTCAGATTTCATGAACTGTTAACTTGTTGCTAAAAGATGAACTAAGGATGAATTGTAGGCGTGTCGTTTTGCTGAAATGTTACTAACCTATGTCTTAGTATACCTCATGTAGAGTTTCATGCTTAGGTGAGTCGGTTAAGCCTTGCTGAGCCTTCGTGCTCACGGTTGCTGCTTAAGTGTTTTTCAGGTGAGGAGCCACCCACGGACTCGGAGTACGAGTCCACCGGCGAGGGTTACCCTCCGTCGGGGACTACGGCTGAGTGGGAGCCGTACACGCCACGCTGAGCTGAGGAGTGCAGCTAGTGTGGGTTGCCCTAGGGCTGGGCAACCGACTTTTGCTAGATAGGCGGGCGTGAGTTGTATAAAAGAAACTTCCGCTGTGTAATAAAAGACCCTAGTTTGTAACTGAGAAGTGTACTATTTTGTACACTCAGTTTGTTTTTCCCATGTAATATAATGTGTTCTTATGACGTGTGCTGTCGGGTGTCGCATCGCGCGGCACCACCCTCTGCGATCCTGGATGAGCGGATTCCGGTCTGCCACAGGCACCTACACGTGGTGTGCGCGGAGCTCATCTCCGAATAAGAGGGAGGTCTCGATCGATTGACACGTGGCACAACCGGAGCTCGTCTCTGCGGATGAGGAGATACCAGGCCCGGAGGACACGTGGAGCTTCCGGAGCTCATCATCACGGAGCTAACGAGTTCTGGAGCAGCTGTTACGCGTAAGGACACCGGTACGCAACAGAAACCGATCTAAAATCCACGATGGTTACCGAAGATAAGACGTCAGGATCTAACAAAGATATGAATAAGACTCTTATTCGGGATCCAATCAGATTAGGACTCTTCTCTTCCCGACTATAAATAGAACCCAAAACCTCTGGCCGAAACCACGAACTTCTCTTTCAACTCCTGAGCCGACGACTTAGAGCCCTAGCCCTAACTCGCCGAGCAAAACATCGCCGAAGCACAACAAGGGAGATCATCGGAGGAGAACCAAGCGGTCTGAGGAGGACCCTGAAGACAAGAAGAGCGTGAGGTAGGACTTCAATACCACCTTACGACATCATTTTGTTCATCTCTTTGCATCTGTTCTTCGATTCCTTTCAAACAGAAGCCTTTTCGTGGGCAGAACACTCGATGATCAGTTTGATCTAAAGACAAGATCATCGCCACGTTCATCTTTGATCCGAACACCTCTGACCATGCAAGCCATGCAAGAACAACAGATCAATCTAATAAAACTAATCGTAGGATAGCATGCATGTGCATCATCGCATCTAGTTTAGGGTTTGTGCATGATATTGATTGCTGTGAATTTGTATGCACGTGAATCCTACATAGCAGGACAAACTCAGGAAGCTGTCTACGACGAGCTGCAGCAACAAGGTTTTGAGAATCAAGAACAACCGGAACCGCAAGAACAAGGCAAGTGCTCCTTGACCATGTTGATCCTATGTTTTGGGTAAAACAATTTTGTTTTGCGAAAAGGTGTGTGTGCTGAGTCAAACATGATGGGAAACCCTTTTATAGGAGTTTACTAGTTTTGGTTGAACCACCCTTGTCGCCTGGGAAGTTATGAGTCGGGTATGGTTTTTTCTTTATGCTTCGCTGAGTCTATGGAATTGGGAAGCGAGATAGATGTGTCTAGCTAACTGCACTCATATTGATAATAAGAAACTGATGTTAACAATGGAAATGGATCGGAGGGAGATCTAGGCAAGCCCGGGTTTGTGAATGAGGTAGCTTGAGATGGTGGTTTACTTGCCATAGATCTAAGGACCGGTTCATGCATGCACATGCCAGGATAACAGTGCCACCACAAGGCCAAGTATGGGTGCGGCTTAGCTGAGTAATTAGGTAAGTTGCTAGGGTGTTATGGACTGTGGAAGGTGCGTGCAATGGTAGTCGAGTGACGACTGCCCTGGGAACTGCATGGCACAAGAGGGGGCCCGTGGGTGGGAGAATTGGAGATTCTAGCCTGCCGGTGAAACCTTAGTGAGTCCATACATCTAGTAACCCATTTGTAAAGGCTATTTTGTGACCTCTTGACCATACACCGACGGTTGTGTACTGGTAAAATGGAGGTTCTGCAGTCGCCGACGGGTGACGAAATCACAAACTTGTGGGTAAAGAGGTGCAAACTCTGCAGAGTTACTAGAACTATCATGATAGCCGAGCTTACGGTCACGAGCACCTGGCTAAACTGCCATGATTAGATGGGATGGTTACTGGGATGGTTATTGGAATGGTTATTGGGAAGGTTCTTGGTTATGGTTATTGGTTATGGTTTGGTTTGGGACTGTTGAGTCCGGGAGATGAGATGGTTGCATGACTGATGGGTCATGACATGAGATTGGTCTCGGTGCGAGACGTGGTTGTTTTATGAGGAGAGATGGTAGCGAATACGAGGAGGTATTAGTGAAGTATGAATAAAAGATTGGTTAATGTTTGGATGGAACACGGGAAGTGATGGAGGTATGTTGGTAATTTAATACATGTTGGGATTACATTTAAACTTAAGTTGTCGTTTTATCAAGGTTTTACAGAACTGCTTTTCTGCAAATAAACCTTTTATGCCTACCTTGTTTAATGAGCTGCATATCATGTGTTTTCCCGCACTTGCTGAGTACATCATTGTACTCAAACTTGCATTATTATTTCTTCATCAACAGCAAGAAAAGACTACTATGAAGACCGAATAGAGCATTATGGCGTGTGATCTGTTCTCAACCTTGCCTGTGGAGGGAGTAGAGATGGAGTCACTTCTGCTTAGTTTTGCTTCCGCATTAGTTTTTGCTTCCGCATTTAAATAAGGACTTCCGCTGCATAGAATTAAGATTTCCGCTGTGAGCATGGGTCCAAGACTCATGAGGTGTTGTAATAAACTCTGTTATTCGTGATAATATATAATCTGAACTCAGTTTGTGGAACGTATGTGTATGTGTGATGAACATCCTGGGCACACATATGCATTAGTTCTCGGTTCCGTGGCTTTCCACAGAATTGAGGGCGTCACAGTTGTCCCGTACGACATCGAGTGAGCGTGCTGTGCAGCTCCACGGGTGGGCGTACGTGACGTGCTCTTTGGGTTTCCCTGCAGGTGTATCGAGTCGATTCGCCGTCCCTCGCGGTGAAGAGTACCACTTGGTCACTGAGTCGTGACGTAGAATAATGTATGAAATATGTTGATTCAATATTGCTGATATGATATAATATTGTATTGCTACATGTTTGCCACCAAATATTGCTTACTAAATTTCAGCTTCCTGAACTGTTAGCTTGTTGCTAAAAGCTGAACTAAGGATGAACTTGTAGGCGTGTCCATTTGCTGCAATATCCCTATCATATGTCATTGTACACCTCATGTAGAGTTTCATGTTTAGGTGTGTCGGTTAAGCCTTGCTGAGCCTTCGTGCTCACGGTTTCTTCCTAAGTGTTTTTCAGGTGAGGAGCCACCCACGGACTCGGAGTACGAGTCCACCGGCGAGGGTTACCCTCCGTCGGGGACCACGGCTGAGTGGGAGCCGTACACGCCGCGCTGAGCTGAGACGTGCAGCTAGTGTGGGTTGCCCTAGGGCTGGGCAACCAACTTTTGCTAGATAGGCGGGCGTGAGTTGTAGAATAGTAGACTTCCGCTGTGTAATAAAGACAATATTCTGTTACTCGAGTTGTACTACTTTGTACAGTTCAGTTGTTTTCCCATGTGATATATTGTGTTCTTATGATGTGTGCTGTCAGGTGTCGCATCGTGCGGCACCACCCTCTGCGATCCTGGATGAGCGGATTCCGGTCCGCCACATTGATCGGTTTAATATAGATCTTAAGTCCAGATCATCGCTACATCCACAATTGATCTATCCACATCTGTTCATCATAAAAACCCCATGCAAACATGCAAGAACACGTACAAACGAAAACTGCACCATAGGATTAACATGCATATGCATCATTACATCTTAAAGTAGAGGTTGTGCATGATATTGATTGCTGTGAATATTGTATGTGCGTGATCGCGAATAGAAGGACAAGCTCAGGGAGCTACCTACGACGGACTACAACAGCAAGATTTTGAGCAACCAGAATCACCAGAACAAGGTAAGTGCCCCTTGACCATATTGATCCCATGTTTTTGAAAGACTTCTTTGTTTGCGAAAAGGTGTGTGTGCTTGAGTCAACTTGATGGGAAAACCCTTTCATAGGAGTTTACTAGTTTTGTTAACCACCCTCGGCGCCGTGAAAGTAAATGAGTCAGGTTTGGTTTTTTGCTTTTATGCTTCGCTGAGTCCACGGGATTTTAAGAAGCGAGATAGATGTGTCTAGCTAACTGCACTCGTAAGAATAATGAGAAACTGATGTTGATAAAGAACATGAATCGGGGGAGATCTAGGCAAGCCTGGTTTGTGAATGAGGTAGAATGAGATGGTGGTTACTTGCCGCAGATCTAAGGACCGGTTCATGCGAGCACATGCCAGGATCACAGTGCCACCACAAGGCCAAATATGGGTGCGGCTTCGCTGACTAATTAGGTAAGTTACTAGATTGTTATGGACCGTGAAAGGCGCAGGGAATGGGAGTCGAGTGAGGACTGCCCTGGGAACTGCATGGCACAAGAGGGGACCCGTGGGTGGGAGAATTGGAGATTCTAGCCTGCCGGTGAAACCTTAGTGAGTCCATACATCTAGTAACCCATTTGTAAAGGCTATTTTGTGATCTCTTGACCATACACCGATGGTTGTGTACTGGTATAATGGAGGTTCTACAGTCACCGACAGGTGAAGAAATCACAAACTTGTGGGTAAAGTGGTACAAACTCTGCTGGGTATAAAACTATCATGATAGCCGAGCTTACGGTCACGAGCGCCTGTCCAACTTCTATGATTAGATGGGATGGTTATGGGATGGTTGTTGGAAAGTCATGGTTTATGGTTTGGTTCTCGGGACTGTTGAGTCCGGGTGATGAGATTGATTGCATGACTGTTGAGTCGTGTCAAGGAGATTTGATCTCGGTTTGAGACGAATTTGAATATGAGATGAAATGGTAGTGAATACAAGAAGGTATTCGTGAGATGGTAGCGAATACAAGAGAGTATTCGTGAGCATGAAAAGTTGAGAAAGATACATGTATGGAAGAGACATGAAAGTGATGGAACATGATGGAGGTATGTTGGTGTTTAAATACATGTTGGGATTACATTCACTTAAAGCTAAGTTGCTGTTTTTATCGTGTCTTGAGAAATAAACTTTACTTTTCTGCAATAAACCTTTCATATCTACCTTGGTATAAGCTACATGTCATACTATCCGCACTTGCTGAGTACATCATGTACTCACCCTTGCATTTTCATACATCATCAGCAACAGGGGAGGAGTACTACGAAGACTATGTGGAGTAGTAGGCTTGAGATCTATCCTCAACCTTGCCTGTGGATTAAGATGGAGCCGTTGCTGCTGCTTAGTTGCTTCCACACTAGTTAGAAGACTTCTACTGTTAGAATAAGGCTTCTGCTGCTAGCATGAGTTGAGACTCATGAGACAATGTAATAAAACCCTGTTCATTCGTGGTATATTATTCTGAATTCAGTTAGTGGATGATATGTGTATGTATGATGAACATCCTGGGCACGCATACGCATCAGTTCTCGGTTCTGTGTTCTATAGAATCGAGGGCGTCACAGTCTGCCCCGAGCGGCGCATACGAAGCATTTCGAATCGCTTCTGGGAAGTTTAAAGAGGATCTCTTCTGCATCGCAGGCTTCCCTTCGCACATTTCCCTATGCATGAGCCTTCCGGATTCCTCCGTGCGCCCAATCCTTCTCTGCCTCCTGAGTTCTTGCCTCTTCATCTTTGATGGCTTCAAGCTTGCCTCCGCCGCGCATCGCCTGGACGAAAGACCTTGGGACGGTGCGCAAGCTGCTGGGATGGCACTTGGAGGAGTAGAGGCGTTGTCTTCGGCGGGGATCTCTTCCTCTGTGTCTAGAGAGAGGGGAGACCGTCTTCTTCACCGCTTATGCCGTGGTGGGGTTTGTCCCGCCAATTTCTTCTTTCATCGTGACTCTACTGGAGACGTACGGCCTCCAGCTTCATCACCTCTCCCCGAACTCCTTCGCTATGGCTGCCGTCTTCATGCACTTCTGCGAGATGTTCATGGGAGTGCGTGCTTCAGTTACGCTTTTCCGTCACTTCTTCGTGCTGCGGACGACTGGGCGCGGCTCGAAGAACCAACTGGAAGCCTACTGTCAAAGTGTAGCTGTCGACACTTCCCCCGGGCCTGCTCTGGGCAGCCTGCGGAGGTTCTTTTTCGCAGGAGCTAGTCCACTCGGGGAGCCTAAGCATAGTTGGACGAAGGAAAGAGATGAACACAAGGGTTTTTTACGTGGTTCGGGCCGCCGGAGCGTAATACCCTACGTCCACGGGGAGCAGAGGTGCTCGTTGTATTGCTTGAGGCTTAGAACCGGAGTTCTAAGCTTGGGGGTGAGTTGAGTGCTCTCTAGGTGTGTGGGCAAAGAGCTGAGCCGCTGAAGTGCGAACCCTTTGCAACGTTGCCTGCCCAAGCCTTTTATAGTCCAAGGCTCGGGCGGCTTACAAAGGGGGGGCCCGGGACACGACAGGCTGTCCCGGGGAGATTGCCTGCCATCTACCATATCTCGCAGTAATGCTGGTAGTTGTCACTGGCGAGGGCTTTCGAGTCTCCGCCCTGTCGCCCTGCCCACGGCGCAAGCTAGGCGTAGTGGTTAATGATGGCAGGGGTGGCAGGGGATGTCTTGTTGCTGTGTTTATTGGTGTACAGCCTCTGCCATTGCGTGCCTGTTTCACGTCTTGGGAAGGCGCGTCCTGTCTTGACTGTGACTGGCCACAGTGGTGCCTGGCAGACGTGCACCGCGTCCCCGTGTCTTGGGAAGGCGCGGGCCTTGAATGTCTTGTACGGTAAGGGCATGGTGCGCCTTTACTCCCGCTGCCTACCGTGCCGGGTGGGCAGCGCTGCTTTGCTTCCATGTGGCGGGCCCGGAGCTCTCCTCTGAGGAGAGGGAGGTCCGGCCCCGAAGGACACGTGGAGCCTTCGGAGCTCTGCCCGCGGAGGGGGGAGGTCCGGCTCTGCTGGCCAAGTGGCGGGCCCGGAGCTCTCCTCTGAGGAGAGGGAGGCCTGGCCCCGCAGGACACGTGGAGCCTTCGGAGCTCTCCCCACGGAGGGGGGAGGTTCGGCTCTGCTGGCCACATGGTGGGCGCGGAGCTCTCCTCTGAGGACAAGGAGGTCCGGCCCCACAGGACACGTGGAGCCTTCGGAGCTCTCCCTGCGGAGAAGGGAGGTCCGGCTCTTCCGGCCACGTGGCGGGCCCGGAGCTCTCCTCTGAGGTGAGGGAGGTCCAGCCCCACAGGGCATGTGGGACCTTCGGAGCTTGCCCTTGCGGAGGGGGCAAAGTCCTTCGACGGTTTTCCCCTGTGCGCGCGGGTACCCCATATTGACGGTACCGACAGTGGCTCCCGGGCCAATCTCGGGGAGATAACGAGCCCGAGGTGGGGTCCCCGTCTCTTCTACCCCGTGCACCTTCCCGAAGACCCCCTTTGACCGTTGCTAGAGCACGAACAGTCGTGGGATCATGAGGGCGCGGGCCGTGCTTGATGGCTGCTTTAATTGTGGCGGTTCCTAAGGCTGCCACTACTGCACGTCGCAGCACTTCATCGGGAACCGCCGAATAGACCTGCCGGATCGTCTGCCTGGGGCACTGACTTCTTGGTCCATCGCTTCTGCAGGACGGCCTGGGCCCTCTTGTCATTGGTGCCTGGACTTGAGCTTGAGGCGTATGCCCTGAGCGGTGCATGCGAAGCGTTTTGAATCGCCTCTGGGAAGTTTTAAAAGGGGATCTCATCTGCATCGCAGGCTTCCCTTTGCAAACTTCCCTGCGCTCGAGCCCTCTTCGTCTCTCAAGCTCTTGCTCCTTCGTCTTCCAAGCCTTGTGCTTCCGCCACCGATGGCCTACAACTTTCCTCCGCCGTGCCTTGTCCGGACGAAGGACCTCGGGCCGGTGCGTAAGCTGCTAGGCTGGCACTCGAAGGAGTAGAAGCGCTGCCTCTGGCGGGGATCTCTCCCCCTGTGTTTGGAGAAGGGTGAGGTGGTCTTCTTCACCGCCTATGCCTTGGCGGGCTTCGTCCTGCCAATCTCTTCCTTCTTCGTGACGTTGCTGGAGACGTACGGCCTCCAGCTTCATCACCTCTCCCCCAACTCCTTCGCCATGGCCGCCATCTTCGTGCACTTTTGTGAAATGTTCGTGGGAGTGCACGCTTCGGTGACGCTCTTCCGCTACTTCTTCGTGCTGCGGACGACCGGGCGCGGCTCGAAGAACCAGCTGTGCGCCTACTACTTCCAGCACCGCTGCAAAGATCTGAAGGTCTCTGGGTACCTTCTGCCCTTCAGCATGGCGAGGTGGGAAGGCTGGAGGGAGGACTGGGTGATCGTGAAGACCGACGAGCACGATCGCCTTCAGTTGCCAACTGACGGTCTGACCACCGAGCGTCGCTTCTGGGAGGAGATCCCGGAGCTGGAGCCGGATTACGCGCCAGTATTGGAGCGGATCCGGTTTCTGGCTAATCAGGGAGTGATGTCCCTGATTGTACTGACAGATTTCCTGTCGCGCCGCATTGTGCCGCTGCAGCAGCGCAGTCGTCCAGCATGGTACTACACCGGTGAGGGCGACTGCACCAGGCTGGAGACGGGTCACGGCTCCGACCCATCCGAGGAGCTGTTGTATGAGATGGTGGCAAGGGTGAGCGGCGACCTTACTAACGGCGGCGTCCTCACCATGCCAGCTACCTGCTTCCCCCTCTTCATGGATCCGAAGTGGAGGGAGGAGCTGCTGCGGAAGATGCCTGTCGGTACCTGAGATATGGGGTACCCCCGCGCACAGGGTAAAATGCCTAAGGAACTCGCCCTTCTCCGCAGGGAGAGCTCCGAAGGCGCCACGCGTCCGGCGGGGCCGGACCTCCCTCTCCTCAGAGGAGAGCTCCGAGCCCGCCATGTGGCATACAGAAGCCGGACCTCCCCCTCCGCGGGAGAGAGGCCCGAAGGCGCCGCGTGTCCAGCAGGGCCGGACCTCCCTCTCCTCAGAGGAGAGCTCCGGGCCCGCCACGTGGCATACAGAAGCCGGACCTCCCCCTCCGCGGGGAGAGGTCCGGAGGCTCCACGTGTCCCGCGGGGCTGACCCTCCTCTTCTCTATGGAGGGCTCCGGGCCCGCCACGTGGCAGCAGAGCGACGCTGCCTGCCCCGAGCGGTAGGCAGCGAGCGTAAATACGCTCCATACCTTGCCCGTACAAGGTATTCAAGGCCCGCGTCTTCCTAAGATGCGGAGACGCGGAGCACGCTTCTGTCAGGTGCCGTTGCGCCCAGTCGCATCACAAACTGGCGCACGTTGTCAGAACCTGTCAGCCAATAAACACTGCGACAAGACATCCCATGCTGCCTGCGCCGTCATCAACCACTACGACTATCATGCGGCATGGGCAGGGCGGCAAGATAAAGACTCAGAAGCCTTCGACCAGAGACAACTACCGGCATAACTGCAGATACGATAGATAATAGACAATCTTCCCAGGACCACCTGTCGGGTCCCGGCTTCCCTTGTAAGCCGCCCGAGTCATGGACTATAATAGGCTCGGGTAGGCGTCGATAGCAAGGGTTCGCACTTTGCAACTCATACGCTAGCCATACACTCTCAAGCTGTAACTCACCCCCAAGCTCAGGCCTCCGGCCCTGAGCAGCAAGCAATACAGCGAGCTCCATAGCTCGCCGTGGACGTAGGGTTTTACGCTCCGGCGGCCTGAACCATGTAAAACTCGCCGTGTCAAGCTCTTACTAACTCGTCCATCTGCGCAAGCTCTCTGCTAGGGACTAGCCCCTCCGAAAAAAGAACCTCCGCGGGCTGCCCAGTGCAGGCCCGGGGGAAGTGTCGACCGCACACTTCGACATTTGGCGCGCCAGGTAGGGGGCTTTTCTCTTAGCGCGACAAGCTCCCGCCGACGAAGATGACCAAGCTTCCTTCAGCGGCGAACTCTCCCCCCTCGCCTCTGCGGCAGACCGCGACCAGGGGGGAGTACATGTCGACACACTCGGGACGGAGTGTGTCGGTACGAGCTGGGAGCCAGCAACCGGCTCTGGCAGCGCCGACCCCGGCAATGCAGGCTCCAACCAGCTTCAAGTCTCCAGTAGGGCTCGACGTGCCCAGTGGAGGTGCGTTAGCTGCGGCGAGAGCGCTACTGTACAATCCGCCCGCTGGGGACACGCCTCAGGCAGCGACCTGGCAGTGGATCCGAGAGGTAGACCGTCTCGTCGTCGCCGCCGCAAGCCCTCGACCTCGGCGGGGACGACGCTCTCGCCAATCGGTTGCGTCGCTGATGCGCGCACCATTGAATGGCGAGCAGACGGCAGACTCCAGCTCTACCAGCCCCCAGTCAACAGATCTGAGGACAGAGCTGGAACAGTGTCACCTGGGTCAAGATGCCCGGGTATACCTCGAGCGGCGCCGATAAAGGAGTCGCCACCAAGAGGCTGACGACAGCCTGACGTCGGCCTCGACCCAGCCTGAAGAGCAGACCATCGCCACGCGATCTCTGCCCCAGGCCTGTGCCGTGCAGAATATGTCACAGTCGTATGTCCTGCATATGGCGCCCCCGGCCTATGGTGCAGCCTTGCCCATGCCGGGGCATGCGGTGCTCAGTGCGAACCAAGCGTTCGCGGCATCAGAACCTGCGGCGACAGAAGCAGGATGTGCGGCCCTCGCGCCCCACCTTCGCTTCGCAAAATGGCCGCGCAAGTTTCGGCCGCTCCTGCCCGAGAAGTACGGCGGCAGCATCAACCCGGCGGAATTCCTCCAGATCTACTCCACCGCCGTGCTTGCCGCAGGAGGGAATGAAGCCGTCATGGCCAATTACTTCCCTGTCGCCTTGACTGGCCCAGCTCGGTCTTGGCTCATGAACCTCCCCCAGGGCTCCGTAACTTCCTGGGGAGAGCTTTGCCGACAGTTCATAGCCAACTTCGACAGTTCCTACACCCGGCCTGGCACGGAGCTCGACCTCCACGCCATCCAACAACAACCTGGAGAGTCGCTGCGCTCTTTCATCCAGCGGTTCTCCCAGGTGCGGAACACCATCCCACACATTCAAAATGCTTCTGTGGTGGTGGCGTTCCGACAAGGCGTCCGAGACAAGAAGATGCTTGAGAAACTCACGACCAGGGAGGTCCGCGATGCCTCTGAGCTCTTTAGCTTGGCGGACAAGTGCGCCAGAGCAGCCGAGGGACGGAACTGGCACTCACAGCCATCCTCCGAGTCAGGAGGGCTGCCCGGATCTGGTCCTACTCCCAATGGAGGTAGCAGGAAGACCAGGAGCCGGGGCAGAAGCAAGATAAGACCGCCGGCCGTGACCCAAGTCGTCACTGCGGCGGCGTTCAGTGGGGCTCGGGGGCCGCGCCCTGACAAGAGGCAGCGAAAGTCACCGACCCCGGAAGATAGCCAGGACAACATGTGCCCCGTGCACGGCAGCTGTCGCCACACTACTGCCGAGTGCCGGGAGATCCGAAGGTTCGCAGAGCGCTTCCGCAAGGGGAAGCGGCAGCGGGCTGATGCCCTGCCCTTCCGTCCAAAGGAAGACGAGCAGGGGGTGGATGTTCCAGACAACATCGACCACCCATAGGAGATCCAGGAGTCTCAGCGTGTCGTCAAGGCGGCATGCAATCGTGAGGACTCCGGCTCCAGCGACGACGAGCGTCGGAAGAAGCTCTACGTCATATACGGCGGGTCCGCCGACCCCTCGTCCCGAAGCGCAGTCAAGACTATGCGCCGAGCGGTAGCGTCGGTGGCGCCACTCCCGAGTGCTGCACCGCACCTTAAGTGGATGGGGACCCCCATCGGCTTTGACGCCACCGACTGCCCCAGGAACATGGCTGGGGCCGGCCAACTACCGCTCCTGGTGGCCCCTACCATCGCCAACGTGAGAATGTACCACATTTTGGTAGATGTAGGGGCTGGGCTGAACCTCATCAGCCGTGCAGCTTTCCAAAAGCTGCAGGTCCCGATGGCCAAGCTCACCCCGTCGAGCCCGTTCTCAGGGGTAGTGCCGGGACAGGTTATCCTCTACGGCAACATTAGTCTCCCGGTGACCTTCGGGGCTCCGGACAGCTATCGAACAGAGTACATTCTGTTCGACGTAGCGGAGATAGACCTCCCCTTCAAAGCCATAATCGGCAGGCCAGCCCTGTACCGGTTCATGGCTGTATCCCACTACGGCTACCTCGTCCTGAAGATGCCAACACCGACGGGCGTTCTCAGGATTCGTGGGGACCGCACTGCTGCAGTGTCGGCCCTGGAGAAGCTCCAAGCACTCGCAACAGCTGGGGCATCAGCCCCCGGCAATACGGAGCCGGACCAGCTCCGCCCGAGCGCACGTCACCGTGCTTCCACCACAGCACCCCGGGTGCAACCTCTCGACGAGGGCGGCGTCCCCTTAAAGGTCGTCCAAGTCGGCGCCGAAGCTACCCAGACCACCCGGGTAGCCGGGGCCTGGATAGCAAATAGGAAGGCGCGCTCGTCACCTTCCTCCGGCACAACGTCGACGTGTTTGCATGGCAGCCGTCGCAGATGCCGGGGATCCCCAGGGAGGTGATCGAGCACCATTTGAAAGTCTTCCCCGATGCCCGGCCGGTTCAACAGAAGCCCCGCAAGCAGTCCATCGAGCGGCAAAACTTCATCCATGAAGAAGTCAAGAAACTGCTGGACGCTGGCTTCATACGGGAGGTCCACCACCCACGATGGTTGGCGAACCCCGTCGTTGTCCCGAAGGCCGGCGGGAAGCTCCGGATGTGCATCGACTACACCAGTCTCAATAAGGCATGTCCTAAAGATCCATTCCCTCTCCCTAGAATAGATCAAATAGTAGACTCAACGTCAGGCTGTGATATGCTGTGCTTCCTAGACGCCTACTCGGGTTTCCATCAGATCCCCATGTCTAGAGAAGACGAGGAGCACACCTCCTTCATCACAGTAGACGGCCTTTATTGCTATGTGTCTATGCCTTACGGCCTAAAGAATGCACTCCCCACCTTTGTGCGGGCAATGCACAAAACCTTTGGGGAGTTAATAAGAGACCTGGTTGAGGTGTATGTCGATGAAATAGTTGTCAAGGTCAAGCAGGGGTCATCCCTACTAGATAACCTAGCTTTAGTCTTTGACAAGTTGCGCTCTACGCGCACCAAGCTGAACCCAGATAAATGTGTGTTCGGCGTGTCCTCTTGGAAGCTCTTAGGGTTCCTGGTCTCCCACCGAGGAATTGAGGCCAACCGAGAGAAGATCAAGGCCATTGACTTGATGCGGCCCCCTGCCCGCGTCAAGGATGTCCAAAAACTCACGGGATGTCTAGCCGCGCTGAGTCGGTTTATACCGAGGCTAGCAGAGCGGGCACTCCCTTTCTTTAAGCTCCTGCGCAAGTCAGGCTCCTTTGCCTGGACTAACGAAGCAGAAGAGGCTTTCCAGGAGTTGAAGCGACTCCTGACGACCCTGCCTATCATGGTAGCCCCTGCTGCTCTACATCGCGGCGACAGCTGAAGTGGTGAGTATGGTCCTCGCCGCAGAGCGGCCAGACCTCTCGCCCTCGCAACCTGCTCCGGTAGCAGAAGTCAGACACCAGGAGGGCCCGCAGGGCCAAGACGGTCTCCCGGACCCCCTGGAGGTCCAAGACGACCACTCGGAGGCCCAGGACGGCCTCCTGGACCCCCAAGATAAATCTCCAGGGTCCAATTGGGATCTCCCGGAGGTCCCTCAAGACCCCCCGGAGCTCCCGGATGATCAAGAAAGCTTAAGGGCCTCCGGGTCCCAGCTCCTGGAGGCCCCCGTGGGTCCACCCACCTCCGGCGGGCCGGGGCAAATGGACGAGGAGCTCCCAAGCCTAAGAGAGAGGGTCCAAACCATACAGAGGCCTGTCTACTACATCAGTGAGGTACTTCATGAGGCCAAGACAAGGTACCTAGAAGTCCACAAGCTGCTGTATGCGGTGCTCGTGGCCTCCAGGAAGCTCCGCCACTACTTCCAGGCCCACCAGGTCTCGGTAGTCACCTCGTATCCGCTGAAGACGATTCTTCACAGCCCCCATGCGACTGGCAACGTTGCCAAATGGGCGGCGGAACTGGCGGAGTTTGAGCTGGACTTCCTCCCACGTCATGCAGTCAAGAGCCAAGCACTGGCTGACTTTGTGGCGGAGTAGACACCAACGAAGACCGACCCAGGGGGCCATGAAGGCGGTGAGCCAGAGCCCAAAGCTCCGGTCTTCACCGAACCCCACTGGACACTCTTCTTCGACGGCTCCTCGCGAAAGCAGGGGGCCGGTGCCGGCGTACTGCTCCTCATGCCATCGGGGGAGCAGTTTGGGTATATGGTGCGTCTCAATTTCAAGGCAACCAACAACATGGCTGAGTATGAAGCACTCATCTTTGGCCTGCAGACAGCCCCGTCTTTAGACGCTCGCCAGCTGTTGGCACAGTGCGACTCCCAGCTGGTCATCAAGCAAGTCAAGGGCGAATGCTCCTGCAATGACCCACAGCTAGCTGCGTATCTGCTTCACGTGCAGATGTTGGAGAAAGAATTCCTCGCCTTGGACCTGCACCACGTACCGCGCGCTGGTAATGCCGCAGCCGACAACCTTTCAACGAAGGCTTCCACCGGAGCCCCTGCGGCCGAAGGAGTTTTCGAGAGGACGTTGCTGCGGCCCACAGCCCGGCCCGCCGAGCCGGGCGAAGGGGGCTTGCCCAGCACCTTGAAGCTGGCGGTCCCAGCTGCCCTACAGCCATGGATGCCGCCAAGGATCGTAAGCGTCACTGGGGACTCCGTGCAACCCAGCGCTCAAGATCCAGAAGCTCAAGTCAGACCCGATGCATGGATCACGGAGATCCAGGACTACTTGAAAGACAACATCCTCCCTGATGAACGTGTAACCGCTGAACGGATTGTGCGTATGGCTAAGAGGTACGCGCTGGTAGAGGGGGATCTCTACCGGCGTGGCGCCAACCACATCCTATTGTGGTGCATAACCCAGGGGGAAGGCTGCGACTTGCTCGCTGAGATCCATGGAGGCGAATGTGGAAGTCATTCTTCCTCACGCACGCTTGTCGGTAAAGCCTTCCGGCATGGATTCTACTGGCCGACAGCACTCCAGGATGCCGTCAAGCTGGTCGAGAGCTGCAAGGCGTGCCAGTTCCACGCCAATAAGATCCATACACCGGCTCAGCCGGTACAGATGATCCCGCCCTCATGGCCGTTTGCCGTATGGGGGCTGGACATCCTGGGACCATTCCGCAGAACCGTCGGGGGATTCCGGTACCTCTATGTCGCTATCGACAAGTTCACCAAGTGGCCGGAAGCTACACAAGTTGTCACCATCAACAAACAATCCGCAGTAAAATTCATCAAGTCTATTATTTGCCGGTTTGGGGTCCCAAACAGGATCATTACTGACAACGGGACCCAGTTCACCAGCGCAGCATTCCAAGACTACTGCGAGGACCTTGGCATTCAGATATGCTATGCCTCTGTCGCCCACCCGAGGAGCAATGGGCAAGTTGAGAGGGCCAACGCGGAGATTCTCCGGGGCCTTAAGACTCGCACCTTCGCCAACCTGAAGAAACATGGTGCCAATTGGGTAGATGAGCTTCCGAGCACACTATGGGCTAACCGGACATCCCAGAGCCGGGCCACCGGGGAGACACCCTTCTTCATGGTGTACGGGGCTGAAGCTGTACTTCCCCCAGAAATCACCATGAAGTCTCACCGTGTCCGGGCTTATGATGAAGCCACTCAGGACAACCTCCGGCGTGGAGAAATCGACCTCGTCGATGAGGTCCGATTACATGCGGCACTCCGTAACGCGCGGTACAGACAAGCGCTTCGGCGCTACCACCAGAGGTCTGTGCGTGCCCGGGAGCTGCAGGAAGGTGACCTGGTGTTGCGGCGTATACTTTCTCACGAAGGGGCCCACAAACTCTCCCCTAGTTGGGAAGGCCCCTTCCGAGTCGTGAAAGTATGCCGCCCCGGGTGTGTGTGCCTTTCCACCGAGGATGGGGACCTGCTCCCAAACCCTTGGAACATAGAACACCTCCGTAAGTTCTACCCCTAGAGCAAAAATAGGACAGTACTTTCTTTTCGTAATAAACTCCATAGAGTCCAGGAGCAGCGCTCGGAGCAGCTAAACCCCAGGTGACGGTCCAGGACTACGTTCAGCTTTGCCTGGTTCTGACTCCAAGCGCGTAGAGTCTTGCTTCCCCTCTTAATGGGGTGGGTCGTGGCCTCCTTGTTTAGCCTGCCTTCCGCCTATAGGAAGTTGTACGAAAAGAAATCTGCTCTACTTTGCTCTTTCTTTGTACTCATTTAAATTGTGAATTAAGTTTTTTAATCACCCTTGCAGTGCATGGTTGCCATGTACTCAGCTCCCCCTCTCTACAAGTCCACAAGCACCAAGCATATGGTTAGGGGCTATAAGTCAAATAAGACTATGAAATGAGGGAGGGGGAGCCCCCAAGGAGAATTACGTTTCCTCTACCTATGTGCAGGGCCTCCAGGTTGCGGCAACAGGGACTGCATGAAGCATGAGGGAAGGAGCTACCAGCTACTCTGGCCTGGGACTGGAAGGACCGGGACCTGCCCCTCCAGCAGGGGCGGGGCCCGGGGGCCCCACGTGTCCAGCGGGCCCGGAACTCTCTCCTCCCTTGAGGAGGGCTCCGAGCTCGCCACGTGGTGGGCGGAAGCCGGACCTCCCCCTCGGTGGGAGGGCTCCGAAAGCCCTACGTGTCCAACATGGCCGGAGCTCCCGCCTCTTAGGAAGGAGCTCCGGACCCGCCATGTGGCAGGCAGATCTAGAGCTCCACATAGGGCGAGATCCGGAGACCTCCGGGGGCCCCTAACACGGTTAGGACCCGGGGAGGGTGTCTGTGCAAAGCTCCGAGATTGGAAATGGCCTCTGAGTACCTTGCAGAGCTAAGGACTCGGCCAGGCAAAGCCAAGAAGGAGAGAAAAAGCATCGCAGACACAAGTATCCAAAAGAGTCAAATTAAGCGAGGCTCCATGAGCTGGACTACAGACTCGATAAAAAGAAAGGAGCAAGCCCCAAGGGTCTCCCGACACGACCAGAATCCAGAAGTTGCAACAACGGCCGCATCACCAGGCTTCAGCCCTGGCGGAACTCTCTCGCTCTATGACCAGAGCGCAGGAATCGCCTTCCTCCTCACCGGCGCAAAAACCAGTGACACCCCGGGAGCTCCTGAGGCCCCCTCCGCAGTATTCAGCGGCCTTCTTGGAGACTCTACCACCTGGGATTCTCCACGGTGCATTGGCGGTTTCCTTCTCCTGAAGTTCCCTCATCACCTGCGCAAAAGCCGGTGTCGACAAGGGTGCCCCTGGAGCCCCCAACCTTCATCACCTGCGCAAAAGCCGGAGTCATCAAGGGTGCTCCTGAGGCCCTCTCCGCAGTATTCAGCGGTGTTCTTGGAGACCCTGCCGCCTGGGATTCTCTTCGATGCTTCAGCGGTTCTTTTGAAGACTCCACTACCCTCAGGGGCAGGGCAGGCAGGCTCCCTGAATCCCGACTTGGCACAGACGCCGCTGCTAGAGGAGATCGAGCGCGCTTCTTCTCTAGCGGCGGGTTGGATGCCATGGCAAGGGAGAACTCAAAGGCAAGAGAGCAAAAGCGCAAGAGTCCGAGGTGAAACGCAGAGAAGTGCGAAGGGAAGCTGCAATGTGGGTAAGGCCCCCTCTAAAACACCTTCCCGGGTACAATTCCAAGCGATTCGGAACTCTTCGAATACCCCGCACCGGTAACCGCTTCGGTTCCCAGACCGAGTACCGATGACGGGTGGGCCCAAGCCGCCTAACTGAAGCGGTGGGGGCAAGGAGTCAGTCTCCTGAGAAGATGAGCCGGCAAGGCACTTCGGCGGTTCCCGAAAAAAGCGCCGCAACGTGCAGAAGTGCCAGTCTTGGGAACCGCCGCAGTAAAAGCAACCATCAAGTGAGCGCACGCTCCCACGATCCCGTGGCCGTTCGTGCTCCGGCAGCGGTCAATTTGGGACTTAGAGGAAGTGCGCAGATCGGAAGAGACGGAGGTCCCACCTCGGGCTCGCTATCTCCCGCGAGATGGGCCCGGGGGCCACTGTCGGTACCTGAGATATGGGGTACCCCCGCGCACAGGGTAAAATGCCTAAGGAACTCGCCCTTCTCCGCAGGGAGAGCTCCGAAGGAGCCACGCGTCCGGCAGGGCCGGACCTCCCTCTCCTCAGAGGAGAGCTCCGGGCCGGCCACGTGGCATACAGAAGCCGGACCTCCCCCTCCTCGGGAGAGAGGCCCGAAGGCGCCGCGTGTCCAGCAGGGCCGGACCTCCCTCTCCTTAGAGGAGAGCTCCGGGCCCGCCACGTGGCATACAGAAGCCGGACCTCCCCCTCTGCGGGGAGAGGTCCGGAGGCTCCACGTGTCCCGCGGGGCTGACCCTCCTCTTCTCTGAGGAGGGCTCCGGGCCCGCCACGTGGCAGCAGAGCGACGCTGCCTGCCCCGAGCGGTAGGCAGCGGGCGTAAATACGCCCCATACCTTGCCCGTACAAGGTATTCAAGGCCCGCGTCTTCCCAAGACGCAGAGATGCGGAGCACGCTTCTGTCAGGTGCCGTTGCGCGCAGTCGCATCACAGACTGGCGTGCAGTGTCAGAACCTGTCTGCCAATAAACACCGCGACAAGACATCCCATGCCGCCTGCGCCGTGATCAACCACTACGACTAGCATGCGGCATGGGCAGGGCGGCAAGATGAAGATTCAGAAGCCTTCGACCAGAGACAACTACCGGCATAACTGCAGATACGATAGATAATAGACAATCTTCTCGGGACCACCTGTCGGGTCCCGGCTTCCCTTGTAAGCCGCCCGAGTCTTGGACTATAAAAGGCTCGGGTAGGCGTCGATAGCAAGGGTTCGCACTTTTCAACTCATACGCTAGCCATACACTCTCAAGCTGTAACTCACCCCCAAGCTCAGGCCTCCGGCCCTGAGCAGCAAGCAATACAGCGAGCTCCATAGCTCGCCGTGGACGTAGGGTTTTGTCGAAGTGTGCGATCGACACTTCCCCGGGCCTGCACTGGGCGGCCCGCGGAGGTTCATTTTTCGGAGGGGCTAGTTCCAAGCGGAGAGCTTGCGAGAATGGACGAGTTAGTGAGAGCTTGACACGGGAGGTTTTACGTGGTTCAGGCCGCCGGAGCGTAAAACCCTACGTCCACGGCGAGCTATGGAGCTCGCTGTATTGCTTGCTGCTCAGGGCCGGGGGCCTGAGCTTGGGGGTGAGTTACAGCTTGAGAGTGTATGGCTAGCGTATGAGTTGCAGAATGCGAACCCTTGCTATCGACGCCTACCCGAGCCTTTTATAGTCCAAGGCTTGGGCGGCTTACAAAGGAAGCCGGGACCCGACAGGTGGTCCCGGGAAGATCGTCTATTATCTACCGTATCTGTAGTTATACCGGTGGTTGCCTCCGGTCGAATGCTTCTGAGTCTTCCTTTTGCCGCCCTTCCCATGCCGTGCGCTAGTCGTGGTGGTTGATGATGGCGCAGGCGGCATGGGATGTCTTGTCGCGGCGTTTATTACCTGTCAGGTTATGACACCGCGCGCCAGTCTGTGATGCGACTGGACGCAACGGCACCTGACAGGCGCGTGCTCCGCGTTTCCGCGTCTTGGGAAGGCGCGGGCCTTGAATACCTTGTACGGGCAAGGTGAGGGGCGCCTTTACGCCCGCTGCCTACCGCTCGGGGGCAGGCAGCACCGTTCTTCCAGCCACGTGGCGGGTCCGGAGCTCTTTTCTGAGGAGAGGGAGGTCCGGCCCCGCTGGACGCGTTGCGCCTTCGGACCTCTCTCCCGCGGAGGGGGAGGTCCGGCTTCTGCATGCCACGTGGCGGGCCCGGAGCTCACCTCTGAGGGGAGGGAGGTCCGGCCTCGCTGGACGCGTGGCATCTTCGGGCCTCTCTCCCGCGGAGGGGGAGGTCCGGCTTCTGTATGCCACGTGGCGGGCCCGGAGCTCTCCTCTGAGGAGAGGGAGGTCCGGCCCCGCCAGACGCGTGGCGCCTTCGGAGCTCTCCCTGCGGAGAAGGGCGAGCACCTTAGGCATTTTACCCTGTGCGCGGGGGTACCCCATATCTCAGGTACCGACAGTGGCCACCGGGCCCATCTCGGGGGAGATAGCGAGCCCGAGGTGGGACCTCCGTCTCTTCCAATCCGCGCACTTTCTCTAAGTCCCGACATGGCCGCTGCCGGAGCACGAACGGCTGCGGGGTCGTGAGAGCATGCGCCCACTTGATGATTGCTCTTACTACGGGGACGGGAGCCCCGGCCATGTTGAGCACGCAGAGCTTTCGGAGCTCTTCCACTGCGGGGGGAGGTCCGGCTTCCGTCTGCCACGTGGCGAGCCCGGAGCCCCTCTCAAGGAAGGGGAGCGTTCCGGGCCTGCTGGACTCGTTGGACCCCTGGGTCCCGCCCCCTCTAGCCCTGGGTCGAAGTAGTTGGTAGCTCCTTCCCCCCTGTCTCACGCAGTCCCCGTTGCCACCATCCTGGAAGTCCTGCACACAGGTAGAGGAAACATAATTCTCCTTGGGGGCTCCCCCTCCCTTGTTTTACAGTCTTATTTGACTTACAGCCCCCAACCATACGCTTGATGCATGGGGGTTTGTAGAGAGGGGGAGCTGAGCACACGGCAGCCATGTACTGCAAGGGTGATAAAAAAGTAACTCAATTCACAATTCAAATGAGTACAAGGAAAGAGCAAAGTAGGGCAGACTTCTTTTCGCACAACCTCCCATAGGAGGAAGGCAGGCTAAACATGGAGGCCACGACCCACCCCATTAAGAGGGGAAGCAAGACTCTACGCGCTTGGAGTCGGAACCAGGCAAAGCTGAACGTAGTCCTGGACCGTCCACTGGGGTTTAGCTGCTCTGAGCGCTGCTCCTGGACTCTATGGGGTTCATTACGAAAAGAAAGTACTGACCTATTTTTGCTCTTAGGGGTAGAACTTACGGAGGTGTTCTATGTTCCAAGGATTCGGGAGCAGGTCCCCATCCTCGGTGGAAAGGCGCACACACCCGGGGCGGCATACTTTCGTGACTCGGAAGGGGCCTTCACAATTATGGGAGAGTTTCTGGGCCCCTTCACGAGAAAGTATGCACCGCAACACCAGGTCACCTTCCTGCAGCTCCCGGGCATGCACAGACCTCTGGTGGTAGCGCTGAAGCGCCTGTCTGTACCGCGCGTTACGGAGTGCCGCATGTAATCGGACCTCGTCGACGAGGTCGATTTCTCCACGCCGGAGGTTGTCCTGCGCGGCTTCGTCATAAGCCCGGACACGTTGAGACTTCATGGTGATTTCTGGAGGAAGTACAGCTTCGGCCCCGTACACCATGAAGAAGGGTGTCTCCCCGGTGGCCCGGCTCTGGGATGTCCGGTTAGCCCATAGCGTGCTCGGAAGTTCATCTACCCAATTGGCACCATGTTTCTTCAGGTTGGCGAAGGTACGAGTCTTGAGGCCCCGGAGAATCTCCGCATTGGCCCTCTCGACTTGCCCATTGCTCTTCGGGTGAGCGACCGAGGCATAGCATACCTGAATGCCAAGGTCCTCGCAGTAGTCTTGAAATGCTGCGCTGGTGAACTGGGTCCCATTGTCAGTGATGATCCTGTTTGGGACCCCGAACCGGCAGACAATGGATCTGATGAATTTTACTGCTGATTGTTTATTAATGGTGACAACTGGTGTAGCTTCCGGCCACTTGGTGAACTTGTCGATGGCGACATAGAGGTACCGGAACCCCCCGACGGTTCTGGGGAATGGCCCCAGGATGTCCAGCCCCCACACGGCAAACGGCCACGAGGGCGGGATCATCTGTACCGCCTGAGCCGGTGTATGGATCTGCTTGGCGTGGAACTGGCACGCCTTGCAGCTCTCGACCAGCTTGACGGCATCCTGGAGTGCTGTCGGCCAGTAGAAGCCATGCCGGAAGGCTTTACCGACAAGCGTGCGTGAGGAAGAATGACTTCCACATTCGCCTCCATGGATCTCAGCGAGCAAGTCGCAGCCTTCCCCCTGGGTTATACACCGCAATAGGATGTGGTTGGCGCCACGCCGGTAGAGATCCCCCTCTACCAGCGCGTACCTCTTAGCCATACGCACAATCCATTCAGCGGTTGCATGTTCATCAGGGAGGATATTGTCCTTCAAGTTGTCCCGGATCTCCGTGATCCATGCATCGGGTCTGACTTGAGCTTCTGGATCTTGAGCGCTGGGTTGCACGGAGTCCCCAGTGACGCTTACAATCCTTGGCGGCGCCCACGGTTGTAGGGCCACCGGGACCGCCAGCTTCGAGGTGCTGGTCAAGCCCCCTTCGCCCGGCTCGGCGGGCCGGGCTGTGGGCCGCAGCAACGTCCTCTCAAAGACTCCTTCGGGCGCAGGGGCTCCGGTGGAAGCCTTCGTTGAAAGGTCGTCAGCTGCGGTATTACTGGCACGCGGTACGTGGTGCAGGTCCAAGGCAAGGAATTCTTTCTCCAACATCTGTACGTGAAGCAGATATGCAGCTAGCTGGGGGTCATTGCAGGAGCATTCGCCCTTGACTTGCTTGATGACCAGCTGGGAGTCGCCCTGTGCCAACAACTGGCGAGCGCCTAAAGACAGGGCTGTCTGCAGGCCAAAGATGAGTGCTTCATACTCCGCCATGTTGTTGGTTGCCTTGAAATTGAGACACACCATATACCCAAACTGTTCCCCCGATGGCATGAGGAGCAGTACGCCGGCACCGGCCCCCTGCTTTCGCGAGGAGCCGTTGAAGAAGAGTGTCCAGTGGGGTTCAGTGAAGACCGGAGCTTGGTGCTCCGGTTCTCCGCCCCCATGGCCCCCTGGGTCAGCCTCCGTTGGTGTCCACTCCGCCACAAAGTCAGCCAGTGCTTGGCTCTTGACTGCATGGCGTGGGAGGAAGTCCAGCTCAAACTCCGCTAGCTCCGCCGCCCATTTAGCAACATTGCTCGTCGCATGGGGGCTGTGAAGAATTGTCTTCAGTGGATACGAAGTGACTACCGAGACCCGGTGGGCCTGGAAGTAATGGCGGAGCTTCCTGGAGGCAACGAGCACCGCATACAGCAGCTTGTGGACTTCCAGGTACCTTGTCTTGGCATCATGGAGTACTTCGCTGACGTAGTAGACAGGCCTCTGTACGGTTCAAACCCTCTTTCTCAGGTCTGGGGGGTCCTCGTCCATTGGCCCTCTGGAGGTGGGCGGACCCACGGGGACCTCCGGGAGCTGGGACCCGGAGGCCCTTAGGCTATCTTGATTGTTTGGGAGCTCCGGGGGGTCTTGGGGGGCCTCTGGGAGGTCCCATTTGGCCCCCGGGGGGTCCTGCGGGGCCCCCGGGGGTTTATCTTGGAGGTCCGGGAGACTGCCCGGGACCTCTGGGAGGCCGACCTGGACCTCCAGGAGGTTGCCTTGGAGGCCCGGGAGACCGTCTTGGTCCTGCGGGGCCTCCTGGCGTCTGTCTTCTGCTACCGGAGCAGGTTGTGAAGATGAGGGGTCCGGCCGCTCTGCGACGAGGACCATACTCACTACTTCAGTTGTCGCCGCGATGTAGAGCAACAGGTGCTCTCCGGGCTCAGGGGCTACCATGACTGGTAGGGTCGTCAGGAATCGCTTCAACTCCTGGAAAGCCTCTTCCGCTTCGTCAGTCCAGGCTAAGGGGCCCGACTTGCGCAGGAGCTTAAAGAAATGGAGTGCCCGCTCTGCTAGCCTCGGTATAAACCGACTCAGCGCGGCTAGACATCCTGTGAGTTTCTGGACATCTTTGACGCGGGCTGGGGGCCGCATCAAGTCGATGGCCTTGATCTTCTCTGGGTTGGCCTCAATCTCCCGGTGCGAGACCAGGAACCCTAAGAGCTTCCCAGAGGACATGCCGAACACACATTTATCTGGGTTCAGCTTGGTGCGTGTAGAGCGCAACTTGTCAAAAACTAGGGCTAGGTTATCTAGCAGGGACGGACCCTGCTTGACCTTGACAACTATGTCATCGACATACACCTCAACCAGGTCTCTTATTAACTCCCCAAAGGTTTTGTGCATTGCCCGCACAAAGGTGGGGAGTGCATTCTTTAGGCCGTAAGTCATAGACACATAGCAATAAAGGCCGTCTACTGTGATGAAGGAGGTGTGCTCCTCGTCCTCCCTAGACATGGGGATCTGATGGAAACCCGAATAGGCGTCTAGGAAGCACAGCATATCACAGCCTGACGTTGAATCTACTATTTGGTCTATTCTAGGGAGAGGGAATGGATTTTTAGGACATGCCTTATTGAGACTGGTGTAGTCGATGCACATCTGGAGCTTCCCGCCGGCCTTCGGGACAACGACGGGGTTCGCCAACCATCGTGGGTGGTGGACCTCCCGTATGAAGCCAGTGTCCAGCAGCTTCTTGACTTCCTCACGGATGAAGTTCTGGCGCTCAATGGACTGCTTGCGGGGCTTCTGTTGAACCGGCCGGGCGTCGGGGAAGATTTTCAAGTGGTGCTCGATCACCTTCCTGGGGATCCCCGGCATCTGTGACGGCTGCCATGCAAACACGTCGACGTTGTGCCGGAGGAAGGTGACGAGCGCGCCTTCCTATTTACTATCCAGGCCCCCGGCCACCCGGGTGGTCTGGGTAGCTTCGGCGCCGACTTGGACGACCTTTAAGGGGACGCCGCCCTCGTCGAGAGGTTGCACCCGGGATGCTGTGGTGGAAGTACGGTGACGTGCACACGGGCGGAGCTGGTCCGATTCCGTATTGCCGGGGGCTGAGGCCCCAGCTGTCGCGAGTGCTTGGAGCTTCTCCAGGGCCAACACTGCAGCAGTGCGGTCCCCACGAATCCTGAGAACACCTCTCGGCGTTGGCATCTTCAGGACAAGGTAGCCATAATGGGCTACAGCCATGAACCGGTACAGGGCTGGCCTGCCGATTATGGCGTTGAAGGGGAGGTCTATCTCCGCTACGTCAAACTGGATGTACTCTGTTCGATAGCTGTCCGGAGCCCCGAAGGTCACCGGGAGACTAATGCTGCCATAGGGGATAACCTGTCCCGGCCCTACCCCTGAGAATGGACTCGACGGGGTGAGCTTGGCCATCGGGATCTGCAGCTTCTGGAAAGCTGCACGGCTGATGAGGTTCAGCCCAGCCCCTCCATCCACCAAAACGTGGTACATTCTCACGTTGGCGATGGTAGGGGCCACCAGGAGCGGCAGCTGGCCGGCCCCAGCCATGTTCCTGGGGCAGTCGGTGGCATCAAAGCTGATGGGGGTTCCTATCCACTTTAGGTGCGGTGCCACACTTGGGAGTGGCGCCACCGACGCTACCGCTCGGCGCAGAGTCTTGACTGCGCTTCGGGACGAGGGGTCTGCGGACCCGCCGTATATGACGTAGAGCTTCTTCCGACGCTCATCGCCGCTGGAGTCGGAATCCACGTGATTGCGTGCCGCCTTCACGACACGCGGAGGCTCCCAGATCTCCTCTGGGTGGTCGATGTTATCTGGAACATCCACCCTCTGCTCACCTTCCTTTGGACGGAAGGGCAGGTCATCAGCTCGCTGCCGCTTCTCCTTGCGGAAACGCTCTGCGAGCCTTCGGATCTCCCGGCACTCGGCAGCAGTGTGGCGACAGCTGCCGTGCACGGGGCACATACTGCATTTATCACCTTCTGGAATTGGTGACCTTCGCTGCTTCTTGTCGGGGCGCGGCCCCTGAGCCCCACCGAGCGTCGCTGCAGTGACGACTGGGACTGCGGTCGGTGACTCTATCTTGCTTCTGCCTCGGCCCTTGGCCTTCCTGCTGTTCCACAGGGAGCAGGACTGGATCCGGGCAGTCTCCCTGACTCGGAGGATGGCAGCGAGTGCCAGTTCCGTCCTTCGGCAGCTCTGGCGCATTTGTCCGCCAAGCTGAAGAGCTCTGAGACGTCGCGGACCTCCCTGGTCGCGAGCTTCTCGAGCATCTTCTTGTCCCGGACGCCTTGCCGGAACGCCACCACCACAGAAGTATTTTGGATGTGTGGGATGGTGTTCCGCACCTGGGAGAACTGCTGGATGAAAGAGCGCAGTGACTCCCCAGGCTGCTGCTGGACGGCGTGGAGGTCGAGCTCCGTGCCAGGCCGGGTGTAGGAGCTGCCGAAGTTGGCTACGAACTGTCGGCAAAGCTCTCCCCAGGAGGTGACGGAACCTTGGGGGAGGTTCATGAGCCAAGACCGGGCTGGACCGGTCAAGGCGACAGGGAAGTAACTGGCCATGACGGCTTCATTCCCTCCTGCGGCAAGTACGGCGGTGGAGTAGATCTGGAGAAACTCCGCAGGGTTGACGCTGCCGTCGTACTTCTCGGGCAGGTGTGGCCGAAACTTGCGCGGCCACTTCGCAAAGCGAAGATGGGGCGCGAGGGCTGCACATCCTGCTTCCGTCACCGCAGGTTCTGGTGCTGCGAACGCTGTGTTCGCACCAGGCACAGTGTACCCCAGTACGGGCAAAGCTGCACCGTAGGCCGGGGGCGCCGTCTGCAGTACATACGACTGTGGCATATTCTGCACAGCGCAGGCCTGGGGCAGAGGTCGCATGGCGAAGGTCTGCTCTTCAGGCTGGGTCGAGGCCGACGTCATTCTGTCGTCAGCTCCTTGGTAGCGACGCCTTTCTCGGCGTTGCTCGAGGTATACCCGGGCATCTTGACCCGAGCGACACCGCTCCGGCTCTGTCCTCAGATCCATCGATTGAGGGCTGGCAGAGCGGGAATCTGCCGTCTGTTCATCAGCCATCGGCGTGCGTATCAGCGACATGGCCGGCTGGTTGGAGTGTCGTCTCCGCCGGAGTCGTGGGCTTGCGGCAGCGACGACAAGACGGTCTACCTCGAGAATCCACCGCTGGGTCGCTGCCTGAGGCGCGTCTCCAGCGGGCGGATTGTGCAGTAGCGCTCTTGCTGCAGCTAGCGCGCCCCTTCCGGGTACGCCCGGCGCTACTGTAGATATGACGCTGGTTGGAGCCTGCATTGCCGGGGTCGGCGCTGCCAGAGCCGGTTGCTGGCTCCCAGCTTGTACTGACACACTCCGTCCTGAGTGTGTTGGCTTGTACTCGCCCCTATCCGCGGCTTGTCGCGGAGGCGGGGGAGGTGAGCTTGCCGCCGAAGGGAGCTTGGTCATCTTCGTTGGCGGAAACTCGTCGCGCTAGGGGAAAAGTCCCCCTACCTGGCGCGCCAAATGTCGAAGTGTGCGATCGACACTTCCCTCGGGCCTGCACTGGGCAGCTCGCGGAGGTTCTTTTTTTGGAGGGGCTAGTTCCTAGCGGAGAGCTTGCGCGAATGGACGAGTTAGTGAGAGCTTGACACGGGAGGTTTTACGTGGTTCAGGCCGCCGCAGCGTAAAACCCTACGTCCACGGCGAGCTATGGAGCTCGCTGTATTGCTTGCTGCTCAGGGCCGGGGGCCTGAGCTTGGGGGTGAGTTACATCTTGAGAGTGTATGGCTAGCGTATGAGTTGCAGAATGCGAACCCTTGCTATCGACGCCTACCCGAGCCTTTTATAGTCCAAGGCTCGGGCGGCTTACAAGGGAAGCCGGGACCCGACAGGTGGTCCCGGGAAGATCGTCTATTATCTACCGTATCTGTAGTTATACCGGTGGTTGCCTCCGGTCGAATGCTTCTGAGTCTTCCTTTTGCCGCCCTGCCCATGCCGTGCGCTAGTCGTGGTGGTTGATGACGGCGCAGGCGGCATGGGATGTCTTGTCGTGGCGTTTATTACCTGTCAGGTTCTGACACCGCGCGCCAGTCTGTGATGCGACTGGACGCAATGGCACCTGACAGGCGCGTGCTCCGCGTTTCCGCTTCTTGGGAAGGCGCGGGCCTTGAATACCTTGTACGGGCAAGGTGAGGGGCGCCGTTACGCCCGCTGCCTACCGCTCGGGGGCAGGCAGCACCGTTCTTCCAGCCACGTGGCGGGTCCGGAGCTCTTTTCTGAGGAGAGGGAGGTCCGGCCCCGCTGGACGCGTGGCGCCTTCGGACCTCTCTCCCGCGGAGGGGGAGGTCCGGCTTCTGCATGCCATGTGGCGGGCCCGGAGCTCACCTCTGAGGGGAGGGAGGTCCGGCCTCGCTGGACGCGTGGCGTCTTCGGGCCTCTCTCCCGCGGAGGGGGAGGTCCGGCTTCTGTATGCCACGTGGCGGGCCCGGAGCTCTCCTCTGAGGAGAGGGAGGTCCGGCCCCGCCAGACGCGTGGCGCCTTCGGAGCTCTCCCTGCGGAGAAGGGCGAGCACCTTAGGCATTTTACCCTGTGCGCGGGGGTACCCCATATTTCAGGTACCGACAGGTTTTACGCTCCAGCGGCCTGAACCACGTAAAACTCGCCGTGTCAAGCTCTTACTAACTCGTCCATCTGCGCAAGCTCTCCGCTAGGGACTAGCCCCTCCGAAAAAAGAACCTCCGCGGGCTGCCCAGTGCAGGCCCGGGGGAAGTGTCAACCGCACACTTCGACAATGTCGAACATGGACGACATCGGGATCGCCTTGCATCAGGTTGGAGACGCCTTCCGGGAAATTTTGATCCCCGGGGTTGAGCGCTCCAGAGGGGAGCGCGAGGCGTCGCCTGTTGCCCATCCCACGCCGAAGGTCGACGGAGCCCGGACCGTCGACAAGGGGAAAGGGAAGGAGCTGTCCTCCGGGTTGCTGGAGAAGAAGCGCTGTCGGTACCCTCAATATGGGGTACCCCCGCGCACAGGGGAAACTGCCTAAGGACCTCGCCCTTCTCCGCAGGGAGAGCTCCGAAGCCGCCATGTGTCCCGCAGGGGCAGACCGCCCTCTCCTCAGAGGAGAGCTCCAGGCCCGCCACGTGGCCAACTAGGCCGGACCTCCCCCCTCCGCGGGGACAGCTCCAGAGGCTCCACGTGTCCAGCGGGCCAGACCTCCCTTTCCTCAGAGGAGAGCTCCGGGCCCGCCACGTAGCCAACTGAGCCGGACCTCCCCCCCCCCCCCCCCCCCCCCGCGGGGAGAGCTCCGAAGGCTCCACGTGTCACGCGAGGCCAGACCTCCCTCCTCAGAGAAGAGCTCCGGGCCCGCCACGTGGCCAGCAGAGCAGCGCTACCTGCCCTCGCGCGGTAGGTGGCAAGAGTAAAGACGCGCCATACCTTGCCCGTACAAGATATTCATGACCCGTGCCTTC
The DNA here is from genome assembly GCA_030760725.1 of Neostapfia colusana. Lineage (NCBI taxonomy): Eukaryota > Viridiplantae > Streptophyta > Magnoliopsida > Poales > Poaceae > Neostapfia > Neostapfia colusana. The sequence continues at coordinate 21,422,623 of JASWHV010000017.1, read as the reverse complement.
CCAAGGCGCGGAGACGTGGAGCACGCCTCTGTCAGGTGCCGTTGCGCCCAATCACATCGCAGTGAAGACTGGCGCGCCACGTCAGATGCTGCACGCCAATAAACACAGTGACAAGACATCCCCTGCCGCCCCAGCCATCATCAACCACTACGACTAGCTTGCGGCATGGGCAGGGCGGCAGAATGAAGACTCGGAAGCCCTCACCAGAGACAACTACCGGCATAACTGCAGATACGGTAGATGGCAGGCAATCCGCCCGGGACCACGTGTTGGGTCCCGGGCCCACCTTGTAAGCCACTCGAGCCTTGGACTATAAAAGGCTCGGGTAGGTAACGTTAGCAAGGGTTCGGCATTTGACCCACTCTCGCGTAGCATTCGACCCTTTGCACATTCACACCCTTAGGTCATCCTCAAGCTCAGGACTCCGGTGCTGAGCAACAAGAAATACAACGAGCAACTCAGCTCACCGTGGACGTAGGGTATTACGCTCCGGCCGCCTGAACCACGTAAAAATCCCTGCGTCAAGCTTCTCCCTCAATCGTCCCTAACGCTAAAGCTCTCCGTGAGTGACTAGCCCCTCCGAAAAAGAACCTCCGCGGGCTGCCCAGAGCAGGCCTGGGGGAAGTGTCGGCTACACACTTCGACATTTGCCGCGCCAGGAATGTGGCTTTTCCCTTGCGCAACGAGCTTCTGCCGACGAAGATGACGAACCTTCCTTCAGCAGCAATCCCTCCCAGCCCACGTTCACGACGAACGGTGACCAGCGGGGACTACGTCTCGACACACTCATGACGGAGTGTGTCGGTGCAAGCTGGGAGCCAGCAGCCGACTTCGGTAGCACCGACTCCGGCAGCGCAGGCTCCAGCGAGCGTGAGATCCACTGCAGCGCTGAGTGTCTCCCACGGGGGCGCACTAGCTGCAGCACGAGCGCTACTGCGCAATCCACCTGCTGGGGACGCGCCTCAGTCAGCGACCCAGCAGTGGATTAGCGACGTAGACCGTCTCGTCATAGCCGCTGCCAACCCTCAACTTCGGCGGAGATGACGCCCCAGTCAACTTGCTGTGTCGCTGACGTGCACACCAACGGTTGACGGGCAGACGGCAGATTCCCGCTCCACCAGGCTCCCATCGGTGGACCTGAGGTTGGAGCTGGAACGACACGACTTGGGCAAAGATGCCCGAGTGCTCATCGAGCGACGGCGAGAAAGGCGTCGCAACCAAGAGGCCGGCGACAGCATGTCGACCGCCTCGACCCAGCCTGAGGCACAGACGTTCGACACGCGATCTCTGCCCCAGGCATACGCCACGCAGCATATGCCCCAGCCATATGCCCTGCAAATGCTGCCCCCGGTCTATGGCGCAGCCTTGCCCATACCGGGGTATACGGTGCCGGCGGGGAACCAAGCGTTCGCAGCACCAACACCTGCAGCAACAGGAGCAGGATGTGCGGCCCTGGCGCCACACCTTCGCTTCACGAAGTGGCCGCGCAAGTTCCGGCCGCACCTGCCCGAGAAGTAAGACGGCAGCGTCAACCCGACGGAGTCCCTCCAGATCTACTCCACCGCCATCCTTGCTGCAGGAGGGGATGAGGCCGTCATGGCCAACTACTTCCCCGTCGCCTTGACTGGCCCAGCCCGGTCTTGGCTCATGAATCTCCCCCAGGGTTCCATAACCTCCTGGGCAGAGCTCTGCCAGCAGTTCTCTGCTAACTTCAGCAGCTCCTACACCCGGCCTGGCACGGAGCTCGACCTCCATGCCGTCCAGCAACAACCTGGAGAGACGCTGCGCTCCTTCATCCAGCTGTTCTCCCATATACGGAACACCATCCCGCATATCCAAAATGCTTCTGTGGTGGTGGCATTCCGGCAGGGTGTTCGGGACAAGAAGATGCTTGAAAACCTCGCGACCAGAGAGGTTCGCGACCTCTCATAGCTCTTCATCCTGGCGGACAAGTGCGCCAGGGCAGAAGATAGGCGGAACTGGCACTCACAGCCATCCTCCGAATCAGGAGGACAGCCCGGATCTGGTGCTGCGTCCAATGGAAGCAGCAAGAAGATCAAGGACCGGGGCGGTGTCAAGATGAAGCCACCGACCGCAGCTCCCGTTGCTGCAGCAGCAGCACCCAGTGGAGCTCGGGGGCCACGCCCCGACAAGAGGCAGCGATAGTCACCAGCTCCAGAAGGTGACCAAGGCGAGCCGTGCCCCGTGCACAACACCAGCAGCCATACTTCTGCTGAGTGCCACGAGATTCAGAAGCTCGTGGAGCGCTTCCGGAAGGGGAAGCAACCGCGTGCTGACGCCCCTCCCTTCCGACAAAGGGAGGGCAAGCAGAAGGTCGACACCAAAGACAACGTCGACCACCAAGTGGAGTTCCAGGAGCCTCAGCGCGCCATGAATGCGGTGCGCAACCATGAGGACTCCAGCTCCAGCGATGACGAGCGCCGGAAGATGCTCTACGTCATTTACGGCGGGTCCGCTGACCCCTCGTCCCGAAGCACGGTTAAGACTCTGCGCAGAGCGGTAGCGTCGGTGGCTCCTCTCCCAACTGCCGCGCCGCACCTCAAGTGGATGGGAACCCCCATCAGCTTCGATGCCATCGACTGCCCAGGAACATGGCTGCGGCCGGCCAACTACCGCTCTTGGTAGCACCCACCATCGCCAACGTGAGGATGTACCACGTTCTGGTAGATGGTGGGGCTGGGCTGAACCTCATCAGCTGCGCAGCTTTCCAGAAGCTGCAGATCCCGATGGCCAAGCTCACCCCATCCAGCCCGTTCTCAAGGGTAGGGCCGGGACAAGTCGTTCCCTACGGCAACATCAGCCTTCCGGTGACCTTTGGGCCACCGGACAGCTATCGGACAGAGTACATTCTGTTCGACGTGGCGGAGATCAACCTCCCCTTCAACGCCATAATCAGCAGGCCAGCCCTGTATCGATTCATGGCAGTAGCCCACTACGGCTACCTTGTCTTGAAGATGCCTACACCAACAGGCGTCCTCAAGATTCGTGGAGACCGCACTGCTGCAGTGTCAGCCTTGGAGAAGATCCAAGCACTTGCAACAGCTCGAGCACCAGCCCATGGTAGTGCAGAACCGGACCAGCTCCATCCGAGTGCACGCCACCGTGCCTCTACCTCAGCACCCCGCGTATAACCCCTCAACGAGGGCGACGTCCCCCTGAAGGTCGTCCAAGTCAGCACCGATGCTGCCCAGACCACCCGGGTAGCCGGGGGCCTGGACAGCAAATAGGAAGGCGCGCTCATCACCTTCCTCCGGCACAACATCGACGTGTTTACATGGCAGCCGTCACAGATGCCGGGGATCCCTAGGGAGGTGATCGAGCACCACCTGAAGATCTTCCCCGACGCCCGGCCAGTCCAACAGAAGCCTTGCAAGCAGTCCATCGAGCGGCAGAACATTATCCGAGAAGAAATCAAGAAGCTGCTGGACGCTGGCTTCATACGGGAAGTCCACCACCCCCGGTGGTTGGCGAGCCCCGTCGTCGTCCCGAAGGCCGGCGGGAAGCTCCGGATGTGCATCGACTACACCAGTCTCAATAAGGCATGTCCCAAAGATCCATTCCCCCTCACTAGAATAGATCAAATAGTAGAGTCGACATCAGGCTATGATATGCTATGCTTCCTAGACGCCTACTCGGGTTTTCATCAGATCACTATGTCTAGAGAAGATGAAGAGCACACTTCCTTCATCACAGTAGACGGCCTGTATTGTTATGTATCTATGCCTTATGGCTTAAAGAATGCTCTTCCCACCTTTGTACGTGCAATGCACAGAACCTTTGGAGAGCTAATAAGAGACTTAGTTGAGGTGTATGTCGATGACATCGTTGTCAAGGTCAGGCAGAGTTCATCCTTGTTAGATAACCTAGCCCTAGTCTTTGACAAACTGCGCTCCACGCACACTAAGCTAAACCCCGACAAGTGTGTGTTCGGTGTATCCTCTAGGAAGCTCCTAGGATTCCTGGTCTCACAACGAGGAATTGAGGCCAACCCAGAGAAGATCAAGTCCATCGACCTGATGCGGCCCCCCGCCCGCATCAAAGATGTCCAGAAACTCATGGGATGCCTAGCCGCGCTGAGTCGGTTCATACCGAGGCTAGCAGAGCGAGCGCTCCCCTTCTTTAAGCTCCTGCGCAAATCCGGTCCACTTGCTTGGACCGACGAAGCAGAAAAAGCTTTCTAGGAGTTGAAGCAGCTCCTGACCACCCTACCCATCATGGTAGCCCCCAAGCCCGAAGAGCATTTGTTGCTCTACATCGCGGTAACAACTGAGGCGGTGAGCATGTTCCTCGTCGCAGAACGGCCGGACCCCTCATCACCGCAGCCTGCTTCGACAGCAGAAGACAAGCACCAGGAGACCCCGGAGGTCCAAGACGACCTCCCGGACCTCCAAGACAACCTCCCGGAGGTCCAACGGGACCTCCCGGAGCTCCAAGACAACCTCCCGGAGCTTCAGGATAACCCCCCGGAGAGCCAAAGGAACCTCACAGGAGGACAAGACGTCCTCCCGAGGGTCCAGGATGACCACCTGGAAAACCAGCAGGATCTCTCGGAGGTCCAAGACGGCCTAGGAGCCTTCGAGTCCCAGCTCCCGGAGGCTCCCCCGGACCCATCTACCTCCTGTCGGCCTGAACCAATGGATGAGTACATATCAGGCCCGGGGGGGAGGGTCCGGACCATCCAGAGGCCTGTCTACTACATCAGCGAAGTCCTCCATGACACCAAGACAAGGTACCTGGAGGTCCACAAGCTGCTGTATGCAGTACTCGTGGCATCCAGGAAGCTCCGCCACTACTTTCAAGCCCACCGGATCTCAATGGTCACCTCCTACCCGCTGAAGGCGATCCTTCACAGCCCCAACGTGACCGGAAATGTCACTAAATGGGCAGAGGAATTGGCGGAGTTTGAGCTGGACTTCCTTCCTCGCCATGCAGTCAAGAGGCAAGCACTGGCTGACTTCGTGGCCGAGTGGACGCCAACGAAGACTAACCCAGGGGGCCATGAAGATGGTGAACCAAAGCCCCGAGCTCCGGTCTTCACCGGGCCTCACTGGACGCTCTTCTTCGACGGCACCTCGTGCAAGCAGGGGGCCGGTGCTGGCATACTGCTTCTCATGCCAGCGGGGGAGCAGTTTGGTTACATGGTGCGTCTCAATTTCATGGCAACCAACAACATGGCAGAGTATGAAGCGCTCATCTTTGGCCTAAAGACAGCCCTGTCTCTGGGCGCTCGCCAGTTGTTGGCACAGGAAGACTCCCAGCTAGTCATCAAGCAATTTAAGAGTGAATGCTCCTGCAATGACCCACAGCTAGCTGCTTATCTGCTCCACGTGTAGATGTTGGAGAAAGACTTCCTCACCTTGGACCTGCGCCATGTACCGCGCGCTGGCAATGCTGTGGCCGACAACCTCTCAACAAAGGCCTCCACTGGAGCCTTTGTGCCCGAAGGAGTCTTCGAGAGGACGTTGCTGCGGCCCACAGCCTGGCCTGCCGAGCCGGGTGAAGGGGGCTGGACCAGCACCTCAAAGCTGGCGGTCCCGGCGGCCCTGCAGCCATGGACGCCGCCACGGATTGTAAGCGTCACTGGGGACTCCGTGCAACCCAGCGCTCAAGATCCAGAAGCTCAAGTCAGACCCGATGCATGGATCACGGATGTTGGTACCTGTGATATGGGGTACCCCCGCGCACAGGGGAAAATGCCTAAGGAACTCGCCCTTCTCTGCAGGGAGAGCTCCGAAGGCGCCACGCGTCCGGTGGGGCCGGGCCTCCCTCTCCTCAGAGGAGAGCTCCGGGCCCGCCACGTGGCATACAGAGGCCGGACCTCCCCCTCCGCGGGAGAGAGGTCCGAAGGTGCCACGTATCCGGCGAGGCCGGACCTCCCTCTCCTCAGAGAGGAGGTCCGGACCTGCCACATGGCCGACAGAAACCGAACCTCCCCCTCCGCAGGGAGAGGTCCGAAGGCTCCACGTGTCACGCAGGGCCGGAGCCCTCCTCTCCTCTGAGGAGGGCTCCGGGCCCGCCACATGGCCAGCAGAGCGGCGCTGCCTGCCCCCGAGAGATAGGCAGCGGGCGTAAAGACGCCCCATACCTTGCCCGTACAAGGTATTCAAGGCCCGCGTCTTCCCAAGACGCGGAGACGCGGAGCACGCCTCTGTCAGGTGCCGTTGCGCCCAGTCGCATCACAGACTGGCGCGCGGTGTCAGAACCTGCCAGCCAATAAACACAGCGATAAGACATCCCATGCCGCCCGCGCCGTCAACAACCACTACGACTAGCATGCGGCATGGGCAGGGCTGCAAGACGAAGACTCAGAAGCCTTCTCCAGAGACAACTACCGGCATAACTGCAGATACGGTAGATGATAGACAATCTCCCCGGGACCACATGTCGGGTCCCCGGCCCCCTTGTAAGCCACCCGAGTCTTAGACTATAAAAGACTCGGGTAGGCGACGATAGCAAGGGTTCGCACCTCCGCAACTCATACGCTAGCCATTCACACCCAAGCTGTAACTCACCCCCAAGCTCAGGACTCTGGCCCTGAGCAGCTAGCAATACAGCGAGCTCCATAGCTCACAGTGGACGTAGGGTTTTACGCTCCGGCGGCCTGAACCACGTAAAACTCACTGTGTCAAGCTCTTACTAACTCGTCCATCCGCGCAAGCTCTCCGCAAGGGACTAGCCCCACCAAAAAAAGAACCTCCGCGGGCTGCCCAGTGCAGGCCCGGGGGAAGTGTCGACCGAACACTTTGACATTTGGCGCGCCAGGTAGGGGGCTTTTCCCCTTGCGTGATGAGTTTCCGCCGATGAAGATGACCAAGCTTCCCTCAGCGGCAAACTCTCCCCCTCCGCGTTCACGGCGAACCGTGACCAGTGGGGAGTACATGTCGAAGCACTCAGGACGGAGTGTGTCGGCACAAGCTGGTAGCCAGCAGCCGACTCCGGCAACGCCGACTCCGGCGATGCAGGCTCGACCAGTGTGAGATCTTCTGCAGCGCTGAGCGTACACCATGGGGGTGCGCTAGCTGCAGCAAGAGCACTGCTGTGCAACCCACCTGCTGGGGATGCGCCCCATTCTGTGACCCAACAATGGGTCCGCTAGGTGGACCGCCTCGTCGTCGCCGCCGCGAACCCTCGGTTTCAGCGAGGGCGACGCCCCGGTTAACCGGCTGTGTCGCTGACGCGCACGCCTACGGTTGACGGGCAAACGGCGGATTCCAGCTCCTCCAGGCTCCCGTCGACGGACCTGAGAAGGGAGCTGGAACGGTGCCACTTGGGCCAGGATGCCCAGGTGTACCTCGAGCGACGTCGAGAAAGGCGTCGCAACCATGAGGCTGGCGACAGCATGACGTCGGCCTCGACACAACCTGGAGGACAGATCTTCGCCACGCGAGCCCTGCCTCAGGCATACGCCGCGCAGCATATGCCACAGCCATATGCGCCGCAAGCAGCGCCCCCGGTATATGGTACAGCCTTGCCCATACCGGTGTACACGGTGCCAAGTGCGAACCAAGCGTTCGCAGCGCCAATACCTGTGGCAGCAGGGGCAGGATGTGCGGCCCTTGCACCTCACCTTCGCTTCGCGAGGTAGCCGCGCAAGTTTCGGCCGCACCTGCCCGAGAAGTACGACGGTAGCGTCAACCCGGCGGGGTTCCTCCAGATCTACTCCACCGCCGTACTTGCAGCAGGAGTGGATGAGGCTGTCATGGCCAACTACTTCCCTGTCGCCTTGACCGGCCCAGCTCGGTCTTGGCTCATGAATCTCCCTCAGGGGTCCATAACCTCCTGGGGGGAGCTCTGCCGGCAGTTCATCGCCAACTTCGGCAGCTCCTACACCCGTCCCGGCACGGAGCTTGACCTCCACGCCGTCAAGCAACAACCCGGGGAGTCGCTGCGCTCTTTCATCCAGCGGTTCTCCCAGGTACGCAACACCATCCCGCATATTCAAAGTGCTTCTGTGGTGGTGTCGTTCCGACAGGGTGTCCGGGACGAGAAAATGCTTGAGAAGCTCACGACCAGAGAGGTCCGCGACGTCTCTGAGCTCTTCAGCCTGGCGGACAAAGGCGCCAGAGAAGCTGAAGGGCGGAACTGGCACTCTCTGCCGACCTCCGAGTCAGGAGGACAGCCCGGGTCCGGCGCTGCTGCCTATGGGGGTGGCAAGAAGGCCAAGAACCGGGGGAGTGGCAAGATGAAGCCATCGTTCACGGCTCCCGTCGCCGCAGCAGCGACGACTAGTGGAGCATGGGGGCCACGCCCCGACAAAAGGCAGCGGCAGTCACCAGCCCCAGATAGTGATCAGGGCGGGCTATGCCCCGTGCATGGCACCGGCAACCATACTGCTGCCGAATGCTGGGATATCCAGAGGCTCGCAGAGCGCTTCCGCAAAGGAAGACAGCAGAGAGCTGAAGCACCGCCCTACCCTCAGAGGGATGGCAAGCAGAAGGTCGATGCCCCAGTCACCGCCGCCCATCAGGTGGGGTTTCAGGAGCCTCAGCGTGTCATAAAGACAGTGCATAACAGTGAGGACTCCAGCTCCGACGGTGACGGGGCAGGGCGGTAGCCGGCCGTGGCTACTGTTCTGGATCAGTGGAGGCAGCACTGCTGCGGCGTCAACCTTGGAGAAGCCCCAAGTGGTCGCAGCAGCCCAAGTACCGACCACAAGGGTGCAAGGTCGGGCCAGCCTCACCCGAGAGCACGCCTCCGTGCCTCAGACATACCTCCCGGGGGCCGCCCAAGGTCTGTCAACCCCTTGAAGGCCTTGCCAGAAGAGGAAGACGCCTTAGGTCATCTAAGACGAGCCCGGGTCCACCTACCCCTTGAAGGCCTTAGCCAGAAGGGGAGAACTCCCCGGGGGCCCCCAGGAGAAGCCGCGCAGGACCTGATCCAGCGTGAAGATAACAACCTCGTCGACGAGACTCGGCTGCAGGTAACACCCCACAATGCAAGGTCTCGGCTGATGCTCTAAGCACTACCGCCAAAGAACCAAACGCGTCATGGACCTGCAGAAGGGCAACCTGGTGTCGCGGCACGCTCTTTCCCAAGAAGGACCCATAAACTCTCCCCCAGCAGGGAAGGTCCCTTCCGAATCATGAAAGCTGCCGCCCCAGGTACACATGCCTTTCAACCGAGAGTGGGATCCGTTCCCAAAACCCCTGGCATGGAGCAACACTGTAAGTCCTACTCCCCGAGCATCAGTAGAACAGGATGATTCCCTTCTGTAATGAATCCCATAGAATTTAGGAACAGAGCTTGGGGCAGCTAAGTCTCAAGGGACGGTACAGGACTACGCCCAGTTTAGCCTGGTTCTGACCCTAAGCGCGTAGAGTCTTGCTTCCCTTGTAGACGAGGCGGAACATTGCCTCCATGTACAGCCAGAATTCCGCCTATGGGCATGAACACAGAAACCTGTTCTACTTAGCTCTCTCTGATGCACTGATTTAAATTATGTATTAATTTTTATGATCACACTATCTATGTATGTTCATGTACATCTAGCTCCCCCTCTCCTGCGCTCATCCATAGTCAGCATTCGCTATCCTACCGAGGGCGGCCGCGCTTGAGGCACCTGCCGATGGCCGAGTGAGTCTCTCGGGCCTCCCCCAGTCAGGTGTTGCGGTGCCAGTTGGTCACCTCCAGGAAAGACCTGCGTTGTGCATGGGGGGTCCAGGGTGCGTATCCCGCCTAGCAGGCCATGAGCCCAAGGCGTGCGCATCCTGCCCTCCGGAGGTACAGGGGAGTACAACCGCTTTGCCTTGTCATGAACCCAAAGCACGTTCACTCTGCTTCCCCAGCGCACGGCCCGGTACTAGGGATCGGACGACCGTACCCGGACCTCGGAGGGAGCCGGAGCTCCGGCGCCTCATGCACAGAATTGCCCAAGCCCCGTATAACGGAGCAGGATCGTAAGACGAATAAGACTAGGAGACGGGAGGGGAGGACCACCCGAGGAGAATTACGTTTCCTCTACCTGTGTGCAGGACCTCCAGGTTACGGCAACGGGGACTGCATGAAGCGGGGGGAAAGGAGCTATCAACTACTCCGGCCTAGGACTGGAAGGATCGGGTCCCGCCCCTTCAGCAGGGGCGAGGCCCGAAGGCCCCACGTGTCCAGCGGGCCCGAAGCTCCCGCCTCCCCTGAGGGGAGCTCCGGACTCGCCATGTGGCAGGCGGAAACCGGACCTCCCCCCTGGTGGGAGGGCTCCGAAAGCCCTACGTGTCCAACAGGGCCAGAGCTCCCGCCTCCTAAGGGGGGGGCTCCGGACCCGCCACGTGGCAGGCAGATCTGGAGCTCCCCATAGGGCGAGATCCGGAGACCCCGGGGGCCCCTAACACAGTTAGGACCCGGGGAAGGTGTCTGTGCAGAGCTCCGAGATTGGAGAAGGCCTCTGAGTACCTTGCGGAGCTAAGGACTCAGTCAGGCAAAGCCAAGAAGGAGAGAAAAGACATCACAGACACAAAAATCTAAAAGAGTCAAACTATGCGAGGCTCCATGAGCTGTACTACAGACTCGATAAAAAGGGAGAAACAAGTCCTAAGGACCTCCCGGCTCCCGCCGGAACCTTGCGGCTACAAGGGCGGCCACATCCTCGACTTCAGCCCTGGCAGCTTCCTCCCGCTCCACGGCTGGGCCCTCTCTCACTGGTTCTAGAGAGAAAGAGGGGTCGCGGCTCTTGAAGCATGCCAACATGTGTGAGGCGACCACTAAGGCTAGGCCGCGTCCCTCGGCCTCAAGCTCGCTGGCGACCACCGATTCTAGCCTGTCCAGCTTGGCGCCGATCGACTCCAACACGGGGATCACCTCCGCCACCTTCAACGCAGGAGCTGCTGCCCTCACTGGACTGAAGCCAAGAGGGATCAGGGCGGACCCCGCTCGATCAACGAAGCTTGAGACCGCAAGAGCCTCGGAGGACCGCAAGGCCGAGGGCTTCTCCACCTCGCGGCGGGCTGCCTGCAGGGCCTCTAGGTTTCTCTCGGAGAATTCCTTCTCCTTGGCCGCCAGGGAGCTCTCTCGAAGGTGGAGAGTCTTGGCGAGCCGCTCCAACTCAGAAGCCTTGAAGTCGGCGGCCAACTCCCGTTCCAAGACCGCCCGGCGTTCGCGGGAGACCTGTTCCTCCCTCAGGTCGAGGTCTCCCTTCAGAATCTCTCGCTCCTCGATCCGAGCTCGAAGGTCATCCTCGCCCGCCGCCAGCTGCGCGGTGACCCTCTCCACCTCGGCTGCCGTGGAACGCTCCCGTTCCTCAACGTCGAGTTTACGGCGCTCCATCCGCTGCCGTATCTCCTCAGTGGCAGAGAGGCTCTCCTCGGCCCGGGCGTGTGCCTCCAGGGCCTCCCTGTTGATCCGCCGTGATTCGGCATCCATACGGTTGACAGCCCTCTTCAGCCGGTCGAGGAGCACTTCACTGAAGTCGAGCAACTCCTGCTTGGAGTCGAGCTCGCTCTTGACCTTCGCGGTCCGCTCCTGCAAAAGGTTCCCCCAGGTGAGGAGGCGATCCCGTTCAACTGTATACTCCTCCCGCTTGCGACCTAGTGCAGCCAAGACCTGCCGGACGCTCGTCTCGGCAAGCGCGAAGGCATCTGCCAAGGGCAATGGAGCAACAGAGGCCGGGGCAGTTCCCCCGACCTCCTCCATCACCTCGTCCTCAAGAGGAGTCGATGCACCAGCAACCAAGACGAGACGCCGGTCAGGAGAAGCTGGTGCCGGGGCTCTGGCAGCCGGACCTGCCGGGCCCTCTTTAGCTTCTGGCTTCTTGAACTGTGGAGAGGGGCGTGCCGGGGAAGGCGGCGCCGGAATAAAGGCCGGGCCGCCTGGTGCAGGGTCGACCTGCGCTGGCTTGGGGGCCGCGGCGGCTGTCTCGGCAGGAAGAGATGACGCCGCCGTGGAGTCCGGGCACACCGGAACAGGAGAAGCCCGCGCTGGCTTGGGGGCCGCGGCATTTGTCCCAGGCTCCGAGCGCAACGGCACAGACTCCCTGCTAGTCGGGGATGGCCGGGAAGCGCGGACACTCCAGCGAGCTCTGAACCCCGACTTCCAAGCCGGGTAGGACTCCCAGAGCCCGCTGCCATCACTGACGGCCGCTCCGCAGTCGCCTGAACTGGCGGAGCAGGGGACGCCCCAGAAGCTCCCCTCAACGCATCAGCCCGGGGTCTCTTCGAGTCGCCACCGGAGGAGTGCCAGGCACCCCAGATTCCCGACTTGGCACAGACGCCGCCACTGGAGGAGATCGAGTGCGCTTCTTCTCTGGTGGCGGGTTGGAGGCCATGGCTAGGGAGGACAAAAGCACAAGAGTCCGAGAAGAAACGCTGGGAGGTGCGAAGGGAAACGGCAATGCGGGTAAGATCCCCTCTAAAAACCTTCCCAGGTGGAATTCCAGGCGATTCGGAACTCTTCGAATACACCACATCGGCAACCGCTTCGGCTCCTAGACCGAGCGCCGATGACAGGTGGACCCAAGCCGCCCGACTGAAGCGGCGGGTCATGGAGTCAGTCTCCTAAGAAGACAAGCCGGCAAGGCACTTCAGCGGTTCCCAAAGAAAGCGCCGCAACATGCAGAAGTGGCAGTCTTGGGAACCGCTGCAGTAAAAGCAACCATCAAGTGGGTGCATGCTCCCATGATCCGGCGACCATTCGTGCTCCGGCAGCGGTCAATGCGGGACTTAGAGAAAGTGCGCGGATCAGAAGAGATGGAGGTCCCGCCTCGGGCTTGCTATCTCCCCCAAGATGGGCCCGGGGGCCACTGTCGGTACCTGTGATATGGGGTACCCCCGCGCACAGGGGAAAATGCCTAAGGAACTCACCCTTCTCCGTAGGGAGAGCTCCGAAGGTGCCACGCGTCCGGCGGGGCCGGGCCTCCCTCTCCTTAGAGGAGAGCTCCGGGCCCGCCACGTGGCATACATAGGCCGGACCTCCCCCTCCGCGGGAGAGAGGTCCGAAGGTGCCACGTATCCGGCGAGGCCGGACCTCCCTCTCCTCAGAGAGGAGGTCCGGACCTGCCACGTGGCTGACAGAAGCCGAACCTCCCCCTCCGCGGGGAGAGGTCCGAAGGCTCCACGTGTCCCGCAGGGCCAGAGCCCTCCTCTCCTCTGAGGAGGGCTCCGGGCCCGCCACGTGGCCAGCAGAGCGGCGCTGCCTGCCCCCGAGAGATAGGCAGCGGGCGTAAAGACGCCCCATACCTTGCCCGTACAAGGTATTCAAGGCCCGCGTCTTCCCAAGACGCGGAGACGCGGAGCACGCCTCTGTCAGGTGCCGTTGCGCCCAGTCGCATCACAGACTGGCGCGCAGTGTCAGAACCTGCCAGCCAATAAACACAGCGACAAGACATCCCATGCCGCTCGCACCGTCAACAACCACTACGACTAGCATGCGGCATGGGCAGGGCTGCAAGACGAAGACTCAGAAGCCTTCGCCATAGACAACTACCGGCATAACTGCAGATACGGTAGATGATAGACAATCTCCCCGGGACCACCTGTCGGGTCCCGGGCCCCCTTGTAAGCCACCCGAGTCTTGGACTATAAAAGACTCGGGTAGGCGACGATAGCAAGGGTTCGCACCTCCGCAACTCATACGCTAGCCATTCACACCCAAGCTGTAACTCACCCCCAAGCTTAGGACTCCGGCCCTGAGCAGCAAGCAATACAGCGAGCTCCATAGCTCACCGTGGACGTAGGGTTTTACGCTCCGGCGGCCTGAACCATGTAAAACTCACTGTGTCAAGCTCTTACTAACTCGTCCATCCGCGCAAGCTCTCCGCAAGGGACTAGCCCCACCGAAAAAAGAACCTCCACGGGCTGCCCAGTGCAGGCCCGGGGGAAGTGTCGACCGAACACTTCGACAATGGAGATCCGGGACTACTTGAAAGACAACATCCTCCTTGATGAACGTGTGTCCGCTGAACGGATCATGCGGATGGCTAAAAGGTACACGCTGGTAGAAGGGGATCTCTACCGGCGTGGCGCCAACCACGTCCTATTGCGGTGCATAACCCAGGGGGAAGGCTGCGACTTGCTCGCTGAGATACATCGAGGCGAATGTGGGAGTCACTCTTCCTCACGCACGCTCGTCGCTAAAGCCTTCCGGCATGGCTTCTACTGGCCGACAGCACTCCAAGATGCCGTCAATCTGGTCGAGAGCTGCAAGGCGTGCCAGTTCCACGCCAAGCAGATCCACACACCGGCTCAGGTGGTTCAGATGATCCCGCCCTTGTGGCCGTTCGCCGTATGGGGGTTGGACATCCTGGGGCCATTCCCCAAAGCCGTCGAGGGATTCCGGTACCTCTACGTCGCCATCGACAAGTTCACCAAGTGGCCGGAAGCCACACCCGTCGTCACCATCAAGAAGCAATCTTCAGTAAAGTTCATCAAGTCAATCGTCTGCCAGTTCGGGGTCCTGAACAGAATCATCACCTACAATGGGACCCAATTCACCAGTGCAGTGTTCCAAGACTACTGCGAAGGCCTCGGCATCCAAGTGTGCTGTGCCTCCGTTGCTCACCCAAAGAGCAATGGGCAAGTCGAGAGGGCCAACGCCGAGATTCTTCGGGGCCTCAAGACTCGCACCTATGCCGGCTTGATGAAACATGGCGCCAAGTGGGTGGACGAGCATCCGAGCACACTGTGGGCTAACCGGACATCCCAGAGCCAGGCCACTGTAGAGACACCCTTCTTCATGGTCTACGGGGCCGAAGCTGTGCTTCCCCCAGAGGTCACCATGGGGTCTCTCCGTGTCCGAGCTTACGACAAAGCCGCACAGGACAACCTCCGGCGTGAAGACATCAACCTCGTTGACCAGGCTCGATTACATGCAGCACTCCGCAACGCACAGTACCGACAAACACTCCGGTGCTACCACCAAAGGTCTGTGCGTGTTCGAGAGCTGCAGAAAGGCGATCTGGTGTTGCGGCGCATACTTTCTCGTGAAGGGACCGACAAACTCTCCCCCAGCTGGGAAGGTCCCTTCCGAGTCACGAAAGTTTGCCGCCCCGGGTGCGTACGCCTTTCCACCGAGGATGGGGATCCGCTCCCGAACCCTTGGAACATAGAACACCTCCGTAAGTTCTATCCCGAGAGCAATAGTAGGACAGTCTTTTCTTTCTGTAATAGATTCCATAGAGTCCAGGAACAGCGCTCGGAGCAGCTAAGTCTCAGGGGATGGTCCAAGACTACGTTCAGCTTGGCCTGGTTCCGACCCTAAGCGCGTAGAGTCTTGCTTCCCTTCTTAATGGGGCAGGTCATTGCCTCCATGTTTAGCCTGCTTCCTCCTATGGATATTTATATGGAAAGAAACCTGTCCTGCTTTGCTCTCCCCTTGTGCTCATTTAAATTACGCATTAATTTTTATGACCGCACTTCCTATGTATGCTCACCATGCACTCAGCTTCCTTTTCCCATTCTCACCCCTAGTCGGCATTTGCTATCCTACCGAAGACGGTCGCGTTTGAGGTACCTGCCGATGGCCAGGGGGCCTCAAGCCCCTGGCTCTTCGCGCACTGAAGTACCCAAGCCCCGTATACCGGTTCAGGATCGTAAGCCAAATAAGACTATGAGATAGGGAAGGGAGAGCCCCAAGGAGAATTATGTTTCCCTTACTTGTGTGCAGGACCTCCTGGCCTTAGCTCCCCCGCAGGAGTATGGTAGGTGCGCCTGATGTGTACAGGGGTTCCGATCTTCCAAAAGGTTCTGATAACTCTCGATTTGGTGGAGACTTGACACAAATCGATCCGGCTTCCGAACAACACGTTCTGAACCCTGCAATCGCAGCACCACGTCTCCTCAGGTTATCAACTGATATTGCACGGTTGACCTCACCAAGAAGGCTAATCCTTGCCTGCGAATTGAAGAACACAAGCAAGAACAAGAAAGAATGCAACCAAATTGCTGAAAGATATGAAGCACTCAAGTTGGGGTCTCACAAACCGATGAACGGCGAAACTGTTCTTGACAGAATAATCTAAGCAAAACCCCGCTGTTTGTGATGCGGCTAGGGGGTATAAAGGAGGTTGAGGACGACCAAGGAGGTGCTGGGGTCGTGACCTAACCCTAAGACACGTACATAATGGACTTGGACTGGATACAAGGCCCAATGGCCCAACTAGGTGATGCAACACCCTGACAGACTCTAAACTTTATATTCTTTCGATGTTTCCCTTCGACTCCGAGGGAATTTTGACGTGGGGCCAGTTTCATTGGAATGTTTATCCTCTCAGTTTTCCGTGCATATGTAGCACGTCAAAAACGGAGTTCGTATGCCTCCTGTGCATCCATTTTAAGTTGGACTGCTCCTGGGCCCGAGTTGGACTCGAGTTTGAGTTGGGCTCGGTCTCTAACTTCTTGTTGGATTATTTTCTAATCCTCCACGCCTCCAAACCCCTCTCCATGTATCTCCATGTCCTCTCCATCGTTCCTCTAAATTTAATTGTCGTGCTCGAGCTCTAGTAATTGGACCTTGCATGTCTACCATGTGAGTGTGTATATCTGCAGGAGTGATGTCCACATCATCCTCCCCCTCTTGCATTGGAATCGTCCTTGACTCAAGCTCATCTTCTTCTCCCAAATATGGCCTCAAATCTGAAATGTTAAAGGTGGGACTGACCCCAAACCCGGGAGGCAACTCAAGTTTATATGCTTTGTCATTAATCTTCTCAAGTATTTTAAAAGGACCATCAGCTCTAGGCATCAATTTAGACTTTCTCAGTTCTGGAAATCTATCCTTTCTCAAGTGTAACCAAACTAAATCACCCGGTTCAAGTCTAACTTCCTGCCTACCTTTACTACCAGCAATTCTATATTTTTCATTCATCCTTTCAATATTGTGTTTAGTGGTCTCATAAATTTTCAAAATAAAATCAGCACGTTCCTCTGCATCATTATGAGTTCTCTCACTAGTAGGTAAAGGCAAGATATCAATAGGAGCACGAGGATTGAATCCATACACTATCCGAAAAAGACTTACCTTGGTGGTAGAATGTGGTGCCCGATTATATACAAACTCCACATGTGGCAAACATTCTTCCCACATCTTTCAATTTTTCTTCAAAACAGCTCTCAACATGGTGCCCAAAGTGCGGTTCACTACTTCTGTTTGCCCATCAGTTTGTGGGTGACATGTTGTAGAGAACAACAGTTTTGTACCCAACTTGTTCCATAGGGTGCACCAAAAGTGACTCAAAAATTTAGCATCGCGAATTGAAACAATAGTAGAAGGCATATGATGCAAGCGAACAATCTCTTTGAAAAAAAGGTCGGCAATATGTACAGCATCATCACTTTTCTGACACGGTATAAAATGTGTCATCTTAAAAAACGATCTACCACAACAAAAATGCTGTCCCTCCCCCTCTTAGCCCTAGGCAATCCCAAAACAAAGTCCATAGAGATATCCGTCCAAGGAATGGAAGGAGTGAGAAGAGGCATGTATAAACCATGTGGATTCAAACGGGACTTAGCTTTCTGACATGTGGTGCAGCGAGCCACAAACCGCTCTACATCTATCCTCATATTTGGCCAAAAGGAATGTGTGGCCAGAACATCTTCCGTCTTCTTTGCGCCAAAATGGCCCATCAAACCTCCACCATGTGCCTCCTGTAATAACAAAAGACGAATGGAACCAATTGGAATGCATAGGCGGTTAGCTCTAAACAAGAATCCATCATCCAGTACAAATTTATTCCAGGTATGACCTTTTCTACAATGCAGCAACACATCTTTAAAATCAGCATCAAGAGCATATTGTTCTTTAATTGATTCAAGTCCAAAAATTCGACAATCAAGTCAGGACAGCATATTATATCGTCTAGACAATGCATCAGCGATCAAATTATCCTTCCCTTTCTTATGTTTAATGACATAAGGAAAAGACTCAATAAATTCAATCCATTTTGCATGTCTACGATTCAGATTATTTTGAGAACGAATATGATTTAGCGATTCATGATCAAAATGAATAACAAAATATTTAGGCCATAAATAATGACGCCATGTCTCTAAGCATCGTACGAGAGCATAAAATTCTTTATCATATGTGGAGTAATTCAGGACAGGACCATTAAGTTTTTCACTAAAGTATGCAACCGTTTTACCACCTTGCAGTAAGACACCACCAATGCAACTCCACTAGCATCACATTCAAGTTCAAAAGTCTTACTAAAATCAGGAAGTTGCATCAATGGTGCGTGTGTAAGCTTGTCCTTCAAGGTGTCAAAGGACTCCTCTTGTGCTTTCCCCCAAGGGAACGCCACACCTTTCTTAGTCAACTCATGCAATGGGGCAGCAATAGTGCTAAAATCCTTGACGAAACGTCGGTAGAAACCTGCAAGACCAAGAAAACTCCTTACCTGTGTGATGGCTGGAGGTATTGGCCAGCTCTTGATCGCTTGAATTTTCATCTCATCCACCTCAATTCTCTGTGGAGTCACAACATAGCCAAGAAAGGAAACTCGATTCGTACAAAAGATGCACTTCTCAAGGTTACCAAATAAACGTGCATCTCTCAAAGAATTAAAAATAGCATGTAAATGATCCATATGTTCATCCAATGACTTGCTATAAATCAAGATATCATCAAAGTAAACCACCACAAATTTTCCAATAAAAGCTCTCAAAACCTCATTCATCAAACGCATGAATGTACTTGGTGCATTAGTTAAACCAAAAGGCATTACTAACCACTCATACAACCCAAATTTGGTTTTGAAAACTGTTTTCCATTCATCTCCCAATTTCATTCTTATTTGGTGGTAACCACTACGCAAGTCAATCTTAGTGAAAATTATAGAACCACACAACTCATCAAGCATGTCGTCTAGCCTAGGAATAGGATGACGATACCTTATAGTAATATTGTTAATGGCTCTACAATCAACACACATACACCAAGTACCATCTTTCTTAGGAAACCAAAAGTACAGGAACAGCACAAGGACTAAGGCTTTCACGTACATACCTACGGTCCAAAAGGTCTTGGACTTGCCGCTGAATTTCCTTATTCTCCTCGGGGTTGGCCCTATATGCAGCACGGTTTGGCAAAATTGCACTTGGAATCAAATCAATTTGATGTTCAATCCCTCTCAAAGGTGGAAGTCCCGGGGGTATCTCAGCTGGAAATATCCCCATACTCTTGCAACATGTTAGTAACTGCTGGAGGTAAAGACCTAGCAATATCATCAATGGAGAACAAAACCTGTTTGCACACCAAATATCATGATCAGAAATTTCAGCAAGGTCTGATTTTGTAGCAAGCATTACACGACCCTTCAATTTAATTCCCTCAGTCTTAGAACTAGGTGTAGATCTCTCATTATTTGGTGGTAACACAGAATTAATGACTAGTTGATTTTCTGATTTAGAACTACTAGAAATTCCAGCTCTCTCCCTATCAGCTTGTACAATTTCAGCAGGAGTCAAAGGTATCAAAGTAATTTTCTTTCCTTTATGCATAAAAGTATATTTATACTTCTACCATGGTGCAAAGCATCCTTATCATGTTCCCAAGGTCGATCCAATAAAAGTGAACACGCTTGCATGGGTACCACATCACAATCAACGGAATCAACATATGTACCAATGGAAAACGGAATTCTGCAAGTTTGTGTTACCTTAGCTCCTCCAGAATCATTCAACCATTGAATATAGTACTGATGTGGGTTTGGTCGTGTATTCAACCTAAGCTTCTTGACCAATTCAGAACTCACCAAGTTGTTGCAGCTTCCTCCATCAATGATGACACGTGCTCGCCGGTTCTTGATGACAAATAAAATCTGAAGCAAATTATGGCGTTGTAATCTATCAAGTTGTTGTACCTGTGTGTTCAGCACCCGCTGCACAATGATGTTCATGTACGCTGATGTGTCTTCACTCCCAAAAACATGTCTCTCATCATTGTCCGTGGCAGCTTCATCATCATTGTTGTCTTCGACATCGGAGGTGCTGATGTATCCTCCCTCTTCTGTAGCCACGTATGCCCGCTGACTAGGACAATGTTTTTGCACATGACCAAGACCATGGCAGCGGTGGCACTGAATGCCGGAAGTGCATCCTGTTGAAGCAACGGATGAAGCACTTTTGGCGGGTACCTGCATGGAATTTTTACCTGAATCTGCAGGTCATGCAGGTGGTGGTTTCGGTGCTGCTGAAACGTTGTTTCTGCCAGAAGGAAGCTTGGCTGCTGGTTTTGGTGAAAGGGCATCAAAACGGAATGACTTGGACGCCGCCGAAGATGTTGTCGTGCGTGGAGTGTAGGAGGCACTGCTGCTGCTCTTGTTCTTTTGTTGATGACCCTGTAACTCCTTTTCTGCAAGCATAGCAAGCTGGAACAACTGGTTGACAGTATTAAATTCCTTATAATCAACAATATCCTGTATCTCACGTCTCAACCCCCCATAGAAACGACAAATTTTATCTTCAGTGTCCTCTACTACCCCACATCGTATCATACCCTTTTGAAGCTCCGCATAATAATCTTGGACAGAATTATTTCCCTGTTCTAAGCGCTGCAATTTCTTTCATAAATCACGTTGGTAGGATGGAGGAACAAAACGATTACGCATATCTTCTTTTAAACGTTCCCATGTATCAGGTTGTAAGTGTATGGTACCTAGTTCATTCCACCATATTATAGCAAAATCCTTAAACTCACTAGTGGCTTGTCGAACTCTATGTTGTTCTGGAACAAGGTGGGAATTAAATTTCTGCTTGTCGGTACCCGCGATATGGTGTACCCCCGCGCACAGGGGGAAAATGTCTAAGAAACTCGCCCTTCTCCGCAGGGAGAGCTCCGAAGGCGCCACGCGTCCAGCGGGGCCGGACCTCCCTCTCCTCAGAGGAGAGCTCCGGGCTCGCCATGTGGCATACAGAAGCCGGACCTCCCCCTCCGCGGGAGAGAGGTCCGAAGGTGCCACGTATCTGGCGGGGCCGGACCTCCCTCTCCTCAGAGAGGAGCTCCGGGCCCGCCACGTGGCCGACAGAAGCCGAACCTCCCCCTCCGCATGGAGAGGTCCGAAGGCTCCACGTGTCCCGTGGGGCTGGACCCCCCTCTCCTCTGAGGAGGGCTCCAGGCCCGCCACGTGGCCAGCAGAACGGCGCTGCCTGCCCCCGAGCGATAGGCAGCGGGCGTAAAGACACCCCATACCTTGCCCGTACAAGGTATTCAAGGCCCGCGTCTTCACAAGACGCGGAGACGCGGAGCATGCCTCTGTCAGGTGCCGTTGCGCCCAGTCGCATCACAGACTGGCGAGCGGTGTCAGAACCTGCCAGCCAATAAACACAACAACAAGACATCCCATTCCGCCAGCGCCGTCATCAACCACTACGACTAGCATGCGGCATGGGCAGGGCTGCAAGACGACGAAGACTCAGAAGCCTTCGCCAGAGACAACTACCGGCATAACTGCAGATACGGTAGATGATAGACAATCTCCCCGGGACCACCTGTCGGGTCCCGGGCCCCCTTGTAAGCCACCCGAGTCTTGGACTATAAAAGACCCGGGTAGGCGACGATAGCAAGGGTTCGCACTTTGCAACTCATACGCTAGCCATACACTCTCAAGCTGTAACTCACCCCCAAGCTCAGGCCTCCGGCCCCGAGCAGCAAGAAATACAGTGAGCTCCATAGCTCGCCGTGGACGTAGGGTTTTACGCTCCGGCGGCATGAACCACGTAAAACTCACCGTGTCAAGCTCTTACTAACTCGTCTATCTGCGCAAGCTCTCCGCTAGAGACTAGCCCCACCGAAAAAAGAACCTCCGCGGGCTGCCCAGTGCAGGCCCGGGGGAAGTGTCGACTGAACACTTCGACATTTGGCGTGCCAGGTAGGGGGGCTTATCCCCTTGCGTGACGAGTTTCCGCCGACGAAAATGACCAAGCTTCCTTCAGCGGCAAACTCTCCTCCCCCGCGTTCGCGGCGAACCGTGACCAGGGTGGAGTACATGTCGTCACACTCAGGACGGAGTGTGTCGGCGCAAGGTGGGAGCCAGCAGCCGGCTCTGGCAGCGCCGACCCCGGCAATGCAGGCTCCGACCAGCATGAGATCTTCTGCAACGATAAGCGAACCCCACAGGGGTGCGCTAGCTGCAGCAAGAGCGCTACTGCGCAACCCACCTGCTGGGGACGCACCTCATTCGGTAATCCAGCAGTGGATACGCGAAGTAGACCGCCTCGTCGTCGCCGCAGCAAACCCTCGACTTCGGCGGTGACGACGCTCTGGTCAACCAGGCTGTGTCGCTGACGCGCACGCCAACGGTTGACGGGCAGACGGCGGACTCCAGCTCCACCAGGCTTCCGTCGACGGATCTGAGGGCAGAGCTGGAGCGATGCCGCTTGGGCCAAGATGCCCGAGTGTTCCTCGAGCGACGTCGAGAAAGGCGTCGCTTCCAAGAGGCTGGCGACAGTATGACGTCGGCCTCGACCCAGCCTGAAGGGCAGACCTTCGCCACGCGAGCTCTGCCCCAGGCGTACGCCGTGCAGCATAAGCTACAACCATGTGCTCTGCAAGCGGCGTCCCCGGCCTATGGCGCAACAATGCCCATACTGGGGTACACTGTGTCAGGCGCAACCAAGCGTTCGCTGCGCCAGTACCTGCACTGGGAGCCAGCAACCGGCTCTGGCAGCGCCGACCCCGGCAATGCAGGCTCCAACCAGCGTCAGGTCTTCAGCAGCGTTGGGTGTACCCGGCGGGGGTGCGCCAGCCGCAGCAAGAGCGCTACTGCACAATCCGCCTGCTGGGGACGCGCCTCAGGCAGCGACCCAGCAGTGGATTCGCGAGATAGACCGTCTCGTCGTCGCTGCCGCAAACCTTCGACTTCGGCGGGGACGACGCTCTGGCCAACCGGCTGTGTCGCTGATGCGCACGCCAATTGTTGCCGAGCAGACGGTGGACTCCAGCTCCACCAGGCTTCTGTTGACGGACCTGAGGGCAGAGCCGGAGCGATGCCACTTGGGCCAAGATGCCTGAGTGTTCTTCGAGCGACGTCGAGAAAGGCGCCGCAACCAAGAGGCTGGCGTCAGCATGACGTCGGCCTCGACCCAGCCTGAAGGGCAGATCTTTGCCACGCGAGCTCTGCCCCAGGCATACGCCGCGCAGCATATGCCACAACCATATGCCCCGCAAACGGCGTCCCCGGTCTAGGGAGCAGCCTTGCCCATACCGGGGTACACTGTGCCAGCAGCGAACCAAGCGTTCGCGGCACCAATACCTGCACTGGGAGCCAGCAGCCGGCTCTGGCAGCGCCGACCCCGGCAATGCAGGCTCCAACCAGCGTCAGGTCTTCAGTAGCGCTGGGCGTACCCGGCGGGGGTGCGCTAGCCGCAGCAAGAGTGCTACTGCACAATCCGTCTGCTGGAGACGCGCCTCAGGCAGCGACCCAGCAGTGGATTCGTGAAGTAGACCGTCTTGTCGTTGCCGCCGCAAACCATTGACTTCGGCGGGGACGACGCTCCGGCCAACCGGCTGTGTCGCTGACGCGCACGCCGACGGTTGACGGACAGACGGCGGATTCCAGCTTCACCAGGCTTCCATCGACGGACCTGAGGACTGAGCTGGAACGATGCCACCTGGGCCGAGACGCCCGAGTGTTCCTCGAGCGGCGACGAGAAAGGCGTCGCAGCCAAGAGGCCGGCGTCAGCATGACAACTGCCTCAACCGTGCCTGAGGCGCAGACTTTTGCCACGCGAACTCTGCCCCAGACATACGCCACGCATCATATGCCACAGCCATATGTCCTGCAAACGGCGCCCCCGGTCTATGGCGCAGCCTTGCCCATACCGGGGTACACTGTGCCAGCGGCAAACCAAGCGTTTGCGGAAGCAACGCCTGCAGCAACAGGGGCAGGATGTACGGCCCTGGAGCCCCACCTCCGCTCCACGAGGTGGCCGCGCAAGTTTCGGCCGCACCTGCCCGAGAAGTACGATGGCAGGGTCAACCTGGTGGGGTTCCTCCAGATCCACTCCACCGCCGTACTTGCCGCAGGAGTGGATGACGCCGTCATGGCCAAACTACTTCCCCGTCGCCTTGACCGGCGCAGCCCGGTCTGGGCTAATGGACCTCCCTCAGGGTTCCATAACTTCCTGGGGAGGGCTCTGCCGGCATTTCATCGCCAACTTCGGCAGCTCCTACACCTGTCCCAGCACGGAGCCTGACCTCCACGCCATCAAGCAACAACCTGGGGAGTCGCTGCGCTCCTTCATCCAGCGGTTCTCCCAGGTACGCAACACCATTCCGCATATTCAAAGTGCTTCTGTGGTGGCGGCACTTCGACAGTGTCCGGGACGAGAAGATGCTTGAGAGGCTTGCAACCAGAGAGGTCTGCGATGCCTCCGAGATCTTCAGCCTGGCGGACAAGTGCGCCAGAGCAGCCGCAGGGCGGAGTTGGCACTCACTGCCAGCTTCCGAAGCCGGAAGACAGCCCGAAGACGGCGGAGTTCAAGCTGACTCCCGACCACGTCAGACAGCCAAGAGCCAAGCACTGGCTGACTTCGTGGCTGAGTGGACGCCAACGAAGGCTGACCCAGGGGGCCGCGAAGACGGTGAACCAAAGTACCGAGCTCCGGCCTTCACCGGGCCTCACTGGACGCTCTTCTTCGACGGCTCCTCGCGAAAGCAGGGGGCCGGTGCCGGCGTACTGCTCCTCATGCCATCGGGGGAGCAGTCTGGGTACATGGTGCGTCTCAATTCCAAGGCAACCAACAACTTGGCACAGTATGAAGCACTCATCTTTGGCCTAAAAGACAGTCCTGTCTCTGGGCGCTCGCCAGTTGTTGGCGCAGGGCGACTCCCAGCTAGTTATCAAGCAAGTTAAGGGTGAATGCCCCTGCAATGACCCACAGCTAGCTGCTTATCTGCTCCACATGCGGATGCTGGAGAAAGACTCCCTCGCCTTGGACCTGCGCCATGTACCGCGCGCTGGCACGGCCGCAGCTGACGACCTCTCAATGAAAGCCTCCATCAGAGCCCCTGCGCACGAAGGAGTCTTCGAGAGGACGTTGCTGCAGTCCACAGCCCGGCCCGCCGAGCTGGGCGAAGGGGGCTGAACCAGTGCCTCGAAGCTAGGCAGTCCCGGCGGCCCTGTATGCCGCCAAAGGATCGTAAGAGTCACTGGGGACTCCGTGCAACCCAGCGCTCAAGATCCAGAAGCTCAAGTAGTCCCGATGCATGGACCACGGAGGTCCGGGACTCCTTGAAGGACATCCTTCCTGATGAACGTGCATCTGCTGAACGGATGGTGCGGATGGCTAAGTGCTACGCGCTGGTATCTTTACTGGCGTGGCGCCACGACATCCTATTGCGGTGCATAACCCAGGAGGAAGGCTGCGATTAGCTTGCAGTAGTCCAAGGAGGCGAGTGCTGGGAACGCTCATCGTCCCGCACGTTGGTCGGTTAAGCCACCCGGCATGGCTCCTACTGACCGAGAGCCACCTGGACGCCATCAAACCGGTTAGGGATGCAATGCGTGCCAGGTCCACGCCAAGCAGACCCACACAACCGGTGCAGACGTGCACCCAAAGCCGTCGGGGGATACCGGATCCTCCATGTCGAGGGCCAGCCGGACTTCCCAGGGCCGGGTCACGGGAACTACCCTTCCATATGCGGGGCCGAAGCCGTGCTTCCCCCTGAGATCACGATGGGGGTCCCCCCATGTCCGGCGTACGACGAAGCCACGCATGACCCGCTCTGCGTGAAGACAGGCGCTCCGACGCCACCCCAATAAGTTCACCATGCTTACTTAGGTGTTAATTTAAATTACGCATTAATTTATATGAACACCTCCCCACGCTCTAGACAGTGTGCGTCCATTGTACACTCGGTTCCTCTTTCCTGCTCTCATACATAGTCGATATTTGCCGTCCTGCCGAAGGCGGTAGTGCTTGGGGTACCTGCCAGTGTCTCGGTGGCCTTTTGGATCTCCCCCTGTAAGGGTACTGTACCGCCAGTTGGTCTCCTCCGAGAAAAGACCTACGCTAGACCGGGGGGTCAGGAGCCTTGCTTTGCCCGGTCTTGCACCCAAAGCATGCACACTCTGCCCCCCGGCGCTGCGGTCTGAGTACCAGGGGGCCGGACGGTTACACCCTGACTGGGGCTGGGGCCAGACCTCCGGGACCAAGTGCACTGGATTACCCAAGCCCTGTATTCCGGCCTGGGACAGTAAGCCAAATGAGACTAAGGGACAGGAAAGGGGGGACCACTGAGCAGTTCCGGACTCCGCCTCCACAGCCGGGCCGAGCTCCGAGGCCAGCCCTCGCCCTCCTTTCAGAGGCGAGCGCTGATGCCGGACCTCACGCCCTTCGCTGGCCTGAGCTCCGATGACCTTCGGACCTCACGCCCTTCACTGGCCTGAGCTCCGACGACTTCCGGACTCTGCCCCCATAGCTGGGCCGAGCTCCGAGGCCAGCCCTCGCCCTCCTTTCAGAGGCGAGCGCTGATGCCGGACCTCACGCCCTTCGCTGGCCTGAGCTCCGATGACTTCCGGACTCCGCCTCTACAGCCAGGCCGAGCTCCGATGCCATCCCTCGCCCTCCTCTTAGAGGCGAGCCCTGATGCCGGACCTCACGCCCTACGTGGACCTGAGCTCCGATGACTCCCGGACCTCCGCCCCAACAGCTGGGCCGAGCTCCGATGCCAGGCTTCACCCTCTCCTAAGAGGCTGAACTCCGAAGCCGTCAAGACCCTGCCAGCACAGGGAGTACTCAAGACGAGAAAGTGCACGGAACGGAAGAGACGGAGGTGCCACCTCGGGCTCGCTATCTCCCCCGAGATGGGCCCGGGGGCCACTGTCGGTACCCGCGATATGGGGTACCCCCACGCACAGGGGGAAAATGCCTAAGAAACTCGCCCTTCTCCACAGGGAGAGCTCCGAAGGCGCCACGCGTCCAGCAGGGCCGGACCTCCCTCTCCTCAGAGGAGAGCTCCGGGCTCGCCATGTGGCATACAGAAGCCGGACCTCCCCCTCTGCGGGAGAGAGGTCCGAAGGTGCCACGTATCCGGCGGGGCCGGGCCTCCCTCTCCTCAGAGAGGAGCTCCGGGCCCGCCACGCGGCCGACAGAAGCCGAACCTCCCCCTCCGCGGGGAGAGGTCCAAAGGCTCCACGTGTCCCGCGGGGCCGGACCCCCCCTCTCCTCTGAGGAGGGCTCCAGGCCCGCCACGTGGCCAGCCGAACGGCGCTGCCTGCCCCCGAGCGATAGGCAGCGGGCGTAAAGACGCCCCATACCTTGCCCGTACAAGGTATTCAAGGCCCGCGTCTTCCCAAGACGCGGAGACGCGGAGCACGCCTCTGTCAGGTGCCGTTGCGGCCAGTCGCATCACAGACTGGCGCGCGGTGTCAGAACCTGCCAGCCAATAAACACAACGACAAGACATCCCATGCCGCCCACGCCGTCATCAACCACTACGACTAGCATGCGGCATGGGCAGGGCTGCAAGACGACGAAGACTCAGAAGCCTTCGCCAGAGACAACTACCTGCATAACTGCAGATACGGTAGATGATAGACAATCTCCCCGGGACCACCTGTCGGGTCCCGGGCCCCCTTGTAAGCCACCCGAGTCTTGGACTATAAAAGGCTCGGGTGGGCGACGATAGCAAGGGTTCGCACTTTGCAACTCATACGCTAGCCATACACTCTCAAGCTGTAACTCACCCCCAAGCTCAGGCCTCCAGCCCCGAGCAGCAAGAAATACAGCGAGCTCCATAGCTCGCCGTGGACGTAGGGTTTTACGCTCCGGCGGCCTGAACCACGTAAAACTCGCCGTGTCAAGCTCTTACTAACTCATCCATCTGCGCAAGCTCTCCGCTAGAGACTAGCCCCACCGAAAAAAGAACCTCCGCGGGCTGCCCAGTGCAGGCCCGGGGGAAGTGTCGACTGAACACTTCGACACTGCTCAACTGTCATTTCCCAATCAAGATATGCCTCAGCATCATAAGCACCAGAAAATGAAGGTATGGAAAATTTAACTTTAGCAAAAGGGTCATCAAGAGGGCGGTTATTGTTACCACGCATGTTGTTTCCTACCATACCATGAGTGCTTTGACGAAGGCGTTGACGTAGATGTACATTCTGCGCAGCACGTGTATCCACCTCTCCATTGACATCACACAACACGTCTTCTTTTTCTTCAAAGTTGTTGTGGTGGGTAGCATCATGGCTCTCAAGGGTGTGGGGTATTCTCTGTTCAGCAAGATAATCTTTTACCCCTTGTGTGATTGCTTCCTTGACAGACTTCATCATTTGTTCTATGTAACCCTTCATCTTACTTTTCAAAACACACTCCGTAGGATCAACATGATCTGACATTGTTAGCAAGAATAATATGGAAAACAACAAGATTATCCCTATTAACTACTACGCAATGATGGTGGAACTCACAAAGCAATGGGTCGAGTGTTACCAAGCTCTTACAAGTTTCTTACCACAACAAGGCAAAGGATACCTGGACGACGTGATTCAGCTATTGCAAGGGTCAAAAACTTGTGCTGTTCGAAAGGATGAATGTGGAGTTTGGATGGCCAAATATATGTGAGTAGCACAAAATTCAATAACAGATAGTAATGATGAATAGATGTCCAAACACTTGTCCTAGTTGCTGGCCTGCTCGTGTCTTATCCCGGACGTTATGAACAAGACAGCAAGAAGTATGAATTATAAGGACAATAATTGAGCAGGAACAATTGCACCACAAGGCAAAATAACACACCCAAGTTTTGATATTTGTGCTCCTCTTCACAAATTTCCTTTTCTATATTTTTTCTTTGATTTTTTATATCTGCCATGAAATCATTAGCACTAATATACACGTCGCACAAATTTTCAGCTCACATGAAAAAAAGAAGATGTGGACAACAGAAATTCAATATGTTTCTTTATGATTATTGTTGACCCTTTAGATATCAAATAATCAATCTTCCAAAGTGAATCTGGGCAATGTAATTTAACCCAATGCCAAGGTTATGGCTGTTTTAAGACAGCACCACAGGATTACGTTTTTGGTGGAGCTGAATTGGAAACGGTGGTGAGAAAAAAATTGGATAAGATGGTGACAACGTGTGGGATGGTGTGCGTATATCAAGGAGGATAAACTCACGTAATATGTGATGAAAACTGAAGAACAAGGATAACCCTAGCACAATGAATAGTTATGGTGATCGATTTGATAACGATTGTGGCAGCTAGGGTTTCGATGGAATGCAGCGGATGGAATAACAAAGTAGGAACAAAACACAATTAAACCAGCAACAAAACACGAACTAGGACACGAAGTGTTCGGTCGACACTTCCCCCGGGCCTGCACTGGGCAGCCCGCGGAGGTTCTT
Source organism: Neostapfia colusana (assembly GCA_030760725.1). Taxonomy (NCBI): domain Eukaryota; kingdom Viridiplantae; phylum Streptophyta; class Magnoliopsida; order Poales; family Poaceae; genus Neostapfia; species Neostapfia colusana. Next base: position 21,393,319 of record JASWHV010000017.1, on the reverse strand, counting down.
TTTTCGGTGGGGCTAGTCGCTTGCGGAGAGCTTGAGCGTATGGACGAGTTAGGAAGAGCTTGAAACGGCGAGTTTTACGTGGTTCAGGCCGCCGGAGCGTAAAACCCTACGTCCACGGTGAGCTATGGAGCTCGCTGTATTGCTTGTTGCTCAGAACCGGGGTCCTGAGCTTGGGGATGACTGAAGTCTAGTGTATGAGTTACGGGAGTGCGAACCCAGGGTGCAGATGGTTAGAGTGCGAACCCTTGCTAACGTTGCCAATCCGAGCCTTTTATAGTCCAAGTCTTGTGTGGCTTACAAGGGGGCCCGGGACCCGACAGGTGGTCCCTGGGAGATTGACTGTTATCTACCGTATCTGCAGTTATGCCGGTAGTTGTCTCTGGCGAAGGCTTCTGAGTCTTCGTCTTGTCGCCCTGCCCATGCCGCATGCTAGTCGTAGTGGTTGATGACGGCGGGGGCGGCATGGGATGTCTTGTCGCTGCGTTTATTGGCTGGCAGGCTCTGACTCCTCGCGCCAGTCTGTGATGCGACTGGGCGCAACGGCACCTGACAGAGGCGTGCTCCGCGTCTCCGCGTCTTGGGAAGGCGCGGGCCTTGAATACCTTGTACGGGCAAGTTATGGGGCGTCTTTACGCCCGCTGCCTACTGCTCGGGGGCAGGCAGCGCTGTTCTGCTGGCCACGTGGCTGGCCCGGAGCTCTCCTCAGTGAAGAGGGAGGTCCGGCCCCGCAGGACACGTGGAGCCTTTGGACCTCTCCCCGCCGAGGGGGAGGTCCGGCTTCTGTTGGCCTCGTGGCGAGCCCGGAGCTCCTCTCTGAGGAGAGGGAGGTCCGGCCCCGCTGGACGCGTGGCGCCTTCGGACCTCTCCCCGCGGAGGGGGGAGGTCCGGCTTCTGTAGGCCACGTGGCGAGCCCGGAGCTCTTCTCTGAGGAGAGGGAGGTCCGGCCCTGCCGGACGCTTGGCGCCTTCGGAGCTCTCCCTGCGGAGAAGGGCGAGTTCCTTAGGCATTTTCCCCTGTGCGCAGGGGTACCCTATATCGCGGGTACCGACAGTGGCCCCCGGGCCCATCTCGGGGGAGATAGCGTGCCCGAGGTGGCACCTCCGTCTCTTCTGATCCGCGCACTTTCTCTAGGTCCCGCATTGATCGCTGCCGGAGCACAAACAGTCGCGGGATCATGGGAGCTTGCGCCCACTTGATGGTTATCTTTACTGCGGCGGTTCCCAAGGCTGCCATCCCTGTACGTCGCAGCGCTTTCTTCCGGAACCGCCGAAGCGCCTTGCCGGCTTGTCTTCTAGGGGGACTGACTCCTTGACCCACCGCTTCATTTGGGCGGCTTGGGTCCACTTGTCATCAGCGCCCGGTCTCGGAGCCAATGCGGTCGCCGATGCGATGTACTCGAAGATTTTCGAATCACCTCGAATCGTTCCTGGAAAGTTTTAAAAGGGGATCTTACCCGCATCACGGCTTCCCTTCGCATTTCCTAGCGCTCGTTCTTCCCTTGAACTGTTGCGCCTCGGCTTTCCTGTCCTTGTGCTCTCTTTCGCCATGGCTTCCAACTTGCTCCCGACGCGCCTCGTTCGTTCCTCCAAGCTTGGGCCAGTGCGCAGGCTGCTGGGCTGGCACACGGAAGAACAGAAACACCGGCTTCGCTGGGGATCTCTCCCCCTGATCCTGGAAAAGGGGGAGATGGTCTTCTTCACTGCTTATGCTCTGGCGGGGTTCGTTCCACCGATTTCTTCCTTCTTTGTCACACTGCTGGAGACATATGGGCTCCAGCTCCACCATCTTTCTCCCAACTCCTTCGCAATGGCTGCTGTCTTCGTCCACTTCTGCGAGATGTTTGTGGGGGTGCACGCTTCTGTGACGCTCTTCCGCTATTTCTTTGTGTTGCGGACGACTGGGCACGGCTCGAAGACTCAGATGGGGGCATACTACTTCCAGCACCGCTGCAAGGACGCAAAGGTCTCTGGGTACCTTCTGCCCTTCAGCGCATCAAGGTGGGAAAACTGGAGGGAGAGCTGGGTGGTAGTGCAGACCGACGAGCACGATCGCCTACAACTCCCGACCGCCAGCCCAACCACCGATCGTCGCTTCAGGGAGGAGATCCCTGAGCTGGAGCAGGAGTACGCCCTGGTCTTGGAGCGGATCCGGTTCTTGCCGAACGAGGGGCTGACGTCTCTGATGGTGCTGATGGACTTCATGTCGCGTCGTATTGCACCCTTGCAGCAGCGCAGTCGCCCAGCATGGTACTATACTGGCGAGCAGGACAGTACCAGGCTGGAGAGGGGCCCCGGCTCTGACCCTTCCGACGAGGAGCTGTACGAGATGGTGGGCAAGGTGAGCGGCGACTACATTCCCAGTGGCGACCCCGCCCTTCCGCCCTATGCCACCCCCCTCTTCTTGGAGCCACAGAGGAGGTCGGAGCTCCTGCGGAAGATGCCGAACCTTGACGACATCGGGATCGCCGTTCGGCAGGTCGGGGATGCCTTCCGGGGTATTACGATTCCAGGAACCGAGCGCTCCGGATCAGGGCATGAGGCATCTGCTGCTGCCCAACCCTTCCCAAGAGCCGACGGAACTCAAGCCGCCGACAAAGGGAAGGGTGAAGGAGCCGGCCCCCGGGCATCCAGAGAAGAAACGCGCCCGGTCTCCTCCGAGGGCGCCGCCTGCACCAAGTCAGGGTGCCGGAGTACCCTCGCACCCATCTCCCGGGGGTGCTGGTCCATCAGGTGGCGACCCGAAGAGGCCCCGGGTGTCCCTTCCCAGCGGGTCTCTCCCCGGACAGCGGCAGTCCGAAGTAACCCAAGCACCTCGTCATCCTCCCTCAAGCGGAGGGGTTTCTAGGACAGATGCTGGTGGGGCGACGCCGGCGAGTGTGCCGGGGATCCAGGCGTCACTTCCTGCGACTATTCCAACCGCAGGTCCTGGCGGTTCAACTACAGCCCAGAGGCCGGTGCTGCAAGCCTGTTGGAGCGCTCATGCCGCCCAGTAGTGTTGCTCCTTCTGGCTTGTAGGAGCAGTGTTCTCGTCTCCTCTCTTAGCCTGAGAGCTTTCTTTTCTTGCAGGGACCGACCAGCTGCCGGGGGCGGGCCTCTTACCCAGCCGTCTTCAACCGACAGAGGCTCCGCGCCTCAGCGTCTGGGAACCATGGTGGCTCCCATGGTCCCCAAATCGACGGGGGCCTCCTCTGTGCCGGCGAGTTCACCCTCCGTGGTGGCCGCCCCCGCTCCTATCCGCCCTCCTTCACCAGCCCAGAAATCCGGTCCTTAGACCGGGAGGGCCGCTGTAGGTGCGCCTGCTGGCCCCCTGGCCTCCTTAGGACAGCGCCCCACTCTGGTTGCTGAGGCCCCGGCGCCTCCGCCGGTCTTAGACTCGACGGGGGGGGGGGGGGGGGTCAGGGGCGTGACTCCTGTCCCCTCTGTCCCGGCGCCCGTGTGGGATGCCCTGGGGCGTGTCCAGGCCAGCGCCTGGCAGATCCAATCCGCCTTCGAGCAGGAGCCGGGGGCGCTGGCCGGCGAGAGGGAACGCCTTCTCAGCTGGCAGCAGCGGGCCCAGGAGGCTAAGGCGGACCATGACTCGAGGCAGTCAAGGCTCGAGGCCAAGAGTGCTCTGCTTGTCACTCAGAAGAAGGCCATTAGCCGCTTGGAGTCAGAGACCCGGCGGCTCCGTGCCTCCTACCGCGAGGCTCTGGCCCACGTTGAAGCCAATGCTGAGGAGCGTTCCGCCGCCGCGGAGGAGTTGCGGCTGCAGGTAGCTCGCCGAGAGTGCGCCATCACCGATCGGGAACGCGCTGCAGCGGCCGAGGAGGTGAAGACCACTGCCCGGTTGAGGACCAAGGTGGGGGAGATAAGGGCTCGGACCGAGGAGCTGGAGCTCCGTGAGTCGGCTGTTGCCGCGAGGGAGGAGCAGTTCTCCCAGGAGCGCCAGGCGGCGATGGATCGCGAGCTGGCGGCTCGACAAGAGGTAGAGAAACTCCAGTCCTTGCGGTCTGCCGAGGCCCAGGCAGTCTGGGGCTTTATTGCCAAGGCAGGGTCCGCCTTGGCTCCTCTTGGTTTCAGCCCTGTGCAGATGGAGGCTCCGGCGCGGCCGATGTCCGAAGCGATCCCGGCACTTGAGTCCATCGGCGACTGTCGAAGTGTGCGGTCGACACTTCCCCCGGGCCTACACTGGACAGCCCGCAGAGGTTCTTTTTTCGGTGGGGCTAGTCCCTTGCGGAGAGCTTGCGTGGATGGACAAGTTAGTAAGAGCTTGACACAGTGAGTTTTACGTGGTTCAGGCCGCCGGAGCGTAAAACCCTACGTCCACGGCGAGCTATGGAGCTCGCTGTATTGCTTGCTGCTCAGGGCTGGAGTCCTGAGCTTGGGGGTGAGTTACAGCTTGGGTGTGAATGGCTAGCATATGAGTTTCAGAGGTGCGAACCCTTGCTATCGTCGCCTACCCGAGCCTTTTATAGTCCAAGACTCGGGTGGCTTACAAGGGGGGCCTGGGGAGATTGACTATTATCTACCGTATCTGCAGTTATGCCGGTAGTTGTCTCTGGCGAAGGCTTCCAAGTCTCCGTCTTGCCGCCCTGCCCATGCTGCATGCTAGTCGTAGTGGTTGATGACGGCGCAGACGGCATGGGATGTCTTGTCGCGGCGTTTATTAGCTGGCAGGTTCTGACACCGCGCGCCAGTCTGTGATGCGACTGGGCGCAACGACACCTGACAGAGGCGTGCTCCGCGTCTCCGCGTCTTGGGAAGACGCGTGCCTTGAATGCCTTGTATGGGCAAGGTATGGGTCGTCTTTACGCCCGCTGCCTATCGCTCGGGGGCAGGCAGCGCCGTTCTGCTGCCACGTGGCGGGCCCAGAGCCCTTCTCAGAGGAGAGGGGGGCCCGGCCCGCGGGGCACGTGGAGCCTCCGGACCTCTCCCCGCGGAGGGGGAGGTTCGGCTTCCATCGGCCACGTGGCGGGCCCGGAGCTCCCCTTTCAGGTGAGGGAGGTCCGGCCCCGCTGGATGCTTGGCACCTTCGGACCCCTCACCCACGGAGGGGGAGGTCCGACTTCTGTATGCCATGTGGCGGGCCCGGACCTCTGCTCTGAGGAGAGGGAGGTCCGGCCCCGCCGGACGCGTGGCGCCTTCGGAGCTCTCCCTACGGAGAAGGGCGAGTTCCTTAGGCATTTTCCCCTGTGCGTGGGGGTACCCCATATCGCAGGTACCGACAGTGGCCCCCGGGCCCATCTCGGGGGAGATAGCGAGCCCGAGGTGGGGCCTCCGTCTCTTCTGATCCGCGCACTTTCCCTAAGTCCCGCATTGACTGCTGCCGGAGCACGAACGGTCGCAGGATCGTGGGAGCGTGCGCCCACTTGATGGTTGCTTTTACTGCGGCGGTTCCCAATACTGCCACTTCTGCATGTTGTAGCGCTTTCTTCGGGAACCGCCAAAGTGTCTTGCCGGCTTGTCTTCTTAGGAGACTGACTCCTTGACCCACCGCTTCAGTCGGGTGGCTTGGGTCCACCTGTCATCGGCGCTCGGTCTCGGAGCCGAAGCGGTTGCCGATGCGGCGTACTCGAAGAGTTCCGAATCGCTTGGGATTGCACCCGGGGAGGTGTGAAAAGAAACCGCCACGTGGGTACGCTCCCCTTATAAGGATTCCAGCCCTTGCGCCTCCCTCGAGTCTCTGCAGTCTTGTCTTCTTCCATGGCTCCTAACCCGCCTTACGGGGGGAGAATCGCTTGGGATTGCCTCCAGCGACGGCGTCTGCACCAAGTCTGGGACCCAGGGAGCCTGCCTGCCTTGCCTCTGGTGGTGGCGCCTCCAAGGGGTCTCTGGTTTGTCCTCCCGACGGGGCCCTTCCTTGGTGACGGCAGGCAGAAAGCTCCCTGGCGTTGCGTCCCTTCTCAGATGGTGGAGTCTTCAAAGAAACCGCTGAAGTACCAAGGAGAATTCCAGGCGCCAGAGTCTCCGAGGAGACCGCTGAAGCTGCGGAGGGGGCCTCAGGAGCACCCTTGACGACACCGGCTTTTGTGCCGGTGATGAGGGAACTTCAGGAGAAGGAAACCGCTGATGCACCAAGGAGGATCCTAGGCGGCAGAGTCTCCAAGAAGACCGTTGAAGCTGCGGAGGGGGCCTGAGGAGCACCCTTGATGATACCGGCCTTTGCGCTGGCGATGAGGGAGGCGCTCTCCCGCTCCCTGCGCGGCCGATCTTGCAACTTCTAGACTCTGGTCATGTCAGGGGAACCTTGGGGCTTGTTTCTTTCTTTTTCATCGAGTTTGTAGCCCAGCTCATGGAGCCTTGCATAGTTTGACTCTTATAGATATTTGTGTCTGTGATGCCTTTTCTCTCCTTCTTGGCTTTGCCTGACTGAGTCCTTAGCTCCGCAAGGTACTCAGAGGCCTTCTCCAATCTCGGAGCTCTGCACAGACACCTTCCCCGGGTCCTAACAATGTTAGGGGCCCCCGGGGGTCTCCGGATCTCGCCCTATGGGGAGCTCCAAATTTGCCTGCCACATGGCGGGTCCGGAGCCCCTCCTTAGGAGGTGGGAGCTCTGGCCCTGCTGGACACATAGGGCTTTCGGAGCCCTCCCACCGGGGGGGAGGTCCGGTTTCCGCCTGCCACGTGGCGAGTCCGGAGCCCGGGCCTCACCCCTGCTGAAGGTGCGGGACCCAGTCCTTCCAGTCCTAGGCCAGGGTAGTTGATATCTCCTTTGCCCCCGCTTCATGCAGTCCCTGCTGCCGTAACCTGGAGGTCCTGCACACAGGTAGAGGAAAAAGTAATTCTCCTTGGGAGCTTCCCCTCCCTTAACTCATAATCTTATTCGACTTATGGCCCCTAACCATATGCTCGGTGCTTGGGGACAGTAGTGCGCGAAGCGTTCGGGGGCTCAGGGCCCCCCTCGACTATCGGCAGGTACCCCCGATGCACCCGCCTCGGGTAGGGCAGCGAATGCCGACTAGTGGTGAGAATGAGAAGCAGGAGCTGAGCACATGGCAGTCATGCGCCGCGAGGGTAGTCATAAAAAACTTAGTACACAATTTAAATAAGTGCGAGGAAAGAGCAAAGTAGAACAGGTTTGCAAGGCTTCGCACTTTGCAACTCATACGGTAGCCATACACTCTCAAGCTGTAACTCACCCCCAAGCTCAGGCCTCCGGCCCTGAGCAGCAAGCAATACAGCGAGCTCCATAGCTCGCCGTGGACGTAGGGTTTTCCGCTCCGGCGGTCTGAACGACGTAAAACTCGCCGTGTCAAGCTCTCGCTAACTCGTCCATCTGCGCAAGCTCTCCGCTAGGGACTAGCCCCTCCGAAAAAAGAACCTCCACAGGCTGCCCAGTGCAGGCCCAGGGGAAGTGTCGATCGCACACTTCGACATTTGGCGCGCCAGGTAGGGGGCTTTTCCCCTAGCGCGACAAGTTTCCGCCGACAAAGATGACCAAGCTTCCTTCAACGGCAAACTCTCCCCCTCCGCATTCACGGCGAACCGTGACCACTGGGGAGTACATGTCGACACACTCAGGACGGAGTGTGTCGGCACAAGCGGGTAGCCAGCAGCCGACTCCGGCAACGCCGACTCCGGCTAGGTAGGCCCCGACCAGTGTGAGGTCTTCTGCAGCGCTGAGCGTACACCATGGAGGTGCGCTAGCTGCAGCAAGAGCGCTGCTGCGCAACCCACCTGCGGGAGATGCGCCCCATTCAGTGACCCAGCAGTGGTTCCACGAGGTGGACCGCCTCGTCGTCGCCGGCGCGAACCCTCGATTTTGGCGAGGACGGCGCCCAGGACAACCGGCTGTGTCGCTGATGCGCACACCCACGGTTGACGGGCTGACGGCGGATTCCAGCTCCTCCAGGCTCCTGTCGACGGACCTGCGAAGGGAACTGGAACGGTGCCACTTGGGGCAGGACGCCCGGGTGTACCTCGAGCGACGCCGAGAAAGGCGTCGCAACCATGAGGCAGGTGACAGCATGTCGTCGGCCTCGACACAACCAGAAGGGCAGGTCTTCGCCATGCGAGCCCCGCCTCAGGCATATGCTGCGCCGCATATGCCACAACCATATGCGCCGCAAGTAGCGGCCCCGGTCTATGGTGCAGCCATGCCCATGCCGGGATATGCGGTGCCAGGCGCGAACCAAGCGTTCTCAGCACCAGTACCTGCAGCAGCAGGTGCAGGATGTGCGGCCCTTGCACCCCACCTTCGCTTCGCAAGGTGGCCACGCAAGTTTCGCCCGCATCTGCCCGAGAAGTACGACGGTAGCGTCAACCCAGCGGAGTTCCTCCAGATCTACTCCACCGCCGTACTTGCCGCAGGAGGGGATGAGGCTGTCATGGCCAACTACTTCCCCGTCGCCTTGACCGGCCCAGCTCGGTCTTGGCTCATGAATCTACCTCAGGGGTCCATAACCTCCTGGGGAGAGCTCTGCCGGCAGTTCATCGCCAACTTCGGCAGCTCCTACACCCGTCCTGGCACGGAGCTTGACCTCCACGCCGTCAAGCAACAACCTGGGGAGTCGCTGCACTCATTCATCCAGCGGTTCTCTCAGGTACGCAACACCATCCCGCATATCCAAAGCGCCTCTGTGGTGGTGGCGTTCCGACAGGGTGTCCGGGACGAGAAAATGCTTGAGAAGCTCGCGACCAGAGAGGTCCGCGACGTCTCGGAGCTCTTCAGCCTGGCGGACAAGTGCGCCAGAGCAGCTGAAGGGCGGAACTGGCACGCTCTGCCGACCTCCGAGTCAGGAGGACAGCCCGGGTCCGGTGCTGCTTCCTATGGGGGTGGCAAGAAGACCAAGAACCGGGGGGGTGGCAAGATGAAGTCACCATTCACGGCCCCCGTCGCCGCAGCTGCGACGACCAGTGGAGCTCGGGGGCCACGCCCCGACAAAAGGCAGCGGCAGTCACCGGCCCCAGACTGTGACCAAGGCGGGCTATGCCCCGTGCATGGCACCTGCAACCATACTGCTGCCGAGTGCTGGGAGATCCAGAGGCTCGCAGAGCGCTTGTGCAAAGGAAGACAGCAGAGGGCTGAAGCACCGCCCTACGCTCAGAGGAATGGCAAACAGAAGGCCGATGCCCCAGTCACCGCTGCCCACCAGGTGGGGTTCCAGGAGCCTCAGCTGTCATAAAGACAGTGCATGACGGTGATGACTCCAGTTCCGACGGTGACGGGCCAGGGCGTTAGCCAACTACAGCACGCTTCCGTGCCTCGAACATACCTCTCGGGGGCCGCCTAAGGTCCGTCAACCCGTTGAAGGCCTTGCCAGAAGGGGAAGACGCCTTAGGTCATCCAAGGCGAGCCCGGGTCCACCTACCCCTTGAACGCCTTAGCCAGAAGGGGAGAACTCCCCGGGGGCCCCCGAGAGAAGCCGCGCAGGACCTGATCCAGCGTGAAGATAACAACCTCGACAAGACTCGGCTTGCAGGGAACACCCCACAACGCACGGTCCCGGCTAATGCTCTAAGCACTACCGCCAAAGAACCAAACGCGATGGGGGCCTGCAAGAGGGCGACCTGGTGAAGCGGCACGCTATATTCCAAGAAGGACCCATAAGCTCTCCCCCAGCAGGGAAGGTCCCTTCCGAATCATGAAAGCTGCCGCCCCAGGTACACATGCCTTTCAACCGAGAGTGGGATCCATTCCCAAAAAAATCCTTGCCATGAAGCAACACTGTAAGTCCTACTTACTGAGCGTCGGTAGAACAGGGTTATTCACTTCTGTAATAGACCCCATAGAATTTAGGAACAGAGCTTGGGGTAGCTAAGTCTCAAGGGACGGTACAGGACTACGTCCAGTTTAGCCTGGTTCCGACCCTAATAGCGTAGAGTCTTGCTTCCCTTGTAGACGAGGCGGAACATTGCCCCCATGTACAGCCAGAATTCCACCTATGGGCACGAATACAGAAACCTGTTCTACTTAGCTCTCTCTCATGCGCTCATTTAAATTATGCATTAATTTTTATGACCGCACTATCTCTGTATGTTCATCGTACATCTAGCTCCCCCTCTCCTGTGCTCATCCATACTCGGCATTTGCTATCCTACCGAAGGCGGCTGCGCTTGAGGCACCTGCCGATGGCCGAGTGAGTCTCTCGGGCCTCCCCCAGTCAGGTGTTGCGGTGCCAGTTGGTCACCTCCAGGAAAGGCCAGCGTTGTGCATGGGGGGTCCAGGGTGCGTATCCAGCTTAGCCGGCCCAGAGCCCAAAGCATGCGCATCCTGCCCTCTGGAGGTCCAGGGGAGTACGTCCGCTTTGCCTGGTCATGAACCAAAAGCGCGTGCACTCTGCTTCCCCAGCGCATGGCCCCGTACTAGGGATCGGACGGCCGTACCCGGACCTCGGAGTGAGCCAGAGCTCCGGCGCCTCGATCACAGAATTGCCCAAGCCCCGTATAGCGGGTCAGGACCATAAGACGGATAAGACTAGGAGACGGGAGGGGAGGACCCCCCGAGGAGAATTACGTTTCCTCTGCCTGTGTGCAGGACCTCCAGGTTACGGCAACAGGGACTGCATGAAGCGGGGGGAAAGGAGCTACCAGCTACTCCGGCCTGGGACTGGAAGGACCGGGACCTGCCCCTCCAGCAGGGGCGGGGCCCGGGGGCCCCACGTGTCCAGCGGGCCCGGAACTCTCTCCTCCCTTGAGGAGGGCTCCGGGCTCGCCACGTGGCAGGCAGGAACCGGACCTCCCCCCTCAGTGGGAGGGCTCCGAAAGCCCTACGTGTCCAACATGGCCGGAGCTCCCGTCTCTTGAGGAGGAGCTCCGGACCCGCCACGTGGCAGGCAGATTTGGAGCCCCCCATAGGGCGAGGTTCGGAGACCTCCGGGGGCCCCTAACACGGTTAGGACCCGGGAAGGGTGTCTGTGCGAAGCTCCGAGATTGGAAATGGCCTCTGAGTACCTTGCGGAGCTAAGGACTCAGCCAGGCAAAGCCAAGAAGGAGAGAAAAGGCATCACAGACACAAGTACCCAAGAGAGTCAAATTAAGCAAGGCTCCATGAGCTGGACTACAGACTCGATAAAAAAGGGAGAAACAAGTCCTAGGGACCTCCCAGCTCTCGCCGGAACCTTGTGGCTACAAGGGCGGCCACATCCTCGACTTCAGCCCTGGCAGCTTCCTCCCGCTCCGCGGCAAGGCCCTCTCTCGCTGGCTCTAGCGAAAAAGAGGGGTCGCGGCTCTTGAAGCATGCCAGCACATGCGAAGCGACCTCTAAAGCTAAGCCGCGGCCCTCGGCCTCAAGCTCGCTGGCGACCATCGAGTCGAGTCTGTCCAGCTTGGCGCCGATCGACTCCAACGCAGGGATGACCTCTGCCACCTTCAATGCGAGAGTCGCGGCCCTCACCGGACTGAAGCCAAGAGGGATCAGGGCGGAACCCGCTCAATCCACGAAGCTTGAGACCGCAAGAGCCTCGGAGGACCGCAAGGCTGAGAGCTCCTCCACCTCGCGGCTGGCCGTCTGCAGAGCCTCCAGGTTCCTCTCGGAGAATTCCTTCTCTTTGGCCGCCAGGGAACTCTCCCGAAGGTGGAGAGTCTTGGCCAGCCGCTCCAACTCAGCGGCTGTCGGTACCTGAGATATGGGGTACCCCCGCGCACAGGGTAAAATGCCTAAGGTACTCGCCCTTCTCCGCAGGGATAGCTCCGAAGGCGCCACGCGTCCGGCGGGGCCGGACCTCCCTCTCCTCAGAAGAGAGCTCCAGGCCCGCCACGTGGCATACAGAAGCCGGACCTCCCCCTCCGCGGGAGAGAGGTCCGAAGACACCACGCGTCCAGCGGGGCCGGACCTCCCTCTCCGCAGAAGAGAGCTCCGGGCCCGCCACGTGGCATACAGAGGCTGGACCTCCCCCTCCGCGGGGAGAGGTCCGGAGGCTACACGTGCCCCGCAGGCTGGACCCTTCTCGCCTCAAAGAAGGGCTCCGGACCCGCCACATGTCCAGAAGAACGGTGCTGCCTGCCCCCGAGCGGTAGGCAGCGTGCGTAAAGGCGCCCCACACCTTTCCCGTACAAGGTATTCAAGGCCCGCGTCTTCCCAAGACCCGGAAACGCGGAGCACGCGTCTGTCAGGTGCCGTTGCGCCCAGTCGCATCACAGACTGGCGCGCGGTGTCAGAACCTGCCAGCCAATAAACGCCGCGACAAGACATCCCATGCGGCCTGCGCCGTCATCAACCACTACGACTAGCATGCGGCATGGGCAGGGCGGCAAGATGAAGACTCAGAAGCCTTCGACCAGAGGCAACCACCGGCGTAACTACAGATACGGTAGATAATAGACAATCTTCCCGGGACCACCTGTCGGGTCCCGGCTTCCCTTGTAAGCCGCCCGAGCCTTGGACTATAAAAGGCTCGGGTAGGCGTCGATAGCAAGGGTTCACACTTTGCAACTCATACGCTATCCATACACTCTCAAGCTGTAACTCACCCCCAGGCTCAGGCCTACGGCCCTGAGCAGCAAGCAATACAGTGAGCTCCATAGCTCGCCGTGGACGTAGGGTTTTACGCTCCGGCGGCCTGAACCACGTAAAACTCGCCGTGTCAAGCTCTCGCTAACTCGTCCATCCGCGCAAGCTTTCCGCTAGTAGACTAGCCCCGCCGAAAAAAGAACCTCCGCGGGCTGCCCAGAGCAGGCCCGGGGGAAGTGTCGATCGCACACTTCGACATTTGGCGCGCCAGGTAGGGGGCCTTTCCCCTAGCGCAACGAGTTTCCGCCGACGAAGATGACCAAGCTTCCTTCAACGGCAAACTCTCCCCCTCCGCGTTCACGGCGAACCGTGACCACTGGGGAGTACATGTCGACACACTCAGGACGGAGTGTGTCGGCACAAGCGGGCAGCCAGCAGCCGACTCCGGCAACGCCGACTCCGGCTATGCAGGCCCCGACCAGCGTGAGGTCTTCTGCAGCGCTGAGCGTACACCATGGAGGTGCGCTAGCTGCAGCAAGAGCGCAGCTGCGCAACCCGCCTGCGGGGGATCCGCCCCATTCAGCGACCCAGCAATGGGTCCACGAGGTGGACCGCCTCGTCGTTGCCGCCGCGAACCCTCGGTTTCGGCGAGGACGACACCCAGGGCAACCGGCTGTGCCGCTGACGCGCACACCCACGGTTGACGGGCTAACGGCAGATTCCAGCTCCTCCAGGCTCCTGTCGACGGACCTGCGAAGGGAACTGGAACGGTGCCACTTGGGGAAGGACGCCCGGGTGTACCTCGAGCGACGCCGAGAAAGGCGTCGCAACCAGGAGGCAGGCGACAGCATGTCGTCGGCCTCGACACAACCAGAAGGGCAGGTCTTCGCCATGCGAGCCCCGCCACAGGCATATGCTGCGCAGCATATGCCACAACCATATGCGCCACAAGTAGCGGCCCCGGTCTATGGTGCAGCCTTGCCCATGCCGGGATACGAAGCGCCAGGTGCGAACCAAGCGTTCGCAGCGCCTATACCTGCCACAGCAGGTGCAGGATGTGCGGCCCTTGCACCCCACCTTCGCTTCGCAAGGTGGCCACGCAAGTTCCGCCCGCACCTACCCGAGAAGTACGATGGCAGCGTCAACCCGGCGGAGTTCCTCCAGATCTACTCCACCGCCGTACTTGCCGCAGGAGGGGACGAGGCTGTCATGGCCAACTACTTCCCCGTCGCCTTGACCGGCTCAGCCCGGTCTTGGCTCATGAATCTACCTCAGGGGTCCATAACCTCCTGGGGTGAGCTTTGCCGTCAGTTCGTCGCCAACTTCGGCAGCTCCTACACCCGTCCCGGCACGGAGCTTGACCTCCACGCCGTCAAGCAACAACCTGGGGAGTCGCTGCGCTCTTTCATCCAGCGGTTCTCTCAGGTGCGCAACACCATCCCACATATCCAAAGCGCCTCTGTGGTGGTGGCGTTCCGACAGGGTGTCCAGGACGAGAAAATGCTCGAGAAGCTCGCGACCAGAGAGGTCCGCGACGTCTCGGAGCTCTTCAGCCTGGCGGACAAGTGCGCCAGAGCAGCTGAAGGGCGGAACTGGCACGCACTGCCGACCTCCGAGTCAGGAGGGCAGCCCGGGTCCTGTGCTGCTGCCTATGGGGGTGGCAAGAAGACCAAGAACCGGGGGGGTGGCAAGATGAAGTCACCATTCACGGCCCCCGTCGCCGCAGCTGCGACGACCAGTGGAGCTCGGGGGCCACGCCCCGACAAAAGGCAGCGGCAGTCACCGGCCCCAGACTGTGACCAAGGCGGGCTATGCCCCGTGCATGGCACCTGCAACCATACTGCTGCCGAGTGCTGGGAGATCCAGAGGCTCGCAGAGCGCTTGCGCAAAGGAAGACAGCAGAGGGCTGAAGCACCGCCCTACCCTCAGAGGAATGGCAAACAGAAGGCCGATGCCCCAGTCACCGCTGCCCACCAGGTGGGGTTCCAGGAGCCTCAGCGTGTCATAAAGAGAGTGCATGGCGGTGAGGACTCCAGTTCCGACGGTGACGGGCCTGGGCGTTAGCCAACTACAGCACACCTCCGTGCCTCGGACATACCTCTCGGGAGCCGCCTAAGGTCCGTCAACCCCTTGAAGGCCTTGCCAGAAGGGGAAGACGCCTTAGGTCATCCAAGGTGAGCCCGGGTGCACCTACCCCTTGAAGGCCTTAGCCAGAAGGGGAGAACTCCCCGGGGGCCCCCGAGAGAAGCCGCGCAGGGCCTGATCCAGCGTGAAGATAACAACCTCGACAAGACTCGGCTTGAAGGGAACACCCCACAATGCACGGTCTCGGCTAATGCTCTAAGTGCTACCGCCAAAGAACCAAACGTGACGGGGGCCCGCAAGAGGGCAACCTGGTGAAGCGGCACGCTATATTCCAAGAAGGACCCATAAGCTCTCCCCCAGCAGGGAAGGTCCCTTCCGAATCATGAAAGCTGCCACCCCAGGTACACATGCCTTTCAACCGAGAGTGGGATCCATTCCCAAAAAATCCTTGCCATGAAGCAACACTGTAAGTCCTACTTACTGAGCATCGGTAGAACAGGGTTATTCACTTCTGTAATAGACCCCATAGAATTTAGGAACAGAGCTTGGGGTAGCTAAGTCTCAAGGGATGGTACAGGACTATGTCCAGTTTAGCCTGGTTCCGACCCTAAGCGCGTAGAGTCTTGCTTCCCTTGTAGACGAGGCGGAACATTGCCCCCATGTACAGCCAGAATTCCACCTATGGGTACGAATACAGGGACCTGTTCTACTTAGCTCTCTCTCATGCGCTCATTTAAATTATGCATTAATTTTTATGATCGCACTATCTCTGTATGTTCATCGTACATCTAGCTCCCCCTCTCCTGCGCTCATGCATAGTCGGCATTTGCTATCCTACTGAAGGCGGCTGCGCTTGAGGCACCTGCCGATGGCCGAGTGAGTCTCTCGGGCCTCCCCCAGTCAGGTGTTGCGGTGCCAGTTGGCTGCCTCCAGGAAAGGCCAGCGTTGTGCATGGGGGGTCCAGGGTGCGTATCCAGCTTAGCTGGCCCAGAGCCCAAAGCATGCGCATCCTGCCATCCGGAGGTCCAGGGGAGTACGTCCGCTTTGCCTGGTCATGAACCCAAAGCGCGTGCACTCTGCTTCCCCAGCGCATGGCCCGGTACTAGGGATCGGACGGCCGTACCCGGACCTCGGAGGGAGCCGGAGCTCCGGCGCCTCGTGCACAGAATTGCCCAAGCCCCGTATAGCGGGTCAGGACCATAAGACGAATAAGACTAGGAGACAGGAGGGGAGGACCCCCCGAGGAGAATTACGTTTCCTCTGCCTGTGTGCAGGACCTCCAGGTTACGGCAACAGGGACTGCATGAAGCGGGGGGAAAGGAGCTACCAGCTACACCAGCCTGGGACTGGAAGGACCGGGACCTGCCCCTCAAGCAGGGGCGGGGCCCGGGGGCCCCACGTGTCCAGCGGGCCCAGAACTCTCTCCTTCCTTGAGGAGGGCTCCGAGCTCGCCACGTGGCAGGCAGGAACCGGACCTCCCCCCCCCCCCAGTGGGAGGGCTCCGAAAGCCCTACGTGTCCAACATGGCCGGAGCTCCCGTCTCTTGAGGAGGAGCTCCGGACCCGCCACGTGGCATGCAGATTTGGAGCCCCCCATAGGGCGAGGTTCGGAGACCTCCGGGGCCCCCTAACACGGTTAGGACCCGGGGAGGGTGTCTGTGCGAAGCTCCGAGATTGGAAATGGCCTCTGAGTACCTTGCGGAGCTAAGGACTCAGCCAGGCAAAGCCAAGAAGGAGAGGAAAAGCATCACAGACACAAGTATCCAAGAGAGTCAAATTAAGCAAGGCTCCATGAGCTGGACTACAGACTCGATAAAAAAGGGAGAAACAAGTCCTAAGGACCTCCCGGCTCTCACCGGAACCTTGCGGCTACAAGGGCAGCCATATACTCAACTTCAGCCCTGGCAG
The DNA here is from genome assembly GCA_030760725.1 of Neostapfia colusana. NCBI lineage: Eukaryota > Viridiplantae > Streptophyta > Magnoliopsida > Poales > Poaceae > Neostapfia > Neostapfia colusana. The sequence goes on along the minus strand of JASWHV010000017.1, from coordinate 21,376,958 downwards.
CTTCCTCCCGCTCCGCGGCTGGGCCCTCTCTCGCTGGATCTAGCGAAAAAGAGGGGTCGCGGCTCTTGAAGCATGCCAGCACATGCGAAGCGACCTCTAAAGCTAAGCTGCGGCCCTCGGCCTCAAGCTCGCTGGCGACCACCGAGTCGAGTCTGTCCAGCTTGGCGCCGATCGACTCCAATGCAGGGATCACCTCTGCCACCTTCAGTGCGGGAGTCGCGGCCCTCACCGGACTGAAGCCAAGAGGGATCAGGGCGGACCCCGCTCGGTCCACGAAGCTTGAGACCGCAAGAGCCTCGGAGGACCGCAAGGCTGAGAGCTCCTCCACCTCGCGGCGGGCCACCTGCAGAGCCTACAGGTTCCTCTCGGAGAATTGCTTCTCCTTGGCCGCCAGGGAACTCTCCCGAAGGTGGGGAGTCTTGGCTAGCCGCTCCAGCTCAGCGGCCTTGAAGCCGGCGGTCAACTCCCGGTCCAAGACCGCCCGGCGATCATGAGAGACCTGTTCCTCCCTCAAGTCGAGGTCTGCCTTCAGAATCTCCAGCTCCTCCATCTGAGCTCGGAGGTCATCCTCGCCCGCAGCCAGCTGCGCAGCGACCCTCTCTGCCTCAGCTGCCACGGAACGCTCCCGCTCCTCAACGGCGAGTTCACGGCGCTCCAACCGCTGCCGTATTTCCACAGCAGCAGAGAGGCTCTCTTCGGCCCGGGCGTGTGCCTCCAGGGCCTCCCTGTTGATCCGCCGTGATTGGGTGTCCATGCGGTCAACAGCCCGCTTCATCCGGTCGACGAGCGCTTCCCTGAAGTCGAGCAACTCCTGCCTGGAGTCAAGTTCACTCTTAACCTTTGCGGTCCTCTCCTGCAAAAGGTTCTCCCAGGTGAGGAGGCGATCCCGTTCAACCGTATACTCCTCCCGCTCGCGCCCTAATGCAGCCAAGACCTGCCGAACGCTCGTCTCGGAAAGCACAAAGGCATCCGCTAGAGGCAATGGAGCAACAGAGGCCGGGGCAGTCCCCCCGACCTCCTCCATTACCTCGTCCTCAGGGAGAGTCGACGCACCAGCAACTGAGAGGAGACACCGATCAGGTGAAGCTGGCTCCGAGGCACTGGCAGCCAGGCCTGCCGTGCTCTCTTCAGCTACTGGCTCCTTGATCTAAGGAGAGGGGCGAACAGGGGAAGGCGGTGCTGGAGAAAAGGCCGGGCCGCCTAGTGCAGGGTCAACCTGCGCCGGCTTGGGGGCCGCGGTGGCCGTCTCGGCAGGAAGAGACGACGCCGCCGCGGAGTCCGGGCACACCGGAACAGGAGAAGTTCGCGCTGGCCTGGGGGCCGCGGCAGTTGTCCCTGGCTCCGAACACTGCGGCACAGATTCCCCGCAAGACGGGGAAGGCCGGGAAGCGCGGACACTCCAGCGGGCTCTGAACCCCGACTTCAGAGCCGGGGTAGGACTTCCAGAGCCCGCAACTGTCGCCGACGACCGCCCTGCAGTCGCTTGGACTGGCGGAACAGGGGACGCCCCAGAGGCTTCCCCCAGCGCATCAACCCGGGGCCTCTTCGAGTCGCCACCGGAGGGAGTGTCAGGCACCCCAGAATCCCGACTTGGCACCGACGCCGTTGCTGGAGGAGATCAAGCGCGTTTCTTCTCTGGCAGCGGGGTGGAAGCCATGGCAAGGGAGAACTCAAAAGCACAAGAGTCCGAGAAGAAATGCTGAGAAGTGCGAAGGGAAGCTGCAATAGGGGTAAGACCCCCTCTAAAAAGCTTCCCGGTGCAATTCTAAGCGATTCGGAACTCTTCGAATATCCCGCACCGGCAACCGCTTCGGTTCCTAGACCAAATGCCGATGACGGGTGGGCCCAAACCGCTTAACTAAAGCGGTGGGGTCAAGAAGTCAGCCTCCTGAGAAGATGAGCCGGCAAGGCACTTCGGCGGTTCCCGAAGAAAGCGCCGCAACGTGCAGAAGTGGCAGCCTTGGGAACCGCCGCAGTAAAAGCAATCATCAAGTGAGCGCACGCTCTCACGACCCCGCGGCCGTTCGTGCTCCGGCAGCGGCCAATTCGGGACTTAGAGGAAGTGCGCAGATCGGAAGAGACGGAGGTCCCACCTCGGGCTCGCTATCTCCCCCGAGATGGGCCCGGGGGCCACTGTCGGTACCTGAGATATGGGGTACCCCCGCGCACAGGGTAAGATGCCTAAGGTACTCGCCCTTCTCCGCAGGGAGAGCTCCGAAGGCGCCACACGTCCGGCGGGGCCGGACCTCCCTCTCCTCAGAGGAGAGCTCCGGGCCCGCGAATGTAAAAGCCCAAGAAAAGGGACTTCTAAAAAAAACTTTTCTTCACTTCACCACACCTCAGCTCTTGTTGTGGATGGCTGGTAAGGAATGGGAGGAGCAAGTAACCTCTATCAAAGAAGTGGTTAGAGGGGAAACTTACACTTTCACAACATGGGAAAATTATACACATATGATCACACATGAGAGTGTGTTTCCAAACGGTTGCATTCAAACTCAGGATTTCAGCAGCTAAACCAAGGATCAAAGTGCATAATTGGATTCCTCAGGTCCAAATTAGTGGGGAGGCAAAGTTTCAGAAATTTTCAAAAAGATTTGCTACCCATTCTTCCAAAAAGGATACAAATATGCCAAGAATTCAAATATACATTTGAATTTGAGGTAAATTTGCCAAACAATACCAATGTAGCTCAGTTGAAGATTTCCAACGATTGAATTCATCTTTTGTCAAGTTTTGGAGATCTTTTGAGAGGGGGTAGAGCACTGACCAGTGGGGCCCACCTGTCATTGGGTGAAATAGACTTAGCCCCCAAGTCTGCTCTCTGTTTCTCAGTCAACCGAGCGCAGCCAGCTGCCGCGCGCGCACCGGCGGCCGAACGGCCACCTCCTGGTTCCCGTCGCTCGCGCTGGCAGCCGGGGAACGGCGCGCCCTCTCCTCTACATGACCCCCTTGCCAAGCCACCGAAGACGTACGCGTGCTTCTTTGCAAAACAGCGAGCCCCCGCTCTGCTCGGTCACCGACGCCGCTCCCCCGATCCTCCCCTGCACGCTGACGTCCGCTCGGCCTTTGCCCGAGTTCCCAACGCAGAAAGAGAGCGCCGGTGTGTGCTCTAGCTAGCCATCTCACCACCCCACGGTGTTAGCACCGCACTCGACCACAAATCGACGATCGCCGCTGAGAGCTCAGGCCACCGGCGGAAAGGCGCGAACTGCTCCCCGTGGACAGCACGCCACGGCCAGTTTCACCGCCGGACTTCTACACAGAAAAGGTGCGCTTTAGCCTCCAGATCGTGTAGCTGCAACCCTTCTAACCATTGGTAGACGGTGCGCTGAGAATTCCTAAGGATCCCGAGAACTAGTGCAACCGGGTAAGGATCGGTCTAACCCGAAATTCGAGCTGCACCGTCCAATCCAGCTCGAGTGAGCTTACACATACCTTCCTCACTTCCTAGCGGCCCTCCTCGACCGAGAATCATGGGAAATGACCCAGAAATGGCCGGGTTTAGGTTGTTTTTCGGGCCGCCATAGAATAACAGCTCGGTTCACCGTGGAGCTCTAGGTTGCCGACCTTTTCATGGGGTTTGGCGGCCATTTCCATCACCCTCGAGCTCCCGTGGTGCTCTCCGACCCTTTGCCAATCATTTTGATGCGTTATAACGCATTCCCGACCACGCCGGAACCCTAACCGCCACTGTCACCGTCGGGAGCCCTGTTCCGGTGAGCTACGGCCGCCGGCGACGCCACCGACGAGTTCAGCGATGTGAGTTAGGGCGGGGCGGCAAGTTTGGGGCCGGGAGACGGCCGGGAGAGCAGTTCCGGCGAAGCTCACCGGAGTGCACCGCCGCGGGCCCCTGTTTGGCGCGAGGAAGGGGAAGACTGCCGGGTGGGACCCACCGGCAGACATTTAAACATTTTGAAACGTCCAGTTTGTAGTTCAAACTTTAGAGGACCACAACTTGGGTTAGGAGAATCCAAAAATCATGAAACAAATTTTGTTGGATTCCTCTGACAGAGTACAATCCAATCTGAAACCCAATTTTTATAAAACCCAGTAATTAATTCGGGAAAATTCTTTAAAGCTTTTCAGCAAAAGAATTTTAGAGGGAGTTTGGTTCATCCAAAAATTTCCAAATTTTGCCAGAATGTTCTTTAGGACATTAGTAGACCCCTGTAAAAGTTTCAGACCATTTGGAGTTGATTTGGCCAGAGCAATTCAAATTGGAAGGTGCTGTGTTCATTTGAATACAGAAACATTTTCAGAGAATTTCCAAAAACTTGGAAATTCAGTTCTGGGCAATTCTTAACTCCAAAAATACTAGAAAAATTCATGCAAACTCTAGGAGCTATAATTGAAATTGTAGTTCATTAAGTTGGGTATGAACAGGGGTCTGACCTCAGAATTAATTCCTCCTTGCTTATTTGCTAAAGAAATTACTCTGAGCAAACCATTCCATGAAAAGTGCTAAGGTTTGGTCCAGAGAGTTTTCTTGTGACAAGGAACTCACACAAAAATTCTCAGCTCTATTGAAGCTCTAGATCACCCCTGTCCTGTTTAACCACTTAAGGGATTAAGATGGAAATAGGGAAAAACCACTTAGCATTTAACCATGTGATTAAGTTCAAGCCAAACCACCAACACCAGTTCATATTTAAATTCTTAAACAAAGTTCCAGGTGTTAGAGGCTGGTTATTAGAACCAATAGTAGAAGTTTTACTCTAAAACTCACATTTGCATCTAAATTAACATGTAGTATTTCATTAATGTGTAGCCGTTGAAGAAGAGACTCCGGAAGTGCTGGACTTCCTCCTTCTGGACGAAGAACTAACTCCTGACCAGCAGCAACAAGGCAAGCCCCGGTTTGCATTAACCCTTTTCAAAAGTTTTACTTTGTTTACATGTGTCATATGAAGTATGTATGTGCATTAGGTATAGGATGAATGAAACCCCACTTGCATAACCAAAGGTTCCTAAAAGAGTGAGGGTAGTGTCAAGGACCTCGAGTAGACAGGCTATGCTTAATGAGTCATAGGACTTCGGTACAAGTCGAGTAGTTGGAATCTACTCGCGAGATAGGCTTGGGACACACGGGTTCGGTTGAGTGATGTGAGATCACTTTAGTAATGAAAATGAGACTAGGCAGGGGCTAGGGCGCAGCAAGAGAGAGTCTTGTGTGCGCAGCCCTGCCCGTGTCGATTGAGGACCGATCCGTGTGCGGCCCTGCTGAACATGTATTGAACGTACCGAAGGCATATCGTATATATGGGCCCCGATAAACCGATGTAGCCTAAACCTCCGGGCGTCGAGGCATAGCACACCGATTTATAGGTGTAGGTTGAGGGCAGCAAGGTGGAAATCTGCCAATGGGCATAGAGAGATGCTCCGTGTGGGGAACCTCCTGCTCGTTTCGGTGCGACCGGTTCGGCGTTTGGGCTGTTGGGTGAAAGGTTGTCCCGTACGACATCGAGTGAGCGTGCTGTGCAGCTCCACGGGTGGGCGTACGTGACGTGCTCTTTGGGTTTTCCCTGCAGGTGTATATCGAGTCGATTCGCCGTCCCTCGCGGTGACGAGTACTGCTTGTTCACTGCGTCGTAACATAGACTAATGGATGAAATATGTTGATTCAATGATGCTGATTGATATAATTGTATTGCTACATGTGTGCCACCAAATACTGCTTACTAAATTTCAGATTTCATGAACTGTTAACTTGTTGCTAAAAGATGAACTAAGGAGGAACTTGTAGGCGTGTCATTTTGCTGAAATGTTACTATCCTATGTCCATTGTACACCTCATGTAGAGTTTCATGCTTAGGTGAGTCGGTTAAGCCTTGCTGAGCCTTCGTGCTCACGGTTGCTGCTTAAGTGTTTTTCAGGTGAGGAGCCACCCACGGACTCGGAGTACGAGTCCACCGGCGAGGGTTACCCTCCGTCGGGGACCACGGCTGAGTGGGAGCCGTACACGCCGCGCTGAGCTGAGACGTGCAGCTAGTGTGGGTTGACCTAGGGCTGGGCAACCGACTTTTGCTAAATAGGCGGGCGTGAGTTGTATAGTGTAGTCTTCCGCTGTGTAATAGAACAATAATTGTAACTGAAGTTTGTACTTGTTTGTACAGTTTCAGCTGTTTTTCCCCATGTAATATATTGTGTTCTTATGACGTGTGCTGTCGGGTGTCGCATCGCGCGGCACCACCCTCTGCGATCCTGGATGAGCGGATTCCGGTCCGCCACAGCCTGGTATCAGAGCTGCAGTGGGGATAGCACAGTACTAAAGGACTGCATTATGGGAAAAACTTAGGTATACGGTGAGGATTCGGTAGTTGCCCAAGTAAGGACTATATTAGCATAGTTACTTAAATTGGCAAAGACTAACTTATGTGTTATAATTCTGAATTTCAATTATGTAACGACGCACCTACGTTCTGGTAAGTATGGTAAGGAACGCCACCGAAAGCGGTTCAATTTCAGTTAGCTCTCCCTGACGAGGAACGTGGTTCAGGGATTGATCTCACAGCTTGGTGTGAGATGTCAATATGAACCTCTTGAACTCTTCATGTCCCTGAGTTCATATGAAACGCTGATCCCTAGCGTGCATTAGGCAAGTAAGTGGAGACCCCATCGCGTGGTCAGTAACGCGAGAGTGTGTTCGTCTGGAAATAGCCCAGGAGGACATACGCAGCGCTTGCCATCGGCGTGCCCTGCAGGGCAGTAGGTGGTATCTGTTGGGTTGATAACATTCCCAACCGTGACGACCCGTTCATGACATACTCGGGTTCCCCGTCGTGTGGTGTTGAAACACGATCACGTGCCTTGAGACGTGACTTAGCTCAAGGACGGCCGTATGGAAATGATACGGGCGTTTGTATTTACTTTCAAATATGGAACTGCCTGAAATGAACAAACTTTGAGTGCACCATCATTGTGTGGTCTTCTGCAGGTACTAACCACGTATGTATCCGTGTAGAAAACGTGTGCGAGAGACCGTTTAGTGCCACACTTGAGACGTATATACCGGTATGATCTGGTTAGGATTTTCTTTTGTGAGGAACGTAGTACCGAGATATTGTAGGCATATGCATGAGTATAATGATAACGAAGAATTAAAAATCTATAGGTTCAACAGTTAGGACCCTGGTTGGGTATAAGAATGAGATAGGGATGAGTGTAGTTCCAAAAAGACTGAAAAACAGAGTGCTCGGTTTTGGGACAGCAAGTTTGCTGATCTTCAACAGGGCATAACTCACAGGTCTTTTAGCCCAGGGAGGTGTGCTATATAGTTCTGGGAAGGTATTCAAGTACTCTACAACTTTGTTGTAGACTTCCAGAGCTGAAACTTGCCTTAAGATGGCTAAAATCCCAGAGGAATGTAAACTATTCAGAATCAGGGTAGAGTAAAACATCCTCTGAACTGATCTGTTTTTCAAATATAACTCCCAGTATAAAAATCTAAAATTGTCATATAATCCATCCTTAGAAAGAGTAGAAGATGTTTGACATCTTTGCAATTCAAAGTTTCTGAAGTTTCAGCACAGAATTTAGTGGAAATCAGGATTGGAAACAGCCACTTCCAAGGGAGGTGCTGTTAAAATTCTTCCAGAAATTCTGCTAACTTTGAATTAGCATAACTTTTTAATCAAAGCTGATATGGGGGCAAATGAGTACTCGTTGGAAAGATACTAAAGTTAACTTTAACTTTGGTATTCAACTTGAGTCATGAAAATGCCCATAACCGGATCAAAACATGGAATAGGTAGAAACTGGTCATTCTGACAGAAGAATGACAGTTGAACTCATTGGAGAGGGTGTTGTACCCTAAGGGCGATAATAATGTCTCGTAGAGACCAAACCCAGTTATGGTGAGCTTCCAAAGAAGGGGTTCATCAAGTTGGATTAAACTAACTTGTGTTTGGTCTGGTAATGGTGTAGCTTGTGCAAAGTTATTACATTATCTGCTTACGAGATATGTCGCATGTTTTGTTGTCATAATGTTTTTCCGCCCAGTTCTATTGGACTGCATGCAAAATGTTGCGGGACTGATGGTTAATGTCGTATGGTTGCAGATGGTTCGTACTAGGACCACGCACGAGGTTGGTGGCTCTAGCCAAGGTGGAGGCGATGACTCCCAGCCACCGGCCTACGACAGCACCCCGCAGCAGCAGCCACCACCGCCGCCTCCGCTTACTCTAGTGGATGTGATAGCGGCATTGGTGGGAGGTCGTGAGGAGCAGACCGACCTGCTCCGCACGATCGTGCAGAATACGTCCCAGGCGGGAGGACGTCAAGAGCGAGGGCCTCGCGAGCCCCGCGAAGTGTCGTACTCGGATTTCATGAGTACGCACCCTCCAGTGTTCACCGAAGCCGAAGAACCACTGGAGGCGGACAACTGGCTGCGGACTATCGAGTCCAAGTTCGGGCTGCTCCAGTGTACGGAGCGGCAGAAGACGCTGTTCGCAGCACAGCAGCTCCACGGTGCCGCTGGTGCGTGGTGGGCGAATTATGTCGCCTCACGTCCGGCTGGCCATGCCGTGGAATGGCAAGAGTTCCGGGAGGCGTTCCGCGCCTATCACATTCCTCCCGGAATAATGAAGAGGAAGTTCCAAGAATTTTTGGAACTGAAGCAGGGCGGGAGGAGTGCCCACGACTACTCCCGTGCCTTCAACCATCTGGCGCAGTATGCGTCAGACTACATCTCCACGGAGGAGAAGAAGAGGGAGCACTTCTATCGGGGGTTACACCCCGAAATGAAGACCCACCTCGTACAGTGGAACCGCGGCACATTCAACGACTTAGTCAATGCCGCCATCATGCAAGAGGACGCTCAGCGGGAGTTAGCAGCTGAGCAGAGGAAGCGTAGCGCTCCACCTAGCAGCGGTGGGAGTGGCGCTCCCCAGAAGTACCGTATGGTGTATCGGACACCATCCGGGCAGCAGTGGCGTCCACCGGCGCGACCTCAACAGTTTGGGGGACGTTCGTTCCAAGCACCCCCGTTCCGTCCGCCGATGCCACCACCAAGACAGCAGCAGCAGCAGACGGTACCCCGGGCGTTTCCACCGCCACAACGCGCCCCAGGTTTCCGTCCACCGATCAGCGGGGGACCGCCCCGTTTCACCTGCTTCACGTGTGGCCAGGCGGGCCACTTTGCGACGGACTGTCCCCAGGGGCAGCAGAGCAGCGGGCAAGCCCAGTTTCAGGGCGGTGCTCGAGGCCGACCTCCGGCAAAGAAGGTTGGTCAGCGGACTGGAGGCGTCCGCAACCTCGACAATGAGGACGCCCCAGAGGGAGACAACGTGCTGGCAGGTACGTTTACTCTCAACCATCAAGCCATCGTCATATTATTTGATTCGGGTGCAACCCACAGCTTTATAAGTGCATCCTATGTGGCTAAGCATCAATTGCAAGTCTTCCCAACCGACTGCACTTATATGATATGCTCACCGGGAGGGAAGATTTCAGCTAATATGATGATTCCAAAGGCACCTCTGTGCTTAGGTGGGAAACTATATCCCACCACCTTGATAATCCTTATGGGACAAAAGATTGATGCAATCTTAGGGATGTCATGGCTGCAATACCATGGCGCTGTCCTAGAGACTCGGACACGGATGGTTCACTTAAATTCTCCATTTCACCGTCCGCATTCCATGGTGTTAGACACGCCAGTCCGAGAAGTTTTAGCAATTAATAATGCTGAAGTTCTCAAGTTAGAAGACATCCCCGTAGTCCGGGAGTATCCTGATGTGTTCCCAGATGATCTTCCGGGCATGCCACCTGAGCGGGATGTCGAGTTCAAGATTGAACTTGCACCCGGGACTACGCCCATCTCACGGAGACCATACAAGATGGCTCCGAATGAGCTGGCTGAACTGAAAGAACAGCTCAATGATCTGTTGAGCAAGGGTTTCATTAGGCCGAGTTCCTCGCCTTGGGGATGCTCGGCGTTATTCGTGAAGAAAAAGGATGAGACCCTGAGGCTGTGTGTGGATTACCGGCCGCTCAACGCCGTCACCATCAAGAATAAGTACCCACTGCCCCGTATTGACATCTTGTTTGATCAACTTGTGGGGGCAAGTGTATTCTCAAAGATGGACCTTCGCTCTGGATATCACCAGATCAAGATCCGGGCGGAGGATATCCCGAAGATGGCATTCTCGACGAGATACGGCTTATACGAATATCTCGTCATGTCCTTTGGTCTCACAAATGCTCCAGCCCATTTCATGTATCTCATGAACTCGGTGTTCATGCCGGAGCTGGACAAGTTCGTGGTAGTGTTCATCGACGACATCTTGGTTTACTCCAAGACCAAAGCTGAACATGCCGAACACTTACGGATCGTTCTTCAACGATTGCGAGACCACAAGCTCTACGCCAAGTTCAGCAAATGCGAATTTTGGATCAGCCAAGTGCCATTCTTGGGACATATCATCTCAGCTGAAGGCATTGCGGTTGACCCAAGTAAAATCGAGCAAGTGTTGAAATGGAAAGCTCCCACTTCAGTTCATGAAGTCAGATGCTTCCTCGGGTTAGCGGGATATTACCGGAGATTCATTCCAAGTTTCTCCAAGCTCGCTAAGCCGATGACAGAGTTGCTGAAAAAAGGGAAGAAATATGTTTGGAACACGGCGTGTGAAGGAGCGTTCCGAACATTGGTGAAGCATCTCACAACAGCCCCGGTCTTAGCTCAACCGGATACAACAAAGCCCTTCGACGTGTATTGTGACGCGTCCGGTATTGGGCTTGGCTGCGTGTTGATGCAGGAAGGACGTGTGGTCGCTTATGGCCCACGCCAACTTCGGAACCATGAGCAGCACTACCCGACTCACGATCTTGAACTTGCTGCCGTGGTGTTGGCGCTGAAAATGTGGAGGCACTATCTCCTGGGGAACTTGGTGCATCTCTACACCGACCACAAGAGCTTGAAATACATTTTCACCCAGAAGGAGCTGAACATGAGGCAGAGGAGGTGGTTAGAACTGATCAAAGATTATGAGATTGAGATCCATTACCACCCCGGCAAGGCGAATGTGGTTGCCGACGCGCTGAGTCGGAAATCACATGTCCATCACCTCACCATTACAACGGTGGAGGAGGAAGAGCCAAGTTTATACTTGGTTCCTTATGGATCGCTGTACAACCTTGCCCTCGTCCCTACTATTAGGGAGGACATCATTGCAGCTCAGAAAGCGGATAAAGGCATGGCACATCTCCGGAGACAAATTGACAATGGGGAGATCAAATGTTTCCGGAAATATGGTGAGGGGACGTTGTGGTTCAATGACCGCATAGTCGTACCCCGAGATATGGAGTTGAGGAAAAAGATCCTCGATGAAGCTCACTTGTCCAAATACTCCATTCATCCGGGCAGCAACAAAATGTACCAAGATTTGAAAAAGAAATTTTGGTGGACACGGATGAAGCGGGAGGTAGCTAAGTACGTATCCGAGTGCGATACGTGTAGACGAGTGAAAGCTGATCACATGAAGAAATCAGGGCTGTTGCAACCCCTGAAGATCCCGGCATGGAAATGGGAAGATGTGAGCATGGATTTCATTGTGGAATTACCCCTAACAGCCAACAAGCATGATTCCATATGGGTAATCGTTGATCGGTTAACCAAGACGGCTCACTTCATTCCGGTGAATACACGTTACAATGCCGGCAAATATGCGGAGCTATACATAGCGAAGATTCTATGCCTATACGGGGTACCCAAGACCATTGTCTCAGATCGAGGTGCATTATTTGTATCTCGCTTTTGGGAGCAGCTACACGCTACATTGGGTACTAAGTTGATCAGGAGCTCCGCTTATCACCCTCAGACAGATGGCCAGACAGAAAGGGTGAATCAAGTCCTAGAAGACATGTTGAGAGCCTGTGCCATCCACCATGGTAGGAACTGGGATGATCACCTACCATTGGCGGAATTCTCGTACAACAACGGTTATCAGGCGAGTATCAAAATGGCACCCTACGAAGCTCTCTACGGTCGTAAATGCCGCACCCCATTAAATTGGTGCGAGTCCGGTGAAAGGGTCACATTCGGGGTTGATGTGGTGAACGACGCCGAAGAGCGCGTTCGGACAATTCAAGCCAATTTGGAGGCCGCTCAATCCCGACAGAAGAGCTACGCTGATAAGAGGCGTAGGCCGTTGCACTTTGACGTTGGGGAACACGTGTACCTCTGCGTGTCTCCAATGAAGGGCGTGCACCGATTCGGTGTGAAGGGGAAGCTCGCTCCCCGTTTCATTGGACCCTACGCTATCACCGAGAAGTGTGGACCAGCAGCGTATCGATTGGAGCTACCGGCATCTCTGGCGGGTGTCCATGATATTTTCCATGTTTCGCAACTGCGAAAATGCTTGAAGCATACAGCTGCTGTTCCTACCGAAGACATCGGCGAGCTGAAACCGGATTTAACATATGATGAATATCCGGTGGGAATTCTTGATGAGAAAGCCAGAACCACACGCAGCAGAACGTTGTGGTTCTACAAAATACTCTGGAGCAACCACACCACCGAGGAAGTGACGTGGGAGAGCGAGGAGTTCCTTCGCTCAAATTACCCGGAGTTCATGGCTTCTCAACACGGGTAAGTCCCTATTACATCGCTATCTCTTCTTTTATAATCTCGGGACGAGATTCTTTTAAGGGGGGAGGGATGTAAAAGCCCAAGAAAAGGGACTTCTAAAAAAAAACTTTTCTTCACTTCACCACACCTCAGCTCTTGTTGTGGATGGCTGGTAAGGAATGGAAGGAGCAAGTAACCTCTATCAAAGAAGTGGTTAGAGGGGAAACTTACACTTTCACAACATGGGAAAATTATACACATATGATCACACATGAGAGTGTGTTTCCAAACGGTTGCATTCAAACTCAGGATTTCAGCAGCTAAACCAAGGATCAAAGTGCATAATTGGATTCCTCAGGTCCAAATTAGTGGGGAGGCAAAGTTTCAGAAATTTTCAAAAAGATTTGCTACCCATTCTTCCAAAAAGGATCCAAATATGCCAAGAATTCAAATATACATTTGAATTTGAGGTAAATTTGCCAAACAATACCAATGTAGCTCAGTTGAAGATTTCCAACGATTGAATTCATCTTTTGTCAAGTTTTGGAGATCTTTTGAGAGGGGGTAGAGCACTGACCAGTGGGGCCCACCTGTCATTGGGTGAAATAGACTTAGCCCCCAAGTCTGCTCTCTGTTTCTCAGTCAACCGAGCGCAGCCAGCTGCCGCGCGCGCACCGCCGGCCGAACGGCCACCTCCTGGTTCCCGTCGCTCGCGCTGGCAGCCGGGGAACGGCGCGCCCTCTCCTCTACATGACCCCCTCGCCAAGCCACCGAAGACGTACGCGTGCTTCTTTGCAAAACAGCGAGCCCCCGCTCTGCTCGGTCACCGACGCCGCTCCCCCGATCCTCCCCTGCACGCTGACGTCCGCTCGGCCTTTGCCCGAGTTCCCAACGCAGAAAGAGAGCGCCGGTGTGTGCTCTAGCTAGCCATCTCACCACCCCACGGTGTTAGCACCGCACTCGACCACAAATCGATGATCGCCGCTGAGAGCTCAGGCCACCGGCGGAAAGGCGCGAACTGCTCCCCGTGGACAGCACGCCACGGCCAGTTTCACCGCCGGACTTCTACACAGAAAAGGTGCGCTTTAGCCTCCAGATCGTGTAGCTGCAACCCTTCTAACCATTGGTAGACGGTGCGCTGAGAATTCCTAAGGATCCCGAGAACTAGTGCAACCGGGTAAGGATCGGTCTAACCCGAAATTCGAGCTGCACCGTCCAATCCAGCTCGAGTGAGCTTACACATACCTTCCTCACTTCCTAGCGGCCCTCCTCGACCGAGAATCATGGGACATGACCCAGAAATGGCCGGGTTTAGGTTGTTTTTCGGGCCGCCATAGAATAACAGCTCGGTTCACCGTGGAGCTCTAGGTTGCCGACCTTTTCATGGGGTTTGGCGGCCATTTCCATCACCCTCGAGCTCCCGTGGTGCTCTCCAACCCTTTGCCAATCATTTTGATGCGTTATAACGCATTCCCGACCACGCCGGAACCCTAACCGCCACTGTCACCGTCGGGAGCCCTGTTCCGTTGAGCTACGGCCGCCGGCGACGCCACCGACGAGTTCAGCGATGTGAGTTAGGGCGGGGCGGCAAGTTTGGGGCCGGGAGACGGCCGGGAGAGCAGTTCCGGCGAAGCTCTCCGGAGTGCGCCGCCGCGGGCCCCTGTTTGGCGCGAGGAAGGGGAAGACTGCCGGGTGGGACCCACCGGCAGACATTTAAACATTTTGAAACGTCCAGTTTGTAGTTCAAACTTTAGAGGACCACAACTTGGGTTAGGAGAATCCAAAAATCATGAAACAAATTTTGTTGGATTCCTCTGACAGAGTACAATCCAAATCTGAAACCCAATTTTTATAAAACCCAGTAATTAATTCGTGAAATTTTTTTAAAGCTTTTCAGCAAAAGAATTTTAGAGGGAGTTTGGTTCATCCAAAAATTCCCAAATTTTGCCAGAATGTTCTTTAGGACATTAGTAGACCCCTGTAAAAGTTTCAGACCATTTGGAGTTGATTTAGCCAGAGCAATTCAAATTGGAAGGTGCTGTGTTCATTTGAATACAGAAACATTTTCAGAGAATTTCCAAAAACTTGGAAATTCAGTTCTGGGCAATTCTTAACTCCAAAAATACTAGAAAAATTAATGCAAACTCTAGGAGCTATAATTGAAATTGTAGTTCATTAAGTTTGGTATGAACAGGGGTTTGACCTCAGAATTAATTCCTCCTTGCTTATTTGCTAAAGAAATTACTCTGAGCAAACCATTCCATGAAAAGTGCTAAGGTTTGGTCCAGAGAGTTTTCTTGTGACAAGGAACTCACACAAAAATTCTCAGCTCTATTGGAGCTCTAGATCACCCCTGTCCTGTTTAACCACTTAAGGGATTAAGATGGAAAAGGGGAAAAACCACTTAGCATTTAACCATGTGATTAAGTTCAAGCCAAACCACCAACACCAGTTCATATTTAAATTCTTAAACAAAGTTCCAGGTGTTAGAGGCTGGTTATTAGAACCAATAGTAGAAGTTTTACTCTAAAACTCACATTTGCATCTAAATTAACATGTAGTATTTCATTAACGTGTAGCCGTTGAAGAAGAGACTCCGGAAGTGCTGGACTTCCTCCTTCCGGATGAAGAACTAACTCCTGACCAGCAGCAACAAGGCAAGCCCCGGTTTGCATTAACCCTTTTCAAAAGTTTTACTTTGTTTACATGTGTCATATGAAGTATGTATGTGCATTAGGTATAGGATGAATGAAACCCCACTTGCATAACCAAAGGTTCCTAAAAGAGTGAGGGTAGTGTCAAGGACCTCGAGTAGACAGGCTATGCTTAATGAGTCATAGGACTTCGGTACAAGTCGAGTAGTTGGAATCTACTCGCGAGATAGGCTTGGGACACACGGGTTCGGTTGAGTGATGTGAGATCACTTTAGTAATGAAAATGAGACTAGGCAGGGGCTAGGGCGCAGCAAGAGAGAGTCTTGTGTGCGCAGCCCTGCCCGTGTCGATTGAGGACCGATCCGTGTGCGGCCCTGCTGAACAAGTATTGAACGTACCGAAGGCATATCGGATATATGGGCCCCGATAAACCGATGTAGCCTAAACCTCCGGGCGTCGAGGCATAGCACACCGATTTATAGGTGTAGGTTGAGGGAGCAAGGTGGAAATCTGCCAACGGGCATAGAGAGATACTCCGTGTGGGGAACCTCCTGCTCGTTTCGGTGCGACCGGTTCGACGTTTGGGCTGTTGGGTGAAAGGTTGTCCCGTACGACATCGAGTGAGCGTGCTGTGCAGCTCCACGGGTGGGCGTACGTGACGTGCTCTTTGGGTTTTCCCTGCAGGTGTATATCGAGTCGATTCGCCGTCCCTCGCGGTGACGAGTACTGCTTGTTCACTGCGTCGTAACGTAGACTAATGGATGAAATATGTTGATTCAATGATGCTGATTGATATAATTGTATTGCTACATGTGTGCCACCAAATACTGCTTACTAAATTTCAGATTTCATGAACTGTTAACTTGTTGCTAAAAGATGAACTAAGGAGGAACTTGTAGGCGTGTCGTTTTGCTGAAATGTTACTATCCTATGTCCATTGTACACCTCATGTAGAGTTTCATGCTTAGGTGAGTCGGTTAAGCCTTGCTGAGCCTTCGTGCTCACGGTTGCTGCTTAAGTGTTTTTCAGGTGAGGAGCCACCCACGGACTCGGAGTACGAGTCCACCGGCGAGGGTTACCCTCCGTCGGGGACCACGGCTGAGTGGGAGCCGTACACGCCGCGCTGAGCTGAGACGTGCAGCTAGTGTGGGTTGCCCTAGGGCTGGGCAACCGACTTTTGCTAAATAGGCGGGCGTGAGTTGTATAGTGTAGTCTTCCGCTGTGTAATAGAACAATAATTGTAACTGAAGTTTGTACTTGTTTGTACAGTTTCAGCTGTTTTTCCCCATGTAATATATTGTGTTCTTATGACGTGTGCTGTCGGGTGTCGCATCACGCGGCACCACCCTCTGCGATCCTGGATGAGCGGATTCCAGTCCGCCACACGACGTGGCATACAAAAGCCGGACCTCCCCCTCCGCGGGAGAGAGGTCCGAAGACACCACGCGTCCAGCGGGGCCGGACCTCCCTCTCCGCAGAAGAGAGCTCCGGGCCAGCCACGTGGCATACAGAGGCTGGACCTCCCCCTCCGCGGGGAGAGGTCCGGAGGCTCCACGTGCCCCGCAGGCTGGACCCTTCTCGCCTCAGAGAAGGGCTCCGGACCCACCACGTGTCCAGAAGAACGGTGCTGCCTGCCCCCGAGCGGTAGGCAGCGGGCGTAAAGGCGCCCCCCACCTTGCCCGTACAAGGTATTCAAGGCCCGCGTCTTCCCAAGACGCGGAAACGCGGAGCACGCGTCTGTCAGGTGCCGTTGCGCCCAGTCGCATCACAGACTGGCGCGCGGTGTCAGAACCTGCCAGCCAATAAACGCCGCGACAAGACATCCCATGCCGCCTGCGCCGTCATCAACCACTACGACTAGCATGCGGCATGGGCATGGCGGCAAGATGAAGACTCAGAAGCCTTCGACCAGAGACAACCACCGGCGTAACTACATATATGGTAGATAATAGACAATCTTCCCGGGACCACCTGTCGGGTCCCGGCTTCCCTTGTAAGCCGCCCGAGTCTTGGACTATAAAAGGCTCGGGTAGGTGTCGATAGCAAGGGTTCGCACTTTGCAACTCATACGCTAGCCATACACTCTCAAGCTGTAACTCACCCCCAAGCTCAGGCCTCCGGCCCTGAGCAGCAAGCAATACAGCGAGCTCCATAGCTCGCCGTGGACGTAGGGTTTTACGCTCCGGCGGCCTGAACCACGTAATACTCGCCGTGTCAAGCTCTCGCTAACTCGTCCACCCGCGCAAGATTTCCGGTAGGAGACTAGCCCCGCCGAAAAAAGAACCTCCGCGGGCTGCCCAGTGCAGGCCCGGGGGAAGTGTCGATCGCACACTTCGACATTTGGCGCGCCAGGTAGGGGGCCTTTTCCCCTAGCGCGACGAGTTTCCGCCGACGAAGATGACCTAGCTCCCTTCGGCGGCAAGCTCACCTCCCCCGCCTCCGCGGCGAACCGCGACCAGGGGGGAGTACAAGTCAACACACTCGGGACGGAGTGTGTCAGTACAAGCTGGGAGCCAGCAACCGGCTCTGGCAGCGCCGACCCCGGCAATGCAGGCTCCAACCAGCGTCAGATCTTCAGTAGCGCCGGGCGTACCCAGAGGGGGTGCGCTAGCTGCAGCAAGAGCGCTACTGCACAATCCGCCCGCTGGGGACGCGCCTCAGGCAGCGACCCAGCGGTGGATTCTCGAGGTAGACCGTTGTCGAAGTGTGCGATCGACACTTCCCCCGGGCCTGCACTGGGCAGCCCGCGGAGGTTCTTTTTTCGGCGGGGCTAGTCTCCTAGCGGAAAGCTTGCGCGGATGGACGAGTTAGCGAGAGCTTGACACGGCGAGTTTTACGTGGTTCAGGCCGCCGGAGCGTAAAACCCTACGTCCACGGCGAGCTATGGAGCTCGCTGTATTGCTTGCTGCTCAGGGCCGGAGGCCTGAGCTTGGGGGTGAGTTACAGCTTGAGAGTGTATGGCTAGCGTATGAGTTGCAAAGTGCGAACCCAGGGTGCTGATGGCTAGAGTGCGAACCCCTGCTAACGTCGCCTACCCGAGCCTTTTATAGTCCAAGACTCGGGTGGCTTACAAGGTGGGCCGGGACCCGACAGTTGGTCCCGGGGAGATTGACTGATATCTACCGTATCTGCAGTTATGCCGGTAGTTGTCTCTGCCGAAGGCTTCTGAGTCTTCGTCTTGTAGCTCTGCCCATGCCGCATGCTAGTCGTAGTGGATGATGACGGTGGGGGCGGCATGGGATGTCTTGTCGCTGCGTTTATTGGCTGGCAGCCTCTGACACTGCGCGCCAGTCTGTGATGCGACTGGGCGCAACGGCACCTGACAGAGGCGTGCTCCGCGTCTCCGCGTCTTGGGAAGGCGCGGGCCTTGAATACCTTGTACGGGCAAGGTATGGGGCGTCTTTACGACCGCTGCCTATCGCTCGGGGGTAGGCAGCGCCGTTCTGCTGGCCACGTGGCGGGCCCGGAGCCCTCCTCAGAAGAGAGGGGGGTCCGGCCCCGCAGGACACGTGGAGCCTTCGGACCTCTCCCCGCGGAGGGGGAGGTTCGGCTTCTGTTGGCCACGTGGCGAGCCCGAAGCTCCTCTCTGAGGAGAGGGAGGTCTGGCCTCTCCGGACACGCGGTACCTTCGGACCTCTCTCCCGCGGAGGGGGAGGTCCGGCTTCTGTATGCCACGTGGTGGGCCTGGCGCTCTCCTCTGAGGAGATGGAGGTCGGGCCCCGCTGGACGCGTGGCGCCTTCGGAGCTCTCCCTGCGGAGAAGGGCGAGATCCTTAGGCATTTTCCCCTGTGCGCGGGGGTACCCCATATCGAGGGTACCGACAGTGGCCCCCGGGCCCATCTCGGGGGAGATAGCGAGCCCGAGGTGGGACCTTCGTCTCTTCTGATCCGCGCACTTTCTTGTCTTGAGTACTCCCTGTGCTGGCAGGGTCTTGACGGCTTCGGTGTTCAGCCTCTTAGGAGAGGGTGAAGCCTGGCATCGGAGCTCGGCCCGGCTGTGGGGGCGGAGGTCGGAAGTCATCGGAGCTCAGGCCAGCGAAGGGCGTGAGGTCCGGCATCAGTGCTCGCCTCTGAAAGGAGGGCGAGGGCTGGCCTCGGAGCTCGGCCCGGCTATGGGGGCGGAGTCCGGAAGTCATCGGAGCTCAGGCCAACGAAGGGCGTGAGGTCCGGTATCAGCGCTCACCTCTGAAAGGAGGGCGAGGGCTGGCCTCGGAGCTCGGCCCAGCTGTGGGGGCGGAGTCCGGAAGTCATCGGAGCTCAGGCCAGCGAAGGGCGTGAGGTCCGGCATCAGCGCTCACCTCTGAAAGGAGGGCAAGGGATGGCCTCTGTGGGGGCGGAGTCCGGAAGTCATCGGAGCTCAGCGGTCCCCCCTTTCCTGTCCCTTAGTCTCATTTGGCTTACTGTCCCAGGCCGGAATACGGGGCCTGGGTAATCCAGTGCACTTGGTCCCGGAGGTCTGGCCCCAGCCCCAGTCAGGGTGTAACCGTCCGGCCCCCTGGTACTCAGACCGCAGCGCCGGGGGGCAGAGTGCGCATGCTTTGGGTGCAAGACTGGTCAAAGCAAGGCTCCTGACCCCCCGGTTTAGCATAGGTCTTTTCTCAGAGGAGACCAACTGGCGGTACAGTACCCTTACAGGGGGAGACCCAGAAGGCCACCGGGCCTCTGCAAGGCACCCCAAGCACTACCGCCCTCGGCAGGACGGCAAATATCGACTATGCATGAGAGCAGGAAAGAGGAACCGAGTGTACAATGGACGCACACTGTCTAGAGCGTGGGGAGGTGTTCATATAAATTAATGCGTAATAAATAAACACCTAAGTAAGCATGGTGAACTTACTGGGGTGGCGTCGGAGCGCCTGTCTTCACGCAGAGCGGGTCATGCGTGGCTTCGTCGTACGCCGGACACGGGGGGACCCTGCATGGCTATATCAGGGGGGAAGCATGGCTTCGGCCCTGCATACCGTGTGGAAGGGTAGTTCCCGTGACCCGGCCCTGGGAAGTCCGGCTGGCCCTCAACATGGAGGAGCCGGTATGCCCCGACGGCTCTGGGTGCGCGTCTGCACCGGTTGTGTGGGTCTGCTTGGCGTGGACTTGGCACGTGTTGCATCCGTAACCAGTTTGACGGCGTCCAGGTGGCTCTCGGTCAGTAGAAGCCATGCCGGGTGGATTATCTGACCAACGTGCGGGACGATGAGCGTTCCCAGCACTTGCCTCCTTGGACTACTGCGAGCTAGTCACAGCCTTCCTCCTGGGTTATGCACCGCAATAGGATGTCGTGGCGCCACGCTAGTAAAGATACCAGCGCGTAGCACCTAGCCACCGCACCACCCGTTCAGCGGATGCACGTTCATCAGGAAGGATGTCCTTCAAGGAGTCCCGGACCTCCGTGGTACATGCATCGGGACTACTTGAGCTTCTGGATCTCGAGCGCTGGGTTGCACGGAGTGCCCAGTGACTCTTACGATCCTTTGGCGGCATCCAGGGCCGCCTGGACTGCCTAGCTTCATGGCACTGGTTCAGCCCCCTTCGCCCGGCTTGGCGGGCCGGGCTGTGGACCGCAGCAACGACCTCTCGAAGACTCCTTCGTACGCGGGGGCTCCGATGGAGGTCTTCATTGAGAGGTTGTCCGCTGCGGCCGTGCCAGTGCGCGGTACATGGCGCAGGTCCAAGGCGAGGAATTCTTTCTCCAACATCCGCACGTGAAGCAGATAAGCAGCTAGCTGTGGGAATTTGTAGGAGCGTTCTCCCTTAACTTGCTTGATAACTAGCTGGGAGTCGCCCTGTGCCAACAGCTGGCGAGCGCCCAAAGACAGGACTGTCTTTTAGGCCAAAGATGAATGCTTCATACTATGCCAAGTTGTTGGTTGCCTTGGAATTGAGACGCACCATGTACTCAAACTGCTCCCCCGATGGCATGAGAAGCAGTACGCCGGCACCGGCCCCCTGCTTTCGCGAGGAGCCATCGAAGAAGAGCGTCCAGTGAGGCCCGGTGAAGACCGGAGCTCGGTACTTTGGTTCACCGTCTTCGCGGCCCCCTGGGTCCACTCAGCCACGAAGTCAGCCAGTGCTTGGCTCTTGGCTGTCTGACGTGGTCGGGAGCTCAGCTTGAACTCCGCCGTCTTTGGGCTGTCTTCCGGCTTCGGAAGCTGGCAGTGAGTGCCAGCTCCGCCCTCCGGCAGCTCTGGTGCACTTGTCCGCCAGGCTGAAGAGCTCGGAGGCATCGCAGACCTCTCTGGTTGCAAGCCTCACAAGCATCTTCTTGTCCTGGACACTATCGAAGTGCCGCCACCACAGAAGCACTTTGAATATGCGGAATGGTGTTGCATACCTGGGAGAACCGCTGGATGAAGGAGCGCAGCGACTCCCCAGGTTGTTGCTTGATGGCTTGGAGGTCAAGCTCTGTGCCGGGACAGGTGTAGGAGCTGCTGAAGTTGGCGATGAACCGCCGGCAGAGCTCTCCCCAGGAAGTTATGGAACGCCGAGGGAGGTTCATGAGCCAAGACCGGGTCGGGCCGGCCAAGGCGACGGGGAAGTAGATTGGCCATGACGGCCTCATCCCCTCCTGCAGCAAGTACGGCGGTGGAGTAGATCTGGAGGAACCCCGCCGGGTTGACGCTGCCGTCGTACTTCTCGGGCAGGTGCAGCCGAAACTTGCGTGGCCACCTCGTGAAGAGGAGGTGGGGCTCCAGGGCCGTACATCCTGCCCCTGTCTATCTCGCGAATCCACTGCTGGGTCGCTGCCTGAGGCGCGTCCCCAACAGGCGGATCGTGCGGTAGCGCTCTTGCTGCGGCTGGCGCAGCCCCGCCGGGTACGTCCAGCGCTACTGAAGACCTGACACTGGTCGGAGCCTGCATTGCCGGGGTCGGCGCTGCCAGAGCCGGTTGTTGGCTCCCAGTGCAGGTATTGGTGCCGCGAACGCTTGGTTGCGCCTGACACAGTGTACCCCGGTATGGGCAGGGTTGCGCCATAGTCCGGGGACGCCGCTTGCAGAGCACATGGTTGTGGCTTATGCTGTGCGGCGTACGCCTGGGGCAGAGCTCGCGTGGCGAAGGTCCGCCCTTCAGACTGGGTCGAGGCCGACGTCATGTTGTCGCCAGCCTCTTGAGTGCGACGACTTTCTTGATGTCGCTCGAGGTACACCCGGGTATCCTGGCCCAAGTGACACCGTTCCAGCTCTGTCCTCAGATCCGTCGACTGGAGCCTGGTGGAGCTGGAATCTGCCGTCTGCTCGTCAACCATTGGTGTGCGCATCAGCGGCACAGCCGGTTGGCCGGAGCGTCATCCCTGCTGAAGTCGAGGGTTTGCGGTGGCGACGATGAGACGGTCTACCTCGCGAATCCACTGCTGGGTCGCTGCCTGAGGCTCGTCCCCAGCAGATGGATTGTGCAGTAGCGCTCTTGCTGCAGCTAGCGCACCCCCACCGGGTACGTCCAGCGCTACTGAAGACCTGACACTGGTCGGAGCCTGCATTGCCGGGGTCGGCGCTGCCAGAGCCGGTTGCTGGCTCCCAGTGCAGGTATTGGTGCCTCGAATGCTTGGTTCGCGCCTGGCACAGTGTACCCCGGTATGGGCAAGGCTGCGCCATAGGCCGGGGCGCCGTTTGCAGGACATATGACTGTGGCATATTCTGCACGGCGTACGCCTGGGGCAGAGCTCTCGTGGCGAAGATCTGCCCTTCAGGCTGGGTTGAGGCCGACGTCATGCTGTCGCCAGCCTCTTGGATGCGACGCCTTTCTCGACGTCGCTCGAGGAACACTCGGGCATCTTGGCCCAAGCGGCTTCGCTCCAGCTCTGCCCTCAGATCCATCGACGGAAGCCTGGTGGAGCTGGAGTCCGCCGTCTGCCCGTCAACCGTTGGCGCGCGCATCAGCGACACAGCCGGTTGGCCGGAGCGTCGTCCCCGTCGAAGTCGAGGGTTCGCGGCGGCGACGACGAGGCGGTCCACCTCGCGGACCCATTGCTGGGTCGCTGAATGGGGCGCATCCCCCGCAGCCGGGATGCGCAGCAGTGCTCTCGCTGCAGCTAGCGCACCTCCATGGTGTACGCTCAGCACTGCAGAAGGCCTCACGCTGGTCGGGGCCTGCATAGCCGGAGTCGGCGTTGCCGGAGTCGGCTGCTGGCTGCCCGCTTGTGCCGACACACTCCGTCCTGAGTGTGTCGACATGTACTCCCCAGTGTTCACGGTTCACCGTGAACGCGGAGGGGGAGAGTTTGTCGTTGAAGGAAGCTTGGTCATCTTCGTCAGCGGAAACTCGTCGCGCTAGGGGAGAAACCCCCTACCTGGCGCGCCAAATGTCGAAGTGTGCGATCGACACTTCCCCCGGGCCTGCACTGGGCAGCCCGCGGAGGTTCTTTTTTCGGCGGGGCTAGTCTCCTAGCGGAAAGCTTGCGCGGGTGGACGAGTTAGCGAGAGCTTGACACGGCGAGTTTTACGTGGTTCAGGCCGCCGGAGCGTAAAACCCTACGTCCACGACGAGCTATGGAGCTCGCTGTATTGCTTGCTGCTAAGGGCCAGAGGCCTGAGCTTGGGGGTGAGTTACAGCTTGAGAGTGTATGGCTAGCGTATGAGTTGCAAAGTGCGAACCAACATGGTTCGAACCCCTGCTAACGTTGCCTACCCGAGCCTTTTATAGTCCAAGACTCGGGTGGCTTACAAGGGGGGCCCGGGACCCGACAGGTGGTCCCGGGGAGATTGTCTATTATCCACCGTATATGCAGTTATGCTGGTAGTTGTCTCTGGCGAAGGCTTCTGAGTCTTCGTCTTGCAGCCCTGCCCATGCCGCATGCTAGTCGTAGTGGTTGATGACGGCGGGGGCGGCATGGGATGTCTTGTCGCTGCGTTTATTGGCTGGCAGGATCTGACACCGCACGCCAGTCTGTGATGCGACTGGGTGCAACGGCACCTGACAATGGCGTGCTCCGCGTCTCCGCGTCTTGGGAAGGCGCGGGCCTTGAATACCTTGTATGGGCAAGGTATGGGGCGTCTTTACGCTCGCTGCCTACCGCCCGGGGGCAGGCAGCGCTGTTCTGCTGGACACGTGGCGGGCCTGGAGCCCTTCTCAGAGGAGAGGAGGGTCAGGCCCCGCGGGGCACGCGGAGCCTTCGGACCTCTCCCCGCGGAGGGGGAGGTTCGGCTTCTGTCGCCACGTGGCGGGCCCGGAGCTCTTCTCTGAGGAGAGGGAGGTCCGGCCCCGCCGGATACGTGGCACCTTCGGACCTCTCTCCCGCGGAGGGGGAGGTCCGGCCTCTGTATGCCACGTGGCGGGCCCGGAGCCCTCCTCTGTGGAGAGGGAGGTCCGGCCCCGCCGGACGCGTGGCACCTTCGGAGCTCTCCCTGCGGAGAAGGGCGAGTTCCTTAGGCATTTTCCCCTGTGCGTGGGGGTACCCCATATCGTGGGTACCGACACCTCCGTAAGTTCTACCCCTAAGAGCAAAAATAGGACAGTACTTTCTTTTCGTAATGAACTCCATAGAGTCCAGGAGCAGCGCTCGGAGCAGCTAAACCCCAGGGGACGGTCCAGGACTACGTTCAGCTTTGCCTGGTTCCGACTCCAAGCGCGTAGAGTCTTGCTTCCCCTCTTAATGGGGTGGGTTGTGGCCTCCATGTTTAGCCTGCCTTCCTCCTATGGAAGGTTGTACGAAAAGAAGTCTGCCCTACTTTGCTCTTTCCTTGTACTCATTTAAATTGTGAATTGAGTTTTTTCTTATCACCCTTGCAGTACGTGGTTGCCATGTGCACAGCTCCCCCTCTCTACAAGTCCCCAAGCACCAAGCATATGGTTGGGGCTGTAAGTCAAATAAGACTATGAGATAAGGGAGGGGGAGCCCCCAAGGAGAAGTACGTTTCCTCTACCTGTGTGCAGGACTTCCTGGTTGCGGCAACGGGGACTGCATGAAGTAGGGGGAAAGGAGCTACCAACTACTTCGACCCAGGGCTGGAGGGAGCGGGACCCGGGGGCCCCACGTGTCCAGCGGGCCCGGAACTCTCTCCTCCCTTGAGAGGGGCTCCGGGCTCGCCACGTGGCAGGCGGAAACCGGACCTCCCCCCGCGGTGGGAGAGCTCCGAAAGCCCTGCGTGTTCAACATGGCCGGGGCTCCCGTCTCCGCAGTAAAAGCAATCATCAAGTTAGCGCACGCTCTCACGACCCCCCGGCCGTTCGTGCTCCGGCAGCGGTCAATTCGGGACTTAGAGAAAGTGCGCGGATCGGAAGAGACGGAGGTCCCACCTCGGGCTCGCTATCTCCCCCGAGATGGGCCCGGGGGCCACTGTCGGTACCTGAGATATGGGGTACCCCCGCGCACAGGGTAAAATGCCTAAGGTACTCGCCCTTCTCCGCAGGGAGAGCTCCGAAGGCGCCACGCGTCCGGCGGGGCCGGACCTTCCTCTCCTCAGAGGAGAGCTCCGGGCCCGCCGCGTGGCATACAGAAGCCGGACCTCCCCCTCCGCGGGAGAGAGGTCCGAAGACGCCATGCGTCCAGCGGGGCCGGACCTCCCTCTCCGCTGAAGAGAGCTCCGGGCCCGCCACATGGCATACAGAAGCTGGACCTCCCCCTCCGCGGGGAGAGGTCCGGAGGCTCCACGTACCCCGCAGGCCGGACCCTTCTCGCCTCAGAGAAGGGCTCCGGACCCGCCACGTGGCCAGAAGAACGGTGCTGCCTGCCCCCGAGCGGTAGGCAGCGGGCGTAAAGGCGCCCCCCACCTTGCCCGTACAAGGTATTCAAGGCCCGCGTCTTCCCAAGACGCGGAAACGCGGAGCACGCGTCTGTCAGGTGCCGTTGCGCCCAGTCGCATCACAGACTGGCGTGCAGTGTCAGAACCTGCCAGCTAATAAACGCCGCGACAAGACATCCCATGCCGCCTGCGCCGTCATCAACCACTACGACTAGCATGCGGCATGGGCAGGGCGGCAAGATGAAGACTTAGAAGCCTTAGACCAGAGGTAACTACCGGCGTAACTATAGATACGGTACATAATAGACAATCTTCCCAGGACCACCTGTCGGGTCCCGGCTTCCCTTGTAAGCCGCCCGAGTCTTGGACTATAAAAGGCTCGGGTAGGCGTCGATAGCAAGGGTTCGCACTTTGCAACTCATAAGCTAGACATACACTCTCAAGATGTAACTCACCCCCAAGCTCAGGCCTCCGGCCCTGAGCAGCAAGCAATACAGTGAGCTCCATAGCTCGCCATGGACGTAGGGTTTTACGCTCCGGCGGCCTGAACCACGTAAAACTCGCCGTGTCAAGCTCTCGCTAACTCGTCCACCTGCGCAAGCTTTCCGCTAGGAGACTAGCCCCGCCGAAAAAAGAACCCCCGCGGGCTGCCCAGTGCAGGCCCGGGGGAAGTGTCGATCGCACACTTCGACAAGCGCATTCTTTAGGCCGTAAGGCATAGACACATAACAATAAAGGCCGTCTACTTTGATGAAGGAGGTGTGCTCCTCATCCTCCCTAGACATGGGGATCTGATGGAAACCCGAGTAGGCGTCTAGGAAGCACAGCATATCACAGCCTGACGTTGAGTCTACTATTTGATCTATTCTAGGGAGAGGGAATGGATCTTTGGGACATGCCTTATTGAGACTGGTGTAGTCGATGCACATCCGGAGCTTCCCGCCGGCCTTCGGGACAACGACGGGGTTCGCCAACCACCGGGGGTGGTGGACCTCCCGTATGAAGCCAGCGTCCAGCAGCTTCTTGACTTCTTCACGAATGAAGTTTTGCCGCTCGATGGACTGCTTGCGGGGCTTCTGTTGAACCGGCCGGGCGTCGGGGAAGACTTTTAAGTGGTGCTCGATCACCTCCCTGGGGATCCCTGGCATCTGTGACGGCTGCCATGCAAACACGTCGATGTTGTGCCGGAGGAAGGTGACGAGCGCGCCTTCCTATTTGCTATCCAGGCCCCCGGCTACCCGGGTGGTCTGGGTGGCTTCGGCGCCGACTTGGACGACCTTTAAGGGGACGCCGCCCTTGTCGAGAGGTTGCACTCGGGGTGCTGTGGTGGAGGCACGGTGGCGTGCGCTCGGGCGGAGCTGGTCCGGCTCTGCATTGCCGGGGGCTGATGCCCCAGCTGTTGCGAGCGCTTGAAGTTTCTCTAAGGCCGACACTGCAGCAGTGCGGTCTCCACGAATCCTGAGGACGCCCGTCGATGTTGGCATCTTCAGGACGAGGTAGCCGTAGTGGGCTACTGCCATGAACCGGTACAGGGCTTGCCTGCCGATTATGGCGTTGAAGGGGAGGTCTATCTCCGCTACGTCGAACAGAATGTACTCTGTCCGATAGCTGTCCGGAGCCCCGAAGGTCACCGGGAGGCTAATGTTGCCATAGGGAATGACTTGTCCCGGCCCTACCCCTGAGAACGGGCTCAATGGGGTGAGCTTGGCCATCGGGATCTGCAGCTTCTGGAAAGCTGCACGGGTGATGAGGTTCAGCCCAGCTCCACCATCTACCAGAACGTGGTACATTCTCACGTTGGCGATGGTAGGAGCTACCAAGAGCGGTAGTTGGCTGGCCCCAGCCATGTTCCTGGGGCAGTCGGTGGCGTCAAAGCTGATTGGGGTCCCCATCCACTTAACGTGCGGTGCGGCACTTGGGAGTGGCGCCACCGACGCTACCGCTCGGCGCAGAGTCTTTACTGCGCTTCGGGACGAGGGGTTGGTGGACCCGCCGTATATGATGTAGAGCTTCTTTCGACGCTCATCGTCGCTGGAGCTGGAGTCCTCATGATTGTGTGCCTCCTTCATGGCGCGCTGAGGCTCCTGGATCTCCTCTGGGTGGTCGATGCTGTCTGGGACATCCACCCTCTATTTGCCCTCCTTTGGACGGAAGGGTGGGGCCTCATCCTGCTGCTGCTTCCCCTTGCAGAAGCGCTCTGCGAGCTTTCGGATCTCCCGGCACTCGGCAGTAGTGTGGCGACAGCTGCCGTGCACGGGGCACATATTGTCTTGATCACCTTCTGTGATTGGTGATCTTCGCTGCCTCTTGTCGGGGCGCGGCCCCCGAGCCCCACTGAGCGTCGCTGCAGTGACGACTGGAGCTGCGGTCGGTGATTCTATCTTGCCTCTGCCTCGGTTCTTGGCCTTCCTGCTGCCTCCACAGGGAGTAGGACCAGATCTGGGTAGTCCTCCTGACTCGGAGGACGGCAGTGAGTGCCAGTTTCGCCCTTCGGCTGCCCTGGCGCACTTGTCTGCCAGGCTGAAGAGCTCTGAGACATCGCGGACCTCCCTGGTCGCGAGCTTCTCGAGCATCTTCTTGTCCCGGACGCCTTGACGGAACGCCACCACCACAGAAGCATTTTGAATGTGTGGGATGGTGTTCCGCACCTGGGAGAACCGCTGGATGAAAGAGCGCAGCGACTCCCCAGGTTGTTACTGGATGGCGTGGAGGTCGAGCTCCGGACCCCGTCCGGCGGGGCCGGACCTCCCTCTCCTCACAGGAGAGCTCCGGGCCCGCCACGTGGCATACAGAAGCCGGACCTCCCCCTCCGCGGGAGAGAGGCCTGAAGGCACCGCGTGTCCAGCGGGGCCGGACCTCCCTCTCCTCAGAGGAGAGCTCCGGGCCCGCCACGTGGCATACAGAAGCCGGACCTCCCCCTCCGCGGGGAGAGATCCGGAGGCTCCACGTGCCCCGCGGGGCTGACCCTCCTCTTCTCTGAGGAGGGCTCCAGGCCCGCCACGTGGCAGCAGAGCGACGCTGCCTGCCCCGAGGAATAGGCAACGGGCGTAAATACGCCCCATACCTTGCCCGTACAAGGTATTCAAGGCCCGCGTCTTCCCAAGACGCGAAGACGCGGAGCACGCTTCTGTCAGGTGCCGTTGCGCCCAGTCGCATCACAGACTGGCGCGCGGTGTCAGAACCTGTCAGCCAATAAACACCGCGACAAGACATCCCATGCCGCCTGCGCCGTCATCAACCACTACGACGAGCATGCGGCATGGGCTGGGCGGCAAGATGAAGACACAGAAGCCTTCAACCAGAGACAACTACCGGCATAACTGCAGATACGGTAGATAATAGACAATCTTCCCGGGACCACCTGTCGGGTCCCGGCTTCCCTTGTAAGCCGCCCGAGTCTTGGACTATAAAAGGCTCGGGTAGGCGTCGATAGCAAGGGTTCGCACTTTGCAACTCATACGCTATCCATACACTCTCAAGCTGTAACTCACCCCCAAGCTCAGGCCTCCGGCCCTGAGCAGCAAGCAATATAGCGAGCCCCATAGCTCGCCGTGGACGTAGGGTTTTACGCTCCGGCGGCCTGAACCACGTAAAACTCGCCGTGTCAAGCTCTAACTAACTCGTCCATCTGCGCAAGCTCTCCGCTAGGGACTAGCCCCTCCGAAAAAAGAACCTCCACAGGCTGCCCAGTGCAGGCCCGGGGGAAGTGTCGATCGCACACTTCGACATTTGGCGCGCCAGGAAGGGGGGCGCTTTCCCCTAGCGCGACAAGTTTCCGCCGACGAAGATGACCAAGCTTCCTTCACCGGCGAACTCTCCCCCCTCGCCTCTGCGGCAGGCCGCGACCAGGGGGGAGTATATGTCATCACACTCGGGACGGAGTGTGTCGGTACGAGCTGGGAGCCAGCAACCGGCTCTGGCAGCGCCGACCCCGGCAATGCAGGCTCCAACCAGCTTCAAGTCTCCAGTAGCGCTCGGCGTGCCCAGTGGGGGTGCGTTAGCTGCGGCGAGAGCGCTACTGTACAATCCGCCCGCTGGGGACGCGCCTCAGGCAGTGACCCGGCAGTGGATCCGAGAGGTAGACCATCTCGTCGTCGCCGCCGCAAACCCTCGACCTCGGTGGGGATGACGCTCTGGCCAATCGGTCGCGTCGCTGATGCGCGCACCATTGGATGGCGAGCAGACGGCAGGCTCCAGCTCTACCAGCCCCCAGTCAACAGATCTGAGGACAGAGCTGGAGCGGTGTCACCTGGGTCAAGATGCCCGGGTATACCTCGAGCGGTGCCGAGAAAGGCGTCGCCACCAAGAAGCTGATGACAGCACGACGTCGGAATCGACCCAGCCTGAAGAGCAGACCATCGCCATGCGATCTCTGCCCCAGGCATGTGCCGTGCAGAATATGCCACAGTCGTATGTCCTGCATATGGCGCCCCCGGCCTATGGTGCAGCCTTGCCCATGCCGGGGCATGCGGTGCTCAGTGCGAACCAAGCATTCATGCCATCAGAACCTGCGGCGACAGAAGCAGGGTGTGCGGCCCTCGCGCCCCACCTTCGCTTCGCGAAATGGCCGTGCAAGTTTCGGATGCTCCTGCCCGAGAAGTACGACGGCAGCATCAACCCGGCGGAATTCCTCCAGATCTACTCCACCGCCGTGCTTGCCGCAGGAGGGAATGAAGCCGTCATGGCCAATTACTTCCCTGTCGCCTTGACTGGCCCAGCTCGGTCTTGGCTCATGAACCTCCCCCAGGGTTCCGTAACTTCCTGGGGAGAGCTTTGCCGACAGTTCATAGCCAACTTCGGCAGTTCCTACACCCGGCCTGGCACGGAGCTCGACCTCCATGCCATCCAACAACAACCTTGGGAGTCGCTGCGCTCTTTCATCCAGCGGTTCTCCCAGGTGCGGAACACCATCCCACACATTCAAAATGCTTCTGTGCTGGTGGCGTTCCGACAAGGCGTCCAAGACAAGAAGATGCTTGAGAAACTCGCGACCAGGGAGGTCCGCGATGCCTCTGAGCTCTTCAGCTTGGCGGACAAGTGCGCCAGAGCAGCCGAGGGACGGAACTGGCACTCACAGCCATCCTCCGAGTCAGGAGGGCTGCCCGGATCTGGTCCTACTCCCAATGGAGGTAGCAGGAAGACCAAGAGCCGGGGCAGAAGCAAGATAAGACCGCCGGCCGTGACCCAAGTCGTCACTGCGGCGGCGCTCAGTGGGGCTCGGCGGCCGTGCCCTGACAAGAGGCAGCAAAAGTCACCGACCCCGGAAGATAGCCAGGACAACATGTGCCCCGTGCACGGCAGCTGTCGCCACACTACTGCCGAGTGCCGGGAGATCCGAAGGCTCGCAGAGCGCTTCCGCAAGGGGAAGCGGCAGCGGGCTGATGCCCTGCCCTTCCGTCCAAAGGAAGATGAGCAGGGGGTGGATGTTCCAGACAACATCGACCACCCAGAGGAGATCCAGGAGTCTCAGTGTGTCGTGAAGGCGGCATGCAATCGTGAGGACTCCGGCTCCAGCGACGACGAGCGTCGGAAGAAGCTCTACGTCATATACGGCGGGTCCGCCGACCCCTCGTCCCAAAGTACAGTCAAGACTCTGCGCCGAGCGGTAGCGTCGGTGGCGCCACTCCCGAGTGCTGCACCGCACCTTAAGTGGATGGGGACCCCCATCAGCTTTGACGCCACCGACTGCCCCAGGAGCATGGCTGGGGCCGGCCAACTACCACTCCTGGTGGCCCCTACCATCGCCAACGTGAGAATGTACCACGTTTTGGTAGATGGAGGGGCTGGGCTGAACCTCATCAGCCGTGCAGCTTTCCAGAAGCTGCAGGTCCCGATGGCCAAGCTCACCCCGTCGAGCCCGTTCTCAGGGGTAGGGCCGGGACAGGTTATCCCCTACGGCAACATTAGTCTCCCGGTGACCATCGGGGCTCTGGACAGCTATCAAACAGAGTACATTCTGTTGGACATAGCGGAGATAGAACTCCACTTCAATGCCATAATCGGCAGGCCAGCCCTGTACCGGTTCATGGCTGTAGCCCACTACGGCTACCTCGTCCTGAAGATGCCAACACCGACGGGCGTTCTCAGGATTCGTGGGGACCGCACTGCTGCAGTGTCGGCCCTGGAGAAGCTCCAAGCACTCGCAACAGCTGGGGCATCAGCCCCCGGCAATACGGAGCCGGACCAGCTCCGCCCGAGCGCACGTCACCGTGCTTCCACCACAGCACCCCGGGTGCAACCTCTCGACGAGGGCGGCGTCCCCTTAAAGGTCGTCCAAGTCAGCGCCGAAGCTACCCAGACCACCCGGGTAGCCGGGGGCCTGGATAGCAAATAGGAATTCGCGCTCGTCACCTTCCTCCGGCACAACGTCGACGTGTTTGCATGGCAGCCGTCACAGATGCCGGGGATCCCCAGGGAGGTGATCGAGCACCACTTGAAAGTCTTCCCCGACGCCCGGCCGGTTCAACATAAGCCCCGCAAGCAGTCCATCGAGCGGCAAAACTTCATGCGTGAAGAAGTCAAGAAACTGCTGGATGCTGGCTTCATACGGGAGGTCCACCACCCACGATGGTTGGCGAACCCCGTCGTTCTCCCGAAGGCCGGCGGGAAGCTCCGGATGTGCATCGACTACACCAGTCTCAATAAGGCATGTCCTAAAGATCCATTCCCTCTCCCTAGAATAGATCAAATAGTAGACTCAACGTCAGGATGTGATATGCTGTGCTTCCTAGACGCCTACTGGTGTTTCCATCAGATCCCCATGTCTAGAGAAGACGAGGAGCACACCTCCTTCATCACAGTAGACGGCCTTTATTGCTATGTGTCTATGCCTTACGGCCTAAAGAATGCACTCCCCACCTTTGTGCGGGCAATGCACAAAACCTTTGGGGAGTTAATAAGAGACCTGGTTGAGGTGTATGTCGATGACATAGTTGTCAAGGTCAAGCAGGGTTCATCCCTACTAGATAACCTAGCTTTAGTCTTTGACAAGTTGCGCTCTACGCGCACCAAGCTGAACCCAGATAAATGTGTGTTCGGCGTGTCCTCTGGGAAGCTCTTAGGGTTCCTGGTCTCGCACCGAGGAATTGAGGCCAACCCAGAGAAGATCAAGGCCATCGACTTGATGCGGCCCCCTGCCCGCGTCAAGGATGTCCAGAAACTCACAGGATGTCTAGCCGCGCTGAGTCGGTTTATACCGAGGCTAGCAGAGCAGGCACTCCCTTTCTTTAAGCTCCTGCGCAAGTCAGGCCCCTTTGCCTGGTCTAACGAAGCAGAAGAGGCATTCCAGGAGTTGAAGCGACTCCTGACGACCCTGCCTATCATGGTAGCCCCTGAGCCCGGAGAGCACCTGCTGCTCTACATCGCGGCGACAACTGAAGTGGTGAGTATGGTCCTCGTCGCAGAGCGGCCAGACCTCTCAACCTCGCAACCTGCTCCGGTAGAAGAAGTCAGACACCAGGGGGGCTCGCAGGGCCAAGACGGTCTCCCGGACCCCCTGGAGGTCCAAGACGACCACCCGGAGGCCCAGGACGGCCTCCCGGACCCCCAAGATAAATCTCCAGGGTCCAATTGGGATCTCCCGGAGGTCCCTCAGGACCCCCC
Source organism: Neostapfia colusana (assembly GCA_030760725.1). NCBI lineage: Eukaryota > Viridiplantae > Streptophyta > Magnoliopsida > Poales > Poaceae > Neostapfia > Neostapfia colusana. The sequence goes on along the minus strand of JASWHV010000017.1, from coordinate 21,343,465 downwards.
GGAGCTCCCGGATGATCAAGAAAGCTTAAGGGCCTCCGGGTCCCAGCTCCCGGAGGCCCCCGTGGATCCACCCACCTCCGGCGGGCCGGGGCCAATGGACGAGGAGCTCCCAAGCCTAAGAGAGAGGGTCCGAACCATACAGAGGCCTGTCTACTACATCAGTGAGGTACTTCATGAGGCCAAGACAAGGTACCTAGAAGTCCACAAGCTGCTGTATGCGGTGCTCGTGGCCTCCACGAAGCTCCGCCACTACTTCCAGGCCCACCAGGTATCGGTAGTCACCTCGTATCCGCTGAAGACGATTCTTCACAGCCCCCATGCGACTGGCAACGTTGCTAAATGGGCGGCGGAACTGGTGGAGTTTGAGCTGGACTTCCTACCACGTCATGCAGTCAAGAGCCAAGCACTGGCTGACTTTGTGGCGGAGTGGACACCAACAAAGACTGACCCAGGGGGCCATGAAGGTGGTGAGCCAGAGCCCAAAGCTCCGGACTTCACTGAACCCCACTGGACAATCTTCTTCGACGGCTCCTCGCGAAAGCAGGGGGCCGGTGCCGGCGTACTGCTCCTCATGCCATCGGGGGAACAGTTTGGGTATATGGTGCGTCTCAATTTCAAGGCAACCAACAACATGGCGGAGTATGAAGCACTCATCTTTGGCCTGCCGACAGCCCTGTCTTTAGGCGCTAGCCAGCTGTTGGCACAGGGTGACTCCCAGCTGGTCATCAAGAAAGTCAAGGGCGAATGCTCCTGCAATGACCCACAGCTAGCTGCGTATCTGCTTCACGTGCAGATGTTGGAGAAAGAATTCCTCGCCTTGGACCTGCACCACGTACCGCGCGCTGGTAATGCCGCAGCCGACAACCTTTCAACGAAGGCTTCCACCGGAGCCCCTGCGCCCGAAGGAGTTTTCGAGAGGACGTTGCTGCGGCCCACAGCCCAGCCCGCCGAGCCGGGCGAAGGGGGCTTGCCCAACACCTCGAAGCTGGCGGTCCCGGCGGCCCTACAGCCATGGATGCCGCCAAGGATCATAAGCGTCACTGGGGACTCCGTGCAACCCAGCGCTCAAGATCCAGACGCTCAAGTCAGACCCGATGCATGGATCACGGAGATCCGGGACTACTTGAAAGACAACATCCTCCCTGATGAACGTGTAACCGCTGAACGGATTGTGTGTATGGCTAAGAGGTACGCGCTGGTAGATGGGGATCTCTACCGGCGTGGCGCCAACCACATCCTATTGCGGTGCATAACCCAGGGGGAAGGCTGCGACTTGCTCGCTGAGATCCAAGGAGACGAATGTGGAAGTCATTCTTCCTCACGCACGCTTGTCGGTAAAGCCTTCCGGCATGGCTTCTACTGGCCGACAACGCTCCAGGATGCCGTCAAGCTGGTCGAGAGCTGCAAGGCGTGCCAGTTCCACGCCAAGCAGATCCATACACCGGCTCAGGCGGTACAGATGATCCCGCCCTCATGGCCGTTTGCCGTATGGGGGCTGGACATCCTGGGACCATTCCCCAGAACCGTCGGGGGATTCCGGTACCTCTATGTCGCTATCGACAAGTTCACCAAGTGGCCGGAAGCTACACCAGTTGTCACCATCAACAAACAATCCGCAGTAAAATTCATCAAGTCTATTGTCTGCCGGTTCGGGGTCCCAAACAGGATCATCACTGAAAACGGGACCCAGTTCACCAGCGCAGCATTCCAAGACTACTGCGAGGACCTTGGCATTCAGATATGCTATGCCTCTGTCGCCCACCCGAGGAGCAATGGGCAAGTTGAGAGGGCCAACGTGGAGATTCTCCGGGGCCTTAAGACTCGCACCTTCGCCAACCTGAAGAAACATGGTGCCAATTGGGTAGATGAGCTTCCGAGCACACTATGGGCTAACCGGACATCCCAGAGCCGGGCCACCGGGGAGACACCCTTCTTCATGGTGTAAGGGGCTGAAGCTGTACTTCCCCCAGAAATCACCATGAAGTCTCACCGTGTCCGGGCTTACGACGAAGCCACGCAGGACAACCTCCGGCGTGGAGAAATCGACCTCGTCGACGAGGTCCGATTACATGCGGCACTCCGTAACGCGCGGTACAGACAAGCGCTTCGGCGCTACCACCAGAGGTCTGTGCGTGCCCGGGAGCTGCAGGAAGGTGACCTGGTGTTGCGGCGTATACTTTCTCGCGAAGGGGCCCACAAACTCTCCCCTAGTTGGGAAGGCCCCTTCCGAGTCGCGAAAGTATGCCGCCCCGGGTGTGTGCGCCTTTCCACCGAGGATGGGGACCTGCTCCCAAACCCTTGGAACATAGAACACCTCCGTAAGTTCTACCCCTAGAGCAAAAATAGGACAGTACTTTCTTTTCGTAATAAACTCCATAGAGTCCAGGAGCAGCGCTCGGAGCAGCTAAACCCCAGGCGACGGTCCAGAACTATGTTCAGCTTTGCCTGGTTCCGACTCCAAGCGCGTAGAGTCTTGCTTCCCCTCTTAATGGGGTGGGTCGTGGCCTCCATGTTTAGCCTGCCTTCCTCCTATAGGAAGTTGTACGAAAAGAAATCTGCTCTACTTTGCTCTTTCTTTGTACTCATTTAAATTGTGAATTAAGTTTTTTAATCACCCTTGCAGTGCATGGTTGCCATGTACTCAGCTCCCCCTCTCTACAAGTCCCCAAGCACCAAGCATATGGTTAGGGGCTATAAGTCAAATAAGACTATGAAATGAGGGAGGGGGAGCCCCCAAGGAGAATTACGTTCCCTCTACCTATGTGCAGGACCTCCAGGTTGCGGCAACAGGGACTGCATGAAGCAGGAGGAAAGGAGCTACCAGCTACTCCGACCTAGGACTGGAAGGACCGGGACCTGCCCCTCCGGCAGGGGCGGGACCCGAGGGCCCCACGTGTCCAGCGGGCCCGGAACTCTCTCCTCCCTTGAGGAGGGCTCCGGGCTCGCCACGTGGTGGGCGGAAGCCGGACCTCCCCCTCGGTGGGAGGGCTCCGAAAGCCCTACGTGTCCAACATGGCCGGAGCTCCCACCTCTTAGGAAGGAGCTCCGGACCCGCCACGTGGCAGGCAAATCTGGAGCTCCCCATAGGGCGAGATCCGGAGACCTCCGGGGCCCCTAAAATGATTAGGACCCGGGGAGGGTGTCTGTGCAAAGCTCCAGGATTGGAGATGGCCTCTGAGTACCTTGCGGAGCTAAGGACTCAGTCAGGCAAAGCCAAGAAGGAGAGAAAAAGCATCACAGACACAAGTATCCAAGAGAGTAAAATTAAGCGAGGCTCCATGAGCTGGGCTATAGACTCGATAACAAGAAAGGAACAAGCCCCAAGGGTCTCCCGACACGACCAGAATCCAGAAGTTGTAACAACGGCCACGTCACCAGGCTTCAGCCCTGGCGGAACTCTCTCGCTCTATGACCAGAGCGCAGGAATCGCCTTCCTCCTCACCGGCGCAAAAACCAGTGACACCACGGGAGCTCCTGAGGCCCCCTCCGCAGTATTCAGCGGTCTTCTTGGAGACTCTACCGCCTGGGATTCTCAACGGTGCATCGGCGGTTTCCTTCTCCTGAAGTTCCCTCATCACCTGCACAAAAGCCGGTGTCGACAAGGGTGCCCCTGGAGCCCCCAACCCTCATCACCTGCGCAAAAGCCGGAGTCGTCAAGGGTGCTCCTGAGGCCCTCTCTGCAGTATTCAGCGGTGTTCTTGGAGACCCTGCCGCCTGGGATTCTCTTCGATGCTTCAGCGGTTCTTTTGAAGACTCCACTATCCTCAGGGGCAGGGCAGGCAGGCTCCCTGAGTCGCAGGCTTGGTGCAGACGCGACCGCTGGAGGGAACCGAGAGCAATTCTTCCCCCATAAGGCGGGTTGAGAGCCATGGAAGAAGACAAGGCTGCAGGGACCTGAGGGAGGCGCAGGGGCTGGAAGCCTTATAAGAGGAATGTACCCACATGGAGGTTTAATTTAACACCTTCCCGGGTGCGATCCCAAGCGATTCGGAACTCTTCGGATACCCCGCGTCGGCGACCGCTTCGGTTCCTAAACCGAGTGCCGATGACGGGTGGGCCCGAACCGCCTGACTGAAGCGGTGGGGGCAAGGAGTCAGTCTCCTGAGAAGATGAGCCGGCAAGGCACTTCGGCGGTTCCCAAAGAAAGCGTCGCAACATGCAGAAGTGGCAGTCTTGGGAACCGCCACAGTAAAAGCAACCATCAAGTGAGCGCACGCTCCCACGATCCCGTGGCCGTTCGTGCTCCGGCAGCGGTCAATTCGGGACTTAGAGGAAGTGCGCGGATCGGAAGAGACGGAGGTCCCACCTCGGGCTCGCTATCTCCCCCGAGATGGGCCCGGGGGCCACTGTCGGTACCTGAGATATGGGGTACCCCCGCGCACAGGGTAAAATGCCTAAGGAACTCGCCCTTCTCCGCAGGGAGAGCTCCGAAGGCGCCACGCATCCGGCGGGGCCGGACCTCCCTCTCCTCAGAGGAGAGCTCCGGGCCCGCCACGTGGCATACAGAAGCCGGACCTCCCCCTCCGCGGGAGAGAGGCCTGAAGGTGCCGCGTGTCCAGCGGGGCCGGACCTCCCTCTCCTCAGAGGAGAGCTCCGGGCCCGCCACGTGGCATACAGAAGCCGGACCTCCCCCTCCGCGGGGAGAGGTCTGGAGGCTCCACGTGCCCCGCGGGGCTGACCCTCCTCTTCTCTGAGGAGGGCTCCGGGCCCACCACGTGGCAGCAGAGCGACGCTGCCTGCCCCGAGCAATAGGCAGCGGGCGTAAATACGCCCCATACCATGCCCGTACATGGTATTAAAGGCCCGCGTCTTCCCAAGATGCGAAGACGCGGAGCACGCTTCTGTCAGGTGCCGTTGCGCCAGTCGCATCACAGACTGGCGCGCGGTGTCAGAACCTGTCAGCCAATAAACACCGCGACAAGACATCCCATGCCGCCTGCGCCGTCATCAACCACTACGACTAGCATACGGCATGGGCAGGGCGTCAAGATGAAGACTCAGAAGCCTTCGACCCGAGACAACTACCGGCATAACTGCAGATAAGGTAGATAATAGACAATCTTCCCGGGACCACCTGTCGGGTCCCGACTTCCCTTGTAAGCCGCCCGAGTCATGGACTATAAAAGGCTCGGGTAGGCATCGATAGCAAGGCTTCGCACTTTGCAACTCATACGGTAGCCATACACTCTCAAGCTGTAACTCACCCCCAAGCTCAGGCCTCCGGCCCTGAGCAGCAAGCAATACAGCGAGCCCCATAGCTCGCCGTGGACGTAGGGTTTTACGCTCCGGCAGCCTGAACCATGTAAAACTCGCCGTGTCAAGCTCTTACTAACTCGTCCATCTGCGCAAGCTCTCCGCTAGGGACTAGCCCCTCCGAAAAAAGAACCTCCTCGGGCTGCCCAGTGCAGGCCCGGGGGAAGTGTCGATCGCACACTTCGACAGTCGGCAAAGCTCTCCCCAGGAAGTTACGGAACCCTGGGGGAGGTTCATGAGCCAAGACCGGGCTGGGCCGGTCAAGGCGACAGGGAAGTAATTGGCCTTGACGGCTTCATTCCCTCCTGTGGCAAGTACGGCGGTGGAGTAGATCTGGAGGAACTCCGCCGGGTTGACGCTCCCGTCGTACTTCTCGGGCAGGTGCGGCCGAAACATGCGCGGCCACTTCGTGAAGCCAAGGTGGGGCGCGAGGGCTGCATACCCTGCTTCTGTCGCCGCAGGTTCTGGTGCCATGAACGCTCGGTTCGCACAGGGCACAGTGTACCCCGGTATGGGCAAGGCTGCACCATAGGCCGGGGGCGCCATCTGCAGGACATACGACTGTGGCATATTCTGCACGGCGCAGGCCTGGGGCAGAGATCGCGTGGCGAAGGTCTGCTCTTCAGTCTGGGTCGAGGCCGACGTCATGCTGTCGTCAGCCTCTTGGTAGCGACGCCTTTCTCGGCGTTGCTCGAGGTATACCCAGGCATCTTGACCCAAGCGACACCGCTCCATCTCTGTCCTCAGATCTGTCGATTGGAGCCTGGTAGAGCTGGAATCTGCCATCTGCTCGTCAACCAATGGTGCGCGCATCAGCGGCACGGCCGGTTGGCCAGAGCGTCGTCCCTGCCGAAGTCGAGGGTTTGCGGCGGCGACGACGAGACGGTTGTAAGGGCCTCAGTTTTTGACACACATTTGCAGTGTTCATCACCACACCACACACCTCATTTGAGGAAGAATGATGAACACAAATGAAGAGCAAGTAACAATTATCAACATGCTCATTAGGGAACAAACTTACACATTGCAAAAGTGGTATTTACCACATGTGATATAGATTGGCTCGACATATGAAAACTCCTACACTTTGCTAAGGATGTCCATGCCAAGTTTCACCCAAATTCAAAACCTTTTGAGGTCATTTTGGATATTGATAGGAAGAGGGCAGTTTGAAACCATATTCAAATTCAAACTGTTTTTATCCCATGAATCTAAAAGTGGAAGGCATATTCTTACTCAGCACAATTTTGGGAGCTCACACACCAATTTTCACTCCATTTGGGGTTGACCTTGACATGAGCTAAGTGGGAGAAATTCAAACTTTATTTGAATTTCAAACTGAACTTGTGCTGAAATTCATTCAAACAAAACCTCATTTGAACTGTGATCAATTCAAATGGCTCATGGGTGAATAATTTGAATTGCCAAGGGTAGTATGGGGTTCACTGTTTACAACAGTGATTAGGAGTAAATTTCAGAGGTTAAAACTGGAGGTGGGACCCACATGTCAGCCACTGCTCAGATCAAACCGACTGAGACTTTTTCACTCGGGTCGCCGAGCCGCAGCAGTGATCGCCACCGAGGCCAGCCGCCGCGCCACCAGCTGCTTGCCCACGCGCGGGCATGAGGCGGTGCAGAGCCTTCTTAAGGCGCCTGCCCCCTCCTCGGCCGAGGCACCACAGTTCTTCTCCGCAAGAACTCAGTGCCGGCCGAAAACTCCCGCAGCTCGGACTTGATCGGAGAACGTCGATCGCAGCTCCCTCCTTCCACTCCAGAGTCCCAGCAAGGTACCAGAGACCTTCCTCCATCCTCCCCATTGCTAGAATTCAGTTGAAACCGATTGATATCGGCTGTGCCGAAAGATCAAACTCGGAACTTGGAACCGCCGCACCTCGGGCTCTCGTGGACAGCCCAACCAGGGCGTTGTCACGCCCGAGCCAACGCACCCTTGGACGCGCGGGTGACCGGTGCTGCTCATCCCCGAGCCACAGCTCGAGTGGTTGCTCACCGGCGGCGAATTTCCACGTTTCCCCTTTCTGTGTGCAGAACGACCTTCGGGTACGATTCTGTTTGATTCGTGCTCTAGAAAGGATTAGAGGGCCTCAGGCCGCTCTCACACGAGCTAGACACGGTAACGCACAAGTTGTCTTCACAACTCTGGGCCGGAGAACCTCTGTGCCCGGCGTAATTTAAGGTCTACTAATGGCGGAACGAACGGGCGGCATCGGGCGCACGGTGAGGACCTATTTCGGGCCTTCCCCGAGCTGCCTCGAGCTCATGTCGACCTTCTATGAGGTCCACTGATGATCCCCGACCGATTTCCCAAGTAGCTGAGGTGCTAGGGTAGTCAGCCGACATGGCCGAAATCGTTCTGAGGTGGCGGCTCGTCGCCGACCATGCTCCGGCCATTGTCATGAGCAGCTAACCCTAGAATCATGTTCCCCGAGTAAAAGTAGGCAGGGGCGGCCAGAATCGAGAAGTTTGGAGCTGTACAGCAGCCGGCGGCGAGCTCTCCGGCGAGATCCCTCGGCGGCGGGGCGCGGGTGTCGCGAGGTTGAAGAAGGGGGTGGACCCCAGCTGTCAGCGGCCGATATTTTGAATCGGGATCCGGCTGCGGCCAGGATCGGGTGTGCTGGCGCGCAAAATCCTTGTGGGCCGCGATGTGCCATCGCCTAGGCGTGCGACGCGTGTCCCCTGGGCCCACGCGCGAGTTTAAACTTTTCCCCGATTTTCAGATTTCCTTCAAACTTCAAATCCTTATAACTTTGGCTAGAAAACTCCAAATTAAGTGAACCAAATTTTGCTGGATTCAGCTCTCTGCGTACTTTCCAGAAAATCAAGTTTCACTTCATGAAATTCCTTATTTCTCCAGAATTAATTCCTTAAAGTTTAAACTGTTAGGAATTTTAACTGGAGAATCCTTTGGACGAAAATCCTGAAATTTTGCTGAGATGTTCACCAAAATATCCTAGAACTACCATAAAATTTTCAAATCCATTTGAGCTAATTTAATCCACCTAATGGTGTGATTAGTGAAACTGTTCTAGAGAAAATACTAAATGTTCAGATACATTTTCAGAATTTTCTCTGAAATTGTTTAGCTCATATCTTTAGTTAGAGAATTCCAAATTAAGTGAGACCAACTCCATTAGAACCCTCTGAAAATCTAGTTTTCAGAAAGTCATAGTTTGTCTCATGAAAATTCTTAGAACACCCTAAGAGTTCCAATTAAGGTCAAGGACATAATTATTTGTGGAGGGCTCAAATGAGCTTTGCTGCAACTAAAACTTGACCAGGTCTCTGTTTAGGTTGTAACCAAGCCACAGTAAAAGTTTCACAGTCATTAGGTCTATCTAGCAAAGGTTATAGACTTCACAACTTCAAACTTAATACAAATGCATTAAATTAATACATGTATTGTTTCTATCATGTAGTCGCTAAGGTCGAGGAGGAACCCGAAGTCCTAGACTTCGTTACTCCGGAGGAACAGCTAGCCTACGACCAAGAGCAGCAAGGCAAGCCCCGGTTTGCATTAACCTTTTTACAAAGTTTTATTGTTTTGAGCACATATCTGTTTCCTTTATTCTATGCATTAGAGTATTGTTTGGAAGCCCCACTGCATAGCCAAGAGAACCATGGGTTGGGTTTAAGATTTCAAACCCCGTTAGCCACTGCATTGCTAGGATAGAGTAGTTTTCGGTACAAGTCGAGTAGTTGGAACTACTCGCGAGAATAGGCTAGAGGCACATTGCTCGGGTAGAGATAGCACATGATACTCATGGCAAGAAAATGAGACCGAGCGGAGAGTAAGGGCAGCAGGACTTTGGGGCCTGTGTGCTGTAGCTCCGCTTGTGTCGATTGAGGACCGAGCCGTGTGCGGGCCTGTTGAACAAGCTAGAACAGTACCGAAGACCTACCGGCTATATGGGAACCGGGAAACTGATGTAACTCGGGTAGCTGGGTATTGAGGCATTGCCCGTCGTTCAGAGGGTAGGTTGAGAGCTCGAGGTGTAAATCGGCTGGCGGCACAGAGATGCGCGTGCAGAGACCTCTTGCTCGGGACGATGGGACCGGTTCAATATTTGGCTAACGGGTGAAAGGTAGTCGCGTACGGCGTCCGTGATGGTTGTTGTAGGCAACATCGAGTACGGGCGTACGTGACGGGTTGTTCGGGTAACCCTGCAGGTGTAAATCGATTATAATCGCCGTCCCTCGCGGTCAGTGAGTACCACTTGTTCACTGTACCGTGACGTAGAAAGAACAGGCTAGTTACATGTTAAAATGTTGCTGATTGAAAGCTGGACATTGATTGTTAATGATATGCTGTAGCTTAGAGCTAATTAAAGTTCTTTTCAACTTTGGGCAAAGTACATGAGAGAAATGCGTTTCTTTTTTGATTGCGGCTCTCTCATGTGCCTTAGCGTAAGGTTCTCCACAACCTGCTGCTAAAACTTGAAAGTAAGGTTCTACTAATTAGGCGAGTCCTTGCAAATGATTTTTACCTCATTCAACCCATTACCCTCATGTAGAAGTTCCATGTTTAGGTGAGACGGGTCAGACTTGCTGAGCCTTCGTGCTCACTGCTTGTGTTTGAAGCTTTTGCAGGGTTCTATGAGGAAGGGACTCCCGAAGAGGAGACGGAACCCCAGGAGGGGAACCCCGTCGAGTGGGAGTCGTGCACGCCGCAGAGTTAGTGTGCGTGTGTGCTAGCAAGGACACGTTCGAGGGCTGAACGTGCACTTGATGCTTAGTCTACGCCCGCGAGTGTGGACTAAACGTATTTTGATGTAAACAGGTCATAAAACTGTTTATGTAATAAACTTCCGCTTCCGCTTTGTACCTTTGACGTGTGTTATACGGTGCTGTGCAACGCAGCACCCCTCAGCGTGATCCTGGCTCGACAGGACCAAATGGGGTCGTGTCAGCGTTGGTATCAGAGCTCGCTTGAGGTTTAACACAGTACAAAGGTCTTCCTTTTCAAAAATCCAGGGAGGAACGAGTTGGTAGCCCGTATAAGGATGTTATTAGTATATAGAAAGTGGCTTGTTAACCTATTTGTTATGTCGGAAAATCGTGCATCTCGGGACGTTCATGTCTTGGGGGGTGCACGTAAGCGCTGTCCACCAGTGCGCACAAGCTGAAGGGTGGAGCCCCACAGGTGGCAGGTAACCCGACCCGCTTTGATATCCTCTACGACTCTTAATGTCGTTTGGGGTATTCGAGCAACGTCTGTCCCTGGCGTGCGTGGTGCAACATGGGAGACCCCGTCACGTGGTCTGAAACGTGAACACGTAACTCAAGGCGTGTTTGGCTTGAGAACATCCGGGCGAGTGATGACGGCCGGATGTACGAACTGTATGGATTCCGGGCTCGGTGTGCAGCCGAGCCTGATGATTGTTTGAGTTTCTGCAGGTAGCCTTACCACGAAACGGTAGACGTGTAGCATCCGTGTGCGAGTGACGAGTAGTGCCACTGAACTAACGAAACCGGCTAAGTCCGGTATAGGTTTTCCTTTGTGAGGACGTAGTACTGACAAAATCTGGTGACGCATCGACGTCACACCCAACTAAATAAACAACTTCATTGTAAAAATTGGAAGGTTTTAATCCAAAGTAGTAAAACTTGATGTAACTCCTTCCCTTGTACAGGATATTCAAAGTTAACAAGTTTTCAACTTGTAGGATATTAAGGATAGAGCACTCTGTTTTCAGCTGAATCAAGGCTGGAGTTAATCAGAGGTTAGAGGTTGAGTTCTTTCGAGGTTGGTGTCGTATGATACATTTCTGGAAAGCTTTGGAAGAGCTTTACAACTTTTCTGTTGAGTTCCAGAGGTGTTTCATCACTTAACCACTCGAAAAAAGCAGTAGAGTTGAAACTGTCCAGAAAACAGGACAGAGTAAAAAACTCTCTGTAGACTCTCTGTAAAATTAAGCATAACTTCCTGCTTAAAAATCCAAAAATAGGAAATTAGGTAGTTCTGGAAATCTTATGAGATGGGTTACAACTTTGTAACAGAAAGTTTTGTCAGATTGGGAACAGAATTAACTGGGATTCTTGGATCAATTCAGTAACTAAAGCAGGGAGGTGCTGTCCAATTGATTCCAGAAATTCTGTTAAATTTTACATCTCATAACTTTTGAACCAGGACAGATCTTAGGTCAACCAAATACTTTCTGGAAAGCTATTGAAGTTAACTTTAACTTTGATGTTGAGCTCCAGAATTGGTTTTGCCTTTAACATGGCCTAAATCAGGTTGATGTGGAAACTAGTCAATGCTGTCATGGGAACAGCAGATCAGCAGTCAAATTTGTTCAAAATTTGAACTATGTTTCCAAGTTTTAGGGGTTCAATGACATGTTTTATGTTATAACTCAGGGGTTTACTGTTTAAATAAATATTTGACATTCCTCAAATATATTTTTACAGATGGCAGCAGATAAACGGTTGGAGAACGGGTGGGTAGTTTCTCACTGCTCTGATCGTAGCGGCTACCCGGAAGCATTATGGCAAATGCTCCAATATTTCGGGTACAATCAGATGCCGCAATACTTTGCCAAGGAAGAAGGCGAAGAGGGGAACAAGATGTGGATGATCCATGTCGAGGTTCCTGCAGGACCTACGCCACCCGGTTGGGTGCCATTCACCATCACGGTGAGAGGGAGACAACCGGAAGGGATGTGGCAAGTGGCAGCCCGTGACACTATGTCACGTTTCTGCCAACTACATGTGCAGGCTATGGAGGGTACTCCATACGCACTCGTTCCGGTGGAGGGACGAGCTCAGCATGTGTGGGAAGAGAGGTACCTGGAGGCAACAGACCCGAGTTGCCCAAGGTACAACCCCGCGGAGGCAAATCTCAGCCTCCAAATGAGGGCGGGAAACGCTGTGATGGACAGCCAAGCTGTTCATACGGAGCATCTCGCCACCAAGCTCAAGGAGAGCACAAGCCGTGGAGATCAATTCGAGAGTGCTCACAGCGCACTCCGCAATGTGCTCCTTCCGACGATCAAGCGACTGAATGAACAACACAATCAGTTGCGTCGTCTGAAGAAGGCAAAGAAGAAGAGCCGTGTTGACATCACGGCGTTGCAAGAGCTGGTGCAGACCCTAACCCAGCAGAATGAGGACCTTGCTCAGGAGCGGGACGACGCTATCGAGGAAGGCCAAGGCTGGGAAGAGGACTACAACCAAGCTTTGGACGAGGTGCATGCCTTGCAGGACCTCGTGCCCCAGGTATTGGGCGTACCAGTAGTCTTGGGTCTTCCAGCCATGGGAGAACCCAGAATGGGAGAAGAGGTGGTAGACCCCGAGCCACCAGCAGAGGTACCGGAGGAGGACGACCCACAGGAGGTCGAGTTCTACTCCGAGTAGGGGGTTACGGTTGCCAAGTAGGGCAGCTAGGGTAGCGTAACCCAACTTTTGTAATCGGTGACATGTCGTGTAGACAGTAGCGTGTGTATAGGTAGTGACGACATGAGCACGACTTCTCGGAGATCCGAGAATAATGTATCTTGTATAAAGTTTATGCTTTATCAATATATGTGAATGTTGTGCAAGTTAATCATGCGTCGCTTCAATACCTACTGCTGTTTATGGAATTTTGAGTAAAGACATGTGCTAATTGCTGCTGTGTTGAATTTCAGAATGACGCGTACTCGTGCCAACCCTGATGTTGGAGGTACTAGCCAAGGGGGAGAGACCTCCCAACCACCTCCCGAGGACTCCTCGGGACAACAACAGCAACAGCAGCAACAGCAACAGCAAACACCGCCACCGCCACTGCCGACGGTTACATTGGCCGACATTGTCGCGGCAATGGCGGGTTCACATCAGCAGCACACAGAGCTGCTTCAAACGTTAATTGCGAATACGTCTCGCCCAGAGAGACGTCAAAATCGTGAGGAGCGCCAACAGAGCTCCTACTCTGACTTCCTGGCGACTCATCCCCCTGTATTCTCAAGGGCGGATGAACCACTTGACGCGGACAACTGGCTCCGCACCATAGAGATGAAGTTCGGGCTGCTCCAAATCAGCGAGCAGCGCAAGACTCAGTTCGCGGTCCAGCAGCTCCAAGGATCCGCGAGCGCGTGGTGGGCCAACTTCTGTGCTTCACAGCCCACCGACCGAGTGATGACCTGGGCGGAGTTCCGGACGGCCTTCAGGGCCTATCATATACCGCCTGGTTTGATGAAGAGGAAGACGCAGGAGTTCTTACACCTGCAACAAGGGAGCCGGAACGCACTGGAATACTCCAGAGCATTTAACGATCTCGCGCTATATGCGTCGTATCATGCTGATACCGACGAGAAGCGGCGGGACCATTTCTACCAGGGGCTTAACCCGCTCCTGAAGGACAAGCTGGCGATGTTCAATCGCGGCAGCCTCAACGACATCATTGATGCTGAGATTGTTCAGGAAGACTCCGGCAAGGAGTTGGCGGCGGCGGAGCGAAAGCGAAGCGCGCCACAGAGCAGCGGAGAAGGATGCGGTCCTTCTCAGAAGTTTCGGATGGTGAATCGCCCACCATCAGGTCCACGCTGGCAGCCACCACAGCGGTCGATGCCGTTCCGCAGTCGGCCGTACTCTTCACCGGCATTCCGCCCGGCACTGCCAGTACCACCGCAACAGCAACAGCAGCAGCGGGCGATGCCGCGTGCGTTTGCACCTCCGCAACGCATGCCGGGCTTTCGTCCACCAAGTACTCCACCAGCAGCGGCCACATGTTACAAGTGTGGTCGTCCAGGACACTTCGCGAGCAGTTGCCCGGAGAGGCAAGGCGGCGGAGTGGCACCACAGTTTCCGGGGAGGAATCAACCCCGGAACCCTACTAATGCGCGGCGGGCAAACCCTAGGCCCGGCACTGTCCACCAGCTTTCCATTGAGGACGTGCCGGAGGGCGAGCCAATCCTTGCGGGTATGTTCAAACTCCACCAGCATCCCGCTATAGTACTATTTGATTCAGGCGCCACGCATAATTTTATTAGCCAAGCTTTCATTGCTAAACACAGTTTGCCAATACTACCCACCGATAGTCCATATTTAATTTGTTCACCGGGTGGGAAGATTTCAGCAAGCGTAATGGTCTCCAAAGCACCATTATGCTTAGCGGGTAGAGTGTACCCCATGTCTCTCATTATCTTAGAAGGACAGAAGGTTGATGTCATCCTAGGGATGTCGTGGTTAACCCGCCACGGCGCTGTTTTAGACACCGTCCTTCGAGTCGTGCACTTAAACTCAGAGGTGCACGGTTCTCACTCATTATTTCTGGACAGTCCAGAAATAAAACTTTCAAGTGTCTATCAGTCCACAACTATCAGATTGGAAGACATTCCAGTGGTCCGGGAGTTTCCTGATGTATTCCCGGATGATTTACCGGGAATGCCAACCGATAGAGAGGTGGAGTTCAAGATTGAACTCGCACCAGGAACCATGCCAATATCCCGAAGGCCGTACAAGATGGCGCCCAAGGAGTTGGCTGAACTGAAGATTCAGGTCACGGACCTTCTGGAGAAGGGTTTTATTAGGCCGAGCTCCTCTCCATGGGGCTGTTCGGCATTATTTGTCAAAAAGAAGGATGAGACGTTGCGGCTTTGTGTGGACTACCGTCCATTAAATGCTGTAACCATCAAGAACAAGTACCCGTTGCCACGGATCGACATGTTGTTTGATCAGTTGGTCGAAGCAAAGATCTTTTCCAAGATGGATTTAAGATCCGGGTACCATCAGATTAAGATAAGGGCGGAGGACATTCCAAAGACAGCTTTCTCGACAAGGTACGGACTTTATGAGTACCTGGTCATGTCCTTTGGCCTCACCAATGCTCCAGCTCACTTCATGTACTTAATGAACTCGGTGTTCATGCCGGAGCTGGACAAGTTTGTCGTGGTCTTCATTGACGACATCCTGGTATACTCCAAGTCGGAGGAAGATCACAAGAAACATCTGCGTATAGTCTTGCAACGGCTGCGGGATCACAAGTTATACGCAAAGTTCAGCAAATGCGAGTTTTGGATATCGCAAGTGCCTTTCCTCGGGCATATCATCTCAGCGGAGGGTATCGCTGTGGACCCGAGCAAGATCACGCAAGTGCTGAATTGGAAATCCCCGAGAACTGTTCATGAGGTACGGAGTTTCCTCGGACTCGCGGGATATTATCGGAGGTTCATTCCGAACTTCTCGAAGATTGCCAAGCCAATGACAGAGCTGCTGAAGAAGGCTACCAAATATGTTTGGAGTCCAGCATGTGAAGCAGCATTCAAGGCTTTAGTCAAGCACCTGACATCAGCACCGGTTTTGGCGCAGCCAGACACAACAAAACCGTTCGATGTGTACTGCGATGCATCCGGCATTGGGCTCGGATGTGTGCTGATGCAAGACCGAAGAGTGGTCGCGTATGGATCACGGCAGCTTAGGAACCATGAGCAGAATTATCCAACTCACGATTTGGAGCTCGCTGCCGTGGTACTTGCACTAAAAATGTGGAGGCACTACCTACTCGGTAACCTCGTACATTTATATACCGACCACAAAAGCCTCAAGTACATATTCACTCAGAAGGAGCTGAACATGAGGCAACGAAAATGGTTAGAGCTGATAAAGGATTACGAGATAGAGATCCATTATCATCCGGGCAAGGCAAACGTTGTGGCGGATGCACTGAGCCGCAAGTCACACGTCAATAATCTGACCATCACACCGTTGGAAGAGAGCGAACCACCACTACATGTGATTCCACACGGAGCTCTCTACAACCTAGCTTTGATCCCCACCATCCGTGAAGAGATAGTGGCAGCCCAGGGGAATGACAAGGGCATGTCACATTTGCGGAGACGTGTAGACAGTGGGGAGTTAAAATGTTTCCGGAAGGACGGAGACGGCGTCCTATGGTTCAAGGACCAGATCGTCGTACCCCGAAACCCAGAGTTACGGAAGAAAATATTTGATGAGGCTCACTTATCAAAATTTTCTATTCACCCCAGCAGAAACAAAATGTATCAAGAACTCAGAAGAAGGTTTTGGTGGACACGGATGAAGCGAGAGACTGCAAAGTACGTGTCCGAGTGTGATACATGTCGAAGGGTGAAGGCAGACCACATGCGGAAACCAGGACTGCTGCAACCACTGGGCATTCCTGCCTGGAAGTGGGAGGACGTGAGCATGGATTTCGTCGTCGGTTTACCCACCACCTTACAGAAACATGATTCGGTGTGGGTGATCGTCGATCGGCTCACCAAAGTTGCCCATTTCATCCCGGTCAACACCAACTACAATGCCAAGAAGTACGCTGAACTGTACATCTCACGGATTCTATGCTTATACGGCGTACCCCGTACCATCATATCGGACCGGGGCACTTTATTTGTGTCCCGTTTTTGGGAGCAGCTACACGCTGCCTTTGGGACGAAGCTGATCCGTAGTTCAGCCTACCACCCGCAGACGGATGGGCAAACCGAGCGGGTAAATCAAATCCTAGAAGACATGCTACGAGCTTGCGCTATCAACCACGGCAAGAATTGGGATGTTCACTTGCCGTTAGCCGAGTTCTCGTACAACAATGGGTACCAAGCCAGCATCAAGATGGCGCCCTACGAGGCGCTATACGGAAGAAAATGCCGCACACCATTGAACTGGTGTGAATCTGGCGAAAGGGTTACCTTCGGGATTGACCTTGTCAACAACGCGGAAGAAAAGGTTCGACTAATTCAAGCGAACCTAAAAGCCGCTCAATCCCGTCAGAAACAGTATGCGGACCGGAGAAGGCGCCCAGTACAATTCGAAGTTGGGGATCACGTATATCTATGGGTGTCTCCAATGAAGGGCGTAAACAGATTTGGGGTGAGGGGAAAGTTAGCACCCCGCTTCATCGGTCCATTCCAGATTACCGAAAGATGTGGATCGGTGGCATACCGGCTGAAATTACCAGAAGCACTTTCCGGTGTGCACGACGTCTTTCACATTTCCCAGCTGAGGAAGTGTCTCAAGCTATCAACTACCGTTCAGCTGGAAGACATTGAAGAACTGCAACCGGATCTCACCTATCGGGAGGAACCAGTGCAGATTATTGATGAAAAGGCCCGAACCACACGCAACCGTACGTTGTGGTTCTACAAGGTTCTATGGAGTAATCACTCCATGGACGAAGCGACATGGGAGAGCGAAGAATTCCTTCGCACTAACTACCCCAACTTTTTCACGTCGCATATCCGGTAATTTTCCACCGTCCTCTCTCTCATTTTCACCTTATAATCTCGGGACGAGATTCTTTTAAGGGGGAAGGAATGTAAGGGCCTCAGTTTTTGACACACATTTGCAGTGTTCATCACCACACCACACACCTCATTTGAGGAAGAATGATGAACACAAATGAAGAGCAAGTAACAATTATCAACATGCTCATTAGGGAACAAACTTACACATTGCAAAAGTGGTATTTCACACATGTGATATAGATGGGCTGGACATATGAAAACTCCTACACTTTGCTAAGGATGTCCATGCCAAGTTTCACCCAAATTCAAAACCTTTTGAGGTCATTTTGGGTATTGATAGGAAGAGGGCAGTTTGAAACCATATTCAAATTCAAACTGTTTTTATCCCATGAATTTAAAAGTGGAAGGCATATTCTTACTCAGCACAATTTTGGGAGCTCACACACCAATTTTCACTCCATTTGGGGTTGACCTTGACATGAGCTAAGTGGGAGAAATTCAAACTTTATTTGAATTTCAAACTGAACTTGTGCTGAAATTCATTCAAACCAAACCTCATTTGAACTGTGATCAATTCAAATGGCTCATGGGTGAATAATTTGAATTGCCAAGGGTAGTATGGGGTTCACTGTTTACAACAGTGATTAGGAGTAAATTTCAGAGGTTAAAACTGGAGGTGGGACCCACATGTCAGCCACTGCTCAGATCAAACCGACTGAGACTTTTTCACTCGGGTCGCCGAGCCGCAGCGGTGATCGCCACCGAGGCCAGCCGCCGCGCCACCAGCTGCTTGCCCACGCGCGGGCATGAGGCGGTGCAGAGCCTTCTTAAGGCGCCTGCCCCCTCCTCGGCCGAGGCACCACAGTTCTTCTCCGCAAGAACTCAGCGCCGGCCGAAAACTCCCGCAGCTCGGACTTGATCGGAGAACGCCGATCGCAGCTCCCTCCTTCCACTCCAGAGTCCCAGCAAGGTACCAGAGACCTTCCTCCATCCTCCCCATTGCTAGAATTCAGTTGAAACCGATTGATATTGGCTGTGCCGAAAGATCAAACTCGGAACATGGAACCGCCGCACCTTGGGCTCTTGTGGACAGCCCAACCAGGGCGTTGTCACGCCCGAGCCAAGGCACCCTTGGATGCGCGGGTGACCGGTGCTGCTCATCCCCGAGCCACAGCTCGAGTGGTTGCTCACCGGCGGCGAATTTCCACGTTTCCCCTTTCTGTGTGCAGAACGACCTTCGGGTACGATTCTGTTTAATTCGTGCTCTAGAAAGGATTAGAGGGCCTCAGGCCGCTCTCACACGAGCTAGACACGGTAACGCACAAGTTGTCTTCACAACTCTGGGCCGGAGAACCTCTGTGCCCGGCGTAATTTAAGGTCTACTAATGGCGGAACGAACGGGCGGCATCGGCTGCACCGTGAGGACCTATTTCGGGCCTTCCCCGAGCTGCCTCGAGCTCATGTCGACCTTCTATGAGGTCCACTGATGCTCCCCGACCGATTTCCCAAGTAGCTGAGGTGCTAGGGTAGTCAGCCGACATGGCCGAAATGGTTCTGAGGTGGCGGCTCGTCGCCGACCATGCTCCGGCCATTGTCATGAGCAGCTAACCCTAGAATCATGTTCCCCGAGTAAAAGTAGGCAGGAGCGGCCAGAATCGAGAAGTTTGGAGCTGTACAGCAGCCGACGGCGAGCTCTCCGGCGAGATCCCTCGGCGGCGGGGCGCGGGTGTCGCGAGGTTGAAGAAGGGGGTGGACCCCAGCTGTCAGCGGCCGATATTTTGAATCAGGATCCGGCTGCGGCCAGGATCGGGTGTGCTGGCGCGCAAAATCCTTGTGGGCCGCGATGTGCCATCGCCTAGGCGTGCGACGCGTGTCCCCTGGGCCCACGCGCGAGTTTAAACTTTTCCCCGATTTTCAGATTTCCTTCAAACTTCAAATCCTTATAACTTTGGCTAGAAAGCTCCAAATTAAGTGAACCAAATTTTGCTGGATTCAGCTCTCTGAGTACTTTCCAGAAAATCAAGTTTCACTTCATGAAATTACTTATTTCTCCAGAATTAATTCCTTAAAGTTTAAAATGTTAGGAATTTTAACTGGAGAATCCTTTGGACGAAAATCCTGAAATTTTGCTGAGATGTTCACCAAAATATCCTTGAACTACCATAAAATTTTCAAATCCATTTGAGCTCATTTAATCCACCTAATGGTGTGATTAGTGAAACTGTTCTAGAGAAAATAGAAAATGTTCAGAAACATTTTCAGAATTTTCTCTGAAATTGTTTAGCTCATATCTTTAGTTAGAGACTTCCAAATTAAGTGAGACCAACTCCATTAGAACCCTCTGAAAATCTAGTTTTCAGAAAGTCATAGTTTGTCTCATGAAAATTCCTAGAACACCCTAAGAGTTCCAATTAAGGTCAAGGACATAATTATTTGTGGAGGGCTCAAATGAACTTTGCTGCAACTAAAACTTGACCAGGTCTCTGTTTAGGTTGTAACCAAGCCACAGTAAAAGTTTCACAGTCATTAGGTCTATCTAGCAAAGGTTATAGACTTCACAACTTCAAACTTAATACAAATGCATTAAATTAATACATGTATTGTTTCTATCATGTAGTCGCTAAGGTCGAGGAGGAAGCCGAAGTCCTAGACTTCGTTACTCCGGAGGAACAGCTAGCCTACGACCAAGAGAAGCAAGGCAAGCACCGGTTTGCATTAACCTTTTTACAAAGTTTTATTGTTTTGAGCACATACCTGTTTCCTTTATTCTATGCATTAGAGTCTTGTTTGGAAGCCCCACTGCATAGCCAAGAGAACCATGGGTTGGGTTTAAGATTTCAAACCCCGTTAGCCACTGCATTGCTAGGATAGAGTAGGATTCGGTACAAGTCGAGTAGTTGGAACTACTCGCGAGAATAGGCTAGAGGCACATTGCTCGTGTAGAGATAGCACATGATACTCATGGCAAGAAAATGAGACCGAGCGGAGAGTAAGGGCAGCAGGACTTTGGGGCCTGTGTGCTGTAGCTCCGCTTGTGTCGATTGAGGACCGAGCCGTGTGCGGGCCTGTTGAACAAGCTAGAACAGTACCGAAGACCTACCGGCTATATGGGAACCGGGAAACTGATGTAACTCGGGTAGCTGGGTATTGAGGCATTGCCCGTCGTTCAGAGGGTAGGTTGAGAGCTCGAGGTGTAAATCGGCTGGCGGCACAGAGATGCGCGTGCAGAGACCTCTTGCTCGGGACGATGGGACCGGTTCAATATTTGGCTAACGGGTGAAAGGTAGTCGCGTACGGCGTCCGTGATGGTTGTTGTAGGCAACATCGAGTACGGGCGTACGTGACGGGTTGTTCGGGTAACCCTGCAGGTGTAAATCGATTATAATCGCCGTCCCTCGCGGTCAGTGAGTACCACTTGTTCACTGTACCGTGACGTAGAAAGAACAGGCTAGTTACATGTTAAAATGTTGCTGATTGAAAGCTGGACATTGATTGTTAATGATATGCTGTAGCTTAGAGCTAATTAAAGTTCTTTTCAACTTTGGGCAAAGTACATGAGAGAAATGCGTTTCTTGTTTGATTGCGGCTCTCTCATGTGCCTTAGCGTAAGGTTCTCCACAACCTGCTGTTAAAACTTGAAAGTAAGGTTCTACTAATTAGGCGAGTCCTTGCAAATGATTTTTACCTCATTCAACCCATTACCCTCATGTAGAAGTTCCATGTTTAGGTGAGACGGGTCAGACTTGCTGAGCCTTCGTGCTCACTGCTTGTGTTTGAAGCTTTTGCAGGGTTCTATGAGGAAGGGACTCCCAAAGAGGAGACGGAACCCCAGGAGGGGAACCCCGTCGAGTGGGAGTCGTGCACGCCGCAGAGTTAGTGTGCGTGTGTGCTAGCAAGGACACGTTCGAGGGCTGAACGTGCACTTGATGCTTAGTCTACGCCCGTGAGTGTGGACTAAACGTATTTTGATGTAAACAGGTCATAAAACTGTTTATGTAATAAACTTCCGCTTCCGCTTTGTACCTTTGACGTGTGTTATACGGTGCTGTGCAACGCAGCACCCCTCAGCGTGATCCTGGCTCGACAGGACCAAATGGGGTCGTGTCAACGGTCTACCTCGCGAATCCACTGCTGGGTCGCTGCCTGAGGCGCGTCCCCAGCGGGCGGATTGTACAGTAGCGCTCTTGCTGCAGCTAGCGCACCGCCACCGGGTACGCCCAGCGCTACTGAAGACCTGATGCTGGTTGGAACCTGCATTGCCGGGGTCGGCGCTGCCAGAGCTGGTTGCTGGCTCCCAGCTTGTACCGACACAC
The DNA here is from genome assembly GCA_030760725.1 of Neostapfia colusana. Classification (NCBI taxonomy): domain Eukaryota; kingdom Viridiplantae; phylum Streptophyta; class Magnoliopsida; order Poales; family Poaceae; genus Neostapfia; species Neostapfia colusana. The sequence goes on along the minus strand of JASWHV010000017.1, from coordinate 21,321,690 downwards.
TCCGTCCCGAGTGTGTTGACATGTACTCCCCCCTGGTCGCGGTTTGCCGCAGAGGCGAGGGAGGAGAGTTCGCCGCTGAAGGAAGCTTGGTCATCTTCGTCGGCGGAAACTCGTCGCGCTAGGGGAAAAGCCCCCTACCTGGCGCGCCAAATGTCGAAGTGTTCGGTCGACACTTCCCCCGGGCCTGCACTGGGCAGCCCGTGGAGGTTCTTTTTTCGGTGGGGCTAGTCCCTTGCGGAGAGCTTGCGCAGATGGACGAGTTAGTAAGAGCTTGACACTGTGAGTTTTACGTGGTTCAGGCCGCCGGAGCGTAAAACCCTATGTCCACGGCGAGCTATGGAGCTCGCTGTATTGCTTGCTGCTCAGGGCCGGAGTCCTGAACTTGGGGGTGAGTTACAGCTTGGGTGTGAATGGCTAGCGTATGAGTTGCAGAGGTGTGAACCCTTGCTATCGTCGCCTACCCGAGCCTTTTATAGTCCAAGACTCGGGTGGCTTACAAGGGGGGCCCGGGACCTAACAGGTGGTCCCGGGGAGATTGACTGTTATCTACCGTATCTGCAGTTATGCCGGTAGTTGTCTTTGGCGAAGGCTTCCGAGTCTCCGTCTTGCCGCCCTGCCCATGCCGCATGCTAGTCGTAGTGGTTGATGACGGCGCAGACGGAATGGGATGTCTTGTCGCGGCGTTTATTAGCTGGCAGGTTCTGACACCTCGCGCCAGTCTGTGATGCGACTGGGCGCAATGGCACCTGACAGAGGTGTGCTCCGCGTCTCCGCGTCTTGGGAAGATGCGGGTCTTGAATACCTTGTACGGGCAAGGTATGGGGCGTCTTTACGCCCGCTGCCTATCGCTCGGGGGCAGGCAGCGCCGTTCTGCTGCCACGTGGCGGGCCCGGAGCCATTCTCAGAGGAGAGGGGGGCCCGGCCCGCGGGGCACGTGGAGCCTCCGGACCTCTCCCCACGGAGGGGGAGGTTCGGCTTCCGTCGGCCATGTGGCGGGCCCGGAGCTCCCCTTTGAGGTGAGGGAGGTCCGGCCCCGCTGGATGCTTGGCACCTTCGGACGCCTCGCCCGCGGAGGGGGAGGTCCGGCTTCTGTATGCCACGTGGCGGGCCCGGACCTCTCCTCTGAGGAGAGGGAGGTCCGGCCCTGCCGGACGCGTGGCTCCTTCGGAGCTCTCCTTGCGGAGAAGGGCGAGTTCCTTAGGCATTTTCCCCTATGCTCGGGGGTACCCCATATCGCAGGTACCGACAGCGACAAAGTGGGTCAGCTCGAAGCGGTGATCGCCGACGAGTTTGAAGTGGAAGGTCGGGGCCTTGCGAAGGAGGTCGCTATGCACGTATTGGCGTGCTTTCGGAGCTGAGACCCTTTGTTGAAGTGTGCGATCGACACTTCCCCCGGGCCTGCACTGGGCAGCCCGCGGAGGTTCTTTTTTCGGAGGGGCTAGTTCCTAGCGGAGAGCTTGCGCGAATGGACGAGTTAGTGAGAGCTTGACACGGGAGGTTTTACGTGGTTCGGGCCGCCGGAGCGTAAAACCCTACGTCCACGGCGAGCTATGGAGCTCGCTGTATTGCTTGCTGCTCAGGGCCGGGGGCCTTAGCTTGGGGGTGAGTTACAGCTTGAGAGTGTATGGCTAGCGTATGAGTTGAAGAACGAGAACCCTTGCTATCGACGCCTACCCGAGCCTTTTATAGTCCAAGGCTCGGGCGGCTTACAAGGGAAGCCGGGACCCGACAGGTGGTCCCGGGAAGATTGTCTACTATCTACCGTATCTGTAGTTATGCCGGTGGTTGCCTCCGGTCGAAGGATTCTGAGTCTTCATCTTGCCGCCCTGCCCATGCCGCGCGCTAGTCGTAGTGGTTGATGACGGCGCAGGCGGCATGGGATGTCTTGTCGCGGCGTTTATTACCTGTCAGGTTCTGACACTGCGCGCCAGTCTGTGATGCGACTGGGCGCAACGGCACCTGACAGACGCGTGCTCCGCGTCTCCGCGTCTTGTGAAGACGCGGGCCTTGAATACCTTGTACGGGCAAGGTGAGGGGCACCTTTACGCCCGCTGCCTACCGCCCGGGGGCAGGCAGCACCGTTCCTCCAGCCACGTGGCAGGTCCGGAGCTCTTCTCTGAGGAGAGGAAGGTCCGGCCCCGCTGGACACGTGGCGTCTCCGGACCTCTCTCCCGCGGAGGGGGAGGTCCGGCTTCTGTATGCCACGTGGCGGGCCCGGAGCTCACCTCTGAGGAGAGGGAGGTCCGGCCTCGCTAGACGCGTGGCGTCTTCGGACCTCTCTCCCGCGGAGGGGGAGGTCCGGCTACTGTATGCCACGTGGCGGGCCCGGAGCTCTCCTCTGAGGAGAGGGAGGTCCGGCCCCGCCAGACGCGTGGCGCCTCCGGAGCTCTCCCTGCGGAGAAGGGCGAGCACCTTAGGCATTTTACCCTGTGCGCGGGGGTACCCCATATCTCAGGTACCGACAATGGCCCCCGGGCCCATCTCGGGGGAGATAGCGAGCCCGAGGTGGGACCTCCGTCTCTTCCGATCCGCGCACTTTCTCTAAGTCCCGACTTGACCGCTGCTGGAGCACGAACGGCCGCAGGGTCGTGAGAGCGTGCGCCCACTTGATGATTGCTTTTACTGCGGTGGTTCCCAAGGCTGCCACTTCTGCACGTTGCAGCGCTTTCTTCGGGAACCGCCGAAGGGCCTTGCCGGCTCATCTTCTCAGGAGACTGACTCCTTGACCCCACCGCTTTAGTTAAGCGGCTTGGGCCCTGCTTTCATTGGCGCTCGGTCTAGGAACCGAAGCGGTTGCGGGTGCGGGGTATTCGAAGAGTTCCGAATCGCTTGGAACTGCACCGCGAAGCTTTTTAGAGGGGGTCTTACCCACGTTGTAGCTTCCCTTCGCACTTCTCTGCGCTTCTTCTTGAACTCTTGCGCTTTTGCTTTCTTGCCTTTGGGCTCTCCCTTGCCATGGCTTCCAACCCGCTGCCAGAGAAGAAACGCGCCCGATCTCCTCCAGCAACGGCGCCGGTGCCAAGTCTTGATTCTGGGGTGCCTGACACTCCCTCCGGTGGCGACTTGAAGAGGCCCCGGGCTGATGTTCTAGGGGAAGCCTCTGCGGCGTCCCCTGTTCCGCCAGTCCAAGCGACTGCGGAGCGGTCGTCGGAGACGGTAGCGGGCTCTGGAAATCCTACCCCGGCTCGGAAGTCGGGGTTCAGAGCCCGCTGGAGTGTCCGCGCTTCCCGGCCTTCCCCGTCTTGCGGGGAATCTGCACCGATGCGCTCGGAGCCAGGGGCGACTGCTGCGGCCCCCAGGCCAGCGCGGACTTCTCCTATTCCGGTGTGCCCGGACTCCGCGGCGGCGCCGTCTCTTCCTGCCGAGACGGTTACCGTGGCCCCTGAGCCAGCACAGGTTGATCATGCACTAGGCGGCCTGGCTTCTTCTCCAGCTCCGTCTTCCCCGGCTCTTCCCCCTCCTCAGGTCAAGGAGCCTGAAGCTGAAGAGAGCCCGGCTGGCCCGGCTGCTAGGGCTGCTGGGCCAGTTTCTCCTGATCGGCGTCTTGTCTCGGCGGCTGGCGCGCCGGCTCTTCCCGAGGACGAGGTAATGGAGGAGGTCGGGGGGACTGCCCCAGCTTCTGCTGCTCCATTGCCTCTGGCAGATGCCTTCGCGCTCGCCGAGTCGAGCGTCCGGCAGGTCTTGGCTGCACTAGGGCGCGAGCGGGAGGAGTATACAGTTGAACAGGACCGCCTCCTCACCTGGGGGAACCTTTTGCGGGAGAGGACCGTGAAGGTTAAGAGCAAGCTCGACTCCAGGCGGGAGTTGCTTGACTTCCGGGAAATGCTCGTAGACCGGATGAAGCGGGCTGTTGACCGCATGGACACCCAGTCGCGGCGGATCAACAGGGAGGCCCTGGAGGCTCACGCCCGGGCCGAAGAGAGCCTCTCTGCTGCTGTGGAAATACGGCAGCGGTTGGAGCGCCGCGAACTCGCCGTTGAGGAGCGGGCGCGTTCCGTGGCAGCTGAGGCAGAGAGGGTCGCCGCGCAGCTGGCTGCGGGCGAGGATGACCTCCGAGCTCGGATTGAGGAGCTGGAGATTCTGAAGGCAGGCCTTGACTTGAGGGATGAACAGGTCTCCCATGATCGTCGGGCGGTCTTGGACCGCGAGTTGACTGCCGGCTTCAGGGCCGCCGAGTTGGAGCGGCTAGCCGAGACCCTCCGCCTTCGGGAGAGTTCCTTGGCGGCCCAGGAGAAGGAATTCTCCGAGAGGAACCTGGAGGCTCTGCGGGCGGCCCGTCGCGAGGTGGAGGAACTCTCAGCCCTACGGTCCTCCGAGGCCCTTGCGGTCTCAGGCTTCGTGGATCGGGCGGGGTCCGCCCTGATCCCTCTTGGTTTCAGTCCGGTGAGGGCCGCAACTCCCGCATTGCAGGTGGCAGAGGTGATCCCTGCATTGGAGTCGATCGGCGCCAAGCTGGACAGACTCGACTCGGTGGTCGCTAGCGAGCTTGAAGCCGAGGGCCGCGGCTTGGCTTTAGAGGTCGCCTCGCATGTGCTGGCATGCTTCAAGAGCCGCGACCCCTCATTCTCACTGGAGCCAGCAAGAGAGGGCCCAGCCGCGGAGCGGGAGGAAGCTGCCAGGGCTGAAGTCGCGGATGTGGCCGCCCTTGTAGCAGCAAGGTTCCGGCGAGAGCCGGGTGATCCTTAGGACTTGCATTTCCCTTTTTTTATCGAGTCTGTAGTCCAGCTCAAGGAGCCTTGCTTAATTTGACTTTCTTGGATACTTGTGTCTGTGATGCTTTTCCCTCCTTCTTGGCTTTGCCTGGCTGAGTCCTTAGCTCCGCAAGGTACTCAGAGGCCATTTCCAATCTCGGAGCTTCGCACAGACACCCCCCCCCCGGGTCCTAACCGTGTTAGGGGCCCCCGGAGGTCTCCGAACCTCGCCCTATGGGGGGCTCCAAATCTGCCGGCCACGTGGTGGGTCCGGAGCTCCTCCTCAAGAGACGGGAGCTCCGGTCATATTGGACACGTAGGGCTTTCGGAGCCCTCCCGCTGAGGGGGGAGGTCCGGTTCCTGCCTGCCACGTGGCGAGCCCAGAGCCCTCCTCAAGGAAGGAGAGAGTTCCGGGCCTGCTGGACACGTGGGCCCCCGGGCCCCGCCCCTGCTGGAGGGGCAGGTCCCGGTCCTTCCAGTCCCAGGCCGGTGTAGCTGGTAGCTCCTTTGCCCCCGCTTCATGCAGTCCCTGCTGCCATAACCTGAAGGTCCTGCACACAGGTAGAGGAAACGTAATTCTCCTCGGGGGGTCCTCCCCTCCTGTCTCCTAGTCTTATCTGTCTTATGGTCCTGGCCCGCTATACGGGGCTTGGGCAATTCTGTGCACGAGGCGCCGGAGCTCCGGCTCCCTCCGAGGTCCGGGTACGGCCGTCCGATCCCTAGTACCGGGCCATGAGTTGGGGAAGCAGGGTGCACGCGCTTTGGGTTCATGACCAGGCAAAGCGGACGTACTCCCCTGGACCTCCAGAGAGCAGGATGCGCATGCTTTGGGCTCTGGGCCGGCTAAGCTGGATACGCACCCTGGACCCCCCATGCACAACGCTAGCCTTTCCTGGAGGTGACCAACTGACACCGCAACACCTGACTGGGGGAGGCCCGAGAGACTCACTCGGCCATCGGCAGGTGCCTCAAGCACAGCCGCCTTCGGGAGGATAGCAAATGCCGACTATGGATGAGCGCAGGAGAGGGGGAGCTAGACGTATGATGGACATACAGAGATAGTGCGATCATAAAAATTAATGCATAATTTAAATGAGCGCATGAGAAGGAGCTAAGTAGAACAGGTCTCTGTATTCGCGCCCATAGGTGGAATTCTGGCTGTTCGTGGGGGCAATGTTCCGTCTCGTCTACAAGGGAAGCAAGACTCTACGCGCTTAGGGTCGGAACCAGGCTAAACTGGACGTAGTCCTGTACCGTCCCTTGAGACCTAGCTACCCCAAGCTCTGTTCCTAAGTTCTATGGGGTCTATTACAGAAGTGAATAACCCTGTTCTACCGATGCTCAGTAAGTAGGACTTACAGTGTTGCTCCATGGCAAGGACTTTTGGGAATGGATCCCACTCTCGGTTGAAAGGCATGTGCACCTGGGGCGGCGGCTTTCATGATTCGGAAGGGACCTTCCCTGCTGGGGGAGAGCTTATGGGTCCTTCCTTGAATATAGCGTGCCGCTTCACCAGGCTGCCTTCTTGCGGGCCCCCGTCGCGTCTGGTTCTTTGGCAGTAGTGCCTAGAGCATTAGCCGAGACCGTGCGTTGTGGGGTGTTCCCTGCAAGCCGAGTCTTGTCGGAGTTGTTGTCTTCACGCCGGATCAGGTCCTGCGTGGCTTCTCTCCGGGGCCCCCGGGGAGTTCTCCCCTTCTGGCTAAGGCCTTCAAGGGGTAGGTGGACCCGGGCTCGCCTTGGATGACCTAAGGCGTCTCCCCCGTCTGGCAAGGCCTTCAAGGGGTTGACGGACCCTAGGCGGCCCCCGAGAGGTATGTTCGAGGCACGGAGGCATGCCGCAGCTGGCTAACACCTTAGCCCGCCACCGTCAGAACTGGAGTCCTCACCGTCATGCACTGTCTTTATGACACGCTGAGGCTCCTGGAACCCCACTTGCTGGGCAGCGGTGACTGGGGCATCGGCCTTCTGTTTGCCATCCCTCTGAGGGTAGGGCGGTGCTTCAGCCCTCTGCTGTCTTCCATTACGGAAGCGCTCTGCGAGCCTCTGGATCTCCCAGCACTCGGCAGCTGTATGGTTGCAGGTGCCATGCACGGGGCATAGCCCGCCCTGGCCACTGTCTGGGGCCGGTGATTGCCGCTGCCTCTTGTCGGGGCGCGGCCCCCGAGCTCTGCTGGTTGTCGCAGCTGCGGCGACGGGGGCCGTGAATGGTGGCTTCATCTTTCCACTCCCCCGGTTCTTGGTCTTCTTGCCACCCCCATAGGCAGCAGCTCCGGACCCGGGCTGCCCTCCTGACTCGGAGGTCGGTAGTGCGTGCCAGTTCCGCCCTTCGGCTGCCCTGGCCACTTATCCGCCAGGCTGAAGAGCTGCGAGACGTCGCGGACCTCTCTGGTCGCGAGCTTCTCGAGCATTTTCTCGTCCCGGACACCCTGTCAGAACGCCACCACCACAGAGGCGCTTTGAATATGTGGGATGGTGTTGCGCTCCTGAGAGAACCTCTGGATGAAAGAGCGCAGCGACTCCCCAGGTTGTTGCTTGACGGCGTGGAGATCGAGCTCCGTGCCGGGACGGGTGTAGGAGCTGCTGAAGTTGGCGACGAACTTCCGGCAGAGCTCACCCCAGGAGGTTATGGACCCCTGGGGTAGATTCATGAGCCAGGACCGGGCTGGGCCGGTCAAGGCGACGGGGAAGTAGTTGGCCATGACAGCCTCATCGCCTCCTGCAGCAAGTACGGCGGTGGAGTAGATCTGGAGGAACTCCGCCGGGTTGACACTTCCGTCGTACTTCTCGGGCAAGTGCGGGCGAAACTTGCGCGGCCACCTTGCGAAGCGAAGGTGGGGCGCAAGGGCCGCACATCCTGCAACTGCTGCTGTAGGTACTGGTGCTGCGAGCAGGTGGTTCACACCTGGCAGCACGTATCCCGGCATGGGCAAGGCTGCACCATAGGCCAGGGCCGCTACTTGCGACGCATATGGTGGTGGCATATGTTGCGCAGCATATGCCAGAGGCGGGGATCGCATGGCGAAGGCCTGCCCTTCCGGTTGTGTCGAGGCCAATGACATGCTGTCACCTGCCTCATGGTTGCGTCGCCTCTCTCGACGTCGCTCGAGGTACACTCGGGCGTCCTGCCCCAAGTGGCACCACTCCAGTTCCCTTCGCAGGTCCGTTGACAGGAGCCTGGAGGAGCTGGAATCCGCCGTTAGCCCATCAACCGTGGGTGTGCGCGTCAGTGACACAGCTGGTTGCCCTGGGCGCCGCCCTCGCCGAAACCGAGGGTTCGCGGCGGCGACGACGAGGCGGTCCACCTCACGGACCCATTGCTGGGTTGCTGAATGGGGTGCATCCCCTGCAGGTGGGTTGCGCAGCAGCGCCCTTGCTGCAGCTAGCGCACCTCCATGGTGTACGCTCAGCGCTGTAGAAGACCTTACGCTGGTCGGGGCCTGCATAGCCGGAGTCAGCGTTGCCGGAGTCGGCTACTGGCTACCTGCTTGTGCCGACACACTCCGTCCTGAGTGCGTCGACATGTATTCTCCGCTGGTCACGGTTCGCCGTGAATGCGGAGGAGGAGAGCTTGCCGCTGAAGGGAGCTTGGTCATCTTCGTTGGTGGAAACTCGTCGCGCTAGGGGAAAAGCCCCCTACCTGGCACGCCAAATGTCGAAGTGTGCGATTGACACTTCCCCCGGGCCTGCACTGGGCAGCCCGCGGAGGTTCTTTTTTCGGAGGGGCTAGTTCCTAGCGGAGAGCTTGCGCGAATGGACGAGCTAGTGAGAGCTTGACACGGGAGGTTTTACGTGGTTCGGGCCGCCGGAGCGTAAAACCCTACGTCCACGGCGAGCTATGGAGCTCGCTGTATTGCTTGCTGCTCAGGGCCGGGGGCCTGAGCTTGGGGGTGAGTTACAGCTTGAGAGTGTATGGCTAGCGTATGAGTTGCAGAATGCGAACCCTTGCTATCGACGCCTACCCGAGCCTTTTATAGTCCAAGGCTCGGGCGGCTTACAAGGGAAGCCGGGACCCGACAGGTGGTCCCGGGAAGATTGTCTACTATCTACCGTATCTGTAGTTATGCCGGTGGTTGCCTCCGGTCGAAGGCTTCTGAGTCTTCATCTTGCCGCCCTGCCCATGCCGTGCGCTAGTCGTAGTGGTTGAAGACGGCGCAGGCGGCATGGGATGTCTTGTCGCGGCGTTTATTACCTGTCACGTTCTGACACTGCGCGCCAGTCTGTGATGCGACTGGGCGCAACGGCACCTGACAGACGCGTGCTCCGCGTCTCCGCGTCTTGGGAAGACGCGGGCCTTGAATACCTTGTACAGGCAAGGTGAGGGGCGCCTTTACGCCCGCTGCCTACCGCTCGGGGGCAGGCAGCACCGTTCCTCCAGCCACGTGGCAGGTCCGGAGCTCTTCTCTGAGGAGAGGAAGGTCCGCCCCCGCTGGACACGTGGCGTCTCCGGACCTCTCTCCCGCGGAGGGGGAGGTCCGGCTTCTGTATGCCACGTGGCGGTCCCGGAGCTCACCTCTGAGGAGAGGGAGGTCCGGCCTCACTTGACGCGTGGCGTCTTCGGACCTCTCTCCCGCGGAGGGGGTGGTCCGGCTTCTGTATGCCACGTGGCGGGCCCGGAGCTCTCCTCTGAGGAGAGGGAGGTCCGGCCCCGCCAGACGCGTGGCGCCTCCGGAGCTCTCCCTACGGAGAAGGGCGAGCACCTTAGGCATTTTACCCTGTGCGCAGGGATACACCATATCTCAGGTACCGACACCCTTCCTTTTCCCTGGGGCCAGTCCGTCTAGGACCCGCTGCCGATCGGGAGGAAGCTGCCAGGGCCGAGATCGAGGACGTGGCTGCCCTCGTGGCCTCTAGGTTTCATCGGGAGTCCGGGGACTCTTAGGCATCTGCCGCCGTGGCCACAAGGCCCTGTACCTCCTTTTTTATTTTTTTTGAGTCTGTAGCCCAGCTCGTGGAGCCTTGTATGAACAGACTCTTGTTTCTTTCTGTGTCTGCATGTCCTAGTCTTCTTCCTGGTTTTTCCTGGCCGAGTACTTAGCTCTGCAAGGTACTCGGAGGCCTTGACCAATCTCGAAGCTCTACATAGACACATTTTCCGGGTCCTCAGTGTATACTAAGGGCCCTGGAGGTCTCCAGGACCCACCTCACGGGAATGGGGGGGGGGGGGGGGTCCGGGCCTGTTGGCCACGTGCCGGGCCCGGAGCTCCCCTCTGAGGGGAGGTCCGGGCTTGCGGGGCACGTGGAGCCATCGGACCTCTCCCCGTGGAGGGGGGAGGTCCGGCTTCTGTAGGCCACGTGGCGGGCCCGGAGCTCCCCCTCAAGGAGGTGGGTGATCTGGACCCACTGGACACTAGAGTGTTTTTATCTTACCTTGGGGTTTCGGTCTTGCGTGATCCCGTAGCGGCCCCCTGGTAGGCGCGTTCCATTGGATGAATGTGCCTACCATACTCCTGCGGGGAGCTGAGGCCGAGAGATCCTGCACACAAGTAAGGGAAACGTAATTCTCCTTGGGGGCTCCCCCTCCTCTGTCTCATAGTCTTATTTGGCTTACGGTCCCCGTCCACTTATACGGTGCTTGGGAACTACCGTGTGCGAAGTTCCGGGAGCTGGGGGCCCCCCTGGCTATCGGCCGGTACCTCCAACGTAACCGCCTTTGATAGGGCAGCAAATGCCGACTAAAGGTGAGAATGAGAAGAGGAAGCTGAGCGCATGGTGAGCATGCGCTAGTAGTGCAGTCATAAAAATTTAATAAGTAAATTAAATGAGCACCAAAGAAGAGCAACGTAGGACAGGTTTCTTTTCATATAAATTTTCATAGGAGGAAGGCAGGCTAAGTATGGAGGCCATGACCCGCCTCAAGGGAAGCAAGACTCTACGCGCTTGGGGTCGGAACCAGGCGAAGCTGAACGTAGTCCTGGACCGTCCCCGGAGGCTTAGCTGCTCTGAGCACTGTTCCTGGACTTTATGGAATTTATTATGAAAAGAAAAGTCTGTCCTATTGTTGCTCTAGGGGTAGAACTTACGGGGGTGTTCTGTATTCCGAGGATTCGGGAGCGGGTCCCCATCCTCGATTCTGGGGAATGGTCCCAGGTCCCAGGATGTCTAGCCCCCGTACGGCAAATGGCCATGCGGGTGGGATCATCTGTACCGCCCAAGCCGGTATATGCATCTGCTTGGCGTGGAACAGGCGCGCCTTGCAGTTCGCGACCAGCTTGACGGCATCCTGGAGTGTTGTCGGCTAGTAGAAGCCATGCCGGATGGCTTTACCGACAAGCGTGCGTGAGGAAGAGTGACTCCCCCATTCACCTCCATGGATCTCAGCGAGCAAGTCACAGCCTTCCCCCTAGGTTATGCACCGCAATAGGACGCGGTTGGCGCCGCGTCGGTAAAGATCCCCTTCTACCATCATGTGTCTCTTAGCCATACGCACGATCCGTTCAGCGGATACACGTTCATCAGGGAGGATATTGTCTTTCAAGTAGTCCCGGATCTCCGTGATCCATGCATCGGGCCTGACTTGAGCGTCTGGATCTTGAGCGCTGGGTTGCACGGAGTCCCCAGTGACGCTTACGATCCTTGGCGGCGTTCATGGCCGCCGGGACCGCCAGCTTCGAGGTGCTGGTCTAGCCCCCTTCACCCGGCTCGGCGGGCCGGGCTGTGGGCCGTGGCAACGTCCTCTCGAAGCCTCCTTCGGGCACAGGGGCTCCGGTGGGGGTCTTCGTTGAGAGGTCATCAGCTGCGGCCTTGCAAGCGCGCGGTACGTGGCGCAGGTCCAAGGCGAGGAAGTCTTTCTCCACCATCCTGTGCCATCAACTGGTGAGCGCCTAGAGACAGGACTGTCTTTAGGCCAAGGATGAGTGCTTCTGTCGAAGTGTTCGGTCGACACTTCCCCCGGGCCTGCACTGGGCAGCCCGCGGAGGTTCTTTTTTCGGTGGGGCTAGTCCCTTGCGGAGAGCTTGCGCGGATGGACGAGTTAGTAAGAGCTTGAAACGGTGAGTTTTACGTGGTTCAGGCCGCCGGAGCGTAAAACCCTACGTCCACGGCGAGCTATGGAGCTCGCTGTATTTCTTGCTGCTCAGGGCCGGAGTCCTGAGCTTGGGGGTGAGTTACAGATTGGGAGTGAATGGCTAGCGTATGAGTTGTAGAGTTCGAACCCTTGCTATCATCGCCTACCCGAGCCTTTTATAGTCCAAGACTCGGGTGGCTTACAAGTGGGCCCGGGACCCGATAGGTGGTCCCGGGGAGATTGACTGTTATCTACCGTATCTGTAGTTATGCCGGTAGTTGTCTCTGGCGAAGGCTTCCGAGTCTCCGTCTTGCCGCCCTGCCCATGCAGCACGCTAGTCATAGTGGTTGATGACGGCGCAGGCGGCATGGGATGTCTTGTCGCGGTGTTTATTGGCTGGCAGGTTCTGACACCGCGCGTCAGTCTGTGATGCGACTGGGCGCAACGGCACCTGACAGAGGCGTGCTCCGCGTCTCCGTGTCATGGGAAGACGCGGGCCTTGAATACCTTGTACGGGCAAGGTATGGGGCGTCTTTACGCCCGCTGCCTATCGCTCGGGGGCAGGCAGCACCGTTCTGCTGCCACGTGGCGGGCCCGGAGCCCTTCTCAGAGGAGAGGAGGGCCCGCCCCACGGGGCACGTGGAGCCTCCGGACCTCTCCCCGGGGAGGGGGAGGTTCGGCTTCTATCAGCCACGTGGCGGGCCCGGAGCTCCCCTCTGAGGAGAGGGAGGTCCGACCCCGCCGGATACGTGGCACCTTCGGACCCCTCGCCCGCGGAGGGGGATGTCCGGCTTCGTATGCCACGTGGCAGGCCCGGACCTCTCCTCTGAGGAGAGGGAGGTCCGGCCCTGCCGGACGCGTGGCGCCTTCGGAGCTCTCCCTGCGGAGAAGGGCGAGTTCCTTAGGCATTTTCCCCTGTGCGCGGGGGTACCCCAAATCACAGGTACCGACAGTGGCCCCCGGGCCCATCTCGGGGGAGATGGCGAGCCCGATGTGGGACTGTAAAGGTCCCAAAATTATGAATACAAAGAAACACTTGTTTGCAAAGTTTTGTTTCATTTGTATGAAATTTGGGACTTGTTAAAACTTTTTCCCACATGTGATAACACACATGAGGGCTTTCTTCACACAAGTCAAATGTTCATTTGAGAACTTGGAGCCCTAGAGGGGTTTAAAACAAGGATGGGAAGTTCCCATATGTGTGAGAAAACAAAAATCAGATTTGGAACAATTTGTTCAAACAAAAAATTCAAATGAGAAAAACACAATGGAATTCAAAACTGTTGTGCTAAAAATCTCATTTGTAGCAGCCAAAATAAAAATCAGATTTCATATTTGAATTCCTTGAGTCCAAATTAGGGGGTGTGCAAAGTTTCATGATTTATGGAAATAGTTTGCAACCCATTTTGCAAAATGGACTTTAAAAGACAAAGAATTCAAATGCATGTTTGAATTTGGATGAAACTTGCCCAATTATCCAAATGCATACCAGATTTGAATTCCCACAATTGAATTCACTCAACATTCAACCTTGGGAGATATTTGGAGAGGGGATAAGGAGGACTGATCTGTGGGTCCCACATGTCATTGTGTGAACTGAAAACTTGCAAAAGATCTCAGTGTTGGGTCTCTGTTTTGCCTCCCCGGGTGATCGACACCGAGGGCAGCACCGGTCGACACCGGGCAGCGCCGAGCCACCACCTGCTTCACCGGTGGGCGCCTGGCGAGCTGCTTTCTTCTTCTTATCACCTCGGCCGTGTCCTCTTACCACAGCCCCGAGGAACCACTCCGTTTCTTCTCCCCTCGCGCCCTGAACAGCACCAATGCCACCGCCGTCGTTTGCTCGACAGCCGGCTCAAACAGGCGCGAACAACAGCTGGTCAATAGCCAGATAGCACCGGCGCAGCTCCCTCTCCCTCCTCAACGCGTCCCCGACCGATGATCGGCTCTCCTACCCCGGGTACACCACGGCCGTGCGGCGGCTGAACAAGGATCGATTGGGAGGCGTCCGTGGACAGCTCAATCTGGTGAGTATCACGACCAAGTTCCGGCGCATCTGGACGCAACAAGGCACCATGCTGCTCCCCTCCAAAGATCAGACCGTGCCATGCATCACCGGGAGGGAATTTGGAAAAATTGCTCCGGCGTACTCCCTCTGACCTTCCGGCACGGTAATCCCGAATTCCTCTTCAATTCTCAATATTTGTTCATCACAGTTTGCACGAAGGGTCCAAAGTAGTAGGCGATCCTTTGCTCTTCACGTTTCTAGCCTCAAACTGCACCTAGAGCGAGTATTTCGGGATTTTCTACCAGCAACCGAACCGGGGGACCGCGGTCACACAGTGAAAGCAGATTTACCATGGTTCCCGAACGTTTTTGAGGCTAAGCCGAGCTTCCCCATCGTTCACAGGTGCTGTAGCACCATTTCGTTGAACTGTTGGTGCACTAGGATGGCCGGCCGACGTCGCCGATGAAGTGCCGGGCTGCCGCAGCGTCGCTAGCTACCATAGAGGTTTTGCCGGCTCGGGGAAACCTTACCATCGTGCTCAGCAGGGCAGATGAGGCTCTGGCGGCGAGCAAAGGCTCGAGCAGAGGCAGGGAGATCGAGTTCCGGCGATCTCTGGCGAGGGCGGCGGCGCGGGCACCCTGAGCGCGGGAACTGACCCGAGGTAGAAGAAGGGGTCGGCGTGCCCAGTCATCAGTGAGAGAGGGTTTAAAACCCTGATCCTCTGTGGCTGTGGGATCCCGTGTGACTGCACAGAGGAATATGTGTGGCCCCATGTGCCTTTGATTCTGTAAGTGACACGTAGCCGGACCCACCGTCAGCGTTTAAACATTTCTGGAATTTCCAGTTTCCAGTTCAATCTTTGAAGAGCCATAACTTTGTGTGGGGAGCTCCAAAAATTGTGAAACAAATTTTGTTGGATTCCTCTTAAAAAGCACTATGCAGGGGTGCAGGCCAATAATTATGAAAATCTCTGGATTTGGCTCCTTAATGCATATAATGAAAATCTTGTAGGATTTATTCCAGGAGTTCTATGTATTTGAAAATTCCCAAATTTGGGCAGGAGGGTCCCCCAAAAATACTTGAACTCCAGTAAAAATTTCAGATGCAGTGGACCTCATTTGCTTGGTCAAATGTGGTGTTAATTCCTTATGTCTCTGAAAATTTGAAAATAGAACAGAGCTCATTTTCAGATCTTCCTAATTCATGTAAAGCTCATTGCTTTTTGTAGAAACCTCCAAATTTAATGATTCAAATTGGGTTATATTCAGATTGACGAACTCTATCCAATTATGCAACCCAATTTGTATGAAAGTCTTTATTTAATTCTGGAAAATTCTTTAAAGCTTTTCAGCAAAAGAATTTTAGAGGGAGTTTGATTTATCCAAAAATCATCAAATTTTGCCAGAATATTCTCTAGGGTGTTACAAGACTCCTGTAAAAGTTTCAGCTCATTTGGAGTCGAATTGATCATGGTAATTCAGATTGTAAATTCCTGTATTCAAATGAATACAGAAACATTTTCAGAGAATTTCCAAAACATGTAAATTCAGTTCTGAGAAATTCCTAGCCCCACAAATCCTAGGAAAATTCACGTAGACTCTATAAACTATAATTGAAATTGTGGTTCACTGAGTTTGACATGAACATGGATGTTACCTCAGAATTAATTCATCTTTGACTAAACACTTAGAGAATTATTCTGAATAAACCATTCCATGAAATGTGCTAAATTTTGGTCCAGAGAACTTTCTTGTGACAAGGGACTCACATGAAAATTCTCAGCTCCATTAGAGCTCTGGATCACCACTGTCATGTGTGATCTCTTGAGGTGAGCAACACTTAAGTGGGAAGAAGCACTCAACACTTGATCTTAGTGTTTAAGCCCAACCCAAACCACTAGCACCAGTGTCATTTTAAATTCTTAAACAAAGTTCCAGTTTTAAAACTGTCATTAGATCTTATTAGCAAAAGCTTTTCAATTAAATACATATGCATGATCATATCGTGTAGCCTATACGTGAAGAAGGTGAGAAGAACTTGAGGTGAAGATCAAGGAGGGAGGAAAACAAGTGATCAAGCTCCAAGTGATCGTCACTAACTGGTTGTAACCGTAGTCACCTGCAAAACAGGCAAGCCCCGGTTTGCATTTGAACCGTTTTATAAAGCATTTTTATTTGTAGAGATCATAGCTTTGCATCATTGATTGCATTACGTCTAGATGATATTGAAAACCCCACTTGCATGACCAGAAACACCTAAGAGAGAAAGGGTAGAATAGAAACTCCCCAAGGGAATTTGGCTACGCTAATGTTAGTAGGAAAGGTCCGGTAGAAGACGAGTAGTTGGAATCTACTCGCGAGTTTAGGGCTGGTTTAGTCGGGACGGGTTCGAATTAGAAAAGATGAGGAAAGTTCACACTTAAGAAATGGAGACCGGGCAGGGAGGTTTAGATGCAGCAGGTTGCAGGCCGTGCGTGCATAGCCCTGCCTGTGTCGGTTAAGGCCCGTCTGTGCTTGGCCCTGTTGGACAAGTTTGAGTTGTGTACCGGGCACATACTGGCTATATGGGACCCAGGAAACTGATGTACCTTGGGAGATCCATAGTGGAACTTTTCCAACTGCCTTAGGCTTTTGGCGTCAGGGTAGCTGGAGGTACCTCTCTCAAGAACATACCACTGCGGGTATGTACCTTGAGGGAGCTTGCGTACTCGGGGCAGTTGGACTGCGTCCAATGTGGAAGATCTTGGGAAAGGTGGCCGCGTACAACGTCAGTCGAGGTTGCTGCCAGCAACGCGGAGTACGGGTGTACGTGTCGTGTAGTCCGGGCGTGTACTGATTCGAATCACCGTCGCTCGCGGTTATATGAGCATACTTGCCCACTGCGTCTTGACGTAGTAACACCTGGAATTGTTTATCTTTGAACTTGATAAGGCTGTGCTATAACTTGTATTGCAACCATGATTGAATTAGAGATAGGCTCATTAAAGTTTACTTTCACTTTGTGCAAGGAGCATCGCAACAAAGCGTTTCTTGTTTGATTGTGGAGTTGCGATGCTTTTCGGCTCAAGGTTTGCACAATGAGGCTTAAAATCTGAAAGTTAAGGATCGACTTTAGGCGAGTCCTTTATGCAAAACTAGCCAACCCAATTGCAACCGTCGTGCATGTTGAGTTTCTTGCTTAGGAGAGACGGGTCAGACTTGCTGAGCCTATGTGCTCACGCTTGCTATATAAGTGGTTTTGCAGGTTAACAACGATGCTTAAAAGAGGGTTGTCCGGTAAGACTCGGGGACTCCCGAGTCAGGTAACACATGGAGAACCCAGCCGCTGCTTCTTGTCTTCGTGTTGCTAGCGAGAGGAGTCCGTGGGCTGGACTTCATCTCGGGTGCTCTTAGTTATTCGACATGAGTTGATATAGACTTCCGCTGTAGTTACTTGTTGTAAAGTATTTACAAAGCAAAACTTGTAAGCTTCCGCTATTGTTTTATGTAATACATTTTTCCTCATATGTGTGCTGTTGGGTGCCGCACAACACGGCACCACCCAATGCGATTCCCAGGCGAGTGGCCGGTCTCGGTTGAGCGGGTCGCGTCATCGTGGTATCAGAGCCGCATTGGTAATAGCACACGGAATAAGGAAGGTATTACGACAAAAATTTGGGTTACGGTGAGGATACGGTACTAGGCCCACATAAGGATTACTATTAGCTTAATATAAAGGTGGCAACCTAACTTATTTGTTATGTCGGAAAATCGTGCATCTCAGGACGATTTATGTCTTGGGGGGTGCACGTAAGCGCTGTCCACCGGTGCGCACAAGCTGAAGGGTGGAGCCCCACGGGTGGCAGGTAACCCGATCCGCTTTAGTATCCTCTACGACTCCTCATGTCGTTTGGGGTACTCGAGCAACGTCTGTCCCAGGCGTGCATGGTGCAATTTGGGAAACCCCGTCACATGGTTAGTAACGTGAACACGTAGCTCAAGGCGTGTTTGGCTTGAGAACACCTGTGCGAGTGATGACGGACAGGTGTAGGAACTGTATGGATTCCGGGTTCGGTGTGCAGCCGGACCTGACGATTGAGTGTGACTTATGCAGAGTTAACCACGAAATCGTAGTACGAATAGTACACGTTTGTGAGTTACCGTTTTAGTGCCACCTAAGATACGTTATACCGGTATAATCCGGTTAGGATTTTCTTTTGGTAAGGCTACGTAGTACCGACATGCTTCTTACGGTGCATCGACGCCGTACTAAACATAATAACCCCTTTCCTTTGAAGAAATGACTCATGAACTAACTTTCAAATAAAAATGGAAGTTTGAAACAAATATTAGTTACTGAACTCTTATTTTGAGCTAAGATTCAAATGAGAGGAGGACTAGGCTTCAAAGATTTCAAAAACAGAGTGCTCTGTTTTCGGCAGAAATTCTTGCTAGAATTTAACAGAGCATAACTCTGAGTAGCTTGACCCAATTAAGGTGTATGGTACAGTTCTGGAAAGGTCTTCAAGTTATCTACAACTTATTTGTAGAGCTCCAGAGCCAAATCACATGCTAAATGGGTAGAAAGTTCAGAGGAAGGTGAATTGTCCAGAACCAAGACAGCAACAAAACCTCTCTAGACCTTTCTGTTTTTAAGCCATAACTTTCTATAGAGAAACCCTTAAGAGGCCTATGATACACCGTTGGGTAGGTTATGAAATGTGCAACATTGTTGTAGTTCAAAGTTTGTTCAGGTTCTTATTGTATTTACATATACAACTGTGATAAAATCAGCCATGTACAAAGGAGGTGCTGGCAAATTTTATCCAGGAATTCTGTCAACTTTGGAAAAAATCATAACTTTAAATCCGGAGATGATATGGGGGCATATAAGTACTCGTTGGAAAGATACGGAAGTTAACTTTAACTTTAGTATTCAACTCGAGTTATGAAATTGCTCTTAACTAGATCAAAATCTGGAGATAGTGCATAAAGGTCTGTCCTGTACAGATAGGCTGAATAGCTATGCCTACTAAGTAGTTTTGTAAACATGAATGTGGCGGACCGGAATCCGCTCATCCAGGATCACAGAGGGTGGTACCACGCGATGCGACACCCGACAGCACACGTCATAAGAACATAATATATTACATGGGAACAACAACTGAAACTGTACAAACAGGTACAAACTTCAGTTACAACTATTGTTTATATTACACAGCGGAAGTCTACACTATACAACTCACGCCCGCCTATTTAGCAAAAGTTGGTTGCCCAGCCCTAGGGCAACCCACACTAGCTGCACTCCTCAGCTCAGCGCAGCGTGTACGGCTCCCACTCAGCCGTGGTCCCCGACGGAGGGTAACCCTCGCCGGTGGACTCGTACTCCGAGTCCGTGGGTGGCTCCTCACCTGAAAAACACTTAAGCAGCAACCGTGAGCACGAAGGCTCAGCAAGGCTTAACCGACTCACCTAAGCATGAAACTCTACATGAGGGGTACCATGGACATAGGATAGTAACATTTCAGCAAAAGGACACGCCTACAAGTTCATCCTTAGTTCATCTTTTAGCAACAAGTTAACAGTTCCTGAAATCTGAAATTTAGTAAGCAGTATTTGGTGGCACCCAGGTAGCAATACAATTATATCAATCAGTAACATTGAATCAACATATTTCATCCATTAATCTACGTCACGACTCAGTGACCAAGTGGCACTCTTCACCGCGAGGGACGGCGAATCGACTCGATATACACCTGCAGGGAAACCCAAAGAGCACGTCCCGTACGCCCACCCATGGAGCTGCACAGCACGCTCACTCGATGTCGTACTGGACAACCTTTCACCCAACAGCCCAAACGTCGAACCGGTCGCCCCGAAACGAGCAGGAGGTTCCCCACACGGAGCATCTCTCTATGCCCGTTGGCAGATTTCCACCTTGCTGCCCTCAGCCTACACCTATAAATCGGTGCGTTATGCCTCGACGCCCGGATGTTTAGGCTACATCGGTTTATCGGGGCCCATATATCCGATATGCCTTCGGTACGTTCAAACTTGATCAGCGTGGGCCGCACACGGCTCGGTCCTCAATCGACACGGTCAGGGCTGCGCACACAAGACTCCCTCTTGCTGCGCCCTAGCACCTGTCTAGTCTCATTTTCATTACTAAGATGATCTCACATCACTCAACCGAACCCGTGTGTCCCAAGCCTATCTCGCGAGTAGATTCCAACTACTCGACTTGTACCGAAGTCCTATGAATCTTTAAGCATAGCCTATCTATTCGAGGTCTTAGACACTACCCTCACTCTTTTAGGAACCTTTGGTTATGCAAGTGGGGTTTCATTCATCCTATACCTAATGCACATACATACTACATATGACACATGTAAACAAAGGAAAAACTTATAAAAAGGTTAATGCAAACCGGGGCTTGCCTTGTTGCTGTTGGTCAGGGGTTAAGTCTTCGTCCGGAAGAAGGAAGTCCACCACTTCCGGAGTCTCTTCTTCAACGGCTACACGTTAATGAAATACTACATGTTAATTTAGATGCAAATGTGAGTTCTAGGGTAAGACTTCTACTATTAGTTCTAATAACCAGCCTCTAACACCTGGAACTTTGTTTAAGAATTTAAATATGAACTGGTGTTGGTGGTTTGGCTTGGACTTAATCACATGGTTAAATGCTAAGTGGTTTTCCCCCTTTTCCATATTAATCCCTTAAGTGGTTAAACAGGACAGGGGTGATCTAGAGCTCCAATGGAGCTGAGAATTTTTGTGTGAGTTCCTTGTCACAAGAAAACTCTCTGGACCAAACATTAGCACTTTTCATGGAGTGGTTTGCTCAGAATAATTCTCTTGGCAAATCAGCAAGGAAGAATTTATTCTGAGGTAATACCCCTGTTCATGCTCAACTTAATGAACTACAATTTCAATTATAGCTCGTAGAGTTTGCATGAATTTTCCTAACATTTTTGGGGTTAAGATTTGCCCAGAACTGCATTTCCAAGTTTTGGAAATTCTCTGAAAATGTTTCTGTATTGAAATGAACACAGCACCTTCCAATTTGAATTGCTCCGACAAAATCAACTCCAAATGGTCTGAAACTTTTACAGGGGTTTACTAATATCCTAAAGAACATTCTGGCAAAATTTGGGGATTTTTGGATGAACCAAATCCCCTCTAAAATTCCTTTCCTGAAAAGCTTTAAAGAATTTTCCAGAATTAATTATTGGGTTTCATACAAATTGGGTTGTATATCTGGACAGAGCTAGGCAAGATAAATCCAACCCAATTTGAATCACTAAATTTGGAGCTTCCTAGCAAAAGTTATGGAGCTCTAAAGTTTGGGGAATTTCTGGAATTCGAATTAACCGGGAAAAGTTCAAATTTCTGACAGCGGGCCCGGCTCCCACGTGTCATCACCTCGACTGCACCACACGGGGCCACAGGATTATCTTCCGCGTGTTCACAGCCGATCCGGTGTAACAGAAGATCCCCACACTGTGCAGCGAGGGACTGACGAGCGGGCCCGGCCGGCTCGTCTTCTTCCTCGCGCCCGCCCTTTTTCCCGCGCCGCCCCCTCGCCGGCACACCTCGGCAGCTCGCTGGAACTGGCTTCCCGACCGCCTCCCGGCCGGAAACTCGCCGGCTGGGCCTATTTTCGTGCGCTGAACACGCTGGTACCGCCTGCTCCGGTCGGCGGTGGCCCTAACCTAGCTGGCGACGGTGCAGCGGCTCGGACTCCCTTCAGTTATGGCGCCCGGCCATCGTAGCCCACCAAAACCTCGGTGGAAAGGCCTTACAGCACTGGGGGATCTCATGTATGGTCGACAAGGCCATGCTAGGGCTCGGGGAGAGCTCTAACCTAGTCGTCACCGTGAGCCCGACCTTTCCCGCTATAACCGCGGCTGGAAAACCGGGAAATACGCCGGCTACAGCCAAAATTAAGCTAGGGTTGCGGAGCAAACTTGGGCGCCATCAAGTCTAGCTCCTGTGTGTGCAGTTTGATAAACTCTAAGCAATCATATGTTGGGAATTTGTGGGTTTCTTACCCGAGGGTAGTTCTGCACCGGTTGGAGATGTTTTGCGAAATTCGCCGGCAATGATCGGTCCCTGGTTCTAGGCTTCGGGGGCGAGCAGCGTGGAGTCTAGACGCGTCCAAAACTGCTCCTTCTTGGTCGTGACAAGTCTTTTGCCGAGCTGCCCACGGGAGCACCTTTGCTCGGTTCTTCCCGGTGGCCACGAAAACGTTGTTTTGCTCGGTTTGTAGTGGCTCAACTCGACAGGAAATGATGCGGGGAGTGCGTGGGAGGTCTGGGAATGCTGGCTTGTTGCGCTGCCGATGCTTTCGCGCGAGCTGCGATCGCTCCGAGCGAGTTTTTGCGATGGCGGCGGCATCTCGGTTCTTTGACGATGAGAGGGAAGGGTCGGCGTCTCGCGATGCCGTGGCTCGCTGAGCGCGGCTGGGAGTTAAGGCACCCCCACGAGGAGCTCGCCAGCGCATGAAATCCAGCAGGAGGTGGCGTCCGGCTCCCCCCCAGCGGTGTCGCTCGGTGCTTCTCCCGGTGGAGTACAACCCGATCACATTGCTTAGGGATTAAGCCAACTAAGTCCTATGACATGTGGGCCCCACTGGCCAGTGCCCTACCACTTCTCAAAAGATCTCCAAAACTGGATAAATGATGAATTCAAATGTTGGAAATATCAATCTGAGCTAAATTGGTACGGTTTGGCAAATCTCCCTCAAATTCAAATGTATATTTGAATTCTTGGCATATTTGGATCCTTTTGGGAAAAATGGTTAGCAAATCTTTTCAAAAATTATTGAAACTTTGTCTCCCCACTACATTGAACCCAAGGAATCCAATTATGCCCTTTGCTCCTTGTTTTAGCTGCTGCAATCATGAATTTGAAGGCAACAGTTTGAAATTTCCCTCCCATGTGTGATCATATGTGTATAAACCCTACTTTGTGAAAGTGAAGACTTTCCCCTCTAATCACTCCTTTGATGGAGGTCACTTGCTCTTCCCAATATTTCACAATCTATCCACAACAAAACTGTGGTGTTGTGAGGTGCAGAAAAGTTTTTTGCAAGTCCCTTTTCTTGGGCTTTTACATCCCTCCCCCTTTAAAAGAATCTCGTCCCGAGATTATAAAAGAATAGATAGCGATGTAATAGGGACTTACCCGTGTTGAGAAGCCATGAGCTCTGGGTAATTTGAGCGAAGGAACTCCTCGCTCTCCCATGTCGCTTCTTCGGCGGTGTGGTTGCTCCAGAGTATTTTGTAGAACCACAACGTTCTGCTGCGTGTGGTCCTGGCTTTCTCATCAAGAATTCCCACCGGATACTCATCATATGTTAAATCCGGTTTCAGCTCGCCGATGTCTTCGGTAGGAACAGCAGCCGTATGCTTCAAACATTTTCGCAGCTGCGAAACATGAAAAACATCATGGACACCAGCAAGCGCTGCCGGTAACTCCAATCGATACGCCGCTGGTCCGCACTTCTCGGTGATAGCATAGGGTCCAATGAAACGGGGAGCAAGCTTCCCCTTCACACCGAACCGGTGCACGCCCTTCATCGGAGACACGCGTAGGTATACGTGTTCCCCAACGTCAAAGTGCAACGGCCTACGCCTCTTATCAGCGTAGCTCTTCTGCCGGGATTGAGCGGCTTTTAAATTGGCTTGAATTGTCCGAACGCGCTCTTCGGCGTCGTTCACCACATCAACCCCGAATGTGACCCTTTCACCGGACTCGCACCAATTTAATGGGGTGCGGCACTTGCGACCGTAGAGAGCTTCGTATGGTGCCATCTTGATACTCGCCTGATAGCCGTTGTTGTACGAGAATTCCGCCAATGGTAGGTGATTATCCCAGTTCCTACCATGGTGGATGGCACATGCTCTCAACATGTCCTCCAGAACTTGATTCACCCTCTCTGTCTGGCCATCTGTCTGAGGGTGGTAGGCGGAGCTCCTAATCAGTTTAGTACCCAAAGCAGCGTGCAACTGCTCCCAAAAGCGAGATACAAACAATGCACCTCGGTCTGAGACTATGGTCTTGGGTACACCATGCAGGCATAGAATCCTGGCAATGTATAACTCCGCATATCGGTTGGCATGGAAATGTGTATGTACGGGGATGAAGTGAGCTGACTTAGTCAGTCGGTCAACAATCACCCAAATGGAATCATGTTTGTTGGATGTTAAGGGTAATCCCATGATGAAATCCATGCTCACATCTTCCCATTTCCATGCTGGAATCTTCAGGGGTTGCAGCAGCCCTGATTTCCTCATATGATCAGCCTTCACTCGTCTACACGTATCACACTCGGATACGTACTTCGCTACCTCCCGCTTCATCCGTGTCCACCAAAATTTCCGTTTCAAACCTTGGTACATCTTGTTGCTGCCCGGATGAATATAGTATTTAGACAAGTGTGCTTCGTCGAGGATCTTCTTCCTCAGTTCCATGTCCCGGGGTACGTGTAAAGGTCCCAAAATTATGAATACAAAGAAACACTTGTTTGCAAAGTTTTGTTTCATGTGCATGAAATTTGGGACTTGTTAAAAACTTTTTCCCACATGTGATAACACACATGAGGGCTTTCTTCACACGAGTCAAATGTTCATTTGAGGACTTGGAACCCTAGAGGGGTCTAAAACAAAGATGGGAAGTCCCCATATGTGTGAGAAAGCAAAAATCAGATTTAGAACAATTGTTCAAACTCAAAATTCAAATGAGAGTAACACTAGGAATTTCCAAACTGTTGTGCTACAAATCTCATTTGCAACAGCCAAAATAAAGATCAGATTTCATATTTGGATTCCTTGAGTCCAAATTAGGGGGTGTGCAAAGTTTCATGATTTATAGAAATAGTTTGCAACCCATTTTGCAAAATGGACTTTAAAAGACAAGGAATTCAAATGCATGTTTGAATTTGGATGAAACTTGCCCAATTATCCAAATCCATATCAGATTTAAACTTCCACAATTGAATTCCATCAATATTCAAATTGGGGAGATATTTAGAGGGGATAAGGAGGACTGACATGTGGGACCCACATGTCATTGGGAGCACTGAAATTGTAAAAGATCTGAAGTCCACAGTCTTCATTTGATTTACTCCCACGTGAAGCAACGGCCGAAGCCACCTCCCCTCCGCTCGACACCGAGGGCCAGCCGGCGGCCAGCTCCTGCTGGGTTTTATCGCGCTGGAGGTCGGTACCGGACGTCTATATCCTCTCCCGACCTCCCGTTGGCCTTATCACCGAGGACCGGGCGTTCTTTTCCTTCTCCTCACGCGAGAGACAGGACAGAGCGGCCGACGCTCGAGCACTCCGGTCGCCCACCGCCCAGCTCGCGTGCAACCCCCAGCTGATCGGCAAAACCACACAACGGAACCCCCCACGACCTCCTCGAGCCATCGCCCAGTGTGTTCGTGCCCTCTACGCCGAGAACCTTGAGTTTCCGCGGCGGCCGAACACCCCGGCGGCGACGTGCTCCTGTGGACAGCTCCACAGAGCGGCTTTCACGACCAAGAAAGCGGTCCCTGGGACACGGAAGGTCTCCGTGCAGCTTCCACCCGAAGCACCGAGTCTTTCTCGGCCTCTCAACAACGAATTTCAAAGATCCTCTCCGGCCGGTGAAAACTGACCCGCGGGTATGAATCGATGAAATTCTCGAGTTATATTCATTTAGAGCTCTGCAAATTTTGCACATAGAACCTAGACTGGTTTAGCAACTTTTCTTCTTCACAAAACGTCGCATGAAACCCATGGTAGACGGCTTGTTTCAAGCTTTTCCAACGGCTACCACAATAAGGGGCATCGGGTGCACGATGAACCCTAGGTTGGAGCCGTTTCCATGCCCATATGCGGCCATGCCGAGCAGGGCAAATCTCCACTGGTGCTGTAGAACCTTCCTAGTGGACTTCTTGCAGGCTAGAGCATCGGGGCAACGTTGCCGAACTCCCTCAGAGCTGCTGCACCGGTGCGGGGTGGTTTAGGAACCTCGCTGGTCTGGGGAAGTCCCACCATCATGTTCCTCAGGTTGAAATAGGGCCTAGCAGCGAGTTTCAGCAGCTGCAATAACCGGACGACCAATCCCGGAGCTACTCCGGCGAGCCCGGCGGCGGGATCGCGCGGGAGCGGGAGGTGGAAGAAGACCTCGCCGGCCCCAGGCGTCAGTCGCACAGAAACAGTGGACCGGATACTCTGTGGCGCGGGATCGGCTGTGACAGCGCGGGAAACAATTCTGTGACCCCGTGTGGCGCACTCCCGGTGACTGACACGTGCCCCATGGCCCACAGTCAGGTTTAAACTTTTCCCCCGATTTATTCAAATCCCAGATTTTTCCCAAACTTTAGAAGAGCATAACTTTTGCTAGGAACCTCCAAAATTAGTGATTCAAATTGGGTTAGATTCAGATTGAAAAACTCTATCCAAATATGCAACCCAATTTGTATGAAAGGATTTATTTAATTCTGGAAAATGCTTTAAAGCTTTTCAGCAAAAGAATTGTAGAGGGAGTTTGGTTTATCCAAAAATCCTAAACTTTTGCCAGGATATTCTTTAGGGTGTTATTAGACTCTTGTAAAAGTTTCAGCTCATTTGGAGTTGAATTAATCAGGGTAATTCAGATTGTAAGTTCCTGTATTCAAATGAATACAGAAACATTTTCAGAGAATTTCCAAAACTTGTAAATTCAGTTCTGGGAAATTCTTAGCTCCAAAAATCCTAGGAAAATTCATGTAGACTCTATAAACTATAATTGAAATTGTGGTTCACTGAGTTTGACATGAACATGAATGTTACCTCAGAATTAATTCATCTTTGACTAAACACTTAGAGAATTATTCTGAATAAACCATTCCATGAAATGTGCTAGATTTTGGTCCAGAGGACTTTCTCGTGACAAGGAACTCACATGAAAATTCTCAGCTCCAGTAGAGCTCTGGATCACCACTGTCATGTGTGATCCCTTAAGGTGATCAACACTTAAGTGGGAAAAGCACTTAATAAGTGATCTTAGTGTTTAAGCCCAACCCAAACCACTAGCACCAGTGTCATTTTAAATTCTTAAACAAAGTTCCAGTTTTAAAATGGTTGTTAGATCTTATGAGCAAAAGCTTTTCAATTAAATACATATGCATGATCATATCGTGTGGCATATACGTGAAGAAGGTGAGAAGGACTTGAAGTGAAGATCAAGGAGGAAGGAGAACAAGTGATCAAGCTCCAAGTGGTCGTCACTAACTGATTGTAACAGTAGTCACCTGCAAAACAGGCAAGCCCCGGTTTGCACTTGAACCATTTTATAAAACATTTTCATTTGTAGAGATCATAGCTTTGCATCGTTGATTGCATTACGTCTAGATGATATTGAAAACTCCACTTGCATGACCAGAAACACCTATGAGAGAAAGGGTAGAATAGCAACTCCTCGAGGGAATTTGGCTACGCTAATGTTAGTAGGAAAGGTCCGGTAGAAGACGAGTAGTTGGAATCTACTCGCGAGTTTAGGGCTGGTCTACTCGGAACGGGTCCGAATTAGAAAGAATGATGAAGGTTCACACTTAAGAAATGGAGACCGGGCAGGGAGGTTTAGATGCAGCAGGTTGCAGGCCGTGCGTGCATAGCCCTGCCTGTGTCGGTTAAGGCCCGTCCGTGCTTGGCCCTGTTGGACAAGTTTGAGTTGTGTACCGGGCACATACTGGCTATATGGGACCCAGGAAACCGATGTACCTTGGGAGATCCATAGTGGAACTTTTCCAACTGCCTTAGGCTTTCGGCGTCAGGGTAGCAGGAGGTAACTCGCTCAAGAACATACCACAGCGGGTATGCACCTTGAGGGAACTTGCGTAATCGGGGCAGTTGGACTGCGTCCAATGTGGAAGATCTTGGGAAAGGTGGCCGCGTACAACGTCAGTCGAGGTTGCTGCCGGCAACTCGGAGTACGGGTGTACGTGTCGTGTAGTCCGGGCGTGTACTGATTCGAATCACCGTCGCTCGCGGTCATATGAGCATACTTGCCCACTGCGTCTTGACGTAGTAACAACTGGAATTGTTTATCTTTGCACTTGATAAGGCTGTGCTATAACTCGTATTGCAACCATGATTGAATTAGAGATAGGCTCATTAAAGTTTACTTTCACTTTGTGCAAGGAGCATCGCAACAAAGCGTTTCTTGTTTGATTGTGGAGTTGCGATGCTTTTCGGCTCAAGGTCTGCACAATGAGGCTTAAAATATGAAAGTTAAGGATCAACTTTAGGCGAGTCCCTTATGCAAATCTAGCCGACCCATTTGAAACCATCGTGCATGTAGAGTTTCTTGTTTAGGAGAGACGGGTCAGACTTGCTGAGCCTATGTGCTCACGCTTTCTATATAAGTGGTTTTGCAGGTTAACAACGATGCTGGAAAGAAGGTTGTCCGGTGAGACTCGGGAACTCCCGAGTCAGGTAATACATGGAGAACCCAGCCGCTGCTGCTTGTCTTCGTGTTGCTAGCAAGAGGAGTCCGCGGGCTGGACTTCATCTTGGGTGCTCTTAGTTATTCGACGTGAGTTGATCAAGACTTCCGCTGTAGTTACTTGATGTAAAGTATTTACAAAGAAAAACTTGTAAGCTTCCGCTATTGTTTTATGTAATACATTGTTCCTCATATGTGTGTTGTTGGGTGCCGCATAACACGGCACCACCCAATGCGATTCCTGGGCGAGTGGCCTGTCTCGGTTGAGCGGGTCGTGTCAGCGTGGTATCAGAGCTAAGCCCTGTCTCAGTCGGTACCGCGCCCGTCTCAGTACGACTATGCGGTCATTGAACCACAGCGTCCCCTCATCATCTTTCCGGAAACATTTGATCTCCCCATTGTCAATCCGTCTCCGGAGATGTGCCATGCCTTTATCATTTTTCTGAGCTGCAATGATGTCCTCCCTAATAGTAGGGACGAGGGCAAGGTTGTACAGCGATCCATAAGGAACCAAGTATAAACTTGGCTCTTCCTCCTCCACCGGTGTAATGGTGAGGTGATGGACATGTGATTTCCGACTCAGCGCGTCGGCAACCACATTCGCCTTGCCGGGGTGGTAATGGATCTCAATCTCATAATCTTTGATCAGTTCTAACCACCTCCTCTGCCTCATGTTCAGCTCCTTCTGGGTGAAAATATATTTCAAGCTCTTGTGGTCGGTGTAGAGATGCACCAGATTCCCCAGGAGATAGTGCCTCCACATTTTCAGCGCCAAAACCACTGCAGCAAGCTCAAGATCATGAGTGGGATAATGCTGCTCATGGTTCCGAAGTTGGCGTGAGCCATAAGCGACCACACGTCCTTCCTGCATCAACACGCAGCCAAGCCCAATACCGGACGCGTCACAATACACATCGAAGGGCTTTGTTGTATCCGGCTGAGCTAATACCGGGGCTGTTGTGAGATGCTTCACCAATGCTTGGAAGGCTCCTTCACACGCCGTGTTCCAAACATACTTCGTCCCCTTCTTCAGCAATTCTGTCATCGGTTTAGCGAGCTTGGAGAAACTTGGAATAAACCTCCGATAGTATCCCGCTAACCCGAGGAAGCTTCTGACTTCATGAACTGAAGTGGGAGCTTTCCATTTCAGCACTTGCTCTACTTTACTTGGGTCAACCGCAATGCCTTCTGCGGAGATGATATGTCCCAAGAATGGCACTTGGCTGATCCAAAAATCACATTTGCTGAACTTGGCGTAGAGCTTGTGGTCTCGTAATCGTTGAAGAACGATCCGCAAATGTTTGGCATGTTCGGCTTCTGTCTTGCAGTAAACCAAGATATCGTCGATGAACACTACCACGAACTTGTCCAGCTCCGGCATGAACACCGAGTTCATGAGATACATGAAATGGGCTGGAGCATTTGTGAGACCAAAGGACATGACGAGATATTCATATAATCCATATCTCGTTGAGAAGGCCATCTTCGGGATATCCTCCGCCGGGATCTTTATCTGGTGATATCCAGAGCGAAGGTCCATCTTGGAGAACACACTTGCACCCACAAGTTGATCAAACAATATGTCGATGCGGGGCAGTGGGTACTTATTCTTGATGGTGACGGCGTTGAGCGGCCGGTAATCCACACACAGCCTCAGGGTTTCATCTTTCTTCTTCACGAACAACGCCGAGCATCCCCAAGGCGAGGAACTCGGCCTAATGAAACCCTTGCTCAACAGATCATTGAGCTGTTCTTTCAGTTCCGCCAGCTCATTTGGAGCCATCTTGTATGGTCTCCGTGATATGGGCGTAGTCCCGGGTGCAAGTTCAATCTTGAACTCGACATCCCGCTCAGGTGGCATGCCCGGAAGATCATCCGAGAACACGTCAGGATACTCCCGGACTACGGGGATGTCTTCTAACTTGAGAGCCTCAGCACTATTGATTGCTGAAACCTCTCTGACTGGATTATCTAATAGGAGGGACTGCGGACGGTGTAATGGGGAGTTGAGGTGAACCGTCCGTGTTAAAGTTTCCAGGACAGCGCCATGGTAACTTAGCCATGACATACCCAAGATTGCATCAATCTTCTGCCCCCCTAAGATAATCATAGTGGTGGGATATATCTTCCCACCTAAGCATAGTGGTGCTTTTGGAACCATCATAGTTGCTGAAATCTTGCCTCCCGGTGAGCAGATCATATAAGAACACTCGGTTGGAAAGGCTTCCAGCTGATGCTTAGCCACATATGATGCACTAATGAAGTTGTGGGTTGCACCAGAATCAAAAAGTATGATGATAGCTTGATGGTTGAGAGCGAACGTGCCCGCCAGCACGTTGTCTCCTTCTGGGGCGTCCTCATTGTCGAGGTTGCGGACGCCACCAGTCCGCTGACCAACCTTCTTCACCGGAGGTCGGCCTCGAGCACCGCCCTGGAGCTGGGCTTGCCCGCTGCTCTGCTGCCCCTGGGGACAGTCCTTCGCGAAGTGGCCCGCCTGGCCACACGTGAAGCAGGTGAAACGGGGCGGTCCCCCGCTGATCAATGGATGGAATCCCGGGGCGCGTTGTGGCGGTGGAAACGCCCGGGGTACCGTCTGCTGCTGTTGCTGTCTTGGTGGTGGCATCGGCGGACGGAACGGGGTTGCTTGGAACGAACGTTCCCCGAACTGTTGAGGTCGCGCTGGTGGACGCCACTGCTGCCCGGATGGTGTCCGATACACCATACGGTACTTCTGAGGCGCGCCACCACCGCTGCTAGGTGGAGCGTTGCGCTTCCTCTGCTCAGCTGCCAACTCCCGCTGAGCGTCCTCTTGCATGATCGCGGCATTGACTAAGTCGTTGAATGTGCCGCGATCCCACTAAACGAGGTGCGTCTTCATTTCGGGGTGTAACCCCCGATAGAAATGCTCCCTGTTCTTCTCCTCCGTGGAGATATAGCCTGACGCATACTGCGCCAGATGGTTGAAGGCACGGGAGTAGTCGTGGGCACTCCTCCCGCCCTGCTTCAGTTCCAAAAATTCTTGGAACTTCCTCTTCATTATTCCGGGAGGGATGTGATAGGCGCGGAACGCCTCCCGGAACTCTTGCCATTCCACGGCATGGCCAGCCGGACGTGAGGCGACATAATTCGCCCACCACGCACCAGCGGCACCGTGGAGCTGCTGTGCTGCGAACAGGGTCTTCTGCCGCTCCGTACACTGGAGCAGCCCAAACTTGGACTCGATGGTCCGCAGCCAGTTGTCAGCCTCCAGTGATTCTTCAGCTTCGGTGAACACTGGAGGGTGCGTACTCATGAAATCCGAGTACGACACTTCGCGGGGCTCACGAGGCCCTCGCTCTTGACGTCCCCCCGCCTGGGACGTATTCTGCACGATCGTGCGGAGCAGGTCGGTCTGCTCCTCACGACCTCCCACCAGTGCCCCTATCACATCCGCTAGAGTAAGCGGAGGCGGCGGTGGTGGCTGCTGCTGCGGGGTGCTGTCGTAGGCCGGTGGCTGGGAGTCATCGCCTCCACCTTGGCTAGAGCCACCAACCTCGTGCGTGGTCCTAGTGCGAACCATCTGCAACCATTCGACAATAATCATCAGTCCCGCAAGATTTTGCATGCAGTCCAAAGAAAATAGGCGTAAAACATAATGACAATAATTCATGCGATACATCTCGTATGTAGATAATGTAATAACTTTGCACAAGCTACACCATTACCAGACCAAACACAAGCTAGTTTAATCCAACTTGATGAACCTCCTCTTTGGAAGCTCACCATAACTAGGTTTTGTCACTACGAGATATTACTATTGCTTTTTCATCACGTATACCACCCTTAGGGTACCACACCCTCTCCAATGAGTTCAACTGTCATTCTTCTGTCAGAATGACCAGTTTCTACCTATTCCAAGTTTTGATCTGGTTCTGGCATTTTCATGACTCAAGTTGAATACCAAAGTTAAAGTTAACTTCAGTATCTTTCCAACGAGTATTCAATTGCCCCAGATCAGCCTTGGTTAAAAAGTCATGCTAATTCAAAGTCAGCAGAATTTCTGGAAGAATTTTTTTAACAGCACCTCCCTTGGAAGTTGCTGTTTTCCATTCGAGTTTCCACTGAAATCTCTGTTGAAACTTCAGAAACTTTGAATTGCAAAGATATTACACATCTTCTACTCTTTCTAAGAAGGTATCATATGAAATTTTTGGGTTTTGCTACTGGGAGTTATCACCGAAAGACAAAACAGTTCAGAGAATGTTCTACTCTGTCCTGATTCTGGACAGTTCACGTTCCTCTGAGATTTTAGCCATCTTAAGGTGAGTTTCAGCTCTGGAAGTCTATAACAAAGTTGTAGAGTACTTAAATACCTTTCCATAGCTATATAGCACACCCCTCTGGGCTAAAATACCGGTGAGTTATGCCCTGTTGAAGATCAGCAATCTTGCTGTCCAAAACAGAGCACTCTGTTTTTCATCCCTTTAGCTATCCTGGCCCACTATCCCATTCTTATACCCAACCAGGGTCTTAATTGTTGAACCTAATGATTTTAGTTCCTTGTTTTCAATATTTTCATGCATATGCCTACAATGTCTCGGTACTACGTTCCTCACCAAAGAAAATCCTAACCGGATCATACCGGCATATACGTCTTAAGTGTGGCACTAAACGGTCTCTCGCACACGTCTTCTACACGGATACATACGTGGTTAGTACCTGCAGAAGACAACACAATAATGGTGCACTCAATGTTTATTCATTTCAGGCAGTTCCATATTGGGAAGTAAATACAAACGCCCGTATCATTGTCATACGGCCGTCCTCGAGTTAGGTCACGTCTCAAGGTACGTGATCGTGTTTCAACACCATACGACGGGGAACCCGAGTATGTCATGAACGGGTCGTCACGGTTGGGAATGTTATCAACCCAACAGATACCACCTACTGCCCTGCAGGGCACGCCGATGGCAAGCGCTGCGTATGTCCTCCTGTGCTATTTCCAGACGAACACACTCTCGCGTTACTGACCACGCAATGGGGTCTCCACTTACTTGCCTAATGCACGCTAGGGATCAGCATTTCATATGAACTCAGGGACATGAAGAGTCCAAGAGGTTCATATTGACGTCTCACACCAAGCTGTGAGACTCTATCCCTGAGCCACGTTCCTCGTCAGGGGGAGCTAACCGAAATTGAACCGCTTTCGGTGGCGTTCCTTACCATACTTACCAGAGCGTAGGCGCGTCATTACATAATTGAAATTCAGAATTATAACACATAAGTTAGTCTTTGCCACTTTAAGTAACTATGCTAATATAGTCCTTACTTGGGCAACTACCGAATCCTCACCGTATACCTAAGTTTTTCCCATAATGCAGTCCTTTAGTACTGTGCTATCCCCACTGCGGCTCTGATACCAGGCTGTGGCGGACCGGAATCCGCTCATCCAGGATCGTAGAGGGTGGTGCCACGCGATGCGACACCCGACAGCACACGTCATAAGAACATAATATATTACATGGGAACAACAACTGAAACTGTACAAACAGGTACAAACTTCAGTTACAACTATTGTTTATATTACACAGCGGAAGTCTACACTATGCAACTCACGCCCGCCTATTTAGCAAAAGTTGGTTGCCCAGCCCTAGGGCAACTCACACTAGCTGCACTCCTCAGCTCAGCGCGGCGTGTACGGCTCCCACTCAGCCGTGGTCCCCGACGGAGGGTAACCCTCGCCGGTGGACTCGTACTCCGAGTCCGTGGGTGGCTCCTCACCTGAAAAACACTTAAGCAGTAACCATGAGCACGAAGGCTCAGCAAGGTTTAACCGACTCACCTAAGCATGAAACTCTACATGAGGGGTACCATGGACATAGGATAGTAACATTTCAGCAAAAGGACGCGCCTACAAGTTCATACTTAGTTCATCTTTTAGCAACAAGTTAACAGTTCCTGAAATCTGAAATTGAGTAAGCAGTATTTGGTGGCACCCAGGTAGCAATACAATTATATCAATCAGCAACATTGAATCAACATATTTCATCCATTAATCTACGTCACGACTCAGTGACCAAGTGGTACTCTTCACCGCGAGGGACGGCGAATCGACTCGATATACACCTGCAGGGAAACCCAAAGAGCACGTCCCGTACGCCCACCCATGGAGCTGCACAGCACACTCACTCGATGTCGTACTGGACAACCTTTCACCCAACAGCCCAAACGTCGAACCGGTCGCCCCGAAATGAGCAGGAGGTTCCCCACACGGAGCATCTCTCTATGCCCGTTGGCAGATTTCCACTTTGCTGCCCTCAGCCTACACCTATAAATCGGTGCGTTATGCCTCGATGCCCGGAGGTTTAGGCTACATCGGTTTATCGGGGCCCATGTCACACCCGGTTTTTCCGAAGAACAACCAAGTGAATATCACATGTATGCCAGGATCATTTTCTCACACATGTGATGACAAATAGTGAAGCATCATTTATTACAAGCCAGGTGTCGAATATAACTAAGTCTTACGTAGTAAATGTCTCGATGGACAATAATAAGTTCATCACAAGTAAATAAACTAGCAGCGGAATATTATTCTTTAGGGCTCCATCACAGGCGTTGCCCGGGGTCTTCATGAACCTAAAAACCTTCCTCGGGTCCAAAATCTTGGTCATTACACACCACCTCATTATCTTGACCTGAGCAGCAATATAAACCAACAAATATGCAAGGTTGAGTACCAATGGTACTCAGCAAGTGTTGGAAAATTATGTCATGCATGGCTAGAACAAGGAGAGGTTGAACTCACGGTTAAAGCACTACGCAATTAATACCTATCACCTTAGCTTATTAAGCTCCTACATTACTACACAGGTGAAATGGTCCCAATCTCCCATCCCATCATCATAATCCAATAACCATAACATCATTTCCAATGTTAAGCTCCCCGCTTAACTTCCAAAACCATCAATCCTCTAATCATGAATAAGTCCAAGCCGCTCTTGACCGTGAGCACGGCTGTCAAGACAGTTTTGACTCTGCAGAGTTTGTACCACTGTACCCACATGTAGTGATTTCATCCCCCGTTGCCGGGTGGACTAAAAGAACCTCCATTATGCTAGTGGCCACGATCCACATTCACACTTCCCAGGTGTGCAGCCAGGAGATCACTACGAAGCCTTTACAAAGGGATTCCCGACGAGCGTGGGCCCACTGAGGTTTCACCCCTAACAGCATACAAGAGGCTCCAACCCCGCTGCAGTGGCCCCCTATTGAGCCTTGCGGTTCATATGGTAGTCCAGCTGACACCTATTCCCCGCACCATCCAACACACCCATACTACGCCGGGGATACACCTAATTAATTGGCCAAGCTGCCCCATCTCAGCATGTGGTTGGCACTGTAAAGCCAGGTTACATGCTCCATGAACCGGTCCTTAGGATCCAGGCAAGTACTAAACACAAACCCAAGTCTCGTGCACCCAGCACCAACCAAATCATCCAACTTGCCTTGATCCCTACCTCTACATAACTCACAATAGCTCATTCAAGAGTATGGTAAAATAAACTGATGATCTCATATCCCAATTATCCCATTCTAAGCATGGCTAAGCATATGCATAATATTAAATGACATGATAAAATAAATCCCAACCCAAGCTACAAGGAAATAAGGTAATGCAATTCTAGGGAAACTTCCTATCATGGGCTTCATATTTAAATTGAGAATGCAATTAATTCTAGCTACACATCCTAGCATAGGATCAAAGTGGTCAAGGACACTTGCCTCCTTCTTGCTGCTCTTAAAATGGGTAATCCTGATCTTGGAAAGGGATAACTTGTTCTTGAACAGGTTCTACTTCATACCATCACACACAGCAAAAGAAAAACAACAATCATAAGACATAGTTCACACTTCTTACTTCATACAAACCACACATTCATATTTATGAAATTCATTCACCATTATATGTGTTGTGGTTACTTTGTGTGTTGATCTGTGGCTTGCATACACTTTTATTTATATGTGTATGATTCCTACTTTGGTGTTCATATTTATACTTACATACTATATATATATATATGTGTGTGTTTCAGTTTTAAATAAATTCCTTATATTAACCTACCAAGTATGTATGAAAAGTATTTTTCTTCTCCGTATGTGCCTTCATAATTTCTATGAACCCTAATCTGAACTCTTTGGATTTTAAAAACTCCATTTATCATTTACTAGTTGCTATATTTTCAGATTTATATTCCTATGCATAATTGTGTATTTTATTATGAAACTAGTAATACACATCATCTAAACAGTATAGGTTTTGGTCCTAAATAATTTAATAACATATTTTGACCTTGGCCTCTGATGTAAACTATTTCATAATTATTTTCCCTATTTTTTTCTATAGCTATTCTTTACTTAAAAATGTGTCCCTATACTAAATAATGTGAATAATTAAATGAAACAGATTCATTTCAGCCCAAAATATATTTTTATCTCACTCCAAAGTTTCCTAAGTACTGAGAAAGTTTTTAATTAATTTTGACAATTGTGTTTGTCCCACTTTTTAATTTTTAAACACTAGTTACATATTCAATTTTCTAAATTAAATACTAAACAGGGCTAAAATAATGAACTCACCCCATTACAGGGTCTATAATATTATTTTCATAATTTCCAGGGGTCTAGCTACACATATCAGAGGTGTTTTTCCTAATTTTTATTAAGTCCAGGGGCTAAAACTGATTTTTAAATGAATTTACATGATTTTCTGGAGTTCCAGGGGCTAGATCTGAAGTTTCCGGGGCTAGCTCTCAATTCCAGAGAACCCCAGGGGGTAGCACGTAAGAATTCCAGTCTTTATAACGCGGGGCTGACGTGGACCGTCCGATTTTAAACCGACGGCTGAGATTATAACATCGAACCGGTACGCGGGGTTTTAAAGTCTACCGTGCGATTTAAAATAAACGGCGCACAAGCGGCCACGTCGCTCTGATCGAGCGCGGGCGGCGCTGCCGGCGGCGCACGGCGGCGGGAAGCGGCGATCTCGCCGGAAAGTTTCGGATCCGCGAGAATTCTGTCTAAAACTGTGATCTTATAGCGTAGATCGGTAGAGGGGAGGTCAGGGATCTCACCTCGGGGGTTTTCTCGAGCTCGGGGGTCCTGGAAAGTGATCGGTGGCGAGGTCCGAGGCAAAACCACGGCGAAGCTCGTCGGCGCTGTGTTTACACCGAAATTCTCTGAGTTTTCTGCACCTGCAAAGCTCCCGGAGGCGGTGGATCAAGACCAGCGAGTTAGATCAGAGTTTCCAAGCTTAGATCGGCCAGAATTCACCGGCGAAGTCTCGGTGCTCACCGGAGTAAAAATCGGCGATCGCGTGGGAAAAACCGATCGGGGCTGGGGTTTTTATAGCCGGGGGAGGGCGGTGGGTCAGTTGTGATCGAGTTTGAGTCTTCTGGGACCGGAATTCGGGCTGAGGGACGCGGTATTCCGATCGGTTAAGATCGCGCGCGCGCGGGAGAGTCCGGGGTCGCGGGGTTAGGGATGACAGGTGGGCCCACCTGTCTGTGAGGGATAGCGCGGGCACGCGCGGCTGCGGGCTGGCGCGGGGAATCTGGGCCGGCTGGCGGGTTTCGGCCCACTGGCCGGTTTTTTTCCTGTTTTCTCTTTTTCTTTTTCCATTTCTTTTCTGTTTTGAGTCTAATTTGAATTCCAGTTTGAATTTGAATTTTTGCAAAACATGCAACACGTCCAAAAATTTTTAAATTTCCCTCTGAACATGGTTTAGGGTTTTGAATCAAAATTTGGGGTGTTACAGCTCTACCCCCCTTAAAAGAAATCTCGTCCTCGAGATTGGTGTTTCTAAGAAAACAATTCCGGAAATTGTGCCTTGAGCTCATCTTCCCGTTCCCAGGTGGCTTCCTCTTCTGAGTGATGCTTCCACTGCACCTTGCACATCCGGATTCTTTTATTTCTGGTGAGGCGTTCCATTGTCTCCAAAATCTTGTATGGTTGCTCGGCATAAGACAAATCCTCAGCTACATCCACTTCATTCATGGGTAACACCTCTTCAGGCGTCCTCAGACATTTCTTGAGTTGTGACACATGGAATACATCGTGCACATCCGATAGATGAACCGGTAACTCTAGTTGGTACGCCACTTCGCCTTTCCTTTCCAAAACTTGAAAGGGTCCGATGTATCGAGGTGACAACTTCCCTTTCACCTTGAACCGACGAAGTCCTCTGATAGGGGACACCTTGAGATAAACATAGTCTCCCACATTGAAAACGAGCTCTCTTCTTCGTACATCGGCATAGCTCTTTTGGCGTGTTTGTGCTATCCTCAAGTTGTTGCGAATCTCCCTCACCTTCGCCTCGGCTTCTTGTAGTACTTCTGGACCAAACACTTTACTTTCTCCTGTTTGGTTCCAAAATAGGGGAGTTCTGCACTTCCTTCCATACAAAGCTTCAAACGGTGACATCTTCATACTAGCTTGATAGCTGTTGTTATAGGAAAACTCCGCATACGGTAAGTTCTTGTCCCAACTCCTATTGTTTTTGAGTGCACATGCCCTTAACATATCTTCAAGGATCTGATTGGTTCTCTCCGTCTGCCCGTCAGTTTGGGGATGATAGGCAGAGCTGAAGTTCAGATGGGTTCCCATGGTTTCATGCAACTTTTGCCAAAACCTCGAGGTGAACTGTGTCCCTCGGTCCGACACTATCTTCTTTGGCACTCCATGGTAACACACAATCCTTGACATGTACAATTCTGCCAATTTGGATCCGCTGTAGCTTTCTTTCACAGGAATGAAATGAGCTACCTTGGTTAGCCGATCAATAATGACCCATCTTGAATCATACCCGGATTGGGTCCTAGGCAATCCCACGACAAAATCCATGCTGATTTCTTCCCACTTCCATTCAGGCACTTTGAGTGGTTGCAGCAATCCCGCGGGTCGTTGATGTTCTGCTTTCACCAACTGACATGTGTCACATAGGGCAACATGTTCCGCGACATCTCGCTTCATGCCATACCACCAATACCTGCTCTTAAGGTCCTGGTACATCTTCGTACTCCCAGGATGAATGGAATAGTCAGAATCGCGAGCCTCCTTCAAAAGTAATTCACGGATCTCCTTTACTTCTGGCACACAGATCCTTTTCCCGTGCCACACCGTTCCTTGTTCATCCTCTCTAAAACCTGGAGCTTTATTTTCCTTGATGAGCTGTCTGATCTCTTGTATCTTCTCATCATTCTTTTGGCCCTCGCGTATGTCTTGCTCGAGTGTGGAGTCCACTTCCATGGCGATAGCTTCACCACTATTTACTAGACATAGATTGAGCCTTATAACCTCGTCCTTCAATTCTGCGGGCATGTCCTTCAAGCTCAACTTATTGACCTGCACTTTCCGACTCAAAGCATCGGCCACGACGTTTGCTTTCCCGGGATGATAGTTGATGCCCACATCAAAGTCACTGATTAGCTCTAACCATCTCCTTTGTCTAAGGTTGAGATCTGGCTGTGTGAATATGTACCTCAAACTCTTATGATCCGTATATATCTCTGTCCTCTTCCCCATCAATTAGTGCCGCCAAATTTTCAACGCGTGTACCACTGCAGCTAGTTCTAGGTCATGTGTAGGATAACTCTTCTCGTGCTTCCGAAGCTGCCGGGATGCATATGCCACGAAATGTCCTTCTTGCATGAGAACACATCCCAACCCGTTTCCAGAGGCATCGCAGTACACTGTGAAATTCTTCTGCATATCTGGCATAACCAACACTGGGGCTGTTGTCAATCTCTTCTTTAACTCCTGAAAGCTCATCTCGCACTGGGGCGTCCAGGTGAATGTGATTCCCTTTTTCAACAGTTTGGTGAGAGGTCTCGAGATCTTGGAGAATCCCTCAATAAACCGTCGATAGTATCCAGCCAATCCCAAAAAGCTTCGAACTTCCCCGACATTTTCAGGGGTTTTCCACTTCTGGATATCCTCGATTTTGGCGGGATCTACGGAGATTCCTCCCTCCGAGATTATATGTCCTAAAAAAAGAACTCTCTTCAGCCAAAACTCACACTTGCTCAACTTGGCATATAGTTGGTGTTCTCTCAACCTCTGCAACACCAAACTTAGATGTTTCTCATGTTCTTCTTCATCTTTGGAGAAGACGAGAATATCATCTATGAAAACCACCACAAATTTGTCCAGATATTCCATGAATACCTTGTTCATGAGATACATGAAATATGCCGGGGCATTGGTTAGCCTGAAAGGCATGACAGTGTATTCATATAGTCCGTAACGAGATACGAAAGCTGTCTTAGGAATATCTGATTGCCTTATCTTGAGTTGGTGGTACCCCGACCTGAGATCAATTTTTGAGAACACACAAGCTCCCCTCAACTGATCGAACAAGTCTTCAATGCGGGGTAATGGGTACTTGTTTTTGATGGTTACCTCATTCAAGGCACGGTAATCCACGCATAACCTTTGGGTTCCATCTTTCTTAGGCACAAATATCACCGGAGCTCCCCATGGTGAGGAACTAGGGCGAACATACCCCTTCTCCGTCAATTCTCTCAAATGATCCTTGAGCTCTTCTAGCTGCTTGGAGTCCATTCGATAAGGTCTCTTGTATATCGGGGCTGTTCCCGGTACTAGCTCAATTGCGAATTCCACGTCACGGTCGGGAGGCATTCCTGGCAATTCCTCCGGACAAACATCTGGATACTCCCTGATAGTCCTGATTTCCTCAACTTTCACCTCCACTTGATTTAATTTAATGTCCCTCCTAGGCTCGTGTATCATTATGAACTTTACTCTGGTACCACTGGGGTGAGTTAGTTCCACCGTTCTAGTCGAACAATGGATGATTCCTTTATGTTTGGTCAACCAATCCATACCCAAAATAATATCTATCCCTCGTGAGTCTATCACTATGAGGTTAGCAGTAAATACTACCCCATTAATGTCTAGGCTCACTTTGGGACACACTTGTCTTGTCCTTATTTCTCCACCTGGAGAGTTTACGGCTAGCATATGGTTCATTTGTGTGGTTGCTAGGTCATGCTTCTTAACAAACCCTTGAGCAATGAACGAGTGGGTAGCACCAGAATCAAACAGCAGAGTTGCAAGGTGTAAATTGGCAGGAAACTTACCAACTACCACGTCGGGTGCCTCTTGTGCTTCCTGCATAGTGACGTGGTTCACCCGTCCTCTCACTACATTCTGCTGTTGTGGCGGCGCAGGCTTCTTCTTTGGGCATTTATGGGCGTAGTGCCCCACTTCACCACAGCTGAAACATTGCACCCCAACTTTAGGTGCTTGGCCCTTGTTGTCTTGGGGTTGGTTTGGGGGTCCTTGTACTGCTGGTCGAGGTGGATATGCGGGGCGAGGCTGTTGCACAAACTGACGTTGCGGCTGTGCTGGGGCTGCGGGTGGCCTGTAGTTTGGGTTGTACCTTCTTGGTGCTGAATAGGGTACCGCAGCACGGCTTGTCTGCCCCGTAGGTTGCTGCATCATACGTGGGCGGTTGTTGCTCCCTGAGGCCTGATGTGACCACCCCGCCTTCCTCTTATTCTCATTTTCCAGGGCCTTTAGCTTCCTTTCCACCACAAATGCTCTGTCCACCATCTTTTGAAAACTTTCATACTCATTTGAGGACATTGCACACTGCATTTCTGCGGTAAGCCCTTCCACGAAACAATCTTTTTTCTGCTCATCAGTCTCTATGTCTCGTGGAGCATAACGGGATAGTTGAGTAAATTTAGTGAGGGTATTCCCTCACCGTCATGTTTCCCTTCTGCAGTCCCAAAAACTCCTTCCTCTTGTTTTTGAGTTCACCTCTTGGGATGTAATGGTTGCGAAAGCTACGCTTGAACTCTTCCCATGTAATGTTCTCAGGGTCATGATGGGCGGCCACGTAGGCGGTCCACCAATCAGCAGCAGGTCCCTGCAATTGATGAGAGGCAAACAGCACCCTCTCATACCCTTGGCACTGTATTATCCTCATCTTACTTTCAATAGTCTTCAGCCAATCATCGGCCTCCATAGGTTCAGCAGCACTTGCAAACTTCGGAGGTTGAGTTCCTAGAAACTCACTCAACCTTGGTTGGCGTGGTGCAGCTTGTGGAGGTGGAACTTGATGCAAGTTGGCCACCACTTGAGTCAAGTTCTGGATGAGCTGATTTTGATTCTCCAGCATTTGGTGGAGAGGATCAACTTCTTCACGGCGACCACCCCGGTCCTGGCCTTCAGAAAGATGAGGGTTGCATGCCTCATCATTGTTGTTGGCGTGGTTGGCAGCACGTCCTTTTTCTCTTCCGGCCATCTGGCAGAATCAACAAATGTTAATTTGATACCATTTAGTATCATCTTACTACTTTCATTTGTTGGTACTTTAAGGTGTTGAGGCTTTGTTAAAATTTTACGAGGGTTTATATCTCACACCAAATAAATGCACTATTATTTCCTGTGGGTTCACACACCAAAGCAAAACAATCTGAAGACGAGGCTGTGGACAATTGCTCATGGCTTCCACAACTCACGTCACACACCAAGCATTATCACACCATTAACTACGTAACGACTCGACTACTCGACCTCTTGCTAGCTAGGGGAAAGACTCTACACTACTCGTCCTCTTGAGCTGGCTCCTCGGGATCTTCCTCCTCATTTCGGCTACCTTCTGACTCTGCTTTGGTTGGCGAGGCTGCTGGTGGAGAAGTGCGACGACGCCTGATCGCTCGGCGATCCGGGGAGTCAGGAGTTCATGTATCATTCACGGTGACACACAGTTCATTCCCATCTCCTCTTTCTCTCGCCTTTAAGCAAGCTCGCAGCAACGCCTCCGTTTCCTTCAGGGTGTCTCGGACATCCTGAAGCTTCTGTTGACACTCCTGCAGTCGAGTGCTGAGCATAGCAGCATCCTCCAAGCACAAGTCCATGTGCTCATGGGAAGTCCCTTGCTGCACCGGTGGATACTTGTACTCCGTGGTACCACTCTCACGTTGGAGGACATACATGTACTCAGTTTTGTCCAAGTGGCGACGATAGATGTGACTCTGGCAGGTGATGGCCTCCCAGGTGACATCTTTCTCCGCGTCAACTTGTGTTGCTCGACAAGCTGGAGAGTGGTGAATCTTAAGCAGCTGATTCTCGTGTATAATCCTCATCTCCGAACTCCATTCTTCCCTCTTCTCACAGATGGTCCTGGTGGAGTTATAGTGGATGATTAGCTTGCCCGTATTGCCTGCGGCTTCGAGCATACGTCGAAGACGGCGCAACAAGTCTCCTACTGCCAATCCGTAGGAAAGGTACGTCACTGGACGACTCTCCTCTCTTTCGGCAAGGGCAACTACGGGAACTCTCCCTCCTGTGGACTTGCGAGCGGTGCGAATCATGCGAACCTTCTAAAACAAAAAGAATTTAAAATAAGGTTAGATAAACTTTTTAAACAAAATCCCATTTTGAATGAAAATTTTGGGGTAAGATGAAGAAAATGACTCCTTAAATAACACTCTTCAACCCACACCTTGGAAAATAGTTTTTAAGAAAATAGGGCCCTTAAATACGTCCATTTCTACCTAGGTCCACATTCCTACGGGCAACCTTGGCTCTGATACCACCTCTGTCACACCCGGTTTTTCCGAAGAACAAACAAGTGAATATCACATGTATGCCAGGATCATTTTCTCACACATGTGATGACAAATAGTGAAGCATCATTTATTACAAGCCAGGTGTCGAATATAACTAAGTCTTACATAGTAAATGTCTCGATGGACAATAATAAGTTCATCACAAGTAAATAAACTAGCAGCGGAATATTATTCTTTAGGGCTCCATCACAGGCGTTGCCCGGGGTCTTCATGAACCTAAAAACCTTCCTCGGGTCCAAAATCTTGGTCATTACACACCACCTCATTATCTTGACCTGAGCAGCAATATAAACCAACAAATATGCAAGGTTGAGTACCAATGGTACTCAGCAAGTGTTGGAAAATTATGTCATGCATGGCTAGAACAAGGAGAGGTTGAACTCACGGTTAAAGCACTACGCAATTAATACCTATCACCTTAGCTTATTAAGCTCCTACATTACTACACAGGTGAAATGGTCCCAATCTCCCATCCCATCATCATAATCCAATAACCATAACATCATTTCCAATGTTAAGCTCCCCGCTTAACTTCCAAAACCATCAATCCTCTAATCATGAATAAGTCCAGGCCGCTCTTGACCGTGAGCACGGCTGTCAAGACAGTTTTGACTCTGCAGAGTTTGTACCACTGTACCCACATGTAGTGATTTCATCCCCCGTTGCCGGGTGGACTAAAAGAACCTCCATTATGCCAGTGGCTACGATCCACATTCACACTTCCCAGGTGTGCAGCCAGGAGATCACTACGAAGCCTTTACAAAGGGATTCCCGATGAGCGTGGGCCCACTGAGGTTTCACCCCTAACAGCATACAACAGGCTCCAACCCCGCTGCAGTGGCCCCCTATT
Organism: Neostapfia colusana; assembly: GCA_030760725.1. Lineage (NCBI taxonomy): Eukaryota > Viridiplantae > Streptophyta > Magnoliopsida > Poales > Poaceae > Neostapfia > Neostapfia colusana. The sequence goes on along the minus strand of JASWHV010000017.1, from coordinate 21,277,044 downwards.
GAGCCTTGCGTTTCATATGGTAGTCCAGCTGACACCTATTCCCCGCACCATCCAACACACCCATACTACGCCGGGGATACACCTAATTAATTGGCCAAGCTGCCCCATCTCAGCATGTGGTTGGCACTGTAAAGCCAGGTTACATGCTCCATGAACCGGTCCTTAGGATCCAGGCAAGTACTAAACACAAACCCAAGTCTCGTGCACCCAGCACCAACCAAATCATCCAACTTGCCTTGATCCCTACCTCTACATAACTCACAATAGCTCATTCAAGAGTATGGTAAAATAAACTGATGATCTCATATCCCAATTATCCCATTCTAAGCATGGCTAAGCATATGCATAATATTAAATGACATGATAAAGTAAATCCCAACCCAAGCTACAAGGAAATAAGGTAATGCAATTCTAGGGAAACTTCCTAGCATGGGCTTCATATTTAAATTGACAATGCAATTAATTCTAGCTACACATCCTAGCATAGGATCAAAGTGGTCAAGGACACTTGCCTCCTTCTTGCTGCTCTTGAAATGGGTAATCCTGATCTTGGAAAGGGATAACTTGTTCTTGAACAGGTTCTACTTCATACCATCACACTTAGCAAAAGAAAAACAACAATCATAAGACATAGTTCACACTTCTTACTTCATACAAACCACACATTCATATTTATGAAATTCATTCACCATTATATGTGTTGTGGTTACTTTGTGTGTTGATCTGTGGCTTGCATACACTTTTATTTATATGTGTATGATTCCTACTTTGGTGTTCATATTTATACTTACATACTATATATATATATATGTGTGTGTGTGTGTGTGTTTCAGTTTTAAATAAATTCCTTATATTAACCTACCAAGTATGTATGAAAAGTATTTTTCTTCTCCATATGTGCCTTCATAATTTCTATCAACCCTAATCTGAACTCTTTGGATTTTAAAAACTCCATTTATCATTTACTAGTTGCTATATTTTCAGATTTATATTCCTATGCATAATTGTGTATTTTATTATGAAACTAGTAATACACATCATCTAAACAGTATAGGTTTTGGTCCTAAATAATTTAATAACATATTTTGACCTTGGCCTCTGATGTAAACTATTTCATAATTATTTTCCCTATTTTTTTTCTATAGCTATTCTTTACTTAAAAATGTGTCCCTATACTAAATAATGTGAATAATTAAATGAAACAGATTCATTTCAGCCCAAAATATATTTTTATCTCACTCCAAAGTTTCCTAAGTACTGAGAAAGTTTTTAATTAATTTTGACAATTGTGTTTGTCCCACTTTTTAATTTTTAAACACTAGTTACATATTCAATTTTCTAAATTAAATACTAAACAGGGCTAAAATAATGAACTCACCCCATTACAGGGTCTATAATATTATTTTCATAATTTCCAGGGGTCTAGCTCCACTTATCAGAGGTGTTTTTCCTAATTTTTATTAAGTCCAGGGGCTAAAACTGATTTTTAAATGAATTTACATGATTTTCTGGAGTTCCAGGGGCTAGATCTGAAGTTTCCGGGGCTAGCTCTCAATTCCAGAGAACCCCAGGGGGTAGCACGTAAGAATTCCAGTCTTTATAACGCGGGGCTGACGTGGACCGTTCGATTTTAAACCGACGGCTGAGATTATAACATCGAACCGGTACGCGGGGTTTTAAAGTCTACCGTGCGATTTAAAATAAACGGCGCACAAGCGGCCACGTCGCTCTGATCGAGCACGGGCGGCGCTGCCGGCGGCGCACGGCGGCGGGAAGCGGCGATCTCGCCGGAAAGTTTCGGATCCGCGAGAATTCTGTCTAAAACTGTGATCTTATGGCGTACATCGGTAGAGGGGAGGTCAGGGATCTCACCTCGGGGGTTTTCTCGAGCTCGGGGGTCCTGGGATGTGATCGGCGGCGAGGTCTGAGGCAAAACCACGGCGAAGCTCGTCGGCGCTGTGTTTACACCGAAATTCTCCGAGTTTTCTGCACCTGCAAAGCTCCCCGGAGGCGGTGGATCAAGACCAGCGAGTTAGATCAGAGTTTCCGAGCTTAGATCGGCCAGAATTCACCGGCGAAGTCTCGGTGCTCACCGGAGTAAAAATCGGCGATCGCGTGGGAAAAACCGATCGGGGCTGGGGTTTTTATAGCCGGGGGAGGGCGGTGGGTCAGTTGTGATCGAGTTTGAGTCTTCTGGGACCGGAATTCGGGCTGAGGGACGCGGTATTCCGATCGGTTAAGATCGCGCGCGCGGGAGAGTCCGGGGTCGCGGGGTTAGGGATGACAGGTGGGTCCCACCTGTCTGTGAGGGATAGCGCGGGCGCGCGCGGCTGCGGGCTGGCGCGGGGAATCTGGGCCGGCTGGCGGGTTTCGGCCCACTGGCCGGTTTTTTTCCCATTTTCTCTTTTTCTTTTTCCATTTCTTTTCTGTTTTGAGTCTAATTTGAATTCCAGTTTGAATTTGAATTTTTGCAAAACATGCAACACGTCCAAAAATTTTTAAATTCCCCTCTGAACATGGTTTAGGGTTTTGAATCAAAATTTGGGGTGTTACAGCCCATATATCCGATATGCCTTCGGTACGTTCAAACTTGATCAGCGTGGGCCGCACACGGCTCGGTCCTCAATCGACACGATCAGGGCTGCGCACACAAGACTCCCTTTTGCTGCGCCCTAGCACCTGTCTAGTCTCATTTTCATTACTAAGATGATCTCACATCACTCAACCGAACCCGTGTGTCCCAAGCCTATCTCGCGATTAGATTCCAACTACTCGACTTGTACCGAAGTCCTATGAATCTTTAAGCATAGCCTATCTATTCGAGGTCTTAGACACTACCCTCACTCTTTTAGGAACCTATGGTTATGCAAGTGGGGTTTCATTCATCCTATACCTAATGCACATACATACTACATATGACACATGTAAACAAAGGAAAAACTTATAAAAAGGTTAATGCAAACCGGGGCTTGCCTTGTTGCTGTTGGTCAGGGGTTAAGTATTCGTCCGGAAGAAGGAAGTCCAGCACTTCCGGAGTCTCTTCTTCAACGGCTACACGTTAATGAAATACTACATGTTAATTTAGATGCAAATGTGAGTTCTAGGGTAAGACTTCTACTATTAGTTCTAATAACCAGCCTCTAACACCTGGAACTTTGTTTAAGAATTTAAATATGAACTGGTGTTGGTGGTTTGGCTTGGACTTAATCACATGGTTAAATGCTAAGTGGTTTTCCCCCTTTTCCATATTAATCCCTTAAGTGGTTAAACAGGACAGGGGTGATCTAGAGCTCCAATGGAGCTGAGAATTTTTGTGTGAGTTCCTTGTCACAAGAAAAATCTCTGGACCAAACATTAGCACTTTTCTTGGAGTGGTTTGCTCAGAATAATTCTCTTGGCAAATCAGCAAGGAAGAATTTATTCTGAGGTAATACCCCTGTTCATGATCAACTTAATGAACTACAATTTCAATTATAGATCGTAGAGTTTGCATGAATTTTCCTAACATTTTTGGGGTTAAGATTTGCCCAGAACTGCATTTCCATGTTTTGGAAATTCTCTGAAAATGTTTCTGTATTGAAATGGACACAGCACCTTCCAATTTGAATTGCTCCGACAAAATCAACTCCAAATGGTCTGAAACTTTTACAGGGGTTTAGTAATGTCCTAAAGAACATTCTGGAAAAATTTGGGGATTTTTGGATGAACCAAATCCCCTCTAAAATTCCTTTGCTGAAAGGCTTTAAAGAATTTTCCAGAATTAATTAATGGGTTTCATACAAATTGGGTTGTATATCTGGACAGAGCTAGGCAAGATGAATCCAACCCAATTTGAATCACTAAATTTGGAGCTTCCTAGCAAAAGTTATGGAGCTCTAAAGTTTGGGGAATTTCTGGAATTCGAATTAACCGGGAAAAGTTCAAATTTCTGACAGCGGGCCCGGCTCCCACGTGTCATCACCTCGGATGCACCACACGGGGCCACAGGATTATCTTCCGCGTGTTCACAGCCGATCCGGTGTAACAGAAGATCCCCACACTTTGCCGCGAGGGACTGACGAGCGGGCCCGGCCGGCTCGTCTTCTTCCTCGCGCCCGCCCTTTTTCCCGCGCCGCCCCCTCGCCGGCACACCTCGGCAGCTCGCCGGAACTGGCTTCCCGACCGCCTCCCGGCCGGAAACTCGCCGCCTGGGCCTATTTTCGCGCGCTGAACACGCTGGTACCGCCTGCTCCGGTCGGCGGTGGCCCTAACCTAGCTGGCGACGGTGCAGCGGCTCGGACTCCCTTCAGTTATGGCGCCCGGCCATCGTAGCCCACCAAAACCTCGGTGGAAAGGCTCTACAGCACCGGGGGATCTCATGGAAGGTCGACAAGGCCATGCTAGGGCTCGGGGAGAGCTCTAACCTAGTCGTCACCTTGAGCCCGACCTTTCCCGCTATAACCGCGGCTGGAAAACCGGGAAATACGCCGGCTACAGCCAAAATTAAGCTAGGGTTGCGGAGCAAACTTGGGCGCCATCAAGTATAGCTCCTGTGTGTGCAGTTTGATAAACTCTAAGCAATCATACGTCGGGAATTTGTGGGTTTCTTACCCGAGGGTAGTTCTGCACCGGTTGGTGATGTTTTGCGAAATTCGCCGGCGATGATCGGTCTTTGGTTCTAGGCTTCGGGGGCGAGCAGCGTGGAGTCTAGGCGCGTCCAAAACTGCTCCTTCTTGGTCGTGACAAGTCTTCTGCCGAGCTGCCCACGGGAGCACCTTTGCTCGGTTCTTCCCGGTGGCCACGAAAACGTTGTTTTGCTCGGTTTTTAGTGGCTCAACTCGACCGGAAATGATGCGGGGAGTGCGTGGGAGGTCTGGGAATGCTGGCTTGCTGCGCTGCCGATGCTTTCGCGCGAGCTGCGATCGCTCCGAGCGAGTTTTTGCGATGGCGGCGGCGTCTCGGTTCTTTGACGATGAGAGGGAAGGGTCGGCGTCTCGCGATGCCGTGGCTCGCTGAGCGCGGCTGGGAGTTAAGGCACCCCCACGAGGAGCTCGCCAGCGCATGAAATCCAGCAGGAGGTGGCGTCCGGCTCCCCCCCAGCGGTGTCGCTCGGTGCTTCTCCCGGTGGAGTACAACCCGATCACATTGCTTAGGGATTAAGCCAACTAAGTCCTATGACATGTGGGCCCCACTGGCCAGTGCCCTACCACTTCTCAAAAGATCTCCAAAACTGGATAAATGATGAATTCAAATGTTGGAAATGTCAATCTGAGCTAAATTGGTATGGTTTGGCAAATCTCCCTCAAATTCAAATGTATATTTGAATTCTTGGCATATTTGGATCCTTTTGGGAAAAATGGTTAGCAAATCTTTTCAAAAATTATTGAAACTTTGTCTCCCCACTACATTGAACCCAAGGAATCCAATTATGCCCTTTGCTCCTTGTTTTAGCTGCTGCAATCATGAATTTGAATGCAACAGATTGAAATTTCGCTCCCATGTGTGATCATATGTGTATAAACCCTACTTTGTGAAAGTGAAGACTTTCCCCTCTAATCACTCCTTTGATGGAGGTCACTTGCTCTTCACAATATTTCACAATCTATCGACAACAAAACTGTGTTGTTGTGAGGTGCAGAAAAGTTTTTTGCAAGTCCCTTTTCTTGGGCTTTTACAATGAATTTTGTTACTGCTTTCATAAAGTTTTGACATAATCATGTTTCCATTAGTCTCACATACTGCTGAGTTCTTGTTTAACTCATCTCAATGACATTTTGCAGTATGGTTCGTACTCGCTCAAGGAGTAGGGCAGGAAGTTCTCGTCGAGGCGGTGATGCTTGCATTCCACCGTCGGAACCACCATCCACAGGATGGATGGATCTGATGACTCGAGTTGTCGAGTCTAATCAAGAGAATGCTAGGCTACTCCAAGAAGCAACACAAGAACACACACGCTTACTCCAAGCTTTGGTACAGCAAGGCGTACTCCAGAACACGCAACAAGTCGTTCCACCTCGGGACGCTTATCTGGACTTCTTGGCGACTCAACCGCCTATCTTTACTGAAGCCACCGAACCTGTGGAAGCAGATCAATGGCTTCGTGTCATGGAGTTAAAATTTGGAGTATTCCAGTGTGATGATTACCAGAAGACAAAGTTTGCCGCTTAACAACTCCATGGAGCAGCCGGAAACTGGTGGATGGATCATTTTGCCACCATTCCGGAGGACCCTCAAATGACATGGAGGGAGTTTTGTGAAGCCTTTTGTACTCGTTACATACCACTAGGTATTGTCAAGGCAAAGCGGGAGGAATTTTTGGGCTTGAAGCAAGGGGGACAAGAGTGTCCTCGAGTATGTCAGGAGATTTAATCTTTTGGCCCAATATGCTCCCGAATATGTGGCAAAAGAAGAGGCACGGTGTGACCTATTCTTCCATGGCCCGAGTGCCATATTATGGGAGAAGCTGGCCGTACATAATAACGGCAGTTACACCGACATGGTCAATGCGGCTTTCATTCAGGAGAAGCCGACACTTGAGTGGCAAGCGGAGAAGAGAAAGATGAGTAAGATCGAGCAGGCTAGCACAAGTTATGTGCCTCAGAAGTACCGTTTGGTGTATCAAACGCCACCCGGTGAAAGATGGAGGCCACCTGTATGATCAACTCCTCAGAGATTGATTGCTGGTCAAGTTCTACAACTTGCGCCACCTCCACTGCCGCAGCATCAGACGGTGGTTTGTGCTCCATCGCTGCAGCCATATGTACCTAGCAGTCCACCGCAAGTCAACGAAGAACCGGAGAGGCATCCGTGTCTTACTTGTGGGCGTAAGGGCCATTATGCTAGGCAATGTTCGGAGGGAATTCAAGGATGCGGGTCATCATATTTACAACAATACGACCTGTATCTTAATCTGCAGATAGGAGGGCAGATAAGGGGCAATATTCACTATACCGTGATTGATGATGTTCCGGAGGGAGAAGCCGCTTTAGCAGGGATGTTTTCTCTGAATCAGCTACCGGTTTTAGTTCTCTTTGATTCCGGTGCCACACACAACTTCATTAGCCAATCTTTTGTGGCTCAACATCAGCTCCAAACCGTTTATACAAAGAGGCAATACCTCATATCTTCGCCCGGGGGCAGCAGTACCGCAAGTGAGGTTGTCTCCCGAGCACCTCTTTGTTTGGGGGGTAAAATATACCCTACGACCCTCATTATTCTTGAAGGTCTGAAGATCGACATCATTTTGGGAATGTCGTGGTTGAATTACCACAGAGCGGTTCTTAACATCAGCTCCAGGACCGTTGAGCTCAACTCCCCACAGCACGGTCTTCATATATTAATTCTGGACGCCAGACGGCAGCAGATTGCAACAGTGAACCACACGGAATCTGTCAAGATAGAGGACATTCCGGTGGTACGTGAGTATCCGGATGTGTTTCCCGATGATTTACCGGGCATGCCGCCCGAACGAGACGTTGAGTTCAAGATTGAACTTATACCGGGAACGACACCGATATCACGAAGGCCGTACAAGATGGCACCCAATGAACTGGCAGAATTGAAGACACAGCTGAATGACCTAATGAGCAAGGGCTTTATACGACCAAGTTCGTCACCTTGGGGTTGTTCAGCGTTGTTTGTCAAGAAGAAGGACGAAACACTACGGCTTTGTGTTGATTATCGTCCTTTGAACGGCGTTACCATCAAGAACAAGTATCCACTACCTCGCATTGATATGCTCTTCGATCAATTAGTGGGTGCAAAGGTATTTTCAAAGATGGATCTTCGGTCCGGATATCACCAGATTAAAATTCGGGCAGAAGATATTCCGAAGACGGCATTCTCAACGAGATACGGGCTGTATGAGTATCTCGTTATGTCTTTTGGTTTGACCAACGCCCCGGCACACTTTATGTACCTGATGAATTCAGTGTTCATGCCAGAGTTGGATAAATTCGTCGTTATCTTCATCGACGATATCTTGGTGTACTCCAAGTCAGAGGAAGAACATGCTGAACATCTGCATATTGTGCTACAAAGATTGCGAGATCATCAGCTCTATGCAAAATTCAGCAAGTGTGAATTCTGGATTAATCAAGTACCTTTTCTCGGACACATCATTTCAGCGGAGGGCATCGCTGTAGATCCGAGTAAGATTATCCAAGTGCAGAAATGGGAGTCACCAAAGTCAGTACATGAAATCCGAAGCTTCCTCGGTTTAGCGGGTTACTACCGGAGGTTTATTCCTAGTTTCTCCAAGATTGCTAAACCGATGACGGAATTATTAAAGAAGAATACCAGATTTATGTGGGGTGCTGCGTGTGAACAAGCTTTCAAGACTTTAGTGAAGCATCTCACAACAGCCCCAGTTCTTGCTCAGCCGGATACGACAAAGCCATTCGACGTTTATTGCGATGCATCTGGCATCGGTCTTGGCTGCGTGCTGATGCAAGAAAGACGAGTGGTCGCTTATGATCTCGTCAACTCAGAACTCACGAGCAGCATTATCCAACTCATGATCTGGAGTTAGCTGCCGTGGTCCTTGCTTTGAAGATGTGGAGGCATTACTTGCTCGGAAATCTTGTACACCTCTACACCGACCACAAGAGCTTGAAGTACATCTTCACTCAGAAAGAACTGAACATGAGGCAACGAAGATGGCTAGAGCTCATTAAGGACTATGAACTTGAAATTCATTATCATCCAGGAAATGCAAATGTGGTCGCCGATGCGCTCAGTCGTAAGGCGCATATCCATCACCTAACTATTGCTGAAATGGATGATGAAGAACCAAGCCTCCGTGTCATCCCGTACGGAGCTCTCTATAATCTCGCTCTCATCCCTACCATCCGAGAGGAGATCATTGAAGCTCAACGAAAAGACAAGGGTATGTTTCACATAAGGCGAAGGATAGACAACGGAGAAATGAAGTGCTTCCGGAAGCACAACGAAGGTACTTTGTGGTTCGACGACCGGATAGTAGTACCCCGGTATATGGGACTACGGAAGAAAATTTTGGATGAAGCTCATTTGTCCAAGTTTTCCATTCATCCGGGCAGTAATAAAATGTACCAAGACCTCCGGAAGAAGTTTTGGGGGACACCTATGAAACGTGAAGTTGCAAAGTACGTTTCAGAGTGTGATACGTGTCGAAGAGTCAAGGCCGACCATACGAAGAAGTCAGGCCTGTTGCAGCCATTGCAAGTACCGGCATGGAAGTGGGAAGATTTGAGTATGGACTTCATCGTCGGGTTGCCGATGACCTCCCACAACCATGATTCGATTTGGGTAATCGTGGAGCGGTTAACCAAATCAGCACATTTCATCCCTGTGCATACTAGGTACAACGCAAAGCAGTATGCGGAGCTGTACATAGCACGGATCTTGTGCTTACATGGTGTTCCCCGCACCATTGTGTCAGATAGAGGATCGCTGTTCATAGCCCGTTTCTGGGAATAGCTACACGCCTCCTTGGGGACAAAGTTGATTAGAAGCTCTGCATATCACCCTCAAACCGATGGGCAAACTGAGAGGGTGAATCAAATACTGGAAGATATGCTAAGGGCGTGTGCCATCCACCACGGTAATAGCTGGGATGATCACTTACCGCTGGCGGAGTTCTCGTACAACAACGGATATCAGACGAGCATTAAGATGGCACCATATGAAGCTCTATACGGCCGGAAGTGCCGTACACCATTGAACTGGTGCGAATCCGGTGAACGAGTAACATTCGGGGTTGATCTTGTCAATGAAGCCGAAGAGAAAGTTTGGATAATACAAGAGAACCTCAAAGCTGCCCAATCTCGTCAAAAGAGCTACGTGGACCAGAGACGTCGACCGCTGCATTTCAAAGTCGGAGAGCACGTGTATCTTCGTGTGTCTCCGATCAAGGGGATTCTTCAGTTTGGTGTCAAGGGGAAACTTGCTCCCCGATTCATCGGTCCGTTTACTATCACGGAGAAGTGTGGAACTGTAGCCTACCGGCTGGAACTACCGGCAAGCCTTGCCGGTATTCATGACATATTTCACATGTCCCAGCTGCGGAAGTGTCTCAAGTTTACAGCTGCCATCCGCACCGAAGACATCGACGAGTTGAAACCGGATCTTACCTCTGTCGAGCAACCTGTACAGATTATCGACGAAAAGACCCGGACTACCAGGAACCGGACTTTGAAATTTTACAAAATCCTGTGGAGTAATCATACCCCGGAAGAGGCGACGTGGGAATCCGAAGATTACATCCACCAGAATTATCCGGAGCTTTTGTCATAAACCTTGTAATTACCTACCACCTCGTTCCTCTTTTGAATCTCGGGACGAGATTCCTTTTAAGGGGGGAGGAATGTAAAGGTCCCAAAATTATGAATACAAAGAAACACTTGTTTGCAAAGTTTTGTTTCATGTGTATGAAATTTGGGACTTGTTAAAATTTTTTCCCACATGTGGTAACACACATGAGGGCTTTCTTCACACAAGTCAAATGTTCATTTGAGAACTTGGAGCCCTAGAGGTGTCTAAAACAAGGATGGGAAGTTCCCATATGTGTGAGAAAACAAAAATCAGATTTGGAACAATTTGTTCAAACAAAAAATTCAAATGAGAAAAACACAATGGAATTAAAAACTGTTGTGCTAAAAATCTGATTTGTAGCAGCCAAGATAAAAATTAGATTTCATATTTGAATTCCTTGAGTCCAAATCAGGGGGTGTGCAAAGTTTCATGATTTATGGAAATAGTTTGCAACCCATTTTGCAAAATGGACTTTAAAAGACAAAGAATTCAAATGCATGTTTGAATTTGGATGAAACTTGCCCAATTATCCAAATGCATACCAGATTTGAACTCCCACAATTGAATTCACTCAACATTCAAACTTGGGAGATATTTGGAGAGGGGATAAGGAGGACTGATCAGTGGGTCCCACATGTCATTGTGTGAACTGAAAACTTGCAAAAGATCTCAGTGTTGGGTCTCTGTTTTGCCTCCCCGGGTGATCGACACCGAGGGCAGCACCGGTCGACACCGGGCAGCGCCGAGCCACCACCTGCTTCACCGGTGGGCGCCTGGCGAGCTGCTTTCCTCTTCTTATCACCTTGGCCGTGTCCTCTTACCACAGCCCCGAGGAACCACTCCGTTTCTTCTCCCCTCACGCCCTGAACAGCACCAATGCCGCCGCCGTCGTTTGCTCGACAGCCGGCTCAAACAGGCGCGAACAACAGCTGGTCAATAGCCAGATAGCACCGGCGCAGCTCCCTCTCCCTCCTCAACGCGTCCCCGACCGATGATCGGCTCTCCTACCCCGGGTACACCACGGCCGTGTGGCGGCCGAACAAGGATCGATTGGGAGGCGTCCGTGGACAGCTTAATCTGGTGAGTATCACGACCAAGTGCCGGCGCCTCTGGACGCGCCAATGCACCATGCTGCTCCCCTCCAAAGATCAGACCGTGCCATGCATCACCGGGAGGGAATTTGGAAAAATTGCTCCGGCGTACTCCCTCTGACCTTCCGGCACGGTAATCCCGAATTCCTCTTCAATTCTCAATATTTGTTCATCACAGTTTGCACGAAGGGTCCAAAGTAGTAGGCGATCCTTTGCTCTTCACGTTTCTAGCCTCAAACTGCACCTAGAGCGAGTATTTCGGGATTTTCTACCGGCAACCGAACCGGGGGACCGCGGTCGCATGGTGAAAGCAGATTTACCATGGTTCCCGAACGTTTTTGAGGCTAGGCCGAGCTTCCCCATCGTTCATTGGTGCTGTAGCACCATTTTGTCGAACTGTTGGTGCACTAGGATGGCCGGCCGACGTCGCCGATGAAGTGCCGGGCTGCCGCAGCGTCGCTAGCTACCATAGAGGTTTTGCCGGCTCGGGGAAACCTTACCATCGTGCTCAGCAGGGCAGGTTAGGCTCTGGCGGCGAGCAAGGGCTCGAGCAGAGGCCGGGAGAACGAGTTCCGGCGATCTCCGGCGAGGGCGGCGGCGCGGGCACCCTGAGCGCGGGAACTGACCCGAGGTAGAAGAAGGGGTCGGCGGGCACAGTCGTCAGTGAGAGAGGGTTTAAAACCCTGATCCTCTGTGGCTGTGGGATCCCGTGTGACTGCACAGAGGAATATGTGTGGCCCCGTGTGCCTTTGATTCTGTAAGTGACACGTAGCCGGACCCACCATCAGCGTTTAAACATTTCTGGAATTTCCAGTTTCCAGTTCAATCTTTGAAGAGCCATAACTTTGTGTGGGGATGTCCAAAAATTGTGAAAAAAATTTTGTTGGATTCCTCTCAAAAAGCACTATCCAGGGGTGCAGGCCAATAATTATGAGAATCCCTGGATTTGGCTCCTTAATTCATATAAGGAAAATCTTGTAGGATTTATTCCAGGAGTTCTATGTATTGGAAAATTCCCAAATTTGGGCAGGAGGGTCTACCAAAAATACTTGAACTCCAGTAAAAATTTCAGATGCAGTGGACCTCATTTGCTTGGTCAAATGTGTTGTTAATTCCTTATGTCTCTGAAAATTTGAAAAATAGAACAGAGCTCATTTTCAGATCTTCCTAATTCATGTAAAGCTCATAGCTTTTTGTAGAAACCTCCAAATTTAGTGATTCAAATTGGGTTATATTCAGATTGACAAACTCTATCCAATTATGCAACCCAATTTGTATGAAAGTCTTGAGACGGGCGCGGTACCGACTGAGACAGGGCTCAGCTCTGATACCACGCTGACACGACCCGCTCAACCGAGACAGGCCACTCGCCCGGGAATCGCATTGGGTGGTGCCGTGTTATGCGGCACCCAACAACACACACATGAGGAACAATGTATTACATAAAACAATAGCGGAAGCTTACAAGTTTTTCTTTGTAAATACTTTACATCAAGTAACTACAGCGGAAGTCTTGATCAACTCACGTCGAATAACTAAGAGCACCCAAGATGAAGTCCAGCCCGCGGACTCCTCTTGCTAGCAACACGAAGACAAGCAGCAGGGGCTGGGTTCTCCATGTGTTACCTGACTCGGGAATTCCCGAGTCTCACCGGACAACCTTCTTTCCAGCATCGTTGTTAACCTGCAAAACCACTTATATAGCAAGCGTGAGCACATAGGCTCAGCAAGTCTGACCCGTCTCTCCTAAACAAGAAACTCTACATGCACGATGGTTTCAAATGGGTCGGCTAGATTTGCATAAGGGACTCGCCTAAAGTTGATCCTTAACTTTCATATTTTAAGCCTCATTGTGCAGACCTTTTGCCGAAAAGCATCGCAACTCCACAATCAAACAAGAAATGCTTTGTTGCGATGCTCCTTGCACAAAGTCAAAGTAAACTTTAATGAGCCTATCTCTAATTCAATCATGGTTGCAATACGAGTTATAGCACAGCCTTATCAAGTGCAAAGATAAACAATTCCAGTTGTTACTACGTCAAGACGCAGTGGGCAAGTATGCTCATATGACCGCGAGCGACGGTGATTCGAATCAGTACACGCCCGGACTACACGACACGTACACCCGTACTCCGAGTTGCCGGCAGCAACCTCGACTGACGTTGTACGCGGCCACCTTTCCCAAGATCTTCCACATTGGACGCAGTCCAACTGCCCCGAGTACGCAAGTTCCCTCAAGGTGCATACCCGCTGTGGTATGTTCTTGAGCGAGTTACCTCCTGCTACCCTGACGCCGAAAGCCTAAGGCAGTTGGAAAAGTTCCACTATGGATCTCCCAAGGTACATCGGTTTCCTGGGTCCCATATAGCCAGTATGTGCCCGGTACACAACTCAAACTTGTCCAACAGGGCCAAGCACAGACGGGCCTTAACCGACAAAGGCAGGGCTATGCACGCACGGCCTGCAACCTGCTGCATCTAAACCTCCCTCCCCGGTCTCCATTTCTTAAGTGTGAACCTTCATCATTCTTTCTAATTCGGACCCGTTCCGAGTAAACCAGCCCTAAACTCGCGAGTAGATTCCAACTACTCGTCTTCTACCGGACCTTTCCTACTAACATTAGCGTAGCCAAATTCCCTCGAGGAGTTGCTATTCTACCCTTTCTCTCATAGGTGTTTCTGGTCATGCAAGTGGAGTTTTCAATATCATCTAGACGTAATGCAATCAACGATGCAAAGCTATGATCTCTACAAATGAAAATGTTTTATAAAATGGTTCAAGTGCAAACCGGGGCTTGCTTGTTTTGCAGGTGACTACTGTTACAATCAGTTAGTGACGACCACTTGGAGCTTGATCACTTGTTCTCCTTCCTCCTTGATCTTCACTTCAAGTCCTTCTCACCTTCTTCACGTATATGCTACACGATATGATCATGCATATGTATTTAATTGAAAAGCTTTTGCTCATAAGATCTAACAACCATATTAAAACTGGAACTTTGTTTAAGAATTTAAAATGACACTGGTGCTAGTGGTTTGGGTTGGGCTTAAACACTAAGATCACTTATTAAGTGCTTTTCCCACTTAAGTGTTGATCACCTTAAGGGATCACACATGACAGTGGTGATCCAGAGCTCTACTGGAGCTGGGAATTTTCATGTGAGTTCCTTGTCACGAGAAAGTCCTCTGGACCAAAATCTAGCACATTTCATGGAATGGTTTATTCAGAATAATTCTCTAAGTGTTTAGTCAAAGATGAATTAATTCTGAGGTAACATTCATGTTCATGTCAAACTCAGTGAACCACAATTTCAATTATAGTTTATAGAGTCTACATGAATTTTCCTAGGATTTTTGGAGCTAAGAATTTCCCAGAACTGAATTTACAATTTTGGAAATTCTCTGAAAATGTTTCTGTATTCATTTGAATACAGGAACTTACAATCTGAATTACCCTGATTAATTCAACTCCAAATGAGCTGAAACTTTTACAAGAGTCTAATAACACCCTAAAGAATATCCTGGCAAAATTTCAGGATTTTTGGATAAACCAAACTCCCTCTAAAATTCTTTTGCTGAAAAGCTTTAAAGAATTTTCCAGAATTAAATAAATCCTTTCATACAAATTGGGTTGCATATTTGGATAGAGTTTTTCAATCTGAATCTAACCCAATTTTAATCACTAATTTTGGAGGTTCCTAGCAAAAGTTATGCTCTTCTAAAGTTTGAGAAAAATCTGGGATTTGAATAAATCCGGGGAAAAGTTTAAACCTGACTGTGGGCCATGGGGCACGTGTCAGTCACCGGGAGTGCGCCACACGGGGTCACAGAATTGTTTCCCACGCTGTCACAGCCGATCCCGCGCCACAGAGTATCCGGTCCACTGTTTCTGTGCGACTGACGCGTGGGGCCGGCGAGGTCTTCTTCCGCCTCCCGCTCCCGCGCGATCCCGCCGCCGGGCTCGCCGGAGTAGCTCTGGGATCGGTCGTCCGGTCATTGCAGCTGCTGAAACTCGCCGCTAGGCCCTATTTCAACCCAAGGAACATGATGGTGGGACTTCCCCAGACTGGCGAGGTTCCTAAACCACCCCGCACCGGTGCAGCGGCTCTGAGGGAGTTCGGCAACGTTGCCCCGATGCTCTAGCCCGCAAGAAGTCCACTAGAAAGGTTCTACAGCACCAGTGGAGATTTGCCCTGCTCGGCATGGCCGCATATGGGCATGGAAACGGCTCCAACCTAGGGTTCATCGTGCACCCGATGCCCCTTATTGTGGTAGCCATTGGAAAAGCTTGAAACAAACCGTCTACCATGGGTTTCATGCGACGTTTTGTGAAGAAGAAAAGTTGCTACACCAGTCTAGATTCTATGTGCGAAATTTGCAGAGGTCTAAATGAATATAACTCGAGAATTTCGTCGATTCATACCCGCGGGTCAGTTTTCACCGGCCGGAGAGGATCTTTGAAATTCGTTGTTGAGAGGCCAAGACAGACTCGGTGCTTCGGGTGGAAGCTGCACGGAGACCTTCCACGTCCCAGGGACCGCTTTCTTGGTCGTGAAAGCCGCTCTGTGGAGCTGTCCACGGGAGCACGTCGCCGCCGGGGTGTTCGGCCGCCGCGGAAACTCAAGGTTCTCGGCGTAGAGGGCACGAACACACTGGGCGATGGCTCGAGGAGGTCGTGGGGGGGTTCCGTTGTGTGGTTTTGCCGATCAGCTGGGGGTTGCACGCGAGCTGGGCGGTGGGCGACCGGAGTGCTCGAGCGTCGGCCGCTCTGTCCTGTCTCTCGCGTGAGGAGAAGGAAAAGAACGCCCGGTCCTCGGTGATAAGGCCAACGGGAGGTCGGGAGAGGATATAGACGTCCGGTACCGACCTCCAGCGCGATAAAACCCAGCAGGAGCTGGCCGCCGGCTGGCCCTCGGTGTCGAGCGGAGGGGAGGTGGCTTCGGCCGTTGCTTCACGTGGGAGTAAATCAAATGAAGACTGTGGACTTCAGATCTTTTACAATTTCAGTGCTCCCAATTACATGTGGGTCCCACATGTCAGTCCTCCTTATCCCCTCTAAATATCTCCCCAATTTGAATATTGATGGAATTCAATTGTGGAAGTTTAAATCTGATATGGATTTGGATAATTGGGCAAGTTTCATCCAAATTCAAACATGCATTTGAATTCCTTGTCTTTTAAAGTCCATTTTGCAAAATGGGTTGCAAACTATTTCTATAAATCATGAAACTTTGCACACCCCCTAATTTGGACTCAAGGAATCCAAATATGAAATCTGATCTTTATTTTGGCTGTTGCAAATGAGATTTGTAGCACAACAGTTTGGAAATTCCTAGTGTTACTCTCATTTGAATTTTGAGTTTGAACAATTGTTCTAAATCTGATTTTTGCTTTCTCACACATATGGGGACTTCCCATCTTTGTTTTAGACCCCTCTAGGGTTCCAAGTCCTCAAATGAACATTTGACTCGTGTGAAGAAAGCCCTCATGTGTGTTATCACATGTGGGAAAAAGTTTTTAACAAGTCCCAAATTTCATGCACATGAAACAAAACTTTGCAAACAAGTGTTTCTTTGTATTCATAATTTTGGGACCTTTACAAGTCTTTATTTAATTCTGGAAAATTCTTTAAAGCTTTTCAGCAAAAGAATTTTAGGGGGAGTTTGATTTATCCAAAAATCCTCAAATTTTGCCAGAATATTCTCTAGGGTGTTACTAGACTCCTGTAAAAGTTTCAGCTCATTTGGAGTTGAATTGATCAGGGTAATTCAGATTGTAAGTTCCTGTATTCAAATGAATACAGAAACATTTTCAGAGAATTTCCAAAACTTGTAAATTCAGTTCTGAGAAATTCCTAGCCCAAAAAATCCTAGGAAAATTCATGTAGACTCTATAAACTATAATTGAAATTGTGGTTCACTGAGTTTGACATGAACATGGATGTTACCTCAGAATTAATTCATCTTTGACTAAACACTTAGAGAATTATTCTGAATAAACCATTCCATGAAATGTGCTAAATTTTGGTCCAGAGGACTTTCTTGTGACAAGGGACTCACATGAAAATTCTCAGCTCCATTAGAGCTCTGGATCACCACTGTCATGTGTGATCTCTTGAGGTGAGCAACACTTAAGTGGGAAGAAGCACTCAACACTTGATCTTAGTGTTTAAGCCCAACCCAAACCACTAGCACCAGTGTCATTTTAAATTCTTAAACAAAGTTCCAGTTTTAAAACTGTCATTAGATCTTATTAGCAAAAGCTTTTTAATTAAATACATATGCATGATCATATCGTGTAGCCTATACGTGAAGAAGGTGAGAAGAACTTTAGGTGAAGAGCAAGGAGCGAGGAAAACAAGTGATCAAGCTCCAAGTGATCGTCACTAACTGATTGTAGCCGTAGTGACCTGCAAAATAGGCAAGCCCCGGTTTGCATTTGAACCGTTTTATAAAGCATTTTTATTTGTAGAGATCATAGCTTTGCATCATTGATTGCATTACGTCTAGATGATATTGAAAATCCCACTTGCATGACCAGAAACACCTAAGAGAGAAAGGGTAGAATAGCAACTCCCCGAGGGAATTTGGCTACGCTAATGTTAGTAGGAAAGGTCCGGTAGAAGACGAGTAGTTGGAATCTACTCGCGAGTTTAGGGCTGGTTTACTCGGGACGGGTCCGAATTGGAAAAGATGAGGAAAGTTCACACTTAAGAAATGGAGAACGGGCAGGGAGGTTTAGATGCAGCAGGTTGCAGGCCATGCATGCATAGCCCTGCCTGTGTCGGTTAAGGCCCGTCCGTGCTTGGCCCTGTTGGACAAGTTTGAGTTGTGTACCGGGCACATACTGGCTATATGGGACCCAGGAAAGCGATGTACCTTGGGAGATCCATAGTGGAACTTTTCCAACTGCCTTAGGCTTTCGGCGTCAGGGTAGCAGGAGGTACCTCGCTCAAGAACATACCGCTGTGGGTATGTACCTTGAGGGAGCTTGCGTACTCAGGGCAGTTGGACTGCGTCCAATGTGGAAGATCATGGGAAAGGTGGCCGCGTACAACGTCAGTCGAGGTTGCTGCCGGCAACGCGGAGTACGGGTGTACGTGTCGTGTAGTCCGGGCGTGTACTGATTCGAATCACCGTCGCTCACGGTTATATGAGCATACTTGCCCACTGCGTCTTGACGTAGTAACAACTGGAATTGTTTATCTTTGAACTTGATAAGGCTGTGCTATAACTTGTATTGCAACCATGATTGAATTAGAGATAGGCTCATTAAAGTTTACTTTCACTTTGTGCAAGGAGCATCGCAACAAAGCGTTTCTTGTTTGATAGTGGAGTTGCGATGCTTTTCGGCTCAAGGTTTGCACATTGAGGCTTAAAATCTGAAAGTTAAGGATCGACTTTAGGCGAGTTCTTTATGCAAAACTAGCCAACCCAATTGCAACCATCGTGCATGTTGAGTTTCTTGCTTAGGAGAGACGGGTCAGACTTGCTGAGCCTATGTGCTCACGCTTGCTATATAAGTGGTTTTGCAGGTTAACAACAATGCTGAAAAGAGGGTTGTCCGGTGAGACTCGGGGACTCCCAAGTCAGGTAACACATGGAGAACCCAGCCGCTGCTGCTTGTCTTCGTGTTGCTAGCGAGAGGAGTCCGCGGGCTGGATTTCATCTTGGGTGCTCTTAGTTATTCGACGTGAGTTGATATAGACTTCCGCTGTAGTTACTTGTTGTAAAGTATTTACAAAGCAAAACTTGTAAGCTTCTGCTATTGTTTTATGTAATACATTGTTCCTCATATGTGTGCTGTTGGGTGCTGCACAACACGGCAACACCCAATGCGATTCCCAGGCGAGTGGCCTGTCTCGGTTGAGCGGGTCGCGTCAGGGACCTCCGTCTCTTCTGATCCACGCACTTTCTCTAAGTCCCGCTTTGACCGCTGCCAGAGCACGAACGGTCGCAGGATCATGGGAGCGTGCGCCCACTTGATGGTTGCTTTTACTGCAGCGGTTCCCAAGACTGCCACTTCTGCATGATGCGGCGCTTTCTTCGGGAACCGCCGAAGTGCCTTGCCGGCTTGTCTTCTTAGGAGACTGACTCCTTGACCCACCGCTTCAGTCGGGCGGCTTGGGTCCACCTGTCATCGGCGTTCGGTCTAGGAGCCGAAGCGGTTGCCGATGCGGTGTATTCGAAGAGTTCCGAATCGCTTGGGATTACACCCGGGAAGGTTTTTAGAGGGGATCTTACCCGCATTGCGGTTTCCCTTCGCACCTCCCAGCGTTTCTTCTCGGACTCTTGTGCTTTTGCCCTCTTGCCCTTGAGTTCTCCCTCGCCATGGCCTCCAACCCGCCAGCAGAGAAGAAGCGCGCTCGATCTCCTCCAGCGGCGGCATCTGTGCCAAGTCGGGAATCTGGGGTGCCTGGCACTCCTTCCGGTGGCGACTCGAAGAGGCCCCGGGCTGATGCGTTGAGGGGAGCTTCTGGGGCGTCCCCTGCTCCGCCAGTTCAGGTGACTGCGGAGCGGCCGTCAGTGACGGCAGCGAGCTCTGGGAGTCCTACCCCGGTTCGGAAGTCGGGGTTCAGAGCCCGCTGGAGTGTCCGCGCTTCCCGGCCATCCCCGGCTAGCGGGGAGTCTGTGCCGTTGCGCTCGGAGCCCGGGATAACTGCCGCGGCCCCCAAGCCAGCGCGAGCTCCTCCTGTTCCGGTGTGCCCGGGCTCCGCGGCGGCGTCATATCTTGCTGCCGAGACGGCCGCCGCGGCCCCCAAGCCAGCGCAGGTCGACCCTGCACCAGGTGGCCCGGCCTTTATTCCAGCGCCGCCTTCCCCGGCTGGCCCCTCTCCACAGGTCAAGAAGCCAGAAGCTAAAGAGGGCCCGGCAGGTCCGGCTGCCAAAGCCCTGGCGCCAGCTTCTCCTTACCGGCGTCTCGTCTTGGTTGCTGGTGCATCGACTACCCTTGAGGACGAGGTGATGGAGGAGGTCGGGGGAACTGCCCCGGCCTCTGTTGCTCCATTGCCCCTGGCAGATGCCTTCGCGCTTGCCGAGACGATCGTCCGGCAGGTCTTGGCTGCACTAGGTCGCGAGCGGGAGGAGTATACAGTTGAACGGGATCGCCTCCTCACCTGGGGGAACCTTTTGCGGGAGCGGACCGCGAAGGTCAAGAGCGAGCTCGACTCCAGGCGGGAGTTGCTCGATTTCAGGGAAGTGCTCCTCGACCGGCTGAAGCGGGCTGTCGACCGCAAGGACGCCGAATCGCGGCGGATCAACAGGGAGGCCCTGGAGGCACACGCCCGGGCCGAGGAGAGCCTCTCTGCTGCTGAGGAGATACGGCAGCTGTTGGAGCGCCGTAAACTCGCCGTTGAGGAACGGGAGCGTTCCACGGCAGCAGAGGCGGAGAGGGTCACCGTGCAGCTGGCTGCGGGCGAGGATGACCTTCGAGCTAGGATCGAGGAGTTGGAGATTCTGAAGGCAGTCCTCGACTTGAGGGAGGAACAGGTCTCCCGTGAACGCCGGGCGGTCTTGGAGCGGGAGTTGGCCGCCGACTTCAAGGCTTCTGATTTGGAGCGGCTCACCAAGACTCTCCACCTTCGGGAGAGCTCCCTGGTGGCCAAGGAGAAGGAATTCTCCGAGAGGAACCTAGAGGCCCTGCAGGCAGCCCGCCGCAAGGTGGAGGAGCTTTCGTCCTTGCGGTCCTCCGAGGCTCATGCGGTCTCAAGCTTCGTCAATCGAGAGGGGTCCGCCCTGATCCCTCTTGGCTTCAGTCCGGTGAGGGCAGCGGCTCCTGCGCTGAAGGTGGCGGAGGTGATCCCCGTGCTGGAGTCGATCGGCACCAAGCTGGACAGGCTAGACTCGGTGGTCGCCAGCGAGCTTGAGGCCGAGGGACGCGGCCTAGCCTTAGAGGTCGCCTCACATGTGCTGGCATGCTTCAAGAGCCGCGACCCCTCTTTTTCGCTAGAACCAGCGAGAGAGGGCCCAGCCGCGGAGCGGGAGGAAGCTGCCAGGGCTGAAGTCGAGGATGTGGCTGCCCTAGTAGCCGCAAGGTTCCGGCGGGAGCCGGGAGGTCCTTAGGACTTGTTTCTCCCTTTTTATCGAGTCTGTAGTCCAGCTCATGGAGCCTCGCATAGTTTGACTCTTTTATATTTTTGTGTCTGTGATGTCTTTTCTCTCCTTCTTGGCTTTGCCTGACTGAGTCCTTAGCTCCGAAAGGTACTCAGAGGCCTTCTCCAATCTCGGAGCTCTGCACAGACACCTTCCCCGGGTCCTAACCGTGTTAGGGGCCCCCGGGGGTCTCTGGATCTTGCCCTATGGGGAGCTCCAAATCTGCCTGCCACGTGGCGGGTCCGGAGCCCCTCCTTAGGAGGCGGGAGCTCCAGCCATGCTGGACACGTAGGGCTTTCGGAGCCCTCCCACCGGGGGGGAGGTCCGGTTTCCGCCTGCCACGTGGCGAGCCCGGAGCCTCCCTCAGGGGAGGCGAGAGCTCCAGGCCCGCCGGACACATGGGGCCCTCGGGCCTCGCCTCTGCTGAAGGGGCGAGTCCCGGTCCTTCCAGTCCTACGCCGGAGTAGTTGGTAGCTCCTTTCCCCCTACTTCATGCAGTCCCCGTTGCCGTAACCTGGAGGTCCTGCACACAGGCAGAGGAAACGTAATTCTCTTCGGGGGGTCCTCCCCTCCCGTCTCCTAGTCTTATTCGTCTTACGATCCTGATCCGTTATACGGGGCTTGGGCAATTCTGTGCTCGAGGCGCCGGAGCTCCAGCTCCCTCCGAGGTCCGGGTACGGTCGTCCGATCCCTAGTACCGGGCCATGCGCTGGGGAAGCAGAGTGCACGTGCTTTGGGTTCATGACCAGGCAAACCGGTTGTACTCCCCTGTACCTCCGGAGGGCAGGATGCGCATGCTTTGGGCTCATGGCCTGGTAAGCTGGATACGCACCCTGGACCCCCCATGCACAACGCAGGCCTTTCCTGGAGGTGACCAACTGGCACCGCAACACCTGACTGGGGAAGGCCCGAGAGACTCACACGGCCATCGGCAGGTTCCTCAAGCGCAGCCGCCATCGGTAGGATAGCGAATGCTGACTATGGATGAGCGCGGGAGAGGGGGAGCTATATGTACGATGAACATACATAGATAGTGCGATCATAAAAATTAATGCATAATTTAAATGAGCGCATGAGAGAGAGCTAAGTAGAACATGTGTGTTCATGCACATAGGCGGAATTCTGGCTGTACATGGAGGCAATATTCCGCCTCGTCTACAAGGGAAGCAAGACTCTACGGACTTAGGGTCGGAACCAGGCTAAACTGGACGTAGTCCTGTACCGTCCCTTGAGACTTAGCTGCCCCAAGCTCTGTTCCTAGATTCTATGGGATTCATTACAGAAGGGAACGGCCCTGTTCTACTGACGCTCAGGGAGGTGGACTTACAGTGTTGCTCCATGCCAAGGATTTGGGAACGGATCCCACTCTCGGTTGAAAGGCATGTGTACCTGGGGCGGCAGCTTTCATGATTCGGAAGGGACCTTCCCTACTGGGGGAGAGTTTATGGGTCCTTCTCGGGAAAGAGTGTGCCGGGACACCAGGTTGCCCTTCTGCAGGTCCCTGATGCGTTCGGTTCTTTGGCAGTTGTGCTTAGAGCATCAGCCGAGACCTTGCATTGTGGGGTGTTACCTGCAGCCGAGTCTTGTCGACGAGGTTGTTATCTTCACGCGGGATCAGGTCCTACGCGGCTTCTCCTGGGGGCCCCGGGGAGTTCTCCCCTTCTGGCTAAGGCCTTCAAGGGGTAGATGGACCCGGGCTCGTCTTGGAAGACCTAAGGCGTCTTCCCCTTCTGGCAAGGCCTTCAAGGGGTTGACAGACCTTGGGCGGCCCCCGGGAGGTATGTCCAAGGCATGGAGGCGTGCCGCAGTTGGCTACCGCCCTGGCCCGTCAACGTCGGAGCTGGAGTCCTCACCGTTATGCACTGTCTTTATGACACGCTGAGGCTCCTGGAACCCCTCCTGATGGGCGGCGGTGACTGGGGCATCGACCTTCTGTTTGCCATCCCTCTGAGGATAGGGCGGTGCTTCATCTCTCTGCTGTCTTCCTTTGCGGAAGCGCTCTGCGAGCCTCTGGATATCCCAGCACTCGGCAGCAGTATGGTTGCCGGCGCCGTGCACGGGGCATAGCCCGCCCTGGTCACTATCTGGGGCCGGTGACTGCCGCTGCCTTTTGTCAGGGCGTGGCCCCCGGGCTCCACTAGTCGTCTCTGCTGCGGCGACGGGAGCCGTGAACGATGACTTCATCTTGCCACTCCCCCGGTTCTTGGCCTTCTTGCCACCCCCATAGGCGGCAGCGCCGGACCCGGGCTGTCCTCCTGACTCGAAGGTCGGCAGAGAGTACCAGTTCCGCCCTTCAGCTGCTCTGGCGCATTTGTCCGCCAGGCTGAAGAGCTCAGAGACGTCGCGGACCTCTCTGGTCGCGAGCTTCTCAAGCATTTTCTCGTCCCGGACACCCTGTCGGAACGCCACCACCACAGAAGCACTTTGAATATGCGGGATGGTGTTGCGTACCTGGGAGAACCGCTGGATGAAAGAGCGCAGCGACTCCCCAGGTTGTTGCTTGACGGCGTGGAGGTCAAGCTCCGTGCCGGGACGGGTGTAGGAGCTGCCGAAGTTGGCGACGAACTGCCGGCAGAGCTCTCCCCAGGAGGTTATGGACCCCAAGGGGAGATTCATGAGCCAAGACCGAGCTGGGCCGGTCAAGGCGACGGGGAAGTAGTTGGCCATGACAGCCTCATCCCCTCCTGCAGCAAGTACGGCGGTGGAGTAGATCTGGAGGAACTCCGCCGGGTTGACGCTACCGTCGTACTTCTCGGGCAGGTGCGGCCAAAACTTGCGCGGCCACCTCGCGAAGCGAAGGTGGGGCGCAAGGGTTGCACATCCTGCTCCTGCTGCCGCAGGTATTGGCGCTGCGAACGCTTGGTTCGCACTTGGCACCATGTACCCCGGCATGGGCAAGGCTGCACCATAAACCGGGGGCGCTGCTTGCGGCGCATATGGTTGTGGCATATGCTGCGCAGCGTATGCCTGAGGCAGGACTCGCGTGGCGAAGATCTGCCCTCCAGGCTGTGTCGAGGCCGACGTCATGCTGTCGCCAGCATTATAGTTGCGACGCCTTTCTCGACGTCGCTCGAGGTACACCCGGGCATCCTGGCCCAAGTGGCACCGTTCCAGCTCCCTTCTCAGGTCTGTTGACGGGAGCCTGGAGGAGCTAGAATCCGCCGTTTGCCCGTCAACCATGGGCGTGCACGTCAGCGACACAGCCGGTTGACCGGGGCGTCGCCGTCGCCCAAACCGAGGGTTCGCGGCGGCGATGACGAGGCGGTCCATCTCACGGACCCATTGTTAGGTCGCAGAATGGGGCGCATCCCCAGCAGGTGGGTTGCGCAGCAGTGCTCTTGCTGCAGCTAGCGCACCCCCATGGTGTACGCTCAGCGCTGCAGAAGATCTCGCACTGGTCGGAGCCTGCATCGCCGGAGTCGGCGTTGCCGGAGTCGGCTGCTGGCTACCAGCTTGTGCCGACACACTCCGTCCCGAGTGTGTCGACATATACTCCCCACTGGTCACGGTTCTCCGTGATCATGGAGGGGGAGAGTTTGCCGCTGAAGGGAGCTTGGTCATCTTCGTCAGCGGCAACTCGTCGCGCAAGGGGAAAAGCCCCGTACCTGGCGCGCCAAATGTCGAAGTGTTCGGTCGACACTTCCCCCGGGCCTGCACTGGGCAGCCCGCGGAGGTTCTTTTTTCGGTGGGGCTAGTCCCTTGCAGAGAGCTTGCCTGGATGGACGAGTTAGTAAGAGCTTGACACGGTGAATTTTACGTGGTTCAGGCCGCCGGAGCGTAAAACCCTACGTCCACGGCGAGCTATGGAGTTTGCTGTATTGCTTGCTGCTCAGGGCCGGAGTCCTGAGCTTGGTGGTGAGTTACAGCTTGGGAGTGAATGGCTAGCGTATGAGTTGCATAGTGCGAACCCTTGCTATCGTCGCCTACCCGAGCCTTTTATAGTCCAAGACTCGGGTGGCTTACAAGGGGGCCCGGGACCCGACAGGTGGTCCCGGGGAGATTGACTGTTATCTACCGTATCTGTAGTTATGCCGGTAGTTGTCTCTGGCGAAGGCTTCCGAGTCTCCGTCTTGCCGCCCTGCCCATGCCGCACGCTAGTCATAGTGGTTGATGACGGCGCAGGCTGCATGGGATGTCTTGTCGCGGTGCTTATTGGCTGGCAGGTTCTGACACCGCGCGCCAGTCTGCGATGCGACTGGGCGCAACGGCGCCTGACAGAGGCGTGCTCCGCGTCTCCGCGTCTTGGGAAGACGCGGGCCTTGAATACCTTGTACGGGCAAGGTATGGGGCGTCTTTACACCCGCTGCCTATCGCTCGGGGGCAGGCAGCACCGTTCTGCTGCCACGTGGCGGGCCCGGAGCCCTTCTCACAGGAGAGGAGGGCCCGCCCCGCGGGGCACGTGGAGCCTCCGGACCTCTCCCCGCGGAGGGGGAGGTTCGGCTTCTGTCGGCCACGTGGCGGGCCCGGAGCTCCCCTCTGAGGAGAGGGAGGTCTGGCCCCGCCGGATACTTGGCACCTTCGGACCCCTCGCCCGCGGAGGGGGAGGTCCGGCTTCTGTATGCCACGTGGCAGGCCCGGACCTCTCCTCTGAGGAGAGGGAGGTCCGGCCCTTCCGGACGCGTGGCTCCTTCGGAGCTCTCCCTGCGGAGAAGGGCGAGTTCCTTAGGCATTTTCCCCGTGCGCGGGGGTACCCCATATCGCAGGTACCGACAGCTTCATACTCTGCCATGCTGTTGGTTGCTTTGGAATTGAGACGCACCATATACCCAGACTGCTCCCCCGATGGCATGAGGAGCAGTACGCCAGCACCGGCCCCCTGCTTTCGCAAGGAGCCGTCGAAGAAGAGCGTCCAGTAAGGCCCGGTGAAGGGCAGAGCTCGGGGTCCTGGTTCACCGTCTTCATGGCCCCCTGGGTTTCAGCCACGAAGTCAGATAGTGCTTGGCTGTTGACTGCATGACGAGGGTGCAGTGTGCTTGGCAGCAGTGTTGGAGGTTCCTGGACGCCACGAGCACTGCATACAGCAGCTTATGTACCTCCAGGTACCTTGTCTTAGCGTCATGGAGGACCTCGCTGATGAAGTAGACAGAACCTCCCGCGGGCCCGGGGAGGCCACCGGGAGCTGATACTCGAAGGCCCCCAGGCTGTTTTTGGACCTCCGGGAGGTCTCGCTGATTTCCCGGGAGCTCCGGGGGGTCCCGTTGGACATCCGGGAGGTTCTGTTGGACCTCCGGGGGGTCCCATTGCACCTCCGGGGGGTCCTGCTGGTCCTCCGGGGGGTTGTGCCGGGGGTCCGGGGTCCGTTTTGGACCTCCGGGGGGTTGCCTCGAAGACCCGGGGGGGTCGTCGCGGACCTCCGGGGTTTCCTTGGCGCCTGTTTCCCTATACCGGAGCAGGTTGCGGCGATGAGGGGTCCGGATGCTCTGCGGCGAGGACCATACTCACCACTGCAGCCGTCGCCACGATGTAGAGCAACAGATGCTCTTCGGGCTCGGGGGCTACCATTATGGGTAGGGTCATCAGGAGCTGCTTCAGCTCCTGGGGGGCTTCCTCCGCTTCGTCGGTCCAAGTGAATGGGCCGGATTTGCGCAGGAGCTTAGAGAAGGGGGGCGTTCGCTTTGCTAACCTCGGTATAAACTGTAAGGGCCTCAGTTTTTGACACACATTTGCAGTGTTCATCACCACACCACACACCTCATTTGAGGAAGAATGATGAACACAAATGAAGAGCAAGTAACAATTATCAACATGCTCATTAGAGAACAAACCTACACCTTGCAAAAGTGGTGTTTCCCACATGTGATATAGATGGTATGGACATATGAAATCTCCTACACTTTACTAAGGATGTCCATGCCAAGTTTCACCCAAATTCAAAACCTTTTTGAGGTCAGTTTGGGTATAGTTAGGAAGAGGGCAGTTTGAAACCATATTCAAATTCAAACTGTTTTTATCCAATGAATTTAAAAGTGGGGGGCATATTCTTACTCGGCACATTTTTGTGAGCTCACACACCAATTTTCACTCCATTTGGAGTTGATCTTGACATGAGCTAAGTGGGAGAAATTCAAACTTTATTTGAATTTCAAACTGAACTTGTGCTGAAATTCATTCAAACCAAACCTCATTTGAACTTTGATCAATTCAAATGGCTCATGGGTGAATAATTTGAATTGCCAAGGGTAGTATGGGGTTCACTGTTTACAACAGTGATTAGGAGTAAATTTCAGAGGTTAAAACTGGAGGTGGGACCCACATGTCAGCCACTGCTCAGATCAAACCGACTGAGACTTTCTCACTCGGGTCGCCGAGCCGCAGCGGTGATCGCCACCGAGGCTAGCCGCCGCGCCACCAGCTGCTTGCCCACGCGCGGGCATGAGGCGGTGCAGAGCCTTCTTAAGGCGCCTGCCCCCTCCTCGGCCGAGGCACCACCGTTCTTCCCCGCAAGAACTCAGCGCCGGCCGAAAATTTCCGCAGCGCGGACTTGATCGGAGAACGCCGATCGCAGCTCCCTCCTTCCACCCCAGAGCCCCAGCAAGGTACTAGAGACCTTCCTCCATCCTCCCCGTTGCTAGAATTCGGTTGAAACCGAGTGATATCGGCTGTGCCGAAAGATCAAAATCGGAACTTGTAACCGCCGCACCTCAGGCTCTCGTGGACAGCCCAACCAGGGCGTTGTCACGCCCGAGCCAAGGCACCCTTGGACGCGCAGGTGACCGGTGCTGCTCATCCCCGAGCCACAGCTCGAGTGGTTGCTCACCGGCGGCGAATTTCCACTTTTCCCCTTTCTGTGTGCAGAACGACCTTCGGGTACGATTCTGTTTAATTCGTGCTCTAGAAAGGATTAGGGGGCCTCAGGCCGCTCTCACACGAGCTAGACACGGAAGCGCACAAGTTGCCTTCACAACTATGGGCCGGAGAATCGCTGTGCCCGGCGTAATTTGAGGTCTACTAATGGCGGAACGAACGGGCGGCATCGGGCGCACGGTGAGGACCTGTTTCGGGCCTTCCCTGAGCTGCCTCGAACTCATGTCGACCTTCTCTGAGGTCCACTGATGCTCCCCGACCGATTTCCCAAGTAGCTGAGGTGCTAGGGTAGTCAGCCGACATGGCCGAAATCGTTCTGAGGTGGCGGCTCGTCGCCGACCATGCTCCGGCCATTGTCATGAGCAGCTAACCCTATAATCCTGTTCCCCAGGTAAAAGTAGGCAGGGGCGGCCAGAATCGAGAAGTTGGGAGCTGTACAGCAGCCGGCGGCGAGCTCTCCAGCGAGATCCCTCGGCGGCGGGGCGCGGGTGTCGCGAGGTTGAAGAAGGGGGTGGACCCCAGCTGTCAGCAGCCGATATTTTGAATCGGGATCCTGCTGCGGCCAGGATTGGGTGTGCTGGCGCGCAAAATCCTTGTGGGCCGCGATGTGCCATCGCCTAGGCGCGCGACGCGTATCCCCTGGGCCCACGCGCGAGTTTAAACTTTTCCCCGATTTTCAGATTTCCTTCAAACTTCAAATCCTTATAACTTTGGGTAGAAAGCTCCAAATTGAGTGAACCAAATTTTGATGGATTCAGCTCTCTGAGTAATTTCCAGAAAATCAAGTTTCACTTCATGAAATTGCTTATTTCTCCAGGATTAATTCCTTAAAGTTTAAACTGTTAGGAATTTTAACTGGAGAATCCTTTGGAGGAAAATCCTGAAATTTTGCTGAGATGTTCACCAAAATATCCTTGAACTACCATAAAAATTTCAGACCAATTTGAGCTCATTTAATCCACCTAATGGTGTGATTAGTGAAACTGTTCCAGAGAAAATAGAAAATGTTCAGAAACATTTTCAGAATTTTCTCTGAAATTGTTTAGCTCATATCTTTAGTTAGAGACTTCCAAATTAAGTGAGACCAACTCCATTAGAACCCTCTGAAAATCTAGTTTTCAGAAAGTCATAGTTTGTTTCATGAAAATTCCTAGAACACCCTAAGAGTTCCAATTAAGGTCAAGGACATAATTAATTTTGGAGGGCTCAAATGAGCTTTGCTGCAACTAAAACTTGACCAAGTCCCTGTTTAGGTTATAACCAAGCCACAGTAAAAGTTTCACAGTCATTAGGTCTGTCTAGCAAGGGTTATAGACTTCACAACTTCAAAGTTAATACAAATGCATTTAAATTGATACATATGTTTCTTATATCATGTAGTCGCTAAGGTCGAGGAGGAACCCGAAGTCCTAGACTTCGTTACTCCGGAGGAACAGCTAGCCTACGACTAAGAGCAGCAAGGCAAGCTCCGGTTTGCATTAACCTTTTTACAACTTTTTATTGTTTTGAGCACGTACTTGTTTCCTTTATTCTGTGCATTAGAGTCTTGATTGGAAGCCCCACTGCATAGCCAAGAGAACCATGGGTTGGGTTTAGGATTGCAAACCCCGTTAGCTACTGCATTGCTAGGATAGAGTAGGATTCGGTACAAGTCGAGTAGTTGGAACTACTCACGAGAATAGGCTAGAGGCACATTGCTTGGGTAGAGATAGCACATGATACACATGGCAAGAAAATGAGACCGAGCGGAGAGTAAGGGCAGCAGGACTTTGGGGCCTGTGTGCTGTAGCTCCGCTTGTGTCGGTTGAGGACCGAGCCGTGTGCGGGCCTGTTGAACAAGCTAGAACAGTACCGAAGACCTACCGGCTATATGGGAACCGGGAAACTGATGTAACTCGGGTAGCTGGGTATTGAGGCATTGCCCGTCGTTCAGAGGGTAGGTTGAGAGCTCGAGGTGTAAATCGGCTGGCGGCACAGAGATGCGCGTGCAGAGACCTCTTGCTCGGGACGATGGGACCGGTTCAATATTTGGCTAACGGGTGAAAGGTAGTCGCGTACGGCGTCCGTGATGGTTGTTGTAGGCAACATCGAGTACGGGCGTACGTGACGGGTTGTTCGGGTAACCCTGCAGGTGTAAATCGATTATAATCGCCGTCCCTCGCGGTCAGTGAGTACCACTTGTTCACTGTACCGTGACGTAGAAAGAACAGGCTAGTTACATGTTAAAATGTTGCTGATTTAAAGCTGGACATTGATTGTTAATGATATGCTGTAGCTTAGAGCTAATTAAAGTTCTTTTCGACTTTGGGCAAAGTACATGAGAGAAATGCGTTTCTTGTTTGATTGCGGCTCTCTCATGTGCCTTAGCGTAAGGTTCTCCACAACCTGCTGCTAAAACTTGAAAGTAAGGTTCTACTAATTAGGCGAGTCCTTGCAAATGATTTTTACCTCATGCAACCCATTACCCTCATGTAGAAGTTCCATGTTTAGGTGAGACGGGTCAGACCTGCTGAGCCTTCGTGCTCACTGCTTGTGTTTGAAGCTTTTGCAGGGTTCTATGAGGAAGGGACTCCCGAAGAGGAGACGGAACCCCAGGAGGGGAACCCCGTCGAGTGGGAGTCGTGCACGCCGCAGAGTTAGTGTGCGTGTGTGCTAGCAAGGACACGTTCGAGGGCTGAACGTGCACTTGATGCTTAGTCTACGCCCGCGAGTGTAGACTGAACTTATTTTGATGTAAACATGTTCATAAACTTGTTTATGTAATAAAACCTCCGCTTCCGCTTTGCACCTTTGACGTGTGTTATACGGTGCTGTGCAACGCAGCACCCCTCAGCGTGATCCTGGCTCGACAGGACCAATGGGGTCGTGTCATAAACCGACTCAGCGCAGCTAGGCATCCCGTGAGTTTCTGGACTTCTGTGAATCTTCTCTGGGTTAGCCTCAGTTCCTCGGTGCGAAGCCAGGAATTCTAAGGGTTTTCCAGAGGATACACCGAACTCACACTTGTCGGAAAGACGAAGACTAAGGCCAGGTTATCTAGCAGGGATGAACTCTGCCTGACTTTAACAACAATGTCATCGACATACACCTCAACTGAGCCTCTCATTAGCTCTCCAAAGGTCTTGTGCATTGCACGTACGAAGGTAAGGAGAGCATCCCTTAGGCCATAAAGCATAGAGGCATAACAGTACAGACCGACTACTGTGATGAAGGCGGTGTGTTCTTTATCTTCTCTAGACATAGGGAACTGGTGGAAACCCGAGTAAGCGTCTAGGAAGCACAGCATATCGCAGCCTGACGTCGAGTCTACTATTTGATCTATTATAGGGAGAGGAAATAGATCTTTAGGACATGCCTTATTGAGACTGGTGTAGTCGACGCACATCCAGAGCTTCCCGCCGGCCTTTGGGACAACCACAGGGTTCGCCAAGCACCGGGGGTGGCGGACTTCCCGTATGAAGCCAGCGTCCAGCAGCTTCTTGATTTCTTCGCGGATGAAGCTTTACTGCTCGGTGGGCTGCTTAAGGGGCTTCTGCCGGACTGGCCGGGCGTTGGGGAAGACCTTTAGGTTGTGCCCAATCACCTCCCTAGGGATCTCTGGCATCTGCGACGGCTGTCATGCAAACACATCGACATTGTGCCGGAGGGAGTTAACGAGTGCGCCTTCCTATTTGCTATCCAGGCCCCCGGCTACCCGGGTGGTCTGGGTGGCATCGGCGCTGATTCGGACGAGCCTCAAGGGGACGTCGTCCTCGTCGAGGGGTTGCACACGGGGTGCTGTGGTAGAGGCACGGTGGCGTGCACTCGGGTGGAGCCGGCCTGGTTCTGCACTGCCTGGGGTTGGTCCTCTAGCTGTTGTAAGCGCTTGGAGCTTTTCCAAGGCTAACACTGCAGCAGTACGGTCTCTACGAACCTTGAGGACGCCTGTTGGTGTAGGCATCTTCAAGACAAGGTAGCCATAGTGGGCTACTGCCATGAATCGGTACAGGGCTGGCCTGCCAATTATGGAGTTGAAAGGAAGTTCGATCTCGGCCACGTCGAACAGAATGTACTCTGTCCGATAGCTGTCCGGTGCCCCAAAGGTCACCGGGAGGCTGATGTGGCCGTAGGGAACGACCTGTCCCGGCCCTACCCCTGAGAACGGGCTCGATGGGGTGAGCTTGGCCATCGGGATCTGCAGCTTCTGGAAAGCTGCGCGACTGATGAGGTTCAGTCCAGCCCCGCCATCCACCAAAACGTGGTTGTCGAAGTGTTCAGTCGACACTCCCCCCGGGCCTGCACTGGGCAACCCGCGGAGGTTCTTTTTTCGGTGGGGCTAGTCTCTAGCGGAGAGCTTGCGCAGATGGACGAGTTAGTAAGAGCTTGACACAGCGAGTTTTACGTGGTTCAGGCTGCCGGAGCGTAAAACCCTATGTCCACGGCGAGCTATGGAGCTCGCTGTATTTCTTGCTGCTCGGGGCCGGAGGCCTGAGCTTGGGGGTGAGTTACAGCTTGAGAGCGTATGGCTAGCGTATGAGTTGCAAATTGCGAACCCTTGCTATCGTCGCCTACCCGAGTCTTTTATAGTCCAAGACTCGGGTGGCTTACAAGGGGGCCCGGGACCCGACAGGTGGCCCCGGGGAGATTGTCTATCATCTACCGTATCTGCAGTTATGCCGGTAGTTATCTCTGGCGAAGGCTTCTGAGTCTTCGTCGTCTTGCAGCCCTGCCCATGCCGCATGCTAGTCGTAGCGGTTGATGACGGTGCAGGTGGCATGGGATGTCTTGTCGTTGTGTTTATTGGCTGGCAGGTTCTGAGACCGCGCGCCAGTCTGTGATGCGACTGGGCGCAACGGCACCTGACAGAGGCGTGCTCCGCGTCTCCGCGTCTTGGGAAGACGCGAGCCTTGAATACCTTGTTCGGGCAAGGTATGGGGCGTCTTTACGCCCGCTGCCTATCGCTCGGGGGCAGGCAGCGCCGTTCTGCTGGCCACGTGGCGGGCCTGGAGCCCTCCTTAGAGGAGAGTGGGGGTCCGTCCCCGCGCGACACGTGGAGCCTTCGGACCTCTCCCCGTGGAGGGGGAGGTTCGGCTTCTGTCGGCCATGTGGCGGGCCTGGAGCTCCTCTCTGAGGAGAGGGAGGTCCGGCCCCGCCGGATACGTGGCACCTTCGGACCTCTCTCCCGCGGAGTGGGAGGTCCGGCTTCTGTATGCCACATGGCGAGCCCGGAGCTCTCCTCTGAGGAAAGGGAGGTCCGGCCCCGCTGGACGCGTGGCGCCTTCGGAGCTCTCCCTGCGGAGAAGGGCTAGTTTCTTAGGCATTTTCCCCCTGTGCGCGGGCGTACCCCATATCGCGGGTACCGACAGTGGCCCCCGGGCCCATCTCGGGGGAGATAGCGAGCCCGAGGTGGGACCTCCGTCTCTTCCGTTCCGTGCACTTTCTCGTCTTGAGTACTCCCTGTGCTGGCAGGGTCTTGACGGCTTCGGAGTTCAGCCTCTTAGGAGAGGGTGAAGCCTGGCATCGGAGCTCGGACCAGCTGTTGGGGCGGAGGTCCGGGAGTCATCGGAGCTCAGGTCCACGAAGGGCGTGAGGTCAGGCATCTGGGCTCACCTCTGAAAGGAGGGCGAGGTCTGGCATCGGAGCTCGGCCTGGCTGTAGAGGCGGAGTCCGGAAGTCATCAGAGCTCAGCCCAGCGAAGGGCATGAGGTCCGGCATCAGCGCTCGCCTCTGAAAGGAGGGCGAGGGCTGGCCTTGGAGCTCGGCCCAGCTATGGGGGCAGAGTCCGGAAGTCGTCGGAGCTCAGGCCAGCGAAGGGCGTGAGGTCCGAAGGTCATCGGAGCTCAGGCCAGCGAAGGGCGTGAGGTCCGGCATCAGCGCTCGCCTCTGAAAGGAGGGCGAGGGCTGGCCTCGGAGCTCGGCCCGGCTGTGGAGGCGGAGTCCGGAACTGCTCAGTGGTCCCCCCTTTCCTGTCCCTTAGTCTCATTTGGCTTACTGTCCCAGGCCGGAATACAGGGCTTGGGTAATCCAGTGCACTTGGTCCCGGAGGTCTGGCCCCAGCCCCAGTCAGGGTGTAACCGTCCGGCCCCCTGGTACTCAGACCGCAGCGCCGGGGGGCAGAGTGCGCATGCTTTGGGTGAAAGACCGGGCAAAGCAAGGCTCCTGACCCCCCCGGTCTAGCGTAGGTCTTTTCTCGGAGGAGACCAACTGGCGGTACAGTACCCTTACAGGGGGAGATCCAAAAGGCCACCGAGACTCTGGCAGGTACCCCAAGCACTACCGCCTTCGGCAGGACGGCAAATATCGACTATGTATGAGAGCAGGAAAGAGGAACCGAGTGTACAATGGACGCACACTGTCTAGAGCGTGGGGAGGTGTTCATATAAATTAATGCGTAATTTAAATTAACACCTAAGTAAGCATGGTGAACTTACTGGGGTGGCGTCGGAGCGCCTGTCTTCACGCAGAGCGGGTCATGTGTGGCTTCGTCGTACGCCGGACACGGGGGGACCCCCATCGCGATCTCAGGGTGAAGCTCGGCTTCGGCCCCGCATACCATGTGGAAGGGTAGTTCCCGTGACCCGGCCCTGGGAAGTCCGGCTGGCCCTCGACATGGAGGAGCCGGTATCCCCCGACGGTTTTTTGGGTGCGCGTCTGCACCGGTTGTGTGGGTCTGCTTGGCGTGGACCTGGAACGCATTGCATCCCTAATCGGTTTGATGGCGTCCAGGTGGCTCTCGGTCAGTAGTAGCCATGCCTGGTGGCTTAACCGACCAACGTGCGGGACGATGAGCGTTCCCAGCACTCGCCTCCTTGGACTACTGCGAGCTAATCGCAGCCTTCCTCCTGGGTTATGCACCGCAATAGGAGGTCGTGGCGCCATGCCAGTAAAGATACCAGCGCGTAGCACTTAGCCATCCGCACCATCCGTTCAGCGGATGCACGTTCATCAGGAAGGATGTCCTTCAAGGAGTCCCGGACCTCCGTGGTCCATGCATCTGGACTACTTGAGCTTCTGGATCTTGAGCGCTGGGTTGCACGGAGTCCCCAGTGACTCTTACGATCCTTTGGCAGCATACAGGGCCGCCGGGACTGCCTAGCTTCGAGGCACTGGTTCAGCCCCCTTCGCCCGTGTAAGGGCCTCAGTTTTTGACACTCATTTGCAGTGTTCATCACCACACCACACACCTCATTTGAGGAAAAATGATGAACACAAATAAAGAGCAAGTAACAATTATCAACATGCTCATTAGGGAACAAACTCACACATTGCAAAAGTGGTACTTCCCACATGTGATATAGATGGGCTGGACATATGAAAACTCCTACACTTTGCTAAGGATGTCCATGCCAAGTTTCACCCAAATTCAAAACATTTTTGAGGTCATCTTGGGTGTAGATAGGAAAGGGGCAGTTTGAAAACATATTCAAATTCAAACTGTTTTCACCCACTGAATTTAAAAGTGGAAGGCATATTCTTGCTCAGCACATTTTTGTGAGCTCACACACCAATTTTCACTCCATTTGGAGTTGATCTTGACATGAGCTAAGGGGGAGAAATTCAAACTTTATTTGAATTTCAAACTGCACTTGTGCTGAAATTCATTCAAACCAAACCTCATTTGAACTTTGATCAATTCAAATGGCTCTTGGGTGAATAATTTGAGTTGCCAAGGGTAGAATAGGGTTCACTGTTTACCACAGCTGTTAGGAATAAATTTCAGAGGTTAAAAGAGGAGTGGGACCCACATGTCAGCCTCAGCCTCAAAGCAAACCGACTGAACCACAGTTCAGTCGGTTCCCGGCTGTTGTGCGCGCGCGCCACCGAAGGGGCCGGCCGGCGCCAGCTCCTGCTGCGTGCCCCAAGCCGGAGGCCAGCCGGCCGAGCTATTTATTCCCTCCCCGGCGTGCCTCAGTCACCATTTCCCCGAGCTACCGACGTGCGCGACTGCTTTTCCCACTGCCATCGCCGCCGCTCGAGTTCCTGCTTGATCAAGCCGATCGCAGCTCCCTCTTTCCATTCCAAGGTCCCAGCAAGGTACTAGCAACCATCCTCCATCCTTCCCATTGATAGAAATCGATTGAAACCGAGTGATATCGGCTGTGCCGAAAGATCAAACTCGGAACTGGAAACCGCCGCACCTCGGGCTCTCGTGGACAGCCCAACCTGGGCGTTGTCACGCCCGAGCCAAGGCACCCTTGGACACGCAAGTGATCGGTGCTGCTCATCCCCGAGCCACAGCTCGAGTGGTTGCTCACCGGCGGCGAATTTCCACTTTTCCCCTTTCTGTGTGCAGAACGACCCTCGGGTACGATTCTGTTTAATTCGTGCTCTAGAAAGGATTAGAGGGCCTCAGGCCACTCCCACACGAACTAGACACGGTGACGCACAAGTTGCCTTCACAACTCTGAGCCGGAGAACTTCTGTGCCCGGCGTAATTCAAGGTCTACTAATGGCGGAACGCACGGGGGGTATCGGGCGCACGGTGAGGACCTATTTCGGGCCTTCCCCGAGCTGCCCCGAGTTCATGTCGACCTTCTCTGAGGTCCACTGATGCTCCCCGACCGGTTTCCCAAGTAGCTGAGGCACTAGGAGCATCAGCCGACATGGCCGAAGTCGTTCCGATATGGCGGCTCGTCGCCGACCATGCTCCGGCCGTTGTCATGAGCAGCTGACCCTCGGATCATGTTCCCCAAGTAAAAGTAGGCAGGGGCGGCCAGAATCAAGAAGTTTG
Organism: Neostapfia colusana; assembly: GCA_030760725.1. NCBI lineage: Eukaryota > Viridiplantae > Streptophyta > Magnoliopsida > Poales > Poaceae > Neostapfia > Neostapfia colusana. The sequence continues at coordinate 21,240,077 of JASWHV010000017.1, read as the reverse complement.
AAGCTGTACAGCAGCCGGCGGCGAGCTCTCCGGCGAGGTCCCTCGGCGGCGGAGCGCGGGTGTCGCGAGGTTGAAGAAGGGGGTGGACCCCAGCTGTCAGCGGCCGATATTTTGAATCGGGATCCGGCTGCGGCCGGGATCGGGTGTGCTGGCGCGCAAAAGCCTTGTGGGCCGCGGTGTGCTGTCGCTTCGGCGTGCGACGCGTGTCTCCTGGGCCCACGCGCGAGTTTAAACTTTTCCCCGATTTTCAGATTTCCTTCAAACTTCAAATCCTTATAACTTTGGCTAGAAAGCTCCAAATTGAGTGAACCAAATTTTGCTGGATTCAGCTCTTTGAGTACTTTCCAGAAAATCAAGTGTCACTTCATGAAATTCCTTAATTCTCCAGAATTAATTCCTTAAAGTTTAAACTGTTAGGAATTTTAACTGGAGAATCATTTGGAGGAAAATCCTGAAATTTTGCTGAGATGTTCACCAAAATATCCTTGAACTACCATAAAAATTTCAGATCCATTTGAGCTCATTTAGTCCACCTAATGGTGTGATTAGTAAAACTGTTCCAGAGAAAATAGAAAATGTTCAGAAACATTTTCAGAATTTTCTCTGAAATTGTTTAGCTCATATCTTTAGTTAGAGACTTCCAAATTAAGTGAGACCAATTCCATTAGAACCCTCTGAAAATCTAGTTTTCAGAAAGTCATAGTTTGTTTCATGAAAATACCTAGAACACCCTAAAAGCCTTTAATTAAGGTCAAGGACATAATTATTTGTGGAGGGCTCAAATGAGCTTTGCTGCAACTAAAACTTGACCAAGTCTCTGTTTAGGTTGTAACCAAGCCACAGTAAAAGTTTCACAGTCATTAGGTCTATCTAGTAAAGGTTATAGACTTCACAACTTCAAAGTTAATACAAAAGCATTTAATTAATACATACATTGTTCTTATCATGTAGTCGCTAAGGTCGAGGAGGAACCCGAAGTCCTAGACTTCGTTACTCCGGAGGAACAGCTAGCCTACGACCAAGAGCAGCAAGGCAAGCCCCGGTTTGCATTAACCATTTTATAAATTTTTATTGTTTTGAGCACATACTTGTTTTCTTTATGATGTGCATCAGAGTCTTGTTTGGAAACCCCACTGCATAGCCAAGAAAACCATGGGTTGGGGTTTAGGATTGCAAACCCCGTTAGCCACTGCATTGCTAGGATAGAGTAGGATTCGGTACAAGTCGAGTAGTTGGAACTACTCGCGAGAATAGGCTAGAGGCACATTGCTCGGGTAGAGATAGCACATGATACACATGGCAAGAAAATGAGACCGAGCGGAGAGTAAGGGCAGCAGGACTTTGGGGCCTGTGTGCTGTAGCTCCGCTTGTGTCGATTGAGGACCGAGCCGTGTGCGGGCCTGTTGAACAAGCTAGAACAGTACCGAAGACCTACCGGCTATATGGGAACCGGGAAACTGATGTAACTCGGGTAGCTGGGTGTTGAGGCATTGCCCGTCGTTCAGAGGGTAGGTTGAGAGCTCGAGGTGTAAATCAGCTGGCGGCACAGAGATGCGCGTGCAGGGACCTCTTGCTCGGGACGATGGGACCGGTTCAATATTTGGCTAACGGGTGAAAGGTAGTCGCGTACGGCGTCCGTGATGGTTGTTGTAGGCAACATCGAGTACGGGCGTACGTGACAGGTTGTTCGGGTAACCCTGCAGGTGTAAATCGATTATAATCGCCGTCCCTCGCGGTCAGTGAGTACCACTTGTTCACTGTACCGTGACGTAGAAAGAACAGGCTAGTTACATGTTAAAATGTTGCTGATTGAAAGTTGGATATTGATTGTTAATGATATGTTGTAGCTTAGTGCTAACTAAAGTTCTTTTCAACTTTGGGCAAAGTACATGAGAGAAATGCGTTTCTTGTTTGATTGCGGCTCTCTCATGTGCCTTAGCGTAAAGTTCTCCACAACCTGCTGCTAAAACTTGAAAGTAAGGTTCTACTAATTAGGCGAGTCCTTGCAAATGATTTTTACCTCATGCAACCCATCACCCTCATGTAGAAGTTTCATGTTTAGGTGAGACGGGTCAGACTTGCTGAGCCTTCGTGCTCACTGCTTGTGTTTGAAGCTTTTGCAGGGTTCTATGAGGAAGGGACTCCCGAAGAGGAGACGGAACCCCAGGAGGGGAACCCCGTCGAGTGGGAGTCGTGCACGCCGCAGAGTTAGTGTGCGAGTGTGCTAGCAAGGACACGTTCGAGGGCTGAACGTGCACTTGATGCTTAGTCTACGCCCGCGAGTGTGGACTAAACTTATTTTGATGTAAACATGTTAATAAACTTGTTTATGTAATAAAGCTTCCGCTTCCGCTTTGTACCTTTGACGTGTGTTATACGGTGTTGTGCAACGCAGCACCCCTCAGCGTGATCCTGGCTCGACAGGACCAGTGGGGTCGTGTCAGCGTGGTATCAGAGCTCGCTTGAGGTTTAACACAGTACAAAGGTCTTCTTTTTCAAAAATCCAGTGAGGAACGAGTTAGTAGCCCGTATAAGGATGTTATTAGTATATAGAAAGTGGCTTATTAACTTATTTGTTATGTCGGAAAATCGTGCATCTCGGGACGTTCATGTCTTGGGGGGTGCACGTAAGCGCTGTCCACCAGTGCGCACAAGCTGAAGGGTGGAGCCCCACGGGTGGCAGGTAACCCGACCCGCTTTGATATCCTCTACGACTCTTCATGTCGTTTGGGGTATTCGAGCAACGTCTGTCCCTGGCGTGCGTGGTGCAACATGGGAGACCCCGTCACGTGGTCTGAAACGTGAACACGTAACTCAAGGCGTGTTTGGCTTGAGAACATCCGGGCGAGTGATGACGGCCGGGTGTACAAACTGTATGGATTCCGGGCTCGGTGTGCAGCCGAGTCTGATGATTGTTTGAGTTTCTGCAGGTAGCCTTACCACGAAACGGTAGACGTGTAGCATCCGTGTGCGAGTGACGAGTAGTGCCACTGAACTAACGAAGCCGGCTAAATCCGGTATAGGTTTTTCCTTTGTGAGGACGTAGTACCGACATAATCTGGTGACGCCTCGACGTCACACCCAACTAAATGAACAACTTCATTTAAAAACTTGAAGGTTTTGATCCAAAGTAGTAAAACTTGATGTAACTCCTTCCCTTGAACAGGATATTCAAAGTTAATAAGTTTTCAACTTATAGGATGTTAAGGACAGAGCACTCTGTTTTCAGCTAAATCAAGGCTGAAGTTAATCAGAGGTTAGAGGTTGAGTTCTTTCGAGGTTGGGGTCGTATGATACATTTCTGGAAAGCTTTGGAGGAGCTTTACAACTTTTCTGTTGAGTTCCAGAGGTGTTTCGTCCCTTAACCACTCGAAAAATGCAGTAGAGTTGAAACTGTCCAGAAAACAGGACAGAGCAAAGACTCTCTGTAAACTCTCTGTAAATTAAGCATAACTTCCTGCTTAAAAATCCAAAAATAGGAAATGAGGTAGTTCTGGAAAGATTATGAGATGAGTTACAACTTTGTAACAGAAAGTTTTGTCAGATTAGGAACAGAATTAACTGGAATTCTTGGATCAAATCAGTACCTAAAGCAGGGAGGTGCTGTCCAATTGTTTCCAGAAATTCTGTTAACTTTGACATCTCATAACTGTTGAACCAGAGCAGATCTTAGGCCAACCAAATACTTTCTGGAAAGTTATTGAAGTTAACTTTAACTTTGATGTTGAGCTCCAGGACTGGTTTTGCTTTTAACCTGGCCTAAATCAGATTGATATGGAAACTGGTCAGGGCTGTCATGGGAACAGCAGATCAGCAGTCAAATTTGTTTAAAAATTTGAACTATGTTTCCAAGTGTTAAGGGTTCAATGACATATCTTATGTTATAACTCAATGGTTTACTGTTTAAATAAATATTTGACATTTCTCAAATATATTTTTACAGATGGCAGCAGATAAACGGTTGGAGAACGGGTGGGTAGTTTCCCACTGCTCTGACCGTAGCGGCTACCCGGGAGCATTGTGGCTAATGCTCCAATATTTCGGGTACAACCAGATGCCGCAATACTTCGCCAAGGAAGAAGGCGAAGAGGGGAACAAGACGTGGACGATCCATGTCGAGGTTCCTGCAGGGCCTACGCCACCCGGTTGGGTGCCATTCACCGTCACGGTGGGAGGAAGACAACCGGAAGGGATGTGGCAAGTGGCAGCCCGTGACACCATGTCACGCTTCTGCCAACTACCCGTGCAGGCTATGGAGGGCACTCCATACGCACTCGTTCCGGTGGAGGGACGAGCTCAGCATGTGTGGGAAGAGAGGTACCTAGAGGCAACAAACCCGAGTTGCCCAAGGTACAACCCCGCGGAGGCAAATCTCAGCCTCCAAATGAGGGCGGGAAACGCTGTGATGGACAGCCAAGCTGTTCATACGGAGCATCTCGCCACCAAGCTCAAGGAGAGCACAAGCCGTGGAGATCATTTTGAGAGTGCTCACAGTGCACTCCGCAATGTGCTCCTTCCGACGATCAAGCGACTGAATGAACAACACAATCAGTTGCGTCGTCTGAAGAAGGCAAAGAAGAAGAGCCGTGTTGACATTGCGGCGTTGCAAGAGCTGGTGCAGACCCTAACCCAGCAGAATGAGGACCTTGCTCAAGAGCGGGACGACGCTATTGAGGAAGGACAAGGCTGGGAAGAGGACTACAACCAGGCTATGGACGAGGTGCATGCATTGCAGGACCTCGTGCCCCCGGTATTGGGCGTACCGGTAGTCTTGGGTCTTCCAGCCATGGGAGAACCTGGAATGGGAGAAGAGGTGGTAGACCCCGAGCCACCAGCAGAGGTACCGGAGGAGGACGACCCACAGGAGGTCGAGTTCTACTCCGAGTAGGGGGTTACGGTTGCCAAGTAGGGCAGCTAGGGTAGCGTAACCCAACTTTTGTAATCGGTGACATGTCGTGTAGACAGTAGCGTATGTATAGGTAGTGACGACATGAGCACGACTTCTCGGAGATCCGAGAATAATGTATCTTGTATAAAGTTTATGCTTTATCAATATATGTGAATGTTGTGCAAGTTAATCATGCGTCGCTTCAATACTTACTCCTGTTTATGGAATTTTGAGTAAGACATGTGCTAATTGCTGCTGTGTTGAATTTCAGAATGACGCGTACTCGTGCCAACCCCGATGTTGGAGGTACTAGCCAAGGGGGAGAGACCTCCCAACCACCTCCCGAGGACTCCTCGGGACAGCAGCAGCAACAGCAACAGCAAACACCGCCACCGCCACTGCCAACGGTTACATTGGCCGACATTGTCGCGGCAATGGCGGGTTCACATCAGCAGCATACAGAGCTGCTGCAAACGTTAATTGCGAATACGTCTCGCCCAGAGAGACGTCAAGATCGTGAGGAGCGCCAACAGAGCTCCTACTCTGACTTCCTGGCGACTCATCCCCCTGTATTCTCAAGGGCGGATGAACCACTTGACGCGGACAACTGGCTCCGCGCCATAGAGATGAAGTTCGGGCTGCTCCAAATCAGCGAGCAGCGCAAGACTCAGTTCGCGGTCCAGCAGCTCCAAGGATCCGCGAGCGCGTGGTGGGCCAACTTTTGTGCTTCACAACCCACCGACCGAGTGATGACCTGGGCGGAGTTCCGGACGGCCTTCCGGGCCTATCATATACCGCCCGGTTTGATGAAGAGGAAGACGCAGGAATTCCTACACCTGCAACAAGGGAGCCGGAACGCGCTGGAGTACTCCAGAGCGTTCAACGATCTCGCACTCTACGCGTCGTATCACGCAGATACGGACGAGAAGCGGCGGGACCACTTTTACCAGGGGCTTAACCCGCTCCTGAAGGACAAGCTGGCGATGTTCAATCGCGGCAGCCTCAACGACATAATTGATGCTGCGATTGTTCAGGAAGACTCCGGCAAGGAGTTGGCGGCGGCAGAGCGAAAGCGAAGCGCGCCGCAGAGCAGCGGAGAAGGAGGCGGTCCTTCTCAGAAGTTTCGGATGGTGAATCGCCCACCATCAGGTCCGCGCTGGCAGCCACCACAGCGGTCGATGCCGTTCCGCGGTCGGCCGTATTCTTCACCGGCATTCCGGCCGGCACTGCCAGCACCACCGCAACAACAACAGCAGCAGCGGGCGATGCCGCGTGCGTTTGCACCTCCGCAACGCATGCCGGGCTTTCGTCCCCCGAGTACTCCACCAGCAGCGGCCACATGTTACAAGTGTGGTCGTCCAGGACACTTCGCGAGCAGTTGCCCGGAGAGGCAAGGCGGCGGAGTGGTACCACAGTTTCCGGGGAGGAATCAACCCCGGAACCCTACTAATGCGCGGCGGGCAAACCCTAGGCCCGGCACTGTCCACCAGCTTGCCATTGAGGACGTGCCGGAGGGCGAGCCAATCCTTGCGGGTATGTTCCAACTCCACCAGCATCCCGCTATAGTACTATTTGATTCAGGCGCCACGCATAATTTTATTAGCCAAGCTTTCATTGCTAAACACAGCTTGCCAATACTACCCACCGATAGTCCATATTTAATTTGTTCACCGGGTGGGAAGATTTCAGCAAGCGTAATGGTCTCCAAAGCACCATTATGCTTAGCGGGTAGAGTGTACCCCACGTCTCTCATTATCTTAGAGGGACAGAAGGTCGATGTCATCCTAGGGATGTCGTGGTTAACCCGCCACGGCACTGTTTTAGACACCGTCCTTCGAGTCGTGCACTTAAACTCAGAAGTGCACGGTTCTCACTCATTATTTCTGGACAGTCCAGAAATAAAACTTCCAAGTGTCTATCAAGCCACAACCATCAGATTGGAAGACATTCCAGTGGTCCGAGAATTCCCTGATGTATTCCCGGATGATTTGCCGGGGATGCCACCCGATAGAGAGGTGGAGTTCAAGATTGAACTTGCACCGGGAACCATGCCAATATCCCGAAGGCCGTACAAGATGGCGCCCAAGGAGTTGGCGGAACTGAAGATTCAGCTCACGGACCTTCTGGAGAAGGGTTTTATTAGGCCGAGCTCCTCGCCATGGGGCTGTTCGGCATTATTTGTCAAAAAGAAGGATGAAACGTTGCGGCTTTGCGTGGACTACCGTCCATTAAATGCCGTAACCATCAAGAACAAGTACCCGTTGCCACGGATCGACATGTTGTTTGATCAGTTGGTCGAAGCAAAGGTCTTTTCCAAGATGGATTTAAGATCCGGGTACCATCAGATTAAGATCAGGGCTGAGGACATTCCAAAGACAGCTTTTTCGACAAGGTACGGACTTTATGAGTACCTGGTCATGTCCTTTGGCCTCACCAATGCTCCAGCTCACTTCATGTACTTAATGAACTCGGTGTTCATGCCGGAGCTGGACAAGTTTGTCGTGGTCTTCATCGACGACATCCTGGTATATTCCAAGTCAGAGGAAGATCACAAGAAACATCTGCGTATAGTCTTGCAACGGCTGCGGGATCACAAGTTATACGCAAAGTTCAGCAAATGCGAGTTTTGGATATCGCAAGTGCCTTTCCTCGGGCATATCATCTCAGCGGAGGGTATCGCTGTGGACCCGAGCAAAATCACGCAAGTGCTGAATTGGAAATCCCCGAGAACTGTTCATGAGGTACGGAGTTTCCTCGGACTCGCGGGATATTATCGGAGGTTCATTCCGAACTTCTCGAAGATTGCCAGGCCAATGACAGAGCTGCTGAAGAAGGCTACCAAATATGTTTGGAGTCCAGCATGTGAAGCAGCATTCAAGGCTTTAGTCAAGCACCTAACATCAGCACCGGTTTTGGCGCAGCCAGACACAACAAAACCGTTCGATGTGTACTGCGATGCATCCGGCATTGGGCTCGGATGTGTGCTGATGCAAGACCGAAGAGTGGTTGCGTATGGATCACGACAGCTTAGGAACCATGAGCAAAATTATCCAACTCACGATTTGGAGCTCGCTGCCGTGGTACTTGCACTGAAAATGTGGAGGCACTACCTACTCAGTAACCTCGTACATTTATATACCGACCACAAAAGCCTCAAGTACATCTTCACTCAGAAGGAGCTGAACATGAGGCAACGAAGATGGTTGGAACTGATAAAGGATTACGAGATAGAGATCCATTATCATCCGGGCAAGGCAAACGTTGTGGCAGACGCGCTAAGCCGCAAGTCACACGTCAATAATCTGACCATCACACCGTTGGAAGAGAGCGAACCACCACTACATGTGATTCCACATGGAGCTCTCTACAACCTAGCTTTGATCCCCACCATCCGTGAAGAGATAGCGGCAGCCCAGAAGAATGACAAGGGCATGTCACATTTGCGGAGACGTGTAGACAGTGGGGAGTTGAAATGTTTCCGGAAGGACGGAGACGGTGTCCTATGGTTCAAGGACCGGATCGTCGTACCCCGAAACCCGGAGTTACGGAAGAAAATCTTTGATGAGGCTCACTTATCAAAGTTTTCTATTCACCCCGGCAGCAACAAGATGTATCAAGAACTCAGAAGCAAGTTTTGGTGGACACGGATGAAGCGAGAGACTGCAAAATACGTGTCCGAGTGTGATACATGTCGAAGGGTGAAGGCAGACCACATGCGGAAACCGGGACTGCTGCAACCACTGGGCATTCCTGCCTGGAAGTGGGAAGACGTGAGCATGGATTTCGTCGTCGGTTTACCCACCACCTTACAGAAACATGATTCTGTGTGGGTGATCGTCGATCGGCTCACCAAAGTTGCCCATTTCATCCCGGTCAACACCAACTACAACGCCAAGAAGTACGCTGAACTGTACATCTCACGGATCCTATGCTTATACGGCGTACCCCGTACTATCGTATCGGACCGGGGCACTTTATTTGTGTCCCGTTTTTGGGAGCAGCTCCACGCTGCCTTGGGGACGAAGCTGATCCGTAGTTCAGCCTACCACCCGCAGACGGATGGGCAAACGGAGCGGGTAAATCAAATCCTAGAAGACATGCTACGAGCTTGCGCTATCGACCACGGCAAGAATTGGGATGATCACTTGCCATTAGCCGAGTTCTCGTACAACAATGGGTACCAAGCCAGCATCAAGATGGCGCCCTACGAGGCGCTATACGGCAGGGAATGCCGCACACCACTGAACTGGTGTGAATCTGGCGAGAGGGTTACCTTCGGGATTGATCTTGTCAACAACGCGGAAGAAAAGGTTCGATTAATTCAAGCGAACCTAAAAGCCGCTCAATCCCGACAGAAACAGTATGCGGACCGGAGAAGGCGCCCATTACAATTCGAAGTTGGAGATCACGTATACCTACGAGTGTCTCCAATGAAGGGCGTAAACAGATTTGGGGTGAGAGGAAAGTTAGCACCCCGATTCATCGGTCCATTCCAGATTACCGAAAGATGTGGATCGGTGGCATACCGGCTAAGATTACCAGAAGCACTTTCCGGTGTGCACGACGTCTTTCACATTTCCCAGCTGAGGAAGTGTCTCAAGCTATCAACTACCGTTCAGCTGGAAGACATTGAAGAACTGCAACCGGATCTCACCTATCGGGAGGAACCGGTGCAGATTATTGATGAAAAGGCCCGAACCACACGCAACCGTACGTTGTGGTTCTACAAGGTTCTGTGGAGTAATCACTCCATGGATGAAGCGACATGGGAGAGCGAAGAATTCCTTCGCACTAACTACCCCGACTTTCTCACGTCGCATATCCGGTAATTTTTCCACCGTCCTCTCTCTCATTTTCACCTTATAATCTCGGGACGAGATTCTTTTAAGGGGGGAGGAATGTAAGGGCCTCAGTTTTTGACACTCATTTGCAGTGTTCATCACCACACCACACACCTCATTTGAGGAAAAATGATGAACACAAATAAAGAGCAAGTAACAATTATCAACATGCTCATTAGGGAACAAACTCACACATTGCAAAAGTGGTACTTCCCACATGTGATATAGATGGGCTGGACATATGAAAACTCCTACACTTTGCTAAGGATGTCCATGCCAAGTTTCACCCAAATTCAAAACATTTTTGAGGTCATCTTGGGTGTAGATAGGAAAGGGGCAGTTTGAAAACATATTCAAATTCAAACTGTTTTCACCCACTGAATTTAAAAGTGGAAGGCATATTCTTGCTCAGCACATTTTTGTGAGCTCACACACCAATTTTCACTCCATTTGGAGTTGATCTTGACATGAGCTAAGGGGGAGAAATTCAAACTTTATTTGAATTTCAAACTGCACTTGTGCTGAAATTCATTCAAACCAAACCTCATTTGAACTTTGATCAATTCAAATGGCTCTTGGGTGAATAATTTGAGTTGCCAAGGGTAGAATAGGGTTCACTGTTTACCACAGCTGTTAGGAATAAATTTCAGAGGTTAAAAGAGGAGTGGGACCCACATGTCAGCCTCAGCCTCAAAGCAAACCGACTGAACCACAGTTCAGTCGGTTCCCGGCTGTTGTGCGCGCGCGCCACCGAAGGGGCCGGCCGGCGCCAGCTCCTGCTGCGTGCCCCAAGCCGGAGGCCAGCCGGCCGAGCTATTTATTCCCTCCCCGGCGTGCCTCAGTCACCATTTCCCCGAGCTACCGACGTGCGCGACTGCTTTTCCCACTGCCATCGCCGCCGCTCGAGTTCCTGCTTGATCAAGCCGATCGCAGCTCCCTCTTTCCATTCCAAGGTCCCAGCAAGGTACTAGCAACCATCCTCCATCCTTCCCATTGATAGAAATCGATTGAAACCGAGTGATATCGGCTGTGCCGAAAGATCAAACTCGGAACTGGAAACCGCCGCACCTCGGGCTCTCGTGGACAGCCCAACCTGGGCGTTGTCACGCCCGAGCCAAGGCACCCTTGGACACGCAAGTGATCGGTGCTGCTCATCCCCGAGCCACAGCTCGAGTGGTTGCTCACCGGCGGCGAATTTCCACTTTTCCCCTTTCTGTGTGCAGAACGACCCTCGGGTACGATTCTGTTTAATTCGTGCTCTAGAAAGGATTAGAGGGCCTCAGGCCACTCCCACACGAACTAGACACGGTGACGCACAAGTTGCCTTCACAACTCTGAGCCGGAGAACTTCTGTGCCCGGCGTAATTCAAGGTCTACTAATGGCGGAACGCACGGGGGGTATCGGGCGCACGGTGAGGACCTATTTCGGGCCTTCCCCGAGCTGCCCCGAGTTCATGTCGACCTTCTCTGAGGTCCACTGATGCTCCCCGACCGGTTTCCCAAGTAGCTGAGGCACTAGGAGCATCAGCCGACATGGCCGAAGTCGTTCCGATATGGCGGCTCGTCGCCGACCATGCTCCGGCCGTTGTCATGAGCAGCTGACCCTCGGATCATGTTCCCCAAGTAAAAGTAGGCAGGGGCGGCCAGAATCAAGAAGTTTGAAGCTGTACAGCAGCCGGCGGCGAGCTCTCCGGCGAGGTCCCTCGGCGGCGGAGCGCGGGTGTCGCGAGGTTGAAGAAGGGGGTGGACCCCAGCTGTCAGCGGCCGATATTTTGAATCGGGATCCGGCTGCGGCCGGGATCGGGTGTGCTGGCGCGCAAAAGCCTTGTGGGCCGCGGTGTGCTGTCGCTTCGGCGTGCGACGCGTGTCTCCTGGGCCCACGCGCGAGTTTAAACTTTTCCCCGATTTTCAGATTTCCTTCAAACTTCAAATCCTTATAACTTTGGCTAGAAAGCTCCAAATTGAGTGAACCAAATTTTGCTGGATTCAGCTCTTTGAGTACTTTCCAGAAAATCAAGTGTCACTTCATGAAATTCCTTAATTCTCCAGAATTAATTCCTTAAAGTTTAAACTGTTAGGAATTTTAACTGGAGAATCATTTGGAGGAAAATCCTGAAATTTTGCTGAGATGTTCACCAAAATATCCTTGAACTACCATAAAAATTTCAGATCCATTTGAGCTCATTTAGTCCACCTAATGGTGTGATTAGTAAAACTGTTCCAGAGAAAATAGAAAATGTTCAGAAACATTTTCAGAATTTTCTCTGAAATTGTTTAGCTCATATCTTTAGTTAGAGACTTCCAAATTAAGTGAGACCAATTCCATTAGAACCCTCTGAAAATCTAGTTTTCAGAAAGTCATAGTTTGTTTCATGAAAATACCTAGAACACCCTAAAAGCCTTTAATTAAGGTCAAGGACATAATTATTTGTGGAGGGCTCAAATGAGCTTTGCTGCAACTAAAACTTGACCAAGTCTCTGTTTAGGTTGTAACCAAGCCACAGTAAAAGTTTCACAGTCATTAGGTCTATCTAGTAAAGGTTATAGACTTCACAACTTCAAAGTTAATACAAAAGCATTTAATTAATACATACATTGTTCTTATCATGTAGTCGCTAAGGTCGAGGAGGAACCCGAAGTCCTAGACTTCGTTACTCCGGAGGAACAGCTAGCCTACGACCAAGAGCAGCAAGGCAAGCCCCGGTTTGCATTAACCATTTTATAAATTTTTATTGTTTTGAGCACATACTTGTTTTCTTTATGATGTGCATCAGAGTCTTGTTTGGAAACCCCACTGCATAGCCAAGAAAACCATGGGTTGGGGTTTAGGATTGCAAACCCCGTTAGCCACTGCATTGCTAGGATAGAGTAGGATTCGGTACAAGTCGAGTAGTTGGAACTACTCGCGAGAATAGGCTAGAGGCACATTGCTCGGGTAGAGATAGCACATGATACACATGGCAAGAAAATGAGACCGAGCGGAGAGTAAGGGCAGCAGGACTTTGGGGCCTGTGTGCTGTAGCTCCGCTTGTGTCGATTGAGGACCGAGCCGTGTGCGGGCCTGTTGAACAAGCTAGAACAGTACCGAAGACCTACCGGCTATATGGGAACCGGGAAACTGATGTAACTCGGGTAGCTGGGTGTTGAGGCATTGCCCGTCGTTCAGAGGGTAGGTTGAGAGCTCGAGGTGTAAATCAGCTGGCGGCACAGAGATGCGCGTGCAGGGACCTCTTGCTCGGGACGATGGGACCGGTTCAATATTTGGCTAACGGGTGAAAGGTAGTCGCGTACGGCGTCCGTGATGGTTGTTGTAGGCAACATCGAGTACGGGCGTACGTGACGGGTTGTTCGGGTAACCCTGCAGGTGTAAATCGATTATAATCGCCGTCCCTCGCGGTCAGTGAGTACCACTTGTTCACTGTACCGTGACGTAGAAAGAACAGGCTAGTTACATGTTAAAATGTTGCTGATTGAAAGTTGGATATTGATTGTTAATGATATGTTGTAGCTTAGTGCTAACTAAAGTTCTTTTCAACTTTGGGCAAAGTACATGAGAGAAATGCGTTTCTTGTTTGATTGCGGCTCTCTCATGTGCCTTAGCGTAAAGTTCTCCACAACCTGCTGCTAAAACTTGAAAGTAAGGTTCTACTAATTAGGCGAGTCCTTGCAAATGATTTTTACCTCATGCAACCCATCACCCTCATGTAGAAGTTTCATGTTTAGGTGAGACGGGTCAGACTTGCTGAGCCTTCGTGCTCACTGCTTGTGTTTGAAGCTTTTGCAGGGTTCTATGAGGAAGGGACTCCCGAAGAGGAGACGGAACCCCAGGAGGGGAACCCCGTCGAGTGGGAGTCGTGCACGCCGCAGAGTTAGTGTGCGAGTGTGCTAGCAAGGACACGTTCGAGGGCTGAACGTGCACTTGATGCTTAGTCTACGCCCGCGAGTGTGGACTAAACTTATTTTGATGTAAACATGTTAATAAACTTGTTTATGTAATAAAGCTTCCGCTTCCGCTTTGTACCTTTGACGTGTGTTATACGGTGTTGTGCAACGCAGCACCCCTCAGCGTGATCCTGGCTCGACAGGACCAGTGGGGTCGTGTCAGCCCGGCTCGGCGGGCCGGGCTGTGGACCGCAGCAACGTCCTCTCGAAGACTCCTTCATGCGCAGGGGCTCTGATGGAGGCTTTCATTGAGAGGTCGTCAGCTGCGGCCGTGCCAGCGCGCGGTACATGGCGCAGGTCCAAGGCGAGGGAGTCTTTCTCCAACATCCGCACGTGGAGCAGATAAGCAGCTAGCTGTGGGTCATTGCAGGGGCATTCACCCTTAACTTGCTTGATAACTAGCTGGGAGTCGCCCTGCGCCAACAACTGGCGAGCGCCCAGAGACAGGACTGTCTTTTAGGCCAAAGATGAGTGCTTCATACTCTGCCAAGTTGTTGGTTGCCTTGGAATTGAGACGCACCATGTACCCAGACTGCTCCCACGATGGCATGAGGAGCAGTACGCCGGCACCGTCCCCCTGCTTTCGCGAGGAGCCGTCGAAGAAGAGCGTCCAGTGAGGCCTGGTGAATGCCGGAGCTCGGTACTTTGGTTCACCGTCTTCGCGGCACCCTGGGTCAGCCTTCGTTGGCGTCCGCTCAGCCACGAAGTCAGCCAGTGCTTGGCTCTTGGCTGTCTGACGTGGTCGGGAGCTCAGCTTGAACTCCGCCGTCTTCGGGCTGTCTTCCGGCTTCGGAAGCTGGCAGTGAGTGCCAACTCCGCCCTCCGGCTGCTCTGGCGCACTTGTCCGCCAGGCTGAAGATCTCAGAGGCATCGCAGACCTCTCTGGTTGCAAGCCACTCAAGCATCTTCTCGTCCCGGACACCGTCGAAGTGCCGCCACCACAGAAGCACTTTGAATATGCGGAATGGTGTTGCGTACCTGGGAGAACCGCTGGATGAAGGAGCGCAGCGACTCCCCAGGTTGTTGCTTGATGGCGTGGAGGTCAGGCTCCGTGCTGGGACGGGTGTAGGAGCTGCCGAAGTTGGCGATGAACTGCCGGCAGAGCCCTCCCCAGGAAGTTATGGAACCCTGAGGGAGGTCCATTAGCCAAGACCGGGTTGCGCCGGTCAAGGCGACGGGGAAGTAGTTTGGCCATGACGGCCTCATCCCCTCCTGCGGCAAGTACGGCGGTGGAGTGGATCTGGAGGAACCCCGCCGGGTTGACGCTGCCATCGTACTTCTCGGGCAGGTGCGGCCGAAACTTGCGCGGCCACCTCATGGAGCGGAGGTGGGGCTCCAGGGCCGTACATCCTGCCCCTGTTGCTGCAGGCGTTGGTGCCGCAAACGCTTGGTTTGCCGCTGGCACAGTGTACCCCAGTATGGGCAAGGCTGCGCCATAGACCGGGGGCGCCGTTTGCAGGACATATGGCTGTGGCATATGCTGCATGGCGTATGTCTGGGGCAGAGTTCGCGTGGCGAAAGTCTGCGCCTCAGGCAGGGTTGAGGCAGTCGTCATGCTGACGCCGGCCTCTTGGCTGCGACGCCTTTCTCGTCGCCGCTCGAGGAACACTCGGGCGTCTCGGCCCAGGTGGCATCGTTCCAGCTCAGTCCTCAGGTCCGTTGACGGAAGCCTGTTGGAGCTGGAATCCGCCGTCTGTCCGTCAACCGTCGGCATGCGCGTCAGCGACACAGCCGGTTGGCCGGAGCGTCGTCCCCGCCGAAGTCAAGGGTTTTCGGCGGCGACGACAAGATGGTCTACTTCGCGAATCCACTGCTGGGTCGCTGCCTGAGGCGCGTCCCCAGCAGACGGATTGTGCAGTAGCACTCTTGCAGCAGCTAGCGTACCCCCGCCGGGTACGCCCAGCGCTACTGAAGACCTGACGCTGGTTGGATCCTGCATTGCCGGGGTCGGCGCTGCCAGAGCCGGCTGCTGGCTCCCAGTGCAGGTATTGGTGCCGCGAACGCTTGGTTCGCCGCTGGCACAGTGTACCCCGGTATGGGCAAGGCTGCTCCCTAGACCGGGGACGCTGTTTGCGGGGCATATGGTTGTGGCATATGCTGCACGGCGTATGCCTGGGGCAGAGCTCGCGTGGCGAAGATCTGCCCTTCAGGCTGGGTCGAGGCCGACGTCATGCTGACACCAGCCTCTTGGTTGCGGCGCCTTTCTCGATGTCGCACGAAGAACACTCGGGCATCTTGGCCCAAGTGGCATCGCTCCGGCTCTGCCCTCAGGTCCTTCGACAGAAGCCTGGTGGAGCTGGAGTCCGCCGTCTGCTCGGCAATCATTGGCGTGCGCATCAGCGACACAGCCGGTTGGCCAGAGGGTCATCCCCGTCGAAGTCGAAGGTTTGTGGCGGCGATGACGAGACGGTCTATCTCGCGAATCCACTGCTGGGTCGCTGCCTGAAGCGCGTCCCCAGCAGGCGGATTGTGCAGTAGTGCTCTTGCTGCGGCTGGCGCACCCCCGCCGGGTACGCCCAGCGCTACTGAAGACCTGACGCTGGTTGGAGCCTGCATTGCCGGGGTCGGCGCTGCCAGAGCCGGTTGCTGGCTCCCAGTGCAGGTACTGGTGCCGCGAACGCTTGGTTGCGCCTGTCACAGTGTACCCTGGTATGGGCAAGGTTGCGCCATAGGCCAGGGACGCCGCTTGCAGAGCACATGGTTGTAGCTTATGCTGCGCGGCGTACTCCTGGGGCAGAGCTCGCGTGGCGAAGGTCTGCCCTTCAGGCTGGGTTGAGGCCGACGTCATACTGTCGCCAGCCTCTTGGATGCGACGCCTTTCTCGACGTCGCTCGAGGAACACTCGGGCATCTTGGCCCAAGCGGCATCGCTCCAGCTCTGCCCTCAGATCCATCGACAGAAGCCTGGTGGAGCTGGAGTCCGCCGTCTGCCCGTCAACCTTTGGCGTGCGCGTCAGCGACACAGCCTGGTTGACCGGAGCGTCGTCCCCGCCGAAGTCGAGGGTTTGCGGCGGTGATGACGAGGCGGTCTACTTCGCATATCCACTGCTGGATTACCGAATGAGGTGCGTCCCCAGCAGGTGGGTTGTGCAGTAGCGCTCTTGCTGCAGCTAGCGCACCCCTGTGGGGTTCGCTTATCGCTGCAGAAGATCTCATGCTGGTCGGAGCCTGCATTGCCGGGGTCGGCGCTGCCAGAGCCGGCTGCTGGCTCCCAGCTTGCGCCGACACACTCCGTCCTGAGTGTGACGACATGTACTCCACCCTGGTCACGGTTCACCGCGAACGCGGGGGAGGAGAGTTTGCCGCTGAAGGAAGCTTGGTCATCTTCGTCGGCGGAAACTCGTCGCGCAAGGGGATAAGCCCCCTTCCTGGCACGCCAAATGTCGAAGTGTTCAGTCGACACTTCCCCTGGGCCTGCACTGGGCAGCCCGCGGAGGTTCTTTTTTCGGTAGTGCTAGTCTCTAGCGGAGAGCTTGCGCAGATGGACGAGTTAGTAAGAGCTTGACACGGCGAGTTTTACGTGGTTCAGGCCGCCGGAGCGTAAAACCCTACGTCCACGGCGAGCTATGGAGCTCGCTGTATTTCTTGCTGCTCGGGGCCAGAGGCCTGAGCTTGGGGGTGAGTTACAGCTTGATAGCGTATGGCTAGCGTATGAGTTGCAAAGTGCGAACCCTTGCTATCGTTGCCTACCCGAGTCTTTTATAGTCCAAGACTCGGGTGGCTTACAAGGGGGCCCGGGACCCGACAGGTGGTCCCGGGGAGATTGTCTATCATCTACTGTATCTGCAGTTATGCCGGTAGTTGTCTCTGGCGAAGGCTTCTGAGTCTTCGTCGTCTTGCAGCCCTGCCCATGCCGCATGCTAGTCGTAGTGGTTGATGACGGCGCAGGCGGCATGGGATGTCTTGTCGTTGTGTTTTCTGGCTGGCAGGTTCTGACACCGCGCGCCAGTCTGTGATGCGACTGGGTGCAACGGCACCTGACAGAGGTGTGCTCCACGTCTCCGCGTCTTGGGAAGACGCGGGCCTTGAATACCTTGTGCGGGCAAGGTATGGGGCGTCTTTACGCCCGCTGCCTATCGCTCGGGGGCAGGCAGCGCCGTTCTGCTGGCCACGTGGCGGGCCTGGAGCCCTCCTCAGAGGAGAGGGGGTGTCCGGCCCCGCGGGACACGTGGAGCCTTCGTACCTCTCCCCGCGGAGGGGGAGGTTCGTATTCTGTCGGACATGTGGCGGGCCCGGAGCTCCTCTCTGAGGAGAGGGAGGTCCGGCCCCGCCAGATACGTGGCACCTTCGGACCTCTCTCCCGTGGAGGGGGAGGTCCGGCTTCTGTATGCCACATGGCGAGCCCGGAGCTCTCCTCTGAGGAGAGGGAGGTCCGGCCCCGCTGGACGCGTGGCGCCTTCGGAGCTCTCCCTGCGGAGAAGGGCGAGTTTCTTAGGCATTTTCCCCCTGTGCGCGGGGGTACCCCATATCGCGGGTACCGACAGTTGTACATCCTCACGTTGGCGATGGTGGGGGCCACCAAGAGCGGTAGTTGGCCGGCCCCAGCAATGTTCCTGGGGCAGTTGGTGGCATCGAAGCTGATGGGGGTTCCCATCCACCTGAGGTGCGGTGCTGCACTCGGGAGGGGAGCCACCGACGCTACCGCTAGGCGCAAGGCCTTAGCCACGCTTCGGGACGACGGGTCAGCGGACCCACCATAGATGACGTAGAGCATCTTCCGGTGCTCGTCATCACTGGAGCTGGAGCTCTCATGATTGCGCACCGCCTTCACGGCGCGCTGAAGCCCCTGGAATTCCGCCTGGTGGCCGACGTTGTCTGGGGCGTCGACCTTCTGGTTGCCCTCCCTTTGACGGTAGGGTGGGGCATCAGTTAGAAGCTGCTTCCCTTTCTGGAAGCGCTCCGCGAGCTTCTGGATTTCCCGGCACTCGGCGGCAGTGTGGTAACTGGTGCCGTGCACGGGGCATAGCTCGCCCTGGCCTCCGTCTGGAGCCGGTGACTGTCGCGGCCTTTTGTCAGGGCGCGGCCCCCGAGCTCCACTGGGCACCGGTGCTGCGGCAACAGGGGCCGCGGATGGCGGTTTCATCTTGCTACCGCCCCTGTTCTTGATCTTCCTGCCGCTTCCATAAGAAGCGGCGCCAGATCCTGGCTGGCCCCCTGGCTCGGAAGCTGGCAGTGAGTGCCAGCTCCGACCTTCGGCTGCTCTGGCACACTTGTCCGCCAGGCTGAAGAGCTCTGAGACGTCGCGGACCTCCCTAGTCGCGAGCTTCTCGAGCATCTTCTTGTCCCGAATGCCTTGTCGGAACGCCACTACCACAGAAGCGTTCTGGATGTGTGGGATGGTGTTCCGCACCTGGGAGAACCGCTGGATGAAGGAGCGCAGCGACTCCCCTGGTTGTTGCCGGATGGCGTGGAGGTCGAGCTCCGTGCCAGGCCGGGTGTAGGAACTGCCGAAGTTGGCGACGAACTGCCGGCAGAGTTCTCCCCAGGAGGTTATGGAATCCTGGGGTAGGTTCATGAGCCAAGACCGGGCTGGGCCGGTCAAGGCAATGGGGAAATAGTTGGCCATGACGGCCTCATCCCCTCCTGCGGCAAGTATGGCGGTGGAGTAGATCTGGAGAAACTCCGCTGGGTTGACGCTGCCATCATACTTCTCGGGCAGGTGCGGCCGAAACTTGCGCGGCCACCTCGCGAAGCGAAGGTGGGGTGCAAGGGCCGCACATCCTGCTCCTGTTGCCGCAGGTATTGGTGTCGCGAACGCTTGGTTCGCACCTGGCACAGTGTACCCCGGTATGGGCAAGGCTGCGCCCAAGACCGGGGATGCCGTTTGCAAAGCATATGGCTGTGGCATATGCTGCGCGGCGTATGCCTGGGGCAGAGTCCGCGTGGCGAAGATCTGCTCTTCAGGTTGGGTCGAGGCCGACGTCATGCCGTCGCCAGCCCCTTGGATGCGACGCATTTCTCGACGTCGCTCGAGGAACACCCGGGCATCTTGGCCCAAGTGGCATCGCTCCAGCTCTGCACTCAGGTCCGTTGAAGGAAGCCTGGTGGAGCTGGAGTCCGCCGTCTGCCTGTCAACAGTTGGCGTGCGCGTCAGCGACACAGCCGGTTGACCGGAGTGTCGTCCCCGCCGAAGTCGAGGGTTTGCGGCGGCGACGACGAGGCGGTCTACCTCGCGTATCCACTGCTGGGTTGCTGAATGAGGTGCGTCCCCAGCAGGTGGGTTGCGCAGTAGCGCTCTTGCTGCAGCTAGCGCACCCCCGTGGTGTACGCTCAGCACTGCAGAAGATCTGACGCTGGTTGGAGCCTGCATTGCCGGGGTCGGCGCTGCCAGAGCCGGCTGCTGGCTCCCAGCTTGCGCCGACACACTCCGTCCTGAGTGTGTCGACATGTACTCCCCACTGGTCACGGTTCGCCGCGGACGCGGGGGAGGAGAGTTTGTCGCTGAAGGAAACTTGGTCATCTTCGTCGGTGGAAACTCGTCGCGCAAGGGAAAAGCCCCCTTCCTGGCGCGCCAAATGTCGAAGTGTTCGGTCGACACTTCCCCCGGGCCTGCACTGGGCAGCCCGCGGAGGTACTTTTTTCGGTGGGGCTAGTCGCTTGCGGAGAGCTTGAGCGTATGGACGAGTTAGGAAGAGCTTCACACGCCGAGTTTTACATGGTTCAGGCCGCCGGAGCGTAAAACCCTACGTCCACGGCGAGCTATGGAGCTCGCTGTATTGCTTGTTGCTCAGAACCGGGGTCCTGAGCTTGGGGATGACTGAAGTCTGTCGTATGAGTTGCGGGAGTGCGAACCCAGGGTGCAGATGGCTAGAGTGCGAACCCTTGCTAACGTTGCCTACCCGAGCCTTTTATAGTCCAAGGCTTGTGTGGCTTACAAGGGGGGCCAGGGACCCGACAGGTGGTCCCGGGGAGATTGACTGTTATCTACCGTATCTGCAGTTATGCCGGTAGTTGTCTCTGGCGAAGGCTTCTGAGTCTTCGTCTTGTCGCCCTGCCCATGCCGCATGCTAGTCGTAGTGGTTGATGACGGCGGGGGGCGGCATGGGATGTCTTGTCGCTGCGTTTATTGGCTGGCAGGCTCTGACACCGCGCGCCAGTCTGTGATGCGACTGGGCGCAACGGCACCTGACGGAGGCGTGCTCCTCGTCTCCGCGTCTTGGGAAAGCGCGGGCCTTGAATACCTTGTACGGGCAAGGTATGGGGCGTCTTTACGCCCGCTGCCTACTGCTCGGGGGCAGGCAGCGCTGTTCTGCTGGCCACGTGGTGAGCCCGGAGCCCTCCTCAGTGAAGAGGGAGGTCCGGCCCCACAGGACACGTGGAGCCTTCAGACCTCTCCCCGCGGAGGGGGAGGTCCGGCTTCTGTTGGCCACGTGGTGAGCCCGGAGCTCCTCTCTGAGGAGAGGGAGGTCCGGCCCCGCTGGACGCGTGGCGCCTTCAGACCTCTCCCCGCGGAGGGGGGAGGTCCGGCTTCTGCAGGCCACGTGGCGAGCCCGGAGCTCTTCTCTGAGGAGAGGGAGGTCCGGCCCTGCCGGACGCGTGGCGCCTTCGGAGCTCTCCCTGCGGAGAAGGGCGAGTTCCTTAGGCATTTTCCACTGTGCGCGGGGGTACCCCATATCGCGGGTACCGACAGATGTCCAAACACTTGTCCTAGTTGCTGGCCTGCTCGTGTCTTATCCCGGACGTTATGAACAAGACAGCAAGAAGTATGAATGATAAGGACAATAATTGAGCAGGAACAATTGCACCACAAGGCATAATAACACACCCAAGTTTTGATATTTGTGCTCCTCTTCACAAATTTTCTTTTCTATATTTTTTCTTTGATTTTTTTATATCTGCCATGAAATCAGGAGCACTAATATACACGTCGCACAAATTTTCAGCTCACATGAAAAAAAGAAGATGTGGACAACAGAAATTCAATATGTTTCTTTATGATTATTGTTGAGCCTTTAGATATCAAATAATCAATCTTCCAAAGTGAATCTGGGCAATGTAATTTAACCCAATGCCAAGGTTATGGCTGTTTTAAGACAGCACCACAGGATTACGTTTTTGGTGGAGCTGAATTGGAAACGGTGGTGAGAAAAAAATTGGATAAGATGGTGACAACGTGTGGGATGGTGTGCGTATATCAAGGAGGATAAACTCACGTAATATGTGATGAAAACTGAAGAACATGGATAACCCTAGCACAATGAATAGTTATGGTGATCGATTTGATAACGATTGTGGCAGCTACGGTTTTGATGGAATGCAGCGGATGGAATAACAAAGTAGGAACAAAACACGATTAAACCAGCAACAAAACATGAACTAGGACACAAATTCAACACTACGGACTCGAAAACAGAATTGTGCAAAAGGCTAAACCTGGTCTGGGATGGGTAAACCTATGACTATAATTTTTTTTGGCTTTTTCATCGACGATAGGACGAGTTCAAGATAAACAAAACTAGGGGAAGGCGAACCTGACGGTGCGCCTAAAGCTCTGATTACCACTTGATGTGTACAGGGGTCCCGATCTTCCAAAAGGTTCTGATAACTCTCGATTTGGTGGAGACTTGACACAAATCGATCCGGCTTCCGAACAACACATTCTGAACCCTGCAATCGCAGCACCACGTCTCCTCAGGTTATCAACCGATATTGCGCGGTTGACCTCGCCAAGAAGGCTAGTCCTTGCCTGTGAATCGAAGAACACAAGCAAGAACAAGAAAGAATGCAACCAAATTGCTGAAAGATATGAAGCACTCAAGTTGGGGTCTCACAAACCGATGAACGGCGAAACTATTCTTGACAGAATAATCTAAGCAAAACCCCGCTGTTTGTGACGCGGCTAGGGGGTATAAAGGAGTTGGAGGACGACCAGGGGGGTGCTGGGGTCGTGACCTAACACTAAGACATGTACATATTGGACTCCCAATGGCCCAACTAGGAGATGCAACACCCTGACAGACTCTAAACTTTATATTGTTTCGAAGTTTCCCTTCGACTCCAAGGGAATTTTGACGTGGGGCCAGTTCCATTGGAAAGTTTATACTCTCAGCTTTCCGTGCATATGTAGAACGTAAAAAACGGAGTCTGTATGCCTCCTGTGCATCCATTTTAAGGTGGACTGCTCCTAGGCCCGAGTTGGACTCGAGTTTGAGTTGGGCTCGGTCTCTAACTTCCTGTTGGCATATTTTCTGGTCCCCCACGCCTCCAAACCCCTCTCTATGTATCTCCATGTCCTCTCCTTGGTTCCTCTAAATTTAATTGTCATGCTCGAGCTCTAGTAATTGGACCTTGCATGTGTACCATGTGAGTGTTGTGTATATCTGCAGGAGTGATGTCCACATCAGTGCCCAAACAATTGGTCACACCTACCAGGGGGCCACTACGGGACCGCGCAAGACCGGAGCTCCAACGCAAGACCGGAGGATCCGGACCTCGCCCCCTCCGCAGGGGCGGGCTCCGGAGGCCCCACGTGTCCGGCGGGGCCGGAGCTCCACTCTCCTCAGACGGTAGCTCCGGGCCCGCCATGTGGCCGGCAGAGCCGAGCCTCGCCCCCTTCGCAGGGGTGAGCTCCGAAGGATCCACGTGTCCCGCGGGGTCGGACCTCCATCTTCTCAGAAGAGAGCTCTGGGCCCGCCACGTGGTCGGCAGATCCGGACCTCCCCGTTCTCACGGGGCGAGCTCCAAAGACCCCTGGGGCCCTTAACTCAATAAGGACCCGAGGAAGGTGTCTGTGCAAGGCTTCAAGATTGGTGAAGGCCTCTGAGTACCTTGCAGAGCTAAGGACTCGGCCAGGCCAAACCAAGAAGAAGATAAAAGTACACAGACACGGAAAACAACAAGAGTCTATTCACTCAAGGATCCACGAGCTGGACTACAGACTCGACAAAAGAAAAAAAGAAAAGATACAAGCCCTAGGATTCCCCAGGCTCACGCCGGAACCTAGAGGCTACAAGGGCGGCTACATCTCCGACTTCAGCCCTAGCGGCTTCCTCCCGGTCCACGGTGGGGCCCCGCATCGCTGGCTCTAGTGAGAAGGAGGGATCCCGGCTCCGGAAGCACGCCAGCACGTGCGTAGCAACCTCCGTCGCTAGGCCCCGTCCCTCTGCCTCGAGCTCACCGGCGACCACCGCTTCAAGCCTGTTCAGCTTGGCGCCGATGGACTCGAGCGCGGGGATCACCTCGGCCACCTTCTGCGCTGAGGCCGCTGCCTTCACTGGGCTGAAGCAAAGAGGGACCAGGGCGGACCCTGCCTGGTCGACGAAGCTCGAGACTGCCCGGGCCTTGGAGGACTGCGAGGCCAGGAGCTCCTCCATCTCGCGGAGGGCTGCCAGCAGGGCGTCGAGGCCCCCCTCAGAGAATTCCTTCTCCTTGGTTGCCAGCGAGATTGCCCGAAGCTGGAGACTCTGGGCAAGCTGCTCCAACTCCGAAGCCCTGAAGTCGGCTGCCAGCTCCCGATCCAGGGCCGCCTGGTGCTTCCGGGAGACCTGCTCCTCCCTCGCGACCAAGTCTGCCTTCCGGGTCTCCAGCTCCTTGGCTCGGGCCCTCAGGTCGCCCTCGCCAGCCGCCAACCGTGCGGCGATCTTCTCCGCCTCAGCCGCCGCAGTGCGCTCCTGGTCCGCGATGGCGCGCTCACAGCGCTCCAGCTTCCGACTCAGCTCCTCCAAAGAGGAGAGACGCTCATCGGCCTGAGCGTGAGACTCACGGGCCTCCTTGTGGAGCCGCTGAGTCTCAGAGTACAGGCGGTCGACGGCCCTCTTTTGACGATCAAGGAGCGCCTCCATGACCTCGAGAGACGCCCGCCTCGAGTCAAGCTCCTCCCTGACCTCCTCGGTCCGCTCCTTCAAGAGGCGCCCCTAGGTGAGGAGGCGATCCCTCTCTTCTGCCTGCCCCTCCCGCTCGCGACCGAGTACGGCCAGAACCTGCCGAACGCTCATCTGGGCGAGCTCGAGGGCGTCCGCCAGGGGCAGCGGGGCGGCAGAGGCCGAAGCTGCACCCCCGACTTCCTCCATCACGTTGTCTTCAGGAGGAGTTGACGCCCCGGCGAACGGGATAAGGCGCCGATCAGGAGAAGTCGGCACAGGAGCAGGCTTGCTCCCGGTGCACCGCGGTTCGCTGCCCGCCGTAGGGCCTGTGGCAGCTTCTCCCGCTTTGACAACAGGAGGCAGGACACCGCCAGCCGGTCCCGCCAAACCTTCAGCAACAGCCGGCTCCCGAGCTAGTGAAGGGAGACGAACGGGAGGTGTCGCCGCTGCCGCAGGAGCCGGGCCGACTGGCGCAGAAGGAGCCTGCGCCGGCTTGGTGTGATGCCCTCAATTCTGTTGAAAACCACGGAACCGAGAACTAATGCATATGTGTGCCAGGATGTTCATCACACATACACATACAATTCCACAAACTGAATTCAGATTTATATATTACTACGAATAACAGAGTTTATTACAATCACCTCATGAGTCTTGGACTCATGCTTACAGCGGAAGTCTTATTTCTATGGAGCGGAAGTCTTTATTTAAATGCGGAAGCAAAAACTAATGCGGGAGCAAAACTAAGCAGAAGTGGCTCCATCTCTACTCCCTCCAGAGGCAAGGTTGAGAACAGATCACACGCCATAA
Source organism: Neostapfia colusana (assembly GCA_030760725.1). NCBI lineage: Eukaryota > Viridiplantae > Streptophyta > Magnoliopsida > Poales > Poaceae > Neostapfia > Neostapfia colusana. Next base: position 21,214,795 of record JASWHV010000017.1, on the reverse strand, counting down.
TGCTCTACCCGGTCTTCATAGTAGTCTTCTCTTGCTGTTGATGAAGAAATAATAATGCAAGTTTGAGCACAATGATGTACTCAGCAAGTGCGGGAATAACACATGATATGCAGCTCATAAACAAGGTAGGTATAAAAAGCTTATTTGCAGAAAAGCAGATTTATAAAATCATGACAAAACAGCAACTTAACTTTAGATGAATGTAGTCCCAGCATGTACTAAATTACCAACATACCTCCATCACTTCCCGTGTTCCATCCGAACATTAACCAATCATTTACTCATACTCACGAATACCTCCTCGTATTCGCTACCATCTCATCTCATAAAACAACCTCGTCTCGTACTGAGACCAATCTCATGTCATGACCCACCAGTCATGCAACCATCTCATCTCATAAAACAACCTCGTCTCGTACTGAGACCAATCTCATGTCATGACGCACCAGTCATGCAACCATCTCATCTCCCGGACTCCACAGTCCCAAAACAAACCATAATCAAAATCCATAACCAAGAACCTTCCCAATAACCATCCCAGTAAACATCCCATCTAATCATGGCAGTTTAGCCAGGTGCTTATGACCGTAAGCTCAGCTATCAAGATAGTTTTAATAACTCTGCAGAGTTTGCACCTCTCTACCCACAAGTTTGTGATTTTGTCACCCGTCGGCGACTGCAGAACCTCCATTATACCAGTACACAACCGTCGGTGTATGGTCAAGAGATCACAAAATAGCCTTTACAAAGGGGTTACTAGATGTATGGACTCACTAAGGTTTCACCGGCAGGCTAGAATCTCCAATTCTCCCAACCACGGGCCCCCTCTTGTGCCATGCAGTTCCCAGGGCAGTCCTCACTTGACTGCCATTACCCGCGCCTTCCACAGTCCATAACACTCTAGCAACTTACCTAATTACTCAGCTAAGCCGCACCCATACTTGGCCTTGTGGTGGCACTGTTATCCTGGCATGTGCATGCATGAACCGGTCCTTAGATCTACGGCAAGCAAAACCACCATCTCGTGCTACCTCATTCACAAACCCAGGCTTGCCTAGATCTCCCCCGATCCATGTTCATTATTAACATCAGTTTCTTTTTATCAATACGAGTGCAGTTAGCTATGTATCTCGCTTCCCAATCCCATGGACTCAGCGAAGCATAAAGCAAAAACCATACCCGACTCATAAACTTCCCAGGCGACAAGGGTGGTTTAATCAAAACTAGTAAACTCCTATAAAAGGGTTCCCCATCATGTTTGACTCAGTACGCACACCTTTTTGCAAATCAAAACAGTTTTACACAAAACATAGGATCAACATGGTCAAGGAGCACTTGCCTTGTTCTTGCGGTTCCGGTTGTTCTCGATTCTCAAAATCTTGTTGCTGCAGCTCGTCGTAGACAGCTTCCTGGATCTGTCCTGCTATGTAGGATTCACGTGCATACAAAATTCAAAGCAATCAATATCATGCACAAACCCTAAACTAGATGCGATGATGCACATGCATGCTATCCTACGATTAGTTTTATTAGATTGATCTGTTGTTCTTGCATGGCTTGCATGGTCAGAGGTTTTCGGATCAAAGATGAACGTGGCGATGATCTTGTCTTTAGATCAAACTGATCATCGAGTGTTCTGCCCACGAAAAGCCTTGTGTTCGAAAGGAATCGAAGAACAGATGCAAAGAGATGAACACAATGATGTCGTAAGGTGGTATTGAAGTCCTACCTCACGCTCTTCTTTTCTTCGGGGTCCTCCTCAGACCGCTTGGTACTCCTCCGATGATCTCCCTTGTTGCGCTTTGGCGATGTTTTGCTCGGTGAGTTAGGGCTAGGGCTCTAAGTCGTCGGCTCAGGAGTTGAAAGAGAAGTTCGTGGTTTCGGCCAGAGGTTTTGGGTTCTATTTATAATCAGGAAGAGAAGAGTCCTAATCTGATTGGATCCCGAATAAGAGTCTCACTCAGATTCTTGTTAGATCCTGACGTCTTATCTTCGGTAACATTGTGGAGTTTAGATCGGTTTCTGTTGCGTGCCTGTATCTTTACGCGTAAAAACCGCTCCAGACTCGTTACCTCTGTGGTGAAGAGCTCCGGAAGCTCCACGTGTCCTTCCGAGCCTGGTATCTCTTTTCCCGCAGGGACGAGCTCCAGTTGTGCCGCGTGTCAATCGATCGAGACCCCCCTCTTCTTCGGAGGTGAGCTCCGCGCACGCCACGTGTGGGTGCCGGTCATTCCGCTCTCCTTTCCTCAGGGACATGCCTCGAGGTCGACATGTGTTTAGCTGCGACGGGCCTTTCGGAGATAAGCTCCGGTGGCGACACGTGTTCGATAGACCCGGACTTCTCTGAGATGAGCTCCGTGATTGACACGTATCCCGCGCGACGGTCCTCTTATTTCCGCGAGGACTAGCTCCGGGGATGACATGAGTCCTGCGGAAATGCCTTCGCTTCTTCTGCAGAGGCTAGCTCCGTGGGCAACGCGTGTCCCACAGGGTCGAACCTTTTTCCAATTGCGGAGGTGTCCCCCGAGCCTGCCACGTAGCCAGCTTGGCGGCGGCCTCCCCTCCCCCCCCCCCATTTTGCAGGGATGAGCCCCGATCACGCCACGTGGCCTGCTGGCCGTGGAAGTTGCCTTCGGCGCTCTATGAAGGCTTTATTGGCTATTCTTTTGATAATTTTCTCTGCTCCTATTTTTTTTTATTAAAATGTTTCCTTTTTCATAGGACACGAGCATATGCTGACAACCAAGATGAGGGTGTCACAAATCTACCCCCCTTAAATTGAATCTCGCCCTCGAGATTCGTTAGTAGAAAATAGATGGGGAAATTCTGCCTTGATATCCTCTTCTCGCTCCCATGTGGCTTCAGCTTCAGTGTGATGGCTCCATTGTACCTTGCACCATCAAATCACCTTGTTTCGGGTGACCCTTTCCTTTACGTCCAAGATTCAGACAGGGTGTTCTGCGTAAGTCAGGTCCTCTTGAAGTTCAAGTTCTCCCATTGACACTTGTTCCTCTGGCATTCTCAAGCACTTCTTGAGCTGGGATACATGAAACACGTCATGTACGTCGGAGAGGTGGTTTGGGAGCTGTAGTTGATAGGCTACTTCTCCTCGCTTGTCCAGAATCTTAAATGGTCCGATGTAGCGAGGTGCTAGCTTGCCTTTGACGTTAAAACGTTGTTGGCCTCGGATAGGTGATACCTTAAGGTATACGAAGTCTCCCACTTCAAAGGTCAACTTCCTACGTCTATTGTCTGCATAACCTTTTTGTCGTGACTGGGCAGCCTTTAAGTTCTCCCGTATCGTTTGGACCTGCTTTTCGGCTTCTTGTAGTACTTCGGGTCCAAACACCTGGTTCTCTCCAGTTTCGTTCCAGAACAGTGGCGTTCTACACCGTCTACCATATAAGGCTTCGAAAGGCGACATCTTCAAGCTAGCTTGATAGCTGTTGTTATAGGAGAACTCGGCATACGGTAAACTCCTATCCCACTACGCCCACGTTTCAAGGCGCAAGCTCTCAACATGTCCTCCAAAATTTGGTTCGTCCTTTCGGTTTGCCCATCTGTTTGTGGGTGATAGGCGGAGCTAAAATCCAGTCGTGTACCCATGGCTTTCTGCAGCTTCCTCCAGAATCTAGAGGTAAACTGAGAACCTCGATCTGAGACTATCCTCTCCGGAACTCCGTGACGGCACACGATCTGCTCCATGTACAATTCTGCCAATTGTGCAACGTTGTAACTGGTCTTTACCGGAAGAAAATGGGCGGTTTTCGTTAACCGGTCCACAATGACCCAGATGGAGTCATATCCTGACTGAGTACGTGGCAATCCGACGATGAAGTCCATACTAATGTCCTCCCATTTCCATTCAGGTATTTTTAGAGGTTGCAACAATCCAGCAGGTTTTTGATGTTCGGCTTTCACCCATTGGCATGTGTCGGTACCTGAGATATGGGGTACCCCCGCGCACAGGGTAAAATGCCTAAGGTACTCGCCCTTCTCCGCAGGGAGAGCTCCGAAGGCGCCACGCGTCCGGCGGGGCCGGGCCTCCCTCTCCTCCGAGGAGAGCTCCGGGCCCGCCACGTGGCATACAGAAGCCGGACCTCCCCCTCCGCGGGATAGAGGTCCGAATACGCCACGCGTCCAGCGGGGCCGGGCCTCCCTCTCCGCAGAGGAGAGCTCCGGGCCCGCCACGTGGTATACAGAGGCTGGACCTCCCCCTCCGCGGGGAGAGGTCCGGAGGCTCCACGTGCCCCGCAGGCCGGACCCTTCTCACCTTAGAAAAGGGCTCCGGACCCGCCACGTGTCCAGAAGAACGGTGCTGCCTGTCCCCAAGCGGTAGGCGGCGGGCGTAAAGGCACCCCACACCTTGCCCGTACAAGGTATTCAATGCCCGCGTCTTCCCAAGACGCGAAACGCGGAGCACGCGTCTGTCAGGTGCCGTTGCGCCCAGTCGCATCACAGACTGGCGCGCGGTGTCAGAACCTGCCAGCCAATAAACGCCGCGACAAGACATCCCATGCCGCCTGCGCCGTCATCAACCGCTACGACTAGCACGCGGCATGGGCAGGGCGGCAAGTTAAAGACTCAGAAGCCTTCGCCAGAGGCAACCACCGGCGTAACTACAGATACGGTAGATAATAGGCAATCTTCCCGGGACCACCTGTCGGGTCCCGGCTTCCCTTGTAAGCCGCCCGAGCCTTGGACTATAAAAGGCTCGGTTAGGCGTCGATAGCAAGGGTTCGCACTTTGCAACTCATACGCTAGCCATACACTCTCAAGCTGTAACTCACCCCCATGCTCAGGCCTCCGGCCCTGAGCAGCAAGCAATACAGCGAGCTCCATAGCTCGCCATGGACGTAGGGTTTTACGCTCCGGCGGCCTGAACCACGTAAAACTCGCCGTGTCAAGCTCTCGCTAACTCGTCCATCCGCGCAAGCTTTCCGCTAGGAGACTAGCCCCGCCGAAAAATGAACATCCGCGGGCTGCCCAGTGCAGGCCCGGGGGAAGTGTTGATCGCACACTTCGACATTTGGCGCGCCAGGTAGGGGCCTTTTCCCCTAGCGCGACGAGTTTCCGCTGACGAAGATGACCAAGCTCCCTTCGGCGGCAAGCTCACCTCCCCCGCCTCCCCGGCGAACCGCGACCAGGGGGGAGTACAAGCCAACACACTCGCGACGGAGTGTGTCAGTACAAGCTGGGAGCCAGCAACCGGCTCTGGCAGCGCCGACCCCGGCAATGCAGGCTCCAACCAGCGTCAGATCTTCAGTAGCGCCGGGCGTACCCGGAGGGGGTGCGCTAGCTGCAGCAAGAGCGCTACTGCACAATCCGCCCGCTGGGGACGCGCCTCAGACAGCAACCCAGCGGTGGATTCTCGAGGTAGACCGTCTCGTCGTCGCTGCCGCAAGCCCGCGACTCCGGCGGAGACGACACTCTGACCAGCCGGCCGTGTCGCTGATACGCACGCCGATGGTTGACGAACAGACGGCAGATTCCAGCTCTGCCAGCCCTCAATCGATGGATCTGAGGACAGAGCTGGAGCGGTGTCGCTCGGATCAAGATGCCCGGATATACCTCGAGCAACGCCGAGAAAGGCGTCGCTACCAAGAGGCTGACGACAGCATGACGTCAGCCTCGACCCAGCCTGAAGAGCAGACCTTCGCCATGCGATCTCTGCCCCAGGTCTGCGCCGTGCAGAATATGCCACAGTCATATGTACTGCAGATGGCGCCCCCGGCCTCTGGTGCAGCTTTGCCCGTACCAGGGTACACTGTGCCTAGTGCGAACCCAGCGTTCGCGGCACCAGAACCTGCGGTGACAGAAGCAGGGTGTGCAGCCCTCGCGCCCCATCTTCACTTTGCGAAGTGGCCGCGCAAGTTTCGGCCACACCTGCCCGAGAAGTACGACGGCAGCGTCAACCCGGCGGAGTTCCTCCAGATCTACTCCACCGCCGTACTTGCCGCAGGAGGGAATGAAGCCGTCATGGCCAACTACTTCCCTGTCGCCTTGACCGGTCCAGCCCGGTCTTGGCTCATGAACCTCCCCCAGGGTTCCGTCACCTCCTGGGGAGATCTTTGCCGACAGTTCGTAGCCAACTTCGGCAGCTCCTACACCCGGCCTGGCACGGAGCTCGACCTCCACGCCGTCCAGCAGCAACCTGGGGAGTCGCTGCGCTCTTTCATCCAGCGGTTCTCCCAGGTGCGGAACACCATCCCACACATTCAAAATGCTTCTGTGGTGGTGGCGTTCCGGCAAGGCGTCCGGGACAGGAAGATGCTCGAGAAGCTCGCGACCAGGGAGGTCCGCGACGTCTCAGAGCTCTTCAGCTTGGCAGACAAATGCGCCAGAGCAGCCGAAGGACGGAACTGGCACTCGCTGCCATCCTCCGAGTCAGGGGGACTGCCCGGATCTAGTCCTACTCCCTGTGGAGGCAGCAGGAAGGCCAAGAACCGAGGTAGAAGCAAGATAGAGTCACCAACCGCAGCCCCAGTCGTCACTGCAGCGACGCTCGGTGGGGCTCGGGGGCCGCGCCCCGACAAGAAGCAGCGAAGATCACCAATCCCAGAAGGTGATAAAGACAATATGTGCCCCGTGCACGGCAGTTGTCGCCACACTGCTGCCGAGTGCCGGGAGATCCGAAGGCTCGCAGAGCGCTTCCGCAAGGAGAAGCGGCAGCGGGCTGATGCCCTGCCCTTCCGTCCAAAGGAAGATGAGCAGAGGGTGGATGTTCCAGACAACATCGACCACCCAGAGGAGATCCAGGAGCCTCTGCGTATCGTGAAGGCGGCACGCAATCACGAGGATTCCGGCTCCAGCGACGATGAGCGTCGGAAGAAGCTCTACGTCATATACGGCGGGTCCGCCGACCCCTCGTCCCGAAGCGCAGTCAAGACTCTGCGCCGAGCGGTAGCGTCGGTGGCGCCACTCCCAAGTGCTGCACCGCACCTAAAGTGGATGGGGACCCCCATCAGCTTTGATGCCACCGACTGCCCCAGGAACATGGCTGGGGCCGGCCAACTACCGCTCCTGGTGGCCCCTACCATCGCCAACGTGAGAATGTACCACGTTTTGGTGGATGGAGGGGCTGGGCTGAACCTCATCAGCCGTGCAGCTTTCCAGAAGCTGCAAATCCCGATGGCCAAGCTCACCCCGTCGAGCCCGTTCTCAGGGGTAGGGCCGGGACAGGTTATCCCCTACGGCAACATTAGTCTCCCGGTGACCTTTGGGGCTCCGGACAGCTATCGAACAGAGTACAATCTGTTCGACGTAGCGGAGATAGACCTCCCCTTCAAAGCCATAATCGGCAGACCAGCCCTGTACCGGTTCATGGCTGTAGCCCATTACGGCTACCTTGTCCTGAAGATGCCGACACCGACAGGTGTTCTCAGGATTCGAGGGGACCGCACTGCTGCAGTGTCGGCCCTGGAGAAGATCCAAGCACTCGCAACAGCTGGGGCATCAACCCCCGGCAATAAGGAGTCGGACCAGCTCCGCCCGAACGCACGTCACCGTGCTTCCACCACAGCACCCCGGGTGCAACCTCTCGACGAGGGCGGCGTCCCCTTAAAGGTCGTCCAAGTCGGCGCCGAAGCTACCCAGACCACCCGGGTAGCCGGGGGTCTGGATAGTAAATAGGAAGGCGCGCTCGTCACCTTCCTCCGGCACAACGTCGATGTGTTTGCATGGCAGCCGTCGCAGATGCCGGGGATCCCCAGGAAGGTGATCGAGCACCACTTGAAAGTCTTCCCCGACGCCCGGCCGGTTCAACAGAAGCCCCGCTAGCAGTCCATCGAGCAGCAAAACTTCATCCGTGAAGAAGTCAAGAAGCTGCTGGACGCTGGCTTCATACGGGAAGTCCACCACCCCCGATGGTTGGCGAACCCCTTCGTTGTCCCGAAGGCTGGCGGGAAGCTCCGGATGTGCATCGACTACACCAGTCTAAATAAGGCATGTCCTAAAGATCCATTCCCTCTCCCTAGAATAGATCAAATAGTAGACTCAACGTCAGGCTGTGATATGCTGTGCTTCCTAGACGCCTACTCGGGTTTCCATCAGATCCCCATGTCTAGGGAGGACGAGGAGCACACCTCCTTCATCACAGTAGACGGCCTTTATTGCTATGTGTCTATGCCTTACGGCCTAAAGAATGCACTCCCCACCTTTGTGCGGGCAATGCACAAAACCTTTGGGGAGTTAATAAGAGACCTGGTTGAGGTGTATGTCGATGACATAGTTGTCAAGGTCAAGCAGGGTCCGTCCCTGCTAGATAACCTAGCTTTAGTCTTTGACAAGTTGCGCTCTACGCGCACCAAGGTGAACCCAGATAAATGTGTGTTCGGCGTGTCCTCTGGGAAGCTCTTAGGGTCCCTGGTCTCGCACCGAGGGATTGAGGCCAACCAAGAGAAGATCAAGGCCATCGACTTGATGCGGCCCCCTGCCCGCGTCAAGGATGTCCAGAAACTCACGGGATGTCTAGCCGCGGTGAGTCGGTTTATACCGAGGCTAGCAGAGCGGGCACTCCCTTTCTTTAAGCTCCTGCGCAAGTCAGGCCCTTTTGCCTGGACTGACGAAGCAGAAGAGGCTTTCCAGGAGTTGAAGCGACTCCTGACGACCCTACCAATCATGGTAGCCCCTGAGCCCGGAGAGCACCTGTTGTTCTACATCGCGGCAACAAGTGAAGTAGTAAGTATGGTCCTCGTCGCAGAGCGGCCGGACCCCTCATCTTCACAACCTGCTCCGGTAGCAGAAGACAGACGCCAGGAGGCCCCACAGGACCAAGACGGTCTCCCGGGCCTCCAAGGCAACCTCCCGGAGGTCCAGGTCGGCCTCCCGGAGGTCCTGGGCAGTCTCCCGGACCTCCAAGATAAACCCCCGGGGGCCCTGCGGGACCCCCCGGGGGCCAAATGGGACCTCCCAGAGGTCCCCCAAGACCCCCCGGAGCTCCCGGACAATCAAGATAGCTTAAGTGCCTCCGGGTCCCAGCTCCCGGAGGCCCCCGTGGGTCCACCCACCTCCAGTGGGCCAGGGCCAATGGACGAGGACCTCCCAGGCCTGAGAAAGAGGGTTCGAACCGTCCAGAGGCCTGTCTACTACATCAGCGAAGTACTTCATGATGCCAAGACAAGGTACCTGGAAGTCCACAAGCTGCTGTATGCGGTGCTCGTGGCCTCCAGAAAGCTCCGCCATTACTTCCAGGCCCACCGGGTCTCGGTAGTCACCTCGTATCCACTGAAGACAATTCTTCACAGCCCCCATGCGACTGGCAACGTTGCTAAATGGGCGGCGGAGCTGGCGGAGTTTGAGCTGGACCTCCTCCCACGCCATGCAGTCAAGAGACAAGCACTGGCTGACTTTGTGGCGGAGTGGACATCAACGGAAACTAACCCAGGGGGCCATGGGGGTGGAGAACCGGAGCACCAAGCTCCGGTCTTCACCGAACCCCACTGGACACTCTTCTTCGACGGCTCCTCGCGAAAGTAGGGGGCCGGTGCCGGCGTACTGCTCCTCATGCCATCGGGGGAACAGTTTGGGTATATGGTGCGTCTCAATTTCAAGGCAACCAACAACATGGCGGAGTATGAAGCACTCATCTTTGGCCTGCAGACAGCCCTGTCTTTAGGCGCTCGCCAGTTGTTGGCACAGGGCGACTCCCAGCTGGTCATCAAGCAAGTCAAGGGCGAATGCTCCTACAATGACCCGCAGCTAGCTGCATATCTGCTTCACGTGCAGATGTTGGAGAAAGAATTCCTCGCCTTGGACCTGCACCACGTACCGCGCGCCGGTAATGCCGCAGCCGATGACCTTTCAACGAAGGCTTCCACCGGAGCCCCTGCGCCCGAAGGAGTCTTCGAGAGGACGTTGCTGCGGCCCACAGCCCGGCCCGCCGAGCCGGGTGAAGGGGGCTTGACCAGCACCTCGAAGCTGGCGGTCCCGGCGGCCCTACAACCGTGGGCGCCGCCAAGGATCGTAAGCGTCACTGGGGACTCCGTGCAACCCAGCGCTCAAGATCCAGAAGCTCAAGTCAGACCCGATGCATGGATCACGGAGATCCGGGACTACTTGAAGGACAATATCCTCCCTGATGAACATGCAACCGCTGAACGGATTGTGCGTATGGCTAAGAGGTACGCCCTGATAGAGGGGGATCTCTACCGGCGTGGCGCAAACCACATCCTATTGCGGTGTATAACCCAGGGGGAAGGATGCGACTTGCTCGCTGAGATCCATGGAGGCGAATGTGGAAGTCATTCTTCCTCACGCACGCTTGTCGGTAAAGCCTTCCGGCATGGCTTCTACTGGCCGACAGCACTCCAGGATGCCGTCAAGCTTGTCGAGAGCTGCAAGGCGTGCCAGTTCCACGCCAAGCAGATCCATACACCGGCTCAGGTGGTACAGATGATCCCGCCCTCGTGGCCGTTTGCCGTGTGGGGGCTGGACATCCTGGGACCATTTCCCAGAACCGTCGGGGGGTTCCGGTACCTCTATGTCGCTATCGACAAGTTCACCAAGTGGCCGGAAGCTACACCAGTTGTCACCATCAATAAACAATCTGCAGTAAAATTCATCAGGTCTATTGTCTGCCGGTTCGGGGTCCCAAACAGGATCATCACTGACAATGGGACCCAGTTCACCAGCGCAGCGTTCCAAGACTACTGCGAGGACCTTGGCATTCAGGTATGCTATGCCTCTATCGCCCAACCGAAGAGCAATGGGCAAGTCGAGAGGGCCAATGCAGAGATTCTCCGGGGCCTCAAGACTCGTACCTTCGCCAGCCTGAAGAAACATGGTGCCAATTGGGTAGATGAACTTCCGAGCACACTATGGGCCAACCGGACATCCCAGAGCCGGGCCACCGGGGAGACACCCTTCTTCATGGTGTACGGGGCTGAAGCTGTACTCCCTCCAGAAATCACCATGAAGTCTCACCGTGTCCGGGCTTACGACGAAGCCACGCAGGACAACCTCCAGCGTGGAGAAATCGACCTCGTCAACGAGGTCCGATTACATGCGGCACTCCGTAACGCGCGGTACAGACAGGCGCTTTGGCGCTACCACCAGAGGTCTGTGCGTGCCCGGGAGCTGCAGGAAGGTGACCTGGTGTTGCGGCGCATACTTTCTCGTGAAGGGGCCCACAAACTCTCCCCTAGTTGTGAAGGCCCCTTCCGAGTCGCGAAAGTATGCCGCCCCGGGTGTGTGCGCCTTTCCACCGAGGATGGGGACCTGCTCCCGAACCCTTGGAACATAGAACACCTCCGTAAGTTCTACCCCTAAGAGCAAAAATAGGACAGTACTTTCTTTTCGTAATGAACCCCATAGAGTCCAGGAGCAGCGCTCAGAGCAGCTAAACCCCAGGGGACGGTCCAGGACTACGTTCAGCTTTGCCTGGTTCCAACTCCAAATGCGTAGAGTCTTGCTTCCCCTCTTAATGGGGTGGGTCGTGGCCTCCATGTTTAGCCTGACTTCCTCCTATGGATGGTTGTACGAAAAGAAGTCTGCCCTACTTTGCTCTTTCCTTGTTGTCGAAGTGTGCGATCGACACTTCCCCCGGGCCTGCACTGGGCAGCCCGCGGAGGTTCTTTTTTCGGAGGGGCTAGTTCCTAGCGGAGAGCTTGCGCGAATGGACGAGTTAGTGAGAGCTTGACACGGGAAGTTTTACGTGGTTCAGGCCACCGGAGCGTAAAACCCTACGTCCACGGCGAGCTATGGAGCTCGCTGTATTGCTTGCTGCTCAGGGCCGGGGGCCTGAGCTTGGGGGTGAGTTACAGCTTGAGAGTGTATGGCTAGCGCATGAGTTGCAGAATGCGAACCCTTGCTATCGACGCCTACCCGAGCCTTTTATAGTCCAAGGCTCGGGCGGCTTACAATGGAAGCCGGGACCCGACAGGTGGTCCCGGGAAGATTGTCTATTATCTACCGTATCTGTAGTTATGCCGGTGGTTGCCTCCGGTCGAAGGCTTCTGAGTCTTCCTTTTGCCGCCCTGCCCATGCCGTGCGCTAGTCGTAGTGGTTGATGACGGCGCAGGCGGCATGGGATGTCTTGTCGCGGCATTTATTACCTGTCAGGTTCTGACACCGCGCGCCAGTCTGTGATGCGACTGGACGCAACGGCACCTGACAGGCGCGTGCTCCGCGTTTCCGCGTCTTGGGAAGACGTGGGCCTTGAATTCCTTGTACGGGCAAGGTGAGGGGCGCCTTTACGCCCGCTGCCTACCGCTCGGGGGCAGGCAGCACCGTTCTTCCAGCCACGTGGCGGGTCCGGAGCTCTTCTCTGAGGAGAGGGAGGTCCGGCCCCGCTGGACAGTGGCGCCTTCGGACCTCTCTCCCGCGGAGGGGGAGGTCCGGCTTCTGCATGCCACGTGGCGGGCCCGGAGCTCAGCTCTGAGGAGAGGGAGGTCCGGCCTCGCTGGACGCGTGGCGCCTTCGGACCACTCTCCCGCGGAGGGGGAGGTCCGGCTTCTGTATGCCACGTGGCGGGCCCGGAGCTCTCCTGTGAGGAGAGGGAGGTCCGGCCCCGCCAGACGCGTGGCGCCTTCGGAGCTCTCCCTGCGGAGAAGGGCGATCACCTTAGGCATTTTACCCTGTTCGCGGGGGTACCCCATATCTTTGGTACGGACAGTGGCCCCCGGGCCCATCTCGGGGGAGATAGCGAGCCCGAGGTGGGACCTCCGTCTCTTCCGATCCGCGCACTTTCTCTAAGTCCCGACTTGACCGCTGCTGGAGCACGAACGGCCGCGGGGTCGTGAGAGCGTGCGCCCACTTGATGATTGCTTTTACTGCGGTGGTTCCCAAGGCTGCCACTTCTGCACGTTGCGGCGCTTTCTTCGGGAACCGCCGAAGGGCCTTGTCGGCTCATCTTCTTAGGAGACTGACTCCTTGCCCCCACCGCTTCAGATAAGCGGCTGGGGCCCACCCGTCATCGGCACTCGGTCTAGGAACCGAAGCGGTTGCGGGTGCGGGGTATTCGAAGAGTTCCGAATCGCTTGGAACTGCACCGGGAAGCTTTTTAGAGGGGGTCTCACCCACGTTGTAGCTTCCCTTCGCACTCCTCTGCGTTTCTTCTTGGACTCTTGCGCTTTTGCTTTCTTGCCTTTGAGCTCTCCCTTGCCATGGCTTCCAACCCGCTGCCAGAGAAGAAACGCGCCCGATCTCTCCAGCAACGGCGCCGGTGCCAGGTCGGGATTCTGGGGTGCCTGACACTCCATCCGGTGGCGACTTGAAGAGGCCCCGGGCTGATGTGCTAGGGGAAGCGACTGCGGAGCGGTCGTCGGAGACGGTAGCGGGCTCTGGAAATCCTACCCCGGCTCGGAAGTCGGGGTTCAGAGCCCGCTGGAGTGTCCGCGCTTCCCGGCCTTCCCCGTCTTGCGGGGAATCTGTGCCGATGCGCTTGGAGCCAGGGGCGACTGCTGCGGCCCCCAGGCCAGCGCGGACTTCTCCTATTCCGGTGTGCCCGGACTCCGCGGCGGCGCCGTCTTTTCCTGCCGAGACGGTTACCGCGGCCCCCGAGCCAGCACAGGTTGATCCTGCACTAGGCGGCCTGGCTTCTTCTCCAGCTCCGTCTTCCCCGGCTCGTCCCCCTCCTCAGGTCAAGGAGCCTGAAGCTGAAGAGAGCCCGGCTGGCCCGGCTGCCAGGGCCGCTGGGCCAGTTTCTCCTGATCGGCGTCTTCTCGGCGGCTGGCGCGCCGGCTCTTCCCGAGGACGAGGTAATGGAGGAGGTCGGGGGGACTGCCCCAGCTTCTGTTGCTCCATTGCCTCTGGCGGACGCCTTTGCGCTCGCCGAGTCGAGCGTCCGGCAGGTCTTGGCTGCGCTAGGGCGCGAGCGGGAGGACTATACGGTTGAACGGGACCGCCTCCTCACCTGGGGGAACCTTTTGCGGGAGAGGACCGAGAAGGTTAAGAGCGAGCTCGACTCCAGGCGGGAGTTGCTCGACTTCCGGGAAACGCTCATCGACCGGATGAAGCGGGCTGTTGACCGCATTGACACCCAGTCGCGGCGGATCAACAGGGAGGCCCTGGAGGCTCACGCCCGGGCCGAAGAGAGCCTCTCTGCTGCTGTGGAAATACGGCAGCGGTTGGAGCGCCGCGAACTCGCCGTTGAGGAGCGGGAGCGTTCCGTGGCAGCTGAGGCAGAGAGGGTCGCCGCGCAGCTGGCTGCGGGCGAGGATGACCTCCGAGCTCGGATGGAGGAGCTGGAGATTCTGAAGGCAGACCTTGACTTGAGGGATGAACAGGTCTCCCATGATCGTCGGGCGGTCTTGGACCGCGAGTTGACTGCCGGCTTCAGGGCCGCTGAGTTGGAGCGGCTAGCCGAGACCCTCCGCCTTCGGGAGAGTTCCCTGGCGGGCCAGGAGAAGGAATTCTCCGAGAGGAACCTGGAGGCTCTGTGGGCGGCCCGCCGCGAGGTGGAGGAACTCTCAGCCCTACGGTCCTCCGAGGCCCTTGCGGTCTCAGGCTTTGTGGATCGGGCGGGGTCCGCCCTGATCCCTCTTGGTTTCAGTCCGGTGAGGGCCGCAACTCCCGCATTGCAGGTGGCAGAGGTGATCCCTGCATTGGAGTCGATCGGCGCCAAGCTGGACAGACTCGACTTGGTGGTCGCCAGCGAACTTGAAGCCGAGGGCCGCGGCCTGGCTTTAGAGGTCGCCTCGCATGTGCTGGCATGCTTCAAGAGCCGCGACCCCTCTTTCTCACTGGAGCCAGCAAGAGAGGGCCCAGCCGCGGAGCGGGAGGAAGCTGCCAGGGCTGAAGTCGCGGATGTGTGTAACACCCCAAATTTTGATTCAAAACCCAAAACCATGTTCAGAGGGGAATTTAAAAATTTTTGGACGTGTTGCATGTTTTGCAAAAATTCAAATTCAAACTGGAATTCAAATTATACTCAAAACAGAAAAGAAATGGAAAAAGAAAAAGAGAAACGTGAAAAAAACCGGCCAGTGGGCCGAAACCCGCCAGCCGGCCCAGCTTTCCCCGTGCAGCCCGCCCCCGCGCGCGCGCCGCGCTGCCTCTCACCGACGGGTGGGACCCACATGTCATCCCTAACCCTGAGCCCCCGCGACCCCGGACTTTTCCCCCGAGCGCGCGCGATCGCAACCGACAGGAAACCGCGTCCCGCCGCCCGAATTCTGGTCCCAGAGGACTCCAACTCGATCACAACAGACCCACCGCCCTCCCCCGGCTATAAAAATCCCAGCCCCGATCGGTTTTTCCCACGCGATCGCCGATTTTTACTCCGGTGAGCACCGAGACTTCGCCGGTGAATTCTGGCCGATCTAAGCTCGGAAATTCTGATCTAACTCGCTGGTCTTGATCCACCGCCTCCGGGGAGCTTTGCAGGTGCAGAAAACTCGGAGAGTTACGGTGTAAACCCAGCGCCCACGAGCTTTGCCGTGGTTTTGCCTCGGACCTCGCCGCCGATCACTTTCCAGGACCCCCGAGCTCGAGAAAACCCCCGAGGTGAGATCCCTGACCTCCCCTCTACCGATCTATGCCATAAGATCACAGTTTTAGGCAGAATTCTCGAGGATCCGAAACTTTCCGGCGAGATCGCCGCTTCCCGCCGCCGTGCGCTGCCGGCAGCGCCGCCCGCGCTCGATCAGAGCGACGTGGCCGCTTGTGCGCCGTTTATTTTAAATCGCACGGTAGACTTTAAAACCCCGCGTACCGGTTCGATGTTATAATCTCAGCCGTCGGTTTAGAATCGGACGGTCCACGTCAGCCCCGCATTATAAAGATTGGAATTCTTACGTGCTACCCCCTGGGGTTCTCAGGAATTGAGAGCTAGCCCCGGAAACTTCAGATCTAGCCCCTGGAACAACAGAAAATCATGTAAATTCATTTAAAAATCAGTTTTAGCCCCTGGACTTAATAGAAATTAAGAAAAACACCTCTGGTAAGTGTAGCTAGACCCCTGGAAATTATGAAAATAATATTATAGACCCTGTAATGGGGTGGATTCATTATTTTAGCCCTGTTTAGTATTTAATTTAGAAAATTGAATATGTAACTAGTGTTTAAAAATTAAAAAGGGGGACAAACATAATTGTCAAAATTAATTAAAAAACTTTCTCAGTACTTAGAAAACTTTGGAGTGAGATAAAAATATATTTTTGGGCTGAAATAAATCTGTTTCATCTATTATTCATATTTATTAGTATAGGGACACATTTTTAAGTAAAGAATAGTTATAGAAAAAAATAGGGAAAATAATTATGAAGTAGTTTACATCAGAGGCCAAGGTTAAAATATGTTATTAAATTATTTAGGACCAGAACCTATACTGTTTAGATGATGTGTGTTACTAATTTCATAATAAAATACACAATTATGCATAGGAGTATAAATCTGAAAATATAGCAACTAGTAAATGATAAATGGAGTTTCTAAAATACAAAGAATTCAGTTTAGGGTTGGTAGAAATTATGAAGGCACATATGGGGAAGAATAATACTTTTCATACACACTTGGTAGTAAAAAGGTGAAGTAGTTGAATATAAGAAATTTATTGGAAACTCATATATATAGCATGTAAGTATAAATGTGAACACAAAAGTAGGAATCATATACATATGATCAAAAGTGCATGCAAGCCACAAATCAACACACATGTAGTAACCACAACCCATATAATGGTGAATGACTTTCATAAATATGAATGTGTGGTTTGTATGAAGTGGAAGTGTGAACTATGTCTTATGGATTGTTGTTTTTCTTTTGCTATGTGTGATGGTATGAAGTAGAACCTGTTCAAGAGCAAGTTATTTCTTTCCAAGATCAGGACTACCCATTTCAAGAGCAGCAAGAAGGAGGCAAGTGTCCTTGACCACTTTGATCCTATGCTAGGATGTGTAGATAGAATTATTTGCATTGTCAAATGAAATATGAAACCCATGCTAGGAAGTTTCCCTAGAATTGCATTACCTTGTTTCCTTGTAGCTTGGGTTGGGATTTATTTTGTCATGTCATTTATTTCCATGCATATGCTTAGCCATGCTTAGAATGGGATATTTGGGACATGAGATCATCAGTTTATTATACCATACTCTTGAATGAGCTATTGTGAGTTATGTAGAGGTAGGGATCAAGGCAAGTTGGATGTTTTGGTTGTGTGCTGGGTGCACGAGACTTGGGTTTGTGTTTAGTACTTGCCTGGATCCTAAGGACCGGTTCATGGAGCATGTAACCCGGCTTTACAGTGCCAACCACATGCTGAGATGGGGCAGCTTGGCCAATTAATTAGGTGTATCCCCGGCGTAGTATGGGTGTGTTGGATGGTGCGAGGAGTAGGTGTCAGCTGGACTACCATATGAACCGCAAGGCTCAAGAGGGGGCCACTGCAGCGGGGTTGGAGCCTCTTGTATGCTGTTAGGGGTGAAACCTCAGTGGGCCCACGCTCGTCGGGAATCCCTTTGTAAAGGCTTCGTAGTGATCTCCTGGCCGCACACCTGGGAAGTGTGAATGTGGATCGTAGCCACTGGCATAATGGAGGTTCTTTTAGTCCACCCGGCAACGGGGGATGAAATCACTACTTGTGGGTACAGTGGTACAAACTCTGCAGAGTCAAAACTGTCTTGACAGCCGTGCTCACGGTTAAGAGCGGCCTGGACTTATTCATGATTAGAGGATTGATGGTTTTGGAAGTTAAGCGGGGAGCTTAACATTGGAAATGATGTTATGGTTATTGGATTATGATGATGGGATGGGAGATTGGGACCATTTCACCTGTGTAGTAATGTAGGTGCTCAATAAGCTAAGGTGATAGGTATTAATTGCGTAGTGCTTTAACCATGAGTTCAACCTCTCCTTGTTCTAGCCATGCATGAAATAATTTTCTTACACTTGCTGAGTACCATCGGTACTCAACCTTGCATATTTGTTGGTTTATATTGCTGCTCAGGTCAAGATAATGAGGTGGTGTATAATGACCAAGATTTTGGACCCGAGAAAGGCTTTTAGGTTCATGAAGACCCCGGGCAACGCCTGTGATGGAGCCCTAAAGAATAATATTCCGCTGCTAGTTTATTTACTTGTGATGAAGCATTAGTGTCCATTGAGACATTTGCGATGTAAGACTTATTTATATTCGACATCTGGCTTGTAATAAATGATGCTTCACTATTTGTCATCACATGTATGAGAAAATGATCCTGGCATACATGTGATATTCACTTGGTTGTTTCTTCGGAAAAACCGGGTGTGACAAGAGGTGGTATCAGAGCCAAGGTTGCCCGTAGGAACGTGGACCTAGGTAGAAATGGACGTAGTTAAGGGCCCTATTTTCTTAAAAATTATTTTCCAAGGTGTGGGTGGAAAAGTATTATTAAAGGAGTCATTTTCTTCATCTTACCCCAACTTTCATTCAAAATGGGCTTTTTGTTTAAAAAGTTTATCTAACCTAAGTTTTAATTCTTTTTGTTTTAGATGGTTCGTATGATTCGCACCGCTCGCAAGTCCACAGGAGGGAGAGTTCCTGTAGTAGCCCTTGCCGAAAGAGAGGAGAGTCGTCCAGTGACGTACCTTTCCTACGGGTTGGCAGTAGGAGACTTGTTGTGCCGTCTTCGACGTATGCTCGAAGCCACCGGCAATACGGGCAAGCTAATCATCCATTATAACTCCACCAGGACCATCCGTGAGAAGAGGGAAGAATGGAGTTCGGAGATGAGGATTATACACGAGAATCAGCTGCTTAAGATTCACCACTCTCCAGCTTGTCGAGCAACACAAGTTGACGCGGAGAAAGATGTCACCTGGGAGGCCATCACCTGCCAGAGTCACATCTATCGTCGCCACTTGGACAAAACTGAGTACATGTATGTCCTCCAACGTGAGAGTGGTACCACGGAGTACAAGTACCCACCGGTGCAGCAAGGGACTTCCCATGAGCACATGAACTTGTGCTTGGAGGATGCTGCTATGCTCAGCACTCGACTGCAGGAGTGTCAACAAGAGCTTCAGGATGTCCGAGACACCCTGAAGGAAACGGAGGCGTTGCTGCGAGCTTGCTTAAAGGCGAGAGAAAGAGGAGAAGGGAATGAACTGTGTGTCACCGTGAGTGATCCATGGACTCCTGACTCCCCGGATCGCCGAGCAATCAGGCGTCGTCGCACTTCTCCACCAGCAGCCTCCCCACCCAAAGCAGAGTCAGAAGGTAGCCAAAATGAGGAGGAAGATCCCGAGGAGCCAGCTCAAGAGGACGAGTAGTGTAGAGTCTTTCCCCTAGCTAGCAAGAGGTCGAGTAGTCGAGTCGTTACGTAGTAATGGTGTGATAATGCTTGGTGTGTGACGTGAGTTGTGGAAGCCATGAGCAATTGTCCACAGCCTCGTCTTCAGATTGTTTTGCTTTGGTGTGTGAACCCACAGGAAATAATAGTGCATTTATTTGGTGTGAGATATGAACCCTCGTAAAATTTTAACAAAGCCTCTACACCTCAAAGTACCAACAAATGAAAGTAGTAAGATGATACTAAATGGTATCAAATTAACATTTGTTGATTCTGCCAGATGGCCGGAAGAGGAAAAGGACGTGCTGCCAACCCCGCCAACAACAATGATGAGGCATGTAACCCTCATCTTTCTGGAGGCCAGGACAGGGGTGGTCGCCGTGAAGAACTTGACCCTCTCCACCAAATGCTGGAGAATAAAAATCATCTTATCCAGAACTTGACTCAAGTAGTGGCCAACTTGCATCAAGTTCCACCTCCACAAGCTGCACCACGCCAACCAAGGTTGAGTGAGTTTCTAGGAACTCAACCTCCAAAGTTTGCAAGTGCTGCTGAACCTCTGTAGGCAGATGATTGGCTGAAGACCATTGAAAGTAAGATGAGGATTATACAATGCCAAGGGTATGAGAGGGTGCTGTTTGCCTCTCATCAATTGCATGGACCTGCTGCTGATTGGTGGACCGCCTACGTGGCCGCCCATCATGACCCTGAGAACATCACTTGGGAAGAGTTCAAGCGTAGCTTCCGCAACCATTACATCCCAAGAGGTGAACTCAAAAACAAGAGGAAAGAGTTTCTGGGACTGCAGCAGGGAAACATGACTGTGAGGGAATACCTCACTAAATTTACTCAACTATCCCGTTATGCTCCACGAGACATAGAGACTGATGAGCAGAAACAAGATTGTTTCGTGGAAGGACTTACCGCAGAGATGCAGTGTGCAATGTCCTCCAATGAGTATGAAAGCTTTCAAAAGATGGTGGACAGAGCATTTGTGGTGGAAAGGAAGCTAAAGGCCCTAGAAAATGAGAATAAGAGGAAGGCGGGGTGGTCACATCAGGCCTCAGGGAGCAACACCCGCCCACGTATGATGCAGCAACCTACGGGACAGACAAGCCGTGCTGTGGTACCCTATTCAGCACCAAGAGGGTACAACCCAAACTACAGGCCACCCGCGGCACCAGCACAGCCGCCACGTCAGTTTGTGCAGCAGCCTCGCCCCGCATATCCACCTCGACCAGCAGTGCAAGGACCTCCAAACCAACCCCAAGACAACAAGGGTCAAGCATCTAAGATTGGGGTGCAATGTTTCAGCTGTGGTGAAGTGGGGCACTACGCCCATAAATGCCCAAAGAAGAAGCCTGCGCCGCCACAACAGCAGAATGTAGTGAGAGGACGGGTGAACCACGTCAATATGGAGGAAGCACAAGAGGCACCCGACATGGTAGTTGGTAAGTTTCCTGTCAATTTACACCTTGCAACTCTGCTGTTTGATTCTGGTGCTACCCACTCGTTCATTGCTCAAGGGTTTGTTAAGAAGCATGACCTAGCAACCACACAAATGAACCATATGCTAGCGGTAAACTCTCCAGGTGGAGAAATAAGGACAAGACAAGTGTGTCCCAAAGTGAGCCTAGACATTAATGGGGTAGTATTTACTGCTAACCTCATAGTGATAGAATCGCAAGGGATAGATATTATTTTGGGTATGGATTGGTTGACCAAACATAAAGGAATCATCCATTGTTCGACCAGAACGGTGGAACTAACTCACCCCAATGGCACAAGAGTAATGTTCATAACGATACACGAGCCTAGGAGGGACATTAAATTAAATCAAGTGGAGGTGAAAGTTGAGGAAATCAGGACTATCAAGGAATATCCAGATGTTTTTCCGGAGGAATTGCCAGGTATGCCTCCCGACTGTGACGTGGAATTCGCAATTGAGCTAGTACCGGGAACAGCCCCGATATACAAGAGATCTTATCGAATGGACTCCAAGCAGCTAGAAGAGCTCAAGGATCATTTGAGAGAATTGACGGAGAAGGGGTATATTCGCCCTAGTTCCTCACCATGGGGAGCTCCGGTGATATTTGTGCCCAAGAAAGACGGAACCCAAAGGTTATGCGTGGATTACCGTGCCTTGAATGAGGTAACCATCAAAAACAAGTACCCATTACCCCGCATTGAAGACTTGTTTGATCAGTTGAGGGGAGCTTGTGTGTTCTCGAAAATTGATCTCAGGTCGGGGTACCACCAACTCAAGATAAGGCAATCAGATATTCCCAAGACAGCTTTCGTATCTCGGTACGGACTGTATGAATACACTGTCATGCCTTTTGGGCTAACCAATGCCCCGGCATATTTCATGTACCTCATGAACAAGGTATTCATGGAATATCTGGACAAATTTGTGGTGGTTTTCATAGATGATATTCCCGTCTTCTCCAAAAATGAAGAAGAACATGAGAAACATCTAAGGTTGGTGTTACAGAGGCTGAGAGAACACCAACTATATGCCAAGTTGAGCAAGTGTGAGTTTTGGCTGAAGAGAGTTCCCTTTTTAGGACATATAATCTCGGAGGGAGGAATCTCCATAGATCCCGCCAAAATCAAAGATATCCAGAAGTGGAAGACCCCTGAAAATGTCGGGGAAGTTCGAAGCTTTTTGGGATTGGCTGGATACTATCGACGGTTTATTGAGGGATTCTCCAAGATCTCGAGACCTCTCACCAAACTGTTGGAAAAGGGAATCACATTCACCTGGACGCCACAGTGCGATACGAGCTTTCAGGAGCTAAAGAAGAGATTGACAACAGCCCCAGTGTTGGTTATGCCAGATATGCAGAAGAATTTCACAGTGTACTGCGATGCCTCTGGAAATGGTGTGGGATGTGTTCTCATGCAAGAAGGACATGTCGTGGCTTATGCATCCCGGCAGCTTCAGAAGCACGAGAAGAACTATCCTACACATGACCTAGAACTAGCTGCAGTGGTACACGCGTTGAAAATTTGGCGGCATTATTTGATGGGGAAGAGGACAGAGATATATACGGATCATAAGAGTTTGAAGTACATATTCACACAACCAGATCTCAACCTCAGACAAAGGAGATGGTTAGAGCTAATCAATGACTTTGATGTGGGCATCAACTATCATCCTGGGAAAGCAAACGTCGTGGCCGATGCTTTGAGTCGGAAAGTGCAGGTCAATAAGTTGAGTTTGAAGGACATGCCTGCAGAATTGAAGGACGAGGTTATAAGACTCAATCTATGTCTAGTAAATAGTGGTGAAGCCATCGCCATGGAAGTGGACTCCACACTCGAGCAAGACATACGCGAGGGCCAAAAGAATGATGAGAAGATACAAGAGATCAGACAGCTTATCAAGGAAAATAAAGCTCCTGGTTTTAGAGAGGATGAACAAGGAACGGTGTGGCACGGGAAAAGGATCTGTGTGCCAGAAGTAAAAGAGATCCGTGAATTAATTTTGAAGGAGGCTCACGATTCCGACTATTCCATTCATCCTGGGAGTACGAAGATGTACCAGGACCTCAAGAGCAGGTATTGGTTGTATGGCATGAAGCGAGATGTCGCGGAACATGTTGCCCTATGTGACACATGTCAGTTGGTGAAAGCAGAACATCAACGACCCGCGGGATTATTGCAACCACTCAAAGTGCCTGAATGGAAATGGGAAGAAATCAGCATGGATTTTGTCGTGGGATTGCCTAGGACCCAATCCGGGTATGATTCAATATGGGTCATTATTGATAGGCTAACCAAGGTAGCTCATTTCATCCCTGTGAAAGAAAGCTACAGCGGATCCAAATTGGCAGAATTGTACATGTCAAGGATTGTGTGTTACCATGGAGTGCCAAAGAAGATAGTGTCGGACCGAGGGACACAGTTCACCTCGAGGTTTTGGCAAAAGTTGCATGAAACCATGGGAACCCATCTGAATTTCAGCTCTGCCTATCATCCTCAAACTGACGGGCAGACGGAGAGAACCAATCAGATCCTTGAAGATATGTTAAGGGCATGTGCACTCAAAAACAATAGGAGTTGGGACAAGAACCTACCGTATGCGGAGTTTTCCTATAACAACAGTTATCAAGCTAGTATGAAGATGTCACCGTTTGAAGCTTTGTATGGAAGGAAGTGCAGAACTCCCCTATTTTGGAACCAAACAGGAGAAAGTAAAGTGTTTGGTCCAGAAGTGATACAAGAAGCCGAGGCGAAGGTGAGGGAGATTCGCAACAACTTGAGGATAGCACAAACACGCCATAAGAGTTATGCTGATGTACGAAGAAGAGAACTCGTTTTCAACGTGGGAGACTATGTTTATCTCAAGGTGTCCCCTATCAGAGGACTTCGTCGGTTCAAGGTGAAAGGGAAGTTGTCACCTCGATACATCGGACCCTTTCAAGTTTTGGAAAGGAAAGGCGAAGTGGCGTACCAACTAGAGTTACCGGTTCATCTATCAGATGTACACGATGTATTCCATGTGTCACAACTCAAGAAATGTCTGAGGACGCCTGAAGAGGTGTTACCCATGAATGAAGTGGATGTAGCTGAAGATTTGTCTTATGCCGAGCAACCATACAAGATTTTGGAGACGATGGAACGCCTCACCAGAAACAAGAGAATCCGGATGTGCAAGGTGCAGTGGAAGCATCATTCAGAAGAGGAAGCTACCTGGGAACGAGAAGATGAGCTCAAGGCACAATTTCCGGAATTGTTTTCTTAGAAACACCAATCTCGAGGACGAGATTTCTTTTATGGGGAGTAGAGCTGTAACACCCCAAATTTTGATTCAAAACCCAAAACCATGTTCAGAGGGGAATTTAAAAATTTTTGGACGTGTTGCATGTTTTGCAAAAATTCAAATTCAAACTGGAATTCAAATTATACTCAAAACAGAAAAGAAATGGAAAAAGAAAAAGAGAAACGGGAAAAAAACCGGCCAGTGGGCCGAAACCCGCCAGCCGGCCCAGCTTTCCTCGCGCAGCCCGCCCCCGCGCGCGCGCCACGCTGCCTCTCACCGACGGGTGGGACCCACATGTCATCCCTAACCCTGAGCCCCCGCGACCCCGGACTTTTCCCCCGAGCGCGCGCGATCGCAACCGACCGGAAACCGCATCCCGCCGCCCGAATTCTGGTCCCAGAGGACTCCAACTCGATCACAACAGACCCACCGCCCTCCACCGCCTATAAAAACCCCAGCCCCGATCGGTTTTTCCCACGCGATCGCCGATTTTTACTCCGGTGAGCACCGAGACTTCGCCGGTGAATTCTGACCGATCTAAGCTCGGAAATTCTGATCTAACTCGCTGGTCTTGATCCACCGCCTCCGGGGAGCTTTGCAGGTGCAGAGAACTCGGAGAGTTACGGTGTAAACCCAGCACCGACGAGCTTCGCCGTGGTTTTGCCTCGGACCTCGCCGCCGATCACTTTCTAGGACCCCCGAGCTCGAGAAAACCCCCGAGGTGAGATCCCTGACCTCCCCTCTACCGATCTATGCCATAAGATCACAGTTTTAGGCAGAATTCTCGAGGATCCGAAACTTTCCGGCGAGATCGCCGCTTCCCGCCGCCGTGTGCCGCCGGCAGCGCCGCCCGCGCTCGATCAGAGCGACGTGACCGCTTGTGCGCCGTTTATTTTAAATCGCACGGTAGACTTTAAAACCCCGCGTACCGGTTCGATGTTATAATCTCAGCCGTCGGTTTAGAATCGGACGGTCCACGTCAGCCCCGCATTATAAAGATTGGAATTCTTACGTGCTACCCCCTGGGGTTCTCAGGAATTGAGAGCTAGCCCCGGAAACTTCAGATCTAGCCCCTGGAACTCCAGAAAATCATGTAAATTCATTTAAAAATCAGTTTTAGCCCCTGGACTTAATAGAAATTAAGAAAAACACCTCTGATAAGTGTAGCTAGACCCCTGGAAATTATGAAAATAATATTATAGACCCTGTAATGGGGTGGATTCATTATTTTAGCCCTGTTTAGTATTTAATTTAGAAAATTGAATATGTAACTAGTGTTTAAAAATTAAAAAGGGGGACAAACATAATTGTCAAAATTAATTAAAAAACTTTCTCAGTACTTAGAAAACTTTGGAGTGAGATAAAAATATATTTTTGGGCTGAAATAAATCTGTTTCATCTATTATTCATATTTATTAGTATAGGGACACATTTTTAAGTAAAGAATAGTTATAGAAAAAATAGGGAAAATAATTATGAAGTAGTTTACATCAGAGGCCAAGGTTAAAATATGTTATTAAATTATTTAGGACCAGAACCTATACTGTTTAGATGATGTGTGTTACTAATTTCATAATAAAATACACAATTATGCATAGGAGTATAAATCTGAAAATATAGCAACTAGTAAATGATAAATGGAGTTTCTAAAATACAAAGAATTCAGTTTAGGGTTGGTAGAAATTATGAAGGCACATATGGGGAAGAATAATACTTTTCATACACACTTGGTAGTAAAAAGGTGAAGTAGTTGAATATAAGAAATTTATTGGAAACTCATATATATAGCATGTAAGTATAAATGTGAACACAAAAGTAGGAATCATATACATATGATCAAAAGTGCATGCAATCCACAAATCAACACACATGTAGTAACCACAACCCATATAATGGTGAATGACTTTCATAAATATGAATGTGTGGTTTGTATGAAGTGGAAGTGTGAACTATGTCTTATGGATTGTTGTTTTTCTTTTGCTATGTGTGATGGTATGAAGTAGAACCTGTTCAAGAGCAAGTTATTTCTTTCCAAGATCAGGACTACCCATTTCAAGAGCAGCAAGAAGGAGGCAAGTGTCCTTGACCACTTTGATCCTATGCTAGGATGTGTAGATAGAATTATTTGCATTGTCAAATGAAATATGAAACCCATGCTAGGAAGTTTCCCTAGAATTGCATTACCTTGTTTCCTTGTAGCTTGGGTTGGGATTTATTTTGTCATGTCATTTATTTCCATGCATATGCTTAGCCATGCTTAGAATGGGATATTTGGGACATGAGATCATCAGTTTATTATACCATACTCTTGAATGAGCTATTGTGAGTTATGTAGAGGTAGGGATCAAGGCAAGTTGGATGTTTTGGTTGTGTGCTGGGTGCACGAGACTTGGGTTTGTGTTTAGTACTTGCCTGGATCCTAAGGACCGGTTCATGGAGCATGTAACCCGGCTTTACAGTGCCAACCACATGCTGAGATGGGGCAGCTTGGCCAATTAATTAGGTGTATCCCCGGCGTAGTATGGGTGTGTTGGATGGTGCGGGGAGTAGGTGTCAGCTGGACTACCATATGAACCGCAAGGCTCAAGAGGGGGCCACTGCAGCGGGGTTGGAGCCTCTTGTATGCTGTTAGGGGTGAAAACTCAGTGGGCCCACGCTCGTCGGGAATCCCTTTGTAAAGGCTTCGTAGTGATCTCCTGGCCGCACACCTGGGAAGTGTGAATGTGGATCGTAGCCACTGGCATAATGGAGGTTCTTTTAGTCCACCCGGCAACGGGGGATGAAATCACTACTTGTGGGTACAGTGGTACAAACTCTGCAGAGTCAAAACTGTCTTGACAGCCGTGCTCACGGTTAAGAGCGGCCTGGACTTATTCATGATTAGAGGATTGATCGTTTAGGAGGTTAAGCAGGGAGCTTAACATTGGAAATGATGTTATGGTTATTGGATTATGATGATGGGATGGGAGATTGGGACCATTTCACCTGTGTAGTAATGTAGGTGCTCAATAAGCTAAGGTGATAGGTATTAATTGCGTAGTGCTTTAACCATGAGTTCAACCTCTCCTTGTTCTAGCCATGCATGATATAATTTTCCCACACTTGCTGAGTACCATCGGTACTCAACCTTGCATATTTGTTGGTTTATATTGCTGCTCAGGTCAAGATAATGAGGTGGTGTATAATGACCAAGATTTTGGACCCGAGGAAGGCTTTTAGGTTCATGAAGACCCCGGGCAACGCCTGTGATGGAGCCCTAAAGAATAATATTCCGCTGCTAGTTTATTTACTTGTGATGAAGCATTAGTGTCCATTGAGACATTTGCGATGTAAGACTTATTTATATTCGACACCTGGCTTGTAATAAATGATGATTCACTATTTGTCATCACATGTATGAGAAAATGATCCTGGCATACATGTGACATTCACTTGGTTGTTTCTTCGGAAAAACCGGGTGTGACAATGTGGCCGCCCTTGTAGCAGCAAGGTTCCGGCGAGAGCCGGGTGATCCTTAGGACTTGCTTTTCCCTTTTTTATCGAGTCTGTAGTCCAGCTCAAGGAGCCTTGCTTAATTTGACTCTCTTGGATACTTGTGTCTGTGATGCTTTTCTCTCCTTCTTGGCTTTGCCTGGCTGAGTCCTTAGCTCCGCAAGGTACTCAGAGGTCATTTCCAATCTCGGAGCTTCGCACAGACACCCCCCCGGGTCCTAACCGTGTTAGGGGCCCCCGGAGGTCTCCGAACCTCGCCCTATGGGGGGCTCCAAATCTGCCGGCCACGTGGTGGGTCCGGAGCTCCTCCTCAAGAGATGGGAGCTCCGGTCATATTGGACACGTAGGGCTTTCGGAGCCCTCCCTCTGAGGGGGGAGGTCCGGTTCCTGCCTGCCACATGGCGAGCCCGGAGCCCTCCTCAAGGAAGGAGAGAGTTCCGGGCCTGCTGGACACGTGGGGCCCTCGGGCCCCGCCCCTGCTGGAGGGGCAGGTCCTTCCAGTCCCAGGCCGGTGTAGCTGGTAGCTCCTTTCCCCCTGCTTCATGCAGTCCCTGTTGCCGTAACCTGAAGGTCCTGCACACAGGTAGAGGAAACGTAATTCTCCTCGGGGGGTCCTCCCCTCCTGTCTCCTAGTCTTATCTGTCTTATGGTCCTGGCCCGCTATACGGGGCTTGGGCAATTCTGTGCACGAGGCGCCGGAGCTCCGGCTCCCTCCGAGGTCCGGGTACGGCCGTCCGATCCCTAGTATCGGGCCATGCGTTGGGGAAGCAGGGTGCACGCACTTTGGGTTCATGACCAGGCAAAGCGGACGTACTCCCCTGGACCTCCGGAGAGCTGGATGCGCATGCTTTGGGCTCTGGGCTGGCTAAGCTGGATACGCACCCTGGACCCCCCATGCACAACGCTGGCCTTTCCTGAAGGTGACCAACTGACAGCGCAACACCTGACTGGGGGAGGCCCGAGAGACTCACTCGGCCATCGGCAGGTGCCTCAAGCGCAACCGCCTTCGGGAGGATAGCAAATGCCGACTATGGATGAGCGCAGGAGAGGGGGAGCTAGACGTATGATGAACATACAGAGATAGTGCGATCATAAAAATTAATGCATAATTTAAATGAGCGCATGAGAAGGAGCTAAGTAGAACAGGTCTCTGTATTCGCGCCCATAGGTGGAATTCTGGCTGTTCGTGGGGGCAATGTTCCGCCTCGTCTACAAGGGAAGCAAGACTCTACGCGCTTAGGGTCGGAACCAGGCTAAACTGGACGTAGTCCTGTACCGTCCCTTGAGACTTAGCTACCCCAAGCTCTGTTCCTAAGTTCTATGGGGTCTATTACATAAGTGAATAACCCTGTTCTACCGATGCTCAGTAAGTAGGACTTACAGTGTTGCTCCATGGCAAGGATTTTTGGGAATGGATCCCACTCTCGGTTGAAAGGCATGTGTACCTGGGGCGGCAGCTTTCATGATTCGGAAGGGACCTTCCCTGCTGGGGGAGAGCTTATGGGTCCTTCTTGGAATACAGCGTACCGCTTCACCAGGCTGCCTTCTTGCGGGCCCCCGTCGCGTCTGGTTCTTTGGCTGTAGTGCTTAGAGCATTAGCCGAGACCGTGCGTTGTGGGGTGTTCCCTGCAAGCCGAGTCTTGTCAAAGTTGTTGTCTTCACGCTGGATCAGGTCCTGCGTGGCTTCTCTCCGGGGCCCCCGGGGAGTTCTCCCCTTCTGGCTAAGGCCTTCAAGGGGTAGGTGGACCCGGGCTCGCCTTGGATGACCTAAGGCGTCTCCCCCTTCTGGCAAGGCCTTCAAGGGGTTGACGGACCCTAGGCGGCCCCCGAGAGGTATGTTCGAGGCACGGGGGCGTGCCGCAGCTGGCTAACACCTTGGCCCGTCACCGTCAGAACTGGAGTCCTCACCGTCATGCACTGTCTTTATGACACGCTGAGGCTCCTGGAACCCCACTTGGTGGGCAGCGGTGACTGGGGCATCGGCCTTCTGTTTGCCATCCCTCTGAGGGTAGGGCGGTGCTTCAGCCCTCTGCTGTCTTCCATTACGGAAGCGCTCTGCGAGCCTCTGGATCTCCCAGCACTCGGAAGCTGTATGGTTGCAGGTGCCATGCACGGGGCATAGCCCGCCCTGGCCACTATCTGGGGCCGGTGATTGCCGCTGCCTCTTGTCGGGGCGCGGCCCCCGAGCTCCGCTGGTTGTCGCAGCTGCGGCGACGGGGGCCGTGAATGGTGGCTTCATCTTTCCACTCCCCCGGTTCTTGGTCTTCTTGCCACCCCCATAGGCAGCAGCTAAGGACCCGGGCTGCTCTCCTGACTCGGAGGTCGGCAGTGCGTGCCAGTTCCGCCCTTCGGCTGCCCTGGCGCACTTATCCGCCAGGCTGAAGAGCTCCGAGACGTCACGGACCTCACTGGTTGTGAGCTTCTCGAGCATTTTCTCGTCCCGGACACCCTGTCGGAACGCCACCACCACAGAGGCGCTTTGGATATGTGGGATGGTGTTGCGCACCTGAGAGAACCGCTGGATGAAAGAGCGCAGCGACTCCCCAGGTTGTTGCTTGACGGCGTGGAGATCGAGCTCCGTGCCGGGACGGGTGTAGGAGCTGCCGAAGTTGGCGACGAACTGCCGGCAGAGCTCACCCCAGGAGGTTATGGACCCCTGGGGTAGATTCATGAGCCAGGACCGGGATGGGCCGGTCAAGGCGACGGGAAAGTAGTTGGCCATGACAGCCTCATCGCCTCCTGCAGCAAGTACGGCGGTGGAGTAGATCTGGAGGAACTCTGCCGGGTTGACGCTTCCGTCGTACTTCTCGGGCAAGTGCGGGCGAAACTTGCGTGGCCACCTTGCGAAGCGAAGGTTGGGCGCAAGGGCCGCACATCCTGCACCTGCTGCTGTAGGTACTGGTGCTGCGAGCAGGTGGTTCACACCTGGCAGCACGTATCCCGGCATGGGCAAGGCTGCACCATAGGCCGGGGCCGCTACTTGCGGCGCATATGGTGGTGGCATATGTTGCGCAGCATATGCCTGAGGCGGGGCTCGCATGGCGAAGGCCTGCCCTTCCGGTTGTGTCGAGGCCGATGACATGCTGTCGCCTGCCTCATGGTTGCGACGACTCTCTCGACGTCGCTCGAGGTACACTCGGGCGCCCTGCCCCAAGTGGCACCGTTCCAGTTCCCTTCGCAGGTCCGTCGACAGGAGCCTGGAGGAGCTGGAATCCACCGTTAGCCCGTCAACCGCGGGTGTGCGCGTCAGCGACACAGCTGGTTGCCCTGGTCGCCGCCCTCGCCGAAACCGAGGGTTCGCGGCGGCGACGACGAGGCGGTCCACCTCACGGACCCATTGCTGGGTTGCTGAATGGGGCGCATCCCCTGCAGGTGGGTTGCGCAGCAGCGCCCTTGCTGCAGCTAGCGCACCTCCATGGTGTACGCTAAGCGCTGCAGAAGACCTTACGCTGGTCAGGGCCTGCATAGCCGGAGTCGGCGTTGCCGGAGTCGGCTGCTGGCTACCCGCTTGTGCCGACACACTCCGTCCTGAGTGCGTCGACATGTACTCTCCGCTGGTCACGGTTCGCCGTGAATGCGGAGGAGGAGAGCTTGCCGCTGAAGGGAGCTTGGTCATCTTCGTTGACGGAAACTCGTCGCGCTAGGGGAAAAGCCCCCTACCTGGCGCGCCAAATGTCGAAGTGTGCGATCGACACTTCCCCCAGGCCTGCACTGGGCAGCCCGCGGAGGTTCTTTTTTCGGAGGGGCTAGTTCCTAGCGGAGAGCTTGCGCGAATGGACGAGTTAGTGAGAGCTTGACACGGGAAGTTTTACGTGGTTCAGGCCGCCGGAGCGTAAAACCCTACGTCCACGGCGAGCTATGGAGCTCGCTGTATTGCTTGCTGCTCAGGGCCGGGGGCCTGAGCTTGGGGGTGAGTTACAGCTTGAGAGTGTATGGCTAGCGTATGAGTTGCAGAATGCGAACCCTTGCTATCGACGCCAACCCGAGCCTTTTATAGTCCAAGGCTCGGGCGGCTTACAAGGGAAGCCGGGACCCGACAGGTGGTCCCGGGAAGATTGTCTATTATCTACCGTATCTGTAGTTATGCCGGTGGTTGCCTCCGGTCGAAGGCTTCAGAGTCTTTCTTTTGCCGCCCTGCCCATGCCGTGTGCTAGTCGTAGTGGTTGATGACGGCGCAGGCGGCATGGGATGTCTTGTCGCGGCATTTATTACCTGTCAGGTTCTGACACCAGGCGCCAGTCTGTGATGCGACTGGACGCAACGGCACCTGACAGGCGCGTGCTCCGCGTTTCCGCGTCTTGGGAAGACGCGGGCCTTGAATTCCTTGTACGGGCAAGGTGAGGGGCGCCTTTACGCCCGCTGCCTACCGCTCGGGGGCAGGCAGCACCGTTCTTCCAGCCACGTGGCGGGTCCGGAGCTCTTCTCTGAGGAGAGGGAGGTCCGGCCCCGCTGGACGCGTGGCGCCTTCGGACCTCTCTCCCGCGGAGGGGGAGGTCCGGCTTCTGCATGCCACGTGGCGGGCTCGGAGCTCACCTCTGAGGAGAGGGAGGTCCGGCCTCGCTGGACGCGTGGCGTCTTCGGACCTCTCTCCCGCGGAGGGGGAGGTCCGGCTTCTGTATGCCACGTGGCGGGCCCGGAGCTCTCCTCTGAGGAGAGGGAGGTCCGGCCCCGCCAGACGCGTGGCGCCTTCAGAGCTCTCCCTGCGGAGAAGGGCGAGCACCTTAGGCATTTTGCTCTGTGCGCGGGGGTACCCCATATCTCAGGTACCGACACTTGTACTCATTTAAATTGTGAATTGAGTTCTTTTTTATCGCCCTTGCAGTACATGGTTGCCATGTGCTCAGCTCCCCCTCTATACAAGTCCCCAAGCATCAAGCATATGGTTGGGGCTGTAAGTCAAATAAGACTATGACATAAGGGAGGGGGAGCCCCCAAGGAGAATTACGTTTCCTCTACCTGTGTGCAGGACGTCCAGGTTGCGGCAACGGGGACTGCACGAAGTAGGGGGAAAGGAGCTACCAACTACTTCGACCCAGGGCTAGAGGAGGCGGGACCCGGGGGCCCCACGTGTCCAGCAGGCCCGGAACTCTCTCCTCCCTTGAGAAGGGCTCCGGGCTCGCCACGTGGCAGGCGGAAACCGGACCTGCCCTCGTGGTGGGAGAGCTCCGAAAGCCCTGCGTGTTCAACATGGCCGGGGCTCCCGTCTCCGCAGTAAAAGCAGTCATCAAGTGAGCGCACGCTCTCACGACCCCGCGGCCGTTCGTGTTCCGGCAGCGGCCAATTCGGGACTTAGAAAAAGTGCGCGGATTGGAAGAGACGGAGGTCCCACCTCGGGCTCGTTATCTCCCCCGAGATGGGCCCGGGGGCCACTGTCGGTACCTGAGATATGGGGTACCCCCGCGCACAGGGTAAAATGCCTAAGGTACTCGCCCTTCTCCGCAGGGAGAGCTCCGAAGGCGCCACGCGTCCGGCGGGGCCGGGCCTCCCTCTCCTCCGACGAGAGCTCCGGGCCCGCCACGTGGCATACAGAAGCTGGACCTCCCCCTCCGCGGGAGAGAGGTCCGAAGACGCCACACGTACCGCGGGGCCGGGCCTCCCTCTCCGCAGAGGAGAGCTCCGGTCCCGCCACGTGGCATACAGAGGCTGGACCTCCCCCTCCGCGGGGAGAGGTCCGGAGGCTCCACGTGCCCCGCAGGCCGGACCCTTCTCTCCTCAGAGAAGGGCTCCGGACCCGCCACGTGTCCAGAAGAACGGTGCTGCCTGCCCCCAAGCGGTAGGCGGCGGGCGTAAAGGCGCCCCACACCTTGCCCGTACAAGGTATTCAAGGCCCGCGTCTTCCCAAGACACGGAAACACGGAGCACGCGTCTGTCAGGTGCCGTTGCTCCCAGTCGCATCACAGACTGGCGCGCGGTGTCAGAACCTGCCAGCCAATAAACGCCGCGACAAGACATCCCATGCCGCCTGCGCCGTCATCAACCGCTACGACTAGCACGCGGCATGGGCAGGGCGGCAAGTTAAAGACTCAGAAGCCTTCGGCCAGAGGCAACCACCGGCGTAACTACAGATACGGTAGATAATAGACAATCTTCCCGGGACCACCTGTCGGGTCCCGGCTTCCCTTGTAAGCCGCCCGAGCCTTGGACTATAAAAGGCTCGGGTAGGCGTCGATAGCAAGGGTTCGCACTTTGCAACTCATACGCTAGCCATACACTCTCAAGCTGTAACTCACCCCCAAGCTCAGGCCTCCGGCCCTGAGCAGCAAGCAATACAGCGAGCTCCATAGCTCGCCGTGGACGTAGGGTTTTACGCTCCGGCGGCCTGAACCACGTAAATCTCGCCGTGTCAAGCTCTCGCTAACTCGTCCATCCGCGCAAGCTTTCCGCTAGGAGACTAGCCCCGTCGAAAAAAGAACCTCCGCGGGCTGCCCAGTGCAGGCCCGGGGGAAGTGTCGATCGCACACTTTGATAGCATGTGTCGCATAGGGCAACGTATTCGGCTATATCCCTCTTCATACCATCCCACCAATAGCAAGTTTTCAAGTCCTTGTACATTTTGGTGCTCCCTGGATGTATGGAATAGGGTGAATCATGTGCCTCCCTTAATATCATGTCGCGAAGGTGTCTTAGGTTTGGCACACAAATCCTTTTTCCTAGCCAAAGCGTACCCTTTTTATCCTCTTTGAAATCCTTCACTATCCCCTGTCGGATTCTTTCCTTGATCTCCTTGATCTCCTCGTCTGTTTCTTGGCCCTTCCTTATTTCTTGCTCCAATGAGGAGTGGATCTCCATTATTTCCATGTTATTCAAGAATCCGAGGTGTAACTGTTCGAACTCCTTACGTAGTTCGGGTGGTAGCTCCCGAACCGTGAGTTGGTGGCATGCTCCTTTTCTGCTCAATGCGTCAGCTACTACATTGGCCTTCCCGGGGTGGTAGTTGATTCCCACATCATAATCCTTTATAAGTTCTAACCATCGACGTTGCCTCAAATTCAAGTCCGTTTGTGTAAATATGTACTTGAGGCTTTTATGATCCGTATAGATCTCACATCGATGACCAAGGATATAATGTCTCCAAATCTTCAATGCATGCACCACTGCTGCTAACTCCAAGTCGTGCGTAGGATAGTTAAGCTCGTGCTTCTTTAATTGTCGTGAGGCATAGGCTACCGCTTGTCCTTCCTGCATGAGTACACATCCGAGCCCTTGTCTGGATGCGTCACAATATATGTCAAAACTCTTGCTTACGTCTGGTAATACCAGAACCGGTGCTGTGGTTAGCCTTTTCTTGAGCTCATCAAAACTTTCTTGGCAGGCTTGTGTCCATTGAAAGACTTTCCCCTTCATTAACAACTCCGTCATAGGTTTTGCTATCTTGGACATGTCTTTAATGAAGCGCCGATAGTATCCTGCCATCCCAAGGAAACTTCGAATATCCCTCACGTTCTTCGGTTGGTCCCACTTTAGAACGTCTCTCACCTTCCCAAGATCAACCGATACCCCTTCCTTGGAGATGATGTGGCCTAGGAAAGATATTTCCTTAAGCCAAAATTGACACTTGTTGAGCTTAGCATACAATTGATGCTCGCGCAGCTTCTGCAAGATCAATCTCAGATGTTCTTCATGCTCCTCCTCACTTTTTGAATACACCATTGTCGAAGTGTTCGGTCGACACTTCCTCCGGGCCTGCACTGGGCAGCCCGCGGAGGCTCTTTTTTTGGTGGGGCTAGTCCCTTGCGGAGAGCTTACGTGGATGGACGAGTTAGTAAGAGCTTGACGCGGTGAGTTTTACGTGGTTCAGGCCGCCGGAGCGTAAAACCCTACGTCCACGACGAGCTATGGAGCTCGCTGTATTGCTTGCTGCTCAGGCCGAAGTCCTGAGCTTGGGGGTGAGTTACAGCTTGGGAGTGTATGGCTAGCGTATGAGTTGAAGAGTGCGAACCCTTGCTATCGTCGCCTACCCGAGCCTTTTATAGTCCAAGACTCGGGCGGCTTACAAGGGGAGCCGGGACCCGACAGGTGGTCCCGGGAAGATTGTCTATTATCTACCGTATCTGCAGTTATGCCGGTAGTTGTCTCTGGTCGAAGGCTTCTGAGTCTTCATCTTGCCGCCCTGCCCATGCCGCATGCTAGTCGTAGTGGTTGATGACGGCGCAGGCGGCATGGGATGTCTTGTCGCGGTGTTTATTGGCTGGCAGGTTCTGACACCGCGCGCCAGTCTGTGATGCGACTGGGCGCAACAGCACCTGACAGAGGCGTGCTCCACGTCTCCGCATCTTGGGAAGACGCGGGCCTTGAATACCTTGTACGGGCAAGGTATGGGCGTCTTTACGCCCGCTGCCTATCTCTCGGGGGCAGGCAGCGCCGTTCTGCTGCCACGTGGCGGGCCTGGAGCCCTTCTCAGAGGAGAGGAGGGCCCGGTCCGTGGGGCACGTGGAGCCTCCGGACCTCTCCCCGCGGTGGGGGAGGCTTGGCTTCTGTCGGTCACGTGGTGGGGCCGGAGCTCTCCTCTGAGGAGAGGGAGGTCCAGCCCCGCTGGACGCGTGGCGCCTTCGGACCTCTCTCCCGCGGAGGGGGAGGTCCGGCTTCTGTATGCCACGTGGCGGGCCCAGAGCTCTCCTCTGAGGAGAGGGAGGTCCGGCCCCGCCGGACGCGTGGCGCCTACGGAGCTCTCCCTGCGGAGAAGGGCGAGTTCCTTAGGCATTTTCTCCTGTGCGCGGGGGTACCCCATATCTCAGGTACCGACAGTGGCCCCCGGGCCCATCTCGGGGGAAATAGCGAGCCCGAGGTGGGACCTCCGTCTCTTCCGATCCACACACTTTCTCTAAGTCCCGAATTGACCGCTGCCGGAGCACGAATGGCCACGGGATCGTGGGAGCGTGCACTCACTTGATGGTTGCTTTTACTGCGGCGGTTCCCAAGACTGCCACTTCTGCATGTCGTGGCGCTTTCTTCGGGAACCGCCGAAGTGCCTTGCCGGCTCATCTTCTCAGGAGACTGACTCCTTGACCCACTGCTTTAGTTGGGCGTCTTGGGTCCACCCGTCATCGGCACTCGGTTTAGGAGCCGAAGCGGTTGCCGATGCAGTGTATCCGAAGAGTTCCGAATCACTTGGGATTGCACCCGGGGATGTGTGAAATGAAACCCCCATGTGGGTACGCTTCCCTTATAAGGCTTCCAGCCCCTGTGCTTCCCTCGAGTCTCTGCAGTCTTGTCTTCTTCCATGGCTCTTAACCCGCCTTATGGGGGGAGAATCGCTCTCGATTTCCTCCAGCGATGGCGTCTGCACCAAGCCTGGGACTCAGGGAGCCTGCCTGCCTTGCCTCTGTGGGTGGCGTCACCAAGGTGTCTCTGGTTCATCCTCCCGACGGGGCCCTTCCTTGGTGACGGCAGGCAGAAAGCTCCTTGGCGTTGTGTCCCTTCTCAGGTGGTGGAGTCTCCAAAGAAACCGCTGAAGCACCGAGGAGAATCCCAGGCGGCAGAGTCCCCGAGAAGGCCACTGAAGCTGCGGAGAGGGGCCTCAGGAGCACCCTTGATGACACCGGCTTTTGCGCAGGTGATGAGGGAAGGAGGCTCCATGGGCACCCTTGATGACACCGGCTTTTGCGCCGGTGATGAGGGAACTTCAGGAGAAGGAAGCCGCCGATGCACCATGGAGGATCCCAGACGGCAGAGTCTCCAGGAAGACCGCTGAATACTGCAGAGGGGGCCCCAGAAGCTCCCTTGGTGACACCGGCTTTTGCGCCGGTGATGCGGGAGGCGATTCCTGCGCTCTGGTCATGGAGCGGGAGAGTGCCGCCAGGGCTGAAGCCTGGTGACGCGGCCGTCCTTGCAACTTCTAGATTCTGGTCATGTCAGGAGACCCATGGGGCTTGTTTCTTTCTTTTTATCGAGTCGGTAGTCCAGCTCAAGGAGCCTCGCATAGTTTGACTCTTTTAGATATTTGTGTCTGTGATGCTCTTTCTCTCCTTCTTGGCTTTGCCTGTCTGAGTCCTTAGCTCCACAAGGTACTCAGAGGTCATCTCCAATCTCGGAGCTTTGCATAGACACTTTCCCCGGGTCCTAACCGTGTTAGGGGCCCCCGGGGGTCTCTGGATCTCGCCCCATGGGGAGCTCCAAATCTGCCTGCCACGTGGCGGGTCCGGAGCCCCTCCTTAAGAGGCGGGAGCTCCGGCCATGGTGGACACGTAGGGCTTTCGGAGCCATCCCACCGGGGGGGAGGTCTGGTTTCCGCCTGCCACGTGGCGAGCCCGGAGCCCTCCTCAGGGGAGGCGAGAGCTCCGGGCCCGCTGGACACGTGGGGCCCTCGGGTCCCACCCCTGCTGAAGGGGCAGCACCCGGTCCTTCCAGTCCTAGGCCGGAGTAGTTGGTAGCTCCTTTCCCCCTGCTTCATGCAGTCCCTGTTGCCGTAACCTGGAGGTCCTGCACACAGGCAGAGGAAACGTAATTCTCCTCGGGGGGTCCTCCCCTCCAGTCTCCTAGTCTTATCCGTCTTACGATCCTGATCCGTTATACGAGGCTTGGGCAATTCTGTGCACGAGGCGCCGGAGGGCACCACCAAATGTCGAAGTGTTCGGTCGACACTTCCCTCGGGCCTGCACTGGGCAGCCCGCGGAGGTTCTTTTTTCGGTGGCGCTAGTCCCTTGTGGAGAGCTTGCGTGGATGGAAGAGTTAGTAAGAGCTTGACGTGGTGAGTTTTACGTGGTTCAGGCCGCCGGAGCGTAAAACCCTACGTCCACGGCGAGCTATGGAGCTTGCTGTATTGCTTGCTGCTCAGGGCCGGAGTCCTGAGCTTGGGGGTGAGTTACAACTTGGGAGTGTATGGCTAGCGTATGAGTTGCAAAGTGCGAACCCTTGCTATCGTCGCCTACCCGAGCCGTTTATAGTCCAAGACTCGGGCGGCTTACAAGGGGAGCCGGAACCCGACAGGTGGTCCCGAGAAGATTGTCTATTATCTACCGTATCTGCAGTTATGCCGGTAGTTGTCTCTGGTCGAAAGCTTCTGAGTCTTCATCTTGCCGCCCTGCCCATGCCGCATGCTAGTCGTAGTGGTTGATGACGGCGCAGGCGGCATGGGATGTCTTGTCGCGGTGTTTATTGGCTGGCAGGTTCTGACACCGCGCGCCAGTCTGTGATGCGACTGGGCGCAACGGCACCTGACAGAGGCGTGCTCCGCGTCTCCGCGTCTTGGGAAGACGCGGGCCTTGAATACCTTGTACGGGCAAGGTATGGGGCATCTTTACGCCCGCTGCCTATCTCTCGGGGGCAGGCAGCGCCGTTCTGGTGCCACGTGGCGGGCCCGGAGCCCTTCTCAGAGGAGAGGAGGGCCCGGTCCGCGGGGCACGTGGAGCCTCCGGACCTCTACCCGTGGAGGGGATGGCTTGGCTTATGTCGGCCACGTGGCGGGCCCGGAGCTCTCCTCTGAGAAGTGGGAGGTCCGACCCCCCTGGACGCGTGGCGCCTTTGGACCTCTCTCCCGCGGAGGGGGAGGTCCGGCTTCTGTATGCCACGTGGCGGGCCCGGAGCTCTCCTCTGAGGAGAGGGAGGTCCAGCCCCGCCGGACGCGTGGCGCCTTCGGAGCTCTCCCTGCGGAGAAGGGCGAGTTCCTTAGGCATTTTCTCCTGTGCGCGGGGGTACCCCAAATCTCAGGTACCGACAGTGGCCCCCGGGCCCATCTCGGGGGAGATAGCGAGCCCGAGGTGGGACCTCCGTCTCTTCTGATCCGCGCACTTTCTCGAAGTCCCAAATTGACCGCTGCCAGAGCACGAACGGCCGCGGGATCGTGGGAGCGTGCGCTCACCTGATGGTTGCTTTTACTGCGGCGGTTCCCAAGACTGCCACTTCTGCACGTCGCGGCGCTTTCTTCGGGAACCGCCGAAGTGCCTTGCTTCTCATCTTCTCAGGAGACTGACTGCTTGACCCACCGCTTCAGTTGGGCGGCTTGGGTCCACCCGTCATCGGCACTCGGTTTAGGAGCCGAAGCGGTTGCCGATGTAGTGTATCCGAAGAGTTCCGAATCGCTTGGAATTGCACCCGGGAAGTTTTTAGAGGGGATCTTACCCACATTGCGGCTTCCCTTCACACTTCTCTGCGTTCCTTCTCGGACTCTTGTGCTTTTGCTCTCTTGCCCTTGACTTCTCCCTCGCCATGGCCTCCAACCCGCCACCAGAGAAGAAGCGCGCTCGATCTCCTCCAGCAGCGGCGTCTGTGCCAAGTCGGGAATCTGGGGTGCCTGGCACTCCCTCCGGTGGCGACTCGAAGAGGCCCCGGGCTGATGCGTTGAGGGAAGCTTCTGGGGCGTCCTCCGTCCCGCCAGTTCATGCGACTGCGGAGCGGCCGTCAGTGACGGTAGCGGGCTCTGGGAGTCCTACCTCGGCTCGGAAGTCGGGGTTCAGAGCCCGCTGGAGTGTCCGCGCTTCCCGGCCATCCCCGACTTGCGGGAAGTCTGTGCCGTTGCGCTCGGAGCCAGGGGCCACTGCCGCGGCCCCCAGGCCAGCGTGAACTTCTCCTGTTCCGGTGTGCCCGCACTCCGCGGCAGCGGCGTCTCTTCCTGCCGAGACGGCCACCGCGGCCCCCAAGCCAGCGCAGGTCGACCCTGTACTAGGCGGCCCGACCTTTACTCCAGCGCCGCCTTCCCCGGTTCGCCCCTCTCCACAGGTCAAGGAGCCAGAAGCTGAAGAGAGCCCGGCAGATCCAGCTGCCAGAGCCTCGGAGCCAGCTTCTCCTGATCGGCGTCTCGTCTCAGTTGCTGGTGCGTCGACTCCTCTTGAGGACGAGGTAATGGAGGAGGTCGGGGGGACTGCCCCGGCCTCTGTTGCTCCATTGCCCCTGGCGGATGCCTTCGCGCTTGCCGAGACGAGCGTTCGGCAGGTCTTGGCTGCACTAGGTCGCGAGAGGGAGGAGTATACGGTTGAACGAGATCGCCTCTTCACCTGGGGGAAACTTTTGCGGGAGAGGACCGCGAAGGTTAAGAGCGAGCTCGACTCCAGGCGGGAGTTGCTTGACTTCAGTGAAGTGCTCCTAGACCGGATGAAGCGGGCTGTCGACCGCATGGACACTCAATCGCGGCGGATCAACAGGGGGGCCCTGGAGGCACACGCCCGGGCCGAGGAGAGCCTCTCTGCTGCTGTGGAGATACAGCAGCAGTTGGAGCGCCGTGAACTCGCCGTTGAGGAACGGGAGCATTCCACGGCAGCTGAGGCGGAGAGGGTCGCCGCGCAGCTGGCGGCGGGCGAGGATGACCTTCGAGCTCGGATCGAGGAGCTGGAGATCCTGAAGGCAGACCTCGACTTGACGGAGGAACAGGTCTCCCGTGATCGCCGGGCGGTCTTGGACCGGGAGTT
This sequence comes from Neostapfia colusana, assembly GCA_030760725.1. NCBI lineage: Eukaryota > Viridiplantae > Streptophyta > Magnoliopsida > Poales > Poaceae > Neostapfia > Neostapfia colusana. The sequence goes on along the minus strand of JASWHV010000017.1, from coordinate 21,173,987 downwards.
GGCCGCCGACTTCAAGGCTGCTGAGTTGGAGCGGCTCGCCAAGACTCTCCATCTTCGGGAGAGCTCCCTGGCGGCCAAGGAGAAGGAATTCTCCGAGAGGAACCTGGAGGCTCTGCAGGCGGCCCGCCGCGAGGTGGAGGAGCTTTCGGCCTTGCGGTCCTCCGAGGCTCTTGCGGTCTCGAGCTTCGTGGATCGAGCGGGGTCCGCCCTGATCCCTCTTGGCTTCAGTCCGGTGAGGGCCGCGGCCCCTGCGTTGAAGGTGGTGGAGGTGATCCCCGCGCTGGAGTCCATCGGAGCCAAGGTGGACAGGCTAGACTCGGTGGTTGCCAGCGAGCTTGAGGCCGAGGGACGCGGCCTAGCCTTAGAGGTCGCCTCACATGTGCTGTCATGCTTTAAGAGCCGCGATCCCTCTTTCTCGCTAGAACCAGCGAGGGAGGGTAAGCCGCGGAGCGGGAGCAAGCTGCCAGGGCAGAAGTCGAGGATGTGGCCGCCCTTGTAGCCGCAAGGTTCCGGCGGGAGCCGGGAGGCCCTTAGGACTTGTTTCTCCCTTTTTATCGAGTCTGTAGTCCAGCTCATGGAGCCTCGCTTAGTTCGACTCTTTTAGATATTTGTGTCTGTGATGCTTTTTCTCTCCTTATTGGCTTTGCCTGTCTGAGTCCTTAGCTCCGCAAGGTACTCAGAGGCCATCTCCAATCTCGGAGCTCCGCATAGACATCTTCCCCGGGTCCTAACCATGTTAGGGGCCCCCGGGGGTCTCCGGATCTCGCCCCCTGGGGAGCTCCAAATCTGCCTGCCACGTGGTGGGTCCGGAGCCCCTCCTTAAGAGGCGGGAGCTCCGGCCATGCTGGATACGTAGGGCTTTCGGAGCCCTCCCACCGGGGGGGGGGGGGGGGGGGGGGGAGGTCCGGTTTCCGCCTGCCACGTGGCGAGCCCAGAGCCCTCCTCAGGGGAGGCGAGAGCTCCGGGCCCGCTGGACACGTGGGGCCCTCGGGTCTCGCCCCTGCTGAAGGGGCAGGACCCGGTCCTTCCAGTCCTAGGCCGGAGTAGTTGGTAGCTCCTTTCCCCCTGCTTCATGCAGTCCCTGTTGCCGTAACCTGGAGGTCCTGCACACAGGCAGAGGAAACGTAATTCTCCTCGGGGGGTCCTCCCCTCCCGTCTCCTAGTCTTATCCGTCTTACAATCCTGATCCATTATACGGGGCTTCGGCAATTCTGTGCACTAGGCGCCGGAGCTCCGGCTCCCTCCGAGGTCCGGGTACAGCCGTCCGATCCCTAGTACCGGGCCATGCGCTGGGGAAGCAGATTGCACGTGCTTTGGGTTCATGACCAGGCAAAGCGGTTGTACTCCCCTGTACCTCCGGAGGGCAGGATGCGCATGCTTTGGGCTCATGGCCTGCTAAGCTGGATACGCACCCTGGACCCCCCATGCACAACGCGGGCCTTTCCTGGAGGTGACCAACTGGCACCGCAACACCTGACTGGGGGAGGCCCGAGAGACTCACTCGGCCTTCGGCAGGTGCCTCAAGCTCAGCCGCCTTCGGTAGGATAGCGAATGCCGACTATGGATGAGCGCAGGAGAGGGGGAACTAGATGTACGATAAACATACATAGGTAGTGCGATCATAAAAATTAATGCATAATTTAAATGAGCGCATGAGAGAGAGCTAAGTAGAACAGGTCCCTGTATTCGCGCCCATAGATGGAATTCTAGCTGTACATGGAGGCAATATTCCGCCTCGTCTACAAGGGAAGCAAGACTCTACGCGCTTAGGGTCGGAACCAGGCTAAACTGGACGTAGTCCTGTATTGTCCCTTGAGACTTAGCTGCCCCAAGCTCTGTTCCTAAATCCTATGGGATTCATTACAGAACAGAATAACCCTGTTCTACTGATGCTCGGGAAGTAGGACTTACAGTGTTGCTTCATGGCAAGGATTTTTCGGAACGGATCCCACACTAGGTTGAAAGGCATGTGCACCTGGGGCGGCAGCTTTCATGATTCGGAAGGGACCTTCCTTGCTGGTGGAGATCTTATGGGTCCTTTTTGGAATAGAGCGTGCCGCGACACCAGGTCGCCCTCCTGCAGGCCCCCGATGCGTTGTGGGGTAGTGCTTAGAGCATCAGCCGAGACCGCGCGTTGTGGGGTGTTACCTGCAGCCGAGTCTCGTCGACGAGGTTGTCATCTTCGTGCTGGATCAGGTCCTGCGCGGCTTCTCCTGGAGGCCCCCGGGGAGTTCTCCCCTTCTGGCTAAGGCCTTCAAGGGGTAGGTGGACCCGGGCTCGTCTTGGATGACCCAAGGCGTCTTCCCCTTCTGGCAAGGCCTTCAAGGGGTTGACAGATCTTGGGCGGCCCCCGGGAGGTACGTCCGAAGCACGGAGGCGTGCCGCAGTTGGATACTGCCCTGGCCCGTCACCGTCGGAGCTGGAGTCCTCGCCGTTATGCACTATCTTCATGACACGCTGAGGCTCCTGGAACCCCACCTGATGTGCGGCGGTGACTGGGGCATCGACCTTCTGCTTGCCATCCCCCTGATGGTAGGGCGGTGCTTCAGCTCTCTGCTGTATTCCTTTGTGGAAGCGCTCTGCGAGCCTCTGGATATCCCAGCACTCAGCAGCAGTATGGTTGCCGGCGCCATGCACGGGGCATAGCCCGCCCTGGTCACTATCTGGGGCCGGTGACTGCCGCTGCCTTTTGTCGGGGCGTGGCCCCCGAGCTCCACTAGTCGTCACTGCTGCGGCGATGGGAGCCATGAACGATGACTTCATCTTGCCACTCCCCCGGTTCTTGGCCTTCTTGCCACCCCCATAGGCAGCAGCGCCGGACCCGGGTTGTCCTCCTGGCTCGGAGGTCGGCAGAGAGTGCCAGTTCCGCCCTTCAGCTGCTCTGGCGCATTTGTCCGCCAGGCTGAAGAGCTCAGAGACGTCGCGGACCTCTCTGGTCGCGAGCTTCTCAAGCATTTTCTCGTCCCGGACACCCTGTCGGAACGCCACCACCACAGAAGCACTTTGGATATGCGGGATGGTGTTGCCTACCTGGGAGAACCGCTGGATGAAAGAGCGCAGCGACTCCCCAGGTTGTTGCTTGACGGCGTGGAGGTCAAGCTCCGTGCCGGGACGGGTGTAGGAGCTGCCGAAGTTGGCAACGAACTGCCGGCAGAGCTCTCCCCAGGATGTTATGGACCCCTGAGGTAGGTTCATGAGCCAAGACCGAGCTGGGCCGGTCAGGGTGACGGGGAAGTAGTTGGCCATGACAGCCTCGTCCCCTCCTGCGGCAAGTACGGCGGTGGAGTAGATCTGGAGGAACTCCGCCGGGTTGACGCTACCATCGTACTTCTCAGGCAGGTGCGGGTGAAACTTGCGTGGCCACCTCGCGAAGCGAAGGTGGGGTGCAAGAGCTGCACATCCCGCTCCTGCTGCCGCAGGTATTGACACTGCAAACGCTTGGTTCGCACTTGGGACCGTGTATCCCGGCATGGGCAAGGCTGCACCATAGACCGGGGGCGCTGCTTGCGGCGCATAAGGTTGTGGCATATGTTGCGTGGCGAATGCCTGAGGCAGGACTCGCGTGGCGAAGACCTGCCCTCCAGGTTGTGTCGAGGCCGACGTCATGCTGTCGCCAGCCTCATGGTTGCGGCGCCTTTCTCGACGTCGCTCGAGGTACACCCGGGCATCCTGGCCCAAGTGGCACCGCTCCAGCTCCCTTCTCAGGTCCGTCGACATGAGCCTGGAGGAGCTGGAATCCGCCGTTTGTCCGTCAACCGTGGGCGTGCGCGTCAGCGACACAGCCGGTTGTCCAGGGCGTCGCCCTCGCCGAAACCGAGGATTCGCGGCGGCGACGACGAGGCGGTCCACCTCGCAGACCCACTGTTGGGTCGCAGAATGGGGCGCATCCCCAGCAGGTGGGTTGCACAGCAGTTCTCTTGCTGCAGCTAGCGCACCCCCATGGTGTACGCTCAGCGCTGCAGAAGACCTCACACTGGTCGGAGCCTGCATCGCCGGAGTCGGCGTTGCCGGAGTCGGCTGCTGGCTACCAGCTTGTGCCGACACACTCCATCCTGAGTGTGTCGACATGTACTCCCCACTGGTCACGGTTCGTCGTGAACGCGGGGGAGGAGAGTTTGCCGCTGAAGGAAGATTGGTCATCTTCGTCGGCGGAAACTCGTCGCACAAAGGGAAAAGCCCCCTTCCTGGCGCGCCAAATGTCAAAGTGTTCGGTCGACACTTCCCCCGGGCCTGCACTGGGCAGCCCGCGGAGGTTCTTTTTTCGGTGGGGCTAGTCCCTTGCGGAGAGCTTGCGCGGATGGACGAGTTAGTAAGAGCTTGACGCGGTGAGTTTTACGTGGTTCAGGCTGCCGTAGCGTAAAACCCTACGTCCACGGCGAGCTATGGAGCTCGCTGTATTGCTTGCTTCTCAGGGCCGGAGTCCTGAGCTTGGGGGTGAGTTACAGCTTGGGAGTGTATGGCTAGCGTATGAGTTGCAAAGTGCGAACCCTTGCTATCGTCGCCTGCCCGAGCCTTTTATGGTCCAAGACTCGGGCGGCTTACAAGGGGAGCCGGGACCCGACAGGTGGTCCCGGGAAGATTGTCTATTATCTACCGTATCTGCAGTTATGATGGTAGTTGTCTCTGGTCGAAGGCTTCTGAGTCTTCATCTTGCCGCCCTGCCCATGCCGCATGCTAGTCGTAGTGGTTGATGATGGCGCAGGCGGCATGGGATGTCTTGTCACGGTGTTTATTGGCTGGCAGGTTCTGACACCGCGCGCCAGTCTGTGATGCGACTGGCCGCAACGGCACCTGACAGAGGTGTGCTCCGCGTCTCCGCATCTTGAGAAGACGCGGGCCTTGAATACCTTGTACGGGAAAGGTATGGGGCATCTTTACGCCCGCTGCCTATCTCTCGGGGGCAGGCAGCACCGTTCTGCTGCCATGTGGCGGGCCTGGAGCCCTTCTCAGAGGAGAGGAGGGCCCGGTCCGCGGGGCACGTGGAGCCTCCGGACCTCTCCCCGTGGAGGGGGTGGCTTGGCTTCTGTCGCCCGTGTGGCGGGCCCGGAGCTCTCCTCTGAGAAGTGGGAGGTCCGGCCCCCCTGGACGCGTGGCGCCTTCGGACATTTCTCCCGCGGAGGGGGAGGTCCGGCTTCTGTATGCCACGTGGCGGGCCCGGAGCTCTCCACTGAGGAGAGGGAGGTCCGGCCCCGCCGGATGCGTGGCGCCTTCGGAGCTCTCCCTGCGGAGAAGGGCGAGTTCCTTAGGCATTTTCTCCTGTGCGCTTCTCTGGCAGCGCCGACCCCGGCAATGCAGGCTCCAACCAGCGTCAGGTCTTCAGTAGCGCTGGGCGTACCCGGCGTGGGTGCGCCAGCCGCAGCAATAGCGCTACTGCACAATCCGCCTGCTGGGGACACGCCTCAGGCAGCGATCCAGCAGTGGATTCGCGAGATAGACCGTCTCATCGTCGCCGCCGCAAACCCTCGACTTCGGTGGGGACGACGCTCCGGCCAACCGGCTGTGTCGCTGATGCGCACGCCAATGGTTGGCGAGCAGACGGCGGACTCTAGCTCCACCAGGCTTCCGTCGACGGACCTGAGGGCAGAGACGGAGCGATGCCACTTGGGCCAAGATGCCCGAGTGTTCTTCGAGCGACGTCGAGAAATGCGTCGCAACCAAGAGGCTGGGGTAAGCATGACGTCGGCCTCGACCCAGCCTGAAGGGCAGATCTTCGCCACGCAAGCTCTGCCCCAGGCATATGCTGCGCAGCATATGCCACAACCATATGCCCCACAAACGGCGTCCCCGGTCTAGGGAGCAGCCTTGCCCATACCGGGGTACACTGTGCCAGCGGCGAACCAAGCGTTAGCGGCACCAATACCTGCACTGGGAGCCAGCAGCCGGCTCTGGCAGCGCCGACTCCGGCAATGCAGGCTCCAACCAGCGTCAGGTCTTCAGTAGCGCTGGGCGTACCCGGCGGGGGTGCGCTAGCCGCAGCAAGAGTGCTACAGCACAATCTGCCTGCTGGGGACGCGCCTCAGGCAGCGACCCAGCAGTGGATTCGTGAGGTAGACCGTCTTGTCATCGCCGCCGCAAACCCTTGACTTCGGCGGGGACGACGCTCCGGCCAACCGGCTGTGTCGCTGACGCGCACGCCGACGGTTGACGGACAGACGGCGGATTCCAGCTCCACCAGGCTTCCATCGACGGACCTGAGGACTGAGCTGGAATGATGCCACCTGGGCCAAGATGCCCGAGTGTTACTCGAGCGGCGACGAGAAAGGCGTCGCAGCCAAGAGGCCAGTGTCAGCATGACGACTGCCTCAACCCTGCCTGAGGTGCAGACTTTCGCAACGAGAACTCTGCCACAGACATACGCCACGCAGCGTATGCCACAGCCATATGTCCTGCAAACGGCGCCCCCGGTCTATGGCGCAGCCTTGCCCATACCGGGGTACACTGTGCCAGCGGCGAACCAAGCGTTCGCGGCACCAACGCCTGCAGCAACAGGGGCAAGATGTACGGCCCTGGTGCCCCACCTCCGCTTCACGAGGTGGCCGTGCAAGTTTCGGCCGCACCTGCCGAGAAGTACGACGGCAGCATCAACCCGGCGGGGTCCCTCCAGATCTACTCCACCGTCGTACTTGCCGCAGGAGGGGATGAGGCCGTCATGGCCAAACTACTTCCCCGTCGCCTTGACCGGCCCAGCCCGGTCTTGGCTAATGAACCTCCCTCAGGGTTCCATAACTTCCTGGGGAGAGCTCTGCCGGAAGTTCATCGCCAACTTCGGCAGCTCCTACACCCGTCCTGGCACGGAGCCTGACCTCCACGCCATCAAGCAACAACCTGGGGAGTCGCTGCGCTCCTTCATCCAGCGGTTCTCCAAGGTACGCAACACCATTCCGCATATTCAAAGTGCTTCTGTGGTGGTGGCACTTCGACAGTGTCCGGGACGAGAAGATGCTTGAGAGGCTAGCAACCAGAGAGGTCTGCGATGCCTCCGAGATCTTCAGCCTGGCGGACAAGTGCGCCAGAGCAGCCGGAGGGCGGAGTTGGCACTCACTGCCAGCTTCCGAAGCCGGAAGATAGCCCGAAGACAGCGGAGTTCAAGCTGAGCTCCCGACCATGTCAGACAGCCAAGAGCCAAGCACTGGCTGACTTTGTGGCTGAGTGGACGCCAACGAAGGCTGACCCAGGGGGCCGCAAAGACGGTGAACCAAAGTACCGAACTCTGGTCTTTACCGGGCCTCACTGGACGCTCTTCTTCGACGGCTCCTCGCGAAAGCAGGGGGCCGGTGCCGGCGTACTGCTCCTCATGCCATCGGGGGATCAGTCTGGCTACATGGTGCGTCTCAATTCCAAGGCAACCAACAACTTCGTAGAGTATGAAGCACTCATCTTTGGCCTAAAAGACAGTCCTGTCTCTGGGCGCTCGCCAGTTGTTGGCGCAGGGCGACTCCCATCTAGTTATAAAGCAAGTTAAGGGTGAATGCCCCTGCAATGACCCACAGCTAGCTGCTTATCTGCTCCACGTGCGGATGTTGGAGAAAGACTTCCTCGCCTTGGACCTGCGCCATGTACCGCGCGCTGGCGCGGCCGCAGCTGACGACCTCTCAACGGAAGCCTCCATCAGAGCCCCTGCGCACGAAGGAGTCTTCGAGAGGACGTTGTTGCGGTCCACAGCCCGGCCCGCCAAGCCGGGCGAAGGGGGATGAACCAGTGCCTCGAAGCTAGGCAGTCCCGGCGGCCCTGTATGCCGCCAAAGGATCGTAAGAGTCACTGGGGACTCCATGCAACCTAGCGCGCAGGATCCAGAAGCTCAAGTAGTCCCGATGCATGGACCACGGATGTCTGGGACTCCTTGATGGACATCCTTCATGATGAACGTGCATCCGCTGAACGGGTGGTGCAGATGGCTAAGTGCTACGCGCTGGTATCTTTACTGGTGTGGCGCCACGACATCCTATTGCGGTGCATAACCCAGGAGGAAGGCTGCGATTAGCTCAGAGTAGTCAAAGGAGGCGAGTACTGGGAACGCTCATCGTCCCGCACGTTGGTCGGTTAAGCCACCCGGCATGGCTCCTACTGACCGAGAGCCACCTGGACGCCATCAAACCAGTTAGGGATGCAATGCGTGCCAGGTCCACGCCAAGCAGACCCACACAACCGGTGCAGACGCGCACCCAGAGCCGTCGGGGGATACCGGCTCCTCCATGTCGAGGGCCAGACGGACTTCCCAGGGACGGGTCACGGGAACTACCCTTCCACATGGTATGCGGGGCCGAAGCTATGCTTCCCCCTGATATAGCCATGGGGGTCCCCCCGTGTCCGGCGTACGACGAAACCACACATGACCCGCTCTGTGTGAAGACAGGCGCTCCGACGCTACCCAGTAAGTTCACCATGCTTACTTAGGTGTTTATTTAAATTACGCATTAATTTATATGAACACCTCCCCACGCTCTAGACAGTGTGCGTCCATTGTACACTCGGCTCCTCTTTCTGGCTCTCATGCATAGTCGATATTTGCCGTCCTGCCGAAGGCGGTAGTGCTTGGGGTACCTGCCAGAGGCCCGGTGGCCTTTTGGATCTCCCTCTATAAGGGTACTGTACCGCCAGTTGGTCTCCTCCGAGAAAAGACCTACGCTAGACCGGGGGGTCAGGAGCCTTGCTTTGCCCGGTCTTGCACCCAAAGCATGCGCACTCTGCCTCCCGGCGCTACGGTCTGAGTACCAGGGGGCCGGACGGTTACACCCTGACTGGGGCTGGGGCCAGATCTCCGGGACCAAGTGCACTGGATTACCCAAGCCCCGCATTCTGGCCTGGGACAGTAAGCCAAATGAGACTAAGGGACAGGAAAGGGGGGACCATTGAGCAGCTCCGGACCTCCGCCCCTGCAGCTGGGCCGAGCTCGGAGGCCAGCCCTCGCCCTCCTTTCAGAGGCGAGCGCTGATGGCGGACCTCACGCCCTTCGTTGGCCTGAGCTCCGATGACTTCCGGACTCCACCTCCACAGCTAGGTCGAGCTCCGAGGCCAGCCCTCGCCCTCCTTTCAGAGGCAAGCGCTGATGCCAGACCTCTCGCCCTTCGCTGGCCTGAGCTTCGATGACTTCCGGACCTTCGCCCCCACAGCTAGGCCAAGTTCCGAGGCCAGCCCTTGCCCTCCTTTCAGAGGCGAGCGCCGATGCCGGACCTCACGCCCGTCGCTGGCCTGAGCTCCGATGACTTCCGGACCTCCGCCCCCACAGCCGGGCCGAGCTCCGATGCCAGGCATCACCCTCTCCTAAGAGGCTGAACTCCGAAGCCATCAAGACCCTGCCAGCACAGGGAGTACTCAAGACAAGAAAGTGCGCGGGTAGGAGAAGGCCTCACCTCGGGCTCGTTACCTCCCCCGAGGAGAGCCCGGGGGCCACTGTCGGTACCTGAGATATGGGGTACCCCCGCGCACAGGAGAAAATGCCTAAGGAACTCGCCCTTCTCCGCAGGGAGAGCTCCGAAGGCGCCACGCGTCCGGCGGGGCCGGACCTCCCTCTCCTCAGAGGAGAGCTCCGGGCCCGTCATGTGGCATACAGAAGCCGGACCTCCCCCTCCGTGGGAGAGAGGTCCGAAGGCGCCTCGCGTCCAGGGGGGGCCGGACCTCCCACTTCTTAGAAGAGAGCTCCGGGCCTGCCACGTGGCCGACAGAAGCCAAGCCACCCCCTCCACGGGGAGAGGTCCGGAGGCTCCACGTGCCCCGCGGACCGGGCCCTCCTCTCCTCTGAGAAGGGCTCCGAGCCCGCCCCGTGGCAGCAGAACGGCGCTGCCTGCCCCCGAGAGATAGGCAGCGGGCGTAAAGATGCCACATACCTTGCCCGTACAAGGTATTCAAGGCCCGCGTCTTCCCAAGACGCGGAGACGCGGAGCACGCCTCTGTCAGGTGCCGTTGCGCCCAGTCGCATCACAGACTGGCGCGCGGTGTCAGAACCTGCCAGCCAATAAACACCGCGACAAGACATCCCATGCCGCCTGCGCCGTCATCAACCACTACGACTAGCATGCGGCATGGGCAGGGCGGCAAGATGAAGACTCAGAAGCCTTCGACCAGAGACAACTACCGGCATAACTGCATATACGGTAGATAATAGATAATCTTCCCGGGACCACCTGTCGGGTCCCGGCTCCCCTTGTAAGCCGCCCGAGTCTTGGACTATAAAAGGCTCGGGTAGGCGACGATAGCAAGGGTTCGCACTCTGCAACTCATACGCTAGCCATACACTCCCAAGCTGTAACTCACCCCCAAGCTCAGGACTTCGGCCTGAGCCGCAAGCAATACAGCGAGCTCCATAGCTCGCCGTGGACGTGGGGTTTTACGCTCCGGCGGCCTGAACCACGTAAAACTCACCGTGTCAAGCTCTTACTAACTCGTCCATCCGCGTAAGCTCTCTGCAAGGGACTAGCCCCACCGAAAAAAGAACCTCCGCGGGCTGCCCAGTGCAGGCCCGGGGGATGTGTCGACCGAACAGCGTTCGCGGCACCAGTACCTGCACTGGGAGCCTTTTTCTCCTGTGCGCGGGGGTACCCCATATCTCAGGTACCGACAGTGGCCCCCGGGCCCATCTCGGGGGAGATAGCGAGCCCGAGGTGGGACCTCCGTCTCTTCCGATCCGCGCACTTTCTCTAAGTCCCGAATTGACCGCTGCCGGAGCACGAACGGCCACGGGATCGTGGGAGCGTGCGCTCACTTGATGGTTGCTTTTACTGCAGCGGTTCCCAAGACTGCCACTTCTGCACGTCGTGGCGCTTTCTTCGGGAACCGCCGAAGTGCCTTGCCGGCTCATCTTCTCAGGAGACTGACTCCTTGACCCACTGCTTCAGTTGGGCGGCTTGGGTCCACCCGTCATCGGCACTCGGTTTAGGAGCCGAAGCGGTTGCCGATGCAGTGTATCCAAAGAGTTCCGAATCGCTTGGGATTGCACCCGGGAAGTTTTTAGAGGGGGTCTTACCCACATTGCTGCTTCCCTTCGCACTTCTCTGCGTTTCTTCTCGGATTCTTGTGCTTTTGCTCTCTTGCCCTTGAGTTCTCCTTTGCCATAGCTTCCAACCCGCCACCATAGAAGATGCGCGCTCGATCTCCTCCAGCAGCGGCGTCTGTGCCAAGTCGGGATTCTGTGGTGCCTGACACTCCCTCCGGTGGCGACTCGAAGAGGCCCCAGGCTGATGCGCTGGGGGAAGCTTCTGGGGCGTCCCCTGTTCCGCCAGTTCAAGCGACTGCGGAGCGGCCGTCACTGACGGTAGCGGGCTCTGGGAGTCCTACCCCGGCTCAGAAGTCGGGGTTCAGAGCCCGCTGGAGTGTCCGCGCTTCCCGGCCTTCCCCGACTTGCGGGGAATCTGTGCCGCAGCGCTCGGAGCCAGGGGCAACTGCCGCGGCCCCCAGGCCAGCGCGAACTTCTCCTGTTCCGCTGTGCCCGGACTCCGCGGCGGCGTCGTCTCTTCCTGCCGAGACGGCCACCGCGGCCCCCAAGCCAGCGCAGGTTGACCCTGTACTAGGCGGCCCGGCCTCTTTTCCAGCACCGCCTTCCCCGGCTCGCCCCTCTCCTCAGATCAAGGAGCCAGAAGCTGAAGAGAGCCCGGCTGCCTAGCCGCCAGAGCCTCGGAGCCAACTTCTCCTGATCGGCGTCTTGTCTCGGTTGCTGGTGTGTCGACTCCTCTTGAGGATGAGGTAATGGAGGAGGTCGGGGGGACTGCCCCAGCCTCTGTCGCTCCATTGCCCCTGGCGGATGCCTTTGCGCTTGCCGAGACGAGCTTTCGGCAGGTCTTGGCTGCACTAGGTCGCGAGCGGGAGGAGTATACGGTTGAACGAGATCGCCTCCTCACCTGGGGTAACCTTTTGTGGGAGAGGACCGCGAAGGTTAAGAGCGAGCTTGACTCTAGGCGGGAGCTGCTCGACTTCAGGGAAGTGCTCCTCGACCGGATGAAGCGGACTGTCGACCGCATGGACACCCAATCGTGGCGGATCAACAGGGAGGCTCTGGAGGCACACGCCCGGGCCGAAGAGAGCCTCTCTGCTGCTATGGAGATGCGGCAGCGGTTGGAGCGCCGTGAACTCGCCGTTGAGGAACGGGAGCGTTCCATGGCAGCTGAGGTGGAGAGGGTCGCCGCGCAGCTGGCGGCGGGCGAGGATGACCTTCGAGCTCGGATCGAGGAGCTGGAGATCCTGAAGGCAGACCTTGACTTGAGGGAGGAACAGGTCTCCCGTGATCGCCGGGCGGTCTTGGACCGGGAGTTGACCGCAGACTTCAAGGCTGCTGAGTTGGAGCGGCTCGCCAAGACTCTCCACCTTCGGGAGAGCTCCCTAACGCCCAAGGAGAAGGAGTTCTCCGAGAGGAACCTTGAGGCTCTGCAGGCGGCCCGCCGCGAGGTGGAGGAGCTTTTGGCTTTGCGGTCCTCCGAGGCTCTTGCTGTCTCGAGCTTCGTGGATCGAGCGGGGTCCGCCCTGATCCCTCTTGGCTTCAGTCCGGTGAGGACCGCGGCCCCTGCGTTGGAGGTGATCCCCACGCTGGAGTCGATCGGCGCCAAGCTGGACAGGCTAGACTCGGTGGTCACCAGCGAGCTTGAGGCCGAGGGGCGCGGCCTAGCTTTAGAGGTCGCCTCACATGTGCTGGCATGATTTAAGAGCCGCGACCCCTCTTTTTCGCTAGAACCAGCGAGAGAGGGCCCAGCTGCAGAGCGGGAGCAAGCTGCCAGGGCAGAAGTCGAGGATGTGGCCGCCCTTATAGCCGCAAGGTTCCGGCGGTAGCCGGGAGGTCCTTAGGACTTGTTTCTCCTTTTTTATCGAGTCTGTAGTCCAGCTCATGGAGCCTCGCTTAATTTGACTCTTTTGGATATTTGTGTCTGTGATGTTTTTTCTCTCCTTCTTGGCTTTGCCTGACTGAGTCCTTAGCTCCGCAAGGTACTCAGAGGCCATCTCCAATCTCGGAGCTTTGCACAGACACCCTCCCCGGGTCCTAACCGTGTTAGGGGCCCCCGGAGGTCTCCGGATCTCGCCCTATGGGGAGCTCCAAATCTGCCGGCCACGTGGCGGGTCCGGAGCTCCTCCTTAAGAGGCGGGAGCTCCGGCCATGTTGGACACGCAGGGCTTTCAGAGCCCTCCCTCCGAGGGGGGAGGTCCGGTTTCCGCCTGCCACATGGCGTGCCTGGAGCCCTCCTCAAGGGAGGAGAGAGTTCCAGGCCTGCTGGACACGTGGGGCCCCCGGGTCCCGCCCCTGCTGGAGGGGCAGGTCCCGGTCCTTCCAGTCCTAGCCCTGAGTAGTTTGTAGCTCCTTTCCCCCCTGCTTCATGCAGTCCCTGTTGCCGTAACCTGGAGGTCCTGCACACAGGCAGAGGAAACGTAATTCTCCTCGGGGGGTCCTCCCCTCCCGTCTCCTAGTCTTATCCATCTTACGATCCTGATTTGCTACACAGGGCTTGGGCAATTTTGTGCACGAGGCGCCGGAGCTCCGGCTCCCTCCGAGGTCCGGGTACGGCCGTCCGATCCCTAGTACCGGGCCATGCGCTGGGGAAGCAGAGTGCACGTGCTTTGGGTTCATGACCAGGCAAAGCGGTTGTACTCCCCTGTACCTCCGGAGGGCAGGATGCGCATGCTTTGGGCTCACGGCCGGCTAAGCTGGATACGCACCCTGGACCCCCCATGCACAACGCAGGCCTTTCCTGGAGGTAACCAACTGGCACCGCAACACCTGACCGGAGGAGGCCCGAGAGACTCACTCGGCCATCGGCAGGTGCCTCAAGCGCAGCCGCCTTTGGTAGGATAGCGAATGCCGACTATGGATGAGCGCAGGAGAGGGGGAGCTAGATGTACGATGAACATACAGAGATAGTGCGATCATAAAAATTAATGCATAATTTAAATGAGCGCATGAGAGAGACCTAAGTAGAACAGGTCTCTGTATTCGTGCCCATAGATGGAATTCTGGCTGTACATGGAGGCAATGTTCTGCCTTGTCTACAAGGGAAGCAAGACTCTACGCGCTTAGGGTCGGAACCAGGCTAAACTGGACGTAGTCCTGTACCGTCCCTTGAGACTTAGCTGCCCCAAGCTCTGTTCCTAAATCCTATGGGATCCATTACAGAAGGGAATAACCTTGTTCTACTGATGCTCGGGAAGTAGGACTTACAGTGTTGCTTCATGGCATGGATTTTTGGGAATGGATCCCACTCTCGGTTGAAAGGCATGTGTACCTGGGGCGGCAGCTTTCATGATTCAGAAGGGACCTTCCCTGCTGGGGGAGAGCTTATGGGTCCTTCTTGGAATAGAGCGTGCCGCTTCACCAGGTTGCCCTCCTGCAGGCCCCCGACGCATTTGGTTCTTTGGCGGTAGTGCTTAGAGCATTAGCCGAGACCGTGCGTTGTGGGGTGTTCCCTGCAGCCGAGTCTTGTCGACGAGGTTGTTATCTTCGTGCTAGATCAGGTCCTGCGCGGCTTCTCCTGGGGGCCCCCGGGGAGTTCTCCCCTTCTGGCTAAGGCCTTCAAGGGGTAGGTGGGCCCGGGCTCGCCTTGGATGACCTGAGGCGTCTTCCCCCTCTGGCAAGGCCTTCAAGGGGTTGACAGACCTTAGGCGGCTCCCGAGAGGTATGTTCGAGGCACGGAGGCGCGCCGCAATTTGCTACGCACTGGCCCGTCACCGTCGGAACTGGAGTCCTCTCCGTTATGCACTGTCTTCATGACGCGCTGAGGCTCCTGGAACCCTACCTGATGGGCAGCGGTGACTGGGGCATCGACCTTCTGTTTGCCATCCCTCTAAGGATAGGGCGGTGCTTCAGCCCTCTGCTGACTTCCTTTGCGGAAGCGCTCTGCGAGGCTCTGGATCTCCCAGCACTCGGCAGCAGTATGGTTGCAGGTGCCATGCACGGGGCATAGCCCGCCTTGGTCACTGTCTGGGGCCGGTGATTGCCGCTGCCTTTTGTCGGGGCGTGGCCCCCGAGCTCCACTAGTCGTCGCAGCTGCGGCGACAGGGGCCGTGAACGGTGACTTCATCTTGCCACTCCCCCGGTTCTTGGCCTTCTCGCCACCCCCGTAGGCAGCAGCGCCAGACCCTGGCTGTCCTCCTGACTCGGAGGTCGGCAGAGCGTGCCAGTTCCGCCCTTCAGCTGCTCTGGCGCACTTGTCCGCCAGGCTGAAGAGCTCCGAGACGTCGCGGACCTCTCTGGTTGCGAGCTTCTCAAGCATTTTCTCGTCCCGGACACCCTGTCGGAACGCCACCACCACAGAGGCACTTTGGATATGTGGGATGGTGTTGCGTTCCTGAGAGAACCGCTGGATGAAAGAGCGCAGCGACTCCCCAGGTTGTTGCTTGACGGCGTGGAGGTCAAGCTCCGTGCCGCGACGGGTGTAGGAGCTGCCGAAGTTGGCGACGAATTGCCGGCAGAGCTCTCCCCAGGAGGTTATAGACCCCTGAGGTAGATTCATGGGCCAAGACCGAGCTGGGCCGGTCAAGGCGATGGGGAAGTAGTTGGCCATGACAGCCTCGTCCCCTCCTGCGGCAAGTACGGCGGTGGAGTAGATCTGGAGGAACTCCGCCGGGTTGACGCTACCGTCGTACTTTTCGGGCAGGTGCGGCCGGAACTTGCGTGGCCACCTCGCAAAGCGAAGGTGGGGTGCAAGGGCCGCACATCCTGCACCTGCTGCTGCAGGTACTGGCGCTGCGAACGCTTGGTTCGCACTTGGCACCGCGTATCCCGGTATGGGCAAGCCTGCACCATAGACCGGGGCCGCTGCTTGCGGCGCATATAGTTGTGGCATATGCTGTGCAGCATATGCCTGAGGCAGGGCTCGCGTGGCGAAGACCTGCCCTTCAGGTTGTGTCGAGGTCGACGACATGCTGTCGCCAGCCTCATGGTTGTGACGCCTTTCTCGGCGTCGCTCGAGGTACACCCGGGCGTCCTGGCCCAAGTGGCACCGTTCCAGTTCCCTTCGCAGATCCGTCGACAGGAGCCTGGAGGAGCTGGAATCCGCCGTTAGCCCGTCAACCGTGGGTGTGCGCGTCAGCGACACAGCCGGTTGTCCTGGGCGCCGTCCTCGCCGAAACTGAGGGTTCGCGGCGGCGACGACGAGGCGGTCCACCTCGCGGACCCGTTGTTGGGTCGCTGAATGGGGCGCATCCCCCGCAGGTGGGTTGCGCAGCAGCGCTCTTGCTGCAGCTAGCGCACCTCCATGGTGTACGCTCAGCGCTGCAGAAGATCTCACACTGGTCGGGGCCTGCACAGCCGGAGTCGGCATTGCCGGACTCAGCTGCTGGCTACCAGCTTGTGCCGACACACTCCGTCCCGAGTGTGTCGACATGTACTCCCTAGTGGTCACGGTTCGCCGTGAACGCGGAGGGGGAGAGTTTGCCGCTGAAGGAAGCTTGGTCATCTTCGTCGGCAGAAACTCGTCGCGCTAGGAGAAAAGCCCACTACCTAGCGCGCCAAATGTCGAAGTGTTCAGTCGACACTTCCCCCGGGCCTGCACTGGGCAGCCCGCGGAGGTTCTTTTTTCGGTGGGGCTAGTCTCTAGCGGAGAGCTTGCGTAGATGGACGAGTTAGTAAGAGCTTGACACGACGAGTTTTACGTGGTTCAGGCCACCGGAGCGTAAAACCCTACGTCCACGGCGAGCTATGGAGCTCGCTGTATTTCTTGGTGCTCAGGGCCGGAGGCCTGAGCTTGGGGGTGAGTTACAGCTTGAGAGTGTATGGCTAGCGTATGTGTCGGTACCTGGGATATGGGGTACGCCCCGCGCACAGGGTAAAATGCCTAAGGAACTCACCCTTCTCCGCAGGGAGAGCTCCGAAGGCGCCACGCGTCTGGCGGGGCCGGACCTCCCTCTCCTCAGAGGAGAGCTCCGCGCCCGCCACGTGGCATACAGAAGGCGGACCTCCCCCTCCGCGGGAGAGAGGTCCGAAGGCGCCGCGTGTCCAGCGGGGCCAGACCTCCCTCTCCTCAGAGGAGAGCTCCGGGCCTGCCACGTGGCCAACAGAAGCCGAGCCTCTCCCTCCTCGGGGAGAGGTCCGGAGGCTTCACGTGCCCCGCGGGACTGACCCTTCTCTTCTCTAAGAAGGGCTCCCGGCCCGCCATGTGGCAACAGAGCGACGCTGCCTGCCCCGAGCGATAGGCATTAAATACGCCCCATACCTTGCCTGTACAAGGTATTCAAGGCCCGCGTCTTCCCAAGACGCGGAGACGCGGAGCACGCTTCTGTCAGGTGCCGTTGCGCCCAGTCGCATCACAGACTGGCGCGCGTTGTCAGAACCTGTCAGCCAATAAACACCGCGACAAGACATCCCATGCCGCCTGCACCGTCATCAACCACTACGACTAGCGTGCGGCATGGGCAGGGCGGCAAGATGAAGACTCAGAAGCCTTCGACCAGAGACAACTACCGGCATAACTGCAGATACGGTAGATAATAGACAATCTTCCTGGGACCACCTGTCGGGTCCCGGCTCCCCTTGTAAGCCGCCCGAGTCTTGGACTATAAAAGGCTCGGGTAGGCGTCGATAGCAAGGGTTCGCACTTTGCAACTCATACGCTAGCCATACACTCTCAAGCTGTAACTCACCCCCAAGCTCAGGCCTCCGGCCCCGAGCAGCAAGCAATACAGCGAGCCCCATTGCTCGCCGTGGATGTAGGGTTTTACGCTCCGGCGGCCTGAACCACGTAAAACTCGCCGTGTCAAGCTCTTACTAACTCGTCCATCTGCGCAAGCTCTCCGCTAGAGACTAGCCCCACCGAAAAAAGAACCTCCGCGGGCTGCCCAGTGCAGGCCCGGGGGAAGTGTCGACTGAACACTTCGACATTTGGCGCGCCAGGTAGGGGGCTTTTCTCCTAGCGCGACGAGTTTCCGCCAACGAAGATGACCAAGCTTCCTTCAGCGGCAAACTCTCCCCCTCCGCGTTCACGGCGAACCGTGACCACTGGGGAGTACATGTCGACACACTCAGGACGAAGTGTGTCAGCACAAGCGCATAGCCAGCAGCCGACTCCGGAGACGCCGACTCCGGCTATGCAGGCCCCGACCAGTGTGAGATCTTCTGCAGCGCTGAGCGTACACCATGGAGGTGCGCTAGCTGCAACAAGAGCGCTGCTGCGCAACCCACCTGCGGGGGATGCGCCCCATTCAGCGACCCAGCAATGGGTCCGTGAGGTGGACCGCCTCGTCGTCGCCGCAGCGAACCCTCGGTTTCGGCGAGGACGGCGCCAAGGACAATCGGCTGTGTCGCTGACGTGCACACCCACGGTTGACGGGCTAACGGCGGATTCCAGCTCCTCCAGGCTCCTGTCGACGGACCTGCGAAGGGAACTGGAACGGTGCCACTTGGGCCAGGATGCCCGGGTGTACCTCGAGCGACGCCAAGAAAGGCGTCGCAACCATGAGGCTGGCGACAGCATGTCGTCGGCCTCGACACAACCTGAAGGGCAGGCCTTCGCCACGCGAGCCCTGCCTCAGGCATATGCTGCGCAGCATATGCCACAACTATATGCGCCGCAAGCAGCGGCCCCGGTCTATGGTGCAGCCTTGCCCATGCCGGGATACGCGGTGCCAAGTGCGAACCAAGTGTTCGCAGCGCCTGTACCTGCAGCAGCAGGTGCAGGATGTGCGGCCCTTGAACCCCACCTTCGCTTCGCAAGGTGGCCACGCAAGTTTCGCCCGCACCTGCCCGAGAAGTACGACGGCAGCGTCAACCCAGCGGAGTTCCTCCAGATCTACTCCACCGCCGTACTTGCCGCAGGAGGGGACGAGGCTGTCATGGCAAACTACTTCCCCGTCGCCTTGACCGGCCCAGCTCGGTCTTGGCTCATGAATCTACCTCAGGGGTCCATAACCTCCTGGGGAGAGCTCTGCCGGCAGTTCGTCGCCAACATCGGCAGCTCCTACACCCGTCCCGGCACGGAGCTTGACCTCCACGCCGTCAAGCAACAACCTGGGGAGTCGCTGCGCTCTTTCATCCAGCGGTTCTCTCAGGTACGCAACACCATCCCACATATCCAAAGTGCCTCTGTGGTGGTGGCGTTCCGACAGGGTGTCCGGGACGAGAAAATGCTTGAGAAGCTCGCGACCAGAGAGGTCCGCGACGTCTCGGAGCTCTTCAGCCTGGCGGACAAGTGCGCCAGAGCAGCTGAAGGGCGGAACTGGCACGCTCTGCCGACCTCCGAGTCAGGAGGACAGCCCGGGTCCGGTGCTGCTGCCTATGGGGGTGGCAAGAAGACCAAGAACCGGGGGAGTGGAAAGATGAAGTCACCATTCACGGCCCCCGTCGCCGCAGCTGCGACAACCAGTGGAGCTCGGGGGCCACGCCCCGACAAAAGGCAGCGGCAATCACCGGTCCCAGACAGTGACCAGGGCGGGCTATGCCCTGTGCATGGCACCAGCAACCATACTGCTGCCGAGTGCTGGGAGATCCAGAGGCTTGCAGAGCGCTTCCGAAAAGGAAGACAGCAGAGGGCTGAAGCACCGCCCTATCCTCAGAAGGATGGCAAACAGAAGGTCGATGCCCCAGTCACCGCTGCCCATCAGGTGGGGTTCCAGGAGCCTCAGCGTGTCATAAAGACAGTGCATGACGGTGAGGACTCCAGTTCCTACGGTGACAGGCCAGGGCATTAGCCAACTGCGGTGCGCCTCCGTGCCTTGAACATACCTCTCGGGAGCCGCCTAAGGTCTGTCAACCCCTTAAAGGCCTCGACAGAAGGGGAAGACGCCTTAGGTCATCCAAGATGAGCCCGGGCCTACCTACCCCTTGAAGGCCTTAGCCAGCGGGGGAGAACTCCCCGTGGGCCCCCAGGAGAAGCCGCGCAGGACCTGATCCAGCGCGAAGATAACAACCTCGTCGACAAGACTCGGCTGCAAGGAACACCCCACAACGCGCGGTCTCGGCTAATGCTCTAAGCACTACTGCCAAAGAACCAAACGCGTCGGGGGCCTGCAGGAGGGCAACATGGTGAAGCGGCACGCTCTATTCCAAGAAGGACCCATAAGCTCTCCCCCAGCAGGGAAGGTCCCTTCCGAATCATGAAAGCTGCCGCCCCAAGTACACATGCCTTCCAACCGAGAGTGGGATCCATTCCCAAAAATCCTTGCCATGAAGCAACACTGTAAGTCCTACTTCCTGAGCATCAGTAGAACAGGGTTATTCCCTTCTGTAATAGATCCCATAGAATTTTGGAACAGAGCTTGGGGCAGCTAAGTCTCAAGGGACGGTACAGGACTACGTCCAGTTTAGCCTGGTTCCGACCCTAAGCGCGTAGAGTCTTGCTTCCCTTGTAGACAAGGCGGAACATTGCCTCCATGTACAGCCAGAATTCCACCTATGGGCATGAATACAGAAACCCGTTCTACTTAGCTCTCTCTCATGCGCTCATTTAAATTATGCATTAATTTTTATGATCGCACTATCTCTGTATGTTCATCGTACATCTAGCTCCCCCTCTCCTGCGCTCATCCATAGTCGGCATTCTCTATCCTACCGAAGGCGGCTGCGCTTGAGGCACCTGCCGATGGCCGAGTGAGTCTCTCGGGCCTCCACCAGTCAGGTGTTGCGGTGCCAGTTGGTTACCTCCAGGAAAGGCCTGCGTTGTGCATGGGGGGTCCAGGGTGCGTATCCAGCTTAGCTGGCCCTGATCCCAAAGCATGCGCATCCTGCCCTCCGGAGGTACAGGGGAGTACAACCGCTTTGCCTGGTCATGAACCCAAAGCACGTGCACTCTGCTTCCCCAGCACATGGCCCGGTACTAGGGATCGGACGGCCGTACCCGGACCTCGGAGGGAGCCGGAGCTCCGGCGCCTCGTGCACAGAATTGCCCAAGCCCCGTATAGCAAGTCAGGATCGTAAGACGGATAAGACTAGGAGACAGGAGGGGAGGGCCCCCCGAGGAGAATTATGTTTCCTCTGCCTGTGTGCAGGACCTCCAGGTTACAACAACAGGGACTGCATGAAGCGGGGGGAAAGGAGCTACCAGCTACTCCGGCCTGGGACTGGAAGGACCGGGACCTGCCCCTCCAGCAGGGGCGGGACCCGGGGGCCCCACGTGTCCAGCGGGCCCGGAACTCTCTCCTCCCTTGAGGAGGGCTCCGGGCTCGCCACGTGGTGGGCGGAAGCCGGACCTCCCCCTCGGTGGGAGGGCTCCGAAAGCCCTACGTGTCCAACATGGCCGGAGCTCCCGCCTCTTAGGAAGGAGCTCCGGACCCGCCACGTGGCAGGCAGATCTGGAGCTCCCCATAGGGCGAGATCCGGGGACCTCCGGGGGCCCCTAACACGGTTAGGACCTGGGGAGGGTGTCTGTGCAAAGCTCCGAGATTGGAAATGGCCTCTGAGTACCTTGCGGAGCTAAGGACTCAGCCAGGCAAAGCCAAGAAGGAGAGAAAAAGCATCACAGACACAAGTATCCAAAAGAGTCAAATTAGGCGAGGCTCCATGAGCTGGACTACAGACTCGATAAAAAGGGAGAAACAAGTCCTAAGGACCTCCCGGCTCCCGCCGGAACCTTGCGGCTATAAGGGCGGCCACATCCTCGACTTCTGCCCTGGCAGCTTGCTCCCGCTCTGCGGCTGGGCCCTCTCTCGCTGGTTCTAGCGAAAAAGAGGGGTCGCGGCTCTTAAAGCATGCCAGCACATGTGATGCGACCTCTAAGGCTAGGCCGCGCCCCTCGGCCTCAAGCTCGCTGGCGACCACCGAGTCTAGCCTGTCCAGCTTGGCGCCGATCGACTCCAGCGCGGGGATCACCTCCAACGCAGGGGCTGCAGTCCTCACCGGACTGAAGCCAAGGGGGATCATGGCGGACCCCGCTCGATCCACGAAGCTCGAGACTGCAAGAGCCTCGGAGGACCGCAAGGCCGAAAGCTCCTCCACCTCGCGGCGGGCCGCCTGCAGAGCCTCCAGGTTCCTCTCGGAGAATTCCTTCTCCTTGGCTGCCAGGGAGCTCTCCCGAAGATGGAGAGTCTTGGTGAGCCGCTCCAACTCAGCGGCCTTGAAGTTGGCGGTCAACTCCCGGTCCAAGACCGCCCGGCGATCACGGGAGACCTGTTCCTCCCTCAAGTCGAGGTCAGCCTTCAGGATCTCCAGCTCCTCCATCCGAGCTTGAAGGTCATCCTCGCCCGCAGCCAGCTGCGTGGCGACCCTCTCCGCCTCAGCTGCCATGCAACGCTCCCGTTCCTCAACGGCGAGTTCACGGCGCTCCAACCGCTGCCGTATCTCCACAGCAGCAGAGAGGCTCTCCTCGGCCCGGGCGTGTGCCTCCAGGGTCTCCCTGTTGATCCGCCGCGATTCGGTGTCCATGCGGTCGACAGCCCGCTTCATCCGGTCGAGGAGCGCTTCCCTGAAGTCGAGCAACTCCCGCCTGGAGTCGAGCTCACTCTTAACCTTCGCGGTCCTCTCCCGCAAAAGGTTCCCCCAGATGAGGAGGCGGTCCCGTTCAACCGTATACTCCTCCCGCTCGCGCCCTAGTGCAGCCAAGACCTGCCGGACGCTCGAGTCGGCAAGCGCGAAGGCGTCCGCCAGAGGTAATGGAGCAACAGAGGCCGGGGCAGTCCCCCCGACCTCCTCCATTACCTCGTCCTCAGGAAGAGCCGCCGGACCAGCAACCGAGACGAGACGCCGATCAGGAGAAGCTGGCTCCGAAGCTCTGGCAGCCAGGCCAGCCGGGCTCTCTTCAGCTTCTGGCTCCTTGACCTGAGGAGAGGGGCGAGCCGGGGAAGGCGGTGCTGAAGAAGAGGCCGGACCGTCTAGTGCAGGGTCAGCCTGCGCTGGCTTGGGGGCCGTGGTGGCCGTCTCGGCAGGAAGAGACGACGCCGCCGTGGAGTCCGGGCACACCGGAACAGGAGAAGTTCGCGCTGGCCTGGGGGCCGCGGCAGTTGCCCCTGGCTCCGAGCGCAGCGGCACAGGTTCCCCGCAAGTCGGGGAAGGCCGGGAAGCGCGGACACTCCAGCGGGCTCTGAACCCCGACTTCCGAGCCGGGGTAGGACTTCCAGAGCCCGCTACCGTCACTGACGGCCGCTCCGCAGTCGCTTGGACTGGCAGAACAGGGGATGCCCCAGAAGCTTCCTCCAGCGCATCAACCAGGGGCCTCTTCGAGTCGCCACCGGAGGGAGTGTCAGGCACCCCAGAACCCCGACTTGGCACAGACGCCGCTGCTAGAGGAGATCGAGCGCGCTTCTTCTCTGGTGGCGGGTTGGAAGCCATGGAAAGGGAGAACTCAAAGGCAAGAGAGCAAAAGCACAAGAGTCCGAGGTGAAACGAAGAGAAGTGCGAAGGGAAGCTGCAATGTGGGTAAGACCCCCTCTAAAACACCTTCCCGGGTGCAATCCCAAGCGATTCGGAACTCTTCGAATACCCCGCACAGGCAACCGCTTCGGTTCCTAGACCGAGTACCGATGACGGGTGGGCCCAAGCCGCCTAACTGAAGTGGTGGGGGCAAGGAGTCAGTCTCCTGAGAAGATGAGCCGGCAAGACACTTCGGCGGTTCCCGAAGAAAGCGCCGCAACGTGCAGAAGTGGCAGTCTTGGGAACCGCAGAAGTAAAAGCAAATATCAAGTGAGCGCACGCTCCCACGATCCCGTGGCCGTTCGTGCTCCGGCAGCGGTCAATTCGGGACTTAGAGGAAGTGCGCGGATCGGAAGAGACGGAGGTCCCACCTCGGGCTCGCTATCTCCCCCGAGATGGGCCCGGGGGCCACTGTCGGTACCTAAGATATGGGGTACCCCCGCGCACAGGGTAAAATGCCTAAGGAACTCGCCCTTCTCCGCAGGGAGAGCTCCGAAGGCACCACGCGTCCAGCGGGGCCGGACCTCCCTCTCCTCAGAGGAGAGCTCCGGGCCCGCCATGTGGCATGCAGAAGACGGACCTCCCCCTCCGCGGGAGAGAGTCTCGAAGGCGCCACGTGTCCAGCGGGGCCGGACCCCCCTCTCCTCAGAAGAGAGCTCCGGGCCCGCCACATGGCCAACAGAAGCCGGGCCTCCCTTGAGACGGGCGCGGTACCGACTGAGACAGGGCTCAGCTCTGATACCACGCTGACACGACCCGCTCAACCGAGACAGTCCACTCGCCCGGGAATCGCATTGGGTGGTGCCGTGTTATGCGGCACCCAACAACACACATATGAGGAACAATGTATTACATAAAACAATAGCGGAAGCTTACAAGTTTTTCTTTGTAAATACTTTACATCAAGTAACTACAGCGGAAATCTTGATCAACTCACGTCGAATAACTAAGAGCACCCAAGATGAAGTCCAGCCCGCGGACTCCTCTTGCTAGCAACACGAAGACAAGCAGCAGCGGCTGGGTTCTCCATGTGTTACCTGACTCGGGAGTTCCCGAGTCTCACCGGACAACCTTCTTTCCAGCATCGTTGTTAACCTGCAAAACCACTTACATAGCAAGCGTGAGCACATAGGCTCAGAAAGTCTGACCCGTCTCTCCTAAACAAGAAACTCTTCATGCACGATGGTTTCAAATGGGTCGGCTAGATTTGCATAAGGGACTCGCCTAAAGTTGATCCTTAACTTTCATATTTTAAGCCTCATTGTGCAGACCTTGAGCCGAAAAGCATCGCAACTCCACAATCAAACAAGAAACGCTTTGTTGCGATGCTCCTTGCACAAAGTGAAAGTAAACTTTAATGAGCCTATCTCTAATTCAATCATGGTTGCAATACGAGTTATAGCACAGCCTTATCAAGTGCAAAGATAAACAATTCCAGTTGTTACTACGTCAAGACGCAGTGGGCAAGTATGCTCATATGACCGCGAGCGACGGTGATTCGAATCAGTACATGCCCGGACTACACGACACGTACACCCGTACTCCGAGTTGCCGGCAGCAACCTCGACTGACGTTGTACGCGGCCACCTTTCCCAAGATCTTCCACATTGGACGCAGTCCAACTGCCCCGAGTACGCAAGTTCCCTCAAGGTGCATACCCGCTGTGGTATGTTCTTGAGCGAGTTACCTCCTGCTACCCTGACGCCGAAAGCCTAAGGCAGTTGGAAAAGTTCCACTATGGATCTCCCAAGGTACATCGGTTTCCTGGGTCCCATATAGCCAGTATGTGCCCGGTAAACAACTCAAACTTGTCCAACAGAGCCAAGCACGGACGGGCCTTAACCGACACAGGCAGGGCTATGCACGCACAGCCTGCAACCTGCTGCATCTAAACCTCCCTGCCCGGTCTCCATTTCTTAAGTGTGAACCTTCATCATTCTTTCTAATTCGGACCCGTTCCGAGTAAACCAGCCCTAAACTCGCGAGTAGATTCTAACTACTCGTCTTCTACCGGACCTTTCCTACTAACATTAGCGTAGCCAAATTCCCTCGAGGAGTTGCTATTCTACCCTTTCTCTCATAGGTGTTTCTGGTCATGCAAGTGGAGTTTTCAATATCATCTAGACGTAATGCAATCAACGATGCAAAGCTATGATCTCTACAAATGAAAATGTTTTATAAAATGGTTCAAGTGCAAACCGGGGCTTGCCTGTTTTGCAGGTGACTACTGTTACAATCAGTTAGTGACGACCACTTGGAGCTTGATCACTTGTTCTCCTTCCTCCTTGATCTTCACTTCAAGTCCTTCTCACCTTCTTCACGTATATGCTACACGATATGATCATGCATATGTATTTAATTGAAAAGCTTTTGCTCATAAGATCTAACAACCATTTTAAAACTGGAACTTTGTTTAAGAATTTAAAATGACACTGGTGCTAGTGGTTTGGGTTGGGCTTAAACACTAAGATCACTTATTAAGTGCTTTTCCCACTTAAGTGTTGATCACCTTAAGGGATCACACATGACAGTGGTGATCCAGAGCTCTACTGGAGCTGAGAATTTTCATGTGAGTTCCTTGTCACGAGAAAGTCCTCTGGACCAAAATCTAGCACATTTCATGGAATGGTTTATTCAGAATAATTCTCTAAGTGTTTAGTCAAAGATGAATTAATTCTGAGGTAACATTCATGTTCATGTCAAACTCAGTGAATCACAATTTCCATTATAGTTTATAGAGTCTACATGAATTTTCCTAGGATTTTTGGAGCTAAGAATTTCCCAGAACTGAATTTACAAGTTTTGGAAATTCTCTGAAAATGTTTCTGTATTCATTTGAATACAGGAACTTACAATCTGAATTACCCTGATTAATTCAACTCCAAATGAGCTGAAACTTTTACAAGAGTCTAATAACACCCTAAAGAATATCCTGGCAAAATTTTAGGATTTTTGGATAAACCAAACTCCCTCTAAAATTCTTTTGCTGAAAAGCTTTAAAGAATTTTCCAGAATTAAATAAATCCTTTCATACAAATTGGTTTGCATATTTGGATAGAGTATTTCAATATGAATCTAACCCAATTTGAATCACTAATTTTGGAGGTTCCTAGCAAAAGTTATGCTCTTCTAAAGTTTGGGAAAAATCTGGGATTTGAATAAATCCGGGGAAAAGTTTAAACCTGACTGTGGGCCATTGGGCACGAGTCAGTCACCGGGAGTGCGCCACACGGGGTCACAGAATTGTTTCCCACGCTGTCACAGCCGATCCCGCGCCACAGAGTATCCGGTCCACTGTTTCTGTGCGACTGACGCGTGGGGCCGGCGAGGTCTTCTTCCACCTCCCGCTCCCGCGCGATCCCGCCGCCGGGCTCGCCGGAGTAGCTCCGGGATCGGTCGTCCGGTCATTGCAGCTGCTGAAACTCGCCGCTTGGTCCTATTTCAACCCGAGGAACATGATGGTGGGACTTCCCCAGACCGGCGAGGTTCCTAAACCACCCCGCACCGGTGCAGCGGCTCTGAGGGAGTTCGGCAACGTTGCCCCGATGCTCTAGCCCACAAGAAGTCCACTAGAAAGGTTCTACAGCACCAGTGGAGATTTGCCCTGCTCGGCATGGCCGCATATGGGCATGGAAACGGCTCCAACCTAGGGTTCATCGTGCACCCGATGCCCCTTATTGTGGTAGCCGTTGGAAAAGCTTGAAACAAGCTGTCTACCATGGGTTTCATGCGACGTTTTGTGAAGAAGAAAAGTTGCTACACCAGTCTAGATTCTATGTGAGAAATTTGCAGAGCTCTAAATGAATATAACTCGAGAATTTCATCGATTCATACCCGCGGGTCAGTTTTCACCGGCCGGAGAGGATCTTTGAAATTCGTTGTTGAGAGGCCGAGACAGACTCGGTGCTTCGGGTGGAAGCTGCACGGAGACCTTCCGCGTCCCAGGGACCGCTTTCTTGGTCGTGAAAGCCGCTCTGTGGAGCTGTCCACGGGAGCACGTCGCCGCCGGGGTGTTCGGCCGCCGCGGAAACTCAAGGTTCTCGGCGTAGAGGGCACGATCGCACTGGGCGATGGCTCGAGGAGGTCGTGGGTGGTTCCGTTGTGTGGTTTTGCCGATCAGCTGGGGGTTGCACGCGAGCTGGGCGGTGGGCGACCGGAGTGCTCGAGCGTCGGCCGCTCTGTCCTGTCTCTCGCGTGAGGAGAAGGAAAGGAACGCCTGGTCCTCGGTGATAAGGCCAACGGGAGGTCGGGAGAGGATATAGACGTCCGGTACCGACCTCCAGCGCGATAAAACCCAGCAGGAGCTGGCCGCCGGCTGGCCATCGGTGTCGAGCGGAGGGGAGGTGGCTTCGGCCGTTGCTTCACGTGGGAGTAAATCAAATGAAGACTGTGGACTTCAGATCTTTTACAATTTCAGTGCTCCCAATGTTATGTGGGTCCCACATGTCAGTCCTCCTTATCCCCTCTAAATATCTCCCCAATTTGAATATTGATGGAATTCAATTGTGGAAGTTTAAATCTGATATGGATTTGGATAATTGGGCAAGTTTCATCCAAATTCAAACATGCATTTGAATTCCTTGTCTTTTAAAGTCCATTTTGCAAAATGGGTTGCAAACTATTTCTATAAATCATGAAACTTTGCACACCCCCTAATTTGGACTCAAGGAATCCAAATATGAAATCTGATCTTTATTTTGGCTGTTGCAAATGAGATTTGTAGCACAACAGTTTGGAAATTCCTAGTGTTACTCTCATTTGAATTTTGAGTTTGAACAATTGTTCTAAATCTGATTTTTGCTTTCTCACACATATGGGGACTTCCCATCTTTGTTTTAGACCCCTCTAGGGTTCCAAGTCCTCAAATGAACATTTGACTCGTGTGAAGAAAGCCCTCATGTGTGTTATCACATGTGGGAAAAAGTTTTTAACAAGTCCCAAATTTCATGCACATGAAACAAAACTTTGCAAACAAGTGTTTCTTTGTATTCATAATTTTGGGACCTTTACATTCCTCCCCCCTTAAAAGGAATCTCGTCCCGAGATTCAAAGGAAGATGAGGTGGGAGGTAATTACAAGGTTTATGACAAAAGCTCCGGATAATTCTTGTGGATGTAATCTTCGGTTTCCCACGTCGCCTCTTCCGGGGTATGATTACTCCACAGGACTTTGTAAAATTTTAAAGTCCAGTTCCTAGTGGTCCGGGTCTTTTCGTCGATAATCTGTACAGGTTGCTCGACATAGGTGAGATCCGGCTTCAACTCGTCGATGTCTTCGGTGCGGATGGCAGCTGTAAACTTGAGACACTTCCGCAGCTGGGACACGTGAAATATGTCGTGAATACCGGCAAGGCTTGCCGGTAGTTCCAGCCGGTAGGCTACAGTTCCGCACTTCTCCGTGATAGTAAACGGACCGATGAATCGGGGAGCAAGTTTCCCCTTGACACCGAACCGATGAATCCCCTTCATCGGAGACACACGAAGATACACGTGCTCTCAGACTTCGAAATGCAGCGGTCGACGTCTCTGGTCCGCGTAGCTCTTTTGACGAGATTGGGCAGCTTTGAGGTTCTCTTGTATTATCCGAACTCTCTCTTCGGCTTCATTGACAAGATCAACCCCGAACGTCACTCGTTCACCGGATTCGCACCAATTCAATGGCGTACGGCACTTCCGGCCATATAGAGCTTCATATGGTGCCATCTTAATGCTCTCTGATATCCGTTGTTGTACGAGAACTCCGCCAGCGGTAAGTGATCATCCCAGCTCTTACCGTGGTGGATGGCACATGCTCTTAGCATATCCTCTAGTATTTGATTCACCCTCTCAGTTTGCCCATCGGTTTGAGGGTGATATGCAGAGATTCTAATCAACTTTGTCCCCAAGGAGGTGTGTAGCTGTTCCCAGAAACGGGCTACGAACAGCGATCCTCTATCTGACACAATGGTGCGGGGAACTCCATGTAAGCACAAGATCCGTGCTATATACAGCTCCGCATACTGCTTTGCGTTGTACCTAGTATGCACAGGGATGAAATGTGCTGATTTGGTTAATCGGTCCACGATTACCCAAATCGAATCATGGTTGTGGGAGGTCATCGGCAACCCGACGATGAAGTCCATACTCAAGTCTTCCCACTTCCATGCCGGTACTTGCAATGGCTGCAACAGGCCTGACTTCTTCATATGGTCGGCCTTGACTCTTCGACACGTATCACACTCTGAAACGTATTTTGCAACTTCACGTTTCATACGTGTCCACCAAAACTTCTTCCGGAGATCTTGGTACATTTTATTACTGCCCGGATGAATGGAAAACTTCGACAAATGAGCTTCATCCAAAATTTTCTTCCGTAGTCCCATATCCCGGGGTACTACAATCCGGTCTTTGAACCACAAGGTACCTTCATCGTCCTTCCGGAAGCACTTCATTTCTCCGTTGTCTATCCTCCGTCGTATGTGAGACATACCCTTGTCTTTTCGTTGAGCCTCAACGATCTCCTCTCGGATAGTAGGAATGAGAGCAAGATTATAGAGAGCTCCAAACGGGATGACACGGAGGCTTGGTTCTTCATCATCCATTTCAGCAATAGTTAGGTGATGGATATGCGCCTTACGACTGAGCGCATCGGCAACCACATTCGCCTTTCCTGGATGATAATGAATCTGTAGTTCATAATCCTTAATGAGCTCTAGCCATCTTCGTTGCCTCATGTTCAATTCTTTCTGAGTGAAGATGTACTTCAAGCTCTTGTGGTCGGTGTAGAGGTGTACAAGATTTCCGAGCAAGTAATGCCTCCACATCTTTAAAGCAAGGACCACGGCAGCTAACTCCAGATCATGAGTTGGATAATGCTGCTCGTGAGTTCTGAGTTGACGAGATCCATAAGCGACCACTCGTCTTTCTTGCATCAGCACGCAGCAAAGACCGATGCCAGATGCATCGCAATAAACATCGAATGGCTTTGTTGTATCTGGCTGAGCAAGAACTGGGGCTGTCGTGAGATGCTTCACTAAGGTCTTGAAAGCTTGTTCACACGCAGCACCCCACATAAATCTGGTATTCTTCTTTAATAATTCTGTCATCGGTTTAGCAATCTTGGAGAAACTCGGAATAAACCTCCGGTAGTAACCCGCTAAACCGAGGAAGCTTCGGATTTCATATACTGACTTTGGTGACTCCCACTTCTGCACTTGGATAATCTTACTCGGATCTACGGCGATGCCCTCCGCTGAAATGATGTGTCCGAGAAAAGGTACTTGATTAATCCAGAATTCACACTTGCTGAATTTTGCATAGATCTGATGATCTCGCAATCTTTGTAGCACAATATGCAGGTGTTCAGCATGTTCTTCCTCTGACTTGGAGTACACCAAGATATCGTCGATGAAGACCACGACGAATTTATCCAACTCCGGCATGAACACTGAATTCATCAGGTACATAAAGTGTGCCGGGGCGTTGGTCAAACCAAAAGACATAACGAGATACTCATACAGCCCGTATCTTGTTGAAAATGCCGTCTTTGGAATATCTTCTGCCCGGATTTTAATCTGATGATATCCGGACCGAAGGTCCATCTTCGAGAATACCTTCGCACCCACTAATTGATCGAAGAGCATATCAATGCGAGGTAGTGGATACTTGTTCTTGATGGTAACGGCGTTCGAAGGACGATAATCAACACAAAGCCGTAGTGTTTCGTCCTTCTTTTTGACAAACAACGCTGAACAACCCCAAGGTGACGAACTTGGTCGTATAAATCCCTTGCTTATTAGGTCATTCAGCTGCGTCTTCAATTCTGCCAGTTCATTGGGTGCCATCTTGTACGGCCTTCGTGATATCGGTGTGGTTCCCGGTATAAGTTCAATCTTAAACTCAACGTCTCGCTCGGGCGGCATGCCCGGTAAATCGTCGGGGAACATATCCGGATACTCACGTACCACCGGAATGTCCTCTATCTTGACAGCTTCCGTGTGGTTCACTGTTGCAATCTGCTGCCGTCTAGCGCCCAGAATTAATACATGAAGACCGTGCTGTGGGGAGTTGAGCTCAACGGTCCTGGAGCTGATGTTAAGAACCGCTCTGTGGTAATTCAACCACGACATCCCCAAAATGATGTCGATCTTCAGACCCTTAAGGATAATGAGAGTCGTAGGGTATATTATACCTCCCAAACAAAGAGGTGCTCGGGAGACAACCTCGCTTGCGGTACTTGTAACACCCCAAATTTTGATTCAAAACCCTAAACCATGTTCAGAGGGGAATTTTGAAATTTTTGGACGTGTTGCATGTTTTGCAAAAATTCAAATTCAAACTGGAATTCAAATTATACTCAAAACAGAAAAGAAATGGAAAAAGAAAAAAAGAGAAAACGGGAAAAAACTGGCCAGTGGGCCGAAACCCGCCAGCCGGCCCAGCTACTCCCGCGCAGCCCGCCCCCGCGCGCCGCGCTGCCTCTCACCGACGGGTGGGACCCACATGTCATCCCTAACCCCGCGACCCCGGACTCTCTCCCGCGCGCGCGATCGCAACCGATCGGGAAACCCGTCCCGTCGCCCGAATTCTGGACCCGGAGGACTCCAACTCGATCACAACAGACCCACCGCCATCCCCCGGCTATAAAAACCCCCGATCCGATCAGTTTTCCTCACGCGATCGCCGATTTTCACTCCGGTGAGCACCGAGACTTCGCCGGTGAATTCTGGCCGATCTAAGCTCGGAAACTCTGATCTAACTCGCTGGTCTTGATCCACCGCCTCCGGGGAACTTTGCAGGTGCAGAAAACTCGGAAAGTTACGGTGTAAACCCAGCGCCGACGAGCTTCGCCGTGGTTTTGCCTCGGACTTCGCCGCCGAGCACTTTCCAGGATCCCCGAGCTCGAGAAAACCCCCGAGGTGAGATCCCTGACCTCCCCTCTACCGATCTAGGCCATAAGATCACAGTTCTAGGCAGAATTCTCGAGGATCCGAAACTTTCCGGCGAGATCGCCGCTTCCCGCCGCCGTGCGCCGCCGGCAGCGCCGCCCGCGCTCGATCAGAGCGACGTGGCCGCTTGTGCGCCGTTTATTTTAAATCGCACGGTAGACTTTAAAACCCCGCGTACCGGTTCGATCTTATAATCTCAGCCGTCGGTTTAAAATCGGACGGACCACGTCAGCCCCGCATTATAAAGTCTGGAATTCTTACGTGCTACCCCCTGGGGTTCTCTGGAATTGAGAGCTAGCCCCGGAAACTTCAGATCTAGCCCCTGGAACTCCAGAAAATCATGTA
This sequence comes from Neostapfia colusana, assembly GCA_030760725.1. Taxonomy (NCBI): domain Eukaryota; kingdom Viridiplantae; phylum Streptophyta; class Magnoliopsida; order Poales; family Poaceae; genus Neostapfia; species Neostapfia colusana. Next base: position 21,141,471 of record JASWHV010000017.1, on the reverse strand, counting down.
AATCCATTTAAAAATCCGTTTTAACCCCTGGACTTAATAGAAATTAGGAAAAACACCTCTGATAAGTGTAGATAGACCCCTGGAAATTATGAAAATAATATTATAGACCCTGTAATGGGGTGAATTCATTATTTTAGCCTTGTTTAGTATTTAATATAGAAAATTGAATATGTAACTAGTGTTTAAAAATTAAAAGGGGGACAAACATAATTGTCAAAATTAATTAAAAACTTTCTCAGTACTTAGAAAACTTTGGAGTGAGATAAAAATATATTTTTGGGCTGAAATAAATCTGTTTTATCTATTATTCACATTTATTAGTATAGGGACACATTTTTAAGTAAAGAATAGTTAAAGAAAAATAGGGAAAATAATTATGAAATAGTATACATCATAAGCCATGGTCAAAATATGATTTTAAATTATTTAGGACCAGAACCTAATCTGTTTAGGTGATGTGTATTACTAATAAAATACACAATTATGCATAGGAATATAAATCTGAAAATATAGCAACTAGTAAATGATAAATGGAGTTTCTAAAATACAAAGAATTCAGTTTAGGGTTGATAGAAATTGTGAAGGCACATTGTATGCAAGTATAAATGTGGACACCAAAAATAGGAATCATATATATACATGGTTAAAAGTGCATGCAAGCCACAACTTAACACACATAAAGTAACCACAACACATATAATGGTAAAGAACTTTTATAAATATGAATGTGTGGTTTGAATGAAGTAGAGGTGTGAACTATGTCTTATGATTGTTGTTTTCCTTTTGCTATGTGTGATGGTATGAAGTAGAACCTGTTCAAGAGCAAGTTATTCCTTTCCAAGATCAGGACTACCCATTTCAAGAGCAGCAAGAAGGAGGCAAGTGTCCTTGACCACTTTGATCCTATGCTAGGATGTGTAGATAGAATTATTTGCATTGTCAAATGAAATATGAAACCCATGCTAGGAAAGTTTCCCTAGAATTGCATTACCTTGTTTCCTTGAAGCTTGGGTTGGGATTTATTTTGTCATGTCATTTATATCCATGCATATACTTAGCCATGCTTAGAATGGGATGTTTGGGACATGAAATCATCAGTTTATATTACCATACTCTTGAATGAGACATTGTGAGTTATGTAGAGGTAGGGATCAAGGCAAGTTGGATGTTTTGGTTGTGTGCTGGGTGCACGAGACTTGGGTTTGTGTTTAGTAATTGCCTGGATCCTAAGGACCGGTTCATGGAGCATGTAACCCGGCTTTACAGTGCCAACCACATGCTGAGATGGGGCAGCTTGGCCAATTAATTAGGTGTATCCCCGGCGTAGTATGGGTGTGTTGGATGGTGCGGGGAGTAGGTGTCAGCTGGACTACCATATGAACCGCAAGGCTCAAGAGGGGGCCACTGCAGCGGGGTTGGAGCCTCTTGTATGCTGTTAGGGGTGAAACCTCAGTGGGCCCACGCTCGTCGGGAATCCCTTTGTAAAGGCTTCGTAGTGATCTCTTGGCAACACACCTGGGAAGTGTGAATGTGGATCGTAGCCACTGGCATAATGGAGGTTCTTTTAGTCCACCCGGCAACGGGGGATGAAATCACTACTTGTGGGTACAGTGGTACAAACTCTGCAGAGTCAAAACTGTCTTGACAGCCGTGCTCACGGTTAAGAGCGGCCTGGACTTATTCATGATTAGAGGAATGATGGTTTTGGATGTTAAGCGGGGAGCTTAACATTGGAAATGATGTTATGGTTATTGGATTATGATAATGGGTTGGGAGATTGGGACCATTTCACCTGTGTAGTAATGTAGGTGCTTAATAAGCTAAGGTGATAGGTATTAATTGCGTAGTGCTTTAACCATGAGTTCAACCTCTCCTTGTTCTAGCCATGCATGATATAATTTTCCCACACTTGCTGAGTACCATTGGTACTCAACCTTGCATATTTGTTGGTTTATATTGCTGCTCAGGTCAAGATAATGAGGTGGTGTATAATGACCAAGATTTTGGACCCGAGGAAGGATTTTAGGTTCATGAAGACCCCCGGGCAACGCCTGTGATGGAGCCCTAAAAGAATAATATTCCGCTGCTAGTTTATTTACTTGTGATGAAGCATTAGTGTCCATTGAGACATTTGCGATGTAAGACTTATTTATATTCGACACCTGGCTTGTAATAAATGATGCTTCACTATTTGTCATCACATGTATGAGAAAATGATCCTGGCATACATGTGATATTCACTTGGTTGTTTCTTCGGAAAAACCGGGTGTGACAGAGGTGGTATCAGAGCCAAGGTTGCCCGTAGGAACGTGGACCTAGGTAGAAATGGACGAAGTTAAGGGCCCTATTTTCTTAAAAACTATTTTCCAAGGTGTGGGTGGAAAAGTGTTATTAAAGGAGTCATTTTCTTCATCTTACCCCAACTTTCATTCAAAATAGGATTTTTGTTTGAGAATTTATCTAACCTAATTTTAAATTCTTTTGTTTTAGATGGTTCGCATGATCCGCACCGCTCGTAAGTCCACAGGAGGGAGAGTTCCCGTAGTTGCCCTTGCCGAAAGAGAGGAGAGTCATCCCGTGACGTACCTTTCCTACGGATTGGCAGTAGGAGACTTGTTGCGCCGTCTTCGACGTATGCTCGAAGCCGCCGGCAATACGGGCAAGCTAATCATCCACTATAACTCCACCAGGACCATCCGTGAGAAGAGGGAAGAATGGAGTTCGGAGATGAGGATTATACACGAGAATCAACTGCTTAAGATTCACCACTCTCCAGCTTGTCGAGCAACACAAGTTGACGCGGAGAAAGATGTCACCTGGGAGGCCATCACCTGCCAGAGTCACATCTATCGTCGCCACTTGGACAAAACTGAGTACATGTATGTACTCCAACGTGAGAGTGGTACCACGGAGTACAAGTACCCACCGGTGCAGCAAGGGACTTCCCATGAGCACATAGACTTGTGCTTGGAGGATGCTGCTATGCTCAGCACTCGATTGCAGGAGTGTCAACAAGAGCTTCAAGATGTCCGAGACACTCTGAAGGAAACGGAGGCGTTGCTGCGAGCTTGCTTAAAGGCGAGAGAAAGAGGAGATGGGAATGAACTGTGTGTCACCGTGCATGATACATGGACTCCTGACTCCCCGGATCGCCGAGCAATCAGGCGTCGTCGCACTTCTCCACCAGCAGCCTCTCCACCCAAAGCAGAGTCAGAAGGTAGCCGAAATGAGGAGGAGGATCCCGAGGAGCCAGCTCAAGAGGACGAGTAGCGTAGAGTCTTTCCCCTAGCTAGTAAGAGGTCGAGTAGTCGAGTCGTTAAGTAGTTAATGGTGTGATAATGCTTGGTGTGTGACGTGAGTTGTGGAAGCTATGAGCAATTGTCCACAGCCTCGTCTTCAGATTGTTTTGCTTTGGTGTGTGAACCCACAGGAAATAATGGTGCATTTATTTGGTGTGAGATATAAACCCTCGTAAAAATTTTAACAAAGCCGCAAAACCTCAAAGCACCAACAAATGAAAGTAGTAAGATGATACTAAATGATATCAAATTAACATTTGTTGATTCTGCCAGATGGCCGGAAGAGGAAAAGGACGTGCTGCCAACCCCGCCAATAACAATGATGAGGCATGCAACCCTCATCTTTCTGAAGGCCAGGACAGGGGTGGTCGCCGTGAAGAAGTTGATCCTCTCCACCAAATGCTGGAGAATCAAAATCAGCTTATCCAGAACTTGACTCAAGTGGTGGCCAACTTGCATCAAGTTCCACCTCCACAAGCTGCACCACGCCAACCAAGGTTGAGTGAGTTTCTAGGAACTCAACCTCCAAAGTTTGCAAGTGCGGCTGAACCTCTGGAGGCAGACGATTGGCTGAAGACCGTTGAAAGTAAGATGAGGATAATACAATGCCAAGGGTATGAGAGGGTGCTGTTTGCCTCTCATCAATTGCAGGGACCTGCTGCTGATTGGTGGACCGCCTACGTGGCCGCCCATCATGACCCTGAGAACATCACTTGGGAAGAGTTCAAGCGTAGCTTCCGCAACCATTACATCCCAAGAGGTGAACTCAAAAACAAGAGGAAGGAATTTTTGGGACTGCAGCAGGGAAACATGACTGTGAGGGAATACCTCACTAAATTTACTCAACTATCCCGTTATGCTCCACGAGACATAGAGACTGATGAGCAGAAACAAGATTGTTTCGTGGAAGGGCTTACCGCAGAAATGCAGTGTGCAATGTCCTCAAATGAGTATGAAAGCTTCCAAAAGATGGTGGACCGAGCATTTGTGGTAGAAAGGAAGCTAAAGGCCCTAGAAAATGAGAATAAGAGGAAGGCCGGGTGGTCACATCAGGCCTCAGGGAGCAACACCCGCCCACGTATGATGCAACAACCTACGGGGCAGACAAGCCGTGCTGCGGTACCCTATTCAGCACCAAGAGGGTACAACCCGAACTACAGGCCACCCGCAGCACCAGCACAGCCGCAACGTCAGTTGGTTTAGCAGCCTCGCCCCGCATATCCACCTCGACCAGCAGTGCAAGGACCCCCAAACCAACCCCAAGACAACAAAGGCCAAGCACCTAAGGTTGGGGTGCAATGTTTTAGCTGCGGTGAAGTGGGGCACTACGCCCATAAGTGCCCTAAGAAGAAGCCCGCGCCGCCACAACAGCAGAATGTAGTGAGAGGACGGGTGAACCACGTCACTATGGAGGAAGCACAAGAGGCCCCCGACGTGGTAGTTGGTAAGTTTCCTGCCAATTTACACCTTGCAACTCTGCTGTTTGATTCTGGTGCTACCCACTCGTTCATTGCTCAAGGGTTTGCTAAGAAGCATGACCTAGCAACCACACAAATGAACCATATGCTAGCCGTAAACTCTCCAGGTGGAGAAATAAGGACAAGACACGTGTGTCCCAAAGTGAGCCTAGACATTAATGGGGTAGTATTTACTGCTAACCTCATAGTGATAGATTCACAAGGGATAGATATTATTTTGGGTATGGATTGGTTGACCAAACATAAAGGAATCATCCATTGTTCGACCAGAACGGTGGAACTAACTCACCCCAATGGCACAAGAGTAAAGTTCATAACAATACACGAGCCTAGGAGGGACATTAAATTAAATCAAGTGGAGGTGAAAGTTGAGGAAATCAGGACTATCAGGGAATATCCAGATGTTTTTCCGGAGGAATTGCCAGGTATGCCTCCCGACCGTGACGTGGAATTCGCAATTGAGCTAGTACCGGGAACAGCCCCGATATACAAGAGACCTTATCGAATGGACTCCAAGCAGCTAGAAGAGCTCAAGGATCATTTGAAAGAATTGACGGAGAAGGGGTATGTACGCCCTAGTTCCTCACCATGGGGAGCTCCGGTGATATTTGTGCCCAAGAAAGACGGAACCCAAAGGTTATGCGTGGATTACCGTGCCTTGAATGAGGTAACCATTAAGAACAAGTACCCATTACCCCGCATTGAAGACTTGTTTTATCAGTTAAGGGGAGCTTGTGTGTTCTCAAAGATTGATCTCAGGTCGGGATATCACCAACTCAAGATAAGGCAATCTGATATTCCCAAGACAGCTTTCGTATCTAGGTACGGACTGTATGAATACGCTGTCATGCCTTTTGGGCTAACCAATGCCCCGGCATATTTCATGTACCTCATGAACAAGGTATTCATGGAATATCTGTACAAATTTGTGGTGGTTTTCATAGATGATATTCTCGTCTTCTCCAAAGATGAAGAAGAACATGAGAAACATCTAAGGTTGTTGTTACAGAGGCTGAGAGAACACCAACTATATGCCAAGTTGAGCAAGTGTGAGTTTTGGCTGAAGAGAGTTCCCTTTTTAGGACATATAATCTCGGAGGGAGGAATCTCATTAGATCCCGCCAAAATCGAGGATATCCAGAAGTGGAAAACCCCTGAAAATGTCGGGGAAGTTCGAAGCTTTTTGGGATTGGCTGGATACTATCGACGGTTTATTAAGGGATTCTCCAAGATCTCGAGACCTCTCACTAAACTGTTGGAAAAGGGAATCACATTCACCTGGACGCCACAGTGCGAGACGAGCTTTCAGGAGCTAAAGAAAAGATTGACTACAGCCCCAGTGCTGGTTATGCCAGATATGCAGAAGAATTTCACAGTGTACTGCGATGCCTCTGGAAATGGGTTGGGATGTGTTCTCATGCAAGAAGGACATGTCGTGGCATATGCATCCCGGCAGCTTCGGAAGCACGAGAAGAACTATCCTACACATGACCTAGAACTAGCTGCAGTGGTACACGCGTTGAAAATTTGGCGGCACTATTTGATGGGGAAGAGGACAGAGATATATACGGATCATAAGAGTTTGAAGTACATATTCACACAGCCAGATCTCAACCTCCGACAAAGGAGATGGTTAGAGCTAATCAATGACTTTGATATAGGCATCAACTATCATCCTGGGAAATCAAACGTCGTGGCCGATGCTTTGAGTCGGAAAGTGCAGGTCAATAAGTTGAGTTTGAAGGACATGCCTGCAGAATTGAAGGACGAGGTTATAAGACTCAATCTATGTCTAGTAAATAGTGGTGAAGCCATCGCTATGGAAGTGGACTCCACACTCGAGCGAGACATACGCGAGGGCCAAAAGAATGATGAGAAGATACAAGAGATCAGACAGCTCATTAAGGAAAATAAAGCTCCTGGTTTTAGAGAGGATGAACAAGGAACGGTGTGGCACGGGAAAAGGATCTGTGTGCCAGAAGTAAAAGAGATCCGTGAATTAATTTTGAAGGAGGCTCACGATTCTGACTATTCCATTCATCCTGGGAGTACGAAGATGTACCAGGACCTCAAAGGCAGGTATTGGTGGTATGGCATGAAGCGAGATGTCGCGGAACATGTTGCCCTATGTGACACATGTCAGTTGGTGAAAGCTGAACATCAACGACCCGCGGGATTATTGCAACCACTCAAATTGCCTGAATGGAAGTGGGAAGAAATCAGCATGGATTTTTTCGTGGGATTGCCTAGGACCCAATCCGGGTATGATTCAATATGGGTCATTATTGATCGGCTAACCAAGGTAGCTCATTTCATTCCTGTGAAAGAAAGCTACAGCGGATCCAAATTGGCAGAATTGTACATGTCAAGGATTGTGTGTTACCATGGAGTGCCAAAGAAGATAGTGTCGGACCGAGGGACACAGTTCACCTCGAGGTTTTGGCAAAATTTGCATGAAACCATGGGAACCCATCTGAACTTCAGCTCTGCCTATCATCCCCAAACTGACGGGCAGACGGAGAGAACCAATCAGATCCTTGAAGATATGTTAAGGGCATGTGCACTCAAAAACAATAGGAGTTGGGACAAGAACTTACTGTATGCGGAGTTTTCTTATAACAACAGTTATCAAGCTAGTATGAAGATGTCACCGTTTGAAGCTTTGTATGGAAGGAAGTGCAGAACTCCCCTATTTTGGAACCAGACGGGAGAAAGCAAAGTGTTTGGTCCAGAAGTGCTACAAGAAGCCGAGGCGAAGGTGAGGGAGATTCGCAACAACTTGAGGATAGCACAAACACGCCAGAAGAGTTATGCTGATGTACGAAGAAGAGAACTCGTTTTCAACGTGGGAGACTATGTTTATCTCAAGGTGTCCCCTATCAGAGGACTTCGTCGGTTCAAGGTGAAAGGGAAGTTGTCACCTCGATACATCGGACCTTTTCAAGTTTTGGAAAGAAAAGGCGAAGTGGCGTACCAACTAGAGTTACCGGTTCATCTATCGGATGTGCACGATGTATTCCATGTGTCACAACTCAAGAAATGTCTGAGGACGCCTGAGGAGGTGTTACCCATGAATGAAGTGGATGTAGCTGAAGATTTGTCTTATGCCGAGCAACCATACAAGATTTTGGAGACGATGGAACGCCTCACCAGAAATAAAAGAATCCGGATGTGCAAGGTGCAGTGGAAGCATCACTCAGAAGAGGAAGCCACCTAGAAACGGGAAGATGAGCTTAAGGCACAATTTCCGGAATTGTTTTCTTAGAAACACCAATCTCGAGGACGAGATTTCTTTTAAGGGGGGTAGAGCTGTAACACCCCAAATTTTGATTCAAAACCCTAAACCATGTTCAGAGGGGAATTTAGAAATTTTTGGACGTGTTGCATGTTTTGCAAAAATTCAAATTCAAACTGGAATTCAAATTATACTCAAAACAGAAAAGAAATGGAAAAAGAAAAAAAGAGAAAACGGGAAAAACTGGCCAGTGGGCCGAAACCCGCCAGCCGGCCCAGCTACTCCCGCGCAGCCTGCCCCCGCGCGCGCCGCGCTGCCTCTCACCGACGGGTGGGACCCACATGTCATCCCTAACCCCGCGACCCCGGACTCTCTCCCGCGCGCGCGATCGCAACCGATCGGGAAACCCGTCCCGTCGCCCGAATTCTGGACCCGGAGGACTCCAACTCGATCACAACAGACCCACCGCCCTCCCCCGGCTATAAAAACCCCCGATCCGATCAGTTTTCCTCACGCGATCGCCGATTTTCACTCCGGTGAGCACCGAGACTTCGCCGGTGAATTCTGGCCGATCTAAGCTCGGAAACTCTGATCTAACTCGCTGGTCTTGATCCACCGCTTCCGTGGAACTTTGCAGGTGCAGAAAACTCGGAAAGTTACGGTGTAAACCCAGCGCCGATGAGCTTCGCCGTGGTTTTGCCTCGGACCTCGCCGCCGAGCACTTTCCAGGATCCCCGAGCTCGAGAAAACCCCCGAGGTGAGATCCCTGACCTCCCCTCTACCGATCTAGGCCATAAGATCACAGTTCTAGGCAGAATTCTCGAGGATCCGAAACTTTCCGGCGAGATCGCCGCTTCCCGCCGCCGTGCGCCGCCGGCAGCGCCGCCCGCGCTCGATCAGAGCGACGTGGCCGCTTGTGCGCCGTTTATTTTAAATCGCACGGTAGACTTTAAAACCCCGTGTACCGGTTCGATCTTATAATCTCAGCCGTCGGTTTAAAATCGGACGGACCACGTCAGCCCCGCATTATAAAGTCTGGAATTCTTACGTGCTACCCCCTGGGGTTCTCTGGAATTGAGAGCTAGCCCCGGAAACTTCAGATCTAGCCCCTGGAACTCCAGAAAATCATGTAAATCCATTTAAAAATCAGTTTTAACCCCTGGACTTAATAGAAATTAGGAAAAACACCTCTGATAAGTGTAGATAGACCCCTGGAAATTATGAAAATAATATTATAGACCCTGTAATGGGGTGAATTCATTATTTTAGCCTTGTTTAGTATTTAATTTAGAAAATTGAATATGTAACTAGTGTTTAAAAATTAAAAGGGGGACAAACATAATTGTCAAAATTAATTAAAAACTTTCTCAGTACTTAGAAAACTTTGGAGTGAGATAAAAATATATTTTTGGGCTGAAATAAATCTGTTTTATCTATTATTCACATTTATTAGTATAGGGACACATTTTTAAGTAAAGAATAGTTAAAGAAAAATAGGGAAAATAATTATGAAATAGTATACATCATAAGCCATGGTCAAAATATGATTTTAAATTATTTAGGACCAGAACCTAATCTGTTTAGGTGATGTGTATTACTAATAAAATACACAATTATGCATAGGAATATAAATCTGAAAATATAGCAACTAGTAAATGATAAATGGAGTTTCTAAAATACAAAGAATTCAGTTTAGGGTTGATAGAAATTGTGAAGGCACATTGTATGCAAGTATAAATGTGGACACCAAAAATAGGAATCATATATATACATGGTTAAAAGTGCATGCAAGCCACAACTTAACACACATAAAGTAACCACAACACATATAATGGTAAAGAACTTTTATAAATATGAATGTGTGGTTTGAATGAAGTAGAGGTGTGAACTATGTCTTATGATTGTTGTTTTCCTTTTGCTATGTGTGATGGTATGAAGTAGAACCTGTTCAAGAGCAAGTTATTCCTTTCCAAGATCAGGACTACCCATTTCAAGAGCAGCAAGAAGGAGGCAAGTGTCCTTGACCACTTTGATCCTATGCTAGGATGTGTAGATAGAATTATTTGCATTGGCAAATGAAATATGAAACCCATGCTAGGAAAGTTTCCCTAGAATTGCATTACCTTGTTTCCTTGAAGCTTGGGTTGGGATTTATTTTGTCATGTCATTTATATCCATGCATATGCTTAGCCATGCTTAGAATGGGATGTTTGGGACATGAAATCATCAGTTTATATTACCATACTCTTGAATGAGACATTGTGAGTTATGTAGAGGTAGGGATCAAGGCAAGTTGGATGTTTTGGTTGTGTGCTGGGTGCACGAGACTTGGGTTTGTGTTTAGTAATTGCCTGGATCCTAAGGACCGGTTCATGGAGCATGTAACCCGGCTTTACAGTGCCAACCACATGCTGAGATGGGGCAGCTTGGCCAATTAATTAGGTGTATCCCCGGCGTAGTATGGGTGTGTTGGATGGTGCGGGGAGTAGGTGTCAGCTGGACTACCATATGAACCGCAAGGCTCAAGAGGGGGCCACTGCAGCGGGGTTGGAGCCTCTTGTATGCTGTTAGGGGTGAAACCTCAGTGGGCCCACGCTCGTCGGGAATCCCTTTGTAAAGGCTTCGTAGTGATATCTTGGCCACACACCTGGGAAGTGTGAATGTGGATCGTAGCCACTGGCATAATGGAGGTTCTTTTAGTCCACCCGGCAACGGGGGATGAAATCACTACTTGTGGGTACAGTGGTACAAACTCTGCAGAGTCAAAACTGTCTTGACAGCCGTGCTCACGGTTAAGAGCGGCCTGGACTTATTCATGATTAGAGGAATGATGGTTTTGGATGTTAAGCGGGGAGCTTAACATTGGAAATGATGTTATGGTTATTGGATTATGATAATGGGTTGGGAGATTGGGACCATTTCACCTGTGTAGTAATGTAGGTTCTTAATAAGCTAAGGTGATAGGTATTAATTGCGTAGTGCTTTAACCATGAGTTCAACCTCTCCTTGTTCTAGCCATGCATGATATAATTTTCCCACACTTGCTGAGTACCATTGGTACTCAACCTTGCATATTTGTTGGTTTATATTGCTGCTCAGGTCAAGATAATGAGGTGGTGTATAATGACCAAGATTTTGGACCCGAGGAAGGATTTTAGGTTCATGAAGACCCCCGGGCAACGCCTGTGATGGAGCCCTAAAAGAATAATATTCCGCTGCTAGTTTATTTACTTGTGATGAAGCATTAGTGTCCATTGAGACATTTGCGATGTAAGACTTATTTATATTCGACACCTGGCTTGTAATAAATGATGCTTCACTATTTGTCATCACATGTATGAGAAAATGATCCTGGCATACATGTGATATTCACTTGGTTGTTTCTTCGGAAAAACCGGGTGTGACAGAGGTGGTATCAGAGCCAAGGTTGCCCGTAGGAACGTGGACCTAGGTAGAAATGGACGAAGTTAAGGGCCCTATTTTCTTAAAAACTATTTTCCAAGGTGTGGGTGGAAAAGTGTTATTAAAGGAGTCATTTTATTCATCTTACCCCAACTTTCATTCAAAATAGGATTTTTGTTGGAGAATTTATCTAACCTAATTTTAAATTCTTTTGTTTTAGATGGTTCGCATGATCCGCACCGCTCGTAAGTCCACAGGAGGGAGAGTTCCCGTAGTTTCCTTTGCCGAAAGAGAGGAGAGTCGTCCCGTGACGTACCTTTCCTACGGATTGGCAGTAGGAGACTTGTTGCGCCGTCTTCGACGTATGCTCGAAGCCGCCGGCAATACGGGCAAGCTAATCATCCACTATAACTCCACCAGGACCATCCGTGAGAAGAGGGAAGAATGGAGCTCGGAGATGAGGATTATACACGAGAATCAACTGCTTAAGATTCACCACTCTCCAGCTTGTCGAGCAACACAAGTTGACGCGGAGAAAGATGTCACCTGGGAGGCCATCACCTGCCAGAGTCACATCTATCGTCGCCACTTGGACAAAACTGAGTACATGTATGTACTCCAACGTGAGAGTGGTACCACGGAGTACAAGTACCCACCGGTGCAGCAAGGGACTTCCCATGAGCACATGGACTTGTGCTTGGAGGATGCTGCTATGCTCAGCACTCGATTGCAGGAGTGTCAACAAGAGCTTCAGGATGTCCGAGACACTCTGAAGGAAACGGAGGCGTTGCTGCGAGCTTGCTTAAAGGCGAGAGAAAGAGGAGATGGGAATGAACTGTGTGTCACCGTGCAAGATACATGGACTCCTGACTCCCCGGATCGCCAAGCAATCAGGCGTCGTCGCACTTCTCCACCAGCAGCCTCTCCACCCAAAGCAGAGTCAGAAGATAGCCGAAATGAGGAGGAGGATCCCGAGGAGCCAGCTCAAGAGGACGAGTAGCGTAGAGTCTTTCCCCTAGCTAGTAAGAGGTCGAGTAGTCGAGTCGTTACGTAGTTAATTGTGTGATAATGCTTGGTGTGTGACGTGAGTTGTGGAAGCTATGAGCAATTGTCCACAGCCTCGTCTTCAGATTGTTTTGCTTTGGTGTGTGAACCCACAGGAAATAATGGTGCATTTATTTGGTGTGAGATATAAACCCTCGTAAAAATTTTAACAAAGCCGCAAAACCTCAAAGCACCAACAAATGAAAGTAGTAAGATGATACTAAATGATATCAAATTAACATTTGTTGATTCTGCCAGATGGCCGGAAGAGGAAAAGGACGTGCTGCCAACCCCGCCAATAACAATGATGAGGCATGCAACCCTCATCTTTCTGAAGGCCAGGACAGGGGTGGTCGCCGTGAAGAAGTTGATCCTCTCCACCAAATGCTGGAGAATCAAAATCAGCTTATCCAGAACTTGACTCAAGTGGTGGCCAACTTGCATCAAGTTCCACCTCCACAAGCTGCACCACGCCAACCAAGGTTGAGTGAGTTTCTAGGAACTCAACCTCCAAAGTTTGCAAGTGCGGCTGAACCTCTGGAGGCAGACGATTGGCTGAAGACCGTTGAAAGTAAGATGAGGATAATACAATGCCAAGGGTATGAGAGGGTGCTGTTTGCCTCTCATCAATTGCAGGGACCTGCTGCTGATTGGTGGACCGCCTACGTGGCCGCCCATCATGACCCTGAGAACATCACTTGGGAAGAGTTCAAGCGTAGCTTCCGCAACCATTACATCCCAAGAGGTGAACTCAAAAACAAGAGGAAGGAATTTTTGGGACTGCAGCAGGGAAACATGACTGTGAGGGAATACCTCACTAAATTTACTCAACTATCCCGTTATGCTCCACGAGACATAGAGACTGATGAGCAGAAACAAGATTGTTTCGTGGAAGGGCTTACCGCAGAAATGCAGTGTGCAATGTCCTCAAATGAGTATGAAAGCTTCCAAAAGATGGTGGACCGAGAATTTGTGGTAGAAAGGAAGCTAAAGGCCCTAGAAAATGAGAATAAGAGGAAGGCCGGGTGGTCACATCAGGCCTCAGGGAGCAACACCCGCCCACGTATGATGCAACAACCTACGGGGCAGACAAGCCGTGCTGCGGTACCCTATTCAGCACCAAGAGGGTACAACCCGAACTACAGGCCACCCGCAGCACCAGCACAGCCGCAACGTCAGTTGGTGCAGCAGCCTCGCCCCGCATATCCACCTCGACCAGCAGTGCAAGGACCCCCGAACCAACCCCAAGACAACAAAGGCCAAGCACCTAAGGTTGGGGTGCAATGTTTTAGCTGCGGTGAAGTGGGGCACTACGCCCATAAGTGCCCTAAGAAGAAGCCCGCGCTGCCACAACAGCAGAATGTAGTGAGAGGACGGGTGAACCACGTCACTATGGAGGAAGCACAAGAGGCCCCCGACGTGGTAGTTGGTAAGTTTCCTGCCAATTTACACCTTGCAACTCTGCTGTTTGATTCTGGTGCTACCCACTCGTTCATTGCTCAAGGGTTTATTAAGAAGCATGACCTAGCAACCACACAAATGAACCATATGCTAGCCGTAAACTCTCCAAGTGGAGAAATAAGGACAAGACACGTGTGTCCCAAAGTGAGCCTAGACATTAATGGGGTAGTATTTACTGCTAACCTCATAGTGATAGATTCACAAGGGATAGATATTATTTTGGGTATGGATTGGTTGACCAAACATAAAGGAATCATCCATTGTTCGACCAGAACGGTGGAACTAACTCACCCCAATGGCACAAGAGTAAAGTTCATAACAATACACGAGCCTAGGAGGGACATTAAATTAAATCAAGTGGAGGTGAAAGTTGAGGAAATCAGGACTATCAGGGAATATCCAGATGTTTTTCCGGAGGAATTGCCAGGTATGCCTCCCGACCGTGACGTGGAATTCGCAATTGAGCTAGTACCGGGAACAGCCCCGATATACAAGAGACCTTATCGAATGGACTCCAAGCAGCTAGAAGAGCTCAAGGATCATTTGAGAGAATTGACGGAGAAGGGGTATGTACGCCCTAGTTCCTCACCATGGGGAGCTCCGGTGATATTTGTGCCCAAGAAAGACGGAACCCAAAGGTTATGCGTGGATTACCGTGCCTTGAATGAGGTAACCATTAAGAACAAGTACCCATTACCCCGCATTGAAGACTTGTTTGATCAGTTAAGGGGAGCTTGTGTGTTCTCAAAAATGATCTCAGGTCGGGATATAACCAACTCAAGATAAGGCAATCTGATATTCCCAAGACAGCTTTCGTATCTAGGTACGGACTGTATGAATACACTGTCATGCCTTTTGGGCTAACCAATGCCCCGGCATATTTCATGTACCTCATGAACAAGGTATTCATGGAATATCTGGACAAATTTGTGGTGGTTTTCATAGATGATATTCTCGTCTTCTCCAAAGATGAAGAAGAACATGAGAAACATCTAAGGTTGGTGTTACAGAGGCTGAGAGAACACAAACTATATGCCAAGTTGAGCAAGTGTGAGTTTTGGCTGAAGAGAGTTCCCTTTTTAGGACATATAATCTCGGAGGGAGGAATCTCAGTAGATCCCGCCAAAATCGAGGATATCCAGAAGTGGAAAACCCCTGAAAATGTCGGGGAAGTTCGAAGCTTTTTGGGATTGGCTGGATACTATCGACGGTTTATTGAGGGATTCTCCAAGATCTCGAGACCTCTCACTAAACTGTTGGAAAAGGGAATCACATTCACCTGGACGCCACAGTGCGAGACGAGCTTTCAGGAGCTAAAGAAAAGATTGACTACAGCCCCAGTGCTGGTTATGCCAGATATGCAGAAGAATTTCACAGTGTACTGCGATGCCTCTGGAAATGGGTTGGGATGTGTTCTCATGCAAGAAGGACATGTCGTGGCATATGCATCCCGGCAGCTTCGGAAGCACGAGAAGAACTATCCTACACATGACCTAGAACTAGCTGCAGTGGTACACGCGTTGAAAATTTGGCGGCACTATCTGATGGGGAAGAGGACAGAGATATATACGGATCATAAGAGTTTGAAGTACATATTCACACAGCCAGATCTCAACCTCCGACAAAGGAGATGGTTAGAGCTAATCAATGACTTTGATATAGGCATCAACTATCATCCTGGGAAAGAAAACGTCGTGGCCGATGCTTTGAGTCAGAAAGTGCAGGTCAATAAGTTGAGTTTGAAGGACATGCCTGCAGAATTGAAGGACGAGGTTATAAGACTCAATCTATGTCTAGTAAATAGTGGTGAAGCCATCGCTATGGAAGTGGACTCCACACTCGAGCGAGACATACGCGAGGGCCAAAAGAATGATGAGAAGATACAAGAGATCAGACAGCTCATTAAGGAAAATAAAGCTCCTGGTTTTAGAGAGGATGAACAAGGAACGGTGTGGCACGGGAAAAGGATCTGTGTGCCAGAAGTAAAAGAGATCCGTGAATTAATTTTGAAGGAGGCTCACGATTCTGACTATTCCATTCATCCTGGGAGTACGAAGATGTACCAGGACCTCAAAGGCAGGTATTGGTGGTATGGCATGAAGCGAGATGTCGCGGAACATGTTGCCCTATGTGACACATGTCAGTTGGTGAAAGCTGAACATCAACGACCCGCGGGATTATTGCAACCACTCAAAGTGCCTGAATGGAAGTGGGAAGAAATCAGCATGGATTTTGTCGTGGGATTGCCTAGGACCCAATCCGGGTATGATTCAATATGGGTCATTATTGATCGGCTAACCAAGGTAGCTCATTTCATTCCTGTGAAAGAAAGCTACAGCGGATCCAAATTGGCAGAATTGTACATGTCAAGGATTGTGTGTTACCATGGAGTGCCAAAGAAGATAGTGTCGGACCGAGGGACACAGTTCACCTCGAGGTTTTGGCAAAAGTTGCATGAAACCATGGGAACCCATCTGAACTTCAGCTCTGCCTATCATCCCCAAACTGACGGGCAGACGGAGAGAACCAATCAGATCCTTGAAGATATGTTAAGGGCATGTGCACTCAAAAACAATAGGAGTTGGGACAAGAACTTACCGTATGCGGAGTTTTCTTATAACAACAGTTATCAAGCTAGTATGAAGATGTCACCGTTTGAAGCTTTGTATGGAAGGAAGTGCAGAACTCCCCTATTTTGGAACCAGACAGGAGAAAGCAAAGTGTTTGGTCCAGAAGTGCTACAAGAAGCCGAGGCGAAGGTGAGGGAGATTCGCAACAACTTGAGGATAGCACAAACACGCCAGAAGAGTTATGCTGATGTACGAAGAAGAGAACTCGTTTTCAACGTGGGAGACTATGTTTATCTCAAGGTGTCCCCTATCAGAGGACTTCGTCGGTTCAAGGTGAAAGGGAAGTTGTCACCTCGATACATCGGACCTTTTCAAGTTTTGGAAAGAAAAGGCGAAGTGGCGTACCAACTAGAGTTACCGGTTCATCTATCGGATGTGCACGATGTATTCCATGTGTCACAACTCAAGAAATGTCTGAGGACGCCTGAGGAGGTGTTACCCATGAATGAAGTGGATGTAGCTGAAGATTTGTCTTATGCCGAGCAACCATACAAGATTTTGGAGACGATGGAACGCCTCACCAGAAATAAAAGAATCCGGATGTGCAAGGTGCAGTGGAAGCATCACTCAGAAGAGGAAGCCACCTGGGAACGGGAAGATGAGCTTAAGGCACAATTTCCGGAATTGTTTTCTTAGAAACACCAATCTCGAGGACGAGATTTCTTTTAAGGGGGGTAGAGCTGTAACACCCCAAATTTTGATTCAAAACCCTAAACCATGTTCAGAGGGGAATTTAGAAATTTTTGGACGTGTTGCATGTTTTGCAAAAATTCAAATTCAAACTGGAATTCAAATTATACTCAAAACAGAAAAGAAATGGAAAAATAAAAAAAGAGAAAACGGGAAAAAACTGGCCAGTGGGCCGAAACCCGCCAGCCGGCCCAGCTACTCCCGCGCAGCCCGCCCCCGCGCGCGCCGCGCTGCCTCTCACCGACGGGTGGGACCCACATGTCATCCTAACCCCGCGACCCCGGACTCTCTCCCGCGTGCGCGATCGCAACCGATCGGGAAACCCGTCCCATCGCCCGAATTCTGGACCCGGAGGACTCCAACTCGATCACAACAGACCCACCGCCCTCCCCCGGCTATAAAAACCCCCGATCCGATCAGTTTTCCTCACGCGATCGCCAATTTTCACTCCGGTGAGCACCGAGACTTCGCCGGTGAATTCTGGCCGATCTAAGCTCGGAAACTCTGATCTAACTCGCTGGTCTTGATCCACCGCCTCCGGGGAACTTTGCAGGTGCAGAAAACTCGGAAAGTTACGGTGTAAACCCAGCGCCGATGAGCTTCGCCGTGGTTTTGCCTCGGACCTCGCCGCCGAGCACTTTCCAGGATCCCCGAGCTCGAGAAAACCCCCGAGGTGAGATCCCTGACCTCCCCTCTACCGATCTAGGCCATAAGATCACAGTTCTAGGCAGAATTCTCGAGGATCCGAAACTTTCCGGCGAGATCGCCGCTTCCCGCCGCCGTGCGCCGCCGGCAGCGCCGCCCGCGCTCGATCAGAGCGACGTGGCCGCTTGTGCGCCGTTTATTTTAAATCGCACGGTAGACTTTAAAACCCCGCGTACCGGTTCGATCTTATAATCTCAGCCGTCGGTTTAAAATCGGACGGACCACGTCAGCCCCGCATTATAAAGTCTGGAATTCTTACGTGCTACCCCCTGGGGTTCTCTGGAATTGAGAGCTAGCCCCGGAAACTTCAGATCTAGCCCCTGGAACTCCAGAAAATCATGTAAATCCATTTAAAAATCAGTTTTAACCCCTGGACTTCATAGAAATTAGGAAAAACACCTCTGATAAGTGTAGATAGACCCCTGGAAATTATGAAAATAATATTATAGACCCTGTAATGGGGTGAATTCATTATTTTAGCCTTGTTTAGTATTTAATTTAGAAAATTGAATATGTAACTAGTGTTTAAAAATTAAAAGGGGGACAAACATAATTGTCAAAATTAATTAAAAACTTTCTCAGTACTTAGAAAACTTTGGAGTGAGATAAAAATATATTTTGGGCTGAAATAAATCTGTTTTATCTATTATTCACATTTATTAGTATAGGGACACATTTTTAAGTAAAGAATAGTTAAAGAAAAATAGGGAAAATAATTATGAAATAGTATACATCATAAGCCATGGTCAAAATATGATTTTAAATTATTTAGGACCAGAACCTAATCTGTTTAGGTGATGTGTATTACTAATAAAATACACAATTATGCATAGGAATATAAATCTGAAAATATAGCAACTAGTAAATGATAAATGGAGTTTCTAAAATACAAAGAATTCAGTTTAGGGTTGATAGAAATTGTGAAGGCACATTGTATGCAAGTATAGATGTGGACACCAAAAATAGGAATCATATATATACATGGTTAAAAGTGCATGCAAGCCACAACATAACACACATAAAGTAACCACAACACATATAATGGTAAAGAACTTTTATAAATATGAATGTGTGGTTTGAATGAAGTAGAGGTGTGAACTATGTCTTATGATTGTTGTTTTCCTTTTGCTATGTGTGATGGTATGAAGTAGAACCTGTTCAAGAGCAAGTTATTCCTTTCCAAGATCAGGACTACCCATTTCAAGAGCAGCAAGAAGGAGGCAAGTGTCCTTGACCACTTTGATCCTATGCTAGGATGTGTAGATAGAATTATTTGCATTGTCAAATGAAATATGAAACCCATGCTAGGAAAGTTTCCCTAGAATTGCATTACCTTGTTTCCTTGAAGCTTGGGTTGGGATTTATTTTGTCATGTCATTTATATCCATGCATATGCTTAGCCATGCTTAGAATGGGATGTTTGGGACATGAAATCATCAGTTTATATTACCATACTCTTGAATGAGACATTGTGAGTTATGTAGAGGTAGGGATCAAGGCAAGTTGGATGTTTTGGTTGTGTGCTGGGTGCACGAGACTTGGGTTTGTGTTTAGTAATTGCCTGGATCCTAAGGACCGGTTCATGGAGCATGTAACCCGGCTTTACAGTGCCAACCACATGCGGAGATGGGGCAGCTTGGCCAATTAATTAGGTGTATCCCCGGCGTAGTATGGGTGTGTTGGATGGTGCGGGGAGTAGGTGTCAGCTGGACTACCATATGAACCGCAAGGCTCAAGAGGGGGCCACTGCAGCGGGGTTGGAGCCTCTTGTATGCTGTTAGGGGTGAAACCTCAGTGGGCCCACGCTCGTCGGGAATCCCTTTGTAAAGGCTTCGTAGTGATCTCTTGGCCACACACCTGGGAAGTGTGAATGTGGATCGTAGCCACTGGCATAATGGAGGTTCTTTTAGTCCACCCGGCAACGGGGGATGAAATCACTACTTGTGGGTACAGTGGTACAAACTCTGCAGAGTCAAAACTGTCTTGACAGCCGTGCTCACGGTTAAGAGCGGCCTGGACTTATTCATGATTAGAGGAATGATGGTTTTGGATGTTAAGCGGGGAGCTTAACATTGGAAATGATGTTATGGTTATTGGATTATGATAATGGGTTGGGAGATTGGGACCATTTCACCTGTGTAGTAATGTAGGTTCTTAATAAGCTAAGGTGATAGGTATTAATTGCGTAGTGCTTTAACCATGAGTTCAACCTCTCCTTGTTCTAGCCATGCATGATATAATTTTCCCACACTTGCTGAGTACCATTGGTACTCAACCTTGCATATTTGTTGGTTTATATTGCTGCTCAGGTCAAGATAATGAGGTGGTGTATAATGACCAAGATTTTGGACCCGAGGAAGGATTTTAGGTTCATGAAGACCCCCGGGCAACGCCTGTGATGGAGCCCTAAAAGAATAATATTCCGCTGCTAGTTTATTTACTTGTGATGAAGCATTAGTGTCCATTGAGACATTTGCGATGTAAGACTTATTTATATTCGACACCTGGCTTGTAATAAATGATGCTTCACTATTTGTCATCACATGTATGAGAAAATGATCCTGGCATACATGTGATATTCACTTGGTTGTTTCTTCGGAAAAACCGGGTGTGACAGTACTGCTGCCCCCGGGCGAAGATATGAGGTATTGCCTCTTTGTATAAACGGTTTGGAGCTGATGTTGAGCCACAAAAGATTGGCTAATGAAGTTGTGTGTGGCACCGGAATCAAAGAGAACTAAAACCGGTAGCTGATTCAGAGAAAACATCCCTGCTAGAGCGGCTTCTCCTTCCGGATCATCATCAATCACAGTATAGTGAATGTTGCCCCTTATCTGCCCTCCTATCTGCAGATTGAGGTACGGGTCGTATTGTTGTAAATATGATGGCCCGCATCCTTGAATTCCCTCCGAACATTGCCTAGCATAATGGCCCTTACGCCCACAAGTAAGACACGGATGCCTCTCCGGTTCTTCGTTGACTTGCGGTGGACTGCTAGGTACATATGGCTGCAGCGATGGAGCACAAACCACCGTCTGATGCTGCGGCAGTGGAGGTGGTGCAAGTTGTAAAACTTGACCAGTAATTAATCTCTGAGGAGTTGATTGTACAGGAGGCCTCCATCTTTCACCGGTTGGCGTTTGATACACCAAACGGTACTTCTGAGGCACATGACTTGTGCTAGCCTGCTCGATCTTACTCATCTTTCTCTTCTCCGCTTGCCACTCAAGTGTCGGCTTCTCTTGAATGAAAGCCGCATTGACCATGTCGGTGTAACTGCCGTTATTATGTACGGCCAGCTTCTCCCATAATATGGCACTCAGGCCATGGAAAAATAGGTCACACTGTGCCTCTTCTTTCGCCACATACTCGGGAGCATATTGGGCCAAAAGATTAAATCTCCTGACATACTCGAGGACACTCATGTCCCCTTGCTTCAAGCCCAAAAATTCCTCCCGCTTTGCCTTGACAATACATAGTGGTATGTAACGAGTACGAAAGGCTTCACAAAACTCTCTCCATGTTACTTGATGGCCCTCCGGAATGGTGGCAACATAATCCACCCACCAGTTTCCGGCGGCTCCATGCAGTTGTTGAGCGGCAAACTTTGTCTTCTGGTAATCATCACACTGGAATACTCCAAATTTTGACTCCATGACACGAAGCCATTGATCTGCTTCCACAGGTTCGGTGGCTTCAGTAAAGATAGGCGGTTGAGTCGCCACGAAGTCCAGATAAGCGTCCCGAGGTGGAACGACTTGTTGCGTGTTCTGGAGTACGCCTTGCTGTACCAAAGCTTGGAGTAAGCGTGTGTGTTCTTGTGTTTCTTCTTGGATTAGCCTAGCATTCTCTTGATTAGACTCGACAACTCGAGTCATAAGATCCATCCATTCCGTGGATGGTGGTTCCGACGGTGGAATTGAAGCATCACAGCCTCGACGAGAACTTCCGGCCCTACTCCTAGAGCGATTACGAACCATACTGCAAAACGTAGTTGAGATGAGTTAAACAAGAACTCAGCAGTATGTGGGACTAATGGAAACATGATTATGTCAAAACTTTATGAAAGCAGTAACAAAATTCATGTTTACGAAACTCCTTAGTAGGCATAGCTATTCAGCCTATCTGTACAGAATAGACCTTTATGCACATCCTCCAGATTTTGATCTAGGCAAGAGCATTTTCATAACTCGAGTTGAATACCAAAGTTAAATTTAACTTCAGTATCTTTCCAACGAGTACTCATATGCCCCCAGATCATCTCCGGATTAAAAGTTATGACTTTCCAAAGTTTGACAGAGTTCCTGGATAAAATTTGCCAGCACCTCCTTTGTACATGGCCGATTTTATCACAGTTGTATATGTAAATACAATAAGAACCTGAACAAACTTTGATCTACAACAATGTTGCACATTCATAATCTTTCCTATGGTGTATCATAGGCTCCTTAAGGGTTTATCTACAGAAAGTTATGGTTTAAAAACAGAAAGGTCCAGAGAGGTTTTGTTACCGTCCCGGTTCTGGACAGTCTACTCTACTCTGAACTTCCTACCCATTTAGCATGTGATTTAGCTCTGGAGCTCTACAAATAAGTTGTAGATCACCTGAAAATCTTTCCATAACTCTATCATACACCTTAATTGGGTCAAGCTACTCAGAGTTATGCTCTGTTGAAGTCCAGCACAAATTTCTGCTGAAAACAGAGCACTCTGTTTTTGAAATCTTTGAAGTCTAATCTTCCTCTCATTTGAATCTTAGCTCGAAATAAGAGTTCAGTAACTAATATTTGTTTCAAACTTCCGTTTTTAGTTGAAAGTTAGTTCATGAGTCATTTCTTCAAAGGAAAGGGGTTATTATGTTTAGTACGGCGTCGATGCACCGTAAGAAGCATGTCGGTACTACGTAGCCTCACCAAAAGAAAATCCTAACCGGATTATACCTGTATAACGTATCTTAAGTGGCACTAAAACGATCACTCGCAAACGTGTTCTATTCGGGCTACTGTTTCGTGGTTAATCCTGCATAAGTCACACTCAATCATCAGGCCCGGCTGCACACCGAACCCGGTATCCATACATTTCTTACACCCGTCCGTCATCACTCGCACAGGTGTTCTCAAACCAAACACGCCTTGAGCTACGTGTTCACGTTACTAACCACGTGACGGGGTTTCCCAAATTGCACCACGCACGCCTGGGACAGACGTTGCTCAAGTACCCCAAACGACATGAAGAGTCGTAGAGAATACTAAAGCGGATCGGGTTACCTGCCACCCGTGGGGCTCCACCCTTCAGCTTGTGCGCACTGGTGGACAGCGCTTACGTGCACCCTCCAAGACATAAATCGTCCCGAGATGCACGATTTTCCGACATAACAAATAAGTTAGGTTGCCACCTTTATATTAAGCTAATAGTAATCCTTATGTGGGCCTAGTACCGTATCCTCACCGTAACCTAAATTTTTGTCGTAATACCTTCCTTATTCCGTGTGCTATTACCAATGCGGCTCTGATACCAACTGAGACGGGCGCGGTACCGACTGAGACAGGGCTCAGCTCTGATACCACGCTGACACGACCCGCTCAACCGAGACAGGCCACTCGCCCGGGAATCGCATTGGGTGGTGCCGTGTTATGCGGCACCCAACAACACACATATGAGGAACAATGTATTACATAAAACAATAGCGGAAGCTTACAAGTTTTTCTTTGTAAATACTTTACATCAAGTAACTACAGCGGAAGTCTTGATCAACTCACGTCGAATAACTAAGAGCACCCAAGATGAAGTCCAGCCCGCGGACTCCTCTTGCTAGCAACACGAAGACAAGCAGCAGCGGCTGGGTTCTCCATGTGTTACCTGACTCGGGAGTTCCCGAGTCTCACCGGACAACCTTCTTTCCAGCATCGTTGTTAACCTGCAAAACCACTTATATAGCAAGCGTGAGCACATAGGCTCAGCAAGTCTGACCCGTCTCTCCTAAACAAGAAACTCTACATGCACGATGGTTTCAAATTGGTCGGCTAGATTTGCATAAGGGACTCGCCTAAAGTTGATCCTTAACTTTCATATTTTAAGCCTCATTGTGCAGACCTTGAGCCGAAAAGCATCGCAACTCCACAATCAAACAAGAAACGCTTTGTTGCGATGCTCCTTGCACAAAGTGAAAGTAAACTTTAATGAGCCTATCTCTAATTCAATCATGGTTGCAATACGAGTTATAGCACAGCCTTATCAAGTGCAAAGATAAACAATTCCAGTTGTTACTACGTCAAGACGCAGTGGGAAAGTATGCTCATATGACCGCGAGCAACGGTGATTCGAATCAGTACACGCCCGGACTACACGACACGTACACCCGTACTCCGAGTTGCCGGCAGCAACCTCGACTGACGTTGTACGCGGCCACCTTTCCCAAGATCTTCCACATTGGACGCAGTCCAACTGCCCCGAGTACGCAAGTTCCCTCAAGGTGCATACCCGCTGTGGTATGTTCTTGAGCGAGTTACCTCCTGCTACCCTGACGCCGAAAGCCTAAGGCAGTTGGAAAAGTTCCACTATGGATCTCCCAAGGTACATCGGTTTCCTGGGTCCCATATAGCCAGTATGTGCCCGGTACACAACTCAAACTTGTCCAACAGGGCCAACCACGGACGGGCCTTAACCGACACAGGCAGGGCTATGCACGCACGGCCTGCAACCTGCTGCATGTAAACCTCCCTGCCCGGTCTCCATTTCTTAAGTGTGAACCTTCATCATTCTTTCTAATTCGGACCCGTTCCGAGTAAACCAGCCCTAAACTCGCGAGTAGATTCCAACTACTCGTCTTCTACCGGACCTTTCCTACTAACATTAGCGTAGCCAAATTCCCTCGAGGAGTTGCTATTCTACCGTTTCTCTCATAGGTGTTTCTGGTCATGCAAGTGGAGTTTTCAATATCATCTAGACGTAATGCAATCAACGATGCAAAGCTATGATCTCTACAAATGAAAATGTTTTATAAAATGGTTCAAGTGCAAACCGGGGCTTGCCTGTTTTGCAGGTGACTACTGTTACAATCAGTTAGTGACGACCACTTGGAGCTTGATCACTTGTTCTCCTTCCTCCTTGATCTTCACTTCAAGTCCTTCTCACCTTCTTCACGTATATGCTACACGATATGATCATGCATATGTATTTAATTGAAAAGCTTTTGCTCATAAGATCTAACAACCATTTTAAAACTGGAACTTTGTTTAAGAATTTAAAATGACACTGGTGCTAGTGGTTTGGGTTGGGCTTAAACACTAAGATCACTTATTAAGTGCTTTTCCCACTTAAGTGTTGATCACCTTAAGGGATCACACATGACAGTGGTGATCCAGAGCTATACTGGAGCTGAGAATTTTCATGTGAGTTCCTTGTCACGAGAAAGTCCTCTGGACCAAAATCTAGCACATTTCATGGAATGGTTTATTCAGAATAATTCTCTAAGTGTTTAGTCAAAGATGAATTAATTCTGAGGTAACATTCATGTTCATGTCAAACTCAGTGAACCACAATTTCAATTATAGTTTATAGAGTCTACATGAATTTTCCTAGGATTTTTGGAGCTAAGAATTTCCCAGAACTGAATTTACAAGTTTTGGAAATTCTCTGAAAATGTTTCTGTATTCATTTGAATACATGAACTTACAATCTGAATTACCCTGATTAATTCAACTCCAAATGAGCTGAAACATTTACAAGAGTCTAATAACACCCTAAAGAATATCCTGGCAAAATTTTAGGATTTTTGGATAAACCAAACGCCCTCTAAAATTCTTTTGCTGAAAAGTTTTAAAGAATTTTCCAGAATTAAATAAATCCTTTCATACAAATTGGGTTGCATATTTGGATAGAGTTTTTCAATCTGAATCTAACCCAATTTGAATCACTAATTTTGGAGGTTCCTAGCAAAAGTTATGCTCTTCTAAAGTTTGGGAAAAATCTGGGATTTGAATAAATCCGGGGAAAAGTTTAAACCTGACTGTGGGCCATGGGGCACGTGTCAGTCACCGGGAGTGCGCCACACGGGGTCACAGAATTGTTTCCCGCGCTGTCACAGCCGATCCCGCGCCACAGAGTATCCGGTCCACTGTTTCTGTGCGACTGACGCGTGGGGCCGGCGAGGTCTTCTTCCACCTCCTGCTCCCGCGCGATCCCGCCGCCGGGCTCGCCGGAGTAGCTCCGGGATCGGTCGTCCGGTCATTGCAGCTGCTGAAACTCGCCGCTTGGCCCTATTTCAACCCGAGGAACATGATGGTGGGACTTCCCCAGACTGGCGAGGTTCCTAAACCACCCCGCACCGGTGCAGCGGCTCTGAGGGAGTTCGGCAACGTTGCCCCGATGCTCTAGCCCGCAAGAAGTCCACTAGAAAGGTTCTACAGCACCAGTGGAGATTTTCCCTGCTCGGCATGGCCGCATATGGGCATGGAAACGGCTCCAACCTAGGGTTCATCGTGCACCCGACGCCCCTTATTGTGGTAGCCGTTGGAAAAGCTTGAAACAAGCCGTCTACCATGGGTTTCATGCGACGTTTTGTGAAGAAGAAAAGTTGCTACACCAGTCTAGATTCTATGTGCGAAATTTGCAGAGCTCTAAATGAATATAACTCGAGAATTTCGTCGATTCATACCCACGGGTCAGTTTTCACCGGCCGGAGAGGGTCTTTGAAATTCGTTGTTGAGAGGCCGAGACAGACTCGGTGCTTCGGGTGGAAGCTGCACGGAGACCTTCCGCGTCCCAGGGACCGCTTTCTTGGTCGTGAAAGCTGCTCTGTGGAGCTGTCCACGGGAGCACGTCGCCGCCGGGGTGTTCGGCCGCCGCGGAAACTCAAGGTTCTCGGCGTAGAGGGCACGAACACACTGGGCGATGGCTCGAGGAGGTCGTGGGGGGTTCCGTTGTGTGGTTTTGCCGATCAGCTGGGGGTTGCACGCGAGCTGGGCGGTGGGCGACCGGAGTGCTCGAGCGTCGGCCGCTCTGTCCTGTCTCTCGCGTGAGGAGAAGGAAAGGAACGCCCGGTCCTCGGTGATAAGGCCAACGGGAGGTCGGGAGAGGATATAGACGTCCGGTACCGACCTCCAGCGCGATAAAACCCAGCAGGAGCTGGCCGCCGGCTGGCCCTCGGTGTCGAGCGGAGGGGAGGTGGCTTCGGCCGTTGCTTCACGTGGGAGTAAATCAAATGAAGACTGTGGACTTCAGATCTTTTACAATTTCAGTGCTCCCAATGACATGTGGGTCCCACATGTCAGTCCTCCTTATCCCCTCTAAATATCTCCCCAATTTGAATATTGATGGAATTCAATTGTGGAAGTTTAAATCTGATATGGATTTGGATAATTGGGCAAGTTTCATCCAAATTCAAACATGCATTTGAATTCCTTGTCTTTTAAAGTCCATTTTGCAAAATGGGTTGCAAACTATTTCTATAAATCATGAAACTTTGCACACCCCCTAATTTGGACACAAGGAATCCAAATATGAAAACTGATCTTTATTTTGGCTGTTGCAAATGAGATTTGTAGCACAACAGTTTGGAAATTCCTAGTGTTACTCTCATTTGAATTTTGAGTTTGAACAATTGTTCTAAATCTGATTTTTGCTTTCTCACACATATGGGGACTTCCCATCTTTGTTTTAGACCCCTCTAGGGTTCCAAGTCCTCAAATGAACATTTGACTCGTGTGAAGAAAGCCCTCATGTGTGTTATCACATGTGGGAAAAACTTTTTAACAAGTCCCAAATTTCATGCACATGAAACAAAACTTTGCAAACAAGTGTTTCTTTGTATTCATAATTTTGGGACCTTTACATCCCCCTCCACGGGGAGAGGTCCGGAGGCTCCACGTCCCCCGCGGGGCTGACCCTCCTCTTCTCTGAGGAGGGCTCCGGGGCCGCCACGTGGCAGCAGAGCGACGCTGCCTGCCCCGAGCGATAGGCAGCGGGCGTAAATACGCCCCATACCTTGCCCGTACAAGGTATTCAAGGCCCGCGTCTTCCCAAGACGCGAAGACGCGGAGCACGCTTCTGTCAGGTGCCGTTGCGCCCAGTCGCATCACAGACTGGCGCGCGGTGTCAGAACCTGTCAGCCAATAAACACCGCGACAAACATCCCATGCCGCCTGCACCGTCATCAACCACTACGACTAGCATGCGGCATGGGCAGGGAGGCAAGATGAAGACTCAGAAGCCTTCGACCAGAGACAACTACCGGCATAACTGCAGATACGGTAGATAATAGACAATCTTCCCGGGACCACCTGTCGGGTCCCGGCTTCCCTTGTAAGCCGCCCGAGTCTTGGACTATAAAAGGCTCGGGTAGGCGTTGATAGCAAGGGTTCGCACTTTGCAACTCATACGCTAGCCATTCACTCTCAAGCTGTAACTCACCCCCAAGCTCAGGCCTCCGGCCCGGAGCAGCAAGCAATACAGCGAGCTCCATAGCTCGCCGTGGACGTAGGGTTTTACGCTCCGGCGGCCTGAACCACGTAAAACTCGCCGTGTCAAGCTCTTACTAACTCGTCCATCTGCGCAAGCTCTCTGCTAGGGACTAGCCCCTCCGAAAAAAAGAACCTCCGCGGGCTGCCCAGTGCAGGCCCGGGGGAAGTGTCGACCGCACACTTCGACACCTGCCAAAGGCGGTTGCGTGGGAGGTACCGGCCGAAAGCCTGGGGGCCCCAAGCCCCCGGCACTTCGCGCACGGTAGTTCCCAAGCACCATATAAGTGGACGGGGACCGTAAGCCAGATAATACTAACAGATAGAGGGGGGGAGCCCCCAAGGAGAATTACTTTTTCCTTACTTGTGTGCAGGACCTCTGAGCCTCAGCTCCCTGCAGGAGTATGGTAGGCGCATCCATCCAATAGAACGCACCTACCAGGGGGCCGCTACGGGATCGCGCAAGGCCAAAACCCGAAGGTAAGATCAAAGAACTAGACCTCACAGGAGCGAGGCCCGAAGGCCCCACGTGTCCAGCAGGGCCAGACCTTCCACCTCCTTGAGGGGAGCTCCGGGACCGCCGCGTGGTCCACGGAAGTCGGACCTCCCCCCTCTGCGGGGAGAGGCCCGAGGACTCCACGTGCCCCGCAAGCCCGGACCTCCCCTCAGGCGGGAGCTCCGGGCCCGCCACGTGACCAACAGGCCCGGACCCCCCCTCCGATCTCGTGAGGCGGGTCCTGGAGACCTCCGGAACCCTTAGTATACAGTGAGGACCCGGAGAAGGTGTCTATGCAGAGCTTCGAGATTGGTCAAGGCCTCCGAGTCCTTGCGGAGCTAAGGACTCAGTCAGGAAAAGCCAAGAAGAAGACTAGGACATACAGACATAGAAAGAAACAGGAGTCTGTCTATACGAAGGCTCCATGAGCTGGGCTACAGACTCAAAAAAAATAAAAAAGGAAGTACAGGGCCTTGTGGCCACGAGGGCAGATGCCTAAGAGTCCCCGGACTCCCGATGAAACCTAGAGGCCACGAGGGCAGCTAAGTCCTCGACTTCGGCCCTGGCAGCTTCCTCCCGATCGGCGACGGGTCCTAGACGAACCGGCCCCAGAGCAAAGGAAGGGTCTCGGCTAACGAAGCACGACAGAACGTTCATAGCAACCTCCTTTGCAAGGCCCCGACCTTCCGCTTCCAGCTCGTCGGTGATCACTGATTCGAGCCGACCTAGCTCGTCGCCGAGAGACTCAAGGGCCGGGGCCGCTTCGGACATCGGCCGCGCTGGAGTCTCCACCTGCACAGGGCTGAAACCAAGAGGAGCCAAGGCGGACCCCGCCTTGGCAATGAAGCACCAGACTGCCTGGGCCTCGGCAGTCCGCAAGGACTGGAGCCTCTCTACCTCTTGGCGAGCCACCAGCTCGCGATCCATCGCCGCCTGGCGCTCCTTGGAGAACTGCTCCTCCCTCGCGGCGACAGCCGACTCACAGAGCTCCAGCTCCTCGGACCGAGCCCTTAGCTCCTCCACCTTGGCCCTCAGCCGGGCGGTAGTCTTCTCCTCCTCGGCCACAGCGGCGCGTTCCCGATCAGCGACGGCGTGCTCCCGACGGGCTACCTGCAGCTGCAACTCCTCCGCGGCGGCGGAACGCTCCTTGGCTTTGGCTTCAGCTTGGGCCAGAGTCTCGCGGTAGGTGGCACGAACCCGCTGGGCCTCTGCCTCCAAGCGGCTAATGGCCTTCTTCTGAGTGCCAAGCAGAGCACTCATGGCCTCAAGCCTTGACTGCCTTGAGTCAAGGTCCGCCCGGGCCCGCTGCTGCCAGCTGAGAAGGCGTTCCCTCTCGCCGGCCAATGCCTTCCGCTCCTGCTCAAAGGCAGATTGGAGCTGCCGGGCGCTGGTCTGGACACGCCCCAGGGCGTCCCACACGGGCGCCGGAGCAGGGGGGATAGGAGTTGCGCCGCTGGACCCCCCTGACGAGTCTAAGACCGGCGGGGGCGCCGGCGCCTCAGCAACCACGGTGGGGCGCTGTCCTAAGGAGGCCAGGGGGCCAGCAGGCGCACCTACAGCAGCCCTCCCGGTCTCAAGACCTGGCTTCTGGACTGGTGAAGGAGGGCGGGTAGGAACAGATGTGGCCACCGCGGAAAATGAACCCGCTGGTGCAGAGGGTGCCCCCGTCGATTTGGGAGCCATGGGAGCCGCCACGGTCCCCAGGTGCTGAGGCGCGGAGCTTCCGCCGGTTGAAGGCGGCCGGATAAGAGGCCCGCCCCCGGCAGCTGGTCGGTCCCTGCAAGAAGAAGAAGCCCTCCGAATAAGAGAAGAGACAAGAGCTCTGCTCCTACAAGCCAGAAAGAACAACACTTACTGGGCGGCATGAGCGCTCCAGCGAGCTTGCAGCACTGGCCTCTGGGCTATAGCTGAACCGCCGGGACCAGCGGCTGGAACGGTCGCGGAATGGGACACCTGGATCCCCGGCGCACTCGCCGGCGTCGCCCCACCAACATCCGTCCTGGGAGCCCCTCCGCTTGAGGAAGGATGGCGAGGTACTTGGGCTGATTCGGACGGCTGCTGTCTGGGGAGAGACCCGCCGGGGAGGGACACTCGGGACCTCTTCGGGTCGCCACCCGATGGACCAGCACCTCCGGGAGATGGGAGCAAAGTAGCTCCGGCACCCTGACTCGGCACAGGCGACACCCTCGGAGGAGACCGGGCGCGTTTCTTCTCTAGATGACCGGGGGGCGGCTCTTTTCCTTTCCCTTTGTTGGCGGCTTGGGTTCCGTCGGCTCTGGGGGAGGGTTTGACAGCAGCGGATGCCTCATGCCCTGACCCGGGGTGCTCGGTTCCTGGAATGGTGATACCCCGGAAGGCATCCCCGACCTGCCGGACGGCGATCCCGATATCATCAAGGTTCGGCATCTTCCGCAGGAGCTCTGACCTCCTCTGAGGCTCAAGAAGAGGGGGGGTGGCAGAGGGCGGAAGGGCGGGGTCGCCACTGGGAATGTAGTCACCGCTCACCTTGCTCACCATCTCATTCAGCTCCTCGTCGGAAGGGTCAGAGCCGGGGCCCCTCTCCAGCCTGGTACAGTCCTGCTCGCCGGTGTAGTACCACGCTGGGCGGCTACGCTGCTGCAAGGGAGCAATATGGCGTGACACAAAGTCCATCAGCACCATTAGAGACGTCAGCCCCTCGTTGGCCAAGAACCGGATCCGCTCCAAGACCGGGGAGTACTCCTGCTCCAGCTCAGGGATCTCCTCCCAGAAGCGGTGATCGGTGGTTGGGCTGACGGTTGGGAGTTGTAGGTGATCGTGCTCGTCGGTCTGCACTACCACCCAGCTCTCCCTCCAGTTTTCCCACCTTGATGCGCTGAAGGGCAGAAGGTATCCGGAGACCTTGGGGTCTTTGCAGCGATGCTGGAAGTAGTATGCCCCCATCTGAGTCTTTGAGCCGCGCCCAGTCATCCGCAGCACAAAGAAGTGGCGGAAGAGCATCACGGAGGCGTGCACCCCCACGAACATCACGCAGAAGTGGACAAAAACAGCAGCCATTGCGAAGGAGTTGGGGGAAAGATGGTGGAGCTGGAGACCATAGGTCTCCAGCAGGGTGACAAAGAAGGAAGAAATCGGCGGAACGAACCCCGCCAGAGCATAAGCGGTGAAGAAGACTATCTCCCCCTTTTCCAGGACCAGGGGGAGAGATCCTCGGCGAAGCCGATGTTTCTGCTCTTCTGAGCGCCAGCCCAGCAGCCTGCACACTGGCCCGAGCTCGGAAGAACGAACGAGGCGCGTCGGGAGCAAGTTGGAAGCCATGGCGAAAGAGGGCACAAGGGCAGGAGAGCCGGGGCGCAAGAGTTCAAGGGAAGTACGAGCGCAATGCGAAGGGAAGCCGCGATGCGGGTGAGATCCCCTTTTAAAACTTTCCAGGGATGGTTCGAGGTAATTCGAAAACCCCCAGAAACATCGCATCGGTGACCTCGTTGGCTCCGAGACCGGGCGCCGATGAAAGGTGGACCCAAGCCGCCCAACTGAAGCGGTGGGTCAAGGAGTCATACGCCCCAGAAGACAAGCCGGCAAGGCACATCGGCAGTTCCCGAAGAAAGAGCCGCAACATGCAGAAGTGGTGGTCTTGGGAACCGCCACGGTAAAAGCAACCATCAAGTGAGCGCACGCTCCCACGACCCCGCAGCCGTTCGTGCTCCGGCAGCGGTCAATTCGGGACTCAGAGAAAGTGCGCGGATCGAAAGAGACGGAGGTCCAACCTCGGGCTCGCTGCCTCCCCCGAGATGGGCCCGGGGGCCACTGTCGGTACCTGAGATATGGGGTACCCCCGCGCACAGGGTAAAATGCCTAAGGAATTCGCCCTTCTCCGCAGGGAGAGCTCCGAAGGCGCCACGCGTCCGGCGGGGCCGGACCTCCCTCTCCTCAGAGGAGAGCTCCGGGCCCGTCACGTGGCATACAGAAGCCGGACCTCCCCCTCCGCGGGAGAGAGGTCCGAAGGCGCCACGCGTCCAGTGGGGCCGGACATCCCTCTCCTCAGAGGAGAGCTCCGGGCCCGCCACGTGGACAACAGAAGCCGAGCCTCTCCCTCCGCGGGGAGAGGTACGGAGGCTCCACGTGCCCCACGGAACTGACCCTCCTCTCCTCTGAGAAGGGCTCTGGGCCCGCCACGTGGCAGCAGAACGGCACTGCCTGCCCCGAGCGATAGGCAGCGGGCGTAAAGACGCCCCATACCTTGCCCGTACAAGGTATTCAAGGCCCGCGTCTTCCCGAGACGCGGAGACGCGGAGCACGCTTCTGTCAGGTGCCGTTGCGCCCAGTCGCATCACAGACTGGCGCGCGGTGTCAGAACCTGACAGCCAATAAACACCGCGACAAGACACCCCATGCCGCCTGCGCCGTCATCAACCACTACGGCTAGCATGCGGCATGGGCAGGGCGGCAAGATGAAAACTCAGAAGCCTTCGACCAGAGGCAACTACCGGCATAACTGCAGATACGGTAGATGATAGACAATCTTCCCGGGACCACCTGTCGGGTCCCGGCCCCCCCTTGTAAGCTGCCCGAGCCTTGGACTATAAAAGGCTCGGGTAGGCGTCGATAGCAAGGGTTCGCACTTTGCAACTCATACGCTAGCCATACACTCTCAAGCTGTAACTCACCTCCGAGCTCAGGCCTCCGGTCCTGAGCAGCAAGCAATACAGCGAGCTCCATAGCTCGTAGTGGACGTAGGGTTTTACGCTCCGGCGGCCTGAACCACGTAAACCTCGCCGTGTCAAGCTCTTACTAACTCGTCCATCTGCGCAAGCTCTCCGCTAGAGACTAGCCCCACCGAAAAAAGAACCTCCGCGGGCTGCCTAGTGCCGGCCCGGGGGAAGTGTCGACTGAACACTTCGACAGATAGCAAATGCCGACTAGGGATGAGAGTGGGAAGAGAGAGCTAAGTGTACGATGAGCATACACTGTGTTTGATATGAAAGTGTGATTGTCGAAGTGTGTGGTCGACACTTCCCCTGGACCTGCTCTGGGCAGCCCGCGGAGGTTCCTTTTCGGAGGGGCTAGTCGCTTGCGGAGAGCTTAAGCGTAAGGGACGAGCGATGGAGGAGCTTGACACAGCGAGTTTTACGTGGTTCAGGCCGCCGGAGCGTAAAACCCTACGTCCACGGTGAGCAGAGGTGCTCGCTGTATTGCTTGTTGCTCAGAACCGGAGTCCTGAGCTTGAGGGTGAGTTATGCCTAGGGTGTGAGTTGCTGGAGAGCGAACCCTTGCTAACATTGCCTACCCGAGCCTTTTATAGTCCAAGGCTCGTGTGGCTTACAAGGGGGGCCCGGGACCCGTACAGGTGGTCCCGGGGTGATTTCCTGCCCACTATCGTATCCACAGTTATGTTGGTTGTTGTCTCTGGCGAAGGCTTCCGAGCCTTCGTTCTGCCGCCCAGCCCATGCCGCAAGCTAGTCGTAGTGGTTGATGACGGCGGGGCGGCAGGGGATGTCTTGTCGCTGTGTTTATTGGCTGGCAGGTTCTGACACTGCGCGCAAGTCTGCGATGCGACTGGGCACAACGGCACCTGATAGAGGCGTGCTCCGCGTCTCCACGTCTTGGGAAGGCGCGGGCCTTGAATACCTTGTATGGGCAAGGTATGGTGCGTCTTTACGCCTGCTGCCTACCGCGCGGAGGCAGGCAGCGCTGTTCTGCTGGACACGTGGCGGGCCCGGAGCTCTCCTCTGAGGAGAGGGAGGTCCGGCCCCGCAGGACAAGTGGAGCCTTCGAACCACTCCCCGCGGAGGGAGGAAGTCTGCCTTCTGTCGGCCACGTGGCGGGCCCGGAGCTCTCCTGTGAGGAGGGGGAGGTCTGGCCCTGCGGGACACGTGGCGCCTTCGGAGCCCTCCCCACGGAGGGGAGGTCTGGCTGCTGTTGGCCACATGGCGGGCCCGGAGCTCTCCTTTGAGGAGAGGGATGTCCGGCCCCGCTGGACACGTGGAGCCTTCGGAGCTCTCCCTGCGAATAAGGGCGAGATCCTTAGGCATTTTCCCCTGTGCGCGGGGGTACCCCATATCGTGGGTACCGACAGTGGCCCCCGGGCCCATCTCGGGGGAGATAGCGAGCCCGAGTTGGGGCCTCCATCTCTCCTGCTCCGCGCACTTTCTCTAAGTCCCGCATTGATCGCTGCCGGAGCACGAACAGTCACGGGATCGTGGGAGCGCGCGCCCACGTGATGGTTGCTTTTACTGCGGCGGTTCCCAAGGCTGCCACTCCTGCATGTTGCGGCGCTTTCTTCGGGAACCGCCATGGCACCATGCTGGCTCGTCTTCTTGGGTGACTGACTCCTTGACCCACTGCTTCAGCTGGACGGCTTGGGTCCACCTGTCATCGGCGCTCGGTCTTGGAGCCGATGCGGTTGCCCATGCGGTGTATTCGAAGGGTTTTGAATCACTTCGAATCTTCCTGGAATGTTTTAAAAGGGGATCTTACCCGCATCGCGGCTTCCCTTCGCACTTCAAGGCGCTCACTTTTTCCTTGAACTCTTGCGCCTTTGTCTTCCTGTCCTTGAGCTCTCCCCCGCCATGGCTTCCAACCTGCTCCTGACACGTCTCGTTCCTTCCGCCGAGCTCGGGCCAGTGTGCAGGCTGCTGGGCTGGCACACAGAGGAACAGAAACGCCGGCTCCGCCGGGGATCTCTCCCCCTGCTCCTGGAAAAAAGGGAGATGGTCTTCCTTACTGCCTACGCCTTGGTGGGGTTCGTCCCGCCAATTTCCTCCTTCTTCGTCACATTGCTGGATACGTATGGTCTCCAGCTCCACCACCTCTCCCAACTCCTTCGCAATGGCCGCTGTCTTCGTCCACTTCTGTGAGATGTTTGTGAGGGTGCACGCTTCGGTGACGCTCTTTCGCTACTTCTTCGTGTTGCGGACGACCGGGCGTGGCTCGAAGACCCAGATGGGAGCGTACTATTTCCAGCATCGCTGCAAGGACCCAAAGGTCTCTGGGTACCTTCTGCCTTTCAGTGCGTCGAGGTGGGAAAACTGGAGGGAGAGCTGGGTGGTCGTGCAGACCGACGAGCACGATCGCCTGCAGCTCCCGACCGCTGGCCCAACCACCGAGCGTCGCTTCTGGGAGGAGGTCCCAGAGTTGGAGCAGGAGTACGCACCGGTCTTGGAGCGGATCCAGTTCTTGGCCAACGCGGGGCTAACGTTCCTGATGGTGCTGATGGATTTCATGTCACGCCGTATTGCGCCCTTGCAGCAGCGCAGTCGCCCAGCGTGGTACTACACTGGTGAGCAGGACTGTACCAGGTTGGAGGGGGGTCCCGGCTCTGATCCTTCTGACGAGGAGCTGTACGAGATGGTGGGCAAGGTGAGCGGCGACTTCATCCCCAGTGGCGACCCTGCCCTCCCGTCCTCTGCCACTCCCCTCTTCTTAGAGCCGCAGAGGAGGTCAGAGATACTGCAGAAGATGCCGAACCTCGATGACATCGGGATCGCTGTCCGACATGTTGGGGATGCCTTCCGGGGCATCTCGATCCCGGGAACCAAGTGCTCCGGATCCGGGCGCGAGGCGTCTGTTGCTGCCCAACCCGTGCCAAAGGCCGGCGGAACTCAAGCCGCCGATAAGGGGAAGGGGAAGGAGCCGGCCCCCGGGCATCCGGAGAAGAAACGCGCCCGGTCTCCTCCGAGGGCGCCGCCTGTGCCGAGTCAGGGAGCCGGAGCACCCTTGCACCCATCTCCCGGGGGCGCTGGTCCATCGAGTGGCGACCCGAAGAGGCCCCGGGTGTCCCACTTCAGCGGGTCTCTTCCCGGACAGCGGCAGTCCGAAGAACCCCAAGCGTCTCGTCATCCTTCCTCAGGCGGAGGGGCTTCTAGGACGGACGCTGGTGGGGCGACGCCGGGGAGTGTGCCGGGGGTCCAGACGCCACAGCCCACGACCGTTCTAGCCGCAGGTCCTGGCGGTTCAACTGCGACCCAGAGGGCGGGGCTACAAGCCCGTTGGAGCGCTCATGTCGCCCAGTAAGTGTTGCTCCTTCTGGATTGTAGGAGTAGCGTTCTCGTCCCCTCTCTTAGCCTGAGAGCTTTCTTTTCTTGCAGGGACCGACCGGCTGCCGGGGGTGGGCCTCTTAACTGGCCATCTCCAATTGGCGGAGGCTCCGCGACACAACATCTGGGAACCGCGGTGGTTCCAATGGCCCCCAAGTCGGTGGGGGCTTCTTTTGTGCCGGCGAGTTCGCCCTCCGCGGTGGCTGCAGCCGCACCTGTCCGCCCTCCTTCACCAGCCCGGAAGTCCAGTCCTGAGGCTGGAAGGGCCACTGTAGGTGCAGCTGCTGGCTCCCTGGCTCCGTCAGGACAGCGTCTTGCTCCGGTTGCTGAGGCACCAGCATCTCCGCCGGTCTTAGACGCGACAGGGGGGGTCAGGGGCACGACTCCTTTCCCCTCTGTCCCGTCGCCCATGTGGGATGCCCTGGGGCGTGTCCAGACCAGCGCCCGACAGTTCCAGGCCGCCTTTGAGCGGGAGCGGGGGGCGCTGGCTGGAGAGAGGGAACGCCTTCTTAGCTGGGAGCACCTCCTGCAGCAGAGGACCCAGGAGGCTAGGGCGGAGCTTGACTCGAGGCAGTCAAGACTTGAGGCCATGAGTGCTCTGCTTGACACTCAGAAGAAAGCCATCAGCCGCCTGGAGTCAGAGACCCGGCGGCTTCGCGCTTCCTACCGCGAGGCCCTGGCCCATGTTGAAGCCAAGGCCGAGGCGCGCTCTGCCTCCGCGGAGGAGTTGCGGCTGCAGGTAGCTCGTCGAGAGTGCGCCGTCGCCGATCGGGGACGTGCTGCAGCGGCCGAGGAGGAGAAGATCGCCGCACGGCTGAAGGCCACAGAGGGCAAGCTGAGGGCTCGGATCGAGGAGCTGGAGCTCCGTGAGTCGGCTGCTGCTGCGAGGGAGGAGCAATTCTCCCGGGAGCGCCAGGTGTAAGGGCCTCAGTTTTGGCACACATTTGAAGTGTTCATTGCCACACCACACCAATTTTCACTCCATTCGGAGTTGATCTTGACATGAGCTACGTGGGACGAATTCAAACTTTATTTGAATTCAAAACTGAACTTGTGCTGAAATTCACTCAAACCGAACCCAATTTGAATTCTATTCGATTCAAATGGCTCAGGGGTGAATAATTTGAATCACCAGGGGTATTATGGGGCTCACTGTTTAAAACAGTGATTAGGAGTAAATTTCAGAGGTTAAAACCCCGGGTGAGACCTACCTGTCATAGAGGGGAGAAGGAGAAACTTGCACCCAAAGTCAGAGTCTCGGTGGGAAATTCCACCGAGCAGCTGTCGGCTGTGCCACCGAGCAGCTACCGGCGCCACCAGCTGCTTCCCTCTCCGCGCGCTGGCGCCCAGGGTGGCTGGCTCGCGCCCCCACGCGACCTGCACCGCCTCAGCCGAGCAGGAGTCGGCCGGCTTTATCTTCTCGCGGGCAAACCCGAGCAGCGGCATTATTTCTCGCCGCAGCTCTCTGCTCAATCGGGAAAACCAGCAAAACCATCTCCTCCTTTGTCCCTGAGCTGCTAGACAGCCACCGAGCTCGCACTCCACTTCTCCAACGCCAGAAACCTCGAGCTCCGACCTCCTTTGCCCAAAAACGATCGCCACCGCGGCGACCTAGCCTCAGCCGAGAGTCAGGCGCCCGTGGGCAGCGTTCCACAGGCGTTTCCACGGTCCAGCGAGAGAGGCAACAGGGCGCGCGACCACCGTGCTGCTCTCCTCCAAGTTTGGAAGCCAACCGTGAAGAATCCGCAGAGAATTTCTAGTTTTTGCTCCGGCGACCGTAACCCAAGCTTCCGGTACGGTTTCTTTAAATTCTCGCTCTATGATCTTTCGGAGGTCATCAAATCTTGCACGTAGACGCTGGACTAGCCGGCGATCAAGTTCTTTCTGCATCCGTAGCGTGAAACTGTCTAGGAGTGACGAATTTTGAGCTCGATCGAGGGCGGTCATGGCAGGCACGATCGGTCACACGGTGCCGACCGACTTGCCGCCATCCCTGAACCCTTTTGACACCTTGTCGAGCTTCCTAGAGGTACACTAATGCTGTAGGGCCGTGTGTTCGAGGTGTTGGCGGGTTTAGAAACCATGGTCGATGATGTCGAACCTCAACCGAGGCAGCGGCACGTCGCCGAGCTATTTCCGGTCACCCCCAGCCTGACCTGACACCACCGACGTGTTCCTCGACATCGACACCCCCTGGCGGCGAGTTTCAGCCCCTGGGAGGTCCGGCAGCGGCGAGACAGCGAGCCCCGAGCCTGCTCCGGCGAGGTCAGCGGCACGGGCGTGAGAGAACGGCGGGAGGAAGACGAAGCCGGCTGGCCCACGTGTCAGCGGCTGAAGAATTTAAACCGGATCGGGTGTGGCCGGGGATCGGCTGTGCTGGCGCGCAAAATACCCTGTGAGCTCCGGTGTGCCGGACACCTCCGCGCTCGACACGTGTGGTATCCCCGGTGTGCCGGACACCTCCTCTCTCGACACCTGTGGTATCCCCGGTGTGCCGGACACCTCCGCGCTCGACACGTGTCCCCGCAGGCCCTGATAGTTTAAACTTTTTCCCTGATTTTCAGGATTCTTCCAAACTTCAAATCCTCATAACTTTGGCTAGAAAGCTCCAAATTGAGTGAACCAAAGTTGGTTGGATTTAGCTCTCTGAGCACTTTCCAGCAATACCAAATTCAGCTCATGAAAGTGAATAGTTTTC
This sequence comes from Neostapfia colusana, assembly GCA_030760725.1. NCBI lineage: Eukaryota > Viridiplantae > Streptophyta > Magnoliopsida > Poales > Poaceae > Neostapfia > Neostapfia colusana. Next base: position 21,101,861 of record JASWHV010000017.1, on the reverse strand, counting down.
CAGAATTAAATCCCTAGACTTTAAACTGTTGGGAATTTTTATCTGGAGAACTACGTTATGAAAAATTCTGAAATTTGGCTGAAAGGTTCATTGGAGAATCCCTGAATCCCAGTAAAATTTTCAGACTCATCCAAGTTCATTTAGATACCCTAATTGGGTGATTAAGGGAACTGCCCAGAGAAAATAGAAAGATGTACAGAAACATTTTTCAGATTTTCTCCAATCTTAATTAGGACATAACTTTCTGTAGAATTCTTCAAATGATGTGAAACCAATTCCATCAGAACCATCCTAAATTCTAGTTTCCAGAAAGTAATGGTGGGAACCATGAAAAACCCTGGAATTACTTAGAGGCTCAATTATTGACCAAAGAGGCTTTTATTTGTACAAGGTTCAAATGAACTTGGTTTCAAATGAAACTTGGTCAAGACTCTGGTTAGGACCCTACCAAGCCACAATAAAAATTTCAGAACCACAGGGGAGGGCTAGCTAGAGTTATTAGTGAAAAAGTATTCAAGTTTACACTTTGCATTCAAATTAACATGTAGTATTGTATTAAACGTGTAGCCATTGAAGAAGAGACTCCGGAAGTGCTGGACTTCCTCCTTCCGGAAGAGGAACTAACCCCTGACCAGCAGCAACAAGGCAAGCCCCGGTTTGCATTAACCTTTTTATAAGTTTTTCCTTTGTTTACATGTGTCATATGAAGTATGTATGTGCATTAGGTATAGGATGAATGAAACCCCACTTGCATAACCAAAGGTTCCTAAAAGAGTGAGGGTAGTGTCTAAGATCTCGAATAGATAGGCTATGCTTAAAGATTCATAGGGCTTCGGTACAAGTCGAGTAGTTGGAATCTACTCGCGAGATAGGCTTGGGACGCACGGGTTCAGTTGAGTGATGTGAGATCACATTAGTAATGAAAATGAGACTGGGCAGGGGCTAGGGCGCAGCAAGAGGGAGTCTTGTGTGCGCAGCCCTGTCCGTGTCGATTGAGGACCGAGCCGTGTGCAGCCCACGCTGATCATGTTTGAACGTACCGAAGGCATATCGGATATATGGGCCCCGATAAACCAATGTAGCCTAAACCTCCGGGCGTCGAGGCATAACGCACAGATTTATAGGTGTAGGCTGAGGGCAGCAAGGTGGAAATCTGCCAACGGGCATAGAGAGATGCTCCGTGTGGGGAACCTCCTGCTCGTTTCGGTGCGACCGGTTCGATGTTTGTGCTGTTGGGTGAAAGGTTGTCCCCTACGACATCGAGTGAGCATGCAGTGCAGCTCCACGGGTGGGCGTACGTGACGTGCTCTTTGGGTTTCCCTGCAGGTGTATATCGAGTCGATTCGCCGCCCCTCGCGGTGAAGAGTACCACTTGGTCACTGAGTCGTGACGTACATTAATGGATGAAACTTGTTGATTCAATATTGCTGGTTGATATAATTGTATTGCTACATGTGTGCCACCAAATACTGCTTACTAAATTTAGACTTCATGAACTGTTAACTTGTTGCTAAAAGATGAACTAAGGATGAACTTGTAGGCGTGTTCTTTTGCTGAAATGTTACTATCCTATGTCCATTGTACCCCTCATGTAGAGTTTCATGCTTAGGTGATTCGGTTAAGCCTTGCTGAGCCTTTGTGCTCACGGTTGCTGCTTAAGTGTTTTTCAGGTGAGGAGCCACCCACGGACTCGGAGTACAAGTCCACCGGCGAGGGTTACCCTCCGTCGGGGACCACGGCTGAGTGGGAGCCGTACACGCCGCGCTGAGCTGAGGAGTGCAGCTAGTGTGGGTTGCCCTAGGGCTGGGCAACCAACTTTTGCTAGATAGGCGGGCGTGAGTTGTATAGTGTAGACTTCCGCTGTGTAATATAAACAATAGTTGTAACTGAAGTTTGTACCTGCTTGTACAGTTTCAGTTGTTTTTCCCATGTAATATATTATGTCCTTATGACGTGTGCTGTCGGGTGTCGCATCGCGCGGCACCACCCTCTGCGATCCTGGATGAGCGGATTCCGGTCCGCCACAGCCTGGTATCAGAGCTGCAGTGGGGATAGCACAGTACTGAAGGACTGCATTATGGGGAAAAACTTAGGTATTCGGTGAGGATTCGGTAGTTGCCCATGTAAGGACTATATTAGTATAGTTACTTAAAGTGGCAAATACTAACCTATGTGTTATAATTCTGAATTTTAATTATGTAACGACGCACCTACACTCTGGTAAGTATGGTAAGGAACGCCACCGAAAGCGGTTCAATTTCGGTTAGCTCCCCCTGACGAGGAACGTGGTTCAGGGATTGATCTCACAGCTTGGTGTGAGACGTCAATATGAAACTCTTGGACTCTTCATGTTCCTGAGTCCATATGAAACGCTGATCCCTAGCGTGCTTTAGGCAAGTAAGTGGAGACCCCATCGCGTGGTCAGTAACGCGAGAGTGTGTTTGTCTGGAAATAGCCCAGGAGGACATACACAGCGCTTGCCATCGGCGTGCCCTGCAGGGCAGTAGGTGGTATCTGTTGGTTTGATAACATTCCCAGCCGTGACAACCCGTTCATGACCTACTCGGGTTCCCCGTCGTGTGGTGTTGAAACACGATCACGTACCTTGAGACGTGACCTAACTCAAGGACGGCCGTATGACAATGATACGGGCGTTTGTATTTACTTTCAAATATGGAACTGCCTGAAATGAATAACCATTGAGTGCACCATTATTGTGTGGTCTTCTGCAGGTACTAACCACGTAAGTATCCGTGTAGTAAACGTGTGCGAGAGACCGTTTAGTGCCACATTTGAGACGTATATGCCGGTAAAATCCGGTTAGGATTTTCTTTTGTGAGGAACGAAGTACCGAGATATTGTAGGCATATGCATGAGAATAATGATAACAAAGAATAAAAATCTATAGGTTCAACATCTAGGACCCTGGTTGGGTATAAGAATGGGATAGTGGAGCAGTATAGCCAAAAGTATGAAAAGCAGAGTGCTCTGTTTTGGGCAGCAAGGTTGCCGAACTTTAACAGAGCACAACTCACAGGTCTTTTAGCCCAGACAGGTGTGCTATATAGTTCTGGAAAGGTATTGAAGTACTCTATAACTTTGTTGTAGACTTCCAGAGCTGAAACACACCTTAATGTGGCTGAAATCCCAGAGGAAGGTAAACTGTCCAGAACCAGGACAGAGTAAAACATTCTCTGAACTGTTCTGTTTTTCAAACATAACTCCCAGTAGAAAAATCAAAAATTGTCATATAATACCTCCTTAGAGATAGTAGAAGATGTGTGACATCTTTGCAATTCAAAGATTCTGAAATTTCAGCACAGATTTAATGGAAATCAGGGTTGAAAACAGCCACTTCCAAGGGAGGTGCTGTTAAAATTCTTCCAGGAATTCTGTTGACTTTGAATTAGCATAACTTTTTAACCAAAGCTGATCTAAGGGAAAATGAGTACTCGTTGTAAATATAATGAAGTTAACTTTAACTTTGGTATTCAACTTGAGTCACGAAAATGCACAGAACCAGATCAAAATTTGGAATAGGTAGAAACTGGTCATTCTGACAGAAGAATGACAGTTGAACTCATTGGAGAGGGTGTTGTACCCTAAGGGTGCTATACGTGATGACAAAGCGATAGTAATGTCTCGTAGTGACCAAACCCAGTTATGGTGAGCTTCCAAAGAGGGGGTTCATCAAGTTGGATTAAACTATCTTGTGTTTGGTCTGGTAATGGTGCAGCTTGTGCAAAGTTATTACATTATCTACTTACGAGATATTTCGCATGTTTTGTTGTCATAATGTTTTTACGCCCAGTTCTATTGGACTGCATGCAAAATGTTGCGGGACTGATGTTTAATGTCGTGTGGTTGCAGATGGTTCGTACTAGGACCACGCACGAGGTTGGTGGCTCTAGCCAACAGGGAGGTGATGACTCCCAGCCACCGGCCTACGACAGCACCCCGCAGCAGCAGCCACCACCGCCGCCCCCGCTTACTCTAGCGGATGTGATAGCGGCATTGGTGGGAGGTCGTGAGGAGCAAACCGACCTGCTCCGCACGATCGTGCAGAATACGTCGCAGGCGGGGGGGACGTCAAGATAGAGGGCCTCGGGAGCCCCGTGATGTGTCGTACTCGGATTTCATGAGTACGCACCCTCCAGTGTTCACCGAAGCTGAGGAACCACTGGAGGCGGATAACTGGCTGCGAACCATCGAATCCAAGTTCGGGCTGCTCCAATGTACGGAGCGGCAGAAGACCCTGTTTGCAGCACAGCAGCTCCACGGTGCCGCTGGTGCGTGGTGGGCGAACTATGTCACCTCACGTCCGGCTGGCCATGCCGTGGAATGGCAAGAGTTCCGGGAGGCGTTCCGCGCCTACCACATTCCTCCCGGAATAATGAAGAGGAAGTTCCAAGAATTCTTGGAGCTGAAGCAGGGCGGGAGGAGTGCCCACGACTACTCCGTGCCTTCAACCACCTGGCACAGTATGTGTCAGACTACATCTCCACGGAAGAGAAGAAGAGAGAGCACTTCTATCGGGGGTTGCACCCCGAAATGAAGACCCATCTCGTACAGTGGACCCGCGGCACATTCAACGACTTAGTCAATGCCGCGATCATGCAAGAGGATGCTCAGCGGGAGTTGGCAGCTGAGCAGCGGAAGCACAGCGCTCCACCCAGCAGTGGGAGTGGCGCTCCCCAGAAGTACCGTATGGTGTATCGGACACCATCCGGGCAGCAGTGGCAACCACCGGCGCGACCGCAACGGTTCGGGGGACGTCCCTTTCAGGCACCTCCATTCCGTCCACCGATGCCACCACCAAGACAGCAACAGCAACAGCAGCAGCAGATGGTACCCCGGGCGTTTCCACCGCCACAACGCGCCCCGGGATTCCGTCCACCGATCAGCGGGGGACCGCCCCGTTTTACCTGCTTCGCGTGTGGCCAGGCGGGCCACTTCACGAAGGACTGTCCCCAGGGGCAGCAGAGCAGCGGGCAAGCCCAGCTCCAGGGTGGTGCTCGAGGCCGACCTCTGGTGAAGAAGGTTGGTCAGCGGACTGGAGGCGTCCGCAACCTCGACAATGAGGACGCCCCAGAGGGAGGCAACGTGCTGGCGGGTACGTTTACTCTCAACCATCAAGCCATCGTCATACTTTTTGATTCTGGTGCAACCCACAACTTTATAAGTGCATCGTACGTGGTTAAGCATCAGCTGGAAGCCTTTCCAACCGAGTGTTCGTATATGATCTGCTCACCGGGAGGAAAGATTTCAGCAACGATGATGGTTCCAAAAGCACCACTGTGCTTAGGTGGGAAGATATATCCCACCACTATGATTATCCTAGGGGGGCAGAAGATTGATGCAATCTTGGGAATGTCATGGCTAAGCTACCATGGATCTGTCCTGGAAACACTATCACGGACGGTTCACCTCAACTCCCCATTACACTGTCCGCAGTCCCTCCTATTAGATAATCCAGTCAGAGAGGTTTCAGCGATCAATAGTGCTGAGGCTCTCAAGTTAGAAGACATCCCCGTAGTCCGGGAGTATCCCGACGTGTTCCCGGATGATCTACCGGGCATGCCACCTGAGCGGGATGTCGAGTTCAAGATCGAGCTCGCACCCGGGACTACACCCATATCACGGAGACCATACAAGATGGCTCCAAATGAGCTGGCGGAACTGAAAGAACAGCTCAATGATCTGTTGAGCAAGGGTTTCATTAGGCCGAGTTCGTCGCCTTGGGGATGCTCGGCGCTATTTGTGAAGAAGAAGGATGAGACCTTGAGGCTGTGTGTGGATTACCGGCCGCTCAACGCCGTCACCATCAAGAATAAGTACCCACTGCCCCGCATCGACATATTGTTTGATCAACTTGTGGGTGCCAGTATGTTCTGCAAGATGGACCTTCGCTCTGGATATCACCAGATAAAAATCCGGGCGGAGGATATTCCGAAGACGGCATTCTCGACGAGATATGGACTATATGAATATCTCGTCATGTCATTTGGTCTCACAAATGCTCCAGCCCATTTCATGTATCTCATGAACTCGGTGTTCATGCTGGAGCTGGACAAGTTTGTGGTAGTGTTCATCGATGATATCTTGGTTTACTCCAAGACAGAAGCTGAACATGCCGAACACTTGCGGATCGTTCTTCAACGATTGCGAGACCACAAGCTCTACGCCAAGTTCAGCAAATGCGAGTTTTGGATCAGCCAAGTGCCATTCTTGGGACATATCATCTCAGCGGAAGGCATTGCAGTTGACCCAAGCAAGATAGAGCAAGTGCTGAAATGGAAAGCTCCCACTTCAGTCCATGAAGTCAGAAGCTTCCTCGGGTTAGTGGGATACTATCGGAGATTTATTCCAAGTTTCTCCAAGCTCGCTAAACCGATGACAGAATTACTGAAGAAAGGGACGAAATATGTTTGGAACACGGCGTGTGAAGGAGCATTCCAAACATTGGTGAAGCATCTCACCACAGCCCCGGTGTTAGCTCAGCCGGATAAAACAAAGCCCTTCGACGTGTATTGTGACGCGTCCGGTATTGGGCTTGGCTGCGTATTGATGCAGGAAGGACGTGTGGTCGCATATGGCTCACGCCAACTTTGGAACCATGAGCAGCACTACCCGACTCATGATCTTGAGCTTGCTGCAGTGGTGTTGGCGCTAAAAATGTGGAGGCACTATCTCCTGGGGAATCTGGTGCATCTCTACACCGACCACAAGAGCTTAAAATATATTTTCACCCAGAAGGAGCTGAACATGAGGCAACGGAGGTGGTTAGAATTAATCAAGGACTATGAAATTGAGATTCACTACCACCCTGGCAAGGCGAATGTGGTTGCCGACGCGCTGAGTCGGAAATCGCATGTCCATCACCTCACCATTACACCGGTGGAGGAGGGAGAGCCAAGTTTATACTTGGTTCCGTATGGATCGCTGTACAACCTTGCTCTCCTCCCTACTATTAGGGAGGACATCATTGCAGCTCAGAAAAATGATAAAGGCATGGCACATCTCCGGAGACGGATAGACAACGGGGAAATCAAATGTTTCCGGAAGGATGATGAGGGGACGCTGTGGTTCGATGACCGCATAGTCGTACCCCGGGATATGGAGTTGAGAAAGAAGATCCTCGATGAAGCTCACTTGTCCAAGTACTCCATTCATCCGGGCAGCAACAAAATGTACCAAGATTGAAAAAGAAATTTTGGTGGACACGGATGAAGCGGGAGGTAGCTGAGTACGTATCCGAGTGTGATACGTGTAGACGAGTGAAGGCTGATCATATGAGGAAATCAGGGCTGCTGCAACCCCTGAAGATTCCAGCATGGAAATGGGAAGATGTGAGCATGGATTCCATCGTGGGATTACCCTTAACATCCAACAAACATGATTCCATTTGGGTGATTGTTGACCGACTGACCAAGTCAGCTCACTTCATCCCCGTACATACACATTTTCATGCCAACCGATATGCGGAGTTATACATTGCCAGGATTCTATGCCTGCATGGTGTACCCAAGACCCTAGTCTCAGACCGAGGTGCATTGTTTGTATCTCGCTTTTGGGAGCAGTTGCATGCTACTTTGGGTACTAAACTGATTAGGAGCTCCGCCTACCACCCTCAGACAGATGGCCAGACAGAGAGGGTGAATCAAGTTCTGGAGGACATGTTGAGAGCATGTGCCATCCACCATGGTAGGAACTGGGATAATCACCTACCGTTGGTGGAATTCTCGTACAACAACGGCTATCAGGCGAGTATCAAGATGGCACCCTACGAAGCTCTCTACGGTCGCAAGTGCCGCACCCCATTAAATTGGTGTGAGTCCGGTGAAAGAGTCACATTCGGGGTTGATGTGGTGAACGACGCCGAAGAGGGCGTTCGGACAATTCAAGCCAATTTAAAAGCCGCTCAATCCCGACAGAAGAGCTACGCTGATAAGAGGCGTAGGCCGTTGCACTTTGACGTTGGGGAACACGTGTACCTACGCGTGTCTCCGATGAAGGGCGTGCACCGGTTCGGTGTGAAGGGAAAGCTCGCTCCCCGTTTCATTGGACCCTATGCTATCACCGAGAAGTGTGGACCAGCAGCGTATAGATTGGAGCTACCGGCATCTCTGGCTGGTGTCCATGATGTTTTCCATGTTTCGCAACTGCGAAAATGTTTGAAGCATACAGCTGCTGTTCCTACCGAAGACATCGGCGAGTTGAAACCGGATTTAACATATGATGAGTATCCGGTGGAAATCCTTGATGAGAAAGCCCGAACCACGCGTAACAGAACGTTGTGGTTCTACAAGATCCTCTGGAGTAACCACACTGTGGAAGAAGCGACGTGGGAGATCGAGGAATTCCTTCATTCAAATTACCCGGAGTTCATGGCTTCTCAACACGAGTAAGTCCCTACTACATCGCTATCTCTTCTTTTGTAATCTCGGGACGAGATTCTTTTAAGGGGGGGATGTAAGGGCCTCAGTTTTGGCACACATTTGAAGTGTTCATCGCCACACCACACCAATTTTCACTCCATTCGGAGTTGATCTTGACATGAGCTAAGTGGGACGAATTCAAACTTTATTTGAATTCAAAACTGAACTTGTGCTGAAATTCACTCAAACCGAACCCAATTTGAATTCTATTCGATTCAAATGGCTCAGGGGTGAATAATTTGAATCACCAGGGGTATTATGGGGCTCACTGTTTACAACAGTGATTAGGAGTAAATTTCAGAGGTTAAAACCCCGGGTGGGACCTACCTGTCATAGAGGGGAGAAGGAGAAACTTGCACCCAAAGTCAGAGTCTCGGTGGGAAATTCCACCAAGCATCTGTCGGCTGTGCCACCGAGCAGCTACCGGCGCCACCAGCTGCTTCCCTCTCCGCGCGCTGGCCCAGGGTGGCTGGCTCGCGCCCCCACGCGACCGGCACCGCCTCAGCCGAGCAGGAGTCGGCCGGCTTTATCTTCTCGCGGGCAAACCCGAGCAGCGGCATTGTTTCTCGCCGCAGTTCTCTGCTCAATCGGGAAAACCAGCAAAACCATCTCCTCCTTTGTCCCTGAGCTGCTAGACAGCCACCTGAGCTCGCACTCCACTTCTCCAACGCCAGAAACCTTGAGCTCCGACCTCCTTTGCCCAAAAACGATCGCCACCGCGGCGACCTAGCCTCAGCCGAGAGTCAGGCGCCCGTGGGCAGCGTTCCACAGGCGTTTCCACGGTCCAGCGAGAGAGGCAACAGGGCGCGCGACCACCGTGCTGCTCTCCTCCAAGTTTGAAAGCCAACCGTGAAGAATCCGCAGAGAATTTCTAGTTTTTTCTCCGGTGACCGTAACCCAAGCTTCCGGTACGGTTTCTTTAAATTCTCGCTCTATGATCTTTCGGAGGTCATCAAATCTTGCACGTAGACGCTGGACTAGCCGGCGATCAAGTTCTTTCTGCATCCGTAGCGTGAAACTGTCTAGGAGTGACGAATTTCGAGCTCGATCGAGGGCGGTCATGGCGGGCACGATCGGTCACACGGTGCCGACCGACTTGCCTCCATCCCTGAACCCTTTTGACACCTTGTCGAGCTTCCTAGAGGTACACTGATGCTGTAGGGACGTGTGTTCGAGGTGTTGGCGGGTTTAGAAATCACGGTCGACGATGTCGAACCTCAACCGAGGCAGCGGCACGTCGCCGAGCTATTTCCGGTCACCCCCAGCCCGACCTGACACCACCGACGTGTTCCTCGACGTCGACACCCCCCTGGCGGCGAGTTTCAGCCCCTGGGAGGTCCGGCAGCGGCGAGCCGGCGAGCCCCGAGCCTGCTCCGGCGAGGTCGGCGGCGCGGGCGTGAGAGAACGGCGGGAGGAAGACGAAGCCAGCTGGCCCACGTGTCAGCGGCTGAAGAATTTAAACCGGGATCGGGTGTGGCCGGGGATCGGCTGTGCTGGCGCGCAAAATACCCTGTGAGCTCCGGTGTGCCAGACACCTCCGCGCTCGACACGTGTGGTATCCCCGGTGTGCCGGACACCTCCGCGCTCGACACGTGTGGTATCGCCGGTGTGCCGGACACCTCCGCGCTCGACACGTGTCCCCGCAGGCCCCGAGAGTTTAAACTTTTTCCCCGATTTTCAGGATTCTTCCAAACTTCAAATCCTCATAACTTTGGCTAGAAAGCTCCAAATCGAGTGAACCAAAGTTGGTTGGATTTAGCACTCTGAGCACTTTCCAGCAATACCAAATTCAGCTCATGAAAGTGAATAGTTTTCCAGAATTAAATCCCTAGAGTTTAAACTGTTGGGAATTTTATCTGGAGAACTACTTTATGAAAAATTCTGAAAAATTTGGCTGAAAGGTTCATTGGAGAATCCCTGAATCCCAGTAAAATTTTCAGACTCATCCAAGTTTATTTAGATACCCTAATTGGGTGATTAAGGGAACTGCCCAGAGAAAATAGAAAGATGTACAGAAACATTTTTCAGATTTTCTCCAATCTTAATTAGGACATAACTTTCTGTAGAATTCTTCAAATGACGTGAAACCAATTCCATCAGAACCATCCTAAATTCTAGTTTCCAGAAAGTAATGGTGGGAGCCATGAAAAACCCTGGAATTACTTAGAGGCTCAATTATTGACCAAAGAGGCTTTTATTTGTACAAGGTTCAAATGAACTTGGTTTCAAATGAAACTTGGTCAAGACTCTGGTTAGGACCCTACCAAGCCACAATAAAAATTTCAGAACCACAGGGGAGGGCTAGCTAGAGTTATTAGTAAATAAGTATTCAAGTTTACACTTTGAATTCAAATTAACATGTAGTATTGTATTAAACGTGTAGCCATTGAAGAAGAGACTCCGGAAGTGCTGGACTTCCTCCTTCCGGAAGAGGAACTAACCCCTGACCAGCAGCAACAAGGCAAGCCCCGGTTTGCATTAACCTTTTTATAAGTTTTTCCTTTGTTTACATGTGTCATATGAAGTATGTATGTGCATTAGGTATAGGATGAATGAAACCCCACTTGCATAACTAAAGGTTCCTAAAAGAGTGAGGGTAGTGTCTAAGACCTCGAATGGATAGGCTATGCTTAAAGATTCATAGGGCTTCGGTACAAGTCGAGTAGTTAGAATCTACTCGCGAGATAGGCTTGGGACGCACGGGTTCAGTTGAGTAATGTGAGATCACATTAGTAATGAAAATGAGACTGGGCAGGGGCTAGGGCGCAGCAAGAGGGAGTCTTGTGTGCGCAGCCCTGTCCGTGTCGATTGAGGACCGAGCCGTGTGCGGCCCACGCTGATCAAGTTTGAATGTACCGAAGGCATATCGGATATGTGGGCCCCGATAAACCGATGTAGCCTAAACCTCCGGGCGTCGAGGCATAACGCACAGATTTATAGGTGTAGGCTGAGGGCAGCAGGGTGGAAATCTGCCAACGGGCATAGAGAGATGCTCCGTGTGGGAAACCTCCAGCTCGTTTCGGTGCGACCGGTTCGACGTTTGGGCTGTTGGGTGAAAGGTTGTCCCGTACGACATCGAGTGAGCGCGCTGTGCAGCTCCACGGGTGCGCGTACGTGACGTGCTCTTTGGGTTCCCCTGCAGGTGTATATCGAGTCGATTCGCCGTCCCTCGCGGTGAAGAGTACCACTTGGTCACTGAGTCGTGACGTAGATTAATGGATGAAACATGTTGATTCAATATTGCTGGTTGATATAATTGTATTGCTACATGTGTGCCACCAAATACTGCTTACTAAATTTCAGACTTCATGAACTGTTAAATTGTTGCTAAAAGATGAACTAAGGATGAACTTGTAGGCGTGTCCTTTTGCTGAAATGTTACTATCCTATGTCCATTGTACCCCTCATGTAGAGTTTCATGCTTAGGTGAGTCGGTTAAGCCTTGCTGAGCCTTTGTGCTCACGGTTGCTGCTTAAGTGTTTTTCAGGTGAGGAGCCACCCACGGACTCGGAGTACGAGTCCACCGGCGAGGGTTACCCTCCGTCGGGGACCACGGCTGAGTGGGAGCCGTACACGCCGCGCTGAGCTGAGGAGTGCAGCTAGTGTGGGTTGCCCTAGGGCTGGGCAACCAACTTTTGCTAGATAGGCGGGCATGAGTTGTATACTGTAGACTTCCGCTGTGTAATATAAACAATAGTTGTAACTGAAGTTTGTACCTGCTTATACAGTTTCAGTTGTTTTCCCCATGTAATATATTATGTCCTTATGACGTGTGCTGTCGGGTGTCGCATCGCGCGGCACCACCCTCTGCGATCCTGGATGAGCGGATTCCGGTCCGCCACACCAGGCGGCGTTGGATCGCGAGCTGGCGGCTCGCCAAGAGGTAGAGAAGCTCCAGTCTTCGCGGTCTACCGAGGCCCAGGCAGTCTGGGGCTTTATTGCCGAGGTGGGGTCCGCCTTGGCTCCTCTTGGTTTCATCCCGGTGCGGATGGAGGCTCCGGTGCAGGAGATGTCCGAGGCAATCGCGGCACTTGAGTCCATCGGCGGCAAGCTGGGCCGGCTCGAAGCGGTGATCGCCGAGGAGCTTGAGGTGGAAGGATGGGGCCTGCTGAAGGAGGTCGCTACGCACGTACTGGCGTGCTTCAGGAGCCAAGACCCTTCCTTCTCTCTGCAGCCAGTCCGTCTAGGACCCGTTGCCGAGCGGGAGGAAGCTGCCAGGGCCGAGGTCGAGGACGTGGCCACCCTTGTGGCCTCTAGGTTCCAACGGGAGTCCGGGGACTCTTAGGCATCTGCCCCCGTGGCCACAAGGCCCTGTACCTCGTTTTTTATTTTTGTTGAGTCTGTAGCCCAGCTCATGGAGCCTTGTATGAACAGACTCTTGTTCTCGTCTGTGTCTTTGTGCTTTAGTCTTCTTCTTGGTTTTACCTGGCCGAGTCCTTAGCTCCGCAAGGTACTCAGAGGCCTTGACCAATCTTGAAGCTCTGCACAGACACCTTCCCCGGGTCCTTACTGTATTAAGGGCCCCGGAGGTCTCCAGGACCCGCCCCATGAGAATGGGGAGGTCCGGGCCTGCTAGCCACGTGGCGGGCCCGGAGCTCTCCTCTGAGGAGAAAGAGGTCCAGCCCCGCGGGACACGTGGAGCCTTCAGACCTCTCCCCGTGGAGGGGGGGGAGGTTCGGCTTCTGTAGGCCACGTGGCGGGGCCGGACCTCCCTCTCCTCAGAGGGGAGCTCGCCCCTGCGGAGGTGGCGAGGTCTGGATTCTTCGGTCTTACCTTGGAGTTCCGATCTTGCGCGATCCTGTAGCGGCCCCCTGGTAGGTGCGTCCCATTGGTTGGATGTACCTACCATACTCCTGCGGGGAGCTCAGGCCGAGAGGTCCTGCACACAAGTAAGGGAAACGTAATTCTCCTTGGGGGCTCCCCCTCCTCTATCTCATAGTCTTATTTGGCTTACGGTCCCCATCCACTTATACGGTGCTTGGGGACTACCGTGGCCATCGGCAGGTACCTCCAATGAAGCCGCCTTTGGTAGGGCAGCAAATGCCGACTACAAGTGAGAATGAGAAGAGGGAGCTGAGCGCATGGTGAGCATACGCAAGAAGTGCAGTCATAAAAATTTAATACGTAATTTAAATGAGCACCAAGGAAGAGCAAAGTAGGACAGGTTTCTTTTCATATAAATTTTCATAGGAGGAAGGCAGGCTAAACATGGAGGCCACGACCCACCCCATTAAGAAGGGAAGCAAGACTCTACGCGCTTGGGGTCGGAACCAGGCAAAGCTGAACGTAGTCCTGGACCATCCCCTGAGGCTTAGCTGCTCCGAGCACTGTTGCTGGACTCTATGGAATCTATTACAAAAAGAAGAGACTGTCCTATTATTGCTCTAGGGGTAGAACTTACGGAGGTGTTCTATGTTCCAAGGGTTCGGGAGTGGGTCCCCGTCCTCGGTGGAAAGGCGTACGCACCCGGGACGGCACACTTTTGTGACTCGGAAGGGACCTTCCCAACTAGGGGAGAGTTTCTGGGTCCCTTCGCGAGAAAGTATGCGCCGCAGCACCAGGTCGCCTTCCTGCAGCTCCCGGGCACGCACAGACCTATGGTGGTAGCGGCGGAGCGCTTGTCTGTACCGTGCGTTGCGGAGTGCTGCATGCAATCGGACCTCGTCGACGAGGTCAATTTCTCCACGCCGGAGGTTGTCCTGCACGGCTTCGTTGTAAGCTCGGACACGGTGAGACTTCATGGTGATCTCTGGGGGAAGCACAGCTTCGGCCCTGTCGAAGTGTTCGGTCGACACTTCCCCCGGGCCTGCACTGGGCAGCCCGCAGAGGTTCTTTTTTCGGTGGGGCTAGTCCCTTGCGGAGAGCTTGCGCGGATGGACGAGTTAGTAAGAGCTTGACGCGGTGAGTTTTACGTGGTTCAGGCCGCCGGAGCGTAAAACCCTACGTCCACGGCGAGCTAAGGAGCTCGCTGTATTGCTTGCTGCTCAGGGCCGGAGTCCTGAGCTTGGGGGTGAGTTACAGCTTGGGAGTGTCTGGCTAGCGTATGAGTTGCAGAGTGCGAACCCAGGGTGTGAATGGCTAGAGTGTGAACCCCTGCTAACGTCGCCTACCCGAGCCGTTTATAGTCCAAGACTCGGGTGGCTTACAAGGGGGGCCGGGACCCGACAGGTGGTCACGGGGAGATTGACTGATATCTACTGTATCTGCAGTTATGCCGGTAGTTGTCTCTGCCGAAGGCTTCTGAGTCTTCGTCTTGTAGCTCTGCCCATGCCGCATGCTAGTCGTAGTGGATGATGACGGCGGGGGCGGCATGGGATGTCTTGTCGCTGCATTTATTGGCTGGCAGGCTCTGACACTGCACGCCAGTCTGTGATGCGACTAGGCGCAACGGCACCTGACAGAGGCGTGCTCCGTGTCTCCGCGTCTTGGGAAGGCACGGGCCTTGTATACCTTGTACGGGCAAGGTATGGGGAGTCTTTACGCCCGCTGCCTATCGCTCGGGGGCAGGCAGCGCCGTTCTTCTGGCCATGTGGCGGGCCCGGAGCCCTCCTCAGAAGAGAGGGGGGGCCGGCCCCGCAGGACACGTGGAGCCTTCAGACCTCTCCCCGCGGAGGGGGAGGTTCGGCTTCTGTTGTCCACATGGCGAGCCCGGAGCTCCTCTCTGAGGAGGGGGAGGTCCGGCCTCTCTGGACACGCGGCACCTTCGGACCTCTCTCCCGCGGAGGGGGAGGTCCGGCTTCTGTATGCCATGTGGTGGGCCCGGAGCTCTCCTCTGAGGAGAGGGAGGTCCGGCCCCGCTGGACGCGTGGCGCCTTCGGAGCTCTCCCTGCGGAGAAGGGCGAGATCCTTAGGCATTTTCCCCTGTGCGCGGGGGTACCCCATATCGAGGGCACCGACAGGCCCCATACACCATGAAGAAGGGTTTCTCTCCGGTGGCCCGGCTTTGGGATGTCCGGTTAGCTCATAGTGTGCTCGGGAGCTCATCCACCCAATTGGCACCATGTTTCTTCAGGCTGGCATATGTGCGGGTCTTGAGGCCACGAAGAATCTTGGCGTTGGCCCTCTCAACTTGCCCATTGCTCTTTGGGTGAGCAACAGAGGCATAGCACACCTGGATGCCGAGGTCTTCGCAGTAGTCTTGGAATGCTGCGCTGGTGAATTGGGTCTCGTTGTCGGTGATGATTCTGTTCGGGACCCCGAACCGGCAGACAATCGACTTGATGAACTTTACTGTGGATTGCTTGTTGATGGTGGCGACTGGTGTGGCTTCCGGCCACTTGGTTAACTTGTCGATGGCGACATAGAAGTACCGGAATCCCCCGATGGCTCTGGGGAATGGTCCCAAGATGTCCAGCCCCCATACGGCAAACGGCCATGAGGGCTGGATCATCTGTACCGCCTGAGCCGGTGTATGGATCTGCTTGGCGTGGAACTGGCACGCGTTGCAGCTCTTGACCAGCTTGACGGCATCCTGGAGTGCTGTCGGCCAGTAGAAGCCATGCCGGAAGGCTTTAACGACAAGCGTGCGTGAGGAAGAGTGACTCCCACATTCGCCTCCATGGATCTCAGCGAGCAAGTCGCAGCCTTCCCCCTGGGTTATGCACCGCAATAGGACGTGGTTGGCGCCACGTCGGTAGAGATCCCCTTCTACCAACGCGTATCTCTTAGCCATGCGCACGATCCGTTCAGCGGATACACGTTCATCTGGGAGGATGTTGTCTTTCAATTAGTCCTGGATCTCCGTGATCCATGCATTGGGTCTGACTTGAGCGTCTGGATCTTGAGTGCTGGGTTGCACGGAGTCCCCAGTGACGCTTACGATCCTTGGCGGCGTCCATGGCTGCAGGGCCGCCGGGACCACCAGCTTCAAGGTGCTGGTCCAGCCCCCTTGGCCCGGCTCGGCGGGCCGGGCTGTGGGCCGCCGCAACGTCCTCTCGAAGACTCCTTCGGGCGCAGGGGCTCCGGTGGAGGCCTTCGTTTAGAGGTCGTTAGCTGCGGCATTGCCAGTGCGCGGTACGTGGTGCAGGTCCAAGGCGAGGAAGTCTTTCTCCAACATCTGCACATGGAGCAGGTAAGCAGCTAGCTGTGGGTCATTGCAGGAGCATTCACCCTTAACTTGATAACTAGCTGGGAGTCACCCTGTGCCAACAACTGGCAAGCGCCCAGAGACAGGACTGTCTTTTAGGCCAAAGATGAGTGCTTCATACTCTGCCATGTTGTTGGTTGCCTTGGAATTGAGACGCACCATGTACCCAGACTGCTCCCCCGATGGCATGAGAAGCAGTACGCCGGCACCGGCCCCCTGCTTTCGCGAGGAGCCGTCGAAGAAGAGCGTCCAGTGAGGCCGGTGAAGACCGGAGCTCGGTACTTTGGTTCACCGTCTTTGCGGCCCCCTGGGTCAGCCTTCGTTGGCGTCCACTCAGCCACGAAGTCAGCCAGTGCTTGGCTCTTGGCTGTCTGACGTGGTCGGGAGCTCAGCTTGAACTCCACCGTCTTCGGGCTGTCTTCCAGCTTCGGAAGCTGGCAGTGAGTGCCAGCTCCGCCCTCCGGCTGCTCTGGCGCACTTGTCCGCCAGGCTGAAGAGCTCGGAGGCATCGCAGACCTCTCTGGTTGCAAGCCTCTCAAGCATCTTCTTGTCCTGGACACTGTCGATGTGCCACCACCACAGAAGCACTTTGAATATGCGGAATGGTGTTGCGTACCTGGGAGAACCGCTGGATGAAGGAGCGCAGCGACTCCCCAGGTTGTTGCTTGATGGCTTGGAGGTCAAGCTCCGTGCCGGGACGGGTGTAGGAGCTGCCGAAGTTGGCGATGAACTGCCGGCAGAGCTCTCCCCAGGAAGTTATGGAACCCTGAGGGAGGTTCATTAGCCAAGACCGGGCTGGGCCGGTCAAGGCGACGGGGAAGTAGTTTGGCCATGACGGCCTCATTCCCTCCTGCGGCAAGTACGGCGGTGGAGTGGATCTGGAGGAACCCCGCCGGGTTGACGCTGCCGTCGTACTTCCCGGGCAGGTGCGGCTGAAACTTGCGAGGCCACCTCGTGAAGCGGAGGTGGGGCTCCAGGGCCGTACATCCTGCCCCTGTTGCTGCAGGTGTTGGTGCCGCGAACGCTTGGTTCGCCGCTGGCACAGTGTACCCCGGAATGGGCAAGGCTGCGCCATAGACCGCGGGCGCCGTTTGCAGGACATATGGCTGTGGCATATGCTGCGTGGCGTATGTCTGGGGCAGAGTTCGCGTGGCAAAATTCTGCGCCTCAGGCAGGGTTGAAGCAGTCGTCATGCTGACGCCGGCCTCTTGGCTGCGATGCCTTTCTCGTCGCCACTCGAGGAACACTCGGGCATCTTGGCCCAGGTGGCATCGTTCCAGCTCAGTCCTCAGGTCCGTCGACGGAAGCCTGGTGGATCTGGGATCCGCCGTCTGTCCGTAAACCGTTGGCGTGCGCGTCAGCGACACAGCCGGTTGGCCGGAGCGTCGTCCCCGCCGAAGTCAAGGGTTTGTGGCGTTGACGACAAGACGGTCTACCTCGCGAATCCACTGCTGGGTCGCTGCCTGAGGCGCGTCCCCAGGAGGCAGATTGTGCAGTAGCGCTCTTATTGCGGCTAGCGCACCCCCACACAGTACGCCCAGTGCTACTGAAGACCTGACGCTGGTTGGAGCCTGCATTGCCGGGGTCGGCGCTGCCAGAGCCGGTTGCTGGCTCCCAGTGCAGGTACTGGTGCCGCGAACGCTTGGTTGCGCCTGGCACAGTGTACCCCGGGATGGGCAAGGTTGCGCCATAGGCCGGGGACGCCGCTTGCAGAGCACATGGTTGTGGCTTATGCTGTGCGGCGTACGCCTGGGGCAGAGCTCGCGTAGCGAAGGTCTGCCCTCCAGGCTGGGTCGAGGCCGACGTCATGTTGTCTCCAGCCTCTTGAGTGTGACGCCTTTCTCGACGTCACTCGAGGAACACTCGGGCATCTTGGCCCAAGTGGTACCGTTCCAGCTCTGTCCTCAGGTCCGTCGACGGAAGCCTGGTGGAGCTGGAGTCCGCCGTCTGCTCGCCAACCATTGGCGTGCGCATCAGCGACACAGCCGGTTGGCCGGAGCGTCGTCCCCGCCGAAGTCGAGGGTTTGAGACGGCGACGACGAGACGGTCTATCTCGCGAATCCACTGCTGGGTCGCTGCCTGAGGCGCGTCCCCAGCAGGCGGATTGTGCAGTAGCGCTCTTGCTGCGGCTGGCGCACCCCCGCCGGGTACGCCCAGCGCTACTGAAGACCTGACGCTGGTTGGAGCCTGCATTGCCGGGGTCGGCGCTGCCAGAGCCGGTTGCTGGCTCCCAGTGCAGGTACTGGTGCCGCGAATGCTTGGTTGCGCCTGACACAGTGTATCCCGGTATGGGCAAGGTTGCGCCATAGGCCGGGGACGCCGCATGCAGAGCACATGGTTGTGGCTTATGCTGCGCGGCGTACGCCTGGGGCAGAGCTCACGTGGCGAAGGTCTGCCCTTCAGGTTGGGTCGAGGACGACGTCATTTTGTCGCCAGCCTCTTGAGTGCGACGCCTTTCTCGACGTCGCTCGAGGAACACTCGGGCATCTTGGGCCAAGTGGCATCGCTCCAGCTCTGCCCTCAGGTCCATCGACGGGAGCCTGGAGGAGCTGGAATCCGCCGTTTGCCCGTCAACCGTGGGCGTGCGCGTCAGCGACACAGCCTGTAGTCCAGGGCGTCGCCCTCACCGAAACCAAGGGTTCGCAGCGGCGACGACGAGGCGGTCCACCTCCCGGACCCACTGTTGGGTCGCAGAATGGGGCGCATCCCCAGCAGGTGGGTTGCACAGCAGTGCTCTTGCTGCAGCTAGCGCACCCCCATGGTGTACGCTCAGCGCTGCAGAAGACCTCACACTGGTCGGAGCCTGCATCGCCGGAGTCGGCGTTGCCGGAGTCGGCTTCTGGCTACCAGCTTGTGCCGACGCACTCCGTCCTGAGTGTGTCGACATTTACTCCTCACTGGTCACGGTTCGTTGTGAACGCGGGGGAGGTGAGTTTGCCACTGAAGGAAGCTTGGTCATCTTCGTCGGCGGAAACTCGTCGCGCTAGGGGAAAAGCCCCCTACCTGGCACACCAAATGTCGAAGTGTTCGGTCGACACTTCCCCCGGGCCTGCACTGGGCAGTCCGCGGAGGTTCTTTTTTCGGTGGGGCTAGTCCCTTGCGGAGAGCTTGCGCGGATGGACGAGTTAGTAAGAGCTTGACGCGGTGAGTTTTACGTGGTTCAGGCCGCCGGAGCGTAAAACCCTACGTCCACGGCGAGCTAAGGAGCTCGCTGTATTGCTTGCTGCTCAGGACCGGAGTCCTGAGCTTGGGGGTGAGTTACAGCTTGGAAGTGTCTGGCTAGCGTATGAGTTGCAGAGTGCGAACCCAGGGTGTGAATGGCTACAGTGCGAACCCCTGCTAACGTCGCCTACCCGAGCCTTTTATAGTCCAAGACTCGGGTGGCTTACAAGGGGGGCCGGGACCCGACAGGTGGTCCCGGGGAGATTGACTGATATCTACCGTATCTGCAGTTATGCCGGTAGTTGTCTCTGCCGAAGGCTTCTGAGTCTTCGTCTTGTAGCTCTGCCCATGCCGCATGCTAGTCGTAGTGGATGATGACGGCGGGGGCGGCATGGGATGTCTTGTCGCTGCATTTATTGGCTGGCAGGCTCTGACACTGCGTGCCAGTCTGTGATGCGACTGGGCGCAACGGCACCTGACAGAGGCGTGCTCCGCTTCTCCGCGTCTTCGGAAGGCGCGGGCCTTGTATACCTTGTACGGGCAAGGTATGGTGAGTCTTTACGCCCGCTGCCTATCGCTCGGGGGCAGGCAGCGTCGTTCTGCTGGCCACGTGGCGGGCCCGGAGCCCTCCTCAGAAGAGAGGGGGGCCGGCCCCGCAGAACACGTGGAGCCTTCGGACCTCTCCCCGCGGAGGGGGAGGTTCGGCTTTTGTTGGCCACGTGGCGAGCCCAGAGCTCCTCTCTGAGGAGGGGGAGGTCCGGCCTCTCTGGACACGCGGCACCTTCGGACCTCTCTCCCGCGGAGGGGGAGGTCCGGCTTCTGTATGCCACGTGGTGGGCCCGGAGCTCTCCTCTGAGGAGAGGGAGGTCTGGCCCTGCTGGACGCGTGGCGCCTTCGGAGCTCTCCCTGCGGAGAAGGGCAAGATCCTTAGGCATTTTCCCCTGTGCGCGGGGGTACCCCATATCGAGGGCACCGACAGGCCCCATACACCATGAAGAAGGGTGTCTCTCCGGTGGCCCAGCTCTGGGATGTCCGGTTAGCCCATTGTGTGCTCGGGAGCTCATCCACCCAATTGGCACCATGTTTCTTCAGGCTGGCATATGTGCGGGTCTTGAGGCCACGAAGAATCTCGGCGTTGGCCCTCTCAACTTGCCAATTGCTCTTTGGGTGAGCAACAGAGGCATAGCACACCTGGATGCCGAGGTCTTCGCAGTAGTCTTGGAACGCTGCGCTGGTGAATTGGGTCTCGTTGTCGGTGATGATTCTGTTCGGGACACCGAACCGGCAGACAATCGACTTGATGAACTTTACTGCGGATTGCTTGTTGATGGTGGCGACTGGTGTGGCTTCCGGCCACTTGGTTAACTTGTCGATGGCGACATAGAGGTACCGGAATCCCCCGATGGCTCTGGGGAATGGTCCCAAGATGTCCAGCCCCCATACGGCAAACGGCCATGAGGGCGGGATCATCTGTACCGCCTGAGCCGGTGTATGGATCTGCTTGGCGTGGAACTGGCACGCCTT
The DNA here is from genome assembly GCA_030760725.1 of Neostapfia colusana. NCBI lineage: Eukaryota > Viridiplantae > Streptophyta > Magnoliopsida > Poales > Poaceae > Neostapfia > Neostapfia colusana. The sequence goes on along the minus strand of JASWHV010000017.1, from coordinate 21,080,651 downwards.
GCAGCTCTTGACCAGCTTGACGGCATCCTGGAGTGCTGTCGGCCAATAGAAGCCATGCCGGAAGGCTTTACCGACAAGCGTGCATGAGGAAGAGTGACTCCCACATTCGCCTCCATGGGTCTCAGCGAGCAAGTCGCAGCCTTCCCCCTGGGTTATGCACCGCAATAGGACGTGGTTGGCGCCACGTCGGTAGAGATCCCCTTCTACCAACGCGTATCTCTTAGCCATGCGCACGATCCGTTCAGCGGATACACGTTCATTAGGGAGGATGTTGTCTTTCAAGTAGTCCCGGATCTCCGTGATCCATGCATTGGGTCTGACTTGAGCATCTGGATCTTGAGCGCTGGGTTGCACGGAGTCCCCAGTGACGCTTACGATCCTTGGCGGCGTCCATGGCTGCAGGGCCGCCGGGACCACCAGCTTCGAGGTGCTGGTCCAGCCCCCTTCGCCCGGCTCGGCGGGCCGGGCTGTGGGCCGCAGCAACGTCCTCTCGAAGACTCCTTCGGGCGCAGGGGCTCCGGTGGAGGCCTTCGTTTAGAGGTCGTTAGCTGCGGCATTGCCAGTGCGCGGTACGTGGTGCAGGTCCAAGGCGAGGAAGTCTTTCTCCAACATCTGCACATGGAGCAGGTAAGCAGCTAGCTGTGGGTCATTGCAGGAGCATTCACCCTTAACTTGCTTGATAACTAGCTGGGAGTCGCCTTGTGCCAACAACTGTCGAGCACCCAGAGACAGGGCTGTCTTTAGGCCAAAGATGAGTGCTTCATACTCTGCCATGTGTTTGGTTGCCTTGAAATTGAGACGCACAATATACCCAAACTGCTCCCCCGATGGCATGAGAAGCAGTACGCCGGCACCGGCCACCTGCTTTCGTGAGGAGCCATCGAAGAAGAGTGTCCAGTAAGGCCCGGTGAAGGCCGGAGCTCGGCTCTCTGGTTCACCGTCTTCATGGCCCCCTGGGTCAGCCTTCGTTGGCATCCACTCAGCCACGAAGTCAGCCAGTGCTTGGCTCTTGACTGCATCACGAGGAAGGAAGTCCAGCTCAAACTCCGCCAGCTCCGCTGCCCATTTAGTGACATTGCCAGTCGCGTGGGGGCTGTGAAGGATAGCCTTCAGCGGATAGGAGGTGACCACCGAGACCCGGTGGGCTTGGAAGTAGTGGCGGAGCTTCCTGGACACCACGAGCACTGCATACAGCAGCTTATGGACCTCCAGGTACCTTGTCTTGGCGTCATGGAGGACCTCGCTGATGTAGTAAACAGGCCTCTGGATGGTCCGGACCCTCCCTCCCAGGTTAGAGATATCTTCATCCATAGGCTCAGGTGTGACGCCCTCAATTCTGTGGAAAACCACGGAACCGAGAACTAATGCATATGTGTGCCCAGGATGTTCATCACACATACACATACGTTCCACAAACTGAATTCAGATTATATATTACCACGAATAACAGAGTTTATTACAACACCTCATGAGTCTGGGACTCATGCTCACAGCGGAAGTCTTTATTTCTACGCAGCGGAAATCTTTATTTAAATGCGGAAGCAAAAACTAATGCGGAAGCAAAACTAAGCAGAAGTGGCTTCATCTCTACTCCCTCCACAGGCAAGGTTGAGAACAGATCACACGCCATAATGCTCTACTCGATCTTCATAGTAGTCTTCTCTTGCTGCTGATGAAGAAATAATAATGCAAGGTTGAGTACAATGATGTACTCAGCAAGTGCGGGAATAACACATGATATGCAGCTCATAAACAAGGTAGGTAATAAAAGACTTATTTGCAGAAAAGCAGATTTATAAAAACGTGATAAAACAGCAACTTAACTTTAAATGAATGTAATCCCAGCATGTATTAAATTACCAACATACCTCCATCGCTTTCCATGTTCCATCTGAACATTAACCAATCTTTTATTCATACTCATGAATACCTCCTCGTATTCGCTACCATCTCACCTCATAAAACAACCACATCTCACACCGAGACCAATCTCATGTCATGACCCATTAGTCAAGCAACCATCTTATCTCCAGGACTCAACAGTCCCAAACCAAACCATAACCAATAACCATAACCAAGAACCTTCCCAATAACCATTCCAATAACCATCCCATCTAATCATGGCAGTTTAGCCAGGTGCTCATGACCGTAAGCTCGGCTATCATGATAGTTTTAGACTCTGCAGAGTTTGCACCTCTTTACCCACAAGTTTGTGATTTCGTCACCCGTCGGCGACTGCAGAACCTCCATTTTACCAGTACACAGCCGTCAGTGTATGGTCAAGAGATCACAAAATAGCCTTTACAAAGGGGTTACTAGATGTATGGACTCACTAAGGTTTCACCAGCAGGCTAGAATCTCCAATTCTCCCACCCACGGGCCCCCTCCTGTGCCATGCAGTTCCCAGGGCAGTCCTCACTCGACTCCCATTCCCCGCGCCTTCCACAGTCCATAACACTCTAGCAACTTACCTAATTACTCAGCTAAGCCGCACCCATACTTGGCCTTGTGGTGGCACTGTTATCCTGGCATGTGCATGCATGAACCGGTCCTTAGATCTACGGCAAGTAAAACCACCATCTCATGCTACCTCATTCACAAACCCAGGCTTGCCTAGATCTTCCCTCCGATCCATGTTCATTAACCTCATCAATTACTTATTATCAGTACGAGTGCAGTTAGCTAGACACATCTATCTCGCTTCCCAATCCCATAAACTCAGCGAAGCATAAAGCAAAAACCATACCCGACTCATAAACTTCCCTGGCGACAAGGATGGTTTAATCAAAACTAGTAAACTCCTATAAAAAGGGTTTCCCATCATGTTTGACTCAGCACACACACCTTTTCACAAAACAAAACAGTTTTACCCAAAACATAGGATCAACATGGTCAAGGAGCACTTGCCTTGTTCTTGCGGTTCCGGTTGTTCCTGATTCTCGAAACCTTGTTGCTGCAGTTCGTCGCAGACAGCTTCTTGAGTTTGTCCTGCTATGTAGGATTCACGTGCGTACAAATTCACAGCAATCAATATCATGCTCAAACCGTAAACTAGATGCGATGATGCACATGCATGCTATCCTATGATTAGTTTTATTAGATTGATGTGCTCTTGCATGGCTTGCATGGTCAGGGGTGTTCGGATCAATGGTGGACGTGGCGATGATCTTGTCTTTTAGATCAAACTGATCATCAAGTGATCTGCCCACGAAAACGCTTCTGTTCGAAATGAATCGAAGAACAGATGCAAAGAGATGAACACAGTGATGTTGTAAGGTGGTATTGAAGTCCTACCTCACGCTCTTCTTGTCTTCGTGGTCCTCCTCAGACCGCTTGGTTCTCCTCCGAGGATCTCCCTTGTTGTGCTTCGGCGATGTTTCGCATGGCGACTTAGGGCTAGGGCTCCAAGTCGTCGGCTCAGGATTTGAAAGAGAAGCTCGTGGTTCCGGCCAGAGGTTTTGGGCTCTATTTATAATCGGGAAGAGAAGAGTCCTAATCTTATTGGATCCCGAATAAGAGTCTCATTCAGATCTTTGTTAGATCCTGACGTCTTATCTTCGGTAACCATCGTGGGGTTTAGATCGGTTTCCGTTGCGCACCGGTATCTTTACACGTAAGAACCGCTTAAGACTCGTTACCTCCGCGGTGATGAGCTCCGGAAGCTCCACGTGTCCTTCGGAGCCTGGTATCTTTTCTCCCACAGAGACGAGCTCCGGTTGTACCGCGTGTCACGAGCGAGACCTCCCTCTTCTTCGGAGGTGAGCTCTACGCACGCCACGTGTTGGCGCCGGTCTTCCTATTCTTCTTTCCTCAGGGACATGCCCTGCGGTCGACACGTGTTTAGCTGCGACGGACCTTCTGGTGATAAGCTCCGGTGGCGACATGTATCCGATAGATCCGGACTTCTCTGAGATGAGCTCCGGGGTTGATACGTATCCCCCGCGAATGGTCCTCTGATTTCCGCGAGGACTAGCTCCGAGGATGACACGTGTCCTATAAAAATGCCTTTGCTTCTTCCGCAGCGGCTAGCTCCGCGGTAGCACGTGTCCCATAGGGTCGGACCTCTTTCCAATTGCGTAGGTGACCCCCGAGCTTGCCACGAAGCTAGTTTAGCGGCGGACCTCTCCCAATTTCTCGGGGATGAGCTCCGAACACGCCACGTCGTCTGCTGGCCGTGGAAGTTGCCTTCGGTGCTCTCGGAGAGCTTTATTGGCTATCCTTTTGGTACTTGTCTCTGTTTCTACTTTTCTTAAAATGTTTTTCTTCTTCATAAAACATGAACATATGCTGACACCCGAGGCGCTAGTTTGCCTTTGACGTTGAAACGTCGTTGGCCTCGGATAGGCGATACTTTAAGGTATACAAAGTCTTCAACTTCAAAGGTCAACTTTCTACGCTTATTGTCCGCATAGCCTTTCTGTCGTGACTGAGCAGCCTTTAAGTTCTCCCGTATCGTTTGGACTTGCTTTTCAGCCTCTTGTAGTACTTCGGGTCCAAACACCTGGTTCTCTCCAGCCTCATTCCAGAACAGCGGTGTTCTACACCGTCTGCCATATAAGGCTTCGAAAGGCGACATCTTCAAGCTAGCTTGATAGCTGTTGTTATAGGAGAACTCGGCATACGGTAAACTCCTTTCCCAACTACGCCCATGTTTCAAGGCGCAAGCTCTCAGCATGTCCTCCAAAATTTGGTTTGTCCTCTCGGTTTGCCCATCTGTTTGTGGGTGATAGGCGGAGCTAAAATCCAGTCGTGTACCCATGGCTTTCTGCAACTTCCTCCAGAATCTAGAGATAAACTGAGAACCTCGATCGGAGACTATCCTCTTCGGAACTCCATGACGGCACACGATCTTCTCCATGTACAACTCTGCCAACTGTGTAACGTTGTAACTGGTCTTTACCGGAAGAAAATGGGCGGTTTTCGTCAACCGGTCCACAATGACCCAGATGGAGTCGTATCCTGACTGAGTTCGTGGCAATCCGACAATAAAGTCCATACTGATGTCCTCCCATTTCCATTCAGGTATTTTTAAAGGTTGCAACAATCCAGCGGGTTTTTGATGTTCGGCTTTTACCCGTTGGCATGTGTCGCATAGGGCAACGTATTCGGCTACATCCCTCTTCATACTATCCCACCAATAGCAAGTTTTCAAGTCCTTGTACATTTTGGTGCTCCCTGGATGTATGGAGTAGGGTGAGTCATGTGCCTCCTTCAATATCATGTCGCGAAGGTGTCTTATGTTTGGCACACAAATCCTTTTTCCTAGCCAAAGCGTACCCTTTTCATCCTCCTTGAAATCCTTTTCTATCCCTTGTCGGATTCTTTCCTTGATCTCCTTGATCCCCTCATCCGTTGCTTGTCCCTTTCTTATTTCTTGCTCCAATGAGGAGTGGATCCCCATCATTTCCATGTTATTCAAGAATCCGAGGTGTAACCGTTCGAACTCCTTACGTAGTTCGGGTGGTAGCTCCCGAACCGTGAGTTGGTGGCATGCTCCCTTTCCGCTCAATGCGTCAGCGACCACATTGGCCTTCTCAGGGTGGTAATTGATTCCTACATCATAATCCTTGATGAGTTCTAACCATCGACGTTGCCTCAAATTCAAGTCCGTTTGTGTAAATATGTACTTGAGGCTTTTATGATCCGTATAGATCTCACATCGATGACCAAGGATATAATGTCTCCAAATCTTCAATGCATGCACCACTGCTGCTAACTCCAAATCATGTGTAGGATAGTTAGGCTCATGTTTCTTTAATTGTCGTGAGGCATAGGCTACCACTTGTCCTTCCTGCATGAGCACACACCCGAGCCCTTGCCTAGATGCGTCACAATATATGTCAAAGCTCTTGCTTACGTCTGGTAATACCAGAACTGGTGTTGTGGTTAGCCTTTTCTTGAGTTCCTCAAAACTTTCTTGGCAGGCTTGTGTCCATTTAAAGACCTTTCCCTTCATTAGCAACTCTGTCATAGGTTTTGCTATCTTAGAGAAGTCTTTAATGAAGAGACGATAGTATCCTGCCATTCCAAGGAAACTTCGAATATCCCTCACGCTCTTTGGTTGGTCCCACTTCAGAACATCTCTCACCTTTCCAGGATCAACCGATACCCCTTCCTTGGAGATGATGTGGCCTAGGAAAGATATTTCCTTTAGCCAAAATTGGCACTTGTTGAGCTTGGCATACAACTGATGTTCTCGCAACTTCTGCATGGTTAATCTCAGATGTTCTTCATGCTCCTGCTCACTTTTTGAATACACCATATTGTCATCGATGAAAACCACGACGAACTTGTCAAAGTACTCCATGAAAACCTTATTCATAAGGTACATGAAGTATGAGGGTGCATTCGTCAATCCAAAAGACATAACGGTATATTCATATGAACCATACCGCGTCCGAAAGGCTGTCTTAGGTATATCGGAGGGCTTAATCTTCAGCTGGAAATATCCCGACTGAAGATCAATCTTGGAGAACACTTGGGCTCCTTTCATTTGATCGAACAGGTCCTCTATACGGGGCAGAGGGTATTTATTCTTGATTGTCACCTCGTTTAGAGACCTGTAGTCCACACACATTCTTTGGGTTCCATCCTTCTTGTCCACGAAGAGTACCGGGGCTCCCCATGGTGACGAACTTGGACGGATAAAACACTTCTCCAACTGTTCTTGAATTTGCTTCTTTAGTTCAACTAACTCGTTGACGGGCATCCTATATGGTCTCTTGGCTATGGGTGCAGTTCCAGGTACCAAATCTATGGCAAACTCGATGTCCCGGTCAGGTGGCATACCTGGAAATTCTTCCGGGAACACATCCGAAAATTCCTGAACCACTGGAATTTTGTCCAATGTTACTCCTTCAACATGGTTCAGGTCCGTCCGTTTGGTCGCTTGCTGGGCTGACTCAAACTCGACACGGATACCGTGTTCGTTTGTCAATTGCACGCTTCTCTCAGCACATTGGATTACTCCATTGTGCTTGCTTAACCAGTCCATTCCAAGTATGATGTCAATCCCGTGGGAGTCCAAAACAATAAGGTTGGCAAGGAAGTCTACCCCCCTTATTTTAAGGCTTACTTTAGGACATACTATATTAGTCCTCATTTCTCCTCCGGGAGAATTAACCAACATAGCACATTCTAAGTGGGATACGGGTAGATGATGCTTGGCAACATAATCGGATGATATGAAAGAATGTGATGCTCCAGAATCAAATAAAATGGTGGCTGGGTTGGAGTTGGCAAGGAACATACCAATTGCGACGTCCTCAGCCTGTTGTGCTTCCTCAGCAGTGACATGGTTAACGTGGCCACGAGCATAGTTCTGCGGTCCACGGTTCCCTTGGTTGTCCCCTCCGTTTGGTCGCTGATTCTGCTTGGGCACGTTACCTTGCTGTGCAAGGCCTCTCTTCGGGCACTGGTTAGCGAAGTGGCCTACTTCCCCGCATGCAAAGCATGCCCTGTTGCCTACGGCAGCAGGTACGTTGGGGCGGGGGTTTTGAACAGTAGCGCCATTGTTAGGCCGGGGCGCAGGAGGCATGGGCACACGAGGTGCCGGTGTAACGAGCCGTTGCTGTGGTGGCTGACCAGGGCGGTACGTAGGAGTGGTTGATCCATACTGCGGTGCAGGGGGCATGTATCTAGGTCGTACGTTGCTCCCTTGGGGCTGGTATGGGATCTTCCTTTTGAACTCGCGCTCGATCTCTCGGATCTTGTTTTCCACCACAATAACCTTATCAACCAGCTTCTGGAAGCTTACGTAGTCATTGTTGAGGAGCTGAACTTCGATCTCATTGTTCAACCCTCTCATGAACAGGTACTGCTTCCTCTGATCTGAGTTGACATCTTCGGGGGCATACCGGGACAGTTGTATGAACTTGTTGAGGTATTCATTCACACTCTTCTGCCCTTGGCGGAGACCTTCAAACTCCTGCCTCTTGAGCATCATTACGCCAACAGGGATGTAGTGGGAGCGGAAACTTTCCTTGAACTCAGTCCAAGTGACTGTCTCCGGGTTGGCATGGGCGTTGCTCAAGGCATCCCACCAGTCAGCAGCTGCTCCCATCAGTTGGTGTGACGCAAAGAGAACCTTTTCTCGGTCGTTGCACTGTACAATGGCAAGCTTCTTCTCCCGGGAGTTCAACCAATCATCGGCCTCCATTGGATCGCTTGCTTGAGCAAAGGTGGGTGGTCGAGTCCTCATGAACTCTCCCAACCTGTTATGAGCCGGCGGGGGTGGTGGCGGTGGTGCCGGAACGGGGTGTTGGTTAGCCTGCAACTGACCCAAAGTTTGGATCATGGTTTGCATAAGCTGGTTTTGCATGGCCATCAACCTTTCTAGGTTGTTTGCGCCAGCTCCAGGGTTAGCAGGAACTTCTTCGTGGTCATTTTCCTGGACGTTCCTTCGGCTGGCGTTTCCTCTCACCATCTGTGAGAGAGAACGAAATAGAAGAGAAGGTTAGAAGGTTAGATAGGTCCTTTCAACTATATGCATCAAGGGGAGTTGGACTATATATATTAGTCCTTATGAGGATGTGATCAAGTGCCGAAGCATTTCACTCCTCTTTCTTCTTACGTGTGGATATGGGCAACGTTGTTGAGACGTCCCACAACTCACACTAAGCACATATTCACAAATAATCATCACAAGGGCCCACTCAAGTCCTATTCAAGGATGGTTTCCTATGTCAAGGTGGTTCCAAGGCCAATCTAAGCTATTCATCCTAGGATGCTTCCTTTGGTCCGCGTAGCTTCTATTTAGGGGTATAACTTGCTGTTAACCCGTGATTCTAATATCAATCTAAGGTTTCTATCTAGGCGTGTAACCTACTGTCAACCCGTGGCTCTGATACCAATCTGTGACGCCCTCAATTCTGTGGAAAACCACGGAACCGAGAACTAATGCATATGTGTGCCCAGGATGTTCATCACACATACACATACGTTCCACAAACTGAATTCAGATTATATATTACCACGAATAACAGAGTTTATTACAACACCTCATGAGTCTGGGACTCATGCTCACGGCGGAAGTCTTTATTTCTACGCAGCGGAAATCTTTATTTAAATGCGGAAGCAAAAACTAATGCGGAAGCAAAACTAAGCAGAAGTGGCTTCATCTCTACTACCTCCACAGGCAAGGTTGAGAACAGATCACACGCCATAATGCTCTACTCGGTCTTCATAGTAGTCTTCTCTTGCTGCTGATGAAGAAATAATAATGCAAGGTTGAGTACTATGATGTACTCAGCAAGTGCGGGAATAACACATGATATGCAGCTCATAAACAAGGTAGGTAATAAAAGACTTATTTGCAGAAAAGCAGATTTATAAAAACGTGATAAAACAGCAACTTAACTTTAAATGAATGTAATCCCAGCATGTATTAAATTACCAACATACCTCCATCACTTTCCATGTTCCATCCGAACATTAACCAATCTTTTATTCATACTCACGAATACCTCCTCGTATTCGCTACCATCTCACCTCATAAAACAACCACATCTCACACCGAGACCAATCTCATGTCATGACCCATTAGTCATGCAACCATCTTATCTCCCGGACTCAACAGTCCCAAACCAAACCATAACCAAGAACCTTCCCAATAACCATTCCAATAACCATCCCATCTAATCATGGCAGTTTAGCCAGGTGCTCATGACCGTAAGCTCGGCTATCATGATAGTTTTAGACTCTGCAGAGTTTGCACCTCTTTACCCACAAGTTTGTGATTTCGTCACCCGTCGGCGACTGCAGAACCTCCATTTTACCAGTACACAGCCATCGGTGTATGGTCAAGAGATCACAAAATAGCCTTTACAAAGGGGTTACTAGATGCATGGACTCACTAAGGTTTCACCGGCAGGCTAGAATCTCCAATTCTCCCACCCACGGGCCCCCTCTTGTGCCATGCAGTTCCCAAAGCAGTCCTCACTCGACTCCCATTCCCCGCGCCTTCCACAGTCCATAACACTCTAGCAACTTACCTAATTACTCAGCTAAGCCGCACCCATACTTGGCCTTGTGGTGGCACTGTTATCCTGGCATGTGCATGCATGAACCGGTCCTTAGATCTACGGCAAGTAAAACCACCATCTCATGCTACCTCATTCACAAACCCAGGCTTGCCTAGATCTTCCCTCCGATCCATGTTCATTGACCTCATCAATTACTTATTATCAGTACGAGTGCAGTTAGCTAGACACATCTATCTCGCTTCCCAATCCCATAAACTCAGCGAAGCATAAAGCAAAAACCATACCCGACTCATAAACTTCCCTGGCGACAAGGATGGTTTAATCAAAACTAGTAAACTCCTATAAAAATGGTTTCCCATCATGTTTGACTCAGCACACACACCTTTTCGCAAAACAAAACAGTTTTACCCAAAACATAGGATCAACATGGTCAAGGAGCACTTGCCTTGTTCTTGCGGTTCCGGTTGTTCCTGATTCTCAAAACCTTGTTGCTGCAGTTTGTCGCAGACAGCTTCTTGAGTTTGTCCTGCTATGTAGGATTCACGTGCGTACAAATTCACAGCAATCAATATTGTAAGGGCCTCAGTTTTTGACACCCATTTGTAGTGTTCATCCCCACACCACACACCTCATTTGAGGAAGAATGATGAACACAAATGAAGAGCAAGTAACAATTATCAACATGCTCATTAGGGAACAAACTTACACATTGCAAAAGTGGTATTTCCCACATGTGATATAGATGGGCTGGACATAGGAAAAACTCCTACACTTTGCTAAGGATGTCCATGCCAAGTTTCACCCAAATTCAAAACCTTTTTGAGGTCATCTTGGGTATAGATAGAAAGGGGGCAGTTTGAAAACATATTCAAATTCAAGCTGTTTTTATACCATGAATTTGAAAGTAGAAGGCATATTCTTACTCAGCACATTTTTGTGAGCTCACACACCAATTTTCACTCCATTTGGAGTTGATCTTGACATGAGCTAAGGGGGAGAAAAATTCAAACTTTACTTGAATTTCAAACTGAACTTGTGCTGAAATTCATTCAAACCAAACCTCATTTGAACTTTGATCAATTCAAATGGCTCATGGGGGAATAATTTGAATTGCCAAGGGTAGTATGGGGTTCACTGTTTACAACAGTGATTAGAAGTAAATTTCAGAGGTTAAAAGGAAGGGTGGGACCCACATGTCAGCCTCTACTTCAACACAAACCGACTGAGACTTTTCACTCGGGTCGCCGAGCCGCAGCGGTGATCGCCACCGAGGCCAGCCACCGCGCCACCAGCTGCTTGCCCACGCGCGGGCATGAGGCGGTGCAGAGCCTTCTTAAGATGCCTGCCCCCCTCCTCGGCCGAGGTACCGACGTGTTTTCCCGCAAGAACCCAGCACCGGCCGAAAGTTTCCGCAGTTCGGACTTGATCGGAGGACGCCGATCGCAGCCCCCTCCTTCCACTCCAGAGCCCCAGCAAGGTACTAGAGACCTTCCTCCATCCTCCCCATTGCTAGAATTCGGTTGAAACCGATTGATATCGGCTGTGCCGAAAGATCAAACTCGGAACTTGGAACCGCCGCACCTCGGGCTCTCGTGGACAGCCCAACCTGGGCGTTGTCATGCCCGAGCCAAGGCACCCTTGGACGCGCGGGTGACCGGTGCTGCTCATCCCCGAGCCACAGCTCGACTGGTTGCTCACCGGCGGCGAATTTCCACTTTTCCCCTTTCTGTGTGCAGAACGACCTTCGGGTACGATTCTGTTTAATTCGTGTTCTAGAAAGGATTAGAGGGCCTCAGGCCACTCCCACACGAGCTAGACACGGTAACACACAAGTTGCCTTCACAACTCTGGGCCGGAGAACCTCTGTGCCCGGCGTAATTTAAGGTCTACTAATGGCGAAACGAACGGGGGGTATCGGGCGCACGGTGAGGACCTATTTCGGGCCTTCCCCGAGCTGCCTCGAGCTCATGTCGACCTTCTCTGAGGTCCAATGATGCTCCCCGACCGATTTCCCAAGTAGCTGAGGTACCAGGGGAGTCAGCGGACATGGCCGAAGTCATTCCGATATGGCGGCTCGTCGCCGACCATGCTCCAGCAGTTGTCATGAGCAGCTGACCCTAGAATCCTGTTCCCCAAGTAAAAGTAGGCAGGGGAGGCCAGAATCGAGAAGTTTGGAGCTGTACAGCAGCCGGCGGCGAGGTCTCCGGCGAGGTCCCTCGGCGGCGGGGCGCGGGTGTCGCGAGGTTGAAGAAGGGGGTGGACCCCAGCTGTGAGCGGCCGATATTTTGAATCGGGATCCGGCTGTGGCCGGGATCGGGTGTGCTGGCGCGCAAAATCCTTGTGGGCCGCGGTGTGCCATCGCCTAGGCGTGCGACGCGTGTCTCCTGGGCCCACGCGCGAGTTTAAACTTTTCCCCGATTTTCAGATTTCCTTCAAACTTCAAATCCTTATAACTTTGGCTAGGAAGCTCCAAATTGAGTGAACCAAACTTTGCTGGATTCAGCTCTCTGAGTACTTTCCAGAAAATCAAGTTTCACTTCATGAAATTCCTTAATTCTACAGAATTAATTCCTTAAAGTTTAAACTGTTAGGAATTTTAACTGGAGAATCCTTTGGAGGAAAATCCTGAAATTTTGCTGAGATGTTCACCAAAATATCCTTGAACTACCATAAAAATTTCAGATCCATGTGAGCTCATTTAGTCCACCTAATGGTGTGATTAGTAAAACTGTTCCAGAGAAAATAGAAAATGTTCAGAAACATTTTCAGAATTTTCTCTGAAATTGTTTAGCTCATATCTTTAGTTAGAGACTTCCAAATTAAGTGAGACCAACTCCATTAGAACCCTCTGAAAATCTAGTTTTCAGAAAGTCATAGTTTGTCTCATGAAAATTCCTAGAACACCCTAAGAGTTCCAATTAAGGTCAAGGACATAATTATTTGTGGAGGGCTCAAATGAGCTTTGCTGCAACTAAAACTTGACCAAGTCTCTGTTTAGGTTGTAACCAAGCCACAGTAAAAGTTTCACAGTCATTAGGTCTATCTAGCAAAGGTTATATACTTCACAACTTCAAACCTAATACAAATGCATTAAATTAATACATGTATTGTTTCTATCATGTAGTCGCTAAGGTCGAGGAGGAACCCGAAGTCCTAGACTTCGTTACTCTGGAGGAACAACTAGCCTACGACCAAGAGCAGCAAGGCAAGCTCCGGTTTGCATTAACCTTTTTACAAATTTTTATTGTTTTGAGCACATACTTGTTTCCTTTGTTCTGTGCATTAGAGTCTTGTTTGGAAACCCCACTGCATAGCCAAGAAAACCATGGGTTGGGTTTAGGAGTGCAAACCCCGTTAGCCACTGCATTGCTAGGATAGAGTAGGATTCGGTACAAGTCGAGTAGTTGGAACTACTCGCGAGAATAGGCTAGAGGCACATTGCTCGGGTAGAGATAGCACATGATACACATGGCAAGAAAATGAGACCGAGCGGAGAGTAAGGGCAGCAGGACTTTGGGGCCTGTGTTCTGTAGCTCCGCTTGTGTCGATTGAGGACCGAGCCGTGTGCGGGCCTGTTGAACAAGCTAGAACAGTACCGAAGAACTACCGGCTATATGGGAACCGGGAAACTGATGTAACTCGGGTAGCTGGTTATTGAGGCATTGCCCGTCGTTCAGAGGGTAGGTTGAGAGCTTGAGGTGTAAATCGGTTGGCGGCACGGAGATGCGCGTGCAGAGACCTCTTGCTCGGGACGATGGGACCGGTTCAATATTTGGCTAACGGGTGAAAGGTAGTCGCGTACGGCGTCCGTGATGGTTGTTGTAGGCAACGTCGAGTACGGGCTTACGTGACGGGTTGTTCGGGTAACCCTGCAGGTGTAAATCGATTATAATCGCCGTCCCTCGCGGTCAGTGAGTACCACATGTTCACTGTACCGTGACGTAGAAAGAACAGGCTAGTTGCATGTTAAAATGTTGCTGATTGAAAGCTGGATAGTGATTGTTAATGATATGCTGTAGCTTAGAGCTAATTAAAGTTCTTTTCAACTTTGGGCAAAGTACATGAGAGAAATGCGTTTCTTGTTTGATTGCGGCTCTCTCATGTGCCTTAGCGTAAGGTTCTCCACAACCTGCTGCTAAAACTTGAAAGTAAGGTTCTACTAATTAGGCGAGTCCTTGCAAATGATTTTTACCTCATGCAACCCATTACCCTCATGTAGAAGTTCCATGTTTAGGTGAGACGGGTCAGACTTGCTGAGCCTTCGTGCTCACTGCTTGTGTTTGAAGCTTTTGCAGGGTTCTATGAGGAAGGGACTCCCGAAGAGGAGACGGAACCCCAGGAGGGGAACCCCGTCGAGTGGGAGTCGTGCACGCCGCAGAGTTAGTGTGCGTATGTGCTAGCAAGGACACGTTCGAGGGCTGAACGTGCACTTGATGCTTAGTCTACGCCCGTGAGTGTAGACTAAACTTATTTTGATGTAAACATGTTCATAAACTTGTTTATGTAATAAAATTTCCGCTTCCGCTTTGTACCTTTGACGTGTGTTATACGGTGCTGTGCAACGCAGCACCCCTCAGCGTGATCCTGGCTCGACAGGACCAATGGGGTCGTGTCAGCGTGGTATCAGAGCTCGCTTGAGGTTTAACACAGTACAAAGGTCTTATTTTTCAAAAATCCAGTGAGGAACGAGTTAGTAGCCCGTATAAGGATGTTATTAGTATATAGAAAGTGGCTTATTAACCTATTTGTTATGTCGGAAAATCGTGCATCTCGGGACGTTCATGTCTTGGGGGGTGCACGTAAGCGCTGTCCACCAGTGCGCACAAGCTGAAGGGTGGAGCCCCACGGGTGGCAGGTAACCCGACCCGCTTTAGTATCCTCTACGACTCTTCATGTCGTTTGGGGTATTCGAGCAACGTCTGTCCCTGGCGTGCGTGGTGCAACATGGGAGACCCCGTCACGTGGTCTGAAACGTGAACACGTAACTCAAGGCGTGTTTGGCTTGAGAACATCCGGGCGAGTGATGACGGCCGGGTGTACCAACTGTATGGATTCCGAGCTCGGTGTGCAGCCGAGTCTGATGATTGTTTGAGTTTTTGCAGGTAGCCTGACCACGAAACGGTAGACGTGTAGCATCCGTGTGCGAGTGACGTTTAGTGCCACTGAAATAACGAAGCCGGCTAAGTCCGGTATAAGTTTTTCTTTGTGAGGACGTAGTACCGGCATAATCTGGTGACGCATCGACGTCACACCCAACTAAATGAACAACTTCATTTGAAAACTTGAAGGTTTTGATCCAAAGTAGTAAAACTTGATGTAACTCCTTCCCTTGAACAGGATATTCAAAGTTAACAAGCTTTCAACTTATAGGATGTTAAGGACAGAGCAAAGACTCTCTGTAAACTCTCTGTAAATTAAGCATAACTTCCTGCTTAAGAATCCAAAAATAGTAAATGAGGTAGTTCTGGAAATCTTATGAGATGGGTTACAACTTTGTAACAGAAAGTTTTGTCAGATTAGGAACAGAATTAACTGGGATTCTTGGATCAAATCAGTACCTAAAGCAGGGAGGTGCTGTCCAATTGTTTCCAGAAATTCTGTTAACTTTGACATCTCATAACTTTTGAACCAGGACAGATCTTAGGCCAACCAAATACTTTCTGGAAAGCTATTGAAGTTAACTTTAACTTTGATGTTGAGCTCCAGGACCGGTTTCGCTTTGAACCTGGACTAAATCAGATTGATATGGAAACTGGTCAGGGCTGTCATGGTAACGGCAGATCAGCAGTAAAATTTGTTTAAAAATTTGAACTATGTTTCCAAGTGTTATGGGTTCAATGACATATCTTATGTTATAACTCAATGGTTTACTGTTCAAATAAATATTTGACATTTCTCAAATATATTTTTACAGATGGCAGCAGATAAACGGTTGGAGAACGGGTGGGTAGTTTCCCACTGCTCTGACCGTAGCGGCTACCCGGAAGCATTGTGGCAAATGCTCCAATATTTCGGGTACAACCAGATGCCGCAATACTTCGCCAAGGAAGAAGGCGAAGAGAGGAACAAGACATGGACGATCCATGTCGAGATTCCCGCAGGACCTACGCCACCCGGTTGGGTGCCATTCACTGTCACGGTGAGAGGAAGACAACCGGAAGGGATGTGGCAAGTGGCAGCCCGTGACACTATGTCACGTTTCTGCCAACTACACGTGCAGGCTATGGAGGGAACTCCATACGCACTCGTTCCGGTGGAGGGACGAGCTCAGCATGTGTGGGAAGAGAGGTACCTGGAGGCAACAGACCCGAGTTGCCCAAGGTACAACCCCGCGGAGGCAAATCTCAGCCTCCAAATGAGGGCGGGAAACGCTGTGATGGACAGCCAAGCTGTTCATGCGGAGCATCTCGCCACCAAGCTCAAGGAGAGCACGAGCCGTGGAGATCATTTTGAGAGTGCTCACGGCGCACTCCGCAATGTGCTCCTTCCGACGATCAAGCGACTGAATGAACAACACAATCAGTTGCGTCGTCTGAAGAAGGCAAAGAAAAAGGGACGTGTTGACATCGTGGCGTTGCAAGGGCTGGTGCAGACCCTAACCCAGCAGAATGAGGACCTTGCTCAAGAGCGGGACGACGCTATTGAGGAAGGACAAGGCTGGGAAGAGGACTACAACCAGGCTATGGACGAGGTGCATGCATTGCAGGACCTCGTGCCCCCGGTATTGGGCGTACCGGTAGTCTTGGGTCTTCCAGCCATGGGAGAGCCCGGAATGGGAGCAGAGGTAGTAGACCCCGAGCCACCAGCAGAGGTACCGGAGGAGGACGACCCACAGGAGGTCGAGTTCTACTCCGAGTAGGGGTTACGGTTGCCAAGTAGGGCAGCTAGGGTAGCGTAACCCAACTTTTGTAATCGGTGACATGTCGTGTAGATGGTAGCGTATGTATAGGTAGTGACGACATGAGCACGACTTCTCGGAGATCCGAGAATAATGTATCTTGTATAAAGTTTATGCTTTATCAATATATGTGAATGTTGTGCAAGTTAATCATGCGTCGCTTCAATACTTACTGCTGTTTATGGAATTTTGAGTAAGACATGTGCTAATTGCTGCTGTGTTCAATTTCAGAATGACGCGTACTCGTGCCAACCCTGATGTTGGAGGTACTAGCCAAGGGGGAGAGACCTCCCAACCGCCTCCCGAGGACTCCTCGGGAGAGCAGCAGCAACAGCAACAGCAAACACCGCCACCGCCACTGCCAACGGTTACATTGGCCGACATTGTCGCGGCAATGGCGGGTTCACATCAGCAGCACACAGAGCTGCTGCAAACGTTAATTGCGAATACGTCTCGCCCAGAGAGACGTCAAGATCGTGAGGAGCGCCAACAGAGCTCCTACTCTGACTTCCTGGCGACTCATCCCCCTGTATTCTCAAGGGCGGATGAACCACTTGACGCGGACAACTGGCTCCGCGCCATAGAGATGAAGTTCGGGCTGCTCCAAATCAGCGAGCAGCGCAAGACTCAGTTTGCGGTCCAGCAGCTCCAAGGGTCCGCGAGCGCGTGGTGGGCCAACTTCTGTGCTTCACAGCCCACCGACCGAGTGATGACCTGGGCGGAGTTCCGGACGGCCTTCAGGGCCTATCATATACCGCCCGGTTTGATGAAGAGGAAGACGCAGGAGTTCCTACACCTGCAACAAGGGAGCCGGAACGCGCTGGAATATTCCAGGGCGTTCAACGATCTCGCGCTCTACGCGTCGTATCACGCAGATACGGACGAGAAGCGGCGGGACCACTTTTACCAGGGGCTTAACCCGCTCCTGAAGGACAAGCTGGCGATGTTCAATCGCGGCAGCCTCAACGACATAATTGATGCTGCGATTGTTCAGGAGGACTCCGGCAAGGAGTTGGCGGCGGCAGAGCGAAAGCGAAGCGCGCCGCAGAGCAGCGGAGAAGGAGGCGGTCCTTCTCAGATGTTTCGGATGGTGAATCGCCCACCATCAGGTCTGCGCTGGCAACCACCACAGCGGTCGATGCCGTTCCGCGGTCGGCCGTACTCTTCACCGGCATTCCGGCCGGCACTGCCAGTACCACCGCAACAACAGCAGCAGCATCGGGCGATGCCGCGTGCGTTTGCACCTCCGCAACGCATGCCGGGCTTTCGTCCCCCGAGTACTCCACCAGCAGCGGCCACATGTTACAAGTGTGGTCGTCCAGGACACTTCGCGAGCAGTTGCCCGGAGAGGCAAGGCGGCGGAGTGGCACCACAATTTCCGGGAAGGAATCAACCCCGGAACCCTACTAATGCGCGGCGGGCAAACCCTAGGCCTGGCACTGTTCACCAACTTGCCATTGAGGACGTGCCGGAGGGCGAGCCAATCCTTGCGGGTATGTTCCAACTCCACCAGCATCCCGCTATAGTACTATTTGATTCAGGCGCCACGCATAATTTTATTAGCCAAGCTTTCATTGCTAAACACAGCTTGCCAATACTACCCACCGATAGTCCATATCTAATTTGTTCACCGGGTGGGAAGATTTCAGCAAGCGTAATGGTCTCCAAAGCACCATTATGCTTAGTGGGTAGAGTGTACCCCACATCTCTCATTATCTTAGAGGGGCAGAAGGTCGATGTCATCCTAGGGATGTCGTGGTTAACCCGCCACGGCGCTGTTTTAGACACCGTCCTTCGAGTCGTGCACTTAAACTCAGAGGTGCACGGTTCTCACTCATTATTTCTGGACAGTCCAGAAATAAAACTTCCAAGTGTCTATCAAGCCACAACCATCAGATTGGAAGACATTCCAGTGGTCCGAGAGTTCCCAGATGTGTTCCCGGACGATTTGCCGGGGATGCCACCCGATAGAGAGGTGGAGTTCAAGATTGAACTTGCACCGGGAACCATGCCAATATCCCGAAGGCCGTACAAGATGGCGCCCAAGGAGTTGGCTGAACTGAAGACTCAGCTCACGGACCTTCTGGAGAAGGGTTTTATTAGGCCGAGCTCCTCGCCATGGGGTTGTTCGGCATTATTTGTCAAAAAGAAGGATGAAACGTTGCGGCTTTGCGTGGACTACCGTCCATTAAATGCCGTAACCATCAAGAACAAGTACCCGTTGCCACGGATCAACATGTTGTTTGATCAGTTGGTCGAAGCAAAGATCTTTTCCAAGATGGATTTAAGATCCGGGTACCATCAGATTAAGATAAGGGCGGAGGACATTCCAAAGACATCTTTCTCGACAAGGTATGGACTTTATGAGTACCTGGTCATGTCCTTTGGCCTCACCAATGCTCCAGCTCACTTCATGTACTTAATGAACTCGGTGTTCATGCCGGAGCTGGACAAGTTTGTGGTGGTCTTCATCGACGACATCCTAGTATACTCCAAGTCGGAGGAAGATCACAAGAAACATCTGCGTATAGTCTTGCAACGGCTGCGGGATCACAAGTTATACGCAAAGTTCAGCAAATGCGAGTTTTGGATATCGCAAGTGCCTTTCCTCGGGCATATCATCTCAGCAGAAGGTATCGCTGTGGACCCGAGCAAGATCACGCAAGTGCTGAATTGGAAATCCCTGAGAACTGTTCATAAGGTACGGAGTTTCCTCGGACTCGCGGGATATTATCGGAGGTTCATTCCGAACTTCTCGAAGATTGCCAAGCCAATGACAGAGCTGCTGAAGAAAGCTACCAAATATGTTTGGAGTCCAGCATGTGAAGCAGCATTCAAGGCTTTAGTCAAGCACCTGACATCAGCACCGGTTTTGGCGCAGCCAGACACAACAAAACCGTTCGATGTGTACTGCGATGCATCCGGCATTGGGCTCGGATGTGTGCTGATGCAAGACCGAAGAGTGGTCGCGTATGGATCACGGCAGCTTAGGAACCTTGAGCAAAATTATCCAACTCACGACTTGGAGCTCGCTGCCGTGGTACTTGCACTGAAGATGTGGAGGCACTGCCTACTCGGTAACCTCGTACATTTATATACCGACCACAAAAGCCTCAAGTACATATTCACTCAGAAGGAGCTGAACATGAGGCAACGAAGATGGTTAGAACTGATAAAGGATTATGAGATAGAGATCCATTATCATCCGGGCAAGGCAAACGTTGTGGCAGATGCGCTGAGCCGCAAGTCACACGTCAATAATCTGACCATCACACCGTTGGAAGAGAGCGAACCACCACTACATGTGATTCCACACGGAGCTCTCTACAACCTAGCTTTGATCCCCACCATCCGTGAAGAGATAGCGGCAGCCCAGAAGAATGAGAAGGGCATGTCACATTTGCGGAGACGTGTAGACAGTGGGGAGTTGAAATGTTTCCGGAAGGACGGAGACGGCGTCCTATGGTTCAAGAACCGGATCGTCGTACCCCGAAACCCGGAGTTACGGAAGAAAATCTTTGATGAGGCTCACTTATCAAAGTTTTCTATTCACCCCGGCAGCAACAAAATGTATCAAGAACTCAGAAGAAGGTTTTGGTGGACACGGATGAAGCGAGAGACTGCCAAATACGTGTCCGAGTGTGATACATGTCGAAGGGTGAAGGCAGACCATATGCGGAAACCGGGACTGCTGCAACCACTGGGCATTACTGCCTGGAAGTGGGAGGATGTGAGCATGGATTTCGTCGTCGGTTTACCCACCACCTTACAGAAACATGATTCTGTGTGGGTGATCGTCGATCGGCTCACCAAAGTTGCCCATTTCATCCCGGTCAACACCAACTACAACGCCAAGAAGTGCGCTGAACTGTACATCTCACGGATCCTATGCTTATACGGCGTACCCCGTACCATCATATCGGACCGGGGCACTTTATTTGTGTCCCGTTTTTGAGAGCAGCTACACGCTGCCTTAGGGACGAAGCTGATCCGTAGTTCAGCCTACCACCCGCAGACGGATGGGCAAACTGAGCGGGTAAATCAAATCCTAGAAGACATGCTACGAGCTTGCGCTATCGACCACGGCAAGAATTGGGATGATCACTTGCCGTTAGCCGAGTTCTCGTACAACAACGGGTACCAAGCCAGCATCAAGATGGCGCCCTACGAGGCGCTATACGGCAGGAAATGCCGCACACCACTGAACTGGTGTGAGTCTGGCGAGAGGGTTACCTTCGGGATTGACCTTGTCAACAATGCGGAAGAAAAGGTTCGACTCATTCAAGCGAACCTAAAAGCCGCTCAATCCCGTCAAAAACAGTATGCGGACCGGAGAAGGCGCCCATTACAATTTGAAGTTGGGGACCACGTATATCTACGAGTGTCTCCAATGAAGGGTGTAAATAGATTTGGGGTGAGGGGAAAGTTAGCACCCCGCTTCATCGGTCCATTCCAGATTACCGAAAGATGTGGATCGGTAGCATACCGGCTGAGATTACCAGGAGCGCTTTCCGGTGTGCACGACGTCTTTCACATTTCCCAGCTGAGGAAGTGTCTCAAGCTATCAACTACCGTTCAGCTGGAAGACATTGAAGAACTGCAACCGGATCTCATCTATCGGGAGGAACCGGTGCAGATTATTGATGAGAAGGCCCGAACTACACGCAACCGTACGTTGTGGTTCTACAAGGTTCTATGGAGTAATCACTCCATGGACGAAGCGACATGGGAGAGCGAAGAATTCCTTCGCACTAACCACCCTGACTTTTTCACGTCGCATGTCCGGTAATTTTCCACCGTCCTCTCTCTCATTTTCACCTTATAATCTCGGGACGAGATTCTTTTAAGGGGGGGAGGAATGTAAGGGCCTCAGTTTTTGACACCCATTTGTAGTGTTCATCCCCACACCACACACCTCATTTGAGGAAGAATGATGAACACAAATGAAGAGCAAGTAACAATTATCAACATGCTCATTAGGGAACAAACTTACACATTGCAAAAGTGGTATTTCACACATGTGATATAGATGGGCTGGACATAGGAAAAACTCCTACACTTTGCTAAGGATGTCCATGCCAAGTTTCACCCAAATTCAAAACCTTTTTGAGGTCATCTTGGGTATAGATAGAAAGGGGGCAGTTTGAAAACATATTCAAATTCAAGCTGTTTTTATACCATGAATTTGAAAGTAGAAGGCATATTCTTACTCAGCACATTTTTGTGAGCTCACACACCAATTTTCACTCCATTTGGAGTTGATCTTGACATGAGCTAAGGGGGAGAAATTCAAACTTTACTTGAATTTCAAACTGAACTTGTGCTGAAATTCATTCAAACCAAACCTCATTTGAACTTTGATCAATTCAAATGGCTCATGGGGGAATAATTTGAATTGCCAAGGGTAGTATGGGGTTCACTGTTTACAACAGTGATTAGAAGTAAATTTCAGAGGTTAAAAGGAAGGGTGGGACCCACATGTCAGCCTCTACTTCAACACAAACCGACTGAGACTTTTCACTCGGGTCGCCGAGCCGCAGCGGTGATCGCCACCGAGGCCAGCCACCGCGCCACCAGCTGCTTGCCCACGCGCGGGCATGAGGCGGTGCAGAGCCTTCTTAAGGCGCCTGCCCCCCTCCTCGGCCGAGGTACCGACGTGTTTTCCCGCAAGAACCCAGCACCGGCCGAAAGTTTCCGCAGTTCGGACTTGATCGGAGGACGCCGATCGCAGCCCCCTCCTTCCACTCCAGAGCCCCAGCAAGGTACTAGAGACCTTCCTCCATCCTCCCCATTGTTAGAATTCGGTTGAAACCGATTGATATCGGCTGTGCCGAAAGATCAATCTCGGAACTTGGAACCGCCGCACCTCGGGCTCTCGTGGACAGCCCAACCTGGGCGTTGTCACGCCCGAGCCAAGGCACCCTTGGACGCGCGGGTGACCGGTGCTGCTCATCCCCGAGCCACAGCTCGAGTGGTTGCTCACCGGCGGCGAATTTCCACTTTTCCCCTTTCTGTGTGCAGAATGACCTTCGGGTACGATTCTGTTTAATTCGTGTTCTAGAAAGGATTAGAGGGCCTCAGGCCACTCCCACACGAGCTAGACACGGTAACGCACAAGTTGCCTTCACAACTCTGGGCCGGAGAACCTCTGTGCCCGGCGTAATTTAAGGTCTACTAATGGCGAAACGAACGGGGGGTATCGGGCGCACGGTGAGGACCTATTTCGGGCCTTCCCCGAGCTGCCTCGAGCTCATGTCGACCTTCTCTGAGGTCCACTGATGCTCCCCGACTGATTTCCCAAGTAGCTGAGGTACCAGGGGAGTCAGCCGACATGGCCGAAGTCATTCCGATATGGCGGCTCGTCGCCGACCATGCTCCGGCCATTGTCATGAGCAGCTGACCCTAGAATCCTGTTCCCCAAGTAAAAGTAGGCAGGGGCAGCCAGAATCGAGAAGTTTGGAGCTGTACAGCAGCCGGCGGCGAGCTCTCCGGCGAGGTCCCTCGGCGGCGGGGCGCGGGTGTCGCGAGGTTGAAGAAGGGGGTGGACCCCAGCTCTCAGCAGCCGATATTTTGAATCGGGATCCGGCTGCGGCCGGGATCGGGTGTGCTGGCGCGCAAAATCCTTGTGGGCCGCGGTGTGCCATCGCCTAGGCGTGCGACGCGTGTCTCCTGGGCCCACGCGCGAGTTTAAACTTTTCCCCGATTTTCAGATTTTCCTTCAAACTTCAAATCCTTATAACTTTGGCTAGGAATCTCCAAATTGAGTGAACCAAATTTTGCTGGATTCAGCTCTCTGAGTACTTTCCAGAAAATCAAGTTTCACTTCATGAAATTCCTTAATTCTCCAGAATTAATTCCTTAAATTTAAACTGTTAGGAATTTTAACTGGAGAATCCTTTGGAGGAAAATCCTGAAATTTTGCTGAGATGTTCACCAAAATATCCTTGAACTATCATAAAAATTTCAGATCCATGTGAGCTCATTTAGTCTACCTAATGGTGTGATTAGTAAAACTGTTCCAGAGAAAATAGAAAATGTTCAGAAACATTTTCAGAATTTTCTCTGAAATTGTTTAGCTCATATCTTTAGTTAGAGACTTCCAAATTAAGTGAGACCAACTCCATTAGAACCCTCTGAAAATCTAGTTTTCAGAAAGTAATAGTTTGTCTCATGAAAATTCCTAGAACACCCTAAGAGTTCCAATTAAGGTCAAGGACATAATTATTTGTGGAGGGCTCAAATGAGCTTTGCTGCAACTAAAACTTGACCAAGTCTCTGTTTAGGTTGTAACCAAGCCACAGTAAAAGTTTCACAGTCATTAGGTCTATCTAGCAAAGGTTATATACTTCACAACTTCAAACCTAATACAAATGCATTATATTAATACATGTATTGTTTCTATCATGTAGTCGCTAAGGTCGAGGAGGAACCCGAAGTCCTAGACTTCGTTACTCCGGAGGAACAACTAGCCTACGACCAAGAGCAGCAAGGCAAGCTCCGGTTTGCATTAACCTTTTTACAAATTTTTATTGTTTTGAGCACATACTTGTTTCCTTTGTTCTGTGCATTAGAGTCTTGTTTGGAAACCCCACTGCATAGCCAAGAAAACCATGGGTTGGGTTTAGGAGTGCAAACCCCGTTAGCCACTGCATTGCTAGGATAGAGTAGGATTCGGTACAAGTCGAGTAGTTGGAACTACTCGCGAGAATAGGCTAGAGGCACATTGCTCGGGTAGAGATAGCACATGATACACATGGGAAGAAAATGAGACCGAGCGGAGAGTAAGGGCAGCAGGACTTTGGGGCCTGTGTGCTGTAGCTCCGCTTGTGTCGATTGAGGACCGAGCCGTGTGCGGGCCTGTTGAACAAGCTAGAACAGTACCGAAGACCTACCGGCTATATGGGAACCGGGAAACTGATGTAACTCGGGTAGCTGGTTATTGAGGCATTGCCCGTCGTTCAGAGGGTAGGTTGAGAGCTTGAGGTGTAAATCGGCTGGCGGCACGGAGATGCGCGTGCAGAGACCTCTTGCTCGGGACGATGGGACCGGTTCAATATTTGGCTAACGGGTGAAAGGTAGTCGCGTACGGCGTCCGTGATGGTTGATGTAGGCAACGTCGAGTACGGCCGTACGTGACGGGTTGTTCGGGTAACCCTGCAGGTGTAAATCGATTATAATCGCCGTCCCTCGCGGTCAGTGAGTACCACTTGTTCACTGTACCGTGACGTAGAAAGAACAGGCTAGTTGCATGTTAAAATGTTGCTGATTGAAAGCTGGATAGTGATTGTTAATGATATGCTGTAGCTTAGAGCTAATTAAAGTTCTTTTCAACTTTGGGCAAAGTACATGAGAGAAATGCGTTTCTTGTTTGATTGCGGCTCTCTCATGTGCCTTAGCGTAAGGTTCTCCACAACCTTCTGCTAAAACTTGAAAGTAAGGTTCTACTAATTAGGCGAGTCCTTGCAAATGATTTTTACCTCATGCAACCCATTACCCTCATGTAGAAGTTCCATGTTTAGGTGAGACGGGTCAGACTTGCTGAGCCTTCGTGCTCACTGCTTGTGTTTGAAGCTTTTGCAGGGTTCTATGAGGAAGGGACTCCCGAAGAGGAGACGGAACCCCAGGAGGGGAACCCCGTCGAGTGGGAGTCGTGCACGCCGCAGAGTTAGTGTGCGTGTGTGCTAGCACGGACACGTTCGAGGGCTGAACGTGCACTTGATGCTTAGTCTACGCCCGCGAGTGTAGACTAAACTTATTTTGATGTAAACATGTTCATAAACTTGTTTATGTAATAAAATTTCCGCTTCCGCTTTGTACCTTTGACGTGTGTTATACGGTGCTGTGCAACGCAGCACCCCTCAGCGTGATCCTGGCTCGACAGGACCAATGGGGTCGTGTCAAATATCATGCTCAAACCCTAAACTAGATGCGATGATGCACATGCATGCTATCCTATGATTAGTTTTATTAGATTGATGTGCTCTTGCATGGCTTGCATGGTCAGGGGTGTTCGGATCAAAGGTGGACGTGGCGATGATCTTGTCTTTTAGATCAAACTGATCATCAAGTGATCTTCCCACGAAAACGCTTCTGTTCGAAAGGAATCGAAGAACAGATGCAAAGAGATGAACACAGTGATGTCGTAAGGTGGTATTGAAGTCCTACCTCACGCTCTTCTTGTCTTCGGGGTCCTCCTCAGACCGCTTGGTTCTCCTCCGAGGATCTCCCTTGTTGTGCTTCAGCGATGTTTCGCTCGGCGAGTTAGGGCTAGGGCTCCAAGTCGTCGGCTCAGGATTTGAAAGAGAAGCTCGTGGTTCCGGCCAGAGGTTTTGGGCTCTATTTATAATCGGGAAGAGAAGAGTCCTAATCTGATTGGATCCCGAATAAGAGTCTCATTCAGATCTTTGTTAGATCCTGACGTCTTATCTTCGGTAACCATCGTGGGGTTTAGATCGGTTTCCGTTGCGCACCGGTATCTTTACACGTAAGAACCGCTTCAGACTCGTTACCTCCGCGGTGATGAGCTCCGGAAGCTCCACGTGTCCTTCGGAGCCTGGTATCTTTTCTCCCACAGAGACGAGCTCCGGTTGTGCCCCGTGTCACGAGCGAGACCTCCCTCTTCTTTGGAGGTGAGCTCTACGCACGCCACGTGTTGGCGCCGGTCTTCCTCTTCTTCTTTCCTCAGGGACATGCCCTGCGGTCAACACGTGTTTAGCTGCGACGGACCTTCCGGTGATAAGCTCCGGTGGCGACACGTATTCGATAGATCCGGACTTCTCTGAGATGAGCTCCGGGGTTGACACGTATCCCCCGCGAATGGTCCTCTGATTTCCGCAAGGACTAGCTCTGAGGATGACACGTGTCCTATAAAAATGCCTTTGCTTCTTCCGCAGCGGCTAGCTCCGCGGTAGCACGTGTCCCATCGGGTCGGACCTCTTTCCAATTGCGGAGGTGACCCCCGAGCTTGCCACGTAGCTAGTTTAGCGGCGGACCTCTCCCAATTTCTCGGGGATGAGCTCTGAACACGCCACGTCGTCTGCTGGCCGTGGAAGTTGCCTTCGGTGCTCTCGGAGAGCTTTATTGGCTATCCTTTTGGTACTTGTCTCTATTTCTACTTTTCTTAAAATGTTTTTCTTCTTCATAAAACATGAACATATGCTGACACCCGAGGTGAGGGTGTCACATCAGGCCTACGGGAGGTGGGTGGGCCCACGGAGGCTGCCGGGAGCTGATACTCGAAGGCTCCCAAGCCGCCTTGGACCTCCGGGAGGTCCCGTTTATTTCCCGGGAGCTCCGGGAGGTCCCGTTGGACTTCCGGGAGGTTCCGTTGGACCTCCGGGGGGTCCCGTTGCACCTCCGGGAGGTCCTCCTGGTCCTCCGGGAGGTTGTCATGGAGGTCCGGGGATCCGTGTTGGACCTCCGGGGGGTTGTCTTGGAGATCCGGGGGGTCGTCTTGGACCTCCGGGGTTTCCTGGTGTCTGTCTCCTGCTACCGGAGCAGGCTGTGGGGAAGGTCCGGCCACTCTGCGATGAGGACCATACTCACCACTTCAGCTGTCGCCGCGATGTAGAGCAACAGATGCTCTTCGGGCTCGGGGGCTACCATTATGGGTAGGGTCATCAGGAGTCGCTTCAGCTCCTGGAAACCTTCTTCTGCTTCGTTGGTCCAAGCAAATGGGCCGGACTTGCGCAGGAGCTTAAAGAAGTGGAGCGCTCGCTCTGCTAACCTCGGTATAAACCGACTCAGCGCGGCTAGGCATCCCGTGAGTTTCTGGACTTCTTTGATGCGGGCGGGGGGCCGCATCAAGTCGATGGCCTTGATCTTCTCTGGGTTAGCCTCAATTCCTCGGTGTGAGACTAGGAATCCTAAGAGTTTTCCAGAGGATACGCCGAACACACACTTGTCGGGGTTCAGCTTGGTGCGCGTAGAGCGCAGTTTGTCGAAGACTAAGGCCAGGTTATCTAGTAGGGATGAACTCTGCCTGACCTTAACAACGATGTCATCGACATACACCTCAACTAAGTCTCTTATCAACTCCCCGAAGGTTTTGTGCATTGCACGTACAAAGGTAGGGAGAGCGTTCTTTAGGCCATAAGGCATAGAGACATAACAGTACAGACCGTCTACTGTGATGAAGGAGGTGTGCTCTTCATCTTCTCTAGACATAGGGATCTGATGGAATCCCGAGTAGGCGTCTAGGAAGCACAGCGTATCGCAGCCTGATGTCGAGTCTACTATTTGATCTATTCTAGGGAGAGGGAATGGATCTTTGGGACATGCCTTATTGAGACTGGTGTAGTCGATGCACATCCGGAGCTTCCCACCGGCCTTCGGGACAACAACAGGGTTCACCAACCACCGGGGGTGGTGGACTTCCCGTATGAAGCCAGCGTCCAGCAGCTTCTTGATTTCTTCGCGGATGAAGTTTTGCTGCTCGATGGACTGCTTGCGGGGCTTCTGTTGGACTGGCCGGGCGTCGGGGAAGACCTTTAAGTGGTGCTCGATCACCTCCCTAGGGATCCCCGCCATCTGCGACGGCTGCCATGCAAACACGTCGACGTTGTGCCGGAGGAAGGTGACGAGTGCGCCTTCCTATTTGCTATCCAGGCCCCCGGCTACCTGGGTGGTCTGGTGTGGCACCCTCGCCTCGGGTGTCAGCATATGTTCATGTTCTATGAAGAGAAAACATTTTAATAAAAAATAGGAACAGAGAGAATTATCAAAAGAATAGCCAATAAAGCCCCCCCCCCCGAGAGCGCCGAAGACAACTTACCGCGGCCGCTGGCCACGTGGCGTGATCGGAGCTCGTCCCTGCGAAGTGAAGAGAGGTCTGTCGCTAAAAGATCTACGTGGCACGTTCGGGGCTCGTCGCCACAAAGGGGAGAGGTCCGATCCTGTGGGACACGTGTTGCCCACGGTGCTAGCCTCTGCAGAGGAAGCAAAGGCATTTCCGCAAGACACGTGTCATCCTCGGAGCTAGTCCTCACGAAAATCAGAGGACCAGTCGCGCGGGGTACGTGTCGATCTCGGAGCCCATCTCAGAGAAGTCCGGATCTATCGAACACGTGTCACCACCGGAGCTTATCTCTGGGAGGTCTGTCGTTGCTGGACACGTGTCAACCTCGGGGCATGTTCCTGAGGAAGGAAGAGAGGGAAGACCGGCGCCAACACGTGGCGTGCGCGGAGCTCACCTCCAAAGAAGGGGAGGTCTCGCTCGTGACACGCGGCACAACCGGAGCTCGTCTCTGCGGACGAGGAGATACCAGGCCCCGGAGGACACGTGGAGCTTCCGGAGCTCATCATCACGGAGGTAACGAGTTCTGGAGCGGGTTTTACGCGTAAAAGATACCGGTACGCAACAGAAACCGATCTAAATTCCACGATGTTACTAAAGATAAGATGTTAGGATCCAACAAAGATCTGAATAAGACTCTTATTCGAGATATAATCAGATTAGGACTCTTCTCTTCCCGATTATAAATAGAACCCAAAACCTCTGGACGAAACCACAAACTTCTCTTTCGACTCCTGAGCCGACAACTTAGAACCCTAGCCCTAACTCGCCGAGCAAACCATCGCTGAAGCGCAACAAGGGAGATCATCGAAGAAGAACCGAGCGGTCTGAGGAGGACCTCGAAGAACGTGAGGTAGGACTTCAATATCATTGTGTTCATCTCTTTGCATCTGTTCTTCAATTCCTTTCGAACAGAAGCCTTCTCGTAGGCAGATCACTTGATGATCAGTTTGATCTAAATACAAGATCATCGCCACGTCCACCTTTGATCCGAACACCCCTGTCTTTACAAGGCCATGCAAGAACACGTACAGATCAATCTAATAAAACTAATCATGAGATAGCATGCATATGCATCATTACATCTAGTTTAAGGTTTGTGCATAAATATTGATTGCTGTGAATCCTGTATGCACGTGATCCTACCTAGCAGGACAAGCTCAGGGAGCTGTCTACGATGAACTGCAGCAACCAGGTTTTGAGATCCAAGAACAACCGGAACCGTAAGAACAAGGCAAGTGCCCCTTGACCATATTGATCCTATGTTTGGATAAAACTATTTTGTTTTCCAAAAAGGGTGTGTGATGAGTCAAACATGATGGGAAACCTCTTTTTAGGAGTTTACTAGTATTGGTTAAACCACCCTTGTCGCCTGGAAAGTTTATGAGTCGGGTATGGTTTTTGCTTTATGCTTCGCTGAGTCTATGGGATTGGGGAGCGAGATAGATTTGTCTAGCTAACTGCACTCGTAATGATAATGAGAAACTGATGATGTTAATGAAAATGGATCAGAGGGAGATCTAGGCAAGCCTGGGTTTGTGAATGAGGTAGCATGAGATGGTGGTTTTACTTGCCGTAGATCTAAGGACCGGTTCATGCATGCAAATGCCAGGATAACAGTGCCACCACAAGGACAAGTATGGGTGCGGCTTAGCTGAGTAATTAGGTAAGTTGCTAGAGTGTTATGGACTGTGGAAGGCACGGGGAATGGGAGTCGAGTGAGGACTGCCCTTGGAACTGCATGGCACAAGAGGGGGCCCGTGGGTGGGAGAATTGGAGATTCTAGCCTGCCGGTGAAACCTCATTGAGTCCATACATCAGTAACCCCTTTGTAAAGGCTATTTTGTGATCTCTTGACCATACACCGACGGATGTGTACTGGTATAATGGAGGTTCTGCAGTCACCGACGGGTGACGAAATCACAAACTTGTGGGTAAAGAGGTGCACACTCTGCAGAGTCTAAAAACTATCATGATAGCCGAGCTTACGGTCACGAGCACCTGGCTAAACTGCCATGATTAGTTGGGATGGTTATAGGGAAGGTTCTTGGTTATTGATTTGGTTAAGGTTTAGTTGTTGGGACTGTTGAGTCTGGGTGATGAGATGGTTGCATGACTGTTGGGACATGACATGAGATTGGTCTCGGTGTGAGACGAGGTTGAATTACGAGGTGAGATGGTAGCGAATACGAGGAGGTATTCGTGAGTATGAATAAATGATTGGTTAATGTTCGGATGGAATACGGGAAGTGATGGAGGTATGTTGGTAATTTAATACATGTTGGGATTATACCTAAAGATAAGTTGCTGTTTTATCATGGTTTTACAAATCTGCTTTTCTGCAAATAAGCCTTTTATACCTACCTTGTTTATGAGCTGCATATCATGTGTTTTCCCGCACTTGCTGAGTACATCATTGTACTCAAACTTGAATTATTATTTCGTCATCAACAGCAAGAGAAGGCTATTATGAAGACCAAGTGGAGCATTATGGCGTGTGATCTGTTCTCAACCTTGCCTGTGGAAGGAGTAGAGATGGAGCCACTTCTGCTTAGTTTTGCTTCCGCATTAGTTTTTGCTTCCGCATTAAAATAAGACTTCTGCTGCATAGAAATAAGACTTCCGCTGTAAGCATGAGTCCAAGACTCATGAGACGTTGTAATAAACTCTGTTATTCGTGGTTATATATATTATGAATTCAGTTTGTGAAATATATGTATATGTGTGATGAACATCCTGGGCACACATATGCATTAGTTCTTGGTTCCGTGGTTTTCCATAGAATTGAGGGCGTCACAGATTGGTATCAGAGCCACGGGTTGACAGTAGGTTACACGGCTAGATAGAAACCTTAGATTGATATTAGAGCCACAGGTTAACAGCAAGTTACACCCCTAAATAGAAGTCACAGGTAGCTAAGCCACGCTGACCAAAGGAAGCATCCTAGGGTGAATAGCTTAGATTGGCCTTGAAACCACCTTGGTATAGGAAACCATCCTTGAATAGGAGCTGTATGAGTCCTTGCAATGATTCGGTGTGATTATGTGCTTAATGTGAGTTGTGGGACGTCTCAAAAACGTTGTCCATATCCATACGTAAGAAGAAAGAGGTGTGAAATGCTTCGGCACTTGATCACATCCTCATATGGGCTAATATATATAGTCTAACTCACCTTGATGCATATAGTTGAAGGGACCTACCTAACCTTCTAACCTTCTATTCTATTTCGTTCTCTCTCACAGATGGTGAGAGGAAACGCCAGCCGAAGGAACGTCCAGGAGGATGACCACGAGGGAGTTCCTGTTAACCCCGGAGCTGGTGAAAACCATCTGGAAAGGTTGATGGCCATGCAAAACCAGCTTATGCAAACCATGATCCAAACTTTGGGTCAGTTGCAGGCCAACCAAAACCCCGTTCCGGCACCACCGCCACCACCACCGCCAGCTCATAACAGGTTGAGAGAGTTCATGAGGACTCGACCACCCACCTTTGCTCAAGCAAGCGATCCAATGGAGGCCGATGATTGGTTGAAATCCATGGAGAAGAAGCTCGCCATTGTTCAGTGCAACGACCGAGAGAAGGTTCTCTTCGCATCGCACCAACTTACGGGAGCCGCTGCTGACTGGTGGGATGCCTTGAGCAACGCCCATGCCAACCCGGAGACAATCACTTGGACTGAGTTCAAGGAAAGTTTCCGCTCTCACTACATCCCTGCTGGTGTAATGATGCTCAAGAGGCAGGAGTTTGAAGGTCTCCGCCAAGGACAGAAGAGTGTGAACGAGTATCTCAACAAGTCAATACAACTGTCCCGGTACGCCCCCGAAGATGTCAACTCAGACAAAAGGAAGCAGTACCTGTTAATGAGAGGGTTGAACAATGAGATCTAGGTTCAGCTCCTCAACAATGACTACGTAAGCTTCCAGAAGCTAGTTGATAAGGCTATTGTGGTTGAAAACAAGATCCGAGAGATCGAGCGAGAGTGCAAGAGGAAGTTGCCATACCAGCCCCAAGGGAGCAACGTACGACCTAGGTACATGCCCCCTGCACCGCAGTATGGACCGACCACTCCTGCGTACCGCCCTGGTCAGCCACCACAGCAACAATTCGTTGCACCGGCACCTCGTGTGCCCATGCCTCCAGTGCCCCGACCCAACAATGGTGCTCCTGTTCAAAACCCCCGCCCCAACGTACCTGCTGCCATAGGCAACAGGGCATGCTTTGCATGTGGGGGAGTAGGCCACTTCGCTAACCAATGCCCGAGGAGAGGCCCTGGACAGCAAGGTAACGTTCCCAAGCAGAACCAGCAACCAAACGGAGGGGACAACCAAGGGAAACGTGGACCGCAGAACTATGCTCGTGGCCACGTAAACCATGTCACTGCTGAGGAAGCACAACAGGCTGAGGACGTCGCAATTGGTATGTTGTAAAAGTCCCAAAACTTGTGAATAGAAAACTTAAGCTATGAATAAAGTTGAGTTTATATGCAAGAAATGGGACTTACAAAAACTTTTGTTTACCCATGAAAGTGTTGGCATGAGCAATAAAAACTTTGAATTCAGTTTGAATTAAGAGGGTCACTCCCAAAAGAGGAGGGGCCATCTCCAAAAAGAAAAATGCAAACTGATGTTTATAAAAGTTGTATTTGCAATAATCAACTCATAGATCAGAGGGCATATTCAAACTCCCAAGGTTCAAATTGTAGAGGGGGCAAATTTGGAGCAAATTTGGAGGTGCTTTGATATGAATATCAAAGGGACTTGTGAATTCCATCCAAATTTGAATTTAAATTTGAAACTGAGGCACGACTTGTCAAATTACCAATTGGCTTGTGAATTTTGAGCTCCATATGAGTGAAGTTTGCAATGTGCCAAAAAAAATCTGGAGATATTTGAGCAAGAAACTTGGTGGGGCCCAATTGTCATAGAAGAGGAGGGAAAAACTTAGCACATAAGTCTTTGCTCTTGGGTTAGACCGAGCTCCCGGCGCCACCGAGGCGGCAGCCACCGCCACCTCCTGCTCGAGCTGCCCCCCCCCCCCCACGCGCGGGCGCCAGAGGAGGTTCATCCGGCGCTTATCCCTCAAGCAAACACGAAGCCTCTCACTCGTACCGTGGCCTCCTTTTGCTTCCGCGCCCGAAAAACAACCGCCGGCGACGCCTCCGTTTCCCTCGGTTGTCCACCAGCTCGCGCCCTCTTCTGCTCGAGCCGTCCACACAAAAAGGGAGCGCAATCGAGTGGACAAGATCCTCCACAGCTCGGCCCCGTCGTTCCTGGCTCGTGGGGCGCCCAAATCAACGATCAACGTGAGGTACTAACGCTCACCGGCGAAAGGGCAACTCGGGTCACCGTGGACAGCTCATACCGAGGCTTTTCACGGCCGAGCAAGCACCCTCCGAGACGCGCCGGGACGCCACGCTGCTCTCCCCCGAGTTTCAGCCCAAGCCGTGCAACGTAGCTTGGGAATTTCAAGTTTTTCCCTCGGACGAGGAAAACCTACCCGTGGGTAAGAACTGTTGAAATTAACGCTTAATTCTCGGTTAAAGTTGTTCATTTTGCGCACACCAGAGCTAGAGAGGATAGGGAACCTTTTTCCTCCACAACCCTAGCTAGAAACACCGTGGTTACAGCTAATTTTGAGCTTTTCGGTCGGCGGCGATGGCGGGAACGTACGGGCGCACGGTGACAACCGATTTGCCGTCGTTTCCGAGCCAGGTTGAGGCCACGCCGAGCTTGCCTGACCTCCACTGAAGCTTTAGAGCGGATCTGCTGAGCTTTTAGCGGGCTAGTGTGCTCGGGCGACGGTGCCGATCATCACCGAAGGCCGCGGCTCGTCGCCGGCCTACTTCCGGCCACCGGCAGCCCGAGCCAACCCCGTAGACATGTTCCCTGACCCTGAAAACCCCCAGGCGGCGAGTACCGAGCCGGGAGACGGCCGGGAAGCCGACTCCGGCGAGCTCCGACGAGTCTCCGGCGAGGGGGCGGCGCGGGAAAAAGGGGACGGGCCGAGGTTGAAGACGACCGGCCGGTCCCACCTGTCAGCGGCGATATTTTAAATCTTCGATCCGCTGCGGCCCCGGGATCCAGTGTGGTGACGCGGGAAGTAGTCTGTGGCCCCGTGTGGCGTGATTCCAGCGGCTAACACGTGTAGGGTGGACCCACAGGCAGAGTTTGAACTTTTCCCGAATTAATTTGAATTCCAGATTTGGTTCAAACTTTGGATCTGCATAACTTTTTCTAGGAAGCTCCAAAATTATTGATTCAAATTGGGTTGGATTCAGGATGAAGAGCTCTATTCAAATGTACAACACAATTGCATGAAAACCAAAAGGAAATTCTGGAAAATTCTTTAAATCTTTTCAGAAAGAGAATTTTAGAGGGAGTTTGGTTCATCCAAAATTCCCCAAACTTTACCAGGATATTCTTCAGGATATTAGGAGACACCTGTAAAAGTTTCAGCTCATTTGGAGTTGATTTAGTTAGGGTAATTCTAACTTCAATTTTCTGTATTCCAATAAATACAGGAACATTTTCAGAGAATTTCCAAAACTTGGAAATTCAGTTCTAGCCATTCCTAAATCCTAGGAAAATTCAGGCATACTCTCTGAGCTATGCAGAAAATTATAGTTCACTTGAATTTGCATGAAAGTGCAAATTTAATCAGAATTAATTCCTTTTTGCTTAAATGCTTAGGGAATTGTTCTGGGAGATCCACTTAGTGAAATGTTCTGAGTTTTGGTCCAGAGGACTTTCTGGTGACAAGGAACTCCCAAGAAAATTCCAAGCTCCATTGGAGCCCTGGATCATTAGTGTTCTGTTAAACCATTAGTTGATCCCCCACCCAAGTGATGAACCTCACTTCTCACTTGATGATAGTGGTCAAACACACACTTAAACCACCACCCCAGTGTCATTTTAAATTCTTAAACAAAGTTCCAGTTTCAAACTTGTCTTTAGCATTGTTAGCAAAAGTTTTATAATTGAACATGTATGCATATTCCTAACGTGTAGTGATTAAACGTGGAAAGTGAAGAAGGAGGAGGTGAACTTGGATCAAGGAACAAGAAGGGCAGGAGTGAACTTCAATACATCAGAAACTGACTTTCTCTCAACTGACTTTAGTCACCTGCAAAACCAAGGCAAGCCCCGGTTTGCACTTAAGTTGTTTTTAAAGTTTTCCCTTTGTTCACTACATTTTGTCAAGGTTTGTATGTGCATTAGGTCAAGGATGTTGATACTCCACTTGCATAACCAAACATGAACCCTGAGGTCAAGGGTAGCATTATGTCGTCGCTGTAGAATAAGGCCATGCTAAATAGTCTAGGGCATCCGGTAGAATAAGAGTAGTTGGAATCTACTCGCGAGCTATAGTTCAGAAGATCATAAGTGTGGTTGGGATAGGAAGCAAACTAAAGTTTACATTTCTAAAGATGAGACCGGGCAGAGGGGTTAGGCTGCGACAAGACGAGGTCTTGGTCGAGTAGCTCTGCCTGTGTCGGTTAAGGACCGATGCGTATGCTGCGTCCAGGAGCAAGTATTGAGTTGTGTACCGGATGCTTACTGATATATGGGAACCAGGAAACCGATGTACCAGGTTCACTGGATTGTAGAGGCATACCACATCGTCTCGTTAGACCTATGAGCCCGAGACGGCACGACCGGTTCTACAGTTTAGTGTCCTGAGAAAGGTTGCCACATACGACGTAATGAAGGACGCCAGAGTTGGGTCTTCAGAGGCAGGCGTATGTGTCGAGTTATCCGGGTAGTGTTTGATTCGAATCACCGTCCCTCGCGGTTATTGAGTACCGCTTGCTCCCATGTTGTGACGTAGTTAATCAACTTGTATGGAAACAGTTTGCAAAAGTATAATTGCTGCTATGATGATGTTAAGTTGCATGAAAACCATGTTTGAAGTAGAGATAGAGCTAACTAAAGTTATTTTCTACCTTGGGGCAAGTAACATTGGAATGAAGCGTTTCTTGTTTGATTGTGGAGTTCCAATGTTGCTGATCGCAAGGTCATTATTAATATGGCTAAAATTTGAAAGTTAAGGATGAACTCGTAGGCGAGTCTTTTCGCAAATGACAGGTTTAGGTCTTAGGTTACTTTCATCTAGAGTTTCATGTCTTAGGAGAGACGGTTAAGTCTTGCTGAGCCTTTGTGCTCACTCTTGCTATATAAGTGGTTTTGCAGGTAAACCTCGACGCTATAAAGAGGGTTGTCCGGTGAGACTCGGAAACTTCCAAGTCATGTCACACTTGGAGAACCTAGCCGCTGCCTTGTCTTCGTGTTGCTAGCGAGAGGAGTCCGCGGGCTGGACCTCTTCTCGGTGCTTCATAGTTATTCAACGTGAGCTGGTTATAGACTTCCGCTGTAGCTAATTTGTGTAAATTATTTACAAAGAATAATTGTAACCTTCTGCTTTTGATTTATGTAATACTGTGTTCCTTATATGTGTGCTGTTGGGTGCCGCATAACACGGCACCACCCAATGCGATTCCTCGGGCAAGGCGGCACGACCCCGTGATCGGGACCGGGCCTCCTCAGCGTGGTATCAGAGCCGCATTGGTAATAGCGCACAGAATAAGGATCGTATTACGACAAAAACTTAGGATACGGTGAGGAAACGACATTAGGCCCACATAAGGACTATAGTAGTATAGTTACTTAAAGTGGCAAGACTAACATATGTGTTTTAATTCTGAATTTTCATTATGTAACGACGCACCTACGTTTTGGTAAGCATGGTAAGGAACGCCACCGAAAGCGGTTCAATTTCGGTTAGCTCCCCTGACGAGGAACGTGGTTCAGGGAAAGGTCTCACAGCTTGGTGTGAGACGTCAATATGAAACTCTTGGACTCTCCATGTTCCTGAGTTCATATGAAACGCTGATCCCTAGCGTGCATTAGGCAAGTAAGTGGAGACCCCATCGCGTGGTCAGTAACGCGATAGTGTGTTCGTCTGGAAATAGCCCAGGAGGACATATGCAGCGCTTGCCATCGACGTGCCCTGCCGGGCAGTAGGTGGTATCCGTTGGGTTGATAACATTCCCAACCGTGACGACCCGTTCATGACATACTCGGGTTCCCCGTCGTGTGGTGTTGAAACACGATCACGTGCCTTGAGACGTGACTTAACTCAAGGATGGCCATATGACAATGATACGGGCGTTTGTATTTAATTTCAAATATGGAACTGCCTGAAATGAAATAACCTTTGAGTGCACCACTATTGAGTGATCTTCTGCAGGTACTAACCACGTACGTATCCCGTGTAGTACACGTGTGCGAGAGACCGTCTTAGTGCCACTGATAATACGTATATGCCGGTATGATCTGGCGTAGGATTTTCTTTGGTGAGGCTACGTAGTACCGACATGATTCTTACGGTGCATCGACACCGTACTAAACATATAATCCTCTCCCCTGTGAAGAAATGATTCATGGACTAACTTGCAACTAAAAATGGAAGTTTGAAACAAATATTAGTTACTAAACTCTTATTTTGAGCTAAGACTCAAATGAGAGTATAACTAGGTGACAAAGTTTTCAAAAACAGAGTGCTTCGTTTCCGGCAGGAATTCTTGCTGGACTTTGACAGAGCATAACTCTGAGTAGCTTTAACCAATTAAAGTGTATGATACAGTTCCGGAAATATCCTTAAGTGCTCTACATCCTCTTTGTAGACCTCCAGAGCAAAATCACACTTTAAGTTGGTGAAAAGTCCAGTTGAAGGCAAACTGTTCAGAACCAGGACAGTAGCAAAAAAAAAACCTCTCTGGACCTTTCTGTTTTTAAGCCATAACTTCCTGTAGAAAAATCTTTAAGAAGCCTATAAGTACTCTTTGGAAAGATACTGAAGTTTACTAAAACTTTGGTGTTGAACTCAAGTCAAGAATCTGTTGATAAATTGAGTAAAATTTGGAGTTTGTGTGA
Source organism: Neostapfia colusana (assembly GCA_030760725.1). NCBI lineage: Eukaryota > Viridiplantae > Streptophyta > Magnoliopsida > Poales > Poaceae > Neostapfia > Neostapfia colusana. Next base: position 21,042,044 of record JASWHV010000017.1, on the reverse strand, counting down.
GCTGGTCAGGGTAGTCCCCCTGATTAGCTTAGCGTACATAAGATTTGTTTAAACATTGTCGAAGTGTTCGGTCAACACTTCCCCAGGGCCTGCACTGGGCAGCCCGCGGAGGTTCTTTTTTCGGTGGGGCTAGTCCCTTGCGGAGAGCTTGCGCGGATGGACGAGTTAGTAAGAGCTTGACGCGGTGAGTTTTACGTGGTTCAGGCCGCCGGAGCGTAAAACCCTACGTCCACGGCGAGCTATGGAGCTCGCTGTATTGCTTGCTGCTCAGGGCCGGAGTCCTGAGCTTGGGGGTGAGTTATAGCTTGGGAGTGTATGGCTAGCGTATGAGTTGCAAAGTGCAAACCCTTGCTATCGTCGCCTACCCGAGCCTTTTATAGTCCAAGGCTCGGGCGGCTTACAAGGGGAGCCGTGACCCGACAGGTGGTCCCGGGAAGATTTTCTATTATCTACCGTATCTGCCGTTATGCCGGTAGTTGTCTCTGGTTGAAGGCTTCTGAGTCTTCATCTTGCCGCCCTGCCCATGCCGCATGCTAGTCGTAGTGGTTGATGACGGCGCAGGTGTCACACCCGGTTTTTCCGAAGAACAACCAAGTGAATATCACATCTATGCCAGGATCATTTTCTCATACATGTGATGACAAATAGTGAAGCATCATTTATTACAAGCCAGGTGTCGAATATAAATAAGTCTTACATCGCAAATGTCTCAATGGACACTAATGCTTCATCACAAGTAAATAAACTAGCAGCGGAATATTATTCTTTAGGGCTCCATCACAGGCGTTGCCCAGGGGTCTTCATGAACCTAGAAACCTTCCTCGGGTCCAAAATCTTGGTCATTATACACCACCTCATTATCTTGACCTGAGCAGCAATATAAACCAACAAATATGCAAGGTTGAGTACCAATGGTACTCAGCAAGTGTGGGAAAATTATATCATGCATGGCTAGAACAAGGAGAGGTTAAACTCATGGTTAAAGCACTACGCAATTAATACCTATCACCTTAGCTTATTAAGCACCTACATTTCTACACAGGTGAAATGGTCCCAATCTCCCATCCCATCATTGTAATCCAATAACCATCATTACCAATGTTAAGCTCCCCGCTTAACTTCCAAAACCATCAATCCTCTAATCATGAATAAGTCCAGGCCTCTCTTAACCGTGAGCACGGCTGTCAAGACAGTTTTGACTCTGCAGAGTTTGTACCACTGTACCCACAAGTAGTGATTTCATCCCCCGTTGCCGGGTGGACTAAAAGAACCTCCATTATGCCAGTGGCTACGATCCACATTCACACTTCCCAGGTGTGCGGCCAGGAGATCACTACGAAGCCTTTACAAAGGGATTCCCGACGAGCGTGGGTCCACTGAGGTTTCACCCCTAACAGCATACAAGAGGCTCCAACCCCGCTGCAGTGGCCCCCTCTTGAGCCTTGCGGTTCATATGGTAGTCCAGCTGACACCTATTCCCCGCACCATCCAACACACCCATACTACGCCGGGGATACACCTAATTAATTGCCAAGCTGCCCCATCTCAGCATGTGGTTGGCACTGTAAAGCCAGGTTACATGCTCCATGAACCGGTCCTTAGGATCCAGGCAAGTACTAAACACAAACCCAAGTCTCGTGCACCCAGCACACAACCAAAACATCCAACTTGCCTTGATCCCTACCTCTACATAACTCACAATGTCTCATTCAAGAGTATGGTAATATAAACTGATGATCTCATATCCCAAATATCCCATTCTAAGCATGGCTAAGCATATGCATGTGTATAAATGACATGACAAAATAAATCCCAACCCAAGCTTCAAGGAAACAAGGTAATGCAATTCTAGGGAAACTTCCTAGCATGGGTTTCATATTTAACTTGACAATGCAAATAATTCTATCTACAAATCCTAGCATAGGATTAAAGTGGTCAAGGACACTTGCCTCCTTCTTGCTGCTCTTGAAATGGGTATTCCTGCTCTTGGAATTGAATAACTTGTTGTTGAACAGGTTCTACTTCATACCATCACACATACAAAAGAAAAACAACAATCCATAAGACATAATTCACACTTACACTTCATACAACCCACACATTCACATTTATGAAATTCATTCACCATTATATGTGTTGTGGTTACTTTATGTGTGTTAAGTTGTGGCTTGCATGCACTTTTAACCATGTATATATGATTCCTACTTTTGTGTCCACATTTATACTTGCATACAATGTGCCTTCACAATTTCTATCAACCCTAAACTGAATTCTTTGTATTTTAGAAACTCCATTTATCATTTACTAGTTGCTATATTTTCAGATTTATATTCCTATGCATAATTGTGTATTTTATTATTAAATTAGTAATACACATCACCTAAACAGATTAGGTTCTGGTCCTAAATAATTTAAAATCATATTTTGACCATGGCTTATGATGTATACTATTTCATAATTATTTTCCCTATTTTTCTATAACTATTCTTTACTTAAAAATGTGTCCCTATACTAATAAATGTGAATAATAGATGAAACAGATTTATTTCAGCCCAAAAATATACTTTTATCTCACTCCAAAATTTTCTAAGTACTGAGAAAGTTTGTAATTAATTTTGACAATTATGTTTGTCCCCTTTTAATTTTTAAACACTAGTTACATATTCAATTTTCTAAATTAAATAGTAAACAAGGACAAGATAATGAATTCACCCCACTACAGGGTCTATAATATTATTTTCATACTTTCCAGGGGTCTATCTACACTTATCAGAGGTGTTTTTCTTAATTTCTATTAAGTCCAGGGGTTAAAACTGATTTTTAAATGGATTTACGTGATTTTCTGGAGTTCCAGGGGCTAGATCTGAAGTTTCCGGGGCTAGCTCTCAATTCCAAAGAACCCCAGGGGGTAGCACGTAAGAACTCCAGTCTTTATAACGCGGGGTCGACGTGGACCATCCGATTTTAAACCGACGGCTGAGATTATAAGATTGAACCGGTACGCGGGGTTTTAAAGTCTACCGTGCGATTTAAAATAAACGGCGCACATGCGGCCACGTCGCTCTGATCGAGCGCGGGCGGCGCTGCCGGCGGCACACGGCGGCGGGAAGCGGCGATCTCGCCGGAAAGTTTCGGATCTTCAAGAATTCTGCCTAGAACTGTGATCTTATGGCCTAGATCGGTAGAGGGGAGGTCAGGGATCTCACCTCGGGGATTTTCTCGAGCTCGGGGGTCCTGGAAAGTGATCGGCGGTGAGGTCCGAGGCAAAACCACGGCGAAGCTCGACGGCGCTGGATTTACACCGTAAGTCTTCGGGTTTTCTGCACCTGCAAAGTTCCCCGGAGGCGGTGGATCAAGACCAGCGAGTTAGATCAGAGTTTCCGAGCTTAGATCGGCCAGAATTCACCGGCGAAGTCTCGGTGCTCACCGGAGTGAAAATCGGCGATCGCGTGGGAAAAACTGATCGGATCGGGAGTTTTTATAGCCGGGGGAGGGCGGTGGGTCAGTTGTGATCGAGTTGGATTCTTCTGGGACCAGAATTCGGCTGAGGGACGCGGTTTTTCGATCGGTTAAGATCGCGCGCGCTCGGGGGGAAAAGTCCGGGGTCGCGGGGTTAGGGATGACATGTGGGTCCCACCCGTCTGTGAGAGGCAGCGCGGCGCGCGCGGGGGAGGGCTGGCGCGGGGGTAGCTGGGCCGGCTGGCGGTTTCGGCCCACTGGCCAGTTTTTTCCCGTTTTCCTTTTTCTTTTTCCATTTCTTTTCTGTTTTGAGTATAATTTGAATTCCAGTTTGAATTTGAATTTTTGCAAAACATGCAACACGTCCAAAAATTTTTAAATTCCCCCCTGAACATGGTTTTGGGTTTTGAATCAAAATTTGGGGTGTTACAGCTCTACCCCCCTTAAAAGAAATCTCGTCCTCGAGATTGGTGTTTCTAAGAAAACAATTCCGGAAATTGTGCCTTGAGTTCATCTTCCCGTTACCAGGTAGCTTCCTCTTCTCAGTGATGCTTCCACTGCACCTTGCACATCCGGATTCTTTTATTTCTGGTGAGGCGTTCCATTGTCTCCAAAATCTTGCATGGTTGCTCGGCATAAGACAAATCTTCAGCTTCATCCACTTCATTCATGGGTAACACCTCTTCAGGCGTCCTCAGGCATTTCTTGAGTTGTGACACATGGAACACATCGTGCACGTCCGATAGATGAACCGGTAACTCTAGTTGGTACGCCACTTCGCCTTTTCTTTCCAAAACTTGAAAGGGTCCGATGTATCGAGGCGACAACTTCCCTTTCACCTTGAACCGACGAAGTCCTCTTATAGGGGACACCTTGAGATAAACATAGTCTCCCACGTTGAAAACGAGCTCTCTTCTTCGTACATCGGCATAGCTCTTTTGGCGTGTTTGTGCTATCCTCAAGTTGTTGCAAATCTCCCTCACCTTCGCCTCGGCTTCTTGTAGCACTTCTGGACCAAACACTTTACTTTCTCCTGTTTGGTTCCAAAATAGGGGAGTTCTGCACTTCCTTCCATACAAAGCTTCAAACGGTGACATCTTCATACTAGCTTGATAGCTGTTGTTATAGGAAAACTCCGCATACGGTAAGTTCTTGTCCCAACTCCTATTGTTTTTGAGAGCACATGCCCTTAACATATCTTCAAGGATCTGATTGGTTCTCTCCGTCTGCCCGTCAGTTTGGGGATGATAGGCAGAGCTGAAGTTCAGATGGGTTCCCATGGTTTCATGCAACTTTTGCCAAAACCTCGAGGTGAATTGTGTCCCTCGGTCCGACACTATCTTCTTTGGCACTCCATGATAACACACAATCCTTGACATGTACAATTCTGCCAATTTGGATCCGCTGTAGCTTTCTTTCACAGGAATGAAATGAGCTACCTTGGTTAGCCTATCAATAATGACCCATATTGAATCATACCCGGATTGGGTCCTAGGCAATCCCATGACAAAATCCATGCTGATTTCTTCCCACTTCCATTCAGGCACTTTGAGTGGTTGCAATAATCCCACGGGTCGTTGATGTTCTGCTTTCACCAACTGACATGTGTCACATAGGGCAACATGTTCCGCGAAACCTCGCTTCATGCCATACCACCAATACCTGCTTTTGAGGTCCTGGTACATCTTCGTACTCCCAGGATGAATGGAATAGTCGGAATCGTGAGCCTCCTTCAAAATTAATTCACGGATCTCTTTTACTTCTGGCACACAGATCCTTTTCCCGTGCCACACCGTACCTTGTTCATCCTCTCTAAAACCAGGAGCTTTATTTTCCTTGATGAGCTGTCTGATCTCTTGTATCTTCTCATCATTCGTTTGGCCCTCGCGTATGTCTTGCTCGAGTGTGGAGTCCACTTCCATGGCGATGGCTTCACCACTATTTACTAGACATAGATTGAGCCTTATAACCTCGTCCTTCAATTCCGCAGGCATGTCCTTCAAGCTCAACTTATTGACCTGCACTTTCCGACTCAAAGCATCGGCCACGACGTTTGCTTTTCCGGGATGATAGTTGATGCCCACATCAAAGTCATTGATTAGCTCTAACCATCTCCTTTGTCTGAGGTTGAGATCTGGCTGTGTGAATATATACTTCAAACTCTTATGATCCGTATATATCTCTGTCCTCTTCCCCATCAAATAGTGCCGCCAAATTTTCAACACGTGTACCACTGCAGCTAGTTCTAGGTCATGTGTAGGATAGTTCTTCTCGTGCTTCCGAAGCTGCCGGGATGCATATGCCACGACATGTCCTTCTTGCATGAGAACACATCCCAACCAATTTCCAGAGGCATCGCAGTACACTGTGAAATTCTTCTGCATATCTGGCATAACCAACACTGGGGCTGTTGTCAATCTCTTCTTTAACTCCTGAAAGCTCATCTCGCACTGGGGCGTCCAGGTGAATGTGATTCCCGTTTTCAACAGTTTGGTGAGAGGTCTCGAGATCTTGGAGAATCCCTCAATAAACCGTCGATAGTATCCAGCCAATCCCAAAAAGCTTCGAACTTCCCCGACATTTTCAGGGGTTTTCCACTTCTGGATATCCTCGATTTTGGCGGGATCTACGGAGATTCCTCCCTCCGAGATTATATGTCCTAAAAAAAGAACTCTCTTCAGCCAAAACTCACACTTGCTCAACTTGGCATATAGTTGGTGTTCTCTCAACCTCTGCAACACCAAACTTAGATGTTTCTCATGTTCTTCTTCATCTTTGGAGAAGACGAGAATATCATCTATGAAAACCACCACAAATTTGTCCAGATATTCCATGAATACCTTGTTCATGAGATACATGAAATATGCCGGGGCATTGGTTAGCCTGAAAGGCATGACAGTGTATTCATATAGTCCGTAACGAGATACGAAAGCTGTCTTAGAAATATCTGATTGCCTTATCTTGAGTTGGTGGTACCCCGACCTGAGATCAATTTTTGAGAACACACAAGCTCCCCTCAACTGATCGAACAAGTCTTCAATGCGGGGTAATGGGTACTTGTTTTTGATGGTTACCTCATTCAAGGCACGGTAATCCACGCATAACCTTTGGGTTCCATCTTTCTTAGGCACAAATATCACCGGAGCTCCCCATGGTGAGGAACTAGGGCGAACATACCCCTTCTCCGTCAATTCTCTCAAATGGTCCTTGAGCTCTTCTAGCTGCTTGGAGTCCATTCGATAAGGTCTCTTGTATATCGGGGCTGTTCCCGGTACTAGCTCAATTGCGAATTCCACGTCACGGTCGGGAGGCATTCCTGGCAATTCCTCCGGACAAACATCTGGATATTCCCTGATAGTCCTGATTTCCTCAACTTTCACCTCCACTTGATTTAATTTAATGTCCCTCCTAGGCTCGTGTATCATTATGAACTTTACTCTGGTACCACTGGGGTGAGTTAGTTCCACCGTTCTAGTCGAACAATGGATGATTCCTTTATGTTTGGTCAACCAATCCATACCCAAAATAATATCTATCCCTCGTGAGTCTATCACTATGAGGTTAGCAGTAAATACTACCCCATTAATGTCTAGGCTCACTTTGGGACACACTTGTCTTGTCCTTATTTCTCCACCTGGAGAGTTTACGGCTAGCATATGGTTCATTTGTGTGGATGCTAGGTCATGCTTCTTAACAAACCCTTGAGCAATGAACGAGTGGGTAGCACCAGAATCAAACAGCAGAGTTGCAAGGTGTAAATTGGCAGGAAACTTACCAACTACCACGTCGGGTGCCTCTTGTGCTTCCTGCATAGTGACGTGGTTCACCCGTCCTCTCACTACATTCTGCTGTTGTGGCGGCGCAGGCTTCTTCTTTGGGCATTTATGGGCGTAGTGCCCCACTTCACCACAGCTGAAACATTGCACCCCAACTTTAGGTGCTTGGCCCTTGTTGTCTTGGGGTTGGTTTGGGGGTCCTTGTACTGCTGGTCGAGGTGGATATGCGGGGCGAGGCTGTTGCACAAACTGACGTTGCGGCTGTGCTGGGGCTGCGGGTGGCCTGTAGTTTGGGTTGTACCTTCTTGGTGCTGAATAGGGTACCGCAGCACGGCTTGTCTGCCCCGTAGGTTGCTGCATCATACGTGGGCGGTTGTTGCTCCCTGAGGCCTGATGTGACCACCCCGCCTTCCTCTTATTCTCATTTTCCAGGGCCTTTAGCTTCCTTTCCACCACAAATGCTCTGTCCACCATCTTTTGAAAACTTTCATACTCATTTGAGGACATTGCACACTGCATTTCTGCGGTAAGCCCTTCCACGAAACAATCTTGTTTCTGCTCATCAGTCTCTATGTCTCGTGGAGCATAACGGGATAGTTGAGTAAATTTAGTGAGGGTATTCACTCACCGTCATGTTTCCCTTCTGCAGTCCCAAAAACTCCTTCCTCTTGTTTTTGAGTTCACCTCTTGGGATGTAATGGTTGCGAAAGCTACGCTTGAACTCTTCCCATGTAATGTTCTCAGGGTCATGATGGGCGGCCACGTAGGCGGTCCACCAATCAGCAGCAGGTCCCTGCAATTGATGAGAGGCAAACAGCACCCTCTCATACCCTTGGCACTGTATTATCCTCATCTTACTTTCAATAGTCTTCAGCCAATCATCGGCCTCCATAGGTTCAGCAGCACTTGCAAACTTCGGAGGTTGAGTTCCTAGAAACTCACTCAACCTTGGTTGGCGTGGTGCAGCTTGTGGAGGTGGAACTTGATGCAAGTTGGCCACCACTTGAGTCAAGTTCTGGATGAGCTGATTTTGATTCTCCAGCATTTGGTGGAGAGGATCAACTTCTTCACGGCGACCACCCCGGTCCTGGCCTTCAGAAAGATGAGGGTTGCATGCCTCATCATTGTTGTTGGCGTGGTTGGCAGCACGTCCTTTTTCTCTTCCGGCCATCTGGCAGAATCAACAAATGTTAATTTGATACCATTTAGTATCATCTTACTACTTTCATTTGTTGGTACTTTAAGGTGTTGAGGCTTTGTTAAAATTTTACGAGGGTTTATATCTCACACCAAATAAATGCACTATTATTTCCTGTGGGTTCACACACCAAAGCAAAACAATCTGAAGACGAGGCTGTGGACAATTGCTCATGGCTTCCACAACTCACGTCACACACCAAGCATTATCACACCATTAACTACGTAACGACTCGACTACTCGACCTCTTGCTAGCTAGGGGAAAGACTCTACACTACTCGTCCTCTTGAGCTGGCTCCTCGGGATCTTCCTCCTCATTTCGGCTACCTTCTGACTCTGCTTTGGGTGGGGAGGCTGCTGGTGGAGAAGTGCGACGACGCCTGATTGCTCGGCGATCCGGGGAGTCAGGGGTCCATGGATCACTCACGGTGACACACAGTTCATTCCCATCTCCTCTTTCTCTCGCCTTTAAGCAAGCTCGCAGCAACGCCTCCGTTTCCTTCAGGGTGTCTCGTACATCCTGAAGCTCTTGTTGACACTCCTGCAGTCGAGTGCTGAGCATAGCAGCATCCTCCAAGCACAAGTCCATGTGCTCATGGGAAGTCCCTTGCTGCACCGGTGGGTACTTGTACTCCGTGGTACCACACTCACGTTGGAGGACATACATGTACTCAGTTTTGTCCAAGTGGCGACGATAGATGTCTCTGGCAGGTGATGGCCTCTCAGGTGACATCTTTCTCCGCGTCAACTTGTGTTGCTCGACAAGCTGGGGAGTGGTGAATCTTAAGCAGCTGATTCTCGTGTATAATCCTCATCTCCGAACTCCATTCTTCCCTCTTCTCACGGATGGTCCTGGTGGAGTTATAGTGGATGATGAGCTTGCCCGTATTGCCGGCGGCTTCGAGCATACGTCGAAGACGGCGCAACAAATCTCCTACTGCCAATCCGTAGGAAAGGTACGTCACTGGACGACTCTCCTCTCTTTCGGCAAGGGCCACTACGGGAACTCTCCCTCCTGTGGACTTACGAGCGGTGCGAATCATGCGAACCATCTAAAACAAAAGAATTTAAAACTAGGTTAGATAAATTCTCAAACAAGAATCCTATTTTGAATGAAAGTTAGGGTAAGATGAAGAAAATGGCTCCTTTAATACCACTTTTCCACCCACACCTTGGAAAATAGTTTTTAAGAAAATAGGGCCTTTAAATACGTCCATTTCTACCTAGGTCCACGTTCCTACGGGCAACCTTGGCTCTGATACCACCTCTGTCACACCCGGTTTTTCCGAAGAACAACCAAGTGAATATCACATGTATGCCAGGATCATTTTCTCATACATGTGATGACAAATAGTGAAGCATCATTTATTACAAGCCAGGTGTCGAATATAAATAAGTCTTACATCGCAAATGTCTCAATGGACACTAATGCTTCATCACAAGTAAATAAACTAGCAGCGGAATATTATTCTTTAGGGCTCCATCACAGGCGTTGCCCGGGGGTCTTCATGAACCTAGAAACCTTCCTCGGGTCCAAAATCTTGGTCATTATACACCACCTCATTATCTTGACCTGAGCAGCAATATAAACCAACAAATATGCAAGGTTGAGTACCAATGGTACTCAGCAAGTGTGGGAAAATTATATCATGCATGGCTAGAACAAGGAGAGGTTAAACTCATGGTTAAAGCACTACGCAATTAATACCTATCACCTTAGCTTATTAAGCACCTACATTTCTACACAGGTGAAATGGTCCCAATCTCCCATCCCATCATTGTAATCCAATAACCATCATTACCAATGTTAAGCTCCCCGCTTAACTTCCAAAACCATCAATCCTCTAATCATGAATAAGTCCAGGCCGCTCTTAACCGTGAGCACGGCTGTCAAGACAGTTTTGACTCTGCAGAGTTTGTACCACTGTACCCACAAGTAGTGATTTCATCCCCCGTTGCCGGGTGGACTAAAAGAACCTCCATTATGCCAGTGGCTACGATCCACATTCACACTTCCCAGGTGTGCGGCCAGGAGATCACTACGAAGCCTTTACAAAGGGATTCCCAACGAGCGTGGGTCCACTGAGGTTTCACCCCTAACAGCATACAAGAGGCTCCAACCCCGCTGCAGTGGCCCCCTCTTGAGCCTTGCGGTTCATATGGTAGTCCAGCTGACACCTATTCCCCGCACCATCCAACACACCCATACTACGCCGGGGATACACCTAATTAATTGGCCAAGCTGCCCCATCTCAGCATGTGGTTGGCACTGTAAAGCCGGGTTACATGCTCCATGAACCAGTCCTTAGGATCCAGGAAAGTACTAAACACAAACCCAAGTCTCGTGCACCCAGCACACAACCAAAACATCCAACTTGCCTTGATCCCTACCTCTACATAACTCACAATGTCTCATTCAAGAGTATGGTAATATAAACTGATGATCTCATATCCCAAATATCCCATTCTAAGCATGGCTAAGCATATGCATGTGTATAAATGACATGACAAAATAAATCCCAACCCAAGCTTCAAGGAAACAAGGTAATGCAATTCTAGGGAAACTTCCTAGCATGGGTTTCATATTTAACTTGACAATGCAAATAATTCTATCTACACATCCTAGCATAGGATTAAAGTGGTCAAGGACACTTGCCTCCTTCTTGCTGCTCTTGAAATGGGTATTCCTGGTCTTGGAATTGAATAACTTGTTCTTGAACAGGTTCTACTTCATACCATCACACATAGCAAAAGAAAAACAACAATCCATAAGACATAATTCACACTTACACTTCATACAACCCACACATTCACATTTATGAAATTCATTCACCATTATATGTGTTGTGGTTACTTTATGTGTGTTAAGTTGTGGCTTGCATGCACTTTTAACCATGTATATATGATTCCTACTTTTGTGTCCACATTTATACTTGCATACAATGTGCCTTCACAATTTCTATCAACCCTAAACTGAATTCTTTGTATTTTATAAACTCCATTTATCATTTACTAGTTGCTATATTTTCAGATTTATATTCCTATGCATAATTGTGTATTTTATTATTAAATTAGTAATACACATCACCTAAACAGATTAGGTTCTGGTCCTAAATAATTTAAAATCATATTTTGACCATGGCTTATGATGTATACTATTTCATAATTATTTTCCCTATTTTTCTATAACTATTCTTTACTTAAAAATGTGTCCCTATACTAATAAATGTGAATAATAGATGAAACAGATTTATTTCAGCCCAAAAATATACTTTTATCTCACTCCAAAATTTTCTAAGTACTGAGAAAGTTTTTAATTAATTTTGACAATTATGTTTGTCCCCCTTTTAATTTTTAAACACTAGTTACATATTCAATTTTCTAAATTAAATACTAAACAAGGACAAGATAATGAATTCACCCCACTACAGGGTCTATAATATTATTTTCATACTTTCCAGGGGTCTATCTACACTTATCAGAGGTGTTTTTCTTAATTTCTATTAAGTCCAGGGGTTAAAACTGATTTTTAAATGGATTTACGCGATTTAAAATAAACGGCGCACATGCGGCCACGTCGCTCTGATCGAGCGCGGGCGGCGCTGCCGGCGGCACACGGCGGCGGGAAGCGGCGATCTCGCCGGAAAGTTTCGGATCTTCAAGAATTCTGCCTAGAACTGTGATCTTATGGCCTAGATCGGTAGAGGGGAGGTCAGGGATCTCACCTCGGGGATTTTCTCGAGCTCGGGGGTCCTGGAAAGTGATCGGCGGCGAGGTCCGAGGCAAAACCACGGCGAAGCTCGACGGCGCTGGATTTACACCGTAAGTCTTCGGGTTTTCTGCACCTGCAAAGTTCCCCGGAGGCGGTGGATCAAGACCAGCGAGTTAGATCAGAGTTTCCGAGCTTAGATCGGCCAGAATTCACCGGCGAAGTCTCGGTGCTCACCGGAGTGAAAATCGGCGATCGCGTGGGAAAAACTGATCGGATCGGGAGTTTTTATAGCCGGGGGAGGGCGGTGGGTCAGTTGTGATCGAGTTGGATTCTTCTGGGACCAGAATTCGGCTGAGGGACGCGGTTTTTCGATCGGTTAAGATCGCGCGCGCTCGGGGGGAAAGGTCCGGGGTCGCGGGGTTAGGGATGACATGTGGGTCCCACCCGTCTGTGAGAGGCAGCGCGGCGCGCGCGGGGGCGGGCTGGCGCGGGGGTAGCTGGTCCGGCTGGCGGTTTCGGCCCACTGGCCAGTTTTTTTCCGTTTTCCTTTTTCTTTTTCCATTTCTTTTCTGTTTTGAGTATAATTTGAATTCCAGTTTGAATTTGAATTTTTGCAAAACATGCAACACGTCCAAAAATTTTTAAATTCCCCCCTGAACATGGTTTTGGGTTTTGAATCAAAATTTGGGTGTTACAGCAGGCAGCATGGGATGTCTTGTCGCGGTGTTTATTGGCTGGCAGGTTCTGACACCGCGCGCCAGTCTGTGATGCGACTGGGCGCAACGGCACCTGACAGAGTCGTGCTCCGCGTCTCCGCGTCTTGGGAAGACGCGGGCCTTGAATACCTTGTACGGGCAAGGTATGGGGCGTCTTTACGCCCGCTGCCTATCTCTCGGGGGCAGGCAGCACCGTTCTTCTGGCCACGTGGCGGGCCCGGAGCACTTCTCAGAGGAGAGGAGGGACCGGCCTGCGAGGCACGTGGAGCCTCCGAACCTCTCCCCGCGGAGGGGGAGGTCCGGCTTCTATCGGCCACGTGGCGGGCCCGGAGCGCTTCTCTGAGGAGGGGGAGGTCCGGCCCCGCCGGACATGTGGCGCCTTCGGACCTCTCTCCCGCGGAGGGGGAGGTCCGGCTTCTGTATGCCACGTGGCGGGCCCGGAGCTCTCCTCTGAGGAGAGGGAGGTCCGGCCCCGCCGGACGCGTGGCGCCTTCGGAGCTCTTCCTGCGGAGAAGGGCGAGTTCCTTAGGCATTTTCCCCTGTGCGCGGGTGTCGAAGTGTTCAGTCGACACTTCCCCCGGGCCTGCACTGGGCAGCCCGCGGAGGTTCTTTTTTCGGTGGGGCTGGTCTCTAGCGGAGAGCTTGCGCAGATGGACGAGTTAGTAAGAGCTTGACACGGAGAGTTTTACGTGGTTCAGGCCGCCGGAGCGTAAAACCCTATGTCCACGGCGAGCTATGGAGCTCGCTGTATTTCTTGCTGCTCGAGGGCCGGAGGCCTGAGCTTGGGGCTGAGTTACAGCTTGAGAGTGTATGGCTAGCGTATGAGTTGCAAAGTGCGAACCCTTGCTATCGATGCCTACCCGAGCCTTTTATAGTCCAAGACTCGGGCGGCTTACAAGGGGAGTCGGGACCCGACAGGTGGTCCCGAGAAGATTGTCTATTATCTACCGTATCTGCAGTTATGCCGGTAGTTGTCTCTGGCGAAGGCTTCCGAGTCTTCATCTTGCCGTCCTGACCATGCCGCATGCTAGTCGTAGTGGTTGATGACGGCGCAGGCGGCATGGGATGTCTTGTCGCGGTGTTTATTGGCTGGCAGGTTCTGACACCGCGCGCCAGTCTGTGATGCGACTGGGCGCAACGGCACCTGACAGAAGCGTGCTCCGCGCCTCCGCGTCTTTGGAAGACGCGGGCCATGAATACCTTGTACGGGCAAGGTATGGGGCGTATTTACGCCCGCTGCCTACCGCTCGGGGCAGGCAGCGCCGTTCTGCTGCCACGTGGTGGGCCCGGAGCCCTTCTCAGAGGAGAGGAGGGTCAGCTCTGCTGGACGCGTGGCGCCTTCGGACCTCTCTGCCGCGGAGGGGAGGTCCGGCTTCTGTATGCCCCGTGACGGGCCCGGAGCTCTCCTCTGAGGAGAGGGAGGTCCGCCCCCGCCGCACGCGTGGCGCCTTCGGAGCTCTCCCTGCAGAGAAGGGCGAGTTCCTTAGGCATTTTACCCTGTGCGCGGGGGTACCCCATATCTCAGGTACCGACAGTGGCCCCCGGTCCCATCTCGGGGGAGGCAGCGAGCCCGAGGTGGGACCTCCGTCTCTTTTGATCCGCGCACTTTCTCTAAGTCCCGAATTGACCGCTGCCGGAGCACGAACGGCCGCGGGATCTTGGGAGCGTGCGCTCACTTGATGGTTGCTTTTACTGCGGAGGGGGCCTCAGGAGCCCCCGTGTGTCACTGGTTTTTGCGCCGGTGATGAGGGAGGCGATTCCTGCGCTCTGGTCATAGAGCGAGAGTGTTCCGCCAGGGCTGAAGCCTGGTGACGCGGCCGTTAAACTTGGCTTTAGCATTTGTTAGAAAAAAGTTTTATAATTAAACATGTATGCATATTCATAACGTGTAGTGATTAAACGTCGATAAGTGAAGATTTGGTCAAGGAGCAAGAAGGCAAGGATTAAGCTTCAAGTCATCATCAGCAACTAACTTCATCTTATCTGACTTTAGTCACCTGCAAAACCAAGGCAAGCCTCGGTTTGCACTTAAGTTGTTTTTAAAGTTTTCCCTTTTGTTCACTACTATTGGTCAAGGTTTGTATGTGCATTAGGTCAAGGATGTTTGATACTCCACTTGCATAACCAAACATGAACCCTGAGGTCAAGGGTAGAATTGTGTCATCGCTGTAGAATAAGGCCGTGCTAAATAGGCTAGGACATCCGGTAGAAGACGAGTAGTTGGAAGCTACTCGTGAGTTTGTTTTAGGATCACATAAGTGGGGTTGGAAAGAGAGGGAAACTAAAGTTTACGTTTCTAAAGATGAGACCGGGCAGGAGAGTTAGGTAGCGACAAGAGGAGGTCTTGGTCGAGTAGCTCTGCCCGTGTCGGTCAAGGACCGAAGCGTATGCAGCCCCGCTGAGCAAGTATTGAGTTGTGTACCGGATGCTTACTGATATATGGGAACCAGGAAACCGATGTACCAGGTTCACTGGATTGTAGAGGCATACCACATCGTCTCATTAGAACTATGAGCTCGAGACGGCGTGACCGGTTCTATAGTTTAGTGTCCTGAGAAAGGTTGCCACATACGACGTAATGAATGACGCCAGAGTTGGGTCTTCAGAGGCGGGTGTATGTGTCGAGTTATCCGGGTAGTGTTTGATTCGAATCACCGTCCCTCGCGGTTATGAGTACCGCTTGCTCACGGTGTTGTGACGTAGTAAGCAAGTTGTGTGGGAACAGTTTGCAAAAGTATAATTGCTGCTATGATTATGTTAAACTGCATGAGAACCTTGTTTGAGGTAGACATAGAGCAAACTAAATTTATTTTTCACCTTGGGACAAGCAACATTGGAATGAAGCGTTTCTTGTTTGATTGTGGAGTTCCAATGTTGCTGGGCGCAAGGTCACTACTATTATGGCTAAAAACCGAAAGTTAAGGATGAACTCATAGGCGAGTCTTTTCGCAAATGACAGGCTTAAGTCTTAGGTTACTTTCATGTAGAGTTTCATGTCTTAGGAGAGATGGTTAAGTCTTGCTGAGCCTTTGTGCTCACTCTTGCTATATACGTGAACATTCTGAGTGTCTTCGTTTTGCTTTAAAGAAGGTTGTCCGGTGAGACTCGGGAACTTCTGAGTCATGTCATCCATGGAGAACCTAGCCGCTGCAATGTCTTCGTGTTGCTAGCGAGAGGAGTCCGTGGGCTGGACCTCTTCTCGAGTGCTTCTTAGATATCCATCGTGATCTGTTTATAGACTTCCGCTGTAGCTATTTTATGTAAATTATTTACAAAGAATAATTGTAAGCTTCCGCTTTTGATTTATCTAATACTGTGTTCCTAAAATGTGTGCTGTTTGGTGCCGCATAACACGGCACCACCCAATGCGATTCCTCGGGCGAGGCGGCACGGCCCCGTGATGGAGGTCGGGCCCCCACAATGGTTTCCTTGATTGTCTCTTCCATTCAGTCGCGGGTTCTGCTAGGGCACACTGCCTTGCTGTACAGGACCTCTCCTTGGGCACTGGTTCGCAAAGTGTTATGTTTCCCCGCATGGAAAGTAAGCCCTGTTGCCTACGGCATCAGGTACGTTGGGGCAGGGGTTTTGAACAGGGGTTCCCATGTTGGGACGGGGCGCAGAAGGCAAGGGCACACGAGGTGCTGGTGCAACGGGTTGTTGCTGTGGTGGCTGACCAGGGCGGTATGCAGGAGTGGTCGATCTATACTGTGGTGCGGCTGGGGGCACGTACCGAGGTCGTACGTTGCTCCCTTCGGGCTGGTATTGCATCTTCCTCTTGCCCTCTCGCTCGATCTCTCGGATCTTGCTTTCGACCACTATAGCCTTGTCAACCAGCTTCTGGAAGCTCGCGTAGTCATTGTTGAGGAGCTGAACCTGGATCTCATTGTTCAACCCTCTCATGAACAGGTACTGCTTCCGTTGGTCCGAGTTGACATCTTCGGGGGCGTACCGGGACAGTTGCGTTAACTTGTTGAGATACTCATTCACGCTTCTCTATCCTTGGCAGAGACCTTCAAACTCCTGTCTCTTGAGCATCATTACACCAGCAGGGATGTAATGAGAGCAGAAATTCTCCTTGAACTCAGTCAAAGTGACCATCTCCGGGTCGATATGACCGTTGCATAGGGCATCCCACCAGTCAGCGGCAGCTCCCATAAGTTGGTGCGACGCAAAAAGAACATTTTCTCGGTCATTGCACTGGACAATAGCAAGCTTCTTCTCCATTAATTTCAACCAATCATCGGCCTCCACGGGATCACTAGCTTGAGCAAAGGTGGGTGGTCGAGTCCTCATGAACTCCCCCAGTCTGTTGTGAGCCGGCGGTGGTGGTGGCGGTGGTGCTGGAACGGGGTTATTGTTTTTGGCCTGCAGCTGACCCAAAGTATGGATCATAGTTTGCATGAGCTGATTTTGCATGGCCATAAACCGTTCCAGGTTATTTTCACCAGCTCCAGGGTTAACAGGAACTTCATCGTGGCGATCCTCTTGGTTGTCATGGACGTTCCTTCGGCCGGCGTTTCCTCTCACCATCTGTGAGAGAGAACGAAATAGAATAGAGGGTTAGAAGGTTAGGTAGATTCCCTCAACTATATGCATCAAGGTGGGTTGGACTATATATATATATATATATTAGCCCATATGAGGATGTGAACAAGTGCCGAAGCATCTCACACCTCCTTCTACTTATGTGCGGATATGGACAACGTTTTGAGACGTCCCACAATTCACACTAAGCACACATTTCTCAAAAAATCATTACAAGGGCTCACACAACTCCAATTCAAGTCTGGTTTCCTATGTCAAGGTAGTTTCATAGCCAATCTATGCACCCTAGGATTGCACCCTATGGTCATCGTGGCTTAGCTACCAATCCGTGTCTGATACCAATCTGTGATTCATCTAAGTATGTAACCTACCCTAATCCGTGCCTTTTCATACCAATCTGTGTTTCCTGTTTAGGCGTGCAACCCACTGTCAACCGTGGCTCTGATACCAATCTGTGACGCCCTCAATTCTGTGGAAAAGCACGGAACCAAGAACTGATGCATATGTGTGCCCAGGATGTTCATCACACATACACATATGATCCACAAACTGAATTCAGAATATATATCACCACAAATAACATAGTTTATTACAATGTCTCATGAGTCTTGGACTCATGCTCACAGCGGAAGTCTTTACTTCTATGCAGCGGAAGTCTTTATTCTAATGCAGAAGCAATCTAACTAATGCGGAAGCAAATCTAAACAGCAGTGGCTCCATCTCTACTCCATCACCACAGGCAAGGTTGAGAATAGATTACGCGCCTAATGCTCCACTTGGTCTCCATAGAAATCTTCTCCTGTTGCTGATGATGAAATAATAATGCAAGTTTGAGTACAATGATGTACTTAGCAAGTGCGGGAAAATATGATATGTAGCTCATAACAAGGTAGGTATAAAAAGGCTCATTGCAGAAAGCAAAGTTATTTATCAAAACCATGATAAAACAGCAACTAAACTTTTAGGTGAATGTAATCCCAGCATGCATTGAATTACCAACATACCTCCATCACTTTCCATGTTCCATCCGAACATTAGTCAACTTCATTATTGCTCACGAATACCCTCTTGTATTTTCTACCATCTCACGAATATCATCTCGTATTCGGTTCCATTTCATCTCATAAACAATTCCGTCTCACACCGAGACCAATCTCGTTGCCATGTCTCAATAGTCATGCAACCCATCTTATCACCCGGACTCAACAGTCCCGAAAACTAAAACCATAATCAAAACTATAACCAATAACCATAATGAAGAACCAATAACCAATCCCAACTAATCATGGAAGTTGGCCAGGCGCTCGTGACCGTAAGCTCGGCTATCATGATAGTTTTAAGACTCTGCGGAGTTTGCACCTCTTTACCCACAAGTTTGTGATTTCGTCACCCGTCGGCGACTGCAGAACCTCCATTATACCAGTACACAGCCGTCGGTGTATGGCCAATAGATCACAAAATAGCCTTTACAAAGGTGCTACTAGATGTATGGACTCACTAAGGTTTCACCGGCAGGCTAGAATCTCTAATTCTCCCACCCACGGGCCCCCTCTTGTGCCATGCAGTTCCTAGGGCAGTCCTCACTCGACTCCCATTCTCTGCGCCTTCCACGGTCCATAGCAATCTAGCAAATTACCTAATTAGTCAGCTAAGCCGCACCCATACTTGGCCTTGTGGTGGCACTGTTATCCTGGCATGTGCTCGCATGAACCAGTCCTTATATCTACGGCAAGTAAACCACCATCGCATGCTACCTCATTCACAAAACCAGTCTTGCCTAGATCTCCCTCCGATCCATGTTTATTAACAACATCAGTTTCTCATTATCATTATGAGTGCAGTTAGCTAGACACATTTATCTAGCTTCCCAATCCCCTGGACTCAGCGAAGCATAAAGCAAAACCATAACCGACTCATAAACTTCCCTGGCGACAAGGGTGGTTTAACCAAAGCTAGTAAACTCCTATGAAATGGTTTCCCATCATGTTTGACTCAGCACACACACCTTTTCGCAAAACAAAACAGTTTTTCCCAAAAAACATAGGATCAATATGGTCAAGGAGCACTTGCCTTGTTTTTGCTGTTCCGGTTGCTCTTGGATCTCGAAACCTTGTGGTTTCAGTTCGTTGTAGACAGCTCTCTGAGCTTGTCCTGCTATACAGGATCACACACATACAAGATCCACAGCAATCAATATCATGTACAAACTTTAACTAGATGTGATGACGCATATGCATGCTATCCTATGATCAATTTTTATTAGCTCGGTTTGTACGTGTTCTTGCATGGCTTGCATGGATTTTATAACGAACAGAGGTGTTCGGATCAAAGGTGGACGTGGCGATAATCTTGTCTTTATATCAACCCGATCATCAAGTTATTTGTCCACGAGAAAGCTTCTGTTCGAAAGGAATTGAAGAACAGATGCAAAGAAAACACGGCGACGTCGTAAGGTGATATTGGAGGCCTACCTTATGTTCTTCTTGGTCTTGGGTTCCTTCTCCTATCAGATAGATCGTTGGGGCTTTCTTCCGGCGATCTTCCTCGACTGATCTCCGGCGATGGGCTTACTCGGCGAGTTAGGGCTAGGGCTCTAAGTCGTCGGCTTAGGAGTTAGAAAAGAAGTTCGTGGTTTCGGACAAAGGTTCTGGGTTCTATTTATAATCGGGAGAAGAAGAGTCCTAATCTGATTATATTCTGAATAGAAGTCCTGTTCAATTTTATCGTTGAATCATAACATCTTATCTTTAGTTGATTTGGTAACATTGTGGATTTCAGATCGTTTTCTTCTCCGTATCGATATTTCTACGCGTATAGAATCCAAAAACCGCTCCAGAACTCGTTACCTCGTCAGTGATGAGCTCCGGAAGCTCCACGTGTCCACCGGACCCTGGTCTCTCCCTTTCCGTAGGGACGAGCTCCGGTTGTGCCGCGTGTCAAGCGAGCGAGACCTCCCTCTCCTTCGGAGGTGAGCTCCGCGTGCACCACGTATCCTGGCGGTCGGGACCTCCTCTCTTATTCGGAGGTGGCTCCGCGCACGCCACGTGTTAGTGCCGGTCTTTCCCTCTATCCGGAGGTAGCTCCGGGTGTGCCACGTATTCATTTCGGACCTCCCTCTCTTCGGAGGCGAGCTCCGTTAATGCCACGCATCAAGTAGCGTCGGACTCCCTTTTTCCTCAGAAACGGACTCCGAGGTAGACACGTGTCCAATAGTGTCGGTCCTCCCGGAGATAAGCTCCGGTGGTGACATGTGTCCTGTGGAAATGCCTTTGCTTCTTCAGCAGAGGCTAGCTCCGGGGCAACACGTGTCCCACAGGGTCGTACCTCTCCCCCTTAGCGGAACGTATTATCCGGACTTGCTATCATCCTATACCCGGTAAAGTTTTTCCCCACTTTGCTTTTCCTTTGGAATCTCGGGACGAGATTCTTTTTAAGGGGGGAGGGATGTAAAATCCCCAAAAGTGGTAGCAAGAAAATTCAGCTCATATACACTTATGAAAAATGAGGGGAATTAAAACTTTGAATTATAATAAGTGTGAGTTCAAAATGAGGGTTTAGACTTCCCAAAACTTCCAAACATGGAGATCTAAATGCACAACTTGGATCTTTATAGTCCAAATATTCAACCTTCCAAATTTCAGCTCATTTGGAGGGGTTTTAATATTTGTTTGGGATTAAAAGGAGAAGCCCTCTAATCTGAATTTCAAATTCAGTTTCAAATTCCAAATTCCTCAATTTGAAAATTTGGTTTTACAAAGGTGTTCTCCACCTTTTAATAAGCAGCCATGCCAAAAATTGGGAACTTTGGAGCTGGTGCTATATTTTTGAGGCAATACAAAGTGGAGAATTCAAACTCCTTTTCAAATTCAAATGATCAATCCACATCCAATTTTCACACCCGAATTCAAACTATTTGAATTCAGCAAATTCAAACTATGACTTGGGGTTGAAGTCAAGTCTTTAATGTTGAGTTGCTGGTGGGAAAATATCAGAAAAAGTTGATTAAACAAAGAGGGGAGGTGGGGCCCATTTGTCAGCCACCCACAGGAGCTACCGCCTTTGCTCCATTCGGTCGAACAGCAGGGCCGCGACAGCTCCCGTCTCCGACCCCCGCCCGAGGTGTGCCGCGCCACCTCCTGTTTCTGCCGCCTACTTGATCGTCCGCGCGTGCCACAGTCCCAGCACAACCCCCCTTGCTCTCTCGGCCGTTCACCGACGTGTTTTCCCTGTTCCCTGCTCAGTTCGCGTAGCCTCGGCCGCCGCTCGGTTGATCCGCGTCGCCGTCCGTCATCGACACCACTCCGACGTTGTCACGACCAGTTGAGGTCGTAGGAAGGAGCGCAAGGCCCTCTAGTTTCTCTCTGACGACAGCCCCTGTCGTTCCTACGAGCTGGTCCCGAGAACTGAGCCTAAGTTCATCGTTCCACTTTCCAGCTTGCCGCCAAGACGCCGCACCGTCGACCGGCCACCTCTGGCTCGTTCACGCTCGTCCAACCGGTGTTCTAGGTGCGTTGTCGACCCTTCTTGCTGTCCTCCCAGTTTGGAGCTAGGTCATAGTCTAGGTTGGTCGGAATTCGAGGTTTGTCACCGGCGATTCCTCGGAACCTAGTTGAAAGAAAACGGGAAATTCCAGGGCCATATTGGGTTGGGGCTCACAAGAGTCTAGGCATAGGTTCTCCAAGCCATGATGACCCTTCTCGAGCAAACGGCAAGCAAATCCATGCAGAGTCCGAAGAGTTCTTCGTGTTTTTCCTGACGGCGGGGAGGAACCACTTCGGTCGCACGGTGAAGTCATGTTTCCTGCCGTTTTCCGAGGGATCAGGGTAGTGTTCCGAGCTCCCCAGGTCACGGTTGTGCTGTAGGACCCAACCGCGGTCGGTTTCCGAGCTTGCCGGGCGAACACCACGTCGCCGAAGTCGCCCGAGTTACTGCCACCATCGGGGAGGTATTTCCGGCCAGTTAGCGCCGCCACCGAGATCACCAAAATGTTCCTCGTCGGGTTTTAGTCACAGGCGGCGAGGGTTGAGCCGTTTGAGGCACGGGACAGCCGTTCCGGCGAGGCACGGTCACTTCTCCGGCGAGGAGGCCGGCCGGGCGCGTGGTTGAAGAAGGTGGGGGCCTGCCCCACCTGTCAGTGGCACCAGGAAGGCGCCGGATCGGCTTGTGGCGCCGGATCTGGTGCGGCTGCGCCGGAATAACCCCGTAGCCCCCGGTGTTGCTAAAATCTGACTGGCCCGAATTAAAACAGTGGGCCCAGTTTCAATTATTTGAAGTTTCTATTAGGGAAATAATTCCAGAAATTAGCTGATCTTTACAAGGCCATAACTTTGTGTAGAAAACTCCAAAAAGAGTTAGACCAATTTTGTTGGATTCCTCATGAGGAGTACTTCACAGAGAAACCAAATTTTAGCTCTTAAAATGCCCAGGAATTTCTGTAGAATTGTTTTTAGTAAATCCTCTAGGGATTTATTACAGGAGCAACTCTTTATGAAATATTCCCAAATTTGGGTAGCAAATCCTCTTCATGGATACTAATCTCCAGTAAAAATTTGGGCTTCATTGGAGGTCAATTGCTAGGTCAAATTACCTTCTCAAGTTCAGCCTTTATTTGAAAATTCAAATTTAAACAGAAGTTTTTTCAGAACTCCTGTCTAAGTTCAAAAATTCATATCTCTCTGATGGTAGCTCCAAAAATGGTGAAACAAATTTTGTTAGAACCATGGAGACTTACCCTAATCAGCTCTTCCACCAGTAGCTATGTCAAAGCTCCTGATTTGGGCTCAAAATTCAGAGAAGCATTGTACTTGTAGGAATTTTAAATACTACATTGTGCAATGACATATCTCCATATTTGGATCAAATCATCCTTAGAGAGTCTAGTATCCACTGTAAAAATCCCAAAGCCAATTAAGGATTTTAAATAGCAGTAGCTATGAGTAGAAGTCCAATTCTTATAAATCCTTAATACTTATACATGTATTTTATTACATTTCATAATAGTGACCGAAGTTGAGGATACGCCGGAGCCCTTGGACGTCCTCCCACCAGAAGCTGACTTTCCGTTTAACTCGCAACCAGGCAAGCCCCGGTTCGCACTTAAGTACCTTTTATAAAGTTTTCATTTGTATCATTTATGTCTAGGTTGAATGTTTGCATTAGAGTTAGGGTGATTGAAACCCCACTTGCATAGCCTCTGAAAATCCTATGGTTGGTTGGGTAGTTTACAGACTCGACGAGTAGAGAATGCCATGCTAATGTTTAGGATCTCCGTAGAAGTCGAGTGGTTGGAAGCTACTCGCGAGATAGTACTTATTGCACGGGATGAAAAGAGGTAGATAATGGCTTGAGTTATAAAAATGAGACCCAGCAGGGGGGATAGGATGCAGTGAGCAGAGGTCTCACGTGCTTAGCCCTGTTGGTGTCGGTTGAGGACCGTCCGTGTGCGGCCCTGCTAGACAAGTATCGAACAGTACCGGATGCATACTGGCATATGGGAACCAGGAAACCGATGTAATTGGTTAACCTGTGTGTCGAGGCTTACCCAACCGTAAATAGGAGTGGGTTGAGGGTAGCAAGGTGTAAATCTGCCGGTGGGCACAGTCACGCTCCACGCGGGGACCTCCTACCCGTTACGGATGGACCGGTTCGGCATTTGGGTTGCCCTTGAAAGGTAGTTGCATACAACAGAGTAGGAAGGGGTGTGGAATCACGCTTCTGAAAGTGGGTGTATGTGACGTGTTATCCGGGTGTGTCTTGATTGCAATCACCGTCCCTCGCGGTTATTTGAGTACCCGCTTGTTCACTGCGCTGTGACGTAGTAAGAAGTGAAATAAGACAACTGAAAATGCTGTATTGATCTTAATGTCTTAAATACCTTGATTGCTTTAGATATAGAGCTAATTAAGTTTACATTCCACTTTGGGCATCACCACATCGGAGGAAAGCGTTTCTTGTTTGATTGTGGACTTCTGATGTGAGGGCTGCCTAAGGCACATGAATCTGCTGCTATAAAACTGAAAGTAAGGACCAACTTATAGGCGTGTCTTTATTGCAAAATCCTTTCCTATCTTACATACCCTTGCACGTAGAGTTCCATGCCTAGGGTTGACGGTTAAGACTTGCTGAGCCTTCGTGCTCACGGTTGCAATATTGAGCTGTGTGCAGGTGAGAGTTATGAGGATGGTTCTGAGGACGAGGCGATGCCCCCGTCGGGGTACACGGCCGAGCTGGAGCCATGCACGCCGCCGTGATCTCCGGTTCCATGCTGCTAGTGCGTAGCGTCCCCGGGCTGGACGGCTGCACTTTTGCTTAGTTAGGGTTTGAGAGCAACTATGTATATAATTTCCGCTGTTAATTAGGTTTTGTAAAAAGACTTCCGCTGTTTTATATCAAATAAAAGTTTATATGTTGTTCTTTATTCTTTTCCTGTGTGCTGTTGGGTGCCGCATCGCACGGCACCACCCTATGCGATTCCTGGAGTGGGTGAACCACGGGGTGGTCCCCACAGTAGGCCCACCCGAGCTGGGTTGGACGGTGCAGCTAGAATTTCGGGTTAGACCGACCCCTACCCGGGTGCACTAGCTCTCGGGATTCTTAGGAATTCTCGGCGCTCGGTCTATCAATGGCTATGAAGGTTGCAGCTACACGATCTGGAGACTAAGGCGCACATTTATTGTGTAGAAGTCCGGCGGTGAAACTGGCCGTGGTGTGCGGTCCACGGGGAGCTATCCCCGGCTTTCCGCCGGGGGCCTCGGTCCTCAGTTGCGATCGTCGATTGGTGGCCGAATGAAGTGCTAACGCCACAAGGTGGTGAGGTGGTTAGCTAGAGCACACACAGGCACCCCCTTTTTGTGTTGGGAGCTCAGGCAAAGGCCGAGCAGATGTCGGCGTGCAGGGGAGAATCGGAGGAGCGGCGCCGGTGACCGAACAGAGCCGGGGCTGTGCTGTTTTGCAGAGAAGCACGCGTACGGCTCGGTGGCGTGGGGAGGGGTTCACATAGAGGAAAGGGCGAGCTGTTTCCCGGCTGCCAGCGCGAGCGAAGGGAACCAGGAGGCGGCCGGCCGAGGTGATCGGACGCCGGTGCCTCCATGCGGTGGCGCGCGGCTTCGACCGAAAAAGAAAAGATCAGGGTAAACTTCTCTGTTAAGTCTGCTGACATGTGGGACCTCCCCTCAAATTCTTTTTCCAAATATTCTCAATTCTGTTGTGCTAAAATATCCTCAACTACTCACAATTCAATGTGAGACTTAGTCACCAAGTCTTAGTTTAAATTTGAATTCTCAAATTTGAAATGTGTTTGGCTAAATTTGCTGCATGTTTTAAACTGAAATTCAAATTCAGTTTTGAATTCTTGCACATTTAGCTCTTGACAAGATGAACTCCAATGAGGATGAAAATTGGTGGGCTTACTCAGAAAAATGCGCTGAGTTTGAATATGAAGCCAACTTTTGAATTTGAGGGATGAAAGCTGCTGCAATTTGAATTTACATTCAAATCGGCCTCTTTTTCAAATACCTCCAAAAGTGCCTCAAAAAGTGCTGGATTTACATGAAATTTTGCCTGAACCTTCCCAAGACTGTTCAAGTTCTAGGGGTGAGCTCAACCTCTCATGTTCATGTGTAGAAGTCCTACTTTGTGAAAGTGAGGGCTTTCCCCTCTAATCCCTCTTTTGATGGAGGTTACTTGCTTTTCACAATATTTCCTAAGATATCCACAATAAAACTGTGGTGTTGTGAGGTGAAGAAAAGTTTTTGCAAGTCCCTTTTCTTGGGCTTTTACAGTGAGGACCACTAAAATGAAGGCTAAAAGAATCTGAATATAAGGATCAAGTTTAGTCGAGGTGCATTTTGCAAATTCCTATTCCTACTGTCTTGCTACCCCTGCATTTAGAGTTACATGTTTAGGAGTGACGTTTAAGTCTTGCTGAGACTTAGTGCTCACGGTTGCTTCGGAGTTGTTTTTGCAGGTAGCAGGATGCCTGCTATGAAGAGGGTTGTTCGGTGGGATGATGAACCTCACGGTTTGTTCAACTCATCAGAAACCTAGCCGCTGCCTTTCTTTGGTGAAGCTAGTAGGAAGCGTTCACGGGCTGAACGACTTCTCTTCGGCATAGTTAGGGTCGAGAGTGAGTAGTTTGTCCAGCAAATTTTAATTTCCGCTGCGTGTGTACATTATGTTGTAAAAGAAATTATCTTGAGTAACAAAATGGGTTCGTTATGTTATTATCGTCTTTTCGTGCATGCTGTTGGGTGCCGCATCGCACGGCACCACCCACTGCGATTTCCGGGCCTCACAGCGTGGTATCAGAGCCGCATTGGGAATAGCACGCATGAAAAGAGTCTATTTTCAAAAACTTAGAGGTATACGAGCGAGGAACGTACAGTATGCCCACATAAGGAGTATTATTAGCATAGTTACTTAAGGTGGCAAGCTAACAGTGTGTTACTCTTCAGTATTTAAATTCAGTAACGATGCACCTACGTGGAGGTAAGAATGGTAAGAAACGCCACCGAAAGTGGATCAATTTCGGTTAGCTCACCCATATGAGGAAAGTAGTGTGGGATGTCCCGTTCAGCAATGGACGAGAAGTGAATATGTTTTTTAAGACTCTTCATGTCTTAGAGACATATGAATGGCACTAGCCTCCAGTGCGCAAACCCATAGGCAAGAGGAGGAGACCCCATCGCGTGGTTTGTAACACGAAGTGTGTTCTTTAGGACTCTTCATGTCCTATGAGGCATACGAAACCGCTGTTCCACCGGTGTGCTTTATTGCAAAGGTGTGGAGCCCCCGTCGGATGGTGAATAACCTGATCATGTACCTTGAGACGTGGCTTGACTCAAGGACGGCCCGTATGGCAATGATACGGGGCGTATGTTTTTAGTATGATATGGACCTGCCTGAAATGATAAACCTATGTGTGCATCATTATTGAGTGGTTTTTTTGCAGGTACCTTAACCAAGTTAGTACATGTCATGTAGACAACGTTTGTGAGTGATCGTTTTAGTGCCACCATTTGAAACGTATACGCCGGTATAAAGCCGGTTAGGATTTTAATTTGGTGAGGAAACGTAGTACCGTGACATGTTTTGAACCGCATGAAAAAGAAGGTTTGAAAAGGAAAAGGGTAAATTTGGAGTCTAGGATTCTATTAGGGGGTAATGAACTCCTATATTGAACTAAGAGTCAATTGGGAGTATAGATTTATTCACAAAGACTTAGGAATAAACCTCCCCTGTTTTTGGCAGAATTTTGCTGAAGTTGAACAGGACATAACTTTTGTTTGGTTGAACCAATGGAGGTGTGTGATACATTTGTGGAAAGTTTTTGAAGTCTTCTACAACTCTTCAGTAGAACTCCAAATAAGAATCACCCTCCAAATGGATGAAATTCCGAGAGGAGTGTGAACTGCCCAAAAACAGGGCAGCCACGAATTGCTCTATGGAAATTTCTGTATTTCGACCATAACTTTCTGTAGAAAATTTTCTAAGGGTCAAGTAATACACCGTTGGAAAGCTTGTGATATATGCTATGACTTCGTAGTTCAAAGTTTCTCCAGATTTGGAGTTTAATTTTATGAAATCTTGCGGACAAAACAGCCAGTTTCAAAGGAGGTGCTGTCAAAATTGTTCCAGATTTCTGTTAACTTTGAAATATCACAATTTTTGATCCAGAATATATATTGTAAAGGTCCCAAAAATGTGAATACAAAGAAACATGAGTTGCACAAATGTTGGGGTCATGTGTATGAAAAAGGGGCTTAGTTGAAACTTTTTTCCACATATGATAACCTAGGTGAGATTCTTCTAAACCAACTTAGGGTTACTGCATGGATGGACCTCATGTGGATTAAAACCACAGAAATGAAGAACTCTAGTGCAATGGGAGGGTTTAAAAATAAGAGTTTGGACTAAATGTTAAACTCAAACTTCAAATGAGGGAAGGACACAATGGGGATTCAAAACTGTTGTGTTCAAAAACCTTGTTTGCAGCAGCTAACTCAAGAATCAAATTGCATATTTGGATTCCTTAGGTCCAAATTAGTGAGTAGGCAAAGTTTCATTAATTTTTGAAAAAGTTTGCTGCCCATTTTTCCAAATGAAATCAAATGTGCAAGTAATTCAAATAGACATTTGAATTTGGATGGATTTTCCCAAACTATTCAAATGAGCTCAGTTTCCAACTTTCAAACATTTGGGTTGGATAATTGTCAAACTTTGGAGATCTTTTGAGAAAAAGTGGGACTGACTAATGGGGCCCACATGTCATTGGGGGAAGTGAGTGTGCAAAAGATTTTCAGTTCAGGCGGTGCACGGTCTCTGTTTTTCTCCTCCTCGCGAAGTCACCGCGCCACCGAGACAGCCCCGGGTGTTCTCACCGCGTGATACCGGGGTGACAGAGCCACCTCCCTCCCCTCACGATCGTCGCGCTGGCGACCTGTTCGGCCCCGCGCTTATCACCTCAGCTCGCGCGTCGCCTCGGTCCCCATTCGCGCGCACAGTAGAGACCTGCGGGTGCCACTCCCGGTTCGGCCGATTGCAAACCGGCGTTGTTCCTCCACTGCATTAGTGATCCACAGCAAAAGTGAGCACCAGCGCGTGCGCTTAGCTGCCCATCTCGCTACTCCGTGGTGTTGCCGCGTCGTTGGATCACAATTTGACGAATTCCGCCGGGCACCGAGGCTCACCATCGGGAAACCGAGGTGGTCTCACGTGGACAGCCCCACCGAAAGCTTCTCAGGCCCGAGCTAGAGCGCCCTCGGATGCGCTAGGACTCCCTGATGCTCATCCCCGAAGCTCAAGCCATGAGATGATCTACCGGGCTCAAATTTGAGAAAAGTTCACCATCAGGCACCATCCGACCTTCTGATACGGTAATAACAAATTCGATCGTCTCTCTCGTTCTTAGGCCGTGAAACCTTGCACACAAGACTGCCACTAGCCGGCGATCAGTAGTCCTTCACAACCCTAATTTGAAAGACGCACGTAGACCGCATGAATTCCAGAATTTCCGACCTCAAACGCGGAGGGGGTTTCGGGTGCACGGGGAGACGCCATTAGCCGCCGGTCCCAAGCAGTTTTGAGGCTAGGTCGAGCATCCCCATGGTCCACCGGTGCTGTAGCGCCGTTCCACCGAGGTCTGGGCAGGCTAGGATGACAGGGCGACGTTGCCGAACTGGTCCAGAGCCGCCGCACCGTGGCCAGCTAGGTTATAGCCATCGCCGGCCGGGGAGGAGGGTTCCATCTTGTTCAGCATGTGAAATTAGGCCCTAACGGCGAGGGAGGGCTCGGGGGATGGCCAGGAGACCGGAATCCGTCGAACTCCGGCGAGCCCGGCGGCGCGCGCGCGGGTGGCCGGAGGTAGAAGACGACCCGGCGGGTCCCACCTGTCAGCGACGCTGTTTCAAATCTCTGATCGGCTGTGGCGCGGGGGATCTGGTGTGGCGGCGTGGGAAATACCCTGTAGCCCCATGTGGCTTGCCCCGACGAGTGACACCTGTCCCCTGGACCCACTCCAAGCATTTGAACATTTTGGGGAATTTTAGATTTCAGATCAAAGTTTAAACAGCCACAACTTTGGGTAGGAGAATCCAAAAATTGTGAAACAAATTTTGTTGGATTCCTCTGATAGAGTACTATCCAAATATGAAACCCAATTTGTACGAAACCCTTTATTTGATTCTGTAAAATTCTATAAATTTTTTAGCAAAAGAATTTTAGAGGGAGTTTAGATAATCCAAAAATCCTCAAATTTTGCCAGAATAGTCTTTAGGGTATTAGTGAACCCCTGTAAAAGTTTCAGCTCAATTTGAGTTGATTTGATCAGGGAAATTTAGATTTGAAGATGCTGTGTTCAATTGAATACAGAAACCTTTTCAGAGAATTTCCAAAACTTTGAAATTCAGTTCTGGGCAGATCTTAGCTCCAAAAATGCTAGGAAAATTCATGCAAACTCCATGAGCTATAATTGACATTGTAGTTCACTGATTTTGGCATGAACATGGGTGTGATCTCAGAATTAATTCTTCTTTGCTTAATTGTTTAGAAACTTATTCTGAACAAACCACTCAATGAAAAGTGCTAATTCTTGGTCCAGAGGACTTTCTTGTGACAAGGAACTCACATGAAAATTCTCAGCTCTATTGGAGCTCTGGATCACCCCTGTTCTGTTTAACCACTTAAGGTGATCAATATAGAAGAGGGGAGAAACCACTTAGCACTTAATCATGTGCTTAGATCCAAACCCAAACCACTAGCACCAGTGTCATTTTAAATTCTTAAACAGAGTTTCAGTTTTTGAAAACTTGTTGTTAGGACTTGTAGCAAAGTCTTTACAATTATAATTGTGCATATGCATTACGTGTAGCATCTACGTGAAGGACTTCAAGTAATTGGAGTGGAGATCAAAGGAGGGAGGCAAGAGATCAAGTCAAGTGGTCTCCACTAACTGCATATATATATATATATATATATATATATATATATATATATATATATATATATATATATATATAAGTCACCTGCAAAACTAAGGCAAGCCCCGGTTTGCATCAAATTTACAAGTTTTATTTGTATTCACTTCATACGTCTAGCATTGTATTTATTGCATTACGTCTAGATGGTATGAAAATCCAAATGCATGACCCAGAAAACCCTGGAGTTTAATGTAGGATATGTTGTCGATTAATTATAACTGCTGATCTCAACAAAAGTGGATTAAAAGAAGCAAAACTCGAGTGGGCAGATTCCTACTCGTGAACAGGGATTTAGGGGGATCAATCGGAAGAGATGGGAATTGATCCTCATAGTTGGGAATGGAGACCGGGCAGTGGATGGAAGGTCAAGGACGTGGTCCTGTGAGCCTAGTCTATGGCTGAGTCGATTAAGGCCCGTTCTCGTGTGTGGCCTGTTGGGCAAGTTTGAGTTGTGTACCGGATGCATACTGGCTATATGGGACCTAGGAAACCGATGTAACATGTTAACCTGGGTGTCGAGGCATACCTCACCGTCTGATGCTGATGCTGAAAGGATAGAGAAGTCTGCTCTATGAGGGTTTGCCGTAGAGAGACTTAATCCCAGTCGGTGGGACCGGTTCGACATTTGGGTGTCGTGTGAAAGGTTGCCACGTACGGCGTCAGTGACGGTTGCTGTGTGCAACGTCGAGTACGGGCGTACGTGTCGTGTCAGCCTGGTGTTTTTGATTGCAATCACCGTCGCTCGCGGTAGTGAGCATACTTGTTCTCTGCGTCGTGACGTAGTAATAAATCGGGAAACATTTAACATGCTTCGTGGGCAATCCTCATGATGGAGATGAGGAATGATCAACACTTCACTTAATTTAATTTCCACCTTGGGCTAGTAGCGTCGAGGCAAAGCGTTTCTTGTTTGATTGTGGAGTCTCGACGTTGATGGCGCAAGGTCAGTATGAGTTTGGGGTAGCTCATTAAAGTTACTTTCACCTCGGGCAAGTGACATCGAGATGAAGCGTTTCTTGTTTGATTGTGGAGTCTCGATGTAAGTTGCGCGAGGGCTATAAAAGTTGCCTAAAACTTGAAGTAAGGACTCTCCTTTAGCTCAAGTTCATCATTTGTGCAAACTTCTATAATTAGCCCTCTAATTTCTATCAAGTAGAGTTTCATGACTAGGGTGATGGGTCAGTCTTGCTGAGCTTCGTGATCACGGATACTACCTAAGTTGTTTTGCAGATAATAACTGTACGCCGATATGATCGGGTGTCCGATGAGACTCGGAACACTCCGAGTGGTGAACTCATGGCAACCCTGGCCACTGCTATTGTGATAGTGTTGCTAGCGAGAAGGGTCCGTGGGCTGGACACCTCCTCTGTTGCTTAGCATAGGTATGAGACGTGAGTTGTAATAGTCTTCCGCTGTAGCATATTTTTGAGCAGTATTTGTAAAATCAACACTTTGTAAGCTTCCGCTTGTTTTATGTAATATGATGCTTTATTATGTGTGCTGTTGGGTGCCGCATCGCACGGCACCACCCAATGCGATTCCCAGGCGAGGTGCCCCGTCCCCGTGAGTGATCGGGACGGTGGGTTCCTCTCATATATGAAGGCCAATGAATACCTGTTGGAAAGATATTGAAGTTAACTATAACTTTGATATTCAACTTGAGACATTAAATTGCAATTTTCATATTCAAATTCTGGGATTAAGACCAATTGGTCATTCTGAACAAAGTAGTGCTTATCGTCATCTAGCTTGAGACTTGTTGTGGACAGGGATGTTTTAGACTTCTCTAAGTTCCATAACATGTTCTTGAGTTATTTTTCAGTTTGTCGTACTGTTGGAATTAAGGTTTGTACATACTTGCTGACGTTTGATAGATTTCAGAAATGTTGAAACCCTAGTTAGCTTGTGTAATGCTGCAATATTGATGTGATGCTTTTACGGTTATGTTTTCAATTCAAGTTGAGTTTTAACTTTGAATTTTAACCGTAAATTGCTCACTCCTGCAGTATGGATCACAATCATTCCAGGAGTGAGGTTGGTGAGTCAAGTCACAGCGAAAATAATTTGCCACGACAAGAAGTGCCGACATCATCAACTGGATTGGCGGAAATCCTAGCAAAGATGGCTGAGTCTCTGGATCTGTTGGTGCGACAAGGCATATGACAGGAGACACTACAGCAAAATCCCCCGCCAAGCACTTATCTGGATTTCTTGGCAAGACAACCACCGGTTTTCTCAGAAGCGAAAGAACCATTGGAGTCGGCTCATTGGCTCCATTGTATTGAAGCCAAGATTGATATGCTTGAGTGCGATGAATATCAGAAGACTCTATTTGCCGCTCAACAACTCCACGGAGTCGCTGGATCTTGGTGGGCGGAGTACATCGCTACTCTTCCTGAAGGTCATCGAGTGACGTGGGATGAATTCCAGAATGTTTTCCGGGCACGTCACATTTGTTCGGGAATTCTACGAACAAAGTATCAAGACTTTCTGGAGTTAAAGCAAGGAGAAAGGAGTGCGTACGAGTACTTCAAAGAGTTTGAAGACTTGATGCAATACGTAACTCATATGGTTGATCTGGAAGCATTGAAGTGCGAGTATTTCTTCCGAGGTTTGAATGTCGAACTTAAGGAGCAAGTGACCTTGTTCAATAACGGTATTTACAATGAGTTGGTAAATGCCGGTATCATTAAGGAAGACATGCATCTTCGTTGTGAAGCGGAGCTGAAAAGAAGTATACCGCCAGACAGCGATATCGAGGTTCGTCCGAACTATCGAGTGCGATATTACTTGCCAGTTAGGCAACAAATTCAGCCAGTGGTGCAACTCTCGCAACCACGGCTGGAGTTGATCACTTATGAGCCTCCACCTCAACATCAATTATCAGGAGTTGCTTGGGCAACCCTACCCCAACCAGCTGTGCACAGTTTATCTCCACCTCTTGTTTGTAGAGAGCTGAGGATTTCTGCAACACGAAACCGTCGTGGTGCTGAGCAGAGTCACACTCGTGTGTTGTCTCGTCAATGCTCAGATCAGCATCATGAACTTTCAAAGAAGAATCAAAAGCTGGCAGGGTTAATTACACTACTATTGAGGATATTGCAAAAGGCGAACCAGTTTTGGCGGGCATGTTCACTTTACATGAACAGCCCACTTTCATTTTGTTTGATTCCGGAGCCATCCACAATTTTACTAGCATAGACTATGTGCTGAAGAATAATCTTCCATTTAGCACAGTTAAGCATCCGTTTCATATCAGCTCACCCGGAGGCAAGATATCAACAGATGAGATGGTCTCTCGGGCACCTTTATGTTTGGGTGGAAACATCTATCCTGCGAGCCTTATCATACTCAAAGGCCAAAGGATTGATATTATCTTAGGGATGTCATGGTTGACACATTATGGAGCCATCTTTGACATCAGCTCTCGGACTGTCGAACTGACTTCCCCAATACATGGTTACAACACATTGAATCTTGTGGATCCATCACAACGAGTTGCAGCGGTGCATCAAATTGAAGCTCCTAAACTTGAAGATATTCTAGTGGTATGTGAATATCCAGATGTGTTCCCTGAAGACTTGCCGGGCATGCCGCCCGAACGTGATGTAGAGTTCAAGATTGAACTAGCACTGGGAACAACACCTATTTCTCGGCGACCATACAAAATGGCACCGAAGGAGCTAGCAGAATTGAAGGAGCAGCTTAATGACCTCATGGACAAAGGTTTTATACGCCCAAGTTCTTCACCTTGGGGCTGTTCCGCACTCTTCGTGAAGAAGAAGGACGAGACTTTAAGACTATGCATAGATTATCATCCACTGAATGCTGTCACTATCAAGAATAAGTATCCACTACCGCGCATTGATATTTTGTTTGATCAACTAGTGGGTGCTAAGGTATTCTCCAAGATGGATCTTCGGTCCGGGTATCATCAGATAAAAATCCGGGCAGAAGATGTACCTAAGATGGCATTCTCAACAAGATATGGTCTGTGTGAATATCTTGTCATGTCCTTTGGGTTGACCAATGCTCCAGCTCACTTTATGTATCTCGTGAACTCTGTGTTCATGACGGAGTTAGAAAAGTTCGTCGTGGTTTTCATCGACGACATTTTGGTCTATTCAAAGTGAGAAGAAGAACATGCTGAACATTTGCGTATTGTACTCCAGCGCTTGAGAGATCACAAGCTATATGCAAAGTTCAGTAAATGTGAGTTTTGGATCAGCAAAGTGCCGTTTCTTGGGCATATTATTTCAGCGGAAGGCATCGCTGTGGACCCAAGTAAAATCGAGCAAGTGCTGAATTGGAAATCTCCAACATCTGTTCATGAAGTGAGGAGTTTCCTAGGTTTAGCGGGTTATTACCGGAGATTCATTCCAAACTTCTCCAAAGTCGCTAAACCTATGACGGAGCTGTTGAAGAAAAGGACCAAGTATGATTGGAGCAATTCATGCGAACAAGCTTTTCAAAATTTAGTGAAGCATCTCACTACAGCTCCAGTTTTGGCCCAGCCAGACACAACAAAGCCGTTTGATGTTTATTGTGATGCATCCGGCATTGGTTTGGGTTGTGTGTTGATGCAAGAAGGACGTGTGGTCACGTATGGATCCCGACGACTCAGGGGTCATGAGCAGAATTACCCGACGCACGACCTTGAACTAGCTGCAGTGGTCTTAGCATTAAAAATGTGGAGACATTATCTACTAGGCAATCTAGTACATCTCTACACTGACCACAAAAGCTTGAAGTACATCTTCACACAGAAGGAACTGAATATGAGGCAGCGAAGATGGCTAGAATTGATCAAGTACTATGAACTTGAAATTCATTTCCATCCGGGCAAAGCGAATGTGGTTGCCGACGCACTTAGTCGGAAAGCCCACGTTCACCATTTAGCCATGGCTGCACATGAAGAAGGAGAATCAAGCCTGCACTTAGTTCCCTATGGATCACTGTTCAACCTAGCTCTTATTCCTACAATCTGAGATGATATTGTAGAGGCTCAGAAGAGAGACAGGGGTATGTCTCATATCCGGAGGAGAGTGGACAACGGTGAATTGAAGATGTTCCGCAAGGATGAAGGTGGTACTCTATGGTTTAACAACCGTATAGTTGTACCCCGAAACATGAAATTGTGGACGAAGATACTAGATGAAGCGTATTTATCCAAGTACTCCATTCATCCAGGAAGCAACAAGATGTACCAGGACTTGAAATCTAAGTTCTGGTGGACACGGATGAAAAGAGAGATTGCGAAGTACGTATCCGAGTGTGATACGTGTCGGCGGGTTAAAGCCGACCATATGAGGAAAGCCGGACCACTTCAACTGCTGAAGGTTCCAACATGGAAGTGGGAAGACATAAGTATGGACTTCATCGTCGATTTACCCATGACCAGCAACAAGCATGATTCTATTTGGGTAATCGTCGATCGTTTGACCAAGACAGCACATTTTATTCCAGTCCATACCAAATATATGGCAAAGAAGTATGCGGAGCTGTTCATCTCATTAATCGTGTGTTTACACGGGGTTCCCCGCACCATCGTGTCTGATCGAGGTGCGTTGTTCGTATCCAGATTTTGGGAGCAACTGCATGCTTCCTTGGGAACCAAGTTAATTCGGAGTTCAGCGTATCATCCGCAAACTGATGGTCAAACGGAGAGGATAAATCAGATTCTGGAGGATATGCTACGGGCATGTGTCATCAATCATGGGAAGAATTGGGATGACCATCTACCGTTAGCAGAATTCTCATATAATAACGGTTATCAATCCAGCATCAAGATGGCCCCGTATGAAGCTCTTTATGGCCGGAAGTGCCGCACACCACTGAATTGGTGTGAGTCCGGCGAGAGAGTGGTCTACGGGATTGATCTTGTGAATGAAGCCGAGGAACGAGTGCGAGTGATTCAAGGCAATTTAAAGGCTGCTCAATCTCGGCAGAAGAGTTATGCAGATAAAAGACGTCGACCTCTTCACTTCGACATCGGGGACCACGTTTATCTTCGTGTCTCTCCGATGAAAGGGGTTCATCGTTTCGGAGTGAAAGGAAACTCGCTCCGCGGTTTATTGGGCTGTTTGCTGTCACTGAGATATGCGGACACGTGGCCTATCGTCTGGAGCTACCGGCGTCACTTTCGAGCATTCATAATGTTTTCCACATCTCTCAGCTGCGGAAATGTCTTAAGTACCCAACCGCAGTTCATATGGAGAACATTGAGGATCTTCAACTGGATGTCACTTATTCTGAGTATCCGATACAGATTATCGACGAGAAGACTCGCGCCACAAGAAATCGGACGTTGCGATTTTACAAAGTCTTGTGGAGCAACCACACAGCTGATGAAGCCACGTGGGAAAGCGAGGAATTTCTCCGTCTAAAATTTCCAGACTTGTTTGTACCATATGTCCAGTAGTCATTCTCCCTTCTTCTTTCTTTTTGTAATCTTGGGACGAGATTCTTTTAAGGGGGGAGGAATGTAACAGCCCTAACTTTTGTAAAGTTTGATATCAGCTCATAAAACAAAGTTAAGGCAATAAAAGACTATAATTGTGTCACATGAAATGATGAACACATAAATGGACATGTGAG
Source organism: Neostapfia colusana (assembly GCA_030760725.1). Classification (NCBI taxonomy): domain Eukaryota; kingdom Viridiplantae; phylum Streptophyta; class Magnoliopsida; order Poales; family Poaceae; genus Neostapfia; species Neostapfia colusana. Next base: position 21,004,566 of record JASWHV010000017.1, on the reverse strand, counting down.
GGAGTTAAAAAATTTCTCTATCCCATGCTCAACACATGTTAACCTAGGGGAAATAATTACACTCCTAAAACTCTAACTCATGTGCACCTCCTCTATGAGTAGAGTGGAGGGAATTTAAGCGCAATTTGAATCTTTTGAAAGGATTTCTATTCAGATTGTCCAAAGGCCTATATGTGAAGTCACAGATGCATCTCTCATGTATTCAAGAGCCTAAGTTTCAAATTTGGAGAATTTTTGGTTCCATATACTATTTATTCCGAGGATTAAATGAGGGCACGTTTACATTCAAACTTGAATTTGAATTTTGAACCAAACAAACTCAATTTCAAAATCTGGTTTCAGATTTGAGTTCCTCATAATTCCTTTGACCTATCCTCCAAGTTTGATCACAATTGGAGCTCATTTGCTATTTTAAATCGAATTGAGGGATAAGAAGCAAAATTGGGGCTGTGGACCCCACCGGTCAGTCTCACAAAAATTCAACCAACTCCAGCAACACAGCAGCTCGTTGCCGGCCACCTCCCACGCCACCTCCTGCTGGGTTGAGTTTTTGCTCGTCCTTATCACCACAGCAAGTGCCACAACCCTCTATTGCCTCTCCCAGCTCGAGCCCATGGTCTGCTCCCGTGTGTTTGCTCCTGAGAAGAAGAACAGCAGCTCCCCTCTGTTTCTCTGATCGCCAGCAACTAAACCAAGCCCCCTTTGCCTGAGCTTCCAACAGCAAAAAGGTTCGCCCATGAGTGCTCTAGCCGGCTGGCCACTTCACTCCACCATCCCGAGCTCATCAGCGCCAGCAAACAGAAAAGTTCTGCTGCTCCCGTGTTGAACGTCGGAGGAACCGAAACTGGACGCCGTGGACAGCCCAAACCAGAAGGGATCACGCCCAAGCAAGCCACCCCATCTGTTCACCAACAAGTCTAGTTGCTCACCTCCAAAGCTCAGCCCTAGCCATTGATCACAGAGGGAGAATTTCAAGTTATCCTCCCGGGCGGCAGAAACGGACATTGAGGTAAGGAATTGTAAAATTCGTCCTCAAATCGTGTTTGTTGGGTCTCAAACTTCACACACAGGATGTCCCTCGATTATAATCGATTATAATCGCCGTCCCTCGCGGTCAGTGAGTACCACTTGTTCACTGTACCATGACGTAGAAAGAACAGGCTAGTCACATGTTAAAATGTTGCTGATTGAAAGATGGACATTGATTGTTAATGATATGCTGTAGCTTAGAGCTAACTAAAGTTCTTTTCAACTTTGGGCAAAGTACATGAGAGAAATGTGTTTCTTGTTTGATTGCGGCTCTCTCATGTGCCTTAGCGTAAGGTTCTCCACAACCTGCTGCTAAAACTTGAAAGTAAGGTTCTACTAATTAGGCGAGTCCTTGCAATTGATTTTTACCTCATGTAACCCATTACCCTCATGTAGAAGTTCCATGTTTAGGTGAGACGGGTCAGACTTGCTGAGCCTTCGTGCTCACTGCTTGTGTTCGAAGCTTTTGCAGGGTTCTATGAGGAAGGGACTCCCGAGGAAGAAACGGAACCCCAGGAGGGGAACCCCGTCGAGTGGGAGTCGTGCACGCCGCAGAGTTAGTGTGTATGTGTGCTAGCAAGTTCACGTTCAAGGGCTGAACGTGCACTTGATGCTTAGTCTGCGCCCGCGAGTGTAGACTGAACTTATTTTGATGTAAACATGTTCATAACTTGTTTATGTAATAAAATTTCGCTTCCGCTTTGTACCTTTGACGTGTGTTATCTGGTGCTGTGCAACGCAGCACCCCTCAGCGTGATCCTGGCTCGACAGGACCTTTGGGGTCGTATCAGCGCTGGTATCAGAGCTCGCTTGAGGTTTAACGCACTACAAAGGTCATCTTTTTCAAAAATCCAGTGAGGAACGAGTTAGTAGCCCGTATAAGGATGTAATTAGCATATAGAAAGTGTCATACTAACCTATTTGTTATGTCAGAAAATCGTGCATCTCGGGACGTTCATGTCTTGGGGGGTGCACGTAAGCGCTGTCCACCAGTGCGCACAAGCTGAAGGGTGGAGCCCCAAGGGTGGCAGGTAACCCGACTCGCTTTTATATCCTCTACGACTCTTCATGTCGTTTGGGGTATTCGAGCAACGTCTGTCCCTGGCATGCATGGTGCAACTTGGGAGACCCCGTCACGTGGTCTGAAACGTGAACACGTAACTCAAGGCGTGTTTGGCTTGAGAACATCCGGGCGAGTGATGACGGCCGGGTGTACTAACTGTATGGATTCCGGGCTCGGTGTGCAGCCGAGTCTGATGATTGTTTGAGTTTCTGCAAGTAGCCTGACCACGAAACAGTAGACGTGTAGCATCCATGTGCGAGTGACGAGTAGTGCCACTGAACTAACGAAGCCGGCTAAGTCCGGTATAGGTTTTTCCTTTGTGAGGACGAAGTACCGACATAATCTGGTGACGCATCGACGTCACACCCCATTAAATGAACAACTTCATTTAAAAACTTGAAGGTTTTGATCCAAAGTAGTAAAAATTGATGTAACTCCTTCCCTTGAATAGGATATTCAAAGTTAACAAGTTTTCAACTTCTAGGTTGTTAAGGACAGAGCACTCTGTTTTCAGCTAAATCAAGGCTGATGTTAATCAGAGGTTAGAGGTTGAGTTCTTTCGAGGTTGGGGTCATATGATACATTTCTGGAAAGATTTGGAAGAGCTTTACAACTTTTCTGTTGAGTTCCAGAGGTGTTTCATCCCTTAACCACTCGAAAAATGCAGTAGAGTTGAAACTGTCAAGAAAACAGGACAGAGTAAAGACTCTCTGTAGACTCTCTGTAAATTAAGCATAACTTCCTGCATAAAAATCCAAAAATAGAAAATGAGGTAGTTCTGGAAATCTTATGAGATGGGTTACAACTTTGTAACAGAAAGTTTTGTCAGATTAGGAACATAAGTAACTGGGATTCTTGGATCAAATCAGTACCTAAGGCAGGGAGGTGCTGTCCAATTGTTTCCAGAAATTCTGTTAACATTGACATCTCATAACTTTTGAACCAGGACAGATCTTAGGCCAAGCAAATACTTTCTGGAAAGCTATTGAAGTTAGCTTTAACTTTGATGTTGAGCTCCAGAATTAGTTTCGCTTTAACATGGCCTAAATTAGATTGAAATGGAAACTGGTCAGTGCTGTCATGGGAACAGCAGATCAGCAGTCAAATTTGTTTAAAATTTGAACTATGTTTCCAAATTTTATGGGTTCAATGACATGTTTTATGTTATAACTCAGAGGTTTACTTTTTAAATAAATATTTGACACTTATCAAATATACTTTTACAGATGGCTGCAGATAAACAGTTGAAGAACGGGTGGGTGGTTTCCCACTGTTCTGACCGTAGCGGCTACCCGGAAGCATTGTAGCAAATGCTCCAATATTTCGGGTACAATCAGATGCCGCAGTACTTCGCCAAGGAAGAAGGCGAAGAGGGGAACAAGACGTGGACAATCCATGTCGAAGTCCCTGCAGGACCTACGCCACCCGGTTGGGTGCCATTCACCGTCACGGTGAGAGGAAGACAACCGGAAGGGATGTGGCAAGTGGCAGCCCGTGACACTATGTCACGTTTCTGCCAACTACACGTGCTGGCTATGGAGGGCACTCCATACACACTCGTTCTGGTGGAGGGACGAGCTCAGCAAGTGTGGGAAGAGACGTACCTGGAGGCAACGGACCCGAGTTGCCCAAGGTACAACCCCGCGGAGGCAAATCTCAGCCTCCAGATGAGGGCGGGAAACGCCGTGATGGACAGCCAAGCTGTATATACGGAGCATCTCGCCACAAAGCTCAAGGAGAGCACAAGCCAAGGAGATCATTTCGAGAGTGCTCACAGCGCACTCCGCAATGTGCTCCTTCCGACGATCAAGCGACTGAATGAACAGCACAATCAGTTGCATCGTCTGAAGAAGGCGAAGAGAAAAAGCCATGTCGACATCGCGGCGTTACAAGAACTGGTGCAGACCCTAACCCAGCAGAATGAGGAACTTGCTCAAGAGTGGGACGATGCTATTGAGGAAGGACAAGGCTGGGAAGAGGACTACAACCAAGCTATGGACAAGGTGCATGCTTTGCAGGACCTCGTGCCCCCGGTGTTAGGCGTACCGGTGGTCTTGGGTCTTCCAGCAATGGGAGAACCCGGAATGGGAGAAGAGGTGGTAGATCCAGAGCCACCAGTAGAGGTACCGGAGGAGGACGACCCACAGGAGGTCGAGTTCTACTCCGAGTAGGGGGTTACGGTTGCTAAGTAGGGCAGCCAGGGTAGCGTAACCCAACTTTTGTGATCGGTGACATGTCGTGTAGACCGTAGCGTATGTATAGGTAGTGACGACATGAGCACGACTTCTCGGAGATCCGAGAATAATGTATCTTGTATAATGTTTATGCTTTATCAATATATGTGGATGTTGTGCAAATTAATCATCTGTCACTTCAATACCTACTGTTGCTTATGGAATTTTAAGTAAGACATGTGCTAATTGCTGCTGTTTTGAATTTCAGAATGACGCGTACTCGTGCCAACCCTGACGTTGGGGGTACCAGTCAAGGGGGAGAGACCTCCCAACCAACTCCCGAGGACTCCTCGGGACAACAACAGCAATGGCAGCAACAGCAAACACCACCACCGCCACTGCCAACGGTTACATTGGCCGACATCGTCGCGGCAATGGCGGGCTCGCATCAGCAACACACAGAGTTGCTGCAGACTCTTATTGCGAATACGTCTCGCCCATAGAGACGTCAAGACCGTGATGAGCGTCAACAGAGCTCCTACTCTGACTTCCAGGCAACTCATGCCCCGGTATTCTCAAGGGCGGATGAACCACTTGACGCGGACAACTGGCTCCGTGCCATAGAGATGAAGTTCGGGCTGCTCCAGCTCAGCGAGCAGCGCAAGACTCAGTTCGCGGTCCAGCAGCTCCAAGGATCCCCGAGCACGTGGTGGGCCAACTTCTGTGCTTCACAGCCCACCGACCGAGTTATGACCTGGACGGAGTTCCGGACGGCCTTCAGGGCCTATCATATACCGCCAGGTTTAATGAAGAGGAAGATGCAGGAGTTCTTGCATCTGCAGCAAGGGAGCCGGAACACGCTGGAATACTCCAGAGCGTTCAACGATCTCGCACTCTACGCGTCGTATCACGCAGATACAAACGAGAAGAGGCGAGACCATTTTTACCAGGGGCTTAACCCGCTCCTGAAGGACAAGTTGGCGATGTTCAATCGCGGCAGCCTCAACGACATCATTGATGCTGCGATTGTTCAGGAGGACTCCGGCAAGGAGTTAGCGGCGGCGGAGAGAAAGCGAAGCGCGCCGCAGAGCAGTGGAGAAGGAGGCGGTCCTTCTCAGAAGTTTCGGATGGTGAATCGCCCACCATCAGGTCCACGCTGGCAACCACCACATAGGTCGATGCCGTTCCGCAGTCGGCCGTACTCTTCACCGGCATTCCGGCCGGCACTGCCAGCACCACCGCAACCACAACAGCAGCAGCGGGCGATGCCGCGTGCGTTTGCACCTCAGCAACGCATGCCGGGCTTTTGTCCACCAAACTCCACCAGAAGCGGCCACATGTTACAAGTGTGGTCGTCCAGGACACTTCGCGAGCAGTTGCCCGGAGAGGCAAGGCGGCGGAGTGGCACCACAGTTTCCGGGGAGGAATCAACCCCGGAACCCTACTAATGCGCGGCGGGCAAACCCTAGGCCCGGCACTGTCCACCAACTTGCCATTGAGGACGTGCCGGAGCCGGAGGGTGAGCCAATCCTTGCGGGTATGTTCCAACTCCACCAGCATCCCGCTATAGTACTGTTTGATTCAGGCGCCACGCATAATTTTATTAGCCAAGCTTTCATTGCTAAACACAGTTTGCCAATACTACCCACCGATAGTCCATATTTAATTTGTTCACCGGGTGGGAAGATTTCAGCAAGCGTAATGGTCTCCAAAGCACCATTATGCTTAGCGGGTAGAGTGTACCCCACGTCTCTCATTATCTTAGAGGGACAGAAGGTCGATGTCATCCTATGGATGTCGTGGTTAACCCGCCATGGCGCTGTTTTAGACACCGTCCTTCGAGTCGTGCACTTAAACTCAGAGGTGCACGGTTCTCACTCATTATTTCTGGACAGTCCAGAAATAAAACTTCCAAGTGTCTATCAAGCCACAACTATCAGATTGGAAGATATTCCAGTAGTCCGAGAGTTCCCTGATGTCTTCCCGGATGATTTACCGGGAATGCAGCCGGATAGAGAGGTGAAGTTCAAGATTAAACTTGCACCGGGAACCATGCCAATATCCCGAAGGCCGCACAAGATGGAGCCCAAGGAGTTGGCTGAACTGAAGACTCAGCTCACGGACCTTATGGAGAAGGGTTTTATTAGGCCGAGCTCCTCGCCATGGGGCTGTTCGGCATTATTTGTCAAGAAGAAGGATGAGACGTTGCGGCTTTGCGTGGACTATCGTCCATTGAATGCCGTAACCATCAAGAACAAGTACTCGTTGCCACGGATCGACATGTTGTTTGATCCGTTGGTCGAAGCAAAGATCTTTTCCAAGATGGATTTAAGATCCGGGTACCATCAGATTAAGATAAGGGCTGAGGACATTCCGAAGACGGCTTTCTCGACGAGGTACGGACTTTATGAGTACCTGGTCATGTCCTTCGGCCTCACCAATGCTCCAGCTCACTTCATGTACTTAATGAACTCGGTATTCATGCCGGAGCTAGACAAGTTTGTCATGGTCTTCATCGACGACATCCTAGTATATTCCAAGTCGGAGGAAGATCACAAGAAACATCTGCGTATAGTCTTGCAACGGCTGCGGGATCACAAGTTATACGCAAAATTCAGCAAATGCGAGTTTTGGATATCGCAAGTGCCTTTCCTCGGGCATATCATCTCAGCGGAGGGTATCGCTGTGGACCCGAGCAAGATCACTCAAGTGCTGAATTGGAAATCCCCAAGAACTGTTCACGAGGTACGGAGTTTCCTCGGACTCGCGGGATATTATCGGAGGTTCATCCTGAACTTCTCGAAGATTGCTAAGCCAATGACAGAGCTGCTGAAGAAGGCTACCAAATATGTTTGGAGTCCAACATGTGAAGCATCATTCAAGGCTTTAGTCAAGCACCTGACATCAGCACCGGTTTTGGCGCAGCCAGACACAACAAAACCGTTCGATGTGTACTGCGATGCATCCGGCATTGGGCTCGGATGTGTGCTGATGCAAGACCGAAGAGTGGTCGCGTATGGATCACGGCAGCTTAGAAACCATGAGCAAAATTATCCAACTCACGACTTGGAGCTCGCTGCCGTGGTACTTGCACTAAAAATGTGGAGGCACTACCTACTCGGTAACCTCATACATTTATATACCGACCACAAAAGCCTCAAGTACATATTCACTCAGAAGGAGCTGAACATGAGGCAACGAAGATGGTTAGAACTGATAAAAGATTACGAGATAGAGATCCATTATCATCCGGGCAAGGCAAACGTAGTGGCAGATGCGCTGAGCCGCAAGTCACACGTCAACAATCTGACCATCACACCGTTGGGAGAGAGCGAACCACCACTACATGTGATTCCACACGTTGCTCTCTACAACCTAGCTTTGATCCCCACCATCCGTGAAGAGGTAGCGGCAGCCCAGAAGGATGACAAGGGCATGTCACATTTGCGGAGACGTGTAGATAGTGGGGAGCTGAAATGTTTCCGGAAACACGGAGACGGCGTCCTATGGTTCAAGGACCGGATCATCGTACCCCATAACCCGGAATTACGGAAGAAAATCCTTGATGAGGCTCACTTATCAAAGTTTTCTATTCACCCCGGCAGCAACAAAATGTATCAAGAACTCAGAAGAAAGTTTTGGTGGACACGGATGAAGCGTGAGACTGCAAAATACGTGTCCGAGTGTGATACATGTCGAAGGGTGAAGGCAGACCACATGCGGAAACCGGGACTGCTACAACCACTGGGCATTCCTGCCTGGAAATGGGAGGATGTGAGCATGGACTTCATCGTCGGTTTACCCACCACCTTGCAGAAACATGATTCTGTGTGGGTGATCGTCGATCGGCTCACCAAAGTTGCCCATTTCATCCCGGTTAACACAAACTACAACGCCAAGAAGTACGCCGAACTGTACATCTCACGGATCCTATGCTTGTACGGCGTACCCGTACAATCATATCGGATCGGGGCACTTTATTTGTGTCCCGTTTTTGGGAGCAGCTACACGCTACCTTGGGGATGAAACTGATCCGTAGTTCAGCATACCACCCGCAGACGGATGGACAAACCGAGCAGGTAAATCAGATTTTAGAAGACATGCTACGAGCTTGCGCTATCAACCACGGCAAGAATTGGGATGATCACTTGCCGTTAGCCGAGTTCTCGTACAATAATGGGTACCAAGCCAGCATCAAGATGGCACCTTACGAGGCGCTATACGGGCGAAATGCCGCACACCACTTAATTGGTGTGAATCTGGCGAAAGGGTTACCTTCGGGATTGACCTTGTCAACAACGCGGAAGAAAAGGTTCGACTAATTCAAGCGAACCTAAACGCCGCGCAATCCCGTCAGAAACAATATGCGGACCGGAGAAGGCGCCCATTACAATTCGAAGTTGGAATCACGTATATCTAAGGGTGTCTCCAATGAAGGGCGTAAACAGATTTGGGGTGAGAGGAAAGTTGGCACCCTGATTCATCGGTCCATTTCAGATTACCGAAAGATGTGGATCAGTGGCATACCGGCTGAAATTACCAGAAGCACTTTCCGGTGTGCACGACGTCTTTCACATTTCCCAGCTGAGGAAGTGTCTTAAGCTATCAACTACCGTTCAGCTGGAGGATATTGAAGAACTGCAACCGGATCTCACCTATCGGGAGGAACCGGTGCAGATTGTTGATGAAAAGGCCCGAACCACACGCAACCGTACATTGTGGTTCTACAAGGTTCTATGGAGTAATCACTCCATGGACGAGGCGACATGGGAGAGCGAAGAGTTCCTTCGCACTAACTACTCCGAATTTTTCACGTCGCATATCCGGTAATTTTCCACCGTCCTCTCTCACATTTTCACCTTATAATCTCGGGACGAGATTCTTTTAAGGGCGGAGGAATGTAAGGGCCTCAGTTTTTGACACACATTGGCAGTGCTCATCACCACACCACACACCTCATTTGAGGAAGGATGATGAACACAAATGAAGAGCAAGTAACAATTATCAACATGCTCATTAGAGAACAAACTCACACCTTGCAAAAGTGGTATTTTCCACATGTGATATAGGTGTGCTGGACATATGAAAACTCCTACACTTTGCTAAGGATGTCCATGCCAAGTTTCACCCAAATTCCAAACCTTTTTGGGTATAGTTAGAAAGAGGGCAGTTTGAAACCATATTCAAATTCAAACTGTTTTTATCCCATGAATTTAAAAGTGGGAGGCATATTCTTGCTCAGCACATTTTTGTGAGCTCACACACCAATTTTCACTCCATTTGGAGTTGATCTTGACATGAGCTAAGTGGGAGAAATTCAAACTTTATTTGAATTTCAAACTGAACTTGTGCTGAAATTCATTCAAACCAAACCTCATTTGAACTTTGATCAATTCAAATGGCTCATGGGTGAATAATTTGAATTGCCAGGGGTAGTATGGGGTTCACTGTTTACAACAGTCATTAGGAGTAAATTTCAGAGGTTAAAACTGGAAGTGGGACCCACATGTCAGCCACTGCTCAGATCAAACCGACTGAGACTTTTCTCACTCGGGTCGCCGAGCCTCAGCTGTGATCGCCACCGAGGGCAGCCGCCGCGCCAGCAGCAGCTTGCCCATGCGCGGGCGCGAGGCGGAGCAGAGCCTTCTTAAGGCGCCTGCCCCCCTCCTCGGCCGAGGCATCGCCGTTCTTCCCCGCAAGAACTCAGCGCCGGCCGAAATTTTCCGCAGCTCGGAATCGATAGGAGAACGCCGATCGCAGCTCCCTCCGTCCACTCCAGAGCCCCAGCAAGGTACTAGAGACCTTCCTCCGTCCTCCCCGTTGCTAGAATTCAGTTGAAACCGATTGATATCGGCTGTGCCAAAAGATCACATTCGGGACTTGGAACCGCCGCACCTCGGGCTCTCGTGGACAGCCCAACCAGGGCGTTGTCACGCCCGAGCCAAGGCACCCTTGGACGCGATGATGACCGGTGCTGCTCATCCCCGAGCCACAGCTCAAGTGGTTGCTCACCGGCGGCGAATTTCCACTTTTTCCCTTTCTATGTGCAGAACGACCTTCGGGTACGATTCTGTTTAATTCGTGTTCTAGAAAGGATTAGAGGGCCTCAAGCCGCTCTCATACGAGCTAGACACGGTAACGCACAAGTTGCCTTCACAACTCTGGGCCGGAGAACCTCTGCACTCGGCGTAATTCGAGGTCTACCAATGGCGGAATGAACGGGCGGCATCGGGCGCACGGTGAGGACCTATTTCGGGCCTTCCCCGAGCTGCCTCGAGCTCATGTTGACCTTCTCTGAGGTCCACTGATGCTTCCCGACCGATCCCTCGAGTAGTTGATGTGCTAGGGTAGTCAGCCAACATGGCCGAAGTCGTTCCGAGCTGGCGGGTCGTCGCCGACCATGCTCCGGCCATTGTCATGAGCAGCGGACCCTAGAATCCTGTTCCCCGAGTAAAAGTAGGCAGGGGCGGCCAAAATCGAGAAGTTTGGAGCTGTACAGAAGCCGGCGGCGAGCTCTCTGGCGAGGTCCCTCGGCGGCGGAGCGCAGGCGTCGCGAGGTTGAAGAAGAGGGTGGGCCCCGGCTGTCAGCGGCCGATATTTTGAATCAGGATCCGGCTGCGGCCGGGATCGGGTGTGCTGGCGTGAAAAATCCTTGTGGGCCGCGGTGTGCTGGCGCGAAAAATCCTTGTGGGCCACGGTGTGCCATCGCCTCGGCGTGCGACGCGTGTCCCCTGGGCCCACGCGCAGTTTAAACTTTTCCCCGATTTTCAGATTTCCTTCAAACTTCAAATCCTCATAACTTTGGCTAGAAAGCTCCAAATTGAGTGAACCAAATTTTGCTGGATTCAGCTCTCTGAGTACTTTCCAGCAAAGAAAGTTTCACTTCATGAAATTCCTTAATTCGCCATAATTAAATCCCCAAGTTTTAAATTGTTTGGAATTTTAACTGGAGAATCCTGTGGAGGAAAATCCTGAAATTTTTCTGGGATGTTCACCAAAATATCCCTGAACTACCATAAAAATTTCAGACCCATTGGAGCTGATTTAATCCACCTAATGGTGTGATTAGTGAAACTGTTCCAGAGAAAATAGAAAATGTCCAGAAACATTTTCAGAATTTTTTCTGAAATTGGTTTGCTCATATCTTTAGCTAGGAACCTTCAAATTAAGTGAGACCAACTCCATTAGAACCCTCTGAAAATCTAGTTTTCATAAAGTCATAGTGTGTTTCATGGAAATTCCTGGAACACCCTTAGAGTTCCAATTAAGGTCAAGGACATAATTAATTGTGGAGGGCTCAAATGAGCTTTGCTGCAACTAAAACTTGACCAAGGCTCTGTTTAGGTTGTAACCAAGCCACAATAAAAGTTTCACATTCATTAGGTCTGTCTAGCAAAGGTGATAGATTTCACAACTTCAAACTCAAGACAAAATGCATTTAAATTGATACATACATTGTTTCTATTGTAAGGGCCTCAGTTTTTGACACACATTTGCAGTGTTCATCACCACACCACACACCTCATTTGAGGAAGAATGATGAACACAAATGAAGAGCAAGTAACAATTATCAACATGCTCATTAGAGGACAAACTCATACATTGCAAAAGTGGTATTTCCCATATGTGATACAGATGGGCTGGACATATGAAAACTCCTACACTTTACTAAGGATGTCCATGCCAAGTTTCACCCAAATTCAAAACCTTTTTGAGGTCAGTTTGGGTATAGTTAGGAAGAGGGCAGTTTGAAACCATATTCAAATTCAAACTGTTTTTATCCCATGAATTTAAAAGTGGAAGGCATATTCTTACTCAGCACATTTTTGTGAGCTCACACACCAATTTTCACTCCATTTGGAGTTGATCTTGACATGAGCTAAGGGGGAGAAATTCAAACTTTATTTTAATTTAAAACTGAACTGTGCTGAAATTCATTCAAACCAAACCTCATTTGAACTTTGATCAATTCAAATGGCTCATGGGTGAATAATTTGAATTGCCAAGGGTAGTATGGGGTTCACTGTTTAAAACAGTGATTAGGAGTAAATTTCAGAGGTTAAAACTGGAGGTGGGACCCACATGTCAGCCACTGCTCAGATCAAACCGACTGAGACTTTTTCACTCGGGTCGCCGAGCAGCAGCGGTGATCGCCACCGAGGGCAGCCGCCGCGCCAGCAGCTGCTTGCCCACGCGCGGGCGTGAGGCGGTGCAGAGCCTTCTTAAGGCGCCTGGCCCCCCTCCTCGGCCGAGGCACCGCCGTTCTTCCCCGCAAGAACTCGGCGCCGGCCGAAAACTTCCGCAGCTCGGACTTGATCGGAGAACGCCGATCGCAACTCCCTCCGTCCACTCCAGAGCCCCAGCAAGGTACTAGAAACCTTCCTCCGTCCTCCCCGTTGCTAGAATTCGGTTGAAGCCGATTGATATCGGCTGTGCCGAAAGATCAAATTCGGGACTTGGAACCGCCGCACCTCGGGCTCTCGTGGAGAGCCCAACCAAGGCGTTGTCACGCCTGAGCCAAGGCACCCTTGGACATGCGGGTGACCGGTGCTTCTCATCCCCGAGCCACAGCTCGAGTGGTTGCTCACCGGCGGCGAATTTCCATTTTTCCCCTTTCTGTGTGCAGAACGACCTTCGGGTACGATTCTGTTTAATTCATGCTCTAGAAAGGATTAGAGGGCCTCAGGCCGCTCTCACACGAGCTAGACACGGTAACGCACAAGTTACTTTCACAACTCTGGGCCGGAGAACCTCTATGCCCGGCGTAATTTGAGGTCTACCAATGGCGGAATGAACAGGCGGCATCGGGCGCACGGTGAGGACCTATTTTGGGCCTTCCCCGAGCTGCCTCGAGCTCATGTCGACCTTCTATGAGGTCCACTGATGCTCCCCGACCGGTTTCCCAAGTAGCTGAGGTGCTATGGTAGTCAGCCGACATGGCCGAAGTCGTTCTGAGGTGGCGGCTCGTCGCCGACCATGCTCCGGCCGTTGTCATGAGCAGCTGATCCTCGGATCCTGTTCCCCGAGTAAAAGTAGGCAGGGGCGGCCAGAATCGAGAAGTTTGGAGCTGTACAGCAGCCAGCGGCGAGCTCTCCGGCGAGATTCTTCGGCGGCGGGGCGCGGGTGTCACGAGGTTGAAGAAGGGGGTGGACCCCAGCTGTCAGCGGGAGATATTTTGAATCGGGATCCGGCTGCGGTCGGGATCGGGTGTGCTGGCGCGTAAAATCATTGTGGGCCGCGGTGTGCTGTTGTCTCGGCGTGCGACGCGTGTCCCCTGGGCCCACGCGCGAGTTTAAACTTTTCCCCGATTTTCAGATGTCCTTCAAACTTCAAATCCTCATAACTTTGGCTAGAAAGCTCCAAATTGAGTGAACCAAATTTTGCTGGATTCAGCTCTCTGAGTAATTTCCAGAAAATCAAGTTTCACTTCATGAATTTCCTTATTTCTTCAGAATTAATTCCTCAAAGTTTAAACTGTTAGGAATTTTAACTGGAGAATCCTTTGGAGGAAAATCCTGAAATTTTGCTGAGATGTTCACCAAAATATCCTTGAACTACCATAAAAATTTCAGATCCAATTGAGCTTATTTAATCCACCTAATGGTGTGATTAGTGAAACTGTTCCAGAGAAAATAGAAAATGTTCAGAAACATTTTTCAGAATTTTCTCTGAAATTGTTTAGTTCATATCTTTAGTTAGGAACTTTCAAATTATGTGAGACCAACTCCATTAGAACCCTCTGAAAATCTAGTTTTCAGAAAGTCATAGTTTGTTGCATGAAAATTCCTAGGACACCCTAAGAGTTCCAATTAAGGTCAAGGACATAATTAATTGTGGAGGGCTCAAATGAGCTTTGCTGCAACTAAAACTTGACCAAGTCTTTGTTTAGGTTGTAACCAAGCCACAATAAAAGTTTCACAGTCATTAGGTCTGTCTAGCAAGGGTTAGAGACTTCACAATTTCAAAGTTAATACAAATGCATTTAAATTGATACATATATTGCTCTTATTATGTAGTCGCTAAGGTCGAGGAGGAACCCGAAGTCCTAGACTTCGTAACTCCGGAGGAGCAGTTAGCCTATGACCAAGAGCAGCAAGGCAAGCCCCGGTTTGCATTAACCATTTTTACAAATTTTTATTGTTTTGAGCACATACTTGTTTCCCTTACTCTGTGCATTAGAGTCTTGTTTGAAAGCCCCACTGCATAGCCAAGAAAACCATGGGTTGGGTTTAGGATTGCAAACCATGCTATCTACTGCATTGCTAGAATAGAGTAGGATTCGGTACAAGTCGAGTAGTTGGGACTACTCGCGAGCATAGGCTAGAGGCACTCGACTCGGGTAGTGATAGCACATGAAACACATGGCAAGAAAATGAGACCAAGCGGAGAGTAAGGGCAGCAGGACTTTGGGGCCTGTGTGCTGTAGCTCCGCTTGAGTCGATTGAGGACCGAGCCGTGTGCGGGCCTGTTGAACAAGCTAGAACAGTACCGAAGACCTACCGGCTATATGGGAACCGGGAAACTGATGTAACTCGGGTAGCTGGGTGTTGAGACATAGCTGGTCGTTCAGAGGGTAGGATGAGAGCTCGAGGTGTAAATCGGCTGGCGGCACTGAGATGCGCGTGCAGAGACCTCTTGCTCAGGACGATTGGACCGGTTCAACATTTGGCTAACGGGTGAAAGGTAGTCGCGTACGGCGTCCGTGATGGTTGCTGTAGGCAACATCGAGTACGGGCGTACGTGACGGGTTGTTCGGGTAACCCTGCAGGTGTAAATCGATTATAATCGCCGTCCCTCGCGGTCAGTGAGTACCACTTGTTCACTGTACCATGACGTAGAAAGAACAGGCTAGTCACATGTTAAAATGTTGCTGATTGAAAGCTGGACATTGATTGTTAATGATATGCTGTAGTTTAGAGCTAACTAAAGTTCTTTTCAACTTTGGCAAAGTACATGAGAGAAATGTGTTTCTTGTTTGATTGCGGCTCTCTCATGTGCCTTAGCGTAAGGTTCTCCACAACCTGCTGCTAAAACTTGAAAGTAAGGTTCTACTAATTAGGCGAGTCCTTGCAACTGACTTTTACCTCATGTAACCCATTACCCTCATGTAGAAGTTCCATGTTTAGGTGAGACGGGTCAGACTTGCTGAGCCTTCGTGCTCACTGCTTGTGTTTGAAGCTTTTGCAGGGTTCTATGAGGAAGGGACTCCCGAAGAGGAGACGGAACCCCAGGAGGGAAACCCTGTCGAGTGGGAGTCGTGCGCGCCGCAGAGTTAGTGTGCGTGTGTGCTAGCAAGGACACGTTCGAGGGCTGAACGTGCACTTGATGCTTAGTCTACGCCCGTGAGTGTAGACTGAACTTATTTTGATGTAAACATGTTCATAAACTTGTTTATGTAATAAAATTTCCGCTTCTGCTTTGTACCTTTGACGTGTGTTATACGGTGCTGTGCAGCGCAGCACCCCTCAGCGTGATCCTGGCTCGACAGGACCATTGGGGTCGTGTCAGCATGGTATCAGAGCTCGCTTGAGGTTTAACACAGTACAAAGGTCTTCTTTTTCAAAAATCCAGTGAGGAACGAGTTAGTAGCCCGTATAAGGATGTTATTAGTATATAGAAAGTGGCATATTAACCTATTTGTTATGTCGGAAAATCGTGCACCTCGGGACGTTCATGTCTTGGGGGGTGTACGTAAGCGCTGTCCACCAGTGCGCACAAGCTGAAGGGTGGAGCCCCACGGGTGGCAGGTAACCCGACCCGCTTTAGTATCCCCTACGACTCTTCATGTCGTTTGGGGTATTCGAGCAACGTCTATCCCTGGCGTGCGTGGTGCAACTTGGGAGACCCCGTCACGTGGTCTGAAACGTGAACACGTAACTCAAGGCGTGTTTGGCTTGAGAACATCCGGGCGAGTGATGACGGCCGGGTGTACGAACTGTATGGATTCCGGGCTCGGTGTGCAGCCGAGTCTAATGATTGTTTGAGTTTCTGCAGGTAGCCTGACCATGAAACGGTAGACGTGTAGCATCCGTGTGCGAGTGACGGTTAGTGCCACTGAATTAACGAAGCCGGCTAAGTCCGGTATAGGTTTTTCCTTTGTGAGGACGTATTACCGACATAATCTGGTGACGCATCGACGTCACACCCAACTAAATAAACAACTTCATTGCAAAAACTGGAAGGTTTTGATCCAAAGTAGTAAAACTTGATGTAACTCCTTCCCTTGTACAGGATATTCAAAGTTAACAAGTTTTCAACTTATAGGTTGTTAAGGACAGAGCACTTTGTTTTCAGCTGAATCAATGCTGGAGTTAATCAGAGGTTAGAGGTTGAGTTCTTTCGAGGTTGGGGTTGTATGATACATTTCTGGAAAGCTTTGGAAGAGCTTTACAACTTTTCTGTTGAGTTCCAGAGGTGTTTCATCCCATAACCACTCGAAAAATGCAGTAGAGTTGAAACTGTCCAGAAAACAGGACAGAATAAAGACTCTCTGTAGACTCTCTGTAAATTAAGCATAACTTCCTGCATAAAAATTCAAAAATAGAAAATGAGGTAGTTCTGGAAAGCTTATGAGATGGGTTACAACGTTGTAACAGAAAGTTTTGTCAGATTAGGAATAGAATTAACTGGGATTCTTGGATCAAATCAGTACCTAAGGCAGGGAGGTGCTGTCCAATTGTTTCCAGAAATTCTGTTAACTTCGACATCTCATAACTTTTGAACCAGGACATATTTTAGGCCAAGCAAATACTTTCTGGAAAGCTATTGGAGTTAGCTTTATCTTTGATGTTGAGCTCCAGAACTGGTTTTGCTTTTAACATGGCCTAAATCAGGGTAAATTGGAAACTGGTCAGAGCTGTCATGGGAACAGCAGATCAGCAGTCAAATTTGTTTAAAAATTTGAACTATGTTTCCAAGTTTTATGGGTTCAATGACATGTTTTATGTTATAACTCAGGGGTTTACTGTTTAAATAAATATTTGACAATTCTCAAATATATTTTTACAGATGGCAGCGGATAAACAGTTGGAGAACGGGTGGGTGGCTTCCCACTGTTCTGACCGTAGCGGCTACCCGGAAGCGTTGTGGCAAATGCTCCAATATTTCGGGTATAGTCAGATGCCGCAGTACATCGCCAAGGAAGAAAGCGAGGGGGGAACAAGACGTGGACGATCCATGTTGAGGTTCCTGCAGGACCTACGCCACCCGGTTGGGTGCCATTCACCGTCACGGTGAGAGGAAGACAACCGGAAGGGATGTGGCAAGTGGCAGCCCGTGATACTATGTCACGTTTCTGCCAACTGCACGTGCAGGCTATGGAGGGCACTCCATACGCACTCGTTCCGGTGGAGGGGCGAGCCCAGCATGTGTGGGAAGAGAGGCACCGGGAAGCAACGGACCCAAGTTGACCAAGGTACAACCCCGCGGAGGCAAATCTCAGCCTCCAGATGAGGGCGGGAAACGCCGTGATGGACAGCCAAGCTGTTCATATGGAGCATCTCGCCACAAAGCTCAAGGAGAGCACAAGCCGTGGAGATCATTTCGAGAGTGCTCACAGTGCACTCCGCAATGTGCTCCTTCCGACGATCAAGCGACTGAATGAACAACACAATCAGTTGCGTCGTCTGAAGAAGGCAAGGAAGAAGAGCCGTGTTGACATCGCGGCGTTGCAAGAGCTGGTGCAGACCCTAACACAGCAGAATGAGGACCTTACTCAAGAGCGGGACGACGCTATTGAGGAAGGACAAGGCTGGGAAGAGGACTACAACCAAGCTATGGACGAGGTGCATGCTTTGCAGGACCTCGTGCCCCCGGTGTTAGGCGTACCGGTAGTCTTTGGTCTTCCAGCAATGGGAGAACCAGGGATGTGAGAAGAGGTGGTAGACCCAGAGCCACCAGCAGAGGTACCGGAGGAGGACGACCCCCAGGAGGTCGAGTTCTACTCCGAGTAGGGGGTTACGGTTGCCAAGTAGGGCAGCCAGGGTAGCGTAACCCAACTTTTGTAATCGGTGACATGTCGTGTAGACAGTAGCGTATGTATAGGTAGTGACGACATGAGCACGACTTCTCGGAGATCCGAGAATAATGTATCTTGTATAAAGTTTATGCTTTATCAATATATGTGAATGTTGTGCAAATTAATCATGCGTCGCTTCAATACCTACTGTTTCTTATGGAAATTTTAAGTAAGACATGTGCTAATCGCTGCTGTTTTGAATTTCAGAATGACGCGTACTCGTGCCAACCCGGACGTTAGGGGTACCAGTCAAGGGGGAGAGACCTCCCAACCACCTCCCGAGGACTCCTCGGGACAACAACAGCAACAGCAACAGCAAACACCACCACCGCCACTGCCAACGGTTACATTGGCCGACATCGTCGCGGCAATGGCGGGCTCGCATCAGCAGCACACGGAGTTGCTGCAGACTCTCATAGCCAATACCTCTCGCCCAGAGAGACGTCAAGATCGTGAGGAGTGCCAACAGAGCTCCTACTCCGACTTTTTGGCGACTCATCCCCCACTATTCTCAAGGGCGGATGAACCACTTGACGCGGACAACTGGCTCCGCGCCATAGAAATGAAGTTCGGGCTGCTCCAAATCAGCGAGCAGCGCAAGACTCAGTTCGCGGTCCAGCAGCTCCAAGGATCCGCGAGCGCGTGGTGGGCCAACTTCTGTGCTTCACAGCCCACCGACCGAGTGATGACCTGGGCGGAGTTCCGGACGGCCTTCAGGGCCTATCATATACCGCCAGGTCTGATGAAGAGGAAGACGCAGGAGTTCCTACACCTGCAACAAGGGAGCCGGAACGCGCTGGAATACTCCAGGGCGTTTAACGATCTCGCGCTATATGCGTCATATCATGCTCATACCGACGAGAAGCGGCGGGACCATTTTTACCAGGGGCTTAACCCGCTCCTGAAGGACAAGTTGGCGATGTTCAATCGTGGCAGCCTCAATGACATCATTGATGCTGCGATTGTTCAGGAGGACTCCGGTAAGGAGTTGGCGGCAGCAGAGCGAAAGCGAAGCTCGCCGCAGAGCAGCGGAGAAGGGGGCGGTCCTTCTCAGAAGTTTCGGATGGTGAATCGCCCACCATCAGGTCCACGCTGGCAGCCACCACAGCGGTCGATGCCGTTCCGCAGTCGGCCGTACTCTTCACCGGCATTCCGGCCGGCACTGCCAGCACCACCGCCACAACAACAACAGCAGCGGGCGATGCCGCGTGCGTTTGCACCTCAGCAATGCATGCCGGGCTTTTGTCCACCGAGCACTCCACCAGCAGCGGCCACATGTTACAAGTGTGGTCGTCCAGGGCACTTCGCGAGCAGTTGCCCGGAGAGGCAAGGCGTCGGAGTGGCACCACAGTTTCCGGGGAGGAATCAACCCCGGAACCCTACTAATGCGCGGCGGGCAAACCCTAGACCTGGCACTGTCCACCAACTTGCCATTGAGGACGTGCCGGAGGGCGAGCCAATCCTTGCGGGTATGTTCCAACTCCACCAGCATCCTGCTATAGTACTATTTGATTCAGGCGCCACGCATAGTTTCATTAGCCAAGCTTTCATTGATAAGTATAGCTTGCAAATACTACCCACCGATAGTCCAACGTGATCTGTTTACCGGGTGGGAAGATTTCAGCAAGCATGATGGTCCCAAAAGCGCCATTGTGCTTAGAGGGTAGAGTTTACCCTACGTCTCTCATAATTTTAGAGGGACAAAAGGTCGATGTCATCTTAGGGATGTCGTGGTTAACCCGCCACGGCGCTGTTTTAGACACCGTCCTCCGAGTCGTGCACTTGAACTCCGAAGTGCACGAGTCTCACTCATTATTTCTGGACAGTCCAGAAATAAAACTTCCAAGTGTCTATCAAGCCACAACCATCAGATTGGAAGATATTCCGGTGGTCCGAGAGTTCCCTGAAGTATTCCCGGATGATTTGCCGGGGATGCCACCCGATAGAGAGGTGGAGTTCAAGATTGAACTTGCACCGGGAACCATGCCAATATCCCGAAGGCCGTACAAGATGGCGCCCAAGGAGTTGGCTGAACTGAAGACTCAGCTCACGGACCTTCTGGAAAAGGGTTTTATTAGGCCGAGCTCCTCACCATGGGGATGTTCGGCATTATTTGTCAAGAAGAAGGATGAGACGTTGTGGCTTTGCATGGACTATCATCCATTAAATGCCGTAACCATCAAGAACAAGTACCCGTTGCCACGGATCGACATGTTGTTTGATCAGTTGGTCGAAGCAAAGATCTTTTCCAAAATGGATTTAAGATCCAGGTACCATCAGATTAACATAAGGGCTGAGGACATTCCGAAGACGGCTTTCTCGACGAGGTACGGACTTTATGAGTACCTGGTCATGTCCTTTGGCCTCACCAATGCTCCAGCTCACTTCATGTACTTAATGAACTCGGTATTCATGCCGGAGCTGGACAAGTTTGTCGTGGTCTTCATCGACGACATCCTGGTATATTCCAAGTCGGAGGAAGATCACAAGAAACATCTGCGTATAGTCTTGCAACGGCTGTGGGATCACAAGTTATACGCAAAATTCAGCAAATGCGAGTTTTGGATATCGCAAGTGCCTTTCCTCGGGCATATCATCTCAGCGGAGGGCATCGCTGTGGACCCGAGCAAGATCACTCAAGTGCTGAATTGGAAATCCCCGAAAACTGTTCACGAGGTACGGAGTTTCCTCGGACTCGCGGGATATTATCGGAGGTTCATTCCGAACTTCTCGAAGATTGCCAAGCTAATGACAGAGCTGCTGAAGAAGGCTACCAAATATGTTTGGAGTCCAACATGTGAAGCAGCATTCAAGGCTTTAGTCAAGCACCTGACATCAGCACAGGTTTTGGCGCAGCCAGACACAACAAAACCGTTCGATGTGTACTGCGATGCATCCGGCATTGGGCTCGGGTGTGTGCTGATGCAAGACCGAAGAGTGGTCGCGTGTGGATCACGGCAGCTTAGAAACCATGAGCAAAATTATCCAACTCACGACTTGAAGCTCGCTGCCGTGGTACTTGCACTAAAAATGTGGAGGCACTACCTACTCGGTAACCTCGTACATTTATATACCGACCACAAAAGCCTCAAGTACATATTCACTCAGAAGGAGCTGAACATGAGGCAACTAAGATGGTTAGAACTGATAAAGGATTACGAAATAGAGATCCATTATCATCCGGGCAAAGCAAACGTAGTGGCAGATGCGCTGAGCCGCAAGTCACACGTCAATAATCTGACCATCACACCGTTGGAAGAGAGCGAACCACCACTCCATGTGATTCCACACGGAGCTCTCTACAACCTAGCTTTGATCCCCACCATCCGTGAAGAGATAGCGGCAGCCTAGAAGAATGACAAGGGCATGTCACATTTACGGAGACGTGTAGACAGTGGGGAGTCGAAATGTTTCTGGAAGGACGGAGACGGCGTCCTATGGTTCAAGGACCGGATCGTCGTACCCCGAAACCCGGAGTTACGGAAGAAAATCTTTGATTAGGCTCACTTATCAAAATTTTCTATTCACCCCGGCAGCAACAAAATGTATCAAGAACTCAGAAGAAAGTTTTGGTGGACACGGATGAAGCGTGAGATTGCAAAATACGTGTCCGAGTGTGATACATGTCGAAGGGTGAAGGCAGACCACATGCGGAAACCGGGACTGTTGCAACCACTGGGCATTCCTGCCTGGAAGTGGGAGGACGTGAGCATGGACTTCATCGTCGGTTTACCCACCACCTTGCAGAAACATGATTCCGTGTGGGTGATCGTCGATCGGCTCACCAAAGTTGCCCATTTCATCCCGGTCAACACCAACTACAACGCCAAGAAGTACGCTGAACTGTACATCTCACGGATCCTATGCTTGTACGGCGTACCCTGTACTATCATATCGGATCGGGGCACTTTATTTGTGTCCCGTTTTTGGGAGCAGCTGCACGCTGCCTTGGGGACGAAGCTGATCCGTAGTTCAGCCTACCACCCGCAGACGGATGGACAAACCGAGCGGGTAAATCAGATTCTAGAAGACATGCTACGAGCTTGCGCTATCAACCACGGAGAGAATTGGGATGATCACTTGCCGTTAGCTGAGTTCTCGTACAACAATGGGTACCAAGCCAGCATCAAGATGGCGCCCTACGAGGCGCTATACGGAAGAAAATGCCGCACACCGTTGAACTGGTGTGAGTCTGGCGAAAGGGTTACCTTCGGGATTCACCTTGTCAACAACGCGGAAGAAAAGGTTCGACTAATTCAAGCGAACCTAAAAGCCGCTCAATCCCGTCAGAAACAGTATTCGGACCGGAGAAGGCGCCCATTACAATTCGAAGTTGGAGATCACGTATATCTATGGGTGTCTCCAATGAAGGGCGTAAACAGATTTGGGGTGAGAGGAAAGTTGGCACCCCGATTCATCGGTCCATTCCAGATTACTGAAAGATGTGGATCGGTGGCATACCGGCTGAAATTACCAGAAGCACTTTCCGGTGTGCACGACGTCTTTCACATTTCCCAGCTGAGGAAGTGTCTCAAGCTATGAACTACCGTTCAGCTGGAAGACATTGAAGAACTGCAACCGGATCTCACCTATTGGGAGGAACCGGTGCAGATTATTGATGAAAAGGCCCGAACCACACGCAACCGTACGTTGTGGTTCTACAAGGTTCTATGGAGCAATTACTCCATGGACGAAGGGACATGGGAGAGCGAAGAATTCCTTCGCACTAACTACCCCAACTTTTTCACGTCGCATATCCGGTAATTTTCCACCGTCCTCTCTCTCATTTTCACCTTATAATCTCGGGACAAGATTCTTTTAAGGGGGGAGGAATGTAAGGGCCTCAGTTTTTGACACACATTTGCAGTGTTCATCACCACACCACACACCTCATTTGAGGAAGAATGATGAACACAAATGAAGAGCAAGTAACAATTATCAACATGCTCATTAGAGGACAAACTCACACATTGCAAAAGTGGTATTTCCCACATGTGATATAGATGGGCTGGACATATGAAAACTCCTACACTTTACTAAGGATGTCCATGCCAAGTTTCACCCAAATTCAAAACCTTTTTGAGGTCAGTTTGGGTATAGTTAGGAAGAGGGCAGTTTGAAACCATATTCAAATTCACAACTCTGGGCCGGAGAACCGCTGTGCCCGGCGTAATTTGAGGTCTACTAATGGAGGAACGAACGGGCGGCATCGGGCGCACGGTGAGGACCTGTTTTGGGCCTTCCCCGAGCTGCCTCGAGCTCATGTCGACCTTCTCTGAGGTCCACTGATGCTCCCCGACCGATTTCCCAAGTAGCTGAGGTGCTAGGGTAGTCAGCCGACATGGCCGAAATCGTTCTGAGGTGGCGGCTCGTCGCCGACCATGCTCCGGCCATTGTCATGAGCAGCTAACCCTAGAATCCTGTTCCCCGAGTAAAAGTAGGCAGGGGCGGCCAGAATCGAGAAGTTGGGAGCTGTACAGCAGCCGGCGGCGAGCTCTCCGGCGAGATCCCTCGGCGGCGGGGCGCGGGTGTCGCGAGGTTGAAGAAGGGGGTGGACCCCAGCTGTCAGCGGCCGATATTTTGAATCGGGATCTGGCTGCGGCCAGGATCGGTTGTGCTGGCATGCAAAATCCTTGTGGGCCACGATGTGCCGTCGCCTAGGCGCGCGACGCGTGTCCCCTGGGCCCACGCGCGAGTTTAAACTTTTCCCCGATTTTCAGATTTCCTTCAAACTTCAAATCCTTATAACTTTGGCTAGAAAGCTCCAAATTGAGTGAACCAAATTTTGCTGGATTCAGCTCTCTGATTAATTTCCAGAAAATCAAGTTTCACTTCATGAAATTCCTTATTGCTCCAGGGTTAATTCCTTAAAGTTTAAACTGTTAGGAATTTTAACTGGAGAATCCTTTGGAGGAAAATCCTGAAATTTTGCTGAGATGTTCACCAAAATATCCTTGAACTACCATAAAAATTTCAGTAAAATTTGAGCTCATTTAATCCACCTAATGGTGTGATTAGTGAAACTGTTCCAGAGAAAATAGAAAATGTTCAGAAACATTTTCAGAATTTTCTCTGAAATTGTTTAGCTCATATCTTTAGTTAGAGACTTCCAAATTAAGTGAGACCAACTCCATTAGAACCCTCTGAAAATCTAGTTTTCAGAAAGTCATAGTTTGTTTCATGAAAATTCCTAGAACACCCTAAGAGTTCCATTTAAGGTCAAGGACATAATTAATTGTGGAGGGCTCAAATGAGCTTTGCTGCAACTAAAACTTGACCAAGTCCCTGTTTAGGTTGTAACCAAGCCACAGTAAAAGTTTCACAGTCATTAGGTCTGTCTAGCAAGGGTTATAGACTTCACAACTTCAAAGTTAATACAAATGCATTTAAATTGATACATATGTTTCTTATATCATGTAGTCGCTATGTTCGAGGAGGAAACCGAAGTCCTAGACTTCGTTACTCCGGAGGAACAGCTAGCCTACGACCAAGAGCAGCAAGGCAAGCTCCGGTTTGCATTAACCTTTTTACAACTTTTTATTGTTTTGAGCACATACTTGTTTCCTTTATTCTGTGCATTAGAGTCTTGATTGGAAGCCCCACTGCATAGCCAAGAGAACCATGGGTTGGGTTTAGGATTGCAAACCCCGTTAGCTACTGCATTGTTAGGATAGAGTAGGATTCGGTACAAGTCGAGTAGTTGGAACTACTCGCGAGAATAGGCTAGAGGCACATTGCTCGGGTAGAGATAGCACATGATACACATGGCAAGAAAATGAGACCGAGCGGAGAGTAAGGGCAGCAGGACTTTGGGGCCTGTGTGCTGTAGCTCCGCTTGTGTCGGTTGAGGACCGAGCCGTGTGCGGGCCTGTTGAACAAGCTAGAACAGTACCGAAGACCTACCAGCTATATGGGAACCGGGAAACTGATGTAACTCGGGTAGCTGGGTATTGAGGCATTGCCCGTCGTTCAGAGGGTAGGTTGAGAGCTCGAGGTGTAAATCGGCTGGCGGCACAGAGATGCGCGTGCAGAGACCTCTTTCTCGGGACGATGGGACCGGTTCAATATTTGGCTAACGGGTGAAAGGTAGTCGCGTACGGCGTCCGTGATGGTTGTTGTAGGCAACATTGAGTACGGGCGTACGTGACGTGTTGTTCGGGTAACCCTGCAGGTGTAAATCGATTATAATCGCCGTCCCTCGCGGTCAGTGAGTACCACTTGTTCACTGTACCGTGACGTAGAAAGAACAGGCTAGTCACATGTTAAAATGTTGCTGATTGAATGCTGGACATTGATTGTTAATGATATGCTGTAGTTTAGAGCTAACTAAAGTTCTTTTCAACTTTGGGCAAAGTACATGAGAGAAATGCGTTTCTTGTTTGATTGCGGCTCTCTCATATGCCTTAGCGTAAGGTTCTCCACAACCTGCTGCTAAAACTTGAAAGTAAGGTTCTACTAATTAGGCGAGTCCTTGCAACTGATTTTTACCTCATGTAACCCATTACCCTCATGTAGAAGTTCCATGTTTAGGTGAGACGGGTCAGACTTGCTGAGCCTTCGTGCTCACTGCTTGTGTTTGAAGCTTTTGCAGGGTTCTATGAGGAAGGGACTTCCGAAGAGGAGACGGAACCCCAGGAGGGGAACCCCGTCGAGTGGGAGTCGTGCACGCCGCAGAGTTAGTGTGCGTGTGTGCTAGCAAGGACACGTTCGAGGGCTGAACGTGCACTTGATGCTTAGTCTACGCCCGCGAGTGTAGACTGAACTTATTTTGATGTAAACATGTTCATAAACTTGTTTATGTAATAAAATTTCCGCTTCCGCTTTGTACCTTTGACGTGTGTTATACGGTGCTGTGCAACGCAGCACCCCTCAGCGTGATCCTGGCTCGACAGGACCATTGGGGTCGTGTCATCTATCATGTAGTTGCTAAGGTTGAGGAGGAACCCGAAGTCCTGGACTTCGTAACTCCGGAGGAGCATCTAGCCTACGACCAAGAGCAGCAAGGCAAGCCCCGGTTTGCATTAACCGTTTTTTCAAATTTTTATTGTTTTGAGCACTTACTTGAGTATTATTATCCTTTGCATTAGAGTCTTGTGTGGAAATCCAACTGCATAGCCAAGAGAACCATGGGTTGGGTTTAGGATTGCAAACTCCGTTAGCTACTGCATTGCTATGATAGAGTAGGATTCGGTACAAGTCGAGTAGTTGGAACTACTCGCGAGCATAGGCTAGAGGCACTCGACTCGGGTAGTGATAGCACATGAAACACATGGCAAGAAAATGAGACCAAGCGGAGGGTAAGGGCAGCAGGACTTTGGGGCCTCTGTGCTGTAGCTCCACTTGTGTCGATTGAGGACCGAGCCGTGTGCGGGCCTGTTGAACAAGCTAGAACAGTACCGAAGACCTACCGGCTATATGGGAACCGGGAAACTGATGTAACTCGGGTAGCTGGGTATTGAGACATTGCCCGTCGTTCAGAGGGTAGGTTGAGAGCTTTAGGTGTAAATCGGCTGGCGGCACGGAGATGCGCGTGCAGAGACCTCTTGCTCGGGACGATGGGACCGGTTCAATATTTGGCTGACGGGTGAAAGGTGGTTGCGTACGGCGTCTGTGATGGTTGTTGTAGGCAACATTGAGTACGGGCGTACGTGACGGGTTGTTCGGGTAACCCTGCAGGTGTAAATCGATTATAATCACCGTCCCTCGCGGTCAATGAGTACCACTTGTTCACTGTACCATGACGTAGAAAGAACAGGCTAGTCACATGTTAAAATGTTGCTGATTGAAAGATGGACATTGATTGTTAATGATATGCTGTAGCTTAGAGCTAACTAAAGTTCTTTTCAACTTTGGGCAAAGTACATGAGAGAAATGCGTTTCTTGTTTGATTGCGGCTCTCTCATGTGCCTTACCGTAAGGTTCTCCACAACCTGCTGCTAAAACTTGAAAGTAAGATTCTACTAATTAGGCGAGTCCTTGCAATTGATTTTTACCTCTTGTAACCCATTACCCTCATGTAGAAGTTCCATGTTTAGGTGAGACGGGTCAGACTTTCTGAGCCTTCGTGCTCACTGCTTGTGTTTGAAGCTTTTGCAAGGTTCTATGAGGAAGGGACTCCCGAGGAAGAGACGGAACCCCAGGAGGGGAACCCCGTCGAGTGGGAGTCGTGCACGCCGCAGAGTTAGTGTGTGTGTGTGCTAGCAAGGTCACGTTCAAGGGCTGAACGTGCACTTGATGCTTAGTCTGCGCCCGCGAGTGTAGACTAAACTTATTTTGATGTAAACATGTTCATAACTTGTTTATGTAATAAAATTTCGCTTCCACTTTGTACCTTTGACGTGTGTTATCCGGTGCTGTGCAACGCAGCACCCCTCAGCGTGATCCTGGCTCGACAGGACCTTTGGGGTCGTGTCACGTAGCCCTACGGTTTGCTGTGGCCGGTGCGCCCTGTTTTCCAGCGAGTTTCAGCCGCCGGCGACCTCACCTACGTGTTCAGCGTGGGGAAATATGGGGGGGGGGGGGGGGGGCGGCCACCAGGGGGTCTGGAGGCGGCTGGGAAGTGCCTTTCCGGTGATCTCGCCGGAGGGGGCCGCCACTGGTCTGTTTGGCGCGAGTCTGGAGGTTAGGGATGACAGGTGGGACCCACTGTCGGCATTTAAACATTTTCCAGATTTTCCCACTTTAGTTCAAACTTCGGAGAGCCATAACTTTGTGTAGGAGTGTCCAAAAATTGTAAAACAAATTTTGTTGGATTCCTCTCAAAGAGTACTATCCAGGGGTGCAGCCCAATGTTTATGAAAAATCCTTGGATTTGGCTCATTAATTCATTTATGTTAAATCTTGTATGAATTTTGCAGGAGTTCTGTTTATTGGAAAATTCCCAAATTTGGACAGGACATTCTCCCAAAATTCCTTGAACTCCAGTAAAACTTTCAGAGGCATTAGACCTCATTTGCTTGGTCAAATGATGTGTTCATTCCATATGTCTCTGAAAAATGGGAAAATGAACAGAGACATTTTCAGCTTTTCCCCAATCCTTGTAAAATCCATATCTCCATGTTGTAAACTCCAAAAATGGTAAAACCAATTCCTATGGACTCAGGACATTTTGTACTTCACAAAAAGTCTACATTGCAGCATAGTAAAGCTTAATATCTAGGGGCTAATGGCAGATTAGTGAAAATAACATAAGGATCTGTTGTGCTCACATAAAGCCATTTCATGAGCTCAATTTTTTCACAATGCCTAAATACCTTCCATAGCGGCTGTGGTTAAATTCTCAGCTTCATTGGACCTATGGAACTTGAGCTACCATCTTTTAGGTTTAAGTGTTCATATAATGGACTTAATTACATGGTGATTATTAGTATCTCCTTCTCACCTAGCTTTCATTATCTCTAAGGTTTAGATCCAACAACAAAAACTTTGCTGTTGTTTATCTCTTTTATGTGTGAGTTAACTGGTACAACAGTTTGAATCATTTTCTAAATTGCTTTTGAATACATGTGCATAAATCATCTTAATAGCACGTGACGTCGATGTTTGACGAGGACTCGACTCTGCAGCGAGGATCTCCATCACATGAAGAGTTTGGCGGATTATCTGGAGGAAGACTAACTCCTAGCTTCTAACAAAACCGTTGAGCAAGGCAAGCCCCGGTTTGCATATCGTTACCGTTTTAAATTTTGCTTTACTTCACCTCATGTTTATTAGACTTGTTATTGTGCATTATATCTAGGATGATTGAAACCCAATTGCATGGCTATTACATCCCTGAGTAGAAGGTTTAGTGTAGGCTTTGCCTCGTGTAGATGCTAGGCTAATGTTGCAGCTAGCTTGGTAGTAGTCGAGTAGTAAAAAGCTACTCGCGAGAAAGTTCGAGTAATGAAGTTACTCGTGAGAGATAAATGATAAGAGCACCCTCGTGAATATGAGATGGGGATGGGGATGTTCCTGTAGGATGGAGCACTCAAGGTTGATCTCGACCTGCGATGGGTGTGACAATGCTTGAGACCACATTTGGCCTGGACCGGGATGGTAAGGCAAATGTGGAGGTTGGTTGTAGCCCCGTCCGTGTCGGTTAAGGACTGTAGTGCGGCCCTGCTGGACAAGATTGAGCTGTACCAGATATATAGTGGGGTATGGGACCCATGAAACCGATGTAACTCGATG
Source organism: Neostapfia colusana (assembly GCA_030760725.1). Taxonomy (NCBI): domain Eukaryota; kingdom Viridiplantae; phylum Streptophyta; class Magnoliopsida; order Poales; family Poaceae; genus Neostapfia; species Neostapfia colusana. Next base: position 20,975,111 of record JASWHV010000017.1, on the reverse strand, counting down.
GACCGTGATATAGAAACTCATCCTTCGCGTGGGAATGGCGTTGAGAAGGCGGGAGGTGTAAATCCTTTAGCGGGCAACTTCGACGTGTCCGCGTAGAGGACCATCCTGCTCGGCGCGAAGCGTTTTTCTATGTCGGGGTGTTGTGTGAAAGGTTGCTGCATACAACGTAAGAAAGAGCTCTTGAGAGAGTCTTTTGGGGCGGGTGTATGTGTCGTGTATTCCGGGTTGTTATTGATTCGAATCACCGTCGCTCGCGGAATAGGATTGAGCATACTTGCGCACTGCGCCGTGACTTAGTAAGAAGAGGAACTAAGTCTCTTAACTTTCTGTTTGTGGATTAATCACTGTATTGGAACCTTGACTGAAGTAGATATAGAGCCAACTAAATTTCATTTCCACCTTAGGCTAGCAACATCGGGATAAGCGTTTCTTGTTTGATTGTGGACTTCCGATGTTGTGAGGCGTGAGGACCACTAAAATGAAGGCTAAAAGAATCTGAATATAAGGATCAAGTTTAGTCGAGGTGCATTTTGCAAATTCTTATTCCTACTATCTTGCTACCCCTGCATTTAGAGTTACATGTTTAGGAGTGACGGTTAAGTCTTGCTGAGCCTTAGTGCTCACGGTTGCTTCGGAGTTGTTTTTGCAGGTAGCAGGATGCCTGCTATGAAGAGGGTTGTTCGGTGGGATGATGAACCTCACGGTTTGTTCAACTCATCGGAAATCTAGCCGCTGCCTTTTTTTGGTGAAGCTAGTAGGAAGCGTTCACAGGCTGAACTACTTCTCTTCGGCATAGTTAGGGTCGAGAGTGAGTAGTTTGTCCAGCAAATTTTAATTTCCGCTGCGTGTGTACATTATGTTATAAAAGAAATTATCTTGAATAACAAAATGGGTTCGTTATGTTCTTATCGTCTTTTCGTGCATGCTGTTGGGTGCCGCATCGCACGGCACCACCCACTGCGATTTCCGGGCCTCACACGGTTTTCCTACACTAAAGAAAAATAGAAGCCCTAATTCTAATGTGTAGCTTCATGTCGTCTTCTTCATTTCCCTTTTTAAAAAGCCCTCAATCTCTTATTTCCATCCACCTACCTGCACACATGCTCATTTAAATTTATTAGCATTTTAATTGTTCGTCATCAATCCTCAAAAACCCACACGGGAACCTAGATGCACTTTCATATAATAAGCTTATTTTCTACAAAAAATAGAGGAATAAAATTTTCCTCTTAAAAACTATATAATAATTTAGATATTACAAAAGCTTATCAACGGTAGAAATGACATACTGATATGTATAACACACATATTAATATAAAAAACACTTTATAAAGATATTATATACAAATCTTGCAAATCGAAAAAACTTTGATTGAATCTTATGTAGTGCCAAAACGAAGTCAATTTATGACCGTAATGTGGTTGTGTTTATTCACGAGGACCGAGAGGGCGAGCCAGATAAATGATCAGTGTTGCATTGCCTAAATGAGTCAATCAAGGGGTGGATTTTCTATATGTAATTTGTCTAGACCAAGCCGCAGGTTGGCGTTAAACAGTGTAGGAGCACTGTTTTTTAATTGAGCTTCGTTGTATTTTAGAAATAGGAGTCCATTTGGTTCAGCTGTACCAACCAGATTCTCTATCAAAAAATCAGAAATATGAACCAAAGAGGTTCACATGAGAATCAGATTCTCCAGAATTTACAGATTTTTCTAGTGCAAATGTAAATATGGCAGAACCCCAGTTTCTGTTCCAACTTTTCACAAAAATTACCCACTATGCCATTGATTACACAACTAAACATTATTTTTCTTTATAACACATATTTATTACAGAATCCATAGTCGATAGTTGTTACAGCCAAACAGATTTTAACTTCACCACAGCTCTCAGCTCACAGCAGCTTTCTCACAGCTCACAGCTAGAATCAGATTTTGAAAAATCCGTAGCTGAACCAAACACACCCTTATGAGACCAAATATCAAGATAAAATTATGTGCACTATATATATGCATTCAAATGGGGCCCTTAGATCTCGGGGGCCGCGCCAGTTGCGCCCTGTCTCAGGGCCTGCCAGCAGCAGCGGCAGGGTTCCCACATTCTTGGCGAGCAAGAACAGAGATGCATACATTTCTAAAAATAATTTTTTTCTTCAAAAAACCCGGTGAAGCCCTGCTTAAATATAAGTAGAGATAGAAAATTATGTACAGAAGTCGGTTTGCCCGAAAACTAACCTAAACAACAGATGCAAGAGCAATCTGATTGCTGTAAGCTACGGGTAATAATAAAGTTGGACGTCTCTTCCGTGATTGTTGACTAATTTCCAGTGAAACTGTTTGTACTGGGAAAATAAGTCCCTGGTCGGCCGTGTATGCTGTCTGCATTTCGGAAGCCAGAATCCATACACAAGTCATGTCCAGAGTAAAGGTTCAAAAGCTCTTTGTTCCAAGGTACAAGCAAGTATGAGTTGCAACAAGGCGGGTCACGTACACGTTGAGATGGTGACAAGTTTGATTTCCTTTTCTATGAAAGCATAACTAACAAAACGAAAGAATCACCTCTCTGAGACCCTAACACATTAAGCTTTCCCAAAGGGCCAATTGATTTGTCTGGCTAATTGCTATATATATACGCAGGATGGATTAATACATCCTTCACGGTTTCTTGATATAGCTAACCATGGAATGATCACGGTCACTGGGTACAGCAGTCAGCAGCAGCGCGTGGGCGGGTTGGGTCCCGATTTCGTGGTGTGGAGCAACACCGTCACCATCTCAATCCCGTTTCCCGTCAAGCCATCAGCCCCCTCCAACGGCCTCGCCGCCGCCGCGAGAACGTTCAGGATCTCCACCGCGAGCAACAGAAACAGCAATGCCTTCGCCATCGACATCGTCGTACTGATTGCGGCAGCCAAACTCTCAGATAGAGATCAGGAAGAGTGCTTGCTTTGCTTTTGTGACACCCTTATTTTCATAATCATATATGCATTCATATTTCATGTAGAAAAACATTTTAAAATAAGTTGAAACAGAGAAAGAATAAAAAAGATAGCCAAAAAGAACAAATTCCAGTTCGCCGAGAAGCACCGAAGACAACTTTCCGCGGCCGATGGCCACGTGGCACCTTTGGAGCTCATCCCCACAAAGGGGGAGGTCCGCCGCTAAAATGGCTACGTCGCAGTCTCGGGGCTCATCTCCGCGAAGGGGGAGAGGTCCGACCCTGTGGGACACGTGTTGCCCACTGAGCTAGTGTGACGCCCTCAATTCTGTGGAAAACCACGGAACCAAGAACTAATGCATATGTGTGCCCAGGATGTTCATCACACATATACACATATTTCACAAACTAAATTCAGAATATATATAACCACGAATAACAGAGTTTATTACAACGTCTCATGAGTCTTGGACTCATGCTTGCAGCGGAAGTCTTATTTCTATGCAGCGGAAGTCTTATTTAAATGCGGAAGCAAAAACTAATGCGGAAGCAAAACTAAGCAGAAGTGGCTCCATCTCTACTCCTTCCACAGGCAAGGTTGAGAACAGATCACACGCCATAATGCTCCACTTGGTCTTCATAATAGCCTTCTCTTGCTGTTGATGACGAAATAATAATGCAAGTTTGAGTACAATGATGTACTCAGCAAGTGCGGGAAAACACATGATATGCAGCTCATAAACAAGGTAGGTATAAAAGGCTTATTTGCAGAAAAGCAGATTTGTAAAATCATGATAAAACAACAACTTAACTTTAGATGTAATCCCAACATGTATTAAATTACCAACATACCTCCATCACTTCCCGTGTTCCATCCGAACATTAACCAATCGTTTATTCATACTCACGAATACGTCCTCGTATTCGCTACCATCTCACCTCGTAATTCAACCTCGTCTCACACCGAGACCAATCTCATGTCATGTCCCAACAGTCATGCAACCATCTCATCACCCAGACTCAACTGTCCCAACAACTAAACCATAACCAAATCCATAACCAAGAACCTTCCCTATAACCATCCCAACTAATCATGGCAGTTTAGCCAGGTGCTCGTGACCGTAAGCTCGGCTATCATGATAGTTTTAGACTCTGCAGAGTGTGCACCTCTTTACCCACAAGTTTGTGATTTCGTCACCCGTCGGTGACTGCAGAACCTCCATTATACCAGTACACGTCCGTCGGTGTATGGTCAAGAGATCACAAAATAGCCTTTACAAAGGGGTTACTAGATGTATGGACTCACTAAGGTTTCACCGGCAGGCTAGAATCTCCAATTATCCCACCCACGGGCCCCCTCTTGTGCCATGCAGTTCCCAGGGCAGTCCTTACTCGACTCCCATTCCCCGCACCTTCCACAGTCCATAACACTCTAGCAACTTACCTAATTACTCAGCTAAGCCGCACCCATACTTGGCCTTGTGGTGGCACTGTTATCCTTGCATGTGCATGCATGAACCGGTCCTTAGATCTACGGCAAGTAAAACCACCATCTCATGCTACCTCATTCACAAACCCAAGCTTTCCTAGATCTCCCTCCGATCCATGTTCATTAACATCATCAGTTTCTCATTATCATTACGAGTGCAGTTAGCTAGACACATCTATCTCGCTCCCCAATCCCATAGACTCAGCGAAGCATAAAACAAAAACCATACCCGACTCATAAACTTCCCAGGCGACAAGTGTGGTTTAACCAATACTAGTAAACTCCTATAAAAAGGGTTTCCCATCATGTTTGACTCATCACACACACCTTTTTGCAAAACAAAATAGTTTTATCCAAACATAGGATCAATATGGTCAAGGGGCACTTGCCTTGTTCTTGCGGTTCCGGTTGTTCTTGGATCTCAAAACCTGGTTGCTGCAGTTCGTCGTAGACAGCTCCCTGAGCTTGTCCTGCTAGGTAGGATCACGTGCATACAGGATTCACAACAATCAATATTTATGCACAAACCTTAAACTAGATGTGATGATGCATATGCATGCAATCTCATGATTAGTTTTATTAGATTGATCTGCACATGTTCTTGCATGGCCTTGTAGGGACAGGGGTGTTTGGATCAAAGGTGGACGTGGCCATGATCTTGTCTTTAGATCAAACTGATCATCAAGTGATCTGCCCACGAGAAGGCTTCTGTTCGAAAGGAATTGAAGAACAGATGCAAAGAGATGAACACAATGATATTGAAGTCCTACCTCGCGTTCTTCGAGGTCCTCCTCAGACCGCTCGGTTCTTCTTCGATGATCTCCCTTGTTGCGCTTCAGCGATGGTTTGCTCGGCGAGTTAGGGCTAGGGCTCTAAGTCGTCGGCTCAGGAGTCGAAAGAGAAGTTTGTGGTTTCGGCCAGAGGTTTTGGGTTCTATTTATAATCGGGAAGAGAAAATTCCTAATCTGATTGTATCTCGAATAAGAGTCTTATTCAGATCTTTGTTGGATCCTAACATCTTATCTTTAGTAACATCATGGAATTTAGATCGGTTTCTGTTGCGTACCGGTATCTTTTACGCGTAAAACCCGCTCCAGAACTCGTTACCTCCATGATGATGAGCTCCGGAAGCTCCACTTGTCTTCTGGGGCCTGGTATCTCCTCGTCCGCAGAGACGAGCTCCGGTTGTGCCGCGTGTCACGAGCGAGATCTCCCCCTTCTTTGGAGGTGAGCTCCGCGCACGCCACGTGTTGGCGCCGGTCTTCCCTCTCTTCCTTCCTCAGGAACATGCCCCGAGGTAGACACGTGTCCGGCAACGACAGACCTCCCGGAGATAAGCTCCGGTGGCGACACGTGTTCGATAGATCCGGACTTCTCTGAGATGGGCTCCGAGATCGACACGTACCCCGCGCGACTGGTCCTTTGATTTCCGCAAGGACTAGCTCCGAGGATGACACGTGTCTTGCGGAAATGCCTTTGCTTCCTCTGCAGTGGCTAGCTCCGTGGGCAAAACGTGTCCCACAGGATCGGACCTCTCCCCCTTGTGGCGACGAGCCCCGAACCGTCCACGTAGCTCTTTTAGCGGCGGACCTCTCTTCACTTCGCAGGGACGAGCTCCGATCACGCCACGTGGCCAGCGGCCGCGGTAAGTTGTCTTCGGCGCTCTCGGAGGGCCTTATTGGCTATTCTTTTGATAATTCTCTATGTTTCATTAAAATGTTTCCTCTTCATAGAACATGAACATATGCTGACACCCAAGGCGAGGGTGTCACAGCTAGCCTCTGCGGAAGGAGCGAGGCCGGTCCCGCAGGACACGTGTCGTCACCAGAGCTAGTCACCGCGGAAAAGAAAGGTCCAGCCGCGCGGGACACGTGTCGCTCTCGGAGCACACCTCCGAGAGGTCCGGCCCTGCCAGACACGTGTCACCCTTGGAGATCACCTCCGGGAGGTCCGACACTATCGGACACGTGTCACTGTCGGAGCTTACCTACGGGAGGTCCGGTCCTGCTGGACACGTGTCACCTCCAGAGCTTACCTCCGGGAGGTCCGGTCCTACTGGACACGTGTCACCTCCGGAAGCTCACCTCCGGGAGGTCCGACACTATTGGACACGTGCCACCTCCGGAGCTCACCTTCGGGAGGTCCGACGCTGACGGACATGTGTCGACCTCGGAGCTCGCCTCCGAGAAGTAAGGAAGATTGGCGCTGCTTGACATGTGGCACTCACGGAGCTCACCTCCGAAGTGAGGGAGGTCCAGAACGGACACGTGGCACTACTAGAGCCCACCTCCGAAGAGAGGGGAGGTCCGACACTGACACGTGGCAACCCCGGAGCCACCTCGAAGAGAGAGGAGGTCTGGAACTGACACATGGCATACACGGAGCTCACCTCTGAGTGAGATGGAGGTCCCGACCCGCCAGGACACGTGGCGCATGTGGAGCTCGCCTCTGAGGAGAGGGAGGTCCCGCCCGCCTGACACGCGGCACAACCAGAGCTCGCGTCTGCGGGAAAGGGAAGCCCAGCCTCTGCAGGACACGTGACTCTTCGTTTTCCTCTTATAAATAGAACCGAAAACCTTTGGCCGCAACCACAAACTTCTTTTCCACCTCCCAAAGTCGTCGACTTGTAGCCCTAGCCCCCGAATCGTCGAGCTAACCACCTTCGCCGTAGTTTAGTCGCCAGAGAGCCGCCGACGAGGCCCAACACGATCGCCGGAGGAGAGCCGACGATCTGTTTTGCTGCTATTGCTAGGAGGAAGGACCCGAAGAGAGTAAGGTAGGTCCCCATTACCACCTTACGACATGATCGCGGTTTTCTTTGCATCTGTTCTCTCGATCCTTTCAAACAGAAACTTTTTCGTGGACAGATCACATGTTGATCGGTTTGATCTAGATCTTGAGTCAAGATCATCGCCACATCCACATTTGATCTATACACCTCTGTTCATCGTAAAACCCCATGCAAGCCATGCAAGAACACGTACAAAGTAAACTGCACCATAGGATTAACATGCATATGCATCATTGCATCTTAAAGTAGAGTTTGTGCATGATGATTGATTGCTATGAATCTTGTATGTGCGTGATCGCAAATAGAAGGACAAGCGCAGGAAGCTACCTACGACGGACTACAACAGCAAGAATTTGAGCAACAGAACCCGCAAGAACAAGGCAAGTACCCCTTGACCATATTGATCCCATGTTTCTGAAAAATGTTTTGATTGCGAAAAGGTGTGTGTGCTTGAGTCAACATGATGGGAAACCCTTTCATAGGAGTTTACTAGTTTTGTTAACCACCCTTGTCGTCAAGAAAGTTGGTGAGTCGGGTATGGTTTTTGCTTTTTGCTTCGCTAAGTCCATGGGATACGAGAAGCGAGATAGATGTGTCTAGCTAACTGCACTCGTATGAATAATGAGAAACGGATGTTGTTAATGAACATGAATCGGAGGGAGATCTAGGCAAGCTTGGTTTGTGAATGAGGTAGAATGAAATGGTGGTTACTTGCCGTAGATCTAAGGACCGGTTCACGCTAGCCATGCCAGGATAACAGAGCCACCACAAGGCCAAATATGGGTGTGGCTTAGCTGACTAACTAGGTAAGTTACTAGATTGTTATGGACCGTGGAAGGCGCAGGGAATGGGAGTCTAGTGAGGACTGCCCTAGGAACTGCATGGCACAAGAGGGGGCCCGTGGGTGGGAGAATTGGAGATTCTAGCCTGCCGGTGAAACCTTAGTGAGTCCATACATCTAGTAGCCCCTTTGTAAAGGCTATTTTGTGATCTCTTGGCCATACACCGACGGTTGTGTACTGGTATAATGGAGGTTCTACAGTCGCTGATGGGTGACAAAATCACAAACTTTTGGGTAAAGTGGTAAAAACTCTACAAAGTGTAAAACTATCATGATAGCGGAGCTTACGGTCACAAGCGCCAGGACAACTCACATGATTAGATGGGATGGTTTTTGGGATGGTTTGGATGGTTTTTGGTTTGGTTATAGTTTGGTCTTTGGATTTGGTTTTCAGACTATTGAGTCCGGGTAATGAGATTGGTTGCATGACTGTTGAGCCATGGCAATAAGATTTGGTCTCGGTATGAGATGGAATTGAATATGAGATGAAAAGGTAGTGAATACGAGATGGTATTCATGAGATGGTAGTGAATACGAGATGGTATTCATGAGCTCGAGACAAAGTTGATGTCTGGTTGAGACATGAGAAGTGGTGAATCATGATGGAGGTATGTTGATGTTTAAATACATTTTGGGATTACATTCACTTAAAGCTAAGTTGCGGTTTTTATCGTCTTTTGAGAAATAAACTTTGCTTTCTACAATGAGCCTTTTTATACCTATCTTGTTGTAAGCTATATGTCATACTTCCCGCACTTGCTGAGTACGTCATGTACTCACAGTTGCATTGTCATACATCATCAGCAATAGGAGAGGAGTACTTCGACGAGCATGTGGAGTACTAGGCGTGAGATCCACCCTCAACCTTGCATGTGGAGTAGAGATGGAGCCGCTGCTGCTGCTTGGTTGCTTCCGCATTAGTTAGAAGACTTCCACTGCTAGAATAAAGACTTCCGCTGCTAGATTTCGATAGAGACTTCCGCTGCAAAAACATTGATATAATAAGTACTTGAACCCTATTCATTCGTGGTATCAGATTCTGAATTCAGTTTGTGGATGATATGTGTATGTGTGATGAACATCCTGGGAACACATACGCATCAGTCTCGGTTCAGAGAGGTTTCCTCTCAGAACAGGGGTGTCACAGATTGGTATCAGAGCCACGGTTGATCGTAGGTCACACGCCTAGATAGAAAACACAAATTGGTATCAACCTACCACGGTTGATCGTAGGTCACATGCCTAGATAGAAAACACAAATTGGTATCAACCTACCACGGTTGATCGTAGGTCACAAGTTGTAGATTGATCACAGATTGGTATCATATTAGCATTAGAGCCACTATGACCATATGATGCAAGCCTAGAATGCATAGATTGGCATCAAAACCACCTTGACCGTAGGATGTAAGCCTAGGAGAAGCCATAGTTGGGTCACAGATTGGTATCACCGCAAACCCCATAGGACCCCTATTGAATAAGCTTGAATATGAGTTAGCTAGAGCACACACAGGCGCCCCCTTTTTGTGTTGGGAGCTCAGGCAAAGGCCGAGCAGATGTCGGCGTGCAGGGGAGAATCGGAGGAGCGGCGCCGGTGACCGAACAGAGCCGGGGCTGTGCTGTTTTGCAGAGAAGCACGCGTACGGCTCGGTGGCGTGGGGAGGGGTTCACATAGAGGAAAGGGCGAGCTGTTTCCCGGCTGCCAGCGCGAGCGAAGGGAACCAGGAGGCGGCCGGCCGAGGTGATCGGACGCCGGTGCCTCCGTGCGGTGGCGCGCGGCTTCGACCGAAAAAGAAAAGATCAGGGTAAACTTCTCTGTTAAGTCTGCTGACATGTGGGACCTCCCCTCAAATTCTTTTTCCAAATATTCTCAATTCTGTTGTGCTAAAATATCCTCAACTACTCACAATTCAATGTGAGACTTAGTCACCAAGTCTTAGTTTAAATTTGAATTCTCAAATTTGAAATGTGTTTGGCTAAATTTGCTGCATGTTTTAAACTGAAATTCAAATTCAGTTTTGAATTCTTGCACATTTAGCTCTTGACAAGATGAACTCCAATGAGGATGAAAATTGGTGGGCTTACTCAGAAAAATGCGCTGAGTTTGAATATGAAGCCAACTTTTGAATTTGAGGGATGAAAGCTGCTGCAATTTGAATTTACATTCAAATCGGCCTCTTTTTCAAATACCTCCAAAAGTGCCTCAAAAAGTGCTGGATTTACATGAAATTTTGCCTGAACCTTCCCAAGACTGTTCAAGTTCTAGGGGTGAGCTCAACCTCTCATGTTCATGTGTAGAAGTCCTACTTTGTGAAAGTGAGGGCTTTCCCCTCTAATCCCTCTTTTGATGGAGGTTACTTGCTTTTCACAATATTTCCTAAGATATCCACAATAAAACTGTGGTGTTGTGAGGTGAAGAAAAGTTTTTGCAAGTCCCTTTTCTTGGGCTTTTACAGTGAGGACCACTAAAATGAAGGCTAAAAGAATCTGAATATAAGGATCAAGTTTAGTCGAGGTGCATTTTGCAAAATCCTATTCCTACTGTCTTGCTACCCCTGCATTTAGAGTTACATGTTTAGGAGTGACGGTTAAGTCTTGCTGAGACTTAGTGCTCACGGTTGCTTCGGAGTTGTTTTTGCAGGTAGCAGGATGCCTGCTATGAAGAGGGTTGTTCGGTGGGATGATGAACCTCGCGGTTTGTTCAACTCATCGGAAACCTAGCCGCTGCCTTTCTTTGGTGAAGCTAGTAGGAAGCGTTCACGGGCTGAACGACTTCTCTTCGGCATAGTTAGGGTCGAGAGTGAGTAGTTTGTCCAGCAAATTTTAATTTCCGCTGCGTGTGTACATTATGTTGTAAAAGAAATTATCTTGAGTAACAAAATGGGTTCGTTATGTTATTATCGTCTTTTCGTGCATGCTGTTGGGTGCCGCATCGCACGGCACCACCCACTGCGATTTCCGGGCCTCACAGCGTGGTATCAGAGCCGCATTGGGAATAGCACGCATGAAAAGAGTCTATTTTCAAAAACTTAGCGGTATACGAGCGAGGAACGTACAGTATGCCCACATAAGGAGTATTATTAGCATAGTTACTTAAGGTGGCAAGCTAACAGTGTGTTACTCTTCAGTATTTAAATTCAGTAACGATGCACCTACGTGGAGGTAAGAATGGTAAGAAACGCCACCGAAAGCGGGATGTCCCGTTCAGCAATGGACGAGAAGTGAATATCTTTTTTAAGACTCTTCATGTCTTAGAGACATATGAATGGCACTAGCCTCCAGTGCGCAAACCCATAGGCAAGAGGAGGAGACCCCATCGTGTGGTTTGTAACACGAAGTGTGTTCTTTAGGACTCTTCATGTCCTATGAGGCATACAAAACCGCTGTTCCACCGGTGTGCTTTATTGCAAAGGTGTGGAGCCCCCGTCGGATGGTGAATAACCTGATCATGTACCTTGAGACGTGGCTTGACTCAAGGACGGCCCGTATGGCAATGATACGGGGCGTATGTTTTTAGTATGATATGGACCTGCCTGAAATGATAAACCTATGTGTGCATCATTATTGAGTGGTTTTTTTGCAGGTACCTTAACCAAGTTAGTACATGTCGTGTAGACAACGTTTGTGAGTGATCGTTTTAGTGCCACCATTTGAAACGTATACGCCGGTATAAAGCCGGTTAGGATTTTAATTTGGTGAGGAAACGTAGTACCGTGACATGTTTTGAACCACATGAAAAAGAAGGTTTGAAAAGGAAAAGGGTAAATTTGGAGTCTAGGATTCTATTAGGGGGTAATGAACTCCTATATTGAACTAAGAGTCAATTGGGAGTATAGATTTATTCACAAAGACTTAGGAATAAACCTCCCCTGTTTTTGGCAGAATTTTGCTGAAGTTGAACAGGACGTAACTTTTGTTTGGTTGAACCAATGGAGGTGTGTGATACATTTATGGAAAGTTTTTGAAGTCTTCTACAACTCTTCAGTAGAACTCCAAATAAGAATCACCCTCCAAATGGATGAAATTCCCAGAGGAGTGTGAACTGCCCAAAAACAGGGCAGCCACAAATTGCTCTCTGGAAATTTCTGTATTTCGACCATAACTTTCTGTAGAAAATTTTCTAAGGGTCAAGTAATACACCGTTGGAAAGCTTGTGATATATGCTATGACTTCGTAGTTCAAAGTTTCTCCAGATTTGGAGTTTAATTTTATGAAATCTTGCGGACAAAACAGCCAGTTTCAAAGGAGGTGCTGTCAAAATTGTTCCAGATTTCTGTTAACTTTGAAATATCACAATTTTTGATCCAGAATATATATTGTAAAGGTCCCAAAAATGTGAATACAAAGAAACATGAGTTGCAGAAATGTTGGGGTCATGTGTATGAAAAAGGGGCTTAGTTGAAACTTTTTTTTCCACATATGATAACCTAGGTGAGATTCTTCTAAACCAACTTAGGGTTACTGCATGGATGGACCTCATGTGGATTAAAACCACAGAAATGAAGAACTCAAGTGCAATGGGAGGGTTTAAAAATAAGAGTTTGGACTAAATGTTAAACTCAAACTTCAAATGAGGGAAGGACACAATGGGGATTCAAAACTGTTGTGTTCAAAAACCTTGTTTGCAGCAGCTAACCCAAGAATCAAATTGCATATTTGGATTCCTTAGGTCCAAATTAGTGGGTAGGCAAATTTTCATTAATTTTTGAAAAAGTTTGCTGCCCATTTTTCCAAATGAAATCAAATGTGCAAGTAATTCAAATAGACATTTGAATTTGGATGGATTTTCCCAAACTATTCAAATGAGCTCAGTTTCCAACTTTCAAATATTTGGGTTGGATAATTGTCAAACTTTGGAGATCTTTTGAGAAGAAGTGGGACTGACTAATGGGGCCCACATGTCATTGGGGGAAGTGAGTGTGCAAAAGATTTTCAGTTCAGGCGGTGCACGGTCTCTGTTTTTCTCCTCCTCGCGAAGTCACCGCGCCACCGAGACAGCCCCGGGTGTTCTCACCACGTGATACCGGGGCGACAGAGCCATCTCCCTCCCCTCACGATCGTCGCGCTGGCGACCTGTTCGGCCCCGCGCTTATCACCTCAGCTCGCGCGTCGCCTCAGCCCCCATTCGCGCGCACAGTAGAGACCTGCGGGTGCCACTCCCGGTTCGGCCGATTGCAAACCGGTGTTGTTCCTCCACTGCATTAGTGATCCACAGCAAAAGTGAGCACCAGCGCGTGCGCTTAGCGGCCCATCTCGCTACTCCGTGGTGTTGCCGCGTCGTTGGATCACAATTTGACGAATTCCGCCGGGCACCGAGGCTCACCATCGGGAAACCAAGGTGGTCTCACGTGGACAGCCCCACCGAAAGCTTCTCAGGCCCGAGCTAGAGCGCCCTCGGATGCGCTAGGACTCCCTGATGCTCATCCCCGAAGCTCAAGCCATGAGATGATCTACCGGGCTCAAATTTGAGAAAAGTTCACCGTCGGGCACCATCCGACCTTCTGATACGGTAATAACAAATTCGATCGTCTCTCTCGTTCTTAGGCCGTGAAACCTTGCACACAGGACTGCCACTAGCCGGCGATCAGTAGTCCTTCACAACCCTAATTTGAAAGACGCACGTAGACCGCATGAATTCCAGAATTTCCGACCTCAAACGCAGAGGGGGTTTCGGGTGCACGGGGAGACGCCATTAGCCGCCGGTCCCGAGCAGTTTTGAGGCTAGGTCGAGCATCCCCATGGTCCACCGGTGCTATAGCGCCGTTCCACCGAGGTCTGGGCAGGCTAGGATGACCGGGCGACGTTGCCGAACTGGTCCAGAGCCGCCGCGCCGTGGCCAGCTAGGTTATAGCCATCGCCGGCCGGGGAGGAGGGTTCCATCTTGTTCAGCACGTGAAATTAGGCCCTAACGGCGAGGGAGGGCTCTGGGGATGGCCAGGAGACCGGAATCCGTCGAACTCCGGCGAGCCCGGCGGCGCGCGCGTGGGTGGCCGGAGGTAGAAGACGACCCGGCGGGTCCCACCTGTCAGCGACGCTGTTTCAAATCTCTGATCGGCTGTGGCGCGGGGGATCTGGTGTGGCTTGCCCCGACGAGTGACACCTGTCCCCTGGACCCACTGCCAGCATTTGAACATTTTGGGGAATTTCAGATTTCAGTTCAAAGTTTAAACAGCCACAACTTTGGGTAGGAGAATCCAAAAATTGTGAAACAAATTTTGTTGGATTCCTCTGATAGAGTACTATCCAAATATGAAACCCAATTTGTACGAAACCCTTTATTTGATTCTGTAAAATTCTTTAAAAATTTTTAGCAAAAGAATTTTAGAGGGAGTTTAGATAATCCAAAAATCCTCAAATTTTGCCAGAATAGTCTTTAGGGTATTAGTGAACCCCTGTAAAAGTTTCAGCTCAATTTGAGTTGATTTGATCAGGGAAATTTAGATTTGAAGATGCTGTGTTCAATTGAATACAGAAACCTTTTCAGAGAATTTCCAAAACTTGGAAATTCAGTTCTGGGCAGATCTTAGCTCCAAAAATGCTAGGAAAATTCATGCAAACTCCATGAGCTATTATTGACATTGTAGTTCACTGATTTTGGCATGAACATGGGTGTGATCTCAGAATTAATTCTTCTTTGCTTAATTGTTTAGAAACTTATTCTGAACAAACCACTCAATGAAAAGTGCTAATTCTTGGTCCAGAGGACTTTCTTGTGACAAGGAACTCACATGAAAATTCTCAGCTCTATTGGAGCTCTGGATCACCCCTGTTCTGTTTAACCACTTAAGGTGATCAATATAGAAGAGGGGAGAAACCACTTAGCACTTAATCATGTGCTTAGATCCAAACCCAAACCACTAGCACCAGTGTCATTTTAAATTCTTAAACAGAGTTTCAGTTTTTGAAAACTTGTTGTTAGGACTTGTAGCAAAGTCTTTACAATTATAATTGTGCATATGCATTACGTGTAGCATCTACGTGAAGGACTTCAAGTAATTGGAGTGGAGATCAAAGGAGGGAGGCAAGAGATCAAGTCAAGTTGTCTCCACTAACTGCATATATATATATATATATATATATATATATATATATATATATATATATATATATAAGTCACCTGCAAAACTAAGGCAAGCCCCGGTTTGCATCAAATTTACAAGTTTTATTTATATTCACTTCATACGTCTAGCATTGTATTTATTGCATTACGTCTAGATGGTATGAAAATCCAAATGCATGACCCAGAAAACCCTGGAGTTTAATGTAGGATATGTTGTCGATTAATTATAACTGCTGATCTCAACAAAAGTAGATTAAAAGAAGCAAAACTCGAGTGGGCAGATTCCTACTCGTGAACAGGGATTTAGGGGGATCAATCGGAAGAGATGGGAATTGATCCTCATAGTTGGGAATGGAGACCGGGCAGTGGATGGAAGGTCAAGGACGTGGTCCTGTGAGCCTAGTCTATGGCTGAGTCGATTAAGGCCCGTTCTCGTGTGCGGCATGTTGGGCAAGTTTGAGTTGTGTACCGGATGCATACTGGCTATATGGGACCCAGGAAACCGATGTAACATGTTAACCTGGGTGTCGAGGCATACCTCACCGTCTGATGCTGATGCTGAAAGGATAGAGAAGTCTGCTCTACGAGGGTTTGCCGTAGAGAGACTTAATCCCAGTCGGTGGGACCGGTTCGACATTTGGGTGTCGTGTGAAAGGTTGCCAGGTACGGCGTCAGTGACGGTTGCTGTGTGCAACGTCGAGTACGGGCGTACGTGTCGTGTCAGCCTGGTGTTTTTGATTGCAATCACCGTCGCTCGCGGTAGTGAGCATACTTGTTCTCTGCGTCGTGACGTAGTAACAAATCGGGAAACATTTAACATGCTTCGTGGGCAATCCTCATGATGGAGATGAGGAATGATCAACACTTCACTTAATTTAATTTCCACCTTGGGCTAGTAGCGTCGAGGCAAAGCGTTTCTTGTTTGATTGTGGAGTCTCGACGTTGATGGCGCAAGGTCAGTATGAGTTTGGGGTAGCTCATTAATGTTACTTTCACCTCGGGCAAGTGACATCGAGATGAAGCGTTTCTTGTTTGATTGTGGAGTCTCGATGTAAGTTGCGCGAGGGCTATAAAAGTTGCCTAAAACTTGAAGTAAGGACTCTCCTTTAGCTCAAGTTCATCATTTGTGCAAACTTCTATAATTAGCCCTCTAATTTCTATCAAGTAGAGTTTCATGACTAGGGTGACGGGTCAGTCTTGCTGAGCTTTGTGCTCACGGATACTACCTAAGTTGTTTTGCAGATAATAACTGTACGCCGATATGATCGGGTGTCCGATGAGACTCGGAACACTCCGAGTGGTGAACTCATGGCAACTCTGGCCACTGCTATTGTGATAGTGTTGCTAGCGAGAAGGGTCCGCGGGCTGGACACCTCCTCTGTTGCTTAGCATAGGTATGAGACGTGAGTTGTAATAGTCTTCCGCTGTAGCATATTTTTGAGCAGTATTTGTAAAATCAACACTTTGTAAGCTTCCGCTTGTTTTATGTAATATGATGCTTTATTATGTGTGCTGTTGGGTGCCGCATCGCACGGCACCACCCAATGCGATTCCCGGGCGAGGTGCCCCGTCCCCGTGAGTGATCGGGACGGTGGGTTCCTCACATATATGAAGGCCAATGAATACCTGTTGGAAAGATATTGAAGTTAACTATAACTTTGATATTCAACTTGAGACATAAAATTGCAATTTTCATATTCAAATTCTGGGATTAAGACCAATTGGTCATTCTGAACAAAGTAGTGCTTATCGTCATCTAGCTTGAGACTTGTTGTGGACAGTGATGTTTTAGACTTCTCTAAGTTCCATAACATGTTCTTGAGTTATTTTTCAGTTTGTCGTACTGTTGGAATTAAGGGTTTGTACATACTTGCTGACGTTTGATAGATTTCAGAAATGTTGAAACCCTAGTTAGCTTGTGTAATGCTGCAATATTGATGTGATGCTTTTACGGTTATGTTTTCAATTCAAGTTGAGTTTTAACTTTGAATTTTAACCGTAAATTTCTCACTCCTGCAGTATGGATCACAATCATTCCAGGAGTGAGGTTGGTGAGTCGAGTCACAGCGAAAATAATTTGCCACGACAAGAAGTGCCGACATCATCAACTGGATTGGCGGAAATCCTAGCAAAGATGGCTGAGTCTCTGGATCTGTTGGTGCGACAAGGCATACGACAGGAGACACTACAGCAAAATCCCCCGCCAAGCACTTATCTGGATTTCTTGGCAAGACAACCACCGGTTTTCTCGGAAGCGAAAGAACCGTTGGAGTCGGCTCATTGGCCCCATTGTATTGAAGCCAAGATTGATATGCTTGAGTGCGATGAATATCAGAAGACTCTATTTGCCACTCAACAACTCCACGGAGTCGCTGGATCTTGGTGGGCGGAGTACATCGCTACTCTTCCTGAAGGTCATCGAGTGACGTGGGATGAATTCCAGAATGTTTTCCGGGCACGTCACATTTGTTCGGGAATTCTACGAACAAAGTATCAAGACTTTCTGGAGTTAAAGCAAGGAGAAAGGAGTGCGTACGAGTACTTCAAAGAGTTTGAAAATTTGATGCAATACGTAACTCATATGGTTGATCTGGAAGCATTGAAGTGCGAGTATTTCTTCCGAGGTTTGAATGTCGAACTTAAGGAGCAAGTGACCTTGTTCAATAACGGTATTTACAATGAGTTGGTAAATGCCGGTATCATTAAGGAAGACATGCATCTTCGTTGTGAAGCGGAGCTGAAAAGAAGTATACCGCCAGACAGCGATATCGAGGTTCGTCCGAACTATCGAGTGCGATATTACTTGCCAGTTAGGCAACAAATTGAGATAGTGGTGCAACTCTCGCAACCACGGCTGGAGTTGATCACTTATGAGCCTCCACCTCAACATCAATTATCAGGAGTTGCTTGGGCAACCCTACCCCAACCAGCTGTGCACAGTTTATCTCCACCTCTTGTTTGTAGAGAGCTGAGGATTTCTGCAACACGAAACCGTCGTGGTGCTGAGCAGAGTCACACTCGTGTGTTGTCTCGTCAATGCTTAGATCAGCATCATGAACTTTCAAAGAAGAATCAAAAGCTGGCAGGGTTAATTACACTACTATTGAGGATATTGCAAAAGGCGAACCAGTTTTGGCGGGCATGTTCACTTTACATGAACAGCCCACTTTCATTTTGTTTGATTCCGGAGCCATCCACAATTTTACTAGCAGAGACTATGTGCTGAAGAATAATCTTCCATTTAGCACAGTTAAGCATCCGTTTCATATCAGCTCACCCGGAGGCAAGATATCAACAGATAAGATGGTCTCTCGGGCACCTTTATGTTTGGGTGGAAACATCTATCCTGCGAGCCTTATCATACTCAAAGGCCAAAGGATTGATATTATCTTAGAGATGTCATGGTTGACACATTATGGAGCCATCTTTGACATCAGCTCTCGGACTGTCGAACTGACTTCCCCAATACATGGTTACAACACATTGAATCTTGTGGATCCATCACAACGAGTTGCAGCGGTGCATCAAATTGAAGCTCCTAAACTTGAAGATATTCTAGTGGTATGTGAATATCCAGATGTGTTCCCTGAAGACTTGCCGGGCATGCCGCCCGAACGTGATGTAGAGTTCAAGATTGAACTAGCACTGGGAACAACACCTATTTCTCGGCGACCATACAAAATGGCACCGAAGGAGCTAGCAGAATTGAAGGAGCAGCTTAATGACCTCATGGACAAAGGTTTTATACGCCCAAGTTCTTCACCTTGGGGCTGTTCCGCACTCTTCGTGAAGAAGAAGGACGAGACTTTAAGACTATGCGTAGATTATCGTCCACTGAATGCTGTCACTATCAAGAATAAGTATCCACTACCGCGCATTGATATTTTGTTTGATCAACTAGTGGGTGCTAAGGTATTCTCCAAGATGGATCTTCGGTCCGGGTATCATCAGATAAAAATCCGGGCAGAAGATGTACCTAAGACGGCATTCTCAACAAGATATGGTCTGTGTGAATATCTTGTCATGTCCTTTGGGTTGACCAATGCTCCAGCTCACTTTATGTATCTCGTGAACTCTGTGTTCATGCCGGAGTTAGAAAAGTTCGTCGTGGTTTTCATCGACGACATTTTGGTCTATTCAAAGTGAGAAGAAGAACATGCTGAACATTTGCGTATTGTACTCCAGTGCTTGAGAGATCACAAGCTATATGGAAAGTCAGTAAATGTGAGTTTTGGATCAGCAAAGTGCCGTTTCTTGGGCATATTATTTCAGCGGAAGGCATCGCTGTGGACCCAAGTAAAATCGAGCAAGTGCTGAATTGGAAATCTCCAACATCTGTTCATGAAGTGAGGAGTTTCCTAGGTTTAGCGGGTTATTACCGGAGATTCATTCCAAACTTCTCCAAAGTCGCTAAACCTATGACGGAGCTGTTGAAGAAAAGCACCAAGTATGATTGGAGCAATTCATGCGAACAAGCTTTTCAAAATTTAGTGAAGCATCTCACTACAGCTCCAGTTTTGGCCCAGCCAGACACAACAAAGCCGTTTGATGTTTATTGTGATGCATCCGGCATTGGTTTGGGTTGTGTGTTGATGCAAGAAGGACGTGTGGTTGCGTATGGATCCCGACGACTCAGGGGTCATGAGCAGAATTACCCGACGCACGACCTTGAACTAGCTGCAGTGGTCTTAGCATTAAAAATGTGGAGACATTATCTACTAGGCAATCAAGTACATCTCTACACTGACCACAAAAGCTTGAAGTACATCTTCACACAGAAGGAACTGAATATGAGGCAGCGAAGATGGCTAGAATTGATCAAGTACTATGAACTTGAAATTCATTTCCATCCGGGCAAAGCGAATGTGGTTACCGACGCACTTAGTCGGAAAGCCCACGTTCACCATTTAGCCATGGCTGCACATGAAGAAGGAGAATCAAGCCTGCACTTAGTTCCCTATGGATCACTGTTCAACCTAGCTCTTATTCCTACAATCCGAGATGAGATTGTAGAGGCTCAGAAGAGAGACAGGGGTATGTCTCATATCCGGAGGAGAGTGGACAACGGTGAATTGAAGATGTTCCGCAAGGATGAAGGTGGTACTCTATGGTTTAACAACCGTATAGTTGTACCCTGAAACATGAAATTGTGGAGGAAGATACTAGATGAAGCGTATTTATCCAAGTACTCCTTTCATCCAGGAAGCAACAAGATGTACCAGGACTTGAAATCTAAGTTCTGGTGGACACGGATGAAAAGAGAGATTGCGAAGTACGTATCCGAGTGTGATACGTGTCGGCGGGTTAAAGCCGACCATATGAGGAAAGCCGGACCACTTCAACTGCTGAAGGTTCCAACATGGAAGTGGGAAGACATAAGTATGGACTTCATCGTCGGTTTACCCATGACCAGCAACAAGCATGATTCTATTTGGGTAATCGTCGATCGTTTGACCAAGACAGCACATTTTATTCCAGTCCATACCAAATATATGGCAAAGAAGTATGCGGAGCTGTTCATCTCATTAATCGTGTGTTTACACGGGGTTCCCCGCACCATCGTGTCTGATCGAGGTGCGTTGTTCGTATCCAGATTTTGGGAGCAACTGCATGCTTCCTTGGGAACCAAGTTAATTCGGAGTTCAGCGTATCATCCGCAAACTGATGGTCAAACGGAGAGGATAAATCAGATTCTGGAGGATATGCTACGGGCATGTGTCATCAATCATGGGAAGAATTGGGATGACCATCTACCGTTAGCAGAATTCTCATATAATAACGGTTATCAATCCAGCATCAAGATGGCCCCGTATGAAGCTCTTTATGGCCGGAAGTGCCGCACACCACTGAATTGGTGTGAGTCCGGCGAGAGAGTGGTCTACGGGATTGATCTTGTGAATGAAGCCGAGGAACGAGTGCGATTGATTCAAGCCAATTTAAAGGCTGCTCAATCTCGGCAGAAGAGTTATGCAGATAAAAGACGTCGACCTCTTCACTTCGACATAAGGGACCACGTTTATCTTCGTGTCTCCGATGAAAGGGGTTCATCGTTTCGGAGTGAAAGGAAAGCTCGCTCCGCGGTTTATTGGGCTGTTTGCTGTCACTGAGATATGCGGACACGTGGCCTATCGTCTGGAGCTACCGGCGTCACTTTCGACTATTCATAATGTTTTCCACATCTCTCAGCTGCGGAAATGTCTTAAGTACCCAACCGCAGTTCATATGGAGAACATTGAGGATCTTCAACCGGATGTCACTTATTCTGAGTATCCGATACAGATTATCGACGAGAAGACTCGCGCCACAAGAAATCGGACGTTGCGATTTTACAAAGTCTTGTGGAGCAACCACACAGCTGATGAAGCCACGTGGGAAAGCGACGAATTTCTCCGTCTAAATTTTCCAGACTTGTTTGTACCATATGTCCAGTAGTCATTCTCCCTTCTTCTTTCTTTTTGTAATCTTGGGACGAGATTCTTTTAAGGGGGGAGGAATGTAACAGCCCTAACTTTTGTAAAGTTTGATATCAGCTCATAAAACAAAGTTAAGGCAATAAAAGACTATAATTGTGTCACATGAAATGATGAACACATAAATGGACATGTGAGGGAGTTAAAAAATTTCTCTAGCCCATGCTCAACACATGTTAACCTAGGGGAAATAATTACACTCCTAAAACTCTAACTCATGTGCACCTCCTCTATCAGTAGAGTGGAGGGAATTTAAGCGCAATTTGAATCTTTTGAAAGGATTTCTATTCAGATTGTCCAAAGGCCTATATGTGAAGTCACAGATGCATCTCTCATGTATTCAAGAGCCTAAGTTTCAAATTTGGAGAATTTTTGGTTCCATATACTATTTATTCCGAGGATTAAATGAGGGCACGTTTACATTCAAACTTGAATTTGAATTTTGAACCAAACAAACTCAATTTCAAAATCTGGTTTCAGATTTGAGTTCCTCATAATTCCTTTGACCTATCCTCCAAGTTTGATCACAATTGGAGCTAATTTTCTATTTTAAATCGAATTGAGGGATAAGAAGCAAAATTGGGGCTGTGGACCCCACCGGTCAGTCTCACAAAAATTCAACCAACTCCAGAAACACAGCAGCTCGTTGCCGGCCACCTCCCACGCCACCTCCTGCTGGGTTGAGTTTTTGCTCGTCCTGATCACCACAGCAAGTGCCACAACCCTCTTTTGCCTCTCCCAGCTCGAGCCCATGGTCTGCTCCCGTGTGTTTGCTCCCGAGAAGAAGAACAGCAGCTCCCCTCTGTTTCTCTGATCGCCAGCAACTAAACCAAGCCCCCTTTGCCTGAGCTTCCAACAGCAAAAAGGTTCGCCCATGAGTGCTCTAGCCGGATGGCCACTTCACTCCACCATCCCGAGCTCATCAGCGCCAGCAAACAGAAAAGTTCTGCTGCTCCCGTGTTGAACGTCGGAGGAACCGAAACTGGACGCCGTGGACAGCCCAAACCAGAAGGGATCACGCCCAAGCAAGCCACCCCATCTGTTCACCAACAAGTCTAGTTGCTCACCTCCAAAGCTCAGCCCTAGCCATTGATCACAGAGGGAGAATTTCAAGTTTTCCTCCCGGGCGGCAGAAACGGACATTGAGGTAAGGAATTGTAAAATTCGTCCTCAAATCGTGTTTGTTGGGTCTCAAACTTCACACACAGGACGTCCCTCGATTATAATCGATTATAATCGCCGTCCCTCGCGGTCAGTGAGTACCACTTGTTCACTGTACCGTGACGTAGAAAGAATAGGCTAGTCACATGTTAAAATGTTGCTGATTGAAAGATGGACATTGATTGTTAATGATATGCTGTAGCTTAGAGCTAACTAAAGTTCTTTTCAACTTTGGGCAAAGTACATGAGAGAAATGTGTTTCTTGTTTGATTGCGGCTCTCTCATGTGCCTTAGCGTAAGGTTCTCCACAACCTGCTGCTAAAACTTGAAAGTAAGGTTCTACTAATTAGGCGAGTCCTTGCAATTGATTTTTACCTCATGTAACCCATTACCCTCATGTAGAAGTTCCATGTTTAGGTGAGACGGGTCAGACTTGCTGAGCCTTCGTGCTCACTGCTTGTGTTCGAAGCTTTTGCAGGGTTCTATGAGGAAGGGACTCCCGAGGAAGAAACGGAACCCCAGGAGGGGAACCCCGTCGAGTGGGAGTCGTGCACGCCGCAGAGTTAGTGTGTATGTGTGCTAGCAAGGTCACGTTCGAGGGCTGAACGTGCACTTGATGCTTAGTCTGCGCCCGTGAGTGTAGACTGAACTTATTTTGATGTAAACATGTTCATAACTTGTTTATGTAATAAAATTTCGCTTCCGCTTTGTACCTTTGACGTGTGTTATCTGGTGCTGTGCAACGCAGCACCCCTCAGCGTGATCCTGGCTCGACAGGACCTTTGGGGTCGTATCAGCGCTGGTATCAGAGCTCGCTTGAGGTTTAACGCACTACAAAGGTCATCTTTTTCAAAAATCCAGTGAGGAACGAGTTAGTAGCCCGTATAAGGATGTAATTAGCATATAGAAAGTGTCATACTAACCTATTTGTTATGTCAGAAAATCGTGCATCTCGGGACGTTCATGTCTTGGGGGGTGCACGTAAGCGCTGTCCACCAGTGCGCACAAGCTGAAGGGTGGAGCCCCAAGGGTGGCAGGTAACCCGACTCGCTTTTATATCCTCTACGACTCTTCATGTCGTTTGGGGTATTCGAGCAACGTCTGTCCCTGGCATGCATGGTGCAACTTGGGAGACCCCGTCACGTGGTCTGAAACGTGAACACGTAACTCAAGGCGTGTTTGGCTTGAGAACATCCGGGCGAGTGATGACGGCCGGGTGTACTAACTGTATGGATTCCGGGCTCGGTGTGCAGCCGAGTCTGATGATTGTTTGAGTTTCTGCAGGTAGCCTGACCATGAAACGGTAGACGTGTAGCATCCATGTGCGAGTGACGAGTAGTGCCACTGAACTAACGAAGCCGGCTAAGTCCGGTATAGGTTTTTCCTTTGTGAGGATGTAGTACCGACATAATCTGGTGACGCATCGACGTCACACCCCATTAAATGAACAACTTCATTTAAAAACTTGAAGGTTTTGATCCAAAGTAGTAAAACTTGATGTAACTCCTTCCCTTGAATAGGATATTCAAAGTTAACAAGTTTTCAACTTCTAGGTTGTTAAGGACAGAGCACTCTGTTTTCAGCTAAATCAAGGCTGAAGTTAATCAGAGGTTAGAGGTTGAGTTCTTTCGAGGTTGGGGTCATATGATACATTTCTGGAAAGATTTGGAAGAGCTTTACAACTTTTCTGTTGAGTTCCAGAGGTGTTTCATCCCTTAACCACTCGAAAAATGCAGTAGAGTTGAAACTGTCCAGAAAACAGGACAGAGTAAAGACTCTCTGTAAATTAAGCATAACTTCCTGCATAAAAATCCAAAAATAGAAAATGAGGTAGTTCTGGAAATATTATGAGATGGGTTACAACTTTGTAACAGAAAGTTTTGTCAGATTAGGAACATAAGTAACTGGGATTCTTGGATCAAATCAGTACCTAAGGCAGGGAGGTGCTGTCCAATTGTTTCCAGAAATTCTGTTAACTTTGACATCTCATAACTTTTGAACCAGGACAGATCTTAGGCCAAGCAAATACTTTCTGGAAAGCTATTGAAGTTAGCTTTAACTTTGATGTTGAGCTCCAGAATTAGTTTCGCTTTAACATGGCCTAAATTAGATTGAAATGGAAACTGGTCAGTGCTGTCATGGGAACAGCAGATCAGCAGTCAAATTTGTTTAAAATTTGAACTATGTTTCCAAATTTTATGGGTTCAATGACATGTTTTATGTTATAACTCAGAGGTTTACTTTTTAAATAAATATTTGACACTTATCAAATATACTTTTACAGATGGCTGCAGATAAACAGTTGAAGAACGGGTGGGTGGTTTCCCACTGTTCTGACCGTAGCGGCTACCCGGAAGCATTGTGGCAAATGCTCCAATATTTCGGTTACAATCAGATGCCGCAGTACTTCGCCAAGGAAGAAGGCGAAGAGGGGAACAAGACGTGGACAATCCATGTCGAAGTCCCTGCAGGACCTACGCCACCCGGTTGGGTACCATTCACCGTCACGGTGAGAGGAAGACAACCGGAAGGGATGTGGCAAGTGGCAGCCCGTGACACTATGTCACGTTTCTGCCAACTACACGTGCTGGCTATGGAGGGCACTCCATACGCACTCGTTCCGGTGGAGGGACTAGATCAGCATGTGTGGGAAGAGACGTACCTGGAGGCAACGGACCCGAGTTGCCCAAGGTACAACCCCGCGGAGGCAAATCTCAACCTCCAGATGAGGGCGGGAAACGCCGTGATGGACAGCCAAGCTGTATATACGGAGCATCTCGCCACAAAGCTCAAGGAGAGCACAAGCCGTGGAGATCATTTCGAGAGTGCTCACAGCGCACTCCGCAATGTGCTCCTTCCGACGATCAAGCGACTGAATGAACAGCACAATCAGTTGCATCGTCTGAAGAAGGCGAAGAGAAAAAGCCATGTCGACATCGCGGCGTTACAAGAACTGGTGCAGACCCTAACCCAGCAGAATGAGGAACTTGCTCAAGAGCGGGACGATGCTATTGAGGAAGGACAAGGCTGGGAAGAGGACTACAACCAAGCTATGGACGAGGTGCATGCTTTGCAGGACCTCGTGCCCCCGGTGTTAGGCGTACCGGTGGTCTTGGGTCTTCCAGCAATGGGAGAACCCGGAATGGGAGAAGAGGTGGTAGATCCAGAGCCACCAGTAGAGGTACCGGAGGAGGACGACCCACAGGAGGTCGAGTTCTACTCCGAGTAGGGGGTTACGGTTGCTAAGTAGGGCAGCCAGGGTAGCGTAACCCAACTTTTGTGATCGGTGACATGTCGTGTAGACCGTAGCGTATGTATAGGTAGTGACGACATGAGCACGACTTCTTGGAGATCCGAGAATAATGTATCTTGTATAATGTTTATGCTTTATCAATATATGTGGATGTTGTGCAAATTAATCATCTGTCACTTCAATAGCTACTGTTGCTTATGGAATTTTAAGTAAGACATGTGCTAATTGCTGCTGTTTTGAATTTCAAAATGACGCGTACTCGTGCCAACCCTGACGTTGGGGGTACCAGTCAAGGGGGAGAGACCTCCCAACCAACTCCCGAGGACTCCTCGGGACAACAACAGCAATGGCAGCAACAGCAAACACCACCAACGCCACTGCCAACGGTTACATTGGCCGACATCGTCGCGGCAATGGCGGGCTCGCATCAGCAACACACAGAGTTGCTGCAGACTCTTATTGCGAATACGTCTCGCCCATAGAGACGTCAAGACCGTGACGAGCGTCAACAGAGCTGAGCGTCAACAGCGCAAGACTCAGTTCGTGGTCCAGCAGCTCCAAGGATCCGCGAGCACGTGGTGGGCCAACTTCTGTGCTTCACAGCCCACCGACCGAGTGATGACCTGGACGGAGTTCCGGACGGCCTTCAGGGCCTATCATATACCGCCAGGTTTAATGAAGAGGAAGATGCAGGAGTTCTTACACCTGCAGCAAGGGAGCCGGAATGCGCTGGAATACTCCAGAGCGTTCAACGATCTCGCACTCTACGCGTCGTATCACGCAGATACAGACGAGAAGAGGCGAGACCATTTTTACCAGGGGCTTAACCCGCTCCTGAAGGACAAGTTGGCGATGTTCAATCGCGGCAGCCTCAACGACATCATTGATGCTGCGATTGTTCAGGAGGACTCCGGCAAGGAGTTAGCGGCGGCGGAGAGAAAGCGAAGCACGCCGCAGAGCAGTGGAGAAGGAGGCGGTCCTTCTCAGAAGTTTCGGATGGTGAATCGCCCACCATCAGGTCCACGCTGGCAACCACCACATAGGTCGATGCCGTTCCGCAGTCGGCCGTACTCTTCACCGGCATTCCGGCCGGCACTGCCAGCACCACCGCAACCACAACAGCAGCAGCAGGCGATGCCGCGTGCGTTTGCACCTCAGCAACGCATGCCGGGCTTTTGTCCACCAAACTCCACCAGAAGCGGCCACATGTTACAAGTGTGGTCGTCCAGGACACTTCGCGAGCAGTTGCCCGGAGAGGCAAGACGGCGGAGTGGCACCACAGTTTCCGGGGAGGAATCAACCCCGGAACCCTACTAATGCGCGGCGGGCAAACCCTAGGCCCGGCACTGTCCACCAACTTGCCATTGAGGACGTGCCGGAGCCGGAGGGTGAGCCAATCCTTGCGGGTATGTTCCAACTCCACCAGCATCCCGCTATAGTACTGTTTGATTCAGGCGCCACGCATAATTTTATTAGCCAAGCTTTCATTGCTAAACACAGTTTGCCAATACTACCCACCGGTAGTCCATATTTAATTTGTTCACCGGGTGGGAAGATTTCAGCAAGCGTAATGGTCTCCAAAGCACCATTATGCTTAGCGGGTAGAGTGTACCCCACATCTCTCATTATCTTAGAGGGACAGAAGGTCGATGTCATCCTATGGATGTCGTGGTTAACCCGCCACGGCGCTGTTTTAGACACCGTCCTTCGAGTCGTGCACTTAAACTCAGAGGTGCACGGTTCTCACTCATTATTTCTGGACAGTCCAGAAATAAAACTTCCAAGTGTCTATCAAGCCACAACTATCAGATTGGAAGATATTCCAGTAGTCCGAGAGTTCCCTGATGTGTTCCCGGATGATTTACCGGGAATGCCGCCGGATAGAGAGGTGGAGTTCAAGATTGAACTTGCACCGGGAACCATGCCAATATCCCGAAGGCCGCACAAGATGGCGCCCAAGGAGTTGGCTGAACTGAAGACTCAGCTCACGGACCTTCTGGAGAAGGGTTTTATTAGGCCGAGCTCCTCGCCATGGGGCTGTTCGGCATTATTTGTCAAGAAGAAGGATGAGACGTTGCGGCTTTGCGTGGACTATCGTCCATTGAATGCCGTAACCATCAAGAACAAGTACTCGTTGCCACGGATCGACATGTTGTTTGATCAGTTGGTCGAAGCAAAGATCTTTTCCAAGATGGATTTAAGATCCGGGTACCATCAGATTAAGATAAGGGCTGAGGACATTCCGAAGACGGCTTTCTCGACGAGGTACGGACTTTATGAGTACCTGGTCATGTCCTTCGGCCTCACCAATGCTCCAGCTCACTTCATGTACTTAATGAACTCGGTATTCATGCCGGAGCTAGACAAGTTTGTCATGGTCTTCATCGACGACATACTAGTATATTCCAAGTCGGAGGAAGATCACAAGAAACATCTGCGTATAGTCTTGCAACGGCTGCGGGATCACAAGTTATACGCAAAATTCAGCAAATGCGAGTTTTGGATATCACAAGTGCCTTTCCTCGGGCATATCATCTCAGCGGAGGGTATCGCTGTGGACCCGAGCAAGATCACTCAAGTGCTGAATTGGAAATCCCCAAGAACTGTTCACGAGGTACGGAGTTTCCTCGGACTTGCGGGATATTATCGGAGGTTCATCCCGAACTTCTCGAAGATTGCTAAGCCAATGACAGAGCTGCTGAAGAAGGCTACCAAATATGTTTGGAGTCTAACATGTGAAGCAGCATTCAAGGCTTTAGTCAAGCACCTGACATCAGCACCGGTTTTGGCGCAGCCAGACACAACAAAACCGTTCGATGTGTACTGCGATGCATCCGGCATTGGGCTCGGATGTGTGCTGATGCAAGACCGAAGAGTGGTCGCGTATGGATCATGGCAGCTTAGAAACCATGAGCAAAATTATCCAACTCACGACTTGGAGCTCGCTGCCGTGGTACTTGCACTAAAAATGTGGAGGCACTACCTACTCGGTAACCTCGTACATTTATATACCGACCACAAAAGCCTCAAGTACATATTCACTCAGAAGGAGCTGAACATGAGGCAACGAAGATGGTTAGAACTGATAAAAGATTACGAGATAGAGATCCATTATCATCCGGGCAAGGCAAACATAGTGGCAGATGCGCTGAGCCGCAAGTCACACGTCAACAATCTGACCATCACACCGTTGGGAGAGAGCGAACCACCACAACATGTGATTCCACACGTTGCTCTCTACAACCTAGCTTTGATCCCCACCATCCGTGAAGAGGTAGCGGCAGCCCAGAAGGATGACAAGGGCATGTCACATTTGCGGAGACGTGTAGATAGTGGGGAACTGAAATGTTTCCGGAAAGACGGAGACGGCGTCCTATGGTTCAAGGACCGGATCGTCGTACCCCGTAACCCGGAATTACGGAAGAAAATCCTTGATGAGGCTCACTTATCAAAGTTTTCTATTCACCCCGGCAGCAACAAAATGTATCAAGAACTCAGAAGAAAGTTTTGGTGGACATGGATGAAGCGTGAGACTGCAAAATACGTGTCCGAGTGTGATACATGTCGAAGGGTGAAGGCAGACCACATGCGGAAACCGGGACTGCTACAACCACTGGGCATTCCTGCCTGGAAATGGGAGGATGTGAGCATGGACTTCATCGTCGGTTTACCCACCACCTTGCAGAAACATGATTCTGTGTGGGTGATCGTCTATCGGCTCACCAAAGTTGCCCATTTCATCCCGGTTAACACAAACTACAACGCCAAGAAGTACGCCGAACTGTACATCTCACGGATCCTATGCTTGTACGGCGTACCCCGTACTATCATATCGGATCGGGGCACTTTATTTGTGTCCCGTTTTTGGGAGAAGCTACACGCTGCCTTGGGGATGAAACTGATCCGTAGTTCAGCATACCACCCGCAGATGGATGGACAAACCGAGCAGGTAAATCAGATTTTAGAAGACATGCTACGAGCTTGCGCTATCAACCACGGCAAGAATTGGGATGATCACTTGCCGTTAGCCGAGTTCTCGTACAATAATGGGTACCAAGCCAGCATCAAGATGGCACCTTACGAGGCGCTATACGGGCGGAAATGCCGCACACCACTGAATTGGTGTGAATCTGGCGAAAGGGTTATCTTCGGGATTGACCTTGTCAACAACACGGAAGAAAAGATTCGACTAATTCAAGCGAACCTAAACGCCGTGCAATCCCGTCAGAAACAATATGCGGACCGGAGAAGGCGCCCATTACAATTCGAAGTTGGAGATCACGTATATCTAAGGGTGTCTCCAATGAAGGGCGTAAACAGATTTGGGGTGAGAGGAAAGTTGGCACCCTGATTCATCGGTCCATTTCAGATTACCGAAAGATGTGGATCAGTGGCATACCGGCTGAAATTACCAGAAGCACTTTCCGGTGTGCACGACGTCTTTCACATTTCCCAGCTGAGGAAGTGTCTTAAGCTATCAACTACCGTTCAGCTGGAGGATATTGAAGAACTGCAACCGGATCTCACCTATCGGGAGGAACCGGTGCAGATTGTTGATGAAAAGGCCCGAACCACACGCAACCGTACATTGTGGTTCTACAAGATTCTATGGAGTAATCACTCCATGGACGAGGCGACATGGGAGAGCGAAGAGTTCCTTCGCACTAACTACCCCGAATTTTTCACGTCGCATATCCGGTAATTTTCCACCGTCCTCTCTCACATTTTCACCTTATAATCTCGGGACGAGATTCTTTTAAGGGCGGAGGAATGTAAGGGCCTCAGTTTTTGACACACATTGGCAATGTTCATCATCACACCACACACTCATTTGAGGAAGGATGATGAACACAAATGAAGAGCAAGTAACAATTATCAACATGCTCATTAGAGAACAAACTCACACCTTGCAAAAGTGGTATTTTCCACATGTGATATAGGTGGGCTGGACATATGAAAACTCCTACACTTTGCTAAGGATGTCCATGCCAAGTTTCACCCAAATTCCAAACCTTTTTGGGTATAGTTAGAAAGAGGGCAGTTTGAAACCATATTCAAATTCAAACTGTTTTTATCCCATGAATTTAAAAGTGGGAGGCATATTCTTGCTCAGCACATTTTTGTGAGCTCACACACCAATTTTCACTCCATTTGGAGTTGATCTTGACATGAGCTAAGTGGGAGAAATTCAAACTTTATTTGAATTTCAAACTGAACTTGTGCTGAAATTCATTCAAACCAAACTTCATTTGAACTTTGATCAATTAAAATGGCTCATGGGTGAATAATTTGAATTGCCAGGGGTAGTATGGGGTTCACTGTTTACAACAGTGATTAGGAGTAAATTTCAGAGGTTAAAACTGGAAGTGGGACCCACATGTCAGCCACTGCTCAGATCAAACCGACTGAGACTTTTCTCACTCGGGTCGCCGAGCCGCAGCTGTGATCGCCACCGAGGGCAGCCGCCGCGCCAGAAGCTGCTTGCCCACGCGCGGGCGCGAGGCGGTGCAGAGCCTTCTTAAGGCGCCTGCCCCCCTCCTCGGCCGAGGCATCGCCGTTCTTCCCCGCAAGAACTCAGCGCCGGCCGAAATTTTCCGCAGCTCGGAATCGATAGGAGAACGCCGATCGCAGCTCCCTCCGTCCACTCCAGAGACCCAGCAAGGTACTAGAGACCTTCCTCCGTCCTCCCCGTTGCTAGAATTCAGTTGAAACCGATTGATATCGGCTGTGCCAAAAGATCACATTCGGGACATGGAACCGCCGCACCTCGGGCTCTCGTGGACAGCCCAACCAGGGCGTTGTCACGCCCGAGCCAAGGCACCCTTGGACGCGATGATGACCGGTGCTGCTCATCCCCGAGCCACAGCTCAAGTGGTTGCTCACCGGCGGCGAATTTCCACTTTTTCCCTTTCTATGTGCAGAACGACCTTCGGGAACGATTCTGTTTAATTCGTGTTCTAGAAAGGATTAGAGGGCCTCAAGCCGCTCTCATACGAGATAGACACGGTAACGCACAAGTTGACTTCACAACTCTGGGCCGGAGAACCTCTGCACCCGGCGTAATTCGAGGTCTACCAATGGCGGAATGAACGGGCGGCATCGGGTGCACGGTGAGGACCTATTTCGGGCCTTCCCCGAGCTGCCCCGAGCTCATGTTGACCTTCTCTGAGGTCCACTGATGCTTCCCGACCGATCCCTCGAGTAGTTGATGTGCTAGGGTAGTCAGCCAACATGGCCGAAGTCGTTCCGAGGTGGCGGGTCGTCGCCGACCATGCTCCGGCCATTGTCATGAGCAGCTGACCCTAGAATTCTGTTCCCCGAGTAAAAGTAGGCAGGGGCGGCCAAAATCGAGAAGTTTGGAGCTGTACAGAAGCCGGCGGCGAGCTCTCTGGTGAGGTCCCTCGGCGGCGGAGCGCAGGCGTCGCGAGGTTGAAGAAGAGGGTGGGCCCCGGCTGTCAGCGGCCGATATTTTGAATCAGGATCCGGCTGCGGCCGGGATCGGGTGTGCTGGCGTGAAAAATCCTTGTGGGCCGCGGTGTGCTGGCGCGAAAAATCCTTGTGGGCCGCGGTGTGCCATCGCCTCGGCGTGCGACGCGTGTCCCCTGGGCCCACGCGCGAGTTTAAACTTTTCCCCGATTTTCAGATTTCCTTCAAACTTCAAATCCTCATAACTTTGGCTAGAAAGCTCCAAATTGAGTGAAACAAATTTTGCTGGATTCAGCTCTCTGAGTACTTTCCAGCAAAGCAAGTTTCACTTCATGAAATTCCTTAATTCGCCATAATTAAATCCCCAAGTTTTAAATTGTTTGGAATTTTAACTGGAGAATCCTGTGGAGGAAAATCCTGAAATTTTGCTGGAATGTTCACCAAAATATCCCTGAACTACCATAAAAATGTCAGACCCATTGGAGCTGATTTAATCCACCTAATGGTGTGATTAGTGAAACTGTTCCAGAGAAAATAGAAAATGTCCAGAAACATTTTCAGAATTTTCTCTGAAATTGGTTTGCTCATATCTTTAGCTAGGAACCTTCAAATTAAGTGAGACCAACTCCATTAGAACCCTCTGAAAATCTAGTTTTCATAAAGTCATAGTGTGTTTCATGGAAATTCCTGGAACACCCTTAGAGTTCCAATTAAGGTCAAGGACATAATTAATTGTGGAGGGCTCAAATGAGCTTTGCTGCAACTAAAACTTGACCAAGGCTCTGTTTAGGTTGTAACCAAGCCACAATAAAAGTTTCACAGTCATTAGGTCTGTCTAGCAAAGGTGATAGATTTCACAACTTCAAACTCAAGACAAAATGCATTTAAATTGATACATACATTGTTTCTATTGTAAGGGCCTCAGTTTTTGACACACATTTGCAGTGTTCATCACCACACCACACACCTCATTTGAGGAAGAATGATGAACACAAATGAAGAGCAAGTAACAATTATCAACATGCTCATTAGAGGACAAACTCACACATTGCAAAAGTGGTATTTCCCACATGTGATACAGATGGGCTGGACATATGAAAACTCCTACACTTTACTAAGGATGTCCATGCCAAGTTTCACCCAAATTCAAAACCTTTTTGAGTTGAGTTTGGGTATAGTTAGGAAGAGGGCAGTTTGAAACCATATTCAAATTCAAACTGTTTTTATCCCATGAATTTAAAAGTGGAAGGCATATTCTTACTCAGCACATTTTTGTGAGCTCACACACCAATTTTCACTCCATTTGGAGTTGATCTTGACATGAGCTAAGGGGGAGAAATTCAAACTTTATTTTAATTTAAAACTGAACTGTGCTGAAATTCATTCAAACCAAACCTCATTTGAACTTTGATCAATTCAAATGGCTCATGGGTGAATAATTTGAATTGCCAAGGGTAGTATGGGGTTCACTGTTTAAAACAGTGATTAGGAGTAAATTTCAGAGGTTAAAACTGGAGGTGGGACCCACATGTCAGCCACTGCTCAGATCAAACCGACTGAGACTTTTTCACTCGGGTCACCGAGCAGCAGCGGTGATCGCCACCGAGGGCAGCCGCCGCGCCAGCAGCTGCTTGCCCACGCGCGGGCGTGAGGCGGTGCAGAGCCTTCTTAAGGCGCCTGCCCCCCCTCCTCGGCCGAGGCACCGCCGTTCTTCCCCGCAAGAACTCGGCGCCGGCCGAAAACTTCCGCAGCTCGGACTTGATCGGAGAACGCCGATCGCAACTCCCTCCGTCCACTCCAGAGCCCCAGCAAGGTACTAGAAACCTTCCTCCGTCCTCCCCGTTGCTAGAATTCGGTTGAAGCCGATTGATATCGGCTGTGCCGAAAGATCAAATTCGGGACTTGGAACTGCCGCACCTCGGGCTCTCGTGGACAGCCCAACCAGGGCGTTGTCACGCCTGAGCCAAGGCACCCTTGGACACGCGGGTGACCGGTGCTGCTCATCCCCGAGCCACAGCTCGAGTGGTTGCTCACCGGGGGCGAATTTCCATTTTTCCCCTTTCTGTGTGCAGAACGACCATTGGGTACGATTCTGTTTAATTCGTGCTCTAGAAAGGATTAGAGGGCCTAAGGCCGCTCTCACACGAGCTAGACACGGTAACGCACAAGTTACCTTCACAACTCTGGGCCGGAGAACCTCTATGCCCGGCGTAATTTGAGGTCTACCAATGGCGGAATGAACAGGCGGCATCGGGCGCACGGTGAGGACCTATTTTGGGCCTTCCCCGAGCTGCCTCGAGCTCATGTCGACCTTCTATGAGGTCCACTGATGCTCCCCGACCGGTTTCCCAAGTAGCTGAGGTGCTAGGGTAGTCAGCCGACATGGCCGAAGTCGTTCTGAGGTGGCAGCTCGTCGCCGACCATGCTCCGGCCGTTGTCATGAGCAGCTGATCCTCGTATCCTGTTCCCCGAGTAAAAGTAGGCAGGGGCGGCCAGAATCGAGAAGTTTGGAGCTGTACAGCAGCCGGTGGCGAGCTCTCCGGCGAGATTCCTCGGCGGCGGGGCGCGGGTGTCACGAGGTTGAAGAAGGGGGTGGACCCCAGCTGTCAGCGGGAGATATTTTGAATCGGGATCTGGCTGCGGTCGGGATCGGGTGTGCTGGCGCGTAAAATCATTGTGGGCCGCGGTGTGCTGTCGCCTCGGCGTGCGACGCGTGTCCCCTGGGCCCACGCGCGAGTTTAAACTTTTCCCCGATTTTCAGATTTCCTTCAAACTTCAAATCCTCATAACTTTGGCTAGAAAGCTCCAAATTGAGTGAACCAAATTTTGTTGGATTCAGATCTCTGAGTAATTTCCAGAAAATCAAGTTTCACTTCATGAATTTCCTTATTTCTCCAGAATTAATTCCTCAAAGTTTAAACTGTTAGGAATTTTAACTGGAGAATCCTTTGGAGGAAAATCCTGAAATTTTGCTGAGATGTTCACCAAAATATCCTTGAACTACCATAAAAATTTCAGATCCAATTGAGCTCATTTAATCCACCTAATGGTGTGATTAGTGAAACTGTTCCAGAGAAAATAGAAAATGTTCAGAAACATTTTTCAGAATTTTCTCTGAAATTGTTTAGTTCATATCTTTAGTTAGGAACTTTCAAATTAAGTGAGACCAACTCCATTAGAACCCTCTGAAAATCTAGTTTTCAGAAAGTCATAGTTTGTTGCATGAAAATTCCTAGGACACCCTAAGAGTTCCAATTAAGGTCAAGGACATAATTAATTGTGGAGGGCTCAAATGAGCTTTGCTGCAACTAAAACTTGACCAAGTCTTTGTTTAGGTTGTAACCAAGCCACAGTAAAAGTTTCACAGTCATTAGGTCTGTCTAGCAAGGGTTAGAGACTTCACAATTTCAAAGTTAATACAAATGCATTTAAATTGATACATATATTGCTCTTATTATGTAGTCGCTAAGGTCGAGGAGGAACCCGAAGTCCTAGACTTCGTAACTCCGGAGGAGCAGTTAGCCTATGACCAAGAGCAGCAAGGCAAGCCCCGGTTTGCATTAACCGTTTTTACAAATTTTTATTGTTTTGAGCACATACTTGTTTCCTTTACTCTGTGCATTAGAGTCTTGTTTGAACGCCCCACTGCATAGCCAAGAAAACCATGGGTTGGGTTTAGGATTGCAAACCCCGCTATCTACTGCATTGCTAGAATAGAGTAGGATTCGGTACAAGTCGAGTAGTTGGGACTACTCGCGAGCATAGGCTAGAGGCACTCGACTCGGGTAGTGATAGCACATGAAACACATGGCAAGAAAATGAGACCAAGCGGAGAGTAAGGGCAGCAGGACTTTGGGGCCTGTGTGCTGTAGCTCCGCTTGAGTCGATTGAGGACCGAGCCGTGTGCGGGCCTGTTGAACAAGCTAGAACAGTACCGAAGACCTACCGGCTATATGGGAACCGGGAAACTGATGTAACTCGGGTAGCTGGGTGTTGAGACATAGCTGGTCGTTCAGAGGGTAGGTTGAGAGCTCGAGGTGTAAATCGGCTGGCGGCACTGAGATGCGCGTGCAGAGACCTCTTGCTCAGGACGATTGGACCGGTTAAACATTTGGCTAACGGGTGAAAGGTAGTCGCGTATGGCGTCCGTGATGGTTGCTGTAGGCAACATCGAGTACGGGCGTACGTGACGGGTTGTTCGGGTAACCCTGCAGGTGTAAATCGATTATAATCGCCGTCCCTCGCGGTCAGTGAGTACCACTTGTTCACTGTACCGTGACGTAGAAAGAACAGGCTAGTCACATGTTAAAATGTTGCTGATTGAAAGCTGGACATTGATTGTTAATGATATGCTGTAGTTTAGAGCTAACTAAAGTTCTTTTCAACTTTGGGCAAAGTACATGAGAGAAATATGTTTCTTGTTTGATTGCGGCTCTCTCATGTGCCTTAGCGTAAGGTTCTCCACAACCTGCTGCTAAAACTTGAAAGTAAGGTTCTACTAATTAGGTGAGTCCTTGCAACTGACTTTTACCTCATGTAACCCATTACCCTCATGTAGAAGTTCCATGTTTAGGTGAGACGGGTCAGACTTGCTGAGCCTTCGTGCTCACTGCTTGTGTTTGAAGCTTTTGCAGGGTTCTATGAGGAAGGGACTCCCGAAGAGGAGACGGAACCCCAGGAGGGGAACCCTGTCGAGTGGGAGTCGTGCACGCCGCAGAGTTAGTGTGCGTGTGTGCTAGCAAGGACACGTTCGAGGGCTGAACGTGCACTTGATGCTTAGTCTACGCCCGCGAGTGTAGACTGAACTTATTTTGATGTAAACATGTTCATAAACTTGTTTATGTAATAAAATTTCCGCTTCTGCTTTGTACCTTTGACGTGTGTTATACGGTGCTGTGCAGCGCAGCACCCCTCAGCGTGATCCTGGCTCGACAGGACCATTGGGGTCGTGTCAGCGTGGTATCAGAGCTCGCTTGAGGTTTAACACAGTACAAAGGTCTTCTTTTTTCAAAAATCCAGTGAGGAACGAGTTAGTAGCCCGTATAAGGATGTTATTAGTATATAGAAAGTGGCATATTAACCTATTTGTTATGTCGGAAAATCGTGCACCTCAGGACGTTCATGTCTTGGGGGGTGTACGTAAGCGCTGTCCACCAGTGCGCACAAGCTGAAGGGTGGAGCCCCACGGGTGGCAGGTAACCCGACCCGCTTTAGTATCCCCTACGACTCTTCATTTCGTTTGGGGTATTCGAGGAACGTCTATCCCTGGCGTGCGTGGTGCAACTTGGGAGACCCCTTCACGTGGTCTGAAACGTGAACACGTAACTCAAGGCGTGTTTGGCTTGAGAACATCCGGGCGAGTGATGACGGCCGGGTGTACGAACTGTATGGATTCCGGGCTCGGTGTGCAGCCGAGTCCGATGATTGTTTGAGTTTCTGCAGGTAGCCTGACCACGAAACGGTAGACGTGTAGCATCCGTGTGCGAGTGACGGTTAGTGCCACTGAATTAACGAAGCCGGCTAAGTCCGGTATAGGTTTTTCCTTTGTGAGGACGTAGTACCGACATAATCTGGTGACGCATCGACGTCACACCCAACTAAATAAACAACTTAATTGCAAAAACTGGAAGGTTTTGATCCAAAGTAGTAAAACTTGATGTAACTCCTTCCCTTGTACAGGATATTCAAAGTTAACAAGTTTTCAACTTATAGGTTGTTAAGGACAGAGCACTTTGTTTTCAGCTGAATCAAGGCTGGAGTTAATCAGAGGATAGAGGTTGAGTTCTTTCGAGGTTGGGGTCGTATGATACATTTCTGGAAAGCTTTGGAAGAGCTTTACAACTTTTCTGTTCAGTTCCAGAGGTGTTTCATCCCTTAACCACTCGAAAAATGCAGTAGAGTTGAAACTGTCCAGAAAACAGGACAGAATAAAGACTCTCTGTAGACTCTCTGTAAATTAAGCATAACTTCCTGCATAAAAATCCAAAAATAGAAAATGAGGTAGTTCTGGAAAGCTTATGAGATGGTTTACAACGTTGTAACAGAAAGTTTTGTCAGATTAGGAATAGAATTAACTGGGATTCTTGGATCAAATCAGTACCTAAGGCAGGGAGGTGCTGTCCAATTGTTTCCAGAAATTCTGTTAACTTCGACATCTCATAACTTTTGAACCAGGACATATTTTAGGCCAAGCAAATACTTTCTGGAAAGCTATTGGAGTTATCTTTATCTTTGATGTTGAGCTCCAGAACTGGTTTTGCTTTTAACATGGCCTAAATCAGGTTGAAATGGAAACTGGTCAGAGCTGTCATGGGAACAGCAGATCAGCAGTCAAATTTGTTTAAAAATTTGAACTATGTTTCCAAGTTTTATGGGTTCAATGACATGTTTTATGTTATAACTCAGGGGTTTACTGTTTAAATAAATATTTGACAATTCTCAAATATATTTTTACAGATGGCAGCAGATAAACAGTTGGAGAACGGGTGGGTGGCTTCCCACTGTTCTGACCGTAGCGGCTACCCGGAAGCGTTGTGGCAAATGCTCCAATATTTCGGGTATAGTCAGATGCCGCAGTACTTCGCCAAGGAAGAAGGCGAGGGGGGGAACAAGACGTGGACGATCCATGTCGAGGTTCCTGCAGGACCTACGCCACCCGGTTGGGTGCCATTCACCGTCACGGTGAGAGGAAGACAACCGGAAGGGATGTGGCAAGTGGCAGCCCGTGACACTATGTCACGTTTCTGCCAACTGCACGTGCAGGCTATGGAGGGCACTCCATACGCACTCGTTCCTGTGGAGGGGCGAGCCCAGCATGTGTGGGAAGAGAGGCACCGCGAAGCAACGGACCCAAGTTGACCAAGGTACAACCCCGCGGAGGCAAATCTCAGCCTCCAGATGAGGGCGGGAAACGCCGTGATGGACAGCCAAGCTGTTCATATGGAGCGTCTCGCCACAAAGCTCAAGGAGAGCACAAGCCGTGGAGATCATTTCGAGAGTGCTCACAGCGCACTCCGCAATGTGCTCCTTCCGACGATCAAGCGACTGAATGAACAACACAATAAGTTGCGTCGTCTGAAGAAGGCAAGGAAGAAGAGCCGTGTTGACATCGCGGCGTTGCAAGAGCTGGTGCAGACCCTAACCCAGCAGAATGAGGACCTTACTCAAGAGCGGGACGACGCTATTGAGGAAGGACAAGGCTGGGAAGAGGACTACAACCAAGCTATGGACGAGGTGCATGCTTTGCAGGACCTCGTGCCCCCGGTGTTAGGCGTACCGGTAGTCTTTGGTCTTCCAGCAATGGGAGAACCCGGGATGTGAGAACAGGTGGTAGACCCAGAGCCACCAGCAGAGGTACCGGAGGAGGACAACCCCCAGGAGGTCGAGTTCTACTCCGAGTAGGGGGTTACGGTTGCCAAGTAGGGCAGCCAGGGTAGCGTAACCCAACTTTTGTAATCGGTGACATGTCGTGTAGACAGTAGCGTATGTATAGGTAGTGACGACATGAGCACGACTTCTCGGAGATCCGAGAATAATGTATCTTGTATAAAGTTTGTGCTTTATCAATATATGTGAACGTTGTGCAAATTAATCATGCGTCGCTTCAATACCTACTGTTGCTTATGGAAATTTTAAGTAAGACATGTGCTAATCGCTGCTGTTTTGAATTTCAGAATGACGCGTACTCGTGCCAACCCGGACGTTGGGGGTACCAGTCAAGGGGGAGAGACCTCCCAACCACCTCCCGAGGACTCCTCGGGACAACAACAGCAACAGCAGCAACAGCAACAGCAAACACCGCCACTGCCAACGGTTACATTGGCCGACATCGTCGCGGCAATGGCGGGCTCGCAACAGCAGCACACGGAGTTGCTGCAGACTCTCATAGCCAATACGACTCGGCCAGAGAGACGTCAAGATCGTGAGGAGCGCCAACAGAGCTCCTACTCCAACTTTTTGGCGACTCATCCCCCACTATTCTCAAGGGCGGATGAACCACTTGACGCGGACAACTGGCTCCGCGCCATAGAAATGAAGTTCGGGCTGCTCCAAATCAGCGAGCAGCGCAAGACTCAGTTCGCAGTCCAGCAGCTCCAAGGATCCGCGAGCGCGTGGTGGGCTAACTTCTGTGCTTCACAGCCCACCGACCGAGTGATGACCTGGGCGGAGTTCTGGATGGCCTTCAGGGCCTATCATATACCGCCAGGTCTGATGAAGAGGAAGACGCAGGAGTTCCTACACCTGCAACAAGGGAGCCGGAACGCGCTGGAATACTCCAGGGCGTTTAACGATCTCGCGCTATATGCGTCGTATCATGCTCATACCGACGAGAAGCGGTGGGACCATTTTTACCAGGGGCTTAACCCGCTCCTGAAGGACAAGTTGGCGATGTTCAATCGCGGCAGCCTCAACGACATCATTGATGCTGTGATTGTTCTGGAGGACTCCGGTAAGGAGTTGGCGGCGGCAGAGCGAAAGCGAAGCGCGCCACAGAGCAGCGGAGAAGGGGGCGGTCCTTCTCAGAAGTTTCGGATGGTGAATCGCCCACCATCAGGTCCACGCTGGCAGCCACCACAGCGGTCGATGCCGTTCCGCAGTCGGCCGTACTCTTCACCGGCATTCCGGCCAGCACTGCCAGCACCACCGCCACAACAACAACAGCAGCGGGCGATGCTGCGTGCGTTTGCACCTCAGCAACGCATGCCGGGCTTTCGTCCACCGAGCACTCCACCAGCAGCGGCCACATGTTACAAGTGTGGTCGTCCAGGGCACTTCACGAGCAGTTGCCCGGAGAGGCAAGGCGGCGGAGTGGCACCACAGTTTCCGGGGAGGAATCAACCCCGGAACCCTACTAATGCGCGGCGGGCAAACCCTAGGCCTGGCACTGTCCACCAACTTGCCATTGAGGACGTGCCGGAGGGCGAGCCAATCCTTGCGGGTATGTTCCAACTCCACCAGCATCCCGCTATAGTACTATTTGATTCAGGCGCCACGCATAGTTTCATTAGCCAAGCTTTCATTGATAAGTATAGCTTGCAAATACTACCCACCGATAGTCCTATGTGATCTGTTCACCGGGTGGGAAGATTTCAGCAAGCATGATGGTCCCAAAAGCGCCATTGTGCATAGAGGGTAGAGTTTACCCTACGTCTCTCATAATTTTAGAGGGACAAAAGGTCGATGTCATCTTAGGGATGTCGTGGTTAACCCGCCATGGCGCTGTTTTAGACACCGTCCTCCGAGTCGTGCACTTGAACTCCGAAGTGCACGAGTCTCACTCATTATTTCTGGACAGTCCAGAAATAAAACTTCCAAGTGTCTATCAAGCCACAACCATCAGATTGGAAGATATTCCGGTGGTCCGAGAGTTCCCTGAAGTATTCCCGGACGATTTGCCGGGGATGCCACCCGATAGAGAGGTGGAGTTCAAGATTGAACTTGCACCGGGAACCATGCCAATATCCCGAAGGCCGTACAAGATGGCGCCCAAGGAGTTGGCTGAACTGAAGACTCAGCTCACGGACCTTCTGGAAAAGGGTTTTATTAGGCCGAGCTCCTCACCATGGGTATGTTCGGCATTATTTGTCAAGAAGAAGGATGAGACGTTGCGGCTTTGCATGGACTATCGTCCATTAAATGCCGTAACCATCAAGAACAAGTACCCATTGCCACGGATCGACATGTTGTTTGATCAGTTGGTCGAAGCAAAGATCTTTTCCAAAATGGATTTAAGATCCAGGTACCATCAGATTAAGATAAGGGCTGAGGACATTCCGAAGACGGCTTTCTCGACGAGGTACGGACTTTATGAGTACCTGGTCATGTCCTTTGGCCTCACCAATGCTCCAGCTCACTTCATGTACTTAATGAACTCGGTGTTCATGCCGGAGCTGGACAAGTTTGTCGTGGTCTTCATCGACGACATCCTGGTATATTCCAAGTAGGAGGAAGATCACAAGAAACATCTGTGTATAGTCTTGCAACGGCTGTGGGATCACAAGTTATACGCAAAATTCAGCAAATGCGAGTTTTGGATATCGCAAGTGCCTTTCCTCGGGCATATCATCTCAGCGGAGGGCATCGCTGTGGACCCGAGCAAGATCACTCAAGTGCTGAATTGGAAATCCCCGAAAACTGTTCACGAGGTAAAGAATTTCCTCGGACTCGCGGGATATTATCGGAGGTTCATTCCGAACTTCTCGAAGATTGCCAAGCTAATGACAGAGTTGCTGAAGAAGGCTACCAAATATGTTTGGAGTCCAACATGTGAAGCAGCATTCAAGGCTTTAGTCAAGCACCTTTCATCAGCACCGGTTTTGGCGCAGCCAGACACAACAAAACCGTTCGATGTGTACTGCGATGCATCCGGCATTGGGCTCGGGTGTGTGCTGATGCAAGACCGAAGAGTGGTCGCGTATGGATCACGGCAGCTTAGAAACCACGAGCAAAATTATCCAACTCACGACTTGGAGCTCGCTGCCGTGGTACTTGCACTAAAAATGTGGAGGCACTACCTACTCGGTAACCTCGTACATTTATATACCGACCACAAAAGCCTCAAGTACATATTCACTCAGAAGGAGCTGAACATGAGGCAACTAAGATGGTTAGAACTGATAAAGGATTACGAAATAGAGATCCATTATCATCCGGGCAAAGCAAACGTAGTGGCAGATGCGCTGAGCCGCAAGTCACACGTCAGTAATCTGACCATCACACCGTTGGAAGAGAGCGAACCACCACTCCATGTGATTCCACACGGAGCTCTCTACAACCTATCTTTGATCCCCACCATTCGTGAAGAGATAGCGGCAGCCCAGAAGAATGACAAGGGCATGTCACATTTACGGAGACGTGTAGACAGTGGGGAGTCGAAATGTTTCTGGAAGGACGGAGACGGCGTCCTATGGTTCAAGGACCGGATCGTC
Organism: Neostapfia colusana; assembly: GCA_030760725.1. Taxonomy (NCBI): domain Eukaryota; kingdom Viridiplantae; phylum Streptophyta; class Magnoliopsida; order Poales; family Poaceae; genus Neostapfia; species Neostapfia colusana. The sequence continues at coordinate 20,931,755 of JASWHV010000017.1, read as the reverse complement.
GTACCCCAAAACCCGGAGTTACGGAAGAAAATCTTTGATGAGGCTCACTTATCAAAGTTTTCTATTCACCCCGGAAGCAACAAAATGTATCAAGAGCTTAGAAGCAAGTTTTGGTGGACACGGATGAAGCGTGAGATTGCAAAATACGTGTCCGAGTGTGATACATGTCGAAGGGTGAAGGCAGACCACATGCGGAAACCGGGACTGTTGCAACCACTGGGCATTCCTGCCTGGAAGTGGGAGGACGTGAGCATGGACTTCATCGTCGGTTTACCCACCACCTTGCAGAAACATGATTCCGTGTGGGTGATCGTCGATCGGCTCACCAAAGTTGCCCATTTCATCCCGGTCAACACCAACTACAACGCCAAGAAGTACGCTGAACTGTACATCTCACGGATCCTATGCTTGTACGGCGTACCCCGTAATATCATATCGGATCGGGGCACTTTATTTGTGTCCCGTTTTTGGGAGCAGCTGCACGCTGCCTTGGGGACGAAGCTGATCCATAGTTCAGCCTACCACCCGCAGACGGATGGACAAACCGAGCGGGTAAATCAGATTCTAGAAGACATGCTACGAGCTTGCGCTATCAACCACGGCAAGAATTGGGATGATCACTTGCCGTTAGCTGAGTTCTCGTACAACAATGGGTACCAAGCCAGCATCAAGATGGCGCCCTACGAGGCGCTATACGTAAGAAAATGCCGCACACCGTTGAACTGGTGTGAGTCTGGCGAAAGGGTTACCTTCGGGATTCACCTTGTCAACAACGCGGAAGAAAAGGTTCGACTAATTCAAGCGAACCTAAAAGCCGCTCAATCCTGTCAGAAACAGTATGCGGACCGGAGAAGGCGCCCATTACAATTTGAAGTTGGAGATCACGTATATCTACGGGTGTCTCCAATGAAGGGCGTAAACAGATTTGGGGTGAGAGGAAAGTTGGCACCCTGATTCATCGGTCCATTCCAGATTACTGAAAGATGTGGATCGGTGGCATACCGGCTGAAATTACCAGAAGCACTTTCCGGTGTGCACGACGTCTTTCACATTTCCCAGCTGAGGAAGTGTCTCAAGCTATCAACTACCGTTCAGCTGGAAGACATTGAAGAACTGCAACCGGATCTCACCTATCGGGAGGAACCGGTGCAGATTATTGATGAAAAGGCCCGAACCACACGCAACCGTATGTTGTGGTTCTACAAGGTTCTATGGAGCAATCACTCCATGGACGAAGGGACATGGGAGAGCGAAGAATTCCTTCGCACTAACTACCCCGACTTTTTCACGTCGCATCCGGTAATTTTCCACCGTCCTCTCTCTCATTTTCACCTTATAATCTCGGGACGAAATTCTTTTAAGGGGGGAGGAATGTAAGGGCCTCAGTTTTTGACACACATTTGCAGTGTTCATCACCACACCACACACCTCATTTGGGGAAGATTGATGAACACAAATGAAGAGCAAGTAACAATTATCAACATGCTCATTAGAGGACAAACTCACACATTGCAAAAGTGGTATTTCCCACATGTGATACAGATGGGCTGGACATATGAAAACTCCTACACTTTACTAAGGATGTCCATGCCAAGTTTCACCCAAATTCAAAACCTTTTTGAGTTCAGTTTGGGTATAGTTAGGAAGAGGGCAGTTTGAAACCATATTCAAATTCAAACTGTTTTTATCCCATGAATTTAAAAGTGGAAGGCATATTCTTACTCAGCACATTTTTGTGAGCTCACACACCAATTTTCACTCCATTTGGAGTTGATCTTGACATGAGCTAAGGGGGAGAAATTCAAACTTTATTTTAATTTAAAACTGAACTGTGCTGAAATTCATTCAAACCAAACCTCATTTGAACTTTGATCAATTCAAATGGCTCATGGGTGAATAATTTGAATTGCCAAGGGTAGTATGGGGTCCACTGTTTAAAACAGTGATTAGGAGTAAATTTCAGAGGTTAAAACTGGAGGTGGGACCCACATGTCAGCCACTGCTCAGATCAAACCGACTGAGACTTTTTCACTCGGGTCACCGAGCAGCAGCGGTGATCGCCACTGAGGGCAGCCGCCGCGCCAGCAGCTGCTTGCCCACGCGCGGGCGTGAGGCGGTGCAGAACCTTCTTAAGGCGCCTGCCCCCCCTCCTCGGCCGAGGCACCGCCGTTCTTCCCCGCAAGAACTCAGCGCCGGCCGAAAACTTCCGCAGCTCGGACTTGATCGGAGAACGCCAATCGCAACTCCCTCCGTCCACTCCAGAGCCCCAGCAAGGTACTAGAAACCTTCCTCCGTCCTCCCCGGTTCTAGAATTCGGTTGAAGCCGATTGATATCGGCTGTGCCGAAAGATCAAATTCGGGACTTGGAACCGCCGCACCTCGGGCTCTCATGGACAGCCCAACCAGGGCATTGTCACGCCCGAGCCAAGGCACCCTTGGACACGCTGATGACCGGTGCTGCTCATCCCCGAGCCACAGCTCGAGTGGTTGCTCACCAGGGGCGAATTTCCATTTTTCCCCTTTCTGTGTGCAGAACGACCTTCGGGTACGATTCTGTTTAATTTGTGCTCTAGAAAGGATTAGAGGGCCTCAGGCCGCTCTCACACGAGCTAGACACGGTAACACACAAGTTACCTTCACAACTCTGGGCCGGAGAACCTCTGTGCCCGGCGTAATTTGAGTTCTACCAATGGCGGAATGAACGGGCGGCATCGGGCGCACGGTGAGGACCTATTTTGGGCCTTCCCCGAGCTGCCTCGAGCTCATGTCGACCTTCTCTGAGGTCCACTGATGCTCCCCGACCGGTTTCCCAAATAGCTGAGGTGCTAGGGTAGTCAGCCGACATGGCCGAAGTCGTTCTGAGGTGGCGGCTCGTCGCCGAATATGCTCCGGCCGTTGTCATGAGCAGCTGACCCTCGGATCCTGTTCCCCGAGTAAAAGTAGGCAGGGGCGGCCAGAATCGAGAAGTTTGGAGCTGTACAGCAGCCGGCGGCGAGATCTCCGGCGAGATTCCTCGGCAGCGGGGCGCGGGTGTCACGAGGTTGAAGAAGGGGGTGGACCCCAGCTGTCAGCGGGAGATATTTTGAATCGGGATCTGGCTGCGGTCAGGATCGGTTGTGCTGGCACGTAAAATCATTGTGGGCCGCGGTGTTGTCACACCCGGTTTTTCCGAAGAAACAACCAAGTGAATATCACATGTATGCCAGGATCATTTTCTCATACATGTGATGACAAATAGTGAAGCATCATTTATTACAAGCCAGGTGTCGAATATAAGTAAGTCTTACATAGTAAATGTCTCGATGGACAATAATAAGTTCATCACAAGTAAATAAACTAGCAGCGGAATATTATTCTTTTAGGGCTCCATCACAGGCGTTGCCTGGGGGTCTTCATGAACCTAAAAGCCTTCCTCGGGTCCAAAATCTTGGTCATTATACACCACCCCATTATCTTGAACTGAGCAGCAATATAAACCAACAAATATGCAAGGTTGAGTACCAAGGGTACTCAGCAAGTGTGGGAAAATTATATCATGCATGGCTAGAACAAGGAGAGGTTGAACTCATGGTTAAAGCACTACGCAATTAATACCTATCACCTTAGCTTATTAAGCACCTACATTCCTACACAGGTGAAATGGTCCCAATCTCCCATCCCATCATCATAATCCAATAACCATAATCATCATTTCCAAATGTTAAGCTCCCCGCTTAGCTTCCAAAACCATCAATCCTCTAATCATGAATAAGTCCAGGCCGCTCTTAACCGTGAGCACGGCTGTCAAGACAGTTTTGACTCTGCAGAGTTTGTACCACTGTACCCACAAGTAGTGATTTCATCCCCCGTTGCCGGGTGGACTAAAAGAACCTCCATTATGCCAGTGGCTACGATCCACATTCATACTTCCCAGGTGTGCAGCCAGGAGATCACTAAGAAGCCTTTACAAAGGGATTCCCGACGAGTGTGGGCCCACTGAGGTTTCACCCCTAACAGCATACAAGAGGCTCCAACCCCGCTGCAGTGGCCCTCTCTTGAGCCTTGCGGTTCATATGGTAGTCCAGCTGACACCTACTCCCCGCACTATCCAACACACCCATGCTACGCCGGGGATACACCTAATTAATTGGCCAAGCTGCCCCATCTCAGCATGTGGTTGGCACTGTAAAGCCGGGTTACATGCTCCATGAACCGGTCCTTAGGATCCAGGCAAGTACTAAACACAAACCCAAGTCTCGTGCACCCAGCACACAACCAAAACATCCAACTTGCCTTGATCCCTACCTCTACATAACTCCCAATAGCTCATTCAAGAGTATGGTATAATAAACTGATGATCTCATGTCCCAAATATCCCATTCTAAGCATGGCTAAGCATATGCATGTAAATAAATGACATGGTAAAATAAATCCCAACCCAAGCTTCAAGGAAACAAGGTAATGCAATTCTAGGGAAACTTTCCTAGCATGGGTTTCATATTTCATTTGACAATGCAAATAATTCTATCTACACATCCTAGCATAGGATCAAAGTGGTCAAGGACACTTGCCTCCTTCTTGCTGCTCTTGAAATTGGTAGTCCTGATCTTGGAAAGGGTTAACTTGCTCTTGAGCAGGTTCTACTTCATACCATCACACATAGCAAAAGAAGAACAACAATCATAAGACATAGTTCACACTTCTTACTTCATACAAACCACACATTCATATTTATAAAAGTTCTTTACCATTATATGTGTTGTGGTTACTTTATGTGTGTTGAGTTGTGGCTTGCATGCACTTTTAACCATGTGTATATGATTCCTACTTTTGTGTCCACCTTTATACTTACATACTATTTATATGGGTTTCCAAAAAATTTCTTATATTCAACTACTTCACCTTTTTACTACAAAGTGTGTATGAAAAGTATTATTCTTCCCCATATGTGCTTTCATAACTTCTATCAACCCTAAACTGAATTCTTTGTATTTTAGAAACTCCATTTATCATTTACTAGTTGCTATATTTTCAGATTTATATTCCTATGCATAATTGTGTATTTTATTATTAAATTAGTAATACACATCACCTAAACAGATTAGGTTCTGGTCCTAAATAATTTAAAATCATATTTTGACCTTGGCTTATGATGTAGACCATTTCATAATTATTTTCCCTATTTTTCTATAACTATTCTTTACCTAAAAATGTGTCCCTATACTAATAAATGTGAATAATAGATAAAACAGATTTATTTCAGCCCAAAAATATATTTTTATCTCACTCCAAAGTTTTCTAAGTACTGAAAAAGTTTTTAATAAATTTTGACAATTATGTTTGTCCCCCTTTTTAATTTTTAAACACTAGTTACATATTCAATTTTCTAAATTAATTACTAAACAGGGTTAAAATAATGAACTCACCCATTACAGGGTCTATAATATTATTTTCATAATTTCCAGGGGTCTAGCTACACTTATCAGAGGTGTTTTTTTCTAATTTTTATTAAGTCCAGGGGCTAAAACTGATTTTTAAATGAATTTACATGATTTTCTAGAGTTCCAGGGGCTAGATCTGAAGTTTCCGGGGCTAGCTCTCAATTCCAGAGAACCCCAGGGGGTAGCACGTAAGAATTTCAGTCTTTATAACGCGGGGCTGACGTGGACCGTCCGATTTTAAACCGACGGCTGAGATTATAACATCGAACCGGTACGCGGGGTTTTAAAGTCTACGGTGCGATTTAAAATAAACGGCGCACAAGCGGCCACGTCGCTCTGATCGAGCGCGGGCGGCGCTGCCGGCGGCGCACGGCGGCGGGAAGCGGCGATCTCGCCGGAAAGTTTCGGATCCTCGAGAATTCTGCCTAGAACTGTGATCTTATGGCCTAGATCGGTAGAGGGGAGGTCAGGGATCTCACCTCGGGGGTTTTCTCGAGCTCGGGGGTCCTGGAAAGTGATCGGCGGTGAGGTCCGAGGCAAAACCACGGCGAAGCTCGTCGGCGCTGCGTTTACACCGTAACTCTCCGAGTTTTCTGCACCTGCAAAGTTCCCCGGAGGCGGTGGATCAAGACCAGCGAGTTAGATCAGAGTTTCCGAGCTTAGATCGGCCAGAATTCACCGGCGAAGTCTCGGTGCTCACCGGAGTAAAAATCGGCGATCGCGTGGGAAAAACTGATCGGAGCTGGGGTTTTTATAGCCGGGGGAGGGCGGTGGGTCAGTTGTGATCGAGTTGGATTCTTCTGGGACCGGAATTCGGGCTGCGGGACAGGTTTCCCGATCGGTTAAGATCGCGCGCGCTCGGGGAAAAGTCCGGGGTCGCGGGGTTAGGGATGACAGGCGGGTCCCACCCGTCTGTGAGAGGCAGCGCGGCGCGCGCGGGGGCGGGCTGGCGCGGGGAAGCTGGGCCGGCTGGCGGGTTTCGGCCCACTGGCCGGTTTTTTCCCGTTTCTCTTTTTCTTTTTCCATTTCTTTTCTGTTTTGAGTATAATTTGAATTCCAGTTTGAATTTGAATTTTTGCAAAACATGCAACACGTCCAAAAATTTTTAAATTCCCCTATGAACATGGTTTAGAGTTTTGAATCAAAATTTTGGGGTGTTACAGCTCTACCCCCCTTAAAAGAAATCTCGTCCTCGAGATTGGTGTTTCTAAGAAAACAATTCCGGAAATTGTGCCTTGAGCTCATCCTCCCGTTCCCAGGTAGCTTCCTCTTCTGAGTGATGCTTCCACTGCACCTTGCACATCCGGATTCTCTTGTTTCTGGCGAGGCGTTCCATTGTCTCCAAAATCTTGTATGGTTGCTCGGCATAAGACAAATCTTCAGCTACATCCACTTCATTCATGGGTAACACCTCTTCAGGCGTCCTCAGACATTTCTTGAGTTGTGACACATGGAATACATCGTGTACATCCGATAGATGAACCGGTAACTCTAGTTGGTACGCCACTTCGCCTTTTCTTTCCAAAACTTGAAAGGGTCCGATGTATCGAGGTGACAACTTCCCTTTCACCTTGAACCGACGAAGTCCTCTGATAGGGGACACCTTGAGATAAACATAGTCTCCCACGTTGATAACGAGTTCTCTTCTTCGTACATCAGCATAACTCTTCTGGCGTGTTTGTGCTATCCTCAAGTTGTTGCGAATCTCCCTCACCTTCGCCTCGGCTTCTTGTAGCACCTCTGGACCAAACACTTTACTTTCTCCTGTTTGGTTCCAAAATAGAGGAGTTCTGCACTTCCTTCCATACAAAGCTTCAAACGGTGACATCTTCATACTAGCTTGATAACTGTTGTTATAGGAAAAATCCGCATACGGTAAGTTCTTGTCCCAACTCCTATTGTTTTTGAGTGCACATGCCCTTAACATATCTTCAAAGATCTGATTGGTTCTTTCCGTCTGCCCGTCAGTTTGGGGATGATAGGCAGAGCTGAAATTCAGATGGGTTCCCATGGTTTAATGCAACTTTTGCCAAAACCTCGAGGTGAACTGTGTCCCTCCGTCCGATACTATCTTCTTTGGCACTCCATGGTAACATACAATCCTTGACATGTATAATTCCGCCAATTTGGATCCGCTGTAGCTTTCTTTCACAGGGATGAAATGAGCTACCTTGGTTAGCCTATCAATAATGACCCATATTGAATCATACCCGGATTGGGTGCTAGGCAATCCCACGACAAAATCCATGCTGATTTCTTCCCATTTCCATTCAGGTACTTTAAGTGGTTGTAATAATCCCGCGGGTCGTTGATGTTCTGCTTTCACCAACGGACATGTGTCACATAGGGCAACATGTTCCGCGACATCTCGCTTCATGCCATACCACCAATACCTGCTTTTGAGGTCCTGGTACATCTTCGTACTCCCAGGATGAATGGAATAGTCGGAATCGTGAGCCTCCTTCAAAATTAATTCACGGATCTCCTTTACTTCTGGCACACAGATCCTTTTCCCGTGCCACACCGTTCCTTGTTCATCCTCTCTAAAACCAGGAGCTTTATTTTCCTTAATGAGCTGTCAGATCTCTTGTATCTTCTCATCATTCTTTTGGCCCTCGCGTATGTCTTGCTCGAGTGTGGAGTCCACTTCCATGGCGATGGCTTCACCACTATTTACTAGACATAGATTGAGCCTTATAACCTCGTCCTTCAATTCTGCGGGCATGTCCTTCAAGCTCAACTTATTGACCTGCACTTTTCGACTCAAAGCATCGGCCACGACGTTTGCTTTCCTGGGATGATAGTTGATGCCCACATCAAAGTCATTGATTAGCTCTAACCATCTCCTTTGTCTGAGGTTGAGATCTGGTTGTGTGAATATATACTTCAAACTCTTATGATCCGTATATATCTCTGTCCTCTTCCCCATCAAATAGTGCCGCCAAATTTTCAACGCGTGTACCACTGCGGCTAGTTCAAGGTCATGTGTAGGATAGTTCTTCTCGTGCTTCCGAAGCTGCCGGGATGCATATGCCACGACATGTCCTTCTTGCATGAGAACACATCCCAACCCATTTCCAGAGGCATCGCAGTACACTATGAAATTCTTCTGCATATCTGGCATAACCAACACTGGGGCTGTTGTCAATCTCTTCTTTAGCTCTTGAAAGCTCGTCTCGCACTGTGGCGTCCAGGTGAATGTTATTCCCTTCTCCAACAGTTTGGTGAGAGGTCTCGAGATCTTGGAGAATCCCTCAATAAACCGTCGATAGTATCCAGCCAAGCCCAAAAAGCTTCGAACTTCCCCGACATTTTCAGGGGTTTTCCACTTCTGGATATCCTCGATTTTGGCGGGATCTACGGAGATTCCTCCCTCCGAGATTATATGTCCTAAAAAGGGAACTCTCTTCAGCCAAAACTCACACTTGCTCAACTTGGCATATAGTTGGTGTTCTCTCAGCCTCTGTAACACCAACCTTAGATGTTTCTCATGTTCTTCTTCATTTTTGGAGAAGACGAGAATATCATCTATGAAAACCACCACAAATTTGTCCAGATATTCCATGAATACCTTGTTCATGAGGTACATGAAATATGCCGGGGCATTGGTTAGCCCGAAAGACATGACAGTGTATTCATACAGTCCGTACCGAGATACGAAAGCTGTCTCGGGAATATCAGATTGCCTTATCTTGAGTTGGTGGTACCCCGACCTGAGATCAATTTTCGAGAACACACAAGCTCCCCTCAACTGATCAAACAAGTCTTCAATGCGGGGTAATGGGTACTTGTTCTTAATGGTTACCTCATTCAAGGCACGGTAATCCACGCATAACCTTTGGGTTCCGTCTTCCTTGGGCACAAATATCACCGGAGCTCCCCATGGTGAGGAACTAGGGCGAATATACCCCTTCTCCGTCAATTCTCTCAAATGATCCTTGAGCTCTTCTAGCTGCTTGGAGTCCATTCGATAAGGTCTCTTGTATATCGGGGCTGTTCCCGGTACTAGCTCAATTGCGAATTCCACGTCACGGTCGGGAGGCATACCTGGCAATTCCTCCGGAAAAACATCTGGATATTCCCTGATAGTCCTGATTTCCTCAACTTTCACCTCCACTTGATTTAATTTAATGTCCCTCCTAGGCTCGTGTACCGTTATGAACTTTACTCTTGTGCCATTGGGGTGAGTTAGTTCCACCGTTCTGGTCGAACAATGGATGATTCCTTTATGTTTGGTCAACAAATCCATACCCAAAATAATATCTATCCCTTGTGAATCTATCACTATGAGGTTAGCCGTAAATACTACCCCATTAATGTCTAGGCTCACTTTGGGACACACTTGTCTTGTCCTTATTTCTCCACCTGGAGAGTTTACGGCTAGCATATGGTTCATTTGTGTGGTTGCTAGGTCATACTTCTTAACAAACCCTTGAGCAATGAACGAGTGGGTAGCACCAGAATCAAACAGCAGAGTAGCAAGGTGTAAATTGGCAGGAAACTTACCAACTACCACATCGGGTGCCTCTTGTGCTTCCTCCATAGTGACATGGTTCACCCGTCCTCTCACTACATTCTGCTGTTGTGGCGGCGCAGGCTTCTTCTTTGGGCATTTATGGGCGTAGTGCCCCACTTCACCACAGCTGAAACATTGCACCCCAATCTTAGTTGCCTGGCCTTTGTTGTCTTGGGGTTGGTTTGGGGGTCCTTGCACTGCTGGTCGAGGTGGATATGCGGGGCGAGGCTGCTGCACAAACTGACGTGGCGGCTGTGCTGGTGCTGCGGGAGGCCTGTAGTTTGGGTTGTACCCTCTTGGTGCTGAATAGGGTACCGCAGCACGGCTTGTCTGCCCCGTAGGTTGCTGCATCATACGTGGGCGGGTGTTGCTCCCTAAGGCCTGATGTGACCATCCCGCCTTCCTCTTATTCTCATTTTCCAGGGCCTTTAGCTTCCTTTCCACCACAAACGCTCTGTCCACCATCTTTTGAAAGCTTTCATACTCATTGGAGGACATTGCACACTGCATTTCTGCGGTAAGTCCTTCCACGAAACAATCTTGTTTCTGCTCATCGGTCTCTATGTCTCGTGGAGCATAACGGGATAGTTGAGTAAATTTAGTGAGGTATTCCCTCACAGTCATGTTTCCCTGCTGCAGTCCCAAAAATTCCTTCCTCTTGTTTTTGAGTTCACCTCTTGGGATGTAATGGTTGCGGAAGCTACGCTTGAACTCTTCCCAAGTGATGTTCTCAGGGTCATGATGGGCGGCCACGTAGGCGGTCCACCAATCAGCAGCAGGTCCCTGCAATTGATGACAGGCAAACAGCACCCTCTCATACCCTTGGCATTGTATAATCCTCATCTTACTTTCAATGGTCTTTAGCCAATCATCTGCCTCCAGAGGTTCAGCAGCACTTGAAAACTTGGAGGTTGAGTTCCTAGAAACTCACTCAACCTTGGTTGGCGTGGTGCAGCTTGTGGAGGTGGAACTTGATGCAAGTTGGCCACCACTTGAGTCAAGTTCTGGATAAGCTGATTTTGATTCTCCAGCATTTGGTGGAGAGGATCAACTTCTTCACGGCGACCACCCCTGTCCTGGCCTCCAGAAAGATGAGGGTTGCATGCCTCATCATTGTTGTTGGCGGGGTTGGCAGCACGTCCTTTTCCTCTTCCGGCCATCTGGCAGAATCAACAAATGTTAATTTGATACCATTTAGTATCATCTTACTACTTTCATTTGTTGGTACTTTGAGGTGTTGAGGCTTTGTTAAAATTTTACGAGGGTTTATATCTCACACCAAATAAATGCACTATTATTTCCTGTGGGTTCACACACCAAAGCAAAACAATCTGAAGACGAGGCTGTGGACAATTGCTCATGGCTTCCACAACTCACGTCACACACCAAGCATCATCACACCATTAACTACGTAACGACTCGACTACTCGACCTCTTGCTAGCTAGGGGCAAGATTCTACACTACTCGTCCTCTTGAGCTGGCTCCTCGGGATCTTCCTCCTCATTTCGGCTACCTTCTGACTCTGCTTTGGGTGGAGAGGCTGCTGGTGGAGAAGTGCGACGACGCCTGATCGCTCGGCGATCCGGGGAGTCAGGAGTCCATGGATCACTCACGGTGACACACAGTTCATTCCCATCTCCTCTTTCTCTCGCCTTTAAGCAAGCTCGCAGCAACGCCTCCGTTTCCTTCAGGGTGTCTCGGACATCCTGAAGCTCTTGTTGACACTCCTGCAGTCGAGTGCTGAGCATAGCAGCATCCTCCAAGCACAAGTCCATGTGCTCATGGGAAGTCCCTTGCTGCACCGGTGGGTACTTGTACTCCGTGGTACCACTCTCACGTTGGAGGACATACATGTACTCAGTTTTGTCCAAGTGGCGACGATAGATGTGACTCTGGCAGGTGATGGCCTCCCAGGTGACATCTCTCTCTGCGTCAACTTGTGTTGCTCGACAAGCTGGAGAATGGTGGATCTTCAGCAGCTGATTCTCGTGTATAATCCTCATCTCTGAACTCCATTCTTCCCTCTTCTCACGGATGGTCCTGGTGGAGTTATAGTGGATGATGAGCTTGCCCGTATTGCCTGCGGCTTCGAGCGTACGTCGAAGACGGCGCAACAAGTCTCCTACTGCCAATCCGTAGGAAAGGTACGTCACTGGACGACTCTCCTCTCTTTCGGCAAGGGCTACTACGGGAACTCTCCCTCCTGTGGACTTGCGAGCGGTGCGAATCATGCGAACCATCTAAAACAAAAAGAATTTAAATTTAGGTTAGATAAACTTTTTAAACAAAAATCCCATTTTGAATGAAAATTTGGGGTAAGATGAAGAAAATGACTCCTTAAATAACACTTTTCCACCCACACCTTGGAAAATAGTTTTTAAGAAAATAGGGCCCTTAACTACGTCCATTTCTACCTAGGTCCACGTTCCTACGGGCAACCTTGGCTCTGATACCACCTCTGTCACACCCAGTTTTTCCGAAGAAACAACCAAGTGAATATCACATGTATGCCAGGATCATTTTCTAATACATGTGATGACAAATAGTGAAGCATCATTTATTACAAGCCAGGTGTCGAATATAAGTAAGTCTTACATAGTAAATGTCTCGATGGACAATAATAAGTTCATCACAAGTAAATAAACTAGCAGCGGAATATTATTCTTTTAGGGCTCCATCACAGGCGTTGCCCGGGGGTCTTCATGAACCTAAAAGCCTTCCTCGGGTCCAAAATCTTGGTCATTATACACCACCTCATTATCTTGACCTGAGCAGCAATATAAACCAACAAATATGCAAGGTTGAGTACCAAGGGTACTCAGCAAGTGTGGGAAAATTATATCATGCATGGCTAGAACAAGGAGAGGTTGAACTCATGGTTAAAGCACTACGCAATTAATACCTATCACCTTAGCTTATTAAGCACCTACATTCCTACACAGGTGAAACGGTCCCAATCTCCCATCCCATCATCATAATCCAATAACCATAATCATCATTTCCAAATGTTAAGCTCCCCGCTTAACTTCCAAAACCATCAATCCTCTAATCATGAATAAGTCCAGGCCGCTCTTAACCGTGAGCACGGCTGTCAAGACAGTTTTGACTCTGCAGAGTTTGTACCACTGTACCCACAAGTAGTGATTTCATCCCCCGTTGCCGGGTGGACTAAAAGAACCTCCATTATGCCAGTGGCTACGATCCACATTCACACTTCCCAGGTGTGCAGCCAGGAGATCACTACGAAGCCTTTACAAAGGGATTCCCGACGAGTGTGGGCCCACTGAGGTTTCACCCCTAACAGCATACAAGAGGCTCCAACCCCGCTGCATTGGCCCCCACTTGAGCCTTGCGGTTCATATGGTAGTCCAGCTGACACCTACTCCCCACACTATCCAACACACCCATGCTACGCCGGGGATACACCTAATTAATTGGCCAATCTGCCCCATCTCAGCATGTGGTTGGCACTGTAAAGCCGGGTTACATGCTCCATGAACCGGTCCTTAGGATCCAGGCAAGTACTAAACACAAACCCAAGTCTCGTGCACCCAGCACACAACCAAAACATCCAACTTGCCTTGATCCCTACCTCTACATAACTCCCAATAGCTCATTCAAGAGTATGGTATAATAAACTGATGATCTCATGTCCCAAATATCCCATTCTAAGCATGGCTAAGCATATGCATGTAAATAAATGACATGGTAAAATAAATCCCAACCCAAGCTTCAAGGAAACAAGGTAATGCAATTCTAGGGAAACTTTCCTAGCATGGGTTTCATATTTCATTTGACAATGCAAATAATTCTATCTACACATCCTAGCATAGGATCAAAGTGGTCAAGGACACTTGCCTCCTTCTTGCTGCTCTTGAAATTGGTAGTCCTGATCTTGGAAAGGGTTAACTTGCTCTTGAGCAGGTTCTACTTCATACCATCACACATAGCAAAAGAAGAACAACAATCATAAGACATAGTTCACACTTCTTACTTCATACAAACCACACATTCATATTTATAAAAGTTCTTTACCATTATATGTGTTGTGGTTACTTTATGTGTGTTGAGTTGTGGCTTGCATGCACTTTTAACCATGTGTATATGATTCCTACTTTTGTGTCCACCTTTATACTTACATACTATTTATATGGGTTTCCAAAAAATTTCTTATATTCAACTACTTCACCTTTTTACTACAAAGTGTGTATGAAAAGTATTATTCTTCCCCATATGTGCTTTCATAACTTCTATCAACCCTAAACTGAATTCTTTGTATTTTAGAAACTCCATTTATCATTTACTAGTTGCTATATTTTCAGATTTATATTCCTATGCATAATTGTGTATTTTATTATTAAATTAGTAATACACATCACCTAAACAGATTAGGTTCTGGTCCTAAATAATTTAAAATCATATTTTGACCTTGGCTTATGATGTAGACCATTTCATAATTATTTTCCCTATTTTTCTATAACTATTCTTTACCTAAAAATGTGTCCCTATACTAATAAATGTGAATAATAGATAAAACAGATTTATTTCAGCCCAAAAATATATTTTTATCTCACTCCAAAGTTTTCTAAGTACTGAAAAAGTTTTTAATAAATTTTGACAATTATGTTTGTCCCCCTTTTTAATTTTTAAACACTAGTTACATATTCAATTTTCTAAATTAATTACTAAACAGGGTTAAAATAATGAACTCACCCATTACAGGGTCTATAATATTATTTTCATAATTTCCAGGGGTCTAGCTACACTTATCAGAGGTGTTTTTTTCTAATTTTTATTAAGTCCAGGGGCTAAAACTGATTTTTAAATGAATTTACATGATTTTCTGGAGTTCCAGGGGCTAGATCTGAAGTTTCCGGGGCTAGCTCTCAATTCCAGAGAACCCCAGGGGGTAGCACGTAAGAATTTCAGTCTTTATAACGCGGGGCTGACGTGGACCGTCCGATTTTAAACCGACGGCTGAGATTATAACATCGAACCGGTACGCGGGGTTTTAAAGTCTACCGTGCGATTTAAAATAAACGGCGCACAAGCGGCCACGTCGCTCTGATCGAGCGCGGGCGGCGCTGCCGGCGGCGCACGGCGGCGGGAAGCGGCGATCTCGCCGGAAAGTTTCGGATCCTCGAGAATTCTGCCTAGAACTGTGATCTTATGGCCTAGATCGGTAGAGGGGAGGTCAGGGATCTCACCTCGGGGGTTTTCTCGAGCTCGGGGGTCCTGGAAAGTGATCGGCGGCGAGGTCCGAGGCAAAACCACGGCGAAGCTCGTCGGCGCTGCGTTTACACCGTAACTCTCCGAGTTTTCTGCACCTGCAAAGTTCCCCGGAGGCGGTGGATCAAGACCAGCGAGTTAGATCAGAGTTTCCGAGCTTAGATCGGCCAGAATTCACCGGCGAAGTCTCGGTGCTCACCGGAGTAAAAATCGGCGATCGCGTGGGAAAAACTGATCGGAGCTGGGGTTTTTATAGCCGGGGGAGGGCGGTGGGTCAGTTGTGATCGAGTTGGATTCTTCTGGGACCGGAATTCGGGCTGCGGGACGGGTTTTCCGATCGGTTAAGATCGCGCGCGCTCGGGGAAAAGTCCGGGGTCGCGGGGTTAGGGATGACAGGCGGGTCCCACCCGTCTGTGAGAGGCAGTGCGGCGCGCGCGGGGGCGGGCTGGCGTGGGGAAGCTGGGCCGGCTGGCGGGTTTCGGCCCACTGGCCGGTTTTTTTCCCGTTTCTCTTTTTCTTTTTCCATTTCTTTTCTGTTTTGAGTATAATTTGAATTCCAGTTTGAATTTGAATTTTTGCAAAACATGCAACACGTCCAAAAATTTTTAAATTCCCCTCTGAACATGGTTTAGTGTTTTGAATCAAAATTTTGGGGTGTTACAGGTGTGCTGTCGCCTCGGCGTGCGACGCGTGTCCCCTGGGCCCACGCGCGAGTTTAAACTTTTCCCCGATTTTCAGATTTCCTTCAAACTTCAAATCCTCATAACTTTGGCTAGAAAGCTCCAAATTGAGTGAACAAAATTTTGCTGGATTCAGCTCTCTGAGTACTTTCCAGAAAATCAAGTTTCACTTCATGAATTTCCTTATTTCTCCAGAATTAATTCCTCAAAGTTTAAACTGTTAGGAATTTTAACTGGAGAATCCTTTGGAGGAAAATCCTGACATTTTTCTGAGATGTTCACCAAAATATCCTTGAACTACCATAAAAATTTCACATCCAATTGAGCTCATTTAATCCACCTAATGGTGTGATTAGTGAAACTGTTCCAGAGAAAATAGAAAATGTTCAGAAACATTTTTCAGAATTTTCTCTGAAATTGTTTAGTTCATATCTTTAGTTAGGAACTTCCAAATTAAGTGACACCAACTCCATTAGAACCCTCTGAAAATCTAGTTTTCAGAAAGTCATAGTTTGTTGCATGAAAATTCCTAGGACACCCTAAGAGTTCCAATTAAGGTCAAGGACATAATTAATTGTGGAGGGCTCAAATGAGCTTTGCTGCAACTAAAACTTGACCAAGTCATTGTTTAGGTTGTAACCAAGCCACAGTAAAAGTTTCACAGTCATTAGGTCTGTCTAGTAAGGGTTAGAGACTTCACAATTTCAAAGTTAATACAAATGCATTTAAATTGATACATATATTGTTCTTATTATGTAGTCGCTAAGGTCGAGGAGGAACCCGAAGTCCTAGACTTCATAACTCCGGAGGAGCAGTTAGCCTACGACCAAGAGCAGCAAGGCAAGCCCCGGTTTGCATTAACCGTTTTTACAAATTTTTATTGTTTTGAGCACATACTTGTTTCCTTTACTCTGTGCATTAGAGTCTTGTTTGAAAGCCCCACTGCATAGCCAAGAAAACCATGGGTTGGGTTTAGGATTGCAAACCCCGCTATCTACTGCATTGCTAGAATAGAGTAGGATTCGGTACAAGTCGAGTAGTTGGGACTACTCGCGAGCATAGGCTAGAGGCACTCGACTCGGGTAGTGATAGCACGTGAAACACATGGCAAGAAAATGAGACCAAGCGGAGAGTAAGGGCAGCAGGACTTTGGGGCCTGTGTGCTGTATCTCCGCTTGTGTCGATTGAGGACCGAGCCGTGTGCGGGCCTGTTGAACAAGCTAAAACAGTACCGAAGACTGTAAGGGCCTCAGTTTTTGACACACATTTGCAGTGTTCATCACCACACCACACACCTCATTTGAGGAAGAATGATGAACACAAATGAAGAGTAAGTAACAATTATCAACATGCTCATTAGAGAACAAACCTACACATTGCAAAAGTGGTGTTTCCCACATGTGATATAGATGGGCTGGACATATGAAAACTCCTACACTTTACTAAGGATGTCCATGCCAAGTTTCACCCAAATTCAAAACCTTTCTGAGGTCAGTTTGGGTATAGTTAGGAAGAGGGCAGTTTGAAACCATATTCAAATTCAAACTGTTTTTATCCAACGAATTTAAAAGTGGGGGGCATATTCTTACTCAGCACATTTTTGTGAGCTCACACACCAATTTTCACTCCATTTGGAGTTGATCTTGACATGAGCTAAGTGGGAGAAATTGAAACTTTATTTGAATTTCAAACTGAACTTGTGCTGAAATTCATTCAAACCAAACCTCATTTGAACTTTGATCAATTCAAATGGCTCATGGGTGAATAATTTGAATTGCCAAGGGTAGTATGGGGTTCACTGTTTACAACAGTGATTAGGAGTAAATTTCAGAGGTTAAAACTGGAGGTGGGACCCACATGTCAGCCACTGCTCAGATCAAACCGACTGAGACTTTCTCACTCGGGTCGCCGAGCCGCAGCGGTGATCACCACCGAGGCTAGCCGCCGCGCCACCAGCTGCTTGCCCACGCGCGGGCATGAGGCGGTGCAGAGCCTTCTTAAGGCGCCTGCCCCCTCCTCGGCCGAGGCACCACCGTTCTTCCCCGCAAGAACTCAGCGCCGGGCGAAAATTTCCGCAGCGCGGACTTGATCGGAGAATGCCGATCGCAGCTCCCTCCTTCCACTCCAGAGCCCCAGCAAGGTACTAGAGACCTTCCTCCATCCTCCCCGTTGCTAGAATTCGGTTGAAACCGAGTGATATCGGCTGTGCCGAAAGATCAAAATCGGAACTTGTAACCGCCGCACCTCGGGCTCTCGTGGACAGCCCAACCAGGGCGTTGTCACGCCCGAGCCAAGGCACCCTTGGACGCGCAGGTGACCAGTGCTGCTCATCCCCGAGCCACAGCTCGAGTGGTTGCTCACCGGCGGCGAATTTCCACTTTTCCCCTTTTTGTGTGCAGAACGACCTTCGGGTACGATTCTGTTTAATTCGTGCTCTAGAAAGGATTAGGGGGCCTCAGGCCGCTCTCACACGAGCTAGACACGGTAACGCACAAGTTGCCTTCACAACTCTGGGCCGGAGAACCACTGTGCCCGGCGTAATTTGAGGTCTACTAATGGCGGAACGAACGGGCGGCATCGGGCGCACGGTGAGGACCTGTTTCGGGCCTTCCCCGAGCTGCCTCGAGCTCATGTCGACCTTCTCTGAGGTCCACTGATGCTCCCCGACCGATTTCCCAAGTAGCTGAGGTGCTAGGGTAGTCAGCCGACATGGCCGAAATCGTTCTGAGGTGGCGGCTCGTCGCCGACCATGCTCCGGCCATTGTCATGAGCAGCTAACCCTAGAATCCTGTTCCCCGAGTAAAAGTAGGAAGGGGCGGCCAGAATCGAGAAGTTGGAAGCTGTACAGCAGCCGCCGGCGAGCTCTCCGGCGAGATCCCTCGGCGGCGGGGCGCGGGTGTCGCGAGGTTGAAGAAGGGGGTGGACCCCAGCTGTCAGCGGCCGATATTTTGAATCGGGATCCGGCTGCGGCCAGGATCGGGTGTGCTGGCGCGCAAAATCCTTGTGGGCCGCGATGTGCCATCGCCTAGGCGCGCGACGCGTGTCCCCTGGGCCCACGCGCGAGTTTAAACTTTTCCCCGATTTTCAGATTTCCTTCAAACTTCAAATCCTTATAACTTTGGCTAGAAAGCTCCAAATTGAGTGAACCAAATTTTGCTGGATTCAGATCTCTGATTAATTTCCAGAAAATCAAGTTTCACTTCATGAAATTCCTTATTTCTCCAGGATTAATTCCTTAAAGTTTAAACTGTTAGGAATTTTAACTGGAGAATCCTTTGGAGGAAAATCCTGAAATTTTGCTGAGATGTTCACCAAAATATCCTTGAACTACCATAAAAAGTTCAGACCAATTTGAGCTCATTTAATCCACCTAATGGTGTGATTAGTAAAACTGTTCCAGAGAAAATAGAAAATGTTCAGAAACATTTTCAGAATTTTCTCTGAAATTGTTGAGCTCATATCTTTAGTTAGAGACTTCCAAATTAAGTGAGACCAACTCCATTAGAACCCTCTGAAAATCTAGTTTTCAGAAAGTCATAGTTTGTTTCATGAAAATTCCTAGAACACCCTAAGAGTTCTAACTAAGGTCAAGGACATAATTAATTGTGGAGGGCTCAAATGAGCTTTGCTGCAACTAAAACTTGACCAAGTCCCTGTTTAGGTTGTAACCAAGCCACAGTAAAAGTTTCACAGTCATTAGGTCTGTCTGGCAAGGGTTATAGACTTCACAGCTCCAAAGTTAATACAAATGCATTTAAATTGATACATATGTTTCTTATATCATGTAGTCGCTAAGGTCGAGGAGGAACCCGAAGTCCTAGACTTCGTTACTCCGGAGGAACAGCTAGCCTACGACCAAGAGCAGCAAGGCAAGCTCCGGTTTGCATTAACCTTTTTACAACTTTTTATTGTTTTGAGCACATACTTGTTTCCTTTATTCTGTGCATTAGAGTTTTGATTGGAAGCCCCACTGCATAGCCAAGAGAACCATGGGTTGGGTTTAGGATTGCAAACCCCGTTAGCTACTGCATTGCTAGGATAGAGTAGGATTCGGTACAAGTCGAGTAGTTGGAACTACTCGAGAGAATAGGCTAGAGGCACATTGCTCGGGTAGAGATAGCACATGATACACATGGCAAGAAAATGAGACCGAGCGGAGAGTAAGGGCAGCAGGACTTTGGGGCCTGTGTGCTGTAGCTCCGCTTGTGTCGGTTGAGGACCGAGCCGTGTGCGGGCCTGTTGAACAAGCTAGAACAGTACCGAAGACCTACCGGCTATATGGGAACCGGGAAACTGATGTAACTCGGGTAGCTGGGTATTGAGGCATTGCCCGTCGTTCAGAGGGTAGGTTGAGAGCTCGAGGTGTAAATCGGCTGGCGGCACAGAGATGCGCGTGCAGAGACCTCTTGCTCGGGACGATGGGACCGGTTCAATATTTGGCTAACGGGTGAAAGGTAGTCAGTCGCGTACGGCGTCCGTGATGGTTGTTGTAGGCAACATCGAGTACGGGCGTACGTGACGGGTTGTTCGGGTAACCCTGCAGGTGTAAATCGATTATAATCGCCGTCCCACGCGGTCAGTGAGTACCACTTGTTCACTGTACCGTGACGTAGAAAGAACAGGCTAGTTACATGTTAAAATGTTGCTGATTTAAAGCTGGACATTGATTGTTAATGATATGCTGTAGCTTAGAGCTAATTAAAGTTCTTTTTAACTTTGGGCAAAGTACATGAGAGAAATGCGTTTCTTGTTTGATTGCGGCTCTCTCATGTGCCTTAGCGTAAGGTTCTCCACAACCTGCTGCTAAAACTTGAAAGTAAGGTTCTACTAATTAGGCGAGTCCTTGCAAATGATTTTTACCTCATGCAACCCATTACCCTCATGTAGAAGTTCCATGTTTAGGTGAGACGGGTCAGACATGCTGAGCCTTCGTGCTCACTGCTTGTGTTTGAAGCTTTTTCAGGGTTCTATAAGGAAGGGACTCCCGAAGAGGAGACGGAACCCCAGGAGGGGAACCCCGTCGAGTGGGAGTCGTGCACGCCGCAGAGTTAGTGTGCGTGTGTGCTAGCAAGGACACGTTCGAGGGCTGAACGTGCACTTGATGCTTAGTCTACGCCCGCGAGTGTAGACTGAAATTATTTTGATGTAAACATGTTCATAAACTTGTTTATGTAATAAAACTTCCGCTTCCGCTTTGCACCTTTGACGTGTGTTATACGGTGCTGTGCAACGCAGCACCCCTCAGCGTGATCCTGGCTCGACAGGACCAATGGGGTCGTGTCAGCGTGGTATCAGAGCTCGCTTGAGGTTTAACACAGTACAAAGGTCTTCTTTTTCAAAAAATCCAGGGAGGAACGAGTTAGTAGCCTGTATAAGGATGTTATTAGTATATAGAAAGTGGCTTATTAACCTATTTGTTATGTTGGAAAATCGTGCATCCCGGGACGTTCATGTCTTGAGGGGTGCACGTAAGCGCTGTCCACCAGTGTGCACAAGCTGAAGGGTGGAGCCCCACGGGTGGCAGGTAACCCGACCCGCATTGATATCCTCTACGACTCTTCATGTCGTTTGGGGTATTCGAGCAACGTCTGTCCCTAGCGTGCGTGGTGCAATTTGGGAGACCCCGTCACGTGGTCTGAAACGTGAACACGTAACTCAAGGCGTGTTTGGCTTGAGAACATCCGGGCGAGTGATGACGGCCGGGTGTACGAACTGTATGGATTTCGGGCTCGGTGTGCAGCCGAATCTGACGATTGATTGAGTTTCTGCAGGTAGCCTGACCACGAAATGGTAGACGTGTAGCATCCGTGTGCGAGTGACGAGTAGTGCCACTGAAATAACGAAGCCGGCTAAGTCCGGTATAGGTTTTTCTTTGTGAGGACGTAGTACCGACATAGTCTGGTGATGCATCGACGTCACACCCAACTAAATGAACAACTTCATTTAAAAACTTGAAGGTTTTGATCCAAAGTAGTAAAACTTGATGTAACTCCTTCCCTTGAACAGGATATTCAAAGTTAACAAGTTTTCAACTTATAGGTTGTTAAGGACAGAGCACTCTGTTTTCAGCTGAATCAAGGCTGAAGTTAATCAGAGGTTAGAGGTTGAGTTCTTTCGAGGTTGGGGTCGTATGATACATTTCTAGAAAGTGTTGGAAGGGCTTTACAACTCTGCTGTTGAGGTCCAGAGGTGTTTCATCCCTTAACCACTCGAAAAATGCAGTAGAGTTGAAACTGTCCAGAAAACAGGACAGAGCAAAGACTCTCTGTAAAATTAAGCATAACTTCCTGCTTAACAATCCAAAAATAGGAAATGGGGCACTTCTGGAAAGATTATGAGATGGGTTACGACTTTGTAACAGAAAGTTTTGTCAGATTGGGAACAGAATTAACTGGGACTCTTGGATCAATTCAGTACCTAAAGCAGGGAGGTGCTGCCCAATTGTTTCCAGAAATTCTGTTAACTTTGACATCTCATAACCTTTGAACCAGGACAGATCTTAGGCCAAGCAAATACTGGCTGGAAAGCTATTGAGGTTAGCTTCAACTTTGATGTTGAGCTCCAGGACTGGTTTTGCTTTTAACCTGGCCTAAATCAGATTGAAATGGAAACTGGTCAAGGCTGTCATGGGAACAGCAGACCAGCAGTCAAATTTGTTTAAAATTTGAACTATGTTTCCAAGTTTTATGGGTTCAATGACATGTTTTATGTTATAACTCAATGGTTTACTGTTTAAATAAATATTTGACATTTCTCAAATATATTTTTACAGATGGCAGCAGATAAACAGTTGGAGAACGGGTGGGTAGTTTCCCACTGTTCTGACCGTAGCGGCTACCCTGAAGCATTGTGGCAAATGCTCCAATATTTCGGGTACAATCAGATGCCGCAATACTTCGCCAAGGAAGAAGGCGAAGAGGGGAACAAGATGTGGACGATCCATGTCGAGGTTCCTGCAGGGCCTACGCCACCCGGTTGGGTGCCATTCACCGTCACGGTGAGAGGAAGACAACCGGAAGGGATGTGGCAAGTGGCAGCCCGTGACACTATGTCACGTTTCTGCCAACTACACGTGCAGGCTATGGAGGGAACTCCATACGCACTCGTTCCGGTGGAGGGACGAGCTCAGCATGCGTGGGAGGAGAGGTACCTGGAGGCAACAGACCCGAGTTGCCCAAGGTACAACCCCGCGGAGGCAAATCTCAGCCTCCAAATGAGGGCGGGAAACGCTGTGATGGACAGCCAAGCTGTTCATACAGAGCATCTCGCCACCAAGCTCAAGGAGAGCACAAGCCGTGGAGATCATTTTGAGAGTGCTCACAGCGCACTCCGCAATGTGCTCCTTCCGACGATCAAGCGACTGAATGAACAACACAATCAGTTGCATCGTCTGAAGAAGGCAAAGAAGAAGAGCCGTGTTGACATCGCGGCGTTGCAAGAGCTGGTGCAGACCCTAACCCAGCAGAATGAGGACCTTGCTCAAGAGCGGGACGACGCTATTGAGGAAGGACAAGGCTGGGAAGAGGACTACAACCAGGCTATGGACGAGGTGCATGCATTGCAGGACCTCGTGCCCCCGGTATTGGGCGTGCCGGTAGTCTTGGGTCTTCTAGCAATGGGAGAACCCGGAATGGGAGAAGAGGTGGTAGACCCCGAGCCACCAGCAGAGGTACCGGAGGAGGACGACCCACAGGAGGTCAAGTTCTACTCCGAGTAGGGGGTTACGGTTGCCAAGTAGGGCAGCTAGGGTAGCGTAACCCAACTTTTGTAATCGGTGACATGTCGTGTAGACAGTAGCGTATGTATAGGTAGTGACGACATGAGCACGACTTCTCGGAGATCCGAGAATAATGTATCTTGTATAAAGTTTATGCTTTATCAATATATGTGAATGTTGTGCAAGTTAATCATGCGTCGCTTCAATACCTACTGCTGTTTGTGGAATTTTGAGTAAGACATGTGCTAATTGCTGCTGTGTTGAATTTCAGAATGACGCGTACTCGTGCCAACCCTGATGTTGGAGGTACTAGCCAAGGGGGAGAGACCTCCCAACCACCTCCCGAGGACTCCTCGGGACAGCAGCAGCAACAGCAACAGCAAACACCGCCACCGCCACTGCCAATGGTTACATTGGCCGACATTGTCGCGGCAATGGCGGGCTCGCATCAGCAGCACACAGAGTTGCTGCAGACTCTCATCGCCAATACGTCTCGCCCAGAGAGACGTCAAGAGCATGAGGAGCGCCAACAGAGCTCCTACTCCGACTTACTGGCGACTCATACCCCTGTATTCTCAGGGGCGGATGAACCACTTGACGCGGACAACTGGCTCCGCGCCATAGAAATGAAGTTCGGGCTGCTCCAAATCAGCGAGCAGCGCAAGACTCAGTTTGCGGTCCAGCAGCTCCAAGGATCCGCGAGCGCGTGGTGGGCCAACTTCTGTGCTTCACAGCCCACCGACCGAGTGATGACCTGGGCGGAGTTCCGGACGGCCTTCAGGGCCTATCATATACCGCCAGGTCTGATGAAGAGGAAGACGCAGGAGTTCCTACACCTGCAACAAGGGAGCTGGAACGCGCTGGAATACTCCAGGGCGTTTAACGATCTCGCGCTATATGCGTCGTATCATGCTGATAACGACAAGAAGCGGCGAGACCATTTTTACCAGGGGCTTAACCCGCTCCTGAAGGACAAGTTGGCGATGTTCAATCGCGGCAGCCTCAACGACATCATTGATGCTGCGATTGTTCAGGAGGACTCCGGCAAGGAGTTGGCGGCGGCAGAGCGAAAGCGAAGCGCGCCGCAGAGCAGCGGAGAAGGAGGCGGTCCTTCTCAGAAGTTTAGGATGGTGAATCGCCCACCATCAGGTCCACGCTGGCAGCCACCACAGCGGTCGATGCCGTTCCGCAGTCGGCCGTATTCTTCGCCGGCATTCCGGCCGGCACTGCCAGCACCACCGCAACAACAACAGCAGCAGCGGGCGATGCCGCGTGCGTTTTCACCTCCGCAACGCATGCCGGGCTTTCGTCCACCGAGTACTCCACCAGCGGCGGCCACATGTTACAAGTGTGGTCGTCCAGTACACTTCGTGAGCAGTTGCCCGGAGAGGCAAGGCGGCGGAGTGACACCACAGTTTCCGGGGAGGAATCAACCCCGGAACTTACTAATGCGCGGCGGGCAAACCCTAGGCCTGGCACTGTCCACCAGCTTGCCATTGAGGACGTGCCGGAGGGCGAGCCAATCCTTGCGGGTATGTTCCAACTCCACCAGCATCCTGCTATAGTACTGTTTGATTCAGGCGCCACGCATAATTTTATTAGCCAAGCATTCATTGCTAAACACAGTTTGCCAATACTACCCACTGATAGTCCATATTTAATTTGCTCACCGGGTGGGAAGATTTCAGCAAGCGTAATGGTCTCCAAAGCACCATTATGCTTAGCGGGTAGAGTGTACCCCACGTCTCTCATTATCTTAGAGGGACAGAAGGTCGATGTCATCCTAGGGATGTCGTGGTTAACCCGCCACTGCGCTGTTTTAGACACCGTCCTTCGAGTCGTGCACTTAAACTCAGAAGTGCACGGTTCTCACTCATTATTTCTGGACAGTCCAGAAATAAAACTTCCAAGTGTCTATCAAGCCACAACCATCAGATTGGAAGACATTCCAGTGGTCCGAGAGTTCCCTGATGTATTCCCGGACGATTTGCCGGGGATGCCACCCGATAGAGAGGTGGAGTTAAAAATTGAACTCGCACCGGGAACCATGCCAATATCCCGAAGGCCGTACAAGATGGCGCCCAAGGAGTTGGCTGAACTGAAGACTCAGCTCACGGATCCTCTGGAGAAGGGTTTTATTAGGCCGAGCTCCTCGCCATGGGGCTGTTCGGCATTATTTGTCAAAAAGAAGGATGAAACGTTGCGGCTTTGCGTGGACTACCGTCCATTAAATGCCGTAACCATCAAGAACAAGTACCCGTTGCCATGGATCGACATGTTGTTTGATCAGTTGGTCGAAGCAAAGATCTTTTCCAAGATGGATTTAAGATCCGGGTACCATCAGATTAAGATAAGGGTGGAGGACATTCCAAAGACAGCTTTCTCGACAAGGTACAGACTTTATGAGTACCTGGTCATGTCCTTTGGCCTCACCAATGCTCCAGCTCACTTCATGTACTTAATGAACTCGGTGTTCATGCCGGAGCTGGACATGTTTGTCGTGGTCTTCATCGACGACATCCTGGTATATTCCAAGTCGGAGGAAGATCACAAGAAACATCTGCGTATAGTCTTGCAACGGCTGCGGGATCACAAGTTATACGCAAAATTCAGCAAATGCGAGTTTTGGATATCGCAAGTGCCTTTCCTCGGGCATATCATCTCAGCGGAGGGTATCGCTGTGGACCCGAGCAAGATCACACAAGTGCTGAATTGGAAATCCCCGAGAACTGTTCATGAGGTACGGAGTTTCCTCGGACTCACGGGATATTATCGGAGGTTCATTCCGAACTTCTTGAAGATTGCCAAGCCAATGACAGAGCTGCTGAAGAAGGCTACCAAATATGTTTGGAGTCCAGCATGTGAAGCAGCATTCAGGGCTTTAGTCAAGCACCTGACATCAGCACCGGTTTTGGCGCAGCCAGACACAACAAAACCGTTCGATGTGTACTGCGATGCATCCGGCATTGGGCTCGGGTGTGTGCTGATGCAAGACCAAAGAGTGGTCGCGTATGGATCACGCCAGCTTAGGAACCATGAGCAGAATTATCCAACTCATGACTTGGAGCTCGCTGCCGTGGTACTTGCACTAAAAATGTGGAGGCACTACCTACTCGGTAACCTCGTACATTTATATACCGACCACAAAAGCCTCAAGTACATATTCACTCAGAAGGAGCTGAACATGAGGCAACGAAGATGGTTAGAACTGATAAAGGATTACGAGATAGAGATCCATTATCATCCGGGCAAGGCAAACGTTGTGGCAGATGCGCTGAGCCGCAAGTCACACGTCAATAATCTGACCATCACACCGTTGGAAGAGAGCGAACCACCACTACATGTGATTCCACACGGAGCTCTCTACAACCTAGCTTTGATCCCCACCATCCGTGAAGAGATAGCGGCAGCCCAGAAGAATGACAAGGGCATGTCACATTTACGGAGACGTGTAGACAGTGGGGAGTTGAAATGTTTCCGGAAGGACGGAGACGGCGTCCTATGGTTCAAGGACCGGATTGTCGTACCCCGAAACCCGGAGTTACGGAAGAAAATCTTTGATGAGGCTCACTTATCAAAATTTTCTATTCACCCCGGCAGCAACAAAATGTAACCACTGGGCACGGATGAAGCGAGAGACTGCAAAATACGTGTCCGAGTGTGATACATGTCGAAGGGTGAAGGCAGACCACATGCGGAAACCGGGACTGCTGCAACCACTGGGCATTCCTGCCTGGAAGTGGGAGGACGTGAGCATGGATTTCGTCGTCGGTTTACCCACCACCTTACAGAAACATGATTCGGTGTGGGTGATCGTCGATCGGCTCATCAAAGTTTCCCATTTCATCACGGTCAACACCAACTACAACGCCAAGAAGTACGCTGAACTGTACATCTCACGGATCCTATGCTTATACGGCGTACCCCGTACCATCATATCGGACCGGGGCACTTTATTTGTGTCCCGTTTTTGGGAGCAGCTACACGCTGCCTTGGGGACGAAGCTGATCCGTAGTTCAGCCTACCACCCGCAGACGGATGGGCAAACCGAGCGGGTAAATCAAATCCTAGAAGACATGCTACGAGCTTGTGCTATCAACCACGGCAAGAATTGGGATGATCACTTGCTGTTAGCCGAGTTCTCGTACAACAATGGGTACCAAGCCAGCATCAAGATGGCGCCCTACGAGGCGCTATATGGAAGAAAATGCCGCACACCATTGAACTGGTGTGAGTCTGGCGAAAGGGTTACCTTCGGGATTGACCTTGTCAACAACGCGGAAGAAAAGGTTCGACTAATTCAAGCGAACCTAAAAGCCGCTCAATCCCGTCAGAAACAGTATGCAGACCGGAGAAGGCGCCAATTACAATTCGAAGTTGGGGACCACGTATATCTACGGGTGTCTCCAATGAAGGGTGTAAATAGATTTGGGGTGAGGGGAAAGTTAGCACCCCGCTTCATCGGTCCATTCCAGATTACCGAAAGATGTGGATCGGTGGCATACCGGCTGAAATTACCAGAAGCACTTTCCGGTGTGCACGACGTCTTTCACATTTCCCAGCTGAGGAAGTGTCTCAAGCTATCAACTACCGTTCAGCTGGAAGACATTGAAGAACTGCAACCGGATCTCACCTATCGGGAGGAACCGGTGCAGATTATTGATGAGAAGGCCCGAACCACACGCAACCGTACGTTGTGGTTCTACAAGGTTCTATGGAGTAATCACTCTATGGACGAAGCGACATGGGAGAGCAAAGAATTCCTTCGCGCTAACTACCCCGACTTTTTCACGTCGCATATCCGGTAATTTTCCACCGTCCTCTCCCTCATTTTCACCTTATAATCTCGGGACGAGATTCTTTTAAGGGGGGAGGAATGTAAGGGCCTCAGTTTTTGACACACATTTGCAGTGTTCATCACCACACCACACACCTCATTTGAGGAAGAATGATGAACACAAATGAAGAGCAAGTAACAATTATCAACATGCTCATTAGAGAACAAACCTACACATTGCAAAAGTGGTGTTTCCCACATGTGATATAGATGGGCTGGACATATGAAAACTCCTACACTTTACTAAGGATGTCCATGCCAAGTTTCACCCAAATTCAAAACCTTTTTGAGGTCAGTTTGGGTATAGTTATGAAGAGGGCAGTTTGAAACCATATTCAAATTCAAACTGTTTTTATCCAATGAATTTAAAAGTGGGGGTCATATTCTTACTCAGCACATTTTTGTGAGCTCACACACCAATTTTCACTCCATTTGGAGTTGATCTTGACATGAGCTAAGTGGGAGAAATTCAAACTTTATTTGAATTTCAAACTGAACTTGTGCTGAAATTCATTCAAACCAAACCTCATTTGAACTTTGATCAATTCAAATGGCTCATGGGTGAATAATTTGAATTGCCAAGGGTAGTATGGGGTTCACTGTTTACAACAGTGATTAGGAGTAAATTTCAGAGGTTAAAACTGGAGGTGGGACCCACATGTCAGCCACTGCTCAGATCAAACCAACTGAGACTTTCTCAATCGGGTCGCCGAGCCGCAGCGGTGATCGCCACCGAGGCTAGCCGCCGTGCCACCAGCTGCTTGACCACGCGCGGGCATGAGGCGATGCAGAGCCTTCTTAAGGCGCCTGCCCCCTCCTCGGCCGAGGCACCACCGTTCTTCCCCGCAAGAACTCAGCGCCGGCCGAAAATTTCCGCAGCGCGGACTTGATCGGAGAACGCCGATCGCAGCTCCCTCCTTCGACTCCAGAGCCCCAGCAAGGTACTAGAGACCTTCCTCCATCCTCCCCGTTGCTAGAATTCGGTTGAAACCGAGTGATATCGGCTGTGCCGAAAGATCAAAATCGGAACTTGTAACCGCCGCACCTCGGGCTCTCGTGGACAGCCCAACCAGGGCGTTGTCACGCCCGAGCCAAGGCACCCTTGTACGTGCAGGTGACCGGTGCTGCTCATCCCCGAGCCACAGCTCGAGTGGTTGCTCACAGGCGGCAAATTTCCACTTTTCCCCTTTCTGTGTGCAGAACGACCTTCGGGTACGATTCTGTTTAATTCGTGCTCTAGAAAGGATTAGGGGGCCTCAGGCCGCTCTCACACAAGCTAGACACGGTAACGCACAAGTTGCCTTCACAACTCTGGGCCGGAGAACCGCTGTGCCCGGCGTAATTTGAGGTCTACTAATGGCGGAACAAACGGGCGGCATCGGGCGCACGGTGAGGACCTGTTTCGGGCCTTCCCCGAGCTGCCTCGAGCTCATGTCGACCTTCTCTGAGGTCCACTGATGCTCCCCGACCGATTTCCCAAGTAGCTGAGGTGCTAGGGTAGTCAGCCGACATGGCCGAAATCGTTCTGAGGTGGCGGCTCGTCGCCGACCATGCTCCGGCCATTGTCATGAGCAGCTAACCCTAGAATCCTGTTCCCCGAGTAAAAGTAGGCAGGGGCGTCCAGAATCGAGAAGTTGGGAGCTGTACAGCAGCCGGCGGCGAGCTCTCCGGCGAGATCCCTCGGCGGCGCGGCGCGGGTGTCGCGAGGTTGAAGAAGGGGGTGGACCCCAGCTGTCAGCGGCCGATATTTTGAATCGGGATCTGGCTGCGGCCAGGATCGGGTGTGCTGGCGCGCAAAATCCTTGTGGGCCGCGATGTGCCATCGCCTAGGCGCGCGACGCGTGTCCCCTGTGCCCACGCGCGAGTTTAAACTTTTCCCCGATTTTCAGATTTCCTTCAAACTTCAAATCCTTATAACTTTGGCTAGAAAGCTCCAAATTGAGTGAACCAAATTTTGCTGGATTCAGATCTCTGATTAATTTCCAGAAAATCAAGTTTCACTTCATGAAATTCCTTATTTCTCCAGGATTAATTCCTTAAAGTTTAAACTGTTAGGAATTTTAACTGGAGAATCCTTTGGAGGAAAATCCTGAAATTTTGATGAGATGTTCACCAAAATATCCTTGGACTACCATAAAAATTTCAGACCAATTTGAGCTCATTTAATCCACCTAATGGTGTGATTAGTGAAACTGTTCCAGAGAAAATAGAAAATGTTCAGAAACATTTTCAGAATTTTCTCTGAAATTGTTTAGCTCATATCTTTAGTTAGAGACTTCCAAATTAAGTGAGACCAACTCCATTAGAACCCTCTGAAAATCTAGTTTTCAGAAAGTCATAGTTTGTTTCATGAAAATTCCTAGAACACCCTAAGAGTTCCAATTAAGGTCAAGGACATAATTAATTGTGGAGGGCTCAAATGAGCTTTGCTGCAACTAAAACTTGACCAAGTCCCTGTTTAGGTTGTAACCAAGCCACAGTAAAAGTTTCACAGTCATTAGGTCTGTCTAGCAAGGGTTATAGACTTCACAACTTCAAAGTTAATACAAATGCATTTAAATTGATACATATGTTTCTTATATCATGTAGTCGCTAAGTTCGAGGAGGAACCCGAAGTCCTAGACTTCGTTACTCCGGAGGAACAGCTAGCCTACGACCAAGAGCAGCAAGGCAAGCTCCGTTTTGCATTAACCTTTTTACAACTTTTTATTGTTTTGAGCACATACTTGTTTCCTTTATTCTGTGCATTAGAGTCTTGATTGGAAGCCCCACTGCATAGCCAAGAGAACCATGGGTTGGGTTTAGGATTGCAAACCCCGTTAGCTACTGCATTGCTAGGATAGAGTAGGATTCGGTACAAGTCGAGTAGTTGGAACTACTCGCGAGAATAGGCTAGAGGCACATTGCTCGGGTAGAGATAGTACATGATACACATGGCAAGAAAATGAGACCGAGCGGAGAGTAAGGGCAGCAGGACTTTGGGGCCTGTGTGCTGTAGCTCCGCTTGTGTCGGTTGAGGACCGAGCCGTGTGCGGGCCTGTTGAACAAGCTAGAACAGTACCGAAGACCTACTGGCTATATGGGAACCGGGAAACTGATGTAACTCGGGTAGCTGGGTATTGAGGCATTGCCCGTCGTTCAGAGGGTAGGTTGAGAGCTCGAGGTGTAAATCGGCTGGCGGCACAGAGATGCGCGTGCAGAGACCTCTTGCTCGGGACGATGGGACCGGTTCAATATTTGGCTAACGGGTGAAAGGTAGTCGCGTACGGCGTCCGTGATGGTTGTTGTAGGCAACATCGAGTACGGGCGTACGTGACGGGTTGTTCGGGTAACCCTGCAGGTGTAAATCGATTATAATCGCCGTCCCTCGCAGTCAGTGAGTACCACTTGTTCACTGTACTGTGACGTAGAAAGAACAGGCTAGTTACATGTTAAAATGTTGCTGATTTAAAGCTGGACATTGATTGTTAATGATATGCTGTAGCTTAGAGCTAATTAAAGTTCTTTTCAACTTTGGGCAAAGTACATGAGAGAAATGCGTTTCTTGTTTGATTGCGGCTCTCTCATGTGCCTTAGCGTAAGGTTCTCCATAACCTGCTGCTAAACTTGAAAGTAAGGTTCTACTAATTAGGCGAGTCCTTGCA
This sequence comes from Neostapfia colusana, assembly GCA_030760725.1. Classification (NCBI taxonomy): domain Eukaryota; kingdom Viridiplantae; phylum Streptophyta; class Magnoliopsida; order Poales; family Poaceae; genus Neostapfia; species Neostapfia colusana. The sequence goes on along the minus strand of JASWHV010000017.1, from coordinate 20,899,711 downwards.
AATGATTTTTACCTCATGCAACCCATTACCCTCATGTAGAAGTTCCATGTTTAGGTGAGACGGGTCAGACTTACTGAGCCTTCGTGCTCACTGCTTGTGTTTGAAGCTTTTGCAGGGTTCTATGAGGAAGGGACTCCCGAAGAGGAGACGGAACCCCAGGAGGGGAACCCCGTCGAGTAGGAGTCGTGCACGCCGCAGAGTTAGTGTGCGTGTGTGCTAGCAAGGACACGTTCGAGGGCTGAACGTGCACTTGATTCTTAGTCTACACCCGCGAGTGTAGACTGAACTTATTTTGATGTAAACAAGTTCATAAACTTGTTTATGTAATAAAACTTCCGCTTCCGCTTTGCACCTTTGACGTGTGTTATACGGTGCTGTGCAACGCAGTACCCCTCAGCGTGATCCTGGCTCGACAGTACCAATGGGGTCGTGTCAAAGACCTACCGGCTATATGGGAACCGGGAAACTGATGTAACTCGGGTAGCTGGGTGTTGAGGCATAGCTGGTCGTTCAGAGGGTAGGTTGAGAGCTCGAGGTGTAAATCGGCTGGCGGCACTGAGATGCGCGTGCAGAGACCTCTTGCTCGGGACGATTGGACCGGTTCAACATTTGGCTAACGGGTGAAAGGTAGTCGCGTACGGCGTCCGTGATGGTTGCTGTAGGCAACATCGAGTACGGGCGTACGTGACGGGTTGTTCGGGTAACCCTGCAGGTGTAAATCGATTATAATCGCCGTCCCTCGCGGTCAGTGAGTACCACTTGTTCACTGTACCGTGACGTACAAAGAACAGGCTAGTCACATGTTAAAATGTTGCTGATTGAAAGCTGGACATTGATTGTTAATGATATGCTGTAGTTTAGAGCTAACTAAAGTTCTTTTCAACTTTGGGCAAAGTACATGAGAGAAATGCGTTTCTTGTTTGATTGCGGCTCTCTCATATGCCTTAGCGTAAGGTTCTCCACAACCTGCTGCTAAAACTTGAAAGTAAGGTTCTACTAATTAGGCGAGTCCTTGCAACTGATTTTTACCTCATGTAACCCATTACCCTCATGTAGAAGTTCCATGTTTAGGTGAGACGGGTCAGACTTGCTGAGCCTTCATGCTCACTGCTTGTGTTTAAAGCTTTTGCAGGGTTCTATGAGGAAGGGACTCCCGAAGAGGAGACGGAACCCCAGGAGGGGAACCCCGTCGAGTGGGAGTCATGCACGCCGCAGAGTTAGTGTGTGTGTGTGCTAGCAAGGACACGTTCGAGGGCTGAACGTGCACTTGATGCTTAGTCTACGCCCGCGAGTGTAGACTGAACTTATTTTGATGTAAACATGTTCATAAACTTGTTTATTTAATAAAATTTCCGCTTCCGCTTTGTACCTTTGACGTGTGTTATACGGTGCTGTGCAACGCAGCACCCCTCAGCGTGATCCTGGCTCGACAGGACCATTGGGGTCGTGTCATCTATCATGTAGTTGCTAAGGTTGAGGAGGAACCCGAAGTCCTGGACTTCGTAACTCCGGAGGAGCAGCTAGCCTACGACCAAGAGCAGCAAGGCAAGCCCCGGTTTGCATTAACCGTTTTTTCAAATTTTTATTGTTTTGAGCACTTACTTGAGTATTATTATCCTTTGCATTAGAGTCTTGTGTGGAAATCCAACTGCATAGCCAAGAGAACCATGGGTTTGGTTTAGGATTGCAAACTCCGTTAGCTACTGCATTGCTATGATAGAGTAGGATTCGGTACAAGTCGAGTAGTTGGAACTACTCGCGAGCATAGGCTAGAGGCACTCGACTCGGGTAGTGATAGCACATGAAACACATGGCAAGAAAATGAGACCAAGCGGAGGGTAAGGGCAGCAGGACTTTGGGGCCTGTGTGCTGTAGCTTCACTTGTGTCGATTGAGGACCGAGCCGTGTGCGGGCCTGTTGAACAAGCTAGAACAGTACCGAAGACCTACCGGCTATATGGGAACCGGGAAACTGATGTAACTCGGGTAGCTGGGTATTGAGGCATTGCCCGTCGTTCAGAGGGTAGGTTGAGAGCTTTAGATGTAAATCGGCTGGCGGCACGGAGATGCGCGTGCAGAGACCTCTTGCTCGGGACGATGGGAGCGGTTCAATATTTGGCTGACGGGCGAAAGGTGGTTGCGTACGGCGTCTGTGATGGTTGTTGTAGGCAACATTGAGTACGGGCGTACGTGACGGGTTGTTCGGGTAACCCTGCAGGTGTAAATCGATTATAATCACCGTCCCTCGCGGTCAGTGAGTACCACTTGTTCACTGTACCGTGACATAGAAAGAACAGGCTAGTCACATGTTAAAATGTTGCTGATTGAAAGATGGACATTGATTGTTAATGATATGCTGTAGCTTAGAGCTAACTAAAGTTCTTTTCAACTTTGGGCAAAGTACATGAGAGAAATGCGTTTCTTGTTTGATTGCGGCACTCTCATGTGCCTTAGCGTAAGGTTCTCCACAACCTGCTGCTAAAACTTGAAAGTAAGATTCTACTAATTAGGCGAGTCCTTGCAATTGATTTTTACCTCATGTAACCCATTACCCTCATGTAGAAGTTCCATGTTTAGGTGAGACGGGTCAGACTTGCTGAGCCTTCGTGCTCACTGCTTGTGTTTGAAGCTTTTGCAAGGTTCTATGAGGAAGGGACTCCCGAGGAAGAGACGGAACCCCAGGAGGGGAACCCCGTCGAGTGGGAGTCGTGCACGCTGCAGAGTTAGTGTGTGTGTGTGCTAGCAAGGTCACGTTCAAGGGCTGAACCTGCACTTGATGCTTAGTCTGCGCCCGCGAGTGTAGACTGAACTTATTTTGATGTAAACATGTTCATAACTTGTTTATGTAATAAAATTTCGCTTCCGCTTTGTACCTTTGACGTGTGTTATCCGGTGCTGTGCAACGCAGCACCCCTCAGCGTGATCCTGGCTCGACAGGACCTTTGGGGTCGTGTCACGGAGCCCTACGGTTTGCTGTGGCCGGTGCGCCCTGTTTTCCAGCGAGTTTCAGCCGCCGGCGACCTCACCAACGTGTTCAGCGTGGGGAAATATGGGGGGGCCACCAGGGGGTCTGGAGGCGGCTGGGAAGTGCCTTTCCGGTGATCTCGCCGGAGGGGGCCGCCACTGGTCTGTTTGGCGCGAGTCTGGAGGTTAGGGATGACAGGTGGGACCCACTGTCGGCATTTAAACATTTTCCAGATTTTCCCACTTTAGTTCAAACTTCGGAGAGCCATAACTTTGTGTAGGAGTGTCCAAAAATTGTAAAACAAATTTTGTTGGATTCCTCTCAAAGAGTACTATCCAGGGGTGCAGCCCAATGTTTATGAAAAATCCTTGGATTTGGCTCATTAATTCATTTATATTAAATCTTGTATGAATTTTGCAGGAGTTCTGTTTATTGGAAAATTCCCAAATTTGGACAGGACATTCTCCCAAAATTCCTTGAACTCCAGTAAAAATTTCAGAGGCATTAGACCTCATTTGCTTGGTCAAATGATGTGTTCATTCCATATGTCTCTGAAAAATGGGAAAATGAACAGAGACATTTTCAGCTTTTCCCCAATCCTTGTAAAATCCATATCTCCATGTAGGAAACTCCAAAAATGGTAAAACCAATTCCTATGGACTCAGGACATTTTGTACTTCACAAAAAGTCTACATTGCAGCATAGTAAAGCTTAATATCTAGGGGCTAATGGCAGATTAGTGAAAATAACATAGGGATCTGTTGTGCTCACATAAAGCCATTTCATGAGCTCAATTTTTTCACAATGCCTAAATACCTTCCATAGCGGCTGTGGTTAAATTCTCAGCTTCATTGGACCTCTGGAACTTGAGCTACCATATTTTAGGTTTAAGTGTTCATATAATGGACTTAATCACATGGTGATTATTAGTATCTCCTTCTCACCTAGCTTTCATTATCTCTAAGGTTTAGATCCAACAACAGAAACCTTGCTGTTGTTTATCTCTTTTATGTGTGAGTTAACTGGTACAACAGTTTGAATCATTTTCTAAATTGCTTTTGAATACATGTGCATAAATCATCTTAATAGCACGTGACGTCGATGTTTGACGAGGACTCGACTCTGCAGCGAGGATCTCCATCACATGAAGAGTTTGGCGGATTATCCGGAGGAAGACTAACTCCTAGCTTCTAACAAAACCGTTGAGCAAGGCAAGCCCCGGTTTGCATATCGTTACCGTCTTAAATTTTGCTTTACTTCACCTCATGTTTATTAGACTTGTTATTGTGCATTATATCTAGGATGATTGAAACCCAATTGCATGGCTATTACATCCCTGAGTAGAAGGTTTAGTGTAGGCTTTGCCTCGTGTAGATGCTAGGCTAATGTTGCAGCTAGCTTGGTAGAAGTCGAGTAGTAAAAAGCTACTCGCGAGAAAGTTCGAGTAATGAAGTTACTCGTGAGAGATAAATGATAAGAGCACCCTCATGAATATGAGATGGGGATGGGGATGTTCCTGTAGGATGGAGCACTCAAGGTTGGTCTCGACCTGCGATGGGTGTGACAATGCTTGAGACCACATTTGGCCTGGACCGGGATGGTAAGGCAAATGTGGAGGTTGGTTGTAGCCCCGTCCGTGTCGGTTAAGGACTGTAGTGCAGCCCTGCTGGACAAGATTGAGCTGTACCAGATATATAGTGGGGTATGGGACCCATGAAACCGATGTAACTCGATGGACCGTGATATAGAAACTCATCCTTCACGTGGGAATGGCGTTGAGAAGGCGGGAGGTGTAAATCCTTTAGCGGGCAACTTCGACGTGTCCGCGTAGAGGACCATCCTGCTCGGCGCGAAGCGTTTTTCTATGTCAGGGTGTTGTGTGAAAGGTTGCTGCATACAACGTAAGAAAGAGCTCTTGAGAGAGTCTTTTGGGGCGGGTGTATGTGTCGTGTATTCCGGGTTGTTATTGATTCGAATCACCGTCGCTCGCGGAAGAGGATTGAGCATACTTGCGCACTGCGCCGTGACTTAGTAAGAAGAGGAACTAAGTCTCTTAACTTTCTGTTTGTGGATTAATCACTGTATTGGAACCTTGACTGAAGTAGATATAGAGCCAACTAAATTTCATTTCCACCTTAGGCTAGCAACATCGGGATAAGCGTTTCTTGTTTGATTGTGGACTTCCGATGTTGTGAGGCGTGAGGACCACTAAAATGAAGGCTAAAAGAATATGAATATAAGGATCAAGTTTAGTCGAGGTGCATTTTGCAAATTCTTATTCCTACTATCTTGCTACCCCTGCATTTAGAGTTACATGTTTAGGAGTGACGGTTAAGTCTTGCTGAGCCTTAGTGCTCACGGTTGCTTCGGAGTTGTTTTTGCAGGTAGCAGGATGCCTGCTATGAAGAGGGTTGTTCGGTGGGATGATGAACCTCACGGTTTGTTTAACTCGGAAATCTAGCCGCTGCCTTTCTTTGGTGAAGCTAGTAGGAAGCGTTCACAGGCTGAACGACTTCTCTTCGGCATAGTTAGGGTCGAGAGTGAATAGTTTGTCCAGCAAATTTTAATTTCCGCTGCGTGTGTACATTATGTTATAAAAGAAATTATCTTGAATAACAAAATGGGTTCGTTATGTTCTTATCGTCTTTTCGTGCATGCTGTTGGGTGCCGCATCGCACGGCACCACCCACTGCGATTTCCGGGCCTCACACGGTTTTCCTACACTCAAGAAAAATAGAAGCCCTAATTCTAATGTGTAGCTTCATGTCGTCTTCTTCATTTCCCTTTTTAAAAAGCCCTCAATCTCTTATTTCCATCCACCTACCTGCACACATGCTCATTTAAATTTATTAGCATTTTAATTGTTCGTCATCAATCCTCCAAAACCCACACGGGAACCTAGATGCACTTTCATATAATAAGCTTATTTTCTACAAAAAATAGAGGAATAAAATTTTCCTCTTAAAAACTATATAATAATTTAGATATTACAAAAGCTTATCAACGGTAGAAATGACATACTGATATGTATAACACACATATTAATACAAAAAAATTTATAAATATATTATATACAAATCTTGCAAATCGAAAAAACTTTGATTGAATCTTATGTAGTGCCAAAACGAAGTCAATTTATGACCGTAATGTGGTTGTGTTTATTCACGAGGACCGAGAGGGCGAGCCAGATAAATGATCAGTGCTGCATTGCCTAAATGAGTCAATCAAGGGGTGGATTTTCTATATGTAATTTGTCTAGACCAAGCCGCAGGTGGGCGTTAAACAGTGTAGGAGCACTTTTTTTAATTGAGCTTCGTTGTATTTTAGAAATAGGAGTCCATTTGGTTCAGCTGTACCAACCAGATTCTCTATCAAAAAATCAGAAATCTGAACCAAAGAGGTTCACATGAGAATCAGATTCTCCAGAATTTACAGATTTTTCTAGTGCAAATGTAAATATGGCAGAACCCCAGTTTCTGTTCCAACTTTTCACAGAAATTACCCACTATGCCATTGATTACACAACTAAACATTATTTTTCTTTATAACACATATTTATTACAGAATCCATAGTCGATAGTTGTTACAGCCAAACAGATTTTAACTTCACCACAGCTCTCAGCTCACATCAGCTTTCTCACAGCTCACAGCTAGAATCAGATTTTGAAAAATCCATAGCTGAACCAAACACACCCTTATGAGACCAAATATCAAGATAAAATTATGTGCACTATATATATGCATTCAAATGGGGCCCTTAGATCTCGGGGGCCGCGGCAGTTGCGCCCTGTCTCAGGGCCTGCCAGCAGCAGTGGCAGGGTTCCCACATTCTTGGCGAGCAAGAACAGAGATGCATACATTTCTAAAAATAATTTTTTTCTTCAAAAACCCCGGTGGAGCCCTGCTTAAATATAAGTAGAGATAGAAAATTATGTACAGAAGTCGGTTTGCCCGAAAACTAACCTAAACAACAGATGCAAGAGCAATCTGATTGCTGTAAGCTACGGGTAATAATAAAGTTGGACGTCTCTTCCGTGATTGTTGACTAATTTCCAGTGAAACTGTTTGTACTGGGAAAATAAGTCCCTGGTCGGCCGTGTATGCTGTCTGCATTTCGGAAGCCCAGAATCCATACACAAGTCATGTCCAGAGTAAAGTTTCAAAAGCTCTTTGTTCCAAGGTACAAGCAAGTATGAGTTGCAACAAGGCGGGTCACGTACACGTTGAGATGGTGACAAGTTTGATTTCCTTTTCTATGAAAGCATAACTAACAAAACGAAAGAATCACCTCTCTGAGACCCTAACACATTAAGCTTTCCCAAAGGGCCAATTGATTTGTCTGGCTAATTGCTATATATATACGCAGGATGGATTAATACATCCTTCACGGTTTCTTGATATAGCTAACCATGGAATGATCACGGTCACTGGGTACAGCAGTCAGCAGCAGCGCGTGGGCGGGTTGGGTCCCGATTTCGTGGTGTGGAGCAACACCGTCACCATCTCAATCCCGTTTCCCGTCAAGCCATCAGCCCCCTCCAACGGCCTCGCCGCCGCCGCGAGAACGTTCAGGATCTCCACCGCGAGCAACAGAAACAGCAATGCCTTCGCCATCGACATCGTCGTACTGATTGCGGCAGCCAAACTCTCAGACAGAGATCAGGAAGAGTGCTTGCTTTGCTTTTGTGACACCCTTAATTTCATAATCATATATGCATTCATATTTCATGTAGAAAAACATTTTAAAATAAGTTGAAACAGAGAAAGAATAAAAAAGATAGCCAAAAAGAACAAATTCCAGTTCGCCGAGAAGCACCGAAGACAACTTTCCGCGGCCGATGGCCACGTGGCACCTTTGGAGCTCATCCCCACAAAGGGGGAGGTCCGCCGCTAAAATGGCTACGTCGCAGTCTCGGGGCTCATCTCCGCGAAGGGGGAGAGGTCCGACCCTGTGGGACACGTGTTGCCCACTGAGCTAGTGTGACGCCCTCAATTCTGTGGAAAACCACGGAACCAAGAACTAATGCATATGTGTGCCCAGGATGTTCATCACACATATACACATATTTCACAAACTAAATTCAGAATATATATAACCACGAATAACAGAGTTTATTACAACGTCTCATGAGTCTTGGACTCATGCTTGCAGCGGAAGTCTTATTTCTATGCAGCGGAAGTCTTATTTTAATGCGGAAGCAAAAACTAATGCGGAAGCAAAACTAAGCAGAAGTGGCTCCATCTCTACTCCTTCCACAGGCAAGGTTGAGAACAGATCACACGCCATAATGCTCCACTTGGTCTTCATAAGAGCCTTCTCTTGCTGTTGATGACGAAATAATAATGCAAGTTTGAGTACAATGATGTACTCAGCAAGTGCGGGAAAACACATGATATGCAGCTCATAAACAAGGTAGGTATAAAAGGCTTATTTGCAGAAAAGCAGATTTGTAAAATCATGATAAAACAACAACTTAACTTTAGATGTAATCCCAACATGTATTAAATTACCAACATACCTCCATCACTTCCCGTGTTCCATCCGAACATTAACCAATCCTTTATTCATACTCACGAATACCTCCTCGTATTCGCTACCATCTCACCTCGTAATTCAACCTCGTCTCACACCGAGACCAATCTCATGTCATGTCCCAACAGTCATGCAACCATCTCATCACCCAGACTCAACTGTCCCAACAACTAAACCATAACCAAATCCATAACCAAGAACCTTCCCTATAACCATCCCAACTAATCATGGCAGTTTAGCCAGGTGCTCGTGACCGTAAGCTCGGCTATCATGATAGTTTTAGACTCTGCAGAGTGTGCACCTCTTTACCCACAAGTTTGTGATTTCGTCACCCGTCGGTGACTGCAGAACCTCCATTGTACCAGTACACATCCGTCGGTGTATGGTCAAGAGATCACAAAATAGCCTTTACAAAGGGGTTACTAGATGTATGGACTCACTAAGGTTTCACCGGCAGGCTAGAATCTCCAATTATCCCACCCACGGGCCCCCTCTTGTGCCATGCAGTTCCCAGGGCAGTCCTTACTCGACTCCCATTCCCCGCACCTTCCACAGTCCATAACACTCTAGCAACTTACCTAATTACTCAGCTAAGCCGCACCCATACTTGGCCTTGTGGTGGCACTGTTATCCTGGCATGTGCATGCATGAACCGGTCCTTAGATCTACAGCAAGTAAAACCACCATCTCATGCTACCTCATTCACAAACCCAAGCTTGCCTAGATCTCCCTCCGATCCATGTTCATTAACATCATCAGTTTCTCATTATCATTACGAGTGCAGTTAGCTAGACACATCTATCTCGCTCCCCAATCCCATAGACTCAGCGAAGCATAAAATAAAAACCATACCCGACTCATAAACTTCCCAGGCGACAAGTGTGGTTTAACCAATACTAGTAAACTCCTATAAAAAGGGTTTCCCATCATGTTTGACTCATCACACACACCTTTTTGCAAAACAAAATAGTTTTATCCAAACATAGGATCAATATGGTCAAGGGGCACTTGCCTTGTTCTTGCGGTTCCGGTTGTTCTTGGATCTCAAAACCTGGTTGCTGCAGTTCGTCGTAGACAGCTCCCTGAGCTTGTCCTGCTAGGTAGGATCACGTGCATACAGGATTCACAACAATCAATATTTATGCACAAACCTTAAACTAGATGTGATGATGCATATGCATGCAATCTCATGATTAGTTTTATTAGATTGATCTGCACGTGTTCTTGCATGGCCTTGTAGGGACAGGGGTGTTTGGATCAAAGGTGGACGTGGCCATGATCTTGTCTTTAGATCAAACTGATCATCAAGTGATCTGCCCACGAGAAGGCTTCTGTTCGAAAGGAATTGAAGAACAGATGCAAAGAGATGAACACAATGATATTGAAGTCCTACCTCGCGTTCTTCGAGGTCCTCCTATGACCGCTCGGTTCTTCTTCGATGATCTCCCTTGTTGCGCTTCAGCGATGGTTTGCTCGGCGAGTTAGGGCTAGGGCTCTAAGTCGTCGGCTCAGGAGTCGAAAGAGAAGTTTGTGGTTTCGGCCAGAGGTTTTGGTATTTATAATCGGGAAGAGAAAATTCCTAATCTGATTGTATCTCGAATAAGAGTCTTATTCAGATCTTTGTTGGATCCTAACATCTTATCTTTAGTAACATCATGGAATTTAGATCGGTTTCTATTGCGTACCGGTATCTTTTACGCGTAAAACCCGCTCCAGAACTCGTTACCTCCATGATGATGAGCTCCGGAAGCTCCACTTGTCTTCTGGGGCCTGGTATCTCCTCGTCCGCAGAGACGAGCTCCGGTTGTGCCGCGTGTCACGAGCGAGATCTCCCCCTTCTTTGGAGGTGAGCTCCGTGCACGCCACGTGTTGGCGCCGGTCTTCCCTCTCTTCCTTCCTCAGGAACATGCCCCGAGGTAGACACGTGTCCGGCAACGACAGACCTCCCGGAGATAAGCTCCGGTGGCGACACGTGTTCGATAGATCCGGACTTCTCTGAGATGGCCTCCGAGATCGACACGTACCCCACGCGACTGGTCCTTTGATTTCCGCAAGGACTAGCTCCGAGGATGACACGTGTCTTGCGGAAATGCCTTTGCTTCCTCTGCAGTGGCTTGCTCCGTGGGCAAAACGTGTCCCACAGGATCGGACCTCTCCCCCTTGTGGCGACGAGCCCCGAACCTGCCACGTAGCTCTTTTAGCGGCGGACCTCTCTTCACTTTGCAGGGACGAGCTCCGATCACGCCACGTGGCCAGCGGCCGCGGTAAGTTGTCTTCGGCGCTCTCGGAGGGCCTTATTGGCTATTCTTTTGATAATTCTCTATGTTTCATTAAAATGTTTCCTCTTCATAGAACATGAACATATGCTGACACCCAAGGCGAGGGTGTCACAGCTAGCCTCTGCGGAAGGAGCGAGGCCGGTCCCGCAGGACACGTGTCGTCACCGGAGCTAGTCACCGCGGAAAAGAAAGGTCCAGCCGCGCGGGACACGTGTCGCTCTCGGAGCACACCTCCGAGAGGTCCGGCCCTGCCAGACACGTGTCACCCTTGGAGATCACCTCCGGAAGGTCCGACACTATCGGACACGTGTCACTGTCAGAGCTTACCTACGGGAGGTCCGGTCCTGCTGGACACGTGTCACCTCCAGAGCTTACCTCCGGGAGGTCCGGTCCTACTGGACACGTGTCACCTCCGGAAGCTCACCTCCGGGAGGTCCGACACTATTGGACACGTGCCACCTCCGGAGCTCACCTCCGGGAGGTCCGACGCTGACGGACATGTGTCGACCTCGGAGCTCGCCTCCGAGAAGTAAGGAAGATTGGCGCTGCTTGACATGTGGCACTCACGGAGCTCACCTCCGAAGTGAGGGAGGTCCAGAACGGACACGTGGCACTACTAGAGCCCACCTCCGAAGAGAGGGGAGGTCTGACACTGACACGTGGCAACCCCGGAGCCACCTCGAAGAGAGAGGAGGTCTGGAACTGACACGTGGCATACACGGAGCTCACCTCTGAGTGAGATGGAGGTCCCGACCCGCCAGGACACGGGGCGCATGTGGAGCTCGCCTCTGAGGAGAGGGAGGTCCCGCCCGCCTGACACGCGGCACAACCAGAGCTCGCGTCTGCGGGAAAGGGAAGCCCAGCCTCTGCAGGACACGTGGAGCCTCCGGAGCTCACCGCTGCAAAGGTAACGACATCTGAAGCGGTTTTTCTTCTGTACACGCGGGAATTCTGACACGGAAGGAACCCGACCCGAATTCCACGTTGCTACCGAACCAAATCAATTGAAGATAAGTTGTTAAGATCCAAAAACAATTTGAATAGGACTCTTATTCGAATTCCGATCGGAGTAGGACTCTTCGTTTTCCTCTTATAAATAGAACCGAAAACCTTTGGCCGCAACCACAAACTTCTTTTCCACCTCCCAAAGTCGTCGACTTGTAGCCCTAGTACCCGAATCGTCGAGCTAACCACCTTCGCCGTAGTTTAGTTGCCAGAGAGCCGCCGACGAGGCCCAACACGATCGCCGGAGGAGAGCCGACGATCTGTTTTGCTGCTATTGCTAGGAGGAAGGACCCGAAGAGAGTAAGGTAGGTCCCCATTACCACCTTACGACATGATCGCGGTTTTCTTTGCATCTGTTCTCTCTATCCTTTCGAACAGAAACTTTTTCGTGGACAGATCACATGTTGATCGGTTTGATCTAGATCTTGAGTCAAGATCATCGCCACATCCACATTTGATCTATACACCTCTGTTCATCGTAAAACCCCATGCAAGCCATGCAAGAACACGTACAAAGTAAACTGCACCATAGGATTAACATGCATATGCATCATTGCATCTTAAAGTAGAGTTTGTGCATGATGATTGATTGCTATGAATCTTGTACGTGCGTGATCGCAAATAGAAGGACAAGCTCAGGAAGCTACCTACGACGGACTACAACAGCAAGAATTTGAGCAACAGAACCCGCAAGAACAAGGCAAGTACCCCTTGACCATATTGATCCCATGTTTCTGAAAAATGTTTTGATTGCGAAAAGGTGTGTGTGCTTGAGTCAACATGATGGGAAACCCTTTCATAGGAGTTTACTAGTTTTGTTAACCACCCTTGTCATCAAGAAAGTTGGTGAGTCGGGTATGGTTTTTGCTTTTTGCTTCGCTAAGTCCATGGGATACGAGAAGCGAGATAGATGTGTCTAGCTAACTGCACTCGTATGAATAATGAGAAACGGATGTTGTTAGTGAACATGAATCGGAGGGAGATCTAGGCAAGCTTGGTTTGTGAATGAGGTAGAATGAAATGGTGGTTACTTGCCGTAGATCTAAGGACCGGTTCACGCTAGCCATGCCAGGATAACAGAGCCACCACAAGGCCAAATATGGGTGTGGCTTAGCTGACTAATTAGGTAAGTTACTAGATTGTTATGGACCGTGGAAGGCGCAGGGAATGGGAGTCGAGTGAGGACTGCCCTAGGAACTGCATGGCACAAGAGGGGGCCCGTGGGTGGGAGAATTGGAGATTCTAGCCTGCCGGTGAAACCTTAGTGAGTCCATACACCTAGTAGCCCCTTTGTAAAGGCTATTTTGTGATCTCTTGGCCATACACAGACGGTTGTGTACTGGTATAATGGAGGTTCTACAGTCGCTGATGGGTGACAAAATCACAAACTTTTGGGTAAAGTGGTAAAAACTCTACAAAGTGTAAAACTATCATGATAGCGGAGCTTACGGTCACAAGCGCCTGGACAACTCACATGATTAGATGGGATGGTTTTTGGGATGGTTTGGATGGTTTTTGGTTTGGTTATGGTTTGGTCTTTGGATTTGGTTTTCAGACTATTGAGTCCAGGTAATGAGATTGGTTGCATGACTGTTGAGCCATGGCAATAAGATTTGGTCTCGGTATGAGATGGAATTGAATATGAGATGAAAAGGTAGTGAATACGAGATGGTATTCATGAGCTCGAGACAAAGTTGATGTCTGGTTGAGACATGAGAAGTGGTGAATCATGATGGAGGTATGTTGATGTTTAAATACATTTTGGGATTACATTCACTTAAAGCTAAGTTGCGGTTTTTATCGTCTTTTGAGAAATAAACTTTGCTTTCTACAATGAGCCTTTTTATACCTATCTTGTTGTAAGCTATATGTCATACTTCCCGCACTTGCTGAGTACGTCATGTACTCACCCTTGCATTGTCAAACATCATCAGCAATAGGAGAGGAGTACTTCGACGAGCATGTGGAGTACTAGGCGTGAGATCCACCCTCAACCTTGCATGTGGAGTAGAGATGGAGCCGCTGCTGCTGCTTGGTTGCTTCCGCATTAGTTAGAAGACTTCCACTGCTAGAATAAAGACTTCCGCTGCTAGATTTAGATAGAGACTTCCGCTGCAAAAACATTGATATAATAAGTACTTGAACCCTATTCATTCGGGGTATCAGATTCTGAATTCAGTTTGTGGATGATATGTGTATGTGTGATGAACATCCTGGGCACACATACGCATCAGTCTCGGTTCAGAGAGGTTTCCTCTCAGAACAGGGGTGTCACAGATTGGTATCAGAGCCACGGTTGATCGTAGGTCACACGCCCAGATAGAAAACACAAATTGGTATCAACCTACCACGGTTGATCGTAGGTCACATGCCTAGATAGAAAACACAAATTGGTATCAACCTACCACGGTTGATCGTAGGTCACAAGTCGTAGATTGATCACAGATTGGTATCAGATTAGCATTAGAGCCACTATGACCATAGGATGCAAGCCTAGAATGCATAGATTGGCATAAAAACCACCTTGACCGTAGGATGTAAGCCTAGGAGAAGCCATAGTTGGGTCACAGATTGGTATCACCCCAAACCCCATAGGACCCCTATTGAATAAGCTTGAATATGAGTTGTATGAAACCCTTGTGACGAGTGTTTGTGCTTAAGTGCTTAGTGTGAGTTGTGGGACGTCTCAGCATTGTCCATATCCACACATAGTAAAGGGGTATGAGATGCCTCGCCACTTGTTCACATCCTCATATAGGATGATATAAAGTCCATCCACCTTGCTGCATATAGTTAGGGGGATCCATCTAACCTTCTAACCTCTATTCTATCCAACTCGATCTCACAGATGGTGAGAGGAAACGCAGGCCACCAAGGGAGGAACGTCCGTGGCAACCAGGAGGATGACCACGATGGAGTTCCTGCGTATGTTAACCCCGGAGCTGGTGAAAACAACTTGCTATGCAAAATCAGCTTATGCAAACAATGATCCAAACTTTGGGTCAGCTGCAAGTCAACAACAACAATCCCGTTCCTGCACCCCCGCCACCACCACCGACGGCTCACAACCGACTGGGAGAGTTCATGAGGACTCGACCGCCCACTTTTACTCAATCTAATGACCCCATGGAGGCCGATGATTGGTTGAAGTGCATGGAGAAGAATCATGCCATAGTTCAGTGTAATGACGGAGAGAAAGTTCTCTTTGCATCGCACCAACTCATGGGAGCAGCTACTGACTGGTGGGACGCTCTATGCAATGCTCATGACAACCAGGAGAATATCACTTGGGCTGAGTTCAAGGAGAGTTTCCGCTCTCATTACACCCTGCTGGTGTCATGATGCTCAAACGGCAGGAGTTTGAAGGTCTCTGCTAGGTCAAGAAGAGCGTGAACGAGTACCTCAACATGTTCACGCAGCTTTCAAAGTATGCCCCTGAAGATGTCAACTCGAACCAGAGGAAGCAGTACTTGTTCATGAGAGGGTTGAACAATGAGATCCAGGTTCAACTGCTCAATAATGACTATGCTAACTTCCAGAAGCTGGTTCACAAAGCCATAGTGGTTGAAAGCAAGATCCGAGAGATCGAGCAAGAGGGCAAGAGAAAGATGCCGTACCAGCCACAAGGGAGCAATGTATGCCCTCGGTACATGCCCCCAGCTGCACCACAGTATGGATCGTTTCGCCCTAATCAACCACCACAGCAACATCCTGTCATGCAAGCACCTCGTGTGCCTTTGCCTCCAGCACCCCGTCCTAACGTGGGTGCTTATGCTCAAAACCCCCACCACAACGTACCTGCTGTCGTGGGCAAAAGGAATGCTTTGCATGCAGAGAGACGGGACACTTTGCGAGCCAGTGCCCGTAGAGAGGTCCTAGACAGCCAAGCAACGTGCCCAAGCAGAACCCACGGCCAAACAATGGAGCCAATCAAGGCAACCGTGGACAGCAGAACTATGCGCGCATCAACGTGAACCATGTCGCTGCTGAGGAAGCACAACAGGCTGAGACGTCGTGATTGGTATGTTCCTTGCCAACTCCAACCCAGCCACCATTTTATTTGATTTCGGAGCATCGCATTCATTCATATCATCCAAGTATGTTGCCAAGTTGTGACGCCCTCAATTCTGTGGAAAACCACGAAACCGAGAACTGATGCA
The DNA here is from genome assembly GCA_030760725.1 of Neostapfia colusana. Lineage (NCBI taxonomy): Eukaryota > Viridiplantae > Streptophyta > Magnoliopsida > Poales > Poaceae > Neostapfia > Neostapfia colusana. Next base: position 20,883,770 of record JASWHV010000017.1, on the reverse strand, counting down.
TATGTGTGCCCAGGATGTTCATCACACATACAAATATGTTCCACAAACTGAATTCAGAATATATATATCCACGAATAACAGAGTTTATTACAATGTCTCATGAGTCTTGGACTCATGCTCACAGCGGAAGTCTTAACCTAACAGCAGAAGTCTTATTTCTATGCAGCGGAAGTCTTCTAACTAGTACGGAAACAATCTAAGCAGCAGTGGCTCCATCTCTACTCCATCCCCACATGCAAGGTTGAGGACAGATTACGCACCTAATGCTCCACTTGGTCTTCATAGAAATCTTCTCCTGTTGCTGATGATGAAATAATGCAAGTTTTGAGTACAATGATGTACTTAGAAAGTGCGGGAAAATATGATATGTAGCTCATAACAAGGTAGGTATCAAAGGTTCATTGCAGAAAGCAAAGTTATAAAACCACGATAAAACAGAGACTTAAATTTAAGTGAATATAATCCCAACATGCATTAAATTACAACCATACCTCCATCACTTTCCATGTTCCATCCGAACATTAATCAACTTCATTCTTGCTCATGAATACCCTCTTGTATTCGCTACCATCTCACGAATACCATCCCGTATTCGCTACCGTTTCATCTCATAACAATTCTGTCTCACACCGAGACCAATCTCGTTGCCATGACTCAACCGTCATGCAACCCATCTTATCACCCGGACTCAACAGTCCCGAAAACCAAACCAAAACCAAACCATATACAATAACCATAACCAAGAACCAATAACCAATCCCAACTAATCATGGAAATTGGCCAGGCGCTCGTGACCGTAAGCTCGGCTATCATGATAGTTTTAGACTCTGCAGAGTTTGCACCTCTTTACCCACAAGTTTGTGATTTCGTCACCTGTCGGCGACTGCAGAACCTCCATTATACCAGTAAACAACCGTCGGTGTATGGCCAAGAGATCGCAAAATAGCCTTTACAAAGGGGCTACTAGATGTATGGACTCACTAAGGTTTCACCGGCAGGCTAGAATCTCCAATTCTCCCACCCACGGGCCCCCTCTTGTGCCATGCAGTTCCCAGAGCAGTCCTCACTCGACTCCCATTCCCCGCGCCTTCCTCAGTCCATAACAACCTAGTAACTTTCCTAATTAGTCAGCTAAGCCGCACCCATACTTGGCCTTGTGGTGGCACTGTTATCATTGCATGTGCTCGCATGAACCGGTCCTTAGATCTACGGCAAGTTAACAACATCGGTTTCTTATTATTATTACGAGTGCAGTTAGCTAGACACATATATCTCGATTCCCAATCCCATGGACTCAGCGAAGCATAAAAGTAAAAACCATACCCGACTCATAAACTTCCCTGGCGACAACGGTGGTTTAACCAAAGCTAGTAAACTCCTATAAAAGGGTTTCCCATCATGTTTGACTCAGCACACACACCTTTTCGCAAAACAAAACAGTTTTTCCAAAAACATAGAATCAATATGGTCAAGGAGCACTTGCCTTGTTCTGGCTGTTCCGGTTGCTCAAAATCTTGTTGTTGTAGTCCGTTGTAGGTAGCTCCCTGAGGTTGTCCTTCTATACACGATCACGCACATACAAGATTCACAACAATCAATATCATGCACAAACTTTAACTAGATGCGATGATGCTTATGCATGTTAATCCTATGATGCAGTTTAGTTTGCACGTGTTCTTGCATGGATTTTATGATGAACATAGGTGTTCGGATCAAAGGTGGACGTGGCAATGATCTTGTATTTTAGATCAACCCGATCAACAAGTGGTCTGCCCATGAGAAAGCTTCTGTTAGAAATAAATCGAAGAACAGATGCAAAGAAAACACGATGATGTAGTAAGCTGATATTGGAGGCCTACCTTACGTTCTTCTTGGTCTTGGGGTCCTTCTCTGATCAGATAGATCTTTGGGGTTTCTTCCGGTGATCTTCCTCGACTGAACTCCAGAGATGGGCTTACTCGGCGAGTTGGGGCTAGGGCTCTAAGTCGTCGGCTCAGGAGAAAAGAAGTTTGTGGTTTCGGCCAGAGGTTCTGGGTTCTATTTATAATTGGGAGAAGAAGAGTCCTAATCTGATTGGATCTCGAAATAGAGTCCTATTCAAATTGTTTTCTAGATTTTCAACCACTTTATCTTAGATTGATTCGGTGCGGTAACATTGTGGAATTCAGGTCGGTTTCTTCTCCGTACCGATACTTCTATGCGTTCAGAATCCAAAAACCGTTCCAGAACTCGTGACCTCCACGGTGATGAGTTCCGGAAGCTCCACGTGTCCATCAGGGTCCTGGTCTCTCCTTTTCCGCAGAGACGAGCTCCGGTTGTGCCGCGTGTCAAGCGAGCGAGACCTCCTTTCTTCAGAGGTAAGCTCCACGTGTGCCACATATCCTGGCGGTCGGGACCTCCTCTCTACTCGGACGTGGCTCCGCGCACGCCACGTGTTAGTGCCGGGCCTTCCCTCTCTTCGGAGGTAGCTCCGGGTGTGCCACGCGTCCTAACAGCGCCAAACTTCGTTGCTCTCAGGGATGAGCTCCGAGGTTAACACGTGTCCAATAGTGATGGAACTCCCGGAGATAAGCTCTGGTGGTGACACGTGTCCAGTAGAACCGGACCTCTTGGAGGTGACCTCTGAGATCGACACGTATCCCGCGCGACGGGTCCCCTGATTTTCGCGGTGACTAGCTCCGAAGGTGATATGTGTCCTGCGGAAATGCCTTTGCTTCTTCCGCAGAGGCTAGCTCCGGGGGCAACATGTGTCCCACAGGGTCGGACCTCTCCCCCTTCGCAGAGATGAGCCCCGAGCCTGCCACGTAGCCAGTTTAGCGGCGGACCTTTCCCCACTTCGCAGGGATGAGCCACGAACACGCCACGTGGCCAGCGGCCGCGGGAGTTATCTTCGGTGCTCTCTGCAAACTGGGTTCTTGTTCTTTTTGGCTATCCTTTTAATTCTTTCTCTGTTCCTACTTCCTTTAAAATGTTTTCTCTACATGAAACATGAATACATGCAGAAACCAGAAATGAGGGTGTCACAAATCTACCCCCCTTAAATTGAATCTCGCCCTCAAGATTCGTTAGTAGAGAATAGATGAGAGAATTCTGCCTTGATATCTTCTTCATGCTCCCATGTGGCTTCAGCTTCCGTGTGATGGCTCCATTGCACCTTGCACCATCGGATCACTTTGTTCCTCGTGACCCTTTCCTTTACGTCCAAAATTCGGACGGGGTGCTCCGCATAAGTCAGGTCCTCTTGAAGTTCAAGTTCTCCCATTGGTACTTGTTCCTCCGGTACTCTCAAGCACTTCTTGAGCTGGGATACATGAAACACGTCATGTACGTCGGAGAGATATGATGGGAGCTCTAGTTGATAGGCTACTTCTCCCCACTGGTCCAAAATCTTAAACTGTCCAATGTAGCGAGGTGCTAGCTTGCCTTTGACGTTGAAACATCGTCGGCCTCGGATAGGCGATACCTTAAGGTATACAAAGTCTCCTACTTTGAAAGTCAACTTCCTTCGCCTATTGTTCGCATAGCCTTTCTGTCGTGACTGAGCAGCCTTTAAGTTTTCCCGTATCGTTTGGCCTTGCTCTTCACCTTCTTGTAGCACTTCTGGTCCAAACACTTGGTTCTCTCCGGTTTCGTTCCAAAACAGCGGTGTTCTACACAGTCTACCATACAATGCTTCGAAAGGCGACATCTTCAAGCTAGCTTGATAGCTGTTGTTATAGCAGAATTAGGCGTACGGTAAACTCCTATCCCAACTACGCCCACGTTTCAAGGCGCAAGCTCTCAACATGTCCTCTAAAATTTTGTTTGTCCTTTCTGTTTGTCCATCCGTTTGTGGGTGATAGGCGGAGCTAAAATCCAATCGAGTACCCATAGCTTTCTGCAGCTTCCTCTAGACTTTAGAGGTAAACTGAGAACCTTGATCTGAGACTATCCTCCTCGGGACTCCATGACGGCACATGATCTAATCCATGTACAACTCGGCTAATTGTGCAACGTTGTACTTTGCCCTTACAGGGAGAAAATGGGCTGTTTTCGTCAATCTGTCCATGATAACCCAGATGGAGTCATAACCCGACTGAGTACGCGGCAATCCGACGATGAAATCCATACTGATGTCCTCCCACTTCCACTCAGGTACCTTAAAGGGTTGCAACAATCCAGCGGGTCTTCATGTTCGGCCTTCACCCGTTGGCATGTGTCACATAGGGCAACGTATTCGGCTATGTCCGTTTTCATACCATCCCACCAATAACAAGTCTTCAAGTCCTTGTACATTTTAGTACTTCCGGGATGTATGGAATAGGGTGAATCATGTGCCTCTTTTAGTATCATGTCGCGGATGTGCTTCATGTTAGGCACACAAATCCTTTTTCCTAGCCAAAGCGTACCCTTCTCATCTTCCTTGAAATCTTTCTCTGTTCCTTGTTGGATCCTTTCCTTGATCTCCTTGATCTCCTCATCCATTGCTTGGCCATCTCTTATCTCTTGCTCTAATGAAGAGTGGAGTTCCATCACCTCCATGTTGTTCAAGAATCCGAGGTGTAACCGTTCGAACTCTTTGCGTAGTTCAGGTGGTAGCTCCCGAACTGTGAGTTGGTGACATGCTCCCTTCCGGCTCAATGCATCAGCTACTACATTGGCCTTTCCGGGGTGATAGTTGATTCCAACATCATAATCCTTGATGAGCTCCAACCATCGACGTTGCCTCAAATTCAAGTCCATTTGTGTAAATATGTACTTTAGGCTTTTATGATCCGTATAGATCTCACATCGATGACCAAGGATATAATGTCTCCAAATCTTCAATGCATGCACTACTGCTGCTAGCTCCAAGTCATGTGTAGGATAATTAAGCTCGTGCTTCTTTAATTGTCGTGAGGCATAGGCTACCACTTGTCCTTCTTGCATGAGCACACATCCGAGCCCCTGTCTAGATGTGTCACAATATATGTCAAAGCTCTTGCTCACGTCCGGCAATACCAAAACCGGTGTTGTGGTTAGCCTTTTCTTGAGTTCCTCAAAACTTCCTTGGCATGCTGGTGTCCATTGGAAGGCTTTTCCCTTCGTTAGCAACTCCGTCAGAGGTTTTGCTATCTTAGAGAAGTCCTTAATGAAGCGCCGGTAGTATCGAGCCATCCCAAGAAAACTCTGAATATCCCTTACATTTTGCGGTTGGTCCCACTTCAGAACATCTCCCACTTTTCCAGGATCAACCCATACTCCTTCCTTGGAGATAATGTGTACTAGGAAGGATATCTCCTTTAGCCAAAATTGACATTTGTTAAGATTGGCATACAATTGATGCTCGCGCATTTTCTGCAAGGTCAATCTCAAATGTTCTTCATGCTCCTCCTCACTTTTTGAATAAACCATAATGTTGTCGATGAAGACCACGATGAACTTATCCAAGTACTCCATAAAAACCTTGTTCATAAGTACATTAAGTATGCGGGTGCATTTGTTAACCCAAAAGACATGACGGTATATTCATATGAACCATACAGTGTTCGAAAGGCAGTCTTGGGTATATCAGAGGGCTTAATCTTCAGCTGGAAGTATCCCGACCGAAGATCAATCTTGGAGAACACTCGGGCTCCTTTCATTTGGTCAAATAGGTCTTCTATACGGGGCAGAGGGTATTTATTCTTGATTGTTACCTCGTTGAGAGACCTATAGTCCACGCACATCCTTTGGGTTCCATCCTTCTTGTCTACGAAGAGCACGGGGGCTCCCCATGGTGACGAGCTTGGACGTATAAAACCCTTATCCAGCTTCTCCTAAATTTGCTTCTTGAGTTCCACTAGTTTGTTAACGGGCATCCTATAGGATCTCTTCACTATGGGTGCAGTTCCGGGTACCAAATCAATGGCAAACTCAATGTCCCGGTCAGGTGGCATACCTGGAAGCTCTTCTAGAGACACGTCCGAGAATTCTTGAACCACTGGAATGCTGTCCAACGTTGTTCCTTCAACGTGGTTCAAAATTGCCCTTTCAGTTGTTTGTTGGGCTGACTCAAACTCGACACGAATACCGTGCTCGTTTGTCAACTGCACGCTCCTTTCAGCACATTGGATTACCCCGTTGTGCTTGCTTAACCAATCCATCCCGAGTATTATGTCAAGCCCTTGGGAATCCAAGACAATGAGGTTGGCAAGGAAGTCTACCCCCCTTATTTTAAGGCTTACTTTCGGACATACTATATTAGTCCTCATTTCTCCACCGGGAGAATTAACTATCATAGCACATTTTAAGTGTGATATGGGTAGATTATGCTTGGCAACATACTTGGATGATATGAAGGAATGTGATGCTCCAGAATCAAATAAAATGGTGGCTGGGTTGGAATTGGCAAGGAACATACCAATTACGACGTCCTCAGCCAGTTGTGCATCCTCAGCAGAGACATGGTTCATGTTGCCGCGATCATAGTACTGCTGTCAATGGTTTCCTTGATTGTCCCCTCCGTTCGGTGGCGGGTTCTGCTTGGGCACACTGCCTTGCTGTCCAGGGCCTCTCTTCAGGCATTCGTTCGCAAAGTGTCCTGGTTCCCCGCATGCAAAGCATGCCCTGTTGCCCACGGCAGCAGGTACGTTTGGACGGGGGTTTTGAGCAGGGCGCGCCCATGTTGGGACGGGGCGCAGGAGGCAAAGGCACCCGAGGTGCTTGCGCAACGGGTCATTGCTGTGGTGGCTGATTAGGGCGGTATGCAGGAGCGGTCGATCCATGCTGTGGTGCGGCTGGGGGCATGTACCGAGGTCGTACGTTGCTCCCTTCGGGCTGGTATTGCATCTTCCTCTTGCCCTCTCGCTCGATCTCTCGGATCTTGCTTTCGACCACTATAGCCTTGTCAACTAGCTTCTGGAAGCTCACGTAGTCATTGTTGAGGAGCTGAACCTGGATCTTATTGTTCAACCCTCTCATGAACAGGTACTGCTTAAGTTGGTCCGAGTTGACATCTTCGGGGGCGTACGGGAGAGTTTCGTGAACTTGTTGAGATACTCATTCCCCTCACCATCTATGAGAGTGAATTGGATAGAACGAAGGTTAGAAGGTTAGATAGATCCCCCTAGCTATATGCATCAAGGTGTGTAGACTATATATATTAACCCATATGAGGATGTGAACAAGTGCCAAAGCATCTCACACCTCTTTCTACTTACGTGTGGATATGGACAACGTTTTGAGACGTCCCACAACTCACACTAAGCACACAATTCACAAACAATCATCACAAGGGCTCATACAACTCCTATTCAAGGCTGGTTTCCTATGTCAAGGTAGTTTTAAGGCCAATCTATGCACCCTAGGCTTGCATCCTATTGTCAGCGTGGCTTAACTACCAATCTGTGTCTAATACCAATCTGTGATCTATCTAAGTGTGTAACCTACTCTAATCCATGGCTTTTGATACCAATCTGTGTTTCCTATTTAGGCATGTAACTCACTGTCAACCGTGGCTCTGATACCAATCTGTGACGCCCTCAATTCTATGGAAAATCACGGAACCGAGAACTGATGCATATGTGTGCCCAGGATGTTCATCACACATACACATATGTTCCACAAAATGAATTCAGAATATATATATCCACGAATAACAGAGTTTATTACAATGTCTCATGAGTCTTGGACTCATGCTCACAGCGGAAGTCTTAACCTAACAGCGGAAGTCTTATTTCTATGCAGCGGAAGTCTTCTAACTAGTACGGAAACAATCTAAGCAGTAGTGGCTCCATCTCTACTCCATCCCCACATGCAAGGTTGAGGACAGATTATGCACCTAATGCTCCACTTGGTCTTCATAGAAATCTTCTCCTGTTGCTGATGATGAAATAATGCAAGTTTTGAATACAGATGTACTCAGCAAGTGCGGGAAAATATGATATGTAGCTCATAACAAGGTAGGTATAAAAGGTTCATTGCAGAAAGCAAAGTTATAAAACCATAATAAAACAGAGACTTAACCTTAAGTGAATATAATCCCAACATGCATTAAATTACCAACATACCTCCATCACTTTCCATGTTCCATCCGAACATTAATCAACTTCATTCTTGCTCACGAATACCCTCTCATATTCGCTACCATCTCACGAATACTATCCCGTATTCGCTACAGTTTCATCTCATAACAATTCCGTCTCACACCGAGACCAATCTCGTTGCCATGACTCAACCGTCATGCAACCCATCATATCACCCGGACTCAACAGTCCCAAAAACCAAACCAAAATCAAACCATAACCAATAACCATAACCAATAACCAATAACCAATCCCAACTAATCATGGAAGTTGGCCAGGTGCTCGTGACCGTAAGCTCGTCTATCATGATAGTTTTAGACTCTGTAGAGTTTGCACCTCTTTACCGACAAATTAGTGATTTTGCCACCCGTCGGTGACTGCAGAACCTCCATTATACCAGTACACAACCATTGGTGTATAGCCAAGAGATCACAAAATAGCCTTTACAAAGGGGCTACTAGATGTAAGGACTCACTAAGGTTTCAACGGCAGGATAGAATCTCCAATTCTCCCACCCACGGGCCCCCTCTTGTGTCATGCAGTTCCCAGGGCAGTCCTCACTCGACTCCCATTCCCCACGCCTTCCTCAGTCCATAACAACCTAGTAACTTTCCTAATTAGTCAGCTAAGCCGCACCCATGCTTGGCCTTGTGGTGGCACTGTTATCCTGGCATGTGCTCGCATGAACCGGTCCTTAGATCTACGGCAAGTAACCTCCATCTCATGCTACCTCATTCACAAACCCAGGCTTGCCTAGATCTCCCTCCGATCCATGTTCATTAACAACATCGGTTTCTTATTATTATTACGAGTGCAGTTAGCTAGACACATCTATCTTGCTTCCCAATCCCATGGACTCAGCGAAGCATAAAAGCAAAAACCATACCCGACTCACAAACTTCCCTGGCGACAAGGGTGGTTTAACCAAAGCTAGTAAAGTCCTATAAAAGGGTTTCCTATCATGTTTGGCTCAGCACACACACCTTTTAACGAAACAAAACAGTTTTTCCAAAAACATAGGACCAATATGGTCAAGGAGCACTTGCCTTGTTCTGGCTGTTCCGGTTGCTCAAAATCTTGTTGTTGTAGTCCGTCGTAGGTAGCTCCCTGAGCTTGTCCTTCTATACACGATCACGCACATACAAGATTCACAGCAATCAATATCATGCACAAACTTTAACTAGATGCGATGATGCTTATACATGTTAATCCTATGATGCAGTTTAGTTTGCACGTGTTCTTGCATGGTTTGCATGGATTTTATGATGAACAGGGATGTTCAGATCAAAGGTGGACGTGGCGATGATCTTGTCTTTTAGATCAACCCGATCAACAAGTGATCTGCCCACGAGAAAGCTTCTGTTCGAAAGGAATCAAAGAACAGATCTTTGGGGTTTCTTCCGGCAATCTTCCTCGACTGAACTCCGGCGATGGGCTTACTCGGCGAGTTGGGGCTAGGGCTCTAAGTTGTCGGCTCAGGAGAAAAGAAGTTTGTGGTTTTGGCAAGAGGTTCTGGGTTCTATTTATAATCGGGAGAAGAAGAGTCCTAATCTGATTGGATCTCGAATAAGAGTCCTATTCAAATTGTTTCCTAGATTTTCAACCACTTTATCTTAGATTGATTCGGCGCGGTAACATTGTGGAATTCAGGTCAGTTTCTTCTCCGTACCGATACTTCTATGCGTTCAGAATCCAAAAACAGTTCCAGAACTCGTTACCTCCACGGTCATGAGTTCCGGAAGCTCCACGTGTCCATCGGGGTCCTGGTCTCTCCTTTTCCGCAGAGACGAGCTCCGGTTGTGCCGTGTGTCAAGCGAGCGAGACCTCCTTTCTCCAAAGGTAAGCTCCACCTGTGCCATGTATCCTGGAGGTCGGGACCTCCTCTCTACTCGGAGGTGGCTCCATGCATGCCACGTGTTAGTGTCGGGCCTTCGCTCTTTTCGGAGGTAGCTCCAGGTGTGCCACGCGTCCTAACAGCGCCAGACTTCGTTGCTCTCAGGGAAGAGCTCCGAGGTTAACACGTGTCCAATAGTGACGGACTCCCAGAGATAAGGCTCCGATAGCGACACGTGTCCAGTAGAACCGGACCTCTCGGAGGTGACCTCCGAGATCGACACGTATCCCGCGCGACGGGTCCCCTGATTTCCGCGGTGACTAGCTCCAAAGGTGACATATGTCCTGTGGAAATGCCCTTTGCTTCTTCGGCAGAGGCTGGCTCCGGGGGCAACACATGTCCCACAGGGTCGGACCTCTCCCCCTTTGCGGAGATGAGCCCCGAGCCTGCCATGTAGCCAGTTTAGCGGTGGACCTTTCCCCACTTCGCAGGGATGAGCCCCGAACATGCCACGTGGCCAGCGGCCGCGGGAGTTATCTTCGGCGCTCTCTGGGAACTGATTTCATGTTCTTTTTTGGCTATCCTTTTAATTCTCTTTCTGTTCCTACTTCCTTTAAAATGTTTTCTCTACATGAAACATGAATACATGCAGAAACAAGAAATGAGGGTGTCAGACAAGTATAATCTACCCATATCACACTTGAAATATACTATGTTGGTTAATTCTCCCGGTGGAGGGATGAGGACTAATATAGTATGTCCGAAAATAAACCTTAAAATAAGGGGGGTAGACTTCCTTGCCAAACTCATTGTCTTGGATTCCCAAGGGCTTGACATAATACTTGGAATGGATTGCTTAAGTAAGCACAACGGAGTGATCAAATGTGCTGAGCGGAGCGTGCAGTTGACCAACGAGCACGGTACCCGTATCGAGTTCGAGTCAGCCCAACCGGCAACCGAGAAGGAAATATTGAACCACGTCGAAGAAGCAACTCTGGAAAGCATTCCTGTGGTACAAGAATTCTCGGACGTTTTCCCGGAAGAACTTCCAGGTATGCCACCTGACCGGGACATCGAGTTTTCCATTGACCTAGTACCCGGGACTGCACCTATAGCAAAGAGGCCCTATAGGATGCCCGTTAATGAACTAGTGGAGTTCAAGAAACAGATCCAGGAGCAGTTAGAAAAGGGTTTTATACGTCCAAACTCGTCACCGTGGGGAGCCACCGTGCTCTTCGTGGGCAAGAAGGATGGGTCCCAGAGGATGTGTGTGGACTATAAGTCTCTCAATGAGGTGACGATAAAAAATAAATACCCTCTGCCCCGAATAGAAGACCTATTTGACCAAATGAAAAGAGCCTGAGTTTTCTCCAAGATTTATCTTCGATCGGGATACTTCCAGCTGAAGATTAAGCCCTCCGATATACCCAATACTGCCTTTCGAACACGGTATGGTTCGTACGAATATACCGTCATGTCTTTTGGGTTAACGAATGCACCCGCGTATTTCGTGTACCTCAGGAACAAGGTCTCCATGGAGTACATGGACAAGTTTGTCGTGGTTTTTATCGATGATATTATGGTGTATTCGAAAAGTGAGGAGGAACATGAGGAACACTTGATATTGACCTTGCAGAAACTGCGGGAGCATCAATTGTATACCAAGCTCAGCCAGTGTCAATTCTGGCTAAAGGAGATATCGTTCCTAGGCCACATCATCTCCGAGGAAGGAGTATCGGTTGATCCTGAAAAAGTGGGAGATGTTCTGAAGTGGAACCAACCGCAAAATGTTAGGGATATTCAGAGTTTTTTTGGGATGTCTAGATACTACTGACGTTTCATGAAGGACTTTTCCAAGATAGCGAAGCCTATGATGGAGCTATTGATGAAGGGAAAGGCATTCCAGTGGACATCAGCGTGCCAAGAAAGCTTTGAGGAGCTCAAGAAAAGGCTAACCACATCACTGGTTTTGGTATTGCCGGACGTAAGCGAGAGCTTTGACATATATTGTGACGCATCAAGACATGGGCTCGGATGCGTGCTTATGCAAGATGGACAAGTGGTAGCCTATGCCTCACGACAGTTAAAGAAGCACGAGCTTATTTACCCTACACATGATTTGGAGCTAGCAGCCGTGGTGCATGCATTGAAGATTTGGAGACATTATATCCTTGGTCATCGGTGTGAGATCTATACGGATCATAAAAGTCTCAAGTACATATTCACACAGACGGAATTGAATTTGAGGCAACATCGATGGTTGGAACTCATCAAGGATTATGATGTTGGAATAAACTACCACCCCAAAAAGGCCAATGTAGTAGCTGATGCATTGAGCCGGAAGGGAGCATGTCACCAACTTACGGTTCGGGAGCTACCACCTTAGCTACGAACGGAGTTCGAACGGTTACATCTCGGATTCTTGAACGAGATGGGGGTGATGGAACTCCATTCTTCATTGGAACAAGAGATAAGAGATGGCCAAGCAACGGATGAAGAGATCAAGGAGATCAAGGAAAGGATCCGACAAGGCATCAAAAAGGACTTCAAAGAACACGAGAAGGGTACGCTTTGGCTAGGAAAAAGGATTTGTATGCCTAACGTGAAGCATATCCGCGACACGATATTAAAGGAGGCACATGACTCACCTTATCCATACATCCCAGAAGTACGAAGATGTACAAGGACCTGAAAACTTTTTATTGGTGGGATGGTATGAAAATGGACGTAGCCGAGTATGTTGCCCTATGCGACACATGCCAACGGATTAAGGCTGAACATCAAAGACCTGTTGGACTGTTGCAACCCTTGAAGGTACCCGAGTGGAAGTGGGAGGACATCAGTATGGATTTCATCGTCAGATTGCCACGTACTCGGTCGGGTTACGACTCCATCTGGGTTATCCTGGACCGATCGATGAAAACAACTCATTTTCTTCCTGTGAAAACCACGTACCGCGTGGCGGATCTAGCCTAGCTGTACATGGAGCAAATCGTTTGCCGCCATGGAGTCCCGAAGAGGACAGTATCAGATCGGGGTTCTCAGTTTACCTCTAGCTTTTGGAGGAAGCTGTAGAAAGCTATGGGTACATGACTAGATTTTAGCTCCACCTACCACCCGCAGACTGATGGACAAACAGAAAGGACAAACCAAATTTTGGAGGACATGTTGAGAGTTTGCGCCTCGAAACATGGGCATAGTTCGGATAAGAGCTTGCCGTACGCTGAATTCTCCTATAACAACAGCTATCAAGCCAGCTTGAAGATGTCACCTTTTGAAGCATTGTATGGTAGACGGTGTAGAACGCCGTTGTTTTGGAACGAGACTAGAGAGAACCAAGTGTTTGGACCCGAAGTGCTACAAGAGGCTGAGAAGCAAGTCCAAACCATATGGGAGAATTTGAAGCCTGCTCAGTCACGACAGAAAGGCTATGCGGACAATAGGTGAAGGAAGTTGTTTTTCGAAGTAGGAGACTCCGTATACCTTAAGGTATCGCCTATCCGAGGCCAATGACGTTTCAACGTCAAAGGCAAACTAACACCTCGCTACATCGGTCCATTTAAGATTTTGGGCAAGCGAGGAGAAGTAGCCTATCAATTAGAGTTCCTGATGCACCTCTCCGACGTGCATGACTTGTTTCACGTATCCCAGCTCAAGAAGTGCTTGAGAGTACCAGAAGAGCAAGTACCGATGGGAGAGCTCGAACTTCAAGAGGATCTAACCTATGCAGAGCACCCTGTCCGAATTTTGGACGTAAAAGAAATGGTCACGAGGAACAAGGTGATCCGTTGGTGCAAGGTACAATGGAGCCATCATGTGGAAGCAGAAGCTACATGGGAACGTGAGGAAGATATCAAGATAGAATTCCCTCATCTATTCTCCACTATCGAATCTCGAGGGCGAGATTCAATTTAAGGGGGGGTAGATTTGTGACACCCTCAATTTCATAATCATGTATGCATTCATATTTCATGTAGAAAAACATTTTAAAATAAGTTGAAAAAGAAAAAGAATAAAAAAGATAGCAAAAAAGAACAAATTCCAGTTCACCGAGGAGCGCCGAAGACAACTTTCCGCGGCCGCTGGCCACATGACACCTTCGGAGCTCATCCCCGCAATGGGGGAGGTCCGCCGCTAAAATGGCTACGTGGCAGGCTCGGGGCTCATCCCCGCGAAGGGTGAGAGGTCCGACCCGGTGGGACATGTGTTGCCCCCTGAGCTAGCCTATGCAAAAGGAGCGAGGCAAGTCCCGCAGGACACGTGTTGTCACAGGAGCTAGCCACCGCGGAAAAGAAAGGTCCAGCCGCGTGGGACACGTGTCACTCTTGGAGCTCACCTCCGAGAGGTCCGGCCCTGCTAGATACGTGTCACCCTCGGAGATCACCTACGGGAGGTCCGACACTATCGGACACATGTCACTCTCGGAGCTTACCTCCGGGAGGTCCGGTCCTACTGGACACGTGTCACCTCTGGAGCTTACCTCCGGGAGGTCCAGTCCTACTGGACACGTGTCACCTCCGGAGCCCACCTCTGGGAGGTCCGACACTACTGGACACGTGTCACCTCCGGAGCTCACCTCCGAGAGATCCGACGCTGATGGACATGTGTCGACCTCGGAGCTTGCCTCCAAGAAGTAAGGAAGATCGGCGCTGCTTGACATGTGGCACTCACGGAGCTCACCTACGAAGTGAGGGAGGTCCAGGACGGACACGTGGCACTACCGAAGCCCACCTCCAAAGAGAGGGGAGGTCCGACACTGACACGTGGCAACCCCGGAGCCACCTCCGAAGAGAGAGGAGGTCTGGAACTAACACGTGGCGTACGCGGAGCTCACCTCTGAGTGAGAGGGAGGTCCCGACCCGCCAGGACACGTGGTGCACGCGGATCGCGCCTCTGAGGATAGGGAGGTCCTGCCCGCCTGACACGCGGCACAATCGGAGCTTGCCAATGCGAGAAAGGGAAGCCCGGCCTCTGCAGGACACGTGGAGCCTCCGGAGCTCACCACCGCATAGATAACGAGATCTGAAGCAGTTTTTCTTCTATACGCGTGAAAATTCCAACACGGAAGGAAACCGACACGAATTCCACGTTGCTACCGCACCAAATTGATTAAGGATAAGTTGTTAAGATCCAAAAACAATTTGAATAGGACTCTTATTCGACTTCCGATTGGAGTAGGACTCTTCATTTTCCTCTTATAAATAGAACCAAAAAACTTTGGCCGCAACCACGAACTTCTTTTCCACCTCCTGAAGTCGTTGACTTGGAGCCCTAGCCCCCAACTCACCAAGCTAACCACCTTCGCCGGGGAGCCGCCTACGAGCCCCGACACGATCGCCGTAGGAGAGCCGACGGTTGCCGTAGGAGAGCCGACACGTTCTCCGTAGTCAGAAGAGAGTCGTTTTGCTGCCATTGCTAGGAGGAAGGACCCGATGAGAGTAAGGTAGGTCTCCATTACCACCTTACGACATGATCGCGGTTTTCTTTGTATCTGTTCTCTCGATCCTTTCGAATAGAAACTTTTTCGTGGACAGATCACGTGTTGATCAGTTTGATCTAGATCCTGAGTTGAGATCATCGCCACGTCCACATTTGATCTATACACCTCTGTTCATCGTAAAACCCCATGCAAGCCATGCAAGAACACGTACAAACTAAACTGCACCATAGTATTAACATGCATATGCATCATTGCATCTTAAAGTAGAGTTTGTGCATGATGATTGATTGCTATGAATCTTGTATGTGCGTGATCGTGAATAGAAGGACAAGCTCATGGAGCTACCTACGATGGACTACAACAGCAAGAATTTGAGCAACAGAAGCCGCAAGAATAAGGCAAGTGCCCCTTGATCATATTGATCCCATATTTTTAGAAAATGTTTTGATTGCAAAAAGGTGTGTGTGCTTGAGTCAACATGATGGGAAACCCTTTTAAAGGAGTTTACTAGTTTTGTTAACCACCCTTGTTGCCGGGAAAGTTGCTGAGTCGGGTATGGTTTTTGCTTTTTGATTCGCTAAGTCCATGGGATACGGGAAGCGAGATAGATGTGTCTAGCTAACTGCACTCGCATGAATAATGAGAAACAGATGTAGTTAATGAATATGAATCAGAGGGAGATCTAGGCAACCTTGGTTTGTGAATGAGGTAGAATGAGATGGTAGTTACTTGCCGCAGATCTAAGGACCGGTTCATGCCAGCCATGCCAGGATAACAGTGCCACCACAAGGCCAAATATGGGTGCGGTTTAGCTGACTAATTAGGTAAGTTACTATATTGTTATGGACTGTGGAAGGCACGAGGAATGGGAGTCGAGTGAGGACTGCCCTGGGAACTGCATGGCACAAGAGGGGGCCAGTGGGTGGGAGAATTGGAGATTCTAGCCTGCCGGTGAAACCTTAAAGAGTCCATACATCTAGTAGCCCCTTTGTAAAGGCTATTTTGTGATCTCTTGGCCATACACCGACGGTTGTGTACTGGTATAATGGAAGTTCTGTTGTCGCCGATGGGTGACGAAATCACAAACTTGTGGGTAAAGTGGTACAAACTCTACAGAGTGTAAAACTATCATGATAACCGAGCTTACGGTCACAAGCGCCTAGATAACTCACATGATTAGATGGATGGTTTTTGGGATGGTTTGGATGGTTTTTTGTTTGCTTACGGTTTGGTCTTTGGATTTGGTTTTCGGACTATTGAGTCCGGGTAATGAGATTGGTTGCATGACTGTTGAGTTATGGCAATAAGATTTAGTCTCGGTATGAGACGGAATTGCATATGAGATGAAATGTAGTGAATACGAGATGGTATTCATGAGATGGTAGTGAATACGAGATAGTATTCATGAGCTTGAGACAAAGTTGATGTCTGGTTGAGACATGAGAAGTGGTGAATCATGATGGAGGTATGTTGATGTTTAAATACATGTTGGGATTACATTCACTTAAATCTAAGTTACCGTTTTTATTGTGTTTTGAGAAATAAATTTTGCTTTCTGCAATGAGCCTTTTTATACCTACCTTGTTGTAAGGTACATGTCATACTTCCCGCACTTGCTGAGTATGTCATGTACTCACCCTTGCATTGTCATGCATCATCAGCAACAGGAGAGGAGTACTTCGACGAGTGTGTGGAGTACTAGGCGTGAGATCCACCCTCAACCTTGCCTCTGGAGTAGAGATGGAGCCGTTGCTGCTGCTTAGTTGCTTCCGCAATAGTTAGAAGACTTCCGCTGCTAGAATAAAGACTTCCGCTGCTAGATTTAGATAGAGACTTCCGCTGCAAAAACATTGATGTAATAAAGTATTTGAACCCTATTTATTCATGGTATCATATTCTGAATTCAGTTTGTGGATAATATGTGTATGTGTGATGAACATTCTGGGCACACATACACATCAGTCTCGGTTAAGAGAGGTTTCCTCTCAAAACAGGAGTGTCACAGCTTTGCTTTGATTTGCTTGCTCCTGGGTTTGAGGTTTGAAGTTTGCTGTGTACGCACGTGCTAGCCAAGGTGGTAGCTATAGATGAGAGAGATGGTTTGCTCTGCTTCTGCATTGCGAGGCCATTTATATAGAAGCTTTTTGTGGTCATCAGTCAACGGGCTGTACGTCGTATAGGCTACGACGATCGTTGGTCCAATTCTTCGCTTTGAACTGTTGTGTTCTTGGTGCTAGCTCCTACTCTATTCGGAAGGATTCAAACCTAGCTGCATAGAATTTCATGCGAGACTCGTTCAATTTCTTGGCAGTTCGGTTCATCCATGCTGGTGCGCGCGATGTTGGTCCTCCCACGCGGGTTTCAAATTGCGTGACTCTTGTTAGATAGAAGTTGCTCGTGCTTGCTGGACTGCAACCAGCGATCCGTGGCTCCAGATCGAGTCGCCGGAGGGCGAAGAGTCCGAGAACCTGCAGAAGCGTGACCAGATGCAGCATATGTATGGCTACGTGTTTGCGCAATGTGTTCCTAGCTTTGATCTTTGAAATATTTGTTTTTTTAGGTCAAAACAGTTGTTCTGTGGAGGGATCACTACAGCAAACCAATATATTTTCATGTGCCACATAACCACAAAAATATGACAAAAGCCTACAAAAATAATTATTTTCTTGGGCTTGAGGCCCACAAAGATAAATTTAATTTCGTCGACGGCCTAGGAAGATAACACTATTATTGTCCGCCAAAGTAGACCCAGGAAAATACTTATTTTCGTGAGCCAATATGTGGCCCACAAAAATAATGTTAGGGTATTTTTATGGGCCACGATGTGACGCACGAAAATAGGGTTAGGGTATTTTTGTGGGTCTACATTGGCCCACGAAAATAGTTCGGTCCTATTTTCGTGTGCTTTTATAATACCCACAAAAATAATATGGCCCTAATTTCAGAAATTTTTTTATTTTTGCACTGTACAAAAACCATTTATTATTAATAACATCTACAATTTTTTTTGCAGAAATAGCCACCCAGTCGTACACGGGGTGGACGATTTGTCCACGTGGACAACCTGTCGTCCACCCCGTGGACGACAGGGCGGTGTTGCCTACGGCGCGGACGACACCGGCCCACATGGCAGCCGCGTCGGTCCAACGGTCACGAGACCGTTGGATCGACGTGTTCTGTCGTCCACGCGGTGGACGACAGGATCTGTTATATAACCCGACCGACCGGGGCTGCCTCCCCAACACCAACACAAAGTAAAGGAGAGGAGAGGGAGGAGAGGAGAGGAGAGCAAAGGAAGAGAAGAGGAAGAGAAGAAAAGAGAAGAAAAGAAGAAAAGAAAAAATAAAAAAGAAAAGAAAAAAAGAAAAACTAGAAGGTTTAATTTTTTAAATGTAATTAGCAATTTTAAATTGACTTATATTAATTGTGCATTGTAGGTAGTTTAGGTTTTAAGATTAGTTTGAACATAGTTTAGATTTTATTTTAGTGTTTAGTGTTTAATTTAGTTTGTATTTAGTTTTAGTATTTAGTTTAGTTAAAATCTAGGGTTTAGAATAGTTTAAATATAGTTTTATGTTAGTTTTTAATTTGTTTTTAAGATTTAGTTTCGGACCTTTAGTTTTAGTCTAGTTTAGTTTGAATTTTGGATTTTAGGTTATTAAAATTATGTTTAGGTTAGTTTAAATATAGTGTAAGGTTAGTTTTAAGTTTTTTTTAAATAACTTATTTTGAATATAGTTACGGACTTTTATGATTAGGTTTAGTATCGGACCTTTAGGTTTAGTATCAGACCTTTAAGTTTAGTTTAGTTATAATTTTTTATTTTAGGTTAGTGTAACACCTCAAAATTACTATCATGCATTGCATGCATTTTTCATATAGAGAAACATTCAAAAGGAAGAAGAAATAAAGAGAGGAGTATGGAAGCAAATAAAATAGTAAAAGAGAATAAAAATAGAGAATAATGCAAATAGATAAAAAGGAAAAGAAATAAAAATAAAAAAAATAAAATAAAATAGCCAAATTGGGCCACCCAAATGTTTCACCAAAATCCCCCAGTTTCTCCCAATTTTTCCTCTCCCCTAATTTTCCTGATTTTCCCCAAATCCCCCTAGGGAATTTTCACCATTTTTGGGAGGAAATTTTCCCCAAATTTCGGCCGCACCAATTAGGGGGGGAACCCTAATGGGCCCCAACCCATTAAGGGGGTGGGGGGGGGACCCTAGCCGCCCCCTTTTTGTTGATTTTTGTGTGTTTTTATTTCTCAATTAATCTCAGCCATTGGTGGAAAATAAATAATAAACTTCCAGCCCCTAGCTCCCACCTCTTTTAAATTTAAATCTCAGCCATTGGATAATTGGGTTGCTAAAATCCTAGCAACCCTAGCTCTTTTCCACCTTATAAATATAACCCTCCCCCTAGCCGCCACCCCACCCCTCTAATTTTGGCCGCCGCCCTCTCCCTTGCTGCCAAGTCCCTGTTCCCCCTAGTTGGAGTTTGGTCGCCGTCGAGCTCCGTCACGCCTCGTCGTCGCCGGAGAAGAAGCACCCGACGTTCTTCCCTAGCCGCAGCCTCGTAATTCTCCATAGAAAATCTTCCGCTACTGCCATTGCAAGGAAGGAGGTTCTGCCGCCAGGAAGAGAGGAGGAAAAAGTGAGGTAGGTTTCCATTACCCCTCTTACAACATCGTCCGCTGTTTCCACGTACCCTTTTTCTTCACCCCTGCGAGCAGAAAATTGTGCGTGTGGATAGACAATGTTTTGGTTAATTTTTGACGGTGGAATACATCTACACATTATGTCAAGATCATAACCATGTCCACACTTGATCCCAGCAACCTTGTTCATCATAAAACCCAATGGAAGCTTACTAGAACTTGCAAGAACACATGCAAACTGATTTTTACAAACTGCACCATAGAAATTGCATTCATCTACCTCATTGCATCTTGACTAAAGTTCGTGCATGATAATTAATTGCTGCAATCTTTGTATGTGCTTGGTTGTGAGTAGAAGGACATGCTCAAGAGGCCGTCTACGAGGAACTACAGCACCAAGACTTCGAGACGCTTGAGCAACACGAACCACGGGAGCAAGGCAAGTGCCCCTTGACCATACCGATTGTTTGTTTTCGAAACAGTTTTGTTTGCGAAAACTCGTATGCTTGTGTCAACTTAGTGGGACACCCTTTTATAGTAGTTTACTATTTTTGTTAATCATCCTTGTCGCCGGTAAAGTTGAAGAGTCGGGTATGGTCGTTTTTCCTTTTTTCCTCGCTCAATGTACGGGATACGGGAAGCTCAAATAAAACTTGCTTAGATACTGCACTCATGAGAATAAAGATAATGAGAACTTGATGATGATAATAAGCATTGAATCAGGGAAATCTAGGCGAGTTTGGTTCATGGATGTTGCTGAATTAGATGGTGGTTTGCTTGCCGTAGATCTAAGGACTGGTTCATGCGAGCACATGCCAGGAAAATAGTGCCAGCACAAGGCCAAATATGGATGCGGCTTAGCTGACTAATTAGGTGTGTTGCTAGCTTGTTATGGACCATTGTATGGTGCGGGGAATGGGAGTCGATGTGGACTGCCCTGGGAACTGCATGGCATAAGAGGGGCCCATTGGTGGGATAATGGAGATTCAAGCCTGTCGGTGAAACCTTAGTGGGTCCATACATCCTAGTAGCCCCTTTGTAAAGGCTATTTTGTGAGCTCTTGGCCATACACCGATGATTGTGTACTGGTATAATGGAGGTTCTTTCTAACCGCCAACGGGTGACGAAATCACGAACTTGTAGGTAAAGTGGTGCCACCTATACAGAGTGTAAAACTATCATGATAGCCGTGCTTCCAGTCACAAGCACCTGGCCAACTTCCATGATTAGAGGAAAAACTTGGGATGTTTATTCGGGTATGGTTATGGTATAGTCATTGGGATTGGTTTTGGGACTGTTTTGGGTCTTGACAATGAGTTTTGTTTCGGTTATATGAAAATGAGATGGTTATGAATAATTATGAGTATGATATGAACTTTAGAAAGATTATTGGCTGGTTGAGGCTTGATAAATGGTGAAATATGATGAAGGAATGTTGATGAATTACTTGGTTATAATTGGATTAAACTCACCTAGAAATACTTGCTGTTTTTACCAAGTTTGTGAAATAAAATTTGTTTGCAGCAATGAACGTTTTTATTCCCTACCTTGTTGTAAGCTACATGTCATACTTTTCCCATACTTGCTGAGTACGACATGTACTCACCCTTGCATTCCCACATATACATCAGCTACAGGAGAAGTATACTTTGAGAAACATGTGGAGTACTAGGCGTGTGCACTAACGTCAACATGCCTATGGAGTCGGAGTGGAGCCCCATCGTTTTAGTCATTTTCTGCTGTCGTTTAGAGTCTTCCGCTGCAAGAATAAGTTAGATATTCATGAGTAAGACAATGAGTTAATGTAATAAAGTACTTAAACATTATTCGTACGTGGTTATATTCTGAATTTTAGTTTGTGGAATACATGTGTATGCGTTATGAACATCCTGGGCACATATATGCATTCAATTAGCTCAATTTTCGGAACCGGGTGTCACAAATTGGTATCAGAGCCGCGTTGACCATAGAACGCAATCCTAGGTAGAATGGACACTGTAAAACACATAGAAACACCCCTCTAAATTACTATTTTCAAAAATTTCTTGCTGCTGCACTTTAATTGACAATTCAGCCACCGCAAAGTGCTATTTTTAGCCCCTCTTTTTCTCTTCTTTTAGACAGCAACACTTTTGTTTCCTTCCTTCATAGCTTCTGAAGTTTTGGAGTTATTTTCTTCTTCTCTAAAGTTTCTCATGTCTTATTTATAGATGCCGGTGACTAGAAGCACGACACGCATAAGGACTCGTCCACCACCACTTGAGAGTGCACTTAACCCCATTGAGGTGTTCGATGGACCATATTAGGAGGAGGTGAAGATGGAACCCCATGAGGAAGATGAAGTCAGTAGCTCCATGCATGAGAAAGAGGATCCGCGACAGGTTCATTTGGAATTTAGTTTCAGACTTTCATGTTTAGATTTAGTTTCTGACCTTTAGGTTTAGTTTAATTTGAATTTAAGAACTCAGGTTAGTTTGAATTTATGTTTAGTTTGGTTTAAATATAGTTTTATGTTAGTTTGTAGTTTTTTTAACATTATTACATAGAACCACATTATAGATAAGCTTTTATATTTCGTACATTACATATCAGTTTTTAATTTCTGTACTTATATTTCTATAATAGTACATATCAGTTTTTAAAACTATTTATATTATATTTGCGTATTTCCATTTTTGTTATTATTTTTTCGTACTTCATGTATTTACAATCCCATGTTTGTAATTATTAAATTATGTATATACGTATGCTAGGGATTTTCAACAAAGTAGAATTTTATATATTTTATGGAGATGGACAAATTATCTATAATTTAAGTGGAGTAGATCTATCAGGACTCCCTTTTATAAATTGGGAAATGCCTAGTCCAACGGAACGGACATTTATGGGTGTCTATAGATGGTTGCTGAAAGTTCTAAACTGAGTGAGGATGAATATGAGTTCAAGATAAACGGTGTAATCAGCCGTTCAAGGGAGGAACATTTCTGGTAACTAGTGCCGCTAAAGGGAACACCTGTGTGGCGTACTTATGTTGCAAAGGCTTTACAATATGGGTGGTCTCTAATACTTCTGGTTCGGGTTGAAGCCAAGGAAGTAGTACTCTGAGACGCATGATGAAAATGATGACGAGGAAGATAATGATGGTGGTGATGCGGAAGAAGATAATGATAATGAAGTGACACTTACTATTGTTAGTGAGGCAACTAGTCAAGCAGATGAAGGAGAGCATATAAAACATATAGTTCAGCAGATGGTTGTTGAGTATAGGGATTATAGTAATGTTCCTGAATACGATTCATCCAATGAGGAAAATCAACCTCCAGTCCCTGCCAATTGGAGTCATCCAAATTTTGAAAACCTTAGAGTCACTAAAGGGTATCATTTGCCGTTGGATTACCACGGCAATACAATAACAACGGGGTCTCTTTTCAAAAGTAAAGAAGAATTGCAAGATGCTATTAAATACTGGTCCCTTTCAGTGAAGATATCATTTAAGGTTTCTCGATCCATTAAGAAACTTTATGATGTCTGATGCTTATCAACAAGTTGCCCCTTTCGTGTTCGCGGATATGCAGAGAAATGGAGTGGCCTTTGGAAGTGTTCTATTGTGATTGATCATGCGTGCAAGTTGCAACATCTTGAGAAATACAATATTGCATTTACATCACAGTTTGTTGCAAATCACATGTATGCTCGTGTGGTTGATAATATTTCTTTTGAGCCAAAATTTATTGTCAACACAATTGAGCAAAATTTTAAGTATAGAATAAGCTACTGCAAAGCTTGGAAGGCGAAACAGAAGGTCATTGAGGCAAGATTTTGTACTTATGAAGCATCTTATGATAATCTTCCAAAGTTACTTCATACCATTAGAAGTCGGAATGTTGGCACAACTATTGATATCGTGGATGTTCTAAACCCCCTGCTTCCTAGGAGACTTATTCTTCACCGTGCATTCTTTTCTAGGTCAATGCATAAACATATTTCGATATTGTAGGCCCATTCAGTGTATGGATGGTACGTTCTTAACCGAAAAGTACAAAGGTCAAATTCTTACAGCTATTGGAGTTGATGACGATAATCAAATTTTACCCGTGGCCTTTGTGTTTGTGAAGAGTGAAAATGCTGACAGTTGGTACTGGTTTCTGAAACGGGTTTGAGTTGATATAGTGCAGGGCCGAGAAAATGTTCGTGTCATACACGATCGTCACACTTGTTTAAGTTAGGGTTCAGCTGTGCTAGCGGCTATGTATCAAGGTCTTTGTACTGCATGTACAAAGGTAAGTTACTAACAATAAATTGTTTAAATATTTCTTAAATTGGCATGTCGTAATCAAGTGACTTTTAATATTTCTATTGTTTATAGGTCACGGTGGATGGCATACTGGCTGGATGACCGTTGTTGCCGATCCTCTGGGCGTACAAGTGGTTCCCGATAGGTCGGCCTAGGGTGGACGTTACCCCCTACGGTGACGCCTTATACGGGAACACCGATGTGATGCCCTCAATTCTGTGGGAAAACCACGGAACCAAGAACTAATGCATATGTGTGCCCAGGTTGTTCATCACACATACACATACATTCCACAAACTGAATTCAGATTATATATTACCACGAATAACAGAGTTTATTACAACACCTCATGAGTCTTGGACTCATGCTCACAGCGGAAGTCTTATTTCTATGCAGCGGAGGTCTTTATTCTAAAGCGGAAGCAATTTAGCTAATGCGGAAGCAAATCTAAGCAGAAGTGGCTCCATCTCTACTCCCTCCACAGGCAAGGTTGAGAATAGATCACACGCCGTGATGCTCCACTTGATCTTCATAGTAGGCTTCTCCTGCTGTTGATGATGAAGTAGTAATGCAAGTTTGAGTACAATGATGTACTCAGCAAGCACGGGAAAACACATGATATGCAGCTTATAAACAAGGTAGGCATAAAAAGGCTTATTTGCAGAAAAGCAGATTTATAAAACCATGATAAAACATCAACTTAACTTTAGATGTAATCCCAGCATGTATTAAATTACCAACATACCTCCATCACTTCCCGTGTTCCATCCGAACATTAACCAATCCTTTATTCATACTCATGAATACCTCCTCGTATTTGCTACCATCTCACCTCATAAAACAACCTCGTCTCACACCGAGACCAATCTCATGTCATGACCCAACAGTCATGCAACCATCTCATCACCCGGACTCAACAGTTCCAAACCAAACCATAACCAAACCAATAACCATAACCAAGAACCTTCCCAATAACCATCCCAATAACCATCCCAATAACCATCCCAATAATCATTCCCAACTAATCATGGCAGTTTAGCCAGGTGCTCGTGACCGTAAGCTCGGCTATCATGATAGTTTTAGACTCTACAGAGTTTGCACCTCTTTACCTACAAGTTTGTGATTTCGTCACCCGTCGACGACTGCAGAACCTCCATTATACCAGTACACATCCGTAGGTGTATGGTCAAGAGATCACAAAATAGCCTTTACAAAGGGGTTACTAGATGTATGGACTCAAAAAGGTTTCACTGGCAGGCTAGAATCTCCAATTCTCCCACCCACGGGCCCCCTCTTGTGTCATGCAGTTCCCAGGGCAGTCCTCACTCGACTCCCATTCCCCGCGCCTTTCACAGTCTATAACACTCTAGCAACTTACCTAATTACTCAGCTAAGCCGCACCCATACTTGGCCTTGTGGTGGCACTGTTATCCTGGCATGTGCATGCATGAATCGGTCCTTAGATCTATGGCAAGTAAACCACCGTCTCATGCTACCTCATTCACAAACCCAGTCTTGCCTAGATCTCCCTTCGATCCATGTCCATTATTAACATCAGTTTCTCATTATCAATACGAGTGCAGTTAGCTAGACACATCTATCTCGCTTCCCAATCCCATAGACTCAGCGAAGCATAAAGCAAAAACCATACCCGACTTATAAACTTCCCAGGCGACAAGGGTGGTTTAATCAAAACTAGTAAACTTATATAAAAGGGTTTCCCATCATGTTTGACTCAGTACGCACACCTTTTCGCAAAACAAAACAGTTTTAACCAAAATATAGGATCAATATGGTCAAGGAGCAGTTGCCTTGTTCTTGCGGTTCCAGTTGCTCTTGAATCCCAAAACCTGGTTGCTGCAGTTCGTCGTAGACAGCTCCCTAAGCTTGTCCTGCTTACGTTTCCTCTCGGTTTTCGAGGTCCTCCTCAGACCGCTGGCTTTCCTCGGGCGATCTTCCTTGCCGTGCTCTGGCGATGGCTTTCTCGTCGGGTTGTGGCTAGGGCTCTAGGTCGTTGGCTCAGAAATTGGAAAAGAAGTTTGTGGTTTCGGCCAGAGGTTCTGGGTTCTATTTATAATAGGG
Organism: Neostapfia colusana; assembly: GCA_030760725.1. Classification (NCBI taxonomy): domain Eukaryota; kingdom Viridiplantae; phylum Streptophyta; class Magnoliopsida; order Poales; family Poaceae; genus Neostapfia; species Neostapfia colusana. The sequence goes on along the minus strand of JASWHV010000017.1, from coordinate 20,857,439 downwards.
AGGAGAAGAGTCCTAATCTGATTCTATCCCGAATAAGAGTCTTATTCAGATCATTGTTGGATCCTATCATCTTATCTTTAGGTGATTTGGTGCAGTAACGTTGTGTAATTCAGGTCGGTTTTGAATGTGGCCTAGAGGGGGGGTGAATAGGCCTTTAAAGAATTCCTGCACACTTAATAAAGTTGTCAGAAACTTGACTGACCGGACTAGTCCGGTTGTGTGGGCGGACTAGTCCGGTGTGCTGAATTATTTGAGTTGATTAAGTGTGTCTCACAAATTTTATCTTATAGCAGCGGAATAAGAACAACAGTTTTTATAACTTAAATTTATTGTATGGATTCACGTGCAAACTTGTAAGGAACTCAAACGATGACTAGCAAACTAGTGATCTAATGTGTCAAGATGTAAAACAAATGAGAGACAAAAGACACGAATTTTTACCGAGGTTCGATCTCACCAAGAGATCTACGTCCTCGTTGAGGAAGCTCACACAGAGCCGGGTTCTCAACCCTTTCCCTCTTCAAGTCACCACATAGGCCGACTTGACTTCACTATCAAGTGTAATCACCGTTTTTATGGGGCAACCTCACACGTTGAGGGCTCCCACAAGAGTTACAATGAGAAGTTGATCAATTACACTAAAAAAGGATTACAATGCAGAATATGAGTGTAGAGAGATCAAACCCCAAGAGCTCACACCGAAGGAATGACAATCTCCCAATCCCAAATCCAAGTGTTTTATTGATCTTCACCTTTTTGCACCTTAGATGTGTGGGGAGACGTGTTTTTAGGCTCTTGGGACAGGTGGCGGCGCTAGGGTTTCAGTTTTTGACAGTATGAGTCGTGTCTTCTTTGGGAAAAGACGAAGGACCTCTTTTTATAGGCTTTCCCAAAAAGTTACCGTTGTTAACTCTACTACCGGACTAGTCCGGTATATGATCGGACTTGTCCGGCCTACTTCCAGTGGGTCAACCGGACTAGTCCGGTCCACAAACCGGACTTGTCCGGTGCTATGTGAGATGAGGTTTCAGAAACTTTAGCGGACTAGTCCTGTCGCTTGGATGGACTAGTCCGTAGTCCTCTAAAGAGGACAACAGAGACATGACCGGACTAGTCCGGTCTAAAACCGGACTTGTCCGGTTGCATTCCAGTGAGCTGACCGGACTAGTCCGGTTCACAAGGCGGACTAGTCCGGTGCACTATGTTTGCGTCTTCCAGAAAGTGAAACGGACTAGTCCGGTCCATGAAAGGACTAGTCCGGTTTTCAGTGGATTTTAGTTGATTTTTAAACCCCTTACCCTTACGCAAAGTCATGAGCTCTTGGGATGTGTCTCTCTCACACACAACCTATACATTTATATCTACTTAGCTCCTCCAAGTTCCACTAACGTCTTCCTTTTCGGGCACCACTCTATTTTTCACCTTTTTGTGTGTGCCGAGCCAGTTCACTTTGTTTATCCTGCAATTATCTTAATAGTTTCATTAGGATCTCATATGTTCGTCATCAATTAGCCAAAACCCACAAGGGATATCCTAGATGCACTTACAATCTCCCCCTTTTTGGTGATTGATGACAACCATTTGAGATATCACAATTGAGAATAAACGGTTGATTTTCATAAGGTGTGTACATATGAGAATAATAAAGAATTCACAAAAAGCTTCTCACATATGTACACACCTTATGGTGGGGTGCCTCACAGGTGTGAGATAAACAAAATGTGATAAATTAACGACAAACAGTAGTGAACATGTAAGTGGGCATTAGAGCATAGTACATCACACATAACAAAAGAAATAGTGCAGTACAAGATTTTAAAATAGATACATGTCCTTGATCACAAAAGATCTTAATGACTAATACTAGATGGAAAAAGTCCAAGTCTAATCTCAATCTTCCATCTCAATCTCTCCCCCTTTGGCATCAAGACACCAAAAAGGGAAAAATTGAGGGGAATCACTCATCGCCGCCTCCTCCGTCAGTCTCAGTCTGATCTTCATCTTCAGCATCCACGGGAGCAGGATCTTCCTCTGAGTCCTCGGAGGCGGGCGGTGAACCAACAGGCTCAATCTCAAGCTTTGCACAGATAGACTTGATATTTGCATTGACGTACTGTTGATATCTTTTCCTTGCAAGCTTTTCTATGCGTTGCCTGTCTTCGATCTTACGGCAGCAGGCAAAGATAGAGGAGAGCATCTTGAGGATGCCGCTAGATGATTCTTGGGCAGGTGGAGAACCAGGAGAAGCAGCTGCAGACCTAGTGTCATCCTGAGCTTGCTTTGATCTCCTCTCCACTGGTGGAGAGGACGGGGCAGTTGGAGCCGGAGGGAGAGTGTACTCGGTGGGTTTTTGCGGCTTCAACCCCGTATGCTTGACGTCCTTGACAAACTCGAGTCCCTTCACCTTCTCAATCATGTACATGATATACGGTGCGTATCCACAGGACCTATTGGGGGTAATTGAGATGTTCACATTGTCGTTGTAGATATACTCAAAAACATTGAATGGTCTCCTCCCACTAATGACCTTCATGAGAGTCCTCAAGGTTCCTTGTATAGTTCCTGCATCTCCATCCTTCGGAGCTATCGTCTTTCTCAAGACTCTATTTAGGACCACAAAGAAGGGCTTTAGATGTTTGATGGTTGGAGGGACATATGGCATCCTTGTGTCATAGAGAAATTCAAGTTCCTCCTTCTCCAGGGGTTTCAGATTATGAATGACCAGTTCATGATCCAAAGTGTTTTGGAGGTGAAGAATCCTAGCAAATTCATCATAAGTGACACTATACCTTGAACCATGAGTCATCCAAGTAAGATTGTCTCCATCATCCCGAGCAAAGTAGAGAGTGGAGTAAAACTGGGTAATGACTTCATTGTTCCAGTCATACTCAAAGGATAGCAGGTCCGTCAGACCATGCCTCTCTAAGGCCTCCACCATCTCACGAAAGGCGGGATACTTCTTCGACTTCAGGTAGTCAACATTTAGCCATTGACTCTCTACTACGGGATTCTTCATCTTCATGTACACATGCTCGTAGTAGTCTGCATGGAAGTTGCTCCAGAACCTAGGATGAGAACATTGTTTAGGTCGGCCATACACTTCAATCTTCCTATAGTTATCAGCTAGCTCATTCCCTTTTCCAGTGAAATCCTCACTTGAAGGCTGCCTGTTGCGGTGAACGGGATTTTTCAATTTCAGAGGCCCAATGGGGCCACTAGCAAGTCCCTTCCCTTTATTGAGAACTCTTCTTGGCCCCGACGAGCCCTCAGCAGCATCTTTCCTTTGAGGCCTTTTGATAATGACTTTTCTCTTCTTAGGTAGATTGTCGTCGGAGGGTGGAGAGTGAGCATTGACATCATGTCTCTTCTTCATCACTCCCTCCTTAGCTCTCCTCACTCTTTCACGTTGAACTTCTTCGTCAATGTGAAAAGAGTTGTCATCTGATCCTGAAAACATGATGCCTGATAAGGAGTTTAAGGATTAGATGCAAACGGACACATTATCGACTTCAAATGGGAATGTAGGAGTTCAGCTGTCAGAGACCGGACTTGTCCGGTTTCAGATTGCGGACTAGTCCGGTGGACCGGACTTGTCCGCATCTGGACGCCAGACTAGTCCGGCCTAGCATAAGAACCCTAACTTGAGTGTTTCATTTGAAGCAAATCTCCTCTCTAAGGACACAAGGGTAGGAAAGTGGTAGTAATACATCTATTTATGCAATGTTCATCCTTTTGAAATCAAAGGAAACTAGCTAGAGCTGGAAAAATTGAGATTTTGGTTTTGGGAGGATTTACCAAGATTTGAAGATTCGCGTTGAAGGAGTGGAAGTCAGTCCGGATGAGTCCGGAAAGTAGGATCCCCTCGTCGAGAAGAGGCTTTTTCACGGAGAAAACTCTGAGTTTGAGGGCTCAACTCGGAAATCACTTTGAGAGGTAGGGTTTAGGAGAGAGGGTGAGACAAAGTGCTTATGAGTGGAGAGGGAGGCGTTTGGTCCGGCTGACTGCTTCTATATGCGACTGACCGGACTAGTCCGGTCCTGGTAGCGGACTAGTCCGGTACCCCTGAGTTAATCTAATTGTTGTCTGTCCGGACTAGTCCGGTTGGAAATCGGACTAGTCCGTTTCCAACAGTCTTGATATATATATAGATAACTAATAGTGATCCAAGGACAACAATTTTGCAAGTAGTCTTGGTGATTACGACCAGTAGGCAATCAACAATCAAACAATGGTCATAATCCACAAGATTTATTCATTAAGAATAGTTTTCTGAGTACAAAGGAGAGGAGGAGCATTTTTGACAATTCGGAGGAACAATTTAAGTTGCAACCATGTATGCAATGTTTCAAGCCACATTTCGAGAGTCAAGAATGTTTAGCTCATTTCTTAGTTCACAGAACCTTTTCTCATCTAATGGTTTGGTAAAAATATCTGCAAGTTGTTTTTCAGTCCTAACATGTGAAATAGCTATGTCACCTTTTAATGAATGATCTCTAAGAAAGTGATGACGGATGTCTATGTGCTTAGTTCTTGAGTGCTCTACCGGGTTGTGTGCAATCTTTATAGCACTTTCATTATCGCATAGAAGCGGGATATGACTTAGATTGTAGCCGTAGTCCCTAAGAGTTTGTTGCATCCAAAGCAGTTGCGCACAGCAACTACCGGCTGCAACATACTCTGCTTCCGCTGTGGAAAGAGCAATGGAGTTTTGCTTTTTAGATGACCAAGAAACTAGGGACCTACCAAGAAATTGACAAGTCCCTGACGTGCTCTTTCTATCGACTTTGCATCCTGCATAGTCACCGTCGGAGTACCCTATCAAGTTAAACTTGGATCCTTTGGGATACCAAAGGCCCAAGTTGGGTGTGTGCACAAGATACTTTATGATTCTTTTTATAGCAATTAAGTGACACTCTTTGGGTGCGGCTTGAAACCTTGCACACATGCAAACACTAAGCATAATATCTGGCCTAGATGCACATAAGTATAGTAAGGAACCAATCATGGACCGATATACCTTTTGGTCCACATTTGCACCGTCTTCATTGAGGTCTAGATGTCCGTTGATGGCCATGGGTGTCTTGATGGGCTTGGCTTTGTCCATATTGAATTTCTTGAGAATGTCTTGTGTATATTTAGTTTGGCTTATAAATGTACCTTCTCTCAGTTGCTTCACTTGAAATCCCAAGAAGAACTTCAATTCACCCATCATTGACATCTCGAACGCAGTTTATAGACATGGTTGGGATACTTCTGATCTTCGAATCCCGGTGGCTGCTCTACATAGACTTCCTCCTTTATCGGACCATTCAGAAAGGCACTCTTGACGTCCATTTGATACAACTTAAAATTATGGTGAGTAGCATATGCCAATAAAATGCGAATGGACTCAAGTCTAGCTACAGGAGCGAAGGTTTCATCGAAATCCAAACCTTCCACTTGAGAATAACCTTTGGCCACCAACCTTGCTTTATTTCTTGTCACTACTCCATGTTCATCTTGCTTATTCCGAAAGATCCATTTGGTTCCAACGATGTTCGCCCTTGGTCATTCCACCAGCTCCCACACTTCATTTCTTTTGAAGTTGTTCAGCTCCTCTTGCATCGCAATCACCCAGTCTGGATCCCTTAAGGCTTCTTCTACCCTGTATGGCTCCAGAAATGACACAAAAGAATAATGTTCACAAAAATTTGCAATTTGAGATCTAGTAGTTACTCCCTTAGCAATATCTCCAATGATATTGTTGACAGGATGGTCCCTTTGCACACACTGATGTACTCTAGGGTGTGGAATTTGTATAGTTGTTTGTTCTTCATTGTCTTCATGTGTCATGTCTCCCCCTAGATCATTGCTTCCATGATCATCTTGATTTTCTTGATCTTCCTCAACTTGATCTTGTGTAGGAGCTCCCCCTTGATCATTGGTTCCTTGTTGAAATTCATCTTGTGTCTCCTCTCGTGGTAGGATATCACCAAGTGCCATTTTCTTCAGCGCTTCACATGGAGCTTCCACCTTATCTAGCATAGACTTATCGACTTGCTCCACTTGTGAGCCGTTAGTTTCATCGAACACTACGTCACGCGCTACTTCAACAAGGCCGGACACCTTGTTGAAGACACGATAGGCGTAGGCGTTCGATTCATATCCGAGCAAGAATCCTTCATCGGACTTCGAAGCAAACTTCGAGGCCCTTGGTTTCTTGTTCAGAATAAAACATTTGCAACAAAAAACTTTGAAATAGGAAACGTTAGGCTTTTTACCCGTGAGAAGCTCATATGGAGTTTTCTTCAGAAGTCGATGAAGGTACAACCAATTTGTGGCATGACAAGCGGTATTCACCGCTTCTGCCCAAAACCGGTCTGACGTCTTGTATTCATCCAACATTGTTCTCGCCATTTCAATCAATGTTCTGTTCTTCCTTTCGGCCACCCCGTTCTGTTGAGGAGAATAGGGTGCCGAGAATTCATGCTTTATACCTTCTTCATTGAGATATTCTTCAACTTGGGTGTTCTTGAATTCTGTCCCATTGTCACTTCTGATATTCTTTACGGTTGATGAGAATTCATTTTGAGCTCTTTTCAAGAACTTCTTGAGGATTCCTTGAGTTTCTGATTTATAATACAAGAAAAATACCCAGGTAAATCTTGAAAAATCATCAACAATTACTAAACCGTATTTGTTACCACCGATGCTTGTGTACACAATTGGACCAAAGAGATCCATGTGGAGTAGTTCCAGCGGTTTAGCGGTGGTCATCACATTCTTGGCGGGATGTGGTGCTCCAACCTGTTTTCCTGCTTGACAAGCGCTGCACGGCCTGTCTTTTTCAAAAACCACATCCTTAAGACCACAGATGTGACCACCTTTTAGAAGTTTCTGCAGATTTCTCATTCCAACATGGGCTAGCCGTCTATGCCACAGCCATCCCATGTTGGTCTTAGCAACCAAGCAAGCGTTGAGTTCGGCTTTATCTTTGTTGAAGTCAACAAGATAAAGTTTTCCCTTTAACAATCCCTTGAATGCAATCGAGCCATCGCTTCTTCTAAAGACGGTCACACCCTCATTAGTTAATAAACAGTTGTAACCTCTGTCGCATAGTTGAGATATTGATAAAAGATTATAATCTAGAGAGTCTACATGTAAAACATTAGATAGGGTGTGTTGAGAGGATATTTCAATGTTACCACTACCAAGAACCTTTCCTTGGCTGTTATCTCCAAAGTATATACCTTCACTTGGATCCTTGTTGCACTCGTATTTCACAAACATACTTCTCTCTCCGGTCATATGATTTGTGCATCCGCTATCTAGCACCCACTTAGATCCACCGGAGGAGTAAGCCTGCAAAATAGAATTATTTCTGGGTTTTAGGTACCCAAGCTTGCTTGGGTCCTCTCAGGTTAGTCACAAGAGTCTTGGGCACCCACACACAAGTTTTTAAGTTCTTGTGGCGTGGCCCTGTATATTTAGCAATGACTTTTCCATACTTGTTTTTCATGAGAACATAAGAAGCATCAAATGAATGGAACAGTGTTTGTAGCTCAGATTCATGGGATTTTTCTTTAACAAAAATGATTCTATTCTTAGCATGATTAGGAGTAGACATGTGTCTGTTCCTGTCAAAGCCAAGACCATCTTTGACATTGGGAGGTCTAGTGATCATATATGCACTTCGTGCATATTTGATCTTCTCCTTATCAAAGATGCCGTTTTGAGAAGAATGCATGTCATTAGAGGTTGAAGCATTAGAAATTACATTCTTCTTACTAGAGCAAGTGCAGGTTCTTATTGTTGTCAAGCGCATATCTTTGGAGGAAGAGCTCTTGGAGGAAGAGGAGTCACTTTGTTTGAGCGACTCAGCTTGCACCTCAAGGATTTTGTTAACTTTTGATAGGTTAGCAAGTTCTTTCTTGATTGCAATGTGCTAGTCCTCTAACTTTGAGTAAGTTTCCTTACTCAAGGCTAGCTCTAACTCAAGTGACTCATTCTTCTCTCTTTCAAGCTCAAGAAGCTTTTCAGCTTCTTGATATCTCTTCCTTTCACGGATGAGCATATCTTCTTGTTGGTTGACAAGTTCTTCCTTTTCAAAGATTTCGTTCGACAACATTTCCATTTTCTTTAAAACAATTTTACTTAGCCCTCTAAATAATTCTTCATTATCACTAGAGCTATCAAAGTCATCAATGGAGGAATTTAGTATAGGAGGAGTAAGTCTAACCTTTTTCTTGCCTTCCTTAGCCATAAGACAAGTGTGGATGTTCATGTCCCGTCCTCCCATGTTCGGAAAGAGTGTGGCTCTCATAGTTGGTTTCTTGACTGCGATCGTGGCCACCTCTTCTTCTTCATCGGAGGAGGACTCATCGTTTGAGTCCCACTCCTTCCCAATGTGAGCTTGATGGGCTTGTCTTCTTTTTCTGAAATTTTTCTTTTCTTGAGATCATGTTTCCTTCTTCTTTTTGTTTTCCTCATAAGTACAGTCCACCATGAAGTGACCATACTCTCCGCAGTTGTAGCAAGTGCATCGAGCCTTGGATTTTCCTTTATCCTTGCTTTTGCCTTCATGTGAATTGTTGTCGTGTCTTCTCTTCATCATGCGTTTGAACTTTTTGATGAAGAGTACCCTTTCTTCGTCATCAAGATCGGTGCTTTCATCGCTTGTATATCCATCATCTTGATCTTCACGAGTTTCTTTGAGTTTGGGTCTACACGTTGCTTTGAGGGCAACTTCTTTCTTTTTAGAAGAGGTGAGCTCGGCTAAGTCTTTGACGTATTGAGCCTCTTTCTCCATCATTTCATGATTTATGATCTTTCCCAATAACTCATCGGGAGTCATTTTGTGAAACCCGGGGCTTTCTCTAATCATTGAGCAAAGTGTGACGTTTCTTGGCATGAAGGCTCTAATCATTCTTTTGACCACTTCGTGATCTGTCCATTTCCTACTTCCATAAGCATGAATTCTGTTGATGAGTGCTTTCATCCGGTTGTACATGTCTTGAGGTGATTCGCCTTCTTCAATAGAAAATCTTCCCAACTCTCCTTCAAGCATTTCGATTTTGGCTTCACGAACTGACCTATTTCCTTCGTGAGCTGTCTTGAGGGTGTCCCAGATTTCTTTTGCACTTTCTAACCCATCGATCTTGGTGAATTCCTCTCTGCTTAGTGATGATGTGATCACGGCGACGGCTTGTGCGTTTCTGTGAATCTCCTGTTCTTGTTCTGGGGTGAGTTCATCATCCGTGTCCGGAATATCGATGCCTGTGCAAACAATGTGCCACAGACTAGGGTTCAGGGATATCAAATGCATCTTCATGTTGTACTTCCACATGGTGTAGTCACTTCCATCAAACTGTGGAGGCCTTCCCATAGGAATAGAGAGATAATGATTATTTGAATTGAGTCGGTTGTAGTTGTAAGGATACCGGGAGTAGTCGTGATGACCACTCCCCATCGTCTTTTCTTCCTCTTTTCCTTTTTGTGCCAGCAGTTTCTTTCTTAGGAGTGCTTTTAGCTGCCTTACTTCTTCATCGTCATGTGGGCTTTCTTTCAGCACATCGAAGGCTTTGGCTTCTTGCTCCTCATCGTTGTTGCTCGTCTTCGGGATATCGTTGTTCTTCTCAGAGGCCATTGATCTCTCCGAGATGTGAGTCTCGTTGATGGAGAACTTGGCTCTGATACCAATTGAATGTGGCCTAGAGGGGGGTGAATAGGCCTTTAAAGAATTCCTGCACACTTAATAAAGTTGTCAGAAACTTGACTGACCGGACTACTCCGGTTGTGTCGGCGGACTAGTCCGGTGTGCTGAATTATTTGAGTTGATTAAGTGTGTCTCACAAATTTTATCTTATAGCAGCGGAATAAGAATAACAGTTTTTATAACTTAAATTTATTGTATGGATTCACGTGCAAACTTGTAAGGAACTCAAACGATGACTAGCAAACTAGTGATCTAATGTGTCAAGATGTAAAACAAATGAGAGACAAAAGACACGAATTTTTACCGAGGTTCGATCTCACCAAGAGATCTACGTCCTCGTTGAGGAAGCTCACACAGAGCCGGGTTCCCAACCCTTTCCCTCTTCAAGTCACCACACAAGCCGACTTGACTTCACTATCAAGTGTAATCACCGTTTTTATGGGGCAACCTCACACGTTGAGGGCTCCCACAAGAGTTACAATGAGAAGTTGATCAATTACACTCAAAAAGGATTACAATGCAGAATATGAGTGTAGAGAGATCAAACCCCAAGAGCTCACAACGAAGGAACGACGATCTCCCAATCCCAAATCCAAGTATTTTATTGATCTTCACCTTTTTGCACCTTAGATGTGTGGGGAGACGTGTTTTTGGGCTCTTGGGACAGGTGGCGGCGCTAGGGTTTCAGTTTTTGACAGTATGAGTCGTGTCTTCTTTGGGAAAAGACGAAGGACCTCTTTTTATAGGCTTTCCCAAAAAGTTACCGTTGTTAACCCTACTACCGGACTAGTCCGGTATATGATCGGACTTGTCCGGCCTACTTCCAGTGGGTCAACTGGACTAGTCCGGTCCACAAACCGGACTTGTCCGGTGCTATGTGAGATGAGTTTTCAGAAACTTTAGCGGACTAGTCTTGTCGCTTGGATGGACTAGTCCGTAGTCCTCTAAAGAGGACAACAGAGACATGACCAGACTAGTCCGGTCTAAAACCGGACTTGTCCGGTTGCATTCCAGTGAGCTGACCGGACTAGTCCGGTTCACAAGGCGGACTAGTCCGGTGCACTATGTTTCCGTCTTCCAGAAAGTTAAACGGACTAGTCCGGTCAATGAAAGGACTAGTCCGGTTTTCAGTGGATTTTAGTTGATTTTTAAACCCCTTACCCTTACGCAAAGTCATGAGCTCTTGGGATGTGTCTCTCTCACACACAACCTATACATTTATATCTACTTTGCTCCTCCAAGTTCCACTAACGTCTTCCTTTTCGGGCACCACTCTATTTTTCACCTTTTTGTGTGTGCCGAGCCAGTTCACTTTGTTTATCCTGCAATTATCTTAATAGTTTCATTAGGATCTCATATGTTCGTCATCAATTAGCCAAAACCCACAAGGGATATCCTAGATGAACTTACAGGTTTCCTTTACGTACTGATATTCTTACGCGTAACCGCCGCTCCAGAACTCGTTTCCTTCACGGCGATGAGCTCCGGAGGCTCCACGTGTCCTTCCGGGGCCTGGTATCTCCTTCTCCACAGAGACGAGCTCCGGTTGTGCCACGTGTCAATCGACCGAGACCTCCCCCCTCCTTTGGAGGTGAGCTCCGCGCACGCCACGTGTTGGCTCCGGTCCTTCCTCTCCCCTTTCTTCAGGGACGTGCCCCGAGGTCGACACGTGTCCAGCAGCGACAGACCTCCTGGATATAAGCTCCGTTGGTGACACGTGTAAATAGAACAGGACCTCTCGGAGATGGGCTCCGAGATTGACACGTATCCCGTACGACTAGTCTTCTGATTTCCGCGAGGACTAGCTCCGAGGATGACACGTGTCCTTCAGAAATGTCTTTGCTTCTTCCGCAGAGGCTAGCTCCGTGGGCAACACGTGTTCCCACAGGATCAGACCTCTCCCCTTTTGCGGAGACGAGCCCCGAGCCTGCCCTGTAGCCAGCTTGGCGGCTGTCTCTCCCCACTTCGCAGGGATGAGCTCCGATCACGCCACGTGGCCAGCGGCCGCGGTAAGTTGTCTTTGGCGCTTTCTGAGAGCTGGATTTGGCTATCCCTTTGATATTTTTCTCTGTTCCTTCTTTTCTTAAAATGTTTCCTCTTCATAAAACATGAACATATGCTGACACCCGAGATGAGGGTGTCACAAATCTACCCCCCCTTAAATTGAATCTCACCCTCGAGATTCGTTAGTAGAAAATAGATGTGGAAATTCTGCGTTGATATTCTCTTCACGCTCCTATGTGGCTTCAGCTTCGGTGTGATGGCTCCATTGTACCTTGCACCATCGAATTACGTTGTTTCGGGTGACCCTTTCCTTTACGTCCAATATTTGGACAGGGTGTTCCGCATAAGTCAGTTCCTTTTGAAGTTCAAGCTCTCTCATTGATACATGTTCCTCTGGTACTCTCAAGCACTTCTTGAGCTGGGATACATGAAACACGTCATGTACGTCGGAGAGGTGGTTTGGGAGCTCTAGTTGATAGGATACTTCTCCTCGCTTATTCAGAATCTTAAATGGTCCAATGTAGCGAGGTGCTAGCTTGCCTTTGACGTTGAAACGTTGTTGGCCTCGGATCGGCGATACCTTAAGGTATACGAAGTCTCCCACTTCAAAAGTCAACTTCCTTAGCCTATTGTCCGCATAGCCTTTCTGTCGTGACTGAGCAGCCTTTAAGTTCTCCCGTACCGTTTGGACTTGCTCTTCAGCTTCTTGTAGCACTTTGTGTCCAAACACCTGGTTTTCTCCGTTCTCGTTCCAAAACAGTGGCGACATCTTCAAGCTAGCTTGATAGCTCTTGTTATAGGAGAATTCGGCATACGGTAAACTCCTATCCCAACTACGCCCATGTTTCAAGGCGCAAGCTCTCAACATGTCCTCCAAAATTTGGTTCGTACTTTCGGTTTGTCCATCTGTTTGTGGGTGATAGGCGGAGCTAAAATCCAGTCGTGTACCCATGGCTTTCTGCAGCTTCCTCCAGAACCTAGAGGTAAACTAGGAACCTCGATCTGAGACTATCCTCCTCAGAACTCCGTGACGGCACACAATCTGCTCCATGTATAACTTTGTCAATTGCGCAACGTTGTAACTGGTCTTTACAGGAAGAAAATGGGCGGTTTTCGTCAATCGGTCCACGATAGCCCAGATGGAGTCATAACCCGACTGAGTATGTGGCAATCCGACGATGAAATCCATACTGATATCCTCCCACTTCCATTCGGGTATCTTCAAAGGTTGCAACAATCCAGCGGGTTTTTGATGTTCGGCCCTCACCCGTTAGCATGTGTCGCATAGGGCAACGTATTCAGCTATATCCCTCTTCATACCATCCCACCAATAACAAGTTTTCAAGTCCTTGTACATTTTGGTGCTTCCGGGATGTATGGAATAGGGGGAATCATGTGCCTCCTTCAATATCATGTCGCGGAGGTGTCTTATGTTCGGCACACAAATCCTTTTTCCTAGCCAAAGCGTACCCTTTTCATCCTCCTTGAAATCCTTCTCTATTCCTTGTTAGATTCTTTCCTTGATCTCCTTGATCTCCTCGTCTGTTGCTTGGCCCTCTCTTATTTCTTGCTCCAATGAGGAGTGGGTCTCTATTATTTCCATGTTATTCAAGAATCCGAGGTGTAACCGTTCGAACTCCTTACGTAGTTAGGGTGGTAGCTCCCGAACCGTGAGTTGATGACATGCTCCCTTTCTACTCAATGCATCAGCTACTACATTGGCCTACCCGGGGTGATAGTTGATTCCAACATCATAATCCTTGATGAGTTCTAACCATCGACGTTGCCTCAAATTCAAGTCCGTTTGTGTGAATATGTACTTGAGGCTTTTATGATCCGTATAGATCTCACATCGATGACCAAGGGTATAATGTCTCCAAATTTTCAATGCATGCACTACTGCTGCTAACTCCAAGTCATGTGTAGGATAGTTAAGCTCGTGCTTCTTTAATTGCCGTGAGGCATAGGCTACCACTTGTCCTCCCTGCATGAGCACACATCCGAGCCCTTGTCTGGATGCGTCATAATATATGTCAGAGCTCTTGCTTACGTCTGGTAATACCAGAACTGGTGCTGTGGTTAGCCTTTTCTAGAGTTCCTCAAAACTTTCTTGGCAAGCTGGTGTCCATTGAAAGACTTTTCCATTCATTAGCAACTCCGTCATAGGTTTTGCTATCCTAGAGAAGTCTTTAATGAAGCGCCGATAGTATCCTGCCATCCCAAGGAAACTCCGAATATCCCTCACGCTCTTCGGTTGGTCCCACTTCAGAACATCTCTCACCTTTCCAGGATCAACCGATACCCCTTCCTTGGAGATAATGTGGCCTAGGAAAGATATTTCTTTTAGCCAAAATTGACACTTGTTGATCTTGGCATACAATTGATGCTCACGCAACTTCTGCAGGGTCAATCTCGGATGTTCTTCATGCTCCTCCTCACATTTTGAATACACCATAATGTCCTCGATGAAAACCACGACGAACTTGTCCAAGTACTCCATGAAAACCTTGATCATAAGGTACATGAAGTATGCGGGTGCATTCGCCAATCCAAAAGACATAACGGTATATTCATATGAACCATACCGTGTCCGAAAGGCTGTCTTAGGTATATCGGAGGGCTTAATCTTCAGCTGGAAGTATCCCGACCGAAGATCAATCTTGGAGAATACTCGGGCTCCCTTCATTTGGTCGAATAGGTCCTCTATACGGGGCAGAGGGTATTTGTTCTTGATTGTTACCTCGTTGAGAGACCTATAGTCCACGCACATCCTTTGGGTTCCATCCTTCTTGTCTACGAAGAGCACCGGAGCTCCCCATGGTGACGAGCTTGGACGGATAAAACCCTTTTTCAACTGTTCTTGAATTTGCTTCTTGAGTTCAACTAGCTCGTTGACGGGCATCCTATAGGGTCTCTTGGCTATGGGTGCAGTTCCGGGTACCAAATCTATGGCAAACTCGATGTCCCGGTCAGGTGGCATACCTGGAAGCTCTTCCGGGAACACGTCCGAAAATTCTTGAACCACTGGAATGTTGTCCAATGTTGCTCCTTCGATGTGGTTCAAATTTGCCCATTCGGTTGTTTGCTGGGCTGACTCAAACTCGACACGAATTCCGTGCTCGTTTGTCAACTGCACGCTACTCTCAACATATTGGATTACTCCGTTGTGTTTGCTTAGCCAATCCATTCCGAGTATGATGTCAATCCCTTGGGAGTGCAAGACAATAAGGTTAGCAAGGAAGTCTACCCCCCCTTATTTTAAGGCTTACTTTAGGACATACTATATTAGTCCTCATTTCTCCTCCGGGAGAATTAACTAACATAGCACATTCTAAGTGGAATACGGGTAGATGATGTTTGGCAACGTATTTGGATGATATGAAGGAATGCGATGCTCCAGAATCAAATAAGATGGTGGCTGGGTTGGAGTTGGCAAGGAACATACCAATTATGACGTCCTCAGTCTGTTGTGCTTCTTCGGTAGTGACATGGTTCACGTGGCCGCGAGCATAGTTCTGCTGTCCACGGTTCCCTTGATTGTCTCCTCCGTTCGGTCGCGGGTTCTGCTTGGGCACGTTACCTTGCTGTCCAGGGCCTCTCCTCGGGCACTGGTTTGCGAAGTGTCCTACTTCCCCGCATGCAAAGCATGCCCTGTTGCCTACGACAGCAGGTACGTTGGGGCGGGGGTTTTGAACAGGGGCGCCATTGTTAGGTCGGGGCGCAGGAGGCATGGGCACACGAGGTGCCGATGCAACGAATTGTTGCTGTGGTGGCTGACCAGGGCGGTATGCAGGAGTGGTTGATCCATACTGCGGTGCAGGGGGCATGTACCTAGGTCGTACGTTGCTCCCATGGGGCTGGTATGGCATCTTCCTCTTGCACTCTCGCTCGATCTCTCGGATCTTGTTTTCAACCACTATGTCCTTGTCAACCAGCTTATAGAAGCTTTCGTAGTCATTGTTGAGGAGCTGAACCTGGATCTCATTGTTCAACCCTCTCATGAACAGGTACTGCTTCCTTTGATCTGAGTTGACATCTTCGGGGGCATACCGGGACAGTTGTATGAACTTGTTGAGATACTCATTCACACTTTTCTGTCCTTGGCGGAGACCTTCGAACTCCTGCCTTTTGAGCATCATCACACCAGCAGGGATGCAGTGAGAGCGGAAACTTTCCTTGAACCCAGTCCAAGTGATTGTCTCCGGGTTGGCATGGGCGTTGCTCAAGGCATCCCACCAGTCAGCAGCGGCTCCCGTAAGTTGGTGCGATGCGAAGAGAACCTTCTCTCGGTCATTGCACTGAACAATGGCAAGCTTTTTCTCCATGGATTTTAACCAATCATCGGCCCCCATGGGATCACTAGCTTGAGCAAAGGTGGGTGGTCGAGTCCTCATGAACTCTCCCAACCTGTTATGAGTCGGCGGTGCCGGAACGGGGTTTTGGTTGGCCTGCAACTGACCCAAAGTTTGGATCATGGTTTGCATAAGCTGGTTTTTCATAGCCATCAACCTCTCCAGATGGTTTTCACCAGCTCCTGGGTTAGCAGGAACTTCATCATGGTCATCCTCCTGGACGTTCCTTCGGCCGGCGTTTCCTCTCACCATCTGTGAGAGAGATCAAAATAGATTAGGATGTTAGAAGGTTAGGTAGATTCCCACCAACTATATGCATCAAGGTGAGTTGGACTATGTATATATTAGCCCATATGAGGATGTGAGCAAGTGCCGAGACATCACACACCTCTTTCTTCTTACGTGCGGATGTGGACAACGTTTTGAGACGTCCCACAACTTCACACTAAGCACATAATCACAAATAATCATCACAAGGGCCCACACAACTCCTATTCAAGGATGGTTCCCTATGCCAAGGTGGTTTCAAGGCCGATCTAAGCTATTCACCCTAGGACGCTTGTGACTCCTATTTAGGGGTGTAACTTGCTTGTTAACCTGTGGCTCTAATATCAATCTAAGGTTTCTATCTAGGAGTGTAACCTACTGTCAACCCGTGGCTCTGATACCAATCTGTGACGCCCTCAATTCTGTGGGAAAACCACGGAACCAAGAACTAATGCATTTGTGTGCCCAGGATGTTCATCACACATACACATACGTTCCACAAACTGAATTCAGATTATATATTACCACGAATAACAGAGTTTATTACAACACCTCATGAGTCTTGGACTCATGCTCATAGCGGAAGTCTTATTTCTATGCAGCGGAAGTCTTTATTCTAAAGCGGAAGCAATTTAGCTAATGCGGAAGCAAATCTAAGCAGAAGTGGCTCTATCTCTACTCCCTCCACAGGCAAGGTTGAAAATAGATCACACGCCGTGATGCTCCACTTGATCTTCATAGTAGGCTTCTCCTGCTTCTGATGATGAAGTAGTAATGCAAGTTTGAGTACAATGATGTACTCAGCAAGCGCGGGAAAACACATGATATGCAGCTCATAAACAAGGTAGGCATAAAAAGGCTTATTTGCAGAAAAGCAGATTTATAAAACCATGATAAAACAGCAACTTAACTTTAGATGTAATCCCAGCATGTATTAAATTACCAACATACCTCCATCACTTCCCATGTTCCATTCGAACATTAACCAATCCTTTATTCATACTCACGAATACCTCCTCGTCGCTACCATCTCACCTCATAAAACAACCTCGTCTCACACCGAGAGCAATCTCATGTCATGACCCAACAGTCATGCAACCATCTCATCACCCGGACTCAACAGTCCCAAACCAAACCATAACCAAACCAATAACCATAACCAAGAACCTTCCCAATAACCATCCCAATAACAATCCCAATAACCATTCCCATCTAATCATGGCAGTTTAGCCAGGTGCTCGTGACAGTAAGCTCGGCTATCATGATAGTTTTAGACTCTGCAGAGTTTGCACCTCTTTACCCACAAGTTTGTGATTTCGTCACCCATCGACGACTGCAGAACCTCCATTATACCAGTACACATCCGTCGGTGTATGGTCAAGAGATCACAAAATAGCCTTTACAAAGGGGTTACTAGATGTATGGACTCACTAAGGTTTCACCGGCAAGCTAGAATCTTCAATTCTCCCACCCACGGGACCCCTCTTGTGCCATGCAGTTCCCAGGGCAGTCCTCACTCGACTCCCATTCCCCGCGCCTTCCACAGTCCATAACACTCTAGCAACTTACCTAATTACTCAGCTAAGCCGCACCCATACTTGGCCTTGTGGTGGCACTGTTATCCTGGCATGTGCATGCATGAATCGGTCCTTAGATCTATGGCAAGTAAACCACCGTCTCATGCTACCTCATTCACAAACCCAGTCTTGCCTAGATCTCCCTCCGATCCATGTCCATTATTAACATCAGTTTCTCATTATCAATACGAGTGCAGTTAGCTAGACACATCTATCTCGCTTCCCAATCCCATAGACTCAGCGAAGCATAAAGCAAAAACCATACCCGACTTATAAACTTCCCAGGCAACAAGGGTGGTTTAATCAAAACTAGTAAACTCCTATAAAAGGGTTTCCCATCATGTTTGACTCAGTACGCACACCTTTTCGCAAAACAAAACAGTTTTACCCAAACCATGGGATCAATATGGTCAAGGAGCACTTGCCTTGTTCTTGCGGTTCCGGTTGCTCTTGAATCCCAAAACGTGGTTGCTGCAGTTCGTCGTAGACAGCTCCTTAAGCTTGTCCGGCTTACGTTTCCTCTCGGTTTTCGAGGTCCTCCTCAGACCGCTCGCTTTCCTCTGGTGATCTTCCTTGCCGCACTCCGGCGATGGCTTTCTCGGCGGGTTGTGGCTAGGGCTCTAGGTCATTGGCTCAGAAATTGGAAAAGAAGTTTGTGGTTTTGGCCAGAGGTTCTGGTTCTATTTATAATCGGGAAGAGAAGAGTCCTAATCTGATTGTATCCCGAATAAGAGTCTTATTCAGATCGTTGTTGGATCCTATCATCTTATCTTTAGGTGATTTGGTGCGGTAACGTTGTGGAATTCAGGTTGGTTTCCTTTACGTACTGATATTCTTACGCGTAACCGCCGCTCCAGAACTCGTTACTTTCACAGCGATGAGCTCCGGAGGCTCCACGTGTCCTTCCGGGTCCTGGTATCTCCTTCTCCACAGAGACGAGCTCCGGTTGTGCCACGTGTCAATCGACCGAGACCTCCCCCCTCCTTTGGAGGTGAGCTCCGCGCACGCCACGTGTTGGCGCTGGTCCTTCCTCTCTCCTTTCTTCAGGGACATGCCCTGAGGTCGACACATGTCCAACAGCGACAGACCTCCTGGAGATAAGCTCCGTTGGCGACACGTGTCAATAGAACAGGACCTCTCAGAGATGGGCTCCGAGATCGACACGTATCCCGTACGACTGGTCTTCTGATTTCCACGAGGACTAGCTCCGAGGATGACACGTGTCCCTCGGAAATGTCTTTGCTTCTTCCGCAGAGGCTAGCTCCGTGGGCAACACGTGTTCCCACAGGATCGGACCTCTCCCCTTTTGCGGAGACGAGCCCCGAGCCTGCCACGTAGCCAGCTTGGCGGCGGTCTCTCCCCACTTCGCAGGGATGAGCTCCGATCACGCCACGTGGCCATCGGCCACGGTAAGTTGTCTTTGGCGCTTTATGAGAGCTTGATTTGGTATCCCTTTGATATTTTTCTCTGTTCCTTCTTTTCTTAAAATGTTTCCTCTTCATAAAACATGAACATATGCTGACACCCGAGATGAGGGTGTCACAACCGAGGAGGACAGGCCAACGATGGGCACATTGTGGACTCGACGCAGGGTAAGTGAAGTTGTTGTACATATATGTTCATTATTAACATAGATATTTGCTTTGTTACAATTATTTTTGTTTTGCAGTATACATGGACTGACGACACGGTGCACAGGAGTTACCCGGAGTATATGATGTCGTTCGACCGCCTACAGGCGGACAACGACGTCGTATGGTTTGTACAAGGCTGTGGAGCGTCGCGCACTCGCTGGCTTGTGTTCGTTGTGCACGAGAGATGCGGACGTGTGGTGGACACGGAAGGCTATCATGTACGACATCTGCGTGGAGTACTCCCCTCACAGAGTTATGCGACAATTCGGGCGGCAGCAGGTCTTCCCAGTTCCTAGGGGCCTCCCAGTTCTTCCTATTGCACACACGTAAGTAGTTTTCTTTATTTCTATATGTAACATACATAAGTTTTAGTCACTGAGCAACGTTATATTTTGCTCGGAGGCACACACGGAAGGGTTTCTCTATGCCCATTTTCTGGTCTCGCATGGAGTCTTGGGTACAACAGTGGGCAGAGGCACCCCAGCACATAATCGTGGATGCGTTTCCCTTCACCGCGAAGTTATATGTGAAGTACCTAGGATGATACGTCTCTCGTACATATACGCGAGTATCAGACATCCCAGCAAAGTCAGAGGCACACATCGCGTCGACTACCGACACTTACCCTAGACACAAAGATCGTAACACTTTATTTGCGGTAAGTTTGGTATTACTATTTTTAGAGTTACATAAGTTTTCTTATAATACATATTATTTAAATTTTTTTGTTTGCAGTTTGAAATGCTTAGGAGTGCGGAGATCGATGCGAGGGCATTGGCTGAAAGGGCGGAGCTGGGCTTGCACATCCCAGCACATGAGAACGTGACGGCCTGGAAGAAAATGCATAAGTACATCACCGACGCCATGAAGCACATGTCTCTGCCGTGCACGGAGTCTTGTCATCAATACTCCTCCGTACAACAGCCATTCTTCGCACCGGCGACGACTGTTCCACCACCAGTGTCCGTTCAGACACCAGGTACGACATACAAAGACTTTTAACTTTTACTCAACGTCGTACGTTCGTCTACGCGTCCAGATGACATTGTTGGGTCATCCAACTGGTGCAGTGGTACATGTCAGTTTAATTCATATTATTAACATTAATAGTTATTGATAAATCTGACAAATAATAATTTTTGTAGGTTTCAAGGACCCGTCTTACTGTTCCGATGTGATGTAGCTGGACTTGGGAGTCTTCTTCGACTGGGAAGCGTATGTCGCCAATGCTATGGCAGACACTCTTCCTCAGACGCAAGGAGCTCCGAAGCCGACGCAGCCGGTGCAGGACACGACCCCAACAGGAGCTCCTAGGCCTAAGTACCCGCCTGATCCTCTAATGTATGATGCAGACCACGTACGAGCGGAGCGTTGGGCTGCTAGGGGGATGTGGGAAGTGTGCTGGGCGTTGATGTACTATGTCATGTAAATTTTATTTTTGTTTCACTCTATGTATCATAATAAATTTTTATGTCTACTTGTTGCATGATACATTTGTATCCTTCATATTAACTCTTTCAAAACCAAAAGACCAAACAGCAAATAAGAAAAGTGTTCCGGATGACAGATTCAAAATCATCCATGAGTTGGACGAGTCATCCATAACGTGGACGACTTGTCCATATAGTAAACGAGTCGTCCACAAGGTGGACGACAGCCGCCCTATAAAAGTTGCAGTGCCGCAAGAGTCAACATTACGAATGGAGAGTGAGCGAAGAGAGTACTGAAACAATGGCGAGTAGAGGTCGTGGTAGGATAGGAGTGGAAAACATTAGATTGGTGCGTCCGGAATACTTGGTGGGTGGTCTTGAGTGGTATGAACCACCAGTAGACAGGTTCCCGGTTCTAAGAAACACTGATTTTGGTTTGTTCAATCCTCTTCGTCCATATGATGGCACGAAAGAAGAGTGGCCCAAATGCCGCTGTGGCCTTGATTGTATTGTGCAAATTAAGGATGGAAGGGAGGGCAGCGGTCACCGATTCTTTCGTTGTCCTAACGGTGGAGTAAGTTCAAATTTCATATTATTTTTGAGCTGCAATATTGTCATTTTTGACCTTCATTGCTATTTGACTAGTGCTACCTCAATGATGATAACTGCGTATACACACCCTTGGTTGACCTACCGCCAATCAAGACAATTGAAGATCACATTAAATATTTAGAAGATCGAAACCGAGAGATGGTTACTGAACTTGCGTAAATGGAGTCACAACTATTCGAGTACGTAGGTGCTAGGCCCATGTGCGATAATAGGGATTGCGAATGTCCTCACCACAAGCCAAACCCTACCCGTTAAAACTATGTTTGACTAATGTGCAGCAACATGTATGCTCGCAATGTATCCTTCCAATGTATGATCTTATACTTTGAATTTGAAGAAACATGGATGAAAGGAACTACTAGTGTCCTTAAGTTTTCAATGTAGGGCAGTGTTCTATGATGTTCGCACTAGAGTGAAATCAACCGTTATCAGTGGTTTGAAATACAAACTATCCATTTTGCAACAATCACTAGAGGCTTTTAAGTTCAGTGTCGAAAGGACGTAGATGTTCTACTTGACGACTCGTCCACCTACTAGATGGCATAGTCGTACAACTGATGGCATAGTCGTCCACCTACTAGATGACTCGTGCACCTACTGGACGAGTCGTAAACTGATGGACTAGTCATCTGTAAAATCCCCAAAAAGTGGTAGCAAGAAAAATTCAGCTCATGTACACTTATGAAAAATGAGGGGAAATTAAAACATTGAATTATAATGGGGTAAGTTCAAAGTGAGGGTTTAGACTTCCCAAAACTTCCAAACATGGGGATCTAAATGCACAGCTTGGATCTTCATAGTCCAAATATTCAACCTTCCAAATTTCAGTTCATTTAGAGGAATTTTAATATTTGTTTGGGATTAAAAGGAGGAGCCCTCCAATCTGATTTTCAAATTCAGTTTCAAATGCCAATTCCTCCAATTTGCAGATTTGGTTCCACAAATATGTTCTCCACCTTTGAATGAGCAGCCATGCCAAAAATTGGAAACTTTGGAGCTGGTTTGCTATGTTTTTGAGGCAATACAAAGTGGAGAATTCAAACTCCTTTTCAAATTCAAATGATCAAACCCCATTCAAATTCTACACCAGAATTCAAACCATTTGAATTCTGCAAATTCAAACTTAACTTTGGGATGAAGTAAAGCTTTTAATGTTGAGTTGCTGGGGTAAAATATCTGTGGAAAGTAATTGAGAAATTAGAGGTTGTGGGACCCCTTTGTCAGCCACACATGCAACACAACCGACTGTTTTTGCTTCTCTCGGGTGATCACGGCGCGCCACCGAGCTGCTGTCGGTACCTGCGATATGGGGTACCCCCGCGCACAGGGGAAAATGCCTAAGGAACTCGCCCTTCTCCGCAGGGGGAGCTCCGAAGGCGCCACGCGTCCGGCGGGGCCGGACCTCCCTCTCCTCAGAGGAGAGCTCCGGGCCCGCCACGTGGCATACAGAGGCCGGACCTCCCCCTCCACGGGAGAGAGGTCCGAAGGTTCCATATATCCGGCGGGGCCGGACCTCCCTCTCCTCAGAGAGGAGCTCCGGGCCCGCCACGTGGCCGACAGAAGCCGAACCTCCCCCTCCGAGGGGAGAGGTCCGAAGGCTCCACGTGCCCCGCGGGGCCGGACCCTCCTCTCCTCTGAGAAGGGCTCCGAGCCCGCCACGTGGCCAGCAGAACGGCGCTGCCTACCCCCGAGCGATAGGCAGCAGGCGTAAAGACGCCCCATACCTTGCCCATACAAGGTATTCAAGGCCCGCGTCTTCCCAAGACGCGGAGACGCGGAGCACGCCTCTGTCAGGTGCCGTTGCGCCCAGTCGCATCACAGACTGGCGCGCGGTGTCAGAACCTGCCAGCCAATAAACACAGCGACAAGACATCCCATGCCGCCCGCGCGGTCATCAACCACTACGACTAGCATGCGGCATGGGCAGGGCTACAAGACGGAGACTCAGAGGCCTCCGCCAGAGACAACTACCGGTATAACTGCAGATACGGTAGATGATAGACAATCTCCCCGGGACCACCTGTCGGGTCCCGGGCCCCCTTGTAAGCCACCCGAGTCTTGGACTATAAAAGACTCGGGTAGGCGACGATAGAAAGGGTTCGCACCTCCGCAACTCATACGCTAGCCATTTACACCCAAGCTGTAACTCACCCCCAAGCTCAGGACTCCGGCCCTGAGCAGCAAGCAATACAGCGAGCTCCTTAGCTCGCCGTGGACGTAGGGTTTCACGCTCCGGCGGCCTGAACCACGTAAAACTCACAGTGTCAAGCTCTTACTAACTCGTCCATCCCCGCAAGCTCTCCGCAAGGGTCTAGCCCCACCCAAAAAAGAACCTCCGCGGGCTGCCCAGTGCAGGCCCGGAGGAAGTGTCGACCGAACACTTCGACATTTGCCGCGCCAGGTAGGGGGCTTTTCCCCTTGCGCGACGAGTTTCCGCCGACGAAGATGACCAAGCTTCCTTCAGCGGCGAACTCTCCTCCCTCGCCTCTGCGGCAAACCGCGACCAGGGGGGGGTACATGTCAACACACTCGGGACGGAGTGTGTCGGTACAAGCTGGGAGCCAGCAACCGGCTCTGGCAGCACCGACCCCGGCAATGCAGGCTCCAACCAGCATCAGGTCTTCAGTAGCGCTGGGCGTACCCGGTGGTGGTGCGCTAGCTGCAGCAAGAGCGCTACTGTACAATCCGCCCGCTGGGGACGCGCCTCAGGCAGCGACCCAGCAGTGAATTCGCGAGGTAGACCGTCTCGTCGTCGCCGCCGCAAACCCTCGACTTCGGTGGGGACGACGCTCTGGCCAACCGGCCTTGTCGCTGATGCGCGCACCAATGGTTGACGAGCAGACGGCAGATTCCAGCTCAAACAGGCTCCAGTCGATGGATCTGAGGACAGAGCTGGAGCGGTGTCGCCTGGGTCAAGATGCCCGGGTGTACCTCGAGCAATGCCGAGAAAGGCGTCGCAACCAAGAGGCTGACGACAGCATGACGTCGGCCTCGACCCAGCCTGAAGAGCAGACCTTCGCCACGCAATCTCTGCCCCAGGCCTACGCCGTGCAGAATATGCCACAGTCATATGTTCTGCAGATGGCGCCCCCGGCCTATGGCGCAGCCTTGCCCATACCGGTGTACGCTGTGCCCGGTGCGAACCGAGCGTTCGCGGCACCAGAACCTGCGGCGACAGAAGCAGGGTGTGCGGCCCTAGCGCCCCACCTTCGCTTCGCGAAGTGGCCGCACAAGTTTCGGCCGCACCTGTCCGAGAAGTACGACGGCAGCGTCAACCCGGCGGAGTTCCTCCAGATCTACTCCACCGCCGTACTGGCCGCAGGAGGGAATGAAACCGTCATGGCCAATTACTTCCCTGTCGCCTTGACCGGTCCAGCCCGGTCTTGGCTCATGAACCTCCCCCAGGGTCCCATAACTTCCTGGGGAGAGCTCTGCCGGCAGTTCATCGCCAACTTCGGCAGTTCCTACACCCGGCCTGGCACGGAGCTCGACCTCCACGCCATCCAGCAAGAACCTGGGGAGTCCTTGCGCTCCTTCATCCAGCGGTTCTCCCAGGTGCGGAACACCATCCCACACATTCAAAATGCTTCTGTGGTGGTGGCGTTCCGGCAAGGCGTCCGGGACAAGAAGATGCTCGAGAAGCTCGCGACCAGAGAGGTCCGCGATGTCTCCGAGCTCTTCAGCCTGGAAGATAAGTGCGCCAGGGCAGCCGAAGGGCGAAACTGGCACTCACTGCCGCCCTCCACGTCAGGAGGACAGCCCGGATCTGGTCCTACTCCCTATGGAGGCAGCAGGAAGGCCAAGAACCGAGTCAGAGGCAAGATAGAATCACCGACCGCAGCAACAGTCATCACTGCAGCGACGCTCAGTGGGGCACGGGGGCCACGCCCTGACAAGAGACAGCGAAGATCACCAATCCCAGAAGGTGATCAAGGCAATATATGCCCCGTGCATGGCAGCTGTCGCCACACCACTGCCGAGTGCCGGGAGATCCGAAAGCTCGCAGAGCACTTCCGCAAAGGGAAGCAGCAGCGGGCTGATGCCCCACCTTTCCGTCCAAAGGAGGGCAAACAGAGGGTCGATGTCCCAGACAGCATCGACCACCCAGAGGAGGTCCAGGAGCCTCAGCGCGCCGTGAAGGCGGCACGCAGTCATGAGGACTCCAGCTCCAGCGACGATGAGCGTCGAAAGAAGCTCTACGTCATATACGGCGGGTCCGCCGACCCCTCGTCCCGAAACACAGTCAAGACTCTGCTCCGAGCGGTAGCGTCGGTGGCGCCACTCTCAAGTGCCGCACCGCACCTTAAGTGGATGGGGACCCCCATCAGCTTTGATGCCACCGACTGCCCCAGGAACATGGCTGGGGCCGGCCAACTACCGCTCTTGGTAGCTCCGACCATCGCCAACGTGAGAATGTACCACATTTTGGTAGATGGTGGAGCTGGGCTGAACCTCATCAGCCGTGCAGCGTTCCAGAAGCTGCAGATCCCGATGGCCAAGCTCACCCCGTCGAGCCCGTTCTCAGGGGTAGGGCCGGGACAGGTCATTCCCTACGGCAACATTAGCCTCCCGGTGACCTTCGGAGCTCCCGACAGCTATCGGACAGAGTACATTCTGTTCGACGTAGCGGAGATAGACCTCCCCTTCAACGCCATAATCGGCAGGCCCGCCCTGTATCGATTCATGGCAGTAGCCCACTACGGCTACCTCGTCCTGAAGATGCCAACACCTACAGGCGTCCTCAGGATTCGTGGAGACCGCACTGCTGCAGTGTCGGCCTTAGAGAAACTCCAAGCGCTCGCAACAGCTGGGGCATCAGCCCCCGGCAGTGCAGAGCCGGACCAGCTTCGCCCGAGCGCACGCCACCGTGCCTCTGCCACGGCACCCCGGGTGCAACCTCTCGACGAGGGCGGCGTCCCCTTAAAGGTCGTCCAAGTCGGCGCCGAAGCCACCCAGACCACCCGGGTAGCCGGGGGCCTGGATAGCAAATAGGAAGGCGAGCTCGTCACCTTCCTCCGGCACAACGTTGACATGTTTGCATGGCAGCCGTCACAGATGCCGGGGATACCCAGGGAGGTGATCGAGCACCACTTAAAGGTCTTCCCCGACGCCCGGCCGGTTCAACAGAAGCCCCGCAAGCAGTCCATCGAGCGGCAAAACTTCATTCGTGAAGAAGTCAAGAAGCTGCTGGACGCTGGCTTCATACGGGAGGTCCACCACCCCCGGTGGTTGGCAAACCCCGTCGTTGTCCCGAAGGCCAGCGGGAAGCTCCGGATGTGTATCGACTACACCAGTCTCAATAAGGCATGTCCTAAAGATCCATTCCCTCTCCCTAGAATAGATCAAATAGTAGACTCAACATCAGGCTGTGACATGCTGTGCTTCCTAGACGCCTACTCGGGTTTCCATCAGATCCCCATGTCTAGGGAGGATGAGGAGCACACCTCCTTCACAGATGGCCTTTATTGTTATGTGTCTATGCCTTACGGCCTAAAGAATGCACTCCCCACCTTTGTGCGAGCAATGCACAAAACCTTTGGGGAGTTAATAATAGACCTAGTTGAGGTGTACGTCGATGACATAGTTGTCAAGGTCAGGCAGGGTTCATCTTTGTTAGATAACCTAGCCTTAGTTTTTGACAAGTTGCGCTCTACGCGCACCAAGCTGAACCAAGACAAATGTGTGTTCGGTGTGTCCTCTGGGAAGCTCTTAGGATTCCTGGTCTCGCATCGAGGGATTGAGGCCAACCCAGAGAAGATCAAGGCCATCGACTTGATGCGGCCCCCTGCCCGCGTCAAGGATGTCCAGAAACTCACGGGATGCCTAGCCGCGCTGAGTCGGTTTATACCGAGGCTAGCAGAGCGGGCACTCCATTTCTTTAAGCTCCTGCGCAAGTCAGGCCCATTTGCCTGGACTGACGAAGCAGAAGAGGCTTTCCAGGAGTTGAAGCGACTCCTGACGACCCTACCTATCATGGTAGCCCCTGAGCCCGGAGAGCACCTGCTGCTCTACATCGCGGCGACAACTGAAGTGGTGAGTATGGTCCTCGTCGCAGAGCGGCCGGACCCCTCATCTTCACAACCTGCTCCGGTAGCAGAAGACAGACGCCAGAAGGCTCCGCAGGACCAAAGCGGTCTCCCGGACCTCCAAGGCAACCTCCCGGAGGTCCAGGTCGGCCTCCCGGAGGTCCAGGGCGGTCTCCCGGACCCCCAAGATAAACCCCCGGGGGTCCTGCGGGACCCCCCGGGGGCCAAATGGGACCTCCCGGAGGTCCCTCAAGACCTCCCGGAGCTCCCGGATAACCAAGATAGCTTAAGGGCCTCCAGGTCCCAGCTCTCGGAGGGCCCCGTGGGTCCACTCCCCTCCAGCGGGCCAGGGCCAATGGACGAAGACCTCCCAGGCCTAAGAGAGAGGGTTCGAACCATCCAGAGGTCTGTCTACTACATCAGCGAAGTACTTCATGATGCCAAGACAAGGTACCTAGAAGTCCACAAGCTACTGTATGCGGTGCTCGTGGCCTCCAGGAAGTTCCGCCATTACTTCCAGGCCCACCGGGTCTCGGTAGTCACCTCGTATCCGCTGAAGGCAATTCTTCACAGCCCCCACGCGACTGGCAACGTTGCTAAATGGGCGGCGGAGCTGGCGGAGTTTGAGCTGGACTTCCTTCCATGCCATGCAGTCAAAAGCCAAGCACTGGCTGACTTTGTGGCAGAGTGGACACCAACGAAGACTGACCCAGGGGGCCATGAAGATGGTGAACCAGAGCACCAAGCTCCGGTCTTCATCGAGCCCCACTCGACACTTTTCTTCGACGGCTCCTCACGAAAGCAGGGGGCCGGTGCCGGCGTACTGCGCCTCATGCCATCGGGGGAACAGTTTGGGTACATGGTGCGTCTCAATTTCAAGGCAACCAACAACATGGCAGAGTATGAAGCGCTCATCTTTGGCCTGCAGACAGCCCTGTCTTTAGGCGCTCGCCAGTTGTTGGCACAGGGCGACTCCCAGCTGGTCATCAAACAAGTCAAGGGCGAATGATCCTGCAATGACCCACAGCTAGCTGCGTATCTGCTCCACGTGCAGATGTTGGAGAAAGAATTCCTCACCTTGGACCTGCGCCATGTACCGCGCGCTGGCAATGCCTCAGCTGACAACCTTTCAACGAAGGCTTCCACCGGAGCCCCCGCGCCCGAGGGAGTCTTCGAGAGGACGTTGCTGCGGCCCACAGCCCGGCCCGCCGAGCCGGGCGAAGGGGGCTTGACCAGCACCTCGAAGCTGGCGGTCCCGGTGGCCCTACAGCCATGGATGCCGCCAAGGATCGTAAGCGTCACTGGGGACTCCGTGCAACCCAGCGCTCAAGATCCAGAAGCTCAAGTCAGACCCGATGCATGGATCACGGAGATCCGGGACTACTTGAAGGACAACATCCTCCCTGATTAACAT
The DNA here is from genome assembly GCA_030760725.1 of Neostapfia colusana. Lineage (NCBI taxonomy): Eukaryota > Viridiplantae > Streptophyta > Magnoliopsida > Poales > Poaceae > Neostapfia > Neostapfia colusana. The sequence continues at coordinate 20,828,429 of JASWHV010000017.1, read as the reverse complement.
GCAACCGCTGAACGGATTGTGCGTATGGCTAAGAGATACGCGCTGGTAGAGGGGGATCTCTACCGGCGTGGCACCAACCACATCCTATTGTGGTGCATAACCCATGGGGAAGGCTGCGACTTGCTCGCTGAGATCCATGGAGGCGAATGTGGAAGTCACTCTTCCTCACGCACGCTTGTCGGTAAAGCCTTCCGGCATGGCTTCTACTGGCCGACAGCACTCCAGGATGCCGTCAAGCTGGTCGAGAGCTGCAAGGCGTGCCAGTTCCACGCCAAGCAGATCCATACACCGGCTCAGGCGGTACAGATGATCCCGCCCTCGTGGCCATTTGCCGTATGGGGGCTGGACATCTTGGGACCGTTTCCCAGAACCATCGGGGGATTCCGGTACCTCTATGTCGCCATCGACAAGTTCACCAAGTGGCCGGAAGCCACGCCAGTTGTCACCATCAACAAGCAATCCGCAGTAAAGTTCATCAAGTCTATTGTCTGCCGGTTCGGGGTCCCGAACAGAATCATCACCGACAACGGGACCCAGTTCACCAACGCAGCCTTCCAAGACTACTGCGAAGACCTCGGCATTCAGGTGTGCTACGCCTCTGTCGCCCATCCAAAGAGCAATGGGCAAGTCGAGAGGGCCAACGCGGAGATTCGCCGGGGCCTTAAGACTCGCACCTACGCCAGTCTGAAGAAACATGGTGTCAATTGGGTAGATGAGCTTCCGAGCACACTATGGGCTAACCGGACATCCCAGAGCCGGGCCACCGGAGAGACACCCTTCTTCATGGTGTATGGGGCCGAAGCCGTACTTCCCCCAGAAATCACCATGAAGTCTCACCGTGTCCGTGCTTACGACGAAGCCGCGCAGGACAACCTCCGGCGTGGAGAAATCGACCTCGTCGACGAGGTCCGATTGCATGCAGCACTCCGTAACGCACGGTACAGACAAGCGCTTCGTCGCTACCACCAGAGATCTGTGCGTGCCCGGGAGCTGCAGGAAGGTGACCTGGTGCTGTGGCGCATACTTTCTCACGAAGGGACCCACAAACTCTCCCCTAGTTGGGAAGGCCCTTTCCATGTTGCGAGAGTATGCCGCCCCGGGTGTGTGCGCCTGTCCACCAAGGATGGGGACCTGCTCCCAAACCCTTGGAACATAGAATACCTCCGTAAGTTCTACCCCTAGAGCAAAGATAGGGCAGTCGTTTCTTTTCGTAATAAACTCCATAGAGTCCAGGAACAGTGCTCGGAGCAACTAAGCCCCAGGGGACGGTACAGGACTATGTTCAGCTTTGCCTGGTTCCGACTCCAAGCGCGTAGAGTCTTGCTTCCCTTCTTAATGGGGCGGGTTGTGGCCTCCATGTATAGCCTGCCTTCCTCCTATGGAAAGTTATACGAAAAGAAACCTGTTCTACTTTGCTCTTTCCTCGTACTCATTTAAATTGTGTACTAAGTTTTTTTATGACTACCCTTGCGGCGCATGGCTGCCATGTGCTCAGCTCCCTCTTCTCATTCTCACTACTAGTCAGCATTTGCTGCCCTACAAGAGGCGGTTGCACCGGAGGTACCTGCCGATAGTCGAAGGGGCCCCAAGCCCCCGGCACTTAGCGCACTACAGACCTCAGGAACCGTGCGTATGGTTAGGAACCGTAAGTCAAATAAGACTATGAGATAAGGGAGAGGGAGCCCCCAAGGAGAATTACGTTTTCCCTACTTGTGTGCAGGACCTCTCGGCCTCAAATCCCTAAAGGAATGTGGTAGGAGGGCCTGACCAATGGGACGCCCCTGCCAGGGAGCCACTACGGGATTACACAAGACCGGAACTTCAAGGCAAGACCGAAGGATCCACGGGTCCAGCGGGACCGGACCCCCCCCCCTCTCTGAGGGGAGGGGTCCGAAGGCCCCACGTGTACCACAGGTCCGGACCTCCATCTCCTCAGAGGAGAGCTCCGGGCCCGACACGTGGCCGGCTGATCCGGGCCTCCCTATCCTCATGAGGCGGGCCCTAAGGACCTCCAGGGCCCTTAATATAATAAGGACCCGGGGAAGGTGCCGGAGCAGAACGTCGAGATTGGTGAAGGCCTCTGAGCACCTTGCGGAGCTAAGGGCTCGGCCAGGCAAAACCAAGAAAAAGATGGAAAACATCGCAGGCACGAAGGGTCATAAGAGTTCATATATTCGTGGCTCCATGAGCTGGGCCACAAACTCGATGAAAAAGAAAGAAACAAGCCCCAAGGTTCCCCTAACACAATTAGGGTCCAGAAGTTGCAAGAACGGCCGCGTCACCAGGCTTCAGCCCTGGCGGCGTCTTCCCGCTCCATGAGCCGAGCGCAGGAATCGCCTCCCTCATCACCAGCGCAAAAGCCGATGTCATCAGGGGTGCTCTTGAGGCCCCCTCCACAGTTTCAGCGGTCTTCTTGGAGACTCAGCCGCTTGGAATTCTCCTTGGTGCATCGGCATTTTCCTTCTCCTGAAGTTCCCTCATCACCGGCGCAAAAGCCGGTGTCATCAAGGGTGCTCCTGAGGCCCCCTCCGCTGCTTCAGCGGTCTTCTCGGAGACTCTGCCGCCTGGAATTCTCCTTGGTGCTTCGGCGGTTTCTTTGAAGACTCCACCATCTGAGAAGGGACGCAACGTCAGGGAGCTTTCTGCCTGCCATCACCGAGGAAGGGCCCCGTCGGGAGGACAAACCTGAGACCCCTTGGAGGCGCCACCTCCAGAGGCAAGGCAGGCAGGTTCCCTGGGTCCAGACATGGTGCAGACGCCGTCGCCGGAGGAAATCGAGAGCGATTCCCCTCCCAAAAAGCGGGTTAGAAGCCATGGAAGAAGACAAGACCGCATAGACTCGAGGGAGGTGCAAGGGCTGGAAGCCTTATAAGGGGAGCGCACCCACGTGGCGGATTCTTTTCACACCTCCCAGGTACGAGTCAAAGTGATTCGGAACTCTTCGAATACGCCGCCGCATTGGCAACCGCTTCGGCTCCTAGGCCAAGCGCCGATGACAGGTGGACCCAAGCCGCCCGACTGAAGCGGTGGGTCAAGGGGTCAGTCTCCTAAGAAGACAAGCCAGCAAGGCACTTCGGCGATTCCCGAAGAAAGTGCCGCAACGTGCAGAAGTGGGAGTCTTGGGAACCGCCGCAGTAAAAGCAACCATCAAGTGGGCGCACGCTCCCACGATCCCGTGGCCGTTCGTGCTCCGGCAGCGGTCAATGCGGGACTTAGAGAAGGTGCGCGGGTCAGAAGAGACGGAGGTCCCACCTCGGGCTCGCTATCTCCCCCGAGATGGGCCCGGGGGCCACTGTCGGTACCTGCGATATGGGGTACCCCCGCGCACAGGGGAAAATGCCTAAGGAACTCGCCCTTCTCCGCAAGGTTAGCTCCGAAGGCGCCACGCGTCTGGCGGGGCCGGACCTCCCTCTGCTCAGAGGAGAGCTCCGGGCCCGCCACGTGGCATACAGAGGCCGGACCTCCCCCTCCGCGGGAGAGAGGTCCGAAGGTGCCACATATCCGGCAGGGACGGACCTCCCTCTCCTCATAGAGGAGCTCCGGGCCCGCCACATGGCCGACAGAAGTCGAACCTCCCCCTCTGAGGGGAGAGGTCCGAAGGCTCCACGTGCCCCGCGGGGCTGGACCCTCCTCTCCTCTGAGAAAGGCTCCGAGCCCGCCACGTGGCCAGCAGAACGGCGCTGCCTACCCCCGAGCGATAGGCAGCGGGCGTAAAGACGCCCCATACCTTGCCCGTACAAGGTATTCAAGGCCCGCGTCTTCCCAAGACGTGGAGACGCGGAGCACGCCTCTGTCAGGTGCCGTTGCGCCCAGTCGCATCATAGACTGACGCGCGGTGTCAGAACCTGCCAGCCAATAAACACATCGACAAGACATCCCATGCCGCCCGCGCCGTCATCAACCACTACGACTAGCATGCGGCATGGGCAGGGCTGCAAGACGGAGACTCAGAAGCCTCCGCCAGAGACAACTACCGGTATAACTGCAGATACGGTAGATGATAGACAATCTCCTCGGGACCACCTGTCGGGTCCCGGGCCCCCTTGTAAGCCACCCGAGTTTTGGACTATAAAAGACTCGGGTAGGCGACGATAGAAAGGGTTCGCACCTCCGCAACTCATACGCTAGCCATTCACACCCAAGCTGTAACTCACCCCCAAGCTCAGGACTCCGGCCCTGAGCAGCAAGCAATACAGCGAGCTCCTTAGCTCGCCTTGGACGTAGGGTTTCACGCTCCGGCGGCCTGAACCACGTAAAACTCACAGTGTCAAGCTCTTACTAACTCGTCCATCCGCGAAAGCTCTCCGCAAGGGTCTAGCCCCACCGAAAAATGAACCTCCGCGGGCTGCCCAGTGCAGGCCCGGGGGAAGTGTCGACCGAACACTTCGACAGCTGCACTGCTTGCCGCCGAGCTGCTTGCCTTGCTTGCTCCCGAAGTCAGCTCGTGGATGATCAAGGCAGCAGCACAAGTGCATTTTTATCTTCTCTGCCATCAACCGGAGCCTCCTCAGCCCCAGCTCTCGAGCGCCCAGCGAAGGAAACACACGAGCTCCCTCTGTGCTCGTGCTTCAGCAGCCTCCAGCCCCTCCCAGCAGTGGTTGATCGCCCCAGGATGTCACACCCGGTTTTTCCGAAGAACAACCAAGTGAATATCACATGTATGCCAGGATCATTTTCTCATACATGTGATGACAAATAGTGAAGCATCATTTATTACAAGCCAGGTGTCGAATATAAATAAGTCTTACATCGCAAATGTCTCAATGGACACTAATGCTTCATCACAAGTAAATAAACTAGCAGCGGAATATTATTCATTAGGGCTCCATCACAGGCGTTGCCCAGGGGTCTTCATGAACCTAAAAACCTTCCTCGGGTCCAAAATCTTGGTCATTATACACCACCTCATTATCTTGACCTGAGCAGCAATATAAACCAACAAATATGCAAGGTTGAGTACCAATGGTACTCAGCAAGTGTGGGAAAATTATATCATGCATGGCTAGAACAAGGAGAGGTTGAACTCATGGTTAAAGCACTACGCAATTAATACCTATCACCTTAGCTTATTAAGCACCTACATTACTACACAGGTGAAATGGTCCCAATCTCCCATCCCATCATCATAACCAAATAACCATAACATCATTTCCAATGTTAAGCTCCCCGCTTAACATCCACAACTTCCAAAAACCTTCACTCCTCTAATCATGAATAAGTCCAGGCCGCTCTTAACCGTGAGCACGGCTGTCAAGACAGTTTTGACTCTGCAGAGTTTGTACCACTGTACCCACAAGTAGTGATTTCATCCCCCGTTGCCGGGTGGACTAAAAGAACCTCCATTATGCCAGTGGCTACGATCCACATTCACACTTCCTAGGTGTGCGGCCAAGAGATCACTACGAAGCCTTTACAAAGGGATTCCTGACGAGTGTGGGCCCACTGAGGTTTCACCCCTAACAGCATACAAGAGGCTCCAACCCCGCTGCAGTGGCCCCCTCTTGAGCCTTGCGGTTCATATGGTAGTCCAGCTGACACCTATTCCCCGCACCATCCAACACACCCATACTACGCTGGGGATACACCTAATTAATTGGCAAAGCTGCCCCATCTCAGCATGTGGTTGGCACTGTAAAGCCGGGTTACATGCTCCATGAACCGGTCCTTAGGATCCAGGCAAGTACTAAACACAAACCCAAGTCTCGTGCACCCAGCACACAACCAAAACATCCAACTTGCCTTGATCCCTACCTCTACATAACTCACAATATCTCATTCAAGATTATGGTAAAATAAACTGATGATCTCATGTCCCAAATATCCCATTCTAAGCATGGCTAAGCATATGCATGTAATAAATGACATGACAAAATGAATCCCAACCCAAGCTACAAGGAAACAAGGTAATGCAATTCTAGGGCAACTTTCCTAGCATGGGTTTCATATTTCATTTGACAATGCAAATAATTCTATTTACACATCCTAGAAAAGGATCAAAGTGGTCAAGGACACTTGCCTCCTTCTTGCTGCTCTTGAAATTGGTATTCCTGGTCTTGGAAATGAATAACTTGTTCTTGAACAGGTTCTACTTCATACAATCACACATAGCAAAAGAAAAACAACAATCCATAAGTCATAATTCACACTTACACTTCATACAACCCACACATTCACATTTATGAAATTCATCCACCATTATATGTGTTGTGGTTACCTTATGTGTGTTAAGTTGTGGCTTGCATGCACTTCTAACCATGTATATATGATTCCTACTTTTGTGTCCACATTTATACTTGCATACAATGTGCCTTCACAATTTCTATCAACCCTAAACTGAATTCTTTGTATTTTAGAAACTCCATTTATCATTTACTAGTTGCTATATTTTCAGATTTATATTCCTATGCATAATTGTGTATTTTATTATTAAATTAGTAATACACATCACCTAAACAGATTAGGTTCTGGTCCTAAATAATTTAAAATCATATTTTGACCATGGCTTATGATGTATACTATTTCATAATTATTTTCCCTATTTTTCTATAACTATTCTTTACTTAAAAATGTGTCCCTATACTAATAAATGTGAATAATAGATAAAACAGATTTATTTCAGCCCAAAAATATATTTTTATCTCACTCCAAAATTTTCTAAGCACTGAGAAAGTTTTTAATTAATTTTGACAATTATGTTTGTCCCCCTTTTTAATTTTTAAACACTAGTTACATATTCAATTTCCCAAATTAAATACTAAACAGGGCTAAAAAGTAAACTCACCCCATTACAGGGTCTATAATATTATTTTCATAATTTCCAGGGGTCTAGCTACACTTATCAGAGGTGTTTTTCCTAATTTTTATTAAGTCCAGGGGCTAAAACTGATTTTTAAATGAATTTACATGATTTTCTGGAGTTCCAGGGGCTAGATCTGAAGTTTCCGGGGCTAGCTCTCAATTCCAGAGAACCCCAGGGGGTAGCACGTAAGAATTCTAGTCTTTATAATGCGGGGCTGACGTGGACCGTCCGATTTTAAACCGACGGCTGATATTATAACATCGAACCGGTACGCGGGGTTTTAAAGTCTACCGTGCGATTTAAAATAAACGGCGCACAAGCGGCCACGTCGCTTCGATCGAGCGCGGGCGGCGCTGCCGTCGGCACACGGCGGCGGGAAGCGGCGATCTCGCCGGAAAGTTTCGGATCCTCGAGAATTCTGCCTAGAACTGTGATCTTATGGCCTAGATCGGTAGAGGGGAGGTCAGGGATCTCACCTCGGGGGTTTTCTCGAGCTCGGGGGTCCTGGAAAGTGATCGGCGGCGAGGTCCGAGGCAAAACCACGGCGAAGCTCGTCGGCGCTGGGTTTACACCGTAAGTCTTCGGGTTTTCTGCACCTGCAAAGTTCCCCGGAGGCGGTGGATCAAGACCAGCGAGTTAGATCGGCCAGAATTCACCGGCGAAGTCTCGGTGCTCACCGGAGTGAAAATCGGCGATCGCGTGGGAAAAACTGATCGGATCGGGAGTTTTTATAGCCGGGGGAGGGCGGTGGGTCTGTTGTGATCGAGTTGGAGTCCTCTGGGACCGGAATTCGGCTGCGACGGGACGGGTTTCCCGATCGGTTGCGATCGCGCGCGCGGGAGAGAGTCCGGGGTCGCGGGGTTAGGGATGACATGTGGGTCCCACCCGTCGGTGAGAGGCAGCGCGGCGCGCGCGGGGCGGGCTGGCGCGGGAGTTGCTGGGCCGGCTGGCGGTTTCGGCCCACTGGCCAGTTTTTTCCCGTTTTCCTTTTTCTTTTTCCATTTCTTTTCTGTTTTGTGTATAATTTGAATTCCAGTTTGAATTTGAATTTTTGCAAAACATGCAACACGTCCAAAAATTTTTAAATTCCCCTCTGAACAGGGTTTTGCGTTTTGAATCAAAATTTGGGGTGTTACAGCTCTACCCCCCTTAAAAGAAATCTCGTCCTCGAGATTGGTGTTTCTAAGAAAACAATTCCAGAAATTGTGCCTTGAGCTCATCTTCCCGTTCCCAGGTGGCTTCCTCTTCTGAGTGATGCTTCCACTGCACCTTGCACATCCGGATTCTTTTATTTCTGGTGAGGCGTTCCATTGTCTCCAAAATCTTGTATGGTTGCTCGGCATAAGACAAATCCTCAGCTACATCCACTTCATTCATGGGTAACACCTCTTCAGGCGTCCTCAGGCATTTCTTGAGTTGTGACACATGGAATACATCGTGCACGTCCGATAGATGAACCGGTAACTCTAGTTGGTACGCCACTTCGCCTTTTCTTTCCAAAACTTGAAAGGGTCCGATGTATCGAGGTGACAACTTCCCTTTCACCTTGAACCGACGAAGTCCTCTGATAGGGGACACCTTGAGATAAACATAGTCTCCCACGTTGAAAACGAGTTCTCTTCTTCGTACATCAGCATAACTCTTCTGGCGTGTTTGTGCTATCCTCAAGTTGTTGCGAATCTCCCTCACCTTCGCCTTGGCTTCTTGTAGCACTTCTGGACCAAACACTTTACTTTCTCCTGTTTGGTTCCAAAATAGAGGAGTTCTGCACTTCCTTCCATACAAAGCTTCAAACGGTGACATCTTCATACTAGCTTGATAGCTGTTGTTATAGGAAAACTCCGCATACGGTAAGTTCTTGTCCCAACTCCTATTGTTTTTGAGTGCACATGCCCTTAACATATCTTCAAGGATCTGATTGGTTCTTTCCGTCTGCCCGTCAGTTTGGGGATGATAGGCAGAGCTGAAATTCAGATGGGTTCCCATGGTTTCATGCAACTTTTGCCAAAACCTCGAGGTGAACTGTGTCCCTCGGTCCGACACTATCTTCTTTGGCACTCCATGGTAACACACAATCCTTGACATGTACAATTCTGCCAATTTGGATCCACTGTAGCTTTCTTTCACAGGGATGAAATGAGCTACCTTGGTTAGCCTATCAATAATGACCCATATTGAATCATACCCGGATTGGGTCCTAGGCAATCCCACGACAAAATCCATGCTGATTTCTTCCCACTTCCATTCAGGCACTTTGAGTGGTTGCAATAATCCCGCAGGTCGTTGATGTTCAGCTTTCACCAACTGACATGTGTCACATAGGGCAACATGTTCCGCGACATCTCGCTTCATGCCATACCACCAATACCTGCCTTTGAGGTCCTGGTACATCTTCGTACTCCCAGGATGAATGGAATAGTCAGAATCGTGAGCCTCCTTCAAAATTAATTCACGGATCTCTTTTACTTCTGGCACACAGATCCTTTTTCCGTGCCACACCGTTCCCTGTTCATCCTCTCTAAAACCAGGAGCTTTATTTTCCTTAATGAGTTGTCTGATCTCTTGTATCTTCTCATCATTCTTTTGGCCCTCGCGTATGTCTTGCTCGAGTGTGGAGTCCACTTCCATGGCGATGGCTCCACCACTATTTACTAGGCATAGATTGAGCCTTATAACCTCGTCCTTCAATTCTGCAGGCATGTCCTTCAAGCTCAACTTATTGACCTGCACTTTCCGACTCAAAGCATCGGCCACGACGTTTGCTTTCCCGGGATGATAGTTGATGCCCACATCAAAGTCATTGATTAGCTCTAACCATCTCCTTTGTCTGAGGTTGAGATCTGGCTGTGTGAATATGTACTTCAAACTCTTATGATCCGTATATATTTCTGTCCTCTTCCCCATCAAATAGTGCCGCCAAATTTTCAACGCGTGTACCACTGCAGCTAGTTCTAGGTCATGTGTAGGATAGTTCCTCTCGTGCTTCCGAAGCTGCCGGGATGCATAAGCCACGACATGTCCTTCTTGCATGAGAACACATCCCAACCCATTTCCAGAGGCATCGCAGTACACTGTGAAATTCTTCTGCATATCTGGCATAACCAGCACTGGGGCTGTTGTCAATCTCTTCTTTAACTCCTGAAAGCTCGTATCGCACTGTGGCGTCCAGGTGAATGTGATTCCCTTTTCCAACAGTTTGGTGAGAGGTCTCGAGATCTTGGAGAATCCCTCAATAAACCGTCGATAGTATCCAGCCAATCCCAAAAAGCTTCGAATTTCCCCGACATTTTCGGGGGTTTTCCACTTCTGGATATCCTCGATTTTGGCGGGATCTACGGAGATTCCTCCCTCCGAGATTATATGTCCTAAAAAGGGAACTCTCTTCAGCCAAAACTCACACTTGCTCAACTTGGCATATAGTTGGTGTTCTCTCAACCTCTGCAACACCAACCTTAGATGTTTCTCATGTTCTTCTTCATTTTTGGAGAAGACGAGAATATCATCTATGAAAACCACCACAAATTTGTCCAGATATTCCATGAATACCTTGTTCATGAGGTACATGAAATATGCCGGGGCATTGGTTAGCCCAAAAGGCATGACAGTGTATTCATACAGTCCGTACCGAGATACGAAAGCTGTCTTGGGAATATCTGATTGCCTTATCTTGAGTTGGTGGTACCCCGACCTGAGATCAATTTTCGAGAACACACAAGCTCCCCTCAAGTGATCAAACAAGTCTTCAATGCGGGGTAATGGATACTTGTTTTTGATGGTTACCTCATTCAAGGCACGGTAATCCACGCATAACCTTTGGGTTCCATCTTTCTTAGGCACAAATATCACCGGAGCTCCCCATGGTGAGGAACTAGGGCGAATATACCCCTTCTCCGTCAATTCTCTCAAATGATCCTTGAGCTCTTCTAGCTGCTAGGAGTCCATGCGATAAGGTCTCTTGTACATCGGGGCTGTTCTTGGTACTAGCTCAATTGCGAATTCCACGTCGCGGTCGGGAGGCATACCTGGCAACTCCTCCGGAAAAACATCTGGATATTCCCTGATAGTCCTGATTTCCTCAACTTTCACCTCCACTTGATTTAATTTAATGTCCCTCCTAGGCTCGTGTATCGTTATGAACTTTACTCTTGTGCCATTGGGGTGAGTTAGTTCTACCGTTCTGGTCGAACAATGGATGATTCCTTTATGTTTGGTCAACCAATCCATACCCAAAATAATATCTATCCCTCGTGAGTCTATCACTATGAGGTTAGCAGTAAATACTACCCCATTAATGTCTAGGCTCACTTTGGGACACACTTGTCTTGTCCTTATTTCTCCACCTGGAGAGTTTACGGCTAGCATATGGTTCATTTGTGTGGTTGCTAGGTCATGCTTCTTAACAAACCCTTGAGCAATGAACGAGTGGGTAGCACCAGAATCAAACAGCAGAGTTGCAAGGTGTAAATTGGTAGGAAACTTACCAACTACCACGTCGGGCGCCTCTTGTGCTTCCTCCATAGTGACGTGGTTCACCCGTCCTCTCACTACATTCTGCTGCTGTGGCGGCGCAGGCTTCTTCTTCGGGCACTTATGGGCATAGTGCCCCACTTCACCACAGCTAAAACATTGCACCCCAACCTTAGGTGCTTGGCCTTTGTTGTCTTGGGGTTGGTTCGGAGGTCCTTGCACTGCTGGTCGAGGTGGATATGCGGGGCGAGGCTGCTGCACAAACTGACGTTGCGGCTGTGCTGGTGCCGTGGGAGGCCTGTAGTTTGGGTTGTACCCTCTTGGTGCTGAATAGGGTACCGCAGCACGGCTTGTCTGCCCCGTAGGTTGCTGCATCATACGTGGGCGGGTGTTGCTCCCTGAGGCTTGATGTGACCACCCCGCCTTCCTCTTATTCTCATTTTCCAGGGCCTTTAGCTTCCTTTCCACCACAAACGCCCTGTCCACCATCTTTTGAAAACTTTCATACTCATTGGAGGACATTGCACACTGCATCTCTGCGGTAAGTCCTTCCACGAAACAATCTTGTTTCTACTCATCCGTCTCTATGTCTCGTGGAGCATAACGGGACAGTTGAGTAAATTTAGTGAGGTATTCCCTCACAGTCATGTTTCCCTGCTGCAGTCACAGAAATTCCTTCCTCTTGTTTTTGAGTTCACCTCTTGGGATGTAATGGTTGCGGAAGCTACGCTTGAACTCTTCCCAAGTGATGTTCTCAGGGTCATGATGGGCGGCCACATAAGCGGTCCACCAATCAGCAGCAGGTCCCTGCAATTGATGAGAGGCAAACAGCACCCTCTCATACCCTTGGCATTGAATAATCCTCATCTTACTTTCAATGGTCTTCAGCCAATCATCTGCCTCCAGAGGTTCAGCAGCACTTGCAAACTTTGGAGGTTGAGTTCCTAGAAACTCACTCAACCTTGGTTGGCGTGGTGCAGCTTGTGGAGGTGGAACTTGATGCAAGTTGGCCACCACTTGAGTCAAGTTCTGGATGAGCTGATTTTGATTCTCCAGCATTTGGTGGAGAGGATCCACTTCTTCACGGCGACCACCCCTGTCCTGGCCTCCAGAAAGATGAGGGTTGCATGCCTCATCATTGTTGTTGGCGGGGTTGGCAGCACGTCCTTTTCCTCTTCCGGCCATCTGGCAGAATCAACAAATGTTAATTTGATACCATTTAGTATCGTCTTACTACTTTCATTTGTTGGTACTTTGAGGTGTTGAGGCTTTGTTAAAATTTTACGAGGGTTTTTTTATCTCACACCAAATAAATGCACTATTATTTCCTGTGGGTTCACACACCAAAGCAAAACAATCTGAAGACGAGGCTGTGGACAATTGCTCATGGCTTCCACAACTCACGTCACACACCAAGCATTATCACACCATTAACTACGTAACGACTCGACTACTCGACCTCTTGCTAGCTAGGGGAAAGACTCTACACTACTCGTCCTCTTGAGCTGGCTCCTCTGGATCTTCCTCCTCATTTCGGCTACCTTCTGACTCTGCTTTGGGTGGGGAGGCTGCTGATGGAGAAGTGCGACGACGCCTGATTGCTCGGCGATCCGGGGAGTCAGGAGTCCATGGATCACTCACGGTGACACACAGTTCATTCCCATCTCCTCTTTCTCTCGCCTTTAGGCAAGCTCGCAGCAACGCCTCCGTTTCCTTCAGGGTGTCTCGGACATCCTGAAGCTCTTGTTGACACTCCTGCAGTCGAGTGCTGAGCATAGCAGCATCCTCCAAGCACAAGTCCATGTGCTCATGGGAAGTCCCTTGCTGCACCGGTGGGTACTTGTACTCCGTGGTACCACTCTCACGTTGGAGGACATACATGTACTCAGTTTTGTTTAAGTGGCGACGATAGATGTGGCTCTGGCAGGTGATGGCCTCCCAGGTGACATCTTTCTCCGCGTCAACTTGTGTCGCTCGACAAGCTGGAGAGTGGTGAATCTTAAGCAGCTGATTCTCGTGTATAATCCTCATCTCCGAACTCCATTCTTCCCTCTTCTCACGGATGGTCCTGGTGGAGTTATAATGGATGATTAGCTTGCCCGTGTTGCCGGCGGCTTCGAGCATACGTCGAAGACGGCGCAACAAATCTCCTACTGCCAATCCGTAGGAAAGGTACGTCACTGGACGACTCTCCTCTCTTTCGGCAAGGGCAACTACGGGAACTCTCCCTCCTGTGGACTTACGAGCGGTGCGAATCATGCGAACCATCTAAAACAAAAGAATTTAAAATTGGGTTAGATAAATTCTCAAACAAAAATCCTATTTTGAATGAAAGTTGGGGTAAGATGAAGAAAATGACTCCTTTAATAACACTTTTCCACCCACACCTTGGAAAATAGTTTTTAAGAAAATAGGGCCCTTAAATACGTCCATTTCTACCTAGGTCCACGTTCCTACGGGCAACCTTGGCTCTGATACCACCTCTTGTCACACCCGGTTTTTCCGAAGAACAACCAAGTGAATATCACATGTATGCCAGGATCATTTTCTCATACATGTGATGACAAATAGTGAAGCATCATTTATTACAAGCCAGGTGTCGAATATAAATAAGTCTTACATCGCAAATGTCTCAATGGACACTAATGCTTCATCACAAGTAAATAAACTAGCAGCGGAATATTATTCATTAGGGCTCCATCACAGGCGTTGCCCGGGGGTCTTCATGAACCTAAAAACCTTCCTCGGGTCCAAAATCTTGGTCATTATACACCACCTCATTATCTTGACCTGAGCAGCAATATAAACCAACAAATATGCATGGTTGAGTACCAATGGTACTCAGCAAGTGTGGGAAAATTATATCATGCATGGCTAGAACAAGGAGAGGTTGAACTCATGGTTAAAGCACTACGCAATTAATACCTATCACCTTAGCTTATTAAGCACCTACATTACTACACAGGTGAAATGGTCCCAATCTCCCATCCCATCATCATAACCAAATAACCATAACATCATTTCCAATGTTAAGCTCCCCGCTTAACATCCACAACTTCCAAAAACCTTCACTCCTCTAATCATGAATAAGTCCAGGCCGCTCTTAACCGTGAGCACGGCTGTCAAGACAGTTTTGACTCTGCAGAGTTTGTACCACTGTACCCACAAGTAGTGATTTCATCCCCCGTTGCCGGGTGGACTAAAAGAACCTCCATTATGCCAGTGGCTACGATCCACATTCACACTTCCGAGGTGTGCGGCCAAGAGATCACTACGAAGCCTTTACAAAGGGATTCCCGGAGCGTGGGCCCACTGAGGTTTCACCCCTAACAGCATACAAGAGGCTCCAACCCCGCTGCAGTGGCCCCGTCTTAAGCCTTGCTGTTCATATGGTAGTCCAGCTGACACCTATTCCCCGCACCATCCAACACACCCATACTACGCCGGGGATACACCTAATTAATTGGACAAGCTGCCCCATCTCAGCATGTGGTTGGCACTGTAAAGCCGGGTTACATGCTCCATGAACCGGTCCTTAGGATCCAGGAAAGTACTAAACACAAACCAAAGTCTCGTGCACCCAGCACACAACCAAAACATCCAACTTGCCTTGATCCCTACCTCTACATAACTCACAATATCTCATTCAAGATTATGGTAAAATAAACTGATGATCTCATGTCCCAAATATCCCATTCTAAGCATGGCTAAGCATATGCATGTAATAAATGACATGACAAAATGAATCCCAACCCAAGCTACAAGGAAACAAGGTAATGCAATTCTAGGGCAACTTTCCTAGCATGGGTTTCATATTTCATTTGACAATGCAAATAATTCTATCTACACATCCTAGCATAGGATCAAAGTGGTCAAGGACACTTGCCTCCTTCTTGCTGCTCTTGAAATTGGTATTCCTGGTCTTGGAAATGAATAACTTGTTCTTGAACAGGTTCTACTTCATACCATCACACATAGCAAAAGAAAAACAACAATCCATAAGTCATAATTCACACTTACACTTCATACAACCCACACATTCACATTTATGAAATTCATCCACCATTATATGTGTTGTGGTTACCTTATGTGTGTTAAGTTGTGGCTTGCATGCACTTCTAACCATGTATATATGATTCCTACTTTTGTGTCCACATTTATACTTGCATACAATGTGCCTTCACAATTTCTATCAACCCTAAACTGAATTCTTTGTATTTTAGAAACTCCATTTATCATTTACTAGTTGCTATATTTTCAGATTTATATTCCTATGCATAATTGTGTATTTTATTATTAAATTAGTAATACACATCACCTAAACAGATTAGGTTCTGGTCCTAAATAATTTAAAATCATATTTTGACCATGGCTTATGATGTATACTATTTCATAATTATTTTCCCTATTTTTCTATAACTATTCTTTACTTAAAAATGTGTCCCTATACTAATAAATGTGAATAATAGATAAAACAGATTTATTTCAGCCCAAAAATATATTTTTATCTCACTCCAAAATTTTCTAAGCACTGAGAAAGTTTTTAATTAATTTTGACAATTATGTTTGTCCCCCTTTTTAATTTTTAAACACTAGTTACATATTCAATTTCCCAAATTAAATACTAAACAGGGCTAAAAAGTAAACTCACCCCATTACAGGGTCTATAATATTATTTTCATAATTTCCAGGGGTCTAGCTACACTTATCAGAGGTGTTTTTCCTAATTTTTATTAAGTCCAGGGGCTAAAACTGATTTTTAAATGAATTTACATGATTTTCTGGAGTTCCAGGGGCTAGATCTGAAGTTTCCGGGGCTAGCTCTCAATTCCAGAGAACCCCAGGGGGTAGCACGTAAGAATTCCAGTCTTTATAATGCGGGGCTGACGTGGACCGTCCAATTTTAAACCGACGGCTGAGATTATAACATCGAACCGGTACGCGGGGTTTTAAAGTCTACCGTGCGATTTAAAATAAACGGCGCACAAGCGGCCACGTCGCTTCGATCGAGCGCAGGCGGCGCTGCCGGCGGCGCACGGCGGCGGGAAGCGGCGATCTCGCCGGAAAGTTTCGGATCCTCGAGAATTCTGCCTAGAACTGTGATCTTATGGCCTAGATCGGTAGAGGGGAGGTCAGGGATCTCACCTCGGGGGTTTTCTCGAGCTCGGGGGTCCTAGAAAGTGATCGGCGGCGAGGTCCAAGGCAAAACCACGGCGAAGCTCGTCGGCGCTGGGTTTACACCGTAAGTCTTCGGGTTTTCTGCACCTGCAAAGTTCCCCGGAGGCGGTGGATCAAGACCAGCTAGTTAGATCAGAGTTTCCGAGCTTAGATCGGCCAGAATTCACCGGCGAAGTCTCGGTGCTCACCGGAGTGAAAATCGGCGATCGCGTGGGAAAAACTGATCGGATCGGGAGTTTTTATAGCCGGGGGAGGGCGGTGGGTCTGTTGTGATCGAGTTGGAGTCCTCTGGGACCGGAATTCGGCTGCGACGGGACGGGTTTCCCGATCGGTTGCGATCGCGCGCGCGGGAGAGAGTCCGGGGTCGCGGGGTTAGGGATGACATGTGGGTCCCACCCGTCGGTGAGAGGCAGCGCGGCGCGCGCGCGGCGGGCTGGCGCGGGAGTTGCTGGGCCGGCTGGCGGTTTCGGCCCACTGGCCAGTTTTTTCCCGTTTTCCTTTTTCTTTTTCCATTTCTTTTCTGTTTTGGGTATAATTTGAATTCCAGTTTGAATTTGAATTTTTGCAAAACATGCAACACGTCCAAAAATTTTTAAATTCCCCTCTGAACAGGGTTTTGGGTTTTGAATCAAAATTTGGCGTGTTACACAGGAGCTGCGCCAGCGACCCCTCAACGTGTTCCACCGCTCCTCAGCTCATCCCCGAGCTCCCCTCACAGTGCCCAACCTGTTTTTCACCGGGAGGAAACAGAGCACGTCGCCCCTCACTGCTCCTCGAGTTCCAGCCGCTCCCACGCCTCTACTGCACGTCCAGCACCTCTCTAAGGTGTGCCAAGGTGTGCAGATCATGCTACCGCAGTCCCCTTGCCCTTCCCCATCACTGTCTCGCCGGAATTTAGGTTTTGGCGCCGGTACACGTGAAGAACCGACCCACACCAAAACTGGAAATTCGTCCAACATGGTTGATCATCGGTTCTACAATTCAAGCCACAGAAACTAGTGACCCTAGCGCCCTCCCACGCCAAAGCACACATCAAACCGTCCACCACAGGCCCCGGACGACGAGAAATCGCCGGCGGTGGCAAAAATGGGTCGGTCCTCCGGTGAACCCCATGTTCCGGCCATTTTCTGCAAGGTTTAGCCTGCGTTACATATTCCCCGATCATTGGTGATGCTTTAGGGCAAGGTAGCTCGTTGGGAGAAGCTTCAGACGCGCCAGAACGCGTTGATGCCGAGCTCCCGAGCCGCCCCACCGGTGCCGGCCTGTTTTCGGCCGTTTTCATGCGTGGAAACCTTGCCCGGCAGCTGCGCCATGTTCCCAGGAGCATGTAGGGCGAAACCGGAGCTAATTTGGTGGAGAAATGAGGGAGAACGAGCCATGCCACGATTTGAACCGGTGTGCACGCGCGTCTCTGGCGGGAAGTTGAAGAAGGACCTGACGAGTGGGCCCCCTGTTAAGTCTCTGTATAGGTTGCAAACAGAGAGCTAGTCAAGTTTCAAAAATCTATAACTTTGTATAGACAGCTCCAAAAAGGGTGAGACAAATTTTGTCTGAATCCTTAGGGGGAGTACTTTACAGAGGAACAAATTGCATGCTATGAAAATGCCCAGGAATTTCTGTAGAATTGTTTTTATTAAATCCTCTAGGGATTTATTACAGGAGCAATTCTTTATGAAATATTCCCAAATTTGGTCAGCTAGTCCTTTTCATAGTGCCTGACCTCCAGTAAGAATTTTAGGATTTTTGGAGCTTATTTGGAGGGCTTAATCAGTAGGTTATCCCAGGATTAAATAAATTAGCTAAAGATCATAGAATTGATTTCCAGAAAAATGTTTCAACCTTCATACCTCCATAACATTCTGTAGGGATGTCCAAAATTTGTGAACAAATTTTGTTGGATTTCTATCAGTCAGTACTTTGCAGAAATGCAAAGAAATTGATCTGAAGGTCTCTGGATATTTCTCCAAGATTCATCAAAGTTAAATTTTTGGGAATTTAGTCCAGAATATTTCTGTTATGGAATTTCTTCAAATTTGGCCAGGAAGTTCCTCATGACATTACTGATCTCCAGTAAAAATTTGAGCTTCATTGGAGTTCATTTGCTAGGTCCAATTACCTTCCAAAGTTCAGTCTTTATTTGGAAATTCAAATTTAAACAGAAACTTTTTAGAACTCCTGTCCAACTTCAAAAATTCATATCTCTCTGATGGTAGCTCCAAAAATGGTGAAACAAATTTTGTTAGAACCATTGAGACATACCCTAATCAGATCTTCCACTATTAGCTATGTCAAAGCTCCTGAATTGGGCTCAAAATTCAGAGAAGCATTGTACTTGTAGGAATTTTAAAGACTACATTGTGCAATGACATGTCTCCAAATTTGGCTCAAATCATCCTTAGAGAGTCTAGTATCTACTGTAATAATCCCAAAGACAATTAAGGATCCTAAATAGCAATAGCTATGAATAGTAGTTTAATTCTTATAAATCCTTAATACTTACACATGTATTTTATTACATTTCATAATAGTGACCGAAGTTGAGGACGCACCGGAGCCCTTCGACGTCCTCCCACCAGAAGCTCACTTCTTCTCTGACTCGCAACCAGGCAAGCCCCGGTTTGCACTTAAGTACCTTTTATAAAATTCTTTATTTGTATCACTTATGTCTAGGGTGAATGTTTGCATTAGAGTTAAGGTGTTTGAAACCCCACTTGCATAACCTTTTAAATCCTATGAAGGGTTGGGTAGCTTACAGAGCCGACGAGTAGACAAGGACCCGCTAATATGCTTAGGACCTCGGTAGAAGTCGAGTACTTGGAATCTACTCGCGAGGTAAGGTTTATCACACGGTTTGGTCAGAATAGAAAATGGCTTAAGAGTGGTAAAAATGAGACCCAGCAGGGGGGATAGGAAGCAGTGAGTGGAGGTCTCACGTGCGTAGCCCTGTTGGTGTCGATTGAGGACCGAGTCGTGTGCGGGCCTGCTGAACAAGTATCGAACAGTACCGGATGGCATACTGACATAAGCAGGAAACCGATGTAAATGGTTAACCTGGGTGCCGAGGCTTACCCAACCGTAAACAGGAGTGGGTTGAGGGTAGCAAGGCGTAAATCTACCGGTGGACACAGTCACTCTCCATGCGGGGACCTCCTACCCGTTACGGATGGACCGGTTTGGTGTTTGGGTTGCCTTTGAAAGGTGGTTTCATATAACAGAGTAGGAAGGGGTGTGGAATCACGCTTCTGAAAGTGGGTGTATGCAACGTGTTGTCCGGGTGTCTCCTGATTGCAATCACCGTCCCTCGCGGTTATTTGAGTACCGCTTGTTCACTGTTTCGTGACGTAGTAAGAAGTGAAGTAAGCCAGTTGAATGACAATATGCTGTGATGATATATTAATGTTTTGGAAACCATGTATGCTGTAGATGTAGAGCTAATTAAGTTTACTTTCCGCTTCGGGCATCACCACATCGGAGGAAAGCGTTTCTTGTTTGATTGTGGACTTCTGATTGAGGCCTGCCTAAGGCACATGAATTTGACGCTATAAAACTGAAAGTAAGGATCAACTGAAAGTCAGGATACACGGCCGAGATGGAGCCCTGCACGCCGCCGTGATTTCTCCGGTTCCATGCTGCTAGCGTGTAGCATCCCCGGGCTGGACGACTGCACTTTTGCATAGTTAGGATGAGAGGATACTAATGTACATTACTTCCGCTGTATAGTTATATTTTGTAAAAGACTTCCGCTGTTTTATATTAAATAAAAGTGTGTATGTTGTTCTTTATTCTTTTCTGGTGTGCTGTTGGGTGCCGCATCGTACGCCACCACCCTATGCGATCCTGGAGTGGGTGAACCACGGGGTGGTCCCCACAGTTGTGGTATCAGAGCCGCATTGGGAATAGCACGCTCGAAAAGAGCTTATTTTGAAAACTTAGAAGTAGTCGAGTGAGGATTAGTCATTAAGCCCACATAAGGTCTATGATAGTACTAGTTATTATGGTGGAAAGCTAACATACTTGTTATACATTCTGTAACGACGCTCCGACGTCATGTAAGAGGTAAGGTACGCCACCGCAGGCGGATCAATTGCGGTAACTCGCCATACGAGTAATAGTATGGAATGATATACCGTGGCTTGGCACGGTAGTGAATATGAGTCTCTGGACCTGTCTATGGTTCTGAGAGCATATGAAAATACTGATCTCCAGCGTGCTTTAGGTAAAAGTGAGAATAACCCATCGTGTGATAAGCAACACGATAGTATGCAACTCTTGAACGTTCAATGTTCAAAGGGCCATACGAAGCGCTCGCCATCGGCGTGCCTCAACGGTCATGAGGCAATAGGTGGTATCCGTTGGGTTGATAAAATTCCCAACCGTGATGACCCGTTCGCGCTCTACTCGGGTTCCCCGTCGTGTGGTGTGAAAACACGACCATGTACCATGAGACGTGGCTTAACTCAAGGATGATCCGTATGGCAATGATACGGACCGTATGTTTTACTATGATACGGAACTGCCTGCAATGTTAAAACCTTTGTGTGCATCATTATTGTGTGTTTTTCTGCAGGTACACTAACCACGTTAGTGCATGATGTGTAGAAACCGTTTGTGAGTGACGACTTTAGTTCCACCATTTGACACGTATATGCCGGAATACCGGTATAGGATTTTTCTTTGGTGAGGAAACGTAGTACCGGCTGCATAAAAGTTTATTTTCAAAGAAAAGAGTCACAATGAAGTTTAGAAATTCATTTAGGGGTTAGTAAACGCCTATATTGAACTAATAGTCAATTGGGAGTATAGATTCAATCTCAAAAACTTAGGAACAATCTCCCCTGTTTTTGGCAGAAATTCTGCTGAAATTGAACAGGGCATAACTTAATATTGGTTGAACCAATGGAGGTGTGGGATACCATTCTGGAAAGGTTTTGAAGTCCTCTACAATTTTTCTGTAGAGTTCCAGAACAAAATCTCCCTCCAAATGGAAGAAAATCTCAGATGAGTAGGTACTGTCCAGAAACAGAGCAGACCAAATGCTCTCTGGAATTTTCTGTATTTCAACCAAAACACTTAGTTTCACCGTTTGACGTCCAGTGGCTGTTGTAAAACAGCGAGTTGGAGTCGAAGGGTTTATGCATTTGACATATCACTTCGAGTTAGTACATGTCTGGGTCCAATACAATAGCGAGGAATTACACATGCTAACACACTTAACATCCCGTGGTGACCCCGATGGTCGAAATGAACTTTTAACCCATAAAGTTCAATACTTTGGAACTCGATCGTATGACACGGTCCAGGGATGTATATGGTGCATAAAGTTTATACTTTATCCATATGTGTGATTGTTATGCGCATTGTTTATCCCATTCTCGCATTACTATTGTATAGACTGGCTGAGCTAAACCCACATGTGCTGATCGTTTGAATGGTATGAATGCAGAATGGTGCGCACACGTTCAACGCAAGAGGAGGGAGGTCTGAGTCAAGTTCGTGGTGATGAGTCTCCACCTCCGGAGCAGACCACGACGCAGCAGCATCCACTTCCTCCACCGCCAAAACTTCCAAGGAATCTTGCGGAGGTTCTCGCTGCGTGCTCGGCTCGCGCGACGAGCAAACCGAGTTACTGCGGATGTTGGTGCAGCAGAATGCGTCCCATCAGGGAGGACACCAAGACAATGGGCAACGCCAGCCCCAACAAAGTTCATATTCAGAATTCATGGCGACCCATCCACCGGTCTTCACGGAGGCCGAAGAACCTTTGGAGGCGGATAGCTTTATCCGCACTCTGGAGGCAAAGTTCGGGCTGCTATGATGCACCGAACACCAGAAGGCGCTGTATGCAGCGCAACAGCTTCAAGGAGAAGCCGGTACCTGGTGGGCGAACTACACCGCCTCCTTACCGGCTGGCCATGCCGTCACATGGACGGAGTTCCGAGAGGCGTTCCGCGCCTATCACATACCTCCCGGGGTTATGGAAATGATGCTCCAGGAGTTCCTGACGCTCCGACAAGGCGAGAGGAGTGCTCATGAGTACTCAAGGTTATTCAACCGGCTGGCGCAGTATGCACCAGGATTTGTGGGCACCGAAGACAACAAGCGCAATGCGTTCTTCCGGGGCCTGAACTCCAAGATGAAGGTCCATCTCGCCCAGAGTAATTGCGGCACATTTAACGACCTAGTTAATGCCGCGATTCTACAGGAGAATGCTCAGCACGAGCGCGGTTCTGACAAGAGGAAACACAGCGCGCTGACGAGCAGCAGTGGTGGAACGCCACAGAAATACCGCGTGGTATATCGCTCACCATCCGGTCAGAAATGGCAGCCACCGGCGCGACAGCCTCAGTTTCGTGGTCGGCAATATAATGCGCCTGTCTTTCGACCGACATATCCATCACAGCAACAGCAGCAGCAAAGGATGGTCCCGTGTGCGCCTCAGTTTCAACAGCGTGCACCGGGATTCCGTCCTCAAGTCGGTGGGACCCCGACACCTTACACGTGCTACACGTGTGGCCGTGTCGGGCACATTTCAAGAGACTGCCCCGAGCCGCGACAGAGCAGGGGTGCAGCACCATATCAGGGTGCTAATCAGCCCCGTAACCAGCCCAAGAAACTAGCGCCAAAACCCGGCAACGTCCACCACTTAGCCATCGAAGACGTGCCGGAAGGCGAACCCGTCCTCGCGGGTGCGTTCTCTTACCTAGACCATCCCGTAGTCATACTTTTTGACTCCGGTGCCACCCATAATTTCATAAGTCAGTCTTATGTTATTAAATATCAACTGCCTATAATTCCCACAAATAATTCATATTTGATATGTTCTCCGGGTGTGAAAATAACAGCTGATAGAATGGTCTATAGAGCACCATTACAGTTGGGTGGGAATCTATATCCGACTTCTCTAATCATGTTAGAGAGTCAAAAACTGGATGTCATTTTAGGAATGTCATGGCTACATCGCCATGGTGCTGTGCTTGACATAATTCCACGTGTGGTTCATATCAATTCTCCACTTCATGAACCACATGTTCTTATTCTTGACCATTCGGTTCAAGAAACCCCAGCCACATATAACACGGAAGCCACAAAACTTGAGGATATTCGTGTGGTCCGTGAATACCCGGATGTCTTTCCGGATGATCTTCCGGGCATGCCACCCGAAAGGGATGTCGAGTTCAAGATCGAACTTATACCTGGGACGACACCGATATCACGGAGACCATACAAGATGGCTCCGAACGAGCTGGCTGAACTGAAGGAGCAGCTCAACGATCTAATGAAGAAGGGTTTCATTCGACCGAGTTCCTCACCATGGGGATGCTCGGCGCTGTTTGTGAAAAAAAAGGATGAAACCTTGAGGTTGTGTGTGGACTACCGACCTCTCAACGCCGTCACCATCAAGAATAAATATCCACTGCCCCGCATCGATATTCTCTTCGATCAACTTGTGGGTGCGAGTGTATTTTCCAAGATGGATCTTCACTCCGGATATCATCAAATCAAGATCCGGGCGGAAGATATTCCAAAGACGGCTTTCTCGACGAGATATGGGTTGTATGAATACCTCGTCATGTACTTTGGTCTCACCAACGCCCTGGCACACTTCATGTATCTCATGAACTCAGTGTTCATGCCGGGGTTGGACAAGTTTGTGGAGGTGTTCATAGACGACATCTTGGTCTACTCCAAGTCTGAAGAGGAACATGCCAAGCACTTGCATATCGTACTTCAACGATTGCGAGACCATAATCTTTATGCCAAGTTCAGCAAGTGCGAGTTTTGGATCAGCCAAGTGCCATTCCTTGGTCACATTATTTCTGCAGAAGGCATTGCAGTTGATCCAAGCAAAATCGAACAAGTGCTGAAATGGAAGTCCCCCACATCAGTCCATGAACTCAGAAGTTTCCTCGGGTTAGCAGGATATTACCGGAGATTCATACCAAACTTCTCCAAGCTTGCTAAGCCGATGACTGAACTGTTGAAGAAGGGGATCAAATATGTTTGGAGCTCAGCTTGCGAAGAAGCTTTCCAAGCATTAGTGAAGCATCTTACAACAGCCCCGGTGTTAGCTCAACCGGATACAACCAAGCCCTTCGACGTATATTGTGATGCGTCCGGTATCGGGCTTGGCTGTGTATTGATGCAAGGAGGAAGAGTGGTCGCCTATGGCTCACGTCAACTCCATAACCACGAGCAGCACTATCCGACTCATGATCTCGAGCTGGCTGCTGTGGTATTGGCCTTGAAGATGTGGAGGCACTATTTGCTTGGGAACTTAGTGCACCTCTACACCGACCACAAATGTCTGAAATATATATTCACTCAAAAGGAGTTGAATATGCGGCAACGGAGATGGCTAGAACTGATCAAAGACTATGAGATCGAGATTCACTACCATCCGGGGAAGGCAAACGTGGTTGCCGATGCCTTAAGCCGCAAATCCCATGTCAACAGTCTGTCCATCACCCCACTTGAAGGGGAGGAGCCGAGTTTGTACTTGGTTCCTTATGGGGCATTGTATAATCTTGCTCTCGTCCCTACAATACCAGAGGAGATTATGGAAGCGCAGAAGAAAGATGTGGGAATGTCGCACATTCGGAGAAGGATGAAGAATGGCGAAATGAAATGCTTCCGAAGAGATGATAACGGTACACTATGGTTTAAAGACCGTATAGTGGTACCCCGTGACATGAAGCTTCGGAGGAAAATCATGGACGAAGCTCATTTGTCCAAGTATTCTATTCATCTGGGCAGCAACAAGATGTACCAAGATCTGAAAACAAGGTTTTGGTGGACACGGATGAAAATAGAAATTGCAAAGTACGTATCCGAATGTGATACGTGTCGGCGGGTGAAAGCCGACCATGTGCGTAAATCCGGACAGCTGCAACCGTTGAACATGCCGGCGTGGAAGTGGGAGGATATCAGCATGGACTTCATAGTCGGATTACCTCTCACGTCTCACAAACATGACTCGATTTGGGTGATAGTCGATCGACTAACCAAGTCGGCTCATTTCATTCCCGTACATACCAGTTACGTGGCCAAGCAATATGCGGAGCTTTATATTGCAAGAATCTTAAGCTTGCACGGTGTTCCCCGCTCCATTATTTCAGATCGTGGTGCGCTGTTTGTCTCTCGGTTTTGGGAACAGCTGCACGCATCATTGGGGACCAAACTGATCCGAAGCTCTGCGTATCACCTGCAGACAGATGGTCAAACCGAACGGGTGAACCAAGTGTTGGAAGACATGCTACGCGCTTGTGCCATCCACCACGGCAAGAATTGGGACAATCATTTGCCGTTGGCGGAATTTTCTTACAACAATGGCTATCAAGCTAGCATCAAGATGGTGCCGTATGAAGCTCTCTACGGTCGGAAATGTCGCACACCTCTCAACTGGTGCGAGTCCAGCGAGCGAGTTATCTACGGCATTGAACTTGTGAGTGAAGCTGAAGAACGAGTTCGAGTAATACAAGCCAATCTCAAGGCTGCTCAATCTCATCAGAAAAGCTATGCGGATAAAAGACGCCGCCCTCTCTACTTCAACATCGGGGACCATGTTTATGTCCGTGTGTCTCCGATGAAGGGAGTCCACCGTTTTGGAGTGAAGGGCAAGCTCGCGCCGCGGTTCATTGGTCCGTTCGCCGTCATTGAAAAATGCGGACCCATGGCCTATCGCTTGGAGTTATCGGCGTCGCTCGCAGGGATTCACAATGTCTTCCACATCTCTCAGTTGAGGAAATGCCTCAAACCCCTCAGCTGAAATCCGCACTGAAGACATAGAAGTTCTTCAACCGGACCTCACACACACGGATTATCCCATCCGGATCATCGATAAAAAGACTCGTACCACAAGAAACCAGACCTTATGGTTCTACAAGGTCTTGTGGAGTAACCATACCGCTGATGAGGCGACATGGGAAAGCGAGGATTATCTACGAACGTATTATCTGGACTTGCTATCATCATATACCCGGTAAAGTTTTCCTGTGAGGACCCCGCCATCCCGATCACTCACGGGAACGGGACACCTCGCCCGGGAATCGCATTGGGTGGTGCCGTGCGATGCGGCACCCAACAGCACACATAATAAAGCATCATATTACATAAAACAAGCGGAAGCTTACAAAGTGTTGATTTTACAAATACATCTCAAAATAGACTACAGCGGAAGACTATTACAACTCACGTCTCATACCTATGTTAAGTAACAGAGAAGGTGTCCAGCCCGCGGACCCTTCTCGCTAGCAACACTGTCATAATAGCAGCGGCAGGGGTTGCCATGAGTTCATCACTCGGAGAGCTCCGAGTCTCACCAGGTACCCGTACATCACAGCGTACAGTTATTTCCTGCAAAACAACTTGTGCAGTATCTGTGAGCACGAAGCTCAGCAAGACTGACCCGTCACCCTAGTCATGAAACTCTATATGATGGAAATAGAGGGCTGATTATAGAAATTTGCACAAATGACCAACTTGAGCTAAAGGGGAGTCCTTACTTCAAGTTTTAAGCAACTTTATAGCCCTCGCGCAATTTACATCGAGACTCCACAATCAAACAAGAAACGCTTCCTCTCGATGTCACTTGCCCAAGGTGAAAGTAACTTTAGTGAGCTACCCTAGACTCATACAAACCTTGCACCATTACCGTCGAGACTCCACAATCAAACAAGAAACGCTTTGCCTCGACGCTACTAGCCCAAGGTGGAAAGTAAATTTAGTGGAGTATTGATCTTTCCTCATCTCCATTATGAGGATTACTCACGAAGCATATTAAACATTTCCCACTTTATTACTACGTCACGACTCAGTGTACAAGTATGCTCACTACTGCGAGCGACGGTGATTGCAATAAAAAACACCCGGCTGACACGACACGTACGCCCGTACTCGACGTTGCACACAGCAACCGTCACTGACGTCGTACGTGACCACCTTTCACACGACACCCAAATGTCGAACCGGTCCCACCGACTGGGATTAAGTCTCTCTAAGGCAAACCCTCGTAGAGCAGACTTCTCTATCCTTTCAGCATTGGCATCAGACGGTGAGGTATGCCTCGACACCCAGGTTAACATGTTACATCGGTTTCCTGGGTCCCATATAGCCAGTATGCATCCGGTACACATCTCAAACTTGTCCAGCGGGGCCGCACACGGGAACGGGCCTTAATCGACTCAGACATAGACTAGGCTCACAGGACCACGTCCTTAACCTTCCATCCACTGCCCGGTCTCCATTCCCAACTATGAGGATCAATTCCCAACTCTTCCGATTGATCCCCCTTAACCCCGTTTCACGAGTAGGAATCTGCCCACTCGAGTTATGCCTCTTTTAATCCACTTTTGTTGAGATCAGCAGTTATATTTAATTGATAACATATCCTACATTAAACTCCTGGGTTTTCTAGGTCATGCATTTGGAGTTTCATACCATCTAGACGTAATGCAATAAATAAAATGCTAGACGTATGAAGTGAATACAAATAAAAACTTGTAAATTTGATGCAAACCGGGGCTTGCCTTTGTTTTGCAGGTGACTTATTTATATATGCAGTTAGTGAAGACCACTTGGTGCTTGATCAACCTCTTTCCTCCTTCCTTGATTTTTTTACTCCGATGACTTCAACTCCTCCACGTAGATACTACACGTGATGAATATGCATATCGTTTAATTGTAAAGACTTTGCTACAAGTCCTAATAACAAGTTTTCAAAAACTGGAACTCTGTTTAAGAATTTAAAATGACACTGGTGCTAGTGGTTTAGGTTTGGATCTAAACACATGATTAAATGTTAAGTGGTTTTCCCCCTCTTCTATATTGATCAACTAAAGAGGTTAAAAGCACAGGGGTGATCCAGGGCTCCAATGGAGCTGCGAATTTTCATGTGAGTTTCTTGTCACAAATAAGCCCTCTGGACCTAAATTCAGAATATTTCACTGATTAGGTCACCCAGAACAATTTCCTAAGCATTTAGGCATAAAGGAATTAATTCTGATTAAACTTGCACTTTCATGCAAATTCAAGTGAACTCTAATTTCATACATGGCTCAGGGAGTATGGCTGAATTTTCCTAGGATTTTTGGAGCTAAGGAATGGCTAGAACTGAATTTCCAAGTTTTTGGAAATTCTCTGAAAATGTTTCTGTATTCATTTGAATACAGAAACTTAAAATCAGAATTAACCTAACTAAATCAACTCCAAATGAGTTGAAACTTTTACAGGTGTTCACTAATACCCTAAAACTATTTTGGCAAAATTTGAGGATTTTTGGATTAACCAAACTCCCTCTAAAATTCTTTTGCTAAAAAGCTTTAAAGAATTTTACAGAATTAAATAAAGGTTCTCATACACATTGGGTTCTAGATTTGGATAGTACTCTATCAGAGGAATCCAACAAAATTTGTTTCACAATTTTTGGATTCTCCTACCCAAAGTTGTAGCTATTCAAAGTTTGAAATGAAAACTGAAATTCTCCAAAATGTTCAAATACTGGCTGTGGGTCCGGGGACAGGTGTCACTCGCTGAGGCAAGCCACACGGGCTACAGGGTATTTCCCGCGCCGCCACACCAGATCCCTGCGCCACAGCCGATCAGAAAATTGAAAAACCGTCCCTGACAGGCGGGACCCACCGGGTCGTCTTCTACCTCCGGCTCCCGCGCCCGCGCGCCGCCGGGCTCGCCGGAGTTCGACGGATTCCGGCCTCCCGGACATCCCCCGAGCCCTCTCTCACCGCTAGGGTCAAATTTCACGTGCTGAACACGATGGAACCCTCTTCCCCGGCCGGCGATGGCTCTAACCTAGCTGGCCACGGCGCGGCGGCTCTGGACCGGTTCGGCAACGTCGCCCGGTCATCCTAGCCTGCCCAGACTTCGGTGGAACGGCGCTACAGCACCAGTGGACCATGGGGATGCTCGACCTAGCCTCAAAACTGCTCGGGACCGGCGGCTAATGGTGTCTCACCATGCACCCGAAACCTCCTCCGCGTTTGAGGTCAGAAATTCTGGAATTCATGTGGTCTACGTGCGTCTTTCCAACTAGGGTTGTGAAGGACTACTGATCGCCGGCTAGTGGCCGACCTGTGTGCAAGATTTGACAAGCTACAGAGGATTGGAGAGCGAGAATTTTGGCGGCGATTACCGGATGCTCTGTTGGAGGTCGCCGGGACAAAATCTCCGAATTGGCCGCCGATCCTCCACGGTTTGCTCCAGGCTTTGGAGGAGAGCAGCAGCACGATGGCGCGCTCCTGTGGCCGGGCATGCTCAGACGTGACAACCCTTGTGGAAGGCTGCCCGCGTGCGCCCGATC
Organism: Neostapfia colusana; assembly: GCA_030760725.1. NCBI lineage: Eukaryota > Viridiplantae > Streptophyta > Magnoliopsida > Poales > Poaceae > Neostapfia > Neostapfia colusana. Next base: position 20,798,673 of record JASWHV010000017.1, on the reverse strand, counting down.
GTCGGTTGTCTGTGGTTCGCCGCGGTTGAGGCGTTTAACGCTCGAAACCCACCACGGATGGCTAGCTCTCGCGCTCAGAAGGTGCGGAACGATGGCACAGCGTCGTTGTGCAGCTCGGGGAGGCGCTGTGGCGCGGTTTAGCCGGCTCCCGACGGCTTCCCAGAGAAGCGGCGAGCTCAGTTTTGTTTTCCGGAGAACGCGCGTGTGAGGAGAAGAAACACCCGTGGTCACCTTGTCTACGCGGGAAGAATCACATGGAGGGGCGCCGCCGACTCCCGTGCTGCCAGCGGCCCAGGCGAAGAGCAGGAGGTGGAGCCTTGGGCGAAGGGGGCGGTCGCTCGGTGTCGCCCGCGGGTGAAACCCCGGTGGAGTGAGGAACAGAGAAAAAGACTTAAGGGTTAAGTCTACTCATTCCTATGACATGTGGGCCCTACAATTCAGTACCTCTTTTCCTCAAAATATCTCCAAAGTTTGACAATTATCCAAACCAAATGTTTGAAAGTTGGAAACTTAGCTCATTTGAATAGTTTGGATAATTTCCATGCAAATTCAAATGTTTATTTGAATTGTTTGCACATTTGACTCCATTTGGAAAAATGGGCAGCAAATCTTTTCAAAAATTAATGAAACTTTGCCTACCCACTAATTTGGACCTAAGGAATTCAAATATGCAATTTGATTCTTTTGTTAGCTGCTGCAAACAAGAGTTTGAAAACAACAGTTTTGAATTCCCATTGTGTCCTTCCCTCATTTGAAGTTTGAGTTTAACATTTAGTTCCAACTCTTATTTTTAAACCCTCCCATTGCACTTGAGTTCTTCATTTCTGTGGTTTTAATCCGCATGAGGTCCATCCATGCAGTAACCCTAAGTTTGTTTAGAAGAAATCTCACCTATGTTATCATATGTGGGAAAAAGTTTCAACTAAGCCCCTTTTTCATACACATGACTCCAACATTTGTACAAACTCATGTTTCTTTGTATTCACATTTTTGGGACCTTTACAATCCTCCCCCCTTAAAAGAATCTTGTCCCGAGATTACAAAAGAAAGATGAGGCGGAGGGTAATTACAACAGCTACGACAAAAGTTCCGGATAGTTCTTGTGGAGGTAATCTTCACTCTCCCAAGTCGCTTCTTTCGGTGTGTGATTACTCCACAGGACTTTGTAAAATTGCAAAGCCCTATTTCGAGTGATCCGGCTCTTTTTGTCGATAATCTTGATGGGCTTCTCGGTGTAGGTGAGATCCGGTTGCAATATCTCCATGTCTTCTGAAAGGATCTCCGTCGGTCTCTTTAAACACTTTCTCAAGTGTGAGACATGGAAGATGTCGTGGATGCCCGATAAGGATGGCGGCAGCTCCAAACGGTAGGCTACCGGCCCACACCGTTCTGTAATAAGGAACGGACCCACAATGCGAGGCGCTAGCTTTCCCTTGACCCCAAATCGATGAATTCCCTTCATCGGTGATACTCGGAGATAGACGTGATCTCTGACTTCAAAACACAAGGGTCGGCGTCGCTGGTCCGCATAGCTCTTCTGGCGAGATTGAGCGGCCCTGAGGTTCTCTTGAATCATCTGGACCCGCTCTTCGGCATCTTTTACAAGATCAATGCCGAAAATCACCCTCTCGCCCGATTCACACCAATTGAGTGGTGTGCGGCACATCCTGCCATAAAGTGCTTCGTATGGTGCCATTTTGATACTGGATTGGTAACCATTGTTGTAAGAGAACTCCGCTAATGGCAAATGGTTATCCCAGTTCTTTCCATGATCTATGGCACATGCCCTCAGCATATCTTCCAAAATCTGGTTCACCCTCTCCGTCTGACCGTCCGTCTGAGGGTGGTATGCTAAGCTCCTGATTAACTTTGTTCCCAGAGATTCATGTAGTTGCTCCCAGAAACGAGCAACAAAGATTGAACCTCGGTCTGATATGATGGTCTTGGGAACTCCATGCAATCATACAATTCTAGAGAGATACAACTCTGCATATTGTTTAGTATGGAATCCCGTATTCACTGGGATGAAGTGGGCTGATTTGGTTAAGCGATCAACAATCACCCAAATGGAGTCATGCTTTCTGGACATGAGAGGCAGTCCGACAATAAAGTCCATGCTGATGTCCTCCCACTTCCATGCTGGAACGTTTAATGGTTGCAGCATTCCCGCTTTCTTTATGAGGTCAGCCTTGACTCGCCGACATGTATCACATTCGGATACATATTTGGCAATTTCTCGCTTCATCCGAGTCCACCAAAATTTTGTTTTAAGATCTTGATACATCTTATTGATCCCTGGATGTATCGAGTACTTGGACATATGAGCTTCGTTCAAGATCTTCTTTCTTAGCTTCAGGTTCCGGGGTACCACGATACGGTTGTTAAACCATAACACACCTTGTTCATCTTCCCAGAAACATTTCATCTTATCCTCATTGATTCTTGCTCGGATTTTCCGCATTCCTTTATCCCTCTTCTGGGCTTGTACAATCTCTTCTCTAATGGTAGGCACCAGAGCAAGATTATACAACGCTCCATACGGAATCACCCGCAAGCTTGGTTCTTCATCCTCATCCGGAACAACTGACAAGTTATTTATGTGGGATTTATGACTGAGTGCATCAGCCACCACGTTAGCTTTGCCCGGATGGTAATGGATCTCGAGCTCATAGTCTTTATTTAATTCCAGCCATCTCCGCTGCCTCATATTAATATCCTTCTGAGTGAATATATATTTGAGACTCTTATGGTCGGTGTAGAGGTGCACTAAATTTCCAAGTAAGTAGTGCCTCCACATCTTCAACGCAAGCACCACTGCAGCAAGTTCTAGGTCATGAGTGGGGTAGTGTTGCTCGTGGTTGCGGAGTTGACGAGACCCATACGTGATCACGCGTCTATCTTGCATTAAGACGCAGCCAAGTCCAATGCCTGAGGCATCACAATAAACATCAAATGGCTTTGTTGTATCGGTTGGTCTAACACCGGTGCCGTTGTGAGATGTTTCTTCAAAGTTTGAAATGCCTCTTCGCAGGCCTCTGTCCACACATACTTGCTGCTCTTCTTCAGCAACTCTGTCATTGGTTTGGCCACCTTTGAGAAGCTGGGAATAAATCTCCGATAATAACCCGCTATCCCCAGAAAACTGCGGATTTGATGAACAGATGTTGGAGACTCCCACTTCAAGACCTGCTCAATTTTAGTTGGATCCACGGCCACACCCTCTGCTGAAATAATGTGGCCTAAGAATGGTACCTTGCTGATCCAAAATTCACACTTGCTAAATTTGGCATACAGCTTATGTTCCCGTAACCGTTGGAGCACAATATGAAGATGTTTGGTGTGCTCCTCCTCCGATTTGGAGTATACGAGAATGTCGTCGATGAAAACCACGACGAACTGATCCAACTCTGGCATGAATACAGAATTCATGAGATACATGAAATGTGCGGGTGCATTTGTTAGCCCGAAAGACATGACTAAATACTCATAGAGCCCGTATCTAGTCGAGAAGGCCGTCTTCGGTATATCCTCCGCTCTGATCTTTATCTGATGATAACCAGACCGTAAGTCCATCTTGGAGAATACCTTGGCACCCACTAACTGATCAAATAATATATCGATCCGTGGCAACGGATATTTATTTTTGATCGTCACTGCATTCAGCGGCCGATAATCCACACATAATCGAAGTGACTCATCCTTTTTCTTCACAAAAAGGGCTGAACAGCCCCATGGCGATGAGCTTGGTCGGATGAACCCTTTGTCCATTAAGTCCTTTAGCTGTTCTTTTAGTTCAGCTAATTCCTTCGGAGACATTTTGTACGGCCTCCGAGATATTGGTGTGGTTCCCGGTGCTAACTCGATCTTGAATACCACATCCCTCTCAGGCGGCATCCCTGGAAGATCGTCGGGAAACACATCTGGGTACTCACGGACCACTGGAATATCCTCCAGTTTCGTGGTCACACTGTGGTATACCACTGGATTTTTAGAATCCATGGCTTCAGGTATGAGCGTTTGGGGACCGTAGATTGGAGAGTCCAAACTAACAATCCGTGGACCAATATCAAGAACAGTCCCATGGTAGTTCATCCACGCCATTCCTAGAATCGCGTCGATCTTCTGTCCCTCTAATGCAATGAAGGTTGTGGGATATAAGTTTCCACCTAAGCACAAGGGTGCTTTGATCACTACTTCATTAGCAGCTATATTACCACCAGGTGAGCGGATAAGATAGTGATCTTTCGGTGTAGAGGTGGAAAGCTCAGCTTTGCACACGAACAACCTGCTGATGAAATTGTGTGTAGCTCCAGAGTCAAATAATATTAACACGGGCAGTCCATTGAGGGTGAACATTCCCGCTAGTACAGGTGCTCCATCTGGCACATCCTCTAGAGCTGTATGATGAATGCACCCGGATTTTGGTGCTGTTCCTTGAAGCTGAGCACGGGGTTGATTTATACCCTGCTTTGGTGTAGTTTCTTTGTGGCGTATCCTTTCTGGACACTTTCTGCTGATGTGACCCAAGTACCCGCACGTGAAGCACGGTTTCCCAGCCGGTTCCTGGTTGCTCTGAGCATGGACATTGGTGGTATTCTGCTGCGGCAAGAACACTTGAGGAGCAGAATAACGTGGCTGCCTATACCGTTGTTGCAGCTGTCCGAAATCAGAGTATTGGGATGATCGACTGGAATATTGCTGGAGTCGTCGAGCCGGCTGCATCAGCTGACAGTTCAAGGTACTGTCTACCACCCTGTATTTCTGCGGAGCACTACTTCTACTCTCCGGTGGTACATGGTTCTTTCTTTTCTCAGCCTGAACTTCCCGCTGAGCATCTTCAACCATGATGGCAGCACTTATCAATTCGTTGGAGTTCTTTCGATCAGAAAAAATGAGTCTCTCCTTTAGCTTGGGATCGAGGCTGCGGAAAAACCATTCACACTTTTGTGCTTCGGTGTTCACATATGAGGCGCATACTGCGCCAGCTTATTGAACACTCGTGAATGCTCATATGCACCCCTCCCTCCTTGTTTTAAGGCCAGAAACTCCTCGAGTTTCCGCTGAATTATTCCGGAAGGAACATGATACGCGAGAAACGCCTTCCGGCATTCTGCCCATGAAACGTCATGTCCATCTGGTAAGGAGGCGAGTTGATTTGCCCACGATGCACTGGCGGACCCGTGAAGTTGTTGCGCTGCGTATAAAACCTTCTGCTGTTCGGTGCATTGAAGCAACCCGAACTTAGATTCAATGGTATGGATCCAGCTATCCGCCACCAGAGGATCCTCAGATTCAATGAAAACCGGTGGTTGAGTTGCCAAGAACTCAACATAGGAGTTCAGTTGAGGTTGGCGCAAGTCTTCGTCTTGACATCCCCCTTGACGGGATGTATTCATCACCAGGGTGCGGAGCAAGTCGGTTCGCTCATCGCTTGCACCCGTCATGGCAGCCAGAATGTCCGCCGTTGTGACCGTGGGTGAAAGCCCTGGTGGAGGCTGCTGTTGCGGAGCTCGCTGCTCCCGCTGTGGAGAGTTATCACCACGACCACCACTGGAACCACCCACCTCACTCATGGAACGAGTTCGCACCATTCTGCAATTGCAAGAGTTCATTATCAGTTCAACACTATCACTTTATTTATTCCATAAACAAAGTAGTGTAACACTGATAATGAAACCTCAACATGTAAGCAAAATGATTTAGGCGCCAACTGATGTATCTACAGCAAGGATTTACAAGCCGACTGATTGGTCCTTAAACAGATCAGATTCTGATCCAGTTAAAAGCACTTTCGTAACTCAAGTTGAATATCAAAGTTAAAGTTAACTTTAATATCTTTCCAACGAGAATCCAAAGGCCTCCTAGGGATTTTTCTACAGGAAGTTATGGCTTAAAAACAGAAAGGTTCAGAGAGGCTTTGTTACTGTCCTGGTCCTGAACAGTTTGCCTTCAACTGAACTTTTCACCAACTTAATCTGTAATTTCGCTCTGGAGGTCTACAAGAAAGTTGTAGAGCACTTGAAAATCTTTCCAGAACTGTATCATACACCTTAATTGGTTAAAGCTACTCAGAGTTATGCTCTGTAAAAGTCCAGCAAAAATTTCTGCCAGAAACAGAGCACTCTGTTTTTGAAATCTTTAACACCTAGACACTCTCTCATTTGAATCTTAGTTCAAAATAAGAGTTCAGTAACTAATATTTGTTTCAAACTTCCATTTTTAGTTGAAAGTTAGCTCATGAATCATTTCTTCATAGGGAAGAGGTTATTATGTGTGGTACGGTGTCGATGCACCGTAAGAACAATGTCGGTACTACGTTGTCTCTCCAAAAGAAAATCCTAAACCGGCTTATACCGGTATATACGTATAATCAGTGGCACTAAATGGTCTCTCACACACGTGTACTACACGGGATACGTACGTGGTTAGTACCTGCAGAAGACACTCAATAGTGGTGCACTCAAGGGTTGTTTCATTTCAGGCAGTTCCATAATTGAAAGTAAATACAAACGCCCGTATCATTGCCATACGGCCGTCCTTGAGTTAAGTCACGTCTCAAGGTACGTGATCGTGTTTCAACACCACACGACGGGGAACCCGAGTATGTCATGAACGGGTCGTCACAGTTGGGAATGTTATCAACCCAACGGATACCACCTACTGCCTTGCAGGGCACGCCGATGGCAAGCGCTGCGTATGTCCTCCTGGGCTATTTCCAGACGAACACACTATCGCGTTACTGACCATGCGATGGGGTCTCCACTTACTTGCCTAATGCACGCTAGGGTCAGCGTTTCATATGAACTCAGGAACATGAAGAGTCCAAGAGTTTCATATTAACATCTCACACCAAGCTGTGAGATCTAGCCCTGAACCGCTTTCCTCGTCAGGGGAGCTAACCGAAATTGAACCGCTTTCGGTGGCGTTCCTTACCATTCTTACCAGAACGTAGGTGCGTCGTTACAGAATCAAAGTTCAGAATTATAACACATAAGTTAGTTCTGCCACTTTAAGTAACTATACTACTATAGTACTTATGTGGGCCTAATATCGTTTCCTCACCGTATCCTAAGTTTTTGTCGTAATACAATCCTTATTCCGTGTGCTATTACCAATGCGGCTCTGATACCACGCTGTGAGGACCCCGCCGTCCCGATCACTCACGGGAACGGGAAACCTCGCCCGGGAATCGCATTGGGTGGTGTCGTGCGATGCGGCACCCAACAGCACACATAATAAAGCATCATATTACATAAAACAAGCGGAAGCTTACAAAGTGTTGATTTTACAAATACTTCTCAAAATAGACTACAGCGGAAGACTATTACAACTCACGTCTCATACCTATGCTAAGCAACAGAGAAGGTGTCCAGCCCGCGGACCCTTCTCGCTAGCAACACTGTCATAATAGCAGCGGCAGGGGTTGCCATGAGTTCATCACTCGGAGAGCTCCGAGTCTCACCAGGTACCCGTACATCACAGCGTACAGTTATTTCCTGCAAAACAACTTGTGCAGTATCTGTGAGCACGAAGCTCAGCAAGACTGACCCGTCACCCTAGTCATGAAACTCTATATGATGGAAATAGAGGGCTGATTATAGAAATTTGCACAAACGACCAACTTGAGCTAAAGGGGAGTCCTTACTTCAAGTTTTAAGCAACTTTTATAGCCCTCGCGCAATTTACATCGAGACTCCACAATCAAACAAGAAACGCTTCCTCTCGATGTCACTTGCCCGAGGTGAAAGTAACTTTAGTGAGCTACCCTAGACTCATACAAACCTTGCGCCATTACCGTCGAGACTTCACAATCAAACAAGAAACGCTTTGCCTCGACGCTACTAGCCCAAGGTGGAAAGTAAATTTAGTGGAGTATTGATCTTTCCTCATCTCCATTATGAGGATTACTCACGAAGCATATTAAACGTTTCCCACTTTATTACTACGTCACGACTCAGTGTACAAGTATGCTCACTACCGCGAGCGACGGTGATTGCAATCAAAAACACCCGGCTGACACGACACGTACGCCCGTACTCGACGTTGCACACAGCAACCGTCACTGACGTCGTACGTGGCCACCTTTCACACGACACCCAAATGTCGAACCGGTCCCACCGACTGGGATTAACTCTCTCTACGGCAAACCCTCGTATAGCAGACTTCTCTATCCTTTCAGCATCGGCATCAGACGGTGAGGTATGCCTCGACACCCAGGATAACATGTTACATCGGTTTCCTGGGTCTCATATAGCCAGTATGCATCCGGTACACATCTCAAACTTGTCCAGCGGGGCCGCACACAAGAACGGGCCTTAATCGACTCAGACATAGACTAGGCTCACAGGACCACGTCCTTGACCTTCCATCCACTGCCCGGTCTCCATTCCCAACTATGAGGGTCAATTCCCAACTCTTCCTATTGATTCCCCTTAACCCCGTTTCACGAGTAGGAATCTGCCCACTCGAGTTATGCCTCTTTTAATCCACTTTTGTTGAGATCAGCAGTTATATTTAATTGATAACATATCCTACATTAAACTCCTGCCTCTTTTAATCCACTTTTGTTGAGATCAGCAGTTATATTTAATTGATAACATATCCTACATTAAACTCCTGGGTTTTTTGGGTCATGCATTTGGAGTTTCATACCATCTAGACGTAATGCAATAAATAAAAATACTAGACGTATGAAGTGAATACAAATAAAAACTTGTAAATTTGATGCAAACCGGGGCTTGCCTTTGTTTTGCAGGTGACTTATTTATATATGCAGTTAGTGAAGACCACTTGGTGCTTGATCAATCTCTTTCCTCCTTCCTTGATTTTTTAACTCTGATGACTTCAACTCCTCCACGTAGATACTACACGTGATGAATATGCATATCGTTTAATTGTAAAGACTTTGCTACAAGTCCTAATAACAAGTTTTCAAAATCTGGAACTCTGTTTAATAATTTAAAATGACACTGGTGCTAGTGGTTTAGGTTTGGATCTAAACAAATGATTAAATGTTAAGTGGTTTTCCCCCTCTTCTATATTGATCACCTAAAGAGGTTAAAAGCACAGGGGTGATCCAGGGCTCCAATGGAGCTGCTAATTTTCATGTGAGTTTCTTGTCACAAGAAAGCCCTCTGGACCAAAATTCAGAATGTTTCACTGATTAGGTCACCCAGAACAATTCCCTAAGCATTTAGGCACAAAGGAATTAATTCTGATTAAACTTGCACTTTCATGCAAATTCAAGTGAACTCTAATTTCATACATGGCTCAGGGAGTATGCCTGAATTTTCCTAGGATTTTTGGAGCTAAGGAATGGCTAGAACTGAATTTCCAAGTTTTTGGAAATTCTCTGAAAATGTTTCTGTATTCATTTGAATACAGAAAATTAAAATCAGAATTAACCTAATTAATCAACTCCAAATGAGTTGAAACTTTTACAGGTGTTCACTAATACCCTAAAGACTATTTTGGAAAAATTTGAGGATTTTTGGATTAATTAAACTCCCTCTAAAATTCTTTTGCTAAAAATTTTAAAGAATTTTACAGAATTAAATAAAGGTTCTCATACAAATTGGGTTCTACATTTGTATAGTACACTATCAGAGGAATCGAACAAAATTTGTTTCACAATTTTTGGATTCTCCTACCCAAAGTTGTAGCTATTCCAAGTTTGAAATGAAAACTGAAATTCCCCAAAATGTTCAAATACTGGCTGTGGGTCCGGGAACAGGTGTCACTCGCTGAGGCAACCCACACGGGCTACAGGGTATTTCCCGCGCCGCCACATGAGATCCCTGCGCCACAGCCGATCAGAAAATTGAAAAACCGTCCCTGATAGGCAGGACCCACCGGGTCGTCTTCTCCCTCCGGCTCCCGCGCCCGCGCGCCGCCGGGCTCGCCGGAGTTCGATGGATTCCGGCCTTCCGGCCATCCCCCGAGCCCTCCCTCGCTGTTAGGGTCTAATTTCACGTGCTGAACACGATGGAACCCTCTTCCCCTGCCGGGCGATGGCTCTAACCTAGCTGGCCACGGCGCGGCGGCTCTGGACCGGTTCGGCAACGTCGCCCGGTCATCCTAGCCTGCCCAGACCTCGGTGGAACGGCGCTACAGCACCAGTGGACCATGGGGATGCTCGACCTAGCCTCAAAACTGCTCGGGACCGGCGGCTAATGGTGTCTCACTGTGCACCCGAAACCTCCTCCGCTTTTGATGTCAGAAATTCTAGAATTCATGCGGTCTACGTGCGTCTTTCCAACTAGGGTTGTGAAGGACTACTGATCGCCGGCTAGTGGCCGACCTGTGTGCAAGATTTGACAAGCTACAGATGATTGGAGAGCGAGAATTTTGGCGGCGATTACCGGATGCTCTGTTGGAGGTCGCCGGGACAAAATCTCCGAATTGGCCGCCGATCCTCCACGGTTTGCTCCAGGCTTTGGAGGAGAGCAGCAGCACGATGGCGCGCTCCCGTGGCCGGGCTTGCTCAGACGTGACAACCCTTGTGGAAGGCTGCCCGCGTGCGCCCGATCGTCGGCTGTCTGTTGTTCGCCGCGGTTGAGGCGTTTAACGCTCGAAACCCACCACGGATGGCTAGCTCTCGCGCTCAGAAGGTGCGGAACGATGGCACAGTGTCGTTGTGCAGCTCGGGGAGGCGCTGTGGCGCGGTTTAGCCGGCTCCCGATGGCTTCCCAGAGAAGCGGCGAGCTCGGTTTTGTTTTCGGGAGAACGCGCGTGTGAGGAGAAGAAACACCCGTGGTCACCTTGTCTACGCGGGAAGAATCACGTGGAGGGGCGCCGCCGACTCCCGTGCTGCCAGCGGCCCGGGCGAAGAGAAGGAGGTGGAGCCTTGGGCGAAGGGGGCGGTCGCTCGGTGTCGTCCGCGGGTGAAACCCCGGTGGAGTGAGGAACAGAGAAAAAGACTTAAGGGTTAAGTCTACTCATTCCTATGACATGTGGGCCCCACAATTCAGTACCTCTTTTCCTCAAAATATCTCCAAAGTTTGACAATTATCCAACCCAAATGTTTGAAAGTTGGAAACTGAGCTCATTTGAATAGTTTGGATAAATTCCATGCAAATTCAAATGTTTATTTGAATTCTTTGCACATTTGACTCCATTTGGAAAAATGGGCAGCAAATCTTTTCAAAAATTAAAGAAACTTTGCCTACCCACTAATTTGGACCTAAGGAATTCAAATATGCAATTTGATTCTTTTGTTAGCTGCTGCAAACAAGAGTTTGAAAACAACAGTTTTGAATTCCCATTGTGTCCTTCCCTCATTTGAAGTTTGAGTTTAACATTTAGTTCCAACTCTTATTTTTAAACCCTCCCATTGCACTTGAGTTCTTCATTTCTGTGGTTTTAATCCGCATGAGGTCCATCCATGCAGTAACCCTAAGTTTGTTTAGAAGAAATCTCACCTATTTATCATATGTGGGAAAAAGTTTCAACTAAGCCCCTTTTTCATACACATGACTCCAACATTTGTACAAACTCAGGTTTCTTTGTATTCACATTTTTGGGACCTTTACATTTCCCCACTTTGCTTTTCCTTTGGAATCTCGGGACGAGATTCTTTTTAAGGGGGGAGGGATGTAAAATCCCCAAAAAGTGTTAGCAAGAAAAATTCAGCTCATGTACACTTATGAAAAATGAGGGGAAATTAAAACATTGAATTATAATGGGGTAAGTTCATAGTGAGGGTTTAGACTTCCCAAAACTTCCAAACATGGGGATATAAATGCACAGCTTGGATCTTCATAGTCCAAATATTCAACCTTCCAAATTTCAGTTCATTTGGAGGAGTTTTAATATTTGTTTGGGATTAAAAGGAGGAGCCCTCCAATCTGAAATTCAAATTCAGTTTCAAATGCTAATTCCTCCAATTTGCAGATTTGGTTCCACAAATATGTTCTCCACCTTTGAATGAGCAGCCATGCCAAAAATTGGAAACTTTGGAGCTGGTTTGCTATGTTTTTGAGGCAATACAAAGTGGAGAATTCAAACTCCTTTTCAAACTCAAATGATCAAACCCCATTCAAATTCTACACCAGAATTCAAACCATTTGAATTCTGCAAATTCAAACTTAACTTTGGGATGAAGTAAAGCTTTTAATGTTGAGTTGCTGGGGTAAAATATCTGTGGAAAGTAATTGAGAAATTAGAGGTGGTGGGACCCCTTTGTCAGCCACACATGCAACACAACCGACTGTTTTTGCTTCTCTCGGGTGATCACGGCGCGCCACCGAGCTGCACTGCTTGCCACCGAGCTGCTTGCCTTGCTTGCTCCCGAAGTCAGCTCGTGGATGATCAAGGCAGCAGCACAAGTGCATTTTTCTCTTCTCTGCCTTCAACCGGAGCCTCCTCAGCCCCAGCTCTCGAGCGCCCAGCGAAGGAAACACACGAGCTCCCTCTGTGCTCGTGCTTCAGCAGCCTACAGCCCCTCCCAGCAGTGGTTGATCGCCCCAGGAGCTGCGCCAGCGACCCCTCAACATGTTCCACCGCTCCTCAGCTCATCCCCGAGCTCCCCTCGCGGTGCCCAACCTGTTTTTCACCGGGAGGAAACAGAGTACGTCGCCCCTCACTGCTCCTCGAGTTCCAGCCGCTCCCACGCCTCTACTGCACGTCCAGCAACTCCCTAAGGTGCGCCAAGGTGTGGAGATCATGCTACCGCAGTCCCCTTGCCCTTCCCCATCACTGTCTCGCCGGAATTTAGGTTTTGGCGCCGGTACACGTGAAGAACCGACCCACACTAAAACTGAAAATTCGTCCAACGTGGTTGATCATCGGTTCTACAATTCAAGCCACAGAAACTAGTGACCCTAGCGCCCTCCCACGCCAAAGCACACATCCAACCGTCCACCACAGGCCCTGGACGACGAGAAATCGCCGGTGGTGGCAAAAATGGGTCGGTCCTCCGGTGAACCCCATGTTCCGGCCATTTTCTGCAAGGTTTAGCCTGCGTTCCATATTCCCCGATCATTGGTGATGCTTTAGGGCAAGTTAGCTCGCCGGGAGAAGCTTCAGACGCGCCAGAACGCGTTGACGCCGAGCTCCCGAGCCGCCCCACCGGTGCCGGCCTGTTTTCGGCCGTTTTCATGCGTGGAAACCTTGCCCGACAGCTGCGCCAAGTCCCCAAGAGCATGTAGGGCGAAACCGGAGCTAATTTGGTGCAGAAATGAGGAATAACGAGCCATGCCATGATTTGAACTGGTGTGCACGCGCGTCTCTGGCGGGAGGTTGAAGAAGGACCTGACGAGTGGGCCCCCCTGTTAAGTCTCTGTATAGGTTGCAAACAGAGAGCTAGTCAAGTTTCAAAAATCTATAACTTTGTATAGACAGCTCCAAAAAGGGTGAGACAAATTTTGTCTGAATCATTAGGAGGAGTACTTTACAGAGGAACAAATTGCATGCTATGAAAATGCCCAGGAATTTCTGTAGAATTGTTTTTACTAAATCCTCTAGGGATTTATTACAGGAGCAATTCTTTATGAAATATTCCCAAATTTGGGAAGCTAGTCTTTTTCATAGTGCCTGACCTCCAGTTAAAATTTTAGGATTTTTGGAGCTTATTTGGTGGACTTAATCAGTAGGTTATCCCAGGATTAAATAAATTAGCTAAAAATCATAGAATTGATTTCCAGAAAAATGTTTCAACCTTCATACCTCCATAACTTTCTGTAGGGATGTCCAAAATTTGTGAAACAAATTTTGTTGGATTTCTATCAGTCAGTACTTTGCAGAAATGCAAAGAAATTGATCTGAAGATCTCTGGATATTTCTCCAAGATTAATCAAAGTTAAATCTTTGGGAATTTAGTCCAGAATATCTCTGTTATGGAATTTCTTCAAATTTGGCCAGGACGTTTCTCATGACATTACTGATCTCCAGTAAAAATTTGAGCTTCATTGGAGTTCATTTGCTAGGTCCAATTACCTTCCAAAGTTCAGCCTTTATTTGGAAATTCAAATTTAAACAGAAACTTTTCAGAACTCCTGTCCAACTTCAAAAATTCATATCTCTCTGATGGTAGCTCCAAAAATGGTGGAAACAAATTTTGTTAGAACTATGGATACTTACCCTAATCAGATCTTCCACTATTAGCTATGTCAAAGCTCTTGAATTGGGCTCAAAATTCAGAGAAGCATTGTACTTGTAGAAATTTTAAAGACTACATTGTGCAATGACATGTCTCCAAATTTGGTTCAAATCATCCTTAGAGAGTCTAGTATCTACTGTAAAAATCCCAAAGCCAAATAAGGATCCCAAATAGCAATAGCTATGAATAGTAGTTTAATTCTTATAAATCCTTAATACTTACACATGTATTTTATTACATTTCATAATAGTGACCGAAGTTGAGGACGCACCGGAGCCCTTGGACGTCCTCGCACCAGAAGCTCAATTCTTCTCTGACTCGCAACCAGGCAAGCCCCAGTTTGCACTTAAGTACCTTTTATAAAATTCTTTATTTGTATCACTTATGTCTAGGGTGAATGTTTGCATTAGAGTTAAGGTGTTCAAAACCCCACTTGCATAACCTTTTAAATCCTATGAAGGGTTGGGTAGCTTACAGAGCTGACGAGTACACAAGGCCCCGCCAATATGCTTAGGACCTCGGTAGAAGTCGAGCAGTTGGAATCTACTCGCGAGGTAAGGTTTATCACACGGTTTGGTCAGAATAGAAAATGGCTTAAGAGTGGTAAAAATGAGACCCAGCAGGGGGATAGGAAGCAGTGAGCGGAGGTCTCACGTGCGTAGCCCTGTTGGTGTCGATTGAGGACCGAGTCGTGTGCGGGCCTGCTGAACAAGTATCGAACAGTACCGGATGGCATACTGACATAAGCAGGAAACCGATGTAAATGGTTAACCTGGGTGCCGAGGCTTACCCAACCGTAAACAGGAGTGGGTTGAGGGTAGCAAGGTGTAAATCTGCCGGTGGACACAGTCACGCTCCACGCGGGGACCACCTACCCGTTACGGATGGACTGGTTCGTTGTTTGGGTTGCCTTTGAAAGGTGGTTGCATACAACAGAGTAGGAAGGGGTGTGGAATCACGCTTCTGAAAGTGGGTGTATGCAACGTGTTGTCCGGGTGTCTCCTGATTGCAATCACCGTCCCTCGCGGTTATTTGAGTACCGCTTGCTCACTGTTTCGTGACGTAGTAAGAAGTGAAGTAGGCCAGTTGAATGATAATATGCTGTGATGATATATTAATGTTTTGGAAACCATGTATGCTGTAGATGTAGAGCTAATTAAGTTTACTTTCCGCTTTGGGCATCACCACATCGGAGGAAAGCGTTTCTTGTTTGATTGTGGACTTCCGATGTGAGGGTTGCCTAAGGCACATGAATTTGACACTATAAAACTGAAAGTAAGTATCAACTTATAGGCATGTCTTTGTCGCAAATTCCTTTTCCTATCATACACCTCCCTGCATGTAGAGTTCCATGCCTAGGTCAGACGGTTAATCCTTGCTGAGCCATCGTGCTCACGGTTGCAATATTTGAGCTGTATGCAGGTGAGAGCTATGAGGAGGGTTCCGAGGATGAGGCGATGCCCCCGTCAGGGTACACGGCCGAGATGGAGCCCTGCACGCCGCCGTGATTTCTCCGGTTCCATGCTGCTAGCGTGTAGCATCCCCGGGCTGGACGGCTGCACTTTTGCATAGTTAGGATGAGAGACTACTAATGTACATTACTTCCGCTGTATAGTTATATTTTGTAAAAGACTTCCGCTGTTTTATATTAAATAAAAGTTTATATGTTGTTCTTTATTCTTTTCTGGTGTGCTGTTGGGTGCCGCATCGTACGGCACCACCCTATGCGATCCTGGAGTGGGTGAACCACGGGGTGGTCCCCATATCGTCCACCGACTGGATGAGTCTTCCACCTACTGGACCACTCGTCCACCTACTAGACGACTCGTACAACTGATGGACGAGTTGTCCACCTACTATATGACTCGCCCACCTACTGGATGACTCATCCACCTATTAAACGACTCTTCCACCTGGTGGACGACAACATATTTCGATCGTCTATTTAAGAGCACAACGCACATTCGCCACAACCGCACTTCACAAATTCAACTCTCGCGGGCATGGACTTACCTTACTCACCACCAAATCAAAAAGAGAGAGTTCGCGTTCCAGAGGGATTACAACCGCCAATATGTCTATGTGGCACTGATTGTCGGTTCATAAAAGATCTAAGACTCGGGTCACCTACGGTTTGAGGCTATGGATGTGCAACAACTATGAATATGACCCCGTCATAGGACTACGCCATTTGTGTCGAATGGTAGACGTCAGGTAATATATCTACTTTAGGGATATATGAATTTCGCATTCACATTTTATCTCAAATGTTCATAACAACACATCATTAATCATGCAGTCCCTACCGTCCCTTTATGAGTTCACACAGTACATCAACAACGAACAAACAGCAGAAGACGTCGAGTACATACACATGATGCATAGAGCTGCTTGGGATAACTTTCGCTACGAGATGGAGTACGTAAAGCGGGTTGAGCAGGAGAGGAAGGAGACAGCTGAATAGGAGGAGCGTCGGCACAAATGATAAGAAGAACTTCAAAGAATCGAGGAAAAGTATCATCGCCAGGCTCAGAAGGAAGAACGTATTGCTCATCAGTCTAGAGAGGATGAACGAGAGCGCTTATGTGAGAGAGCACGTCGCGCAAGGGATGCCGGGCCGGATGTATTGCGCAAGGGAACATATCTCCATTGCACTTAGTAGAATCTACACTTGTCATTTAATAAACTTCGTAATGTATCCAATGGCGAGTGTTTTTAATCAAATGATGGTGTTATTGTGCAAAATTTACTTTCATAACAAGATCTTTTTAATATGTCTCTAAGTATTAAAAAATAAAAAACGGATTAAACAAACAAAATTAAATATTCAAACTTGTGATCGTATTGCATATTTCAAAATAACATTACAAATCATCTATTAAACAAAAGACGTATTATTCACATTACATAAAATCATAACATAGTGACACGACCCCACCGGTCTTGTCGAGCCAGGATCACGCTGCGGGGTGCTGCGTTGCACAGCACCGTATAACACACGTCAAAGGTACAAAGCGGAAGCGGAAATTTTATTACATAAACAAGTTTACGAACATGTTTACATCAAAATACGTTCAGTCCACACTCGCGGGCGTAGACTAAGCATCAAGTGCACGTTCAGCCCTCGAACGTGTCCTTGCTAGCACACACGCACACTAACTCTGCGGCGTGCACGACTCCCACTCGACGGGGTTCCCCTCCTGGGGTTCCGTCTCCTCTTCGGGAGTCCCTTCCTCATAGAACCCTGCAAAAGCTTCAAACACAAGCAGTGAGCACGAAGGCTCAGCATGTCTGACCCGTCTCACCTAAACATGGAACTTCTACATGGGGGTAATGGGTTACATGAGGTAAAAATCAGTTGCAAGGACTCACCTAATTAGTAGAACCTTACTTTCAAGTTTTAGCAGCAGGTTGTGGAGAACCTTAAGCTAAGGTACATGAGAGAGCCGCAATCAAACAAGAAACGTATTTCTCTCATGTACGTTGCCCAAAGTTGAAAAGAACTTTAATTAGCTCTAAGCTATAGCATATCATTAACAATCAATGTCCAGCTTTCAATCAGCAACATTTTAACATGTAACTAGCCTGTTCTTTCTACGTCACGGTACAGTGAACAAGTGGTACTCACTGACCGTGAGGGACAGCGATTATAATCGATTTACACCTGCAGGGTTACCCGAACAACCCGTCACGTACGCCCGTACTCGATGTTGCCTACAACAACCATCACGGACGCCGTATGCGACTACCTTTCACCCGTTAGCCAAATGTTGAACCGGTCCAATCGTCCCGAGCAAGAGGTCTCTGCACACGCATCTCCGTGCCACCAGCCGATTTACACCTCGAGCTCTCAACCTACCCTCTGAACGACCAGCTATGCCTCAACACCCAGCTACCTGAGTTACATCAGTTTCCCGGTTCCCATATAGCCGGTAGATCTTCGGTACAGTTCTAGCTTGTTCAACAGGCCCGCACACGGCTCGGTCCTCAATCGACACAAGCGGAGCTACAGCACACAGGCCCCAAAGTCCTGCTGCCCTTACTCTCCGCTTGGTCTCATTTTCTTGCCATGTGTTTCATGTGCTAACACTACCCGAGTCGAGTGCCTCTAGCCTATGCTCGCGAGTAGTTCCAACTACTCGACTTGTACCGAATCCTACACTATCTTAGCATTGCAGTAGCTAACGGGGTTTGCAATCCTAAACCCAACCCATGGTTCTCTTGGCTATGCAGTGGGGCTTCCAAACAAGACTCTAATGCAAAGAATACAATAAACAAGTATGTGCTCAAAACAATAAAATTTTTATAAAAAAGTTAATGCAAACCGGAGCTTGCCTTGCTGCTCTTGGTCGTAGGCTAGCTGTTCCTCTGGAGTAACGAAGTCTAGGACTTCGGGTTCCTCCTCGACATTAGCGACTACATGATAGAAACAATACATGTATTAATTTAATGCATTTGTATTAAGTTTGAAGTTGTGAAGTCTATAACCTTTGCTAGACAGATCTAATGACTGTGAAACTTTTATTGTGGCTTGGTTACAACCTAAACAGAGAATTGGTCAAGTTTTAGTTGCAGCAAAGCTCATTTGAGCCCTCCACAATTAATTATGTCCTTGACCTTAATTGGAACTCTTAGGGTGTTCTAGGAATTTTCATGAAGCAAACTATGACTTTCTGGAAACTAGATTTTCAGAGGGCTCTAATGGAGTTGGTCTCACTTAATTCGAAGGTTCCTAGCTAAAGTTATGAGCTAAACAATTTCAGAGAAAATTCTGAAAATGTTTCTAAACATTTTCTATTTTCTCTGGAACAGTTTCACTAATCACACCATTAGGTGGATCAGATGAGCTCCAATGCGTCTGAGATTTTTATTGTAGTTCAGGGATATTTTGGTGAACATCCTAGCAAAATTTTAGGATTTTCCTCCAAAGGATTCTCCAGTTAAAATTCCTAACAGTTTAAAATTTGAGGAATTAATTCTGGAGAATTAAGGGTTTTCATGAAGAGAAACTTGATTTGCTGGAAAGTACTCAGAGAGCTGAATCCAACAAAATTTGGTTCACTCGATTTGGAGCTTTCTAGCCAAAGTTATAAGGTTTTGAAGTTTGAAGGAAATCTGAATCGGGAAAAAGTTTAAATCAGAATCGATTCCGAGCTGCGGAAATTTTCGGCCGGCGCTGAGTTCTTG
Source organism: Neostapfia colusana (assembly GCA_030760725.1). Classification (NCBI taxonomy): domain Eukaryota; kingdom Viridiplantae; phylum Streptophyta; class Magnoliopsida; order Poales; family Poaceae; genus Neostapfia; species Neostapfia colusana. The sequence goes on along the minus strand of JASWHV010000017.1, from coordinate 20,779,388 downwards.
CGGGGAAGAACGGCGGTGCCTCGGCCGAGGAGGGGGGCAGGCGCCTTAAGAAGGCTCTGCACCGCCTCACGCCCGCGCGTGGGCAAGCAGCTGCTGGCGCGGCGGCTGCCCTCGGTGGCGATCACCGCTGCGGCTCGGCGACCCGAGTGAAAAAGTCTCAGTCGGTTTGATCTGAGCAGTGGCTGACATGTGGGTCCCACTTCCAGTTTTAACCACTGAAATTTACTCCTAATCACTGTTGTAAACAGTGAACCCCATACTACCCATGGCAATTCAAATTATTCACCCATGAGCCATTTGAATTGATCAAAGTTCAAATGAGGTTTGGTTTGAATGAATTTCAGCACAAGTTCAGTTTGAAATTCATCACCCATGAGCATGTTGATAATTGTTACTTGCTCTTCATTTGTGTTCATCACCCTTCCTCAAATGAGGTGTGTGGTGTAATGATGAACACTGCAAATGTGTGTCAAAAACTGAGGGCCATACATTCCTCCCCCCTTAAAAGAATCTCGTCCCGAGATTATAAGGTGAAAATGAGAGAGAGGACGGTGGAAAATTACCGGATATGCGACGTGAAGAAATCGGGGTAGTTAGTGCGAAGGAATTCTTCGCTCTCCCATGTCGCTTCGTCCATGGAGTGATTACTCCATAGAACCTTGTAGAACCACAACGTACGGTTGCGTGTGGTTCGGGCCTTTTCATCAATAATCTGCACTGGTTCCTCCCGATAGGTGAGATCCGGTTGCAGTTCTTCAATGTCTTCCAGCTGAACGGTAGTTGATAGCTTGACACACTTCCTCAGATGGGAAACGTGAAAGACGTCGTGCACACCGGAAAGTGCTTCTGGTAACTTCAGCCGGTATGCCACTGATCCACATCTCTCGGTAATCTGAAATGGACCGATGAATCGGGGTGCCAACTTTCCTCTCACCCCAAATCTGTTTACGCCCTTCATTGGAGACACCCGTAGGTATACGTGATCTCCAACTTTGAATTGTAATGGGCGCCTTCTCCAGTCCGCATACTGTTTCTGTCGGGATTGAGCGGCTTTTAGGTTCGCTTGAATCAGTCGAACCTTTTCTTCCGCGTTGTTGACGAGGTCAATCCCGAAGGTCACCCTTTCGCCAGATTCACACCAATTCATTGGTGTGCGGCATTTCCGCCCGTAAAGCGCCTCGTAAGGTCACCCTTATACGAGAACTCGGCTAACGGCAAGTGATCATCCCAATTCTTGCCGTGGTTGATAGCGCAAGCTCGTAACATGTCTTCTAAGATTTGATTTACCCGCTCCGTTTGCCCATCCGTCTGCGGGTGGTAGGCTGAACTACGGATCAGCTTCGTCCCCAAGGCAGCGTGCAGCTGCTCCCAAAAACGGGACACAAATAAAGTGCCTCGATCCGATATGATTGTACGGGGTACGCCGTACAAGCATAGGATTCGTGAGATGTACAGTTCAGCGTACTTCTTGGCATTGTAATTTGTGTTGACCGGGATGAAATGGGCAACTTTGGTGAGCCGATCGACGATCACCCACACAGAATCATGTTTCTGCAAGGTGGTGGGTAAACCGACGATGAAATCCATGCTCACGTCCTCCCACTTCCAGGCAGGAATGCCCAGTGGTCGCAGCAGTCCCGGTTTCCGCATATGATCTGCCTTCACCCTTCGACATGTATCACACTCGGACACGTATTTTGCAACCTCGCGCTTCATCCGTGTCCACCAAAACTTTCTTCGGAGTTCTTGATACATCTTGTTGCTGCCGGGGTGAATAGAGAACTTTGATAAGTGAGCCTCATCAAAGATCTTCTTTCGTAGTTCCGGGTTTCGGGGTACGACGATCCGGTCCTTGAACCATAGGACGCCGTCTCCGTCCTTCTGGAAACATTTCAACTCCCCACTTTCTACACGTCTCCGCAAATGTGACATGCCCTTGTCATCCTTCTGGGCTGCCGCTATCTCTTCACGGATGGTGGGGATCAAAGCTAGGTTGTAGAGAGCTCCGTGTGGAATCACATGTAGTGGTGGTTCGCTCTCTTCCAACGGTGTGATGGTCAGATTATTGACGTGTGACTTGCGGCTCAGCGCATCTGCCACTACGTTTGCCTTGCCCGGATGATAATGGATCTCTATCTCGTAATCCTTTATCAGTTCTAACCATCTTCGTTGCCTCATGTTCAGCTCCTTCTGAGTGAATATGTACTTGAGGCTTTTGTGGTCGGTATATAAATGTACGAGGTTACCGAGTAGGTAGTGCCTCCACATTTTTAGTGCAAGTACCACGGCAGCGAGCTCCAAATCGTGAGTTGGATAATTTTGCTCATGGTTTCTAAGCTGCCGTGACCCATACGCGACCACCCTTCGGTCTTGCATCAGCACACATCCGAGCCCAATGCCGGATGCATTGCAGTACACATCGAACGGTTTTGTTGTGTCTGGCTGCACCAAAACCGGTGCTGATGTCAGGTGCTTGACTAAAGCCTTGAATGCTGCTTCACATGCTGGACTCCAAACATATTTGGTAGCCTTCTTCAGCAGCTCTGTCATTGGCTTGGCAATCTTCGAGAAGTTCGGGATGAACCTCCGATAATATCCCGCGAGTCCGAGGAAACTCCGTACCTCGTGAACAGTTCTGGGGGATTTCCAATTCAGCACTTGAGTGATCTTGCTCGGGTCCACAGCGATACCCTCCGCTGAGATGATATGCCCGAGGAAAGGCACTTGCGATATCCAAAACTCGCATTTGCTGAATTTTGCGTATAACTTGTGATCCCGCAGCCGTTGCAAGACTATACGCAGATGTTTCTTGTGATCTTCCTCTGACTTGGAATATACCAGGATGTCGTCGATGAAGACCACGACAAACTTGTCCAGCTCCGGCATGAATACCGAGTTCATTAAGTACATGAAGTGAGCTGGAGCATTGGTGAGGCCGAAGGACATGACCAGGTACTCATAAAGTCCGTACCTCGTCGAGAAAGCCGTCTTCGGAATGTCCTCAGCCCTGATTTTAATCTGATCGTACACGGATCTTAAGTCCATTTTGGAAAAGACCTTTGCTTCGACCAACTGATCAAACAACATGTCGATTCGTGGCAACGGGTACTTGTTCTTGATGGTTATGGCATTTAATGGACGATAGTCCACGCAAAGCCGCAACGTCTCATCCTTCTTCTTGACAAATAATGCCGAACAACCCCATGGCGAGGAGCTCGGCCTAATAAAACCCTTCTCCAGAAGGTCCGTGAGCTGAGTCTTCAGTTCAGCCAACTCCTTGGGCGCCATCTTGTACGGCCTTCGGGATATTGGCATGGTTCCTGGTGCAAGTTCAATCTTGAACTCCACCTCTCTATCGGGTGGCATCCCCGGCAAATCGTCCGGGAATACATAAGGGAACTCTCGGACCACCGGAATATCTTCCAATCTGATGGTTATGGCTTGATAGACACTTGGAAGTTTTATTTCTGGACTGTCCAGAAATAATGAGTGAGACTCGTGCACTTCTGAGTTCAAGTGCACGATTCGGAGGACGGAGTCTAAAACAGCACCGTGGCGGTTTAACCACGACATCCCTAAGATGACATCGACCTTTTGTCCCTCTAAGATTATGAGAGACGTAGGGTAAACTCTACCCTCTAAGCACAATGGCGCTTTTGGGACCATCATGCTTGCTGAAATTTTCCCACCCGGTGAACAGATCACATACGGACTATCGGTGGGTAGTATTTGCAAGCTATATTTATCAATGAAAGCTTGGCTAATGAAGCTATGCGTGGCGCCTGAATCAAATAGTACTATAGCGGGATGCTGGTGGAGTTGGAACATACCCGCAAGGATTGGCTCGCCCTCCGGCACGTCCTCAATGGCAAGCTAGTGGACGGTGCCGGGCCTAGGGTTTGCCCGCCGCGCATTAGTAGGGTTCCGGGGTTGATTCCTCCCCGGAAACTGTGGTGCCACTCCGCCGCCTTGCCTCTCCGGGCAACTGCTCGTGAAGTGCCCTGGACGACCACACTTGTAACATGTGGCCGCTGCTGGTGGAGTGCTCGGTGGACGAAAGCCCGGCATGCGTTGCTGAGGTGCAAACGCACGCGGCATCGTCCGCTGCTGCTGTTGTTGTTGCGGTGGTACTGGCAGTGCCGGCCGGAATGCTGGTGAAGAGTACGGTCGACTGCGGAACGGCATCAACCGCTGTGGTGGCTGCCAGCGTGGACCTGATGGTGGGCGATTCACCATCCGAAACTTCTGAGAAGGACCGCCTCCTTCTTCGCTGCTCTGCGGCGCGCTTCGCTTTCGCTCTGCCGCCGCCAACTCCTTGCCGCAGTCCTCCTGAACAATCGCAGCATCAATGATGTCGTTGAGGCTGCCGCGATTGAACATCGCCAACTTGTCCTTCAGGAGCGGGTTAAGCCCCTGGTAAAAATGGTCCCGCCACTTCTCGTCGGTATCAGCAAGATACGACGCGTATAGCGCGAGATCATTAAACGCCCTGGAGTATTCCAGCGCGTTCCGGCTCCCTTGTTGCAGGTATAAGAACTCCTGCATCTTCCTCTTCATTAAACCTGGCGGTATATGATAGGCCCTGATGGCCGTCCGGAACTCCGCCCAGGTCATCACTCGGTCGGTGGGCTGCGAAGCACAGAAGTTGGCCCACCACGCGCTCACGGATCCTTGGAGCTGCTGGACCGCGAACTGAGTCTTGCGCTGCTCGCTAATTTGGAGCAGCCCGAACTTCATCTCTATGGCGCGGAGCCAGTTGTCCGCGTCAAGTGGTTCATCCGCCCTTGAGAATACAGGGGGATGAGTCGCCAGGAAGTCGGAGTAGGAGCTCTGTTGGCGCTCCTCACTATCTTGACGTCTCTCGGGGCGAGACGTATTTGCAATTAAAGTTTGCAGCAGCTCCGTGTGCTGCTGATGTGAACCCTCCATTGCCGCGACGATGTCGGCCAATGTAACCGTTGGCAGTGGCGGTGGCGGTGTTTGTTGTTGCTGTTGCTTTTGTTGTCCCGAGGAGTCCTCGGGAGGTGGTTGGGAGGTCTCTCCCCCTTGACTGGTACCCCCAACGTCAGGGTTGGCACGAGTACGCGTCATTCTGAAATTCAAAACAGCAGCGATTAGCACATGTCTTACTTAAAATTTCCATAAGCAACAGTAGGTATTGAAGCGACGCATGATTAATTTGCACAACATTCACATATATTGATAAAGCATAAACTTTATACAAGATACATTATTCTCGGATCTCCGAGAAGTCGTGCTCATGTCGTCACTACCTATACATACGCTACTGTCTACACGACATGTCACCGATTACAAGAGTTGGGTTACGCTACCCTAGCTGCCCTACTTGGCAACCGTAACTCCCTACTCGGAGTAGAACTCGACCTCCTGTGGGTCGTCCTCCTCCGGTACCTCTGCTGGTGGCTCTGGGTCTACCACCTCTTCTCCCATCCCGGGTTCTCCCATTGCTGGAAGGCCCAAGACCAGCGGTACGCCCAATACCGGAGGTACGAGGTCCTGCAAAGCATGCACCTCGTCCATAGCCTGGTTGTAATCCTCTTCCCAGCCTTGTCCTTCCTCAATCGCGTCATCCCGCTCTTGAGCATGGTCCTCATTCTGCTGGGTTAGGGTCTGCACCAGCTCTTGCAACGCCGCGATGTCAACACGGCTCTTCTTCTTTGCCTTCTTCAGACGACGCAACTGATTGTGTTGTTCATTTAATCGCTTGATCGTCGGAAGGAGCACATTGCGGAGTGCGCTGTGAGCACTCTCGAAATGATCTCCACGGCTTGTGCTCTCCTTGAGCTTTGTGGCGAGATGCTTCGTATGAACAGCTTGGCTGTCCATCACGGCGTTTCCCGCCCTCATCTGGAGGCTGAGATTTGCCTCCGCGGGGTTGTACCTTGGGCAACTCGGATCCGTTGCCTCCAGGTACCTCTCTTCCCACACATGCTGAGCTCGTCCCTCCACCGGAACGAGTGCGTATGGAGTGCCCTCCATAGCCTGCACGTGTAGTTGGCAGAAACGTGACATAGTGTCACGGCCTGCCACTTGCCACATCCCTTCCGGTTGTCTTCCTCTCACCGTGACGGTGAATGGCACCCAACCGGGTGGCGTAGGTCCTGCAGGAACCTCGACATGGATCGTCCACGTCTTATTCTCCTCTTTGCCTTCTTCCTTGGCGAAGTATTGCGGCATCTGACTGTACCCGAAATATTGGAGCATTTGCCACAATGCTTCCGGGTAGCCGCTACGGTCAGAACAGTGGGAAACCACCCACCCGTTCTCCAACCGTTTATCTGCTGTCATCTGTAAACATATATTTGAGAAATGTAAAATATTTATTTAAACAGTAAACCATTGAGTTATAACATAAGACATGTCATTGAACCCACAAAACTTGGAAACATAGTTCAAATTTTAAATAAATTTGACTGCTGATCTGCTGTCCCCATGACAGCCCTGACCAGTTTCCATATCAACCTGATTTAGGCCATCTTAAAGCAAAACTAATTCTGGAGCTCAACATCAAAGTTAAAGCTAACTACAATAGCTTTCCAGAAAGTATTTGCTTGGCCTAAGATCTGTCCTGGTTCAAAAGTTATAAGATGTCAAAGTTAACAGAATTTCTGGAAACAATTGGACAGCACCTCCCTGCCTTAGGTACTGATTTGATCCAAGAATCCCAGTTAATTCTGTTCCTAATCTGACAAAACTTTCTGTTACAAAGTTTTAACCCATCTCATACACTTTCCAGAACTACCTCATTTTCTATTTTGGATTTTTAAGCAGGAAGTTATGCTTAATTTACAGAGAGTTTACAGAGAGTCTTTGCTCTGCCCTGTTTTCTGGACAGTTTCAACTCTACTGCATTTTTCGATTGGTTAAGGGATGAAACACCTCTGGACCTCAACAGAAGAGTTGTAAAGATCTTCCAACGCTTTCCAGAAATGCATCATACGACCCCAACCTCAAAAGAACTCAACCTCTAACCTCTGATTAACTTCAGCCTTGATTCAGCTGAAAACAGAGTGCTCTGTCCTTAACAACCTATAAGTTGAAAACTTGTTAACTTTGAATATCCTGTTCAAGGAAAGGAATTACCTCAAGTTTTACTACTTTGGATCAAAACTTTCAAGTTTTAAATAAATTTTTTTCATTTAGTTGGGTGTGACGTCGATGCGTCACCAGATTATGTCGGTACTACGTCCTCACAAAGAAAAACCTATACCGGACTTAGCCGGCTTCGTTATTTCAGTGGCACTAAACGTCACTCGCACACGAATGCTACACGTCTACCGTTTCGTGGTCAGGCTACCTGCAGAAACTCAAACAATCATCAGAGTTGGCTGCACACCGAGCCCGGAATCCATACAGTTCGTACACCCGGCCGTCATCACTCGCCCGAATGTTCTCAAGCCAAACACGCCTTGAGTTACGTTTTCACGTTTCAGACCACGTGACGGGGTCTCCCATGTTGCACCACGCACGCCAGGGACAGACGTTGCTCGAATACCCCAAACGACATGAAGAGTCATAGAGGATACTAAAGCGGGTCGGGTTACCTGCCACCCGTGGGGCTCCACTCTTCAGCTTGTGCGCACTGGTGGACAGCGCTTACGTGCACCCCCCAAGACATAAACGTCCCGAGATGCACGATTTTCCGACATAACAAATAGGTTAATATTCCACTTTCTATATGCTAATAACATCCTTATACGGGCTACTAACTCGTTCCTCACTGGATTTTTAAAAAATAAGACCTTTGTGCTGTGTTAAACCTCAAGCGAGCTCTGATACCACGCTGACACGACCCCACCGGTCTTGTCGAGCCAGGATCACGCTGAGGGGTGCTGCGTTGCACAGCACCGTATAACACACGTCAAAGGTACAAAGCGGAAGCGGAAATTTTATTACATAAACAAGTTTATGAACATGTTTACATCAAAATACGTTCAGTCCACACTCGCGGGCGTAGACTAAGCATCAAGTGCATGTTCAGCCCTCGAACGTGTCCTTGCTAGCACACACGCACACTAACTCTGCGGCGTGCACGACTCCCACTCGACGGGGTTCCCCTCCTGGGGTTACGAAACCTCTGCGGGAGTCCCTTCCTCATAGAACCCTGCAAAAACTTCAAACACAAGCAGTGAGCACGAAGGCTCAGCAAGTCTGACCCGTCTCACCTAAACATGGAACTTCTACATGAGGGTAATGGGTTACATGAGGTAAAAATCAGTTGCAAGGACTCGCCTAATTAGTAGAACCTTACTTTCAAGTTTTAGCAGCAGGTTGTGGAGAACGTTACGCTAAGGTACATGAGAGAGCCGCAATCAAACAAGAAACGCATTTCTCTCATGTACGTTGCCCAAAGTTGAAAAGAACTTTAATTAGCTCTAAGCTACAGCATATCATTAACAATCAATGTCCAGCTTTCAATCTGCAACATTTTAACATGTAACTAGCCTGTTCTTTCTACGTCACGGTACAGTGAACAAGTGGTACTCACTGACCGCGAGGGATGGCGATTATAATCGATTTACACCTGCAGGGTTACCCGAACAACCTGTCACGTACGCCCGTACTCGATGTTGCCTACACCAACCATCACGGACGCCATACGCGACTACCTTTCACCCGTTAGCCAAATGTTGAACCGGTCCAATCGTCCCGAGCAAGAGGTCTCTGCACGCACATCTCCGTGCCGCCAGCCGATTTACACCTCGAGCTCTCAACCTACCCTCTGAACGACCAGCTATGCCTCAACACCCAGCTACCCGAGTTACATCAGTTTCATGGTTCCCATATAGCCGGTAGGTCTTCGGTACTGTTCTAGCTTGTTCAACAGGCCCGCACACGGCTCGGTCCTCAATCGACACAAGCGGAGCTACAGCACACAGGCCCCAAAGTCCTGCTGCCCTTACTCTCCGCTTGGTCTCATTTTCTTGCCATGTGTTTCATGTGCTAACACTACCCGAGTCGAGTGCCTCTAGCCTATGTTCGCGAGTAGTTCCAACTACTCGACTTGTACCGAATCCTACACTATCTTAGCATTGCAGTAGCTAACGAGGTTTGCAATCCTAAACCCAACCCATGGTTCTCTTGGCTATGTAGTGGGGCTTCCAAACAAGACTCTAATGCAAAGAATACAGTAAACAAGTATGTGCTCAAAACAATAAAAATTTTATAAAAAGGTTAATGCAAACCGGAGCTTGCCTTGCTGCTCTTGGTCATAGGCTAGCTGTTCCTCCGGTGTAACAAAGTCTAGGACTTCAGGTTCCTCCTCGACCTTAGCGACTACATGATAGAAACAATACATGTATTAATTTAATGCATTTGTATTAAGTTTGAAGTTGTGAAGTCTATAACCTTTGCTAGACAGACCTAATGACTGAAACTTTTATTGTGGCTTGTTTACAACCTAAACAGAGAATTGGTCAAGTTTTAGTTGCACCAAAGCTCATTTGAGCCCTCCACAATTAATTATGTCCTTGACCTTAATTGGAACTCTTAGGGTGTTCTAGGAATTTTCATGAAGCAAACTATGACTTTCTGAAAACTAGATTTTCAGAGGGTTCTAATGGAGTTGGTCTCACTTAATTCGAAGGTTCCTAGCTAAAGTTATGAGCTAAACAATTTCAGAAAAAATTCTGAAAATGTTTCTAAACATTTTCTATTTTCTCTGGAACAGTTTCACTAATCAAACCATTAGGTGGATCAGATGAGCTCCAATGGGTCTGAAATATTTATGGTAGTTCAGAGATATTTTGGTGAACATCCTAGCAAAATTTCAGGATTTTACTCCAAAGGATTCTCCAGTTAAAATTCCTAACAGTTTTAATTTTGAGGAATTAATTCTGGAGAATTAAGGGTTTTCATGAAGTGAAACTTGATTTGCTGGAAAGTACTCAGAGAGCTGAATCCAACAAAATTTGGTTCACTTTATTTGGAGCTTTCTAGCCAAAGTTACAAGGTTTTGAAGTTTAAAGGAAATCTGAAAATCGGGAAAAAGTTTAAACCCGCGCGTGGGCCCAGGGGACACGCGTCGCACGCCGAGGCGACAGCACACCGCAGCCCACAATGATTTTGCGCGCCAGCACACCCAATCCCGGCCGCAGCCGGATCCCGATTCAAAATATCTCCCGCTGACAGCTGGGGTCCACCCCCCTTCTTCAACCTCACGACGCCCGCGCTCCGCCGCCGAGGGACCTCGCCGGAGAGCTCGCCGCCGGCTTCTGTAAAGCTCCAAACTTCTCGATTCTGGCCGCCCCTGCCTACTTTTACTCGGGGAACAGGATTCTAGGGTCAGCTGCTCATGACAATGGCCGGAGCATGGTCGGCGACGAGCCGCCACCTCAGAACGACTTCGGCCATGTCAGCTGAGTTCCCTAGCACCTCAACTACTTGGGAAATCGGTCGGGGAGCATCAGTGGACCTCAGAGAAGGTCGACATGAGCTCGAGGCAGCTCGGGGAAGGCCCGAAATAGGTCCTCAACGTGCGCCCGATGCCGCCCGTTCATCCCGCCATTGATAGACATCAAATTACGCTGGGTACAGAGGTTCTCCGGCCCAGAGTTGTGAAGGCAACTTGTGCGTTTCCGTGTCTAGCTTGTGTGAGAGCGGCTTGAGGCCCTCTAATCCTTTCTAGAGCACGAATTAAACAGAATCGTACCCGAAGGTCGTTCTGCACACAGAAAGGGGAAAAGTGGAAATTCGCTGCCGGTGAGCAACCACTCGAGCTGTGGCTCGGGGATGAGCAACACCGGTCACCAGCGCGTCCATGAGTGCCTTGGCTCTGGCGTGACAACGCCATGGTTGGGCTGTCCACGAGAGCCCGAGGTGCGGCGGTTCCAAGTCCCGAATTTGATCTTTCGGCACAGCCGATATCAATCGGTTTCAACCGAATTCTAGCAACCGGGAGGACGGAGGAAGGTCTCTAGTACCTTGCTGGGGCTCTCGAGTGGACGGAGGGAGCTGCGATCGGTGTTCTCCGATCGATTCCGAGCTGCGGAAATTTTCGGCCGGCGCTGAGTTCTTGCGGGGAAGAACGGCGGTGCCTCGGCCGAGGAGGGGGGCAGGCGCCTTAAGAAGGCTCTGCACCGCCTCACGCCCGCGCGTGGGCAAGCAGCTGCTGGCGCGGCGGCTGCCCTCGGTGGCGATCACCGCTGCGGCTCGGCGACCCGAGTGAAAAAGTCTCAGTCGGTTTGATCTGAGCAGTGGCTGACATGTGGGTCCCACTTCCAGTTTTAACCTCTGAAATTTACTCCTAATCACTGTTGTAAACAGTAAACCCCATACTACCCTTGGCAATTCAAATTATTCACCCATGAGCCATTTGAATTGATCAAAGTTCAAATGAGGTTTGGTTTGAATGAATTTCAGCACAAGTTCAGTTTGAAATTCAAATAAAGTTTGGATTTCTCCCACTTGGCTCATGTCAAGATCAACTCCAAATGGAGTGAAAATTGGTGTGTGAGCTCACAAAAATGTGCTGAGTAAGAATATGCCTCCCACTTTTAAATTCAAGGGATAAAAACAGTTTGAATTTGAATATGGTTTCAAACTGCCTTCTTCCTAACTATACCCAAAATGACCTCAAAAAGGTTTTGAATTTGGGTGAAACTTGGCATGGGCATCCTTAGTAAAGTGTAGGAGTTTTCATATGTCCAGCTCATCTATATCACATGTGGGAAATACCACTTTTGCAATGTGTGAGTTTGTTCTCTAATGAGCATGTTGATAATTGTTACTTGCTCTTCATTTGTGTTCATCACCCTTCCTCAAATGAGGTGTGTGGTGTGGTGATGAACACTGCAAATGTGTGTCAAAAACTGAGGCCCTTACACATTGTATACTACATTTACTTCTATAAAAAAACTTTGTAAAAATGTCTCTAAGTATTTTTAAATGGGAGCCAAAGTGCTAATCATGGATTTGCTGGTGTAGAGGAATCCTGTCGTCCACCGCATTGTTGGCAGTGTTGTCCACGTGGCTCTGACGTCCATGGGGTGGATGACATGTTGTCCACGTGGACAAATCGTCCACCCCATTGACGACAGGGTGGCTATTTCGGTAAAAAAATCTAGATGCTATTAATATTAAAAGAATTTTGTACAGTGCTAAAATGAAAAAAAATCCTAATTTCGTGGGTCACTGCTTGGCCTACGAAACTACATGAGATTGCAGTCCAAAATGCATGCTTATTGTTCAGTTCTGAGCACATAAACTAAATAATAAATTATCACTCAAACACACAATACAGATCACCCTTCATAACAAATGTTACAAACTCAGTTTCACATTACAACATCTATTACATTGTCCAAACAGTATTTAGCATGGTATATAACATGAACGAACACATAGATGTCAAATGGTCCATACAACATTTTTGTCAAATCAAGTCTTATCAAGCCAAAGTTTTCCTGGCCACATTGATCAGCTTTACAAACAGTCCAACAAATTGCCCCCAACACCCTAGTTTTTCGCTCGATGCTTTCCTGTATCAATCCAAAGTGAAGTATTTAGTGATAAGATTCAAATGAAAAGCAGCATGATATGTATTCTTCCTATGGCTTATTATACACGAGTTCCATTTGAAAACAAGATACATAATATATGATGCAAATGAAAACACCAGACTCTAGAGGATTCTTCTTAGTAGTTATGATCAACTTATCTAGTTGCTATCACCGGGAGCGAAGAAGTGACAGATAAAGTCATCCCCTCCATCCCGTCCTCATGAAGAAGATGCTTGCAAATTTGTAGCAAGAGGACTCTGGAGGTTTTGTGGCCTTGAGAATGATCCCTAATGATAAACAATGATACATGTTATAAGTATACTATCAGTTTGTAGAAATGAAAGAGAAAATAACAATGACATATACCTGTGTCCAACGAGAAGAGGCTTTGGAGGCACCGGTAGTTGTAAGACGTTGGTAGCTGTGGGGGCTGCAGTAGCGGTGGCATGGCGGCAGGCAGTCCAAGCTGAGAAAAGTATCCCTGAAATCATCTTGAAATATTTAGCATAATTCTACTGTAAATATACATGCATCTTTTGTTTAACATAAACATTTGAACTCTTATATTAATGTACCTACATCGCTTGTTGCCACGTTGCCAGGTCCGAGAAGTAGTCATTTTGTGATTTTATGCACTCTTCCTGTCATTTCATGCAGTCTTCTTGCAGCCTCATGTTGTCTCTCAGTGCAGCCTGCTCCTCCTCCATTTGTTTAAACCTGGGCTCATCTCCTATATGAGTACGCCGAGAAGAACTCTATCCGCTCTGTGTTGATCGTGACATTGAGAGAACCACGTCGGTGTTTATGACACTATTGAACATCGAATACCTACAATAGTAATATATCATAATTATAAGGTGACACATGGAAAAATTGAAGTATGTGAATACATGAATATAAGATGAATAAGTTTGCCTCCCGTGACGCTTTCCTCCACCAGATTCATACAAAGCCACTACGTTGACGTCTTTCTTTCTCCAATTGTAATCATCTCCATTATGTCGAACCACCTCTTCAGCATATTTCTCCTACACAAAACTAATTGTAAAGCTACTATACAACAATTGTATTGTTTAATAATTACTTTAACATATATGACATACCAAGTTCTGAGTGGCCGTTGGAGTGCACAATTGACTCTCATCTATGCCCCTATGCCCTATTATATAAGCATCGATGAAAGAGGGCTCCTTACCACTTTCAGCAGCCTACAGAGAGTTTCAAATATAGTTACGCAAAATCTAATATAATAAGAACAAATTACAAATGAACTAAACTCACCATCCGTTTCGAGAGACGAATATGACCATCTCCACCTTAACAATGGAGAACTTCACCACCGGACTCAAGGTTGATTCTCTTGGAGGTAGATTTCTCTCGATACTCACTCGATGCCCAATAAGTACATAATGCATAATAAGTATCAGAACACTTAATCATCCAAGGAATCATTAACTGATGGTATTGATCATCCTCTAGGTAAATTTTTGAAGATCCCATTCTCTTGTTCATCAGCTGTCCAAGTTTCTCCTTGTAGTACAAGCACATAGCTGTGATCCGAGCATTGGACATCATGTTATTCACAAATTTACGTGCAGCTTTATGAAAGACTTTGTGTGCTTAAACTCGAGAGCTGCGTTATGATCATCAGGCAAGTGATATCGTTCCTATAAAAACATCATAGGATTTGTATTAGAAAAATATAATGGACATAATTATAGTGCAATGTAGTGAAAGCATACCCCAAAATCATGCCAAACAGTCCCTGACACATTTTCATGCACAACATGTGGAGCAATCCTATAGTGCTCCCAATTTATTGCAGGTTTCTCTTCACCTTTTATATTCACAAGACCTAGATAATGGTGGCGACATATAGCACCCAACACTGCATTAGGCTGCCTACGGTGTTGTCGGCCATCCCAATCCAGGTAATCTCATTTCCTGCAAGTCAATTTAACACCATATATTATTTGTTAAAAAATTATATCTCCAATTCAATATTGAGTTTTATATTTACTAACCAGTCACCAATAGGAGTGATCTGTTATCTCTATTGTGGAGGCACAGCCAGCGGAAGAGTGTTTGAAGACTGATACTTGAATGATTGTGGCAACTCTCCCCTATCTGTGTCATCCCCCTCGTCCTCCTCGGTTTCCTCATCAATATAGGCTCTTACCCCTGAATTTTGTTGCCGGGGACTGCCGCCGACCGACGACGCCCCGCCAGGACCTCATTGGATGGTGCCGTGATATGCGGCACCCAACAGCACACGGGTGAAAAAACACATCACATTACATAAATCATTTGCGGAAGCGTACAAAAGTGTTTTACAAATACTTATCTCAGAATAAGATACAGCGGAAGACTATAACTCTCACGACTCAATTCTAACTTAGCAACAAAGAAACAGTCCAGCCCGCGGAAGTTTCTTACTAGCAACACGAAGAACAATCTGCAGCGGCGAGGATGCTCTTGAGTAACCACTGGGAGGTTCCCGAGTCTCATCGGCATCCCTTCATAGCATGAGGTCAATCCTGCAAAACAACTCGGATAGTGTGACGCCCTCAATTCTGTGGAAAACCATGGAACCGAGAACTGATGCATATGTGTGCCCAGGATGTTCATCACACATACACATATGATCCACAAACTGAATTCAGAATATATATATCACCACGAATAACAGAGTTTACAATGTCTCATGAGTCTTGGACTCGTGCTCACAGAGGAAGTCTTTATTTCTATGCAGCGGAAGTCTTTATTCTAATGCGGAAGCAATCTAACTAATGTGGAAGCAAACCTAAGCAGCAGTGGCTCCATCTCTACTCCCTCCACAGGCAAGGTTGAGAACAGATTACGCGCCTAATGCTCCACTTGGTCTCCATAGAAATCTTCTCCTGTTGCTGATGATGAAATAATAATGCAAGTTTGAGTACAATGATGTACTCAGCAAGTGCGGGAAAATATGATATGTAGCTCATAACAAAGTAGGTATAAAAGGCTCATTGCAGAAAGCAAAGTTATTTATCAAAACCATGATAAAACAGCAACTAAACTTTTAGGTGAATGTAATCCCATCATGCATTAAATTACCAACATACCTCCATCACTTTCCATGTTCCACCCGAACATTAACCAACTTCATTCTTGCTCACGAATACCTCCTCGTATTCGCTACCATCTCACGAATACCATCTCGTATTCGTTACCATCTCATCTCATAAACAACTTTGTCTCACACCGAGACCAATCTCGTTGCCATGACTCAATAGTCATGCAACCCATCTCATTACCCAGACTTAACAGTCCCGAAAAAAAACCAAAACCATAATCAAAACCATAACCAAGAACCATCACAATAACCATCCCAACTAATCATGGAAGTTGGCCAGGCGCTCGTGACCGTAAGCTCGGCTATCATGATAGTTTTAGAAACTCTGAAGAGTTTGCACTTCTTTACCCAGAAGTTTGTGATTTCGACACCCGTCGGCGACTGCAGAACCTCCATTATACCAGTACACAACCGTCGGTGTATGGCCAAGAGATCAAAAAATAGCCTTTACAAAGGGGCTACTAGATGTATGGACTCACTAAGGTTTCACCGGCAAGCTAGAATCTCTAATTCTCCCACCCACGGGCCCCCTCTTGTGCCATGCAGTTCCCAGGGCAGTCCTCACTCGACTCCCATTCCCCACGCCTTCCACGATCCATAACAATCTAGCAACTTACCTAATTACTCAGCTAAGCCGCACCCATACTTGGCCTTGTGGTGGCACTGTTATCCTAGCATGTGCTCGCATGAACCAGTCCTTAGATCTATGGCAAGTAAACCACCATCACATGCTACCTCATTCACAAACCCAGTCTTGCCTAGATCTCCCTCTGATCCATGTTCATTAACAACATCAGTTTCTCATTATCATTACGAGTGCAGTTAGCTAGACACATCTATCTCGCTTCCCAATCCCATGGACTCAGCGAAGCATAAAGCAAAAACCATACCCGACTTATAAACTTCCCTGGCAACAAGGGTGGTTTAACCAAAGCTAGTAAACTCCTATGAAAGAGTTTCCATCATGTTTGACTCAGCACACACACCTTTTCGCAAAATAAAACAGTTTTTCCAAAAACATAGGATCAATATGGTCAAGGGGCACTTGCCTCGTTCTTGCGGTTCCGGTTGTTCTTGGATCTCGAAACCTTGTTGTTGCAGCTCGTCGTAGACAGCTCCCTGAGCTTGTCCTGCTATGTAGGATAACGCACATACCAGATCCACAGCAATCAATATCATGCTCAACCTTTAACTAAATGCGATGATGCATATGCATGCTATCCTATGATCAGTTTTATTAGATCAGTTTGTACGTGTTCTTGCATGGCTTGCATGGATTTTATAACGAAAAGAGGTGTTCGGATCAAAGGTGGACGTGGCGATGATCTTGTCTTTAGATCAACCCGATCATCAAGTGATCTGTCCACGAGAAAGCTTCTGTTCGAAAGGAATCGAAGAACAGATGCAAAGAGAATATGGCGATGTCGTAAGGTGATATTGGAGACCTACCTTACGTTCTTCTCGGTCTCGAGGTCCTCCTCTGACCAGACAGATCGTTGGGGCTCTCTTCTGGCGATCTTCCTCGCTGAACCCCGGTGATGGCTTACTCAGCGAGTTGAGGGTAGGACTCTAAGTCGTCGGCTCAGGAGTTGGAAAAGAAGTTTGTGGTTTCGGCCAAAGGTTATGGGTTCTATTTATAATCGGGAGAAGAAAAGTCCTAATATGATTATATTCCAAATAGAAGTCCTGTTCAAATTTATTGTTGAATCTTAACATCTTATCTTTAGTTGATTTGGTGCGGTAACATTGTGGAATTCAGGTCGGTTTCTCCTCCGTACCGATATTTCTACGTGTACAGAATCCAAAAACCGCTCCAGAACTAGTTACCTCCTCGGTGATGAGCTCCGGAAGCTCCACGTGTCCACCGGGTCCTGGTCTCTCCCTTTCCGCAGGGACGAGTTCCGGTTGTGCCGCGTGTCAACCGAGCGAGACCTCCCTCTCCTACGGAGGTGAGCTCCGCGTACGCCACGTATCCTGGCGGTCGGGACCTCCTCCCTTATTCGGAGGTGGCTCCGCGCACGCCACGTGTTAGTGCCGGTCTTTCCCTCTCTCCGAAGGTAGCTCTGGGTGTGCCACGTATTCATTTCAGACCTCCCTCTCTTTGGAGGCGAGCTCCGTTAATGCCACGCGTCAAGTAGCGCCGGACTCCCCTTTTTCCTCAAAGACGGCTCCGAGGTAGACACGTGTCCAACAGTGTCGGACCTCTCGGAGATAAGCTCCGGTGGCGACATGTGTCCTGCAGAAATGCCTTTGCTTCTTCCGCAGAGGCTAGCTCCGGGGTAACACGTGTCCCACAGGGTCGGACCTCTCCCCCTTAGCGGAGATGAGCCCCGAGCCTGCCACGCAGCAAGTTTAGCGGCGGACCTCTCCCCACTTCGCAGGGATGAGCTCTGAACACACCACGTGGCCAGCGGGCCGCAGAAGTTGTCTTCGGCGTTTCTCTGGAAACTGGATTCGGCTCTTATTGGCTATCTTTTGATATTTTTCTCTGTTCCTACTTCTTTTAAAATGTTCTCTCTTCATGAAACATGAATACATGCAGAAACCAGAGATGAGGGTGTTACAAATCTACCCCCCTTAAATTGAATCTCGCCCAAGAGATTCGTTAGTAGAGAATAGATGGGGAAATTCTGCCTTGATGTCTTCTTCATGCTCCCATGTGGCTTCAGCTTCGGTGTGATGGCTCCATTGTCTACCATCTCGTATTCGCTACCATCTCATCTCATAAACAACTTTGTCTCACACCAAGACCAATCTCGTTGCCATGACTCAACAGTCATGCAACCCATCTTATTACCCAGACTTAACAGTCCCGAAAAAAAACCAAAACCATAATCAAAACCATAACCAATAACCATAACCAAGAACCATCCCAATAACCATAACCAAGAACCATCCCAATAACCATCCCAACTAATCATGGAAGTTGTGGCGGACCGGGATCCGCTCATCCAGGATCGCAGAGGGTGGTGCCACATGATACGACACCCGACAGCACATGTCATAAGAACACATTATATTACATGGGAAAACAACTGAACTGTACAAACAGGTACAAACTTCAGTTACAAACTATTGTTTATGTTATACAGCGGAAGTCTACTCTATACAACTCACGCCCGCCTATCTAGCAAAAGTCGGTTGCCCAGCTCTAGGGCAACCCACACTAGCTGCACGTCTCAGCTCAGCGCGGCGTGTACGGCTCCCACTCAGCCGTGGTCCCCGACGGAGGGTAACCCTCGCCAGTGGACTCGTACTCCAAGTCCGTGGGTGGCTCCTCACCTGAAAAACACTTAAGCAGCAACCATGAGCACGAGGGCTCAACAAGACTTAACCGACTCACCTAGGCATGAAACTCTACATGTAGGGTACAATGAACATAGGATAGTAATATAGCAGCAAATGGACACGCCTACAAGTTCATCCTTATTTTATCTTTTAGGCACAAGTTAACAGTTCATAAATCAGAAATATATTAAGCAATATTTGGTGGCACACATGTAGCAATACAATTATATCATAACAGCAATATTGAAGCATAACATTCCATGAATTATCTACGTTACGACGCAGTGAACAAGCGGTACTCATCACAGCAAGGGACGGCGAATCGACTCGATATACACTTGCAGGAAATCCAAAGAGCACTTCACGTACGCCCACCCGTGGAGTTGCACAGCACGCTCACTCGATGTCGTACAGGACAACCTTTCACCCAACAGCCCAAACGTCGAACCTGTCGCACCGAAACGGACAGGAGGTTCCCTACACGGAGCATCTCTCTATGCACGTTAGCAGATTTCCACCTTGCTGCCCTCAACGTACACCTATAAATCGGTGTGCTATGCCTCGACGCCCGGAGGTTTAGGCTACATCAGTTTATCAGGGCCCATATATCCGATATGCCTTCGGTACGTTCAATACTTGTTCAGCAGGGCCGCACACGGATCGGTCCTCAATCGACACGGACAGGGCTGCGCACACAAGACTTCTTCTTGCTGCGCCCTAGCCCCTGCCAAGTCTCATTTTCATTACTAAAGTGATCTCACATCACTCGAACCAAACCCGTGTGTCCCACACCTAACTCGCGAGTAGCTTCCAACTACTCGACTTGTACCGAAGTCTTATGAATCATTAAGCATAGCCTGTCTACTCGAGGTCTTAGACACTACCCTCACTCTTATAGGAAAATTTCCGGTTATGCAAGTGGGGTTCCATCCATCCTACACCTAATGCACATTAATACTTCACACTAGACATGTGAACAAAGCAAAACTTGATAAAAGAAGTTAATGCAAACCGGGGCTTGCCTTGTTGCTGCTGGTCAGGGGTTAAGTCTTCGTCCGGAAGGAGGAAGTCCAGTACTTCCGGAGTTTCTTCGCCTTCAGCGACTACAATTTAACGAAATACGCTATATGTCAATTTAAATGCAAAGTGTAACCCTGAATACATAATTACTAATAACCCTAGCTAGCCCAACCCTTTGATTCTGAAATTTGTATGGTGGCTTGGTAGGGTCCTAACCAGAGTCTTGACCAAGTTTCATTTGAAACAAAGTTCATTTGAACCTTGTACAAATAAAAGCCTATATGGTCATTATTTGAGCCTCTAAGTAATCCCAGGGGTTTTCATAGCTCCAACCATTACTTTCTGGAAACTAGAATTTAAGAGGGTTCTAATGGAATTGGTTTCATTTCATTTGAAGAATTCTACTGAAAGTTAAGCCCTAATTAAGATTTGAGAAAATCTGAAAAATGTTTCTGTACATTTTTCTATTTCCTCAGGGCAGTCCTTTTAATCACCCAATTAAGGGGACTAAATGAACCTGGATGCTTCTGAAAATTTTACTGTGACTCAAGGATTTTCCAATGACCCTCTCGGCCAAATTTCAGCATTTTTCATAAAGTAATTCTCCAGATAAAATTCCCAACAGTTTAAACTTTAGGGAATTAATTATGGAAAACTATTAGGTTTCATTAGCTGAAATAGATATTGCTGGAAGGTACTCAAAATTCTGAGTTCAGCAAAATTTGGTTCATTGATTTTGGAGTTTCCTAGCAAAAGTTCTATTCATTTGAAGTTTGAACTAAAACTGGAAATTCCAAAATGTTTAAATCCTGCGGGTGGGTCCATCGCACACGTGTCGACTGCTAGAGCCGAGCCACACGGGCCACAGACTCCTTCCCACGCAGCCACACTGGATCCTGGACCACAGAAAATCCCGCACGTTTACTTCCAGACGCTGAAGAGTGGGGCCTTCCCCCTTCGTCTTCCTCCAGCCACCCGCGCGACCCCGCCGCCGAGCTCGCCGGAGCTCTCGCCGGGAAGGGGTTCCGGCCCTCGGAACATGCTGATTTTTGCCGCCACTGCACATTCTTGTGTGAGGAACACGTTGCCGGCCTTACCTCGGATCGAGGATGGCCGGAAACCTAGGCGTGACGGCGACAGTAGCTGTGGTAACTTCGGCGTCATCGCTAGGGCACTGTACTGCCCCAACCTTGCTCCGGTTAGCTCCTACAGCATCGTCACGACCTAGGGAGCAACGTCCAGGGCTTTGATCTTGCGAGAAACATCGGCAACTAGGGGCTCACCGTGCGACCTAGGGCGATTTCGGGGAAAACTGGAAAAACTCGAAGAACTGAGGGTTTCCTCAATGGTTCTCCCTAGTTCTTGATCCCACGTGCCCGCACGGATGTCTACAACTGGTTTTCTAGGTCTGGTGAGGAGTGGTTCGGTGTGTGAGGCAAATTTGCCGATTTACCCGAACCGGGCTATATCACATGCTCTCGTCAAGAACTGGAATTCCGGCCAGCACACCTCATGGCATGCGGCCGGCGTTGTTGGACAGGGAGCATACTTCCAGGCGAACCTCCTGGCCCGCTCAACTCGACGGGGGATCAAGCCTAGCGGCCGGGCTGGGATTTTTTGGTCGCGGCGTTTCTACCCGGTGTGGAATGAAAACAAAGAGCTTGGGGGCAGTTTTACCGTGGATGGGGCGCCGAGGTATCTTGTCTATCACGTCGAGGAAGCCTTGGTGAAGCTCGGGGTGAGCTCAGACTCGCTTGCTAGCAGCTGGGATGGGAGGACGCCGGAGCACCGAAAGTTTTCGTGTGTGCGGCGGTGTTTCTGCGTCGAGGGATTCGGGAACGGTCAAGGCCACGACGGGAGTCGGTTCCTGAGGAAATATCGCTGGGCGACCACCTCGTTGACGCACGCTATGGGCTGGCGCTCGGGAGGTGGCGTTCGGGGAAACAGCTCGCTGGCGCATGGTGGGAGTTTGCTTCGGCGAGAAACAGAGCGCTGTCCGGTATTGCACCTCCCTCCCACTGACTTGTGGGCCCAACTCTCCCCCTAATCCTCTTTTTCCAATTTCTCCTGTAAATATCCCAGCTACTCTCCATTAAATGGGAGTCTTAGTCCCCAAGTCTTAGTTTGAATTTGAATTCTCAATTGCAAACTTTGTTTGGTCAAATTTGCTTCATGTTTAAACTGAATTTCAAATTCAGTTTTGAATTCTTGCAAATTTAGCTCATGACAAAATGAACTCCAATGGGGATGAAAATTGGTGGGCTAACTCAGAAAATTGTGCTCATTTGGAATATGAAGCTAACTTTTGAATTTGAGGGATGAAAATTGCTGCAATTTGAATTTACATTCAAATTGGCCTCTTTTTCAAATACCTCCAAAAGTGCCTCAAAAAGTGTTGGATTTGCATGGAACTTGGCCTGAACCTTCCCTAGGCTTTTTAAGTCCTAGGGGTGAGCTCAACCTCTCATGTTCAAGTGTAGAAATCCTACTTTGTGAAAGTGTAGGCTTTCCCCTCTAATCACTCTTTTGATGGAGGTTACTTGCTCTTCACGTTTTTTCACAAGCTATCACCAACAAAAACTGTAGTGTTGTGAGGTGATGAAAAGTTTTTGCAAGTCCCTTTTCTTGGGCTTTTACATCCCCCTTAAATGAATCTCGTCCCGAGGTTATAAAAGAAGAGATGGTGATGTAATATGGACTTACCCATGCTGAGACGCCATGAACTCCGGGTAATTTGAGCGAAGGAATTCCTCGCTCTCCCATGTCGCTTCTTCGGCGGTGTGGTTGCTCCAGAGTATCTTGTAGAACCACAACGTTCGGCTACTTGTGGTTCGGGCTCTCTCATCAAGAATTGCCACCGGATATTCATCATATGTCAAATCCGGTTGCAGCTCGCCGATGTCTTCGGTAGGAACAGGAGCGGTATGCTTCAGACATTTTCTCAGTTGTGAGACATGGAAAACGTCATGGACACCAGCAAGAGATGCCGGTATCTCCAATCTATACGCCACTGGTCCACACTTCTCGTGATAGCATAGGGTCCAATGAAACAGGGAGCGAGCTTCCCCTTGACGCCGAACCGGTGCACGCCTTTCATGGAGACACGCGGAGGTACACGTGTTCACCGACGTCAAAGTGCAACGGCCTACGCCTCTTATCAGCGTAGCTCTTCTGCCGGGATTGAGCGGCCTTTAAATTAGCTTGGATCGTCCGAACGCGCTCTTCGGCGTCGTTCACCACATCAACCCCGAATGTGACCCTTTCACCGGTGTCGCACCAGTTTAATGGGGTGTGGCATTTGTGACCGTAGAGATAGCCATTGTTGTACAAGAATTCCGCCAACGGCAGGTGATTATCCCAGTTCCTGCCGTGGTGGATGGCACATGCTCTCAACATGTCTTCTAATACTTGGTTCAACCTCTCTGTTTGCCCATTTGTTTGAGGGTGATAGGCGGAGCTCCTAATCAGCTTGGTACCCAATGCAGCGTGTAGCTGCTCCCAAAAGCGAGATACAAATAATGCACCTCGATCCAAGACGATGGTCTTGGGTACCCCGTATAAGCACAGAATCTTTGCTATGTACAGCTCCGCATATTTGCCGGCATTGTAACGTGTATTCACCGGGATGAAGTGAGCCGTCTTGGTTAACTGATCAACGGTTACCCAAATGGAATCATGTTTGTTGGAAGTTAGGGGCAATCCCACAATGAAATCCATGCTCACATCTTCCCATTTCCATGCCGGGATCTTCAGGGGTTGCAGCAGCCCTGATTTCCTCATATGATCGGCTTTCACTCATCTACACGTATCGCACTCGGATACGTACTTCGCTACCTCCCGCTTCATCCGTGTCCACCAAAATTTCTTTTTCAAATCTTGGTACATTTTGTTGCTGCCCGGATGAATGGAGTATTTAGACAAGTGAGCTTCATCGAGGATCTTTCTCCTCAGTTCCATATCCCGGGGTACGACTATGCGGTCATTGAACCAGAACGTCCCCTCATCATCCTTCCGGAAACATTTGATCTCCCCATTGTCTATCCGTCTCCGGAGATGTGCCATTCCTTTATCAGTATTCTGAGTTGCAATGATGTCCTCCCTAATAGTAGGGATGAGGGCAAGGTTGTAAAGCGATCCATAAGGAACCAAGTATAAACTCGGCTCTTCCTCCTCCACCGGTGTAATGGTGAGGTGATGGACATGTGATTTCTGACTCAGTGCGTCGGCAACAACATTCGCCTTGCCAGGGTGGTAATGGATCTCGATCTCATAATCTTTGACCAGTTCTAACCACCTCCTTTGACTCATGTTCAGCTCCCTCTGGGTGATAATATATTTCAAGCTCTTGTGGTCGGTGTAGAGATGCACCAGATTCCCCAGGAGATAATGCCTCCACATTTTCAGCGCCAAAACCACTGCAGCAAGCTCAAGATCATGAGTGGGATAATGCTGCTCGTGGTTCCAAAGTTGGCGTGAGCCATATGCGACCACACGTCCTTCCTGCATCAACACTCAGCCGAGCCCAATACCGGACGCGTCACAATACACGTCGAAGGGCTTAGTTGTATCCGGTTGAGCTAAGACCGGGGCTGTGGTGAGATGCTTCACCAATGCTTGGAACGCTCCTTCACACGCCGTGTTCCAAACATATTTCGTTCCCTTCTTCAGCAATTCTGTCATTGGTTTAGCGAGCTTGGAGAAACTTGGAATGAATCTCCGATAGTATCCCGCTAACCCAAGTAAGCTTCTGACTTCATGGACTGAAGTGGGAGCTTTCCATTTCAGCACTTGCTAAATTTTGCTCGGGTCAACCGCAATGCCTTCAGCTGAGATGATATGTCCCAAGAATGGCACTTGGCTGATCCAAAAATCACATTTGCTGAACTTGGCGTAGAGCTTGTGGTCTCGCAATCATTGAAGAACGATCCTCAAGTGTTTGGCATGTTCGGCTTCTGTCTTGGAATAAACCAAGATATCATCGATGAACACTACCACGAACTTGTCCTGCTCCGGCATAAACACCGAGTTCATGAGATACATGAAATGGGCTGGAGCGTTTGTGAGACCAAAGGACATGACGAGATATTCATATAATCCATATCTCGTCGAGAAAGCCGTCTTCGGGATATCCTCCGCCCGGATCTTTATCTGATGATATCCAGAGCGAAGGTCCATCTTGGAGAATACACTTGCACCCACAAGTTGATCAAACAATATGTCGATGTGGGGCAGTGGGTACTTATTCTTGATGGTGACGGCGTTGAGCGGCCGGTAGTCCACACACAACCTCAAGGTTTCATCCTTCTTCTTCACGAACAGCGCCGAGCATCCCCAAGGCGAGGAACTCGGCCTAATGAAACCTTTACTCAACAGATCATTGAGCTGCTCTTTTAGTTCAGCCAGCTCGTTCGGAGCCATCTTCTATGGTCTCCGTGATATGGGTGTAGTCCCGGGTGCAAGTTCAATCTTGAACTCGACATCCCGCTCAGGTGGCATGCCCGGAAGATCATCCGGGAACACGTCGGGGTACTCCCGGACTACGGGGATGTCCTCTAACTTGAGATCTTCAGCATTATTAATTGCTGAAATTTCCCGGACTGGCGTGTCTAATACCATGGAATGCGGACGGTGCAATGGAGAGTTTAAATGAACCGTCCGTATCCGAGTCTCCAGGACAGCGCCATGGTATTGTAGCCATGACATCCCTAAGATTGCATCAATCTTTTGCCCCATAAGGATTATCAAGGTGGTGGGATATAGTTTCCCACCTAAGCACAGAGGTGCCTTTGGGATCATCATATTTGCTGAGATCTTCCCTCCCGGTGAGCAGATCATATAGGTGCAGTCGGTTGGGAAGACTTGCATTTGATGCTTAGCCACATAGGAGGCACTTATAAAGCTGTGGGTTGCACCAGAATCAAACAGTATGATGATGGCTTGATGGTTGAGAGTAAACGTACCCGCCAGCATGTTGTCTCCCTCTGGGGCGTCCTCATTTTCGAGGTTGCGGACGCCCCCAGTCCGCTGACCAACCTTCTTGACCGGAGGTCGGCCTCGAGCACCGCCCAGGAATTGGGCTTGCCCGCTGCTCTGCTGCCCCTGGGGACAGTCCTTCGCGAAGTGGCCCACCTGGCCACACGTGAAGCAAGTGAAACGGGGTAGTCCCCCGCTGATCGGTGGACGGAAACCCAGGGCGCGTTGTGGCGGTGGAAACGCCGGGGATGCCGTCTGCTGCTGCTGCTGCTGCTGCTGTCTCGGTGGTGGCATCGGCGGTCGTAACGGAGATGACTGAAAAGGACGTCCCCCGAACCGCTGAGGCCGCGCCGGTGGGTGCCAATGCTGTCCGGATGGTGTCTGATACACTATGCGGTACTTCTGGGGAGCGCCACCGCCACTGCTGGGTGGAGCGCTGCGCTTCCGCTGCTCAGCTGCCAACTCCCGCTGAGCGTCCTCTTGCATGATCGCAGCATTGACTAGGTCGTTGATGGTGCCGCGATTCCACTGAACGAGGTGTGTCTTCATCTCGGGGTGTAATCCCCGATAGAAGTGCTCCCGCTTTTTCTCCTCAGTGGAGAGTAGTCTGACACATATTGCGCCAGATGGTTTAAGGCTGGGGAGTAGTCATGGGCACTCCTCCCACCCTGCTTCAGCTCCAAGAATTCTTGGAACTTCCTCTTTATTATTCCGGGAGAAATATGATAGGCGCGGAACGCCTCCCGGAACTCTTCCCACTCCACGGCATGGCCAGCCGGACGTGAGGCGACATAGTTCGCCCACCATGCACCAGCGGCACCGTGAAGCTGTTGTGCTGTGAACAGAGTCTTCTGCCGCACCTTACATTGGAGCAGCCCGAACTTGGACTCGATGGTCCGCAGCCAGTTGTCGGCCTCCAGTGGTTCTTCAGCTTCTGTGAACACTGGAGGGTGCATACTCTTGAAGTCCGAGTACGACACCTCACAGGGCTCACGAGGCCCTCTGTCTTGACGCCCCCCACCTGGGACGTATTCTGCATGATGGTGCGGAGCAGGTCGGTCTGCTCCTCACGACCACCCACCAGTGCCGCTATCACATCCGCTAGAGTAAGAGGAGGCGGCGGTGGTGGCTGCTTCTGCGGGGTGCTGTCGTAGGCCGGTGGCTGGGAGTCATCGCCTCCCTGTTGGCTAGAGCCACCAACCTCGTGCGTGGTCCTAGTGCTAACCATCTGCAACCATACGACAATAAGCATCAGTCCCGCAACATATTGCATGCCGTCAAATAAAATAGGCGTAAAAAATAATGACTTTGAAAACATGCGATGCATCTCGTATGTAGATAATGAAATAACTTTGCACAAGCTACACCATTACCAGACCAAATACAAGCTAGTTAAATCCAACTTGAGGAACCTCCTCTTTGGAAGCTCACCACAACTAGGTTTGGTCACTACGAGACGTTACTATCGCGTTGTCATCACGTATACCACCCTTTTATCTTCAATACGACACAAACATGGTCTCTAGTAAAAGAATCTTGAGTGAGACCTATACTCAAACCTTTCACTAGTTGAAGATAACCTCTCATGAGTATGTTCTACCCATTGGATGTACTCAAACCCCCTCTAGGGTACAACAATCTTTCAACTGAGTTCAACTGTCATTCCACTGTCAGAATGACCAGTTCCTACATATTCAAGATTTTGATCTGGTTCTAGACATTTTCATGACTCAAGCTGAATACCAAAGTTAAAGTTAACTTCAGTATCTTTCCAACGAGTACTTATTTTCCCTCAAATCAGCTATGGTTAAAAAGTTCTGGTAATTCAAAGTCAGCAGAATTTCTGGAAGAATTTTAACAGCACCTCCCTGGGGAAGTTGCTGTTTTCAACTCTGATTCCCACTGAATTCTGTGCTGAAATTTCAGAAACTTTGAATTGCAAAGATGTAACACATCTTCTACCCTTTTTTAAAGATGTATTATATGAAAATTTTAGATTTTTCTACTGGGAGTTATATTTGAAAAACAGAACAGTCCAGAGAGTGTTTAACTCTGTCCTGATTCTGGACAATTTACTTTCCTCTGGGATTTAAGCCATATTAAGGTGTGTTTCAGCTCTGGAAGTCTAAAACAAAGTTGTAGAGTACTTAAATACCTTTCCAGAACTATATACCACACCTCCCTGGGCTAAAAGACCAGTGAGTTATGCCCTGTTGAAGGTCAGCAAACTTGCTGCCCAAAACAGAGCACTCTGTTTTTCAGTCTTTTGGAACTTCACTCATCACCCTCCAATTTTGCTACCCAACCAGGGTCCTAAATGTTGAACCTAGTGATTTTTAATTCCTTGTTATCATTATTCATGCATATGCCTATAATATCTTGGTACTACGTTCCTCACACAAGAAAATCCTAACCGGATTATACCGGCATATACGTCTCAAGTGTGGCACCAAATGGTCTCTCTCACACATTTACTACGCGGATACATACGTGGTTAGTACCTGCAGAAAACCACATAATAATGGTGCACTCAATGGTTTTGTTTCCATTTCAGGCAGGACCATGTTTAAAAGTAAATACAAACGCCAGTATCATTGCCATATGGCCGTTCTTGAGTTAGGTCACGTCTCAAGGTACGTGATCGTGTTTCAACACCACACGACGGGGAACCCGAGTATGTCATGAACGGGTCGTCATGGTTGGGAATGTTATCAACCCAACAGATACCACCTACTGCCCTGCAGGGCACGCCGATGACAAGCGCTGCATATGTCCTCCTGGGCTATTTCCCGGCGAACACACTCTCGCGTTACTGTCCACGCGATGGGGTCTCCACTTACTTGCCTAATGCAAGCTAGGGATCAGCGTTTCATATGGACTCAGGAACATGAAGAGTCCAAGAGTTTCA
This sequence comes from Neostapfia colusana, assembly GCA_030760725.1. Classification (NCBI taxonomy): domain Eukaryota; kingdom Viridiplantae; phylum Streptophyta; class Magnoliopsida; order Poales; family Poaceae; genus Neostapfia; species Neostapfia colusana. Next base: position 20,750,563 of record JASWHV010000017.1, on the reverse strand, counting down.
TATTGACATCTCACACCAAGCTGTGAGACCTATCCCTGAACCACGTTCCTCGTCAGAGGAGCTAACCGAAATTGAACCGCTTTCGGTGGCATTCCTTACCATTCTTACCAAAGCGTAGGTGCATTGTTACATAATGAAAATTCAGAATTAAAACACATAGGTTAGTCTTTGCCACTTTAAGTAACTATGCTAATATAGTCCTTACTTAGGCAACTAACAAATCCTCACCGTAAACCTAAGTTTTCCCGTAATACCGTCCTTAAGTACTGTGCTATCCCCAATGCAGCTCTGATACCAGGCTGTGGCGGACCGGGATCTGCTCATCCAGGATCGCAGAGGGTGGTGCCGCACGATGCGACACCCGACAGCACACGTCATAAGGACACATTATATTACATGGGAAAACAACTGAACTGTACAAACAGGTACAAACTTCAGTTACAAACTATTGTTTATGTTAAACAGCGGAAGTCTACTCTATACAACTCACGCCTGCCTATCTAGCAAAAGTAGGTTGCCCAGCCCTAGGGCAACCCACACTATCTGCACTTCTCAGCTCAGCGCGGCGTGTACGGCTCCCACTCAGCCGTGGTCCCAGACGAAGGGTAACCCTCGCCAGTGGACTCGTACTCCGAGTCCGTGGGTGGCTCCTCACCTGAAAAACACTTAAGCAGCAACCGTGAGCACGAGGGCTCAACAAGACTTCACCGACTCACCTAGGCATGAAACTCTACATGTAGGGTACAATGAACATAGGATAGTAATATTGCAGCAAATGGACACGCCTACAAGTTCATACTTATTTTATCTTTTAGGCACAAGTTAACAGTTCATGAATCAGAAATTTAGTAAGCAATTTTTGGTGGCACACATGTAGCAAATACAATTATATCATAACAGCAATATTGAAGCATAACATTCCATGAATTATCTACGTTACGACGCAGTGAACAAGCGGTACTCGTCACCGCAAGGGACGGCGAATCGACTCGATATACACCTGCAGGGAAACCAAAAGAGCACATCACGTACGCCCACCCGTGGAGCTGCACAACACGCTCACTCGATGTCGTACGGGACAACCTTTCACCCAACAGCCCAAACGTCAAACCGGTCGCACCAAAACGGACAGGAGGTTCCTTACACGGAGCATCTCTCTATGCCCGTTAGCAGATTTCCACCTTGCTGCCCTCAACCTACACCTATAAATCGGTGTGCTATGCCTCGATGCCCGGAGGTTTAGGCTACATAGGTTTATCAGGGCCCATATATCCGATATGCCTTCGGTACGTTCAATATTTGTTCAGCAGGGCCGCACACGGATCGGTCCTCAATCGACACGGACAGGGCTGCGCACACAAGACTTCTTCTTGCTGCGCCCTAGCCCCTGCCTAGTCTCATTTTCATTACTAAAGTGATCTCACATCACTCGAACCAAACCCGTGTGTCCCAAACCTAACTCGCGAGTAGATTCCAACTACTCGACTTGTACCGAAGTCTTATGAATCATTAAGCATAGCCTGTCTACTCGAGGTCTTAGACACTACCCTCACTCTTATAGGAAAATTTCTGGTTATGCAAGTGGGGTTCCATCCATCCTACACCTAATGCACATTCATACTTCACAATAGACATGTGATCAAAGCAAAACTTGATAAAAGAAGTTAATGCAAACCGGGGCTTGCCTTGTTGCTTCTGGTCAGGGGTTAAGTATTCGTCCGGAAGGAGGAAGTCAAGTAATTCCGGAGTTTCTTCGCCTTCAGCGACTACACGTTAACGAAATACGCTATATGTCAATTTAAATGCAAAGTGTAACCCTGAATACATAATTACTAATAACCCTAGCTAGCTCTCCCCTTTGGTTCTGAAATTTTTATGGTGGCTTGATAGGGTCCTAACCAGAGCCTTGACCAAGTTTCATTTGAAAAAAGTTCATTTGAACCTTGTACAAATAAAAGCCTATATGGTCATTATTTGAGCCTCTAAGTAATCCCAGGGGTTTTCATGGCTCCAACCATTACTTTCTGGAAACTAGAATTTAAGAGGGTTCTAATGGAATTGGTTTCATGTCATTTGAAGAATTCTACTGAAAGTTAAGCCCTAATTAACATTTGAGAAAATCTGAAAAATGTTTCTGTACATTTTTCTATTTCCTCAGGACAGTCCTCTTAATCACCCAATTATGGGGACTAAATTAACTTGGATGCTTCTGAAAATTTTACTGTGATTCAAGGATTTTCCAATGACCCTCTCAGCCAAATTTCAGCATTTTTCATAAAGTAATCCTCCAGATAAAATTCCCAACAGTTTAAACTTTAGGGAATTAATTATGGAAAACTATTATGTTTCGAGAGCTGAAATTGGTATTGCTGGAAATTACTCAACATTCTGAGTTCAGCAAAATTTGGTTCATTGAATTTGGAGTTCCCTAGCAAAAGTTCTATTCATTTGAAATTTGAACTAAAACTGGAAATTCCAAAATGTTTAAATCCTGCGGGTGGGTCCATCGAACACGTGTCGACCGCTAGAGCCGAGCCACACGGGCCACAGACTCCTTCCCGCACAGCCACACTGGATCCTGGACCACAGAAAGTCCCGTACGTTTACTTCCAGCCGCTGATGAGTGGGGCCTCCCCCCTTCGTCTTCCTCCAGCCACCCGCGCGACCCGGCCGCCGAGCTCGCCGGAGCTCTTGCCGGGAAGGGGTTCCGGCCCTCGGAACTTGCTGATTTTCGCCGCCACTGCACATTCTTGTGCGAGGAACACGTTGCCGGCCTTACCTCGGATCGAGGACGGCCGGAAACCTAGGCGCGACGGTGACAGTAGCTGTGGTAACTTCGGCGGCGTCGCTGGGGCACTGTACTGCCCCAACCTTGCTCCGGTTAGCTCCTACAGCATCGCCACGACCTAGGGAGCAACGTCCAGGGCTTTGATCTCACGAGAAACGTCGGCAACTAGGGGCTCACCGTGCGACCTAGGGCGATTTCGGGGAAAACTGGAAAAACTCGAAGAACTGAGGGTTTCCTCAATGGTTCTCCCTAGTTCTTGATCCCACGTGCCCGCACGGATGTCTACAACTGGTTTTCTAGGTCTGGTGAGGAGTGGTTCGGTGTGTGAGGCAAATTTGCCGATTTACCCGAACCGGGCTATATCGCATGCTCTCGGCAAGAATTGGAATTCCGGCCAGCACACCTCATGGCATGTGGCCGGCGTTGTTGGACAGGGAGCACACTTCCAGGCGAACCTCATGGCCCGCTCAACTCGACGGGGGATCAAGCCTAGCGGCCGGGCTGGGAGTTTTTGGTCGTGGCGGCTCTACCTGGTGCGGAATGAAAACAAAGAACTCGGGGGCAGTTTTTTACCGTGGATGGGGCGCCGGGGTATCGTGTCTATCACATCGAGGAAGCCTTGGTGAAGCTCGGGGTGAGCTCAGACTCGCTTGCTAGCTGCTGGGATGGGAGGACGCCGGAGCACCAAAAGTTTTCGTGTGTGCGGCGGTGTTTCTGTGTCGAGGGGTTCGGGAACGGTCAAGGCCGAGACGGGAGTCGGTTCCGGAGGAAATATCGCTGGGTGACCGCCTCATCGACGCACGCTATGGGCTGGCGCTCGGGAGGTGGCGTTCGGGGATACAGCTCGCTGGCGCATGGTGGGAGTTTGCTTCGGCGAGAAACAGAGCGCTGTCCGGTGTTGCACCTCCCTTCCACTGACTTGTGGGCCCAACTCTCCCCCTAATCCTCTTTTTCCAATTTCTCCTGTAAATATCCCAGCTACTCTCCATTAAATGGGAGTCTTAGTCCCCAAGTCTTAGTTTGAATTTGAATTCTCAATTTCAAACTTTGTTTGGCTAAATTTGCTTCATGTTTGAACTGAATTTCAAATTCAATTTTGAATTCTTGCAAATTTAGCTCTTGACAAAATGAACTCCAATGAGGATGAAAATTGGTGGGCTAACTCAGAAAAATGTGCTGAGTTGGAATATGAAGCTAACTTTTTAATTTGAGGGATGAAAGTTGCTGCAATTTGAATTACATTCAAATTGGCCTCTTTTTCAAAAACCTCCAAAAGTGCCTCAAAAAGTGTTTGATTTGCATGAAACTTGGCCTGAACCTTCCCAAGGCTTTTTAAGTCCTAGGGGTGAGCTCAACCTCTCATGTTCAATTGTAGAAATCCTACTTTGTGAAAGTGTAGGCTTTCCCCTCTAAACACTCTTTTGATGGAGGTTACTTGCTCTTCACAATTTTTCACAAGCTATCCACAACAAAAACTGTGGTGTTGTGAGGTAATGAAAAGTTTTTGCAAGTCCCTTTTCTTGGGCTTTTACAAAGTTGGCCAGGCGCTCGTGACCGTAAGCTCGGCTATCATGATAGTTTTAGAAACTCTGCAGAGTTTGCACCTCTTTACCCACAAGTTTGTGATTTCGTCACCCGTCGGCGACTGCAGAACCTCCATTATATCAGCACACAACCGTCGGTGTATGGCCAAGAGGTCACAAAATAGCCTTTACAAAGGGGCTACTTGATGTATGGACTCACTAAGGTTTCACCGGCAGGCTAGAATCTCCAATTCTCCCACCCACGGGCTCCCTCTTGTGCCATGCAGTTCCCAGGGCAGTCCTCACTCGACTCCCATTCCCCGCGCCTTCCACGGTCCATAACAATCTAGCAACTTACCTAATTACTCAGCTAAGCCACACCCATACTTGGCCTTGTGGTGGCACTGTTATCCTGGCATGTGCTCGCATGAACCGGTCCTTAGATCTACGGCAAGTAAACCACCATCGCATGCTACCTCATTCACAAACCTAGTCTTGCCTAGATCTCCCTCCGATCCATGTTCATTAACAACATCAGTTTCTCATTATCATTACGAGTGCAGTTAGGTAGACACATCCATCTCGCTTCCCAATCCCATGGACTCAGTGAAGCATAAAGCAAAAACCATACCCGACTTATAAACTTCCCTGGCGACAAGGGTGGTTTAACCAAAGCTAGTAAACTCCTATGAAATGGTTTCCCATCATGTTTGACTCAGCACACACACCTTTTCACAAAACAAAACAGTTTTTCCAAAAACATAGGATCAATATGGTCAAGGGGCACTTGCCTTGTTCTTGCGGTTCCGGTTGTTCTTGGATCTCGAAACCTTGTTGTTACAGCTCGTCGTAGACAGCTCCCTGAGCTTGTCCTGCTATGTAGGATCACGCACATACCAGATCCACAGCAATCAATATCATGCTCAACCTTTAACTAAACGCTATGATGCATATGCATGCTATCCTATGATCAGTTTTATTGGATCGGTTTGTACGTGTTCTTGCATGGCTTGCATGGATTTTATAACGAAAAGAGGTGTTTGGATCAAAGGTGGACGTGGCGATGATCTTGTCTTTAGATCAACCCAATCATCAAGTGATCTGTCCACGAGAAATCTTCTGTTCGAAAGAAATCGAAGAACAGATGCAAAGAGAATATGGCGATGTCGTAAGGTAATATTGGAGACCTACCTTACGTTCTTCTCGGTCTCGAGGTCCTCCTCTGCCCAGACAGATCGTTGGGGATCTCTTCTGGCGATCTTCCTCGCTGAACCCCGGTGATGGCTTACTCAGCGAGTTGAGGCTAGGGCTCTAAGTCGTCGGCTCAGGAGTTGGAAAAGAAGTTTGTGGTTTCGGCCAAAGGTTATGGGTTCTATTTATAATCGGGAGAAGAAGAGTCCTAATATGATTATATTCCAAATAGAAGTCCTGTTCAAATTTATTGTTGAATCTTAACATCTTATCTTTAGTTGATTTGGTGCGGTAACATTGTGGAATTCAGGTCGGTTTCTCCTCCGTACCGATATTTCTACGTGTATAGAATTGAAAAACCGCTCCAGAACTAGTTACCTCCTCGGTGATGAGCTCCGGAAGCTCCATGTGTCCATCGGGTCCTGGTCTCTCCCTTTCTGCAGGGACGAGTTCCGGTTGTGCCGCGTGTCAACCGAGCGAGACCTCCCTCTCCTACGGAGGTGAGCTCCGCGTACGCCACGTATCCTGGCGGTCGGGACCTCCTCCCTTATTCGGAGGTGGCTCCGCGCACGCCACGTGTTAGTGCCGGTCTTTCCCTCTCTCCGGAGGTAGCTCTGGGTGTGCCACGTATTCATTTTGGACCTCCCTCTCTTTGGAGGCGAGCTCCGTTAATGCCACGCGTCAAGTAGCGCCGGACTCCCCTTTTTCCTCAGAGATGGCTCCGAGGTAGACACGTGTCCAACAGTGTCGGACCTCTCGGAGATAAGCTCCGGTGGCGACATGTGTCCTGCGGAAATGCCTTTGCTTCTTCCGGAGAGGCTAGGGGGGGGTAACACGTGTCCAACAGGGTCGGACCTCTCCCCCTTAGCGGCGATGAGCCCCGAGCCTGCCACGTAGCCAGTTTAGCGGCGGACCTCTCCCCACTTCGCAGGGATGAGCTCCGAACACACCACGTGGCCAGCGGGCCGCGGAAGTTGTCTTCGGCGTTTCTCTGGAAACTGGATTCGGCACTTATTGGCTATCTTTTGATATTTTTCTCTGTTCCTACTTCTTTTAAAATGTTCTCTCTTCATGAAACATGAATACATGTAGAAACCAGAGATGAGGGTGTTACAGATAGCATCTGTGAGCATAACGCTAAGCAAGACTTAACCGTCACTGTATTCATGACACTCTACATGAGGTTAAAGTAGGATGGTATAATGCATAATAAAACTCGCCTAAAAGTGCATCCTTACTTTCAGGTATTATTTGCAGCAATTTAAGTAACCTTGGGCACGCCACATTGGGAGTCCACAATCAAACAAGAAACGCTTCCCCCTTATGTAAATTGCTCACGGCATAAAAGAATTGAGTTTGCACTAGCCTATTCAACAAGATCCAATACAAAGCTAGTATGAAACTTCAAACCAATGTGATTAGTTCCTTTCTCATGCAAGTTCTTACTACGTCATGACTGTAAGAATAAGTATGCTCGGTCCATTCCGCGAGTGACGGTGATTCGAATCAATAACACCCGGACTATACGACACGTATGCCCATACTCGACGTTGCCTACAGCAACCATGACTGACGTCGTACGTGGCAGCCTTTCCCCCGTTTCACCCCCGTTGAATCGATCAAGTCACCCCGTACAGTAGCCACTCTCATGTTGCACCTACCGACATGAGATGTCATGAGAATGTTACCCACATACTGCACACCGGCCGTATCGCTTGAGGCGACCTGAAAAGGCTCAACGACAGCTTCCCGAGGTACATCTGTTTACTGGGTCCCATATATCTAGCATGAGTCTGGTACACTACTCAAACTTGTTCAACAGGGCTGCATACGGATCGGTCCTTGACCGACACGGACAGGTCTACAGCACCCAGGCCCCTACGTCCTGCTGCCCCTACAACCTTCCGGTCTCAACTTTAACTTGCTAATTCATTTTTGAACCAATATCGTATGCCCTTGTTGTTCCTGAACATGCGAGTAGCATCTCACCACTCGACTCCTACCGAACCTTACTTAAGCATGGCAGTTGTACATGGTGAAAGACACCTACCCAATACTCCATGGGTTCATTTGGTTATGCAAGAGGAGTATCAAACATCTAGACCTAATGCACATTTCATACCTTAACCGAAAGTGAATACAAAGTAAAAACTTAAAGGCTGATAAATGCAAACCGGAGCTTGCCTGTTTTGCAGGGTAGTCGTATATAAGCATTTAGTGGTCTTGGTTGATCAACCCTCAATTCTCTAGAGCTTGATCCACTTCAATGAATCGCTCCTTCGAATACCCTTTGTCGTGATTCCTATTAAAATGCATATGCACATGTGTTTATAGAATGCAATGGAAAGAATTATAGAATGGATTTCTTAGGAACAGAGGTTGTGTGGAAAAGCCAAGAATGGCTTGGTTTGCCTCCGTTGTGCAAAGAAACAGGAATGACTAACTTTGCCTTAATGTTTCAGCTATACACTAACTACTTTCCCTAATGAACATAATAGATGAGCTGAAAAGAATGGAATGCAACTGAAGCGTAAAAACTCCAATGGCCTCAAAAATTTTACAGCAGGTTCTATACTACATAGGGATTTAGCTTGCCAAATTGCAGCTAATTTGGAGTAAAATGTGTTCTCCATAATTCTCACAATGTTTCTTATGTATTTCCACATATACATAAGTACGGAGAATAAGAGCAGGGAATTCTGATGCTCCACTTGAGCTGATAATTTACATGTGAGTTCCTGGTCACACAAAAGTAATTTGATCCAAAATTTGGACCATTTACTTGAGTAGTTCCTCCAGAACAATTCTTTAAGTATTTCTACTCAAAAGAGTTAATTATGAAGTAATGTGCATTTTCATGCCCTATTAAGTGAACTACAATTTCAAGTCTGTCTCAGAGAGCTTGAATAAATTTTACTATGATTTTTGGAGCTCTGGGTTTCCCAGAGTAGATTTTACAAGTGGGAAACATTTTCTGAAAATGTTTCCGGATTCTTATGAACACAGCAAATTGTATTTAGCAAATTCCTAAACAAATTATTTTCAAATGATCTGAAAATTTGCTAGAAGTTCAACAATATGCTATATAATATTCTGGCAATATTTTAGGATTTTTGGATAAACCAAACCCCCTCAATAATTCTTTTTCATAAAAATTTCAAAGAATTTTCCAGAATACAGTATTGACTTTCGTACAAAATTGAGTTCGTATTTGGATAGATCTTTGAACAAGGAATCCAACCCAATTCGAGTCACTCAATTTGGAGATTCCTACACAAAGATATGATTTTCCAAAGTTAGAGCAATCCCTAGAAATATTTTCGCTACTGGAAATCAGCTGGGTCCACGTGTTTAAACCTCAGCCAATAGAATTAAATCCACACCTGGCCATGGCATTTTGACGCGCAGCCACATCAGATCCCCGAGCCACAGCTGATCCCTGATTTAAAATTGAGCCGCTGACAGCCGGGACCCACCCGGGCTTCTTCTTCCTCCGGCTGTCTTCCCGCGCCAGCGCGCTCAGCTCGCCGGAGTAATCTGCAGCTCGCCGGATCGGTGCTGCCGGCCATCGCTTGAGCTAAGACTTGCCACCAGGGGGTTTGAGACGTCGAGGAACACGATGGGAGTACCAGTTCGAGCTGCCGGTGACCGGAAACACCCCGGCAACATGTGACGGCCTCGGTTGAAGTTCGGCGCCGTCGTCCGTGGGTTCTAACCCCCCAATCAAGCAACAAAAATGTGCTACGGCACCAGGGGGTGATCACAAAGCTCGGAAAGGCCTTGAACTAGCTCAGAAGTGGCGGCAAATAGGTTGGCACCGTGTGCCCGATCGATCCCGCCGAAAACGTGTTCGGTAGACCTCAAAATCCGTCGCTCCAAGGTGTTTTCATGCAACAGTTGCTAAAGCAAATATGATCGCCGGCTAGTACAGCACCTATGTGCCGAGTTTGATGACCTAAGGAGGATTGGAGAGCGGGAATTTGAAGATTTCGTACCGGATGTTCGGTTTGCACCCGCCGTAGCAAAATCCCGAAAATCGTCGTCGATGCTTCAAGGTTTGGCTTGAGCTTCGGGTGAGAGCAGCACGGTGGCCGTGCACTTCTCTTTCCGTCCTTTATCGGCCGTGAAAACCACTGTGGTGGCCTGTCCATGTGAAGCCAATCGCTGTTTTGAACTAGGTCGCCGCTGAGACAGCTCTTCCCAGCGAAACAGAGGCCGAAGCTCAGTGGTTTGGGTGTCAGGAAGGTGAGAACTGGGCTTGCGGTGCCGTTTAGCAGCTCGGGGTGGAGTGGAAACGAGTGTTCTGCTGGTTCCCGATTGCTCCCGAGGAGGCGACATCGTGAGGAGGCGCTGTTCGGTGTCTTCACGAGGAGGAGGAGGCAAAGAGTAAATAGCTCGGTCTAGAGGAGGTGATCACACCGAGCGCACGCGGGCCAACCGCCTCTGGGCGCCAGTGCGTGGAAAAGGGGAACAGGAGGTGGCTCCACTGCCCCTCGGTGGCACACGGGTGAGAGCCCCTCAGTGAGCTGAAAACAGAGAAGTCTTAGTGTGCAAGGCACAATTCAGCTCCATGACATGTGGGTCCCACCACACATTTTCCCCCCAAATATCATCTCATGTTGATCTCCCCAAATTCCAAAGTTTGAAATTTAATTGTGGGCTAGCAATTGAATTTCGCCAACTTCAGTTTGAATTTGCATAGCAAATTTGAATTTGGATGGAATTCTAAAATGCTTCTCTTTAATTCCTTTTTGAGCCCACCCTAAAAATGAAAAGTTTGTCATTAAACTTTTTCCACAATTTCCAAAGTATATGACTGCATGATTATTCAAAGTTTTTGGTCACACTTTGGGTGAACTTTTAATTTGAAATCTGATTTTTAAACTTACATGCAAAGAGGTATTTAAATCCTTATTGTTTAACATTTTCAAATAAAAATGTGAACCTCATTTTGGATGATCATCCATGTATCACTTTGCATAAAGAAAAGTTTTAGCAAGTCCCATTTTTCATGCCTTTGCCACACATATGAATTCAAACCTCGGTTTTATTCATATACATTTTTGGGACTTTTACATTCCTCCCCCTTAAAAGAATCTCGTCCTGGGATTACAAAAGAAAAACGAGACCGGAGAGGTAATTACAAACTGTACAAAGCTAAAAGTTCCGGATAGTTGGTGCGGAGGTAATCTTCACTTTCTCACGTCGCCTCTTCCGTGGTATGATTACTCCACAGCACCTTGAAAATTTTTATCGTCCGGTTCCGAGTTACCCAGGTCTTTTCATCCAAAATCTGAACCGGTCGCTCGGTGTAGATAAGGTCCGGTTTCAATTCGTCAATTTCCTCGGTGCGGACAGCAGCGGTGAATTTGAGGCACTTCCGCAGCTGTGACACATGAAACACGTCATGTACACCCGCAAGACTTGCCGGTAGTTTCAGTGGGTAGGCTACGGGTCCGCACTTCTCCGTGATAGCAAAAGGACCAATAAAGCGGGGAGCGAGTTTCCCCTTTACACCGAACCGGTGAATTCCCTTCATCGGGGATACACGAAGATAAATGTGCTCTCCGACGTCAAAATGCAATGGCCTACGCCTTTGATCAGCGTAGCTGTTCTGTCGGGATTGTGCAGCCTTCCATTTTTCTTGTATCAACCGAACTCGGTCTTCGGCTTCGTTCACAATATCAACCCCAAACAGAACCCTTTCGCCGGACTCACACCAATTCAGCGGCGTGCGACACTTACGGCCGTAGAGAGCTCCATACGGTGCCATTTTAATACTCGCTTGATAACCGTTGTTGTATAAAAACTCCGCCAATGGTAAGTGATCATCCCAATTCTTATCGTGGTGGATGGCACACGCTCTCAACATATCTTCCAGCACTTGGTTCACCCTCTCAGTTTGTCCATCAGTCTGAAGGTGATATGCGGAGCTCCTAATCATCTTGGTGCCCAACGAGGCGTGCAGCTGCTCCCAAAAACGAGCGACAAACAGCGCACCTCGATCTGAAACGATGGTCTTTGGAACACCATGTGAACATATAATTCTTGAGATGTATAACTCCACATATTGCCTTGCTCGATAATGAGTGTTCACCGGTATGAAATGAGCTGATTTCGTCAACCGGTCGACGATCACCCATATCGAGTCATGCTTCCGGGATGTGAATGGTAATCTGACGATGAAGTCCATACTCACATATTCCCATTTTCATGCCAGTATCTTCAAAGGTTGTAGCGGTCTGGCTTTCCGCATGTGATCAGCCTTGACCCGTCTACACGTATCACACTCGGATACGTATTTAGCAATCTCCCTCTTCATCCGCGTCCACCAAAATTTCTGTTTCAAATCTTGGTACATCTTGTTACTTCCAGGATGAATGGAAAGCTTTGACAGGTGGGCTTCATCTAAGATCTTCTTCCAAAGTTTCATATTGCGCGGTACCACTATACGGTTATTAAACCATATCGTAAAGTTCTCATCCTTCCGGAAACATTTCACCTCTCCGTTGTCTAGTCTTCTCCGTATGTGAGACATACCTCTGTCTCTTCTTTGAGCCTCAACAATCTCTTCACGGATCATTGGAATGAGCACGAGATTATAAAGCGCGCCATACAGAATTACACAGAGACTTGGTTCTCTGTCACACCCAGTTTCTCCGAAGAACAACCGAGTGAATATCACATGTATGCCAGGATCATTTCTCATACATGTGATGACAAATAGTGAAGCATCATTTATTACAAGCCAGGTGTCGAATATAAATAAGTCTTACATAACATATGTCTTGATGGACGATAATAAGTTCATAACATGTAAATAAAATAGCAGCGGAATATTATTCTCGTGGGCTCCGTCACAGGCGTTGCCCGGGGGACTCCATGAACCTATAAACCTTCTTCGGGTCCAAAGTCTTGGTCATTAAACACCACATCATTCTCTTGACCTGAGCAGCAATATAAACCAACAAATATGCAAGGTTGAGTACCGATGGTACTCAGCAAGTGTGGGAAAGTTATGTCATGCATGGCTAGAACAAGGAGAGGTTGATCTCAGGGTTGAAGCACTACGCAATTATTGCCTACCACCTTAGCTTATTAAGCACCTACCTTACCACACAGGTGAAATGGTCCCCATCTCCCATCCCATCATCATAACCAAATAACCATAACACCATTTCCAATGTTAAACTCCCCGCCTAACATCCACAACTTCCAAAGTCATCATCCTCTAATCATGAATAAGTCCAAGCCGCTCTTGACCGTGAGCACAGCTGTCATGACAGTTTTGACTCTGCAGAGTTTGCACCACTGTACCCACATGTAGTGATTTCATCCCCCGTTGCCGGTTGGACTAGAAGAACCTCCATTATGCCAGTGGCTACGAACCACATTCACACTTCTCAGGTGTGTAGCCAAGAGATCACTACAAAGCCTTTACAAAGGGATTCCCGACGAGCGTGGGCCCACTGAGGTTTCACCCCTAACAGCATACAAGAGGCTCCAACCCCGCTGCAGTGGCCCCCTCTTGAGCCTTGCGGTTCATATGGTAGTCCAGCTGACACCTATTCCCCGCACCATCCAACACACCCATACTACGCCGGGGATACACCTAATTAATTGGCCAAGCTGCCCCATCTCAGCATGTGGTTGGCACGGTAAAGCCAGGTTACATGCTCCATGAACCGTTCCTTAGGATCCAGGCAAGCACTAAACACAAACCCGAGTCTCGTGCACCCAGCACCAACCAAAACATCCAACTTGCCTTGATCCCTACCTCTACATAACTCATAATATCTCATTCAAGAATAAGGTAAGCAAGTTGATGATGTCATATCCCACTTATCCCATTCTAAGCATGGCTAAGCATAAGTAATATGAATGAATGACATAATAAAGCAAAATCCCATCCCAAGCTACAAGGAAAACAAGGTAATGCAATTCTAGGGAAACTTCCTAGCATGGGTTTCATATTTCAATTGACAATGCAAATAATTCTATCTACACATCCTAGTATAGGAACAAAGTGGTCAAGGACACTTGCCTTCTTCCTGCTGCTATGGGAATGGATAGTCCTGATCTTGGAAGGGGAGAACTTGCTCTGGGGCAGGTTCTACTCATGCCAACACACATAGCAAAAGAAAACAACAATCCATAAGACATAGTTTCTATGTGTTGTGTTTACTCTACATGTGTTAATTTCTGGTCTATATGCACTTTTACACATATGTACATGATTTCTGACTTTTGTATTCAGATTTTTATTTGCACACTTTATATATGAATTTCAATTCTAACCAAATTCTTTATATTCAATTAATACACCCCTTTAGCTACCAAGTATGCATGGAAGGTATTTTCCTACTCCAAATGGGTTTTCAGATTTTCTACCAAACCCTAAACTGAAGTCTTTGGATTTGGAGACTTCATTTATCATTTTCTAGTCATGCACACCTATTTTCCTATATTTTCCAGATTTATTCTCTATGACTAAAAGTAAACTTTAATATTAAATAGTAGGGCATATCATCTAAACAGAATAGGTTCTGATCAAAAATATTAAATAATATATTTTGGAACTTCAACTCTGATGTGAACTAATTTAAATTCATTTTTCCAATTTTTAGAATTATTTCCTAGCCTAAAATATGTTTCTATAACTAATAAATATGAACAATCAACTAGACAGATTCATTTCAGCTAAAAAAATCTATTTTTTAACTCATTCTAAAGTTTCCCAAGTGTTAGGAGAGTTTAAGTTTAAATTTACAATGTGTTTGTCTCACCCTTTTAAATTTAAATCTGAATTACATATCTAAATTTCTAATTTTAATGTCATGTAGGGTTAAAAAGGTAAACATACCTCTCTACAGGGTCTATTATATTATTTCATAAATTTCCTGGGGTCTAGCTACACATAACAGAGGGGTTTTCCTAATTTTTATTAAGTCCAGGGTTTAAAACTGATTTTTAAATGAATTTACATGAATTTCTGAAGTTCCAGGGGCTAGATCAGAAGTTTCTGGGGCTAGCTCATATTTTTCGAGATCCCCAGGGGGTAGCACGTAAGAATCCCTGCCTTTATAATGCGGGCCTGATGTGGACCGTCTGATTTAAAACAGATGGCTCAGATTAGATCGCCGAACCGGTACGCGCAGGTTTTAACTCCACCGTGTGATTTAAAATAGACGGCGCATAAGCGGCCACGTCGCTCTGACCGTCCGCGGGCGGCGCGCGGCGGCGGGAGGCGGCGATCTCACCGGAAAACTTCGGATCTTCGTCTATTCTTCCTAAAACTGGGATTTCACGGCATAGATCGGTAGAGGGTAGGTCGGGGGTCTCACCTCGGGGTTTTTCTTGAGCTCGGAGGTCCTGGAAGGCGGTCGGCGATGAGGTCCGAGATGAAATCGCGGCGATGCTCGTCGGCGCTGTGTCTGGAGCGCAAACCACCACGTTTTCTACACCTGCGTGATGTAAGGGCCTCAGTTTTTGACACACATTTGCAGTGTTCATCACCACACCACACACCTCATTTGAGGAAGGATGATGAACACAAATGAAGAGCAAGTAACAATTATCAACATGCTCATTAGAGAACAAACTCACACATTGCCAAAGTGGTATTTCACACATGTGATATAAGGGGGGCTGGACATATGAAAACTCCTACATTTTGCTAAGGATGTCCATGCCAAGTTTCACCCAAATTCCAAACCTTTTTGAGGTCATTTTGGGTATAGTTAGAAAGAGGGCAGTTTGAAACCATATTCAAATTCAAACTGTTTTTATCCCATGAATTTAAAAGTGGGAGGCATATTCTTACTCAGCACATTTTTGTGACCTCACACACCAATTTTCACTCCATTTGGAGTTGATCTTCACATGAGCTAAGTGGGAGAAATTCAAACTTTATTTGAATTTCAAACTGAACTTGTGCTGAAATTCATTCAAACCAAACCTCATTTGAACTTTGATCAATTTAAATGGCTCATGGGTGAATAATTTGAATTGCCAGGGGTAGTATGGGGTTCACTGTTTACAACAGTGATTAGGAGTAAATTTCAGAGGTTAAAATGGGGAATGGGACCCACATGTCAGCCTCTACTTCAACACAAACCGACTGAAACACAGCTCAATCGGTTCCTGGGTGCAGTGTGCGCGCGCCACCGGGGTGCAGCCGGCGCCAGCTCCTGCTGCGCGCCCCAAGCTGGAGACCAGTCGCCGGGCTACTTATCCCCTCCCCGGCGTGCTTCGATCACCCATTCCCCGAGCCGCCGACGTGCGCGACCTGTTCTTCCACTGCCATCGTCGCCGCCCGAGCTCACGCTTGATCAAGCCCAATCACTCGCGAGCACAGCCTCCTCCACAGCAAAACGGCACCAAGAGATCGTGAGCAACCTCCTAGACCCCGGGTTGTCCAGTGAGCAAGCGTCCTCGAGCTGTACGAGCCGTTTCTCCGGCGAGTCGAGCATCGCCGATCGGGCTCTCGTGGACAGCACAACACAGCCGCTGTCACGTCCTCTTCTCTACACAAGAAAGGTGCGTGATTGTATGTAGATGGAGTAGCCGAAAGCCGTTTGGCGATTGATCAAACCTCGGCCAAGAATTTCCAAGTTTACTCGTGATCAGTTCATAAGGACCGAGCTCACCTTCGGGTGAAATTCGTGCTCTATACACGAGAGTTGGACAAGCTCGTTACCTAGTAGCTTCTACGCACGATAGCGCCCACGCTCGAACTGGAATTAGAGAAAACCATCGAGAATCGGCCATGATATGGCTGTTTTCCCCGCCGCCATGGCTGAACACCTCGGCTCACCGTCGAGAGCATAGTTGCCGGTATTCCTAGCTTCCACCCAGCCCGGGTTCGTGTTTCCCACGCTCTACTGATGCTCTCCGACCGATTCGCGGTCGATTTGGCGCACAGGAGAGCGGGACCGACCTCACCGGAACCCTAGCAGGTGCTGTCACCGGTGCGCACGGTTTTCCGGTCATCGCCGGCGGCCGGCAACCCCACCATCGAGTCCAGAGGGTCGGTAAAGGGGCAGGCGGCGAGTTTCGGGCCGGGGGGTGGCCGAGAACTCAGTTCCAGCGAGGGTCGCCGGAGATCGCCGCCGCCGCGCAGTTGGCGCGAGGAGGGAGACGACGCACTGGGTGCGGGGCCCACGAGCAGGAATTTAAACTTTTCCCCGAATTTCAGTTTCAGTTCAAACTTCAAATCCTCATAACTTTGGCTAGAAAGCTCCAAATCGAGTGAACCAAATTTTGTTGGACTCAGCTGTCCGAGCACTTTCCAGCAAATCAAGTTTCACTTCATGAAAATCCTTATTTCTCTAGAATTAATTCCTCAAACTTTAAACTGTTTGGAATTTTAACTGGAGAATCCTGTGGAGGAAAATCCTGAAATTTTGCTGGGATGATCACCAAAATATCCCTGAACTACCATAAAAATTTCAGACCCATTGGAGCTCATATAATCCACCTAATGGTGTGATTAGTGAAACTGTTACAGAGAAAATAGAAAATGTCCAGAGACATTTTCAGAATTTTCTCTGAAATTGGTTTGCTCATATCTTTAGCTAGGAACCTCCAAATTAAGTGAGACCAACTCCATTAGAACCCTATGAAAATCTAGTTTTCAGAAAGTCATAGTTTGTTTCATGAAAATCCCTAGAACACCCTAAGAGTTTCAATTAAGGTCAAGGACATAATTAATTGTGGAGGGCTCAAATGAGCTTTACTGCAACTAAAACTTGACCAAATCTCTGTTTAGGTTGTAGCCAAGCCCCAGTAAAAGTTTCACAGTCATTGGGTCCGTCTAGCAAGGATTATAGACTTCACAACTTCAAAACTTAATACAAATGCATTTAAATTGATACATGTATTCCTTCCATCATGTAGTCGCTAAGGTCGAGGAGGAACCCGAAGTCCTAGACTTCGTAACTCCGGAGGAGCAGCTAGCCTATGACCAAGAGCAGCAAGGCAAGCTCTGGTTTGCATTAACCTTTTTACAAATTTTTATTGTTTTGAGCACATACTTGTTTTTTTTATTCTGTGCATTAGAGTCTTGTTTGGAAGCCCCACTTCATAGCCAAGAGAACCATGGGTTGGGTTTAGGATTGCAAACCCCGTTAGCTACTGCATTGCTAGGATAGAGTAGGATTTTGTACAAGTCGAGTAGTTGGAACTACTCGCGAGCATAGGCTAGAGGCACTCGACTCGGGTAGTGATAGCACATGAAACACATGGCAAGAAAATGAGACCAAGCGGAGGGTAAGGGCAGCAGGACTTTGGGGCCTGTGTGCTGTAGCTCCACTTGTGTTGATTGAGGACTGAGCCGTGTGTGGGCCTGTTGAACAAGCTAGAACAGTACCGAAGACCTACCGGCTATATGGGAACCGGGAAACTGATGTAACTCGGGTAGCTGGGTATTGAGGCATTGCCCGTCGTTCAGAGGGTAGGTTGAGAGCTTGAGGTGTAAATCGGCTGGCGGCACTGAGATGTGCGTGCAGAGACCTCTTGCTTGGGACGATGGGTCCGGTTCAATATTTGGCTGACGGGCGAAAAGTGGTTGCGTACGGCGTCTGTGATGGTTGTTGTAGGCAACATTGAGTATGGGCGTACGTGACGGGTTGTTCGGGTAACCCTGCAGGTGTAAATCGATTATAATCGCCGTCCCTCGCGGTCAGTGAGTACCACTTGTTCACTGTATCGTGACGTAGAAAGAACAGGCTAGTTACATGTTAAAATGTTGCTGATTGAAAGATGGACTTGATTGCTAATGAATTGCTGTAGTTTAGAGCTAACTAAAGTTCATTTCAACTTTGGGCAAAGTACATGAGAGATGCGTTTCTTGTTTGATTGCGGATCTCTCATGTGCCTTAGCGTAAGGTTCTCCACAACCTGCTGCTAAAACTTGAAAGTAAGGTTCTACTAATTAGGCGAGTCCTTTGCAAATGATTTTATCTCATGTACCCATCACCCCTCATGTAGAAGTTCCATGTTTAGGTGAGACGGGTCAGACTTGCTGAGCCTTGGTGCTCACTGCTTGTGTTTGAAGCTTTTGCAGGGTTTTATGAGGAAGGGACTCCCGAGGAAGAGACGGAACCCCAGGAGGGGAATCCCGTCGAGTGGGAGTCGTGCACGCCGCAGAGTTAGTGTGCGTGTGTGCTAGCAAGGACACGTTCAAGGGCTGAACGTGGACTTGATGCGTAGTCTACGCCCGTGAGTGTAGACTGGACTTATTTTGATGTAAACATGTTCATAAACTTGTTTATGTAACAAAATTTCGCTTCCGCTTTGTACCTTTGACGTGTTTTATCTAGTGCTGTGCAACGCAGCACCCCTCAGCGTGATCCTGGCTCGACAGGACCTTTGGGGTCGTGTCAGCGTGGTATCAGAGCTCGCTTGAGGTTTAACACAGTACAAAGGTCATCCTTTTCAAAATCCCAGTGAGGAACGAGTTAGTAGCCCGTATAAGGATGTTATTAGCATATAGAAAGTGGCATATTAACCTATTTGTTATGTCAGAAAATCGTGCATCTCGGGACGTTCATTTCTTGGGGGGTGCACGTAAGCGCTGTCCACCAGTGCGCACAAGCTGAAGGGTGGAGCCCCACGGGTGGCAGGTAACCCGACTCGTTTTTATATCCTCTACGACTCTTCATGTCGTTTGGGGTATTCGAGCAACGTCTGTCCCTGGCGTGCGTGGTGCAACTTGGGAGACCCGGTCACGTGGTCTGAAACGTGAACACGTAACTCAAGGCATGTTTGGCTTGAGAACATCCGGGCGAGTGATGACGGCCGGGTGTACTAACTGTATGGATTCCGGGCTCGGTGTGCAGCCGAGTCTGATGATTGTTTGAGTTTCTGCAGGTAGCCTGACCACGAAACGGTAGACGTGTAGCATCTGTGTGCGAGTGACGAGTAGTGCCACTGAACTAACGAAGCCGGCTAAGTCCAGTATAGGTTTTTCCTTTGTGAGGACGTAGTACCGACATAATCTGGTGACACATCGACGTCACACCCCATTAAATGAACAACTTCATTTAAAAACTTGAAGGTTTTGATCCAAAGTAGTAAAACTTGATGTAACTCCTTCCCTTGAACAGGATATTCAAAGTTAACAAGTTTTCAACTTATAGGTTGTTAAGGACAGAGCACTCTGTTTTCAGCTGAATCAAGGCTGAAGTTAATCAGAGGTTAGAGGTTGAGTTCTTTCGAGGTTGGGGTCTTATGATACATTTCTGGAAAGCGTTGGAAGAGCTTTACAACTCTTCTGTTGAGGTCCAGAGGTGTTTCATCCCTTAACCAATCGAAAAATGCAGTAGAGTTGAAACTGTCCAGAAAACAGGGCAGAGCAAAGACTCTCTGTAAACTCTCTGTAAATTAAGCATAACTTCCTGCTTAAAAATCCAAAAATAGAAAATAAGGTAGTTCTGGAAATCTTATGAGATGGGTTAAAACTTTGTAACAGAAAGTTTTGTCAGATTAGGAACAGAATTAACTGGGATTCTTGGATCAAATCAGTACCTAAAGCAGGGAGGTGCTGTCCAATTTTCTCCAGGAATTCTGTTAAATTTGACATCTCATAACTTTTGAACCAGGATAGATCTTAGGCCAAGCAAATACTTTATGGACAGCTATTGAAGTTAGCCTTAACTTTGATGTTGAGCTCCAGAACTGGTTTTGCCTTTAACATGGCCTAAATCAGGTTGAAATGGAAACTGGTCAGGGCTGTCATGGGAACAGCAGATCAGCAGTCAAATTTGTTTAAAATTTGAACTATGTTTCCAAATTTTATGGGTTCAATGACATGTTTTATGTTATAACTCAGCGGTTTACTGTTTAAATAATTATTTGACATTTCTCAAATATATTTTTACAGATGACAGCAGATAAGCAACTGGAGAACGGGTGGGTGATGTCCCACTGTTCTCACCGTAACGGCTACCCGGAAGCATTGTGGCAAATGCTCCAATATTTCGGGTACAACCAGATGCCGCAATACTTCACCAAGGAAGAAGGCGAAGAGGGGAACAAGACGTGGATGATCCATGTCGAAGTCCCTGCAGGACCTACGCCACCCGGTTGGGTGCCGTTCACCGTCACGGTGAGAGGAAGATAACCGGAAGGGATGTGGCAAGTGGCAGCCCGTGACACTATGTCACGTTTCTGCCAACTACACGTGCAGGCTATGGAGGGCACTCCATACGCGATTGTTCCGGTGGAGGGACTGGCTCAGCATGCATGGGAAGAGAGGTATCTAGAGGCAACGGATCCGAGTTGCCCAAGGTACAACCCCGCGGAGGCAAATCTCAGCCTCCAGATGAGGGCGGGAAACGCCGTGATGGACAGCCAAGCTGTTCATACGGAGCATCTCGCCACGAAGCTCAAGGAGAGCACGAGCCATGGAGACCATTTCGAGAGTGCTCACAGCGCACTCCGCAATGTGCTCCTTCCGACGATCAAGCGACTGAATGAACAGCACAATCAGTTGCATCGTCTGAAGAAGGCGAAGAGAAAAAGCCGTGTCGACATCGCGGCGTTACAAGAACTGGTGCAGACCCTAACCCAGCAGAATGAGGACCTTGCTCAAGAGCGGGACGATGCTATTGAGGAAGGACAAGGCTGGGAAGAGGACTACAACCAAGCTATGGACGAGGTGCATGATTTGCAGGACCTCGTGCCCCCGGTGTTAAGCGTACCGGTGGTCTTGGGTCTTCCAGCAATGGGAGAACCCGGAATGGGAGAAGAGGTGGTAGATCCAGAGCCACCAGCAGAGGTACCGGAGGAGGACGACCCACAGGAGGTCGAGTTCTACTCCGAGTAGGGGGTTACGGTTGCCAAGTAGGGCAGCCAGGGTAGCGTAACCCAACTTTTGTAATCGGTGACATGTCGTGTAGACAGTAGCGTATGCATAGGTAGTGACGACATGAGCACGACTTCTCGGAGATCCGAGAATAATGTATCTTGTATAAAGTTTATGCTTTATCAATATATGTGAATGTTGTGCAAAATAATCATGTGTCACTTCAATACCTACTGTTGCTTATGGAATTTTAAGTAAGACATGTGCTAATTGCTGCTGTTTTGAATTTCAGAATGACGCGTACTCGTGCCAACCCTGACGTTGGGGGTACCAGTCAAGGGGGGAGACCTCCCAACCACCTCCCGAGGACTCCTCGGGACAACAACAGCAGCAACAGCAACAGCAAACACCGCCACCGCCACTGCCAACGGTTACATTGGCCGACATCGTCACGGCAATGGTGGGCTCGCATCAGCAACACACAGAGTTTCTGCAGACTCTTATTGCGAATACGTCTCGCCCAGAGAGACGTCAAGACCGTGAGGAGCGTCAACAGAGCTCCTACTCCAACTTCCTGGCAACTCATCCCCCGGTATTCTCAAGGGCGGATGAACCACTTGACGCGGACAACTGGCTCCGCGCCATAGAGATGAAGTTCGGGCTGCTCCAGCTCAGCGAGCAGCGCAAGACTCAGTTCGCGGTCCAGCAGCTCCAAGGATCCGCGAGCGCGTGGTGGGCCAACTTCTGTGCTTCACAGCCCACCAACCGAGTGATGACCTGGACGGAGTTCCGGACGGCCTTCAGGGCCTATCATATACCACCAGGTCTGATGAAAAGAAAGACGCAGGAGTTCTTACACCTGCACCAAGGGAGCCAGAACGCGCTTGAATACTCCAGAACGTTCAACGATCTCGCGCTCTACGAGTCGTATCACGCAGATACAGACGAGAAGCGGCGAGACCATTTTTACCAGGGGCTTAACCCGCTCCTGAAGGACAAGTTGGCGATGTTCAATCGCGGCAGCCTCAACGACATCATTGATGCTGCGATTGTTCAGGAGGACTCCGGCAAGGAGTTAGCGGCGGCGGAGAGAAAGCGAAGCGCGCCACAGAGCAGTGGAGAAGGAGGCGGTCCTTCTCAGAAGTTTCGGATGGTGAATCGCCCACCATCAGGTCAACGCTGGCAACCACCACAGCGGTCGATGCTGTTCCGCAGTCGGCCGTACTCTTCACCGGCATTCCGGCCGGCACTGCCAGCACCACCGCAACCACAACAGCAGCAGCGGGCGATGACCCGTGTGTTTGCACCTCAGCAACGCATGCCGGGCTTTCGTCCACCGAGCACTCCACCAGCAGCAGCCAGATGTTACAAGTGTTGGTCGTCCAGGACACTTCGCGAGAAGTTGCCCGGAGAGGCAAGGCGGCGGAGTGGCACCACAGTTTCCGGGGAGGAATCAACCCCGGAACCCTACTAATGCGCGGCGGGCAAACCCTAGGCCCGGCACTGTCCACCAACTTGCCATTGAGGACATGCCGGAGGGCGAGCCAATCCTTGCGGGTATGTTCCAACTCCACCAGCATCCCGCTATAGTACTGTTTGATTTAGGTGCCACGCATAATTTTATTAGCCAAGCTTTCATTGCTAAACACAGTTTGCCAATACTACCCACCGATAGTCCATATTTAATTTGTTCACCGGGTGGGAAGATTTCAGCAAGCGTAATGGTCTCCAAAGAACCATTATGCTTAGCTGGTAGAGTGTACCCCACGTCTCTCATTATCTTAGAGGGACAGAAGGTCGATGTCATCCTAGGGATGTCGTGGTTAACCCGCCACGGCGCTGTTTTAGACACCGTCCTTCGAGTCGTGCACTTAAACTCAGAGGTGCACGGTTCTCACTCATTATTTCTGGACAGTCCAGAAATAAAACTTCCAAGTGTCTATCAAGCCACAACCATCAGATTGGAGGATATTCCAGTGGTCCGAGAGTTCCCTGACGTATTCCCGGACGAATTGCTGGGGATGCCGCCCGATAGAGAGGTGGAGTTCAAGATTGAACTTGCACCGGGAACCATGCCAATATCCCGAAGGCCGTACAAGATGGCGCCCAAGGAGTTGGCTGAACTGAAGACTCAGCTCACGGACCTTCTGGAGAAGGGTTTTATTAGGCCGAGCTCCTCGCCATGGGGCTGTTCGGCATTATTTGTCAAGAAGAAGGATGAGACGTTGCGGCTTTGCGTGGACTATCGTCCATTGAATGCCGTAACCATCAAGAACAAGTACCCGTTGCCATGGATCGACATGTTGTTTGAACAGTTGGTCGAAGCAAAGATCTTTTCCAAGATGGATTTAAGATCCGGGTACCATCAGATTAAGATAAGGGATGAGGACATTCCGAAGACGGCTTTCTCGACGAGGTACAGACTTTATGAGTACCTGGTCATGTCCTTCGGCCTCACCAATGCTCCAGATCACTTCATGTACTTAATGAACTCGGTAATCATGCCAGAGCTGGACAAGTTTGTCATGGTCTTCATCGACGACACCCTGGTATATTCCAAGTCGGAGGAAGATCACACGAAACATCTGCGTATAGTCTTGCAACGGCTGCGGGATCACAAGTTATACGCAAAATTCAGCAAATGCGAGTTTTGGATATCGCAAGTGCCTTTCCTCGGGCATATCATCTCAGCGGAGGGTATCGCTGTGGACCCGAGCAAGATCACTCAAGTGCTGAATTGGAAATCCCCGAGAACTGTTCACGAGGTAGGGAGTTTCCTCGGACTCACGGGATATTATCGGAGGTTCATCCCGAACTTCTCGAAGATTGCCAAGCCAATGACAGAGCTGCTGAAGAAGGCTACCAAATGTGTTTGGAGTCCAGCATGTGAAGCAGCATTCAAGGCTTTAGTCAAGCACCTGACATCAGCACCAGTTTTGGCAGCCAGACACCACAAAACCGTTCGATGTGTACTGCGATGCATCCGGCATTGGGCTCGGATGTGTGCTGATGCAAGACCGAAGAGTGGTCGCGTATGGATCACGACAGCTTAAAAAACATGAGCAGAATTATCCAACTCACGACTTGGAGCTCGCTGCCGTGGTACTTGCACTGAAAATGTGGAGGCACTACCTACTCGGTAACCTCGTACATTTATATACCGACCACAAAAGCCTCAAGTACATATTCACTCAGAAGGAGCTGAACATGAGGCAACGAAGATGGTTAGAACTGATAAAGGATTACGAGATAGAGATCCATTATCATCCGGGCAAGGCAAACGTAGTGGCAGATGCGCTGAGCCGCAAGTCACACGTCAACAATCTGACCATCACACCATTGGAAGAGAGCGAACCACCACTACATGTGATTCCACACGGAGCTCTCTACAACCTAGCTTTGATCCCCACCATCCGTGAAGAGATAGCGGCAGCCCAGAAGAATGACAAGGGCATGTCACATTTGCGGATACGTGTAGATAGTGGGGAGCTGAAATGTTTCCGGAAAGACGGAGACGGCGTCCTATGGTTCAAGGACCGGATCGTCGTACCCCATAACCCGGAATTACGGAAGAAAATCTTTGATGAGGCTCACTTATCAAAGTTTTCTATTCACCCCGGCAGCAACAAAATGTATCAAGAACTCAGAAGCAAGTTTTGGTGGACACGGATGAAGCGTGAGACTGCAAAATACGTGTCCGAGTGTGATACATGTTGAAGGGTGAAGGCAGACCACATGCGGAAACCGGGACTGCTACAACCACTGGGCATTCCTGCCTGGAAATGGGAGGATGTGAGCATGGACTTCATCGTCGGTTTACCCACCACCTTGCAGAAACATGATTGTGTGTGGGTGATCGTCGATCGGCTCACCAAAGTTGCCCATTTCATCCCGGTTAACACAAACTACAACGCCAAGAAGTACGCTGAACTGTACATCTCACGGATCCTATGCTTGTACGGCGTACCCCGTACTATCATATCGGATCGGGGCACTTTATTTGTGTCCCGTTTTTGGGAGCAGCTACACGCTGCCTTGGGGACGAAGCTGATCCGTAGTTCAGCATACCACCCGCAGACGGATGGACAAACCGAGCGGGTAAATCAGATTTTAGAAGACATGCTACGAGCTTGCGCTATCAACCACGGCAAGAATTGGGATGATCACTTGCCGTTAGCCGAGTTCTCGTACAATAATGGGTACCAAGCCAGCATCAAGATGGCACCTTACGAGGCGCTATACGGGCGGAAATGCCGCACACCACTGAATTGGTGTGAATCTGGCGAAAGGGTTACCTTCGGGATTGACCTTGTCAACAACGCGGAAGAAAAGGTTCGACTGATTCAAGCGAAGCTAAAAGCCGCTCAATCCCATCAGAAACAATATGCGGACCGGAGAAGGTGCCCATTACAATTCGAAGTTGGAGATCACGTATATCTACGGGTGTCTCCAATGAAGGGCGTAAACAGATTTGGGGTGAGAGAAAAGTTGGCACCCCGATTCATCGGTCCATTTCAGATTACCGAAAGATGTGGATCAGTGGCATACCGGCTGAAATTACCAGAAGCATTTTCCGGTGTGCACGACGTCTTTCACATTTCCCATCTGAGGAAGTGTCTTAGGCTATCAACTACCGTTCAGCTGGAGGATATTGAAGAACTGCAACCGGATCTCACCTATCGGGAGGAACCGGTGCAGATTATTGATGAAAAGTCCCGAACCACACGCAACCGTACGTTGTGGTTCTACAAGGTTCTATGGAGTAATCACTCCATGGACGAAGCGACATGGGAGAGCGAAGAATTCCTTCGCACTAACTACCCTGAATTTTTCACGTCGCATATCCTGTAATTTTCCACCGTCCTCTCTCACATTTTCACCTTATAATCTCGAGACGAGATTCTTTTAAGGGGGGAGGAATGTAAGGGTCTCAGTTTTTGACACACATTTGCAGTGTTCATCACCACACCACACACCTCATTTGAGGAAGGATGATGAACACAAATGAAGAGCAAGTAACAATTATCAACATGCTCATTAGAGACAAACTCACACATTGCCAAAGTGGTATTTCACACATGTGATATAAGGGGGGCTGGACATATGAAAACTCCTATATTTTGCTAAGGATGTCCATGCCAAGTTTCACCCAAATTCCAAACCTTTTTGAGGTCATTTTGGCTATAGTTAGAAAGAGGGCAGTTTGAAACCATATTCAAATTCAAACTGTTTTTATCCCATGAATTTAAAAGTGGGAGGCATATTCTTACTCAGCACATTTTTGTGACCTCACACACCAATTTTCACTCCATTTGGAGTTTATCTTCACATGAGCTAAGTGGGAGAAATTCAAACTTTATTTGAATTTCAAACTGAACTTGTGCTGAAATTCATTCAAACCAAACCTCATTTGAACTTTGATCAATTTAAATGGCTCATGGGTGAATAATTTGAATTGCCAGGGGTAGTATGGGATTCACTGTTTACAACAGCGATTAGGAGTAAATTTCAGAGGTTAAAATGGGGAATGGGACCCACATGTCAGCCTCTACTTCAACACAAACCGACTGAAACACAGCTCAATCGGTTCCTGGGTGCAGTGTGCGCGCGCCACCGGGGGGCAGCCGGCGCCAGCTCCTGCTGCGCGCCCCAAGCTGGAGACCAGTCGCCGGGCTACTTATCCCCTCCCCGGCGTGCTTCGATCACCCATTCCCCGAGCTGCCGACGTGCGCGACCTGTTCTTCCACTGCCATTGCCGCCGCCCGAGCTCACGCTTGATCAAGCCCGATCACTCGCGAGCATAGCCTCCTCCACAGCAAAACGGCACCTAGAGATTGTGAGCAACCTCCTAGACCCCGGGTTGTCCAGTGAGCAAGCGTCCTCGAGCTGTACGAGCCGTTTCTCCGGCGAGCCAAGCATCGCCGCCGATCGGGCTCTCGTGGACAGCACAACACAGCCGCTGTCACGTCCTCTTCTCTACACAACAAAGGTGTGTGATTGTATGTAGATGGAGTAGCCGAAAGCCGTTTGGCGATTGATCAAACCTCGGCCGAGAATTTCCAAGTTTACTCGTGATCAGTTCATAAGGACCGAGCTCACCTTCGGGTGAAATTCGTGCTCTATACACGAGGGTTGGACAAGCTCGTTACCTAGTAGCTTCTACGCACGATAGCGCCCGAGCTCGAACTGGAATTAGAGAAAACCATTGAGAATCGGCCATGATATGGCTGTTTTCCCCGCCGCCATGGCTGAACACCTCGGCTCACCGTCGAGAGCATAGTTGCCGGTATTCCTAGTTTCCACCCAGCCCGGGTTCGTGTTTCCCACGCTCTACTGATGCTCTCCGACCGATTCCCGGTCGATTTGGCGCACGGGAGAGCGGGACCGACCTCACCGGAACCCTAGCAGGTGCTGTCACCGGTGCGCACAGGTTTCCGGTCATCTCCGGCGGCCGGCGACCCCACCATCGAGTCCAGAGGGTCGGTAAGGGGGCAGGCGGCGAGTTTCGGGCCGGGGGTGGCCGAGAACTCAGTTCCGGCGAGGGTCGCCGGAGATCGCCGCCGCCGCGCAGTTGGCGCGAGGAGGGAGACGGCGCACTGGGTGCGGGGCCCACGAGCAGGAATTTAAACTTTTCCCCGAATTTCAGTTTCAGTTCAAACTTCAAATCCTCATAACTTTGGCTAGAAAGCTCCAAATCTAGTGAATCAAATTTTGTTGGACTCACCTTTCCGAGCACTTTCCAGCAAATCAAGTTTCACTTCATGAAAATCCTTATTTCTCTAGAATTAATTCCTCAAAATTTAAACTGTTTGGAATTTTAACTGGAGAATCCGGTGGAAGAAAATCCTGAAATTTTGCTGGGGTGATCACCAAAATATCCCAGATCTACCATAAAAATTTCAGACCCATTGGAGCTCATTTAATCCACCTAATGGTGTGATTAGTGAAACTGTTCCAAAGAAAATAGAAAATGTCCAGAGACATTTTCAGAATTTTCTCTGAAATTGGTTTGCTCATATCTTTAGCTAGGAACCTCCAAATTAAGTGAGACCAACTCCATTAGAACCCTCTGAAAATATAGTTTTCAGAAAGTCATAGTTTGTTTCATGAAAATCCCTAGAACACCCTAAGAGTTCCAATTAAGGTCAAGGACATAATTAATTGTGGAGGGCTCAAATGAGCTTTACTGCAACTAAAACTTGACCAAATCTCTGTTTAGGTTGTAGCCAAGCCCCAGTAAAAGTTTCACAGTCATTGGGTCCGTCTAGCAAGGATTATAGACTTCACAACTTCGAAACTTAATACAAATGCATTTAAATTGATACATGTATTCCTTCCATCATGTAGTCGCTAAGGTCGAGGAGGAACCCGAAGTCCTATACTTCGTAACTCCGGAGGAGCAGCTAGCCTACAACCAAGAGCAGCAAGGCAAGCTCCGGTTTGCATTAACCTTGTTACAAATTTTTATTGTTTTGAGCACATACTTGTTTCCTTTATTCTGTGCATTAGAGTCTTGTTTGGAAGCCCCACTGCATAGCCAAGAGAACCATGGGTTGGGTTTAGGATTGCAAACCCCGTTAGCTACTGCATTGCTAGGATAGAGTAGGATTCGGTACAAGTCGAGTAGTTGGAACTACTCGCGAGCATAGGCTAGAGGCACTCGACTCGGGTAGTGATAGCACATGAAACACATGGCAAGAAAATGAGACCAAGCGGAGGGTAAGGGCAGCAGGACTTTGGGGCCTGTGTGCTGTAGCTCCACTTGTGTCGATTGAGGACCGAGCCGTGTGCGGGCCTGTTGAACAAACTAGAACAGTACCGAGGACCTACCGGCTATATGGGAACCGGGAAACTGATGTAACTCGGGTAGCTGGGTATTGAGGCATTGCCCGTCGTTCAGAGGGTAGGTTGAGAGCTTGAGGTGTAAATCGGCTGGCGGCACTGAGATGCGCGTGCAGAGACCTCTTGCTCGGGACGATGGGACCGGTTCAATATTTGGCTGACGGGCGAAAGGTAGTTGCGTACGACGTCTGTGATGGTTGTTGTAGGCAACATTGAGTACGGGCGTACGTGACAGGTTGTTCGGGTAACCCTGCAGGTGTAAATCGATTATAATCGCCGTCCCTCACGGTCAGTGAGTACCACTTGTTCACTGTACCGTGACGTAGAAAGAACAGGCTAGTTACATGTTAAAATGTTGCTGATTGAAAGATGGACTTGATTGCTAATGAATTGCTGTAGTTTAGAGCTAACTAAAGTTCATTTCAACTTTGGGCAAAGTACATGAGAGAAATGCGTTTCTTGTTTGATTGCGGCTCTCTCATGTGCCTTAGCGTAAGGTTCTCCACAACCTGCTGCTAAAACTTGAAAGTAAGGTTCTACTAATTAGGCGAGTCCTTTGCAAATGATTTTATCTCATGTACCCATCACCCCTCATGTAGAAGTTCCATGTTTAGGTGAGACGGGTCAGACATGCTGAGCCTTCGTGCTCACTGCTTGTGTTTGAAGCTTTTGCAGGGTTCTATGAGGATGGGACTCCCGAGGAAGAGACGGAACCCCAGGAGGGGAATCCTGTCGAGTGGGAGTCGTGCACGCCGCAGAGTTAGTGTGCGTGTGTGCTAGCAAGGACACGTTCAAGGGCTGAACGTGGACTTGATGCGTAGTCTACGCCCGTGATTGTAGACTGGACTTATTTTGATGTAAACATGTTCATAAACTCTTTTATGTAATAAAATTTCGCTTCCGCTTTGTACCTTTAACGTGTGTTATCCGGTGCTGTGCAACGCAGCACCCCTCAGCGTGATCCTGGCTCGACAGGACCTTTGGGGTCGTGTCACGTGATTCCCCGGAGGCGGTGGAACACGATCGGCACGTTAGATCGGAAAATCCGAGCAGAGATCGAGAGATAACGGTGATCAAAGCTTCGGTTCTCACCGGGAGGAAAAACAGCCGATCGTGGGGGAAAAACGGGACGATGCCGGCGTTTATATAGACGGGGGACGGCGGCGTGTCGGTTGTGATCGAGTTTGAGTCGTCCGGGACCAGAATTCGGCTGGAGTTGTGGGTTTCCGGGGGTGGTTTCGATTCGGGAGAGAGAGAAGTCCCGGGATCGGCCGAGCGCGCGTGCGAGGAGTAAGAAGACGGTGGGCCCCGTGTGTCAGTGAAAGGAAAACGGGGCGCGGGGCTGCGGGCTGGTGCGGGGGCGAGGTGGGCCGGCTGGTGGGTTTCGGCCCACTGGATGGGGGTTTGTTTTTTTCTTTTTCTTTTTATTTTCTGTTTTGAGTTGAATTTGAATTCCAATTTGAATTTGAATTTCTGCACCACATGCAATACGTCCAAAAAATTTTAAATTCCCCTCTTAACAGGTTTTGGGGTGTTACAGTTCTTCATCTATCAACTCAGCAGTTGCCAAGTTGTGAATGTGAGCTTTTCGACTAAGCGCGTTGGCAACCACGTTTGCTTTTCCCGGATGGTAGTGGATCTCAATTTTATAATCTTTGATGAGCTCCAACCACCTCCGTTGTCTCATATTCATCTCCTTCTGCGTGAATATATTCTTCAAGCTTTTATGGTCGGTGTAGAGGTGAACAAGATTACCAAGTAGATAATGCCTCCACATCTTTAACGCCAACACCACTGCAGCAAGCTCGAGATCGTGAGCGGGATAATGCTGCTCGTGGTTTCGCAGTTGACGAGACCCATAGGTGACTACACACCCTTCTTTCATAAGAACGCAGCCGAGACCGATGTCGGATGCATCACAGTACACATCAAATGGTTTCGTCGTGTCCTGCGGAGCAAGAACTGGAGCTGTTGTGAGATGTTTCACCAGAGTTTTGAATGCGGCTTCACATGATGCATTCCACATGTATTTAGTGCCCTTCTTCAGCAGCTCCGTCATTGGTTTAGCAATATTTGAGAAGCTCGGAATGAACATCCGATAATACCCCGCTAAACCTAGGAAACTTCAGACCTCGTGGACTGATTTGGGAGATTCCCACTTCAGCACTTGTTCAATTTTGCTGGGGTCCACGGCAATGCCCTCTACTGAAATACTATGGCCTAGGAAAGGCACTTGATCAATCCAGAACTCGCACTTGCTGAACTTGGCATATAATTTATGCTCCCTCAACCGTTGTAGCACGATACGCAAATGTTCAGCGTGCTCCTCTTCAGATTTGGAGTAAACCAATATGTCGTCGACGAATACCACGACGAACTTGTCTAACTCCGACATGAACACCGAATTCATCAAGTACATGAAGTGTGCCGGAGCGTTGATTAACCCAAATGACATGACGAGGTACTCATAGAGTCTGTATCTCGTCGAGAAATCTGTCTTCGGTATGTCCTCCGGTTGGATCTTGATTTGATGATAGCCCGACCGAAGATCCATCTTCGAGAATATCTTTGCACCCACAAGTTGATCAAACAAGATATCGATGCGGGGCAAAGGATACTTTTTCTTTATCGTGACAGCATTTAGAGGACGGTAATCAACACATAGCTGCAGTGTTTCGTCCTTCTTATTAACAAACAGCGCAGAGCAACCCCAAGGTGAAGAACTTGGTCATATGAAACCCTTGCTCATGAGTTCATTCAGTTGCTCCTTCAACTCCGCTAGCTCGTTAGGTGCCATCTTGTATGGCCTTCGTGAGATAGGTGTTGTACCCGGTGCTAGTTCAATCTTGAACTCGACGTCCCGTTCGGGCGGCATGCCGGTAAATCATCAGGAAATACGTCGGGATAATCACGTACCACCGGAATACCTTCAAGCTTAAGCGCTTCCGTGTGGTAGGCCTCTACCATATTTGGGTCTTCACTGTCTAAAAACAGCGTGTGATGTCCATGAATCGGCGCGTCAATCTGGACAGTCCGGTTATCGATATTGAGAACGGCACCGTGACGATTTAACAAAGACATCTCCAATATTATGTCTATCTTCTGCCTATCTAACATAATCAGCGAATTTGGGTATATTTTTCCACCCAAACACAAAGCTGCTCGGGACACAATCTGATTAGCAGAGATATTCCCTCCCGGTGAGCGTATAAGATAACTCGTTGTGGGAGTATTGGTGGATAATTGGTGCTGATCCACGCATGATTTGCTGATAAAATTGTGGGTTGCACCGGAATCAAAAAGTACAAGAACGGGCACGTCTTTGAGAGTGAACATGCCCGCTAACACCGGTGCTCCCTCCGTGACATCCTCAATAGCAAGATATTGCACACTCCCGGATTGCAATGATATTATATTGACTTGAGCAGGTGGCGGCATACCACCTGATGATGATGGTTGTCTGGTGTTCAACAACTTCTCCCGGCATTCTTGCCTAAGATGCCCAGAACGGTGGCAATAAGAACACAGGTGTTTCCACGGTTCTTCGTTGACTTGTGGTTGAGAAGTTGATGTACTTGGCTGCAGCAATGATGCACCAGGTATCATCCGTTGCTGCGGCAATGGTGTTGCTTCAAAACATGATTCTTGAGCAGGAAATTTGTGCTGAGTTGATCTTACTGGCGCTTGCCATAGTTCATCGCATGGTGTGTGATACACCACACGGTATTTACGAAGAACAGCTGGTGTGTCTTCTTGCACATCATCTCGGTCCCTCTTTTCAGCTTGACACTCAAGCGTCACTTGTTCTTGCAGCAGAGCAGCATTGATCAACTCGGTGTAATTGCCTTGATTGAACAAAGCTAACTTATCTTTTAATACGGCACTCAGGCCATAGAAAAAGTAGTGACACCTTGCAGCTTCGCTCGTCACATAGGCAGGAGCATACTTTGCCAAAAGGTTGAACCATTTGACATAATCGAGAACACTCATGTCCCCCTGCTTCAAATTCCTAAATTCTTGCTGTTGGGCATTGATAAAACCCATAGGAATGTGACGAGCACGGAATGCTTCACGAAATTCCGTCCATTCCACTTGATGGCCTTCCGGAACGGTGGCGGGATAAGCAAACCACCAATTTCCGGTGGCTCCATGGAGCTGTTGAGCTGCAAACAAAGTCTTCTGATACTCATCTGTGAGAGCCCGCGTCGTCCCGATCACTCACGGGGACGGGACACCTCGCCCGGGAATCGCATTGGGTGGTGCCGTGCGATGCGGCACCCAACAGCACACATAATAAAGCATTATAATACATAAAACAAGCGGAAGCTTACAAAGTGTTGATTTTGCAAATACTTCTCAAAATAAACTACAGCGGAAGACTATTACAACTGGCGTCTCATACTTATGCTAAGCAACAGAGAAGGTGTCCAGCCCGCGGACCCTTCTCGCTAGCAACACTGTCATAATAGCAGCGGCAGGGGTTACCCTGAGTTCATCACTCGGAGAGCTCCGAGTCTCATCAGGTACCTGTACATCTCAGCGTACAGTTATTACCTGCAAAACAACTTGTGCAGTATCTGTGAGCACGAAGCTCAGCAAGACTGACCCGTCACCCTAGTCATGAATTTCTACATGATGGAAATAGAGGGCTGATTATAGCAGTTTTCATAAACGATGAACTTGAGCTAAAGGAGAGTCCTTACTTCCAGTTTTAATCAACTTTTATAGACCTCGCGCAACTTACATCGAGACTCCACAATCAAACAAGAAACGCTTCATCTCGATGTCACTTGCCCGAGGTGAAAGTAACTTTAGTGAACTACCCTAGACTCATACAGACCTTGCGCCATCAACGTCGAGACTCCACAATCAAACAAGAAACGCTTTGCCTCGACGCTACTAGCCCAAGGTGGAAAACAAATTTAGTGAAAGTGTTGATCATTCCTCATCTCCATTATGAGGATTACTCACGAACCATTATTAACTTTTCCCAGTTTATTACTACGTCACGACGCAGAGAACAAGTATGCTCACTACTGCGAGCGACGGTGATTGCAATCAAAAACACCCGGCTGACACGAAACGTACGCCCGTACTCGACGTTGCACACAGCAACCGTCACTGACGTCGTACGTGGCCCGTACTGGGATTAAGTCTCTCTACGGCAAACCCTCGTAAAGCAGACTTCTCTATCCTTTCATCGGCATCAGACGGTGAGGTATGCCTCGACACCCAGGTTAACATGTTACATCGGTTTCCTGGGTCCCATATAGCCAGTATGCATCCGGTACACAACTCAAACTTGCCCAACGGGCCGCACACGAGAACGGGCCTTAATCGACTCAGACATAGACTAGGCTCACATGACCACGTCCTTGACCTTCCATCCACTGCCCGGTCTCCATTCCCAACTATGAGGATCAATTCCCAACTCTTCCGATTGATCCCCCTAAATCCCTGTTCACGAGTAGGAATCTGCCCACTCGAGGTTTGCTTCTTTTAATCCACTTTTGTTGAGATCAGCAGTTATAATTAATTGATAACATATCCTACATTAAAACTCCAAGGTTTTCTGGGTCATGCATTTGGAGTTTCATACCATCTAGACGTAATGCAATAAATATAATGCTAGATGTATGAAGTGAATACAAATAAAAACTTGTAAATTTGATGCAAACCGGGGCTTGCCTTGGTTTTTCAGGTGACTTATATATATATATATATATATATATATATATATATATATATATATATATATATATGCAGTTAGTGAAGACCACTTGGTGCTTGATCAACCTCTTTCCTCCTTCCTTGATTTCTACTCCGATGACTTCAACTCCTCCACGTAGATACTACACGTGATGAATATGCATATTGTTTAATTGTAAAGACTTTGCTACCAGTCCTAATAACGAGTTTTCAAAAAACTGGAACTCTGTTTAAGAATTTAAAATGACACTGGTGCTAGTGGTTTAGGTTTGGATCTAAACACATGATTAAATGCTAAGTGGTTTTCCCCCTCTTCTATATTGATCACCTAAAGAGGTTAAAAAGAACAGGGATGATCCAGGGCTCCAATGGAGCTGAGGATTTTCATGTGTGTTCCTTGTCACAAGAAAACACTCTGGACCAAAAATTAGCACTTTTTATTGAGTGGTTTGTTCAGAATAATTTTCTAAGCAATTAAGCAAAGAAGAATTAATTCTGAGATCACACCCATGTTCATGCCAGACATAGTGAACTACAATTTTCAATATAGTTCATATAGCTTGCATGAATTTTCCTAGGATTTTTGGAGCTAAGAATATCCCAGTAATGAATTTCTAAGTTCTGGGAATTCCCTAAAATGTTTCTGTATTTAATTTGGATACAGCACTTTAAATTTTGAATTGCCCTGATCAAATCAACTCCAATTGAGCTGAAACTTTTACAGGTGTTCACTAATACCCTAAAGACTCGTCTGGAAAAATTTGAGGATTTTTGGATTAACCAAACTCCCTCTAAAATTCTTTTGCTAAAAAGCTTTAAAGAATTTTACAGAATTTAATAAAGGGTTTCATACAAATTGGGTTCTATATTTGGATAGTACTCTATCAGAGGAATCCAACAAAATTTGTTTCACAATTTTTGGATTCTCCTACCCAAAGTTGTAGCTATTCAAAGTTTGAACTGAACACTGAAATTCCCCAAAATGTTCAAATACTGGCTGTGGGTCCAGGGACAGGTGTCATTCGCCGAGGCAAGCCACACGGGGCTACTGGGTATTTCCCGCACCGCCACACCAGATCCCCGTGCCACAGCCGATCAGAAATTTGAAAAACCGTCGCTGACAGGCGGGACCCGCCGGGTCGTGTTCAATGGATTCCGGCCTCCCGGCCATCCCCCGAGCCCTCCCTCGCCGCTAGGGCCTAGTTTCACGTGCTGAACAAGATGGGACCACTTCCCCTGGCCGGCGGTGGCTCTAATATAGCCGTCCATGGCGCGGCGGCTCTGGACCAGTTCGGCGACGTTGCCCGGCTAACCTAACCCGCCAAAACACCGGTGAAACGGTGCTATAGCATCAGTGGACGCCAAGAAGGATCATCCGGGTGGTGAAGCAGCCTGGAAATGGCCCTAACCTAGCTCTCATCGGGAGCCCGAACCGCCCCACCATTACCGCCGTCGGGAAAGTGTGAAATACGTCGTGCACAATGGTTTTCAGGCATTGGTTGCAAAAGGGCAAATGATCGCCGGCTAGTCCAGCTCGTGTGTGCAAGATTTGACAAGCTACAGAGGATTGGAGAGCGAGAATTTTGGCGGCGATTACCGGACGCTCTGTTTGAGGTCGCCGGAATAAAATCTCCAAATTGGCCGCCAATCCTCCACGGTTTGCTCCAGGCTTTGGGGGAGAGCAGCAGCACGATGGCGCGCTCCCGTGGTCAGGCTTGCTCGGATGTAACACCCCTTTTGGAAGGCTGCCCGCGTGCGCCCGATCGTCGGCTGGCTGTGGTTCACCGCGGGTGAGGCGTTTAATGCTCGAAACACACCACGGGTGGCTAGCTCTCGCGCTCAGAAGGTGCGGAACGATGGCGCAGCGTCGTTGTGCAGCTCGGGGAGGTTCTGTGGCGCGGTTTAGCCGGCTCCCGATGGCTTTCCAGAGGGGCGGCGAGCTCGGTTCCATTCTCTGGATATCACGCGCGTGAGGAGAAGAAACCCGGATGGTCGTCTCTGTCACGCGGGGGGTCACATAAGAGGCACCGCCGACTCCCGTGCTGCCAGCGGCCCGGGCGAAGAGCAGGAGGTGGAGTCTTGGGCGAAGGGGGCGGCCGCTCGGTGTCGCCCCGGGGTTACACCTCGGTGGGGTGAGGAACAGAGAGAAAAACTTATGTGTTAAGTCTATTCCTCCCCATGACAGGTGGGCCCCAATCAATTTCCCTGCAAAAAGATCTCCATAATTTGACAATTATCCAACCCAATTGTTTGAAAGTTGCAAACTGAACTCATTTGAATAGTTTGGACAAATTCCATGCAAATTCAAATGTTTATTTGAAATCTTTGCACATTTTACTCCATTTGGAAAAATGGGTAGCAAACCTTTTCAAAAATTAATGAAAATTTGCCTCCCCACTAATTTGGACCTAAGGAATCCAAATATGCAATTTGATTCTTGTGTTAGCTGCTGCAAACAAGAGTTTGGGCACAACAGTTTTGAAATTCTCATTGTGTCCTTCCCTTACTTGAAGTTTGAATTTACCTTTAGTTCTTCTCTGATTTTTAAACCCTTCCATTGCACTTGAGCTCTTCATTTCTGTGGTTTTAATCCACATGAGGTCCCTCCATGCAGTAACCCTAAGTTTGTTTAGAAGAGTCTCACCTATGTCATCATATGTGGGAAAAGTTTCACTAATCCCCTTTTTCATACACATGACTCCAACATTTGTGCAAACTCATGTTTCTTTGTATTCACATTTTTGGGACCTTTACATCATCGCACTCAAACAATCCAAACTTGGACTCCATAACCCTAAGCCACTGATCAGCTTCCACTGGTTCATTGGCTTCCATGAAAATTGGCGGTTGTGTCACCAAGAAGTCCAAATAGGCGTTCCGAGGTGGAACAACCTGCTGTGTACGTTGGAGTAAGCCTTGTTGTACCAAGGCTTGGAGTAGTCTTGTATTCTCTTGACTCGACTCGACCATCTGAGCCATGACATCCGCCCATACCGTTGATGGCGGTGCCCGTGGTGGACTTGAGTCATCGCCGTCTCGGCAAGAACCTTCAGTCCTACTCGGCAAATGATTACGCACCATACTGCAAAAGCATAATTTTGAGGGGAGTCAAAACTTGATATCAGCAGTATTTGAAAGTATGTAAAACAAGAACATTCTAAAACTTTATGAAAGCATAACAAAATTTCATGTTTACACATCTTCCTAAAGCCAACATAATCAGTCCCCTATTCTGTACAGAACAAACCATTCTGTACTTAACCCAGATTTTGATCCTGTTAGAAGCTTTATCATAACTCAAGTTGAATACCAAAGTTAAAGCTAACTTCAGAATATTTCCAACGAGTACTCACATGCCCCTAGATCATTTCTGGATTAAAAGTTATGATTGTTCAAAGTTAACAGAATTTCTGGATAAAATTTGCCAGCATCTCCTTTGTATGTGGCTGTTTTCATCACAGTTATACATACAAAGCTAGTACAATTCTGAACAAACTATGAACAACAAAATTGTTGAAAATTTCATAACCTTTTCAACGGTATATCATATGACCCTTAGAAATTTTTCTACAGAATGTTATGGCTAATTTACAAAAACATTCAGAGAAGGTTGCAGCTGTTCTTCCTTCTAAACAGTTTGCATTCCTCTGGACATTCAACCAAGTTGGCGTCTGATTTTTCTCTGGAGGTCAACAGAAACGTTGTATATCACTTAAAAACCTTTCAATAACTGTATTATACACCTTTATTGGGTAAATCTTCTCAGAGTTATGCTCTGCCAAATTCCAGCAAAAATTTCTGCCAGAACAGAGCACTCTGTTTTTTGATCAAAAGAAGCCTAGCAATTCCCTTATTTGAAACTTAGTTCAAATGAAGAGCTCAGTAACTAATATGTGATTTACAACATCCATTTTTAGTTTTAAAGTTAGTCATGAATGATTTCTTCATAGGAAATAAAACTATCAAGTGTAGGACGGTGGCGATGCACCATAAGACATATGACGGTACTACGTTACCTCACAAAATAAAATCCTAACCGGATTGCACCGGCATATACGTATCCTTAGGTGGAACTAAAACGGTCACTCACAAACATGTTCTACACTTACTAAGGTTTTCGTGGTTAGTACCTACATAAAACACACTCAATCATCAGGTTCGGCTGCACACCGGACCCGGTACGAGTACAGTTTGTACACCCGTCCGTCATCAATTGCACGGGTGTT
Source organism: Neostapfia colusana (assembly GCA_030760725.1). Lineage (NCBI taxonomy): Eukaryota > Viridiplantae > Streptophyta > Magnoliopsida > Poales > Poaceae > Neostapfia > Neostapfia colusana. The sequence continues at coordinate 20,711,476 of JASWHV010000017.1, read as the reverse complement.
CTCAAGCCAAATACGCCTTGATCTATGTGTTCACGTTACTGACCACGTGACGGGGTCTCCCATACTTGCCCAAAGCACGCCAGGGAAGGGCATTGCTCGAATACCCCAAACGACATGAAGAGTCATATAGGATATTAAAGCGGGTCGGGTTACCTGCCACCCGTGGGGCTCCACCCTTCAGCTTGTGCGCACTGGTGGACAGCGCTTACATGCACCCCAAGACATAGAACGTCCCGAGATGCATGATTTTCCGACATAACAAATAGGTTAGATTGCCACCTTCATAATATGGTAATATAGTAGTCCTTATATGGGCCTAATACCGTTATCTCACCGTATCCTAAGTTTTGAACGTAATATGATGCTCAATCCATGTGCTATTCCCAACGCAGCTCTGATACCACACTGCCGGGGACCCGCCGGGGAGCGACGACGCCCCACCAGGACCTCGTTGGGTGGTGCCGTGATATGCGGCACCCAACAGCACACGGGTGAAAAAACACATCACATTACATACATCATTTGCGGAAGCGTACAAAAGTGTTTTATGAATACTTATCTCAAAATAAGCTACAGCGGAAGACTATAACTCTCACGACTCAATCAAACTTAGCAACAAAGAAACAGTCCAGCCCGCGGACGTTTCTCACTAGCAACACGAAGAACAATCTGCAGCGGCAAGGATGCTCTTGAGTAACCACTCGGAGGTTCCTGAGTATCATGGCATCCCTTCATAGCATGAGGTCAATCCTGCAAAACAACTCGGATAGCATCCGTGAGCATAACGCTCAGCAAGATTTAACCGTCACCCTAGTCATGAAACTCTACATGAGGTTATGAACATAAAGTAGGATGGTATAATACATAATAAAACTCGCCTAAAAGTGAATCCTTACTTTCAGGTATTATTTGCAGCAGTTTAAGTAACCTTGGGCACGCCACATCGGGAGTCCACAATCAAACAAGAAACGCTTTCCCCCGATGTAAATTGCTCACGGCATAAAAGAATCGAGTTTGCACTAGCCTATTCATCAAGATCCAATACAAAGCTAGTATGAAACTTCAAACCAATGTGATTAGTTCCTTTCTCGTGCAAGTTCATACTACGTCACGACTGTGAGAACAAGCATGCTCGGTCCATTCCTCGAGCGACGGAGATTCGAATCAATAACATCCAGACTACACGACACGTACGCCCGTACTCGATGTTGCCTACAGCAACCATCATTGACGTCATACGTGGCAGCCTTTCCCCCGTTTCACCCTCGTTGAATCGATCAAGTCGCCCCGTACAGTAGCCACTCTCATGGTGCACCTACCGACATGATATGTCATGAGAATGTTACCCACATACTGCACACTGGCCGTCTCGTCTGAGACGACCCGAAAAGGCTCAACGACAGCTTCCTGAGGTACATCGGTTTACTAGGTCCCATATATCCAGCATGAGTCCGGTACACAACTCAAACTTGTTAAACAGGGCCACATACGGATCGGTCCTTGACCGACACGGACAGGTCTACAGCACCCAGTCTCCTATGTCCTGCTGCCTCTACAACCTTCCCGGTCTCAACTTTAACTTGCTAATTCATTTTTGAACCAATCCCGCATGCCCCTGTTGTTTCTGAACGTGCGAGTAGCATCTCACCACTCGACTTCTACCGAATCTTACTTAAGCATGGGAGTTCTACACGGTGAAAGATACCTACCCAATACTCCATGGGTTCATTTGGTTATGCAAGAGGAATATCAAACATCTAGACCTAATGCACATTTCATACCTTAACAGAAAGTGAATACAAAGTAAAAACTTAAAGGCTGTGAAATGCAAACTGGAGCTTGCCTGTTTTGCAGGGTAGTTGTATATAAGCAGTTAGTGATCTTGGTTGATCAACCCTCAATTCTACGGAGTGTGATCCACTTCAATGAATCGCTCCTTCGAATACCCTTTGTCGTGATTCCTATTAAAATGCATATGCACATGTTTTATAGAATGCAATGGAAAGAATTATAGAATGGATTTCTTAGGAACAGAGGTTGTGTGGAAATGCCAAGAATGGCTTGGTTTTCCTCTGTTGTGCAAAGAAACAGGAATGACTAACTTGGCCTTAATGTTTTAGCTATACACTAACTACTTTCCCTAATGAACATAATAGATAAGCTGAAAAGAATGGAATGCAACTGAAGCATAAGAACTCCAATGGCCTCAAAACTTTTACAGCAGGTTCTATACTACCTAGGGATTTAGCTTGCCAAATTGCAGCTAATGTGGAGTACAAATGTGTTCTCCATAATTCGCACAATGTTTCTTATGTATTTCCACATATACATAAGTATGGAGAATAAGAACAGAGAGTTCTGATGCTCCCTTGAGTTGATAATATACATGTGAGTTCCTGGTCACATGAAAGTAATTTGATCCAAAATTTGGACCATTTTCTTGAGTAGTTCCTCCAGAACAATTCTTTAAGCATTTCTACTCAAAAGAATTAATTCTGAAGTAATGTGCATTTTCATGCCCAATTAAGTGAACTACAACTTCAAGTTTGTCTCAGAGAGCTTGCCTAAATTTTCCTATGATTTTTGGAGCTATGGATTTCCCAGAGTAGATTTTACAAGTGGGAAACATTTTCTGAAAATGTTTCTGGATTCTTATCAACACAGCATATTGTGTTTAGCAAATTCGTACTCAAAATTACCTTCAAATGAGCTGAAAATTTGCTAGAAGGTCAACAATATTCTGGCAAAATTTGAGGGTTTTTGGATAAACCAAACTCCCTCAATAATTCTTTTTCGGAAAAACTTTAAAGAATTTTCCAGAATACAGCGTTGACTTTCGTACAAAATTGAGCTCATATTTGGATAGATCTTTAAACAAGGAATCCAACCCAATTTGAATCGCTCAATTTGGAGATTCCTACACAAAGATATGATTTTCCAAAGTTGGAGCAATCCCAGGAAATATTTTAGCTACTGGAAATCAGCTGGGTCCATGTGTTTAAACCTCAGCCAATAGAATTAAAGCCACATCGGGCCACGGAATTTCGGCGTGCAGCAACATCAGATCCCCGAGCCACAGCTGATCCCTAATTTAAACTCGAGCCGCTGACAGCCGGGACCTACCCGGGCTTCTTCTTCCTCCGGCTGTCTCCCCGCGCCCGCGCTCTCAGCTCGCCAGAGTAATCTGCAGCTCGCCGGATCGTCGCTGCCGGTCACCGCTCGAGCTAAGACTCGCCGTTAGGGGGTTTGAGACGTCGAGGAACACGATGGGAGTACCAGTTCTAGCTGCTGATGACTGGAAACACCCCGGCGACGTGCGGCGGCCTCGGTTGAAGTTCGGCGCCGTCGTCCATGGGTTCTAACCCCACAATCAAGCAACAAAAACGTGCTACAACACAAGGGGGTGATCACAAAGCTCGGCAAGGCCTTGAACTGGCTCGGAAGTGGCGGCAAATAGGTTGGCACCGTGTGCCCGATCGATCCCGCCGAAAATGTGTTCATAGACCTCGAAATCCGTCGCTCCAAGGTGTTTTCATGCGATGGATGCTAAACCAAAGATGCTCGCTGGCTAGTCCAGCACCTATGTGCCGAGTTTGACGACCTAATGAGGATTGGAGAGCAGGAATTTGAATATTTTGTACCGGACGTTCGGTTTGCACCCGCCGGAGCAAAATCCCAAAATTCGTCGTCGATGCTTCATGGTTTGGCTTGAGCTTCGGGTGAGAGCAGCACGGTGGCTGTGTGCTTCCGTTGCCACCCTTTCTCGGCCGTGAAGACCACTGTGGTGGCCTGTCCACGTGAAGCCGATCGCTGTTTTGAACTAGGTTTCTGCTGAGACAGCTCTTCCCGGGGAAACAGAGGCCGAAGCTCAGCGGTTTGGGTGTCGGGAAGGTGAGAACTTGGCTTGCGGTGCCGTTTAGCAGCTCAGGGTGGAGTGGAAACGAGTGTTTTGCTGGTTCCCGATTGCTCCCGAGGAGGCAGCGTCGTGAGGAGGCGCTGTTCGGTGTTTTCGCGAGGAGGAGGAGGCAAAGAGCAAATAGCTCGGTCTGGAGGAGGTGATCACGCTGAGCGCACGAGGGTGTAACACTGTCAAATTCATTTCCATGAATTGCATACATTTTTCATATAGAGAAACATGATAAAAGAAGTAGAAATGTAGAAAGAACTATACAAATGGAGAAAGAACTATAGAAATGGAGAAAAGAACCATAGAAATGGAGAAAGAAACATAGAAATGGAGAAAGAACCGTAGAAATGGTGGAAGGAACCATAGAAATGGAGAAAGAACCATAGAAATGGAGGAAGGAACCATAGAAATAGATGAAAAACCACAGAAATGGAGAAGGGAATATAGAAATGGAGAATGGGGCATAGAGATGGAGAAGGGCAATGTAGAAATGGAGAATGGGACATAGAAATGGAGAGGGAAATGTAGAAATGGAGAATGGGACATAGAAATAGAGAGGGGAATGTAGAAATGGAGCAAGTGACATAGAAATGGTGAGGAAGGGGAAAAAGATAGATGAAATAAGCCATTCCCAAATTTCCCCAAAATTTCCAAATTACCTGTCGGTACCCACAATATCGGGTACCCCCCCCCCCCCGCACAGGGTGAAACCGCCTAAGGACCTTGCCCCCTCCACAGGGGCGATCTCCGAAGGCGTCACGTGTCCAGTAGGGCCGGAGCTCCCCTCTCCTCAGAGGATAGCTCAGGGCCTGCCATGTGGCCTAGAAGGCCGGACCTCGCCCCCTCCGCAGGGGCGAGCTCCGAAGGCGCCACGTGTCCAGTAGGGCCGGAGCTCCCCTCTTCTCATACGATAGTTCCGGGCCTTCCATGTGGCCCAGAAGGCCGGACCTCGCCCCCTCCGCAGGGGCGAGCTCCAAAGGCGTCACGTGTCCAGTAGGGCTGGAGCTCCCCTCTCCTCAGAGGATAGCTCCGGGCCAGTCACGTGGCCCATAAGGCCAGATCTCGCCCCCTCCGCAGGGGCGAGCTCCAAAGGCGCCACGTGCTCAGTAGGGCCGGAGCTCCCCTCTCCTCAGAGGATAGCTCCGGGCCTGCCAAGTGGCCCAAAAGGCCGGACCTCACCCCCTCTGCAGAGGCAAGCTCCGAAGGTGCCACGTGTCCAGTAGGGTCGGAGCTCCCCTCTCCTTAGAGGATAGCTCCGGGCCTGCCATGTGGCCCAGAAGGCCGGACCTCGCCCCCTCCGCAGGGGAGAGCTCCGAAGGCGCCACGTGTCTAGTAGGGCCGGAGCTCCCCTCTCCTCAGAGGATAGCTCCGGGCCTGCCACGTGGCCAACAGAACCGTGCTGCCCACCTCGGCTCGGTAGGCAGCAGGAGTAAAGGCACGCCATGCCTTGTCCGTACAAGGCATTCAAGATCCGCACCTTCCCAAGACGCGGAGGCACGGCGCATGCCTGCCAGGTGCCACTGTGACCAGTCACAGTCAAGACGCCCCTCAAGATCTGCTGCGGCGCGGAGTGCCACTCAAGCAAGTGCACTAGCCGCGGAGTGCCGCTCCTAGACAATCCACCTGTTGAAGACGCCCCCAGGGGGCCACCCAGCAGTGGATCCGCGATGTCAACTACCTCGTCGCTGCTGCCGTCAATGCTCCGCTGCGGCGGGGACGATGCCCCGGTCAACCAGCTGTGTCGTTGTCGTGCACACCAACGGTTGACGGGCAGACAGCAGACTCCCGCTCCACCAGGCTCTCAACGGCAGACCAGAGGATAGAGCTGGAGCGACGTCGCTCTGGAGAAGACGCTCACGTGACCATCGAGAGACAGAGGCAAAGGCGTCACATCCAAGTGGCCGGCTACAGCATGTCGACCGCCTCAACTCAGCCTGGGCCGCAGACGTTCACCATGCGACCTCTGCCCCAGGCGTATGACATGCAGCATACGCAGCAACCATAAGTCCTGCAGTCGGCGCCCCGGGTATATGGTGCGCCAATGCCCATGCCGGGGTACACCATGCCAGCAGCCGTCCAAGGGTTCACGGCACCAGGATCTGCAGCAGCGGGGACGGGGTGTGGCGACGCAAGTTCCGGCCACACCTGCCGGAGAAGTATGACGGAAGCGTCAACCCGGCAGAGTTCCTGCAGATCTACTCTACTGCCATCCTCGCGGCAGGAGGGGATGAGGCCATCATGGCCAACTACTTCCCCGTTGCCTTGACCGGCCCGGCGCGGTCATGGTTCATGAACCTGCCCCAGGGTTTCATAACCTCCTGGGGGGAGCTATGCCGATAGTTCATGGTGAACTTCAGCAGCTCCTACACACGTCCCGGCACGGAGCTGGACCTCCACGCCGTGCGACAACAGCCGGGGGAATCACTGCGCTCCTTCATCCAGCTATTCTCCCAAGTACGGAACACCATCCACCATATCCCGGATGCATCAGTGGTGGTCGCATTCTGATAGGGTGTGAGGGACAAGAAGATGCTCGAGAAGTTGGCCATCAGGGAGGTGCGAGACGTCTCGGAGCTCTTCAGCCTGGCGGACAAGTGCGCCAGAGCAGCAGAAGGGCGTCACTGGCACTCACATCCAGCCTCCCAAGCAGGAGGGCAGCCCGAAGATGGCAGGATTCAAGCTGAACTTCCTTCCACGTCTAGCAGTCAAGAGCCAAGCACCAACTGACTTCGTGGCCAGGTGGACGCCATCACCAAGCAACCCAGGGGGCCCCTGAAGGTGGAGAACCGGAGCCCCGAGCACCAGCCTTCACCAAGCCCCACTGGACATTCTACCTCGACAGCCCCTCGCGGAAGCCGGGGGCCGGAGCCGACATGCTGCTCCTCATGCCAACGGGGGAGCGGTTCGGGTACATGGCGCGTGTCAACTTCAAGGCAACCAACAATGTCGCCTTAGACGTATGCCATGTACCACACGCCGACGACACCATCGCCAACTACCTGTCAATGAAGGCCTCCACCAGAGCCCTGGCGCCCGAAGGAGCCTTTGAAGGGACGTTGCCGCGATCCACAGACCGGCCTGCCGAACCGGGCGAAGGGGGCGAGACCAGCACCTCGAAGCTGGCGGTACCGGCGGCCCTGCAGCCATGGTGCCTGCCAAAGGATCGTATGCGCCATGGGGACTCCATGCTACCCAGCGCCCAAGATCCAGAAGCTCAAGTAGCCCCGATGCATGGACCACGGAGGTCCGGGACTTCTTGAAAGACGACATCCTTCCTGATGAACATGCATCTACTGAACGGATTACGTGGATGACTAAGTGCTACGCGCTGGTATCTTTACTGGTGTGGCGCCATGACATACTATTGCAGTGCATAACCCAGGAGGAAGGCTGTGACCTGCTCACAGCAATCCACGGAGGCGAGTGCAGGGATGCTCGTCTAACCCGCATGCTGGCCGGTAGAACCATCCGGCATGGCTTCTACTGACCGACAGCCTCCTGGACGCCGTCAAGCCGGTTAGGAGACGCAAGGCGTGCCATGTCTATGCCGATCAAACCCACACAACCGGTGCAGACGCTGCACCCAGTACCGTCGGGGGATACCGGCTCCTCTACGTCGGGGGCCAGCCAGACATCCCAGGGCCAAGTCACGGTAATCACCCTTCTTCATGGTATGCGGGACCGAAGCCATGCTTCCCTCAGAGATCACCATGGGGGTCCTCCCGTGCCTGAGCGTACGACGAAGCCACACAAGAGCAGCTCCTGCGTGAGGACATTTACCTTGTCGACGAGGCAAGGTGAAAAGCAACGCTCTGGATCGCACGGTACCAGCGGGAGCTCTGGCGTTACCACCGCGGGTCCGTGCATGGGAGCTCAAGGCAGGTGCTCCGGCCCTACCTCTGTAAGTTCTACCATAGAATAGTGGTAGGACAGGTCTATTCTTCCTATAATAGATCCCACAGAGTCTAGGAGCAGCGCTCGGAGCAGCTAAGCCCCAGGGGGTTGTCCAGGACTACGTCCGGCTTAGCCTGGTCCTGAACCCTAAGCGCATAGGCTCTGCCCCTCCTTCACAATGGGGCGGGTCATTGCCTCCATGTATGGTCTGTTTTCCTCCTATGGACATACATGAATGAAAAGAACCCTGTCTTACCACACTTACTTAGGTGTTCATTTAAATTACGCATTAATTTATTTGATCACCTCCCCGCGCTCTAGATAGTGTACGCCCATCATACACTCGGCTCTCCTTTCCCACTCTCAAGCCTAGTCGACATTTGCCATCCTGCCGAAGGCGGTAGTGCTTGGGGTACCTGCCAAAGGTCCGGGGGCCTTTCGGACCTCCCCCAGTTAGGATACTATGGTGCTAGTTGGTCTCCTCCAGGAAAAGACCTACGCCAGAGCGGGAGGTCCAGGAGCCTTGCTTTGCCCGGTCCTGCACCCAAAGCATGCGCACTCTGCCTCCCAAGCGCTACGGTCCGAGTACTAGGGGCCAAACGGTTACATCCTGACTACGGGGGGAGCCGGACCTCCGGGACCGAGTGCACTGGATTGACCAAGCACCGTATACCGGCCCAGGACTGTAAGACAAATTGGACTATGAGATAGGGAAGGGAGGACCTCTGAGCAGTGCTGGACCTCACCCCCTCAACAGGGGTGAGCTCCGAAGGCGCCACGTGTCCAACAGGGCCGGGCCTCCCCTCTCCTCAGAGGCTAGCCCCGGGCCTAACACGTGGCCGGCAGTACCAGACAGCACAACTCCAGCAGGGGTGAACTCTGATGCCGGACCTCACGCCCTCCAGTGGTTTGAGCTCCGATGCCAGCCCTTGCCCTCTTCTCAGAGGCAAGCCCTGATGCCGGACCTCACGCACTCCGTTGGCATGAGCTCTGATGCCTTCTGGACCTCCCCTTTCGCAGGGCTGAGCTCTGATGCTAGACCTCACCCCCTCAGTAGGGGTGACTTCTGATGCCGGCCCTCGCTAGAAGCGAGCCCTGATGCCGGACCTCACGCCCTCTGCTGGCTTGAGCTCCGATGCCTTCCAGACCTCACACCCTCTGCTGGCCTGAGCTTCGATGCCTTCCGGACCTCCCCCTTTCACAAGGCTGAGCTCCGATGCTAGACCTCACCCCCTCAGCAGGGGTGACCTCTGATGCCGGCCCTCGCCAGAGGCGAGCCCCGATGCATTCCGGACCTCCCCCTTTCACAGGGTTGAGCTCCGATGCCAGACTTCACCCCCTCGGCAGGGGTGACCTCTTATGTCGGACCTCCCCCTCTCCTTAGAGGCTGAGCTCTGATGCTTGCCAGACCTCCCCCTTCCACAGGGCTGAGCTCCGATGATAGACCTCACCCCCTCAGCAGGGGTGACCTCTGATGCCGGTCTGCACCCCCTCCGCAGGGGTGAACATCGAAGCAGGACCTCTACCTCTCCTCAGAGGCGAGCTCCAAAGCCGGACCTCTCCCTCTCCCCAGAGGAGAGCTCCGATGCCGGACCTCACCCCCTCCGCAGGGCTGAGCTCCGAAGAGGTCGAGAACCTACAAACACAGGGAACACTCAAGAAGGTGCGCGGGGAAGACAAGGGGAAGGCCCCACCCGGGATCATTATCTCCCCCGAGATGGGCCCGGGGGCCACTATCGGTACCCTCAATACCGGGTACCACCACGCACTGGGTGAAAGCGCCTAAGGACCTTGCCCCCTCCGTAGGGGTGAGCTCCAAAGGCGTCATGTGTCTAGTAGGGCCGGAGCTCACCTCTCTTCAGAGGATAGCTCCGGGCCTGCAACGTGGCCCAGAAGGCCAGATCTCGCCCCCTCCGCAGGGGCGAGCTCTGAAGACGCCACGTGTCCAGTAGGGCCGAAGCTCCCCTCTGCTCAAAGGATAGCTCCAGGCCTGCCACGTGGCCCAGAAGGCCGGACCTCGCCCGCTCCGCAGGGGCGAGCTCCGAAGGCGCCACGTGTCCAGTAGGGCCGGAGCTCCCCTCTCCTCAGAGGATAGCTCCGGGCCTGCCACGTGGCTTAGAAGGCCGGACCTCGCCCCCTCCGCAGGGGCGAGCTCCAAAGGCATCACGTGTCCAGTAGGGCCGGAGCTCCCTTCTCCTTAGAGGATAGCTCCAGGCCTGCCACGTGGCCCAGAAAGCTAGACCTCGCCCCCTACGCAGGGGCGAGCTTCGAAGGTGCCATGTGTCTAGTAGGGCCAGAGCTCCACTCTCCTTACAGGATAGCTCCGGGCCTGCCACGTGTCCAGCAGAACCGCGCTGCCCACCTTGGCTCGGTAGGCAGCAGGAGTAAAGGCACGCCATGCCTTGTCCGTACAAGGCATTCAACACCCGCTCCTTCCCAAGACGCGGAGGCGTGGCGCACGCCTGCCAGGCGCCACTATGACCAGTCATAGTCAAGACAGGCCGCACCTTCCCAAGATGTGGAGGCGCGGCGCACGCCTGTCAGGAGGCACCGTGACCCGTCACAGTCAAGATAGGCGAACAGTGTCAGAAGTTATAGACCAATGAATACAGCAACAAGACATGCCCTTCCGCCCCTGCCATCATCAACCGCTACGACTAGCTTGTGGCATGGTCCGGGCGGCTTGACGATGACCTCGAAACCAGCGCCAAGACTAGCTAGCTGATAGGAAATCACCCCGGGGACACCTTTCGGGCCCTGGAGCCCACCTTGTAAGCCGCCCAATCCTTGGAGTATAAAATGCTCGGCTAGGCAACGTTACAAGGGGTTCGGCTCATTGCCACCCCATCTAGACACACCCAGTTCATCTTCAAGCTTAGAACTCTGGTTCTAAGCCCATAGCAACACAACTCACCGTGGACGTAGGGTTTTACGCTCCGGCGGCCCGAACCACATAAAAATACTCGTGTAAATCTCCTTCAACTCAGGTGACCCTCCGAGAGAGATCTAGCCCCTACGAAAAAAAACCTCCACAGGCTGCCCAGAGCAGGCCCGAGGGAAGTGTCCACCGCAGACGCTTCGACATTACCCAATTCCACAAAAGGGGAATTTTCCCCACATTTGGGGGGGGGAGGATAAAATCCCCAATGCTGCCGCACCTAACTGAAAATATAAGTTTGTTGAGATCCAAAGTTGAGTTGGACTCTTATTTGAGCTCCAATTGGAGTAGGACTCCTCTTTCCCCCCTTATAAATATAACCCCCACCCCCTTGGCCCACTGCTCTCTATTTTGAAGTCCTCCCCCTGCTGCCAAGCCCCCTTCCTTTCTGCCAAGTCGCCAGGTTCCCCCGTCGAGCCCGGTCGAGCCCGGTCGAGCCCCGCTGTCGCCGGAGAAGAAGACTGATGATCTGTGCTACCAAAATTTTCCATAGAAAAATTCCCCACTGCTGCCATTGCTAGGATGAAGGCACTTCCACCAAAAGGATGTGTGGTAGTTCCCCACTACCCATCTTACGACATCGCCGCTGTTTCTACGGATCCGTTTTCTTCGTCCCCTTTGAACAGAAACTTTTACGTGTGGACAGATCGTGTTTTGATCGATTTTTGACGGTAGAACTGATCTAGATCTTGAGTCAAGATCATCACCACGTCCACACATCATCCCAGCACCCTTGTTCATCATAAAACCCCATGAAATCCCATTAAAACATGCAAAACACGTACAAACTGGATTAATGAAACTGCACTATAGGATTTGCATTCATCTACCCCATTGCATCTTGAGTAAAGTTTGTGCATGATGTTTGATTGATGTAAATTTTGTATGTGTGTGATCGTGAGTAGAAGAACAAGCTCAAGAGGTCATCTACGAGGAACTACAGCACCAAGACTTTGAGGCACTCGAGCAAAAAGAACCACGGGAGCAAGGCAAGTGCCCCTTGACCATATTGATCCCATGTTTTGAAACTGTTTCGTTTGCAAAAACTCGTATGCTTGAGTCAATTTGATGGGACACCCTTTTATAGGAGTTTACTAGTTTTGTTAACTATCCTTGTCGCCGGGAAAGTTGATGAGTCGGGTATGGTCATTTTTCCTTTTTGCTTCGCTTAATTCACGGGATATGGGAAGCTGAAATAAAACATGTCTAGCTACTGCACTCGTATGAATAATGATGATGAGATCTTAATGATGTTAATGGGCATGGAATCGGGGAGATCTAGGCAAGCTTGGTTTGTGAATGTTACTGGATGAGATGGTGAAACTTGCCATAGATCTAAGGACCAGTTCATGCGAGAATATGCCAGGAAAACAGTGCCACCACAAGGCCAAGTATGGGTGTGGCTTAGCTAATTAATTAGGTGTGTTGCTAGCTTGTTATGGACCGTGGATGGCGCGGGGAATGGGAGTCGAGAGAGGACTGCCCTGGGAACTGCATGGCACAAGAGGAGGCCTGTGGGTGGGAGAATGGTGATTCGAGCCTGCCGGTGAAACCTCAGTTAGTCCATACATCTAGTAGCTCCTTTGTAAAGGCTATTTTGTGATCTCTTGGCCATACAGCAATGGTTGTGTACTGGTAAAATGGAGGTTTTGCAGTCGCCGATGGGTGACGAAATCACGAACTTGTGGGTAAAGTGGTGCCACCTCTGCAGAGTGTAAAACTATCATGATAGCCGTGCTTACGGTCACAAGCACCTGGCCAACTTCCATGATTAGAGGCAAAACATGGGATGGTTATTTGGTATGGTTATGGTATGGTCATTGGGAATGGTTTTGGGACTGTTTTAAGTCATGACAATGAGTTTGGCTTTGGTTATATGAATATGAGATGGTTATGAATATTATGAGCATGAGATGAAGTTGAGAAAGATTAATGGCTGGTTGAGACATGATAAGTGGTGAATTATGATGAAGGAATGTTTCTGTTATAACATGGTTATGATGGGATTAAACTCACTTAGAAATAGTTGCTGTTTTTATCATGTTTGTGAAATAAAATTTGCTTGCTGCAATGAGCCCTTTTATTCCTTACCTTGTTGTAAGCTACATGTCATACTTTTCCCGCACTTGCTAAGTACGACATGTACTCACCCTTGCATTCCCACATATACATCAGCTACATGAGAAGAGTACTTCGAGGACCATGTGGAGTACTAGGCGTGCGAACTACCGTCAACATGCCTGTGGAGTTGAAGATGGAGTCTGTTGCTATTTAGTTATTTCCGCTGTCGTTTGGAGTCTTCTGCTGCAAGAATAAGTTAGATATTCATGAGTGAGACATTGATTCATTGTAATAAAGTACTTAAACACTATTTATTCATGGTTATATTCTGAATTCTGTTTGTGGATTACATGTGTATGTGTGATGAACATCCTGGGCACACATATGCATTCACTTGGTTTTATTTTCGGAACTGGGTGTCACAAATTGGTACCAGAGCCACGTTGACCATAGAACGCAAGCCTAGATAGAATGGACACTCTAAAGCACATAGGAACACCCCTCTAAACTGCTGTTTTTGAAAATTGCTTGCTGCTGCACTTTACTTGTCAATTCAGCCACCGCAAAGTACTATTTTCAGCCCCTCTTTTTCTCTTCTTTTTGACAGCAACACTTTTGCTTTCTTGCTCCATAGCTTCTGAAGTTTTGGAGTTATTTCTTCCTTCTCTAAAGTTTCTCATGTCTTATTTAAAGATGCCGGTGATTAGGAGCACAGCATGCATAAGGACTTGTCCACCACAACTTGGGAGTGCACTTAACCCCATTGAGGTGTCCGATGGACCATAGTGGGAGGAGGTGAAGATGGGATCTCATGATGAAGATGAAGCCAATAGCTCTATGCATGAGGAAGAAGATCCGGAAGAGGTGGAACCATTTGAGGACGATATGGAGGATGATCCACAAGAACGGCATTGGTACGCACCTCAAGAGGAGTTTTATGCGGGCTTACACCCCGTGGAGTCTCATGAAGCTATGATGGGAGGAGATGAACCAGAGGAGGAGCCACCCCTTTCTGAAACCAATAATGAAGATGATGAATGGACAAACATTCAGTTCAAGAATTTCGGTCTGACGGAATGGAAGGAGGACACATATCTAGGGAGCTCAGAGAATTTCTGGATTGCTGCAGCTTATACCCGGAATATCTTCTCAAGAAAGTCCCTCGTCTCGGACATGAAGAGTGGAAGGCTGAAGCAACCATCCTATCTAATAGTAGGGTTGTCACTCGGCACTTCGCACTCACATGGAGAGCTACAAGGGCAGAAGATATTGATTATGCTGCATGGGATGCACTCACCGGACTGTGCTACGCCTTCCGTGGGCAGCTTGAGGACACAACTTTTGAGCTGCACCCGTATCGGAAGAGTGGTACAAGGGAGATCATTGGACCCCATGTAACAGCTCTTTCCAACCCACAATATGCTGACAAGTCTCAGAGGTTGCTCGTGGAGTTAGGAAACTGCTACGCAAGCGCACAAGAAGAGATCCGTTACCTCCGCTAGAATTTGTATTTGCTGGAGAAACAAGAGGAGACTCGTGCTAACGCGGAAGCAAATGGAGAACCAGCATCATCTAACCCTACATGGACTGCTGACTCAATATGGCGTGCGCCCATGTATGGACCACCCCCGTCGCACGGCAAGAACATCACCGGTTCTCACGATTAAGTTTAGGTTTCCATTGAATAAAGCTGTAATAGGAACGTTAAGATCGTAGTAGCTTGAATAAGAGTGGTGTGATGAATTTTTGTGATAATTGCTTGTGTTTGTGTGCTGATGTGAGTTGTGGGACGCTTCGGCGAATGTCCACATCCACATATAGTGGGGAGATGTGAGACGCTTCGGTACGTGTTCACATCCCCATATAGGCTGAAATTAATAAAAGAAGATACTTAGTTCATATACCTTGATGCATATAGTTGGGAAATCTTTTCTCTCAAATCTGAGTTCTAGCTCCTACAGATATAGTATGTCCGAAAGTAAGCCTTAAAATAAGGGGGGTAGACTTTCTTGCCAACCTTATTGTCTTGGATTCCCAAGGGATTGATATAATACTTGGAATGGATTGGTTAAGCAAGCATAACAGAGTAATTTAATGTGCTGAGAGGAGCTTGCAGTTGACAAATGAGCACGGTACTCGTATTGAGTTCGAGTCAGCCCAACCAGCAACTGAGAAGGCAGCATTGAACCACGTCGAAGATGCAACATTGGAAACCATTCCGGTGGTTCAAGAATTTGCAGATGTGTTCCCAGAAGAACTTCCAGGTATGCCACCTGACCAGGACATTGAATTTGCCATTGATTTAGTACCCGGAACTGCACCTATAGCAAAAAGGCCGTATAGGATGCCCGCTAATGAACTAGTGGAACTTAAGAAGCAAATTCAGGAGCAGATAGAAAAGGGTTTTATACGCCCAAGCTCATCACCAAGGGGAGCCCCCGTGCTCTTCGTAGACAAGAAGGATGGGACCCAAAGGATGTGTGTGTATTATAGATCTCTCAATGAGGTGACGATCAATAATAAATACCCACTGCCCCGTATAGAGGACCTGTTCGACCAAATGAAAGGTGCCTGAATTTTCTCCAAGATTGATCTTTAGTCGGGATATTTCCAGCTGAAGATTAAGCCCTTCGACATACCAAAGACTGCATTTCGAACACGGTATGGTTCGTATGAATATACCGTTATGTCTTTTGGGTTAACGAATGCACCTGCATACTTTATGTACCTCATGAATAAGGTCTTCATGGAGTACTTGGACAAGTTCGTCGTGGTTTTCATCGACGATATCATGGTGTCTTTGAAAAGCGAGGAAGAATATGAAGAACACTTGAGGTTGACGTGTGACACCCTCACCTCGGGTGTCAGCATATGTTCATATTTTATGAAAAAGAAAAATATTTTAAGAAGAGTAGAAACAGAGACAAGAACCAAAAGGATAGCCAATAAAGCTCTCCGAGAGCACCGAAGGCAATTTCCACGGCCAGCAGACCACGTGGCGCGTTCGGAGCTCATCCCCGAGAAATCGGGAGAGGTCCGCCGCTAAACTAGCTACGTGGCAGGCTCGGGGGTCACCTCCGCAATTGGAAGGAGGTCCGACCCTGTGGGACACGTGCTACCGCGGAGCTAGCCGCTGCGGAAGAAGCAAAGGCATTTTTTATAGGACACGTGTCATCCTCGGAGCTAGTCCTCGCGGAAATCAGAGGACCATTCGCGGGGGATACGTGTCAATCCCGGAGCTCATCTCAGAGAAGTCCGGATCTATCGAATACGTGTCGCCCCCGGAGCTTATCGCCGGAAGGTCCATCGCAGCTAAAAACGTGTCGACCTCGGGGCATGTCCCTGAGGAAAGGAGAGCGGAAAGACCGGCACCCACACGTGGCGTGCGCGGAGCTCGTCTCCGAAGAAGAGGGAGGTCTTGATCGATTGACACGCGGCACAACCGGAGCTCGTCTCTGCGGATGAGGAGATACCAGAACCGGAGGACACGTGGAGCTTCCGGAGCTCATCATCACGGAGGTAACGAGTTTTGAAGCAGCTGTTACGCGTAAGGACACCGGTACGCAACAGAAACCGATCTAAAATATACGATGGTTACCGAAGATAAGACGTCAGGATCTAACAAAGATCTGAATGAGACTCTTATTCGGGATCCAATCAGATTAGGACTCTTCTCTTCCCGATTATAAATAGAACCTAAAACCTCTGGCCGAAACTACAAACTTCTCTTTCAACTCCTGAGCCGACGACTTAGCGCTCTAGCCCTAACTCGCCGAGCAAAACATCGCCGAAGAGCAACAAGGGAGATCATCGGAGAAGAACCGAGTGGTCTGAGGAGGACCTCAAAGTCAAGAAGAGCGTGAGGTAGGACTTCGATACCACCTTACGACATCATGGTGTTCATCTCTTGCATCTGTTCTTCAATTCCTTTCGAACAGAAGCCTTTTCATGGACAGATCACTTGATGATCAGTTTGACCTAAAGACCAGATCATCACGAACACCTCTGACCATGCAAGCCATACAAGAATAAGTACAGATCGATCTAATAAAACTAATCATAGGATAGCATGCATGTGCATCATCGCACCTAGTTTAGGGTTTGTGCATGATATTGATTGCTGTGAATTTGCATGCACGTGAATCCTACAAAGCAGGACAAACTCAGGAAGCTGTCTACGACGAGCTGCAGCAACAAGGCTTTGAGAATCAAGAACAACCAGAACCGCAAGAACAAGGCAAGTGCTCCTTGACCATGTTGATCCTATGTTTTGGGTGAAACTGTTTTGTTTTGCGAAAAGGTGTGTGTGCTGAGTCAAACACGATGGGAAACCCTTTTATAGGAGTTTACTAGTTTTGATTAAACCATCCTTGTCGCCAGGGAAGTTTATGAGTCGGGTATGGTTTTTACTTTATGCTTCGCTGAGTTTATGGGATTGGGAAGCGAGATAGATGTGTCTAGCTAACTGCACTCGTACTGATAATAAGTAATTAATGAAGATAATGAACATGGATTGGAGGGAAGATCTAGGCAAGCCTGGGTTTGTGAATGAGATAGCATGAGATGGTGGTTTTACTTGCCGTAGATCTAAGGACCGGTTCATGCATGCACATGCCTGGATAACAGTGCCACCACAAGGCCAAATATGGGTGCGGCTTAGCTGAGTAATTAGGTAAGTTGCTAGAGTGTTATGGACTGAGGAAGGCGCGGGGAATGGGAGTCGAGTGAGGACTGCCCTGGGAACTGCATGGCACAAGAGGGGGCCCGTGGGTGGGAGAATTGGAGATTCTAGTCTGCCGGTGAAACCTTAGTGAGTCCATACACCTAGTAACCCCTTTGTAAAGGCTATTTTGTGATCTCTTGACCATACACCGACGGTTGTGTACTGGTATAATGGAGGTTCTGCAGTCGCCGACAGGTGACGAAATCACAAACTTGTGGGTAAAGAGGTACAAGCTCTGCAGAGTTATTAAAACTATCATGATAGCCGAGCTTACGGTTACGAGCACCTGGCTAAACTGCCATGATTAGAGGGGACGATTATTGGAATGATTATTGGAATGATTATTGGAATGGTTATTGGGAAGGTTCTTGGTTATGGTTATCGGTTATGGTTATTTGTTTGGAACTGTTGAGTCCGGGAGATAAGATGGTTGCATGACTGATGGGTCATGACATGAGATTGGTCTCGGTGTGAGATGTGGTTGTTTTATGAGGTGAGATGGTAGCGAATACGAGGAGGTATTCGTGAGTATGAATAAAAGATTGGTTAATGTTCAGATGGAACATGGAATGCGATGGTGGTATGTTGGTAATTTAATACATGCTGGGATTACATTCATCTAAAGTTAAGTTGCTGTTTTATCACGTTTTTATAAATCTGCTTTTCTGCAAATAAGCCTTTTATTACCTACCTTGTTTATGAGCTGCATATCATGTGTTATTTCCGCATTTGCCGAGTACATCATTGTACTCAACCTTGCATTATTATTTCTTCATCAGCAGCAGGAGAAACCTATTATGAAGATTAAGTGGGACATTATGGCATGTGATCTGTTCTCAACCTTGCCTGTGGAGGTAGTAGAGATGAAACCACTTCTGCTTAGTTTGCTTCCGCATTAGTTTTTGCTTCCGCATTTAAATAAAGATTTCCGCTGCGTAGAAACAAAGACTTCCGCTGTGAGCATGAGTCCAAGACTCATGAGGTGTTGTAATGAACTCTGTTATTCGTGGTAATATATAATCTGATTTCAGTTTGTGGAACGTATGTGTATGTGTGATGAACATCCTGGGCACACATATGCATTAGTTCTCGGTTCCGTGGTTTTCCACAGAATTGAGGGCGTCACAGATTTAGTATCAGAGCCACGGGTTGACAGTAGGTTACACGCCTAGATAGAAACCTTAGATTGATATTAGAATCACGGGTTAACAGCAAGTTATACCCCTAAATAGAAGCTACGCGGACCAAAGGAAGCATCCTAGGATGAATAGCTTAGATTGGCCTTGAAACCACCTTGACATAGGAAACCATCCTTGAATAGGAGTTGAGTGGGCCCTTGTGATGATTATTTGTTAATATGTGCTTAGTGTGAGTTGTGGGACGTCTCAACAATGTTGTCCATATCCACACGTAAGAAGAAAGAGGAGTGAAATGCTTCGGCACTTGATCACATCCTCATAAGGACTAATATATATAGTCCAACTCCCCTTGATGCATATAGTTGAAAGGACCTATCTAACCTTCTAACCTTCTATTCTATTTCGTTCTCTCTCACAGATGGTGAGAGGAAACGCCAGCCGAAGGAACGTTCAGGAAGATGACCACGAAGGAGTTCCTGCTAACCCTGGAGCTGGCGAAAACAACCTAGAAAGGTTGATGGCCATGCAAAACCAGCTTATGCAAACCATGATCCAAACTTTGGGTCAGTTGCAGGCCAACCAACACCCCGTTCCGGCACCACCGCCGGCTCATAACAGGTTGGGAGAGTTCATGAGGACTCGACCACCCACCTTTGCTCAAGCAAGCGATCCAATGGAGGCCGATGATTGGTTGAAATCCATGGAGAAGAAGCTTGCCATTGTACAGTGCAACGACCGAGAAAAGGTTCTCTTTGCGTCGCACCAACTGATGGGAGCAGCTGCTGACTGGTGGGATGCCTTGAGCAACGCCCATGCCAACCCGGAGACAATCACTTGGACTGAGTTCAAGGAAAGTTTCCGCTCCCACTACATCCCTGTTGGCGTAATGATGCTCAAGAGGCAGGAGTTTGAAGGTCTCCGCCAAGGGCAGAAGAGTGTGAACGAATACCTCAACAAGTTCATACAACTGCCCCCGTATGCCCCCGAAGATGTCAACTCAGATCAGAGGAAGCAGTACCTGTTCATGAGAGGGTTGAACAATGAGATCCAAGTTCAGCTCCTCAACAATGACTACGTAAGCTTCCAGAAGCTGGTTGATAAGGCTATTGTGGTGGAAAACAAGATCCAAGAGATCGAGCGTGAGTGCAAAAGGAAGATCCCATACCAGCCCCAAGGGAGCAACGTACGACCTAGATACGTGCCCCCTGCACCGCAGTATGGATCGACCACTCCTACGTACCGCCCTGGTCAGCCACCACAGCAACGGCTCGTTGCACCGGCACCTCGTGTGCCCATGCCTCCTGCGCCCCGGCCTAGCAATGGCGCTCCTGTTCAAAACCCCCGCCCCAACGTACCTGCTGCCGTAGGCAACAGGGCATGCTTTGCATGCGGGGAAGTAGGCCACTTCGCTAACCAGTGCCCGAAGAGAGGCCCTGGACAGCAAGGTAATGTGCCTAAGCAGAATCAGCGACCAAACGGAGGGGACAACCAAGGGAACCGTGGACCGCAGAACTATGCTCGTGGCCACGTTAACCATGTCACTGCTGAGGAAGCACAACATGCTGAGGACGTCGCAATTGGTATGTTCCTTGCCAACTCCAACCCAGCCACCATTTTATTTGATTCCGGAGCATCGCATTCCTTCATATCATCCAAATACGTTGCCAAACATCATCTACCCGTATCCCACCTAGAATGTGCTATGTTAGTTAATTCTCCCGGAGGAGAAATGAGGACTAGTATAGTATGTCCTAAGGTAAGCCTTAAAATAAGGGGGGTAGTCTTCCTTGCCAACCTTATTGTCTTGGACTCCCACGGAATTGACATCATACTCGGAATGGACTGGTTAAGCAAGCAGAATGGAGTAATCCAATGCGCTGAGAGAAGCGTGCAATTGACAAATGAACACGGTATCCGTGTCGAGTTTGAGTCAGCCCCGCAAGCGACCGAACGGGCGGATCTGAACCATGTTGAAGGAGTAGCATTGGACAACATTCCAGTGGTTCAGGAATTTTCGGATGTGTTCCCGGAAGAACTTCCAGGTATGCCACCTGACCGGGATATTGAGTTTGCCATAGATTTGGTACCTGGAACTGCACCCATAGCTAAGAGACCATATAGGATGCCCGTCAACGAGTTAGTTGAATTAAAGAAGCAAATTCAAGAACAGTTGGAGAAGGGTTTTATCCGTCCAAGTTCGTCACCATGGGGAGCCCCGGTGCTTTTCGTGGACAAGAAGGACGGAACCCAAAGAATGTGCGTGGACTACAGGTCTCTCAACGAGGTAACAATCGAGAATAAATACCCTCTGCCCCGTATAGAGGACCTGTTCGATCAAATGAAAGGAGCCCAAGTGTTCTCCAAGATTGATCTTCGGTCGGGATATTTCCAGCTGAAGATTAAGCCCTCCGATATACCTAAGACAGCCTTTCGGACGCGGTATGGTTCATATGAATATACCGTTATGTCTTTTGGATTGACGAATGCACCCGCATACTTCATGTACCTTATGAATAAGGTTTTCATGGAGTACTTGGACAAGTTCGTCGTGGTTTTCATCGACGACATTATGGTGTATTCAAAAAGTGAGGAGGAGCATGAAGAACATCTGGGATTAACCATGCAGAAGTTGCGAGAGCATCAGTTGTATGCCAAGCTCAACAAATGTCAATTTTGGCTAAAAGAAATATCCTTCCTAGGCCACATCATCTCCAAGGAAGGGGTATCGGTTGATCATGGAAAGGTGAGAGATGTTCTGAAGTGGGACCAACCGAAGAGCGTGAGGGATATTCGGAGTTTCCTTGGGATGGCAGGATACTATCGGCGCTTCATTAAAGACTTCTCTAAAATAGCAAAACCTATGACGGAGTTGCTAATGAAGGGGGAGATCTTTCAATGGACACAAGCCTGCCAAGAAAGTTTTGAGGAACTCAAGAAAAGGCTAACCACAGCACCAGTTCTGGTATTGCCAGACGTAAGCAAGAGCTTTGACATATATTGTGACGCATCCAGACAAGGGCTCGGGTGTGTACTCATGCAGGAAGGACAAGTGGTAGCCTATGCCTCACGACAATTAAAGAAGCACGAGCTTAACTATCCTACACATGATTTGGAGTTAGCAGCAGTGGTGCATGCATTAAAGATTTGGAGACATTATATCCTTGGTCATCGATGTGAGATCTATACAGATCATAAAAGCCTCAAGTACATATTTACACAAGAGGCAACGTCGATGGTTAGAACTCATCAAGGATTATGATGTAGGAGTCAATTACCACCCCGGGAAGGCCAATGTGGTCGCTGACGCATTGAGCAGAAAGGGAGCATGCCACCAACTCACGGTTCGGGAGCTACCACCCGAACTACGTAAGGAGTTCGAACGGTTACACCTCGGATTCTTGAATAACATGGAAATGATGGAGATCCACTCCTCATTGGAGCAAGAAATAAGAAAGGGACAAGCAACGGACGAGGGAATCAAGGAGATCAAGGAAAGAATCCGACAAGGGATAGAAAAGGATTTCAAGGAGGGTGAAAAGGGTACGCTTTGGCTAGGAAAAAGGATTTGTGTGCCAAACATAAGACACCTTCGCGACATGATATTGAAGGAGGCACATGACTCACCCTATTCCATACATCCAGGGAGCACCAAAATGTACAAGGACTTGAAAACTTGCTATTGGTGGGATGGTATGAAGAGGGATATAGCCGAATACGTTGCCCTATGCGACACATGCCAACGGGTAAAAGCCGAACATCAAAAACCCGCTGGATTGTTGCAACCTTTGAAAATAACTGAATGGAAATGGGAGGACATCAGAATGGACTTTATTGTCGGATTGCCACGAACTCAGTCAGGATACGACTCCATCTGGGTCATTGTGGACCAGTTGACGAAAACCGCCCATTTTCTTCCGGTAAAGACCAGTTACAACGTTACACAGTTGGCAGAGTTGTACATGGAGCAGATCGTGTGCCGTCATGGAGTTCCGAAGAGGATAGTCTCCGATCGAGGTTCTCAGTTTACCTCTAGATTCTGGAGGAAGTTGCAGAAAGCCATGGGTACACGACTGGATTTTAGCTCCGCCTATCACCCACAAGCAGATGGGCAAACCGAGAGGACAAACCAAATTTTGGAGGACATGCTGAGAGCTTGCGCCTTGAAACGTGAGCGTAGTTGGGATAGGAGTTTACCGTATGCCGAGTTCTCCTATAACAACAGCTATCAAGCTAGCTTGAAGATGTCGCCTTTCGAAGCCTTATATGGCAGATGGTGTAGAACGCCACTGTTCTGGAACGAGACTGGAGAGAACCAGGTGTTTGGACCCGAAGTACTACAAGAGGCTGAAAAGCAAGTCCAAACGATACGGGAGAACTTAAAGGCTGCTCAGTCACGACAGAAAGGCTATGCGGACAATAGGCGTAGGAAGTTGACCTTTGGAGTTGGAGACTTCGTATACCTTAAAGTATCGCCTATCCGAGGCCAACGACGTTTTAACGTCAAAGGCAAACTAGTGCCTCGCTACATCGGACCATTTAAGATTTTGGGTAAGCGAGGAGAAGTAGCCTACCAACTAGAGCTCCCAAACCACCTCTCCGACGTACATGACGTGTTTCATATATCCCAGCTCAAGAAGTGCTTAAGAGTACCAGAAGAACAAGTATCAATGGGAGAACTTGAAGTTCAAGAGGACCTAACTTACGCAGAACACCCTGTCCGAATCTTGGACGTAAAGGAAAGGGTCACCCGAAACAAGGTGATTCGATGGTGCAGGGTACAATTGAGCCATCACACCGAAGCTGAAGCCACATGGGAACGTGAAGGGGATATCAAGGCAGAATTTCCCCATCTATTTTCTACTAACGAATCTCGAGGGCGAGATTCAATTTAAGGGGGGTAGATTTGTGACACCCTCACCTCGGGTGTCAGCATATGTTCATATTTTATGAAGAAGAAAAACATTTTAAGAAGAGTAGAAACAGAGACAAGAACCAAAAGGATAGCCAATAAATCTCTCCGAGAGCACCGAAGGCAATTTCCACGGCCAGCAGACCACGTGGCGTGTTCGGAGCTCATCCCCGAGAAATTGGGAGAGGTCCGCCGCTAAACTAGCTACGTGGCAGGCTCGGGGGTCACCTCCGCAATTGGAAAGAGGTCCGACCCTGTGGGACACGTGCTACCGCGGAGCTAGCCGCTGCGGAAGAAGCAAAGGCATTTTTTTTATAGGACACGTGTCATCCTCGGAGCTAGTCCTCGCGGAAATCAGATGACCATTCGCGGGGGATACGTGTCAATCCCGGAGCTCATCTCAGAGAAGTCCGGATCTATCGAATACGTGTCGCCACCGGAGCTTATCGCCGGAAGGTCCATCGCAGCTAAAAACATGTCGACCTCGGGGCATGTCCCTGAGGAAAGGAGAGCGGAAAGACCGGCACCCACACGTGGCGTGCGCGGAGCTCGTCTCCGAAGAAGAGGGAGGTCTTGATCGATTGACACGTGGCACAACCGGAGCTCGTCTCTGCGGATGAGGAGATACCAGACCCGGAGGACACGTGGAGCTTCCGGAGCTCATCATCACGGAGGTAACGAGTTTTGAAGCAGCTGTTACGCGTAAGGACACCGGTACGTAACAGAAACTGATCTAAAATATACGATGGTTACCGAAGATAAGACGTCAGGATCTAACAAAGATCTGAATGAGACTCTTGTTCAGGATCCAATCAGATTTGGACTCTTCTCTTCCCGATTATAAATAGAACCCAAAACCTCTGGCCGAAACTACAAACTTCTCTTTCAACTATTGAGCCGACGACTTAGCGCTCTAGCCCTAAATCGCCGAGCAAAACATCACCGAAGAGCAACAAGGGAGATCATTGGAGAAGAACCGAGTGGTCTGAGGAGGACCTCAAAGTCAAGGAGAGCGTGAGGTAGGACTTCGATACCACCTTACGACATCATGGTGTTCATCTCTTGCATCTGTTCTTCAATTCCTTTCGAACAGAAGCCTTTTCATGGACAGATCACTTGATGATCAGTTTGACCTAAAGACCAGATCATCACGAACACCTCTGACCATGCAAGCCAAACAAGAATAAGTACAGATCGATCTAATAAAACTAATCATAGGATAGCATGCATGTGCATCATCGCACCTAGTTTAGGGTTTGTGCATGATATTGATTGCTGTGAATTTGCATGCACGTGAATCCTACAAAGCAGGACAAACTCAGGAAGCTGTCTACGACGAGCTGCAGCAACAAGGCTTTGAGAATCAAGAACAACCAGAACCGCAAGAACAAGGCAAGTGCTCCTTGACCATGTTGATCCTATGTTTTGGGTGAAACTGTTTTGTTTTGCGAAAAGGTGTGTGTGCTGAGTCAAACATGATGGGAAACCCTTTTATAGGAGTTTACTAGTTTTGATTAAACCATCCTTGTCGCCAGGGAAGTTTATGAGTGGGGTATGGTTTTTACTTTATGCTTCGCTGAGTTTATGGGATTGGGAAGCGAGATAGATGTGTCTAGCTAACTGCAGTCGTACTGATAATAAGTAATTAATGAAGATAATGAACATGGATTGGAGGGAAGATCTAGGCAAGCCTGAGTTTGTGAATGAGGTAGCATGAGATGGTGGTTTTACTTGCCGTAGATCT
Organism: Neostapfia colusana; assembly: GCA_030760725.1. Classification (NCBI taxonomy): domain Eukaryota; kingdom Viridiplantae; phylum Streptophyta; class Magnoliopsida; order Poales; family Poaceae; genus Neostapfia; species Neostapfia colusana. The sequence continues at coordinate 20,686,161 of JASWHV010000017.1, read as the reverse complement.
AAGGACCGGTTCATGCATGCACATGCCAGGATAACAGTGCCACCACAAGGCCAAATATGGGTGCGGCTTAGCTGAGTAATTAGGTAAGTTGCTAGAGTGTTATGGACTGAGGAAGGCGCGGGGAATGGGAGTCGAGTGAGGACTGCCCTGGGAACTGCATGGCACAAGAGGGGGCCCGTGGGTGGGAGAATTGGAGATTCTAGCCTGCCGGTGAAACCTTAGTGAGTCCATACACCTAGTAACCCCTTTGTAAAGGCTATTTTGTGATCTCTTGACCATACACTGACGGTTGTGTACTGGTATAATGGAGGTTCTGCAGTCGCCGACGGGTGACGAAATCACAAACTTGTGGGTAAAGAGGTACAAGCTCTGCAGAGTTATTAAAACTATCATGATAGCCGAGCTTACGGTTACGAGCACCTGGCTAAACTGCCATGATTAGAGGGGACGATTATTGGAATGATTATTGGAATGGTTATTGGAATGGTTATTGGGAAGGTTCTTGGTTATGGTTATCGGTTATGGTTATTGGTTTGGAACTGTTGAGTCCGGGAGATAAGATGGTTGCATGACTGATGGGTCATGACATGAGATTGGTCTCGGTGTGAGATGTGGTTGTTTTATGAGGTGAGATGGTAGCGAATACGAGGAGGTATTCGTGAGTATGAATAAAAGATTGGTTATTGTTCGGATGGAACATGGAAAGCGATGGAGGTATGTTGGTAATTTAATACATGCTGGGATTACATTCATCTAAAGTTAAGTTGCTGTTTTATCACGTTTTTATAAATCTGCTTTTCTGCAAATAAGCCTTTTATTACCTACCTTGTTTATGAGCTGCATATCATGTGTTATTTCCGCATTTGCTGAGTACATCATTGTACTCAACCTTGCATTATTATTTCTTCATCAGCAGCAGGAGAAACCTATTATGAAGATTAAGTGGGACATTATGGCGTGTGATCTGTTCTCAACCTTGCCTGTGGAGGGAGTAGAGATGAAGCCACTTCTGCTTAGTTTGCTTCCGCATTAGTTTTTGCTTCCGCATTTAAATAAAGATTTCCGCTGCGTAGAAACAAAGACTTCCGCTGTGAGCATGAGTCCAAGACTCATGAGGTGTTGTAATGAACTCTGTTATTCGTGGTAATATATAATCTGAATTCAGTTTGTGGAACGTATATGTATGTGTGATGAACATCCTGGGCACACATATGCATTAGTTCTCGGTTCTGTGGTTTTCCACAGAATTGAGGGCGTCACATGACGTTGCAGAAACTGCGAGAGCATCAATTGTATGCCATGTTCAGCAAGTGTCAATTTTGGCTAAAGGAGATATCGTTCCTAGGCCACATCATCTCTGAGGGAGGAGTATCGGTCGATCCTGGAAAAGTGAGAGATGTTCTGAAGTGGAACCAACCACAGAATGTGAGATATTCAGAGTTTCCTTGTGATGGCTGGATACTACCGTCGGTTCATCAAGGATTTCTCCAAAATAGCGAAGCCTATGACTGAATTGCTAATGAAGGGAAAATCATTTCAGTGGACACCAGTGTGCCAAGAAAGTTTTGAGGAGCTCAAGAAAAGACTAACCACAGCGCCAGTTTTGGTATTGCCGAATGTGAGCAAGAGCTCCGACATATATTGTGACACATCAAGACAAGGGCTTGGATGTGTGCTCATGCAAGAAGGACAAGTGGTAGCCTATGCGTCAAGGCAACTAAAGAAACACGAGCTGAATTACCCCAAACATGAGTTGGAACTTGCAGCCGTGGTACATGCATTGAAGATTTGGAGGCATTATATCCTTGGCCACCGATGTGAGATTTTTATGAACCACAAAAGCCTCAAGTATATGTTCACGCAAACGGATCTGAATTTGAGGCAACGTCGATGGCTGGAACTCATCAAGGATTATGATGTTGGAATCAACTATCACCGCGGAAAGGCCAATGTAGTAGCTGATGTGTTGAGCCGAAAGGGAGCATGTCACCAACTCACAGTTCGGGAGCTGCCGCCCGAGCTGCGCAAGGAGTTCGAACGGTTACATCTCGGGTTCTTGAACAAGATGGAAGTGATAGAACTCAACTCTTCGCTGGAACAAGAGATACGAGATGGCCAAGCAACGGATGAGGAAATCAAGGAAATGAAGAAAGAATCCAACAAGGCATAGAAAAGAATTTCAAGGAAGACGAGAAAGGCACGCTTTGGTTCGGGAAAATGATTTGTGTGCCTAACGTGAAGCACATCCGTGACACGATATTAAAGGAGGCACATGACTCACCTTATTCCATACATCCCGGCTGTACAAAGATGTACAAGGACCTGAAAACTTGCTATTGGTGGGATGGTATGAAAAGGGACGTAGCCGAATATGTTGCCTTATGCGATACGTGGCAATGGGTGAAGGCCGAACATCAAAGACCCGCTGGACTGTTGCAGCCATTGAAAGTACCTGAGTGGAAGTGGGAAGACATCAGCATGGATTTCATCGTCGGATTGCCACGTACTCAATCAGGTTATGACTCTATTTGGGTTATCGTGGACCGATTGACAAAAACAACCCATTTCCTTCCTGTTAAAACCAAGTACAACGTTGCACAACTAGCCGAGCTGTATATGGAGCAAATTGTGTGTCGCCACGGAGTTCCAAAGAGGATAGTTTCAGATCGGGGTTCTCAATTTACCTCTAGGTTCTGGAAGAAGCTGCATGAAGCTATGGGTACACGACTGGATTTCAGCTCCGCTTATCACTCGCAAACCGACGGGCAAACTGAGAGGACAAATCAAATCTTTGAAGACATGTTGAGAGCTTGCACCTTGAAACATGGGCGTAGTTGGGATAGGAGCTTGCTGTATGCTGAATTCTCCTACAACAACAGCTACCAAGCCAGCTTGAAGATGTCACCTTTCGAAGCACTGTATGGTAGACGGTGTAGAACGCCGCTGTTCTGGAATGAGACCGGAGAGAGTCAAGTATTTGGACCTGAAGTGCTGCAAGACGCCGAGAAGCAAGTCCAAACGATACGAGAAAACTTCAAGGCTGCTCAGTCACGACAAAAAAGGTTACACGGACAATAGGCAAAGAAGATTGACCTTCGAAGTGAGAGACTTTGTGTATCTTAAGGTATCGCCTATCCGAGGCCAACGACGGTTTAATGTCAAGGGAAAATTAGCACCTCGCTACATCGGACCATTCAAGATTTTGGGCAAGCGAGGAGAAGTAGCCTATCAGCTAGAGCTGTCAACGCACCTCTCCGACGTACACGACGTGTTTCACATATCCCAACTCAAGAAGTGCTTAAGAGTACCGGAAGAACAAGTACCGATGGATGAGCTTGAGCTTCAGGAGGATCTGACCTACACGGAGCACCCCGTCAAAATTTTGGACGTGAATGAAAGGGTCACGAGGAACAAAATGAGCCGTTAGTGCAAGGTACAATTGAGCCATCACACGGAAACCGAAACTACATGGGATCATGAGGAGGACCTCAAGACAGAATTCCCTCATCTATTCTCTACTCTATCGAATCCCGAGGGCGAGATTCAGTTTAAGGGGGGTAGGTTTGTAACACCCTCAAATTCATTTCCATGCATTGCATACATTTTTCATGTAGAGAAACATTATAAAAGAAGTAGAAATGGAGAAAAGAACCATAGAAATGGAGAAAGAACTATAGAAATTGAGAAAAGAACAATAGAAATGGAGAAAGAACTATAGAAATGGAGAAAGAATCATAGAAATGGTAGAAGGAACCATAGAAATGGAGAAAGAACCATAGAAATGGAGGAAGGAACCATAGAAATGGAGGAGAAACCACAGAAATGGAGAAGGGAATATAGAAATGGAGAATGGGGCATAGAAATGGAGAAGGGCAATGTAGCAATGGAGAATGGGACATAGAAATGGATAGGGGAATGTAGAAATGCAGAATGGGACATAGAAATGGAGAGGGGAATGTAGAAATGGAGAACAGGACATAGAAATGGAGAGGGGAATGTAGAAATGGAGCAAGTGACATAGAAATGGTGAGGAAAGGGAAAAAGATAGTCCTCCCCCTGCTGCCAAGCCCCCTTCCTTGCTAACAAGTCGCCAAGTCCCCCCCCCTTGCTGGAATTTGGCCGCCGTCGAGCCCTGTCGAGCCCCACCGTTGCCGGAGAAGAAGCCCGATGATCTGTCCTACCAAAATTTTCCATAGAAAACTTCTCCACTGCTGCCATTGCTAGGAGGAAGGCCCTACCACCAAAAGGAAGTGAGGTAGGTCCCCATTACCCATCTTACGACGTCGCCGCTATTTCTACGCATCCGTTTTCTTTGCCTGCTTCGAACATAAACTTTTACGTGTGGACAGATCATGTTTTGATCGATTTTTGACAGTGGAACTGATCTATATACTGAGTCAAGATCATTACCACGTCCACACTTCATCCCAGCACCCTTGTTCATCATAAAACCCCATGAAAGCCCGTTAAAACATGCAAAAACACGTACAGACTGGATTAATGAAACTGCACTATAGGATTTGCATTCATCTACCCCATTGCATCTTGAGTAAAGTTTGTGCATGATGTTTGATTGCTGTAAATGTTGTATGTATGTGATCGTGAGTAGAAGAACCAGCTCAAGAGGTCATCTACGAGGAATTACAGCACCAAGACTTCGAGACACTCGAACAACAAGAACCACGGGAGCAAGACAAGTGCCCCTTGACCATATTGGTCCCATGTTTTGAAACTGTTTTGTTTGCGAAAACTCGTATGCTTGAGTAAACTTGATGGGACACCCTTTTATAGGAGTTTACTAGTTTTCTTAACCATCCTTGTCGCCGCGAAAGTTTATGAGTCGGGTATGGTCGTTTTTCCTTTTTGCTTCGCTTAATTCACGGGATACGGGAAGCTGAAATAAAACATGTCTAGCTACTGCACTCATATGAATAATGATGATGAGATGTTAATGATGTTAATGGGCATGGAATCGGGGAGATCTAGGCAAGATTGGTTTGTGAATGTTGCTGGATGAGATGGTGGAACTTGCCGTAGATCTAAGGACAGGTTCATGCGAGAATATGCCAGGAAAACAGTGTCACCACAAGGCCAAGTATGGGTGCGGCCTAGCTGATTAATTAGGTGTGTCGCTAGCTTGTTATGGACCGTGGATGGTGTGGGGAATGCGAGTCGAGAGAGGACTGCCCTGGGAACTGCATGGCACAAGAGGGGGCCCGTGGGTGAGAGAACGGTGAATCCTCAGTGAGTCCATACATCTAGTAGCCCCTTTGTAAAGGCTATTTTGTGATCTCCTTGCCATACACCGATGGTTGTGTACTGGTAAAATGGAGGTTTTGCAGTCGCCGACGGGTGACAAAATCACGAACTTGTGGGTAAAGTGGTGCCACCTCTGCAGAGTGTAAAACTATCATGATAGCCGTGCTTACGGTCACAAGCACCTGGCCAATTTCCATGATTAGAGGGAAAACTTGGGATGGTTATTCGGTATGGTTATGGTATGGTCATTGGGAATGGTTTTGGGACTGTTTTAAGCCATGACAATGAGTTTGGCTTTGGTTATATGAATATGAGATGGTTATGAATATTATGAGCATGAGATGAAGTTGAGAATGATTAATGGCTGGTTGAGACATGATAAGTGGTGAATTATGATGAAGGAACGTTGCTGTTATAACATGGTTATGATGGGATTAAACTCACTTAGAAATAGGTTCTGTTTTTATCATGTTTCTGAAATAAAATTTGCTTGCTGCAATGAGCCTTTTTATTCCCTACATTGTTGTAAGCTACATGTCATATTTTTCCCGCACTTGCTGAGTACGACATATACTCACCCTTGCATTATCACATAAACATCAGCAATAGGAGATGAGTACTTCGGGGACCATGTGGAGTACTAGGCGTGCGAATTACCGTCAACATGCCTGTGAAGTTGAAGATGGAGCCTGCTGCTATTTAGTTATTTCCGCTGTCGTTTAGAGACTTCCGCTGCAAGAATAAGTTAGAGATTTATGAGTGAGACAATGAGTCGATGTAATAAAGTACTTAAACACTATTTATTCGTGGTTATATTCTGAATTCAGTTTGTGGATTACATGTGTATGTGTGATGAACATCCTGGGCACACATATGCATTAACTTGGTTCTGTTTTCGGAACCGGGTGTCACAGAGGGCCAACCGCCTCTGGGCGCCAGTGCGTGGAAAAGGGGAGCAGGAGGTGGCTCCGCTGCCTCTCGGTGGCACATGGGTGAGAGCCCCTCAGTGAGCTGAATACAGAGAAGTCTTAGTGTGCAAAGCACAATTCAACTCCATGACATGTGGGTCCCACCCCACATTTTCCTCCCGAATATCTTCTCATGTTGATCTCCCCAAATTCAAAAGTTTGAAATTTAATTGTGGGCTAGCAATTGAATTTCTCCAACTTCAGTTTGAATTTGCATAGCAAATTTGAATTTGGATGGAATTTGAAAATGCTTCTCTTTAATTCCTTTTTGAGCCCACCCTAAAAATGAAAAGTTTGTCATTAAACTTTTTCCACAATTTCCAATGTATATGACTGCATGATTATTCAAAGTTTTTGGCCACACTTTGGGTGAACTTTGAATTTGAAATATGATTTTTAAACATACATGCAAAGAGGTATTTAAATCCTTATTGGTTCAACATTTCAAATAAAAATGTGAGCCTCATTTTGGATGATCATCCATGTATCACTTTGCATGAAGAAAAGTTTTAGCAAGTCCCATTTTTTCTGCCTTTGCCACACATATGAATTTAAACCTCGGTTTTATTCATATACATTTTTGGGACTTTTACATTTGTTCCCGCCCCACAGAAATTTCTCCTGACCCCCCCCCCTTGATCTTCTCGACACTCCTCCTGACCATCCCCCTCCTGGATCTTCCGCTCTACCTGAAATTAGAGAAATTAGGTTTCACATGATGATATATGAGTAAATATAATAAAGTTATAAACACACGAACACGTTCATTAGTTTCTTCCATGCATCTTTTAAATGCCTCTCGTCTACTATTATTTGAGGCACTACTTTGAAAAAGAGAGTCTTGACTACGTGAAGAGCTAGCCGACCGACTCTCACTCTTGCTTGAGGAGCCAAAGAGCCGCTTAGCTATATTCTTCAGACCACGTGGCATCCTGTTGAAAAGAAAAATTGGTCAGAAATAAATACATAATGATACAACAGAAAGTAATAAAAATAGATCGAAATGTAATATAAATTAGTTAGAGGAATAGAATTCATTATGACCTGATCTTTCTTCAATAACGTGTTGACTTTCTTTCTTCTTTTTTCCAACCTTAACTTTTTTAGTGCTAGGTCTCTTTCTTTCCACCACTACAACCTCTTCTGCTTCATTGTCAATAACATGAGCAACTAATGTATCAAGACCAAAACCATCATCAACATTAAAACATGGTGGGATATCATCTTATTGGTACACTTCATCATGTTCTTCTCGATAACCAACATCATCTGGGGCATATAAGTGCTCTCGTGGATTAACTTTATAAACGACCCACCAAGCATTCAACTTTAGACAAGGATACGGTAAATGGAAAGCCAACTCAACTTGATGAGCAAGGACATAATTATCACATCCACGAAGTCTTTCTTCATGTTTCACCTCAACTATATCAAATTCATCTTGCTGTGTTCCCCTGTTATTATCAAACCAGTCGCAATGAAAGGAAGTAACTCTAAGATCTTTGAAACCACCAAATTTTAACTCCACAATATTTTGAATAATTCCATAGTAGTTAGTTTCATGCCCCTATGCATCACATGCTCTAGTTACAACCCCACTATTTGTAGCGGTTTCAAGGGGATGTTTTGCTTCAAATTTGGCCAAACGAAACCATTTACGTCGTAACGACCAAAACTCCTTGCTGTTATGGTTCCTTGAGAAAGTTGGCATAGGTCCTCATGAATGTTAGCATTGACCGTGCACTATGAATTTAACAAAAAATTAGTCATAATGTCGGAGTGTGAGCTACGACATTCCCCCCCTGGCCTGCTACAGGAGCAGCCCGCGGAGGTTCTTTGATTGGAGGGACTTGACGCCTCTCGCGCAATCAGACTCGAGAGAGCGGGTGAACACCAGGATTTATGTGGTTCAGGTCACCGGAGCGTAATACCCTACGTCCACAGGAATGTTTGCTCTATTGCTTGCGCGTATGAGTGTGTGAGTTGCAGGGTTGCGAACCCTTTGTCGGGTGGTCACCCCGGTTCTTTTATAGTCCAAGGCTGGGGCGGCTACAATGTGGATTATGGCCCGACAAGTTGCCCCGAAGCTATGTGAACCTTATACATGATCTAGGGTTTTACACTCTGAGTAGAGTAGTCGTTGGGGAGTTAAGTCCCGCCGCTTGGCACGCTGAGTGCCCCTGACCGTGTGTCAGATGATGATGAAGACGCCGTCTTATTGCCGCGTCTTGTCGTCCTGCTGAGTGGCTTTGTGCCATTGAGCGGCACTATGCCTCAGTCTCGCCTCGCCGCCCTGTCTTGTCACCGTAATGGCGAATGGACGAAGGGCGGAGGCATGCGCCGTGCGCCATTCTTCTAGGGAAGGTGTGAGCCTTGAATGCACGGCCTGACAACGCACTTCCTCGTTGACTTCGTCGACCCACGGCCCCGACAGATCGTGGGGCACGTGGCGGCTTCAGAGCTTCTATCGACGGGTTTGGAGCCAGGAGACACATGGAAGCTCCGGAACTCACCTTAGTGGGGAGGCCCGGACCGGAGCCCAGGGGATGTGTAGGTTTTGGAGCCCTTCTCGACACGGAGGAGGTTTGGAGCCTATCGACACGTGGCAGCTCCAGACCTCACCTCAGCGAGGAGGCTCAGACCGGAGCCCAGGCCACGTGTCGGCTCCGGAGCCCTCCTCGGCAGGTAGGAGGTTTGGAGCCTATCGACACGTGGCAGCTTCGGTCCTCACCTCAGTGGGGAGGCTCGAACCCGAGCCCAGGGCACGTATCGGCTCCGGAGCCCTCCTCAGCAGGGAGGAGGTTCCGAGCCCACTGACACGTGGCAGCTTCGGACCTTGCCTTAGCAGGGAGGATCGAACCGGGTCCAAGGGCACGTGTGGACACGGGAGCCCTCCTCGGCATGGAGGAGGTTAAGAGCCCACCGACACATGGCAGCTCCGGACCTTACCTCATCGGGGAGGCTTTGGACCGAAGCCAAAGGCACGTGCGGGCGCAGGAGCCCTCCTTGGCAGGGAGGAGGTTCAGAGCCCACCGAAAGGTGGCAGCCCTAGACCTCACCTCGACAGGGAGGCAGTGATCGGAGCCAGGGACATGTGTAGGCTTAATAGCCAAAGTTCACGTGGCAGCCCCGGGACTGACCTCGGGGCCAAGTACACGTGGCTATACTGGCGCTCGCCTTAGCAGGGAGTCAGGGCCTGAGCTGTCTTTTACCCTCCACGCGGGGGTACCCGGCCTGCATGGTATTGTTAGTGGCCCTGGGCCCATCTCGAGGGAGGCAACGAGTCCGCGGGTGGGGCCTCCATCTTTCCTGCGTGGTGGTTATTGAGCTTGCACTTTGGAAACCGAGGTGGTGGCGAGATTCCAGTGTAGTGGGTGAGTGGCTGTATCTAGGAGACGAAAAGGCTGCACGTCCTTGGCGTAGTGGGCGTACCCGTCAGTTGAAGCGACAGCACATCCTTGGCGTGGTGGACACGTGTCTACTCCTGACTGGTGGGTCATGGAGACGTGCTCGAGGGTTGCCCCGGGGTATTTACTGTGGAAGCCCTCGGGTCGACCGCTGCAGTTCCACCGCACCGCTTTTCTCAGGAACTTCCGGACGTTCCCAAGAAGTTACCCGCCTGGCCCCTAGTGTCTGACGGGTGGACCTGGGTCATACCCATCATTGGGCGAGGCGAGTAGCCCGCGGTGAGGTACGGTGGGAACCCAAACATCACGCCTGTTGCCCTGCCAGAGGTCACGGACATCGAAAAGGAAGTCTTCTAGAGAAGGGCGGTTCCCATTCGCCTTTTGCAATCTTCGTCTTCCTCCAGCGCGCTTGAATACTCCGCTCCACAGCGCTCACAACCTTTTCTCGCCACCATGTCTTCCGGCCTCTGTTCGTCTATGCTTCTCAACGATGGCCACATCACGCTTGTGAGGCGCTTGCTCGGCTGGCAATCGGCCACATTCGACGGAAAGATCCGTCGTGGGAGGGTTCTGCTGACCAACATGCAACCCGACACGGTGGTTCTCTTCACCTCATACGTGCTGTTCGGGTTCGCGCTGCCGACATCATCCTTCCTCCTCACCCTGCTGGAGGTGTATGGGCTCACGCTCCAGCACCTTACACCGCACGCCCTCACACTGGTGGCCGTCCTTGTCCACTTCCGATATGTTTGTGTGCGTGCGGCCTTCGGTGCGACTCTCTAGTGTGTTCTTCCCCTTGAAGGCCTCGGGGAGAAGCACAAGCCACGTGAGGACTTACTACTTCCAGCATCGAGGGAGGAACTCCGCGCCCTACATTGCGCCCTTCACTCTCCGGAAGTGGGAGCACTAGAGGGAAGACTGGGTGATCGCCCAGACGGACGTCCATGACCGCCTGGAGCTGCCGGGTGGCCCGCCAATGTCCGAGGTGGCCATTGGGGATGAGATCCCCGACCTGCAGGACGCCTACATGCTGGTCCTAGAGAGGATCAAGTACCTGGCGGAGGAAGGCTTGACCTTGCTAATGGTCTTGACTGACTTCTTGTCCCACCGGATCACCCTCTCCAGCAGTGTTCCCAGCCCACCTGGCAGTACAATGGGGAGAGCGACATGCCCCGGTTGGCGCATGGGGCAGAGTCATCGCCGGATAGAGAGTTGGTGAGGACGGTGCCGCTGAAGCTCTCTTGTGACCTGATCTCCGATGACTCCATCACCACGCCGGGGAGATGCCAGCCCATCTACCTCAACCAGCAGGCGAGGTCGAGGCAGCTGAGGGAACTGCTGACACTGGACGACATCAATATCGCAGTGCGGCAGATCGGCAATCCCTCAGGGGCATAGAGATCCTTGGGGCAGATAGTGCCTATGGCCAGTCGGGGCCTGCGCCGAACTCACTCCCAAATAGAGGGAAGGGGCCAACTGGTTGATCTGCCTCTGTGGAGCGCCCTATCTCTCCACCCAAGGATGCCCCAGAGTCGAGCAGAGTGTCGAAGAGGATGCTGGTCCGTCCTGATGGAAGCTTTGTCTTGGATCCAAGGAAGGGGGTTCCCAGGTGTCGAAGTGTGTAGCCGACACTTCCCCCGGGCCTGCTCTGGGCAGCCCGCGGAGGTTCTTTTTCGGAGGGGCTAGTCACTCATGGAGAGCTTATGCGTTAAGGACGATTGAGGGAGAAGCTTGACACGGGGATTTTTACGTGGTTCAGGCCGCCGGAGTGTAATACCCTACGTCCACGGTGAGCTGTGTTGCTCGTTGTATTGCTTGTTGCTCAGAACTAGAGTCCTGAGCTTGAGGATGACCTAAGGGTGTGAATGGCTGGAGTGTGAGTGTGCAAAGAGTCAAACCCTTGCTAACGTTGCCTACCCAAGCCTTTTATAGTCCAAGGCTCGGGTGGCTTACAAGGTGGGCTCGGGACCCGACAGGTGGTCCCGGGGAGAGTGCCTGCCATCTACCGTATCTGCAGTTACGCTGGTAGTTGTCTCTGGCGAGGGCTTCCGAGTCTTCGTTCTGCCACCCTGCCCATGCCGCAAGCTAGTCGTAGTGGTTAATGATGGCAGGGACAGCAGGGGATGTCTTGTCGCTGTGTTTATTGGCGTGCAGCCTCTGACGTGGCGCGTCAGTCTTCACTGCGATGTGATTGGGCACAACGGCACCTGACAGAGGCGTGCTCCGGGTCTCCGCGCCTTGGGAAGGCGCGGGTCTTGAATTCCTTGTACGGGCAAGGTATGGCACGTCTTTACTCTTGCTGCCTACCGCGCGGGGCAGGCAGCTTTGCTCTGCTGGCCACGTGGCGGGCCTAGAGCTCTCCTCTAAGGAGAGGGAGGTCTGGCCCCGCAAGACACGTGGAGCTTTCTGAGCTCTCCCCGGAGAGGGGGGAGGTCCGGCTGCTGCTGGCCACGTGGCGGACCTGGAGCTCTCCTCTGAGGAGAGGGAGGTCCGGCCCTGCGGAACACGTGGAGCCTTCGGAGCTTTCCCCGTGGAGGGGGGAGGTCCGGCTGCTGCTGGCCATGTGGCGGGCCCGGAGCTCTCCTCTGAGGAGAGGGAGGTCCGGACCCACGGAACACGTGGAGCCTTCGGAGCTCTCCCCCACGGTGGGGGGAGGTCCGGCTGCTGCTGGCCACGTGGCGGGTCCGGAGCTCTCCTCTGAGGAAAGAGAGGTCCGGCCCCGCTGGACACATGGCGCCTTCGGAGCTCTCCCTGCAGAGAAGGGCGAGGTCCTTAGGCATTTTCCCCTGTGCGTGGGGGTACCCCATATTGAGGGTATCGACAGCGGTGAACCTTCTAGCTGAGGCCAAGGACCTCCATGCTTCCACCGATGCTCATATCACGGGATTGGTGGAGGTCTGGAAGATGCTCCTTCGTTGGGAGAAGGAGGCGGAGGTGAGGGAGAGGGAGCTCTTCGACCGTCTGGCTGCCCATGAGGAGGAGAAGGGGCGCCTGAAGGAGAAGCTTCAGGGCGTCCATGACCGGGAGCTCATCACTGTGGCCAAGGAATCTGACCTGGACGAGCGGACCAAGTGGATGGCCACAAAGGAGCAGGCCCTGGTTGCTTTGCAGCGGGAGCTGGCCACCCAGGAGCAGGAGCTGGCGAGGAGATCGGTGGGGGAGCTGGCTTCTTTCGCCAAGGAGGTCGAAGATCTCCGGGCTTCTCGTGCCGCTGAGGCACAGAAGGTCTGAGACTTCTTCAGCCACATGGAGGCGGCACTGGAACCCTTCGGTTTTGGATTTGGCTCCTTGCGCCCCGATGGTCCGGCCCAGGAGGTGAGCCAGGTGCTCCCTACTCTGGACACGGTCGGGGAGAAGCTCCTAGCGCTCGAGAACATCGTGGGGGAGCAGGTGGAGGCTGAAGGCAAGGTTCTGGCGTAGCTGGTGGCAGAGCATGTGCTCACCTGCCTCCGGAGCTGCGACTCCAGCATCTCCCTAGAACCTGTAGCTCAGGGCCACAGTGCAGAGTTGTCGGGGGCGACCAAGTCTTCCATGGAGGAGATCGTCTGACTCGTAGCTTCAAGGTTCTTGCGCGGGTAGCTCCTAGGTCTCCCACTCGCCTTGTATCCTCCTATATATGTCGGAGCTCCGTCACTAATAAAGACTCCTTGCTTCAAGTCTTGTGTTGTTGGTGTAGACTTCAGACCCTCGGCAGCGCAAAGGTCCAGAATGATTTGGCCGAGGTAGGTAGCTCTTTGACGATGTCCCCGAACTTATTCCTCCAGGTCCTTAGCAGCGTAAGGACCTGGAGCGCTCCGGCAGTGTGGCTAACACGTCACCTCGGGTATTGGTAGCACAAGGACCCGAGGGAACCTCAGACAGTATCATAGCTTGTTGAAGTTGGCGCTTCGAGTCTTCTGCTTGCTTCTGCAATGATTCGGTGTCCTGCCTGCGTGGTTTACCATGATCACCCCTGGTAGGTGTGGCCCTTGTGTTGGGGCGCACCGACCACTAGATGAGGCATGACGTTAGCATCGGGCCCCCTGAGAGGTCTGGCACGCCAAGGACCTGTTAGGACCTGCAGACATGGCAGAAAAAAGGAGTAGTCGTGCTCTCTGGTCACTCTTTTTTGTTTGTTAGCTTTACTATGGCTTACGATTCTCAGCTGAGCTACGGGGCTTGGGTAATTCGATGTGGGTCGTCCAAGCTATGGTTAAAGCCTTGCCCAGGGGTACGAGTCATCTGGTTCCCCAGAACTGAGCTGTAGCGCTCGAGAGGCAGAGTGTGTAGGCTTGGGGTACAGGACCAAGCAAAGTAGGATACACACCATAGACCTCCCGCTGGCGTAAGCCTTTCAGGGGAGGGACCATTCGACACCATAGGGCCCCCAGGCAATGAGACAACCAAAGGCCCCCATGTTATGGTTAAAACTTTGATCAGGGGTACGAGCCGTCCGGTCCCCCGGTACTGAGCTGTAGCACTGGAGAGGCAGAGTGTGTAGGCTTAGGGTACAGGACCAGGCAAAGCACACTACCACACCCTGGACCTCCCACTTGCATAAGCCTTTCAGGGGAGGGACCATTCGGCATCATAGGGCCCCCAAGCAATGAGACAACCACAGGACCCCGGGTACGCCACAGGCACCTCAAGCAGACCCGCCTGCAAAAGGATAGCACAACTCCTACTATGGTTGAACACAGGAAATACTTACTGGCCACACGGTCGGAGCAGTATGGAAAGAAAGCACAGAAAGAGAGGAGGCAATGTCCGGGGTCCGGTTATTTTTCTTGTTCGTAGGTGTGTTATTTCTGGCCCCCAAGTACCCAGTTGTAGCACAGAGGAGGCAGTGCGGCAGGCTTAGGGTACGAAACCAGGCTAAGTAGGCTGCACGTCCTGGACCTCCCGCGGGCATTTACCTTTTAGCAAGGAGACCTTGTAGTGCCACGGGACCTAGGACAAGTATGTAGGACAGGCTTCGAACATGCCATTTACAGTTGATATGCATGAGTCAGCACAAACTATAAAAAAGGTAGGCATGGTAGGATATTTTCTCATTTTAGGCTTCCTTCAGGTGATAGAAGGAAACAAGCCGTACAAGAAGGCAACAAGCCGCCCCGGATGACAAGAGTAGTAGGACTCCTCCGGATCTTAGCTGTTCTAAGCGTTGTTCCTTGACACTATGACACCTTTACAAAGAATGACAAAAAGAGAAAAAAAAACCTACCACTGTGCTAAGGATAGAACTTACGGAGGTGTTCTATGTTCAGTGGATTGGGTAGAGGTACCCTATCCTCTGTGGCTAGGTCGGCGCACCTGGGGTGGCATACTTGTGTCGCTCGGAAGGGACCCCCTGCTAGGGGAGGGTTTGTTGACCCCTTCACAAGAAAGTATCTGCCAAAGCACCAGGCCGCCTAGCGCAAGCTGTCTACTCCCCGTGGACCGCTACTGATATCGCCGGAGCGCTTGGCGGTGTAGTGTGTTTCGAGCAGCCTCTAGCCACGTTTCCTCGTCGATGAGGTTGATATCTTCATGCAGAAGCTGGTCCCACGTGGCTTCGTCATATGTCTGGACGCGGGATGAGCCCTTGGTGATTTCCGGGAGGAGGCGGCCTTGACCCCCTACACCAGTGTCGGAGGGCATTTCCCTTGTCACATGACGGAGGGACGTTGTGACACCCTCATTTTTTGAATTCTGCATATATTCATGATTCATAAACATTTCTATAAATTGAAATAAAGAAGAATCAAAAGATAGCCAGAAAGAGCAAATTCCAGTTACAGAGAGCGCCGAAGGCAACTCCCGCGGCCGCTGGCCACGCGGTGTGTCCGGAGCTCATCCCCGCAAATGGGGAGAGGGCCGCCACTAAAATTGACTACGTGGAAGGCTCGGGGCTCATCCCCACAAAAGGGGGAGGGGTCCGACCCCCATAGGACACATGTTGACCCCGGAGCTAGCCTCTGCGGAGAAGCGAGGCCAGTCCCACAGGACACGTGTCGGCTACGGAGCTAGTCGCTGCGGAGAGAAAGGTTTAGTTACACAGAACACGTGGCACTCACGGAGCTCACCTTTGAAGAAAGGGAGGTCCGGAATTGATACATGGCACACCCGGAGCCACCTCCGAAGAGAGGGGAGGTCCGGTACTGACACGTGGTCAGCGCGGAGCTCATCTCTGAATAGAGGAGAGGTCCCGACCCACCAGGATACGTGGCGTACGCGGAGCTCATCTCTGAGGAAGAGGGAGGTCTCGCCTGCCTGACACGCGGCACAACCGGAGCTGGTCTCTACGGAAAAGGGAGCCCATGTTTCTGCAGGACACGTGGAGCTCCCGGAGCTCACCACCGCGAAGGTAACGCGATTCTGAAGCGGTTTTCTTCTATACGCATGGAAATACCGGTACGGTAGGAAACCAACATGATTTCCACAAGGTCGCCGCACCGAATCAATCTAAGATAGAGTTGTTAGGATCTAGGAAACAGTTTGAATCGGACTCATATCAAAATCCAATCAGATTAGGACTTTTCTCTTCCCGATTATAGATAGAACCCGAAAAAACCCCTTGGTCGTAACATCTTCTCTGAGCCGACAACTTAGAAGCCCTAGGCCCAAACTCGCCGAGCTAAATCCCTTTGCCGGAGATCAGTCACCAGAGGTCGCCGAAGATCGCCGGAGGAGAGCCCAACGATCTGTCTTGCTAGGAGAAGGATCCCAAGACCAAGAGGAACGTAATGTAGGTCTCCAATACCACCTTACGACACCATCGCTCTTTCTTTGCATCTGTTCTTCGATTCCTTTTGAGCAGAAGCTTTAACATGCACAGATCACGTATTGATCGGTTTGATCTAAAAGTCAAGATCATCACCATGTCCACAATTGATCCGAACACCTATGTTCATCGTAAAAACCATGCAAGCCATGCAAGAACATGTACAAACCAAAACTGCATCATAGGAATTTGCATCCATATGCATCTGGTTAAGATTTGTGCATAGTATTGATTGTTATGAATCTTGTATGTGTGTGATCACATAAGAAGGACAAGCTCAAGGAGCCGTCTACGACGAGCTGCAACAACAAGGTTTCGAGATCCAAGAGCATCCGGAACGGCAAGAACAAGGCATGTGCCCCTTGACCATATTGATCCTATGTTTTGGAAAACTATTTTGTTTTACGAAAAGGTGTGTGTGCTGAGTCAAACATGATGGGAAAACCTTTTATAGGAGTTTACTAGTTTTGGTTAAACCACCCTTATCGCCAGGGAAGTTTATGAGTTGAGTATGGTTTTTGCTTTTATGCTTCGCTAAGTCCATGGGATTGGGAAGCGAGATAGATGTGTCTAGCTAACTGCACTTGTAATGATAATGAGAACTGATGTTGTTAATGAATATGGATCAGAGGGAGATCTAGGCAAGCCTGGGTTTTGTGAATGAGGTAGCATGAGATGGTGGTTACATGCCATAGATCTAAGGACCAGTTCATGCGAGCACATGCTAGGATGACAGTGCCACCACAAGGCCAAGTATGGGTGCGGCTTAGCTGACTAATTAGGTAAGTTACTAGTTTGTTATGAAGCGTGGAAGGCGCGGGGAACGGGGGTCGAGTGAGGACTGCCCTGGGAACTGCATGGCACAAGAGGGGGCCCGTAGGTGGGAGAATTGGAGATTCTAGCCTGCCGGTGAAACCTTAGTGAGTCCATACATCTAGTAGCCCCTTTGTAAAGGCTATTTTGTGATCTCTTGACCATACACCGATGGTTGTGTACTGGTATAATGGAGGTTCTGCAGTCGCCGACGGGTGAAGAAATCACAAACTTGTGGGTAAAGTGGTACAAACTCTGCATAGTCTAAACTATCATGATAGCCGAGCTTACGGTCATGAGCGCCTGGCCAACTTCCATGATTAGTTGGGATGGTTATTGGTTATGGTTATTGGTTATGGTCATTGGTTATTGTTATCGGTTATGGTTATTGGGATGGTTATCGGTTATGGTTACGGGTTATGGTTATCGGTTATGGTTATTGGGATGGTTATCAGTTATGGTTTTGATTGTGGTTTGGCTTCCGGGACTGTTGAGTCTTGGTGATAAGATTTGGTTGCATGACAATTGAGTCATGGCTACGAGATTTGGTCTCAAAGGTAGACGGAACTAAAATGGTAGCGAATACGAGATGGTATTCATGAGATGGTAATGAATACAAGATGGTATTCATGAGCAATGTCTGGATAAGAAATGGGAAGTGATGAGACATAATGGAGGTATGTTGGTATTTTAATACATGTTGGGATTACATTCACTTAAAGTTAAGTTGTTGTTTTATCGTGGTTTTAATAAATAACTTTGCTTTCTGCAATGAGCCTTTTATACCTTTCTTGTTGTGAGCTACATATCATATTTTCCCGCACTTGCTGAGTACATCATTGTACTCAAACTTGCATCATTACTTCATCATCAGAAACAGAAGAAGATTCCTATGAAGACCAGGTGGAGCATTAGGCGTGTAATCAATCCTCAACCTTACCTGTGGGGATAGAGTAGAGATGGAGTCGTTGTTGCTGCTTAGATTACTCCCGCACTAGTTTAGAAGATTTCCGCTGCTAGAATAAAGACTTCTGCTGTTTAGAAAAGACTTCCGCTGTTAGTATGAGTCCAAGACTCGGGAGACATTGTAACAAACCCTGTTATTCATGGTAATATATATTCTGAATTCAGTTGTGGACGATATATGTATGTGTGATGAACATCTTGGGCACACATATGCATCAGTTCTCGGTTCCGTGGACTTTCCACAGAAACGAGGGCGTCACAGATGTCTTGCTAGACGTGGAGCGTATTGCGCCGCTAGGGATGGCAACGGGTAAAATAACCGCGGATATTGCTCTTGTTTACCCATACCCGCTGGAACAAATCCGAGCCCGTGCCCGTTACCCGCAGCGGGTAAAAATTGTTACCCGTATCCGTTACCCATGGATTTTTTACCGATGGGTATATCCGTTACCCAAAACCCTTTAACAAAACAGTACATTGCATCAAACATCCATTCAGTTTCAAAACAGCTTAGTATGCGTCGGGAAGGACAGATGTGGGGAGTCGGTTGTGGCGCTGGCGCTTTACACAGGGAGGCAAGGTGGTGGAGAAGAGAGGACCAAGAAACCATAGAACTAGTTATATATATTGTATTAGACCTACATGTCAGAGATCAGGTACGGGTATATGGATATGGGTATTGAATTTTTTACCTAATAAGAAATATCCATTGGATTCTACCCGTTACCCGTACCCCCGGGTATAAATTTATACCCGAACCCATAACCATCGGGTCGTATATCCATGGATAAACGGGTAATAGGTACCCATTGCCATCCTTATGTGCCGCTCGCTGTCGACACTGGAGTCAGAGTCGGAGTGGCAGCAGATGGCTTTCAACGCCCGCTGGGCGTCTTGATACACCATATCCTGCTCAGTGCTGGCCTCAGGTTTGGCCTTTTGTTTGCCCTCCCGCTAGCGGGAGGGTGTGCCGTCTTGATGCGTCCCCTATTATTGTATCTCGCGGAAGCGCTCCGCAAGGTTCTTGATCTCACGGCAGTCGCTAGCGCCATGGCAGTTGGAGTTGTGCACCAGGCACCACTGGCAGTCATAGCTAATAGACAACGGTCGCGGGTGCTTGTCGGTGCGTGGTGCCATGCCCCCACTGGCCGCTGCTAGAGCAGTGGTGGGTGCCCCGACCAGAGGCTTGTCCCTGCCTCCCGTCTTGTTCTTCTTGCCGCTGCGTGGAGCAGTAGCTTCTTCGGCACTCCCTGCCGCAGAGGCAGGTCGGGAGTGCTAGTCTCGGCCTTCTGCCGCCCCGGCGCATTTGTTGGCCAGGCTGAAGAGCTCGGAGACGTCTTGCACATCGTGCGTGGCTAACTTCTCGAGCATCTTCTTGTCGTGAACGCCTTGCTGGAAGGCGACGACGAAGGAGACGTTGGAGAAGCAGGGGATGGTGTTCCTGACCTGGGAGAACCGCTGGATGAAGGATCGTAGTGACTCCCCATCACGCTGACGTACAGCTTGGAGGTCAGGCTCGGTGCCAGGGCGCGTGTAGGAACTTCCAAAGTTGGTTGTGAATCTCCATCACAACTCTTCCCAGGATGAGATGGAGCCTGGGGGAAGGTTCATGAGCCATGATCGGGCGGTGCCGGTCAGAGCCACGGGGAAGTAGTTGGCCATGACAGCCTCGTCCCCTCCTGCAGCAAGGATGGAGGTGGAGTAGATCTGCAGGAACTCGGCGGGGTTGACTGTCCTGTTGTATTTCTCCGGCAAGTGGCCAGACCATCATGTAAAGGTGTGGGGCGAGCGCCATACTGCCCCCTACTGCTCCCGGAGAGGCAGGTGTACGCGGAGCGGGTCCCGCTGGTACAACGCATGGGGAGCCGTACTCTCCTTCGAGGTTGCGACGCCTCTCATGGCGTCGCTCGATGGTGACTCGACCATCTTCACTTGCATGGTGACGGTTTAGCTCGACCATGAGGTCGGCTGTGGCCGTCATGCTCGTGAGTGCCATCCCGCGGACCACTATCAGCGTACGCGACTGGGCTAGCGAGGGCTCTGCTTGATGTCTCCTGTAGGCAGGAGTGTTCATGGCAGCAGCAACGAGGTGGTCGACTTCATTTCGCCACTGTTCTTCTGCCTCTGGGGTGGTGCCCTCGCCCGGAGGGTTGTGCAGCAGGGTGCGTGCTGCTGCTAGCACGCTATCTGGGCTCGGTCGTGGTGGTACTGTCACCACCATTAGAGTAGAGGGCTGCCGTGAGGAAGCAGCCACTGGTGGCGTGAGAACCGAGGGCACACCGACTGTGCGGTCGCCAGCCCGACCTGATCTTGGTGCCGTGAGAGCCGCACGCACGCCAACCATCTAGTTACCGGTTCGGCCGGATTCGGGCACCGTGGGCGCCGCTGGTACACCGGTCATCTGATCGCCTGCCTGGTGAGACCTACCTGCCCTGGAGCGGTAGGTGGCTTCATCATATCCCGCATGGAGACGACGGCGAGTGGGGCGAGAAGGCTCGCCTAGGGGAAGTTATGTTCACCATGGTCACGTTGAGAGCGCGAAAAGACCCCTTCCTGGCGTGCCAAATGTTGGAGTGTGAGCTATGACACTCCCCCCGTCCTGCTACAGGAGCAGCCCGTGGAGGTTCTTTGATTGGAGGGACTTGACGCATCTTGCGCGATTAAACTCAAGAGAGCAGGTGAACACCAGTATTTACGTGGGTTCGGTCCTCCAGAGCGTAATACCCTACGTCCACGGGAGTGTTTGTTCTATTGCTTGCACGTATGAGTGTGTGAGTTGCATGGTTGCGAACCCTTTGTCAGGTGGTCACCCCGGTCCTTTTATAGTCCAAGGCCGGGGTGGATACAATAAGGCTTGGGGCCTGACAGGTGGCCTCGAAGCTATGTGAACCTTATACATGATCTAGGGTTTTACACTCTGAGTAGAGTAGTCGGTGGGGGAGCTAAGTCCCGTCGCCTGGCACCCTGAGTGCCCTTGACCGTGTGTCACGTGATGTTGAAGACGCCGTCTTGTCACCGCATCTTCTCGTCCTTCTAGGCGGCTCTGTGCCGTTGGGTGACATTATGCCACTGTCACGCCTCGCCGCCCTGTCTTGTCACCGTAATGGCAAACAGGCGGAGGGAAAGGGTGTGTGCCGTGCTTCTGGGGAAGGCGCGAGCCTTGAATGCATAGCCTGACAACGCACTTCCTCTTTGACTTTGTCGACTCATGGCCCAGGACGGATCATGGGGCACGTGGTGGCTATAGAGCTCTTGTCGACGGGTTCAGAGACGGGAGACTGTGGCAGCTGCAGACCTCACCTTAGCGGGTAGGCTCGGACCGGAGCCCAGGGCACGTGTTGCTTTGGAGACCTCCTCGGCAGGGAGGAGGTTTGAAGCCTATCGACACGTGGCAGCTTCAGACCTCACCTCAGCGGGGAGGCTCTGTCCGGAGCCTAGGGCACGTCTTAGCTCCAGAGCCCTCCTCGGCATGGGGGAGGTTTTGAGCCTATCAACACGTGGCAGCTCCGGACGTCACCTCAGTGGGGAGGCTCGGACCGGAGCCCACGGCACGTGTCGGCTCCGGAGCCCTCCTCAGCAGGGAGGAGGTTTAGAGCCCACCGACACGTGGCAGCTCTAGACCTCACCTCAGTAGGGAGGATCAAGCCGGGGCCAAGGGCACGTGTGGACACGGGAGCCCTCCTCGGCAGGGAGGAGGTTCAGAGCCCACCTACACATGGCAGCTCTAGACCTTACCTCAGCAGGGAGGCTTTGGACCGTTGCCAAGAGCACGTGCGGGCGCGGGAGCCCTCCTCGACAGGGAGGAGGTTCAGAGCCCACTGACACGTGGCAGCCCCGGACCTCACCTCGGCCGGGAGGCTCGGACCGGAGAGAGGGACATGTGTGGGCTTCAGAGCCCAAGCGCACGTGGCAACCTCGAGACTGACCTCGGGGCCAAGGACACATGTCTATACTGGCGCTCGCCTCAATTGGGAGGCAGGGCCTGGGCTGTCTTTTACCCTCCACGCAGGGGTACCCGGTCTGCAAGGTACCGACACATACTAATTAGATTAACTTTGCAACGATAAAAGTAACATGTACTCTCCACACTATTGATGCACATATCAATGGAACATTATCAGAAGAAGTCATTCCATGATTATATGGTAATCTTGGCTTTTAAGATTATTTAGTACCCAATTTTCAAGATTTGTCATGCGTCTCAAACTAGCACAGTAACCATCAGGAAACTTCAGTTGTTGCAACCAATTTAGGACTTCTTTCATTTCACTAACTTTAAGGCAAAACGGAGCACGTAGCATCCTCTGTTTTCCACTACCATCCCGTATGACTTCTAGAGTCGAACAATTACAAATCTCTGCTAAATATTTTTGGGTCCTCAAATTATCTTTTGTCTTTTTGAAATTGAAACATGTGCTAATAAGATATGATGTATTACATTGCGATCCGCCTACCAAGGAAGCACCACTTTCCTGGTGCATCACATCAATGTTGTGTAGCGGCAACAATGACTTAGCATAAGTGAGATCCCATAAGCCACTTATATGAGTCCAGTTGTCCTCGTGACCAAAACCAACAAACCCATCATCTGTAGGGACAAGTTGATTGAGCCATGCAGCAATCTCAGCACTAGCCAAACGTTTCTACAGACCCTTTGTTATTATAGTATCCTTCCGGAATGTATCCACTTGACTTTGATTGATTTTCAGGTAGAAAGCATCGATGGTGATCAAAGAAACGCACTTTGCCCCCATGAGTAAGTTTAAAACAATCAGAGTCCGATACACAAATTGGATAACAAAGTTTGTCATGTGTGCCACATCCTGAAAAAACCCCGTATGCAGGGAAATCATGAATTGACCACAAGTATGCTGCTCGCAAGTTGAATTTTTGTATTTTGTAGCTATCATACGCTTCTACTCCGGTCCACAATTCTTTTAACTCCTCAATCAATGGTTGAAGAAATACCCCTAAACGTCCGGGAATGATTAGAGACAAGAACATGTATATATATTTCATACACATAGGTGGTGGAAGGTTGTGTGGAATAGCAAAGACCGACCAACATGAGTACAAGGCAGAAGATTTGTTGAATCGTGTGAAACCATCGGTGGCCAAACCAATACGAATATTTCTAGCATCTTTTGCAAAATACTCATAAAAAATCCAGTGCCTTCCAAGCCTGAGCATCAAATGGGTGTGTCATTACCCCCTTTGTTTCGCGCACACCATCGTTATGCCACCGCATGTGTCTCACAATTGATTTAGATAGAAACAACCGTTTCAAGCTAGGTGCAGGAGGCATGTAACGAAGTTGTTTCACTACCACTTTTGTCTTGACTCATTCACCGTCCTCATTTGTTGCCTCAATGTATCGAGATTCTTTACAAACCGAGCATTGTGTCATATTTGCATTCTCCTTAAAAAAAGCATATAGTTGTTAGGACAACAATCAATCTTTTTCGTACTTCATACCAAGGTCTGCCAACAATTTCTTTGAGTGGTACATGTCTCTCGGAACCTTATGATTCATCAAAAGTATGTCTGATATCAAATCCATGAGATCATTGTAGTACATGTCCGACAAATTGTATTTTTATTTTATAGACGAGCCAAGTCACGATCGAAATGGCAGACACTTTAGTGTGCTCATGGAACTGTTCATGTGATGCTGAGAGAATTCTATAGAACTCTTGAACTTCGATACCAGGAATTTCTTCAGATGTATCTGCACCACAATCACGATCTAGTGCTTCAACCATGTCTTCCATTCTGTCCCCGTTCTCACCATCTCTGTCAGCAACAACAACATTACTATGGTATAACTGGCCATGCTCGTACCATGTTTCATAATCTGGCATAAAATCAAATCGGCAGAGGTCTCGTTCCATGTCAAACTTCTCCTTGCATAAAAAGCTACGACACTTGTTGTATGCACATTTCATAAAATGGTTGGTCGATAAAGAGAAAGCTCGACTGATAAATGCTTTAGTATTGATGGTCCGTTCATCCGAAGGCGCAACATTCTTCCGCCAACCATCATACACCCATCGTCTATCATCACCCAATGTTCTAGACTATACAATACAAGGACATAGAACTAAGAAATCTAGATGGTAATACATTATCAAAAGGTTAAATAAGCTCATGGAAACGAGGTTTTAATGAAACCATCATTTTAATACAGCATGCTTAAAACCAATTGCTTAACTCAAATACTATTTTATAAACTAAGTGCTAATACATGACAACCTAATCCTCACCACTTACATAATAAAAGAAACCGTAAACTTATTGTTAATGCCACAAGTTACATATGCATTAATAAGGTATTATAAAGTAAGAGGACGAATAGGATGCAAACATGACCAAATTGAGACACACATACAAGGCACAAGTTAAACTTATTCCCATTCGCATGAACATATTGAGGGATGTTGCATTATCAATGCATATAGAATAAAACATGGCCAATTTGAGACACATATACAAGTATAATGGTTGCATATGGACAAAATGAGACACACATACAAGGCAAAAGTTAAACTTATTTCCGTTCACACGAACGTATTAAGCAATGTTGCATATGTATCAACGCATATAGATTAAAACGTGGCCAATTCCAGTTTGCACGAACGTATTTGAGCGATGTTGCATATGTATCACCGCGTATAGATTACAACATAGCTAAATTGAGATACACATACAAGTATAATGGTTGCATACATGTATAATAGCTAATTTCATGCATCAGAGAGATTTAATTGAACAAACACAGCACACAAATTGCAGCTCACTAATTCAATGAAATTTGTATAACCTTTGAATTAATCCTCGTAGAAGCTCGGATGATGGACAAGGAGCAGGCCAACGGCTGGGTGGTGGCGCGGCTCAGCCCTCGGGGATGGTGCGGCAGGGTCGGGCACGAGGCAACGGAGGCGGAGGGGGTGGCGGCGGTGCTCCAGATTTGGGGATGAGGCGAGCGGCGCGGGGGCGGCACGGCGGCGCGGCGGTGCATGGCGGTGCAGTGGTGCTAGGGGCGGTGGCGCGGCAAGGGGACACGGGAGGTGCTCGGTGTGTGGGCTGTTGGTCGGGGAGGCGCAGGTGGACTGAGTATATTGCGTGCAATTTTGTGAGCCAACGCGGTGGCTGACAAAAATGTGTAGTATTGTCGTGAGCCGTGGCAGTAGTCCACGAAAATGCCGCATATTTTCGTGAGCCAGATCACTAGCCCACGAAAATCCCGTATTTTTGTGTGCCTGGGCCGTAGCCCACGAAAATAACACTTATTTTCGTGAGCCACTTTCTTAGCCCACGACAATAATTCTTACTTTCGTGAGCTGGCATATGGCTCACGAAAATAAGTTTATTTTTGTGAGGCCTACGAAAATAATTCGTATTCCTGCAGTGGATGACTTCGAGTTTTCCAACTTTTACCGGAAAGGAGGAATAGAAGTGCTTTATTATAGGGTTTATTGTGTTTATACCCTTGGTTGAAAGTCTAATTTTGATTTTGCCCTCCAAAATTAAAGTTTGTGATTTTACCCCTGCTTTTTTAAAATAAAGTCAAAATATACCCCTACTCCGTTATGGACTGTTAAGGTGTTAAATGTGATGAAAAAAGAAAAAAATGCCCATGTGATTTTACCCTAATTCGATCCATGCTTGTGGATTTTACCACTATTTTACATAAACAAAAAAATCTATGGCTATATTAAAATAGGGGTAAAATCATAAGCACATATTAAAAGTAGGGGTAAAATCATAAGGGTATTTTTGTATTTTTCATCATAATTTAACACCGTTAACAACACATAGCGGAATAGGGGTAGTTTGGCTTTGTTTCGAAAAAGCAGGGGTACAATCAAAAACTCTAATTTTAGAGGGTAAAATCACAATTGGACTTTCAACCAAGGGTATAAACACAATAGCCCCTTTTTATAAGAGTTGAACTAGAGGTTTGTCAACTATGGTTTGTTGTACGTTCATACAAACATCCAGACAGCAAAAACAAATACACAAAAGTGCATATCTCACCACTGAAAACCAGTTTGTTTATGAGAGAGAGGGAGAGAGAGAGGGGCAGTCATAACATGTATGAAGAACAAATAAAAATGTATGAAGAAACTCTTCTATGACAAAAGGGTGCTTAAATCGGTCTAAACACCTTGCTACGCATGGTGTGCTAATTTAACTATTTGTTTTGTTTATGTAAGCATCTCGTGCCATAGATAAACTATTTTCTACAAGCACCTCCTTCCTGTACATGCTCCCTAGTAGAAGACCAATTTTCTGTGCCGACAATATCAGATCAGTTTATTACGTCTCGAATCATTACAGACGGTTTCGATAGCTTGATCCTCTCTATTACATGACATCTTTCCAAAGTGCCCCTTGATTTGGAAGAGACGTTAGTTTTTGAAGTGGCATGTTATGGGCTTTCTTAGCCGGCCGGGCGGCTAGGAGGGATGAACAACGGCAGCGCTAGGGCGTAGAAGGTGACATGCGGTCGTGGCAGAGAGCGTGGGAGAGGAGGGAGGCGCGTGCATGACAGAGAATTGAGAATAAACATTTATTTCTTTATTGATCATAATACTATGTTTATGTTATACAGGAGAAAAATTTCTTGACCCCTACTCCATCTCGAGATGAATCCTAACTGATAAAATCCTTCTTTTTTTAATTTCAAGCAAACTTTTCTAATCTGATCAAGTCTTTATTTTATAACCAAATTGGACGACTAGCTGACGTGCGGCAAAGTCGTCCACGGTGTGGATGATTTATCACGTAGACAAGAAATCGTACACGGTGTGGACGACTGGATTCCAGTCGTCTGTTCCATATTTTGACTCTATTGTATTCGGTTTTTGACAGTAATTTAAAAATACTTAGAGACATATTTGGGAAGTGTTGGTATGGAAGTAAATATAGTATATACCGTTATGATTGCATGCAATGAGTTATACAAACTTTTTTATATGAAATAAATTGTTATATACTTTTGAAATATGCATTACGACCACATAAGCCCAATTGTTTGGCTTTCTTGTTCACGTGGACACTTTGCTGCCACGTCAGCTAGTCGTCCACGGTGTGGACGGTTAGGTGGCTATTTTGACAAAAAAATTTTGCATTCTATTAATATAAAATAATTAAAATTTATGCTAAATTTATAAAAAATCCCTGTCTGTGCCCCTGGCAGCGCGCCTAGGATGGTTGTTGCCTCCTCCCAACGCTAGTGCGCCTTCGGAATGGGTTCGCTCTCCATTTGACCCATAACATCTGCTGCGTTAAATTCCAGTGCATCCTTATGTTGAGGCACCACCCAGTCTAGCCAGATCGGACTCACTCTCCATTTGGCCCATAACATGGCTGGATAGTCTCACACTTATTGTTGAACTCATTGACTGTACACATGGAACAATGTTTTGTCGATTTGGATTTGATATAGCGAGATCAAGTTTTCATTGTTGCGTGATGTTATTGTTGTCACTGTTCTTATTTTCACATGTACTGTAATTATTACTGAAAATGCAATAGGAAAGTTGGAAGACATGCAAAAAATACAATATAACACCCTATAAATCACTTTTTTTTTGGAATCGATGTTTGATCTACAATTCTATCATGTAGATTATTTCTTAACAACTGCACCATAATTTGTATTCACTGTAATTTATCATGCGACAATATCTTGTGGTCAGCAAGGTTCAGAAAGTTAACTAAGCAGACACAGTAAGTATGAAAACCATGGTCGGCTAAACAAGATCACCATCACTATAGGAAAAACGATCATTGACGACGGCCAAATTTATTATCGATGGGGCCGTCGTCTTTAATGTTATTGACGACGGCTAAACGAGTACCGTCGTCAATAAATTATTGACGACGGTGCCCGTCGTCTTTAACTTAATTCGGGCCCACCCGAGAAGTTATTGACGACGGTGACCTACCACCGTCGTCAATAACACAGTTATTGACGATGGCTGAACGAGTACCGTCGTTAATAAATTATTGACGACGGTGCCCGTCGTCTTTAACTTAATTCGGGCCCACCCGAGGAGTTATTGACGACGGTGACCTAGCACCGTCGTCAATAATGGGAGATATAACCCGTACGCGAGCCGGGAGGCGGCCAGTGCCGCCTCCCGACTCGCGCCGAGGTCTCGTCGCCGCCGCCTGTCCCCGCCGGTCCTCGCCACCGCCCGTCCCCGCCGGTCCCCGCCGCCTCCGGTCCCTGCCGCCACCACCCGAGGTAAGTCGCCCTCCCCCTCAGCTCCTCCTCGGTGGTGTCCCGGCTGCTCACATGTGAAGATAAAAAGATTTAAATGAGCCAACAGATGGCTCCCTAATATACTTGAAAGAGAGGATAAAAAGATTGGTTGTTGCTTTATGCTCACCTGCCAATATGTGAGAAACACAACTGATTTGATAATGATGAATTTTGGGACAGGATTATATATATGGCCGTAGCAGGTCTCTGCACGCCGCATAGAACAGTGCAAGAGCATATAATGCCATTGAGTATGGTATAGTATATATGATAGTTATGTACAGATTAGTTTGGTTGACACTGAAGTTGCCATCTTCATATTTTCCTTTAGCATAAAGTATGAAGGTAATAACAACCAAAATTGGCTTCAGAATCACAAACTGCAAGCATCCTTGTTTGCATCTTCTTATGAATTGTCTGTTCAAGGACACAATATTTTTCCATCAGCGCTGATGTTCATGGTGTGTCACGAACACAAACCGTGTGACTGTGAAATTGTGAATGAAAGTATGATAACTGATACGATATTCATTTAATATGTACCAAAGACACGCACCCGTCTAGAGGAATAGCTGGCAAACAGCAAGTCATCAGAAACCATGATGGTTTTAGGCTTCGGCCACTCAAACTTGTAACCACAGCACCAGGACCTCCCACCCATGCCAAACATAGTGAAAGGAAATTGTAGATGACCCAAGCATCATAGCTGAAACATGACGAGATAGGAAAGCTCAAAATAAGCTAGTAGTACAACTATTAGTTCAAGGACTTCTGCAACTCCAGTAAGAAAAGCTACCATCGTATGGACAACCTCGCAAAAACATGATGAAGAGAAAGAAAGACTTTTGTCTGGCCGCCATCTCCTGGCCAAGCGTCGCCGATGCCGGCGCCGCCTCCGACCGCCGCCGTCGCTGCAAGGCGCTGCTGGCCCCTCGCGCTGCCACCGCCGATGCCTCACGCTGGCGATTCCTCGCGCCGCCATGCCCAGCCCTGCCGCCACGCACCACCGTCCCGTGCCCCGCCCCACTGCGCACTGCCATCCCGCGCCCCGCCCCGCCGCAGCCGCTGTCGTCCCGCCCCAAGCCCTGCCCGGCCGCCCCTGCTCGCGCCGAGCCCCGGCCGCGCCTCGGCCGCCCCGAGCCCCGCCCTACTGTGCCGCCCGGCCCCGCCCTGCCACGCCGCCCGACCTTAGTTGATTAATTGTTTAATTAGTATTGTTATTGATTATTGTTTAAATAATACTTTGATTGATTGCGTGATTAGTTACTATATGTAAATAAATGGGTTTCGGCCCGGTCCGGCCTGACACGACCCATTTAGGGTCTCTCACGACCCATTTATCGGTAATGTATTAGTCGAGACAGGCATGGAGGATGGCAAGCTCCCGCGCGTGGACGGCGGGCGCCGACGGTGCGGTTTCATCTTTGACCCACTTACGACGGGGCATAACTACAACGGCTAACCCTAAAGGTGTCGTAAGATAATGGCAGGCCCCAGCGGGGCATAACTTAGAACGGCTGACCCACTTCTTTGTCTCTCGTTCCTTCCTTCTCTCTCGTTCTTTCCTCTCTCTCTTTTAAATGACTCAAAAATGAAAGATTGACGTAAACCTATACAACATGCGTCACCCGTCATGTGTTACGCATGTGAGGCGTGTACGTTCGGAATTGTCCCTTTTTGGACAGCCTGAGAGTGACCGAGGGGGTGTGGCTTGTTATGAGACGCGGGTTTAGATCTAGACGAGATCTCGACGACATAACCATGTTGTTCTCTGCTGCACCATTTTCGGGCGTGCAGTGGAGAACAGCGGGGTTAAGCTGCCGAATCTTCATTCGGATCCAGACCACGCGTCTCGTCATGAGCATGCTCCGCTCGATCACTCTTGGGTGGGTTTAGGACCTATCCTTTCTAATAGATGTAGGGACGTGACATAAATAAATTATAAAGTAACTATAATTTTCTTGACATTAAACTGCAGATTAAAACATGGGTGAGGATCGTAGTTGGATGTATACCGGTTGGAAGACAGTTCCGGTGGTCACTCGGATGAGTGGTTCGCCAAGACAGATGCTTTTGTAGATCGATCTTTTTCATTGTCAATGATCGATAAGGTGCGGTGCCCATGTACGAAATGTCAAGGTGCAAAGTATTGGGACAAAGTGAATTTGGCGTTTCACTTGTGTCGATACGGTTTCATGCAAGATTATGAGGTGTGGATCTTTCACGGTGAGACATCTTCTCAACCCTTACAAGTTTCAGATGAGGATGACAACACGGGGGTCGATAGGATGGACGAGATGCTTGATGCCATAAATCCTGAATTGATGGAGGAGCCTGCTACAACGAAGGTTGAAGCGTTTTTCACGCTTCTCAAAGCTTCAGAAGAGTCGTTGCATGAACACACCGAAGTGACGCTCCTTACTTTCATGACTAGATTTATGGTCATTAAGTATAAGTATTTCTTCTCCAATAACTGCTACAACGATATCATGAAATTGATCAGTGATATCCTTCCACAACCACGTAAAGTGCCTAAAAATATGTATCAGTCTAAGAAGTTGATTTCTGGTCTGGGTATGAAATATGAGAAGATTGATATGTGTCTAGACAATTGCATGTTTTTTTGGAGAGAGCATGCCAACGAGAACAAGTGCTTACAATGTGGTAAAGCGAGATTTGTCGACGGTAAAAACCCTGGCCGTCGTCAATAAGCTTATTGACGACAGCCGGATTTAGCTGTCGTCAATAAGCTTAATGATGACTAATAATTGACGACAGCAATAAACCGTCGTCTATAACGTTTTACCGTCGTCAAGTTGACGACGGTACTTTGCTTATTGACGACGGTTTTCGACCGTCGTCTATTGTCTGGATTCCTGTAGTGCATATAGACGACCCCGGAAATGAGTGTGTAAAGTTCACAATTATGTTAAATCATTGGGAGGATAGTTTGTCAAAATAAATGAACGAATCACTACATCGAACAAAATTGATCATGTACACTGTGTGATACAACTTCAGGGTTCAGAACAAAGAAAACAACAGGGATGGCTGGTCCTCTGATACACAGGACACGAAGCCAAAAAAAAGGGTTCTATTTAATGGTGAGGCGTGGCCATCCGGCATTGCTTGGTTGGTGAGTTGGTGTCCACGGCCTCTTCAACTTAATCAAAGAAACAAGATGAACTGGTCAGAAGCAGCTGTACTCCGCGCGCTCGGTGAGGTTCAGCAGCAGTGCGTGCGGGGGTTAGCCGTGGATTTGGCGCCGCCGAGAATCTGCGTCACCATCCCAATCCCGCTCTCCAGCCAACCACCGCTGCTTCCGGCGGCGTCCCCTCCAGCGGCCGCGCCGCCACGGCGAGGACAGTTACGATCTGCACCAGGACCACGAGCAGCAACGCCACCTTCGCCGTCGTGGCCATCATCGCGCTAGGTGACAGGCTCAACCTCAGAATCGTCAACGACCGAACAAGCTGCAGGCACAGGGAACTGGGACCTTCGTTTGCCTTCGGCTACCGTGTCTTGGGAGCAGCGGTTCAGGGCGAGCTGTTATACATAGCAGCGCACGGCTCGGCCGGTGGTCAGTACGGTCGCATGCGTCGTTTGAAGTCTCGCTCCTTGTCGGAACAGTTATTATAAATTTCCGGCTGGTTCGTGATGATCCGTTCTTGTTCAAACGCGAGCGAGGCCGACGAGAAGACTCGTTCAGTTTGATCCTGCGACCGCCTACCTTTCAGGTTTCAGCTGGTCTCCCACGCGGCGAGGAGGTCCGGTCTGAAACCGCTCCTGGCGGCGCACTCGAGTACTGGAAATCTTTGGGGCGACTGTCTCGTCTGTACCTACAAATTCATCGATAAGAAAGATTGACCTTTGCGAGGTGGCGTCATGATGGTGATCTCGGCCGTCGGTTTTATTAGTTGGGAGATCAAACTGTCAGAGTTGGCGCCTGACCATTGGTTCTGGCAAATTAAAGCTGCCGGGAAGGAAGGTCAAAGAGAACCTGTCCAAGGTGCGAAAGGTACGAGGTGGGAGGCGGGACACTGCGACCGGTTCACACGGCGGGGAACGTCACACCTGTCGCGACCAACGGCGCACACGCAACGAGCCTCCACCAAACCCACACCTATACAAGCACCAGGCGCTCTCTTCTTCCTGCTCCTGCAGCCGGCAACAACCACCACCGAGCTCGACAATCGACGATGATGGCGGTGACGACGAGGACGTTGGGCATGGTGCTGATGCTCGCGTTCCTGGTCCACGCCTTGAACGCCGCGGCGGTGTCAGCGAGAACGATGAAGGGGGACGACGGGTGGCTGGAGGGCGGGATCGAGATGGTGGTGGACTTGCTCAGCGACCTCAAGTCCGCGCCCAATCCGCCGACGCACTGCTGCTAAGTTTACTGTGACCCCGGCGGCGTGTTTAGGAGATCGTACCGACGGCATGCAACAAAAGGCTTCATGGCAAGCTGTTCCCGCATGCAGCCGGAGCCCATGCAACAGAGTTGCAGAGATTTGAGTAGCAGTCTGTTTTGTTTCTCTTTTCATAGTTTTTTCTTGCCTCTCTGTTGTAGATGGAGAGGACCGTTCTTTTGTCCGAGACTAAGTAGAAGCCTTGCAAATTGCAAGGAGATGTAACGGCTTTGAGACGGGGGCATGCAAGGCCATGCCTCCACATAGTTGAATCCACTTTCCCCTGTTCTCCTCTTCCAAAGAAGGATGTAATAATATAAATATTTTATATGAAAACGACTAGAATGTAAAAGTCTTGTTTTGCAATCGTGCACAAATCTTTTCTATATTATACAATCTCTATCTTACGGTGATTTCATTTTAAATTTAAAAATAAAATCACCTTATTAGAATGAAGATCGTGTGATCTAGGAGGAATTTTTACACGATTCTAGTTGTAAAAATAACAAAGGAGTCCCCCTTTCACTTTCAAGGTCTAGAAAATTCCCACGTTAATTAGAGAAAAAGGAAACAAAATTACCCACAACTATTTCTATTAAATTTTTAACCGATATACATCTACATATGTTCTTGAAAATTACCCACAATTGTCATTATAAAATAGCTGAAATATCAATACATAGATTTAGAAATTACACATCACTTCTACTAAACAAATAATTAAATAACCTATTCGCAAATAGTTGATAGAAACGAGTTAATAAAACAATATAGCCGGTGCGCAAAAGTGCTGACTAACCTACTAGTTTTTTTACCCTATTTTTTGGAAGGCAGGCCAGGCTCTATGCCTAGGCGGAGGCGGGAGGAGCGACAGCCTAGGGCCCAGACCGGAGGGGGCCTATAATTTTTGTGTATATATGTACTATAGTAAAGGAAGAAAAATATATAATTTGTCATAAAAATGAGGAAATACCATTTTTGTTGTGAAATAAAAAACCAGCTAATAGTATATAATCATACCGCTGGGATGTGTTTCGCCAAGTGCTGGTAGCTCAAGTTTTGCTCAGCCCAAAGCAGTTTCTACAGCCCAACAGTATCCTGTAGTTCACCATGTATGTGTGTACACTTTCTCCTTCCATGCATCCTAATTTCCATAACTAGAATGATATTAGCATATCGCTCGCCTCACGCCTGATGCTGCCTCGGCTTCGTCCCTTTGGGCCTCCCCTTCATTGTGATCCTCTTCCAAAATCAGGTTTGCCAGCCCCTCAAAATTGCTTTGATCGCAAACAGATTAGTCACAAATTTTGTCATCTGTTTGTCAAGTGTTGAAGGTATTTAAGTAGTAGAGACTTTATTTTATAGAACTAAATTCATTCGACCTTTTGTTTATCTACTTTTTTATGGTTGCCCTCTTTATAACACATGATCTTGTATCCTTATTTTGTTAATCTTGTTTGATGGAGGAACGTTGTCTATGAACATTTGTCCGAAAAAGTTCAGAAAAGAAAGAAAATGAAGCATGAAGATCTATTTGATGAATGATAAAAAGGTGTTATACTTCCATATATTGTTGATGTAAATTATGAGTTAGAGAATATAAGAAATTACAACATTCATCTCACTGAA
Organism: Neostapfia colusana; assembly: GCA_030760725.1. Taxonomy (NCBI): domain Eukaryota; kingdom Viridiplantae; phylum Streptophyta; class Magnoliopsida; order Poales; family Poaceae; genus Neostapfia; species Neostapfia colusana. The sequence continues at coordinate 20,651,695 of JASWHV010000017.1, read as the reverse complement.
AGTCCAGATGTTGATGAACAACAAGATTTCCTTTCAAATATCTATGATCTTAGAATGTAGTATAGCCTTGAGAATAATGCAAGAAATATTTTAGTTAAAAAGGGCATGTGGTTGAGTACTATAATTAACGATTTTACATCAAAGAATACTCGAAAGAGTTGTTTTCTATGGCTAGTTAGAACGTTGGTTTCCAAGTGATGTCATTAAAATTTTTTGCCATTTAAAGTAATCACATTATCTTTTTGTTTAAAGGTTCTATTGAAACAATGTTATTAGTTGTCAAAAACGAAATATTTGTTGTAGAAGTTATTTTAATTATGTTTTAATATATATATATTATGAGAGTAAAATATATATGTACATAACAAGAAGGCCAAGCATTGAGTTCGCCCCAGGGCCTTTGAAAATATAGAGCCGGCCCTGATGGAAGGTTGTGTCGGGCAACTTCAGAACGAAGTTCAGTTTCCTCCATGAAACAGAGCAGCCTCTCATCGTTCTCAAAACACAGAGGAGATGCTCCCATCGTTCCCTGAGATAGAGGAGATGTTCTCATGGTTTCCTGAAACAGAGTAGCCAGCCTATTGTTGTTCTCAGAAACAGAGCACCCCCTATGGTTTCCTGCCTTCTTCATTCACCAAAGCTCAAAGACAGGAAGAAGGATACAGCAATGAACATCCTCTTAAGGAGCCGGATACTGAACACGAAACCATTTGAACCCGGTGTTGTGGTTGGTTACCGGCAATTTGGAGCCGTCCTTCCATCAAGGTCCAACCAAAACTGTAACACCCTTAAATTCATTACCATGCATTGCATACATTGTTCATGTAGAGAAGCAATTGAAAGAAGTAGAAATGGAGAAAGAACCCTAAAAAAGGAGAAGAACTATAGAAATGGAGAAAGAACCATAGAAATGGAGAAAGGACCATAGAAATGGAGAAAGAACCATAGAAATGGAGAAGGGAATATAGAAATGGAGAAAGGGACATAGAAATGGAGAGGGGAATATAGAAATGGAAAAAGGGACATAGAAATAGTGAGAAATGGAAATAAGATAGCTGAAATGAGCCATTACCAAATTTCCCCCAAAATTCCCAAATTCCCCAATTCCCATAGGGGGAATTTCTCTCACATTTGGGGGGGAATTTATCCTAATGTAGCCGCAGCCTAGAGGGGGGAAAACCCCTAGGACTCTTTGGTTGAGTCCCAATTGGACTAGGACTCTTTGGTTGAGATCCAATTGGACTAGGACTCTTCTTTTCTCCCTCTTATAAATACAACCCCCAGCCCCCCCCCCCCTTGGCCGCAGCCCCCTCCCCCCCCACCCCCCCGCAAAGTCGTCGAGTTGGCCCTGCCCCCTCCCCCCCAACTAGCCGAGTTGCCCCCCTGCCGGAGTTTGGTCGCCGGTGAGCCCCACCGACGAGCCCCATCGTCGAGCCCCGCCGTCGATCCCCGTCATCGATCCCGCCGTCGAGATCCGCCGACGAGCCCCGTCACGCCTCGCCGTCGCCGTAGAAGAAGCCCGACGATCTGTCCTACCATAATTTTCCATAGAAAAATCCCCTGCTGCTGCCGTTGCTAGGAGAAAGGCCCTGCCACAATTAGGAAGTGAGGTATGTCTCCATTACCCATCTTACGACGTCGCCGCCGTTTCTACGCATCCGTTTTCTTTGTCCCCTTCGAGTAGAAACTTTTGCGTGTAGACAGATCGTGTTTTGATCGATTTTTTATGGTGGAATTGATCTAGATCTTGAGTCAAGATCATCACCACGTCCAAACTTGATCCCTACACCCTTGTTCATCATAAAATCCCATGGAAGCCCATTAAAACATGCAAGAACACGTACAAACTGGTTTAATAAAATTGCACTATAGGATTTGCATTCATCTACCCTATTGCATCTTGAGTAAAGTTTTTGCATGATGATTGATTGCTGTGAATTTTGTATGTGCGTGATCATGAGTAGAAGGACAAGCTTAAGAGGCCGTCTACGAGGAACTACAGCATGAAGACTTCAAGACGCTTGAGCAACGCGAGCCACGAGAGCAAGGCAAGGACCCCTTGACCATATTGATCCCATGTGTTTGAAACTGTTTTCTTTGCGAAAACTCGTATGCTTGAGTCAACTTGATGGGACACCCTTTTTATAGGAGTTTACTAGTTTTGTTAACCATCCTTGTCGCCGGGAAAGTTGATGGGTCGGGTATGGTCGTTTTTCCTTTTTGCTTCGCTTAACTTACGGGATAAGGGAAGCTGAAATAAAATATGTCTAGCTACTGCACACATATGAATAACGATGATGAGAACTTGATGATGTTAATGAGCATGGAATCAGGGGGATCTAGGAAAGCTTGGTTCGTGGATGTTGCTGAATGAGATGGTGGTTTGCTTGCTGTAGATCTAAGGACCGGTTCATGCGAGCACATGCCAGGAAAACAGTGCCACCACAAGGCCAAATATGGGTGCGTATTAGCTGACTAATTAGGTGTGTTGCTAGCTTGTTATGGACCGTTGGATGGCGCGGGGAATGGGAGTCATGAGGGACTTCCCTGGGAACTGCGTGGCACAAGAGGGGGCCCGTGGGTGGGAGAATGGAGATTCGAGCCTGCCGGTGAAACCTCAGTGGGCCCGTACATCCTAGTAGCCCCTTTGTAAAGGCTATTTTGTGATCTTTTGGCCATACACCGACGGTTGTGTACTGGTATAATGGAGGTTCATTCTAGTCGCCGACGGGCGATGAAATCACAAACTTGTAGGTAAGTGGTGCCACCTCTGTAGAGCGTAAAACTACCATGATAGCCGTGCTTCCAGTCACAAGTACCTGGCCAACTTCCATGATTAGAGGCAAAACTTGGGAAGTTTATTCGGTATGGTTATGGTATGGTCATTGAGATTGGTTTTGGGACTGTTTTGAGTCATGACACTGAGTTTGGTTTCGGTTATATGAAAAAGAGATGTCTATGAGTATTCATGAGTATGAGATGAACTTCAGAAAGATTATTGACTGCTTGAAGCATGATAAAAGGTGAATCATGATGAATGAATGTTGCTGAATTACTTGGTTATGTTGGGATTAAACTCACCTAGAAATAGTTGCTGTTTTTAACAATGTTTGTGAAACAAAATTTGCTTGCTGCAATGAGCCTTTTTTTATTGCCTACCTTGTTGTAAGCTACATGTCATACTTTTCCCGCACTTGCTAAGTACGACATGTACTCACCCTTGCATTCCCACATATACATCAGCTACAGGAGAAGAGTACTTCGAGGAACATGTGGAGTTCTAGGCGTGCGCACTACCGTCAACATTCCTGTGGAGTTGAAGTTGGAGCCTGCTGTTTTTATTGATATTCCGCTGTCGTTTGGAGTCTTCCGCTTGTAAAGGTCCCAAAATATGAATACAAAGAAACTCTTGTTTGCACCAAGTTGGTTTCCTATGTATGAAAAATGGGACTTGTTTAAACTTTTTCACATGTGATAATACACCTGAGAGCTTTCTTCACACAAGTTCAAACATTTGTTTGAAGACTTGGAACCCAAGTGGGATCTAAAACCAAGTTGGGAAGTTTCCCATAAGTGTGAGGAAGCCAAAGTCAGATTTTGAGAACAAATTGTTCCATTCAAAAATGCAAATGAGAGTAACACAAGGGTTCTCAAACTGTTGTATTAAAAACCTCATTTGCAGCAGCCAAATCAAAGATCAGAGTTCATATTTGAATTCCTTAGGTCCAAATTAGGGGGTAGGCAAAGTCTCATGAATTTTTGAAGATATTTGCTATCCATTTTCCAAATGGACTTAAATGTGCAAAGAATTCAAATACACATTTGAATTTGGATGAAATTTGCCCAACTCTCCAAATGCAGCTCAATTTGCAACTTCAAACATTTGGATTGATTATTTGCCAAAATGTGGAGATATTTGTGAGAAAAATAAGAGCAGATGAGGAGGGGAGTGGGACCCACATGTCATAGTGATATTTAGACTTACACACTAAGTCTTCTCTCTGGCTTTCACTCCACCGAGGAGTTTTCTCCCGGCGACACCCAGCTGCTCGCTCCACCTCCTGGTTCCACCTCCATCTCGGACGTACGCTCGGCCTGATATTAACACCTGGAGCCAACCGAAGTACGCGGCCTCCCTCGCTCGATCGCGCTTTCGCTATTTTTCGCACGCACTAAACGGAGGGAAACATCCCTCGGTGCTGCCCTCGGCTGCCTCAGCGGCGATTGCTTCCCGGCCTTGGTGATGCCTGGCTGAGGCACCAAAGAGCTGCGCCCCTTGCTCCTCGACGTGCTACACGGATCCTCAGCTCAGTTCCAGCGTTCCTCCACCGTGACCAGCCAGTTTTCTTCCGCAGAACAGAGCAACGACACACCCTCACTGCTACACATCAACTGGCTGCTCCAGCGCTTCTCCGGCGTGCTCAAGATGCCACAGAGGTGCGCCATGAGGTACTGATCCTCATCCCATCGTCCCCCTGCTCTCCCCCGACGCCGGCTCGCCGGGATTTGATTTTTGGCACCGGCGCACGTATAGAACAGACCTGTGGTAAATCTTGAAATTCACCCGAAACGCTTGATCATCCCTCCTACAATTCCAAATACAGGAACTAGATGCCCTAGCACCCTCCCATGCCGAAGCACGAAGCAAACCGACCCTCCTATGCCCCGGGTGACGAGAAATCGCTGCCGGCGGTAAAAACTGCCACTGTCCACGGTGACGACTAGTTTGCAGCCATTTTCTGCACGATTTGATCTCCGTTCCATGTTCCTAGAACCATAGGGATGCTGTAGGGCATCGTAGATCGCCGGGAGATGCCTTGGACACGCTGGAACGCGTCGATGCCGAGCTCCCGAGCCGCCCCGCCGGTGCCGACTCACTTACAGCCGTTTGTATGCAGGGAAACCTTGCCCGGCAGCTGAGCCATGCTCCAAGGAGCATGTAGGGCGAAATCGGAGCTCATTTTCTGGAGAAATGAGAGAGAACGAGCCATGCCACGCTTTCTGCCGGTGTGCACCCGCAGGCTCTGGCGGGAGGTTGAAGAAGCACCTGACCCGTGGGTCCCACGTGTGACTGTTCTGTTTAAAATCAAACAGGGAGTTGTTCAAACTTGTAAAATGCATAACTTGGTGTAGGAAGCTCCAAAAATAGTGAGATAAATTTTGTTGGATTTATCTAAGAGAGTAATATCCAGGGGTACAGCCTAATATTTATGAAAATCCCTGGTTTTGGCTCATTAATTTATATAAAGAAAATATTGTAGGAATTTTTTCCAGGAGCTCTGTGTATTGAAAAATTCCCAAATTTGGGCAGGAGATTCCTAAAGAAATTCCTGAACTCCAATAAAATTTTCAGAAGCAATGGACCTCATTTGCTTGGCCAAATGTGGTGTTAATTCCTTATGTCTCTGAAAATTGGAAAATAAACAGAGTTCAATTTCAGAATTTTTCCCCAAATTTTAGAACCTCATAACTTTTGCTAGGAAGCTCCAAATTTAGTGATTCAAATTGGGTTTGATTCATCTTGAATAGATCTATCCAAATATGCAACCCAATTTGTATGAAGATCATATTTCATTCTGGAAAATTCTTTAAAGCTTTTCAGCAAAAGAATTTTAGAGGGAGTTTGATTAATCCAACAATCCTAAAATTTTGCCGGAATATTCTCTAGGATTTTAATGAACCCCTGTAAAAACTTCAGGTCAATTGGAGTTGATTTGATCAGGGCAATTCAGCTTTGAAGATGCTGTGTTCAATTGAATACAGAAACATTTTCAGAGAATTTCCAAAACTTGGAAATTCAGTCCTGGGCAAATATTAGCCCCAAAAATCCTAGGAAAATTCATGCAAGATATATGAACTATAAATTAAATTGTATTTCACTAAGTTTGGCATGAACATGGGTGTGATCTCAGAATGAATTATTATTTGCTTAATTACTTAGAAAATTGTTCTGAACAAACCACTCAATAAAAAGTGCTAATTTTTGGTCCAGAGTGTTTTCTTGTGACAAGGAACTTACATGAAAATTCTCAGATCCATTGGAGCTCTGGATCACCCTGTTCTGTTTAACCACTTAAGGTGATCAATATAGAAGGGGGGAAAAACCACTTAGCACTTAATCATGTGCTTAGATACAAACCCAAACCACTAGCACCAGTGTCATTTTAAATTCTTAAACAGAGTTCCAGTTTTTGAAAACTTGTTATTAAAACTTGTAACAAAGTCTTTACATGTAAACAAATATGCATATTCATTACGTGTAGTAACTACGTGGAGAAGTTGAAGTCTTCGGAGTAGAAATCAAGGAAAGAGGAAAGCAGTTGATCAAGCCTCAAGTGGTCTTCATTAACTGAGTTATATATATAAGTCCCCTGTAAAACAAAGGCAAGCCCCGGTTTGCATCAAAACTTACAAGTTTTTATTTGTATTCACTTTATACGTCTAGCATTTTATTTATGCATTAAGTCTAGGTGGTATGAAACTCCAAGTGCATGTCCCAGAAAACCCTGGAGTATACTGTAGAGTAGGTTATAAATTGATTATAACTGCTGATCTCAAATTAACAAAATTGGATTAAAAGAAGCAAAAACTCGAGTGGGCAGTTTCCTACTCGTGAACCGGGATTAGGAGGACCAATCGGAAGAGTTGGGAATTGATCCCCATAGTTGGGAATGGAGACCGAGCAGTGGATGGAAGGTCAAGGACGTGGTCCTGTGAGCCTAGTCTATGTCTGAGTCGATTAAGGCCCGTTCTCGTGTGCGGCCCTGTGAGACAAGTTTGAGATGTGTACCGGATGCATACTGGCAATATGGGACCCAGGAAACCGATGTAACATGTTAACCTGGGTGTCGAGGCATACCTCACCGTCTGATGCCGATGCTGAAAGGATAGAGAAGTTGGCTCTACGAGGGTTTGCCGTAGAGAGACTTAATCCCAGTCGGTGGGACCGGTTCGACATTTGGGTGTCGTGTGAAAGGTTGCCACGTACGACATCAGTGACGGTTGCTGTGTGCAACGTCGAGTACGGGCGTACGTGTTGTGTCAGACGGGTGTTTTTGATTGCAATCACCGTCGCTCGCGGTAGTGAGCATACTTGTACACTGAGTCGTGACGTAGTAATAAACTGGGATACGTTTAATATGCTTCATGAGTAATCCTCATAATGGAGATGAGGAACGATCAACACTTCACTAAATTTAATTTCCACCTTGGGCTAGTAGCGTCGAGGCAAAGCCTTTCTTGTTTGATTGTGGAGCCTCGACGTTAATGGCATGAGGTCTGTATGAGTCTAGAATAGCTCACTAAAGTTACTTTCACTTCGGGCAAGTGACATCGAGATAAAGCGTTTCTTGTTTGATTGTGGAGTCTCGATGTGAATTGCGCGAGGGCTATAAAAGTTGCTTAAAACTGGAAGTAAGGACTCTCCTTTAGCTCAAGTCTGTACTTTGTGCAAACTGCTATATTTCAGCCCTCTATTCTTAGCATGTAGAGTTTCATGGCTAGGGTGACGGGTCAGTCTTGCTGAGCTTCGTGCTCACAGATACTGCATAAGTTGTTTTGCAGGTAATAACTGTACGTTGAGATGTACGGGTGCCTGATGAGACTCGGAGCTCTCCGAGTGGTGAACTCAGGGCAACCCTGCTGCTGCTAGTGTGATAGTGTTGCTAGTGAGGAGGGTCCGCGGGCTGGACACCTTCTCTGTTGCTTAGCATAGGTATGAAACGTGAGTTATAATATTCTTCTGCTGTAGATTATTTTGAGAAGTATTTGTGAAATCAACACTTTGTAAGTTTCCATTTGTTTTATGTAATATGATGCTTTATTATGTGTGCTGTTGGGTGCCGCATCGCACGGAACCACCCAATGCGATTCCCGGGCAAGGTGCCCCGTCCCCGTGATCGGGAATGGGCCCTCACAACGCTGCAAGAATAAGTTAGATATTCATGAGTGAGACATTGATTCATTGTAATAAAGTACTTAAACACTATTTATTCGTGGTTATATTCTGAATTCAGTTTGTGGATTACATGTGTATGTGTGATGAACATCCTGGGCACACATATGCATTCACTTGGTTTTATCTTCGGAACTAGGTGTCACAAATTGGTACCAGAGCCACATTGACCGTAGAACGCAAGCCTAGATAGAATGGTCACTCTAAAGAACATAGGAACACCCCTCTAAACTGCTATTTTCAAAAATTGCTTGCTGCTGCACTTTACTTGTCGATTCAGCCACCGCAAAGTGCTATTTTCAGCCCCTCTTTTTCTCTTCTTTGGACAGCAACACTTTTGCTTTCTTGCTCCATAGCTTCTGAAGTTTTGGAGTTATTTCTTCCTTCTCTAAAGTTTCTCATGTCTTATTTATAGATGTCGATGATCCAGAGCACAACACGTATAAGGACTCGTCCACCACCACGTGGGAATGCACTTAACCCTATTGAGGTGTCCGATGGACCATAGTGGGAGGAGGTGAATATGGAACCTCATGATGAAGAGGAAGTCAATAGCTCTATGCATGAGGAAGAAGATCCGGAAGAGGTGGAACCATTCGAAGATGATATGGAGGATGATCCACAAGAACGGCATTGGTACGCACCTCAGGAGGAATTTCACACGGGCTTACACCCCGTGGAGCCTCATGAAGCTATGTTGGGAGGAGATGAATCCGAAGAGGAGTCACCCCTTGCTGAGACCAATAATTAAGGTGATGAACGGGCCAACCATTCAGTTCAAGAATTTCGTGTAACACCCTCAATTTTGAAATCAGGTGTGCATTCATATTTCATGTAGAGAAACATTTTAAAATAAGTTGAAACAGAGAAAGAATAAAAAAGATAGCCAAAAAGAGCCAATTCCAGTTCGCCTAGAGCGCCGAAGACATTTCCCGTGGCCCGCTGGCCATGTGGTGCCTTCGGAGCTCATCCCCGCAAAGGGGGAGAGGTCCGCCGCTAAACTAGCTACGTGGCAGGCTCGGAGCTTGCCTGAGTAAAAGGGGGCGAGGTCCGACCCCATGGGACACGTGTTGCCCCCGGAGCTAGCCTCTGCGGAGAAGCAAGGCCAGTCCCGCAGGACATGTGTCGGCTGCGGAGCTAGTCACCGCGGAGAAGAAAGGTCCGACACTGTTGGACACATGTCACCTCTGGAGCTCGCCTCCGGGAAGTCCGATGCTGACAGACACGTGTCGACCTCGGAGCTCGCCTCTGAGAAGTAAGGAAGATCGGTGCTACTGACACGTGGCATTATCGGAGCTCACCTCCGAAGAGAGGGGAGGTCTAGAACGGACACGTGGCACTACCGGAGCCCACCTCCGAAGAGAGTGGAGGTCCAGCACTGACACGTGGCGCACGCGGAGCTCGCCTCTGAGGGAGAGGGAGGTCCCGACTTGCCAGGACATGTGGCGCACGCAGAGATCGCCTCTGAGGAGAGGGAGGTCTCGCCCGCCTGACACGCGGCACAACAGGAGCCCGCCTTTGCGGAAAAGGGGAGCCAGGCCCCCGCTGGACACGTGGAACCTCCAGAGCTCATCACCGCGGAGGAGACGAGATTTGAAGCGGTTTTTCTTCTGTACGCACGGGATTACCGACACGGAAGGAAACCGACACGAATTCCACGTTGCTACCACACCAAATCGATTGAAGATAAGTTGTTAAGATCCAAAAACAATTTGAATAGGACTCTTATTCAAATTCCGATCAGAGTAGGACTCTTCGGTTTCCTCTTATAAATAGAACCAAAAACCTTTGGCCGACACCACGTACTTCTTTTCCACCTACCGAAGTCGACGACTTGGAGCCCTAGCCCCAACTCGCCGAGCTAACCAACTTCGCCGGAGTTCAGTCGCCGGAGAGCCGCCGACGAGCCTGACACGTTCTCCGTCGCCGGAAGAGAGTCGTATTGCTGCCATTGCTAGGAGGAAGGTCCCGAAGAGAGTAAGGTAGGTCTCCAATACCACCTTACGACATGATCACGATTTTCTTTGCATCTGTTCTTCAACCCCTTTGAACAGAAGCTTTTTCATGGACAGATCACGTGTTGATCGGGTTGATCTAGATCTTGAGAAGAGATCATCGCCACGTCCACATTTGATCTATACACCTCTGTTCATCGTAAAACCCCATGCAAGCCATGCAAGAACACGAACAAACTAGACTGCATCATGGGATTAACATGCATATGCATCATTGCATCTTGAGTAAAAGTTTGTACATGATAATTGATTGCTGTGAATCTTGTATGTGCGCGATCGTAAGTAGAAGGACAAGCTCAGGGAGCTATCTACAAAGGATTCCCGAACTAAGATTTCGAAGAGCAACCGAAGCCGCAAGAACAAGGCAAGTGCCCCTTGACCATATTGATCCCATGTTTTTGAAAAACTATTTTGTTTGCGAGAAGGCGTGAGTATGCTTGAGTCAATCTGATGGGAAACCCTTTATAGGAGTTTACTAGTTTTGTTAACCACCCTTGTCGCCGGGAAAGTAAATGAGTCGGGTATGGTTTTTGCTTTTATGCTTCGCCGAGTTCATGGGATACGGGAAGCGAGATAGTGTAAGTGCATCTAGGATATCCCTTGTGGGTTTTAGCTAATTGATGACGAACATATGAGATCCTAATGAAACTATTGAGATGATTGTAGGATAAACAAAGTGAAACAGCTCGGTGCACACAAAAAGGTGAAAAATGAAGTGGTGTCCAAAAGAAGAATACCTTGACGGAAATTTAGAAGAATTAATTAGAATTTAAGTGTATAGGGTGTGTATGAAATACACACTTCAAGAGCTCACGACTTTGCGCATGGGAAAGGGTTTTAAAATTATCCAAACTCTTCGCAGTGCACCGTACTAGTCCGATCTTGGACCGGACTAGTCCGCCAAACTCTCTGTTCCCTAAACGGACTAGTCCGTGTGCACACCGGACTAGTCCGCAAGACTTTCTGGAACCTCCTATCACTGGAGGCCGGACTAGTCTGATCATGGACCGGACTAGTCCGCCAAACTCTCTGTTCCCAAAAAGGACTAGTCCTTGTGCACACCAGACTAGTCCGCCAGACTTTCTGGACATCATGATTCACTGTGACCGGACAAGTCCGGACCAGCACCGGACTAGTCCGGTATTAGGTTTAACAACGGTAACTTTTTTTGGAAACCCTATAAAAAGAGGTCCTTCGTTTTTTCTCAAAACATACACACGACTAATACTGCAGCAAACACAAACCCTAGCGCCGCCACCTTGTCCCAAGAGCCCAAAACACATCTCCCCACACATCTAAAGTGCAAAAAGATCAAAATCAATTGAACACTTGGATTCGGGATTGGGAGATCGTCGTTCTTTCGTTGTGAGCTCTTGGGGTTTGATCTTTCTACACTCATATTCTGCATTGTACTATTTTCGAGTGTATTTGATCACGTTCTTATTGTAATTCTCGTGGGAGCCCTCAACTTGTGAGGTAGCCCCACAAACTTGGTGATTGCCCGTGATAGTGGAGTCAAGTCGGCCTTTGTGGTGACTTGAAGAGGGAAAGGGTTAGGAACCCGGCTCTGTGTGAGCTTCCTCAACGAGGACGTAGATCTCTTGGTGAGATCGAACCTCGGTAAAAATTCGTGTCTTTTGTCTCTTATTTACTTTACATTTTGATACATTAGATCACTAGTTTGCTAATCATCATTTGAGTTTCTTATAAGTTTGCACGTGCATTCATACAATAAACTTAATTTATAAAAACTGTTGTTCTCATTCCGCTGCTGAAAGATTCAATTTCTGAAACACACTTAATTAACTCACATAATTCAGCACACCGGACTAGTCCGCCCACACAACCGGACTAGTCCGGTCAATCAAGTTTCTGATAACTCTATTAAGTGTGAAGGAATCTTTTAAAGGCCTATTCACCCCTCTCTAGGCCACATTCAATTGGTATCAGAGCAAGGTTCTCCATCAAAGAGACTCACATCTCGGAGAGATCATGGCCTCTGAGAAGAACAACAACATCCCAAAGATGAACATCAATGAGGAGGAGCAAGAAGCTAAAGCCTTTGATGTGCTGAAAGACAGCCCACATGATGATGAAAAAGTGAGGCAGCTAAAAGCACTCCTGAGAAAGAAACTACTAGCACAAAAGGGATAAGAAGAAGAGAAGACGACTGGGAGTGGTCATCACGACTACTCCCGGTATCCTTACAACTACAACCGTCTCAATTCAAACAATCACTATCTTTCGATTCCTATGGGAAGGCCTCCACAGTTTGACGGAAGTGACTATACCATGTGGAAGTACAACATGAAGATGCATCTGATATCTCTGAACCCTAGTCTGTGGCACATTGTTTGCACATGCATAGATATTCTAGACACGGATGATGAACTCACTCCAGAACAAGAACAAGAGATTCATAGAAACGCACAAGCCGTCGCCATGATCACATCATCACTAAGCAGAGAGGAATTCACCAAGATCGATGGGTTAGAAAGTGCAAAAGAAATCTGGGATACCCTCAAGACAGCTCACGAAGGAAATAGGTCAGTTCGTGAAGCCAAAATCGAAATGCTTGAAGGAGAGTTGGGGAGATTTGCTATTGAAGAAGGGGAATCACCTCAAGACATGTACAACCGGATGAAAGCACTCATCAACAAAATTCGTGCTTATGGAAGTAAGAAATGGACAGATCACAAAGTGGTCAAAAGAATGATTAGAGCCTTTATGCCAACAAATGTCACACTTTGCTCAATGATCAGAGAGAGCCCCGGTTTTCACAAAATGACTCCCGATGAATTACTAGGGAAGATCATAAATCATGAAATGATGGAGAAAGAAGCCCAATACGTCAAAGACTTAGCCGAACTCATCTCATCCAAAAAGAAAGAAGTTGCTCTCAAATCAACGTGCAGACCCAAACTCAAAGAAACTTGTGAAGACCAAGACGATGGAGATACAAGCGACGAGAGCACCGATCTTGATGACGAAGAAATGGTACACTTCATCAAAAAGTTCAAACGCATGATGAAGAGAAGACACGGCAACAATTCACATGAAGGCAAAAGCAAGGATAAAGGAAAATCCAAGGCTCGACGCACTTGCTACAACTGCGGAGAGTGTGGTCACTTCATGGTGGATTGTACTTATGAAGAAAACAAAAAGAAGAAGGAAACAAGATCTCAAGAAAAGAAAAATTTCAGAAAAAGAAGACAAGTCCATCAAGCTCACATTGGGAAGGAGTGGGACTCAAACGACGAGTCCTCCTCCGATGAAGAAGAAGAGATGGCCACTATCGCAGTCAAGAAACCAACTATGAGAGCCACACTCTTTCCGAACATGGGAGGACGGGACATGAACAACCACACTTGTCTTATGGCTAAGGAAGGCAAGAAAAAGGTTCGACTTACTCCTCCTGTACTAAATTCCTCCATTGATGACTTTGATAGCTCTAGTGATAATGAAGAAATGTTTAGAGGGCTAAGTAAAATTGCTTTAAAGAAAATGGAAATGTTGTCGAACGAAATCTTTGAAAAGGAGGAACTTGTCAACCGACAATAAGATATGCTCATCCGTGAGAGGAAGAGATATCAAGAAGTTGAAAAGATTCTTGAGCTTGAAAGAGAGAAGAATGAGTCACTTGAGTTAGAGCTAGCCTTGAGTAAGGAAACTTACTCAAAGTTAGAGGACTCGCACATTGCAATCAAGGAAGAACTTGCTAACTTGTCAAAAGTTAACAAAAACCTTGAGGTGCAAGTTGAGTCGCTCAAACAAAGTGACTCCTCTTCCTCCAAGAGCTCTTCCTCCAAAGACATGAGTTCGACAACAATAAGAACCTGCACTTGCTCTAGTAAGAAGAATGTAATTTCTAATGCTTCAACCTCTCATGACATGCATTCTTCTCAAAACGGCATCTTTGATAAGGAGAAGATCAAATATGCACGAAGTGCATATATGATCACTAGACCTCCCAATGTCAAAGATGGTCTTGGTTTTGACAGGAACAAACACATGTCGACTCCTAATCATGCTAAGAATAAAATCACTTTTGTTAAAGAAAAATCCCATGAATCTGAGTTACAAACACTGTTCTGTACATTTGATGCTTCTTATGTTCTCATGAAAAACAAGTATGGAAAAGTCATTGCTAAATATACAGGGCCACGCCACAAGAACTTAAAAACTTGTGTGTGGGTGCCCAAGACTCTTGTGACTAACCTGAGAGGACCCAAGCAAGCTTGGGTACCTAAAACCAAGGAATAATTCTATTTTGCAGGCTTACTCCTCCGGCGGATCTAAGTGGGTGCTAGATAGCGGATGCACAAATCATATGACCGGAGAGAGAGGTATGTTTGTGGAGTACGAGTGCAACAAGGATCCAAGTGAAGGTATATACTTTGGAGACAACAGCCAAGGAAAGGTCCTTGGTAGTGGTAACATTGAAATATCCTCTCAACACACCTTATCTAATGTTTTACACGTAGACTCTCTAGATTATAATCTTTTATCAATATCTCAACTATGCGACAAAGGTTACAACTGTTTATTCACTAATGAGGGTGTGACCGTCTTTAGAAGAAGCGATGGCTCGATTACATTCAAGGGATTGTTGAAGGGAAAGCTTTATCTTGTTGACTTCAACAAAGATAAAGCCGAACTCAACACTTGCTTGGTTGCTAAGACCAACATGGGATGGCTGTGGCATATACGGCTAGCCCATGTTGGAATGAGAAATCTGTAGAAACTTCTAAAAGGTGGTCACATCCGTGGTCTTAAGGATGTGGTTTTTGAAAAAGACAGGCCGTGCAGCGCTTGTCAAGCAGGAAAACAGGTTGGAGCACCACACCCCGCCAAGAATGTGATGACCACCGCTAGACCGCTGGAACTTCTCCACATGGATCTCTTTGGTCCAATTGCGTACATCAGCATCGGCGGTAACAAATACGGTTTAGTAATTGTTGATGATTTTTCAAGATTTACCTGGGTATTTTTCTTGAATGATAAATCAGAAACTCAAGGAATCCTCAAGAAGTTCTTGAAAAGAGCTCAGAATGAATTCTCATCAACAGTAAAGAATATCAGAAGTGACAATGGGACAGAATTCAAGAACACCCAAGTTGAAGAATATCTCAATGAAGAAGGTATAAAGCATGAATTCTCGGCACCCTACTCTCCTCAACAGAACGGGGTGACCGAAAGGAAGAACAGAACATCGATCGAAATGGCGAGAACAATGTTGGATAAATACAAGACGTCAGACCGATTTTGGGCAGAAGCGGTGAACACCGCTTGTCATGCCACAAATCGGTTGTACCTTCATCGATGACTGAAGAAAACTCCATATGAGCTTCTCACGGGTAAAAAGCCTAATGTTTCTTATTTCAAAGTTTTTGGTTGAAAATGTTTTATTCTGAACAAGAAACCAAGGGCCTTGAAGTTCGCTTCGAAGTCCGATGAAGGATTCTTTCTCGGATATGAATCGAGTGCCTACGCCTATCGTGTCTTCAACAAGGTGTCCGGCCTTGTTGAAGTAGCACGTGACGTAGTGTTCGATGAAACTAACGGCTCACAAGTGGAGCAAGTCGATAAGTTTATGCTAGATAAGGAGGAAGCTCCATGTGAAGCGCTGAAGAAAATGGCACTTGGTGATATCCTACCACGAGAGGAAACACAAGACGAATTTCAACAAGGAAGCAATGATCAAGGGGGAGCTCCTACACAAGATCAGGTTGAGGAAGGTCAAGAAGATCAAGATGATCATGGAAGCAATGATCTAGGGGGAGACATGACACATGAAGACAATGAAGAACAAGCAACTATACAAATTCCACACCCAAGAGTACATCAGTGTGTGCAAAGAGACCATCCTATCAACAATATCATTGGAGATATTGCTAAGGGAGTAACTACTAGATCTCAAATTGCAAATTTTTGTGAACAATATTCTTTTGTGTCTTTTCTGGAGCCATATAGGGTAGAAGAAGCCTTAAGGGATCCAGACTGGGTGATTGCGATGCAAGAGGAGCTGAACAACTTCAAAAGAAGTGAAGTGTGGGAGCTGGTGGAAATACCAAGGGCGAACATCGTTGGAACCAAATGGGTCTTTCGGAACAAGCAAGATGAACATGGAGTAGTGACAAGAAATAAAGCGAGGTTGGTGGCCAAAGGTTATTCTCAGGTGGAAGGTTTGGACTTCGATGAAACTTTCGCTCCTGTAGCTAGACTTGAGTCCATTCGCATTTTATTGGCATATGCTACTCACCATAATTTTAAGTTGTATCAAATGGACGTCAAGAGTGCCTTCCTCAATGGTCCGATAAAGGAGGAAGTCTATGTGGAGCAGCCACCGGGGTTCGAAGATCAGGAGTATCCCAACCATGTCTATAAACTGCGTAAGGCTCTCTATGGCCTCAAACAGGCTCCTCGAGCCTGGTATGAGTGCCTTAGAGATTTTCTGACTCAAAATGGATTCAAAATTGGTAAAGCTGACTATACACTCTTTACTAAACATTTTGATGATCATTTATTCGTATGTCAAATTTATGTTGATGACATTATCTTTGGATCCACTAACAAGTCCTTCTGTGAAGAATTTAGCAAAATAATGACAGACAGGTTCGAGATGTCAATGATGGGTGAATTGAAGTTCTTCTTGGGATTTCAAGTGAAGCAACTGAGAGAAGGTACATTTATAAGCCAAACTAAATATACACAAGTCATTCTCAAGAAATTCAATATGGACAAAGCCAAGCCCATCAAGACACCCATGGCCATCAACGAACATCTCGACCTCAATGAAGACGGTCCAAATGTGGACCAAAAGGTATATCGGTCCATGATTGGCTCCTTACTTTATTTATGTGCATCTAGGCCAGATATTATGCTTAGTGTTTGCATGTGTGCAAGGTTTCAAGCCGCACCTAAAGAGTGTCACTTAATTGCTGTAAAAAGAATCCTAAGGTACCTTGTGCACACACCCAACTTGGGCCTTTGGTATCCCAAAGGATCCAAGTTTAACTTGATAGGGTATTCCGACGCCGACTATGCAGGATGCAAAGTCGATAGAAAGAGCACGTCAGGGACTTGTCAATTTCTTGGTAGGTCCCTAGTTTCTTGGTCATCTAAAAAGCAGAACTCCATTGCTCTTTCCACAGCGGAAGCGGAGTATGTTGCAGCCGGTAGTTGTTGTGCGCAACTACTTTGGATGCGACAGACTCTTAGGGACTACGGCTACAATCTAAGTCATATCCCGCTTCTATGCGATAATGAAAGTGCTATAAAAATTGCACACAACCCTGTAGAACACTCAAGAACTAAGCACATAGATATCCATCATCACTTTCTTAGAGATCATTCATTAAAGGTGACATTGCTATTTCACATGTTAGGACTGAAAAACAACTTGCGGATATTTTTACCAAACCATTAGATGAGAAAAGGTTTTGTGAACTAAGAAATGAGCTAAACATTCTTGACTCTCGAAATGTGGCTTGAAACATTGCATACCTGGTTGCAACTTAAAATGTTCCTTTGTATTGTTAAAAATGCTCCTCTTCTCCTTTTCTACTCAGAAAACTATTTTAATGAAGAAATCTTGTGGATTATGACCATTGTTTGATTGCTGATTGCCTACTGGTCATAATCACCAAGACTATTTGCAAAATTATTGTCCTTGGATCACTATTAATCATCTATATATGTATCAGGTCTGTTGGAAACGGACTAGTCCAATTTTCAACCGGACTAGTCCGGACAGACAAAACTGGTTAGGTCATTTCAAGGGGCTCGGATTAGTCCGCCACATAGACCGGACTAGTCCGCCACATAGACCGGACTAGTCCGGTCCATCACATATATAAGCCCTTGGCCGGCCCAGACCTCTCCCTCACCCCTCATTAGACTTGCTCTCCCTCTCCTCTTCCAAACCCTAGCCCCCAAAGTGATTTTCGGGTTGAACCCTCAAAATCGAGATTTTCTCCGTGGGAAATTCTCCCCTTGACGAGTGGATTCCCTCCTCCGGATTCATCCGGACTGATTTCTACTTCTTCGACGCGGATCTTCAAATCTTGGTAAATTTCTCCCCAAAACCAAGGGTATACATTGGCCTTAGAGATGTATTCCCACCACTTTTCTACTCTTTTGCATCCTTAGATATATTTTTTGATCAAAATGCTAGGGTTCTTATGCCGGGGCGGACTAGTCCGGTTCTCAGGTGCGGACTAGTCCGGTCCCTGTCATCTGAATCCCTACATTACCTTGAATCCTTGATTCATTCTTATCTAATCCGTGAACTCCTTATCAAGCACAATGTCTTCAGGCTCGGATGACAGCTCTTTTCACATTGATGAAGACGTTCAACGCGAGAAAGTGAGGAGGGCCAAGGAGAGAGTTATGAAGAAGAGACATGATGTCAATGCTCACTCTCCACCCTCCAACAACAATCTACCTAAGAAGAGGAAAGTCATTTTCAAAAAGCCTCAAAGGAAAGATGCTGCTGAGGGCTCGTCAGGGCCAAAAAGAGTTCTCAATAAAGGGAAGGGACTTGCTAGTGGTCCCCTTGGGCCCTTGAAGATGAAAAACCCTATTCACCGCAACAGGCAGCCTTCAAGTGAGGATTTCACTGGAAAAGGGGGTGAGATAGCTGATAACTTCAGGAAGATTGAAGTGTATGACCAACCTAAACAATGTTCTGATCCAAGGTTCTGGAGCAACTTCCATGCAGACTACTACGAGCATGTGTACATGAAGATGAAGAATCCTGTAGTAGAGAGTCAATGGCTAAATGTTGGATACCTGAAGTCGAAGAGGTATCCTGCCTTTCGTGAGATGGTGGAGGCCTTAGAGAGGCACGGTCTGACGGACCTGCTATCCTTTGAGTATGACTGGAACAATGAAGTCATTACCCAGTTTTACTCCACTCTCTACTTTGCTCGTGGTGATGGAGACAGTCTTACTTGGATGACCCATGGTTCAAAGTATAGTGTCACTTATGATGAATTTGCTAGGATTCTCCACCTCGAACACACTTTGGATCATGAACTGGTCATCCATAATCTGAAACCCCTGGAGAAGGAAGAGCTTGAGTTTCTCTATGACACAAGGATGCCATATGTTCCTCCCACCATCGAATATCTGAAGCCCTTCTTTGTGGTCCTCAATAGAGTCTTGAGAAAGACTATAGCTCCGAAGGATGGAGATGCGGGAACTATACAAGGGACCTTGAGGACTCTCATGAAGGTCATTAGTGGAAGGAGACCATTCAATGTTTTTGAGTATATCTACAACGACATCGTGAACATCTCAATCACCCCCAATAGGTCCTGTGGATATGCACCGTATATCATGTACATGATTGAGAAAGTGACGGGACTCGAGTTCGTCAAGGATGTCAAGCATGCGGGGTTGAAGCCGCAAAAACCCACCGAGTACACTCTCCCCCCGGCTCCAACTGCTCCGTCCTCTCCACCAGTGGAGAGGAGATCAAAGCAAGCTCATGATGTCACTAGATCTGCAGCTGCTCCCCCTGGGTCTCCACCTGCCCAAGAATCATCCAGTGGCATCCTCAAGGTGCTCTCCTCCATCTTTGCCTGCTGCCGCAAGATCGAAGACAGGCAGCGCAAAGAAAAGCTTGCAAGGAAGAAACATCAATAGTATGTCAATGCCAATATCAAGTCTATCTGTGCAAAGCTTGAGATTGAGCCCGTTGGATCACCGCCCGCCTCCGAGGACTCAGAGGAAGATCCTGCTCTCATGGATGCTGAAGTTGGTGAAGATGAAGATCAGACTGAGACTGAAGGAGGAGGCAGCGATGAGTGATTCCCCTCAATTTTCCCTTTTTGGTGCCTTGATGCTAAAGGGGGAGAGATTGAGATTATATTTGGACTCGAACTATCTAGTATTAGTTATTAAGCTCTTTTGTGATCAAGGACATGTACCTATTTTAAAATCTTGTAATGCACTATTTCTTTTCTTATGTGTGATGCACTATGCTCTAATGCCTACTTATATGTTCACTATTGTTTGTCTTTAATTTATCACATTTTGTTTATCACACACCTGTTAGGCACCCCACCATAAGGTGTGTGCATATGTGAGAAGCTTTTTGTGAATTCTTTATTATTCTCATATGTACACACCTTATGAAAATCTACCTTTTATTCTCAATTGTGATATCTCAAAGAGTTGTCATTAATCACCAAAAAGGGGGAGATTGTAAGTGCATCTAGGATATCCCTTGTGGGTTTTGGCTAATTGATGACGAACATATGAGATCCTAATGAAACTATTGAGATGATTGTAGGATAAACAAAGTGAAACAGCTCGGTGCACACAAAAAGGTGAAAAATGAAGTGGTGTCCAAAAGAAGAATACCTTGATGGAAATTTAGAAGAATTAATTAGAATTTAAGTGTATAGGGTGTGTATGAAATACACACTTCAAGAGCTCACGACTTTGCGCATGGGAAAGGGTTTTAAAATTATCCAAACTCTTCACAGTGCACCGGACTAGTCCGATCTCAGACCGGACTAGTCCGCCAAACTCTCTGTTCCCTAAACGGACTAGTCCGCGTGCACACCGGACTAGTCCGCAAGACTTTCTAGAACCTCCTATCACTGGAGGCCGGACTAGTATGATCATGGACCGGACTAGTCCACCAAACTCTCTGTTCCCAAAATGGACTAGTCCTTGTGCACACCAGACTAGTCCGCCAGACTTTCTGGACATCATGATTCACTGTGACCGGACAAGTCTGGACCAGCACCGGACTAGTCTGGTATTAGGTTTAACAACGGTAACTTTTTTTCGAAACCCTATAAAAATAGGTCCTTCGTTTTTTCTCAGAACATACACACGACTAATACTGCAGCAAACACAAACCCTAGCGCCGCCACCTTGTCCCAAGAGCCCAAAACACATCTCCCCACACATCTAAAGTGCAAAAGATCAAAATCAATTGAACACTTGGATTCGGGATTGGGAGATCGTCGTTCTTTCGTTGTGAGCTCTTGGGGTTTGATATTTCTACACTCATATTCTGCATTGTACTATTTTCGAGTGTATTTGATCACGTTCTTATTGTAATTCTCGTGGGAGCCCTCAACTTGTGAGGTAGCCCCACAAACTCGGTGATTGCCCGTGATAGTGGAGTCAAGTCGGCCTTTGTGGTGACTTGAAGAGGGAAAGGGTTAGGAACCCGGCTCTGTGTGAGCTTCCTCAACGAGGACGTAGATCTCTTGGTGAGATCGAACCTCGGTAAAAATTCGTGTCTTTTGTCTCTCATTTACTTTACATTTTGATACATTAGATCACTAGTTTGCTAATAATCATTTGAGTTTCTTATAAGTTTGCACGTGCATTCATACAATAAACTTAATTTATAAAAACTGTTGTTCTCATTCCGCTGCTGAAAGATTCAATTTCTGAAACACACTTAATTACACATAATTCAGCACACCGGATTAGTCCGCCCACACAACCGGACTAGTCCGGTCAATCAAGTTTCTGATAACCCTATTAAGTGTGCAGGAATCTTTTAAAGGCCTATTCACCCCCCCTCTAGGCCACATTCAGATAGATGTGTCTAGCTAACCGCACTCATATGAATAATGAGAAACTGATGTTGATAAAGAACATGAATCGGGGAAGATCTAGGCAAGCCCTTGTTGTGGATGAGGTAGAATGAGATGGTGGTTTACTTGCCGTAGATCTAAGGACCGGTTCATGTCAACCATGCCAGGATAACAGTGCCACCACAAGGCCAAATATGGGTGCGGCATAACTGACTAATTAGGTAAGTTACTAGATTATTATGGACCGTGGATGGCATGGGGAATGGGAGTCGAGTGAGGACTGCCTTGTAAAAGTCCCAAAAATGCATAGTCTATAAAGTGAATGTTGATTCCCATTTATGTTGGAATGCATGAAAATGGGACTTACAAAAAATTTTTGTACACGTGATGATGCACATGGGTGTCCAATCAAACGAGCTCTTACATTCATTTGAAGGTGTTAAGCCAAGGTTGGATTAAACACCATGTGTAAAGTTCTCACATGTAAGGAGGAGTTCAAATTCAGATTTTGAACTCAATTGTTCCCCTCAAGTTGCTGCCAAAAATTTGGAGCATACAGGTATCCTCACATTGTTGAATTCGAGGAAATTCATGGTGGCCACATCCTGATTTCAGGGTGGGCTAAAAGGGAGTCAAATATTACCATTTCCAGATGTGAGCTGAATTCAAAGTTGAAAGTGAACTTCACATTGAATTCGGTTTATTCAAACTTCAGCCCACGTTTAAACCCCCGAAATATCAAATTGAGGGGATTTACTGGAATGAAGACCTTTTCGAAACATTTGGAGGATAAGAAGAGGAGTAAGGGTGTAGACCCCACATGTTATTGGGCTGCTTTCACTTGCTCCCGAAGACTTCCTCTGTTCGGTGTCGAACACCACCCGAGCCTCCTCCGAGCACCACCGAGGGCAGCCACCTCCAGCTTCTTGCATCGAGCTGGCAACCTGCTCATGGCTTCGACACCTCACGGCGTGATCCTCTCACTCACCAACCGAGCTGCAAGCAGAGGCCACCTTCTCGCTGCTTTCGTCGCGCCGGCGACCAGCTCGTGGGATTGAGTAGCTTCCGACGTGATCTTTTGCTCACAAAAACAACAACCCCAGGCATTATTTTTCCCTCGCACAGGAACGGAACCGCGAGCGCCAAATTTAAAATTTTGAATACAACAGAGGGTCAACTCCACAGTAATCAAATTTGGTTTGCAGAAATTGCTGCGAACTTCTTAATTTGATGTATGGAGCCACTGTTGTTTGCGAGGGGGAAAAACTTCGGCAGGACCCGCAGGTCAGTGGAACTGAGACAACAATTGAGTCTTCTGTGCGAACTCGACACGGAGCCAGCCACCGAGCTGCTTATTACTTGCTCCCGAAGGCAGTTCATCCACTTCGTTGTTGATCGATAAGTATCTGTGCTACACCAGCAAAATCCAGTTTTCCCTGCTCGCTAGCTCACACACGCTAAACCAAAGGAGAAACACACAGCGCATCTCTGCTCCTCACCCCCAATCAACCTACAGCCACTGTGGCGCCCAGATGAACCACCCAGGAGCTGCGCCAGCGACCCCTCAACGTGCTCGACCACTCCTCAGCTCGTCCCCGGCCTCCCCTCGCTGTGCCAGAGCCGTTCTTCGCCGGAAGAAAACAGAGCACCGGCGCACCTCACTGCTCATCGCGTTCCAGCCGCTGCAACGCCTCTCCCGCACGTCCAACACCTCCCTAAGGTGCGCCAAGGTGTGTAGATCATGCTACCGCAGTCCCCTTTCCCTTGCCCATCGCCGGCTCGCCGGAATTTAGGTTTTGGCGCCGGTACACGTGAAGAACTGATCAAAACCAAAACTGTAAATTCATCCAACATGGTTGATCATCGGTTCTACAATTAAAGCCACAGAAACTAGTGATCCTAACGCCATCCCACGCCAAATACCGCAGAAAACCGTCCACCACATGCCCCGGGCGACGAGAAATCGGCGGCGGCGGCAAAAACGGGTCGGTCCTCTGGTGAACCCCATTTTCCGGCCATTTGCTGCAAGGTTTAGCATGCTTTCCATGTTTCCCGATCATTGGTGATGCTTTAGGGCAAGGTATCTCGCCAGGAGAAGCTTCGGACGCGCCAGAACGCGTTGATGCCGAGCTCCCGAGCCGCCCCACCGGTGCCGACCTGTTTTCGGCCGTTTTCTTGCGCGGAAACCTTGCCCGGCAGCTGCGCCATGTTTCAAGGAGCATGTAGGGCGAAACCGAAGCTAATTTAATGGAGAAATGAGGGAGAACGAGCCACGCCATGATCTGTGCTGGTGTGCACGCGCGTTTTCTGGCGGGAGGTTGAAGAAAGACCTGATGAGCTGGCTCCACATTGGGTTCTGTACAATTCAAACAGAAAGTTAGTGAAACTCGAAAAATACATAACTTTGGGTAGAAAGCTCCAAAATTGGTGAGACAAATTTTATTGGAATCCTCATGAGGAGTACTTCATAGAGGAACAAATTTCTTGCTATGAAAATGCCCAGGAATTTATGTAGAATTTATTTTAGTAAATATTTTAGGGATTTATTACAGGATCAATTCTTTATGAAATATTCCCAAATTTGGGCAGCTAATCCTTTTCATAGTTACTGATCTCCGTAAAAATTTAAGCTTCATTGGAGTTCATTTGCTAGGCTAAATTGCCTTCCAAAGTTCAGCCTTTATTTGAAAATTCAAGTTTAAACAGAAACTTTTTCAGAACTCCTATCCAACTTCAAAAATTCATATCTCTCTGCTGGTAGCTCCAAAAATGGTGAAACCAATTTGGTTAGAACCACGGAGACTTACCCTAATCAGATCTTCCACTATTAGCTATGTAAAAGCTACTGATTTGGGCTAAAAATTCAGAGAAGCCTTGTGCTTGTCGGAATTTTAGAGAGCACATTGTGCAATGACATTCCTCCAAATTTTGCTCAGATCATACTTAGAGAGTCTAGTATCCACTGTAAAATACCAATGCCAATTAAGGATTCTAAATAGCAGTAGCTATGAATAGAAGTTCAATTCTTATAAATCCTTAATACTTACACATGTATTTTATTACATTTCATAATAGTGACCGAAGTTGAGGACGCACCGGAGCCCTTGGACATCCTCCCACCAGAAGCTAACTTCTTCTCTAACTCGCAACCAGGCAAGCCCCGGTTTGCACTTAAGTACCTTTTATAAAGTTTTTCATTTGTATCACCTATGTCTAGGTTGAAATGTATGCATTACAGTTAGGGTGATTGAAACCCCACTTGCATAGACTCTTAACTCCTATGGTGGGTTGGGTAGTTTACAGACTCGACGAGTAGAGAATGCTCTGCTAAAATGCTTAGGATCTCGGTAGAAGTCGAGTTGTTGGAAGCTACTCGCGAGATAGTATTTATCACATGGAATGAGAAGGGGTAGAAAATGGCTTAAGTTATGAAAATGAGACCCAGCAGGGGTGATAAGATGCTGTGAGCAGAGGTCTCACATGCTTAGCCCTGTTGGTGTCGGTTGAGGACCGTCCGTGTGCGGCCCTGCTGGACATGTATCGAATAGTACCGGATGCATATTGGCATATGGGAACCAGGAAACCTATGTAATTGGTTAACCTGGGTGTCGAGGTTTACCCAACCGTAAATAGGAGCTGGTGGGCACAGTCACGCTCCACGCGGGGACCTCCTACCCATTACGGATGGACCAGTTCGGCATTTGGGTTGCCTTTGAAAGGTTGTCACATACAACAGAGTAGGAAGGGGTGTGGAATCACGCTTCTGAAAGTGGGTGTATGTGACGTGTTATTCGGGTGTGTCTTGATTGCAGTCACCGTTCCTCGCGGTTATTTGAGTACCCGCTTGTTCACTGTGCTGTGACGTAGTAAGAAGTGAAATAAGTGAGAGGGCCCGACCTCGATCACGGGGCCATGCCGCCTCGCCTGGGGATCGTATTGGGTGGTGCCGTGTTATGCGGCACCCAACAGCACACATATAAGGAATAATGTATTACATAAATCAAAGCGGAAGCTTACAAATGTTCTTTATAAATAAATTGCATAAAATAGCTACAGTGGAAGTCTATACAGCTCACGTTGAGTATCTAAGAAGCACTCGAAAGGCGGTCCAGCCCGCGGACTCCTTTCACTAGCAACACGAAGACATAGCAGCGGCGAGGTTCTCCAAGTGTGACATGACTCGGAAGTTCCTGAGTCTCACCGGACAACCTTCTTTATAGCGTCGACGTTTTTCCTGCAAAACCACTTATATAGCAAGAGTGAGCACAAAGGCTCAGCAAGGCTTAACCGTCTCTCCTAAGGCATGCAACTCTACATGAAAGCAACCTAAGACTTAAACCTGTCATTTGCGAAAAGACCCGCCTACGTGTTCATCCTTAACTTTCAGATTTTTAGCCATAATAGTAGTGACCTTGCGTCCAGCAACATTGGAACTCCACAATCAAACAAGAAACTCTTCATTCCAATGTTACTTGTCCCAAGGTGGAAAAATAACTTTAGTTTGCTCTATATCTACTTCAAACATGGTTCTCATGCAATTTACAATTATCATAACAGCATTTAAAACTTTGCAAACTATTTCCATACAACTGGATTACTACGTCACAACACAGGGAGCAAGCGGTAATCAATAACTGCAATGGACGGTGATTCGAATCAAGCACTACCCGGATAACTCGACACAAACGCCCGCCTCTGAAGACCCAACTCTGGCGTCCTTCATTACGTCGTATGTGGCAACCTTTCTCAGGACAATAGACTGTAGAACCGGTCACGCCGTCTCGGGCTCATAGGTCTAACAAGACGATGTGGTATGCCTCTACAACCCAGTGAACCTGGTACATCGGTTTCCAGATTCCCATATATCAGTAAGCATCCGGTACACAACTCAATACCTGCTCCTGGGTGTCGCACAAGCATCAGTCCTTAACCGACACAGGCAGAGCTACTCGACCAAGACCTCGTCTTGTCGCTGCCTAACCATCTTGCCCGGTCTCATCTTTGGAAATGTAAACTTTAGTTTGCCCTCCTTTTCCATCTACACCCAGGTAACCCAGCCTATAACTCGCGAGTAGATCCCAACTACTCGTCTTCTACCGGATGCCCTAGTCTATTTAGCATGGCCTTATTCTACAACGATGACACCATTCTACCGTTGACCTCAGGGTTCATTTTTGATTATGCAAGTGCGGTGTAAAACAATCTTGACTGTAACACCCCAAATTTTTAGTCAAAACCCAAATTTTGATTTAAAACCCTAAACCATGTTCAGAGGGGAATTTAGAAATTTTTGGACGTGTTGCATGTTTTGCAAAAATTCAAATTCAAACTGGAATTCAAATTATACCCAAAACAGAAAAGAAATGGAAAAAGAAAAAGGAAATCGGGAAAAAAAAACTGGCCAGTGGGCCGAAACCGCCAGCCGGCCCAGCAAACCCCCGCGCCAGCCCGCCCCCGTGCGCGCCGCGCTGCCCCTCACTGACGGGTGGGACCCACCTGTCATCCCTAACCCGAGCCCCCGCGACCCCGGACTTTTCCCCCCGAGCGCGCGCGATCGCAACCGATCGGGAAACCCGTCCCCGCAGCCGAATTCTGGTCCCAGCGGACTCCAACTCGATCACAACAGACCCACCGCCCTCCCCCGGCTATAAAAACCCCAGCTCCGATCAGTTTTTCCCACGCGATCGCCGATTTTTACTCCGGTGAGCACCGAGACTTCGCCGGTGAATTCTGGCCGATCTAAGCTCGGAAACTCTGATCTAACTCGCTGGTCTTGATCCACCGCCTCCGGGGAACTTTGCAGGTGCAGAAAACCCGAAGACTTACGGTGTAAACTCAGCGCCGACGAGCTTCGCCGTGGTTTTGCCTCGGACCTCGCCGCCGATCACTTTCCAGGACCCCCGAGCTCGAGAAAACCCCCGAGGTGAGATCCCTGACCTCCCCTCTACCGATCTAGGCCATAAGATCACAGTTCTAGGCAGAATTCTCGAGGATCCGAAACTTTCCGGCGAGATCGCCGCTTCCCGCCGCCGTGCGCCGCCGGCAGCGCCGCCCGCGTTCGATCAGAGCGACGTGGCCGCATGTGCGCCGTTTATTTTAAATCGCACGGTAGACTTTAAAACCCCGCGTACCGGTTCGATCTTATAATCTCAGCCGTCGGTTTAAAATCGGACGGTCCACATCGACCCCGCGTTATAAAGACTGGAGTTCTTACGTGCTACCACCTGGGATTCTCTGGAATTGAGAGCTAGCCCCGGAAACTTCAGATCTAGCCCCTGGAACTCCAGAAAATCATATAAATCCATTTAAAAATCAGTTTTAACCCCTGGACTTAATAGAAATTAGGAAAAACACCTCTGTTAAGTGTAGCTAGACCACTGGAAATTATGAAAATAATATTATAGACCCTGTGATGGGTGAGTTTACTTTTTAACCCTGTTTAGTATTTAGTTTACAAAATTGAATATGTAACTAGTGTTTAAAAATTAAAAAGGGGACAAACATAATTGTCAAAATTTATTAAAAACTTTCTCAGTACTTAGAAAACTTTGGGGTGAGATAAAAATATATTTTTAGGCTGAAATAAATCTGTTTTATCTATTATTCACATTTAATAGTATAGGGACACATTTTTAAGTAAAGAATAGTTAAAGAAAAATAGGGAAAATAATTATGAAATAGTATACATCATAAGCCATGGTCAAAATATGATTTTAAATTATTTAGGACCAGAACCTAATCTGTTTAGGTGATGTGTATTACTAATTTAATAATAAAATACACAATTATGCATAGGAATATAAATCTAAAAATATAGAAACTAGTAAATGATAAATGGAGTTTCCAAAATACAAAGAATTCAGTTTAGGGTTGATAGAAATTGTGAAGGCACATTGTATGCAAGTATAAATGTGGACACAAAAGTAGGAATCATATATACATGGTTAAAAGTGCATGCAAGCCACAACTTAACACACATAAAGTAACCACAACACATATAATGGTGAATGGATTTCATAAATATGAATGTGTGGTTTGTATGAAGTAGAAGTGTGAACTATGTCTTATGATTGTTGTTTTTCTTTTGCTATGTGTGATGGTATGAAGTAGAACCTGTTCAAGAGCAAGTTAACCCTTTCCAAGATCAGGACTACCCATTTCAAGAGCAGCAAGAAGGAGGCAAGTGTCCTTGACAACTTTGATCCTATGCTAGGATGTGTAGATAGAATTATTTGCATTGTCAAGTTAAATATGAAACCCATGCTAGGAAGTTTCCCTAGAATTGCATTACCTTGTTTCCTTGAAGCTTGGGTTGGGATTTATTTTACCATGTCATTTATTTCCATGCATATGCTTAGCCATGCTTAGAATGGGATGTTTGGGACATGAAATCATCAGTTTATATTACCATACTCTTGACTGAGACATTGTGAGTATTGTAGAGGTAGGGATCAAGGCAAGTTGGATGTTTTTGTTGTGTGCTGGGTGCACAAGACTTGGGTTTGTGTTTAGTACTTGCCTGGATCCTAAGGACCGGTTCATGGAGCATGTAGCCCGGCTTTACAGTGCCAACCACATGCTGAGATGGGGCAGCTTAGCCAATTAATTAGGTGTATCCCCGGCGTAGTATGGGTGTGTTGGATGGTGCGGGTAGTAGGTGTCAGCTGGACTACCGTATGAACCGCAAGGCTCAAGAGGGGGCCACTGCAGCGGGGTTGGAGCCTCTTGTATGCTGTTAGGGGTGAAACCTCAGTGGGCCCACGCTCGTCGGGAATCCCTTTGTAAAGGCTTCGTAGTGATCTCTTGGCCGCACACCTGGGAAGTGTGAATGTGGATCGTAGCCACTGGCATAATGGAGGTTCTTTTAGTCCACCCGGCAACAGGGGATGAAATCACTACTTGTGGGTACAGTGGTACAAACTCTGCAGAGTCAAAACTGTCTTGACAGCCGTGCTCACGGTTAAGAGCGGCCTGGACTTATTCATGATTAGAGGATTGATGGTTTTGGAAGTTAAGCGGGGAGCTTAACATTGGTAATGATGTTATGGTTATTGGATTATAATGATGGGATGGGAGATTGGGACCATTTCACCTGTGTAGTAATGTAGGTGCTTAATAAGCTAAGGTGATAGGTATTAATTGCGTAGTGCTTTAACCATGAGTTCAACCCCTCCTTGTTCTAGCCATGCATGATATAATTTTCCCACACTTGCTGAGTACCATTGGTACTCAACCTTGCATATTTTGTTGGTTTATACTGCTGCTCAGGTCAAGATAATGAGGTGGTGTATAATGACCAAGACTTTGGACCCGAAGAAGGTTTCTAGGTTCATGGAGACCCCCGGGCAACGCCTGTGACGGAGCCCTCAAGAATTATATTCCGCTGCTAGTTTATTTACTTGTGATGAACTTATTATTGTCCATCGAGACATTTGCTATGTAAGACTTAATTATATGCGACACTTGGCTTGTAATAAATGATGCTTCACTATTTGTCATCACATGTATGAGAAAATGATCCTGGCATACATGTGATATTCACTTGGTTGTTCTTCGGAAAAACCGGGTGTGACAGAAGTGGTATCAGAGCCAAGGTTGCCCGTAGGAACATGGACCTAGGTAGAAATGGACGTATTTAAGGGCCCTATTTTCTTAAAAACTATTTTACAAAGGTTTGGATTGAAAAGTGTTATTTAAATGAGTCACTTTCTTCATCTTACCGCAACTTTCATTCAAAATAGGATTTTTGTTTAAGAGTTTATCTAACCTAAGTTTAAATTCTTTTTGTTTTAGATGGTTCGCATGATTCGTACCGCTCGCAAGTCCACATGAGGGAGAGTTCCCGTAGTTTCCCTTGCCGAGAGAGAGGAGAGCCGTCCGGTGATGTACCTTTCCTACGGATTGGCAGTAGGAGGCTTATTGCGCCGTCTTCGGCGTATGCTCGAAGCCGCCGGCAATACGGGCAAGCTAATCATCCACTATAACTCCACCAGGACCATCCATGAGAAGAGGGAAGAATGGAGTTCAGAGATGAGGATAATACACGAAAATCAGCTGCTTAAGATTCACCACTCTCCAGCTTGTACAGCGACACAGGTCGATGCGGAGAAAGATGTCACCTGGGAGGCCATCACCTGCCAGAGTCACATCTATCATCGCCACTTGGACAAAACTGAGTACATGTACGTCCTCCAGCGTGAGAGTGGTACCACGGAGTACAAGTACCCGCCGGTGCAGCAAGGGACTTCCCATGAGCACATGGACTTGTGCTTGGAAGATGCTTCTATGCTCAGCACTCGACTGCAGGAGTGTCAACAAGAGCTTCAGGATGTCCGAGACACCCTGAAGGAAACGAAGGCGTTGCTGCGAGCCTGCTTAAGGGCGAGAGAAAGAGGAGATGGGAATGAACTGTGTGTCACCGTGAATGATACATGGACTCCTGACTCCCCAGATCGCCGGGCGATCAGGCGTCGTCGCACTTCTCCACCAGCAGCCTCCCCATCCAAAGCAGAGTCAGAAGGCAGCCGAAATGATGAGGAAGATCCCGAGGAGCCAGCTCAAGAAAACGAGTAGTGTAGAGTCCTTCCCTTAGTTAGCAAGATGTCGAATAGTCGAGTCGTTACGTTAAGTTAATGGTGTGTTAATGCTTGGTGTGTGACGTGAGTTGTGGAAGCCATGAGCAATTGTCCACAGCCTCGTCTTCAGATTGTTTTGCTTTGGTGTGTGAACCCACATGAAATAATAGTGCATTTATTTGGTGTGAGATATGAACCCTCGTAAAAGTATAACAAATCCTCAACACTTCAAAGTACAAACAAATGAAAGTAGTAAGATGATACTAAATGCTTTCAAATTAACATTGGTTGATTCTGCCAGATGGCCGGAAGAGGAAAAGGACGTGCTGCCAACCCTGCCAACAACAACGATGAGGCATGCAACCCTCATCTTTCTGGAGGCCAGGACCGGGGTGGTCGCCGTGAAGGAGTTGATCCCCTCCACCAAATGCTGGAGAATCAGAATCAGCTCATCCAGAACTTGACTCAAGTGGTGGCCAACTTGCATCAAGTTCCACCTCCACAAGCTGCACCACGCCAACCAAGGTTGAGTGAGTTTCTAGGAACTCAACCTCCAAAGTTTGCAAGTGCTGCTGAACCTCTGGAGGCAGATGATTGGCTGAAGACCATTGAAAGTAAGATGAGGATTATACAATGCCAAGGGTATGAGAGGGTGCTGTTTGCCTCTCATCAATTGCAGGGACCTGCTGCTGATTGGTGGACCGCCTACGTGGCCGCCCATCATGACCCTGAGAACATCACTTGGTAAGAGTTCAAGCGTAGCTTCCGCAACCATTACATCCCAAGAGGTGAACTCAAAAACAAGAGGAAAGAGTTTCTGGGACTGCAGCAGGGAAACATGACTGTGAGGGAATACCTCACTAAATTTACTCAACTGTCCCGTTATGCTCCACGAGACATAGAGACGGATGAGCAGAAACAAGATTGTTTCGTGGAAGGACTTACCGCAGAGATGCAGTGTGCAATGTCCTCCAATGAGTATGAAAGTTTTCAAAAGATGGTGGACAGGGCGTTTGTGGTGGAAAGGAAGCTAAAGGCCCTGGAAAATGAGAATAAGAGGAAGGCGGGATGGTCACATCAGGCCTCAGGAAGCAACACCCGCCCACGTATGATGCAGCAACTTACGGGGCAGACAAGCCGTGCTGCGGTACCCTATTCAGCACCAAGAGGGTACAACCCAAACTACAGGCCACCCGCAGCACCAGCACAGCCGCAACGTCAGTTTGTGCAGCAGCCTCGCCCCGCATATCCACCTCGACCAGCAGTGCAAGGACCCCCGAACCAACCCCAAGACAACAAAGGCCAAGCACCTAAGGTTGGGGTGCAATGTTTCAGCTGTGGTGAAGTGGGGCACTACGCCCATAAGTGCCCGAAGAAGAAGCCTGCGCCGCCACAACAGCAGAATGTAGTGAGAGGACGGGTGAACCACGTCACTATGGAGGAAGCACAAGAGGCACCCGACGTGGTAGTTGGTAAGTTTCCTGCCAATTTACACCTTACAACTCTGCTGTTTGATTCTGGTGCTACCCACTCGTTCATTGTCAAGGGTTTGTTAAGAAGCATGACCTAGCAACCACACAAATGAACCATATGCTAGCGGTAAACTCTCCAGGTGGAGAAATAAGGACAAGACAAGTGTGTCCCAAAGTGAGCCTAGATATTAATGGGGTAGTGTTCACTGCTAACCTCATAGTGATAGATTCACAAGGGATAGATATTATTTTGGGTATGGATTGGTTGACCAAACATAAAGGAATCATCCATTGTTCGACCAGAACGGTGGAACTAACTCACCCCAATGGCACAAGAGTAAAGTTCATAACAATACACGAGCCTAGGAGGGACATTAAATTAAATCAAGTGGAGGTGAAAGTTGAGGAAATCAGGACTATCAGGGAATATCCGGATGTTTTTCCGGAGGAGTTGCCAGGTATGCCTCCCGACCGTGATGTGGAATTCGCAATTGAGCTAGTACCGGGAACAACCCCGATATACAAGAGACCTTATCGAATGGACTCCAAGCAGCTAGGAGAGCTCAAGGATCATTTGAGAGAATTGACGGAGAAGGGGTATATTCGCCCTAGTTCCTCACCATGGGGAGCTCCGGTGATATTTGTGCCCAAGAAAGACGGAACCCAAAGGTTATGCGTGGATTACCGTGCCTTGAATGAGGTAACCATCAAAAACAAGTACCCATTGCCTCGCATTGAAGACTTGTTTGATCAGTTGAGGGGAGCTTGTGTGTTCTCGAAAATTGATCTCAGGTCGGGATACCATCAGCTCAAGATAAGGCAATCTGATATTCCCAAGACAGCTTTCGTATCTCGGTACGGACTGTATGAATACACTGTCATGCCTTTCAGGCTAACCAATGCCCCGGCATATTTAATGTACCTCATGAACAAGGTATTCATGGAATATCTGGACAAATTTGTGGTGGTTTTCATAGATGATATTCTCGTCTTCTCCAAAGATGAAGAAGAACATGAGAAACATCTAAGGTTGGTGTTGCAGAGGCTGAGAGAACACCAACTATATGCCAAGTTGAACAAGTGTGAGTTTTGGCTGAAGAGAGTTCCTTTTTTAGGACATATAATCTCGGAGGGAGGAATCTCCGTAGATCCCGCCAAAATCGAAGATATCCAGAAGTGGAAAACCCCTGAAAATGTCGAGGAAGTTCGAAGCTTTTTGGGATTGGCTGGATACTATCGACGGTTTATTGAGGGATTCTCCAAGATCTCGAGACCTCTCACCAAACTGTTGGAGAAGGGAATCACATTCACCTGGACGCCACAGTGCGATACAAGCTTTCAGGAGCTAAAGAAGAGATTGACAACAGCCCCAGTGTTGGTTATGCCAGATATGCAGAAGAATTTCACAGTGTACTGCGATGCCTCTGGAAATGGGTTGGGATGTGTTCTCATGCAAGAAGGACATGTCGTGGCTTATGCATCCGGCAGCTTCGGAAGCACGAGAAGAACTATCCTACACATGACCTAGAACTAGCCA
The DNA here is from genome assembly GCA_030760725.1 of Neostapfia colusana. Classification (NCBI taxonomy): domain Eukaryota; kingdom Viridiplantae; phylum Streptophyta; class Magnoliopsida; order Poales; family Poaceae; genus Neostapfia; species Neostapfia colusana. The sequence goes on along the minus strand of JASWHV010000017.1, from coordinate 20,617,572 downwards.
CAGTGGTACACGCGTTGAAAATTTGGCGGCACTATTTGATGGGGAAGAGGACAGAGATATATACGGATCATAAGAGTTTGAAGTACATATTCACACAACCAGATCTCAACCTCAGACAAAGGAGATGGTTAGAGCTAATCAATGACTTTGATGTGGGCATCAACTATCATCCCGGAAAAGCAAACGTCGTGGCCGATGCTTTGAGTCGGAAAGTGCAGGTCAATAAGTTGAGTTTGAAGGACATGCCTGCAGAATTGAAGGACGAGGTTATAAGGCCCAATCTATGTCTAGTAAATAGTGGTGAAGCCATAGCCATGGAAGTGGACTCCACACTCGAGCAAGACATACGCGAGGGCCAAAAGAATGATGAGAAGATACAAGAGATCAGACAGCTCATTAAGGAAAATAAAGCTTCTGGTTTTAGAGAGGATGAACATGGAACGGTGTGGCACGGGAAAAGGATCTGTGTGCCAGAAGTAAAAGAGATCCGTGAATTAATTTTGAAGGAGGCTCACGATTCTGACTATTCCATTCATCCTAGGAGTACGAAGATGTACCAGGACCTCAAGAGCAGGTATTGGTGGTATGGCATGAAGCGAGATGTCGCGGAACATGTTGCCCTATGTGACACATGTCAGTTGGTGAAAGCTGAACATCAACGACCCGCGGGATTATTGCAACCACTCAAAGTACCTGAATGGAAATGGGAAGAAATCAGCATGGATTTTGTCGTGGGATTGCCTAGGACCCAATCCGGATATGATTCAATATGGGTCATTATTGATAGGCTAACCAAAGTAGCTCATTTCATCCCTGTGAAAGAAAGCTACAGCGGATCCAAATTGGTAGAATTGTACATGTCAAGGATTGTGTGTTACCATGGAGTGCCAAAGAAGATAGTGTCGGACCGAGGGACACAGTTCACCTCGAGGTTTTGGCAAAAGTTGCATGAAACCATGGGAACCCATCTGAACTTCAGCTCTGCCTATCATCCCCAAACTGACGGGCAGACGGGGAGAACCAATCAGATCCTTGAAGATATGTTAAGGGCATGTGCACTCAAAAACAATAGGAGTTGGGACAAGAACTTACCGTATGCGGAGTTTTCCTATAACAACAGCTATCAAGCTAGTATGAAAATGTCACCGTTTGAAGCTTTGTATGGAAGGAAGTGCAGAACTCCCCTATTTTGGAACCAAACAGGAGAAAGTAAAGTGTTTGGTCCAGAAGTGCTACAAGAAGCCGAAGCGAAGGTGAGGGAGATTCGCAACAACTTGAGGATAGCACAAACACGTCAGAAGAGTTATGCTGATGTACGAAGAAGAGAGCTCGTTTTCAACGTGGGAGACTATGTTTATCTCAAGGTGTCACCTATCAGAGGGCTTCGTCGGTTCAAGGTGAAAGGGAAGTTGTCACCTCGATACATCGGACCCTTTCAAGTTTTGGAAAGAAAAGGCGAAGTGGCGTACCGACTAGAGTTACCGGTTCATCTATCGGACGTGCACGATGTATTCCATGTGTCACAACTCAAGAAATGTCTGAGGACGCCTGAAGAGGTGTTACCCATGAATGAAGTGGATGTAGCTGAAGATTTGTCTTATGCCGAGCAACCATACAAGATTTTGGAGACGATGGAACGCCTCACCAGAAACAAGAGAATCCGGATGTGCAAGGTGCAGTGGAAGCATCACTCAGAAGAGGAAGCTACCTAGGAACGGGAAGATGAGCTTAAGGCACAATTTCCGGAATTGTTTTCTTAGAAACACCAATCTCGAGGACGAGATTTCTTTTAAGGGGGGTAGAGCTGTAACACCCCAAATTTTTAGTCAAAACCCAAATTTTGATTTAAAACCCTAAACCATGTTCAGAGGGGAATTTAGAAATTTTTGGACGTGTTGCATGTTTTGCAAAAATTCAAATTCAAACTGGAATTCAAATTATACCCAAAACAGAAAAGAAATGGAAAAAGAAAAAGGAAATCGGGAAAAAAAACTGGCCAGTGGGCCGAAACCGCCAGCCGGCCCAGCAAACCCCTGCGCCAGCCCGCCCCCGCGCGCGCCGCGCTGCCCCTCGCTGACGGGTGGGACCCACCTGTCATCCCTAATCCGAGCCCCCGCGACCCCGGACTTTTCCCCCCGAGCGCGCGCGATCGCAACCGATCGGGAAACCCGTCCCCGCAGCCGAATTCTGGTCCCAGCGGACTCCAACTCGATCACAACAGACCCACCGCCCTCCCCCGGCTATAAAAACCCCAGCTCCGATCAGTTTTTCCCACGCGATCGCCGATTTTTACTCCGGTGAGCACCGAGACTTCGCCGGTGAATTCTGGCCGATCTAAGCTCGGAAACTCTGATCTAACTCGCTGGTCTTGATCCACCGCCTCCGGGGAACTTTGCAGGTGCAGAAAACCTGAAGACTTACGGTGTAAACTCAGCGCCGACGAGCTTCGCCGTGGTTTTGCCTCGGACCTCGCCGCCGATCACTTTCCAGGACCCCCGAGCTCGAGAAAACCCCCGAGGTGAGATCCCTGACCTCCCCTCTACCGATCTAGGCCATAAGATCACAGTTCTAGGCAGAATTCTCGAGGATCCGAAACTTTCCGGCGAGATCGCCGCTTCCCGCCGCCGTGCGCCGCCGGCAGCGCCGCCCACGTTCGATCAGAGCGACGTGGCCGCATGTGCGCCGTTTATTTTAAATCGCACGGTAGACTTTAAAACCCCGCGTACCGGTTCGATCTTATAATCTCAGCCGTCGGTTTAAAATCGGACGGTCCACATCGACCCGCGTTATAAAGACTGGAGTTCTTACGTGCTACCCCCTGGGGTTCTCTGGAATTGAGAGCTAGCCCCGGAAACTTCAGATCTAGCCCCTGGAACTCCAGAAAATCATATAAATCCATTTAAAAATCAGTTTTAACCCCTGGACTTAATAGAAATTAGGAAAAACACCTCTGTTAAGTGTAGCTAGACCCCTGGAAATTATGAAAATAATATTATAGACCCTGTGATGGGTGAGTTTACTTTTTAACCCTGTTTAGTATTTAATTTACAAAATTGAATATGTAACTAGTGTTTAAAAATTAAAAAGGGGACAAACATAATTGTCAAAATTTATTAAAAACTTTCTCAGTACTTAGAAAACTTTGGGGTGAGATAAAAATATATTTTTGGGCTGAAATAAATCTGTTTTATCTATTATTCACATTTAATAGTATATGGACACATTTTTAAGTAAAGAATAGTTAAAGAAAAATAGGGAAAATAATTATGAAATAGTATACATCATAAGCCATGGTCAAAATATGATTTTAAATTATTTAGGACCAGAACCTAATCTGTTTAGGTGATGTGTATTACTAATTTAATAATAAAATACACAATTATGCATAGGAATATAAATCTGAAAATATAGAAACTAGTAAATGATAAATGGAGTTTCCAAAATACAAAGAATTCAGTTTAGGGTTGATAGAAATTGTGAAGGCACATTGTATGCAAGTATAAATGTGGACACAAAAGTAGGAATCATATATACATGGTTAAAAGTGCATGCAAGCCACAACTTAACACACATAAAGTAACCACAACACATATAATGGTGAATGGATTTCATAAATATGAATGTGTGGTTTGTATGAAGTAGAAGTGTGAACTATGTCTTATGATTGTTGTTTTTCTTTTGCTATGTGTGATGGTATGAAGTAGAACCTGTTCAAGAGCAAGTTAACCCTTTCCAAGATCAGGACTACCCATTTCAAGAGCAGCAAGAAGGAGGCAAGTGTCCTTGACCACTTTGATCCTATTCTAGGATGTGTAGATAGAATTATTTGCATTGTCAAGTTAAATATGAAACCCATGCTAGGAAGTTTCCCTAGAATTGCATTACCTTGTTTCCTTGAAGCTTGGGTTGGGATTTATTTTACCATGTCATTTATTTCCATGCATATGCTTAGCCATGCTTAGAATGGGATGTTTGGGACATGAAATCATCAGTTTATATTACCATACTCTTGACTGAGACATTGTGAGTATTGTAGAGGTAGGGATCAAGGCAAGTTGGATGTTTTGGTTGTGTGCTGGGTGCACGAGACTTGGGTTTGTGTTTAGTACTTGCCTGGATCCTAAGGACCGGTTCATGGAGCATGTAACCCGGCTTTACAGTGCCAACCACATGCTGAGATGGGGCAGCTTAGCCAATTAATTAGGTGTATCCCCGGCGTAGTATGGGTGTGTTGGATGGTGCGCGGAGTAGGTGTCAGCTGGACTACCGTATGAACCGCAAGGCTCAAGAGGGGGCCACTGCAGCGGGGTTGGAGCCTCTTGTATGCTGTTAGGGGTGAAACCTCAGTGGGCCCACGCTCGTCGGGAATCCCTTTGTAAAGGCTTCGTAGTGATCTCTTGGCCGCACACCTGGGAAGTGTGAATGTGGATCGTAGCCACTGCCACAGGAGTCTCCTAATATCCTAAAGAATATCCTGGCAAAATTTGGGAATTTTTGGATGAACCAAACTCCCTCTCAAATTCTTTTGCTGAAAAGCATTAAAGAATTCTACAGAATTTTCTATTGCCTTTCATACAAATTGGGTTGCTTATTTTGATAGGTCTTTTCATCCTGAATCCAACCCAATTTGAATCACTAATGTTGGAGCCCCCTAGCAAAAGTTATGCAGTTCCAAAGTTTGAACGGAATTTGTAATTCAAACTGAATCCGAAACAGTTTAAACTCTGACCGGCACACGTGTCAGTCCCTCGCTGTAGCCACACCACGGTCCACAGCTGCCCAGTCTGTAGCCGCAGCAGATCTGGTGGCCACAGCAAATCCCAGTCGACCGCCACGGCCACTGACCAGTGGGGCCAGCAGCTTCTTCTTCCTCCTGCCCCCCTTTTTCCCGCGCGCTCCACCCCCCTCGCCGGCGTGGCGCTGACCTCGCCGGACTTGACTTTCCGGCCATCCCACGGCCTGCTACTTGCCGCCCGGGGGTTTTCAGGGGCGAGCAACTCATCTAAGGGGTCAGCACAAGCTAATGGCGCTCGGAACTAGGTCGGCGACGTGCGCACCCTTCGGTGAAGCTTTGGCGCCGTGGTCCGAGCATCCCAGCCCGCCAAAGGGTCGGAGAAATTGCTCTAAAGCATCAGGGAGTCATGGGGGTGCTCGGCTTTGGCTCAAACTGGATCGGTAACGGCTAGAGATGGGGTCGCAGCGTGCGCCCGGCAGTTCCCGCCATGATCGCCGCTCGAAAAGCTCAAAATTAGCTGTAACCACGGGGTTTCTAGCTAGGGTTGTGAAGGGGATCGGACCGCCGTTAAGCCTAGACCCTCTGTGCACGAGTTGGTGACCTCTAAGTGCAAATTAAGCGCGAATTCGAGAAATCCTTACCAGAGGGTCCGTGGTCGTGCTCCGGCAGAAAAACATCAAATTCTGTCACTGAGGATCACCGTTTGAGCTGAGCTCCGGGGAGAAGCACCGCGGTGGTACGGCGTACCTCTGAGCGTCGCTTCTTGAGCGTGAAACCCCCTGTGGTGAGCTGCCCACGAGAGCCCGACTTCGGTTTCGTTTCAAGCCGCCGCGGGGAAACTGTTTTCTGGGTAGGGGACCCGTAGTTTTGGCTGCTCTCGTGCTGAGGGAGTGGAGGGCGATCAAGCCTTGCTGTTTTGGGGTTCAGGCGGTGCTGTGCACGGTGTTTACATGCATCCCCGATAAGAACCGAGGCAGCGGCGAGCTCGACGTTTATCGAGCGCGAGGTGAAGAAGAGAAACAGCGTTGGCTCGGTTCAGAGAGAAGGGATCACGCCGAGGCAGGGGGAGCGGTAAGCTGGTCGCCAGCACAAGAGGGCGGGTGAGGCGGTGGCTTCGGTTTAGCCTAGGTGGCGCCCGTGCGATGATCGAGCTCGTGCGTTACCCGAGAGCAAGACTTAGGCAGTAAGTTTTGATCTCTCCTCTCAATGACAACTGGGGCCCACAGCTCCCCTCAGCACCAAGAGATCTCCAACTTTTGACACCTTGCAAATTCAGCTGTGAGGGATCCAAATTCAAAAGCCATTTTGCCATTTGACGATTTGTGCCACAGTTTCAAGTTTAAATTCAAATTTGGATGAAATTTACAAGTCCCTTTGATATTCATATCAAAGCTCCTCCAAATTTGCTCAAAACTTGGCTCCCTCCTAATTTGGACCTGAGGAATTCAAATATGTCCTCTGATCTTTGAGTTGGCTATTGCAAATCCCACTTTTCAAACAACAGTTTGAATTTCCTCTTTTGAAAATGCCCTTCTTCTTTTTGAAGTGACCCTCTTATTCAAACTGAATTCAAAGTGTCATTGCACATGTCAACACTTTCATGAGTAACACAAAAGTTTTTGTAAGTCCCATTTCTTGTATATAAACTCAACTTTATTCATAGTTCAAGTTTTCTATTTACAAGTTTTGGGACTTTTACATTCTTCCCCCCCTTAAAAAGAATCTCGCCGCGAGATTCATGATTAAGGACAATGTGGAGAGGACAACTACTCAATATAAGCCGCTAACAACTCTGGATGATTGCGTTGCAAATACTCCTCGCTCTCCCACGTAGCTTCCTCGGACGTGTTATTTTCCCGTAGCACCTTGAAAAATCGCAGCGTCCGGTTTATGGTCTCGCGAGTATTTTCATCAATTATCCGGTTGGTCGCTCAACATAAGTGAGGTCCGGCTTCAAATCTGCTATGTCTCCCGTGAGAATCTCCGTTGGAACTTTCAAGCACTTCCGCAACTGAGATATGTGGAAGATGTTATGAACTCCGGCTAAGGATGCCGGCAGCTCCAAACGGTAGGCCACAGGTCCACACCTTTCAATGATGGCGAAGGGACTGATAAAACATGGAGCTAGTTTCCCTTTCACTCCGAATCGGTGAATGCCCTTCATAGGAGATACGCGGAGGTATACGTGGTCCACAACTTGAAATTCCAGAGGACGGCGCCTCTTATCCACATAGCTCTTTTGTCTGGACTGAGCGGCTTTAAGATTTGCTTGAATAAGCCTTACCCGCTCTTCAGGCTCATTCACGAGATCAATCCCGTAAATAACTCTCTCGCCGGATTCACACCAGTTCAAGGGTGTGCGGCACTTCCGGCCGTAGAGAGCTTCATAAGGCGCCATTTTGATACTTGATTGATACCCGTTGTTATATGAGAACTCTGCCAACGGTAAGTGATCATCCAAGCTCTTACCGTGGTGGATGGCACATGCTCTCAGCATATCTTCAAGTATTTGATTCACCCTCTCTGTTTGCCCATCGGTTTGAGGGTGATACGCGGAGCTTCGAATCAATTTGGTTCCCAAGGATGCGTGTAGCTGCTCCCAGAAACGAGCAACAAACAACGCGCCTCGATCGAAGATGATCGTTCGGGGAACTCCATGTAGGCACAAGATCCGTGCTATGTATAACTCCGCATACTGCTTGGCGGTGTATCTGGTATGCACGGGGATGAATCGTGCTGATTTGGATAACCGGTCCACGATTACCCAAATCGAATCATGGTGGTGGGAGATCATCGGCAACCCAACGATGAAATCCATACTCAAGTCTTCCCACTTCCATGACGGTATTTGTAGCGGCTGCAACAGGCCCGACTTCTTCACGTGGTCGGCCTTAATTCTTTGACACGTATCACATTCTGAAACGTATTTTGTAACTTCACATTTCATACGTGTCCACCAAAACTTCTTCCGGAGGTCTTGGTACATTTTATTGCTGCCCGGGTGAATAGAAAATTTGGATAAGAGAGCCTCATCCAAAATTTTCTTCCGCAGCCTCATATCACGGGGTACGACTATCCGGTCCTTGAACCATAGGGTGTCTTCATCATCTAACCGGAAACATCTCATCTCCCCATTCTTCAACCTCCTTTTGATATGAGCCATGCCCTTGTCTTGTTTTTGATCTTTCATAACCTCCTCTCTTATTGTAGGTATGAGAGCCAGATTATGTAAAGCTCCATATGGAACCAAGTAGAGACTTGGTTCTTCCTCGTCTATCGGCGCAATGGTTAGGTTATGGATATGAGACTTCCGGCTGAGTGCATCGACAACCACATTTGCCTTTCCCGGATGATAATGAATTTCAATCTCATAGTCCTTGATCATCTCCAACCATCGCCGTTGTCGCATATTCAACCTCTCTGAGTGAATATGTACTTCAAGCTTTTGTGGTCGGTGTAGAGATGAACCAGATTTCCCAATAGGTAATGTCTCCACATCTTCAAAGCTAATACCACGGCAGCAAGCTCGAGATCATGAGTTGGATAATGTTGCTCATGATTCCATAACTGCCGTGATCCATATGCGACCACGCGTCCGCCTTGCATGAGTACACAACCAAGCCCGATGCCGGATGCATCACAATAAACATCAAAAGGCTTGGTTGTATCCGGTTGAGCTAGAACCGAGGCTGTTGTGAGGTGTTTCACCAACGCTTGAAAAGATTCCTCACATGGCTTGCTCCAATCATATTTGATGCCCTTTTTCAGTAGCTCCGTCATAGGTTTGGAGATTTTTGAGAAGCCCGGGATGAACCTCCGGTAATACCCCGCCAAACCCAAAAAGCTACAAACTTCATGGACTGATGTTGGGGACTTCCACTTCAGCACTTGTTCAATCTTATTTGGATCAACAGCAACGCCTTCTGCTGAAATAATGTGCCCAAGAAATGGCACTTGGTTGATCCAGAATTCACATTTACTAAACTTTGCATAGAGCTTGTGATCTCTCAAGCGTTGAAGCACAATATGCAAATGTTTAGCGTGTTCTTCTTCAGATTTGGAATAGACCAAGATGTCGTTGATGAACACCACGACGAACTGATCCAGCTCCGGCATGAACACTGAGTTCATAAGATACATAAAGTGAGCCGGAGCATTGGTCAACCCAAATGACATGACAAGATACTCATAGAGTCCACATCTTGTCGAGAATGCTGTTTTCGGGATATCTTCCGCTCGGATCTTGATTTGATGATACCCCGACCTTAAGTCCATCTTAGAGAAGACTTTAGCACCCACTAGCTGATCGAAGAGGATATCAATTCTTTGTAGTGGATACTTGTTCTTTATCGTCACAGCATTCAAAGGACGATAATCGACGCATAGCCTCAGCGTCTCATCCTTCTTCTTCACAAATAAAGCGGAGCAACCCCATGGTGATGAACTTGGACGAATAAACCCCTTGTCCATCAGATCCTTGAGTTGCTCCTTAAATTCTGCTAACTCACTCGGAGCCATTTTCTATGGTCTCCGAGAGATCGGCGTGGTTCCCGGTATCAACTCTATTTTGAACTCCACCTCGCGCTCAGGTGGTAGACCTGGAAGACCTTCGGGAAACACGTCCGGATATTCACAGACTACCGGAATGTCTTCTAACTTGTACGCCTCGGCATTACATACTTCCGGGTCTTTGGAACCCGCTTCGCCGAGATACAATGTTTGACGTCCGTGAATTGGAGAGTCCAAGTGAACACTCCTGTTCTTGATGTCCAGAACAGCCTTATGGAAGGTCAGCCATGATATTCCCAATATGGCGTTGATTCCTTGGTCTTCGAGAATGATGAGGATGGTAGGATAAATTTTTCCACCCAAGCAAAGTGGTGCTCGAGAGATGACTTCATTAGTGGATATGTCTCCACCTGGCGAATGAATAAGGTATGAACCTTTGGTGATAGTGGTGGATATATGGTCCCGGATCACCGTTGCCCTGCTAATGAAGTTATGTGTTGCACCAAAGTCGAATAAAATGACAACCGGCTTGTCATTTAAGGTGAATCTGCCGGCAAGAACAAGTCCTCCCCTTGGCAGATCATCGACTGACACATAATTAACTGTCCCCACTTTTGACATAGCTTTTCTTGGCTGCCCAAGATCACTTTTTGGCGCTGGACCCGCAGACACAATGTTACTGCTCGGTTCAGTCGCTTCATAGACGTTGAGTTCATTGTCAACGTGAAGTGGGACAGCACTTGGTTCAGCTGAGAAATCACCTTGTTCATCTTCAACCTCTTGAGGGAAATAATATTCTGATGCACCTTGTTGATACTGAGGTGCATAAGAAACAAGTTGCTGCTGCGTTGGAGGTGAATAAGACCTCTGTGGAGTAGACGAGTCGTCACACTCCCAGAATGATTGCACCTCTTGTGGAATCTCTCGACCGGAAGGTGAACGGATCACCAACCGATACTTCCGAGGTAGATGATTGCATTCCTCCTGTGATGAGTCCCTCTCCCTCTTTTCTTTGAGGTAGAGATTGGAATAATATTCCTGAGCGATAGCACAGCTCACAAACTCAGCAAAATTCTCTTGGCTAACTTGAGCCAATTCACATCGCAGCCTAGCGGTCAGCTCTCGGTAGAAGTGATAGCCCTTCAAAGATGGTGATTTCACATAGTCAGGGACATATTGAGCTAAGCGATTGAATTCCTTCGCATACTCAATAACCCTCATGTCCCCTTGCTTCAGACTCCAGAACTCATCCAGACTGGTTTGCATTATGCCGGCAGGGATGAAACGAGCACGAAATGCAGCCTGGAACTCCGCCCATGTGACACGATGCCTTGCTGGTTGGACAGCAAGATAGTCTGCCCACCATGCCCCAGCAAAGCCGTGAAGCTGCTGAGCGGCATATAGAGTCTTCGAGAATTCATCACATCGGATCAACCCAAACTTGGACTCAATGACACGTAACCAGTGATTTGCTTCACAATGGTCAGCCGCCTCGGAGAATACCGGCAGTTGTGTCGCCAAGAAATCCAGATACGTGCTCTGGGTTGGCATGTGACGTTGAACTTCTCGACTTCTGCCTTGCTGAACTAGAGTTTGGAGGGTTTCATTCATCTTCGCCATAATTTCAGCCAATCCGGTTGGCGATGGCTCTTCTGATGAAGTCGAGTCACTCCCACCTCGACCTTGAACCTCCAATTTCCATTTGAGGATGTGTGCGTACCATACTGCACGAAACAAAATTTTGAGTCAATCAAAATTCTATCTCAGTAGTAAGTAAGGATAAGTAAAACATGAACATGTCATGAACTTCATAAAAGCATAACCACATTCATGTTTAAACAAATCTTAAGTACACTGAACTAATCAGCGGGACTACCCTGACCAGTTCACACAAACTCCAAATTTTACTCAAGTTATCAACAGATTCTTGACTTGAGTTCAATATCAAAGTTTTAGTAAACTTCAGTAGATTTCCAACAAGTACCTATAGGCTTCTTAAAGATTTTTCTACAGGAAGTTATGGCTTAAAAACAGAAAGATCCAGAGAGGTTTTTGCTACTGTCCTGGTTTTGAACAGTTTGCCTTCAACTGGACTTTTCACCAACTTAAAGTGTGATTTTGCTCTGGAGGTCTACAAAGAAGTTGTAGCGCACATGAAAATATTTCCAGAACTGTATCATACACCTTATTTGGGTCAAGCTACTCAGAGTTATGCTCTGTTAAAGTCCAGCAAGAATTTCTGCCAGAAACAGAGCACTCTGTTTTTGAAAACTTTGAGACCTAGTTATACTCTCATTTGAGTCTTAGCTCAAAATAAGAGTTCATTACTAATATTTGTTTCAAACTTCTATTTTCAGTTGAAAGTTAGTTCATGAATCATTTCTTCATAGGGAAGAGTATTATATGTTTAGTACGGTGACGATGCACTGTAAGAATCATGTCGGTACTACGTTACCTCACCAAAAGAAAATCCTATCCGGATTATACCGGCATATACGAATTATCAGTGGCACTAAGACGGTCTCTCGCACACGTGTACTACACAGGATACGTACGTGGTTAGTACCTGCAGAAGAACATGCAATAGTGGTGCACTCACAGGTTGTTTCATTTCAGGCAGTTCCATAATTGAAAGTAAATACAAACGCCCGTATCATTGTCATACGGCCGTCCTTGAGTTAAGCCACGTCTCAAGGTACGTGATCGTGTTTCAACACCACATGACGGGGAACCCGAGTATGTCATGAACGGGTCGTCACGGTTGGGAATGTTATCAACCCAACGGATACCACCTACTGCCCTGCAGGGCACGCCGATGGCAAGCGCTGCGTATGTCCTCCTGGGCTATTTCTAGATGAACACACTATCGTGTTACTGACCACACGATGGGGTCTCCACTTACTTGCCTAATGCATGCTAGGGATCAGCGTTTCATAAGAACTCAGGAACATGAAGAGTCCAAGAGTTTCATATTGACGTCTCACACCAAGCTGTGAGACCTATCCCTGAACCACATTCCTCGTCAGGGGAGCTAATCGAAATTGAACCTCTTTCGGTGGCGTTCCTTACCATGCTTACCAGAACGTAGGTGCGTCGTTACATAATGCAAATTCAGAATTAAAACACATATGTTAACCTTGCCACTTTAAGTAACTACACTACTATAGTCCTTATGTGGGCCTAATATCGTTTCCTCACCGTATCCTAAGTTTTTGTCGTAATACGATCCTTATTCCGTGTGCTATTACCAATGCGGCTCTGATTCCATGCTGAGAGGGCCCGACCTCGATCACAGGGCCGTGCCGCCTCACCCGGGGATCGCATTGGATGGTGCCGTGTTATGCAGCACCCAACAACACACATATAAGGAATAATGTATTACATAAATCAAAGCGGAAGCTTACAAATGTTCTTTATAAATAAATTGCATAAAATAGCTACAGCGGAAGTCTATACAGCTCATGTTGAGTATCTAAGAAGCACTCGAAAGGCGGTCCAGCCCGTGGACTCCTTTCGCTAGCAACACAAAGACATGGCAGCAGCGAGGTTCTCCAAGTGTGACATGACTCGGAAGTTCCTGAGTCTCACCGGACAACCTTCTTTATAGCGCCAACGTTTTTCCTACAAAACCACTTATATAGCAAGAGTGAGCACAAAGGCTCAGCAAGGCTTAACTGTCTCTCCTAAGGCATGCAACTCTACATGAAAGTAACCTAAGACTTAAACCTGTCATTTGCGAAAAGACCCGCCTATGAGTTCATCCTTAACTTTCAGATTTTTAGCCATAATAGTAGTGACCTTGTGCCCAGCAACATTGGAACTCCACAATCAAACAAGAAACGCTTCATTCCAATGTTACTTGTCCCAAGGTGGAAAAATAACTTTAGTTTGCTCTATATCTACTTCAAACATGGTTCTCATGCAATTTACAATTATCATAACAGCATTTAAAACTTTGCAAACTATTTCCACACAACTGGATTACTACGTCACAACACAGGGAACAAGCGGTAATCAATAACCGTGATGGACGGTGATTCGAATCAAACACTACCCGGATAACTCGACACATACGCCCGCCTCTGAAGACCCAACTCTGGCGTCCTTCATTACGTTGTATCTGGCAACCTTTCTCAGGACACTAGACTGTAGAACCGGTCGCGCCGTCTCGGGCTCATAGGTCTAACGAGACGATGTGGCATGCCTCTACAACCCAATGAACCTGGTACATCGGTTTCCTGATTCCCATATGTCAGTAAGCATCCGGTACACAACTCAATACCTGCTCCTGGGTGCCGCACACGCATCGGTACTTAACCGACACAGGCAGAGCTACTCGACCAAGACCTCGTCTTGTCGCTGCCTAACCATCTTGCCCGGTCTGATCTTTGGATATGTAAACTTTAGTTTGCCCTCCTTTTCCATCAACACCCAGGTAACCCAGCCTATAACTTGCGAGTAGATCCCAACTACTCGTCTTCTACCGGATGCCCTAGTCTATTTAGCATGGCCTTATTCTACAACGATGACACCATTCTAACCTTGACCTCAGGGTTCATTTTTGGTTATGCAAGTGGGGTATAAAACAATCTTGACCTAATGCACATACAAACTATGACCAATAGTAGTGAACAAAGGAAAACTTTAAAAACAACTTAAGTGCAAACCGGGGCTTGCCTTGGTTTTGCAGGTGACTAAAGTCAGAGATATATGAAGTTAGTTTCTGCTGACTTGAAGCTTAATCCCTGCCTTCTGGCGTCTTGACCCAATCTTCACTTATCCACGTTTAAACACTACACGTGATGAATATGCATACAAGTTTAATTATAAAACTTTTGCTAACAAGTTCTAAAGACAAGTTCAAAACTGGAACTCTGTTCAAGAATTTAAAATGGAATTGGTGCTAGTGGTTTGGGTTTGTGTTTAAATACTAGGATCAAGTGACGAGTGGGGTTTCATCACTTGGGTGGGGATCCACTAATGAGTTGAACAGGACATAATGATCCAGGGCTCCAATGGAGCTGGAAATTTTCTTGTGAGTTCCTTGTCACAAGAAAGTCCTCGGGACCAAAATTCAGAATATTTCACTAAGTAGATCACCCAGAACAATTCCCTAAGCATTTAGCGAAAAGGACTTAATTCTGAATAAATTTGCACTTTCATGCCAATTCAAGTGAACTACAATTTCACACATAGATCAGGGAGCATGCATGATTTTTCCTAGGATTTTTGGAGCTAAGGAATGCCTAGAACCGAATTTCCAAGTTTTGGAAATTTCCTGAAAATGTTTCTGTATTTATTTGAATGCAGAAGCTTGGAATTAGAATTACCATAACTAAATCAACTCCAAATGAGCTGAAACTTTTACAGGAGTCTCCTAATATCATAAAGAATATCCTGACAAAATTTGGGAATTTTTGGATGAACCAAACTCCCTCTGAAATTCTTTTGCTGAAAAGCTTTAAAGAATTCTCCAGAATTTTCTATTGCTTTTCATACAAATTGGGTTGCATATTTGGATAGGTCTTTTCATCCTGAATCCAACCCAATTTGAATCACTAATTTTGGAGCCCCCTAGCAAAAGTTATGCAGTTCCAAATTTGAACTGAATTTGTAATTCAAACTGAATCGGAAACAGTTTAAACTCTGACTGGCACACGTGTCAGTCCCTCGCTGTAGCCACACCACGGCCCACAGCTGCCCAGTCTGTAGCCGCAGCAGATCGAGTGGCTGCAGAAAATCCCAGTCGACCGCCACGCCACTGACCAGTGGGGCCAGCAGCTTCTTCTTCCTCCCGCCCCCCTTTTTCCCGCGCGCTCCACCCCCCTCGCCGGCGCGGCGCTGACCTCGCCAGACTTGACTTTCCGGCCATCCCACAGCCTGCTCCTCACTGCCCGGGGGTTTTCAGGGGCGAGCAACTCATCTAAAGGGTCAGCACAAGCTAATGGCGCTGGGAACTAGGTCGGCGACGTGCGCACCCTTCGGTGAAGCTTCGGCGCCGTGGTCCGAGCATCCCAGCCCGCCAAAAGGTCGGAGAAATTGCTCTAAAGCATCAGGGAGTCATGGGGGTTCTCGGCTTTGGCTCAAACTGGATCGGTAAAGGCTAGAGATGGGGTCGCACCGTGCGCCCGGCAGTTCCCGCCATGATCGCCGCTCGAAAAGCTCAAAATTAGCTGTAACCACGGGGTTTCTAGCTAGGGTTGTGAAGGGGATTGGACCGCCGTTAAGCCTAGACCCTCTGTGCACGAGTCGGTGACCTCTAAGTGCAAATTAAGCGCGAATTCGAGAATTCCTTACCAGAGGGTCTGTGGTCATGCTCCGGCGGAAAAACTTCAAATTCTGTCACTGAGGATCACCGTTTGAGCTGAGCTCCGGGGAGAAGCACCGCGGTGGTACGGCGCACCTCTGAGCGTCGCTTCTTGAGCGTGAAACCCCCAGTGGTGAGCTGCCAACGAGAGACCGACTTCGGTTTCGTTTCAAGCCGCCGCGGGGAAACCGTTTTCTGGGTAGGGGACCCGTAGTTTGGGATGCTCTCGTGCTGAGGGAGTGGAGGGCGATCAGGCCTTGCTGTTTTGGTGTTCAGGCGGTGCTGTGCACGGTGTTTACATGCATCCCCGATAAGAACCGAGGCGGCGGCGAGCTCGACGTTTATCGAGCGCGAGGTGAAGAAGAGAAACAGCGTTGGCTCGGTTCAGAGAGAAGGGATCACGCCGAGACATGGGGAGCGGTAAGCTGGTCGCCAGCACAAGAGGGCGGGTGAGGCGGTGGCTTTGGTTTAGCCTAGGTGGCGCCCGTGCGATGATCGAGCTCGTGCGTTACCCGAGAGCAAGACTTAGGCAGTAAGTTTTGATCTCTCCCCTCAATGACAACTGGGGCCCACAGCTCTCCTCAGCACCAAGAGATCTCCAACTTTTGACACCTTGCAAATTCAGCTGTGAGGGATCCAAATTCAAAAGCCATTTTGCCATTTGACGATTTGTGCCACAGTTTCAAGTTTAAATTCAAATTTGGATGAAATTTACAAGTCCCTTTGATATTCATATCAAAGCTCCTCCAAATTTGCTCAAAACTTGGCTCCCTCCTAATTTGTACCTGAGGAATTCAAATATGTCCTCTGATCTTTGAGTTGGCCATTGCAAATCCCACTTTTCAAACAACAGTTTGAATTTCCTCTTTTGAAAATGCCCTTCTTCTTTTTGAAGTGACCCTCTTATTCAAACTGAATTCAAAGTGTCATTGCACATGTCAACACTTTCATGAGTAACACAAAAGTTTTTGTAAGTCCCATTTCTTGTATATAAACTCAACTTTATTCATAGTTCAAGTTTTCTATTTACAAGTTTTAGGACTTTTACAATAAGCCAACTGAAAATGCTGTATTGAACTATTAATGTCTTGAATACCTTGATTTCTGTAGTTATAGAGCTAATTAAGTTTATATTCCACTTTGGGCATCACCATATCGGAGGAAAGCGTTTCTTGTTTGATTGTGGACTTCCGATGTGAGGGCTGCCTAAGGCTTATTAAACTGCTGCTATAAAACTGAAAATAAGGATCAACATGTAGGTGTGTCTTTATTGTAAAGTCCTTTTCCCTATATTACACATCCTTGCATGTAGAGTTCCATGCCTAGGGTTGACGGTTAAGACTTGCTGAGCCTTCGTGCTCACGGTTGCAATATTTGAGCTGTGTGGAGGTGAGAGTTATGAGGAAGGTTCCGAGGACAAGGCGATGCCCCCGTCGGGGTACACGGCCGAGCTGGAGCCCTGCACGCCGCCGTGATTCTCCGGTTCCATGCTGCTAGTGTGTAGCGTCCCCGGGCTGTACGGCTGCACTTTTACATAGTTAGGATGAGAGGCTACTTATGTATATTACTTCCTCTGTTTTATATCAAATAAAAGTGTGTATGTTGTTCTTTAATCTTTTCGTGTGTGCTGTTGGGTGCCGCATCGCACGGCACCACCCTCTGCGATCCTGGAGTGGGTGAACCACGGGGTGGTCCCCACAAGCGTGGTATCAGAGCCGCATTGGGAATAGCATGCTCGAAAATAGCCTATTTTGAAAACTTAGAAGTAGTCGATTGAGGATTAGTCACTAAGCCCACATAAGGTCTATGATAGTAGTAGTTAGTAAGGTGGAAATGTAACATATTTGTTATACATTCTGGAACGACGCTCTGACGTCAGGTAAGAGGTAAGGTATGCCACCGCAGGCAGATCAATTGCGGTAACTCGAAATACAAGTAATAGTATGAATGGTATACCGTGGATTGGCACGGTAGTGAATATGAGTCTCTGAACCTTCTCATGGTTCTGAGAGCATATGAAAACGCTGATCTCCAGCGTGCTTTATGCAAAAGTGAGAATACCCCATCGTGTGGTAAGCAACACGATAGTATGCAACTCTTAAACATTCAATGTTCAAAGGGCCATACGCAGCGCTCGCCATCGGCGTGCCTCAACGGTCGTGAGGCAGTAGGTGGTACCGTTGGGTTAATGAAATTCCCAACCGTGACGACCCGTTCGCGCTCTACTCGGGTTCCTCGTCGCGTGGTGTGAAAACACGACCATGTACCTTGAGACGTGGCTTGACTTAAGGACGATCCATATGGCAATGATACGGGCCGCATGTTTTTACTATGGTACGGAACTGCCTGCAATGTTAAAAACCTTTGTGTGCACCATTATTGTGTGTTCCTCTGTAGGTACATTAACCACGTTAGTGTATGACGTTTAGAAACCATTTGTGAGTGATGTTCTTAGTTCCACCATTTGACACGTATATGCCGGAATACCGGATTAGGATTTTCTTTGGTAAGGAAACGTAGTACGAGACTGCATAATAGTATATTTTTAAAGAAAAGAGTCAAAATTAAGTTTAGTATTCCATTTAGGGGTTATTGAACTCCCATATTGAACTAAGAGTCAATTGGGAATGCAGATTCATTTCCAAAGACTTAGGAACAATTTCCCCTGTTTTCGGCAAAAACTTTGCTGAACATAAACAGGGCATAACATAGGATTGGTTGAACCAATGGAGGTATGTGATAGCATTCTGGAAAGGTTTTGAAGTCCTCTACAAATTTTCTGTAGAGCTCCAGAACAAAATCTCATTCCAAAGGGATGAAAATCTCAGATGAGTATACACTGTCCAGAAACAGGGCAGACCAAAATGCTCTCTGGAATTTTCTGTATTTCGACCACATCTTTCCGTAGAAAAATTCCTAAGCGTCATATAAGACATCTTTGGAAAGGGCATGAGATATTCTACAACTTTGTAATTCAAAGTTTTGCCAAAACTGGAGCAGAATTAATCGGAATTGTGGATTGAAATTAGGTACCTCGGGAGAGGTGCTGTCAAAATCCTGCCAGAACTTTGGTTAACTTTGAACCATCATATATTTTGATACAGGAATGCAAATAGATCATATAAATACATTTTTGGAGAGATTGGGAAGTTCTTTACAATTTTTCTGTTCAACCCCAGGACAGAATCCTGCTGTAAAGAGGTGAAATTGGCAGTACAAGTGAAACTGTCCAGAGTATCAAAGTCTGTGCATAGTTTCTATACTGAATTGGATTTTGCTTATGACTTCCTGTATAAGAATTATAAAAGGTGAAATCTTACAATTCTATAAATCTTGTCAATCTTTCTTCAACTTTGTAAGTATGAGTTTGGTCCATATACATTTCTAACTATATGGAAAGGTTGACCAAAGTGAGCACTTACAGGGGGGGGGTGCTGCTGAAATTCCTCCAAAATTTCTGTCAACTTTAGAAGCTCATAGCTTTGGATCTAGAACATAGTTGAAGGCAAATAAATACCCATTGGAAAGATATGGAAGTCTTCTCCAACTTTTCTGTTCACTGCCACAACATTTCAAACATTGATTTAGGATTTAAACCATCGAACAGAAGATGGTTCAGTTTCTGTACCTTGCTGTTGTTGGACCATAACTTCAGGTATACCTTGTTATCAAAGGCTGTGTGATATAGCTCTGGAAGGTTATGGTTATGCATTACCTTCCCATAAGACGGTTATGGATTAAGTTTTCAATTTCCTACATTGGAACTTAAGGGGGGAGGAGTGCATCCATGCAAACCATAGCATTAATAACCCATGGGCTATACATCGAAGTATGACATTACCAAGAGGCAAGAAGAAATTACATTTTTATGTAATAAAAGTTCAAGTACAAGATCCGTCATCATCGATAAATATGTAGTTTTAGCATCTTCACCACGTACACACAAATGCTCGCCAGAATCACAACACTTGAGAGAACAATACTAGGAGCTAGAACTAGTAGCTGGTGTTTCACGCTAAACGGGTATTGTGAAGCCTCAGGAGAAAAGAGAAAGTGAAGTCAACGTAAAGAATAGAGATTTCTAGGTTAAGTTATTATGGAGTATTTTCCAACGATTGTGTCAAACATTTGACATACTTTCCTTAAACTTGGTCACCACATGAAAGTGGCATCCTTGTTTAGCACCTTTCTTGACCAAGTTATCTGTACATGGCAAAGTTTGAGATGCTTCTTAACCATGTTTGAATTATCGTACTAATTCTTGCTCAGACTATAAAAAGATGATGCACCATACATATTGAAAAGCATTGAGAGATGTGCAACCTATTGTGCGCAACGCCTTGTATGCACCATTTTGCATCATACATATGCACCATGTTGCATCATACATATGCACCATTTTGCATCATACATATGCACCATTTGCACCATACCATATGCATATGCATATGCATTGCACCATATAACATGTGAAATACCCAAGTACTGAGCAAGACTGTGTACCTCCCTTCAAACCATTAAGCGGTGTCTAATGACCTTGTGTTATTGATCAAGCTGTTGATTATACCTCATTGGTCAATACAAGGGAAACCGATTACTCAACATTCCTTGTACCTAAGAAAGTTTTGAACTTTCATCCATGACTTGTTTAGCTCCGAGTGCCATAATTGTGGAACTAAACTAATTTCTCATCGCGGGGCTTACCGATTGATTGCTCAACCTCGTGACAATCCTTGAACACAATCTAAATTCTGGAGAGATCATATGGATACTTTGACACCCTTGTGGTCACCATAGCTAGTTGACCTTTGCTATGTTGGTAACATAAGTGAAATTGACTTGTGCTGCTCTTATGTTCAAGCAAAGCAATCGGTTTTGACTAAAGGGTTGAGATGCCAACTCGAGGTGAGGTTTCCGATTCATTGTTTAATCTCACCAAACATCTCGATTCATGTTTGGGGCAGTACTATACTATGTTTCTAAGGACTCAGTTAATTTAGACAAGTATTTATTATCCATGTCAATATTTGGACAGTAAAGATTCCAGCCAATCGACCCGGTCGATATGGGTCTACAGAGTTTTATGGACTCGCCCTACCGTCAAGGGAAGCACTATGGAAAAGCTAGAAGATCATTATATCCGTTCGGTGAGTGATCGTCATATCACCGATAACATTCTCTACTTACCTCTTCTCGTTGGAATCTCGGGACAAGATTCTTTTAAAGGGGGAGGAATGTAAAAGTCCCCAAAATGCAAAGTCAATAAAGTGAATGTTGATTCCCATTTATGTTGGAATGCATGAAAATGGGACTTACAAATTTTTTTTTGTATACGTGATGATGCACATGGGTGTCCGAGAAAACGAGCTCTTACATTAGTTTGAAGGTGTTAAGCCAAGGTTGGATTAAACACCATGTGTAAAGTTCTCACATGTAAGGAGGAGTTCAAATTCAGATTTTGAACTCAATTGTTCCCCTCAAGTTGCTGCCAAAAATTTGGAGCATACAGGTATCCTCACATCGTTGAATTCGAGGAAATTCATGGTGGCCACATCCTGATTTCAGGTGGGATAAAAGGTAGTCAAATATGACCATTTCCAGATGTGAGCTGAATTCAAAGTTGAAAGTGAACTTCACATTGAATTCGGTTTATTCAAACTTCAGCCCACGTTTAAACCCCGAAATATCAGATTCAGGGGATTTACTGGAATGAAGACCTTTTGGAAACATTTGGAGGATAAGAAGAGGAGTAAGGGGGGTAGACCCCACATGTCATTGGGATGTTTTAACTTGCTCCCGAAGACTTCCTCTGTTCGGTGTCGAACACCACCCGAGCCTCCTCCGAGCGCAACCGAGGGCAGCCACCTCCAGCTTCTTGCATCGAGCTGGCAACCTGCTCATGGCTTTGACACCTCACGGCGTGATCCTCTCACTCACCAACCGAGCTGCAAGCGGATGCCACCTTCTCGCTGCTTTCGTCGCGCTGGCGACCAGCTCGTAGGATTGAGTAGCTTCCGACATGATCTTTTGCTCACAAAAACAACAACCCCGGGTGTTATTGTTCCCTCGCACAGGAAAGGAACCGAGAGCGCCGAATTTAAAATTTTGAATACAACAGAGGGTTAACTCCACAGTAATCAAATTTGGTTTGTAGAAATTGCTGCGAACTTCTGAATTTGATGTATGGAGCCACTGTTGTTTGCGAGGGGGAAAAACTTCGGCAGGACCCGCAGGTCAGTGGAACTGAGACAACAATTGAGTCTTCTGTGCGAACTCGACACAGAGCGAGCCACCGAGCTACTTATGCCTTGCTCTTGAAGGCAGTCCATCCACTTCGTTGTTGATCGACAAGTATCTGTGCTGCACCAGCAAAATCCTGTTTTCCCTGCTCGCTAGCTGACACACGCTAAACCAAAGGAGAAACACACAGCGCATCTCTGCTCCTCACCCCCGATCAACCTACAGCCACTGTGGCGGCCAGCTGAACCGCCCAGGAGCTGCGCCAGCGACCCCTCAACATGCTCCACCACTCCTCAGCTCATCCCCGGCCTCCCCTCGCTGTGCCCGAGCCGTTCTTCGCCGGAAGCAAACAGAGCACCGGCGCACCTCACTGCTCCTCGCGTTCCAGCCGCTCCAACGCCTCTCCTGCACGTCCAACACCTCCCTAAGGTGCACCAAGGTGTGTAGATAATTCTACCGCAGTCCCCTTGCCCTTCCCCATCGCCAGCTCGCCGGAATTTAGTTTTTGGCGCCGGTACACGTGAAGAACTGATCAAAACCAAAACTGTAAATTCGTCCAACGTGGTTGGTCATCGGTTCTACAATTCAAGCCACAGAAACTAGTGATCCTAGCGCCCTCCCACGCAAAATACCGCAGCAAACTGTCCACCACAGGCCCCGGGCAACGAGAAATCGCCTGCGGCGGCAAAAACAAGTCGGTCCTCCGGTGAACCCCATTTCCCAGCCATTTGCTGCAAGGTTTAGCATGCGTTCCATGTTCCCCGATCATTGGTGATGCTTTAGGGCAAGGTAGCTCGCTGGGAGAAGCTTCGGACGCACCAGAATGCGTTGATGCCGAGCTCCCGAGACGCCCCACCGGTGCCGACCTGTTTTCGGCCGTTTTCATGCGTGGAAACCTTGCCCGGCAGCTGTGCCATGTTCCAAAGAGCATGTAGGGCGAAACCGGAGCTAATTTGGTAGAGAAATGAGGGAGAACGAGCCACGCCACGATCTGTGCTGGTGTGCACGCGCGTTCTCTGGCGGGAGGTCGAAGAAAGACCTGACAAGTGGGCCCCACGTTCAGTGCTCTGTACAATTCAAACAGAAAGTTAGTGAAACTTGAAAAATACATAAATTTGGGTAGACAGCTCCAAAATTAGTGAGACAAATTTTTTTGGAATCCAAATGAGGAGTACTTCACAGAGGAACAAATTGCTTGCTATGAAAATGCCCAGGAATTTCTGTAGAATTGTTTTTATTAAATCTTTTAGGGATTTATTACAGGAGCAATTCTTTATGAAATATACCCAAATTTAGGCAGCTAATCCTTTTCATAGTAACTGATCTCCAGTATAAATTTGAGCTTCATTGGAGTTTATTTGCTAGGCTAAATTGCCTTCCAAAGTTCAGCCTTTATTTGAAAATTCAAGTTTAAACAGAAACTTTTTCAGAACTCCTATCCAACTTCAAAAATTCATATCTCTCTGTTGGTAGCTCCAAAAATGGTGAAACCAATTTGGTTAGAACCAGGGAGACTTACCCTAATCAGATCGTCCACTATTAGCTATGTCAAAGCTCCTGATTTGGGCTCAAAATTCAGAGAAGCCTTGTGCTTGTGGGGATTTTAGAGACCACATTGTGCAATGACATTCCTCCAAATTTTGCTCAGGTCATCCTTAGTGAGTCTAGTATCCACTATAAAAATCCCAAAGCTAATTAAGGATTCTAAATAGCAGTAGCTATGAATAGAAGTTGAATTCTTATAAATCCTTAATACTTACACATGTATTTTATTACATTTCATAATAGTGACCGAAGTTGAGGACGCACCGGAGCCCTTGGACATCCTCCCACCAGAAGCTAACTTCTTCCCTGACTCGCAACCAGGAATCCCCGGTTTGCACTTAAGTACCTTTTATAAAGTTTTTTATTTGTATCACCTATGTCTAGGTTGAAATGTATGCATTAGAGTTAGGGTGATTGAAACCCCACTTGCATAGCCTCTTAACTCCTATGGTGGGTTGGGTAGTTTACAGACTCGACGAGTAGAGAATGCTCTGCTAAAATGCTTAGGATCTCGGTAGAAGTCGAGTGATTGGAAGCTACTCGTGAGATAGTATTTATCACACGGAATGAGAAGAGGTAGAAAATGGCTTAAGTTATGAAAATGAGAACCAGCGGGGGGGGGGGGGGGGGGATAGGATGCAGTGAGCAGAGGTCTCACGTGCTTAGCCCTGTTGGTGTCAGTTGAAGACCGTCCGTGTGCGGCCCTGCTGGACATGTATGGAACAGTACCGGATGCATACTGGCATATGGGAACCAGGAAACCGATGTAATTGGTTAACCTGGGTGTCGAGGCTTACCCAACCATAAATAGGAGTTGGTTGAGGGTAGCAAGGTGTAAATCTGCCGGTGGGCACAGTCACGCTCCACGCGAGGACCTCCTACCCGTTACGGATGGACCGGTTCGGCATTTGGGTTGCCTTTGAAAGGTTGTCACATACAACAGAGTAGGAAGGGGTGTGGAATCATGCTTCTGAAAGTGGGTGTATGTGACGTGTTATCCGGGTGTGTCTTGATTGCAATCACCGTACCTCGCGGTTATTTGAGTACACGCTTGTTCACTGCGCTGTGACGTAGTAAGAAGTGAAATAAGCCAACTGAAAATGCTGTATTGAACTATTAATGTCTTGAATACCTTGATTGCTGTAGTTACAGAGCTAATTAATTTTATATTCCACTTTGGGCATCACCATATTGGAGGAAAGCATTTCTTGTTTGATTATGGACTTCTGATGTGAGGGCTGCCTAAGGCTTATTAAACTGCTGCTATAAAACTGAAAATAAGGATCAACATGTAGGCGTGTCTTTATTGCAATGTCCTTTTCTATCTTATACATCATTGCTTGTCGAGTAATATGCCTAGGGTTGACGGTTAAGACTTGCTGAGCCTTCGTGCTCACGGTTGCAATATTTGAGCTGTGTGCAGGTTAGAGTTATGAGGAAGGTTCCGAGGACGAGGCGATGCCCCCGTCGGGGTACACGGCCGAGCTGGAGCCCTGCACGCCGCCATGATTCTCCAGTTCCATGCTGCTAGTGTGTAGCGTCCTCGGGCAGGACGGCTGCACTTTTGCATAGCTAGGATGAGAGGCTACTTATGTATATTACTTCCGCTGTATAAATAAGTTTTGTAAAAAGATTTCTGCTGTTTTATATCAAATAAAAGTTTGTATGTTGTTCTTTAATCTTTTCGTGTGTGCTGTTGGACACCGCATCGCATGGCACCACCCTCTACGATCGTGGAGTGGGTGAACCACGGGGTGGTTTCCACATGCCTTGGGAACTGCATGGCACAAGGGGGGCCCGTAGGTGGGAGAATTAGAGATTCTAGCCTTCCGGTGATAAGAGTCCATACATCTAGTAGCCCCTTTGTAAAGGTTATTTTGTGATCTCTTGACCATACACCGACGGTTGTGTACTCGTATAATGGAGGTTATGCAGTCGCCGATGGGTGACAAAATCACAAACTTGTGGGTAATGTGGTGCCACCTCTGCAGAGTGTAAAACTATCATGGTAGCCGAGATTACGATCACAAGCGCCTGGACAACTCACATGATTAGATGGGATGGTACTTGGTTTGGTCTTTGGATTTGGTTTTCAGGACTGTTGAGTCCGGGTAATGAGATTGGTTGCATGACTGTTGAGTCATGGCAACGAGATTTGGTCTCAGAATGAGACGGAATTGAATATCAGATGAGATGGTAGTGAATACGAGATGGTATTCATGATATGGTAGTGAGTACGAGATGGTATTCATGCGCTTGAGACAAAGTTGAGAAATATTAATGTCTGGTTGAGACACGGAAAGTGATGAAACATGATGGAGGTATGTTGATATTACAATACATGTTGGGATTACATTCATTTAAAGCTAAGTTGTTGTTTTTATCGTGTTTTGAGAAATAAACTTTGCTTTCTGCAATGAGCCATTTTATACCTACCTTGTTTAAGCTACATGTCATACTTCCCGCACTTGCTGAGTACGTCATGTACTCACCCTTGCATTATCATACATCATCAGCAACAGGAGAGGAGTACTTCGACGAGCATGTGGAGTACTAGGCGTGAGATGCACCCTCAACCTTGCCTGTGGAGTAGGAGATGGAGCCGCTGCTGCTGCTTAGTTGCTTCCGCAATAGTTAGAAGACTTCCACTGCTGGAATAAAGATTTTCACTGCTAGATTAAGACTTCCGCATCTAGAATGAGTCTGAGACTCATAAGACATTGTAATAAAACCCTGTTATTCGTGGTATTATTCTGAAATTCAGTTTGTGGATGATGTGTGTATGTGTGATGAACATCCTGGGCACACATACGCATCAGTCTCGGTTTCGAGAGGTTTTCTCTCAGAACGGGGGCGTCACAGATTGGTATCAGAGCCACGGTTGATCGTAGGTCACACGCCCAGATAGAAAACACAAATTGGTATTAACCTACCATGGTTGATCGTAGGTCACACGCCAAAATAGGAATCACATATTAGTGTTAGAGCTTAGGTAAGACCACATATTGGTATTGAAGCCACGCTGACCGTAGGATGCAAGCCTAGGTAGGGTGCATAGATTGGCATCAAAACCACCTTGAACATAGGATGCAAGCCAAGGTAAAAGCCGTAGTTGGATCACAGATTGGTACCATAGGTATCACCCCAAACCACGTTGACATAGGGTGAAATCACAGATTGGTATCACCCTAAAGGACATAGGACTCCCATTGAATAAGCTTGAATAGGAGTTGTGTGAACATTTGTGATGATTGTCTGTGACACGACCCCACAGTCTTGTCGAGCCAGGATCACGCTGAGGGGTGTTGCGTTGCACAGCACCGGATAACACACATCAAAGGTACAAAGCAGAAGCAAAACTTTTATTACATAAAGTGGTTTATGAACATTTTTACATCAAAATAGGTCCAGTCCACACTCACGGGCGTAGACTGCGCATCAAGTTCACGTTCAGCCCTTGAACGCGTCCTTGCTAGCACACACGCACACTAACACGGCGGCGTGCACGACTCCCACTCGACGGGGTTCCCCTCCTGGGGTTCCGTCTCCTCCTTGGGAGTCCCTTCCTCATAGAACCCTGCAAAAGCTTCAAACACAAGCAGTGAGCACGAAGGCTCAGCATGTCTGACCCGTCTCTCCTAAACATGGAACTTCTACATGAGGGGTAATAGGTACATGAGATAAAAACCAGTTGCAAAGGACTCGCCTAATTAGTGGAACCTTACTTTCAAGTTTTAGCAGCAGGTTCTGGAGAACCTTACGCTAAGGCACATGAGAGAGCCGCAATCAAACAAGAAACACATTTCTCTCATGTACTTTGCCCAATGTTCGAAAGGAACTTTAATTAGCTCTAAACTACAGAAAATCATTAACAATCAATTCCATCTTTCAATCAGCAACATTTTAACATGTAACTATCCTGTTCTTTCTACGTCACGGTACAGTGAACAAGTGGTACTCACTGACCGCGAGGGACGGCGATTATAATCAATTTACACCTGCAGGGTTACCCGAACAACCCGTCACGTACGCCCGTACTCGATGTTGCCTACAACAACCATCACGGACGCCGTACGCAACCACCTTTCACCCGTTAGCCAAATATTGAACCGGTCCCATCGTCCCGAGCAAGAGGTCTCTGCACGCGCATCTCAGTGCCGCCAGCCGATTTACACCTCGAGCTCTCAACCTACTTTCTGAACGATGGGCAATGCCTCAATACCCAGGTACCCGAGTTACATCAGTTTCCCGGTTCCCATATAGCCGGTAGGTCTTTGGTACTGTTCTAGATTGTTCAACAGGCCCGCACACAGCTCGGTCCTTAATCGACACAAGCGGAGCTATAGCACACATGCCCCAAAGTCCTGCTGCCCTTACTCTCCGCTCGGTCTCATTTTTCTTGCCATGTGAATCATGTGCTAACTCTACCCGAGTCGAGTGCCTCTAGCCTATGCTCGCGAGTAGTTCCAACTACTCGACTTGTACCGAATCCTACACTAACTTAGCATTGCCGTAGCTAACGGGGTTTGCAATCCCAAACCCAACCAATGGTTTTCTTGGCTATGCAAGTGGGTTTCCAAACAAGACTCTAATGCAAGGAATCATAATACTCAAGTAAGTGCTCAAAACAATAAAAATTTGTAAAAGGTTAATACAAACTGGAGCTTGCCTTGCTGCTCTTGGTCGTAGGCTAGCTGCTCCTCCAGAGTAACGAAGTCTAGGACTTCGGGTTCCTCCTCGACCTTAGCGACTACATGATATACAAGTATATATGTATTAATTTAAATGCATTTGATTGAATTTAACTTGTGAAGTCTATAACTCTTACTAGACAGAGCCAATGACTGTGAAACTTTTACTGTGGCTTGGTTACAACCTAAACAGAGACTTGGTCAAGTTTTAGTTGCAGCAAAGCTCATTTGAGCCCTCCACAATTAATTATGTACTTGACCTTAATTTAAGGCTTGTAGGGTGTTCTAAGGATTTTCATGAAACAAACTATGACTTTCTGAAAACTAGATTTTCATAGGGTTCTAATGGAGTTGGTTTCACTTAATTTGAAGGTTCCTAGCTAAAGATATGAGCTAAACAATTTCAGAGGAAATTCTGAAAATGTTTCTGAACATTTTCTATTTTCTCTGGAACAGTTTCACTACTCACACCATTAGGTGGAACAAATGAGCCCAAATGGATCTGAAATTTTTATGGTAGTTCAGGGATATTTTGGTGAACATCCCAGCAAAATTTCAGAATTTACCTCCAATGGATTCTCCAGTTAAAATTCCAAACAGTTTAAACTTTGAGGAATTAATTCTGGAGAATTAAAGGTTTTCTTGAAGTGAAACTTGATTTGCAGGAAAGTACTCAGAGGGCTGAATCCAACAAAATTTTGTTCACTCGATTTGGAGCCTCCTAGCCAAAGTTATGAGGATTTGAAGTTTGAATGAAATCCGAAAATCGGGGAAAAGTTTAAACCTGCGGGTGGGCCACAGGAACACGTGTCGCGTACTGAGGCGTCGGCACACCGGGGTCTACGGGGTTCCTGCGTGCCAGCACAACGGATCCCAGCCGCACCCGATCTCGATTTGAATTTTTAAGCCGCTGACGCATGGGCCAACCGGCTTCGTCTTCCTCCCAACGCTCCCTCGCGCCCGCGCAGCCCCCCTCGCCGGAGCAGACCCGCAGCTCGCCGGCTTGCCGCTGCCGGCTATCGCATGGTCTGAAACTCGCCGCCAGGGGGTTATCGATGTCAAGGAACACGTCTGTGGGGTCAGCACGGGCTGGCCGTGACCGGAAATAACCCGGCGACGTGCGGCGGCCTCGGTTGAGGTTCGGCGCCGTCGGCCGTGGGTTCTAACCCACCAAAACCTCGAACAATCGGTCCTACAGCAGCAGTACACCACTAGGAAGCTCGACAAGGTTTCAAAAAGTGTTCAAAGATGGCAGCAAGTTGGTCGGCACCGTGTGACCGATCGTGCCCGCCATGAACGCCCTCAATCGAGCTCAAAATTCGTCACTCCTAGTTGGTTTCATACCACGGATGCAGAAAGGAAATTGGTCGCCGGCTAGTCCAGCGCCTATGTGCAATATTTGATAACTAAAGAAGGATCATAGAGCGGGAATTCGAAGAATCCGTACCGGAAGCTCGGTTTAAGACCGCCGAAGCAAAATCTAGAAATTCGTAGCGGATTCTTCACGGTTTGCTTCAAGACTTGGAGGAGAGCAACACGGTGGTCGCGTGCTCCTGTTGCCACTCTTGCTGGACCGTGAAAGCCCCTGTGGAACGCTGTCCATGAGCGCCTGACCTTCGGCTGAGGTTAGGTCGCCGTTGCGGCGACCGTTCTCGGGCAACGGAGGTCGGAGCTCGGGGTTTTTGGCGTCGGGGAAGTGGAGTGCGACCTCAGGGTGCTGCCTAGCCGCTCGGGGAAGGAGGGGGCGCGATGTTTTCGTGGTTTCCCGATCGAGCAGAGAGGCGGAAGCCGGGGGACTCGGTGTGCACTGAGGAGGAGGAAGCGCGCGATGATCGCTTCGGTGGAGTGCGTGGAGCGCCTTAAGAGGACCACGGGACCTACCCTGGGCTCGCTTGTGGAAGCGGGAAGCAGCTGGTGGCACTGCTCCTCCTCGGTGGCGATCGCAGCTGCTCTCGGTGGCGTTGAAACGGCAGAGGCAAAGTCCACTGCTTCGGTTGCAAGTCTTCAGCAGCCAATGACAGGTGGGTCCCACCCCTATTTTAACCTCTGAGATTAACTCCTTATCACTGTTGTAAACAGTAAGCCCCAAAATTCCCATGGTGATTCAAATTATTCACCCCTGAGCCATTTGAATTGGTTAGAATTCAAATTGGTTTTGGTTTGGATAAATTTCAGCACATGTTCAGTTTGAAATTCAAATAAAGTTTGAATCTGTCCCACTTAGCTCATGTCAAGATAAACTCCAAGTGAAGTGAAAATCGGAGTGTGAGCTCACAAAAATGTGCTGAGTAAGAATATGTCTCCCACTTTTGAATTCATGGGATAAAAACAGTTTGAATTTGAATATAGTTTCAAACTGCCCTCTTTCTAGATATACCCAAAATGACCTCAAAAAGGTTTTGAATTTGGGTGAAACTTGGCATGGACATTCCTAGCAATGTGTAGGAGTTTTCATATGCCCATCCCCTATATATCACATGTGGGAAATACCACTTTTGCAATATGTGAGTTTGTTCTCTAATGAGCATGTTGATAATGGTTACTTACTCTTCAAATGTGTTCAACAACTATCTTCAAATGAGGTGTGTATGTGGTGATGACACTTCAAACATGTGTCAAAAACTGAGGCCCTTACATTCCTCCCCCCTTAAAAGAATCTCGTCCCGAGATTATAAGGTGAAAATGAGAGAGACAACGGTAGAAAATTACCGGATATGCGACGTGAAAAAGTCGGGGTAGTTAGCGCGAAAAAATCCTTCGCTCTCCCATGTCGCCTCGTCCACAGAGTGATTACTCCATAGAACTTTGTAGAACCACAACGTACGGTTGCGTGTGGTTCGGGCCTTCTCATCAATGATCTGAACCGGTTCCTCTCGATAGGTGAGATCCGGTTGCAGTTCTTCAACGTCCTCCAGCTGAACGGTAGTAGATAGCTTGAGACACTTCCTCAGCTGGGAAATGTGAAAGACGTCATTCACACCGGAAAGCGCTTCTGGTAATTGCAGCCGGTATGCTACTGATCCACATCTTTCGGTAATCTGGAATGGACCGATGAATCGGGGTGCCAACTTTCCTCTCACCCCAAATTTGTTTACGCCCTTCATTGGAGACACACGTAGGTATACGTGATCCCCGATTTCGAATTGTAATGGGCGTCTTCTCCGGTCTGCATACTGATTCTGACGGGATTGGGCGGCTTTTAGGTTCGCTTGAATCAGTCGAACCTTTTCTTCCGCGTTGTTGACAAGGTCAATCCCGAAGGTGACCCTTTTGCCAGACTCACACCAATTCAGTGGTGTGCGGCATTTCCGCCCGTATAGCGCCTCGTAGGGCGCCATCTTTATGCTGGCTTGGTACCCATTGTTGTACGAGAACTCGGCTAACGGCAAGTGATCATCCCAATTCTTGCCGTGGTTGATAGCGCAAGCTCGTAGCATGTCTTCTAAGATCTGATTTACCCGCTCGGTTTGCCCATCTGTCTGCGGGTGGTACGCTGAACTATGGATCAGCTTCGTCCCCAAGGCAGCATGCAGCTGCTCCCAAAAACGGGACACAAATAAAGTGCCCCGATCCGATATGATGGTACGGGGTACGCCGTACAAGCATAGGATCCGTGAGATGTACAGTTCAGCGTACTTCTTGGCTTTGTAGTTGGTGTTAACCGAGATGAAATGGGCAACTTTGGTGAGCCGGTCGACGATCACCCACACAGAATCATGTTTCTGCAAGGTGGTGGGTAAACCGACGATGAAGTCCATGCTCACATCCTCCCACTTCCAGGCAGGAACGCCCAGTGGTTGTAGCAGTCCCGGTTTCCGCATATGATCTGCCTTCACCCTTCGACATGTATCACACTCGGACACATACTTGCTTCTGAGTTCTTTATACATTTTGTTGCTGCCGGGGTGAATAGAAAATTTTAATAGGTGAGCCTCATCAAAAATTTTCTTCTGTAACTCCGGGTTACGGGGTACGATGATCCGGTCCTTGAATTATAGGACGCCGTCTCCGTCCTTCCGGAAACATTTCAGATCCCCCTGTCTACACGTCTCCGCAAATGCGACATGCCCTTCTCATGTTTCTGAGCTGCCGCTATCTCTTCACGGATGGTGGGGATCAAAGCTAGGTTGTAGAGAGCTCCGTGTGGAATCATATGCAGTGGTGGTTTGCTCTCTTCCAACGGTGTGATGGTCAGAATGTTGAAGTGTGACTTGCGACTCAGCGCATCTTCCACACGTTTGCCTTGCCTAGATGATAATGGATCTCTATTTCGTAATCCTTTATCAATTCTAACCACCTTCTCTGCCTCATGTTCAGCTCCTTCTGAGTGAATATGTACTTGAGGCTTTTGTGGTCGGTATATAAATGCACGAGGTTACCGAGTAGGTAGTGCCTCCACATTTTCAGTGCAAGTACCACGGCAGCGAGCTCCAAGTCGTGGGTCGGATAATTTTTCTCATAGTTTCTAAGCTGCCGTTATCCATACGCGACCACTCTTAGGTCTTGCATCAGCACACATCCGAGCCCGATGCCGGATGCATCGCAGTACACATCGAACGGTTTTGTTGTGTCTGGCTGCGCCAAAATCGGTGCTGATGTTAGGTGCTTGACTAAAGCCTTGAATGCTGCTTCACACATTGGACTCCAAACCTATTTGGTAGCCTTCTTCAGCAGCTCCGTCATAGGCTTGGCAATCTTCGAGAAGTTCGGAATTGTAAGGGCCTCAGTTTTTGACACATATTTGAAGTGTTCATCACCACACCACACACCTCATTTGAGGAAAGTTGATGGACACAAATGAAGAGCATGTAACCACCATCAACATGCTCATTAGAAAAACAACTCACATGTTGCAAAAGTGGTATTTCCCACATGTGATATAGGTGGTCTGGACATATGAAAACTCCTACACATTGCTAAGGATGTCCATGCCAAGTTTCACCCAAATTCAAAACCTTTTTGAGGTCATTTTGGGTAGAGATAAAAAGAGGGCAGTTTGAAACCATATTCAAATTCAAACTGTTTTTATCCCATGAATTCAAAAGTGGGAGGCATATTCTTATTCAGCACATTTTTGTGATCTCACACACCAATTTTCACTCCATTTGGAGTTCATCTTGACATGAGCTAAGTGGGACAAATTCAAACTTTATTTGAATTCAAAAGTGAACTTGTGCTGAAATACATTCAAACCAAACCCAATTTGAATTCTAATCAATTCAAATGGCTCATGGGTGAATAATTTGAATCACCAGGGGTATTATGGGGCTCACTGTTTACAACAGTGATTAGGAGTAAATTTCAGAGGTTAAAACCCCAGGTGGGACCCACATGTCATAGAGAGAAGGAGGCAAAACTTGCACACAAAGTCACAGCCTCGGTGGGAAATTCCACCGAGCAGCTGTCGGCTGTGCCACCGAGCAGCTACCGGCGCCACCAGCTGCTTCCCCTCTCCGCGCGCTGGCGCCCAGGGCGGCTTGCTCGCGCCGCCACGCGACCGGCACCGCCTCCACTGAGCAGGAGTCGGCCGGCTTTATCTTCTCGCGGGCAAACCAGAGCAGCGGCATTGTTTCTCGCCGCAGCTCTCCGCTCAATCGGGAAAACCAGCAAAACCATCTCCTCCTTCGTCCCTGAGCTGCTAGACAGCCACCTGAGGTCGCACTCCACCTCCCCAACACCAGAAACCCCGAGCTCTGACCTCCTTTGCCCGAAAACGATCGCCACCGCGGCGACCTAGCCTCAGCCAAGAGTCAGGCGCCAGTGGACAGCATTCCACAGGCGTTTTCACGGTCCAGCAAGAGAGGCAACAGGAGCGCGCAACCACCGTGCTGCTCTCCTCCAAGTTTGGAAGCAAACCGTGAAGAATCCACAGAGGATTTCCAGTTTTTGCTCCTGCGACCATAAACCGAGCTTCCGGTACGGTTTCTTTAAATTTTCACTCTATAATCTTTCGGAGGTTATCAAATCTTGCACATAGATGCTGGACTAGCCGGCGATCAAGTTCTTTTCTGCATCCGTGGCGTGAAACTGTCTAGGATTGATGAATTTCGAGCTCGATCGAGGGCGGTCATGGCGGGCATGATCGGTCACACGGTGCCGACCGACTTGCCGCCATCCCTGAACCCTTTTTACACCTTGTCGAGCTTCCTAGAGGTACACTGATGCTGTAGGACCGTTTGTTCGAGGTGTTGGCGGGTTAGAACCCACGGTCGACAGCGCCGAACCTCAACCGAGGCCGCGGCACGTTGCCGAGCTATTTCCGGTCACCCCCAGCCCGACCTGACACCACCGACGTGTTCCTCAACGTCGACAACCCCCTGGCGGCGAGTTTCAGACCATGGGAGGTCCGGCAGCGGCGAGCCGGCGAGCCCCGAGTCTGCTCCGGCGAGGTCGGCGGCGCGGGCGCAAGAGAATGGCGGGAGGAAGAAGAAGCCGGCTGGCCCATGTGTCAGCGGCTGAAGAATTTAAATCGGAAACGGGTGTGGCCGGGGATCGGCTGTGCTAGCGCGCAAATACCCTGTGAGCTCAAGTGTGCCGGACACCTCCGCGCTCGACACGTGTCCCCGCGGGCCCCCGTGAGTTTAAACTTTTTCCCCGATTTTCAGAATTCTTCCAAACTTCAAATCCTCATAACTTTGTCTAGAAAGCTCCAAATCGAGTGAACCAAATTTTGTTGGATTCAGCTCTCTGAGCACTTTCCAGCAAATCAAGTTTCACTTCATGAAAACCCTTATTTCTCCAGAATTAATTCCTCAAATTTAAATTGTTAGGAATTTTAACTGGAGAATCCTTTGGGGGAAAATCCTGAAATTTTTCTGGGATGTTCACCAAAATGTCCCTGAACTACCATTAAAATTTCAGATCCATTTGAGCTCATTTGATCCACCTAATGGTGTGATTAGTGAAACTGTTCCAGAGAATATAGAAAATGTTCAGAAACATTTTCAGAATTTTCTCTGAAATTGTTTAGCTCCTATCTTTAGTTAGGAACCTTCAACTTAAGTGAGACCAACTCCATTAGAACCCTCTGAAAACCTAGTTTTCAGAAAGTCATAGTTTGTCTCATGAAAATCCTTAGAGCACCCTAAGAGTTCCAATTAAGGTCAAGGACATAATTAATTGTGGAGGGCTCAAATGAGCTTTGCTGCAACTAAAACTTGACCAAGTCTCTGTTTAGGTTGTAACCAAGCCACAGTAAAAGTTTCACAGTCATTTAGTCTGTCTAGTGGGACTTATAAGCTTCACAAGTTCAAACTTAATACAAATGCATTCAAATTAATACATGTACCTCTCTTATCATGTAGTCGCTAAGGTCGAGGAGGAACCCAAAGTCCTAGACTTTGTTAGTCCGGAGGAACAGCTAGCCTACGACCAAGAGCAGCAAGGCAAGCTCCTGTTTGCATTAACCTTTTTACAAGTTTTTATTGTTTTGAGCACATACTTGATTACTTTATTCCTTGCATTAGAGTCTTGTTTGGAAACCCAACAGCATAGCCAAGAAAACCACGGGTTGGGTTTAGGATTTCAAACCCCGTTAGCTACTGCAATGCTAAGATAGTGTAGGATTCGGTACAAGTCGAGTAGTTGGAACTACTCGCGAGCATAGGCTAGAGGCACTCGACTCGGGTAGAGATAGCACATGATACACATGGCAAGAAAGATGAGACCGAGTGGAGAGTAAGGGCAGCAGGATTTTGGGGCCTGTGTGCTATAGCTCCGCTTGTGTCGATTGAGGACCGAGCCGTGTGCGGGCCTGTTGAACAAGCTAGAACAGTACTGAAGACCTACCGGCTATATGGGAACCGGGAAACTGATGTAACTCGGGTAGCTGGGTATTGAGGCATTGCCCATCGTTCAGAGAGTAGGTTGAGAGCTCGAGGTGTAAATCGGCTGGCGGCAGGGAGATGCGCGTGCATAGACCTCTTGCTTGGCACGATGGGACCGGTTCAATATTTGGCTGACGGGCGAAAGGTTGTTGCGTACGGCGTCCGTGATGGTTGCTGTAGGCAACATCGAGTACGGGCGTACGTGACGGGTTATTCGGGTAACCCTGCAGGTGTAAATTGATTATAATCGCCGTCCCTCGCGGTCAGTGAGTACCACTTGTTCACTGTACCGTGACGTAGAAAGAACAGGCTAGTTACATCTTAAAATGTTGCTGATTGAAAGATGGACTTGATTGCTAATGACTTGCTGTTGTTTAGAGCTAACTAAAGTTCATTTCAACTTTGGGCAAAGTACATGAGAGAAATGCGTTTCTTGTTTGATTGCGGCTCTCTCATGTACCTTAGCGTAAGGTTCTCCACAACCTGCTGCTAAAACTTGAAAGTCAGGTTCTACTAATTAGGCGAGTCCTTGCAAATGATTTTTTTACTTCATGTAAACCACCACCCCTCATGTAGAAGTTCTATGTTTAGGTGAGACGGGTCAGACTTGCTGAGCCTTTGTGCTCACTGCTTGTGTTTGAAGCTTTTGCAGGGTTCTATGAGGAAGGGACTCTCGAAGAGGAGACGGAACCCCAGGAGGGGAACCCCATCGAGTGGGAGTCGTGCACGCCGCAGAGTTAGTGTGTGTGTGTGCTAGCAAGGACACGTTCAAGGGCTGAACATGGACTTGACGCGTAGTCTATGCCCGCGAGTGTAGACTGGACTTATTTTGTTGTAAAATGTTCATAAACTTGTTTATGTAATAAAATTTCGCTTCCGCTTTGTACCTTTTACGTGTGTTATCCGGTGCTGTACAACGCATCACCCCTCAGCGTGATCCTGGCTCGACAAGACCTTTGGGGTCGTGTCAGCGTTTGTATCAGAGCTCGCTTGAGGTTTAACACAGTACAAAGGACATCTTTTTCAAAAATCCAGTGAGGAACGAGTTAGTAGCCCGTATAAGGATGTTATTAGCATATAGAAAGTGGCATATTAACCTATTTGTTTATGTCAGAAAATCGTGTATCTCGGGACGTTTATGTCTTGGGGGGTACACGTGAGCGCTGTCCACCAGTGCGCACAAGCTGAAGGGTGGAGCCCCACGGGTGGCAGGTAACCCGACCTGCTTTGATATCCTCTACGACTCTTCATGTCGTTGGGGTATTCGAGCAACGTCTGTCCCTGGCGTGCGTGGTGCAACTTGGGAGACCCCGTCACGTGGTCTGAAATGTGAACACGTAACTCAAGGCGTGATAGGCTTGAGAACATCCGGGCGAGTGATGACGGCCGGGTGTACAAACTATATGGATTCCGGGCTCGGTGTGCAGCCCAGTCTGATGATTGTTTGAGTTTCTGCAGGTAGCCTGACCATGAAACGGTAGACGTGTAGCATCCGTGTGCGAGTGACGTTTAGTGCCACTGAAATAACGAAGCCAGCTAAGTCCGGTATAGGTTTTTCTTGTGAGGACGTAGTACCGACATAATCTGGTGACGCATCGACGTCAAACCCCAACTAAATGAACAAATTCATTGTAAAAACTTGAAGGTTTTGATCCAAAGTAGTAAAACTTGATGTAACTCCTTCCCTTGAACAGGATATTCAAAGTTAACAAGTTTTCAACTTATAGGTTGTTAAGGACAGAGTACTCTGGTTTCAGCTGAAGTAGGGCTGAAGTTGATCAGAGGTTAGAGGTTGAGTTCTTTCGAGTTTGGGGTTATATGATACATTTCTGGAAAGATTTGTAAGAGCTTTACAACTCTTCTGTTGAGGTCCAGAGGTGTTTCATCCCTTAACCACTCGAAAAATGCAGTAGAAGTGAAACTGTCCAGAAAACAGGGCAGAGCAAATACTCTCTGTAAACTCTCTGTAAGTTGAACATAACTTCCTGCATAAAAATCCAAAAATAGAAAGTGAGGTAGTTCTGGAAAGATTATGAGATGGGTTACATCTTTGTAACAGAAAGTTTTGTCAGATTAGGAACAGAACTAACTGGAATTCTTGGATCAGATCAGCGCTTATAGCAGGGAGGTGCTGTCCAATTGTTTCCAGAAATTCTGCTAACTTTGACGTCTCATAACTTATGAACCAGGACAGATCATAGGCCAAGCAAATACTCTATGGAAAGCTATTGAAGTTAGCTTTAACTTTGATGTTGAGCTTCAGAATTGGTTTTGCCTTCAACATGGCCTAAATCAGGTTGAAATGGAAACTGGTCAGGGCTGTCATTGGAACAGCAGATCAGCAGTCAAATTTGTTTAAAATTTGAACTGTGTTTCCAAGTTTTATGGGTTCAATGACATGTCTTATGTTATAACTCAGTGGTTTACTGTTTAAACAAATATTTGACATTTCTCAAATATATTTTTACAGATGACAGCAGATAAGCTATTGGAGAAAGGGTGGGTGGTGTCCCACTGTTCTCACCGTCGCGGCTACCCGGAAGTATTGTGGCAAATGCTCCAATATTTCGGGTACAACCAGATGCCGCAGTACTTCACCAAGGAAGAAGGCGAAGAGGGGAACAAGACATGGACGATCCATGTCGAAGTCCCTGCAGGACCTACGCCACCCGGTTGGGTGCCGTTCGCCGTCACGGTGAGAGGAAGACAACCGGAAGGGATGTGGCAAGTGGCAGCCCGTGACACCATGTCACGTTTCTGCCAACTACACGTGCAGGCTATGGAGGGAACTCCATACGCGCTCGTTCCGGTGGAGGGATGGGCTCAGAATGTGTGGGAAGAGAGGTACCTGGAGGCAACGGACCCGAGTTGCCCAAGGTACAACCCCGCGGAGGCAAATCTCAGCCTCCAGATGAGGACGGGAAACGCCGTGATGGACAGCCAAGCTGTTCATACGGAGAATCTCGCCACAAAGCTCAAGGAGAGCACGAGCCGTGGAGACCATTTCGAGAGTGCTCACAGCGCACTCCGCAATGTGCTCCTTCTGACGATCAAGCGACTGAATGAACAACACAATCAGTTGCATCGTCTGAAGAAGGCAAAGAGGAAAAGCCGTATCGACATCGCGGCATTACAAGAACTGGTACAGAATCTGACCCAGCAGAACGAGGAACTTACTCAAGAGCGGGATGACGCTATTGAGGAAGGCCAAGGCTGGGAAGAAGATTACAACCAAGCCATGGACGAGGTGCATTCATTGCAGGACCTCGTACCTCCGGTTTTAGGAGTACCGGTGGTCTTGGGTCTTCCAGCAATGGGAGGACCCGGGACGCGAGAAGAGGTGGTAGATCCAGAGCCACCAGCAGAGGTACCGGAGGAGGACGACCCGCAGGAGGTCGAGTTCTACTCCGAGTAGGGGGTTACAGTTGCCATATAGGGCAGCTAGGGTAGTGTAGCCCAAATTTTGAAATCGGTGACATGTCGTGTAGACAGTAG
This sequence comes from Neostapfia colusana, assembly GCA_030760725.1. NCBI lineage: Eukaryota > Viridiplantae > Streptophyta > Magnoliopsida > Poales > Poaceae > Neostapfia > Neostapfia colusana. Next base: position 20,578,224 of record JASWHV010000017.1, on the reverse strand, counting down.
CGTATGTATAGGTAGTGACGACATGAGCACGACTTCTCGGAGATCCAAGAATAATGTATCTTGTATAAAGTTTATGCTTTATCAATATATGTGAATGTTTTGCAAATTATTCAGGTGTCACTTCACTACCTACTGTCGCATATGGAAATTTTTAAGTAAGACATGTGCTAATCGCTGCTGTTTTGAATTTCAGAATGACGCGCACTCGTGCCAACCCTGATGTTGGGGGTACTAGCCAAGGGGGAGAGACCTCCCAACCACCTCCCGAGGATTCCTCGGGACAGCAGCAGCAACAGCAACAGCAAACACCGCCACTGCCACTGCCAACGGTTACATTGGCCGACATCGTCGCGGCAATGGCGGGTTCACATCAGCAGCACACGGAGCTGTTGCAAACTTTAATTGCGAATACGTCTCGCCCAGAGAGACATCAAGACCGGGGGGAGCGTCAACAGAGCTCCTACTCCGACTTCCTGGCTACTCATCCCCCGGTATTCTCAAGGGCGGATGAACCACTTGACGCGGACAACTGGCTCCGCACCATAGAGATGAAGTTCGGGCTGCTCCAGATAAGTGAGCAGCGCAAGACTCGGTTCGCGGTCCAGCAGCTCCAAAGATCCGCGAGCGCGTGGTGGGCCAACTTCTGTGCTTCACAGCCCACCGACCAAGTGATGACCCGGACGGAGTTCCGGACGGCCTTCCGGGCCTATCATATACCGCCAGGTCTGATGAAGAGGAAGACGCAGGAGTTTCTGCACCTGCAGCAAGGGAGCCGGAACGCGCTGGAATATTCCAGGGCGTTCAACGATCTCGCGCTCTACACGTCGTATCACGCAGATACCAACGAGAAGCGGCGGGACCATTTTTACCAGGGGCTTAACCCGCTCCTGAAGGACAAGTTGGCGATGTTCAATCGCGGCAGCCTCAACGACATCATGGATGCTGCGATTGTTCAGGAGGACTCCGGCAAGGAGTTAGCGGCGGCGGAGCGAAAGCGAAGCGCGCCGCAAAGCAGCGGAGAAGGAGGCGGTCCTTCTCAGAAGTTTCGGATGGTGAATCGCCCACCATCAGGTCCACGGTGGCAACCACCACAGCGGTCGATGCCGTTCCGCAGTCGGCCGTACTCTTCACCGGCGTTCAGGCCGGCACTGCCAGTACCACCGCAACAACAACAGCAGCAGCGGGCGATGCCGCGTGCGTTTGCACCTCAGCAACGCATGCCGGGCTTTCGTCCCCCGAGCACTACACCAGCAACGGGCACATGTTACAAGTGTGGTCGTCCAGGATGTAAAGGTCCCAAAATTATGAATACAAAGAAACACTTGTTTGCAAAGTTTTGTTTCATGTGTATGAAATTTGGGACTTGCTAAAACTTTTCCCCACATGTGATAACATACATGAGGATTTTGCTTCACACAAGTCAAATGTTTATTTGAGAACTTGGAACCCCAGAGGGGTCTAAAACAAGGATGGGAAGTTCCCATATGTGTGAGAAAACAAAAATCAGATTTGGAACAATTTGTTCAAACAAAAATTCAAATGAGAAAAACACAATGGAATTAAAAACTGTTGTGCTAAAAATCTCATTTGCAGTAGCCAAAATAAAAATCAGATTTCATATTTGAAAATTCCTTGAGTCCAAATTAGGGGGTATGCAAAGTTTCATGATTTATAGAAATAGTTTGCAAACCCATTTTCCAAAAGGGACTTTAAAAGACAAAGAATTCAAATGCATATTTGGATCTGGATGAAACTTGCCCAATTATTCAAATGCAGTTTAATTTTCAACTCCACACAGTTGAATTTCATCATTTGCAGATTGTTGAGATATTTTGGAGAGATAAGGAGGAGATGGGACCCACATGTCATAGGTACCAAAATATCTACACAAAAGAGATGGGTCTCTGTTTTGCTGCCTTCAGGGGAGCGACAGCAGCTGCTGCTCGGGACAGCACGCCCGCAGCTGGTCAGCCGCCCCCGCAACCGACTCCAGCGCCGATACAGCCCCCCCCAAGCGTCCTCATCCATCCACGACGTGCTCTCCCTCTGCTCACGGACCGAGCACAGAGGCTTTTCTTTTTCCCTCGCGCCCTGAGCAACACCAGCGCCACCGCGGTCGTTTGCTCGACAGCCGGCCCAAACGGGCGCAAACAGCAGCTAGTCAGTAACCGGATAGCACTGGCGCAGCTCCCTCTCCCTCCTCACCGCGTCCCTGACCGGTGATCGGCTCTCCAACCCCGGGAGCAACGCGGCCGCGCGAAGGCCGAATAGGACCTGATAAGGAGGCTTCCGTGGGCAGCCCAACCGGGCGCTTGTCACGGCTAAGTACCAGCGCCTCTGGACGCGCCAAGGCACCCTGCTGCTCCCTTCCAAAGATCAGACCGTGCCATGCATCGCCGGGGGTGAATTTTGAAAAGTTGCTCCGGCGTACTCCATCTGACCTTCCGGCACGGTAATCCCGAATTCCTTCCCAATTCTCAATCTTTGTTCGTCAAAGTTTGCACGAAGGGCCCAAAGCGATAGGCGATCCTTTGCCCTTCACGGTTCTAGCCTAAAACTGCACATAGACCGAGTATTTCATGGGTTTCTACCGGCGACCGAACCGGGGGACCGCAGTCGCACGGTGAAGGCATGTTTGCCATCATTCTCGAACGTTTTTGAGGCTAGGCCGAGCTCCCCCATCGTTCACTGGTGCTGTAGCACCATTTTGTCGAACTGTTGGTGCACTAGGATGGCCGGCCGACGTCGCCAATGAAGTGTCGGGCTGCCGCAGCGTCGCTAGCTACCATAGAGGTTTTGCCGGCTCGGGGAAACCTTACCATCGTGCTCAGCAGGGCAGGTTAGGCTCTGGCGGCAAGCAAGGGCTCGAGCAGAGGCCGGGAGAACGAGTTCCGGCGATCTCCGGCGAGGGCGGCGGCGCGGGCACCCGGAGCGCGGGAACTGACCCGAGGTAGAAGAAGGGGTCGGCGGGCCCAGTCGTCAGTGAGAGAGAGTTTAAAACCCTGATCCTCTGTGGCTGTGGGATCCCGTGTGACTGCACAGAAGAATATGTGTGGCCCCGTGTGCCTTTGATTCTGTAAGTGACACGTGCCCCATGGCCCACAGTCAGGTTTAAACTTTTCCCCGGATTTATTCAAATCTCAGGTTTTTCCCCAAACTTTAGAAGAGCATAACTTTTGCTAGGAACCTCCAAATTTAGTGATTCAAATTGGGTTAGATTCAGATTGACAAACTCTATCCTATTATGCAACCCAATTTGTATGAAAGTCTTTATTTAATTCTGGAAAATTCTTTAAAGCTTTTCAGCAAAAGAATTTTAGAGGGGGTTTGGTTTATCCAAAAATCCTCAAATTTTGCCAGAATATTCTATAGGTTGTTATTAGACTCCTGTAAAAGTTTCAGCTCATTTGGAGGTGAATTGGTCAGGGTAAATCAGATTGTAAGTTCCTGTATTCAAATGAATACAGAAACATTTTCAGAGAATTTCCAAAGCTTGTAAATTCAGTTCTGGGAAATTCTTAGCTCCAAAAATCCTAGGAAAAATTTATGTAGACTCTATGAACTATAATTGAAATTTTGGTTCACTGAGTTTGACATGAACATGGATGTTACCTCAGAATTAATTCATCTTTGACTAAACACTTAGAGAATTATTCTGAATAAACCATTCCATGAAATGTGCTAAATTTTGGTCCAGAGAACTTTCTTGTGACAAGGAACTCACATGAAAATTCTCAGCTCCATTAGAGCTCTGGATCACCACTGTCATGTGTGACCTCTTAAGGTGATCAACACTTAAGTGGGAAGAAGCACTCAACACTTGATCTTAGTGTTTAAGCCCAACCCAAACCACAAGCACCAGTGTCATTTTAAATTCTTAAACAAAGTTTCAGTTTTAAAATGGTCATTAGATCTTATGAGCAAAAGCTTTTCAATTAAATACATATGCATGATCATAATGTGTAGCATATACGTGAAGAAGGTGAGGAGGACTTGAAGTGAAGATCAAGGAGGGAGGAGAACAAGTGATCAAGCTCCAAGTGATCGTCACTAACTAATTGTAACAGTAGTCACCTGCAAAACAGGCAAGCCCCGGTTTGCATTTGAACCGTTTTATAAAGCATTTTCATTTGTAGAAATCATAGCTTTGCATCGTTGCTTGCATTACGTCTAGATGATATTGAAAACCCCACTTGCATGACCAGAAACACCTAAGAGAGAAAGGGTAGAATAGCAACTCCTCGAGGGAATTTGGCTACGCTAATGTTAGTAGGAAAGGTCCGGTAGAAGTCGAGTGGTTGGAATCTACTCGTGAGTTTAGGGCTGGTTTACTCGGGACGGGTCCGAATTAGAAAAGATGAGGAAAGTTCACACTTAAGAAATGGAGACCGGGCAGGGAGGTTTAGATGCAGCAGGTTGCAGGCCGTGCGTGCATAGCCCTGCCTGTGTCGGTTAAGGCCCGTCCGTGCTTGGCCCTGTTGGACAAGTTTGAGTTGTGTACCGGGCACATACTGGCTATATGGGACCCAGGAAACCGATGTACCTTGGGAGATCCATAGTGGAACTTTTCCAACTGCCTTAGGCTTTCAGCGTCAGGGTAGCAGGAGGTAACTCGCTCAAGAACATACCATAGCGGGTATGTACCTTGAGGGAGCTTGCATACTCGGGGCAGTTGGACTGCGTCCAATGTGGAAGATCTTGGGAAAGGTGGCCGCGTACAACGTCAGTCGAGGTTGCTGCCGGCAACTCGGAGTACGGGTGTACGTGTCGTGTAGTCCGGGCGTGTACTGATTCGAATCACCGTCGCTCGCGGTTATATGAGCATACTTGCCCACTGCGTCTTGACGTAGTAACAAACGGAATTGTTTATCTTCGAACTTGATAAGGCTGTGCTATAACTCGTATTGCAACCATGATTGAATTAGAGATAGGCTCATTAAAGTTTACTTTCACTTTGTGCAAGGAGCATCACAACAAAGCGTTTCTTGTTTGATTGTGGAGTTGCGATGCTTTTCGGCTCAAGGTCTGCACAATGAGGCTTAAAATATGAAAGTTAAGGACCAACTTTAGGCGAGTCCCTTATGCAAATCTAGCCGACCCATTTGAAACCATCGTGCATGTAGAGTTTCTTGTTTAGGAGAGACGGGTCAGACTTGCTGAGCCTATGTGCTCACGCTTGCTATATAAGTGGTTTTGCAGGTTAACAACGATGCAGAAAAGAAGGTTGTCCGGTGAGACTCGGGAACTCCCGAGTCAGGTAACACATGGAGAACCCAGCCGCTGCTGCTTGTCTTCGTGTTGCTAGCGAGAGGAGTCCGCGGGCTGGACTTCAACTCGGGTGCTCTTAGTTATTCGACGTGAGTTGATAAAGACTTCCGCTGTAGTTACTTGATGTAAAGTATTTACAAAGAAAAACTTGTAAGCTTCCGCTATTGTTTTATGTAATACATTGTTCCTCATATGTGTGTTGTTGGGTGCCGCATAACACGGCACCACCCAATGCGATTCCCGGGCGAGTGGCCTGTCTCGGTTGAGCGGGCCCCGTCAGCGTGGTATCAAAGCCGCATTGGTAATAGCACACGGAATAAGGAAGGTATTACGACAAAAATTTAGGTTACGGTGAGGATACGGTACTAGGCCCACATAAGGATTACTATTAGCTTAATATAAAGGTGGCAACCTAACTTATTTTCTATGTCGGAAAATCGTGCATCTCGGGACGATATATGTCTTGGGGGGTGCACGTAAGCGCTGTCCACCAGTGCGCACAAGCTGAAGGGTGGAGCCCCACGGGTGGCAGGTAACCCGATCCGCTTTAGTATCCTCTACGACTCCTCATGTTGTTTGGGGTACTCGAGCAACGTCTGTCCCAGGCGTGCGTGGTGCAATTTGGGAAACCCCGTCACATGGTTAGTAACGTGAACACGTAGCTCAAGGCGTGTTTGGCTTGAGAACACCTATGCGAGTGATGATGGACGGGTGTAAGAAATGTATGGATACCGGGTTCGGTGTGCAGCCGGACCTGATGATTGAGTGTGATTTATGCAGGGTTAACCACGAAACCATAGTACGAATAGTACACGTTTGCGAGTGACCGTTTTAGTGCCACCAAAGATACGTTATACCGGTATAAACCGGTTAGGATTTTCTTTTGGTGAGGCTACGTAGTACCGACATGCTTCTTACAGTGCATCGACGTCATACTAAACATAATAACCCCTTTCCTTTTAAGAAATGACTCATGAACTAACTTTCAAATAAAAATGGAAGTTTGAAACAAATATTAGTTACTGAACTCTTATTTTGAGCTAAGATTCAAATGAGAGGAAGATTAGACTTCAAAGATTTCAAAAAACAGAGTGCTCTGTTTTCGGCAGGCATTTGTACTGGACTTCAACAGAGCATAACTCTGAGTAGCTTGACCCAATTAAGGTGTAAGATACAGCTATGGAAAGATTTTCAAATGATCTACAACTTCCTTGTAGACCTCCAGAGCTAAATCACATGCTAAATGGGTAGACAGTTCAGAGTAAGGTAAACTGTCCAGAACCAGGACCGTAACAAAACCTCTCTGGACCTTTATGTTTTTGAGCCATAACTTTCTGTAGAAAAACCCTTAAGAATCATATGATACACCATTGGATAGGTTATGAAATGTGCAACATTGTTGTATTTCAAAGTTTGTTCAGGTTCTTATTGTATTTACATATACAACTGTGATAAGATCAGCCACGTACAAAGGAGGTGCTGGCAAATTTTATCCAGGAATTCTGTCAACTTTGGAAAAATCATAACTTTTAATCCGGAGATGATCTGGGGGCATATGAGTACTCGTTGGAAAGATACCGAAGTTAACTTTAGCTTTGGCATTCAACTTGAGTTATGAAAATGCTCTTAACTAGGTCAAAATCTGGAGATAGTGCAGAAAGGTCTGTTCTGTACAGATAGGCTGAATAGCTATGCCTACTAAGGAGTTTTGTAAACATGAATTTTGTTACTGCTTTCATAAAGTTTTGACATAATCATGTTCCATTAGTCTCACGTACTGCTGAGTTCTTGCTTAACTCATCTCAACTACATTTTGCAGTATGGTTCGTAATCGCTCTAGGAGTAGGGCCGTAAGTTCTCGTCGAGGTGGTGATGTTTCCATTCCACTGTCGGAACCACCATCCACGGAATGGATGGATCTTATGACTCGAGTCGTCGAGTCTAACCAAGAGAACGCTAGGCTACTCCAAAAAGCAACACAAGAACACACACGCTTACTCCAAGCTTTGGTACAGCAAGGCGTACTCCAGAACACGCAACAAGTCGTTCCACCTCGGGACGCTTATCTGGACTTCTTGGCGACTCAACCGCCTATCTTTACTGAAGCCACCGAACCTGTGGAAGCAGATCAATGGCTTCGTGTCATGGAGTCTAAATTTGGAGTATTCAAGTGTGATGAATACCAGAAGACAAAGTTTGCCGCTCAACAACTCCATGGAGCCGCCGGAAACTGGTGGGTGGATTATGTTGCCACCATTCCGGAGGGCCATCAAGTGACATGGAGGGAGTTTTGTGAAGCCTTTTGTACACGTTACATACCATTAGGTATTGTCAAGGCAAAGCGGGAGGAATTTTTGGGCTTGAAGCAAGGGGACATGAGTGTCCTCGAATATGTCAGAAGATTTAATCTTTTGGCCCAATATGCTCCTGAATATGTGGCGAAAGAAGAGGCACGGTGTGACCTATTTTTCCATGGCCTGAGTGCCATATTACGGGAGAAGCTGTCCGTACATAATAACGGCAGTTACACCGACATGGTCAATGCGGCTTTCATTCAAGAGAAGCCGACACTTGAGTGGCAAGCGGAGAAGAGAAAGATGAGTAAGATCGAGCAGGCTAGCACAAATTATGTGCCTCAGAAGTACCGTTTGGTGTGTCAAACGCCACCCGGTGAAAGACGGAGGCCACCTGTACGCTCAACTCCTCAGAGATTGATTGCTGGTCAAGTTCTACAACTTGCACCACCTCCACAGCCGCAGCATCAGACGGTGGTTTGTGCTCCATCGCTGCAGTTATATGTACCTAGCAGTCCACCGCAAGTCAACGAAGAACCGGAGAGGCATCCGTGTCTTACTTGTGGGCGTAAGGGCCATTATGCTAGGCAATGTCCGGAGGGAATTCGAGGCTACGGGTCATCATATTTACAACAATATGACCCGTACCTTAATCTGCAGATAGGAGGGCAGATAAGGGGCAACATTCACTATACTGTGATTGATGATGTTCCGGAAGGAGAAGCCGCTTTAGCAGGGATATTTTCTCTGAATCAGCTACCGGTTTTAGTTCTCTTTGATTCCGGTGCCACACACAACTTCATTAGTCAATCTTTTGTGGCTCAACATCAGCTCCAAACCGTTTATACAAAGAGGTAATACCTCATATCTTCGCCCGGGGGTAGCAGTACCGCAAGCGAGGTTGTCTCCCGAGCACCTCTTTGTTTGGGGGGTAAAATATACCCTACGACTCTCATTATCCTTGAGGGTCTGAAGATCAACATCATTTTGGGGATGTCGTGGTTGAATTACCACAGAGCGGTTCTTAACATCAGCTCCAGGACCGTTGAGCTCAACTCCCCACAGCACTGTCTTCATATATTAATTCTGGGCGCCAGACGGCAGCAGATTGCAACAGTGAACCACACGGAAGCTGTCAAGATAGAGGACATTCCGGTGGTACGTGAGTATCCGGATGTGTTTCCCGACGATTTACCGGGCATGCCGCCCGAGCGAGACGTTGAGTTCAAGATCGAACTTATACCGGGAACAACACCGATATCACGAAGGCGGTACAAGATGGCACCCAATGAACTGGCAGAATTGAAGACGCAGCTGAATGACCTAATGAGCAAGGGATTTATACGACCAAGTTCGTCACCTTGGGGTTGTTCAGCGTTGTTTGTCAAAAAGAAGGACGAAACACTACGGCTTTGTGTTGATTATCGTCCTTTGAACGCCGTTACCATCAAGAACAAGTATCCACTACCTCGCATTGATATGCTCTTCGATCAATTAGTGGGTGCGAAGGTATTTTCGAAGATAGATCTTCGGTCCGGATATCATCAGATTAAAATCCGGGCAGAAGATATTCCGAAGACGGCATTTTCAACAAGATACGGGCTGTATGAGTATCTCGTTATGTCTTTTGGTTTGACCAACGCCCCGGCACACTTTATGTATCTGATGAATTTAGTGTTCATGCCGGAGTTGGATAAATTCGTCGTGGTCTTCATCGACGATATCTTGGTGTACTCCAAGTCAGAGGAAGAACATGCTGAACATCTGCATATTGTGCTACAAAGATTGCGAGATCATTAGCTCTATGCAAAATTCAGCAAGTGTGAATTCTGGATTAATCAAGTACCTTTTCTCGGACACATTATTTCAGCGGAGGGCATCGCTGTAGATCCGAGTAAGATTATCCAAGTGCAGAAGTGGGAGTCACCAAAGTCAGTACATGAAATCCGAAGCTTCCACGGTTTAGCGGGTTACTACCGGAGGTTTATTCCGAGTTTTTCCAAGATTGCTAAACCGATGACGGAATTATTAAAGAAGAATACCAGATTTGTGTGGGGTGCTGCGTGTGAACAAGCTTTCAAGACCTTAGTGAAGCATCTCACAACCGCCCCAGTTCTTGCTCAGCCGGATACAACAAAGCCATTCGACGTTTATTGCGATGCATCTGGCATCGGTCTTGGCTGCGTGCTGATGCAAGAAAGACGAGTGGTCGCTTATGGATCTCGTCAACTCAGAACTAACGAGCAGCATTATCCAACTCATGATCTTGAGTTAGCTGCCGTGGTCCTTGCTTTGAAGATGTGGAGGCATTACTTGCTCGGAAATCTTGTACACCTCTACACCGACCACAAGAGCTTGAAGTACATCTTCACTCAGAAAGAATTGAACATGAGGCAACGAAGATGGCTAGAGCTCATTAAGGATTATGAACTAGAGATTCATTATCATCCAGGAAAGGCGAATGTGGCCGCCGATGCGCTCAGTCGTAAGGCGCATATCCATCACCTAACTATTGCTGAAATGGATGATGAAGAACCAAGCCTCCGTGTCATCCCGTATGGAGCTCTCTATAATCTTGCTCTCATTCCTACTATCCGAGAGGAGATCATGGAAGCTCAACGAAAAGACAAGGGTATGTCTCACATACGGCGGAGGATAGACAACGGAGAAATGAAGTGCTTCCGGAAGGACGATGAAGGTACCTTGTGGTTCAACGACCGGATTGTAGTACCCCGGGATATGGGACTACGGAAGAAAATTTTGGATGAAGCTCATTTGTCCAAGTTTTCCATTCATCCGGGCAGTAATAAAATGTACCAAAATCTCCGGAAGAAGTTTTGGTGGACATGTATGAAACGTGAAGTCGCAAAGTATGTTTCAGAGTGTGATACGTGTCGAAGAGTCAAGGCCGACCATATGAAGAAGTCAGGCCTGTTGCAGCCATTGCAAGTACCGGCATGGAAGTGGGAAGACTTGAGTATGGACTTCATCGTCGGGTTGCCGATGACCTCCTACAACCATGATTCGATTTGGGTAATCGTGGACCGATTAACCAAATCAGCACATTTCATCCCTGTGCATAGTAGGTACAACGCAAAGCAGTATGCGGAGCTGTACATAGCACGGATCTTGTGCTTACATGGAGTTCCCCGTACCATTGTGTCAGATAGAGGATCGCTGTTCGTAGCCCGTTTCTGGGAACAGCTACACACCTCCTTGGGGACAAAGTTGATTAGAAGCTCTGCATATCACCCTCAAACCGATGGGCAAACTGAGAGGGTGAATCAAATACTAGAGGATATGCTAAGAGCATGTGCCATCCACCACGGTAAGAGCTGGGATGATCACTTACCGCTGGCGGAGTTCTCGTACAACAACGGATATCAAACGAGCATTAAGATGGCACCATATGAAGCTCTATACGGCCGGAAGTGCCGTACACCATTGAATTGGTGTGAATCCGGTGAACGAGTAACATTTGGGGTTGATCTTGTCAATGAAGCCGAAGAGAGAGTTCGGATAATACAAGAGAACCTCAAAACTGCTCGATCTCGTCAAAAGAGCTACGCGTACCAGAGACGTCGACCGCTGCATTTCGAAGTTGGAGAGCACGTGTATCTTCGTGTGTCTCCGATGAAGGGGATCCATCGGTTCGGTGTCAAGGGGAAACTTGCTCCCCGATTCATCGGTCCGTTTACTATCACGGAGAAGTGCGGAACTGTAGCCTACCGGCTGGAACTACCGGCAAGCCTTGCCGGTATTCACGACATATTTCACGTGTCCCAGCTGCGGAAGTGTCTCAAGTTTACAGATGCCATCCGCACCGAAGACATCGACGAGTTGAAGCCGGATCTCACCTATGTCGAGCAACCTGTACAGATTATCGACGAAAAGACCCGGACCACCAGGAACCGGACTTTGAAATTTTACAAAGTCCTGTGGATTAATCATACCCCGGAAGAGGCGACGTGGGAAACCGAAGATTATATCCACAAGAACTATCCGGAGCTTTTGTCATAAACCTTGTAATTACCTTCCACGCCGTTCTTCTTTTGAATCTCGGGACGAGATTCCTTTTAAGGGGAGAGGAATGTAAAGGTCTCAAAATTATGAATACAAAGAAACACTTGTTTGCAAAGTTTTGTTTCATGTGTATGAAATTTGGGACTTGCTAAAACTTTTCCCCACATGTGATAACACACATGAGGATTTTGCTTCACACAAGTCAAATGTTTATTTGAGAACTTGGAACCCCAGAGGGGTCTAAAACAAGGATGGGAAGTTCCCATATGTGTGAGAAAACAAAATTCATATTTGGAACAATTTGTTCAAACAAAAATTCAAATGAGAAAAACACAATGGAATTAAAAACTGTTGTGCTAAAAATCTCATTTGCAGTAGCCAAAATAAAAATCAGATTTCATATTTGAATTCCTTGAGTCCAAATTAGGGGGTGTGCAAAGTTTCATGATTTTTGGAAATAGTTTGCAAACCCATTTTTCAAAAGGGACTTTAAAAGACAAAGAATTCAAATGCATATTTGGATTTGGATGAAACTTGCCCAATTATTCAAATGCAGTTTAATTTTCAACTCCACACAGTTGAATTTCATCATTTGCAGATTGTTGAGATATTTTGGAGAGATAAGGAGGAGATGGGACCCACATGTCATAGGTACCAAAATATCTACACAAAAGAGATGGGTCTCTGTTTTGCTGCCTTCAGGGGAGCGACAGCAGCTGCTGCTCGGGACAGCACGCCCGCAGCTGGTCGGCCGCCCCCGCAACCGACTCCAGCGCCGATACAGCCCCCCCCCCCAAGCGTCCTCATCCATCCACAACGTGCTCTCCCTCTGCTCACGGACCGAGCACGGAGGCTTTTCTTTTTCCCTCGCGCCCTGAGCAACACCAGCGCCACCGCCGTCGTTTGCTCGACAGCCGGCCCAAACGGGCGCAAACAGCAGCTAGTCAGTAACCGGATAGCACCGGCGCAGCTCCCTCTCCCTCCTCACCGCGTCCCTGACCGGTGATCGGCTCTCCAACCCCGGGAGCAACGCGGCTGCGCGAAGGCCGAATAGGACCTGATAAGGAGGCTTCCGTGGGCAGCCCAACCGGGCGCTTGTCACGGCTAAGTACCAGCGCCTCTGGACGCGCCAAGGCACCCTGCTGCTCCCCTCCAAAGATCAGACCGTGCCATGCATTGCCGGGGGTGAATTTTGAAAAGTTGCTCCGGCGTACTCCATCTGACCTTCCGGCACGGTAATCCCGAATTCCTTCCCAATTCTCAATCTTTGTTCGTCAAAGTTTGCACGAAGGGCCCAAAGCGATAGGCGATCCTTTGCCCTTCACGGTTCTAGCCTAAAACTGCACATAGACCGAGTATTTCATAGGTTTCTACCGGCGACCGAACCGGGGGACCGCAGTCGCACGGTGAAGGCATGTTTGCCATCATTCTCGAACGTTTTTGAGGCTAGGCCGAGCTCCCCCATCGTTCACTGGTGCTGTAGCACCATTTTGTCGAACTGTTGGTGCACTAGGATGGCCGGCCGACATCGCCAATGAAGTGTCGGGCTGCCGCAGCGTCGCTAGCTACCATAGAGGTTTTGCCGGCTCGGGGAAACCTTACCATCGTGCTCAGCAGGGCAGGTTAGGCTCTGGCGGCAAGCAAGGGCTCGAGCAGAGGCCGGGAGAACGAGTTCCGGTGATCTCCGGCGAGGGCGGCGGCGCGGGCACCCGGAGCGCGGGAACTGACCCGAGGTAGAAGAAGGGGTCGGCGGGCCCAGTCGTCAGTGAGAGAGAGTTTAAAACCCTGATCCTCTGTGGCTGTGGGATCCCGTGTGACTGCACAGAGGAATATGTGTGGCCCCGTGTGCCTTTGATTCTGTAAGTGACACGTGCCCCATGGCCCACAGTCAGGTTTAAACTTTTCCCCGGATTTATTCAAATCCCAGGTTTTTCCCCAAACTTTAGAAGAGCACAACTTTTGCTAGGAACCTCCAAATTTAGTGATTCAAATTGGGTTAGATTCAGATTGACAAACTCTATCCAATTATGCAACCCAATTTGTATGAAAGTCTTTATTTAATTCTGGAAAATTCTTTAAAGATTTTCAGCAAAAGAATTTTAGAGGGGGTTTGGTTTATCCAAAAATCCTCAAATTTTGCCAGAATATTCTATAGGGTGTTATTAGACTCCTGTAAATGTTTCAGCTCATTTGGAGTTGAATTGATCAGGGTAATTCAGATTGTAAGTTCCTGTATTCAAATGAATACAGAAACATTTTCAGAGAATTTCCAAAGCTTGTAAATTCAGTTCTGGGAAATTCTTAGCTCCAAAAATCCTAGGAAAAATTTATGTAGACTCTATGAACTATAATTGAAATTTTGGTTCACTGAGTTTGACATGAACATGGATGTTACCTCAGAATTAATTCATCTTTGACTAAACACTTAGAGAATTATTCTGAATAAACCATTCCATGAAATGTGCTAAATTTTGGTCCAGAGAACTTTCTTGTGACAAGGAACTCACATGAAAATTCTCAGCTCCATTAGAGCTTTGGATCACCACTGTCATGTGTGACCTCTTAAGGTGATCAACACTTAAGTGGGAAGAAGCACTCAACACTTGATCTTAGTGTTTAAGCCCAACCCAAACCACTAGCACCAGTGTCATTTTAAATTCTTAAACAAAGTTCCAGTTTTAAAATGGTCATTAGATCTTATGAGCAAAAGCTTTTCAATTAAATACATATGCATGATCATAACGTGTAGCATATACGTGAAGAAGGTGAGGAGGACTTGAAGTGAAGATCAAGGAGGGAGGAGAACAAGTGATCAAGCTCCAAGTGATCGTCACTAACTAATTGTAACAGTAGTCACCTGCAAAACAGGCAAGCCCCGGTTTGCATTTGAACCGTTTTATAAAGCATTTTCATTTGTAGAAATCATAGCTTTGCATCGTTGCTTGCATTACGTCTAGATGATATTGAAAACCCCACTTGCATGACTAGAAACACCTAAGAGAGAAAGGGTAGAATAGCAACTCCTCGAGGGAATTTGGCTACGCTAATGTTAGTAGGAAAAGTCCGGTAGAAGTCGAGTGGTTGGAATCTACTCGCGAGTTTAGGGCTGGTTTACTCGGGACGGGTCCGAATTAGAAAAGATGAGGAAAGTTCACACTTAAGAAATGGAGACCGGGCAGGGAGGTTTAGATGCAGCAGGTTGCAGGCCGTGCGTGCATAGCCCTGCCTGTGTCGGTTAAGGCCCGTCCATGCTTGGCCCTGTTGGACAAGTTTGAGTTGTGTACCGGGCACATACTGGCTATATGGGACCCAGGAAACCGATGTACCTTGGGAGATCCATAGTGGAACTTTTCCAACTGCCTTAGGCTTTCGGCGTCAGGGTAGCAGGAGGTAACTCGCTCAAGAACATACCATAGCGGGTATGTACCTTGAGGGAGCTTGCATACTCGGGGCAGTTGGACTGCGTCCAATGTGGAAGATCTTGGGAAAGGTGGCCGCGTACAACGTCAGTCGAGGTTGCTGCCGGCAACTCGGAGTACGGGTATACGTGTCGTGTAGTCCGGGCGTGTACTGATTCAAATCACCGTCGCTCGCGGTTATATGAGCATACTTGCCCACTGCGTCTTGACGTAGTAACAACTGGAATTGTTTATCTTCGAACTTGATAAGGCTGTGCTATAACTCGTATTGCAACCATGATTGAATTAGAGATAGGCTCATTAAAGTTTACTTTCACTTTGTGCAAGGAGCATCGCAACAAAGCGTTTCTTGTTTGATTGTGGAGTTGCGATGCTTTTCAGCTCAAGGTCTGCACAATGAGGCTTAAAATATGAAAGTTAAGGACCAACTTTAGGCGAGTCCCTTATGCAAATCTAGCCGACCCATTTGAAACCATCGTGCATGTAGAGTTTCTTGTTTAGGAGAGACGGGTCAGACTTGCTGAGCCTATGTGCTCACGCTTGCTATATAAGTGGTTTTGCAGGTTAACAACGATGCAGAAAAGAAGGTTGTCCGGTGAGACTCGGGAACTCCCGAGTCAGGTAACACATGGAGAACCCAGCCGCTGCTGCTTGTCTTCGTGTTGCTAGCGAGAGGAGTCCGCGGGCTGGACTTCAACTCGGGTGCTCTTAGTTATTCGACGTGAGTTGATAAAGACTTCCGCTGTAGTTACTTGATGTAAAGTATTTACAAAGAAAAACTTGTAAGCTTCCGCTATTGTTTTATGTAATACATTGTTCCTCATATGTGTGTTGTTGGGTGCCGCATAACACGGCACCACCCAATGCGATTCCCAGGCGAGTGGCCTGTCTCGGTTGAGCGGGCCCCGTCACAGGACACTTCACGAGCAGTTGCCCAGAGAGGCAAGGCGGCGGAGTGGCACCGCAGTTTCCGGGGAGGAATCAACCCCGGAATCCTACTAATGCGCGGCGGGCAAACCCTAGGCCCGGCACCGTCCACCAGCTTGCCATTGAGGACGTGCCGTAGGGCGAGCCAATCCTTGCGGGTATGTTCCAACTCCACCAGCATCCCGCTATAGTACTGTTTGATTCAGGCGCCACGCATAATTTTATTAGCCAAGCTTTCATTGCTAAACACAGCTTGCCAATACTACCCACCGATAGTCCATATTTAATTTGTTCACCGGGTGGGAAGATTTCAGCAAGCGTAATGGTCTCCAAAGCACCATTATGCTTAGCGGGTAGAGTGTACCCCACGTCTCTCATTATCTTAGATGGACAGAAGGTCGATGTCATCCTAGGGATGTCGTGGTTAACCTGCCACGGCGCTGTTTTAGACACCGTCCTTCGAGTCGTGCACTTAAACTCAGAAGTGCACGGGTCTCACTCATTATTTCTGGACAGTCCAGAAATAAAACTTCCAAGTGTCTATCAAGCCACAACTATCAGATTGGAAGATATTCCAGTAGTCCGAGAGTTCCCTGACATGTTTCCGGATGATTTACCGGGAATGCCACCTGATAGAGAGGTGGAGTTCAAGATCAAACTTGCACTGGGAACCATGCCAATATCCCGAAGGCCGTACAAGATGGTGCCCAAGGAGTTGGCAGAACTGAATATTCAGCTCACGGACCTTCTAGAGAAGGGTTTTATTAGGCCGAGCTCCTCGCCATGGGGATGTTCAGCATTATTTGTCAAGAAGAAGGATGAGACGTTACGGCTTTGCATGGACTATCATCCATTAAATGCCATAACCATCAAGAACAAGTACCCGTTGCCACGGATCGACATGTTGTTTGATCAGTTGGTCGAAGCAAAGATCTTTTCCAAGATGGATTTAAGATCCGGGTACCATCAGATTAAGATAAGGGCTGAGGACATTCCGAAGACGGCTTTCTCGACGAGGTACGGACTCTATGAGTACCTGGTCATGTCCTTCGGCCTCACCAATGCTCCAGCTCACTTCATGTACCTGATGAACTCGGTATTTATGCCGGAGCTGGACAAGTTTGTCGTGGTCTTCATCGACGACATCCTGGTATATTCCAAGTCGGATGAAGATCACGAAAAACATCTGCGTATAGTCTTGCAACGGCTGCGAGACCACAAGTTATACGCGAAATTCAGCAAATGCGAGTTTTGGATATCGCAAGTGCCTTTTCTTGGGCATATCATCTCAGCGGAGGGTATCGCTGTGGACCCGAGCAAGATCACTCAAGTGCTGAATTGGAAATCCCCGAGAACTGTTCACGAGGTACGGAGTTTCCTCGGACTCGCGGGATATTATCGGAGGTTCATTCCAAACTTCTCGAAGATTGCCAAGCCAATGACAGAGCTGCTGAAGAAGGCTACTAAATATGTTTGGAGTCCAGCATGTGAAGCAGCATTCAAGGCTTTAGTCAAGCACCTGACATCAGCACCGGTTTTGGCGCAGCCAGACACAACAAAACCGTTCGATGTGTACTGCGATGCATCCGGCATTGGGCTCGGATGTGTGCTGATGCAAGACCGAAGGGTGGTCGTGTATGGATCACGGCAGCTTAGAAACCATGAGAAGAATTATCCAACCCACGACTTGGAGCTCGCTGCCATGGTACTCGCACTCAAAATGTGGAGGCACTACCTACTCGGTAACCTCGTACATTTATATACCGACCACAAAAGACTCAAGTACATATTCATTCAGAAAGAGCTGAAGATGAGGCAACGAAGATGGTTAGAATTGATAAAAGGATTACGAAATAGAGATCCATTATCATCCGGGCAAGGCAAACGTAGTGGCAGATGCGCTGAGCCGCAAGTCGCATGACAATATTCTGACCATCACACCGTTGGAAGAGAGCGAACCACCACTACATGTGATTCCACACGGAGCTCTCTACAACCTAGCTTTGATCCCCACCATCCGTGAAGAGATAGCGGCAGCCCAGAAGAATGACAAGGGCATGTCACATTTGCGGAGACGTGTAGACAGTGGGGAGCTGAAATGTTTCCGGAAGGACGGAGACGGCGTCCTATGGTTCAAGGACCGGATCGTCGTACCCCGTAACCTGGAATTACAGAACAAAATCTTTGATGAGGCTCATTTGTCAAAGTTTTCTATTCACCCCGGCAGCAACAAGATGTATCAAGAACTCAGAAGCAAGTTTTGGTGGACACGGATGAAGCGAGAGACTGCAAAATACATGTCCGAGTGTGATACATGTCGAAGGGTGAAGGCAGACCACATGCGGAATCCGGGACTGCTGCAACCACTGGGCATTCCTGCCTGGAAGTGGGAGGATGTGAGCATGGATTTCATCGTCGGTTTACCCACCACCTGGCAGAAACATGATTCTGTGTCGGTGATCATCGATCGGCTCACCTAAGTTGCCCATTTCATCCCGGTCAACACCAACTACAACGCCAAGAAGTATGCTGAACTGTACATCTCACGGATCCTATGCTTGTACAGCGTACCCCGTACTATCATATCGGATTGGGGCACTTTATTTGTCTCCCGTTTTTGGGAGCAGCTGCACGCTGCCTTGGGGATGAAACTGATCCGTAGTTCAGCATACCACCCGCAGACGGATGGGCAAACGGAGCGGGTAAATCAAATCTTAGAAGATATGCTACGAGCTTGCGCTATCAACCACGGCAAGAATTGGGATGATCACTTGCCGTTAGCCGAGTTCTCGTATAATAATGGGTACCAAGCAAGCATCAAGATGGCGCCCTACGAGGCGCTATACGGGCGAAAATGCCGCACACCACTGAATTGGTGTGAATCTGGCGAAAGGGTTACCTTCGGGATTGACCTTGTCAACAACGCGGAAGAAAAGGTTCGACTAATTCAAGCGAACCTAAAAGCCGCTCAATCCCGTCAGAAACAGTATGCGGACCGGAGAAGGCACCCATTACAATTCGAAATTGGAGATCAAGTATACCTACGGGTGTCTCCAATGAAGGGCGTAAACAGATTTGGGGTTAGAGGAAAGTTAGCACCCCGATTTATCGGTCCATTCCAGATCACCGAAATGTAAAAGCCCAAGAAAAGGGACTTGCAAAAAAAAACTTTTCTTCACCTCACAACACCACAGTTTTCGTTGTGGATATCTCAGGAAATATTGTGAAGAGCAAGTAACCTTCATCAAAAGAGTGATTAGAGGGGAAAGTCTTCCTTTTCACAAAGTGGGATTTGGACATAGGAACATGAGAGATTGAGCTCACCCCTAGAACTTAAAAAGTATTGGGAAGGTTCAGTCCAAGTTTCATAGAAATCCAACACTTTTTGAGGCACTTTTTGGGTTATTTGAAAAAGAGGCCAATTTGAAAGCAAATTCAAATTGCAGCAACTTTCATCACCCAAATTCAAAAGTTAGCTTCATATTCTTATTCAGCACATTTTTGTGAGCTCACACACCAATTTTCACTCCATTTGGAGTTGATCTTGACATGAGCTAAGTGGGACGAATTCAAACTTTATCTGAATTCAAAACTAAACTTGTGCTGAAATTCACCCAAGCCGAACCCAATTTGAATGCTATTCAATTCAAATGGCTCAGGGGTGAATAATTTGAATCACCAGGGGTATTATGGGACTCACTGTTTACAACAGTGATTAGGAGTAAATTCCAGAGGTTAAAACACCGGGTGGGACCCACATGTCATAGAGGGGAGAAGGAGAAACTTGCACCCAAAGTCAGAGTCTCGGTGGGAAATTCCACCGAGCAGCTGTCGGCTGTGCCACCGAGCAGCTACCGGCGCCACCAGCTGCTTCCCTCTCCGCGCGCTGGTGCCCAGGGCGGCTGGCTCGCGCCCCCACGCGACCGGCACCGCCTCAGCCGAGCAGGAGTCGGCCGGCTTTATCTTCTCGCGGGCAAACCCGAGCAGCGGCATTGTTTCTCGCCGCAGCTCTCTGCTCAATCGGAAAAACCAGCAAAACCATCTCCTCCTTCGTCCCTGAGCTGCTAGACAACCACCTGAGCTCGCACTCCACCTCTCCAACGCCAGAAACCTCGAGCTCCGACCTCCTTTTGCCCAAAGACGATCGCCACCGCGGCGACCTAGCCTCAGCCGAGAGTGAGGCGCCCGTGGGCAGCGTTCCACAGGCGTTTTCACGGTCCAGCGAGAGAGGCTACAGGAGCGCGCGACCACCGTGCTGCTCTCCTCCAAGTTTGGAAGCCAACCGTGAAGTATTCGCAGAGAATTTCCAGTTTTTGCTCCGGCGACCGTAAACCGAGCTTCCGGTACGGTTTCTTTAAATTCTCGCTCTATGATCTTTCGGAGGTCATCAAATCTTGCAGATAGACGCTGGACTAGCCGGCGATCAAGTTCTTTTCTGCATCCGTAGTGTGAAACTTTCTAGGAGTGACGAATTTCGAGCTCGATCGAGGGCGGTCATGGCGGGCACGATCGGTCACATGGTGCCGAACGACTTGCCGCCATCCCTGAACCCTTTTGACACATTGTCGAGCTTCCTAGAGGTACACTGATGCTGTAGGGCCGTTTGTTCGAGGTGTTGGCGGGTTTAGAAACCACGGTCGACGGTGTCGAACCTCAACCGAGGCCGCGGCACGTCGCCGAGCTACTTCCGGTCACCCCCAGACCGACCTGTCACCACCGACGTGTTCCTCGACGTCGACAACCCCCTGGCGGCGATTTTCAGACCATGTGAGGTCCGGCAGCGGCGAGCAGGCGAGCCCCGAGTTTGCTCCGGCGAGGTCGGCGGCGCGGGCGCGAGAGAACGGCGGGAGGAAGACGAAGCCGGCTGGCCCACGTGTCAGCGGCTGAAGAATTTAAATCGGGATCTGGTGAGGCCAGGGATCGGCTGTGCTGGCGCGCGAATACCCTGTGAGTTCCGGTGTGCCGGACACCTCCACGCTCGACACGTGTGGTATCCCCGGTATGCCTGACACCTCCGCGCTCGACACGTGTCCCCGCGGGCCCCAAGAGTTTAAACTTTTCCCCCGATTTTCAGAATTCTTCAAAACTTCAAATCCTCAGAACTTTGGCTAGAGAGCTCCAAATTCAGTGAACCAAATTTTGCTGAACTCAGGATTCTGAGTATCTTCCAGCAATACCAAATTCAGCTCATGAAAGTTAATATTTTTCTAGAATTAATTGCCTAAAATTTAAACTGTTGGGAATTTTATCTGGAGAACTACTTTATGAAAAATTCTGAAATTTGGCTAAGAGGTTCATTGGAAAATCCCTGAATCCCAGTAAAAATTTCAGACTCATCCAAGTTAATTTAGTTACCCTAATGTGGTGATTAAGAGAACTGCCCTGAGAAAATAGAAAAATATACAGAAACATTTTTCGCATTTTCTCAAATCTTATTTAGGGCATAACTTTCTGTAGAATTCTTCAAATGACATGAAACCAACTCCATTAGAACCATCTTAAAGTCTAGTTTTCAGAAAGTAATGGTTGGAGTCATGAAAACCACTGGAATTATTCAGAGGCTCAAATATTGACCAAATGGGCTTTTATTTGTACAAGGTTCAAATGAACTTTGTTTCAAATGAAACTTGGTAAAGACTCTGGTTAGGACCCTACCAAGCCACAATAAAAAATTTCAGAACCACAGGGGAGGGCTAACTAGAGTTATTAGTAAATAAGTATTCAAGTTTACACTTTGCATTTAAATTTACATGTAGTATTGTATTCAACGTGTAGCCATTGAAGAAGAGACTCCGGAAGTGCTGGACTTCCTCCTTCCGGAAGAGGAACTAACCCCTGACCAGCAGCAACAAGGCAAGCCCCGGTTTGCATTAACCTTTTATTAAGTTTTATTTTGTTTACATGTGTCATATGAAGTATGTATGTGCATTAGGTATAGGATGAATGAAACCGCACTGGCATAACCAAAGGTTCCTAGAAGAGTGAGGGTAGTGTTTAGGACCTCGAGTAGAAAGGCTATGCTTAAAGATTCATAGGGCTTCGGTACAAGTCGAGTAGTTGGAATCTACTCGCGAGATAGGCTTGGGACACACGGGTTCGGTTGAGTGATGTGAGATCACTTTAGTAATGAAAATGAGACTAGGCAGGGGCTAGGGCGCAGCAAGAGAGAGTCTTGTGTGCGCGGCCCTACCCGTGTCGATTGAGGACCGATCCGTGTGTGGCCCACGCTGATCAAGTTTGAACGTACCGAAGGCATATCGGATATATGGGCCCCGATAAACTGATGTAGCCTAAACCTCCGGGCGTCGAGGCATAACGCACCGATTTATAGGTGTAGGCTGAGGGCAGCAAGGTGGAAATATGTCAACGGGCATAGAGAGATGCTCCGTGTGGGGAACCTCCTGTTCGTTTCGGTGCGACCGGTTCGACGTTTGGGCTGTTGGGTGAAAGGTTGTCCCGTACGACATCGAGTGAGCGTGCTGTGCAGCTCCACGGGTGGGCGTACGTGACGTGCTCTTTGGGTTTCCCTGCAGGTGTATGTCGAGTCGATTCGCCGTCCCTCGCGGTGACGAGTACCGCTTGTTCACTGCGTCGTAACGTAGACTAATGAATGAAATGTTATGATTCAATATTGCTGTTATGATATAATTGTATTGTTACATGTGTGCCACCAAATACTGCTTACTAAATTTCCGATTTCATGAACTATTAACTTGTTGCTAAAAGATGAACTAAGGATGAACTTGTAGGCGTGTCCTTTTGCTGCAGCATTACTATCCTATGTCCATTGTACCCCTCATGTAGAGTTTCATGCTTAGGTGAGTCGGCTAAGCCTTGCTGAGCCTTCGTGCTCACGGTTGGTGCTTAAGTGTTTTTCAGGTGAGGAGCCACCCACGGACTCGGAGTACGAGTCCACCGGCGAGGGTTACCCTCCGTCGGGGACCACGGCTGAGTGGGAGCCGTACACGC
Source organism: Neostapfia colusana (assembly GCA_030760725.1). Classification (NCBI taxonomy): domain Eukaryota; kingdom Viridiplantae; phylum Streptophyta; class Magnoliopsida; order Poales; family Poaceae; genus Neostapfia; species Neostapfia colusana. The sequence continues at coordinate 20,555,324 of JASWHV010000017.1, read as the reverse complement.
CGCGCTGAGCTGAGACGTGCAGCTAGTGTGGGTTGCCCTAGGGCTGGGCAACCGACTTTTGCTAGATAGGCGGGCGTGAGTTGTATAAAAGAAACTTCCGCTGTGTAATAGAAGACCCTAGTTTGTAACTGAGAAGTGTACTATTTTGTACATTCAGTCTGTTTTTCCCATGTAATATAATGTGTTCTTATGACGTGTGCTGTCGGGTGTCGCATCGCGCGGCACCACCCTCTGCGATCCTGGATGAGCGGATCCCGGTCCGCCACACGAAAGATGTGTATCGGTGGCATACCGGCTGAAGTTACCAGAAGCACTTTCCGGTGTGCACGACGTCTTTCACATTTCCCAGCCGAGGAAGTGTCTTAAGCTATCAACTACCGTTCAGCTGGAGGATATTGAAGAACTGCAACCGGATCTCACCTATCGGGAGGAACCGGTGCAGATTATCGATGAAAAGGCCCGAACCACACGCAACCGTACGTTGTGGTTCTACAAGGTTCTATGGAGTAATCACTCCATGGACGAAGCGACATGGGAGAGCGAAGAATTTCTTCGCGCTAACTACCCCGACTTTTTCACGTCGCATATCCGGTAATTTTCCACCGTCCTCTCTCTCATTTTCACCTTTAAATCTCGGGACGAGATTCTTTTAAGGGGGGGGGAATGTAAGGGCCTCAGTTTTTGACACATATTTGAAGTGTTCATCACCACACCACACACCTCATTTGAGGAAAGTTGATGGACACAAATGAAGAGCAAGTAACCACCATCAACATGCTCATTAGAAAAACAACTCACATGTTGCAAAAGTGGTATTTCCCACATGTGATATAGGTGGGCTGGACATATGAAAACTCCTACATTGCTAAGGATGTCCATGCCAAGTTTCACCCAAATTCAAAACCTTTTTGAGGTCATTTTGGGTAGAGCTAGAAAGAGGGCAGTTTGAAACCATATTCAAATTCAAACTGTTTTTATCCCATGAATTCAAAAGTGGGAGGCATATTCTTATTCAGCACATTTTTGTGAGCTCACACACCAATTTTCACTCCATTTGGAGTTCATCTTGACATGAGCTAAGTGGGACAAATTCAGACTTTATTTGAATTCAAAACTGAACTTGTGCTGAAATTCATTCAAACCAAACCCAATTTGAATTCTAATCAATTCAAATGGCTCATGGGTGAATAATTTGAATCACCAGGGGTATTATGGGGCTCACTGTTTACAACAGTGATTAGGAGTAAATTTCAGAGGTTAAAACCCTGGGTGGGACCCACATGTCATAGAGAGAAGGAGGCAAAACTTGCACACAAAGTCACAGCCTCGGGGGGAAATTCCACCGAGCAGCTGTTGGCTGTGCCACCGAGCAGCTACCGGCGCCACCAGCTGCTTCCCCTCTCCGTGCGCTGGCGCCCAGGGCGGCTTGCTCGCGCCCCCACGCGACCGGTACTGCCTCCACTGAGCAGGAGTCGGCCGGCTTTATCTTCTCGCGGGCAAACCAGAGCAGCGGCATTGTTTCTCGCCGCAGCTCTCTGCTCAATCGGGAAAACCAGCAAAACCATCTCCTCCTTCGTCCCTGAGCTGCTAGACAGCTACCTGAGGTCGCACTCCACCTCCCCAACGCCAGAAACACCGAGCTCCGACCTCCTTTGCCTGAAAACGATCGCCACCGCGGCGACCTAGCCTCAGCCGAGAGTCAGGCGCCCGTAGACAGCATTTCACAGGCATTTTCACGGTCCAGCAAGAGAGGCAACAGGAGCGCGCGACCACCGTGCTGCTCTCCTCCAAGTTTGGAAGCAAACCGTGAATAATCCACAGAGGATTTCCAGTTTTTGCTCCGGCGACCGTAAACCGAGCTTCCGGTATGGTTTCTTTAAATTCTCACTCTATGATCTTTCGGAGGATATCAAATCTTGCACATAGATGCTAGACTAGCCGGTGATCAAGTTCTTTTCTGCATCCGTGGCGTGAAACTGTCTAGAAGTGACGAATTTCGAGCTCGATCGAGGGCGGTCATGGCGGGCACGATCAGTCACACGGTGCCGACCGACTTGCCACCATCCCTGAACCCTTTTTACACCTTGTCGAGCTTCCTAGAGGTACACTGATGCTGTAGGACCATTTGTTCGAGGTTTTGGCGGGTTAGAACCCACGGTCGACAGCGCCGAACCTCAACCGAGGCTGCGGCACGTCGCCGAGCTATTTCCGGTCACCCCCAGCCCGACCTGACACCACCGACATGTTCCTCGACGTCGACAAGCCCCTAGCGGCGAGTTTCAGACCATGGGAGGTCCGGCAGCGGCGAGCCGGCGAGCCCCGAGTCTTCTCCGGCGAGGTCGGCGGCGCGGGCGCGAGAGAACGGCGGGAGGAAGAAGAAGCCGGCTGGCCCACGTGTCAGCGGCTGAAGAATTTAAATCGGGAACGGGTGTGGCCGGGGATCGGATGTGCTGGCGCGCAAATACCCTGTGAGCTCCGGTGTGCCGGACACCTCCGCGCTCGACACATGTCCCCGCGGGCCCCCGAGAGTTTAAACTTTTTCCCCGATTTTCAGAATTCTTCCAAACTTCAAATCCTCATAACTTTGGCTAGAAAGCTCCAAATCGAGTGAACCAAATTTTGCTGGATTCAGCTCTCTGAGCACTTTCCAGCAAATCAAGTTTCACTTCATGAAAACCCTTATTTCTGCAGAATTACTTCCTCAAAATTTAAACTGTTAGGAATTTTAACTGGAGAATCCTTTGGGGGAAAATCCTGAAATTTTGCTGGGATGTTCACCAAAATGTCTCTGAACTACCATAAAAATTTCAGATCAATTTGAGCTCATTTGATCCACCTAATGGTGTGATTAGTGAAACTGTTCCAGAGAAAATAGAAAATGTTCAGAAACATTTTCAGAATTTTCTCTGAAATTGTTTAGCTCCTATCTTTAGTTAGGAATCTTCAAATTAAGTGAGACCAACTCCATTAGAACCCTCTGAAAACCTAGTTTTCAGAAAGTCATAGTTTGTTTCATGAAAATCCTTAGAGCACCCTAAGAGTTCCAATTAAGGTCAAGGACATAATTAATTGTGGAGGGCTCAAATGAGTTTTACTGCAATTAAAACTTGACCAAGTCTCTGTTTAGGTTGTAACCAAGCCACAGTAAAAGTTTCACAGTCATTGAGTGTAATAGCCCAAGAAAAGGGACTTGCAAAAACTTTTCTTGACCTCACAACACCACAGTTTTTATCGTGGACACCTTAGGAAATGTTGTGAAGAGCAAGTAACCTCCATCAAAAGAATGGTTAGAGGGGAAAGCCTACACTTTCACAAAGGGGGGGAGTTTACACATGACACACGAGAGGGGGATTCAAAACTGTTGCATTCAAACTCATGGTTGCAGCAGCTAAAACAAGGATCAAAGTGCATAATTGGATTCCTCAGGTCCAAATTAGTGGGGAGGCAAAGTTTCAAGAATTTTTGAAAAGATTTGCTACCCATTTTTCCAAAAAGGATCCAAATATGCCAAGAATTCAAATATACATTTGAATTTGAGGGAAATTTGCCAAACCATACCAATGTAGCTCAGTTTGAGATTTCCTTCATTTGAATTCATCTTTTGTCAAGTTTTGGAGATCTTTTGAGAGGTGGTAGAGCACTGACCAGTGGGGCCCACATGTCATTGGGTGAAATAGACTTAGCCCCCAAGTCTTCTCTCTGTTTCTCAGTCAACCGAGCGCAGCCAGCTGCCGCGCGCGCACCGCCGGCCGAACGGCCACCTCCTGGTTCCCGTCGCTCGTGCTGGCAGCCGGGAAACGGCGCGCCCTCTCCTCTACGTGACCCGCTCGCCAAGCCACCGAAGACGTACGCGTGCTTCTTTGCAAAACAGCGAGCCCCCGCTCTGCTCGGTCACCGACGCCGCTCCCCCGATCCTCCCCTGCACGCCGACGTCCGCTCGGCCTTTGCCCAAGCTCCCAACACAGAAAGGGAGCGCCGGTGTGTGCTCTAGCTAGCCATCTCACCACCCCGCGGTGTTAGCGCCGCACTCGACCACAAATCGACGATCGCCACTGAGAGCTCAGGCCACCGGCGGAAAGACGAGGACTGCTCCCCGTGGACAGCACGCCACGGCCAGTTTCACCGCCGGACTCCTACACAAAAAAGGTGCGCCGTGCTCTCTAGATCGTGTAGATGCAAGCCGAATAGCGGTTGAACCACCGGATGAAGAGTATTTCCAGTTCTTCCGAAACATAGTGCATTCGGGTATAGCGCGGTCTACCCCAAAATTCCTGCTACTCGTTTAGCTATTGGCCGCGCAGGCTTGCCAACACCTTCCTCACTCCCTAGCGGCCCTCCTCGACCAAGAATCAAGGGAAATGACCCAGAAATGGCCGAGTTTAGGTTGTTTTTCGGGCCGCCATAGAATAACAGCTCGGTTCACCGTGGAGCTCTAGGTTGCCGACCTTTTCATGGGGTTTGGCGGCCATTTCCATCACCCTCGAGCTCCCGTGGTGCTCTCCGACCCTTTGCCAATCAGTTTGATGCGTTGTAACGCATTCCCGACCACGCCGGAACCCTAACCGCCGCTGTCACCGTCGGGAGCCCTGTTCCGGTGAGCTACGGCCCCCGGCGACACCACCGACGAGTTCAGCGTCGTGAGTTAGGGCGGGGCGGCAAGTTTGGGGCCGGGAGACGGCCGGGAAAGCAGTTCCGGCGACGCTCGCCGGAGTGCGTCGCCGCGGGCCCCTGTTTGGCGCGAGGAAGGAGAAGACTGCCGGGTGGGACCCACCGGCAGACATTTAAACATTTTGAAATGTCCAGTTTGTCGTTCAAACTTTGGAGGACCACAACTTGGGTTAGGAGAATCCAAAAATTATGAAACAAATTTTTTTGGATTCCTCGAACAGAGTAAAATCCAAATCAGAAACCCAATTTGTATGAAATTCATTAAGTAATTCTGGAAAATTCTTTACATCTTTTCAGCAAAAGAATTTTAGAGGGAGTTTGGTTCATCCAAAAATCCCCAAATTTTGCCAGAATGTCCTTTAGAACATTAGTGAACCCTTGTAAGAGTTTCAGACCATTTGGAGTTGATTTGGTCAGAGCAATTCTAATTGGAAGGTGCTGTGTTCATTTAAATACAGAAACATTTTTAGAGAATTTCCAAAACTTGGAAATTCAGTTCTGGGCAAATCTTAACTCCAAAAATGTTAGGAAAATTCATGCAAACTCTATGAGCTATAATTGAAATTGTAGTTCATTAAGTTGGGCATGAACAGGGGTATTACCTCAGAATAAATTCTTCTTTGCTGATTTGCCAAGAAAATTATTCTGAGCAAACCACTCCATGAGAAGTGCTAATGTTTGGTCCAGAGAGTTTTCTTGTGAAAAGGAACTCACACAAAAATTCTCAGCTCCATTGGAGCTCTAGATCACCCCTGTCCTGTTTAACCACTTAAAGGATTAATATGGAAAAGGGGGAAAACCACTTAGCATTTAACCATGTACTTAGGTCCAGGCCCAAGCCACCCACACCCAGTTCGTCTTTAAATTCTTAGACAGAGTTCCAGGTGTTAGAGACTGGTTATTAGAACTAATAACAGTAACCTTACAATAACTTGTATGCATATTAATTAACATGTAGTATTTCATAAACGTGTAGCCGTTGAAGAAGAGACTCCGGAAGTGCTGGACTTCCTTCTTCCGGACGAGGAACTAACTACTGACCAGCAGAACAAGGCAAGCCCCGGTTTGCATTAACCTTTTTATAAGTTTTTCCTTCGTTACATGTGTCATATGAAGTATGTTTGTACATTAGGTATAGGATGAATGGAACCCCACTTGCATAACCAGAATTTTTCCTAAGAGTGAGGGTAGTGTCTAAGACCTCGAGTAGATAGGCTATGCTTAAAGATTCATAGGGGTTCGGTACAAGTCGAGTAGTTGGAATCTACTCGCGAGATAGGCTTGGGACACACGGGTTCGGTTGAGTGATGTGAGATCACATTAGTAATGAAAAGGAGACTAGGCAGGGGCTAGGGCGCAGCAAGAGGGAGTCTTGTGTGCGCAGCCCTGTCCGTGTCGATTGAGGACCGATCCGTGTACGGCCCACGCTGAACAAGTTTGAACGTACCGAAGGCATATCGGATATATGGTCCCCGATAAACCGATGTAGCCTAAACCTCCGGGCGTCAAGGCATAACGCACCGATTTATAGGTGTAGGCTAAGGGCAGCAAGGTGGAAATCTGCCAACGGGCATAGAGAGATGCTCCGTGTGGGGAACCTCCTGCTCGTTTCGGTGCGACCGGTTCGACGTTTGGGCTGTTGGGTGAAAGGTTGTCCCGTACGACATCGAGTGAGCGTGCTGTGCAGCTCCACGGGTGGGCGTACGTGACGTGCTTTTTGGGTTTCCCTGCAGGTGTATATCGAGTCGATTCACCGTCCCTCGCGGTGAAGAGTACCACTTGATCACTGAGTCATGACGTAGATTAATGGATGAAACATGTTGATTCAATATTGCTGATTGATATAATTGTATTGTTACATGTGTGCCACCAAATATTGCTTACTAAATTTCAGATTTCATGAACTGTTAACTTGTTGCTAAAAGATGAACTAAGGATGAACTTGTAGGCGTGTCTTTTTGCTGAAATGTTACTATCCTATGTCCATTGTACACCTCATGTAGAGTTCCATGCTTAGGTGAGTCGGTTAAGCCTTGCTGAGCCTTCGTGCTCACGGTTGCTGCTTAAGTGTTTTTCAGGTGAGGAGCCACCCACGGACTCGGAGTACGAGTCCACCGGCGAGGGTTACCCTCCGTCGGGGACCACGGCTGAGTGGGAGCCGTACACGCCGCGCTTAGCTAAGGAGTGCAGCTAGTCTGGGTTGCCCTAGGGCTGGGCAACCAACTTTTGCTAGATAGGCGGGCGTGAGTTGTATAGTGTAGACTTCCGCTGTGTAATATAAACAATAGTTGTAACTGAAGTTTGTACCTGTTTGTACAGTTTCAGTTGTTTTTCCCATGTAATATATTATGTTCTTATGACGTGTGCTGTCGGGTGTCGCATCGCGTGGCACCACCCTCTGCGATCCTGGATGAGCGGATTCCGGTCCGCCACAGCCTGGTATCAGAGCTGCAGTGTGGATAGCACAGTACTAAAGGACTGCATTATGGGAAAAACTTAGGTATACGGTGAGGATTCGGTAGTTGCCCAAGTAAGGACTATATTAGCATAGTTACTTAAAGTGACAAAGACTAACTTATGTGTTATAATTCTGAATTTCAATTATGTAACAACGCACCTACGCTCTTGTAAGTATGGTAAGGAACGCCACCGAAAGCGGTTCAATTTCGGTTAGCTCCCGCTGACGAGGAACATGGTTCAGGGATTGATCTCACAGCTTGGTGTGAGACGTTAATATGAACCTCTTGGACTCTTCATGTCCCTGAGTTCATATGAAACGCTGATCCCTAGCGTGCATTAGGCAAGTAAGTGGAGACCCCATCGCGTGGTCAGTAACGCGAGAGTGTGTTCATCTGTAAATAGCCCAGGAGGACATACGCAGCGCTTGCCATCGGCGTGCCCTGCAGGGCAGTAGGTGGTATCTGTTGGGTTGATAACATTCCCAACCGTGACGACCCGTTAATGACCTACTCGGGTTCCCCGTCGTGTGGTGTTGAAACACGATCACGTGCTTTGAGACGTGACTTAGCTCAAGGACGGCCGTATGACAATGATACGGGCGTTTGTATTTACTTTCAAATATGGAACTGCCTGAAATGAATAACCATTGAGTGAACCATTATTGTGTGGTCTTCTGCAGGTACTAACCGCGTATGTATCCGTGTAGAAAACGTGTGCGAGAGACCGTTTAGTGCCACACTTGAGACGTATATGCCGGTATGATCCGGTTAGGATTTTCTTTTGCGAGGAACGTAGTACCGAGTTATTGTAGGCATATGCATGAAAATAATGATAACAAGGAACTAAAATCTATAGGTTCAACATTTAGGACCCTGGTTGGGTATAAGAATGGGATAGTGATGATTGTAGTTCCAAAAAGACTGAAAAATATAGTGCTCTGTTTTGTGACAGCAAGGTTGCTGAATTTCAACAGAGCACAATTCACAGGTCTTTTAGCTGAGGGAGGTGTGGAATATAGTTCTGGGAAGGTACTTGAGTACTCTACAACTTTGTTGTAGACTTCCAGAGCTGAAACACACCTTAAGATGGCTTAAATCCCAGAGGAATGTAAACTGTCCAGAACCAGGACAGAGTTAAACATTCTCTGGACTGTTCTGTTTTTCAAACATAACTCTCAGTAGAAAAATCTAAAATTGTCATATAATACATCCTTAGAAAGAGTAGAAGATGGGTGACATCTTTACAATTCAAAGTTTCTGAAGTTTCAGCACAGATTTCAGTGGAAACCAGGGATGAAAACAGCCACTTCCAAGGGAGGTGCTGTTAAAATTCTTCCAGAAATTCTGCTGACTTTGAATTAGCATAACTTTTTAACCAGAGCTGATCTAAGGGCAAATGAGTACTCGTTGGAAAGATACTGAAGTTAACTTTGACTTTGGTATTCAACTTGAGTCATAAAAATGCCCAGAACCAGATCAAAACTTGGAATAGGTAGAAACTGGTCATTCTGACAGAAGAATGACAGTTGAACTCATTGAAAAAGGTGTTGTACCCTAAGGGTGGTATACGTGATGACAACGTGATAATAATGTCTCGTAGAGACCAAACCCAGTTATAGTGAGCTTCCAAAATGGAGGTTCATCAAGTTGGATTAAACTAGCTTGTGTTTGGTCTGGTAATGGTGTAGCTTGTGCAAAGTTATTACATTATCTACTTACGAGATATATCGCATGTTTTTGTTGTCATAATGTTTTTTCGCCCATTTCTATTGAACTGCATGCAAAATGTTGCGGGCTGATGTTTAATGTCGTGTGGTTGCAGATGGTTCGTACTAGGACCACGCACGAGGTTGGTGGCTCTAGCCAACAGGGAGGTGATGACTCCCAGCCACCGGCCTACGACAGCACCCCGCAGCAGCAGCCACCACCGCCGCCTCTGCTTACTTTAGCAGATGTGATAGCGGCACTGGTGGGAGGTCATGAGGAGCAGACCGACCTGCTCCACACGATCGTGCAGAATATGTCCCAGGCGGGGGGACGTCAAGATAGAGGGCCTCGTGAGCCCCGTGAAGTGTCGTACTCGGATTTCATGAGTACGCACCCTCCAGTGTTCACCGAAGCCAAAGAACCACTGGAGGCTGACAACTGGCTGCGGACCATCGAGTCCAAGTTTAGGCTGCTCCAGTGTACGGAGCGGCAGAAGACCCTGTTCGCAGCACAGCAGCTCCACGGTGCCGCTGGTGCGTGGTGGGCAAATTATGTCGCCTCATGTCCGGCTGGCCATGCCGTGGAATGGCAAGAGTTCCGGGAGGCGTTCTGCGCCTATCACATTCCTCCCGGAATAATGAAGAGGAAGTTCCAAGAATTTTTGGAACAGAAGCAGGGCGGGAGGAGTGCCCACGACTACTCCCGTGCCTTCAACCATCTGGCACAGTATGCGTCAGACTACATCTCCACGGAGGAGAAGAAGAGGGAGCACTTCTATCGGGGGTTACACCCCGAAATGAAGACCCATCTCGTACAGTGGAACCGCGGCACATTCAACGACTTAGTCAATGCCACGATCATGCAAGAGGATGCTCAGCGGGAGTTGGCAGCTGAGCAGCGGAAGCGCAGCGCTCCACCCAGCGGTGGGAGTGGCGCTCCCCAGAAGTACCGTATGGTGTATCGGACACCATCCGGGCAGCAGTGGTAACCACCGGCACGACCGCAACGGTTCGGGGGACGTCCCTTTCAGGCACCTCCGTTCCGTCCGCCGATGCCACCACCAAGACAGCAACAGCAACAGCAGCAGCAGACGGTACCCCGGGCGTTTCCACCGCCACAACGCGCCCCGGGATTCCGTCCACCGATCAGCGGGGGACCGCCCCATTTCACCTGCTTCACGTGTGGCCATGCGTGCCACTTCGTGAAGGACTGTCCCCAGGGGCAGCAGAGCAGCGGGCAAGCCCAGCTCCAGGGCGGTGCACGAGGCCGACCTCCGGTGAAGAAGGTTGGTCAGCGAACTGGAGGCGTCCGCAACCTCGACAGTGAGGACGCTCCAGAGGGAGACAACGTGCTGGCGGGTACATTTACTCTCAACCATCAAGCCATCATCATACTTTTTGATTCTGGTGCAACCCACAACTTTATAAGTGCATCGTACGTGGTTAAGCATCATCTGGAAGCCTTTCCAACTGAGTGTTCGTATATGATCTGCTCACCGGGAGGAAAGATTTCAGCAACGATGATGGTTCCAAAAGCACCACTGTGCTTAAGTGGGAAGATATATCCCACCACTATGATTATCCTAGGGGGACAGAAGATTGATGCAATCTTGGGAATGTCATGGCTAAGCTACCATGGCGCTGTCCTGGAAACACTATCACGGACGGTTCACCTCAACTCCCCATTACACCGTCCGCAGTCCCTCCTATTAGATATTCCAGTCAGAGAGGTTTCAGCGATCAATAGTGCTGAGGCTCTCAAGTTAGAAGACATCCCTGTAGTCCGGGAGTATCCCGACGTGTTTCCGGATGATCTACAGGGCATGCCACCTGAGCGGGATGTCGAGTTCAAGATCGAGCTCGCACCCGGGACTACGCCCATATCACGGAGACCATACAAGATGGCTCCAAATGAGCTGGCGGAACTGAAAGAACAGCTCAATGATCTGTTGAGCAAGGGTTTCATTAGGCCGAGTTCCTCGCCTTGGGGATGTTCGGCGCTGTTTGTAAAGAAGAAGGATGAAACCCTGAGGCTGTGTGTGGACTACCGGCCGCTCAACGCTGTCACCATCAAGAATAAGTACCCACTGCCCCATATTGACATCTTGTTTGATCAACTTGTGGGGGCAAGTGTATTCTAAAAGATGGACCTTCGCTCTAGATATCACCAGATCAAGATCCGGGCGGAGGATATCCTGAAGACGGCGTTCTCGACAAGATACGGCTTATATGAATATCTCGTCATGTCTTTTGGTCTCACAAATGCTCCAGCCCATTTCATGTATCTCATGAACTCGGTGTTCATGCCGGAGCTGGGCAAGTTCGTGGTAGTGTTCATCGATGATATCTTGGTTTACTCCAAGACAGAAGCCGAACATGCCGAACACTTGCGGATCATTCTTCAACGATTGCGAGACCACAAGCTTTACGCCATGTTCAGCAAATGCGAATTTTGGATCAGCCAAGTGCCATTCTTGGGACATATCATCTCAGCTGAAGGCATTGCGGTTGACCCAAGTAAAATAGAGCAAGTGTTGAAATGGAAAGCTCCCACTTCAGTTGATGAAGTCAGAAGCTTCCTCGGGTTAGCGGGATACTACCGGAGATTCATTCCAAGCTTCTCCAAGCTCGCTAAGCCGATGACAGAGTTGCTGAAGAAAGGGAAGAAATATGTTTGGAACACGGCATGTGAAGGAGCGTTCCGAACATTGGTGAAGCATCTCACAACAGCCCCGGTGTTAGCTCAGCCGGATACAACAAAGCCCTTCGACGTGTATTGTGACGCGTCCGGTATTGGGCTCGGCTGCGTGTTGATGCAGGAAGGACGTGTAGTCGCTTATGGCTCACGCCAACTTCGGAACCATGAGCAGCACTACCCGACTCATGATCTTGAACTTGCTACCGTGGTGTTGGCGCTGAAAATGTGGAGGCACTATCTCCTGGGGAATTTGGTGCATCTCTACACCGACCACAAGAGCTTGAAATACATTTTCACCCAGAAGGAGCTGAACATGAGACAACAGAGGTGGTTAGAATTAAGCAAGGACTATGAGATTGAGATTCACTACCACCCCGGCAAGGCGAATGTGGTTGCCGACACGCTGAGTCGGAAATCACATGTCCATCACCTCACCATTACACCGGTGGAGGAGGAAGAGCCAAGTTTATACTTGGTTCCTTATGGATCGCTGTACAACCTTGCCCTCATCCCTACCATCAGGGAGGACATCATTCCAGCTCAGAGGACGGATAAAGGCATGGCACATCTCTGGAGATGGATAAACAACGGGGAAATCAAATGTTTCCGGAAGGTTGATGAGGGGACGCTGTGGTTCAATGACCGCATAGTCGTACCCCGGGATATGGAGTTGAGAAAGAAGGTCCTCGATGAAGCTCACTTGTCCAAGTACTCCATTCATCCGGGCAGCAACAAAATGTACCAAGATTCGAAAAAGAAATTTTGGTGGACACGGATGAAGCGGGAGGTAGCTAAGTACGTATCCGAGTGTGATACGTGTAGACGAGTGAAGGCTGATCATATGAGGAAATCTGGGCTGCTGCAACCCCTGGAAATTCCAGCATGGAAATGGGAAGATGTGAGCATGGATTTCATTGTGGGATTACCCTTAACAGCCAACAAGCATGATTCCATATGGGTGATCGTTGACCGACTGACCAAGTCAGCTCACTTCATTCCCGTGCATACACATTTCCATGCCAACCGATATGCGGAGTTATACATTGCCAGAATTCTATGCCTGCATGGTGTACCCAAGACCATAGTCTCAGACCGAGGTGCATTGTTTGTATCTCGCTTTTGGGAGCAGTTGCACGCTGCTTTGGGTACTAAACTGATTAGGAGCTCCGCCTACCACCCTCAGACAGATGGCCAGACAGAGAGGGTGAATCAAGTTTTGGAAGACATGTTGAGAGCATGTGCCATCCACCAAGGTGGGAACTGGGATGATCACCTACCATTGGCGGAATTCTCGTACAACAACGGCTATCAGGCGAGTATCAAGATGGCACCCTACGAAGCTCTCTACGGTCGTAAATGCCGCACCCCATTAAATTGGTGCGAATCCGGTGAAAGGGTCACATTCGGGGTTGATGTGGTGAACGACGCCGAAGAGCGCGTTCGGACAATTCAAGCCAATTTGAAGGCCGCTCAATCCCGGCAGAAGAGCTACGCTGATAAGAGGCGTAGACCGTTGCACTTCGACATTGGGGAACACGTGTACCTCCGCGTGTCTCCGATGAAGGGCGTGCACCGGTTCGGTGTGAAGGGGAAGCTCGCTCCCCGTTTTATTGGACCCTACACTATCACCGAGAAGTGTGGACCAGCGGCGTATCGATTGGAGTTACCGGCATCCCTTGCTGGTGTCCATGATGTTTTCCATGTTTCGCAACTGCGAAAATGTTTGAAGCATACAGCTGCTGTTCCTACCGAAGACATCGGCGAGCTGAAACCGGATTTAATGTATGATGAGTATCCGGTGGCCATTCTTGATGAAAAAGCCAGGACCACACGTAGCAGAATGTTGTGGTTCTACAAAATACTCTGGAGCAACCACACCGCTGAAGAAGCGACGTGGGAGAGCGAGGAGTTCCTTCGCTCAAATTACCCGGAGTTCATGGCTTCTCAACACGGGTAAGTCGCTATTACATCGCTACCTCTTCTTTTATAATCTCGGGACGAGATTCTTTTAAGGGGGGAGGGATGTAAAAGCCCAAGAAAAGGGACTTGCAAAAACTTTTCTTCACCTCACAACACCACAGTTTTTATTGTGGACACCTTAGGAAATGTTGTGAAGAGCAAGTAACCTCCATCAAAAGAATGGTTAGAGGGGAAAGCCTACACTTTCATAAAGGGGGGAAGTTTACACATGACACACGAGAGGGGGATTCAAAACTGTTGCATTCAAACTCATGGTTGCAGCAGCTAAAACAAGGATCAAAGTGCATAATTGGATTCCTTAGGTCCAAATTAGTGGGGAGGCAAAGTTTCAAGAATTTTTGAAAAGATTTGCTACCCATTTCTCCAAAAAGGATCCAAATATGCCAAGAATTCAAATATACATTTGAATTTGAGGGAAATTTGCCAAACCATACCAATGTAGCTCAGTTTGAGATTTCCAACATTTGAATTCATCTTTTGTCAAGTTTTGGAGATCTTTTGAGAGGTGGTAGAGCACTGACCAGTGGGGCCCACATGTCATTGGGTGAAATAGACTTAGCCCCCAAGTCTTCTCTCTGTTTCTCAGTCAACCGAGCGCAGCCAGCTGCCGCGCGCGCACCGCCGGCCGAACGGCCACCTCCTGGTTCCCGTCGCTCGCGCTGGCAGCCGGGAAACGGCGCGCCCTCTCCTCTACGTGACCCCCTCACCAAGCCACCGAAGACGTACGCGTGCTTCTTTGCAAAACAGCGAGCCCCCGCTCTGCTCGGTCACCGACGCCGCTCCCCCGATCCTCCCCTGCACGCCGACGTCCGCTCGGCCTTTGCCCGAGCTCCCAACACCGAAAGGGAGCGCTGGTGTGTGCTCTAGCTAGCCATCTCACCACCCCGCGGTGTTAGCACCGCACTCGACCACAAATCGACGATCGCCACTGAGAGCTCAGGCCACCGGCGGAAAGACGAGGACTGCTCCCCGTGGACAGCACGCCACGGCCAGTTTCACCGCCGGACTCCTACACGAAAAAGGTGCGCCGTGCTCTCTAGATCGTGTAGATGCAAGCCGAATAGCAGTTGAACCACCGGATGAAGAGTATTTCCAGTTCTTCCGAAACGTAGTGCATTCGGGTAGAGCGCGGTCTACCCCAAAATTCCTGCTACTCGTTTAGCTATAGGCCGCGCAGGCTTGCCAACACCTTCCTCACTCCCTAGCGGTCCTCCTCGACCAATAATCAAGGGAAATAACCCAGAAATGGCCGGGTTTAGGTTGTTTTTCGGGCCGCCATAGAATAACAGCTCGGTTCACCGTGGAGCTCTAGGTTGCCGACCTTTTCATGGGGTTTGGCGGCCATTTCCATCACCCTCGAGCTCCCGTGGTGCTCTCCGACCCTTTGCCAATCATTTTGATGCGTTGTAACGCATTCCCGACCACGCCGGAACCCTAACCGCCGCTGTCACCGTCGGGAGCCCTGTTCCGGTGAGCTACGGCCGCCGGCGACACCACCGACGAGTTCAGCGTCGTGAGTTAGGGCGGGGCGGCAAGTTTGGGGCCGGGAGACGGCCGGGAAAGCAGTTCCAGCGACGCTCACCGGAGTGCGCCGCCGCGGGCCTCTGTTTGGCGCGAGGAAGGAGAAGACTGCCGGGTGGGACCCACCGGTAGACATTTAAACATTTTGAAATGTCCAGTTTGTAGTTCAAACTTTGGAGGACCACAACTTGGGTTAGGAGAATCCAAAAATTATGAAACAAATTTTGTTGGATTCCTCTAACAGAGTACAATCCAAATCGGAAACCCAATTTGTATGAAATTCAATAATTAATTCTGGAAAATTCTGTACAGCTTTTCAGAAAAAGAATTTTAGAGGGAGTTTGGTTCATCCAAAAATTCCCAAATTTTGCCAGAATGTCCTTTAGAACATTAGTGAACTCCTGTAAAAGTTTCAGACCATTTGGAGTTGATTTGGTCAGAGCAATTCTAACTGGAAGGTGCTGTGTTCATTTAAATACAGAAACATTTTCAGAGAATTTCCAAAACTTTGAAATTCAGTTCTGGGCAAATATTAACTCCAAAAATGTTAGGAAAATTCATGCAAACTCTATGAGCTATAATTGAAATTGTAGTTCATTAGGTTGGGCATAAACAGGGGTATTACCTCAGAATAAATTCTTCTTTGCTGATTTGCCAAGAGAATTATTCTGAGCAAACCACTCCATGAAAAGTGCTAATGTTTAGTCCAGAGAGTTTTCTTGTGACAAGGAACTCACACAAAAATTCTCAGCTCCATTGGAGCTCTATATCACCCCTGTCCTGTTTAACCACTTAAAGGATTAATATAGAAAAGGGGGAAAACCACTTAGCATTTAACCATGTACTTAGGTCCAGGCCCAAGCCACCCACACCCAGTTCATCTTTAAATTCTTAAACAGAGTTCCAGTTGTTAGAGACTGGTTATTAGAACTAATAACAGTAACCTTACAATAACTTGTATGCATATTAATTAACATGTAGTATTTCATAAACGTGTAGCCGTTGAAGAAGAGACTCCGGAAGTGCTGGACTTCCTTCTTCCGGACGAGGAACTAACTACTGACCAGCAGCAACAAGGCAAGCCCCGATTTGCATTAACCTTTTTATAAGTTTTTCCTTCGTTACATGTGTCATATGAAGTATGTTTGTGCATTAGGTATAGGATGAATGGAACCCCACTTGCATAACCAGAATTTTTCCTAAGAGTGAGGGTAGTGTCTAAGACCTCGAGTAGATAGGCTATGCTTAAAGATTCATAGGGCTTCGGTATAAGTCGAGTAGTTGGAATCTACTCGCGAGATAGGCTTGGGACACACGGGTTCGGTTGAGTGATGTGAGATCACATTAGTAATGAAAAGGAGACTAGGCAGGGGCTAGGGCGCAGCAAGAGGGAGTCTTGTGTGCGCAGCCCTGTCCGTGTCGATTGAGGACCGATCCGTGTGCGGCCCACGCTGATCAAGTTTGAACGTACCGAAGGCATATCGGATATATGGGCCCCGATAAACCGATGTAGCCTAAACCTCCGGGCGTCGAGGCATAACGCACCGATTTATAGGTGTAGGCTGAGGGCAGCAAGGTGGAAATCTGCCAACGGGCATAGAGAGATGCTCCGTGTGGGGAACCTCCTGCTCATTTCGGTGCGACCGGTTCGACGTTTGGGCTGTTGGGTGAAAGGTTGTCCCGTACGACATCGAGTGAGCGTGCTGTGCAGCTCCACGGGTGGGCGTACGTGACGTGCTTTTTGGGTTTCCCTGCAGGTGTATATCGAGTCGATTCGCCGTCCCTCACGGTGAAGAGTACCACTTGGTCACTGAGTCGTGACGTAGATTAATGGATGAAACATGTTGATTCAATATTGCTGATTGATATAATTGTATTGTTACATGTGTGCCACCAAATACTGCTTACTAAATTTCAGATTTCATGAACTGTTAACTTGTTGCTAAAAGATGAACTAAGGATGAACTTGTAGGCGTGTCTTTTTGCTAAAATGTTACTATCCTATGTCCATTGTACACCTCATGTAGAGTTCCATGCTTAGGTGAGTCGGTTAAGCCTTGCTGAGCCTTCGTGCTCACGGTTGCTGCTTAAGTGTTTTTCAGGTGAGGAGCCACCCACGGACTCGGAGTACGAGTCCACCGGCGAGGGTTACCCTCCGTCGGGAACCACGGCTGAGTGGGAGCCGTACACGCCGTGCTGAGCTGAGGAGTGCAGCTAGTGTGGGTTGCCCTAGGGCTGGGCAACCAACTTTTGCTAGATAGGCGGGCGTGAGTTGTATAGTGTAGACTTCCGCTGTGTAATATAAACAATAGTTGTAACTGAAGTTTGTACCTGTTTGTACAGTTTCAGTTGTTTTTCCCATGTAATATATTATGTTCTTATGACGTGTGCTGTCGGGTGTCGCATCCCGTGGCACCACCCTCTGCGACCCTGGATGAGCGGATTCCGGTCCGCCACATTTAGTCTGTCTAGTGGGACTTATAAGCTTCACAAGTTCAAACTTAATACAAATGCATTCAAATTAATACATGTACCTCTCTTATCATGTAGTCGCTAAGGTCGAGGAGGAACCCGAAGTCCTAGACTTTGTTACTCCGGAGGAACAGCTAGCCTACGACCAAGAGCAGCAAGGCAAGCTCCGGTTTGCATTAACCTTTTTACAAGTTTTTATTATTTTGAGCACATACTTGATTACTTTATTCCTTGCATTAGAGTCTTGTTTGGAAACCCAACTGCATAGCCAAGAAAACCATGGGTTGGGTTTAGGATTTCAAATCCCGTTAGCTACTGCAATGCTAAGATAGTGTAGGATTCGGTACAAGTCGAGTAGTTGGAACTACTCGCGAGCATAGGCTAGAGGCACTCGACTCGGGTAGAGATAGCACATGATACACATGGCAAGAAAGATGAGACCGAGCGGAGAGTAAGGGCAGCAGGACTTTGGGGCATGTGTGCTATAGCTCCGCTTGTGTCGATTGAGGACCGAGCCGTGTGCGGGCCTGTTGAACAAGCTAGAACAGTACCAAAGACCTACCGGCTATATGAGAACCCGGAAACTGATGTAACTCGGGTAGCTGGGTATTGAGGCATTGCCCGTCGTTCAGAGGTTAGGTTGAGAGCTCGAGGTGTAAATCGGCTGGAGGCACGGAGATGCGCGTGCAGAGACCTCTTGCTCAGGATGATGGGACCGGTTCAATATTTGGCTGACGGGCGAAAGGTGGTTGCGTACGGCGTCCGTGATGGTTGTTGTAGGCAACATCGAGTACGGGCGTACGTGACGGGTTATTCGGGTAACCCTGCAGGTGAAAATCGATTATAATCGCCGTCCCTCGCGGTCAGTGAGTACCACTTGTTCACTTTACCGTGACGTAGAAAGAACAGGCTAGTTACATCTTAAAATGTTGCTGATTGAAAGATGGACTTGATTGCTAATGACTTGCTGTAGTTTAGAGCTAACTAAAGTTCATTTCAACTTTGGGCAAAGTACATGAGAGAAATGCGTTTCTTGTTTGATTGCGGCTCTCTCATGTACCTTAGCGTAAGGTTCTCCACAACCTGCTGCTAAAACTTGAAAGTAAGGTTCTACTAATTAGGCGAGTCCTTGCAAATGATTTTTTACTTCATGTAAACCACCACCCCTCATGTAGAAGTTCCATGTTTAGGTAAGACGGGTCAGACTTGCTGAGCCTTTGTGCTCACTGCTTGTGTTTGAAGCTTTTGCAGGGTTCTATAAGGAAGGGACTCCCGAAGAGGAGACGGAACCCCAGGAGGGGAACCCCGTCGAGTGGGAGTCGTGCACGCTGCAGAGTTAGTGTGTGTGTGTGCTAGCAAGGACACGTTCAAGGGCTGAACGTGGACTTGACGCGTAGTCTACGCCCGCGAGTGTAGACTGGACTTATTTTGTTGTAAACATGTTCATAAACTTGTTTATGTAATAAAATTTCGCTTCCGCTTTGTACCTTTGACGTGTGTTATCCGGTGCTGTACAACGCAGCACCCCTCAGCGTGATCCTGGCTCGACAAGACCTTTGGGGTCATGTCAGGAATGAACCTCCGATAATATCCCTCGAGTCCGAGGAAACTCCGTACCTCGTGAACAGTTCTCGGGGATTTCCAATTCAGCACTTGAGTGATCTTGCTCGGGTCCACAGCGATACCCTCCGCTGAGATGATATGCACGAGGAAAAGCACTTGCGATATCCAGAATTCGCATTTGCTGAATTTCGCGTATAGCTTGTGATCCCGCAGCCGTTGCAAGACTATACGCAGATGTTTCTTGTGATCTTCCTCCGACTTGGAATATACCAGTATGTCGTCAATGAAGACCACGACAAACTTGTCCAGCTCCGGCATGAATACCGAGTTCATCAAGTACATGAAGTGAGCTGGAGCATTGGTGAGGCCGAAGGACATGACCAGGTACTTATAAAGTCCGTACCTCATTGAGAAAGCCGTCTTCAGAATGTCCTCAGCCCTTATCTTAATCTGATGGTACCCGGATCTTAAGTCCATCTTGGAAAAGATCTTTTCTTCGACCAACTGATCAAACAACATGTCGATCCGTGGCAACGGGTACTTGTTCTTGATGGTTACGGCATTTAATGGACGATAGTCCACGCAAAGCCGCAACGTCTCATCCTTCTTCTTTACAAATAATGCCGAACAACCCCATGGCGAGGAGCTCGGCCTAATAAAACCCTTCTCCAGCAGGTCCGTTAGCTGAGTATTCAGCTCGGCCAATAACTTGGGCGCCATCATGTACGGCCTTCGGGATATTGGCATGGTTCCCGGTGCAAGTTCAATCTTGAACGCCACCTCTCTATCGGGTGGCATCCCCGGTAAATCATCCGGGAACACGTCAGGGAACTCTCGGACCACCGGAATATCTTCCAATCTGATGGTTGTCGACTGATATATACTTGGAAGTTTTATTTCTGGATTGTCAAGAAATAAGGAGTGAGATCCGTGCACTTCTGAGTTTAAGTGCACGACTCGAAGGACGGTGTCTAAAACAGCGCCATGGCGGGTTAACCATGACATCCCTAGGATGACATCGACCTTTTGTCCCTATAAGATGATGAGGGACGTGGGGTACACTCTACCCGCTAAGCATAATGGTGCTTTGGAAATCATTACGCTTGCTGAAATCTTACCACCCGGTGAACAAATTAAATATGGACTATCGGTGGGTAGTATCTGCAAGCTGTGTTTAGCAATGAAAGCTTGGCTAATAAAATTATGTGTGGCGCCTGAATCAAACAATACTATGGTGGGATGCTGGTGGAGTTGGAACATACCCACAAGGATTGGCTCACCCTCCGGCACGTCCTCTATGGCAAGCTGGTGGACAGTGCCGGCCCTAGGGTTTGCCCGCCGCGCATTAGTAGGGTGCCGGGGTTGATTCCTCCGTGGAAACTGCGGTGCTACCCCGCCGCCTTGTCTCTCCGGACAACTGCTGGCGAAGTGTCCTGGATGACCACACTTGTAACATGTGGCCGCTGCTGGTGTGGTGCTCGGGGGACGAAAGCCCGGCAAGCGCTGCTGAGGTGCATACGCACGCGGCATCGCCCGCTGCTGCTGTTGTTGCGGAGGTGGCGCTGGCAGTGCCGGCCTGAATGCCGGCGAAGAATACGGCCGACTGCGGAAGGGCATCGACCTCTGGGGTGGCTGCCAGCGTGGACCTGATGGTGGGAGATTCACCATCCGAAATTTCTGAGAAGGACCGCCTCCTTCTCCGCTGCTTTGCGGCGGGCTTCGCTTTCTCTCCGCCGCTGTCAACTCCTAGCCGGAGTCTTCCTGAACAATCGCAGCATCAATGATGTCATTGAGGCTGCCGCGATTGAACATCGCCAATTTGTCCTTCAGGAGCGGGTTAAGCCCCTGGTAAAAGTGGTCCCGCCACTTCTCGTCAGTATCGGCATGTTATGACGCATAAAGCGTGAGATCATTGAACGCCCTGGAATATTCCAGCGCGTTCCGGCTCCCTTGCTGCAGGTGTAGGAATTTCTGCGTCTTCCTCTTCATCAGACCTGGCGGTATGTGATAGGCCCTGAAGGCCGTCCGGAACTCCGCCCAGTTCATAACTCGGTCGGTGGGCTGTGAAGCACAGAAGTTTGCCCACCACGCGCTCGCGGATCCTTGGAGCTGCTGGACCATAAACTGAGTCTTGCGCTGCTCACTTATCTGGAGCAGCCCGAACTTCATCTCTATCGCGCGGAGCCAGTTGTCCGCGTCGAGAGGTTCATCCGCCCTTGAGAATACCGGGGGATGAGTTGCTAGGAAGTCGGAGTAGGAGCTCTGTTGACGCTCCTCACGATCTTGACGTCTCTCTGGTCGAGACGTATTGGTGATGAGAGTTTGCAGCAACTCCGTGTGCTGCTGATGAGAACCCGCCTTTGCCGTGACGATGTCGGCCAATGTAACCGTTGGCAGTGGCGGTGGCGGTGTTTGCTGTTGCTGCTGCTGCTGTTGCTGTCCCGAGGAGTCCTCGGGAGGCTGTTGGGAGGTATCTCTCCCTTGGCTAGTACCCCCAACATCCAGGTTGGCACGAGTATGAGTCATTCTGAAATTCAAAACAGCAGCAATTAGCACATGTCATACTTAAAATTCCATATGCAACAGTAGGTATTGAAGTGACACATGAATAATTGGCACAACATTCACATATATTGATAAAGCATAAACTTTATACAAGATACATTATTCTCGGTTCTCCGAGAAGTCGTGCTCATGTCGTCACTACCTATACATACGCGACCGTCTACACGACATGTCACCGATTACAAAAGTTGGGTTACACTACTCTAGCTGCCCTACTTGGCAACTGTAACCCCCTACTCGGAGTAGAACTCAACCTCCTGCGGGTCGTCCTCCTCCGGTACCTCTGCTGGTGGCTTTGGATCTACCACCTCCTCTCCCATCTCGGGTTCTCCCATTGCTGGAAGGCCCAAGACCACCGGTATGCAGAATACCGGAGGTACGAGGTCCTGCAATGCATGCACCTCGTCCATGGCTTGGTTGTAGTCTTCTTCCCAGCCTTTCCCTTCCTCAATAGCGTCGTCCCGCTTTTGAGTAAGGTCCTCATTCTGCTGGGTTAGGGTCTGCACCAGCTCTTGCAACGCCGTGACGTCGACACGGCTTTTGTTCTTCGCCTTCTTCAGACGATGCAACTGATCATGCTGTTCATTCAGTCGCTTGATCGTCGGAAGGAGCACATTGCGGAGTGCGCTGTGAGCACTCTCGAAATGGTCTCCATGGCTTGTGCTCTCCTTGAGCCTTGCGGCGAGATGCTCTGTATGAACAGCTTGGCTGTCCATCACGGCCTTTCCCGCCCTTAGTTGGAGGCTGAGGTGTGCCTCCGCGGGGTTGTACCTTGGGTAACTCGGGCTTGTTGCCTCCTGGTACCTCTCTTCCCACACATGATGAGCCCACCCCTCCACCAGAACGAGCGCGTATGGAATGCCCTCCATCGCTCTCACTGTGGCGGACCGGAATCCGCTCATCCAGGATCGCAGAGGGTGGTGCCACGCGATGCGACACCCGACAGCACACGTCATAAGAACATAATATATTACATGGGAACAACAACTGAAACTGTACAAACAGGTACAAACTTCAGTTACAACTATTGTTTATATTACACAGCGGAAGTCTACACTATACAACTCACGCCCGCCTATTTAGCAAAAGTTGGTTGCCCAGCCCTAGGGCAACCCACACTAGCTGCACTCCTCAGCTCAGCGCGGCGTGTACGGCTCCCACTCAGCCGTGGTTCCCGACGGAGGGTAACCCTCGCCGGTGGACTCGTACTCCGAGTCCGTGGGTGGCTCCTCACCTGAAAAACACTTAAGCAGCAACCGTGAGCATGAAGGCTCAGCAAGGCTTAACCGACTCACCTAAGCATGAAACTCTACATGAGGGGTACCATGGACATAGGATAGTAACATTTCAGCAAAAGGACACGCCTACAAGTTCATCCTTAGTTCATCTTTTAGCAACAAGTTAACAGTTCCTGAAATCTGAAATTTAGTAAGCAGTATTTGGTGGCACCCAGGTAGCAATACAATTATATCAATCAGCAACATTGAATCAACATATTTCATCCATTAATCTACGTCACGACTCAGTGACCAAGTGGTACTCTTCACCGCGACGGACAGCGAATCGACTCGATATACACCTGCAGGGAAACCCAAAGAGCACGTCCCGTACGCCCACCCATGGAGCTGCATAGCACGCTCACTCGATGTCGTACTGGACAACCTTTCACCCAACAGCCCAAACGTCGAACTGGTCGCCCCGAAACGAGCAGGAGGTTCCCCACACGAAGCATCTCTCTATGCCCGTTGGCAGATTTCCACCTTGCTGCCCTCAGCCTACACCTATAAATCGGTGCGTTATGCCTCGACGCCTGGAGGTTTAGGCTACATCGGTTTATCGGGGCTCATATATCCGATATGCCTTCGGTATGTTCAAACTTGATCAGCATGGGCCGCACACGGCTCGTGTAAGGGCCTCAGTTTTTGACACCCATTTGTAGTGTTCATCCCCACACCACACACCTCATTTGAGGAAGAATGATTAACACAAATGAAGAGCAAGTAACAATTATCAACATGCTCATTAGGGAACAAACTTACACATTGCAAAAGTGGTATTTCCCACATGTGATATAGATGGGCTGGACTAGGAAAAACTCCTACACTTTGCTAAGGGTGTCCATGCCAAGTTTCACCCAAATTCAAAACCTTTTTGAGGTCATCTTGGGTATAGATAGGAAGGGGGCAGTTTGAAAACATATTCAAATTCAAACAGTTTTTATACCATGAATTTGAAAGTGGAAGGCATATTCTTACTCAGCACATTTTGTGAGCTCACACACCAATTTTCACTCCATTTGGAGTTGATCTTGACATGAGCTAAGGGGGAGAAATTCAAACTTTATTTGAATTTCAAACTGAACTTGTGCTGAAATTCATTCAAACCAAACCTCATTTGAACTTTGATCAATTCAAATGGCTCATGGGGGCATAATTTGAATTGCCAAGGGTAGTATGGGGTTCACTGTTTACAACAGTGATTAGAAGTAAATTTCAGAGGTTAAAAGGAAGGGTGGGACCCACATGTCAGCCTCTACTTCAACACAAACCGACTGAGACTTTTCACTCGGGCCGCCGAGCCGCAGCGGTGATCGCCACCGAGGCCAGCCACCGCGCCACCAGTTGCTTGCCCACGCGCGGGCATGAGGCGGTGCAGAGCCTTCTTAAGGCGCCTGCCCCCCCTCCTCGGCCGAGGTACCGACGTGTTTTCCCGCAAGAACCCAGCACCGGCCGAAAGTTTCCGCAGTTCGGACTTGATCGGAGGACGCCGATCGCAGCTCCCTCCTTCCACTCCAGAGTCCCAGCAAGGTACTAGAGACCTTCCTCCATCCTCCCCATTGCTAGAATTCGGTTGAAACCGATTGATATCGGCTGTGCCGAAAGATCAAACTCGGAACTTGGAACCGCCGCACCTCGGGCTCTCGTGGACAGCCCAACCTGGGCGTTGTCACGCCCGAGCCAAGGCACCCTTGGACGCGCGGGTGACCGGTGCTGCTCATCCCCGAGCCACAGATCGAGTGTTTGCTCACTGGCGGCGAATTTCCACTTTTCCCCTTTCTGTGTGCAGAACGACCTTCGGGTACGATTCTGTTTAATTCGCGCTCTAGAAAGGATTAGAGGGCCTCAGGCCGCTCTCACACGAGCTAGACACGGTAACGCACGAGTTGCCTTCACAACTCTGGGCCGGAGAACCTCTGTGCCCGGCGTAATTTGAGGTCGACTAATGGCGGAACGAACGGGGGGTATCGGGCGCACGGTGAGGACCTATTTCGGGCCTTCCCCGAGCTGCCTCAAGCTCATGTCGACCTTCTCTGAGGTCCACTGATGCTCCCCGACCGATTTCCCAAGTAGCTGAGGTACTAGGGAAGTCAGCCGACATGGCCGAAGTCATTCCGATATGGCGGCTCGTCGCCGACCATGCTCCGGCCGTTGTCATGAGCAGCTGACCCTCGGATCCTGTTCCCCAAGTAAAAGTAGGCAGGGGCGGCCAGGATCAAGAAGTTTGGAGCTGTACAGCAGCCGGCGGCGAGCTCTCCGGCGAGGTCCCTCGGCGGCGGGGCGCGGGTGTCGCGAGGTTGAAGAAGGGGGTGGACCCCAGCTGTCAGCGGCCGATATTTTGAATCGGGATCCGGCTGCGGCCGGGATCAGGTGTGCTGGCGCGCAAAATCCTTGTGGGCCGCGGTGCGCCATCGCCTAGGCGTGCGACGCGTGTTCCCTGGGCCCACGCACGAGTTTAAACTTTTCCCCGATTTTCAGATTTCCTTCAAACTTCAAATCCTTATAACTTTGGCTAGAAAGCTCCAAATTGAGTGAACCAAATTTTGCTGTATTCAGCTCTCTGAGTACTTTCCATAAAATCAAGTTTCACTTAATGAAATTCCTTAATTTTCCAGGATTAATTCCTTAAAATTTAAACTGTTAGGAATTTTAACTGGAGAATCCTTTGGAGGAAAATCCTGAAGTTTTGCTGAGATGTTCACCAAAATATCCTTGAACTACCATAAAAATTTCAGATCCATTTGAGCTCATTTAGTCCACCTAATGGTGTGATTAGTAAAACTGTTCCAGAGAAAATAGAAAATGTTCAGAAACATTTTCAGAATTTTCTCTGAAATTGTGTAGCTCATATCTTTAGTTAGAGACTTCCAAATTAAGTGAGACCAACTCCATTAGAACCCTCTGAAAATCTAGTTTTCAGAAAGTCATAGTTTGTCTCATGAAAATTCCTAGAACACCCTAAGAGTTCCAATTAAGGTCAAGGACATAATTATTTGTGGAGGGCTCAAATGAGCTTTGCTGCAACTAAAACTTGACCAAGTCTCTGTTTAGGTTGTAACCAAGCGACAGTAAAAGGTTCACAGTCATTAGGTCTATCTAGCAAAGGTTATAGACTTCACAACTTCAAACTTAATACAAATGCATTAAATTAATACATGTATTGTTTCTATCATGTAGTCGCTAAGGTCGAGGAGGAACCCGAAGTCCTAGACTTCGTTACTCCGGAGGAACAGCTAGCCTACGACCAAGAGCAGCAAGGCAAGCTCCGGTTTGCATTAACCTTTTTACAAATTTTTATTGTTTTGAGCACATCTTTGAATATTGTTCTTTGCATTAGAGTCTTGATTGGAAACCCAACTGCACAGCCAAGAAAACCATGGGTTGGGTTTAGGATTGCAAACCTCGTTAGCCACTGCATTGCTAGGATAGAGTAGGATTTGGTACAAGTCGAGTAGTTGGAACTACTCGCGAGAATAGGCTAGAGGCACATTACTCGGGTAGAGATAGCACATGATACACATGGCAAGAAAATGAGACCGAGCGGAGAGTAAGGGCAGCAGGACTTTGGGGCCTGTGTGCTGTAGCTCTGCTTGTGTCGATTGAGGACCGAGCCGTGTGCGGGCCTGTTGAACAAGCTAGAACAGTACCGAAGACCTACCGGCTATATGGGAACCGGGAAACTGATGTAACTCGGGTAGCTGGGTTTTGAGGCATTGCCCGTCGTTCAGAGGGTAGGTTGAGAGCTCGAGGTGTAAATCAGCTGGCGGCACAGAGATGCGCGTGCAGGGACCTCTTGCTCGGGACGATGGGACCGGTTCAATATTTGGCTGACGGGTGAAAGGTAGTCGCGTACGGCGTCCGTGATGGTTGTTGTAGGCAACATCGAGTACGGGTGTACGTGACGGGTTGTTCGGGTAACCCTGCAGGTGTAAATCGATTATAATCGCCGTCCCTGGCGGTCAGTGAGTACCACTTGTTCACTGTACCGTGACATAGAAAGAACAGGCTAGTTACATGTTAAAATGTTGCTGATTGAAAGCTGGACATTGATTGTTAATGATATGCTGTAGCTTAGAGCTAATCAAAGTTCTTTTCAACTTTGGGCAAAGTACATGAGAGAAATGCGTTTCTTGTTTGATTGCGGCTCTCTCATGTGCCTTAGCGTAAGGTTCTCCACAACCTGCTGCTAAAACATGAAAGTAAGGTTCTACTAATTAGGCGAGTCCTTGTAAATGATTTTTGCCTCATGCAACCCATTACCCTCATGTAGAAGTTCCATGTTTAGGTGAGACGGGTCAGAGTTAGTGTGCGTGTGTGCTAGCAAGGACACGTTCGAGGTCTGAACGTGCACTTGATGCTTAGTCTACGCCCGCGAGTGTGGACTAAACGTATTTTGATGTAAACAGGTCATAAAACGGTTTATGTAATAAAACTTCCGCTTCCGCTTTTGCACCTTTGACGTGTGTTATACGGTGCTGTGCAACGCAGCACCCCTCAGCGTGATCCTGGCTCGACAGGACCAATGGGGTCATGTCAGCTCGGTCCTCAATCGACACGGACAGGGCTGCGCACATAAGACTCCCTCTTGCTGCGCCCTAGCACCTGTCTAGTCTCATTCATTACTAAGATGATCTCACATCACTCAACCGAACCCATGTGTCCCAAGCCTATCTCGCGAGTAGATTCCAACTACTCGACTTGTACCGAAGTCCTATGAATCTTTAAGCATAGCCTATCTATTCGAGGTCTTAGACACTACCCTCACTCTTTTACGAACCTTTGGTTATGCAAGTGGGGTTTCATTCATCCTATACCTAATGCACATACATACTACATATGACACATGTAAACAAAGGAAAAACTTATAAAAAGGTTAATGCAAACCGGGGCTTGCCTTGTTGCTGTTGGTCAGGGGTTAAGTCTTCGTCCGGAAGAAGGAAGTCCAGCACTTCCGGAGTCTCTTCTTCAACGGCTACACGTTAATGAAATACTACATGTTAATTTAGATGCAAATGTGAGTTCTAGGGTAAGACTTCTACTATTAGTTCTAATAACTAGCCTCTAACACCTGGAACTTTGTTTAAGAATTTAAATATGAACTGGTGTTGGTGGTTTGGCTTGGACTTAATCACATGGTTAAATGCTAAGTGGTTTTCCCCCTTTTCCATATTAATCCCTTAAGTGGTTAAACAGGACAGGGGTGATCTAGAGCTCCAATGGAGCTGAGAATTTTTGTGTGAGTTCCTTGTCACAAGAAAACTCTCTGGACAAAACATTAGCACTTTTCATGCTCAACTTAATGAACTACAATTTCAATTATAGCTCGTAGAGTTTGCATGAATTTTCCTAACATTTTTGGGGTTAAGATTTGCCCAGAACTGCATTTCCAAGTTTTGGAAATTCTCTGAAAATGTTTCTGTATTGAAATGAACACAGCACCTTCCAATTTGAATTGCTCCGACCAAATCAACTCCAAATGGTCTGAAACTTTTACAGGGGTTTACTAATGTCCTAAAGAACATTCTGGCAAAATTTGGGGATTTTTGGATGAACCAAATCCCCTCTAAAATTCCTTTGCTGAAAAGATTTAAAGAATTTTCCAGAATTAATTAATGGGTTTCATACAAATTGGTTGTATATCTGGACATAGCTAGGCAAGATGAATCCAACCCAATTTGAATCACTAAATTTGGAGCTTCCTAGCAAAAGTTATGGAGCTCTAAAGTTTGGGGAACTTCTGGAATTCGAATTAACCGGGAAAAGTTCAAATTTCTGACAGCGGGCCCGGCTCCCACGTGTCATCACCTCGGCTGCACCACACGGGGCCACAGGATTATCTTCCGCATGTTCACAGCCGATCCGGTGTAACAGAAGATCCCCACACTGTGCCGCGAGGGACTGACGAGCGGGCCCGGCCGGCTCGTCTTCTTCCTCGCGCCCGCCCTTTTTCCCGCGCCGCCCCCTCGCCGGCACACCTCGGCAGCTCGCCGGAACTGGCTTCTCGACCGCCTCCCGGCCGGAAACTCGCCGCCTGGGCCTACTTTCGCGCGCTGAACACGCTGGTACCGCCTGCTCCGGTCGGCGGTGGCCCTAACCTAGCTGGCGACGGTGCAGCGGCTCGGACTCCCTTCAGTTATGGCGCCCGGCCATCGTAGCCCACCAAAACCTCGGTGGAAAGGCTCTACAGCACCGGGGGATCTCATGGAAGGTCGACAAGGCCATGCTAGGGCTCGGGGAGAGCTCTAACCTAGTCGTCACCGTGAGCCCGACCTTTCCCGCTATAACCGCGGCTGGAAAACCGGGAAATACGCCGGCTACAGCCAAAATTAAGCTAGGGTTGCGGAGCAAACTTGGGCGCCATCAAGTCTAGCTCCTGTGTGTGCAGTTTGATAAACTCTAAGCAATCATACGTCGGGAATTTGTGGGTTTCTTACCCGAGGGTAGTTCTGCACCGGTTGGAGATGTTTTGTGAAATTCGCCGGCGATGATTGGTCCCTGGTTCTAGGCTTCGGGGGCGAGCAGCGTGGAGTCTAGGCGCGTCCAAAACTGCTCCTTCTTGGTCGTGACAAGTCTTCTGCCGAGCTGCCCACGGGAGCACCTTTGCTCGGTTTTTCCCGGTGGCCACGAAAACGTTGTTTTGCTCGGTTTGTAGTGGCTCAACTCGACCGGAAATGATGCGGGGAGTGCGTGGGAGGTCTGGGAATGCTGGCTTGCTGTGCTGCCGATGCTTTCGCGCGAGCTGCGATCGCTCCGAGCGAGTTTTTGTGATGGCGGCTGCGTCTCGGTTCTTTGACGATGAGAGGGAAGGGTCGGCGTCTCGCGATGCCGTGGCTCGCTGAGCGCGGCTGGGAGTTAAGGCACCCCCACGCGGAGCTCGCCAGCGCATGAAATCCAGCAGGATGTGGCATCCGGCTCCCCCCCAGCGGTGTCGCTCGGTGCTTCTCCCGGTGGAGTACAACCCGATCACGTTGCTTAGGGATTAAGCCAACTAAGTCCTATGACATGTGGGCCCCACTGGCCAGTGCCCTACCACTTCTCAAAAGATCTCCAAAGCTGGATAAATGATGAATTCAAATGTTGGAAATGTCAATCTGAGCTAAATTGGTATGGTTTGGCAAATCTCCCTTAAATTCAAATGTATATTTGAATTCTTGGCGTATTTGGATCCTTTTGGGAAAAATGGTTAGCAAATCTTTTCAAAAATTATTGAAACTTTGTCTCCCCACTACATTGAGCCCAAGGAATCCAATTATGCCCTTTGCTCCTTGTTTTATCTGCTGCAATCATGAATTTGAATGCAACAGTTTGAAATTTCCCTCCCATGTGTGATCATATGTGTATAAACCCTACTTTGTGAAAGTGAAGACTTTCCCCTCTAATCACTCCTTTGATGGAGGTCACTTGCTCTTCACAATATTTCACAATCTATCCACAACAAAACTGTGGTGTTGTGAGGTGCAGAAAAGTTTTTTGCAAGTCCCTTTTCTTGGGCTTTTACATCCCTCCCCCCTTAAAAGAATCTCGTCCCGAGATTATAAAAGAAGAGATAGCGATGTAATAGGGACTTACCCGTGTTGAGAAGCCATGAACTCCTGGTAATTTGAGCGAAGGAACTCCTCGCTCTCCCATGTCGCTTCTTCGGCGGTGTGGTTGCTCCAGAGTATTTTGTAGAGCCACAACGTTCTGCTGCGTGTGGTCCTGGCTTTCTCATCAAGAATTCCCACCGGATACTCATCATATGTTAAATCCGGTTTCAGCTCGCCGATGTCTTCGGTAGGAACAGCAGCCGTATGCTTCAAACATTTTCGCAGCTGCGAAACATGAAAAACATCATGGACACCAGCAAGCGCTGCCGGTAACTCCAATCGATATGCCGCTGGTCCGCACTTCTCGGTGATAGCATAGGGTCCAATGAAACGGGGAGCGAGCTTCCCCTTCACACCGAACCGGTGCACGCCCTTCATCGGAGACACGCGTAGGTATACGTGTTCCCCAACGTCAAAGTGCAACGGCCTACGCCTCTTATCAGCGTAGCTCTTCTGCCGGGATTGAGCGGCTTTTAAATTGGCTTGAATTGTCCGAACACGCTCTTCGGCGTCGTTCACCACATCTACCCCGAATGTGACCCTTTCACCGGACTCGCACCAATTTAATGGGGTGCGGCACTTGCGACCGTAGAGAGCTTCGTAGGGTGCCATCTTGATACTCGCCTGATAGCCATTGTTGTACGAGAATTCCGCCAATGGTAGGTGATTATCCCTGTTCCTACCATGGTGGATGGCACATGCTCTCAACATGTCCTCCAGAACTTGATTCACCCTCTCTGTCTGGCCATCTGTCTGAGGGTGGTAGGCGGAGCTCCTAATCAGTTTAGTACCAAAAGCAGCGTGCAACTGCTCCCAAAAGCGAGATACAAACAATGCACCTCGGTCTGAGACTATGGTCTTGGGTACACCATGCAGGCATAGAATCCTGGCAATGTATAACTCCGCATATCGGTTGGCATGGAAATGTGTATGTACGGGGATGAAGTGAGCTGACTTAGTCAGTCGGTCAACAATCACCCAAATGGAATCATGTTTGTTGGATGTTAAGGGTAATCCCATGATGAAATCCATGCTCACATCTTCCCATTTCCATGCTGGAATCTTCAGGGGTTGCAGCAGCCCTGATTTCCTCATATGATCAGCCTTCACTCGTCTTCACGTATCACACTCGGATACGTACTTCGCTACCTCCCGCTTCATCCGTGTCCACCAAAATTTCCGTTTCAAATCTTGGTACATCTTGTTGCTGCCCTGATGAATAGAGTATTTAGACAAGTGTGCTTCGTCGAGGATCTTCTTCCTCAGTTCCATGTCCCGGGGTACGACTATGCGGTCATTGAACCACAGTGTCCCCTCATCATCTTTCCGGAAACATTTCATCTCCCCATTGTCAATCCGTCTCCGGAGATGTGCCATGCCTTTATCATTTTTCTGAGCTGCAATGATGTCCTCCCTAATAGTAGGGACGAGGGCAAGGTTGTACAGCGATCCATAAGGAACCAAGTATAAACTTGGCTCTTCCTCCTCCACCGGTGTAATGGTGAGGTGATGGACATGTGATTTCCGACTCAGCGCGTCGGCAACCACATTCGCCTTGCCGGGGTGGTAATGGATCTCAATCTCATAATCTTTGATCAGTTCTAACCACCTCCTCTGCCTCATGTTCAGCTCCTTCTGGGTGAAAATATATTTCAAGCTCTTGTGGTCGGTGTAGAGATGCACCAGATTCCCCAGGAGATAGTGCCTCCACATTTTCAGCGCCAAAACCACTGCAGCAAGCTCAAGATCATGAGTGGGATAATGCTGCTCATGGTTCCGAAGTTGGCGTGAGCCATAAGCGACCACACGTCCTTCCTGCATCAACACGCAGCCAAGCCCAATACCGGACGCGTCACAATACACGTCGAAGGTCTTTGTTGTATCCGGCTGAGCTAAGACCGGGGCTGTTGTGAGATGCTTCACCAATGCTTGGAAGGCTCCTTCACACGCCGTGTTCCAAACATACTTCGTCCCCTTCTTCAGCAATCCTGTCATCGGTTTAGCGAGCTTGGAGAAACTTGGAATAAATCTCCGATAGTATGCCGCTAACCCGAGGAAGCTTCTGACTTCATGAACTGAAGTGGGAGCTTTCCATTTCAGCACTTGCTCTATTTTACTTGGGTCAACCGCAATGCCTTCTGCGGAGATGATATGTCCCAAGAATGGCACTTGGCTGATCAAAACTTGCATTTGCTGAACTTGGCGTAGAGCTTGTGGTCTCGTAATCATTGAAGAACGATCCGCAAATGTTTGGCATGTTCGGCTTCTGTCTTGGAGTAAACCAAGATATCGTCGATGAACACTACCACGAACTTGTCCAGCTTCGGCATGAACACCGAGTTCATGAGATACATGAAATGGGCTGGAGCATTTGTGAGACCAAAGGACATGACGAGATATTCATATAATCCATATCTCGTTGAGAAGGCCGTCTTCGGGATATCCTCCGCCCGGATCTTTATCTGGTGATATCCAGACCGAAGGTCCATCTTGGAGAACACACTTGCACCCACAAGTTGATCAAACAATATGTCGATGCGGGGCAGTGGGTACTTATTCTTGATGGTGACGGCGTTGAGCGGCCGGTAATCCACACACAGCCTCAGGGTTTCATCTTTCTTCTTCACGAACAACGCCGAGCATCCCCAAGGCGAGGAACTCGGCCTAATGAAACACTTGCTCAACAGATCATTGAGCTGTTCTTTCAGTTCCGCCAGCTCATTTGGAGCCATCTTGTATGGTCTCCGTGATATGGGCGTAGTCCCGGGTGCAAGTTCAATCTTGAACTCGACATCCCGCTCAGGTGGCATGCCCGGAAGATCATCCGGGAACACGTCAGGATACTCCCGGACTACGGGGATGTCTTCTAACTTGAGAGCCTCAGCACTATTGATTGCTGAAACCTCTCTGACTGGATTATCTAATAGGAGGGACTGCGGACGGTGTAATGGGGAGTTGAGGTGAACCGTCCGTGTTAAAGTTTCCAGGACAGCGCCATGGTAACTTAGCCATGACATCCCCAAGATTGCATCAATCTTCTGCCCCCCTAAGATAATCATAGTGGTGGGATATATCTTTCCACCTAAGCATAGTGGTGCTTTTGGAACCATCATAGTTGCTGAAATCTTTCCTCCCGGTGAGCAGATCATATAAGAACACTCGATTGGAAAGGCTTCCAGCTGATGCTTAGCCACATATGATGCACTAATGAAGTTGTGGGTTGCACCAGAATCAAAAAGTATGATGATAGCTTGATGGTTGAGAGCGAACGTACCCGCCAGCACGTTGTCTCCTTCTGGGGCGCCCTCATTGTCGAGGTTGCGGACGCCACCAGTCCGCTGACCAACCTTCTTCACCGGAGGTTGGCCTCGAGCACCGCCCTGGAGCTGGGCTTGCCCGCTGCTCTGCTGCCCCTGGGGACAGTCCTTCGCGAAGTGGCCCGCCTGGCCACACGTGAAGCAGGTGAAACGGGGCGGTCCCCCGCTGATCGGTGGACGGAATCCCGGGGCGCGTTGTGGCGGTGGAAACGCCCGGGGTACCGTCTGCTGCTGTTGCTGTCTTGGTGGTGGCATCGGCGGACGGAACGGGGGTGCTTGGAACGAACGTCCCCCGAACTGTTGAGGTCGCGCCGGTGGACGCCACTGCTGCCCGGATGGTGTCCGATACACCATACGGTACTTCTGAGGCGCGCCACCACCGCTGCTAGGTGGAGCGTTGCGCTTCCTCTGCTCAGCTGCCAACTCCCGCTGAGCGTCCTCTTGCATGATCGTGGCATTGACTAAGTCGTTGAATGTGCCGCGATTCCACTGAACGAGGTGTGTCTTCATTTCGGGGTGTAACCCCCGATAGAAATGCTCCCTCTTCTTCTCCTCCGTGGAGATATAGCCTGACGCATACTGCGCCAGATGGTTGAAGGCACGGGAGTAGTCGTGGGCACTCCTCCCGCCCTGCTTCAGTTCCAAAAATTCTTGGAACTTCCTCTTCATTATTCCGGGAGGGATGTGATAGGCGCGGAACGCCTCCAGGAACTCTTGCCATTCCACGGCATGGCCAGCTGGACGTGAGGCGACATAATTCGCCCACCACGCACCAGCGGCACCGTGGAGCTGCTGTGCTGCGAACAGGGTCTTCTGCCGCTCCGTACACTGGAGCAGCCCAAACTTGGACTCGATGGTCAGCAGCCAGTTGTCAGCCTCCAGTGGTTCTTCAGCTTCGGTGAACACTGGAGGGTGCGTACTCATGAAATCCGAGTACGACACTTCGCGGGGCTCATGAGGCCCTCGCTCTTGACGCCCCCCCGCCTGGGACGTATTCTGCACGATCGTGCGGAGCAGGTCGGTCTGCTCCTCACGACCTCCCACCAGTGCCGCTATCACATCCGCTAGAGTAAGCAGAGGCGGCGGTGGTGGCTGCTGCTGCAGGGTGCTGTCGTAGGCCGGTGGCTGGGAGTCATCGCCTCCACCTTGGCTAGAGCCACCAACCTCGTGCGTGGTCCTAGTGCGAACCATCTGCAACCATTCGACAATAATCATCAGTCCCGCAACATTTTGCATGCAGTCCAAAGAAAATAGGCGTAAAACATAATGACAATAATTCATGCGATACATCTCGTATGTAGATAATGTAATAACTTTGCACAAGATACACCATTACCAGACCAAACACAAGCTAGTTTAATCCAACTTGATGAACCTCCTCTTTGGAAGCTCACCATAACTAGGTTTGGTCACTACGAGATATTACTATCGCTTTGTCATCACGTATACCACCCTTAGGGTACCACACCCTCTCCAATGAGTTCAACTGTCATTCTTCTGTCAGAATGACCAGTTTCTACCTATTCCAAGTTTTGATCTGGTTCTGGCATTTTCATGACTCAAGTTGAATACCAAAGTTAAAGTTAACTTCAGTATCTTTCCAACGAGTATTCAATCGCCCCAGATCAGCCTTGGTTAAAAAGTTATGCTAATTCAAAGTCAGCAGAATTTCTGGAAGAATTTTTTTAACAGCACCTCCCTTGGAAGTTGCTGTTTTCCATTCGAGTTTCCACTGAAATCTCTGTTGAAACTTCAGAAACTTTGAATTGCAAAGATATTACACATCTTCTACTCTTTATAAGGAGGTATCATATGAAATTTTTGGGTTTTGCTACTGGGAGTTATCACCGAAAGACAAAACAGTTCAGAGAATGTTCTACTCTGTCCTGATTCTGGACAGTTCACATTCCTCTGAGATTTTAGCCATCTTAAGGTGAGTTTCAGCTCTGGAAGTCTACAACAAAGTTGTAGAGTACTTAAATACCTTTCCAGAGCTATATAGCACACCCCTCTGGGCTAAAATACCGGTGAGTTATGCCCTGTTGAAGATCAGCAATCTTGCTGTCCAAAACAGAGCACTCTGTTTTTCATCCCTTTAGCTATCCTGGCCCACTATCCCATTCTTATACCCAACCAGGGTCTTAATTGCTGAACCTAATGATTTTAGTTCCTTGTTTTCAATATTTTCATGCATATGCCTACAATGTCTCGGTACTATGTTCCTCACCAAAGAAAATCCTAACCGGATCATACCGGCATATACGTCTTAAGTGTGGCACTAAACGGTCTCTCGCACACGTCTTCTACACGGATACATACGTGGTTAGTACCTGCAGAAGACCACACAATAATGGTGCACTAAATGTTTATTCATTTCAGGCAGTTCCATATTTGGAAGTAAATACAAACGCCCGTATCATTGTCATACGGTCGTCCTTGAGTTAGGTCACGTCTCAAGGTACGTGATCGTGTTTCAACACCACACGACGGGGAACCCGAGTATGTCATGAACGGGTCATCACGGTTGGGAATGTTATCAACCCAACAGATACCACCTACTGCCCTGCAGGGCACGCCGATGGCAAGCGCTGCGTATGTCCTCCTGGGCTATTTCCAGACGAACACACTCTCGCGTTACTGACCACGCAATGGGGTCTCCACTTACTTGCCTAATGCACGCTAGGGATCAGCGTTTCATATGAACTCAGGGACATGAAGAGTCCAAGAGGTTCATATTGACGTCTCACACCAAGCTGTGAGACTCTATCCCTGAGCCACATTCCTCGTCAGGGGGAGCTAACCGAAATTGAACCGCTTTCGGTGGCGTTCCTTACCATACTTACCAGGGCATAGGCGTGTCGTTACATAATTGAAATTCAGAATTATAACACATAAGTTAGTCTTTGTCACTTTAAGTAACTATGCTAATATAGTCCTTACTTGGGCAACTACCGAATCCTCACCGTATACCTAAGTTTTTCCCATAATGCAGTCCTTTAGTACTGTGCTATCCCCACTGCGGCTCTGATACCAGGCTGTGGCGGACTGAAATCCGCTCATCCAGGATCGCAGAGGGTGGTGCCACGCGATGCGACACCCGACAGCACACGTCATAAGAACATAATATATTACATGGGAACAACAACTGAAACTGTACAAACAGGTACAAACTTCAGTTACAACTATTGTTTATATTACACAGCGGAAGTCTACACTATACAACTCACGCCCCCCTATTTAGCAAAAGTTGGTTGCCCAGCCCTAGGGCAACCCACACTAGCTGCACTCCTCAGCTCAGCGCGGCGTGTACGGCTCCCACTCAGCCGTGGTCCCCGACGGAGGGTAACCCTCGCCGGTGGACTCGTACTCCGAGTCCGTGGGTGGCTCCTCACCTGAAAAACACTTAAGCAGCAACCGTGAGCACGAAGGCTCAGCAAGGCTTAACCGACTCACCTAAGCATGAAACTCTACATGAGGGGTACCATGGACATAGGATAGTAACATTTCAGCAAAAGGACACGCCTACAAGTTCATCCTTAGTTCATCTTTTAGCAACAAGTTAACAGTTCCTGAAATCTGAAATTTAGTAAGCAGTATTTGGTGGCACCCAGGTAGCAATACAATTATATCAATCAGCAACATTGAATCAACATATTTCATCCATTAATCTACGTCACGACTCAGTGACCAAGTGGTACTCTTCACCGCGAGGGACGGCGAATCGACTCGATATACACCTGCAGGGAAACCCAAAGAGCACGTCCCGTACGCCCATCCATGGAGCTGCACAGCACGCTCACTCGATGTCGTACTGGACAACCTTTCACCCAACAGCCCAAACGTCGAACCGGTCGCCCCGAAACGAGCAGGAGGTTCCCCACACGGAGCATCTCTCTATGCCCGTTGGCAGATTTCCACCTTGCTGCCCCCAGCCTACACCTATAAATCGGTGTGTTATGCCTCGACGCCCGGAGGTTTAGGCTACATCGGTTTATCGGGGCCCATATATCCGATATGCCTTCGGTACGTTCAAACTTGATCAGCATGGGCCGCACACGGCTCGGTCCTCAATCGACACAGACAGGGCTGCGCACACAAGACTTCCTCTTGCTGCGCCCTAGCACCTGTCTAGTCTCATTTTCATTACTAAGATGATCTCACATCACTCAACCGAACCCGTGTGTCCCAAGCCTATCTCGTGAGTAGATTCCAACTACTCGACTTGTACCGAAGTCCTATGAATCTTTAAGCATAGCCTATCTATTCGAGGTCTTAGACACTACCCTCACTCTTTTACGAACCTTTGGTTATGCAAGTGGGGTTTCATTCATCCTATACCTAATGCACATACTTACTACATATGACACATGTAAACAAAGGAAAAACTTATAAAAAGGTTAATGCAAACCGGGGCTTGCCTTGTTGCTGTTTGTCAGGGGTTAAGTCTTCGTCCGGAAGAAGTCCAGCACTTCCGGAGTCTCTTCTTCAACGGCTACACGTTAATGAAATACTACATGTTAATTTAGATGCAAATGCGAGTTCTAGGGTAAGACTTCTACTATTAGTTCTAATAACCAGCCTCTAACACCTGGAACTTTGTTTAAGAATTTAAATATGAACTGGTGTTGGTGGTTTGGCTTGGACTTAATCACATTGTTAAATGCTAAGTGGTTTTCCCCCTTTTCCATATTAATCCCTTAAGTGGTTAAACAGGACAGGGGTGATCTAGAGCTCCAATGTAGCTGAGAATTTTTGTGTGAGTTCCTTGTCACAAGAAAACTCTCTGGACCAAACATTAGCACTTTTCATGGAGTGGTTTGCTCAGAATAATTCTCTTGGCAAATCAGCAAGGAAGAATTTATTCTGAGGTAATACCCCTGTTCATGCTCAACTTAATGAACTACAATCTCAATTATAGCTCGTAGAGTTTGCATGAATTTTCCTAACATTTTTGGGGTTAAGATTTGCCCAGAACTGCATTTCCAAGTTTTGGAAATTCTCTGAAAATGTTTCTGTATTGAAATGAACACAGCACCTTCCAATTTGAATTGCTCCGACCAAATCAACTCCAAATGGTCTGAAACTTTTACAGGGGTTTATTAATGTCCTGAAGAACATTCTGGCAAAATTTGGGGATTTTTGGATGAACCAAATCCCCTCTAAAATTCCTTTGCTGAAAAGCTTTAAAGAATTTTCCAGAATTAATTAATGGATTTCATACAAATTGGGTTGTATATCTGGACAGAGCTAGGCAAGATGAATCCAACCCAATTTGAATCACTAAATTTGGAGCTTCCTAGCAAAAGTTATAGAGCTCTAAAGTTTGGGGAATTTCTGGAATTCGAATTAACCGGGAAAAGTTCAAATTTCTGACAGCGGGCCCGGCTCCCACGTGTCATCACCTCGGCTGCACCACACGGGGCCACAGGATTATCTTCCGTGTGTTCACAGCCGATCCGGTGTAACAGAAGATCCCCACACTGTGCCGCGAGGGACTGACGAGCGGGCCCGGCCGGCTCGTCTTCTTCCTCGCGCCCGCCGTTTTTCCCGCGCCGCCCCCTTGCTGGCACACCTCGGCAGCTCGCCGGAACTGGCTTCCCGGCCGCCTCCCGGCCGGAAACTCGCCGCCTGGGCCTATTTTCGCGCGCTGAACACGCTGGTACCGCCTGCTCCGGTCGGCGGTGGCCCTAACCTAGCTGGCGACGGTGCAGCGGCTCGGACTCCCTTCAGTTATGGCGCCCGGCCATCGTAGCCCACCAAAATCTCGGTGGAAAGGCTCTACAGCACCAGGGGATCTCATGGAAGGTCGACAAGGCCATGCTAGGGCTCGGGGAGAGCTCTAACCTAGTCGTCACCGTGAGCCCGACCTTTCCCGCTATAACCGCGGCTGGAAAACCGGGAAATACGCCGGCTACAGCCAAAATTAAGCTAGGGTTGCTGAGCAAACTTGGGCGCCATCAAGTCTAGCTCCTGTGTGTGCAGTTTGATAAACTCTAAGCAATCATACGTCGGGAATTTGTGGGTTTCTTACCCGAGGGTAGTTCTGCACCGGTTGGAGATGTTTTGCGAAATTCGCCGGCGATGATCGGTCCCTGGTTCTAGGCTTCGGGGGCGAGCAGCGTGGAGTCTAGGCGCATCCAAAACTGCTCCTTCTTGGTCGTGACAAGTCTTCTGCCGAGCTGCCCATGGGAGCACCTTTGCTCGGTTCTTCCCGGTGGCCACGAAAACGTTGTTTTGCTCAGTTTGTAGTGGCTCAACTCGACCGGAAATGATGCGGGGAGTGCGTGGGAGGTCTGGGAATGCTGGCTTGCTGCGCTGCCGATGCTTTCGCGCGAGCTGCGATCGCTCCGAGCGAGTTTTTGCGATGGCGGCGGCGTCTCGATTCTTTGACGATGAGAGGGAAGGGTCGGCGTCTCGCGATGCCGTGGCTCGCTGAGCGCGGCTGGGAGTTAAGGCACCCCCACGAGGAGCTCGCCAGCGCATGAAATCCAGCAGGAGGTGGCGTCTGGCTCCCCCCCCAGCGGTGTCGCTCGGTGCTTCTCCCGGTGGAGTACAACCCGATCACATTGCTTAGGGATTAAGCCAACTAAGTCCTATGACATGTGGGCCCCACTGGCCAGTGCCCTACCACTCCTCAAAAGATCTCCAAAACTGGATAAATGATGAATTCAAATGTTGGAAATGTCAATCTGAGCTAAATTGGTATGGTTTGGCAAATCTCCCTCAAATTCAAATGTATATTTGAATTCTTGGCATATTTGGATCCTTTTGGGAAAAATGGTTAGCAAATCTTTTCAAAAATTATTGAAACTTTGTCTCCCCACTACATTGAACCCAAGGAATCCAATTATGCCCTTTGCTCCTTGTTTTAGCTGCTGCAATCATGAATTTGAATGCAACAGTTTGAAATTTCCCTCCCATGTGTGATCATATGTGTATGAACCCTACTTTGTGAAAGTGAAGACTTTCCCCTCTAATCACTCCTTTGATGGAGGTCACTTGCTCTTCACAATATTTCACAATCTATCCACAACAAAACTGTGGTGTTGTGAGGTGCAGAAAAGTTTTTTGCAAGTCCCTTTTCTTGGGCTTTTACACTCACGTGTAGTTGGCAGAAATGTGACATGGTGTCATGGGCTGCCACTTGCCACATCCCTTCCGGTTGTCTACCTCTCACCGTGACGGTGAACGGCGCCCACCGGGGTGGCGTAGGTCCTGCAGGAACCTCGACATGGATTGTCCATGTCTTGTTCCCCTCCTTGCCTTCTTCCTTGGCAAAGTACTGCAGCATCTGGTTGTATCCGAAATATTGAAGCATCTGCCTCAATGCTTCCGGATAGCCGCTGCGGTGAGAACAGACACCACCCACCCGTTCTCCAACTGTTTATCTGCTATCATCTGTAAAAATATATTTGAGAAATGTCAAATATTTATTTAAACAGTAAAACATTGAGTTATAACATAACACATGTCATTGAACCCATAAAACTTGGAAACATAGTTCAAATTTTAAGCAAATTTGACTGCTGATCTGCTGTCTGCATGACAGCCCTGACCAGTTTCCATTTCAACCTGATTTAGGCCATGCGAAAGGCAAAACCAATTCTGGAGCTCAACATAAAAGTTAAAACTAACTCCAATAGATTTCCAGAAAGTGTTTGCTTGGCCTAAGATCTATCCTGGTTCAAAAGTTATGAGATTTCCAAGTTAACAGAATTTCTGGGGAAAAGTGGACAGCACCTCCCTGCTTTAGGTGCTGATTTGATCTAAGAATCCCAGTTAATTCTTCTCCCAGTCTGACAAAACTTTCTGTTACAAAGTTGTAACCCATCTCATACTCTTTCCAGAACTATCTCATTTTCTATTTTTGGATTTTTATGCAGGAAGTTATGCTCAATTTACATATAGTTTACAGAGAGTCTTTGCTCTGCCCTGTTTTCTGGACAGTTTCAACTCTACTGCATTTTTCGATTGGTTAAGGGATGAATAATGTAACACCCCAAATTTTTAGTCAAAACCCAAATTTTGATTTAAAACCCTAAACCATGTTCAGAGGGGAATTTAGAAATTTTTGGACGTGTTGCATGTTTTGCAAAAATTCAAATTCAAACTGGAATTCAAATTATACCCAAAACAGAAAAGAAATGGAAAAAGAAAAAGGAAATCGGGAAAAAAAACTGGCCAGTGGGCCGAAACCGCCAGCCGGCCCAGCAAACCCCCGCGCCAGCCCGCCCCCGCGCGCGCCGCGCTGCCCCTCGCTGACGGGTGGGACCCACCTGTCATCCCTAACCCGAGCCCCCGCGACCCCGGACTTTTCCCCCCGAGCGCGCGCGATCGCAACCGATCGGGAAACCCGTCCCCGCAGCCGAATTCTGGTCCCAGCGGACTCCAACTCGATCACAACAGACCCACCGCCCTCCCCCGGCTATAAAAACCCCAGCTCCGATCAGTTTTCCCACGCGATCGCCGATTTTTACTCCGGTGAGCACCGAGACTTCGCCGGTGAATTCTGGCCGATCTAAGCTCGGAAACTCTGATCTAACTCGCTGGTCTTGATCCACCGCCTCTGGGGAACTTTGCAGGTGCAGAAAACCCGAAGACTTACGGTGTAAACTCAGCGCCGACGAGCTTCGCCGTGGTTTTGCCTCGGACCTCGCCGCCGATCACTTTCCAGGACCCCCGAGCTCGAGAAAACCCCCGAGGTGAGATCCCTGACCTCCCCTCTACCGATCTAGGCCATAAGATCACAGTTCTAGGCAGAATTCTCGAGGATCCGAAACTTTCCGGCGAGATTGCCGCTTCCCGCCGCCGTGCGCCGCCGGCAGCGCCGCCCGCGTTCGATCAGAGCGACGTGGCCGCATGTGCGCCGTTTATTTTAAATCGCACGGTAGACTTTAAAACCCCGCGTACCGCTTCGATCTTATAATCTCAGCCGTCGGTTTAAAATCGGACGGTCCACATCGACCCCGCGTTATAAAGACTGGAGTTCTTACGTGCTACCCCCTGGGGTTCTCTGGAATTGAGAGCTAGCCCCGGAAACTTCAGATCTAGCCCCTGGAACTCCAGAAAATCATGTAAATTCATTTAAAAATCAGTTTTAGCCCCTGGACTTAATAGAAATTAAGAAAAACACCTCTGATAAGTGTAGCTAGACCCCTGGAAATTATGAAAATAATATTATAGACCCTGTAATGGGGTGAATTCATTATTTTAGCCCTGTTTAGTATTTAACTTAGAAAATTGAATATGTAACTAGTGTTTAAAAATTAAAAAGGGGGACAAACATAATTGTCAAAATTAATTAAAAACTTTCTCAGTACTTAGAAAACTTTGGAGTGAGATAGAAATATATTTTTGGGCTGAAATAAATCTGTTTCATCTATTATTCACATTTATTAGTATAGGGACACATTTTTAAGTAAAGAATAGTTATAGAAAAATAGGGAAAATAATTATGAAATGGTCTACATCTTAAGCCAAGGTCAAAATATGATTTTAAATTATTTAGGACCAGAACCTAATCTGTTTAGGTGATGTGTATTACTAATTTAATAATAAAATACACAATTATGCATAGGAATATAAATCTAAAAATATAGCAACTAGTAAATGATAAATGGAGTTTCTAAAATACAAAGAATTCAGTTTAGGGTTGATAGAAGTTATGAAAGCACATATGGGGAAGAATAATACTTTTCATACACACTTTGTAGTAAAAAGGTGAAGTAGTTGAATATAAGAAATTTATTGGAAACCCATATAAATAGTATGTAAGTAATAAAGGTGGACACAAAAGTAGGAATCATATATACATGGTTAAAAGTGCATGCAAGCCACAACTTAACACACATAAAGTAACCACAACACATATAATGGTGAATGGATTTCATAAATATGAATGTGTGGTTTGTATGAAGTAGAAGTGTGAACTATGTCTTATGATTGTTGTTTTTCTTTTGCTATGTGTGATGGTATGAAGTAGAACCTGTTCAAGAGCAAGTTAACCCTTTCCAAGATCAGGACTACCCATTTCAAGAGCAGCAAGAAGGAGGCAAGTGTCCTTGACCACTTTGATCCTATGCTAGGATGTGTA
Organism: Neostapfia colusana; assembly: GCA_030760725.1. Classification (NCBI taxonomy): domain Eukaryota; kingdom Viridiplantae; phylum Streptophyta; class Magnoliopsida; order Poales; family Poaceae; genus Neostapfia; species Neostapfia colusana. Next base: position 20,511,419 of record JASWHV010000017.1, on the reverse strand, counting down.
GATAGAATTATTTGCATTGTCAAGTTAAATATGAAACCCATGCTAGGAAGTTTCCCTAGAATTGCATTACCTTGTTTCCTTGAAGCTTGGGTTGGGATTTATTTTACCATGTCATTTATTTCCATGCATATGCTTAGCCATGCTTAGAATGGGATGTTTGGGACATGAAATCATCAGTTTATATTACCATACTCTTGACTGAGACATTGTGAGTATTGTAGAGGTAGGGATCAAGGCAAGTTGGATGTTTTGGTTGTGTGCTGGGTGCACGAGACTTGGGTTTGCGTTTAGTACTTGCCTGGATCCTATGGACCGGTTCATGGAGCATGTAACCCGGCTTTACAGTGCCAACCACATGCTGAGATGGGGCAGCTTAGCCAATTAATTAGGTGTATCCCCGGCGTAGTATGGGTGTGTTGGATGGTGCGGGGAGTAGGTGTCAGCTGGACTACCATATGAACCGCAAGGCTCAAGAGGGGGCCACTGCAGCGGGGTTGGAGCCTCTTGTATGCTGTTAGCGGTGAAACCTCAGTGGGCCCACGCTCGTCGGGAATCCCTTTGTAAAGGCTTCGTAGTGATCTCTTGGCCGCACACCTGGGAAGTGTGAATGTGGATCGTAGCCACTGGTATAATGGAGGTTCTTTTAGTCCACCCGGCAACGGGGGATGAAATCACTACTTGTGGGTACAGTGGTACAAACTCTGCAGAGTCAAAACTGTCTTGATAGCCGTGCTCACGGTTAAGAGCGGCCTGGACTTATTCATGATTAGAGGATTGATGGTTTTGGAAGTTAAGCGGGGAGCTTAACATTGGAAATAATGGTTATGGTTATTGGATTATGATGATGGGATGGGAGATTGGGACCATTTCACCTGTGTAGTAATGTAGGTGCTTAATAAGCTAAGGTGATAGGTATTAATTGCGTAGTGCTTTAACCATGAGTTCAACCTCTCCTTGTTCTAGCCATGCATGACATAATTTTCCCACACTTGCTGAGTACCATTGGTACTCAACCTTGCATATTTGTTGGTTTATATTGCTGCTCAGGTCAAGATAATGAGATGGTGTATAATGACCAAGATTTTGGACCCGAGGAAGGCTTTTAGGTTCATGAAGACCCCCGGGCAACGCCTGTGATGGAGCCCTAAAGAATAATATTCCGCTGCTAGTTTATTTACTTGTGATGAAGCATTAGTGTCCATTGAGACATTTGTGATGTAAGACTTATTTATATTCGACACCTGGCTTGTAATAAATGATGCTTCACTATTTGTCATCACATGTATGAGAAAATGATCCTGGCATACATGTGATATTCACTTGGTTGTTTCTTCGGAAAAACCGGGTGTGACTGAGGTGGTATCAGAGCCAAGGTTGCCCGTAGGAACGTGGACCTAGGTAGAAATGGACGTATTTAAGGGCCCTATTTTCTTAAAAACTATTTTCCAAGGTGTGGGTGGAAAAGTGTTATTAAAGGAGTCATTTTCTTCATCTTACCCCAACTTTCATTCAAAACAGGGTTTTGTTTGAGAATTTATCTAACCTAATTTTAAATTCTTTTGTTTTAGATGGTTCGCATGATTCGCACCGCTCGTAAGTCCACAGGAGGGAGAGTTCCCGTAGTTGCCCTTGCCGAAAGAGAGGAGAGTCGTCCAGTGACGTACCTTTCCTACGGATTGGCAGTAGGAGATTTGTTGCGCCGTCTTCGACGTATGCTCGAAGCCGCAGGCAACACGGGCAAGCTCATCATCCACTATAACTCCACCAGGACCATCCGTGAGAAGAGGGAAGAATGGAGTTCGGAGATGAGGATTATACACGAGAATCAGCTGCTTAAGATTCACCACTCTCCAGCTTGTCGAGCAACACAAGTTGACGCGGAGAGAGATGTCACCTGGGAGGCCATCACCTGCCAGAGTCACATCTATCGTCGCCACTTGGACAAAACTGAGTACATGTATGTCCTCCAACGTGAGAGTGGTACCACGGAGTACAAGTACCCACCGGTGCAGCAAGGGACTTCCCATGAGCACATGGACTTGTGCTTGGAGGATGCTGCTATGCTCAGCACTCGACTGCAGGAGTGTCAACAAGAGCTTCAAGATGTTCGAGACACCCTGAAGGAGACGGAGGCGTTGCTGCGAGCTTGCTTAAAGGCGAGAGAAAGAGGAGATGGGAATGAACTGTGTGTCACTTTGAGTGATCCATGGACTCCTGACTCCCCGGATCGCCGAGCGATCAGGCGTCGTCGCACCTCTCCACCAGCAGCCTCCCCACCCAAAGCAGAGTCAGAAAGTAGCCGAAATGAGGAGGAAGATCCCGAGGAGCCAGCTCAAGAGGACGAGTAGTGTAGAGTCTTTCCCTTAGCTAGCAAGAGGTCAAGTAGTCGAGTCGTTACGTAGTTAATGGTGTGATAATGCTTGGTGTGTGACGTGAGTTGTGGAAGCCATGAGCAATTGTCCACAGCCTCGTCTTCAGATTGTTTTGCTTTGGTGTGTGAAACCACAGGAAATAATAGTGCATTTATTTGGTGTGGGATATAAACCCTCGTAAAATTTTAACAAAGCCTCAACACCTCAAAGCACCAACAAATGAAAGTAGTAAGATGATACTAAATGATATCAAATTAACATTAGTTGATTCTGCCAGATGGCAGGAAGAGGAAAAGGACGTGCTGCCAACCCCGCCAACAACAATGATGAGGCATGCAACCCTCATCTTTCTGGAGGCCAGGACCGGGGTGGTCGCCGTGAAGAAGTTGATCCTCTCCACCAAATGCTGGAGAATCAAAATCAGCTTATCCAGAACTTGACTCAAGTGGTGGCTAACTTGCATCAAGTTCCACCTCCACAAGCTGCACCACGCCAACCAAGGTTGAGTGAGTTTCTAGGAACTCAACCTCCAAAGTTTGCAAGTGCTGCTGAACCTCTGGAGGCAGATGATTGGCTGAAGACCATTGAAAGTAAGATGAGGATCATACAGTGCCAAGGATATGAAAGGGTGCTGTTTTCCTCTCATCAATTGCAAGGACCTGCTGCTGATTGGTGGACCGCCTACGTGGCTGCCCATCATGACCCTGAGAACATCACTTGGGAAGAGTTCAAGCGTAGCTTCCGCAACCATTACATCCCAAGAGGTGAACTCAAAAACAAGAGGAAGGAATTTTTGGGACTGCAGCAGGGAAACATGACTGTGAGGGAATACCTCACTAAATTTACTCAACTATCCCGTTATGCTCCACGAGACATAGAGACTGATGAGCAGAAACAAGATTGTTTCGTGGAAGGACTTACCGCAGAGATGCAGTGTGCAATGTCCTCCAACGAGTATGAAAGCTTTCAAAAGATGGTGGACAGAGCCTTTGTGGTGGAAAGGAAGCTAAAAGCCCTGGAAAATGAGAATAAGAGGAAGGCTGGGTGGTCACATCAAGCCTCAGGGAGCAACACCCACCCACGTATGATGCAGCAACCTACGGGGCAGACAAGCCGTGCTGCGGTACCCTATTCAGCACCAAGAGGGTACAACCCAATCTACAGGCCTCCCGCAGCCCCAGCACAGCCGCAACGTCAGTTTGTGCAGCAGCCTCGCCCCGCATATCCACCTCGACCAGCAGTGCAAGGACCCCCAAACCAACCCCAAGACAACAAAGGCCAAGCACCAAAGGTTGGGGTGCAATGTTTCAGCTGTGGTGAAGTGGGGCACTACGCCCATAAATGCCCAAAGAAGAAGCCTGCGCCGCCACAACAGCAGAATGTAATGAGAGGACGGGTGAACCACGTCACTATGGAGGAAGCACAAGAGGCGCCCGACGTGGTAGTTGGTAAGTTTCCTGCCAATTTACACCTTGCAACTCTGCTGTTTGATTCTGGTGCTACCCACTCGTTCATTGCTCAAGGGTTTGTTAAGAAGCATGACCTAGCAACCACACAAATGAACCATATGCTAGCGGTAAACTCTCCAGGTGGAGAAATAAGGACAAGACAAGTGTGTCCCAAAGTGAGCCTAGACATTAATGGGGTAGTGTTCACTGCTAACCTCATAGTGATAGATTCACAAGGGATAAATATTATTTTGGGTATGGATTGGTTGACCAAACATAAAGGAATCATCCATTGTTCGACCAGAACGGTGGAACTAACTCACCCCAATGGCACAAGAGTAAAGTTCATAACAATACACGAGCCTAGGAGGGACATTAAATTAAATCAAGTGGAGGTGAAAGTTGAGGAAATCAGGACTATCACGGAATATCCGGATGTTTTTCCGGAGGAGTTGCCAGGTATGCCTCCCGACCGTGATGTGGAATTCGCAATTGAGCTAGTACCGGGAACAGCCCCGATATACAAGAGACCTTATCGAATGGACTCCAAGCAGCTAGGAGAGCTCAAGGATCATTTGAGAGAATTGACGGAGAAGGGGTATATTCGCCCTAGTTCCTCACCATGGGGAGCTCCGGTGATATTTGTGCCCAAGAAAGACGGAACCCAAAGGTTATGCGTGGATTACCGTGCCTTGAATGAGGTAACCATCAAAAACAAGTACCCATTGCCTCGCATTGAAGACTTATTTGATCAGTTGAGGGGAGCTTGTGTGTTCTCGAAAATTGATCTCAGGTCGGGATACCACCAGCTCAAGATAAGGCAATCTGATATTCCCAAGACAGCTTTCGTATCTCGATACGGACTGTATGAATACACTGTCATGCCTTTCGGGCTAACCAATGCCCCGGCATATTTCATGTACCTCATGAACAAGGTATTCATGGAATATCTGGACAAATTTGTGGTGGTTTTCATAGATGATATTCTCGTCTTCTCCAAAGATGAAGAAGAACATGAGAAACATCTAAGGTTGCTGTTGCAGAGGCTGAGAGAACACCAACTATATGCCAAGTTGAGCAAGTGTGAGTTTTGGCTGAAGAGAGTTCCTTTTTTAGGACATATAATCTCGGAGGGAGGAATCTCCGTAGATCCCGCCAAAATCGAAGATATCCAGAAGTGGAAAACCCCTGAAAATGTCAGGGAAGTTCGAAGCTTTTTGGGATTGGCGGGATACTATCGACGGTTTATTGAGGGATTCTCCAAGATCTCGAGACCTCTCACCAAACTGTTGGAAAAGGGAATCACATTCACCTGGACGCCACAGTGCGATACGAGCTTTCAGGAGCTAAAGAAGAGATTGACAACAGCCCCAGTGCTGGTTATGCCAGATATGCAGAAGAATTTCACAGTGTACTGCGATGCCTCTGGAAATGGGTTGGGATGTGTTCTCATGCAAGAAGGACATGTCGTGGCTTATGCATCCCGGCAGCTTCGGAAGCACGAGAAGAACTATCCTACACATGACCTAGAACTAGCCGCAGTGGTACACGCGTTGAAAATTTGGCGGCACTATTTGATGGGGAAGAGGACAGAGATATATACGGATCATAAGAGTTTGAAGTACATATTCACACAACCAGATCTCAACCTCAGACAAAGGAGATGGTTAGAGCTAATCAATGACTTTGATGTGGGCATCAACTATCATCCCGGGAAAGCAAACGTCGTGGCCGATGCTTTGAGTCGGAAAGTGCAGGTCAATAAGTTGAGTTTGAAGGACATGCCCGCAGAATTGAAGGACGAAGTTATAAGGCTCAATCTATGTCTGGTAAATAGTGGTGAAGCCATCGCCATGGAAGTGGACTCCACACTCCAGCAAGACATACGCGAGGGCCAAAAGAATGATGAGAAGATACAAGAGATCAGACAGCTCATCAAGGAAAATAAAGCTCCTGGTTTTAGAGAGGATGAACAAGGAACGGTGTGGCACGACAAAAGGATCTGTGTGCCAGAAGTAAAGGAGATCTGTGAATTAATTTTGAAGGAGGCTCACGATTCTGACTATTCCATTCATCCTGGGAGTACGAAGATGTACCAGGACCTCAAAAGCAGGTATTGGTGGTATGGCATGAAGCGAGATGTCGCGGAACATGTTGCCCTATGTGACACATGTCAGTTGGTGAAAGCAGAACATCAACGACCCGCGGGATTGTTGCAACCACTCAAAGTGCCTGAATGGAAATGGGAAGAAATCAGCATGGATTTTGTCGTGGGATTGCCTAGGACCCAATCCGGATATGATTCAATATGGGTCATTATTGATAGACTAACCAAAGTAGCTCATTTCATCCCTGTGAAAGAAAGCTACAGCGGATCCAAATTGGCAGAATTGTACATGTCAAGGATTGTGTGTTACCATGGAGTGCCAAAGAAGATAGTGTCGGACCGAGGGACACAGTTCACCTCGAGGTTTTGGCAAAAGTTGCATGAAACCATGGGAACCCATCTGAACTTCAGCTCTGCCTATCATCCCCAAACTGACGGGCAGACGGAGAGAACCAATCAGATCCTTGAAGATATGTTAAGGGCATGTGCACTCAAAAACAATAGGAGTTGGGACAAGAACTTACCGTATGCGGAGTTTTCCTATAACAACAGCTATCAAGCTAGTATGAAAATGTCACCGTTTGAAGCTTTGTATGGAAGGAAGTGCAGAACTCCCCTATTTTGGAACCAAACAGGAGAAAGTAAAGTGTTTGGTCCAGAAGTGCTACAAGAAGCCGAAGGGAAGGTGAGGGAGATTCGCAACAACTTGAGGATAGCACAAACACGTCAGAAGAGTTATGCTGATGTACGAAGAAGAGAGCTCGTTTTCAACGTGGGAGACTATGTTTATCTCAAGGTGTCCCCTATCAGAGGGCTTCGTCGGTTCAAGGTGAAAGGGAAGTTGTCACCTCGATACATCGGACCCTTTCAAGTTTTGGAAAGAAAAGGCGAAGTGGCGTACCGACTAGAGTTACCGGTTCATCTATCGGACGTGCACGATGTATTCCATGTCTCACAACTCAAGAAATGTCTGAGGACGCCTGAAGAGGTGTTACCCATGAATGAAGTGGATGTAGCTGAAGATTTGTCTTATGCCGAGCAACCATACAAGATTTTGGAGACGATGGAACGCCTCACCAGAAACAAGAGAATCCGGATGTGCAAGGTGCAGTGGAAGCATCACTCAGAAGAGGAAGCTACCTGGGAACGGGAAGATGAGCTTAAGGCACAATTTCCGGAATTGTTTTCTTAGAAACACCAATCTCGAGGACGAGATTTCTTTTAAGGGGGGTAGAGCTGTAACACCCCAAATTTTTAGTCAAAACCCAAATTTTGATTTAAAACCCTAAACCATGTTCAGAGGGGAATTTAGAAATTTTTGGACGTGTTGCATGTTTTGCAAAAATTCAAATTCAAACTGGAATTCAAATTATACCCAAAACAGAAAAGAAATGGAAAAAGAAAAAGGAAATCGGGAAAAAAAAACTGGCCAGTGGGCCGAAACCGCCAGCCGGCCCAGCAAACCCCCGCGCCAGCCCGCCCCCGCGCGCGCCGCGCTGCCCCTCGCTGACGGGTGGGACCCACCTGTCATCCCTAACACGAGCCCCCGCGACCCCGGACTTTTCCCCCCGAGCGCGCGCGATCGCAACCGATCGGGAAACCCGTCCCCGCAGCCGAATTCTGGTCCCAGCGGACTCCAACTCGATCACAACAGACCCACCGCCCTCCCCCGGCTATAAAAACCCCAGCTCCGATCAGTTTTTCCCACGCGATCGCCGATTTTTACTCCGGTGAGCACCGAGACTTCGCCGGTGAATTCTGGCCGATCTAAGCTCGGAAACTCTGATCTAACTCGCTGGTCTTGATCCACCGCCTCCGGGGAACTTTGCAGGTGCAGAAAACCCGAAGACTTACGGTGTAAACTCAGCGCCGACGAGCTTCGCCGTGGTTTTGCCTCGGACCTCGCCGCCGATCACTTTCCAGGACCCCCGAGCTCGAGAAAACCCCCGAGTTGAGATCCCTGACCTCCCCTCTACCGATCTAGGCCATAAGATCACAATTCTAGGCAGAATTCTCGAGGATCCGAAACTTTCCGGCGAGATCGCCGCTTCCCGCCGCCGTGCGCCGCCGGCAGCGCCGCCCGCGTTCGATCAGAGCGACGTGGCCGCATGTGCGCCGTTTATTTTAAATCGCACGGTAGACTTTAAAACCCCGCGTACCGGTTCGATCTTATAATCTCAGCCGTCGGTTTAAAATCGGACGGTCCACATCGACCCCGCGTTATAAAGACTGGAGTTCTTACGTGCTACCCCCTGGGGTTCTGTGGAATTGAGAGCTAGCCCCGGAAACTTCAGATCTAGCCCCTGGAACTCCAGAAAATCATGTAAATTCATTTAAAAATCAGTTTTAGCCCTTGGACTTAATAGAAATTAAGAAAAACACCTCTGATAAGTGTAGCTAGACCCCTGGAAATTATGAAAATAATATTATAGACCCTGTAATGGGGTGAATTCATTATTTTAGCCCTGTTTAGTATTTAACTTAGAAAATTGAATATGTAACTAGTGTTTAAAAATTAAAAAGGGGGACAAACATAATTGTCAAAATTAATTAAAAACTTTCTCAGTACTTAGAAAACTTTGGAGTGAGATAGAAATATATTTTTGGGCTGAAATAAATCTTTTTCATCTATTATTCACATTTATTAGTACAGGGACACATTTTTAAGTAAAGAATAGTTATAGAAAAATAGGGAAAATAATTATGAAATGGTCTACATCATAAGCCAAGGTCAAAATATGATTTTAAATTATTTAGGACCAGAACCTAATCTGTTTAGGTGATGTGTATTACTAATTTAATAATAAAATACACAATTATGCATAGGAATATAAATCTAAAAATATAGCAACTAGTAAATGATAAATGGAGTTTCTAAAATACAAAGAATTCAGTTTAGGGTTGATAGAAGTTATGAAAGCACATATGGGGAAGAATAATACTTTTCATACACACTTTGTAGTAAAAAGGTGAAGTAGTTGAATATAAGAAATTTATTGGAAACCCATATAAATAGTATGTAAGTAATAAAGGTGGACACAAAAGTAGGAATCATATATACATGGTTAAAAGTGCATGCAAGCCACAACTTAACACACATAAAGTAACCACAACACATATAATGGTGAATGGATTTCATAAATATGAATGTGTGGTTTGTATGAAGTAGAAGTGTGAACTATGTCTTATGATTGTTGTTTTTCTTTTGCTATGTGTGATGGTATGAAGTAGAACCTGTTCAAGAGCAAGTTAACCCTTTCCAAGATCAG